>OY660864.1:25214124-27714124 GCA_962446985.1 Xyrichtys novacula | reverse complement strand
TGTCAAAATCTAAATACGAAACTTCAAATGCTGCCCATGTTTGGTATAAAAGAACAATCTGTCATATCATAGTTAAGCTGGTTCTGAAAAATCTCACATTATATTTGTCCGTGTATCATACTGATGAAGCATTTTGTAGGAAAACATCAGGCACACAAAGACACTAATATTCACCCCACAATTTAGAATGAGTGTTTACCTCTCGTGCTGATTCAGTGTGTATAGTAGGAGTGCATTGTTCTGAAAAATAAAACATAAACATTATATTTTGAATGAAGCTTTACATGAAAAACAAACAATGGATATGTCATTATTTTAGGTAACTCAGGTGATAAGCGGGTACTTACAGCATCATAGACTGTGACTGTTTTGTCCACAGAGCTGAAAGTGAATAAATAGTTAAAATTATAACTGCACAAGAAAAAGTTTAAAATCAGGTTATTCAATGCAGCGTGTACGGATCATACGTCACACATTTGAGAAATAAAGCAATTCATGTCTCCACCTAGTGGATCCACTCAAGTACTGCTCCTTCCAGTGAAATAGCAGAGCAATTTATAATCAACATCAGTCTCTTACCCCATAAAAATGAAAATATGGTCACTGATTTTTTAACAGGCAGTAAAATATTCATCTAGACGCATTACTTACTACTTTGGTGATGCCAAAGACGATATTAGGACGGTTAGACATTTTTAATGTGTCTTTTACAGGCAGTTCTTCACGTTTTTAAATACAGTTCAGTATACTATAATACCAAAGCATTGAATATATTTTTCCCCTTTATTCCAGCCCACTTTTTATTAAACGTATTTCGAATTTCTTTTACTTGACCAAAGACTGCAAAACATGAGAGCAAAGCAAACTTCAACATTACTAACTTTGATGAAGAATGTATTTTAAGCAAGCTTCACTCATACATATAAACTACTACCGACATAGTTTCTATGGCCATGTTTGAAATCTTTCTGAAATATATACAAATAAGCCTTTTTACACTTGTATATTCGAGATTTGAAGAATCTAAATTGTAATCATTTTCTCTCAATTTTCTGTAAAATCCTACCCAGAAACTAGCAGCTGTCCATCTGAGGAGTAAGCACAGGAGAGGACCGGAGCCGACTGGCCAGTTAGTGTGTGCAGGAGGTGCATCTTGTAGCCTAAAATAAAGAGAGAGAGAAAACTATAATCATCCAAACAAGTAAATGACTCATTCAGACTGATGTCAAACTCATCAAAGAGCCATGGTAGAGCCACAACATTTTAATCAAGACCTTAGTATGAAAAAAGGGACTATCTAGTAGATTGGTAGAGGAAAAAGAAAGGGAATCATTGGATACAGAGATGTCATACTGTTATTAGCAAAATCTGTGCAAAAATCAGTGTAAAAAAATCAGACACTAGCATCAAAAGCAAACAAACATCTACCCCGAGTTAGTGCATCTAACAGCTATAAACAGACTAAAATTAGTTGCCAGTTTGCAAAGAAGAAGGAAAAAAAGATCTTACCTCCAAAGTTAAACTTGTTAATGGCCCAGATCTTTAGCTGACTGTCTTGACCGCATGATGCCAGACGAAACTGCACGACTTGACCACCTAAAGATAATAAAAAAAACACGAACGACAGCGTGACATGTCAAACAAAAAGCAGCTTTGATTCAAAGTCACAAGCCCATGAAATCATCCTGCCTCTGTGAACTAATTGATTTGAACTGAGTGTGAATGTCAGTATTACAGTGAAGTTGAACCATTTTCAACAGCTTTATTCTAGATGGCAGTTTCAGATGAGACTGAAGTTTTAGAAATGTCTTGTTACTAGGAGAAGCATTCCTTCAGCAATAACCAAGCTGACACAGAGTTGGACTTATTGATTTTTTAAAGGTCACAGTTACAGTTGTTCTCTTTTTTTCATAGCTTATGTTCAATCTTTGTAGAAGTAATAAAATAAAAACGGTCAAAAGATAGTAATTACTATACAATATTTTTAAGTTTCCTAAGTATACAATTTTTTATGTACTACTGACTGCTACCAGAAACACTGGAATACATCCTGGGCCACATATCGACGATTCTCACCACTAAGGATGCTGGGAGCAAAGGTACAGCAGGTGACTCCCAGGTCGTGGGCATTTTTCTCTGCATGGAGCTGCCTCATCTCCAAGTCCCACAGGCGCAGGTCACCGTAGGTGGAGCCGGTCACAAACACCTGACTGCAGGGGCTGAAGGAGCAGGCTACCAAAGTGGCCTCATTCACTGTTCCAGTCCTTTACCAACACCACAAAACACAGCTGCATCAACAGGTGCATCTGCTTTTGTTTTTTTTTTTCTTTGTACTTTAAATCCCTTTTGTTCGTTTATACAGGCACTGAACAAAACAGTGCAAATATTATGTTAGGTGATTCAAACATTAGTGTGAGGAGAGGTGTTTGCAGAGGTTTACAAGTATGAGAATTGCACTTTGCTGAACACCTGTTCAAGAAGTGGGTCAGCAATTACTAAATCGTCTTCACAAACACTAAATCCTTTGACTATTCTGTCTTGAAATAATTAGTCGTCGTAGAAAATGCTTTGCAAATGAAACAACAGTTACTGACGCAACAAACTTCACCTGCATAGCTGCTTGGAGGGGAAATCCCACAGAGCCAGTGTGCCATCAGATGCACCAGAGACCAGATGTACAGAGTCGGGAGAGAGAGCACAGATTCTCACAGGACTGCGACCAGGATGCTCCAGGACAGCCTCAATCTCACCAGAGACCATGGACCAAATCACTACGGTGGCATCAGTGGAGCAGGATGCGAGGAACTGTCCGCAGGCGCTAAAGCAGCAGCAGTGGACGCTGTAACCATGTCCTGACAGCGGCGAGAAGGCCAACTCTGAGAAGTCACTGGTGCTGTAAACCCTGAGTGTTTTGTCCCCTGAACATGTTGCTAGCAGGTTGCCAGAGAAGGCACACCAGTTGACATCATCCCGATGATCTTGCAAAGTGCAAATCAGAGTCGTCATCTAGGCGGCTGGTCCTACAGTTTACACAGAGGGATTAGTGAAAAAATTAAAAAACTTGACAGTGATCCAGCTACATTTGAACACAAGGTTTGCACAGACACAGCAAACCAAGACTCACATTTGGAAAATATATAATAGCATCAATTTACTCATACAGCATATAACTTATTAACTGACTGTGACTGGTGCCTCAACCTAGGGCTGTGCGATATGGGAAAAAGTTTAGTCAATATTGATATATATCACAATATAGATAAATGAAATTTAAACAATGCTGCAAATCAATTTCCGAAATATATCGTTGTGGTTTTTTCACCCAGCCCTATCTCAACCTGAGCTGACTTTGGCAGCAGGTCAATTCTCAGGGTTTAATGTGAAGTCCAGGTCCAGCCAGAGGTGTGTTAATGAGCTGTTATTAATATATTTATTGACAGAAATAAAGAGGAAATCAGTATCTCAGCTGACCAAATAAACACCTTGTGATGTTGGATTTTCTTGGCAGATCTGTTACCAACCTACAGAGTAAATGTTCTCTTAACTAAAAAAAAGCTTTGTGTGGCTACAGATATGAACATCATTTGATCTTTTTCTTATATCAAATAGTGCTTAACCCTAGAGCATTATCGCCTGGTGATTTTCACCCGACCAAACATATTTACGTGATTTTCATTATGTTGCATTTGTCTGAGTATCGTGGGTCCCGGGGTAGCTTCAGCATTTCCTTTGACATCTTTGAAGGCATATTTGTTTCCCTGATCCAAAACCTGCTTTTTCCTACGGGCACATGTTTGGGTGATTTTTCACCCGGCAATAGTGATAGAAGGTAAGTAGGTTTGGGGGGATTTGATAGCTGCATGTAGGGAATAAGGTCAGTAAGAGTGGTCCTGGAATTTGCATGCTATCTTTATTTAGCGCAGTGGTCATGAATAGCTGCCACAAAGTAGTGATTTTCAAGAGAATTCATACGGTGTTAAGAATTATTGTAGTCAGCTGGTCATTTTTACTCACTCAAAATATGACATATTTTGGTTCTCTCTCCTGCAGCTGTTATTGTGCCAAGGACCCTGAGTCTTAACCAAGGAAGACTAACACGCCCAAGGAAAAAAAGAAACTAAGTTGCCAGTTTCTATATGTTTTTTTTAGGAATTTTTTGTTCATGAATGCCTAATTTCAATTATTTTGTTACACCATGGCACTTTTTCCCCTCCCTTTGGACATTGCACAGTTAGAAAACTACTTTAATCTGTCATGATCTGTCTTGGTTATATTTTTTTGAGTAAAGATCACCCGGTGATAGTGAAGGTGTTACTTATTTTAGCGATAGTGTTCTAGGGTTAAAGAGTTAACGACTTATAGACATAATTTGACTAAACTTTGAGGATAAACACCTTCAGGAGGTCTTTCTGCAAACACACCAACAGCATTAATTAAGACCCGAGTTTTAGTTCGTTAAACAGGAAGACAAACAGGTCTAAACCAACAGGGACACAGACACAGACGGTGTCTGTAGAAACTGTTGCTGAGGTTCGAGCTAACGGAGCAGAGGAGCTGCGATCTAACACTAACACTAAAATATCATCTTATTATTATTCACCCGCGGAGGGAAAAATGCCACAACACAGCCTAAATAAGCAAACCTACACCGTTAACAAATAAAATCACATTTCTGACCACATGTAGCCTAACAAAAAAGTGTACTGTAGTCTACCTTTCTTCCTCCGTTCCGTTGTCCGTCTCGCTTAATGTTGTTTACTTCCGCATCGACCACCTGACGCCTGACGTACAGCGGATTACGTCAATGTCCCGAGGACCTGAATAGTCCTGCTGTGTTAAAGCAGAGACTGTAAAACAGATGATCACATTTATCCTGCTGTATTTTGTCTAATACAGTGTCATAAGATTTCCTGTGAAAGCGGGTGTTTTTCTGTGCTGTGGTTGCTTCCAGTTGTGAATATTAGGTGATTATATGCAGGAATAGGTCTGATGAGGAACAACTATAAAAATCTCTAATTAAATCTAAATGAATCCCATAAATGCAAGTTTTGACCTTTCATCAATGAAAAGTATCTCTAAGTAGATCTTGTTAATTGTCCCCACTCCCCCCGACCCCCACTGACTCTGCCTGCCCACAAACACACCAATCTCAGGACTGCACATTTTCACTTTATCCCTCATCATTGCACCATTATTACTACTCTATTACATTGTGCTTTTACTCTGTCGCAACTGTCATTGTTTGTACTATTGAGTCCACTTCAGGACTGCCATACTGTTTACATTCACTTTCTTCCATTCACCTTCTTCCTTATATTTATACTGTTACACTGTTTATACTGTTATGCTGTTTATATTGTTATCTTTATTTTGTAAATTGACAGTATTTAAGGTAGTCTTTTGTTGTTCTTATATTTATACTTTATATAGTTTTATTCTTATAGTTTATTCTTACGCACTGTGGGTCTGAGAGGACTGAACTTTCATCTGTGCTGTTTATTTAACATAGCATATTTGACAAAGTTGACTTTGACTGAATAGATTTACTGAGTCAGGAGTCACCTTGACACCATAAGTGGATCTCTGCACATGTAAAAGAATATTTTACTCAAGTGTTACCCAGACATTTGTGTCTCATTTTAACTCCACTTCAGATATATAGGCTTTAATGCATGTTAAGACAAGGAAAAATAAACTGCTGAAAGAGTGTTGTGATCAGAAAGTATACTGTCATTCTAAATTCTTCTTACACAACTTTCAGCTATTTTGAACTCTTTATTGGTTATTCATTGTGGTTCAATCTTGTGCTCACAAATAAGTAGTGTGATATAACAGCCACCAGAAGTAGGCTACATTCCCTGTAATGCCAAGGCTAATTTTCTTATGTGATTGCGTATTTTCTTTGAATGCCAGTGTTACACTAATTTAGGAATACTAGTTTTTCATTTGCTGTTTCTTCTTAATGGAGCTCTATCTTTCTGTTAAAAAAATACATTTCTATAATAGTAAGTTTATGTTTCAGCAAGCTCAAATGAATCCATCTTCCAATCTAAGCAGTAATATTTTTTGCCATCAATTTTTACTACTATTTTTTAAATTTGGTTGATTTTCACACAATTTCAAGCACCCGAAACTGCTTTTTATTTTGTTGGCATCAGTATTGTGCTGCTTTTAAGGTTGTTTAAAGTTTAAACTATGAAACTTAAAAAAAAAGAAATGCCCTAATGACATGATTTTCACTCTAAAATCAGACCCAGAATAAAAAACGTGTAAACTTGATTGTACATTCATCAGATGTCAGTGCTTCTATCCCGAGTTCATCATAACGGGCTGAATGGGACATGTAGTTTGCTTGACAACAGTTGGCATGCATGTCTGCTGTTAGTCAAAGGGGCTTGATTAAGCAAAGCAAGGTAACAGAGGGAGACAAGCTTTTTTTTTCCACTGAGATGTTGATACTGCTCAATGCTACTTAAAATAAATATGTTTACAGTTGATGTGCAAAGTTTTTTCTGACACAAATCTCTATTTCCATCTGAAAAACACAGGAGATGACTGAAGACCTTTTCAGTTCTAAAGAAGGAAAACAGGAACTCTTTGGGGTCTTATTTAGCCGAGCTTGTGGTAGTGATGCACCAAGACTAAATTAAGTAATACGACATCTGAATATGTAGAAATTTTCTACAACAATTCTCCTGTGCCATGTGATTGGCTCCCATTCATTTTGCTGCTTAATGATAAGGTTAGAAGGCATTCTTCCACTCTCCTGTCACATTCGAAGTCAAACTGAAATAAATAAAGTTTAAGACATTTACGTTGAAAAACATCCTTTTAATAGGTCCGTGCCACACACTAGTGAAAAATAAAGCTCCTACAAAAGAATGATACTTTTATTCCACAATATCTTAAATAAAGTAACTTCAAGTACTCTTGACTTGGGTACAAAAAAATCTAGCTGCCTCCATCAGGCCACAACACACAGCAAGGTTCAACACAGTGGTTACAAATGGCCTTAGGTCCTCTGTATTGTGGCAGATTACAAGGAAATGCATCATGGAAGCATAACCAAATGCTTGTTCCTTTTTTTCTTCTTCTTCTTTTTCTTCTATGGTGAGGAATGATTTCTGTGTCACTGTCCAACTTTGGAGGCCTTGTTGGATTGAAATCATATAAAAAAATATCGTCATAAGAATGAAAACTAAAAACAATAACATCCCCTACATGCCCCTGTTGGAAGGGTAGGCACTACCAAGATTAAGGATACCACAGTGTTTGCAGAGGATATGTATATACTGTACAAACAATATTTATGATAATGTTTTCATCACGTTCACTAAAATAGAATGCTACAATCATTCTAAGGCATAAACAATATCTTAATATTCTTAAACAATTTTTACACATCGTTCCAAACAAGACATAATATTGACATTAATAAACAGTATATACACATGAATCACAATTGTCTGACTGTTCCTCTGCTGTTCCTGTAAATAAATGCAGTTTTACAGTTTGAATAAATGAATACAGTCCTCTGATGCCTCAAAGCACTGAACAGTGTAAACAGTTTTTTTTTTCTTGGCTTTGTTTGATATTTGGGAGAAAATTATAACACAAAGACACATTCCTTTTTTTAATTCAAAGCAGTTCAGCTGATTCTTCCTTTTCATAGAAAATGAAGTGGACCTTGATTCATAAATAATTATTACAAAATTAAATACATTCACTATAATACGATTAAATAACAAAAGACTATTTACAGGTAGTGGAAAGTATTCTAGCGCAGACACATCAGTGATAGTTGAGGATTAATTCAGTGCAGTGTTCTGAGACAGGGAATGGTATTGCACTACGACACCCCATTTCTCTGGGACTCTTTGGGGCTTTTATCCCTGTTGTAATAAAATCCAGCGCGCCTCATGTAACGACTTGTTTGTTTTTTTTCAAGGTGACATCTCTCCGAAGCACATAATGGGTTCCTTATTTAAGATTTGTCTTCTTCTTCTTCTTCCATCACTCACGGCCGAATTCTCCATCAGGAAATAAAAACAAAAATAAAAACCTGCTCCTCCGATATCCGACGCTGGATGGGTTTTATGGGGAAAATCTGAACAGACTTTTAGTTTGTTTGTTTCAGAAGCTCAGTCCAGCGCTTCTCAAAGAACTTCCTCATGTTATGACCAGCTCGACCAATGTCTGAATTGTCTTCATTGAATTTTTCACAGTTATCAAAGACCAAGTTGACATCAATGATGAAAGTCTCCAGGTTTTGATACCTGTAATTACAAAAAACACAGTCTTAAGGTGTTGGAGTGGAACTTACATACAGCTGAAACATTTCATTCTGCTGTAAACCTAAACTTTTTTTATCTTCAAGAAAAAAAACACCTCTCTGACTCTATGTTCTGAACGAAGGGTCCTAAAGGATTTCCGTAGAAAAAGAAGGAAGAGAATTGAAAGGGAACTCACTGGCTGCTCACAAGCTTCTCACGTATGGTGGAGAAGTCCATCGGTTTCTTGATGACCTTCTTGTAACCAGGGACCGATTTCAGGTTGACGGGTGTGAGGAAAGGCCATGCATCCTGATGCCGCTCCAGCTCAGCAAGGAGAACCCTGTTGACACAGAGAAGGAAATCTGATGGTCATGGAAAAAGCCTCGGATGTCACTTTGAGTTTCAAGTTTTTCTCAGTGTATCATTCCTTCCACCTGAAGTTGAATTAAAAATCAAATACATTGTACAAGAAACAAAAAGAAATGTATCAACCAACTCTGCAGTGCTTTTCCTCTCTACGCTCATGATTTTAGTTTTATCATCATTGATTAGTGGGCTGCAGTGTGGAACTGTTTTGTCATGCTCAAGTTTGTGGAGGTTTTAATCGACCCCTCTGCAGGTGGCAGACACCATAAACAGATGTACAGACATGAAGTATTTCTGATAAACACACACAGTACATGTGGTGGACACAAACACAACTTAACAGAAATCATATGGTTGCTATTTGCTAAGATTGTACCACTGACTCACAGAAATACTGAATATATAAAACCCTAATTCTATCCCTTACTTCGATAAATGTTTGTTATCATCATACCACATTATAACACAAAATTATAATTTAGCTCATAAACAGTACATTAAAAGGACCACTGATGGAAATCATGTCCTTAAATTCACTGTTTTGTAAGAGTGAGTGTTTACGTTCTAGGAAAAAGACTCAAAGTCGGTGACGCATTTCATTCACAAAGAGCACAAACGACTACTTCAGTTCACTTCTGCATGAGGCGACGGTAATTCTTCTTCTTCTGATAAGGTTGTGTGAAAAGTATTTTAACAACAGAGGTACAAAAACACACTTAGAGTAATGGGTGCTGCCAAACATGACAAAACTGAGTTTCTTAACCTCAAATGAAACAAAAAGCTTTCTTTTAGTGCCTCCAAGAAGCCCAAAACAATGCCTCAAGTTTGTACTAAGTTTGTGTTAAAATTAACGAACAATCAAGTACTAATAAATGGGTCCATGGTTAACATGATCATAACAGATTGTTTAGAGGAGGAAAAGGGCAGAATTCTTATCTTATTTTTGACAAAGTAAAGATCTCTCTCAATAGAGCTCAGCTTCTGTACATCCGTCTAGGAGAATGCTGTTTTCAATAAAGCCTTTAACAGAGCGACGAGTATGAGCAAGCCGAGACACATACCTGCATAATCCCAGGTCCCTGTTGTTGTCTCGAGCAGTCTTGGCTCGCTTCACGCACACAGGGCTCTCCTGATTGGCTGCTGGCTGAGCAGGTGAACTCTCCTCTGTTTTCCTCTTCCTGCTTGTGTCTTTCGCTCCTTTCTTGGGCGTGCTGCTGGCGCTGGCCGGGTCGTCCTCAGACACTTCTCCGTTACCTGCCTGCTTCCCATTCTTCTTTGCCTCTCCACCTTTCTTACCTCCTCCTCCTCCTCCTGCTCCTCCTCCTCCTCCACCGCCTCCTGCACCACCTCCTCCTCCTCCACCTCCACTGGATGCTACTTGTTTGCTTGGAGGTTTTTTGCTTTTGGGGGATGGACCACTTGCCTGCAAAGAGTAATCAATAGGATCTCATGGGTGTACTCAAAACTCCAAGTATTGTGGCAAAATAATGTTTGCGATTTATTTTCACCTCCAGTACATAGTCTCTAAAAAATCTGAAAGCATTGGGGAAACCATGAAATAGATCTATTGTTTATAGTTTAATGGCATCTCCTAATGGGAGAAAGGGCAAATTTATGCAGCAGACATTAAATGTTGCAGAGCAAGTGATAAAAGTTATGGTTGAATGTATAATCTTTACAGTTGTTGAAAACACAGTATCAGGTATTCTCGTAAATACTTATTTCAGACAGATAGCAAATACTGTGACGGTAAAGTGTCTGCTTTTAAAATGGAGACTTTTTTTTATTTCAAAAACTATTTTTGCAGACCACTCTGTGAATGTCAATTCCTTGTATTACACGCACAAATTCATGGTCGGGTTAACAGCGGCACCTAAAATGCCCCTCATACCTTGGATATGCAGGCCGGGCAGTACCAGTCTCCCTCAGGGATACTGGTGATCTTGGGTTTATGACAGTAAGTGTGGCAGCCTTTGTCACAGCCATCACACAGCAGGAGGAGATCCTCGTTGTCCCCCTTCCTGCACATCTGACAGTACTACAAAAAGAAAATTCATTGATATAAAACCAAAAAATCCCTTTCTAAATTTTTAATCCAACAGTATGGAAACAGGCTGTGATTTGTTTTTATCTGCTGCTCACCACTTTCATGATGGACCTCTCCCAGGCAATGGACTTTTGCAGTTGCTGAATACACATGGCTAACTGGGCTGCACTGCGCACTTCACTCAGGGCCTTCCTCCACACCTTCATACCATGGGCCACCTCCTCCTCCCCACTAAAAGAAAATGAAGAAGAATGATGAGAAACAAAATTGCACACATATGCTTGAATAATTGGGCCCATTTACTATTAGACAAAGCAGTAAACTGTATCAGTTGAACCAGCCGCCAAGAGGACAGCAGACCATAGAGCTCCAGCTGAGCAGAGAGAGGCATAAGGACTTTTCGGGGAGTGGGGCACTGGGGAGAGGTACACACTGATTTTGTTATGTTGAGGGGACGATCATGCAGAGAGAGTGAAGGAGTAAACCTGTGTAAGTGTATGCTGTATAGAGGGAGCCAAAAGTATGCCAAAAACCAAGGTGACAGAGATGCACACCATGCAGATGACTGCAGAACAAAAACAGTAAACGATGAAGCTGAGTGGAGTCACCCCCCACCCCACCCAAAAACTGCACAAGACCAAAGAAATGAACAAAAATGCAACACAAGTCTGCTATGAAAGCAGCAAAGTGGATCCCACCTCACTTTTTGAGTCATATGGGAAACATGAAGCACACAGAGAGAGAGGAAAGGCTCTTAGTGGGAGAGGGGGGGGAGCTTTGGTTGGAGAAATGACCTACCCTTCCCTGTCAGCACTAGTGGATGGGGCGGGGGCAGGGACAGTGACCGTACCCACATTATCCAGTCTGATCTGAATGGTGGTACCTAAGGGACTCCTCAGGTACCTTCTCTCGATGTTGCGCTCCAGATCAGTCAGACGTGTCACTGCTATGTCCAGCGGGTTGTCCGGGTGACGCATCACCCCGCCCTTCTCCCCCCGCTCTTCTGAGTGCTCCTTGGAATCCTTGGAGTCCTTGTCACCCCCGCTTGCTGAGGATGGCGTCGATTTGGTGGGGGGCTTGTGCTCGAAGTACACCAGGTCCTCTCGCTCGGACTGAGGGTCCGGGAATGTCCAGCCCTGCTGGGGGCAATCAGCTGATCAGTATTCTGACATATGTCCACTAGCTTCAAATTCCCATGAAAACATAGTTTCTAAAGTGTTTAAGTGCTGTTCAAAGTGGCTCTGGGTACTTTCATTTCTCCTTTCACGGCAGGAAGCCAGGGAGGGACTTGTGGCTTTTATTTCATGGAACATACAGCAGCCAGATAACCAAAGCAGCCAACAGCTCTACATTTGTGAATGATCAAAAACAACCAGAATCATAACCAAATAACTAATCTAACTTCATATCAGGCTTTAAGTGTCATATGTAAAAGAAATAAGATTTAAAATAGTCTTGTATTGGATGCAACTGAGTGTCTGCTACAGAATATGAAACAAACACCTTTGAATTTAATTAATATCTATAAAATAACTTTACGTATTGGGCCCTTGTTGGTGTGTGGGTTTGTATTTGCTAATTATGTATCTAAAATGAAGTTCTCAAAAATGTATTTTGATCTCATAAGAACTTTGAAAATATCTGTACTCTCCTACTGAACTGCGTTTGTTTCTGTTTTAGTGTTTTACCTTGACTTGCAGGCTGGCTGCAGTGACCTTCCTCTCCAGTTCCTCAACCTGCTGCAGCATGGCGATGTCCATCTCCATCGCCTGCTCCTCCACACACCAGCCCCGCACAGATTCCACACTGACCTGGCTCTCCTCCAGCTCATGCAGCTCGATCATAGCCACTGGATGGACAACAAAACAGACACACGTTGGCAATTAATGTACACTTACACACTGACTGATGCTGGTGAACACAAGAGCACTGCAGTCAAACATAGAAAATAATAATAAAAAAAACATTTGGTTGTGTTTGTTAAGTCAAAAATCCTTTCTTCTTGCAATAAACAATCCAGCCACCGAATAGCACCCTCTATAACAGTTCCCTGATTATTCTAATATCTAACAGGGTTCAATCTGGCAACCAAATCCAAGCTTTAGAGAGAGATTATTTCCTCAGAAGAAGTGATGAGACACTTACCGTCTCTGTGTTTAGTGCAGACCTGGGGGATGATCTCCATGTATTTCTGAATCTGCCTCTGGAGACCCTTCTCTCTGATGCCTCTGCTGTGGAGAGCGTTCACCAGAGCCCTCAGCTCCTCGATGTCAGACACCCGCCACCACCCTGTCAGCATCTCTGAGACAATGAACGCAAACAGGTGTATGAGCTAGGGAACAGTGAAAATGTATCACTGTAAGAAAAAAGACAATTCATTCAGCTGTGTTACAAACAAATGAAATTGCGTCGAGCAGAACGGAACATTCCCTAATCCAATTATATTGGATTATTCAGGCAAATGAAATCTTTTCAGTCAGGTGAATTCCTCTCACATGGAAAAGGTGTTGATTATGACCTCTTTATGCACACTCAAATGTTTATTTATTCCCTTCTCTCTCTCTGTGACTCACCCTCTGGGATAGGTCGAGGTGTTGGGTGGTCCAGGGATTTGGGCATCTCCAGGGCAGGAGAGTGCATGGCTGAGGTTTTCTCAATACGAGGTAAAGGTGATTCACTCTTACTGGAAACGCTTGCTGCTGTGTTGCTCTCCAGGGAGTGACCTGGCATGGGACTGGGGCTGCTGCACATGGGTAAGCTGGGACTTAACATGCCGCTGGGCCAGCTTCCAAAAGAAACTCCTAACAAAGAACCACCTGACTTCACCTTCGTAGAACAAAAGGGAGAACAAACGAATGAGGGCGGTGCAGGTAAATACTGACATAGCAAAAATAACTGTTGAGACAAAAAGCCAACTGTCTTTGGATCCTGTCTCACCTGTAAGGCTGATAGCGGGTAGTTAAGGAGGCCGGCTGGGTGGTGTGGGCTGGCAGAGGCTGAGGCAGCAGAAGGAGTGAGTGGCAGAGCAGGGGATGGAGGCGGGGATCTGGGCCTTGCTGGCGTGGAGGACGCCTGGGGAGACACGCGGGCCGCTCCTGGAGGAGTCGTGGCAAGGGAGGCGAGGTCGCATGGATTACGAGGGAGCAGGCTAAACCAGTGCCCGCTCTTCTCTGTCAGCACTCGGAGCAGCTGGTCGTTTGCCTGGAATGCGAGGTGTGGAGATGGAGCAGGGGAAGAGGTTGGAGGAGTGTTACCTGGGCTTTCACGTGGAGCGGGGAGACAAGGGACAGAGAGTGAAGTTGAGGCTGGGGGAGGGACGTTTGTAAAGTCATTACTGATCACCGAGGAGGGGGTTGCTGCTACTGCTGGCTCACAGGTATTGTGGTTGGGGGAGGATGATGCTTTTGTGGTCTTGGAAACAGGAGTCCCTACAGGGCTGCTGTTTTGCCTCACACGAGGACTCTCTTTGTCCTCTGCTTTCACCGTTTCTTTGTCAATGTCCTCACTCATGTCCCGGAAAGTGCACAGCTTGGAAACACCGCCTGGCTGCTGGTAGAAAAGAGTCGGGGAGTTTTTCTTCTCGTGCTCCTTGTCCTCCTCTCTCGGTTGCTCCAAGCCTTCTGTTCGAGTGCTCTGCCCATCCAGGTTGGTGGATTTGTCCTTCTGCACCTCAATCTCCTGAGGTTCCTCTTTCACCTTGACCTCCTCTGCAGCCCTTCTCCTCCTCTGTCGCTCCTCCTCCAGTTCCTCTGGAGCTGCAGGGAAATGAGATGGTTAGCATGGATGACACTCCACTGCTGTGCATAAGATTTAACTGTGAACTGAGATAAGTATGCTTGCGTGAGACTGTATTATCACTCAAAGATGCAATATTAAATTAGTCTTACAAATTAAGATAAATCAGAACAACATTAGCATTTCTAAAAAGAGCTGAACATGCTGCGTAACAACAATATTCACCATTTCTAAGTATGATTTGTTTCTTCTAGATATTTAGCAAGTTGGAGCACCCAGGAATACAAACTGACAAAATTCTTCAAAGTCTTTGAGTGTGTGCTGAGCTGCAAATACCTTCTCCACTCTCCATTGCTTCAATGAAGACTCCACCACAGTGCGGAAGTACCCAATACCGGCGGCGGTAGCGGTCCTGACCATACATCATGGACCGCAGAGAATGGGAAATCTCAAACAGCTTTCTCCTTGTTTGATGATGTTGCTGCAATGGTGCAAAACACACTCGGTGATTTTAATGCATCACTTTTATCTACAGACCTTCAGGAAAACAAACGACACCGTTGCAATGTACGGTCCTTTTGTAATCACAGTGATATATTAAGCATTACATACTATGCTAATGAGGTAATTAATTAAGCTAATTAATGCCTTCATTAGCAAATAGCCCCTTGTCAGCACACATGCTCGTAAAACGTGCAAAACATATGATTGTTTTTAATGAACAGTGTACAGTAAAAGAGTTAGAGGCTGTAGCTGTTTTATGAAAATCAGTTTTTCATATTAGAGCAGTTTACAAGAGTGCATATGACGTGTGGCTTACACACTGCATGTAAGTAATAAAAGAAAAACATCATTAGAATATGGGCAAGTTCTGCACAGCCTGACGACACTCCATCTCTCTGTGGTTTCCCTCTTGATAACTGCAGCCCTAAAAGATGTTTTCCGTCTTTGTGTCTGTCTCATTTTTTGTCACACTTCATCAGTGTCATTCATTTTCCAAAGCTGTGTAAATTATCAAAATTACACACCTTGGCTAGTTTCTCAATCTGCTTCTCTAGTTCCTCCAGACTGGTGGCTTGGTCAACTTCATCCTGTAAAAACAAATCAAAGACAGTCAGCGTCTGTGAGCTGAAGTCTCAGAGGTGATTTTGATCTTTTGATTTTTTTCGTACCTCATCATAGGTCTCCACTTTTTTGACCTTCTTTATTTCTTCCTCCTCCTCATCCTCATCATCCTCAGCCTGGTCATCGCTGTCATCATCGTCGTCGTCATCGTCATCACTGTCTCCACCAAGTTTCCTCTTGCGTTTGGTGGCAGAGGACGGAGTGCAAACGGACTGGTTCTCCTCCACTCCCATACTCGCCTCCCTCTTCCCAGTACGTTTGGCGTAAATGGTCCTCAGCCTGCAGAAACACACGCACAAGTTTAGCAGGATACCGTTACGGAGAACGAAAACATCACCTTTTAGGCCTGAAGAGGACTTACTTCTTCAGTTTTCCCTCCATGATGATCTTGTCCTTCCTCATGTTTGCCATCTGATCCAGGCTCTTGTCAATCTCACTGCAACAGGGAGTTCAATCCTGTTAGTTCAAGTTATGCCAACGTACAAACATCCATGTTTTTTCTATTCAAACAGTAATGGCATATAAATAGTAAAGGATTTAATCTCAGTAAGGCAGGAATCTACACATGGTCAAAGAGAAACTTTTAAATAGACTGGTATTCTGAAGCACAGATTTATACTTGGATAACTATTCTAACGACAATAACACACTGCAGCAAATTACTGCCCCCCACTGCAGCTTCAATAAGTGGTTTTAGTAGCATCAATAAAACCCGCAATTAAAATGACTATCTGGAGTTTTGCAGTAAATAAATACGTTCTCTCTCAGCTGCTATGCTGGATTTATTTCATTCAATGTTTTTCAGTTTAGAGGTGGATGAAGTATAGCAAACTTTCCAAACAAATGCCACTGCCCTGAAGTATATGAGGTGGTGGCTCATCTTACCTTATGACACTTTTGCTGCAGGCCAGCTCGTTGGCTAGAAAGCCCAAGATGGAGGCCTTCTGGGCAGGCGTGTGAGCCTGGAAGGCCTTGGTCTTCAGACTGAGGGCCAGAGGGGCCAGCTCTGTATTGGCACAATGGGCTCCCATGTACATCTGTAGCACCTCAGATACATTATCCCTGTTGATGCCAACATTGGTCAAGTGGTCTCCCAACATGGTTTTGGTCTGATGAGGAGAAAGACAGGATGAAGAGGACAGATGTTAACAAGTAATCATTTTAAAGATAAACCCCTTGTGAAGTAAGAATATGACTCCAAAACAGATTTTTAAAATGCTTTATAGACCTATCCATAGTTGCAAAGTTGATAGTCTGGTTTCAAACTATTCCAAGTACATTCTTTGAAACTGCACTTTCAAAAACTCACCTTTTGTCCAGGTGGCAGACCAGGGTCACACACAGCTAGTGACAGTAGTTTGACCAGGAGGTCTTGGACTTGGCCCATGCTGTCGCCCACATTAAGCAACCCCTCCTGCAGCATGCCCAGGGTGGGCACATCTGAATTCAGATCAAGCCCCAAAACCTTCCCGAAGCCTCGCAAAAACTGCATCAGCATCAGGCAGTCTGACACGGCACGGCCTGGGAGGATGAGTCCAGGAATCCGGGAGAAGTCGGGGAGAGACTTGAAAAGGGAAAGTGTTGAGTTAGCACTGTTAGCTGCTGCTGTTGTTAGAGTAAGAATTACTGTGTGAGAATAATTCAGTTTAATTTGGGATACAGAAAATTATGAGTTAAGTGATGATAAAGCTTTCATTATATTACACATCTGTTGCCTGTTATCAAGATGGTGTTTTCCAATTAATAGTAATAGACACTTATTTTCCACACAATGCAGTACTGTTTTGAACCACTTGGGGGCTCACTTCTCTGCATTTAAAAATCCTCTCCACCACGAGGTCTTGTAAAGATTATTGACCCTCGAGAGATATCAAACTATCTAATGATAACTCTTATCATTTTAAGGGCTCAAGTTTTCACTCAGTCATCATGTTCCTCTTAACCCACGAACAAAATTCAACCGGAAAGAAATTGAGAGTCTTCATTCACCTCATTGACCAAATGAACAATTATCTTAACTACCTTGTGATCAGACAGACACATGTCTTCGTTTGGCTTCTTCAGCTCCCTCGCTATCTCCAGCTCCAGCCTGCGTTGCTCCAGTTTACGCTCTTTGTTCAGGCGCTTCTCATCTCTTTTCTCCTGCCGCAAGCGCTCACGCTCCTGGAGAGTTCCAAAATTCAAGGGAGCATTAGTGAAGCAAAGTGTGTGAGTGCGTGTGTGTGTGTGTATGTGTATGTTTGTGTGAAAACAGACAAGAAGGTTTACTTGACTTTGTTGAGCAGTATTAGAATTCAGCCTAATGCTGCTGTGCATTCAAAGAAAAAGTGCTTGAGGGCCAGAATCTTTTGACTTGGTAAGTGTGTAGAAAAAAATAATAAATGGAGGGAAAGAGCGCACAAAAAGAAGAGAAAGCAGGAATCCATCCAGGGAATAATGACTTTTCATGAAGTGGACTGTGTGTGTACTTCTGCATTCATTTGTGTGCATATGGACTACCTCAGCCTTCTTGCGAGCCTCAACAGCCTTCATCAGCATTACATGTTGTCTCCTCCTCTCCCTCTCCTAGAGAGGCAAAAACAGAGGCACATTAACAAGCACATGACGCATATACAGCAGTCAAGGTCGACTAAATTTAGAAAAATGCATTAATGTAGAATTTTGATGTATTCAATTCAATAGAGGTACCATACTTAAACAAACACAAAGAGATGCTTCACATGTTTACACTTTCACATGTATGGTTGAAGCATAAGTGAAGAGTACAGTAGTACGATGACAACCAAAAAGCGACACATAGATGCGATACAAAGTAGATGTGATGACAGGCTCAAAAAAGAGAAGCAGCTGGAATCGGTGACGGCGCCTCTAAACTAAAGCTGACACAACAAAAGCAACAAAATGCTGGTTGCCAGAAGTCCTCTGATATGCCACATTGTTGTACAATAAAATTATAAATTCTGCTATTACATGAGTCAATTCTTATGTTTATTTGTCACATCACTCTCATAATATTTGGTGTGGGGACGACAAATACAAACGGATGGTTAAGGATAGTTACAAACAGAGCAGATCCACTTCAGTGGCTTTGGCAGCTTAGGTATTAGCACAGTATGTGACTGCTGAGGGATGAGACATCTATGTTGTTCTTTGGTGCATGATACACAGTCTACTGCAAAAGGGCACAGGAATCACTGCTGACTGACTATCATTTCATTTGATCTCTTTAGGTTTCCTGCTCCACTGTATCAGCCTGTCATTCCCTCTGTGATCCAACAGAAACACACAATTGCCACTATTAGGGCTTGCCAAGGACATTCCCAACAAAAAAAAAAAAATTCTGTTTGTGAGGATTGTTCTGTCAGTGTGATAAACAAAACAGGCTACATGCCAAGCTCTCTGCTACAATATTTCTACGTCCTCATTGGTTTGGTTTATCTACAAATGAAAAACTTCAAAAGGAACAAGCTCAAAGGGACATAAAACCTGTGGCATTCAATTTTTTTTCTCGATTCCCAATTCACTGGACATGTTGAGGGGGATTGTGATAAAAAAAATCGCAGTAAATCAAACCTAATAAAACTGCACATGACAAGCACAGATACCAGAATTAATTCATGTATCTCTCTGTCCCCATTTTAAGGGAAGGACAAGTGGAAGAGGAAACAATCAGCTCACTGTGAGTCTGAAACAGATAGGCAGACTTGTAGATTCAGCTGCGACTGTGTTTGAGTGAGAAGGGCTTCAAGCAAGACAGCCAGGCCAAAAAAAATGCTACAAAGAACCATATTTGTCCCCAAGGTGGAATTAATAGTGTTGTTTTCATACTGTTTTTAATCGTTTTGATTTTTTATATCTTTTTTTTTTTTTTGTAAAGCACAGGCTACCCCTTTTTAAACCGTTCATATCTGGAAATATCTCCACCATAGAGACAAAAAGATTCTCAGTAGCTGTTTTCATTCTTTGTGCAGAGTGCAGGAACAGTGAATGACAGAGAGGCTGGGATGGGGCAGGTTAAAGTCCAGCACTCTGCGGACTGCAGAGCAGATGCACGGACGAACGGACACAAGCGCAATGTCTGGGCCAAAAAAATCGTCAAGCACTCATGGGTAACACAGGCTACTCCAATACAACAGTTAGACAACGTATGTGATGGATGGAAACTCCTCGAGTGCACTTTCAGACAGTGAGTGTGGATTGGCTAGCAGTCTTTGCAATGCATTCTGAGTAGAAGAGAGGGGGAGGGATTGGGGGTAGGGGGGGGGGACAGAAGCTGCCTGGCCACCGTGACAGGGTCAGTTGTCCCTCAGGACGAGCAGATGGAGGCAGCATACTGACTCTTTTTTTTTTTTTTCTCTTTTGTTGGTTTTGCTGGAAAGCCATGCAGAAGAATGTAGTATGACAGCAGCCAGTGCTACACTTAATGCATTGCTATGACAACCATAACACAACCAGTTACACGATGCAGGTGTTAGATGTACAAAAATAAACATACCCATACCATATCTAGTCTATGCCTCTCCAACTCCTGGCAGAGAGAGTTGGCAAAATATTATGGAACAGAAGTCATAACCAATACCAATAAGCATGGCGTTTAATTAAGAGAAACACTGAAGACTATCAATAAAAAGATGGCTGGTAATTAACCACATTCATTCACTCTCACACATGCCTAAAGATCCAGAAATACACTTTCACTCGCTCATACACACTTTGAAATTCCTATTAAAGTCAAGTTAGATGTAAATGGTTTATTGTAACAGGTAGCAGCGAATCCTTACCTGGTGTTTGAGTATTTCTGCCTGCTGTCTCCTCAACTCTTTCTCCTTAAAGTAAAAGAAAGGAAGACAGAGGGAAAAATCAATACACTTCCATTGTCCCGATATCATTAAAAGAAATCACTGCAGAAGGATGAAATTTCAACTCCTTTGAGAAGACTGCTCTAATTTTACTGCAAACTACCTTTTGAGCATGAACTTATCTGATTCATGTGACAGTTGATCTAAAAAGGAACCTTTCCACGTGTGTTCAAAGGTGACGCTAACTGGAGTTTTAAATCTTTTCCGAGGGTTTTTATTCAAAAGATACAAACATACCTTCAACCGTTTTTCAGCCTCCAGTATTTTGGCATTGGCTGCCTCTTGCTTCTTTTTGCGTTTGGCCTATGAATAAAGATGAAGGTCAAGAATCACCGAGACAGACACACATCAATCAGTCTTGGATGAGGGCTTTGCTGCACTTTAACTGATTGTTTGCAGTTTTCTGGTTTGAGCAAAGATTTTATGCTTCTGAATGCCGGTGAAATTTGTAAAACACAGTGAATGAATAATGTATCTCTTTAACACCTAATTGTGAATATGTTGAAGCCTCCCGTTAAGAGTGGCTTGTCAACCGTGTCAACTCAAAATTGATTTAGTCCTGCTAAAACACTTTGAAGCTCCTGCAGCATAATTGTGTGTGCCTGAAACGTGTGTGTATGTGTGTGTATGTGTTCCTGCATCTTTGCATGTGTGTTTGTGTGTGCAGAAAACAGCACCTTTTTTTTCCTCGACCCACTTATGCTAAACTGTTACTGTTGTCTGATGAAAAAAAAAGACTTTTCTGTCCAATTTAAATAAGGTCTGAAGAGGCAGCAACAGCCATTTTAATATTCAACAGCCGTCAACCAAGACCAATTTAGCATTAGTTCCATGTGGAATTATGCCTAAGAAGACGCAACTCCCTCCAATGCATGCTGCTGTTCAGTAATGAGCTTTAGGAAGATTAAAACACTATAGACTGAGGGGCTGAAGCTATCCAGGAATGTTCTGCTTAATCAGAGGTGCTGTTGGATCAGATTCTGTACCTCCAAAATTTGCTGCGCCCTGAGTTCCTTCTCCATCCGAATCTGCTGAATGCGCTTGATCTTTTCCTGTAAAAAAAAAAACATAATCTCTTAATATTTGAGACAGTGGAAAACATCCTCCGATAAAATCACTTTCCGAGCACTCTATTCCACTTGGGGTGGGCGTAGAGACACAGCAATAAGTTGAGTACTAGACATAATGATGATAATTGAAAAAGCAAACTTTAAAGCATCACAAAATAACTATTCAGCATTTCTTAAAGTGACTATGTGTGTAAGGACACTTAGATAAGGAGGAAGGGAGGGAGAAAAGATTTGTAGGCACACATGTAAGGCAGACCCACCTGCTGCTTGAGAATCTTGATCTGCTCTTTCTGTTTCCTCCTCTCCTCCGCTGCCATGATAGCTAAGAGACAAATCAGTGTTATATCGCTGTAAACAGACCGACAAAAGCTGGGCAGAGATTTTTTTTTAGGCTGCATTCATTAAAGGGGTCAAACTGCAGCAGTATGAGAGCCAAACAATGACAGTCTGTTGCACAAATCTGGAATAAAACACATAAACACGGTCTCTTCAGTGAAGACAAACCATACTGAAAATAAAAGTGTGAAAAATGTTGATGTCCCTGCGAGGTATGAGTGACTAAAACAGAAACAAAGCAAACACAGATTATGATCTGGAGTTTTTGCTATGTTTTTTTTTGTTTTGGAATATAAAATACAGCATATACAAGCATTATGTTTGCTACCAGCAGCACGCCAGTAATTAAGATTAGAGCAGAAAGAAGATTAAAGCCGAGAGTGATGGAAATAAATATGAGCCTCCGCACAAACAAAAGCTGTAAAACAAGCAGGAGTTTCTACAGAGGGTGCTGGTCCTGCTGGTTTTTTATACTATCAAGGTGGTTTGAAGTGACCGTCAGACCAGCCACACACACAAAAAAAATCAACAAACACCCTTATAGCCCCGTGCTCTTGTTAACAACACACACAGAGAGGAAAAATTGAGTTTACCTTGCTGTTTTCTAGCTTCTTTAGCTGCACGCGCCAGTGCCTGCTTTTCCAGTTTTCTCATCAGTTTCATCTGGGCAGCCTGTCGGGCTATCTCTGCAGGATGAAAGGTACTGTCAGAGAGGAATTTAAAGAGTACCTAAACGCTACTGTGGTATGACTTAGCACATCTGACTGAAGAAAACCTTTCTTAATTAAACAAATCACACAAATATAGATGGACAGCAAGAATCGGTGCATTTTTCTTATACTAAAGGAATTAAATATGTTTAGTGAGTTTATCAACAAAGACGAGTGTCCACAATCAATTTTATGTGGTCCAAATAAAGACAAAAATGTGCTTTTTGTTTGTTTTTGTCAAAGCATCTGAAATTTGTTTTTTTGCCACAGGCGTACACAAAAAAATCCTAAAAAGATGTGATAACAGTTCTAATTAAAAAAGTATGCATGTTGCTTCACGTAGAGTTGATGGATCAAGCAAACAAGCATAACAAAAAAAGGAAAAAAATGTAACTCCTTGCTTGGCCTCTGCTGCCTGTATAATGGCTGGTTGATTAATGGCACATACACCCCTGACAAACATATTTCAGGGCTCATTTCCTCTCCTCACCTTGAGCCTCTAGTTTGCGCAGAAGTTTGACCTCACTGGGACTGGGGCCCTCAGGAACCAGCGGATCACCCACATTAGGAGGGCGTCCCTTCCTCCGCCGGTTACCTTTGACACTGTCGCCTGCTAACTGACGCTCTGAATTGGGGGGACGACCTCTCCGTCCCTCCATAGCGAGAATACGAGGAATAACCTCCTCTTCCTTCAATAGGCTCCACTGTAACCCCTGAGGAGAGGAAGACGTTGGAGAGACGGGCAGATTGGGAGGTGGGAAGGGAGTGAGAGATGAAACAGTGATTGACATGTTGACATCTGTCACTTAAGTAACTAAGGAACAACATTACTAATTGGCTAGCTAGACTAATTTGGGTGTACAGGTGTGAAGTAAAAGGCTCTTTGAAACCACATAGCATTACATTTTTTCATACAAAACATCTAACTAAGCTATGCATGATCAAATTTACTCACTGACTGTTAAACATTTGTCACCTAGTTGTTCTCTGACCCTCACACTTCAAGGATTTATGCTTAGATGTTTCCTGTATTCTACTCCAGGTTATGTATAGTTCAAGCTTCTATTCAACTCTTAGTATCACAGTCACATTACATGGCATATATCACTGGTCACCTGTGGAAGTAATGTCTGATTATTACATTTATCCATGCACAGTGAGAGGTCTATGAACTAGAACTACTGAGGGTTTTGGTTGATTCCTATCCATGCCCTGACAGTGACTGCTGCATGAAGCTTTGCCTACCACTAGATGAAAAGATGAACAGGGATCAGGGACAGAGAGAGAGAGAGATGAAAGGCAGTCACCTGGGGTCCTTCTCTGGCTTCATAGAAGTCACCAACCCTTATCTTTGCACTGAAGCTAAAATTATCACGCGTGATGCCACTTATTCCATTTCTGGATAGATACTACAGAAGAGAAAATAATAATGGCGTTGGTTTAGGCAGAAAAAAATTAGCGAAATTAGCGACATTGAAAAGCAACTGGGAGGCTCTAGATTGGAGGGAGTTAGGTTACAGTGTGCTTCTGTGCAGTGCTACTAATCATTATAAAAGCCAGGGGACAAAAAAAAAAAGAGCAAAAGCTCTCAGGAGAGAAAAACGGTTCTGACCTTGGGTTGCACAATTCAGTCCCTTTCTTATTTATCTGTGGCCATGCTAGGCTTTTTACTGCCTGCTGAATGTCTAGCAGTGAGTGAATGAGTACACATTTTTCTCTTTGCACTACAACACTCAAAGGCAGCTCTAACGATTAGCGTAGCTGAGCTTTGGATGGAGCAAACAAGGAAGATTACAGCCTATATTATAACGTATAAAAAGGGGTGAGAGCTGTGCATCCCAAAACTAACCATTAATCATTTTCAAAGGAGGGGGGGAGGAGGGTGAAAAAGTGACACAAGGAGTGGATCTAAGAATATCATCTCTTACTATTAGGGTCACAGGAAGCTGGGTGGGGGTGGGGGTGGGGGTGGGGGTTAAGTGCAACTGGAGCAACAACATAGATTATAATCCTGATACACAAGCATTTTTTTTGAGTAATGTGGATGAGTAGTGCTGCAATTGTGAGCAAAAATATCCATAAATCAACTGGATGATGAATTATCAATCCATACCACTCACAACGAATCCCAATGTAATTCTTAAAGTATGTTATTCTCATCTGTATGTCTCAAAACATCTGCTTGTGTGTCTTAATGTAAACTAAAGTGCAGCTCAGTGCGGCTGAGGTACCTTCATCACATCTGGGTACTGCCTTAGTTTCTTGCCACACGGGGCATAGTAGGCCACCTCGCCCTGAGGCCGCCCCGCCACTGATTTGATTCTTGTTTCTCTCCGCCACCTGCGATTTTGAGAATGACAAAAGTGCCCAGTTGTGGATAAAAAGCTTGTATTGTGCATTTTTCCACCATGTGCGAGTGTGATCTCCAGTGAATCTCTTTATAAGAGCTTTCTTTTTCTCAGCCCCTTGTACATACCCCAACTCCAGAGGTGTCATCAACTCCTTCTCATCCATCACCCTCTTCCTCTTCCCTAAGCCTGTGAAGAGACAGAGTTCAGCCATCAATTTGACAGCACAACCTGTGTAACAGGAAACCTCACACATACAGAAGCAGCCTCCAAATCCCCTGAACTCCTCTATGAACAGTTCAGACTGACAGACTTGGAATTTTGATATCAAAACTGATAACAATTTAACGGGTGAACAATGCGCAGATTACTAAACTAGCACACACACAAAAAAATCAGTTCTTGAGCTACAATAAGAATTGCCCTTTTTATTTTGGTTAAACATTGAAAGTTAAACCTAATTGCTTCATCTTAGAAATTGATTTTTTTTTGTTTTACATGCTCTAGCAAAAAGAGCATTAGCATAAACAAAAATAGAGACAGTGAAAACACACATTAACTGTATGTGATGAACTCATATCTACCCAGGATTGATTCATATTTCAACAAGTCTGGTATTTAGTTATCAAACATATTAAATATGATAACAGTTTTCCAGGTTACTGCAGTTATAGTTGACAATTAAATCTTCCAGTCCTGATTAGTATGAACATGACAGTGAACAGATTTCACATGTTTTTGCTTGTTGATCAGTTTCCATTTTAAAGAAGCATAAAGAAAACAAGATTTCAAGCAGTAGGGCAAAGGACAAGAATGTCTGCTTGGTACATTCCTGGCAGGCTACACATATGTCCTATTCCTCTGATCTGGGTAATCTCTTCACATCGAAAGAAGGCGGAAATTAACCTTGTTGCTGTGCCAAACAAGTTGTCAGGGCTCTTAGACATGTACCTACAAGACCTCAGAGCTCCAGTTTGGCCATGACAACCAACCGCCTCCTTCCTGTCTCCCTAGCAGTAGCATTGCCTCATAACAGTCATCTGAGCGTGTTGAATTTTTTTTCTGGTAAACGAAAGCATAGTATTTTCCAGCACAATGCTAAAGCTGTGTGCTGTTGCTATATTATACTGCAGTATTTTTCTATCATGAATAATTCAACTCTTTACTCTTTACTCAGCTGAAGATGTTTCACCATTAAACATATCTTTGTTTGACATTATTTACCTGAAATGATCATAATCTTAATGTGATGTCTTTCTGTACCTGATGCACATCTAAATCAAAACTCTGAGCCATTGTAGAAAAATCAATTTCAAAGATCACCTAATGGAGAGGCCAGGCTGTAGGAGGATGAGCCTGGAGAGCTGTGATAGGCCAAGGCACTGGAGCTGGTGACAATGGTTGGAGTCTTGATGACCTGTAAGTTGAGGGGGGAACAGCTGGTGGCGGTGTGATTGGTTGAGGTGTTCAGTAGTTCTGGGCCTTTGGTTAGCCTGTGGGGAGTCATCTCTTTTTTGGATGATCCAGACGGCAGCAGCTTTAACTCCTTCACTTTCTTCCCAGAGATGTCGCTGTCTGAGTTGCTATCAGACTCTGAAATGGAAGTCGAGGATACACATTGGCAAGAAGTAGATAACTGGATATAATTGGACCTTCCAATTCTTTCATTCAAACAGAAGCAATCAAATTAATTATTTCTTAGCATCTGACCACATTTAATTTTTAAAAATATAATGGATAACTGAGCTCTGACAGATCCCTGCATTGACTGAATTGAAAGGATTTGTTTATTCAATGACTGACAGCCAAATTAAAGGTATGGTACAGTAATTGTAAAATAGCAGAGATTAACACGTAATCAAAGCCTGTTTGTTTTTAGCCTTGATTTTAAAGTCTCAGCTTCCTCAGGGGTTGTGAAAGTTACATCTGTGAACAGAAGATACCAACCTGACAGGCTATCATCTGAGTCCTCTTCATCTTCCTCCTCCTCAAGATCGTCATCCTCATCATCATCGTCGTCTCCAGAGTCATCGGATTCCTTGTTAGCCGGGAGACCTGCTGTGGGATTACATGTCCCAGGTATCCCCACTCCAGGAATCCCAACTCCAGGGATGCTAACACCGGGAATCCCGATCCCAGACTCCCCCCCACGAAACAAATCTACCAGTGACTGAACCAGGTGGTTCTGAGAGAAGCCCTTCCAGGCAGCTAAAGGGTCTGCTTGTCCCTGTCCTTGTCCCTGTCCCTGTCCCAGCCCTGATGTCTGTCCTTTACCCTTGGGGGTCTTGTTCTTTCTGGATCCATGTCCTGTTGCATGGGGTGAGGTAGTGGAGGGCTGAGCCCCGGCGTGGGCAGTTGTTTGGGTTCTGCTCGCCCCTGTGCTCAGATTGACTGGCATTGACCCAGCATCGGAATCGCACTGAGGGGACTTGCTTTTAGAGGTCAAGTCTTTGCGAGGTTTGGTGATGAGAGCCAGAGGTGCGTCCTGAGTGGTGCTTTGGATGACTCCATTGGGGTGGTGGGGTTCAGGGAGCCCCAGCAGGGCACTGGAGAGGAAGAGGTTGGAGTGATTGTTCTGGGGAGGAGGAGTGGGATGCAATGGCGATGAAGACAGAGACGTCCTCTTAGGAGACTTGTTTGGCCCCTGCTGCTGCTTCTTTAGCTCAGCTGGGAACGTCTGCCCTTGGGACATGAGAGTCTAGGAATAGAGGAGAGAGGGAGAGGACAAGGAGAAGCAGGGAGTCAGGGGGAGGGTGAGTGAGAGGGAGAGGGACAAAGAAAGGTTTGGGAAAAAAAAATCAGAAAAGAGATGGGACAAAGTGGAGTTGCTCTAGCTGTCAGTTCCCATCACTGCTGATTGTTTGAGCAGGTGACAAAACTACAATGCTGAACACTGGTACAGTTAACTGTGTCTAAGCCCCTTTCTGAGAAACAAAAAGAACATAAATACGATAACCAAAGGCATTGTGTTCGGCCAAGTTCACTAAAATAGACACTGAGTATCTCTCTCAAATTCTCATTACTCGTCTGCACATTTGAAAAGCTCCATCATCATTATCATCCTGCAGCTGGCCATGTTTGCCTTTTTTACACTGATGACAAGTTTGGCTCAATCTGTGTTTAAGCAAAGGCAGGTTCGACTTCAGCCTTGCACTTTCAACTAGATGTGATATGAAGTGAAACAAATCAATTTCACAGACCATGAAATACAGTAACAGTGCTGAAACCACAGGGGGAATTTTGCTCGTTGTAAACTTCTCTATACTGGTAAAACAGGAAAGAGGAAATGATTTTCACAGAATAAGCAGATCTCAAAAGATTAAGCTTATTGATCATTGCGCCGTCATTCATATTTCAAGGAAAGGGAATTACGTAGTTAAAGCACAAAAAGGTGACAATTTTTAATCCATTTCATCTAAAGCTGTTGAGACATATAAAGAATAGCAGAACTACTGTGATCAGTGTTAAATGGTTAAAACCTTTAAATACCGAAGAGTCATTACAAATCATGAGACAGTGAACTTGATAGGCTATTAATAAAAGGAGGTTTGAACTCAGTGCCGAACATTTGGTACATGTAGGCGGTTAAGTCAAACAACATTTTAGGATATATGATCGGTACAGAAGTTCTCAGAATGTTTAACAGAGCAAGCTTTAGAAAATGAAACTGACCAATATCTTACTTTGATCACCTACAATGTCATTAAATAAACCAGTTTAAAACCAATATAAAAAAGTGATCATATGTACAGTAAGTGCAAGGTTTAAAACTGAGGCTCTAAGCACTTACTGCAATCCTGATAGACATCAGTGACGGATGATTGCAGCATGTATCCTTTGGACTTTCCTGTTGTTCATTAAACTTCAACAATTAAACTGTTGGACAGTTGCATTTACAGCAATAAGTTTAGCTAAACTGAAGTAACAACTATTATTATAATCTGTAAAAATCAATGGGAAATTTCCTAATTTGTGGACATAATTAAAATGCTGTTTATCAGACAGATTCTGAGCAACACTTGTTTGATTAAATGCTCGTATAAAAGACTGAGCATACATCCTATTTAGGAGAAATTTTAATGCAACAGCATTAAGAAGTGTAACTTCAACAAATATCTCTACATGTGCTGAAAATTTAAGTGTTGTTTTTCTTTTGCACATTTAAGCCATCTGCCAATCAAAACGGTGCATATGACTCTGCTGACAACATCAAGGCAGATGGTATGTTGTTGAACAAACTGCAATGCTTTTCAGAGTTGGAAAAACACACATTTTACCTCCCAATGAAAATTAAAAAGGCTCTAACACTACTGCTCTCTGTATGCCTTGTTTGTGATAAAAGAATTCACTGCCTTATTTGTAACAAGTTACATTACTCTGACAAAATAATTGCATGAAATTAATATGTAATAGAGAATTACAGTACCTATGACATTTTCAGCGGGGTAGCCGGTAATTTGTGATCTGTTACATCCCAAAATCAACCTCCCCAGCTCTGCAATTACTGCTCTGTTTAAACACAGCCATGCACTACACATTTCAGTGACTAACAATGCTCTTCAAAACTTCTTCTCTTTCAGGTTTGCACAGGAACTCACGACTGTCACACCATATAGTAAAAAAGAGAAACATCCCTTGATGATAAATATTAACACAACTAAATGTCTTAGATATCTAGTTGCTTTCTGCGTCCAATCCCACTGCCTTACCAGTTGACTCAAGTAAGCACAGCCTCCTTAATGAACCACACAAAACAAAGCATCTCTCTGATGTCCAACTACAGAGTGGTAAGAGCTTGCTTACAGCCATGTTATCATTTTAAAGAGGCTCTGTGGAAAAATGTTTCTCCACAACACAACATCCAAGCCTCTTGCGAATGAGGAGCTGCAATAGTCAGTGCTCTGATTTCATTTTAAATTAAGTGTGCAGATTCACTCTAACAGTTCCTTAGCCGCCTGTTTGAATCTGCTGTTGAATAAATGTGCTAAATGGCCACTGGATTAAAAAGAGGGCCTGGCTGTGGTGGAGTAATGATGAAGCAAAAGAGAGGAGAGAAACTCTGAATTAAACTGCACACTCAGCTCGAGTTGAAAAATACATTACTGTCAATTTGTTGGAAATAACTTTGAACTGGGAAGCTGACGGTGCAGTTTTAAGTATCGTGTCCACCTCTCAGCTTACACGGTTAATGCAAAATATTATGTGCCATGTAAACTTACCTGTTTGAGCCTGAACTCATTGATCTGTGCAAGTGAAGCCTCCAGCAGTTTCTTTTTGTTGGATTTGGCAGATCCAGAACCAGCACGCTGAGGCGGCTTCAGCGAGGACTTCCGGGAGCTTGTCACAGATGAGGTCAAACCACGAGATTTCGGGGAGGTAGATGGCGGGAGAGTGGAGCGAGGTGGAGAGGGGACAGAGAGGGGTTTGGGGGAAGAGCAGAGAGAGAGGGGCAGGTGCTGAGGGGAGGAGGAGGGCAGCAGTTTGGGAGGTTTGGGGGAGGCGGTGCCAGAGAGAGCCTTTGGGGATGTGGTGAGCGCTATGGGGGAGGGAGATGGCGAAGACTCCCTGCGGGGCTGAGTTAGGAGTGCCAGGGGCTTTGAATTGGCTGCCAGGCCGGTGGACTGGATCACGCTAAAGTGTTGCTGCGGTGCATCTGTCCGAGACCTGGAGCTGTGCAGGGCCAGTGGTGAGGTTTGGGACAAGGCAGGAGGGGAAGAGGAGCAGGGTAAGGGCACAAGGGTGGGGGGGTTGGAGGGGGCCTTCTTGTCCTGGAGCTCCCCAGAGAGTGGTCTGTCAGTCTTTGCAGATCCAGTGCTGGTTATCAAGGGCTGGGAAAGAGATGAAATAAGCAAATGTTGGAACAAAGAATATTTGTTTTCACTACATCAATTTCATACTTTGGGCAATGTCTACATGAAAGTAGAGCCCAGAGTGAGAGAGAGGATGCAGTGTTACAGGTTATTCTGAGTCAGACCAAACAGATATGAGGGCTATTCTTTTGAAGGGACTGTTAAACACTGTCAGAAAAAAACAGCAGAAACAGTTCACAAGACGATCAAAGTAGTTGCAACATAACTGCAAAACTGTTCCTCTTTCTTGAATTGCACTTCTTGACAATAAAACTCTATAAATGGAAAGGTATATTTTAGCAAATTCTTTTGGTTCTCACATCATTTTTCTCTAAAATTCTTCACTTTTTCATACTTGGAGTGTTTGAGGCTTGATATATAGGGTCTTTCGGGGATTTTTTTCTGTTTTTATTCTGGACACTATTCTCTTTCATCTTCATACAAGTCATTATGTATCTGTATTTTGCCCATACAAATGTTTCTTATTTTTTGTTTTATTGTTTTTATGAACCAAATAAATTAAATCATTAAAACTTAAACAATGCATGATGGTAATGTACAGAAAACAAAGGCTGTCCACTTCTACTTTTCAAAATGAATTGCACTACAAAATAAGAAATCACAACACAGTCTTCATAGTGAGTGATTTTGGAAGCATCATGTGGTTTTGTTTGATATAAAATCTGCTACACATCAATCCTTTCTATCCATCTTCACCTTTGATTTCTTCTTTGTCCGCTTCTCAGAGTCAGACAATTTGTCCTCCTCTTCGTCATCCTCGTCATCGTCATCATCATCCTCATCATCCTCTGCCAGGTCTTCCAGATCACTGCTGAGGGAGCCGTCACTTGTGCTGTCTGAGGATGTGCCTGATTCACTGTTGCTACCCCCACAAGTGTCTGCTTGCTTCTTTCTTGGTTTCTGAGTTGAGCGAGAAAAAAAAAGAGCAAGAATCAGCTTCACTGTATAATGCATGATTTGAGCATTTCACATGTCACTTCTTCTCAGAACAAGGAGTGCAATATAACTCAGCTCTGACCTTCTCTTTTGTTTTCTGGACTGGCTTTTCCACCACCTCTGCTGGGTTGTTCTGCGGGCTGCTACGGTGACTGTTGGAGTGGTCTGAGTTTTTGGTTGACTTGGTTGATGTCTGAACAGGAACCGGACTAGAGGAGAAGCTCCCTGATTGTGTGGTAGAGGGACAGACTCCGCTGCCATTCACTGCCCCATTCACCCCTAGACACACAAACCAGATCCTTTGTATGAGTAATCAGCTCCATCTTTGAAAACTTTGCTACACGGGATAATAAAATATCTGGAACGAACTGCAGAATGAAATAAGGCTAATAAAAATATTGATTTATACGTGTATCTCATCAAACATGCTGGCAGCGCAAGGCACAAGCCCAACATGAGTGGTTTACATAATAAAAGATAAATTAAAAGATACTGTGAAATTAAGAGAGTGCAAGAAACAGAGATTACGAGAGGGAACAGGAGGAAAGGAGGGGGGTTGACAGAATCACTAAGTGAGGGCTGAAAGTCATTAAATCTGTCGTGAAAAAGAGAAATCTCATCACAGGACAAAGTGGATTTAGGCTGTTGGACAGGAGGACACAGATGGAGATAGTGGGAGAGAAGAAATGGGGATTTGGATGTTTATCATTAATGCAGAGTGGCATCACATGTTAGAACTGTGGTTAATTAATTCACAAACACATGCACTTACATAAAAAGAAACAGATATGCTGGTTTTTAATTGGAAACAGATCTAACTGTTCTTTTTTTCACCTGCTTCACGTGCTATAATTCTATCACAATACGTGTAAGTAATGTAGCTGTGCGGATCAATGAATGGCTCTTCTGGGATGTGCTGTACCTTTAGGTGGAGCATGGCTATTCTTGCCGGGCATCCTGATCTGAACAGGACTGGCGCTGTGGTTGGGCTGAATATGAGGGGTGAAGAAAGGAGGGAAGCCGATGAAAGAGGGGAGAAAGGCAGCAGCTCCCCGTCCATGGGCTTCAGCAGCTCGCCACCACTCTGTTGGAGAGCAGAAAAGAGAAGAGGATTAGAGATGCATTCACATTAAGCCAATTTACTGCCAGAAATTCAAATGTTCCCAATCTTACCAGAGAGGGCTCCTAGCTGGGGGTGGGCAGCCAGAGCAGCTGACATGCCCAGGGAACCCAGGCCTCCAAACTCAGGCCTGCCTGCTCCGGCAGTGTAGAGGGCTCCGAAGGCTGGGTGGTTAACCAGAGGGAAGGCACTTGACAATGTGGAGCCAATGAAGGGCTGCTCTCCTGCTGCTCCAAACAGACGGCCTGAGAGAGATCCAAACCAAGAGGGACGTGTTCAAATGTTTTTTTTTAATAAAATCCATAACAGATAGTTTTGTACAACAAAAGACAGTAATGATATGAGGCTACAAGTTGAGAGATGTCCTTAACTTTAGGCTGAGTTAGTTTCCGTTAATATGCAAATATGCTGGGGAAAATGTCCTTTGAAAGCAGACCTTTTGAGTTTCTTTTTCTCTTTTGACAATCAACACTTTGGGAGAACTCTGATTTTAGATTTGTTTTAAAGAACTGTTTATTTCTTGTAAAGTTTTCTTTGTATTTTTGGTGTTTTATTGTGTCAAGCTTTATTTTCAGTCAACATACAAACTTTAGTCTACGCAGTCAGTATCATACCATGAGAAATAAGGATGAATACGATGCAAAACGTGATTTTTTTTTTAAACACACACTTTTTTATTCAGCTGTGATATTCGCTCAGATTTCAGAAGAACTTTACTTTTGACTTGAATAAACAGCCAGTGTGACAGTTGTTTATTACACCTTTAGCACCACTCACTGCCCTACTGTTAGTCCCTTATATGTTTATTTGTGTCGACCGAACACATTGTTCTCAAACTACCTCACTGAGTTCCTTTCATGTTCGGAGCGACAGGATGTACAAACTAGATTTAAACAGCTTTTGAAGGTGCTGCCTCTTATTCACCTGAGTATAGAAGAATTAAACACAAAACCTCCTGACATCCATTTGTGAAAGAATTAACAAGACTTAGCTTTCGCTCGGTAACTAATTTTAAAAGACAGCTATACTGTCTGTGAGCCTGACAGACTGACGAGAGCTCCGACAGGGTTCCTGTGTCTCTACAGAAAAGAAACATTCACATTTCAATCACAGGACATTTTGTCATAATCCAATCTCGGCGTACAACTACTTGTGTGCTGATGTTTCTTCAGTTTCAGAATATGCTGCACTGTGAGAAAAACTGGATATTGTCGGCAAGCAAAAGAAGTGTGTGTATAAGGCGTGAAAAGCTAACCTCCTTCTATCCTTTTGGCATTCAATTTCAGCACAGAAGAATACTTCATCAACATCATCATCGTCTAGCGTTTTCCCGAGCACAATCATTTCTGGCAGGGGCGACTGCCACGTATTACCTCCTCCCAGAGTCAGATGCAATTTGGTGTGAGCATATTTCATGCAAATTCAATTTCTATTCTAGAGAGCGCAAGCCTGCTTGATGCCTCTGCATAAGCCAGGTAATACACATGCAAAAAAGTGATGACTGAAGAAAAGGAAAGTGTTGTACACAGTGCAGATGAAAATGTCAAACTACTATACACTTGCAGACACCACGGAAATGTAAAACAGAGTGACAGTGGAGGCAGTGTTTTCTGAACTAATGCAGTCTGGGATCTAATTATCCAGAGGGAGACACAGAGGGGCCGGCTATGTGTGTGTGCTATACCAAAACACTAAAGGGAGACTTTAAATGAACATGTTGCTACAGAGGGATCTCGCAGACTGTTCTTAAGTGAGAATCAAACTGTTTGTGGTTCTGTGGTAAGAAACAAAGCTCTACCATTGTGCCAGCGTAGTGCGAGTGTAGCCCTTTGTATTGGTTTCAAGGCCCCTCTCTGCCACAAGACAGCAAAAAAATCTGCCTTTTGAATGTCATTAGAATATGCTGAATATGTAGAGCCTGCCTTGCCAGCGTCAGCTAACGGATACAAAGATAAACGACTGCAATGCTACCCCCAGAAAGGCCAGCCACAGCATTCACTTATGCCTGGGGTACCCACCTCTCCCCCACACACCCCTTTTCCCTTTCTAGGCATCTGCAAATGCCTTTTCAATATTAATGTAGGCTTCCAGAAGGCGAATAATTAAATCTCAAAATTTGAAGCGAGACAGAGGCACGGGAAAGACATACCTAGGATTACCTACTCTCTCTCTCTCTCTCTCTTTCGCACTCAGTCTGTGTGCCTGTCTCTTCCTCTCTCTCTCTCTCTCTCCCGCTCCCTCGTCCTCTTTCTCATTCTGTTTCAATCCTTCCTCCACTCTGACAAACTGCACCGCCTGCTTTTTTCATGTTTGGATGCTGCCGAAGGGGGATTAATTTGTTGTTTGTTGCAGTCAATCAAATTTCCACAGACAGATTTAAGTTAATTGCATCCGTGAGTTGATCCCCGAAGAAGAGAGCGCTACGAGCGCCGATCAGCTTTTATTCTCCAAGTGATATCCTCATCAATGACACATGCGCGCACACACATGCACCCACACACACACCCCAGCCACCCACACATAAACATATAAACACACTCATTTTTATGTTCATGTGTTTTTTTCTCTTTTTTAAGTGTTATTGGCACATTGGTAAAGGACCTTGAATCGGGGCCTGCAGAGACTATGATGGCAGTATCTTTGCAATATGTACCTGCTCACAGAATACATACTCAAGATGTTGTGGTTGGAGATGTCTTTTCTTTACTTTTGATACTTGGATCAAGAAGCAACGGAGATGACGTCAGCTCCTTTGGCCTATTTTTGTGACCATATATGTTTGAGTTGCAGTCCCTAAAGTGAACAAGGCATTGTATGAAATGAATAAAGGAATTGGCTTGCTTGATTCCCACGTAGCGCAGCAGAAGTTCAGAGCTAACAGCCTGCCTCTCAGCATTTCATTTGATGCTCAGTCCAAAATCGCTTATCTAGAAAATCTGAGCACACGTAATGGCACAGAGGGATAAGAGGGATGTATAATGCATAAGGAGGAGATGCTTCTAATGGCTTCTTCTTTGGGGAAACACTGGAGGAGGTGGAGGACAAAACAAGGGGCTTTATTTTGCGTCTTCCTCTTCTCGTAACAGAGAGAAAACACAACAATCATGGAGAAGGCTGGATATGCTATTCCCTGATCTGTGCAATCTCGCTTTAAGAGTGTGAGTGAAAGTGTGCGCATGTGTGTGTATGTGTGGTAGGCCTCTGAGAAAAAAAAACAGAAACACATTAAGAAATGAGGAGAAAGAGAGCATGAGCAAATGATTCACTCAGTCTCACAAGGAATATTTTGAAAAAAAAAAAAAAAAAAACACAGAGAGATACAAACAGATGCGCACACACACTCACAGCAAACATACACACTCCTCTTTGCCTAATGGCTTTGACCAATACATAGAAAGGAGGCTGGATGCCGGACAGGGCTGACTAGACACTGAGTGGCTGACAAATGTTAAATCATGCAGGCAGAGGCTCTCTCTCTCTCTCTCTCTCTCTCTCTCTCTCTCTCTCACACACAAACACACACACACGCACACACGCACATAAACACACGCATGCAGGGGTGTCGTGCTGAGCCTGACTCTGAGGCAGCTGGAGCCAGAGAGCTGAAGGTTGTCAGGAGACATGGCGAAGCATGTGTGTGTTTCTCACACAAAAGAGCCCCCTAATTGTTTGGGATTCATTAATGCAGCAGCTTTTCAATTGCAACCCAAGCTGTCAGGGAAAAAAATCTTTGTAGCTGGGAGAGAGGTGTATTCACACAGGCTGCAAAATAACTGTATAATTAATACTGGAGGAAACTCATTTTTCATGGTGAAGAAATGAGGAGGATTCTGAATGCTATCAAGACTTGAAGGAGGACACATTTGGCGTGTTTTTAAAGCGACATGGGAAGGGGGTTTTCAGCGTGTGCTGGTATTTTTCCTCTGTACACAAGGCCTTTTTGGAGAGACAGAAGATCGACGGAAGAAGTAAAAGTGTTGCTTACCAGAGGTGCTGAGGGTGGATCCCAGTGCCGAGGGGCTTGGGGCCAGGCTGCTCTTAGAGTGGGGAGCCGGGGATGATGAAGAAGATGAAGAGGAGGAGGAGGAGGAGGAGGAGGAAGAGGCCGCAGGGGAGGAGGTGCGAGCAGCAGACAGGGTGGGCGCAGGGGAGGCCAGCCGCTCTCCAGACTCCATATCTGTCAAACACAATCCAATCAGCAGGGTTACAATAGCAAAGCACACCCACCCGTACACTCACAAACACACAGGCTCCGACACATACACACCAATGCATAGTGTCACACCTACACAGCATGTTCTAGCCAGCGCACACACGCACACACATCTCCTGACACTTTTCCTTTCACATCTCACTTCCCCTGAACAATATTTCTATTTAGCCATGCTCACTGGCTCCCAGCCTCTATTGATTCTATATGGGCTAGGAAGGAGGACAATGTCTTTAAGGACTCTGATACCGCACAAAAAAGGCAAGAAAACACCACAGCTGAGAGAAAGTGTTCTTTAACAGGACCATCACTGGTACCTGAGGACTTACTCTGCTGTGAGTAAAGTGGGATGTTTGGAATGACAGAGGTTAGCAAGAAACTTCAAAACAAAATAGACAAATAACACATTTTCACTTTTCTTTGTCATTCCCTCTTCCTCAAACACTCAGGCGGACACAAAAAACACCCTCGTACACACCTGTGTCTGACAACCAGGATCCCCTCACACCCCCTTGACAAAAAAGACATTCAAATTTAAGAGCTTTTTGAGGCCTGCGAAGACAGCACTGCTCACTGAGTCCTTTCAGTTGCAACAGCAACCGAATGGAGAGGCTTTCAGATAATGGGTGCATTAACCAACAATGTAACTTCCCATTATCAGTCTTTTCGGAGTCATCATGTGAGCTATTATCATCAAACCAACAAACATGAACTCTCACAGAAAAAATGTTTGGCCATTTCAAAGCTAATTCTTAACTTTACTCTCTTTTTGCGACTAAATGAGAACAGAGTGAGTCTGTGCCCACACAACTGCTAACTTATGCAGCTAAATAAATAACAGACAGTTTCAAAACACATGAATTTACACACACACGAGCACACACTTTCACAATTCGACACCCACTGCACACAGAAAATCACCTCCCCTGTCTATCACATCAACCTGAGTCTTTTTCTCTCTTCTCCTTTTCCGTATCCCTCTGCCTGACACTAATCCAGGGCTGAAAATCCCCTTCAAAAGCACAGTTTGCAGATTGTGTTTTACAGGCAGGCTTTGTTATTGTGTCATTACACATAAACAGTCTCTGCCTCCATCTCTCTTTCCTTCTCCTCTCTCCTGCCATCCCTCCGCCACCCTCCCTCCCTCTCTCTCCTCTGCAGTGGGAGCAGAGCCACTGATTAAATCTCTGAGACAAAAGCTGCTATCCTCTGAATATCAAGTATCAGCCTTTCGCCAGGAGCAACACTGACAAGAGAGAGAGAGAGAGAGAGAGAGGGAGAGGGGAGAGCGAAAGAGGGAGAGCAAGAGGCGAGGATGACAAGAAAACCTGCTGCAGTCCACGGGGAGGAGGCTGGTGTGCCATCGGACTTGGGCAGCCGTGACTGCCATTGCTGCAGTGGAAAAGACAGTGGTTGTGTAATTATGAGCAAGGTCAGAGGTCATTAGAAAGGCCTCTCACGCAGGGTGACAGTAGGGGGGTTAAAGAGACAAATTATCAACCCAAATGGCAAAAAATTAACGTTACACGAAAAGTAACAAGAATAAATTTTCAGCTGAGTGAAGGTGAAGTGTTTGGCTGTAATCTTAAGCCAAAAAACCGTTACCTCTCTGCCACATTTTGTTGCTTGAATGCCTGTCACACTGTGTGCACCCTCACACTGCCTGTCACCCTTTAAATGTCAGGTTAGGGTGAAAAAGACAACATGAAAAAAGATTCTTGAGCAACATTATAAAAAAAAAAGACTGATTTTTTCCTTCCATGGTTGCCCCTGATACAAAATGTAAAGTATCATTAGTAGGGTGATGAAAATGGAGAGGAGCTGTGGCCCTTTATAATTATCATAATGCACAGGAAAACAAAAGGCTCCCGTCTCAGAGGACGAGCGGGCTTATGTGGTGTCAGCTGGTAAGTGAAGCGGATCATTCTCTACCTTTTCTGAAGGAGGGGAGAAAACAGAAAAGAGATAGGAAAGACTGAGAGGGGGGAAAGGATAAGCAAGACAATGCACTCTGATTTTGTTGCGGGAAAAAAAAAAAACACAAGAAGAAAGAGAAAGAGAGCAGAAGATGAAGGACAGGCTGTAAACCATTCCTGTCGTTTCTCAATATCTGCACTTAATGTCTCGCCTTGTCAAAACGTGATGATGTGAACAGAATTGATTTCCCCCCTAACAAACAACAAAAAAGCAATCCCTCCTTTTGCAGAGGTGTAAAGCACAGTTACCCTCCCCCTCATCTCCTCTCATCTCACACAATCTCTCAAAGGGCCTCGTTCTGGGATGAGAGATGGAGAGAGGAAGGACAGAAGGAGGGAGGAAAAAAAAAACAAGTGCGTGGCAAGTCCATCTTCCTCCGACAACTACAAACTGATCACTTAGAGCCATTAAATCTAATAACAATAATAAGATTGAGCTCAGCAATGCACCACCAAATGCACAGCCACAACAATGATTGCAACAATAATAGAGCGCCAAGGTATTTAAGGATCCAATCCTGACTTAATTATGAGAAATTAAAATGGATTTAGCATCAGAATTAGCTTGATTTTATAGGTAATTAACGGCACACCACAGTGGCAGTATAAGGCGAGCGTTATAATCTCTGTGAACGGCTAAATCAATTTGACTCGAACAACAGCAACCAATCAACATGGAGCGGTGCAACCAGAAACAGCAGGTCTCGCAGATGCAAGGAGAGGGAGAATTTATGCTAATGGCTGAACTATGATTTATAAGATGTGTTCCAGCTCTGGATTCAGAGTCACGTCCACAAATACACCACAGCACCCAGCTGTCAACGCATGCAGCTAATAGCGACTGGATACAACGGCCCTTCAGGAGATAGTGTAGCTATAAACAGCGCTGCGGTTTTTATGAGTGTATGTGGCCTTCATATAGGAGCCTTCACATGTCAGGATCATCTGAAAGGAGAGCAGGAGAGAATAAAGGAGAGACAGAGAGTGCGCATTTGATGCTGGTGTAATGGCCTGTGCAGCCTGGTATGTGGCCTTACATCATGCGTGTGTTTTGCGGTGTTGTATGTCTGCGTTGCGTGTGTGTAACGGTGCAGGGTTACACGTGCAGCGGTTTAACACAAGACTGCCAATACATGTGCTTTTAGAAGTGTACCCTTGTGTGCGTCTGGGTCTGTGTTTGTGTGTATGTGTGTGTGACAGCATCAAACTATTCAACCCCCTGTGTGTCTCACTCCTGCCCCTTTCCTCCTCGCCCCTCTCAACACACACACACACAGACACACGCACACAAACACACACACACATACACACAGTAACAGATGGCTGATACTAACTGAGATAATCCGCCAACAGAGTCATCAGCATGGATCAGTGGTAATCAGAGTGTGGACACAATGTCTCTTCTCCAGCCGTAATGGAAGGAGCGCCTGGCGCAAGAGAAGGGGAATGCATTATTCCCCATGATGCCCTGACCCCATTCAAAGACACACGGTGGCTCCCAGCTCTCTCTTTCTTTTTTCTCCTCTTCCCGCAGCCGACAAAGACTGTATCATCGCTGCTTCCGCAACATTCACTCTCTCCTCTGGATCTCTCACTCCCCGCCTTTTGTTGTGATCTGCAACTGTGTCAAACACTGACCTCTATTTAGCTAGCTGTGTCCTGCTCCGAGCAGCTAACAAGACAAATGCCAACATAGCAAGTGTGTCATGATGAAGGTTGCTGGAAAAGACAGGAAGGGAATAAAAACCTACCATTAGCACTTCTTGTTAATCAGGGTATGGGAGTCTTTGCTTGCTCTCCACTTAGTTTATTCCAGTAAAGCGCAAAACAAATAAATTAACTTGTTTTTGTATCGCCATTTCCGCTTTATAATGGCGTTGTTTCAGAGAACTAACGCTCGTCTTTCATCCATCAGCTTCTCTTCTTACAAGGTGATAAACTGTCACTTTTCACGCATCACTCATTACTGAAAGAACCTTTTTAACACACACACATACTCACACACACACACGCAGAGAGAGAGAGAGTCACGCTTGTGTTTGTGAAAGTGAGCTCATTGACACTGACTCTGAATCAGCAGAACCATCTTTTATTTCTGACCTTGTAAAGCAGATAAGCGGGCACACTTCCCATCTCTCTCTTCTGTATATATGTGTTTGTATATATGTTCGTGTGGGTGTGTTGTCTTGCAGGCACGACATGTGCATATGTATGTGGATGTTTGCGCTTTGCATGCTTGTTGGCAATGCACACTAACTGAGAAAGATCATCTTGCTTATAGCAGAGCGCACGCATGAGCTTGCTTGACCCCTTTTCTCCTCCCTTCATCCCTCCCCTCCCTGCACGCACACCGGCAGCCAGGAAATGACATAACCAGGCGCCTTGGCAAAAATTAAGTGACAACCTTTGTCCAGAGTCAAACATCAACTCAGAGAACATTTAAAGAGACAGCACGTACTGTGTCATATCATGCTACACCACAGGCTGCAAAAACTGAAAGGTCATAATGGCAATAGATTCACTGCTGTGATGTTGATTCATCGTTTAGTCTGTTAGATGCCCAAACTATGAGCAAAATGTCCTTCGTAATTTGTTAAAGCCACATTTAATGTCATAAATTTCATTTTCATGTTCAGCTAATAGTGTGAAACCCAAAGATGCTCGCTCTGATTTTCAAACAAGTCAAAGATAAACGGTAAATCCTCCCAGTTGAAAAGCTGCAGACAGAAAATATATGTTTTAATTCAAAGTAATGCGTAATAAAACTTCCAGCTCTATTTGGATGGTGGCACAGTGATCTAAGCTGTTTGTGCGCTATCACTGTGGCTTTTATTAAAACTTTTGAAAAGACTTGAAATAAAGTACAAAATCTAAACTGAATCCAGATATTTAAATGTATATTTGCATTTTTTATTGGTGCTTTGCCAACTGACATGGATTAAGCCAAGGCCTGAGAGGAGTACAAAGGGACAGCATGCCCCAGTGTGGCCTGTCTAGGTGACAACAACCAGAGTGACTCAGACCCCTCCCTCGGCTCTGCTCCTGCCCAGTGACAGATGGCAGAGCAGGGCATGTAGGGGATGGGCACCATCTCTCACCCCGCCTCGGCTAGCCTTGGCAGTGGTGCTGGCCACAGGTCTTATTACAGCCACACCACTGCCTGCCCGCCTGCCTGCCTGCCTGTTTCCATGTAACACTGGAGCTTACCACGCTAGAGCTGCTTACTGCCTGCCAGGGCAAAAAGGTAATGATATGGTCCCGAGTGTTGCAAATAGTAGAGCATGGTGTTAGCATTCAGGAGTTTCCAGATTCAGCAGTCACTGGGCCCTGTCGTAAAAAATAAAAACACATGTGTATCCATGTCGCTGTAAGCGGCTTTAGATAAAATATAAAACCAAATGGCATGCCACACGCATTCTGTGTATTTTTGAAATGACAAGAAATCAACTCTTGCCAAATGGCTTTATTTGCCTTTTCAAGCATACTGTAGATGCCAAAGGCTGGAATCAACACCCCTACTCACCATCCGTCTCTGCTGGCTTCCCAGTGACAATAATGTGATTTTGGGACATGGTGATGACTCGGTGAGGAGGGATAGGATAGGCTTGTCACTTGTGTTTGATGTCAAACCTATGTGTGACAGAATAGTGTTACTCAGCTCAACCAGACATCGCACTACTCCCATTTCCCGGCCATAAATAGAAGAGAATGAGCCGGTAGTGAGTGTGTGTCTGTGTGCATGTGTTCGAGGAACAGTCTTCATTTGTGTGTGTATCTGTGCACACAAGCACGCCCATATGCATCATTTTGAGTATCATAAAGTAAGCTCAATAAGAAAATTCCCATCTCTTCCGCTCATTCGCATCTGCATCCAGCCAAAGCTAATTATTCTCCCCATGGTAACCTAGCAGGGTCTTCACATCAAAAAACCAGAAGTGTGCATCAGGCAATCATCCCTGATGAATCTGCCCTTCTCCCTCTGCTAGCCACTCACACTCATCTGCCAGTCTCATTGCTCATTACAGTTTTTCTACAGACTGAACCGGATCTGCTCACCACCGGCTGCATGTGTCTACAAGAGTCCATAATGACTTTGGAGCAGTTGGGAAGCACGGAATAACACCATCTCCATGCTTCGGAGAATAACACATTAATTCATGAGCACTCACACACTAACACACAAACACCACAAGCATTGGAGGCAGGCTGGGTGGTAAACCAAGGCCTGTTAAGGTTAATTTGATTACAGACTCCAGTATTTTACATTTGCCGTAGTCCAATTTTCACAACACTGCTTCATTGTACTTAACTTCATACAAAGAGCCAAACTGATGATTTGCAGAAAAATTACCCTGAGGCCTTAAATATGGAGCATAGATATTAGGCGCACAACTCCCTCCCAAATACAACCAACTTATTAAATACTGGAGCTAAAATCCCCCAGTATTTATCAAGACTTTTGCAGACGTTTGCAAAATGTTGCAGGAGTAAAGTCAACTGAAAATGCATTTTTAATCATGTCCCATTACTTTCACTGACACTGCCTTAGTTAGAAGCACTTCAGTACAGTAAAAACTATAAGCCTTTCTCCAATATTTAGTACTTTTATGTCTCACATCTAAAAAAAAAGACATTTATACAGAGGCAATCCATAGCTAACCTCTTTTGCTTTTGCTTTTTGGAGTTTCTCTTATGTTAAACAAGAACCGTACAACTACAATTTATATAATATTGAAGCATATGAGAAGGAATGTATATAACTCTCTATAAAAATTCACTTTACCGAGATAATAATGATTTGCTTAATATATGACAACAAAATTGCAAGCTCACGTCTATTCATCTGGGAGGCTTAATTTGATTTTTTTTCTTGCGCCTATTGCGCATAACATATTTTTTAACAATGATCAGTTTTACATCTAAAATGAGCTTTAGGTTTCCATCAGGTTTGACTGAGAGGATAAAATTTTTAGTATAAACAAAACAACCAAGTATTATAGTTGAGTGTGATTTCCTGTTTAAATCTTAATAAGACATCCTGCATTCTGCAAACGCAACGTATTCAAATAAACGCAGGAAATACAAAAATGCATGAAACCCAAAAAACAGGAAATAGCATCAGTTATCAGGGAATATCAAGGAAAGAAGGAGGGGGAAGGAAAAAAGGCATTTTGTGTTGGTGTGTGTGTGTGTGTGTTTGAGTGTTTGTGTGTAGAGGGGGGGTGTTACAGAATAAGCACAGTACTCCAGATATGCATAATGCAAATGACATGCATGTCAAATGGCAAAACAAACTGACAGTGACAGAACAATGGGATAGCCGGAGAGCGGCAAGCCCTGTTTGAGCAATCGTATGAGCTGTGTCTGTTTACGTCCAGGAGAAGAAACAAGAAGAGAAAGTTCTTCTCCTCTGAAACTTTACCAGGAGGAGATATCTGACTTATATCTACGCAAGTTAAAAAAATTTAGAGCAATGGTTTGACGGCTGGATCAATTTACTTGTGACAACCAATTTCATGGATTGATTTGGTCTTCAGTGTCGTTTGGCACTTAGTGGCATGATTTTACGTATGCTCCTATTTCCCAACATATGATTGTCCTGCATTACTAAAGGTTATTGATAGTTAACTCTGACATATAACTCTGTACATAATTAAGGTGACATCATTTTAGCTTTTTCTAATACAAATTGCTAGACATGCTCTTCCGTAAATTACAGCAAGGTTTTGTTTTAGTTTCTCGGACTAGCAAAAGAAGAAGCACATTAAGCTATTAATGTCTCTAAATGAAAAGGCGGCTCACATCTCCGTCTTGGTTCCATCTTATTATCTCCTCTGCACTTTCACACCTTTTACCTGACCAGTCTCTTTTCTCTCGCTCTGCTTTTGACCCTTTCTACTCTTTTATGTTTTTTGTTGAGATTATCATTAATAACACCTGCGCAATATAATAGCTTCATTAAAGTACCCCGGCTTTCTGTTTAACACAAACCGACATAATGCTAAATGGCAAATGAAGGTAAACAATGCGCTCAACATCAGGCGGTAAACAAGAAAACATGTTGGGTGTTTACAGCGGCACGCAGTCCGCCGTGTTGTGCTCTGCATACTGAAATCCAATGACAGTCTTAAAAGCTATTGAATAGTTTTCAGAACAACAATCTGGCAACATAAGCTCTGATGAGAGGAAAAAATCCAGCAGCATTAAACTCAATATGTCAATCACTCGTATTGCTCTGTTCAAACGGCTGCTTCACTTAATGTTAAACATGTGAAAATGACTGGCTGGGAGAGAGAATAGTGTTGTATTGACAGAGAGGGAGGCGAAGCAGCGGGCAGTCAGCCACTCTGTTCTGCTTCACTGCAACATGGGAGGGAGGCCAGCGCGGACACACACACACACACACACACACACACACACACACACACACACACACACACAGATGTAAACACACATACAGGCATGTACACACAGGCAAGCACACACTTGCACAAATGCACACGCACTGATACTCTCTCTTCCTCTTGCCTTCCCTCTCTCACTATCTCTCTCTCTCTCTCTTCCAGACACACACACACACACACACACACACACACACACACACACACTCACTCACACACACACACACACAGTGCAGCAGGTGAGGTGCCAGCACATCACAGCGCTGCCATTTTTCAGTGTCTTGCTCAGGGAGAAGCGCTCTGACATTTTATGAAGCACTCTGCAGAAATCAGCAGCTTGTAATGGCGGCTGGACTGTCACTCCTTTCCACTCTTCACACTCCCTCTATCTGCCTTCCTCACACACTGCTTTTAAGATATTATCTCCCTTGATTAGCATAATCTAATCAATTTTACAAAATTGGCTTTTAATTACAAAGAACAATCTCTTCCTCGTACTATCTGTTTAAGCTTCAAATGTCGTTGGGATTAAAATAAAGGCAAACTGAGGCAAGAAGTAAAACCAGTGAAAGGTTAGAAAATGACTCCTATTTCACTCGCGCAAGAGGAGTGACTCATATTTATGGTTAAAGGGTGTAAAAGGCAGGGGAGTCTGATGAAAATAAGACAGGGATTCATCTTTAAATTGCAGGCTTTTCTGATAGACTGTCCTTTTGACATTATGAATAAGCAGCCTTATAAAGGCCCCATTCTCATGTTTGAGATGGGACTGCAATGCATCTTAAGTGTTCTAAATTTAACAACAGTTGTTTTCGTGACTCTTTGTTTGACCCTTGGAATCACTGCTGTTGATATTACCGCGTATACGTGCTTACCGGAAAGGCCTAATGATTAGAAACCCAGCTGTTAAATATGTCCTTCGCATAAAAAACAGAGATCTATAACCGTGATTAACTCTCAGGCATGTTGTTGTGCCTGACAAGCTCTCTGTTGAGCAATGATTAACAGCTAGTGACTCTACAAACCGCTGCTAGCACATTAACACAATGTTTAGATTAGCCCGGCCCTCATTGAGGCCATTACTGCTGTAGCTAACCTAACAGTCACACTCGGAAGCAGGGCAGCCGGCAGCTTGTTGTCGGACAATTTACAACGATGACAGAGCTTGGCAACCATGTTCTTAAGTTTTACCCCCAAAGATTCACTCAGGGCCAGCACATTTTAGAGTATCTCAGAATAGCATGCCCACAGGAGAAAATGTGATTCAACTTGAAATATGTGGGAAGTGTCAAGGCCAAATCTCTGAGTGTAGGCTACGCTATAAACCTTAAACTAAGCCGATTTCATTAATGTGACATTAGCATTTGTAATGAGAAAAGGGGGAAAAAACCCTTGGGACATCTTTGTACTGTTAGAAAAACAGACACACATACACATGCATGCCCACGCACACAAACAGACAACATTCACAAATACACAAGTAGACACAGACACACAGAAGTTGCAATATCAGACACTTATTTACATCAATGTTACACAAGAAACTTAAAATGAAGCCAAATCACAGAGGGGAGGAAAAAGTAATATTTGCGTAGGTTTAATAATGAAATATCTGGGCTTAGACTCTGTAAACTAACTGTGACAGTTTGTAAATCTGTTGAACCTTTACTGATGAACTGAGCCGATAATTCCAGACAAATAAAGCCCCGCATTTACTCCCACTCTACCATTCCAGACAGAAAGTAAGGGAGGAAGACAGAGTCAAGAGCAAACCTTCCTCAGACTCGTCACTTTATTTAGACTTGCCGTTACGTGCCTGTGGAATACTCCTCAGCTCTGAGCTCATGTTATATGTGACAACACTCTTTGTAAAAACAACCGCACACGTTTAGCTGACTCGTTCCGTCCTTTTCAGACTCCACAGCAGCCCTGGCAAGCATCTACATGTTGATTTGTTGGGTAAGTGACTGTAAGGTTTTCAATGAGTCAATATTGAGCTGCACATTTACAAGTTGACCAAAGTAGCTCCAGGGCCAGAGCAATGATCCTGTGTGATTAGTTTAACTGTTGTTTGTCAGAGTCTGTTAGGTTAGATTGAAGTTTACAGATAACTAGTAATGACAGTTTGGGAATAATGTGCCACTTTTAGATCATTCTGATGAAGAATCTAGGATGAAACAGAATAAAAGTACAATTTTATGGGTGAGTTCATCATAAAAACAACAGATAACAAACAAAAAAAGTCTGAAAGATAAAAAAAGATCACAACCACATGCATCATATGAGATACAAGATCAGGTGACTTTTATGATTACTACATTAACAGTCATCCATAGCCGTTTAAATAATGATCAGCTGCTTGCTCTGCCTGTTTATTATTAACCAGCCTCTTTATGAATGGACCAAGTCTGTATGTGATCCAATCCAGGCCTCTCTAGTTAAAAAAAAAACAAGAGTGATATGTATGCTCTTGATTTTTGGTTTTTATCTGGACTGTTTTTCAACTGGCGTTACGAAACAATTACATTTATGAAGAAGAGATGTCTTTTCAGAGGATGACACAGATTCCCTGTCAGAGTTAAACATGATCGATGCAAGCACTTGGTGTTTCTCTTGGACCACAAGGGCATCAAGAATCCCAAATACAGCCAAAAGAGTCCCTGAAAGTCTGTTATGTATTTTGTCAGAATAAAAATGCTGCTGAAAGATCAGTTTCCTCTTTTTAAAAGAAGTTGGAAGAAATTTGTAGCAACCGTTGTGTAACTTGCCAAAATGCTCACGGCTGGCAAGCGAGTAAAAGAGCCAAGTTTACTTGTTTCCAAATGTTTAGATAATAAATTGGAACAAAATGTCAATTCAGCTTACTTCAGGACTGATAAGTAGGCCACTATTAATCACTTTAAGCTCCAATGATCCATGCACTTGTTAAAAAATATATTCAAGTACTTTTTTCACTTCAACGGTGCTAAAGAGACGTGCCACACACACACGCAGAGAGACTCATACACAGTTGTGAAGGCAGGTAAGTGGAGAAATTAAAGATATACATTTTAAATAAACCTGGACAAAACACCTCTCCTGTGTTGTGGTGTCAGCCATGCAGTTAAGTGACTAGAAATCTTTGACATCTTATTGTAAGGTTTGAGGAAGTAGTAAGTCTAAAAAAAAGATAGCAAAAACTCTACTGAAACAACACAACCCTTTAATGCGAGGTGTTTGGCTTTACGTGAGACTCAAATCAAAGAGATTTGGTTGACTGAGACCAGAGCTGCTCAACACTGTGGTCACCAGCGATTGCCTTGGGCCGTGCATAATGTTACTTTCACACGGTTTGTTCTTTCCTTCTTTCTTTCAGCTCTGTTCTGGTGACATCCGATTCAAAGGGGTCCTGGAAAAAAAGCTTTCCCAGCTGATTTAGTGCATGATATTTGCAAAGTGAAACAAGAATTATGCTTGTGTTGTTATTTTTGTGCCCCCTTCGACATCACAGAGAAAAGGAAAGACTATTTGGCTTCATATAGAGCTGTATCGTTGTTTTCAGTCCATGAACATTTAAATTTCGACTAAATCCTATGAAGAGATGAGAAGAGGTTTTGTTCTCTGCAGCTCAGTGTCTAATAAAATATGACACTTCTGCCCTTACATACAGAATAAAAAAGATCATAAATGAGGGCTATAACGGGAAACGGCTTCACTCAACCATTTTGCCAGTATCACCTTTCTGCTTCTCTACCCTGGACACTTATTCTCCCCCCTGGGGGCAAATGTAGAAGACCCTTTTAAAAGTCCAGCTGTGCCTTTAAAAGAGTTTGTCACACCAGCGATGGGGTGCTTTGAAATGCTGAGCGGAAAAGCCACAGAAATAGAGCTCCTTTTTTTTTTCTTCTGACATGGCCCCATTTCCTGTGTCACCACACTAACCCTGTGTGATTTCCCAAAGAAAGTCAAAATATTTGAGTCTCCATTGTTGACTGTGTAAAACCGAGCTTCAACATTACGGCGCTGCACTCACACACCCAGAGGTGGACACACACACACACACGCCTAGATACACAAAGAGTTACCTCTGTTAGACTGAGCGTCACCAATGTGTTAAACTATCTGCTCTTTTGAAACTGAATCCACTGTTTCCAAACACTTCCTTATAAATGAACCAATCACAAAGCCTGCCACCTCTCTCCTGTTACCTGATATTATTTTGGGAGGAGCCAAGAAAGGGAAACAATCAAAACTCGGGATGTACGCTTTGTGTGTTTCATGTGTGTGTCTCTATGCCTGTGTCACGACGAGTTGATTCCCAGTGTGGCGAGGCTGAAACTGAAGCTGCCCGGGCCTGTTGTTGATAGCCGTGTCTCACCCACTCACTGCCCCAGAGGGAGTGAGGACCAAGACCACTGCTCAGGGTCTGTCTGTTCACACACATGAAACACAGGCTTGGATTACACAGGGCTCAAATATGACTCATCCTAAGGAGGGGGTGGAGGAAGGCCCCTCTCAGTTGTTTTGAACAAATGCACACATACACACACGTACGTACACACGCTGCCCGCAATGATAGCTACATCACAGGCTCAGAGAGAGGACCTTGTGGTTCCACACACCTGCCAAAGACAGATGTTAAGAATAAATCAGAGACTGGAGAGAAGCTCCACACTGCTGTAACTCCACTAACTCACTACACACTACACTAACTGGAGAGCAAACAGCTGCACATGACAACACACACCAGTGATGAAAGTAACAATAGCATGCAGGCACCTGACATGCATACAGAGAGAGGCTACATTGCGGTGGGAGAAGGAGCATTTCCAAGTTTCTACCACACAGCTCTCCACTTTTTTATTTTTTAATGTTTTTAAGCTCCATTCTGTTGCTGTGAAACCAGCTCCCGTCCTCTGGAGCTGAGGGCTTTTTAAGAGCAATTGTTCTGGAAGAAGCCGAAATCCTCCAACGACAGACAAACAAGTCGCAACAAGGCTGGAAGCAGTGTGGGCGGTTTGGAGAGGAAGCTCTTTTTCCGCTGCTGACTAGGTGAATTTCATGATTTCTTCATTTAAATATAGCCGCGCGGCGTTATGAAGAATCAACGACTCTCAAAAAGCCTGCCCTTTAAGCTGATGTGTTGCACAATAAGATGCACAAAGAAGCTATTTCAGGGCATTGTGACCTCTAAAGCTTAATTCAAGCACCAACACAACATCATCCTACATCCTGTCAGTCAGTGTGGCACACTTCCTGGTTTCCAGAAACCATGTGTCATAAAAAAGAAAACTCTGATGCAGCCACACAAGAGTGTAGCTTTTGTCTACACTGGCAGCCATGTCTATGGGCATCTTTTGTCACTTGTAGTTTTTTTTAGCCTTTGTCGTCTAACAGGCTGGAAAAGGCAAAGTGGTGTGTGTGTGTGTGTGTGTGTATGGTTTTGCATGTGTGGCGTGAGTGTGTGTGTGTGTGTCATAAACAGACACCCTTCACGCTTTGCAGCCTAGAAACAGGATAAAACTGTGAGTTAACCAGCAGTGCACTGACATTATCTCTTCTTTGCTGTCCTGGAATGCCAGCCTGCTGTGAAACTACGAAAAATATGACGTCCTGTCACACCACATAATGTGTGTTTGTGTGTGTGTGTATGTCTGTGTTTGTGTGTATGTGTATGAGCATGTGCCAGCTCAGGAAAGAAGGAGTGAATGTGGGTGTTTTGCTTTGTCTTCCTGATTTAAAGGCACAAGGCTAAGTGTGAATGTTTTGGTCTTAAATCTTTAAATACTTAAGACCATGAGGCTCAAAAGGACCATAAAATAATGTTCGTTCCAAAGAGGCATTTGAAAGAAAAGCAGAAAACACATTTTGCTGAAATTAAAATCCGCCAGTGAAACATTGCAAACATGTCGATGGGCGCCACTGGATTTACTTATTCTTCATCTTTGATCCATGAAAGATTCTCTTGTCCTCTTGCTTTCTATAAGTGGGCAAAACGCAGCCCAACTCTGGCTCTTGTGATGCCGATGTGTCTAACATCCATGACTCAAGAGGTCAGGCAGCCTGTCCGGACTGAGCATTAGGGGTTAAGGGGATGAAACCAAGTGTGAAATGTGAGAAGACAAGCCAACATGGTTTCTCAGGCAACAAATAGAAAGGCGACAAACATATCTCTGCGACTGTGAGGAACGAGAGGTATGTTCGGAAGAAAGACTGTCACGTCACCCATGATTCATACGAGAGCGAGATGGAAAAGGAATTAGAGTGGCTTTTTGAACCGGCTGAGTTTAGACATGTTAATCAGTAATAGCCTGTTGTACTTCAGACGGGAGGAGCGTGAGCGCTTTTGGTTTGTGTGCGTGCGTGTATGTGTGTGTGTGTGTGTGTGTGTGTGTCTGGCAAGTACAACGCCACTTGGACTTGAGCTGGTTGAGGCAAGAGAAAGCTCCAGACCAAGAGATAATCCATCTGGACTGTTTCCTTACAAAACATATGGAAAAATGCAGAAGCTTTTTTCTTCTCTTTTTTTCCTTTTCCACCCACAATAGCTATTAATATCTCACACAGAACATTTGCTCATGTCCTGCTAAGGACTGGAATTCCTGCTGAAACACAGTCATCTTGGAGGATTAGACAGAGGCGGTCAGGCATTTTCACACACTCACCCTATATTCTCTCTGTGCAAGGAGGAGTACATAGTCAAATAAACACACAAAGTGAATAATAGCTATGCTCTCAATATATTCTTCCGTCCCTCTCTTTCTCTCTCTTTCTCTCTCTCTCACACAGACACACACAGGAATTAGGTAAACTAAAGTGACGTAATCTGGTCCCTCAGACTCGACATGACTTATTCCGCTCAAGTTGTTTAAACAAAGATAGCCCTTTCTTTTTCCGCTTTGGAAATAATTCACTCTAAAATTGAGAAGGACCACTAAATAATCACAGCGACTACCTGACAGGAATTGTTCACAGCAGCGCCAAAAACCTGTGTTAAAATGACAGCGCTGTAAATTGTTTTAATTATAGCCGACACAGATAACAGCCTGTGGAAACATCAACCTTTTCTTCAAGCCCCCTGCAAGATCCAAACATACAGTATTCCCTGGAAAATGTGGTTTGTTTTGTGTGTGTAAGTGCGCGCGTGCGTGTGTGTGTGTGTGTGTGCACGCGCGTGTGAATACAATATTCATTTTGCTGCAGGAGGACAATCTATGCATAACAATGAGAGGCGCTAATGAAATCAGCCATCAACCTGCGATACATACATATTAAAGCAGGACCTCAGAGTGTCATTCGCTTAGTGCATCATTTGTTCCCACTCGTTTTTTTCTCTCTGCCACCTGACCTTTAGAGTATGTACCCCCTCCCTCACTTCGCCACGCTAAAAATAGGAAGTGTACCTGCAGTCCTGTGGCATTATGCATGCATGCGCGTGTGTTTATGCAGCAATGCACGGACATGACAATCCGTTTCAGGAATTAAAGTCGGGGATGATTTGTACACTTGGAGCAGGAAAGAAACACTCTTTCTCAGATTCGATTATAGACAACTCATGTTTGATCGTCCAAAGTTTGGTGATCTCAAACTGTCTTTTAAAAGATGACGTTCAGCATTACAAATGGAAACCACTGTCAGAGCTGCACCTTCACTATAATGTCATATCATCCCAGCTGCCAGGGAACGACGCTCCTCCCTTCCCTCTAAGCATGCTTCACAGCTCTGGTCTCTCTTTTCTCTCCCTCTCTCTCTCTCTCCCTCCCTCTAACCCCCACCCCCTTGCTGGCAGGGAAATGGATCCCTCCACCTGACAGTGGCCATTTTGAGCCTTCTCTCTCCTCTCCTCTCTCTACTCCTGCTTCCTGGTAAACAATGGGAGAGGGATAATTGATCAAACAGCCAGGGAACCCTCAGAGCAGGGGAAGGTCACCGCCCGCCAGCCCAGCTCACTAAGGAGGGGAGGAGAAGGAGGAGGAGGAGAAGGAGGGGAGGAGGAGATGTATGTGTGTCCATATGTGTTTGTGCATTTGTCTTTGGATTTATGTGTGTGTGTGTGTGTGTGTATGTGTTGCATCTCTTCATGTGTGTGACCACTTGTGAAAGGAAAAAAAAGTCAGAGGTAGAGTAAGACAGAAAGTGGTGTGTGTGGTGTGTGTGTGTGTGTATAAGTGTGTGTTATGTGTGTGAGTGAGGTGGTGGTTGGGGGGGGGGGTCTCTCTGACGCTCTTGAGCTGCCATTTTTCTTCCCTGACAAAGACTCCATCTGCCACAGAGCCATTTGCTGCCTCCCGAGTCGGCAGAGCATTCCGCACGCCGTGTTCACCTTGATGTCACCTCTACACAGCTCACGCCTTGCTGACGCTATGCAGGCACACTCACATACACACACACACACACACACACACCCATACACACTTAAACACACATCAACACATTCCTTGTCCTCTGGCATAAGCGCAGAAGTATATGCTCATTGTCTCCCACCAACAAACACACACTTTCAGTTTGTGTCATACTGTTTCTGTACACTCTCTAACAAACACACACAAACACCTACACACATACTGAGTGTGTATGTGTCTAGGCAGCGGCCCTCCCTCTCCTCTTCATGGCTGATATCACTGTGCAACCATCAGCGCTGTGCATTGTGGGAGTGTCTGTTGGGGCAGAGAGACGCGACAGGGGCTGAGGGATTCACACGCCTCTGAAAGACAGCCAGAGGGGGAGAGAGGGAGAGTGAGTGAGAGAGAGAGAGAGAGAGAGAGAGAGAGAGAGAGGGAGAGGGAGAGGGAGAGGGAGAGAGGCGAGAGGGGAGGGAGGTAAGAAAGAGAGAGAGATACGAAGGGGGCCGGTAACTGGAAATGAGAGATGGCATTTTAAAGAGGAAGCTGAATTTCACCTGCAATTACCGTAGCTCCGGGGCACATGGCTCGGTTAAGAGACATTTCATTCCAAAGCCACCGCGTCTAGCTGCCGCACTGAGCCCTGAGAGGCGCATAAAGAAGGAGGGAGAGAGAAAATAGAGCGCTGGAAAACTCTCCTCTGCCCAAGATGGCCCTCAGCAGATGCGGCGATGAAAGAGAGGAGGCAGCCAGGGATGTAACTGGTAAATGAAACCCAGCAGAAAAAGCTTGAGAGAGGGGATGACGGAAGGAGAGGAGAAGAAGAAAGGCAAGGAAAGGAAAGAAGGACAGATAAAGAGACAGAGGAAAGAAAAAGGGTATCTCATTCAGCAGGCCCCAACTTGGCCATCTGCACACCAGACCAGACAGCTGAACAGGGCCTCAGAGAGCACACAAACACACACACAAATGCACACACATGCATGCACATGGTCACGCACTGAGCAGAGAGCAAATAAAATCCAATAAACACAGATCCTCACTCTCTCACACAGTTAAGTACAGGGAAAGCTGAATGTGTTTAATGATTAATATCATTCTTAGTATTCGTTCTCCTCTTTCGATGAAACCTTGCACTCTCTCCCTCTCTCTCAGAACTCTAAATGGAGCTGTAATGGTTTCCCCGAGGCTCAATGTCCTGGCTAGTTTCACCAGGCACACCGCTGTGTTTCATAGGAGAAGTGCGACTGCACAAATACAGTAATGAGCCCTCGCTGGGAGCTGGGGGCCTCCTGGCACTGCTAATGGCTCCTCTGGACTGCAGCTGTATCCAGGTTACAACCTGGCCTGGCTGACAGGCCCAGTAGGGACAAAACGATTCTCAGCAACAGGCAAGCATTGTAGTCTGACAACCAGGTCCATCGCACACTATGTGTTTCTTGGATGGGGTTTGAAGCGGGAGAGGGGGAGAGAAGATCTGGGGGACGGGGGGAGTATGGGGGTTGAGGATGTCATGAGACAAGAGGCCATGGATAGAGACAGAGATGAGGGATACAGAGAGTTGAGGAGATGTGGTTTGGCCATAAATGTAGCAGATAGACCCAATAAACCAGAAGGCTCTCAGAGGGCAACAGCTGGTTATGGGTGAGAGAGGTGAGTGAGTGTACATGTGAGTGTGTGGTCAGCTTAATTATCTCCATAAAAGGAACCCTGCAACACTTAACATGCATGCAAAAAAAAGAAGAGCTAAGAAACAATAAAAGCTTTCTGCTGTTCTTTTGAATGATTATTAAACGATTATAAAAATAGTAATAGTCATATTAACAAATATTTTTAATAGGGGTTTAAAGAAAATGAACGTTTGCGTTGGATTTACACAGCAGTAAAAACAGCAATAAGAGCAAACATAAAAGACAAAATGTGATTGCAGATGAGCAGTTTTTAACCCTTAAGCTCGATAAGCCCTGTGACACATCGGGTATTATGAACTTATGTCACCTAATTTAGGGTTTATCGATGCAATACAACTTCATTTCAGTGAAATCAAAAGGATTCAACAGCAAAAATGTCCTTGAGGATTGCAGATTATCTTAAATTCTCTACCAACAGCATACCTAAGATGCAATATCTTACACAGAGTGAGCACTGAGTGATCTGCAGGTAGTTAAGTGAGGGCAAGTGATGTCGAAAGGCTTGATCATCTCTTGTTTTCAAACCTAACATCCAAATAGGCATTAGGGCTGACTCCAAGGAGCTCAGATTGCAATCCTGTTTGTGTGCAGCTAAAAGGTTTGTGATGTATGGGGTTTAAAGGTCCACTCCTAATGTTTCATAGATTACTGGCATGCAATTATGTTACATTATGACACCCAAAACTCGGCATTGTGTCCAGCATCTCCTTTCTACAACAAACATATGTCCACGCACACACACAGAGACACACACACACATGCACACACACACACACACACACACAGACCTCTTTCTTTGTTGCCCTGTATGAGAAAGCTCACAGCTTGGGTTCTTTAGCTTCTGTTTTGTCTGGCCCTCCTTTCAAAATGGCCCCCTCATGACCATGCACATTATCGTGCAGGCAGGCAGCCCCCAAGTGGACTGAGGCTCCCTGGGTGCGAGCAGTGATTCATGGCACAAGGGTCTGTAAAAGAGCAGCTTCACCCCCACGCTGAAGCCCTTCATTGGGACAAGGAGGCTGTTTTGCAGTGGGGGTAATTCAAAAGTCTAGCTAGAGGACTGAACCATGTTGAGACCACGAGGGCCTGGGGAGTCAGGAGGGGAACGGTCAGTGTTTTTTCTTCTGTGTGCGCAGAGTAAAAGAGACAAGGATGGGTAAGCCCAAACTAATGCTGGAGTGTGTCTGTTGAATCCACACAGCTCCCTATCCCGAGGACAATCTCCCGGCAGCTTTTTTTAACAATCTTAGCTCCGAGGCAAGTACAAAGTACTAAATGTTTAGGCGTTATCTCTACCACTTCCCCAATCTTAGAGAGCACCGGTTTAAAGGGCACTGGGAGAGAGAAAAAAAGAGAGACACAGTGAGAAACAAAAGAGGGCTCATGAATAAGAACTGAAAAATGATAGTAGTTGCTAGGATTGATGAAACCCTATTCAAGGTTTTGTGACAGGCTGTGAGACACACAAATTCCTTCCCCTCAGGCTAGAAGGTGTAATTTCCCCTTACACTGTCACAAGAGCCATGTAAAGAATTATCCGTAGGCCAACGACTGACTGCTTCAAAGTAATCTGTTATGTACGTCTATCTATCTATCTATCCATATGCCTATCTATCTATCTATCTATCTATCTATCTATATTGCAGAATGAGACACTCAGAATAGAAACACTGGCATGCTGCTCCGTTGTAACACACAGTGGGATGCGGATGGAAATGCTGGCCCCACAGGACACACACGTACACACACACACACACACACACTTACACACACTTACACTTACACACACATAAAGAGCGGACTGCTGTGGGGCTGACGCAAGACTATCTCTGTCTCACGTGTCTCTCCCCTACGGCCGCCCGCTGCTCCTGACCTTCGAGATGTTTTTCTCTCTCCTTCTCCCTCTCCCTTTATTCCTCTCTATTTCACACTCACACAACACACACACACACACTTACACACACACAGACTCTTTTCTGAACACCTCCCAGCCACTCAGTATTTTGTCATTAAAAGGCATTGCATTTCAAGCTCGGATCAAGCAGATGGGGCTGCGTAAGAGTTGCTGCTCTTTCACGCAGCACCTTGGCTTAAGCACAGAGAGTCGGCATGCATTTCCACGGTCTCTCCCCTTAAATGCATGCGCACAAAATACACTTGTGAACACAGACACACACACATGCTCACAACCTTCCTGGAACTAGAGAATCAGCTCTGTTGTGGATAGCTGATTCATGGGGGTAGTGAGCAGTTGAATACTTTCGGACATGCTCAGCAGAGCAACAGTGCTAAACAACAGAGTGAGGAATCATCCGGTTATCCTCATACATTTATTAGTCCTTTCTACGGACCAGACTTGAGAGGCAAAACACTGACAAAGACTCTCACACAAAGTTCAACGGGTTCATAATACACACTATCACACTCTCTCTCTGTCTCTCTCTCTTGCATACACACACATGCGAAACATAAGTGAATGTAATATAATTATATCTTCGTGCCATTAGACACATTTCTCTGTCTTTCTTTCATTTTCTCAACATTTGCATATTCCTTTGGGTGTTTGAGTTGAGCAGCTCTTTCCTTTTTCCTTCTCTTGTCTTCCAAGCAACAAATGTCAGCTAATTACACCATGGCTGTTTGGATGAGATCCATCTTTCCCTGTGCTCTGCTGTGCGTGCTCTCTATGGGGCTGCAGGAAAAGTCAGGCAGCCAACACACCAGTTAGAAACAGCCAACCATGGATGGGGGGGGGGGGGTGATCTACAAGGCGACACCCCCTAGAAATTGATTCCCCAAGAGAGGACTCATCAATACTTATCACAAATGATACAAGCAGCTCGCTCAAACCTGCGGGGGATGTAATGTATCATTCACAGCCGGAGATGAAGCGGTAACGGTTCGACCAGATAGAATCAGGTCTGCTGACACACAAGGCTAAAGAGACGGTCACACAGACAGAACAGGTATTTCAGTTAAAACCTTTTTTATAAAAGATCCCATTTGATCTGATGACACACACGCACGCACACACGGACGCACTCACAGGTACAAGGCCATCAAGTCAGGCAAGAGGGAAAAGTGCAAGTCATTGTCTGTGTGTGCAACAACAAACTGCCACCTTGGTGTGTGTGAAGTGAAGCCTTGAGGACGCAGCCGCGCCCCTGAGCATAGAGAGCTCTCACACAGAGACGGAGTGAGAAAACAGAGAAAAGGAAAGAGAGACAGAAGGAAGGGGATGGAGAGGAGCAGACTCAGGCTGCATATACACATAAACAACTGAACACACTGCACTGTAGGGCACAGTTAACAACCATTTACATTCAGCGTTGGCTCAGAACAGATAGCAAACTCAACGGATGTTTATTAGGCACCACGTTTCAGACAAATATTCTGATTAAAATGGGAGAAATCTAATTAATTGCTTGATTCACTGAATGAACCCCGAATTTGTAATGTAATCATAACAACTGCTTTTCAAGGGGCTCTTGTTAAATTTAATTGGGGGAGAAAAAAACATCCTCTTTCACTGAATGAATGAAAATCAAATTAGGCCTGAAACTGGAGGAGTCTGCAAGTTTGTTCTGGCGTGCCATAGGAGGGGGAAAAAAAAGATGTAATAGCAGAAGTGTGTGACAATATGTATTTTAAAAAGTCCTGCATCAACTCTTTTGTAGCATGGGAACACAGACCAGGGGCAAAGAGTAAAAAGGAGGAGGAGTGAAGCTCTGTAGCATACTCACTGTTAGAGATGTCTTCAGCTCTTTGACATAACTGCTGCAACACCTGGAGAAAAAGCAGAAACAAAAGATGTGGTTCAGGTTATAAATATCATCTAAGTCAGAAGAATAAGGTGTTTTTTTTCATACTGTGCTTTGATTTATATGATAATGAAACTGTTCGTTTATATGTAGTATTGCGATAATGCTGGAAGTTTTCCTTTTGAGAGGGGGATGAAAAAGCCGAAACCACATGAATATCTAAGTTACATTTACCAAACCTAGTTTTTTGGGATTTTCAAACACATCAAACAAAAAAAAAGAACACAGTGATGTCTGAAAGGCAGCTGTGGCTTCGCAAACTCACACACACACCAACAAAAAGATATTCATACACACAAAAAGTCTCTTTCTCCCTGAGCTCTTTCTTGCAAAACCTGTTTGTTAGAAATGGATCTAGACACTGGAGCGTTGAGTGTGAGGATATTTTCCCCAAACACAAGACAGTTCTTGCAGAGAACCAAGCCTTACCAGCGTTCTCACGCCCATCTCACATGCATTGTCTCTGAGGCCCTCCTGCGCTCTTACAGCCTGAGCCTAATCTAAACGGCTCACTATAACAGACGCCACCCTGTAACATACTACAAAAAACAAACAGATTTTACAGCTTTTATTCGTGTTAATATACACTTATACCGCAACACAAATAATGTCTGACTCATGCAAAACTCTGAGGAAGAGTTCTCAGCGACAACTTTCAGTTATAACTTGTGTCAGCATGATTAGATGGTATCAAAAAAACAGTACTTTCAGGCCTCTTCACAAACATGCGCAGAGGCACAGAGAAGCAGCCTCTTATAGACATTTCCAGACACACAAACAGTGTTATTGCATGTGTGGGTAGCTATCTAACAAGGTCTTATTGACAGTAAACACATCCATCTGGTCAACAGCAATGTTAGAAACAAGTTTTTCAGACTCGTTATCATCATGAGTGTGATTAAATATTATTTCTACATTTGAGTCAAGCTCATAGATCCTGTTTTCTCTGCTGTTTTTAAGTAATTCATGTTGTAAATGTCACTTGAAGGAATGACTCACAGTATAACGAGAACATACATGGGTATATTTGCAGCTTATGAGCCTAAGTGATTTTGTCTTTCTAGATGCCCCGCAGTCATGTCAAAGTCTATGACACATAATGCAACGCACATCTGTCATTACAGCTCAATTTTATCACAGGACAGAAATCACCTCGACTGGCGGTGTTGATAATACCCACACTCATTGAACTGCAATGGTTCCCCTCATTATCTACACTCTCACACAGACAGACAAACACACACACGTACAGACTGCAGACACACACAAATACTTTGATAACTCATCGCAGTGATAATGATAACAGAGAGCCAGGTAGGCTGAATTCATCTTCAGCTTTTTCATAAAGGCCTATTAGTGGATGATTAAAGGATCTCTGCTCATAGGGCTTCAGCACAGAAAATGATTTGCCAGCCATGAGGCAGGTGAATTACACTGGATAAGAAAGCCAGTGCTGTCTGCCATCATTTGCCTGACTGGGAATCAGGCTGTTAGTCTATTAACCTCATTTTGCTGTAAGATCTACTTAGTTTAACATCAATGGCAGATGGATAAAATATCATAAAAACATTACATTTTTCCACATACTTAATGCCAGTAACCTCCTTTATCAATGCAAACTCCCAATTAGCCATGTAAGTATGACAGGTATGGGAGAAATTTCAACTATTCATTATTAACATATTTTTACATATCATTTTCTCATCTGTTGGTCATCTGTTGCTAAAAAAAAAGTCACAAAAACGTTTAAGTCATTACATCAGCCTAAGATCATGTCATCGAATACCCTTTTTTAAGGCTAAACCAAGAAAATAATCATACTCACTAATAGATTAAACCAGTTATCACAAAAAGGGATTCAAACCTTGATTGATTAATCAAGTGATCAACTAAAACGATCTTTTTCAGCTCCACGTATAAAAGAATTTGAAAGGACAGCTATCATCAAACTGAGCAGGGCCCGGTGCCAACTCTCAAATTTGTTGCCAGGCTTTGAACAAGGTAACAGCTTTTGGTTGCCAAACCTGGAAATACAGTTGTCTTTGTAGCTCACCTTATATTTTGATTAACTAGGATGGTACACTTGAATGTAATGTCTTCAGTAATGTCTGATCTAACTTTATTTTACAGGAAAGAGTCAGATTTCAATGGGGAATTTGAATCTTTAGAGTTGCCTTTTTGAAAGTCCCAATCCGATCGTTTTTGTTTTGTTTTTTCCTTTTTTTTTTACCAATAAAAGTGTTCTCAGTGGTCTTTAAATTGTGATTAAGTTTTTACCAAAAATCGCGTTACCTGTGTCATTTTCGAGGGCTTATCTTCTGCAGAGCTCCAGTAAATCAATAGCAGTTCGCCTCTGAGTCGTGGGCGGACACAGCGCTAATCTGCACAATCTTTTACACGTTAGCTTGCAGCCTAACATTGTCGGTGTAGTAGAAGTGGCAGGTAACATGGGAGATATTCAGCTCTCGGACACTAACATCTTTAGGGACATGATGAAAGTTAATATCATTGTTAGCTTTCCTACGAGCATTGCAATCCGCTAACGTACACGGTTGTTCCGCGATCGTCCTCTGTATTTCTCCTCTATATGTAGAGTGTGATCCCACTGGATCCGGAACGGCTCCGACCCACTCCGGACAGGTGTTATGCCGAAGAATGCACCCCTGCTGTAGAAAGCACCCCTTGACGGAAGCGCGGTTGGAAGAACACAACAAAGCGAAATAATCCTAGTTTTCCTTACTATTGGATAGATTCAAAAGCAAATGCCTGTAATGATTCGCCGAAAACAATAGCCCTCTGACTGAGAATGTTTGCGGTCCCGAATATATAATGTTCTCTACCGTGACAGCTTACTGTACACCTCTATGTATGCATTTTTGAGACATAAACACAGAACGAAAGTTTGCTGCTCCATTTGACGTGTTGTCATGATCCAATATTTGTGTTTTTTTATATATATTATATAATAATAATAATATTCCTCCACTTTAAGAAGCTAATGAGTGGATTGGCGGCAGGGGGTGCATTCTACGGCATAACACCGGCAGGCGGTTCATATCCGCAAGCATACAGCGTCCGGATCCGAACCGCCGCCGTCGGAGAAGCGCTCGCGAGAATACGGTATTTCTCGCGAGACTGCACGAGATCTCACGAGTTCTCGCGTGTTTCTCCGGGAGTCATAAAATGAGATCCACCGATTGGTGCATATGAACGGCGGTGTATTTAGACCCATATTTCTGACCTCCCTATCATCAAGTTAAAAACAGTTCAATGGAATGACTTTATTTTATTTTCAAAATTAACTGTATATTTTACTCTGTAACTGCATACAACTTCGCTGCTGCCGTGCTGTGCTACACTGAATTGATGCACCTCAGTATATCTGATCTGGCCACCACCAGGTTCTGTGGAATCACTCACAATGATTATAGTGCTTGCATATTTGATCCGCCTGCCGTGCCGAAGGGGAGCAGAGCCGTTCCGGAGCCTGTGGGTTTTGCCCGTAAGTATCCTAGCTTGCTCACTTCCTTTTGTGTCACTTATGACTTTTGCCCTTTTTAATTTAAGACAAATATTGCATTTATGTCCCCACTAAATGTTTTTGAATATCTCTTGTTATTTGTTACTTTTGCTCTGAGGCAGCAAATGATTTTTTTTTTGTTACGCCTGATCTTGAGACAAACTTTGTGTTGTACTGAGTGTGGTTTGGCTAAGTGCCGATACCATAGCTGTCCAATACAATCTCCATGGTTGAACGCAGAACAAACACATGGCAAACTTTACTTAGATTAGGCCGTGATTGTAATGATGGCTACAGCAGAGAGGGATGGCAATTCTCCACTAAACACCCATGGCCATATCTTAAGCCCATGTATGAGTTCTTTTAAATGATAAACATTAGCATCAATTTCAATATTAACTCTGTTTATCACACACCAACTTCCCCACAGCCTACAAAGACTCATCCAGACAGAGAAAGGATGCCAAGTTATATAGATAAATGTTTGTTTTAATTCAGAAGGAACATTTCAAACAAAGTTATCTTTGATTGTACTTGCTTAGTTGCAGCTTTTGTTCAATGGTTGGTTTTTGTCATTGTTCTTATTTTGGAGCTAAAAATCAGGAGATCGGCTGTATGCCAGTTCAAAAAGATTAACCAGTATTTTCTACATATATGTAATGTAGCAGAATGTACAGTCATGTATTCTTGACTGCAGTTGCATTTTATGAAAATTCAACATTTTTTTAATCCTTAAATGTTCCCAAAGAAAATACTCCAGTACTTTATTAATGTCATTTGTCATGTTTTGATTGCCACCTACTGAAATCCATGAGTCAGTTGCCAATTTCTCAAAGTGCACCGCAATGGCAACCTTGAAACTGATCATTTTTAGGACATTAGAGGAATAAAACAGAACGAATAATGTCACTCTATCATTAAAATTTCAGTAGGACTTTTACCTGAGAAACAATGGGTGATAATGTTTGTGGGAGTTACACAAAGCTCTCTGAAGTGGTACAACAAATTCCTGTCCTGAGTTATGTTAGTGAACTTATTAATTTTGTGTAACAATCAAATGTCTTTTTTTTATAACAGCCATCATAACTGGTAATACCCTAAAAGGCAAAAACACACACACAGGCAAACTGAAAAAAGGAAAAACAGGAACTATTTGCAAAGTTATAATTACCCGCTTTTACACTCCAGGCAAGTTTACACACGGGCAGAGTACAACCTAACTGTTATGATGTCTCACTGAATTGTCTTGTTTGGTTTCCTTAATCTACCCCCCTTTCCTCAGCTACACAGATGTTGACTTAACTTCAGGAATCAAACAGCAGCTCTGAGGCATCTAAACAGGGTTAAAAACAGGGGTCAGACTTTTGTACCAGCGACAGCGAGAGAGACAAGAGAGAAAGATAGAGAAAGAAAGAAGAAGAAAGGTCACACCATGTTTCATGCGAACCCTCTGCGCAAAAGAAAATCCAAAAGAAAAAAAAACTGTTGGTATTTGAGCAAAGAAAACAAGTGTACTCTGAAAGTACACATATTGAGATTGGCCTAAAATCCCTGGCTTTTGAATATTTGATGCCTTGTTAGAAGAGCGACACTGGTGAGGTGTTTGTCTCTGTTGTCTCAGTTGATCTCTTGCACACGGGGCCCTGTGGGAGTGAGCGAGCGAGACTTGGCCACAGACATTTTCCTGAAGCCCCCAGAACAAAACAGGCAAGTCTTGACAGTCTGTCCGCCACCGAGTCGTCACACAATCAGTTGCAGGAAACCAATCCCTAAATAGCAGTGATTCATCTCTTCATCACACACAATGCCAGTACACAGTGCACAAAGAAGCTCTCTCTTCCTCTCTCTCTCTCTCCCCCTCTCTCTCTCTCTCTCTCTGTCTTACCCTATCTGTCTCAACCCCTTCCCCCCAGTGTGGTCTCTCATGCTGCTTAAAAATAAGTGCTTCTCCCAGCTTTCTTTGCCCTGTGATTTACTGGCAGTGTTTAACTGCAGGGCAGCATCTTTTATTGTTACATGATCTGGGGCTGAAAGCTGACAAAATGGAATCTCTGTGCGAGTACCTTTGTATGTGAGTAAGTGTATGTTCAGGGCGAAGTAAGGAGCGGGTGGAGGAATAAAGAACTTTGTGTGAGAAACGTTAGTGCAATTCAAATCCCTCCCAGCCTCCTGGTGCTGTGTTGTGTGTGTGTGTTTGTCATTCCACTAAATGGTTTCTTCCTTGACTTGATGGAGCAAGTGGCATCTCAAGGGAACGGGTTACACCGCACACACACAAAGTAAAGCGCTTTGAGACTGGCGAAAAGCTCAGAACATTAGTGCAATCCATTTGTGAGAGGTGCAATATATATAAATATATATATGAAATACCAGGCAGGATTGTGTGCATCTGTCTTTTTGTCCGTGTATGTACTCATGTTTTTGTGTTGCCATGATAACTCTTCTCTTAATGGCAGAGAGCCCGTTGCCGCATTAGCCAATACACTTCCTTTTTCTTTTGAGAGATATATCCCCATTCAGAGATGCAGTCAATCTGGCCTTGTTGTATGGGGACTGTCCACTGTTGCATCTGATAAAAAACTGTGCCAACACCAATAGAAGAACTGAAAATGTCACTGGTAAAACTCAGTTTTTATGATTGGTAGCTGCAAGTAAATCAGTCTAAGCCACAATCTGGAACAGTCATTTTTTGGCTCTGTAAAGAAATGACCTTAACAAGAGCAGCTTTTATAAGAAGGATCTTTAGCAACTTAAGTGATGAACACATAACAAAATGAATGCACTGCAAGCAAACATTTACACCTGAGAGACAGTTCAAGGAGAAAACAGTGTTCCCATGATGCTTTGGTGAACACAGCATAACCAAATAAGCTGCAAGCTAATAAGCCACCAGTACTCGCTTAGCTTAAGTCTTGCTAGGTTATGAAACCTTCAGTGTTGACTATGTAAGAGGTTTAAATAAAAGCCAATGTTACTACACAAATAAGTGTTTAAAATGCAATTCAATTCCCTTTTTGGTCATCTAGAAACTTACAACGGTGTGACCTAAACCAGCAGCTTTCCTTACCCTACCACATGCATTTAAAAAGAATATGGTATGTTACCAAGAAATTAAACTTTGTGGAGTACTGGTTTGATGGAAAACATTCCTAAACTTTGGACAACAGGTGACTAGGGGAGATGAGTCTTGAACTGAAGGCAGTGGGCCTGTACCTCACAACTCTCAGCATTAATGTAGACTGAGCTGAACTACTGTAATAGTTGCTAGCAGGATTGCAAACAGATTTTGCAAGAAAAGGCTACTCGACTTCTCAGAAACGGCATGCTCTGGGTTTGCTGACCCAAGGAAATAATTGTGCAGGAAGAAAGTTTTACAATTTTTCTCTTTTGGAGGCCCAAAACAGACTGCATCAAGGCGCAATTCATACCCTAGATTTTACAGTTAAGTAGGTAAAAAAGCATCAATACAGTGGCTTCATATTAAATGTTACAGTCCTCACACAATCAACAGCACACATAGGACAAGGAAAACTTTCAAGAGGTCCACTCTAAACTACATTGTCACTTATTCCTAGCCTATGCATACTATACAATGCAATGAGATTTTGTCGTGATTTAGCACTGAAAGAATAAGTTGATTGAATTTAAAGTAAATTATCTCAAGTATTTCGAATAAAGAAGTTTTATCACACTCATTCTTTGTATTTGTTCAACACATACCCAACCAAAGTCTGGCCAACAAAAAAAAAAAATTATCAATCACATCTATAAAAGTCAGTTATTGTATGTTCCTCTGTTAAATTTGTTTAGATTATGGTACAGTATGGTACAGTACAAATTCAAGCAGGAAAAAAAAAATCAGAACAACTACAACTGAAGCGATAGTAAGAGTCCAGTATGCAACCAGATCATCACCGGTGGATAATCAGAGTTTTCACAGGCCCGTACAACAGGTTCAGAGTATCGTTACTGCCCTGATGATCCATCAAGATGATGTGTGAAGGTCAGAGTAGCCGTGACCAACACAGCTGTCACATCTCCTCCCAGCACCCTCTTGGCTAACTGGCCTTCCAAAACACTCAGCACAAAACACGGCCAACTGGGGGAAGAACCGGGGCCAAGGCCAACAGAACAAGCCTGTAACCCCGACCAGGCTTGTATCATGATTACATTAACATTATTGACCCTCCTTACAATCACACAAGATGTGTTTAAAACCCAAAGCAGGGCAGTACGTTGAAACTCTGACAAGAAAACTGCTGGCATACTCTACAAGATGACTTCTATTAGGGTTGGCTTTCGAATTTTAATTCAACACCCACTGTAGACACAGTTTTAAATGACTACCAGCTCTGGTGTGTGAGCGGAAAATGCTACAGTGGAGCTGTGTGGAGAGCAGATGTGAATCCACTTTGATTTCAATGCCTGCCTGTGTGTGTGCAGCTTCTATTAAATGGATCTGCTGTCTCCCTGATCAAGGGAGTCAATAAAGGGCCAGTCCTGTCAAACCCTCGGGGGTGAGTGTGTACGCACATATGTGCCCGTGAGTGTGTGGCCATGTGTCTATGTGTGTGTGTGTGTGCGCGCGTGTGTGTTATGGACAGAATCTGAAGTACTCTGACAGGTGAGTGATTGAGTGCTTTCATTTCCCTGCAGCGACAGCTAGACGTGCACACACAGACACATATAGTTCAACCGCACGCTTTCACACACATGTACACTCGCTGGAGGAGGGATTGAGGGAGAGGAAGAGAGAGAGAGAGAGTGAGAGCTGTTGTTTCCTAAAGGATGCTGCTCCTGCCTGCATGCTTAAATTAGCTCTAAATGTTTGGATTACACACGGGAGCTCTCACAGAGGATTTAGCAGCCATAGCCTGGAGTCCGCGGGGTGTGCGAATGTTTCCATCTACTTCCAAACACACAAGCGCACACAAACACACAAGAAGAGGCCTTCTGCGGGATCACTAACACATGTCACCCCTGTTCTGTAAGCCCTCTGAAGAAATAACATAAGTTGCATCCATGTTAGTCAGCCAAAAGATGTGGAGATGTTAGCAATTTAAAAGCAACATGCACCTCTTTCATTCATCAGGTTCCTGCTCTGTGGAAGACAGCATTTCAGCATTACACTTGTTTAATAGTGCTGTCTTGGCTTTGGCTGGTGGGGGAGGAAAGGATATGCTCGCAGACGTAGAGACAGGCAAGAGAAAGGAAAAAGAAAAGGAGAAGGAGAATGAAGGGAGGTCAGCGCCCCCAGTCTCAGATAAAGGCCCGCTCCCTCCCTTCTGCCTCGGCTTTTCGAAGCCCCTGCCAGGATCGAGAGGCGTCTCACGTTACAGCTGTCTCTCAGTGTCATCGTTCAGTAAGAGAGAGCACAGGCAAGAGAGATAGAGAGAGAGAGAGACAGACTGTGTTAGAGAGAGACAGACAGAGACAAGCAGGGAAAGCGGGACAATGCCACAGACTGAGCGAGGTTTAGCTTTAGTAACTGGACAAGTGAAGAAGAACAGCAGCAGGTTGAGCTGGATGAGGAAACTCCAGGGGTTATAAGTAATCGTCACCAAACATACATTTTCACCACAGTATGAAAGGGTTTCCAAATCACTTGAATGTGCTTTGACCTTTTCAAGACAAATGATTTGAAAACGTAGTGTGAACAGAGCTAGTCAGATCATTTCCTTTACACCACCTGGGACTAAGTGAACACATTTCCGAAGAAGAAAAGGAGGAATTAATTTTTTACTACCTTATTTTGCGTCTGGTGAGAAAAGAGAAAGAGAAACACTGGCAGGGAGATAGATGGTAATGACTACGTGTTATAGGGCTTCTGTGGATTAGGCATCATTCTCTACACATGACTTTCCATTTTTAAACTTAAAAAGCTAAAAACAGCAGCATGTCCCAGGTCCAGTAGTGACTAATCCAATGACTGCCAGTACTGCAGCCTGTCCTGGGATACAAGGTAAGGCCAGGCAGGTTAGTACTGGGCAAAGTTAAGACTCCAGGTTCACGCTCCTTTTTTTTAGATAGAGACTATATGGAGAAATTGCTGCTGTATAAGCAGTTTTTTTACTCCAATCTGTAGCTCTTACACAGCCGACACAGTAAGAGCTGATTGTACCAGCATGATTTATATGAAACATGGCTCGGTACAAATATGCAAAAAGCTACTGCACTGTGCAAAACTGCTTTCCTATTTGTTTTCCTCTATCCTTGTCATTTCTCATGGCATTCTGTAGGAGTTAAATATTTAAAATTCTGGCTTAGCTTGGAGCCGTCTTTGCCAGCACAGCTAAAATAAAAAGCCTTTGTGGCAGCAGTGACCAGATTTTAAATGCTGAAGAAGATCAATAAATGGGGGCTGTCGAGGCGCAATCTCATGCATTTGTGTGTGTCTGTGTGTGTGTATATATGTGTGTGTGTTTGAGAGCCCTGTCCCTATGCGTAAATGCCTGTGTTCTGTCAGAAAGGCTGTGTAGATGTGCGAGTATGTGTGTGTGTCTACGTGCATCCACACACCCACCTAGGCTTACAGCTCCCCTGCCTGCTACAAGCTATTCTATAGTATCATCAAGAACCCCACTGACCCAGAAGGCACGCCAATAGAGAAACCAATATCATTCCCATTCCCACATCCCAAACCTTCTTCCTATTTCTTTTCCATTCCAGTATCCTTTTCTCATCTGAGCACATGCAGCCAGCGTGAGTGTATCTAGAGAAAAGTGTAAATGCAGGCCCCCCCGCTACAGATTGAGAATGTCAAGGTTTGGTAAATATCAAGCTAAATAGCAGGTTTTCCAGACCTGGATGTCATTTTCATAAACTTGTTTCTGCAGAAATAAAATGATGGACAACTATACAAAACTAAAAAGGAAAGGAGAAAAACTATACTGCACATTTTGTCTTTATTTTCAACATTGTAATATTTCCTCTAAACCACTCAAGATAGTCTGAATGTCTCTCATTCACGGAGCAACATAGCACTAATGAGGATTCCTTTTAAGACATTCAAGACAAAATTTTGTTGCAAGGTCTCTGGTCTTCTGTTTTCATAAAGAACATGTTGAATGGATGCTTTCAGCTCGCATAGACTGATCACCTTCTTTGCCACATGAATATGTGATGGAGACAAACAGTGAATTGTGAGGACTTGTATGCAGGCTGCTCTATGGCGCTCACAAAACATGAAAGTACATCTGTATTTCCACCTTCTCACTAATGTACAAAACAAAACAAAAACAGCCCTGAAGTGGAAAAATCATCAGGACCTTTTGAGACTTCATTAAAAGAAACTAGCCTGGACTTTCCGAACAAGGCATCTCTCTTTGGAGGGAGAAAATCAACCTTTTCACCTTGCTGGTGGAAAAACAGGCATCCCAACGAGACAGAGCATGCACAAACAACCTTGACTTTCATCAAGGAAATTCTCACATTGAATGATAAATAGAGGCCCAGGGGACGAGCAGCAAAGAAGCAGCTTATCGCCTTTCCCTCCCAAATTTGGCCGCTCTGTCTTCCGTCTCCTGAAAGTCGACACGGGGTGACCTGCATGCACTTTACACTGATTATTGTTTAGTAATTAATCTACCATATGAAATCCATGCAGAAATGCAGAGAAATAAATGGAGTGTTGGGCTGTAAATCTTCATTAACAGTTGAAGATGGTTAATTTGTTCTTACAGCAGGGAGCATATGTTGCCCTTTCTCATTAGCTTCTCTTTGAAAATAAAGCTGTATTTCTCATTGTGCAGACACAGGCAGATTTATGCTCAAAGATAAGCAGGTTGTGTGACACGGTTACTTTAAAAGTCACTGTCTGAGCATGCACTTTAGACAATCATTGTGTACCCTGATGCTTATCAGAACATCCAGTGAACAGGCAGTGACACTAAAATAGTAAGGTAACATAAGGTTAGGTAGATCATCTGAGAGCTAACCAACTTTCCAGCTGAGAGGACATTAACCTGCAAGGCCCTGTAAACACGTATCAATACGTGAGCTGCCTGCATGGGCCTGTAAACACACCACATAAAACTGAGGGCCCAAACAGATACACAGAAGCACTGATTTCATCTGCAACAATAAGAGGCATTATCAATCTAATGCCCAGAAGCTTTCAGCAATTTTGCTAAAACACCACTTCTTCTCAAAAGGCCATTAGTGGTGATAGGATTAATGTCTGTATCAAAAGAATCTGATCCAAGTCCTCGGATTCTTGCTATGTTCTGTCCTTTGTCGTTATTGTTTTCTGCATGTGCGCATGAACAGTTATGCAAATGGCTGACCGTTGAAGAAAGGCTTGGGGAGAACGGGTGATCCGGTCTCTGTCTAATGTTCAGTTCTTGAACTGTTTCATTATCACAGAGCAGACTTTTACTTCCTCTTTGTATTTCATGGCTCTTTGACAGGGTTCCCAGGTGGCTATTTTTATCAATCAATTGTAGGTCTAATCAGAGAAATCGGTCTAAATATAAGCTACTTACGTCAGTTGTTGTGTACTATTTGAGTTAAAAGTTATGCACTGACTGAGTCATTCGCACTTCATTTAGCCCACAATTAGCTCAAGTTCAAATAAATTGTCGATATCAGTTAAATCACTCTCTGGCCATGCCTAAAGCATATATCTTTAAATGTATGATGTCACAAAAATACTGTAGCCACGGCAAAAGGTTGTAGAGTCAGTGATAAGCCTTATCTGCAACAAACTCAGTTATTAATGCTCAATGTTGAAATATTTATTAGGATTTCTGAACAGAGATCCTTTTTAAGACACTTCTTTAAAAATGAGACGTTGCAGTATTATACTCTGTTGTTTATCTGTTTAACTGTTGTCATGACTCAATCATTCAGGGTGTGAGCACACCTTTTGTCTACGCTTATGTCTCATTTTCTCGGTCCCTGCATTTCCTACGAGAGCAGGTGAACTCTCTTTTATACCAAATCTTGGTACTATACTCCAAAAGTTTCTAAACAAACAAGTAAACCTTCAGAGCTTTGCCCAAGTGTTTGTCACATTAAACAGAATAATGTGTTGTGGCATAAAATAAATTAAGGTGCAGACTTCATATTCACTTGTAATTAACAGATGAATCATTCACATGCCCGGTACATCTGACATCATTTAGATGATATCACTCACAGAACAAAGTGATAGTGTAACATATTCTTCTGAAAGGATCTGCTCTTACTGATGACTTGATCAATATATCATGCACCCCTCATAAATCTCACTTCACTTCCTTTTTTTAAGAGAACTATGGCTTTTCTCTCACATAAAAAGATAGACCCATATTCAATAGTAAAGGATTATAGAGAATACAGCCATGTGTGCTCATGGGATTGTCTTCTCAAAAGCTGTCCAAGTTCTGTCAGATTCAGCACCCCCAGACACAGAGCTCGTGAACCTAATTTCACCTAATCAGCTTAGTCAATAGCAACCGTTTGCTGTGACTTTGGTAGACATGCAAATAGGGCTTAACTATGTCTATCCTTAATTCCTGAATGTTCAAGTCAAGCGGAAGTCCTCCTTTATCTCTTCAAAAACAACAGTTCCAATTTGAGCAAGAGGAAGAGAAGCAGAGAGAGAGGAGGAGGAGAGAGAGAATGAAACTCCAGCCGAGAGTTGATTTCTTTTTTTACTTGGCCTGGCAAGGAGAGACATCTCTGATTTGAGTGTGCTTGAGGTAGCACAGTGTGCTTTCATTTCAAAGCAACATGGCAAACAAACTCTGACAGATTTGTTCCCTTTTTTTCCACTTTTACTCTTGCTCATTCTCTCCCAAATTATGGTAAAACACACTGCACAAATATATTAGTACTTCTTGTTGGTTTGTATGTTCAGCTGCAGCGCATACACACACACATGAACACACACATATTCAAGTGAATCTGCACAAAATGATGCTGAGAATAGACAGTTGTAATAGCGGTGGAAAACTGAGAGACACTGTTCCGTTTCAATTCACTGATACCACTAATGGCTTCTTAGCAGCTCCATGAAATCAAGCAGCTGTCATGTCGATGCATCAGCAGTGAGAGGAGGGGAGAGCCATCCCCATAAGGACAGAGGCACCGCGCCTTCATGTTTGGCTAAACATCTGCTCCTCTGCACTCCAGCTTTGCAGCAATAAACGGGCAAACAAAAGAGGTGGGAGGTGAAATGATCAGATTTTCCATTTCAAAGCATTTGTTTGGTTTGTTTTCTTTCCCCTCCCTTTCTTTTTTGAAGCTGCTTACAGGACATGTGGGGAAGAAAGTGAGATCAAGTTTTACTCTGATGCAGAGAACAGCTAAAATAACACCTTTTTGTAAGATGGATGACATTTTCAAGCCACATGGTGATTCTGCGAAGAGTGCAGTGTCTTAACTGTTGCAAACTACTATTATAACTCAGTAAGGGGTGATTCAGACTGTGTGTGTGCATTAGGGACTATGAGGAATTCGTGTGAGTGTGCATGTTTTTCAGACATCAATTGATCAAGTATTCATCAGTTCAACTTTGTGTTGAAAACAGCATACTTATTTACCACGAAAGGATTGAGTCCAATTCATTCTTTTTAATCAAATAATTATAAACTACTTCATAATTCAAAGGATGTCTAATCACTGTAATTTACCGTTATTTAGAGGTGATATCCAGTTTAATTTCATTTTGACTGTTCCTCCCTTGATAGGGTTCTTGGTAATTAATATGCCTCCTTTCATTCTCCCTTCCTTCCCTCCTTCTTTCCTTCCTTCCCCCCTTCATTCATTCATGCAAGCTCACTTAAAACACAAAGCAACACTAAGCAAACTTATATTTCCCATTTGCCAATATATTAGCTTTAGATTACATAAATGCGGTTAATGGTGGCAGTAACTTGCTATCCTGTCTCTTTTACACTGACAAACCTGACTTTTAACGCTACGTCACTTTTTATTTGCTCTTCAACGCCACAAACATAAAATGCCCCCTCACTTAATCACAAAACTGCATTCAAATCTTCCTTGACGATCTATAACCACCTGCGTTTCCATCGAAAACAGCACACGGTACGCCTTCCTAGTTGTCGTTTTTTCCCAAGTAGTCTAAAAGTTTTGTAAAACTTGCGAAAAAAACGTGGATCCATTTCCTTTTAAAGTAGCATGTGTGTTTGTCTGTATGAGAGAGAGAGGAAAGGTAGGGGCTCTTGATGTGGTAATGGGGAGGGGGGGCGAATTTAAAATAACCAAGATGGCGAAAGGCTTGTTGTTTTGGAAGGGGCAGAAAAAATGGAGGATATTGTAATATACACAAAGGGATAAATTTCAACAACTCGACCAAGCGGCTGCTAGCTTGCCTGCGTGCCTCTCGGTTTGAGGAAGCGACCGCGATAGCAACAGCAGCAGCTCCCCGGCAGGCTGGCCAGCGAAGTAACAAGCAACACGACAAAACTCTTACCCGTTGTGGGCAAAGAAAAGAATATTGTACGTCAAAGTTAATCCGAACCGAAAGGAGATATTTCTGTATTTGTCACTAATTGTTTTATTTTCGCGTCGAGGGACTATTAAAACTGGATGGATTTTAACGGACGGGCAGCGAGGACCAACGGCTGCCCAGTGCCTCGCACTTACCCCCTTTACGTTGACGGCTACAACAACAACGACGTCCAAATACGTTCTCAAAACCGACAACTGCACATTAACTAACCGTAAACAACACAGAAAACACACAGAAACCCTTAAAAGTTTCATTTCTCAACCATTTGACAAGTTATCAAATACAACAAGCCTGAGCGAACGGTGCGAGGGAGAAAACGAGAGAGGGACACAAAGACGATTCCCCTATCAGGTCACCACTCTGAAGAGGAAAAAACACTTCGTTGTAAAATTAAAGAGAAAAAAACTTTACGGATTCACACAAATGTACCGCTACGGAATACACACACTGAATGAAATACAGCATAAGAGAAACAACGAAACTATCTATAAAACAAACACAAGCTGGGGTAAAAAGCGAAGAAACTAGAAGCGAAGCCAGCACTACGTAGCTCATCGCTTGTTCTGTGATGGGGGGGAAAACAGCGTCAGTGAAATAAAAACACTTACCTTTTTCTAGTTTCGACACTTTACTTATTTCCAACGTGGGTTTTTAGTTCAACTAACACCTCGGCTTGGTCTTCTTCTCGCCTCTTTTTTTCCTTGGTCGCTTTTGGTTATGAAAGAGGTCGTGGACGAATGATAAAGAAGGGAATTGGGCAGTAATTGAGTCTCGGTGTGTGAGTGTGTGTGTTAGTTACTAACAGCAGATTGAAGGAGACTCTTCTCAAGGTTTATTCAGCTCCACTTCAAGGAACCGACCTGACGTCAGCTCACTACTGCCACACAAAGAAAACTTATTATTTGTGCAGCGGCCGTAGTAAAGGAAGGATACTGTTATTGACCGATGTTAGTCGGAATGCGACATTTGTCAGTGGCTTCACAGCTCTGGCGGGGATGTAGCGGTAACTTTATTTATGATGTTGTTAGGAGGCTTAACCACACGGACCTGCATGGCGATTATCTACCACTGGTGTAAACAAATAACAACTATTAGGAGAGGCAACAGTTACAAAAAAAACAATAATTTACGTTTTGATTTTTTTTGAGCAACAGCTTGAACTTTAATCAGTTTGATAGTTTTAAGCATTTTATCGTTTATAAGAGTTTGAATTTCTTGCTTTAAAGACAGACCTTAACCAAAACACTCAAAATGTACAGGTGCATGCAAAGATTCTGCAGCAATTAAAACATAAAGACACCTGATTGAAAATGTTTTTCATTTATTCTGAAAGGTGCTCCTCTCTGAACACTTTTGCTTATATAAAAGGCATAACATAACTGAAAGTAGCCTAAATTTGTTTTTTATGTTCATGACATGATTGAATTAAACTCAAAACAGTCACTGATGAGGTTTCCACACTTAAATTATTTGACTTGTCATCTTACCATTAATCGAATGAGACTTTGGCAAGCTGAAGTCGAGCTGAAGGTGACAAGGTGGGATGGTCTATGATTAAATCATTTCTTAGAACAAAATGTGTTTGCATGTAATGATCCAACCAGAGGAAAAGCATAGAAGTGTCTATCTATCTATCTGTCTGTCTGTCTGTCTGTCTGTCAAAATATGAAGTGAAATAGGCCAACTGTATTTTATCATAAGTATTCACTATAATTTCTTGTTTCCTTGTGCGTCTCGCCATTAACTGACCAAACAATGATCCCTCTGAAGATGATACATGATCAAACAAAAACAAATGCATTTCACACGGGCGCTAAATTAGAGGCCATTTGCACTGACAAAAACAGAAATGGGACAGATCTTCCTCAGGATGGGATCAATACATTGCCTGGCAAAGACAGCCATCTGTGCCTAATTGTATGCTTTACCTCCTCTTCTGAACACACAATAAGCAACAGGCTGAACGCAGGCCCTCTGACCCAGACTGGGTTTCCAGACGGGGGAAGATTATTTCATTCAACTGGAAAACAACAAGGGGGTGGGTGGGGGGGTGGTGGGGAGATTTTTTTTTTTTTTTTTTTTGCAGATGGAGTGGGCAACTGTTCTTATGCCCCACCCTGATGAGGATGGGTCACAGAGCCAGAGCCCACTGGTGTGTGTCTCCTCTCTCTCTCTCTTTCTCTCTCTCTCTCTCTCTCTCTCTCTCTCTCTCTATCTCTCTCTATGTCACATCACCACTTTAACAGGTATTATACTGGATTAACAAACTGTTCACTGTTTGGTTTATAGACACCTCATAAATCACACACAAACAATGAACTCATTGTTAGCAGCTTGATGGAGTGTTAGTTTACAGGCACATTCATATTAATGCTTCATAAACATTATAAATGACCATAAATGCATCCTATTACCCTCCTCTCCCCTTTCTTTCTCTGTTGTTATGTCAAAAAGTGTCACTCTGATGTTTTAGATGTGATTGCAAGAATTGCAAAGATGTTGCTCAGAAATCACTCCTTTTCATGTGTGAGAAAAAAGGAAAAAGAACAGAAAAGGTGGTGGTGGTGGTGATGGGGTAGGGGTCTGATAAAACATTCATGATCACCCGAGTTTGGAGGGTGGACACAGAACCCCTTATTCAGCTTGTGGCGTGCAGTTAAAGCCATTTTATACGCTTGCTCTCCATGTTCTTTGGTCATTGATTTTCTTCTCTGCCCCTTTCCATTACCTGTTGAGATGGGGGGTTTTGCTCTTCTTCAAACACACACACACATACAGATACACACACGCATACACAATCCTCTCTATCTGTCTCTCTAGCCACTGGCACCCTGGTGTATTTCTCCATCTCCTCCGCCTCTTGTAGCAGGAATGACAGGCCGTGAGGAATGACGGTGGCTGTGTTTGTCATACAGTAGCAGCGAGAAGCAAGGATTTTTAATTGCATTGGAGAATCTTCATTAAAGAGAGCACATGGGGGCGGGAATGGAGGGAGAGGGCTGCATGGGGGCGGCGTCGGGGGCACTCGGAGCATCGTCATTAGGAGAAGGCACTAGCAGCATAGAAGGGTGGGCCTTCTTTGCATGCACACTGAGAATGCCTGCCGTACCTCGGTCATTTGTAACATAATAAGTGCCAGCACAATGACTGCAATGCGAGAAAGCACACCACAGGGAAGAGAAGGGGGAAGGGAGACAGCATGTCTGTCTAAAAGAGGGACTTTTTTTGTCTTGATTAGAAAGTATAATGAGCCACTAAAGAAACAGGAAAAAAAGAGGATCTCTCCTGAGACTGATGGAAAACAAATTAATCTGGTGATTTGGATTTAATTATTATTTTTCTATTAGTCCAGCATGCAAAGACAGGGACAGCCGTCAGAAGCAAGGAGCTGTGCTTGCATTTATTGATTTTTTCACACAGACACATTCAGGGAATACAGATTCATCTGCTCTCTTCCCTACACAATCCGCTGTGTGGTTTTCCATTAACACAAGCAGCTTCCAGCAACTCTGAGATGTTTAATTTGAACACCATAAATAGAGCTTAAAACAGTGTTCAAACACAAGAAAAGTGGCCTAAGGATGTCTCTTTACGCAATTGAATTAGGACCTCACTTATTGTTGTGTCCTACATAACAACTATTAAATAAACACCCAATAAATTAAATTACGACCGTGTTCTGCTGTATAGAAGTAGAGTCAAAAGCTATTGTTCCTCTCTGCCTCCAACATCTTATGCTGATACAACAGTTGAGTTTAATTTAATCTTTTGTTTTGGATTAATGTAAGAACCCCGCAACTGGACTGTAATTATTCTCCCTCATCCATGTTGTAACTCGTCTTTGTAGCATCCTTTCAATACATCAGTAGTCTTGAACACAATGCCTTGCGAGATGTAATGATTTGCAAAGTCAATGATTTGAACTGCCTGTGTGATTAAAGCACAAGGGACCAATTTGCAGCTGCTATACGTAGAACATTGGTGCGCCTCAAGTAGCACTCATATTGTCCCTCGCTGACGTGAAATTCTGCAATTATGCCAGATGAACGCTGGTATTGATTGGTATCCTGCTATCCCTTACTGAAAATGGTTTGCAGTAAATGTAATGTCTGCAATGTGTGAGTAGACCCAATCACAGATATACTGAGAGCCATGCCTAATGGTATACGGGAATCCATTTGACAGTGAAATATGCATTCATCCTTCACCTTTGACCCCTGAGATGTCTACAGGAAGCAGATTAAGAGTGTCAGTGATGTTTTCGGTCGTCCTTATCTTTGTCACTTTAGAAAAACACTGTACTTTTTGGCAAAGGCTGACAAAATTAACAAGATAGAAAGCGATTTGGAAGATCAACAATGTAATGTTTTCCATAAGAGTGAGACGAATAAACCCCTGCATGGTTTAAATGAGCACACTCCCGCAGTGTTTATTGTGGTGAATGTATCCGAGCAGAACCCTCTGCTCCATGATGTAATACACAGAAGGGAAAAATCATCATAATAGCAGAGTAGTAGAGTGACTCATTCGTTGATGAGGTACATTCACACTGTCATTCAATGTGGAGATGCAGTCAGTGTGCACATGTTGTCAGTGTGATAGAGAGACAGAGAGAGACCACGAGAGAGTGAGGGAGAGAGCATTAGTATGTTCCTTTTCTGGGAATGAGGAGTCATTTGTGCCAGGAAAGTGCAGAAACAAGTCCCAGCCCTGCGCCGATGCATCTCTCCATGAAGAATTAGATCACAAGCAAATGTCACCCCAACCTGAGCAAAGCCAAATGACCTTGAATCAAATAAAAACACATCTTTTACCCGCGTCAGTGTGTGTACACACACCCCACAAAATGTCAGCAGATTTTCCATTTGCTAAATCTGTGTCTAAGTGCAGGGGTTTAGCTCAGGTAATCAACCTAGTATTTTCCTCCTAGTCTCTGTGAATATCACCCTGGAGGAACCCTGCTGTTAAACACAGTTTACTACAGTTACTTACTTATAATTTAATCAATTTAAAGTAAAGTGGCATGAAATTTCCCTTACTCATAAGGCCAATACTCACCCCAAAACAGAAAAACACCTGCACACGCACAAAAACTGTGATTACTCTCTCTTCTGAGACGATTTCTCTTATTTTGCTTTTTGAGACAGCGGTAGCAGAGGGGATTTTTCAAGGGAAATTACTTTCACAGTTTATTTCAAGCTTCAGTGCATTACTCTATCATAGTTTACATAAAACAAGCTTTGATTTCTGTCCACTGTAGCCTGCATATATCTTGACAGTGGTGCATCCTTTGATAGATAAGTTGTACTTTCTTATTACCATTACTGAGCTTTTGCTGTTTTCTTCTCCTCTCTGACCCTCATAAAAAGCATGATATTAGTTATTCACACTGTGCAGGTGCAACACGGGGCAGTTTTTTTATTCCTCGTGTTCTTAAGACTAAGTTGTCATGCTCTATTATACATGAATACACTCAAATAACTTGACTAATGCATGGTCATTACCTGGAAAATAAAAAACATTATTGTAATTCCAAGGAGAGCGGACCCACTCCTAAGTCTCCCACTGGTGATTTGTAATGCAAAGGTAAGCTACCTTTTATGGGATTCCACTCAAATGCTAATCCACAGGAGGCACTCAGCTCATATTGACAGACATCATTGTTGGTGAAATCCGCCGTCAGTGATGTTGAGTTTCTGCAGGCACAGAGCTTTGTTATGCTTTCTGAGACGTGACTTTTACAAGTTTGATTTGGCACAGAGTTCCCTGAAATTTGGATCAAAGCTAAGAAAAGTAGCACTGTTAATAAGAATTGCAGTACTCTGAAAATGAAGCTCATAACTAATCTCAAATTAGCTCTGTGTTATACAAGCAGCATTTAGTGTGAACTGCAACTTCATGGAAATAACAAAAACTCATGTGATTCAGAATTTGGCATGATTGTTGAAGGCACGGTGTTGTAAATCAAGCAACAATACAAAAAAGCTTTGATTATATTATCATTATGTTTTCAATGCATGCTTTTTCTTGCATTCAGGTGCCTGTCCAGAGTTTTTAAGCTTGGTTGGCCTTGCTGGGGATCTGTTTTATGCAGGGTGGCATGTAGTGGGTGTACACATCTGTTTATTCTTTGTCACCAATTCTGACATCAAAGTATCACACAAATATCATAATCCTGTTCATAATATTTTTCACTTAAAAGTATCAAGTAGTTTTGTAAACACTTCACGAACACATCTCTTATAATGCATCATCATGAGCCTTACAAATGCAATTTTTATTAAGAGTTACAAGCAGTTAGCATAATGCCTCATACGATGATGGTTTATAATGCAGTATATTTTAGTAGTTTCAGTTTTTTTGTCTGACAGTTAACTTACAGCCACAAAACACTGCTGATAAGGGTTTATGTGTTATAGGAACATATAATTGTTCATAACTTCATACAGTGCAGTCACTTTACCTAAAGTGTCCAAAGTCATGTTTTAGAAACAAATTAGGCAGCACTTCAATGCAAAAAAAGCTACCAGCAGCTTAGTGTAACACAGCCCAAATATTTAATTCAACATAATCTCTGCCTCTGATAAATTAATCAGAGTTTAGGATTCTCAGGCGGCCAATCTGATTTAATAGGGGGCCAGTACCACCCCTGGCCACCCTTCTGGAAACGTTCTGGATTCCAGTGCATGAAAGGCTGGAAATGAACCATTCATATGACATTCAAACTCCCTGCAGGCTTTCTTGGAAAAATTTTACATCCTGGTAAAAGTATTAAGTTGCCTAACTTCGTAGAAACATCAACAAGTGTCAATGAAGAAAGAAACATCCCAAATAATGTAAAATCCTCATAGTGAAATAGAACAGGCCAAATTATATAACAATGCATTAAAGTTTTTCTGTTAGGTATAGCATTTTGATAATAAAGGATAGATTAAAATTGAAGCATGTATTAAAAAGGTTAGGTTTTCTACAGTAACAGCAGACAGACCAGTGCACTGGAATTACAGTGTACTCTGAACATTTATGCAACATAATGTAATGCTTTTAACGATAGTTTCTGTACAGTCACATACTGTACACCTATACAATGATGACTGCAGAACTAAAACCATCACTTTCTGACATATGCTTCATGCCTTATTAATAATAAGAGCTGTGTGAAAAAGGAGTATTTTCACCACCCACACATGACCACAGCTGAAGCATACTTAACACAAAGTACCTGTAGAAAAATGTGAACACTGTTAATTAAAAAAAAAAAACACCTCTGAGAAGATACATGTGTGTACAAGCAGGGTGAATGAAGCTTTGCTTTGTCCTCTGTGTTGAGTCCTAAAGCTATTTGAAAGACATAAAAGCTGAGAGCACATAAAACAAATCGAAAGCAAAATCATTCATGCTAACATGTATCAAAATGCTTCCTATGGTCTAATTATAGACCTTAAAGTCTCATTTAAATGCAGAATAAAAATGTCCACGCATACCATATGAGCTATTTTCAGCTGGAGTGCGTCAAGGCCATCAAAAATCCATCTATTGAACAAGCTTTCATATTTATTCTAGAGGTGTGTTTGAGCTGCGTGCAAACCCAAAGAGCTATTATAAAATGTATGAAAAAAGACCCTCCCGCAGATAAAATGTCCACATACAGAATGCTGGCCAGTTTCTGTTCCCTCTTTAAAAGAGCAGATGAATATAATAAGACAAAATGACTGGGTTGTTCATTTGTTGTTTCCAGTAGAGTTCTTGTAAATGGCAGAAAATACAAGGGCAAAATCACATTAAAAGAACAAATGATGACTGTCTGAATAAAAAGATGCATGATTTATCGAGCCAAATGTAAGATAAACACAATATCTGACCGACTTTTGAGTGCACCTCACACCTTATAACAGACGCTTCATCTTTTATAATGTGCATGATTTTAGTACAATTATTTTAGTACATTTGCATAATAACAATTGGTCAACAGAAAAAGCATGCTTGTTAACTGGTTGTCATTATACAGCAGTTTGAACCCACCATTTTAAAATTCTACTCACTAGCTGTGTGTGATTTTGGGCAATTTTTCTGTAAAACAATCATTAATCCCTCAGAGTAATAACAGCTTGGTTTATCTGAATCATGAGCTGACATTTGCCTCCAAGCCTGGTTTGCCGAGTGTTCAATAGTGCTACATCCAAAATAAGAGAGAGAGAGAGAGGAAAAAAAATGCCTTAAACTCTTGTGTTTAAAGATACACCTCCTTATAGCGCCCACTAGCACACTGAAATCCCAGACCTTCCTTCGGGTAATATTTGACATTTTAAAAACTCGAAACATTAGCAGAGAGCTGAGAGGAATTTTGAGGATTTAGGAGTCGGTGCATCTTCACAAACCTAACTGGTGGCCTCTTCAGAGTCATGGAGTTACTGTTTTTTATTTAGAAGGCAGATACACAGGACCTCTAGCATACATCTAAAAAAGTCAAATTAAGGAGCGAGTTGTGGTCTGCATGTCTGGGGTGATACAGACTTCAAATAGGGAAGTCGAAGGGTGAGAACATCTGCCAGTCAGCTGTCACCTGCATGTTTGAAAGTTTCAGTATGAAAATGTCTGTTAAAGCAACTCTTACACTAAGGTGGAGTCAAAAACAACAATGTCTCATGAGAGGTAATTATGGGTTTGAAGCACAATGACTTAATTCACAATAATACATCTATTAATGTATTGGTTAAGCCTAGGGGGTTACAGAAGGTTTAATCAAAAGTTAAATACCCATGTTTTCCCTCATGCAGATTTATTAAGAAAACTGTTAATACTTTTGTTTCTGTTTGAGTGCAAATGTCCCTAATAGTACTGACTTATAATTACACCTCTCTTTTAATATATTTAATTGTGAAAATGGATTATTTACTAGACCTGCTTGCATATAGTTCAAGCACTGATGTAGTTGAAGGGGCAGCAAATTGTGTGATTAACACTTAAGAGGGCGGATTTGTTGTAAAAAGGTTGAAGCCAGAGAGGGTAGATGAAAATCTCCCACTTTTAAGATAAAACACACACACACACACACACACACACACACACACACACACACACACACACACACACACACACACACACGCACACACACTTAAAAACACCAGTAGAAAACACCATATTGAGTGGACACAGAAAGATTCCTGCTTGATAATGAGTAAAGGATACAGGGAACGTTTAATATTCCAGTATTTTCAATACTTTTACAATTAAGGGATGCCAGTAAACAACAAAAGGATTCAGACTGTGAGGTTAAGCGTACACTGTCAGCTTGCTAAAAATGATCTTTTTATTATGGAGCATCTGAGCACAGACTTAGGTGGGCCTGTGGGGGTGGTCTTAAGACGGTTTTAGGAGCGATGAAAACAGGCCTCGTGTTAATTAATACTGGCAGGCCTCTGTTCCTCCTGGCAGTGTGCAGGCAGACATTCTGGCCTGCCCTCAGTGACGCCTGGTCAAAAATAGGGCACCACACAGCACAGTAATGATCACAATGGTGACATCATCTCTGCCTTCAATGTGCTCTCCCCTCAGTGCTCCTCTGAACAAAGAGCAGCAGGCATGCAGGGAGGGAGGCAGATGTCACTTTGTGTCTGGGGAACATTAAGACCAACAAATGTTCTTTGAATCCTCGCAAAAGCCTTTTAGTGACTGTGTGGAGTAGAAAACCGCCCTCGCTAAAAAGTCACTAATTGAAAATGGGGCTTGAACATAAAATGTGATTTCTCATTTGGTCTGCGACACGTGTAAATTTAAATCAAACATATATCCTGCTGATTGTGGCAGAGCAAACTTATGTTGAGAGAAGAATGTCTGCTGGTAGCTCACAAGCATTTTGTAGATGGTGCCCCTCAAACATGTGACCTAAAGTGTTAACACATGTGGCCTTGCCTTTTCTTATCTGTATGTCTCCAACCCTGTGTTTGAAACAGCCAAAACGTACTTTTGATGAAGCCTGACTTCACCATAAAAACTCTGACTCTCTTACTTTGTCAGTCTATATCTAAGTGGCCATGATCTCATTATAAATGGGGGTACTGTGGTGATAGGAAACAACATGAAACATACATCTTTGGCCACTTCAAGCCTCGACTTGAAATTAATATTCACTGCTGCATGAAAACATAGAAAACTCGTTCCTGGTGACACCAGCTCACATTATGTTCACAGTAAGGTCACTCAACTCTGCTGTGTTGCGTGTTTGCGCCCATGAATCTTCTGTTTGATTTACACTTGAAATAAATAACCCACAACCTCGCAGCTTTCGCCTGGATGTTCTTTCCTGTAGTTTTTTTATTTCTTCTCAGAAGTCATGGGCTCTTTCTCTTCGCACTCTTGAAGACACTGAGCTTGTATTGTAGTTCTTCTATAAACCAGCCTTTGTGGCATTCAAATGTCTCCCACAAACGCACACACACAGAGTTAGAGAGAGAGCTAGAGAAACAGAGGGAGAGAGAGAGAGGAAACAGATTCTCAAGACCTGGACAAGCCGTGGGAAAAGAGGGGTCTTGTAGAGGAAAAGCAGAAATGTCTCAGGACATTCCTTTGTGATTACACAGCGTTGGACAAATCCAGACATTCTTGCAGTTATTCTGTGTCTCAAGAAAAAAAGTTTAAGTCAATTTCATGAGCAGAGTGTAAGCGTTAACATCTCCACGTCATTAAATCAATGGTAAAATGTTTTTTCTGTAGTACATAGTTTTTTTTACTGTCTAAATCTCTTAAACTCTTACCAAGTAGCCTTAGTAAATCTGCTTTGTTTCCTGTCTGTCTTTCTACCTCCCTTTTCTCTCTTTCCAACATCCCTACTTATTAGGCTCTTCCAGCTGTGGCAGATGGCTGGCCACCAATAAGTCCAGTTCTGTTTGGGGTTTCTAGCTGTTCAAGTTTTCCCTTGCTGCTGTCTTCAAGCACATGCTCATTGGTAATCTCTGTACAATGTGTAATGATGATGTCACCCTGTGCATACTCATTTTTAAACTCTTCTGTGTGAAATTTTGGATTTGAGTTGATTTCAGCCCACAAGGATGAACCTCTAGTTTCTTTGCTGGTCTTAACTTGTACGTTTAAGTAGGGGCAATGCCAGGGATTGTGACCCCCATAAAAAAATTAAATTAGGCCTCACCTACCCTTCTCTACCACTTTACTACCTTAAATGTTCTAATGTTTTTCAGGGCCTAAAACAAAACAGTTTGGCAGTGTGTTGTTACACCTGCCAGCATTGGTTACATATAAAAAGGTTATCTACATGGAAACGCTCAAACGTTTGGTTATCTCTTTTCTTTCTTTTAGATGAGTTTCATAACCAGATTAAATTCCTCACATGAGGCTTTGAAGTCATCTGTGATAACATTTTTTCTGTTATTTGGTGCCATTAAAAGTAACTTTAAAGGGTTTGTAAGGAAAAAGTCACCAAGCTTTTTGCCCATCAGGAAACTCTGAACTTGTAACTTTCCATATGGCACAGCTGGAACAAATGAACAGCATCTAAAAGAGACAGGTAGGTATGCATCTCATATCAACTCCACAAGTATGAGGAAGACGTTGTGTGCAACTCTCAGGTTACATGCCCAGATCTAAGCAGCAAGAGAGAGAGAGCAAGAGAGAGAGAGAGCCCCCAGTGGAAAAAAAAGAAAGGCATGTTCTTCCCTTGTCACAGCTAGCATGAATGAGAAACAGCTCCAAGGAATGCTCCATTATCATCCTATCAACGGCACTGGGGGAGGAGAGCTGTGGCAGAGTGTGGAATCATGCATCTGAAGGAGGAAGGGAATGAAAGAGGGGGTTGACAGGCAAGGTTGGCATTGGCCTAAAGACCCTCAATTGGGTTGTGCATCCTCCTTCCCAACTCACCAGACCTTGCTCTTCCTCATTTGTCCAGGTCTTGCGTCCTTTTTGTCAGCAATTAATCTGCAGCACCGCCCTCCTATATTTATCCCTTTCACTCTCTGCCTGCTTCTCCTTCACCTCTCGTTCGGCTAGCCTTGGGTAGATTTACACTCGGTTTGATCACTCTCCTAGGCTATGCTTGGAACTAATAACGGATTGCCGAGGCCTTTTACCGTGCTACCCTTTTTTTTGCTAACATGATGAGTATCTTGTTGACCTTCACATTATTATGCATCTGCTGTGCAATGGTGCGCTCTCTCTCTGCTCCAAACTGACCTTTGAAGACCCCCCACTCACTTAACATGAATCCAGTGTGTTACAGCTTTAGATGGTAAATTAATTTCTCTCAGAGTGGGGACAAAACAACAATAACATTTATAATATGTGCAGCATGACAACAAGGCATAAAAGAGTATGTGTTTAGACTTATCTATGATCAGTGCTTCCTAGGGTCTCTTAAATTAGATGTGTTAAAGTATGCAAATCAAATGAATGCAGCTAATCCTGGATTTGCTGTGATGACAGGATCTACAATGCCTTTCAAAGCAATTATTCAAATCAATCTAATTAAACCTGTTGAAATTGGCTTTAATTGCCTCCCTGACTAAACAAACACTAAGTTCTGGCATGCAAATAATAGTGCAGCTCAAATTGCTTCTTCTAAGGAGGTGGAGGGGAAAATCGTGATCTACAGCCCCCCCTTGTGGGTAATGGCTTTCTTTTATTTTCATAATGACGTCAGCCCTGGACAGTACTGTGTTTACTGTCTGTTTGCCTGTGTCAGTGTTTGTATTAGTTCTGCTACCTTTGTCAGAAGTGACCCACTTTCCATGCTTTTCAGGCCAAGTGGGACTGTCATCAACAGTAACAGCCTCAGCAAACACCACAGATGAGAGTCATTGGTCTGTGGTTCTTTAGAGATCCACCTGCAGGTCACCATGCCTGTGGCCTGTGGATTAAAAGTTTTGTTGTAGCAAATAGATCAGATTGAACGGTCTCTTTCAGAATGGATCCTCTTGCAACTGAATTTGCTGTTGCTATCTCTGCCTCTGTAAATTTGTCTTATTTATACCCCAGGCTGCAAACAAACCTATGTCAAAGCTGTGATCTTGTACATAATTGTTGCATTTATATTACAGACCACTTGAAGATGCCATCCTCTGCTTCTTTTTCATTCTATTTTATTGCTTAAATAGATTTTTTACAATTTTTTAAGTATTTATAACCTCTTTAAGGAAACAGTTTGCTGGAGTAATTGATAATGAAAGTAGATGTAAATTAAAGCCCTAGAAGTTTTTAGTAACAAATAATTATCTTTCTAACTCCACCACAAAAATTAACACATTTTCATGTCTGCTGTTTGAAGGTAATCTTTGTTTAATCTTAATCTTTCTCTAGTGAAAATACAAACTATAAATAACAACAACATCTTTAAATGTTGTCATTGTTCGAAGAAATTATCTCTACAAAAGCTGCTTACCCCTTATTGATGTTGATTCTGCAGGATGAGCTGCTAAATTCAACGTGTTTTCTATGCCCGTGACTCTCAGAAAGAAAAAAAAATCACTTGCTGTTTGGCATTTGCTGGTCCTGGCTGGAAAGCATGTAAGTAGCTGTGAGCAAAGTTTCAGTTATTAATTTTGACTTGTATTTACAGTGTTTCCTTGGGGCAGTCGTTTTGTAAATGTCAGACTGCCACCATGCATATCAGATGCATATCAGATGCATCTCATGCCCCAGTTTAGTCCCAAACCATGGTGTGAATGAGATGTTTCACATATAAGAAAAATAATTAGAATTTAAACATGTTAAAAATATATCTATGAACTTACAGGTCACTCAGTTTGGTTGTCAATTGATTTAAATAAGATCTGAGTTTTTTTTTTTCCTTCAATATTTACATTATGAAAACTACATCATGCAAACTAAAATTAAGAGATACAGTATTAAAGGTCTTGTGAGGAACTTTCAGTCTGGGTCAGTTTTGGTGCACTCTGTGGACAATCACTTTGGACAATCATTGTGTCCTCTACATGCTTAAGTAGTGTCTTTTGAAATAAAATCTTATTTTGCTGACTTCTGACAGTCAAATCTATCTTATTTTGCAAATATATTATGTGGAAGTTGTAAAAACAGGGCTGTTTCTTTAGCTGCATGGCTGTCTACCCCCTGGAACAGGTTTCTGGTATTTAAAATAAGGTTATAAAAGTCTTCAATCTAGTTGCTGATCAGAATCAGATCAGAATCAGAAATACTTAAATAATCCCCAGGGGGAAATTGCCTTTGTCACAGGACTCCAGTGCAAATACAGTAACAAGAGGAGATGAATAATAGATAAAATAAGTAAAAATAAAGAGATAAATAGATAAATAAGTAAAATGAGTAAAAATAAAGAGATAATATACAAGTATGTACACTATATACAACACAAATAGAAAGATCTTATGCATGTAAAAGAGTGAGCAGAGTCCAGGTAAAGACTAATGACTAAGGGTGTCAGAGTCTCTGAGGGAGAAGTTAAAAAGATCTTGATGATCTTGTTTGCTTTTGAATATCATGAAAAGGCATTGACGTGAATTTCAGTCTATTTCATAGACCTCAAAAATCTCCTCATAGGAGCTTTAACACACATTTTTAAGTCTTGATGGCAAGCATATTCCTTTGTCCCCATTTGTTTAGATATATATATTTTTTTACTTTATCATCTTAATGGCTCCATGGCTATACACAACATACAGTATTGCTGAGTGTAATTTTCTCTAGGCAAAGTGCAGCATTTATCAGGACAAATGGTGAAGCATTCTATCTCAAAGTTAAGACATACATTTGCAAAATAAAATAAAAATAAATACGGGTATTGATCTTTACAAAAGCAATAAGGAAGTTTTAGGGTGAGACGTGTTTACATTACACATGGCCAAAGCCGGCCCAAGCCTCAATGGGGCTCTAAGCAAAATGTGATTTTGGGGCCCTCTATTTCTGCCAATAATATTGATTGTTGATCATTCACACACCTTCACAAATCTCTTTAATTAACATTCCATGACATGCAAACATACCTTTATCTTGGTGTTTTTTTCTCTTCTTCCTCTTTCTTTTCTCTGCTCCTGAAGGATATGTCCTTTTTTGCGACATTGTTTGGCCCCTAAACTCAGTGCACGTTGTCCTGTGTGGAAGCAAGAAGACTGACACAACAGCAGACTGACTGTTTTTCAGTTCTGATTAGATTCTAGTGTTGAGATGGCTGTCTGTCGTGATAGCATGTACTGAGTCAGGGCCAGTACCAGATAAGCACATTAAACTATAATCCATAAACATAAGGTAACAACCGAGACCTAATGGTGCTGTGACAGCAATGTGATTGAGTTTGAGACAGTGAAAATACACATGGTATGTTGTGTCTGAGCAGATTGTTTGCTTGTGAATACCATGAAAAGGTATTGACGTGAATTTCAGTCTATTTCATAGACCTCAAAAATCTCCCCATAGGAGCTTTAACACACATTTTTAAGTCTTGATGGCAAGCATATTCCTTTGTCCCCATTTGTTTAGATATAACATATTTTTTTCACTTTACAGAAGGTGAAGCATTGTATCTTAAAGTTAAATCATACATTTGCAAAGTAAAATCAAAATAAATCCAAGTAAAAAAAGAGGTTTTAGAGTGAGACATCTTTACATTATACACAGCATATTTCCCAGTCTGTGTGCAGTTGCATATTACACTTAATTCTAGACATCTAACAGTGAGACCTCAGTTCAGGAAAACACTCTTTAAACTCATGTGGCAGTTTTTTTAAAGTGAAAGCTTGCTCACTCTTTACCTAAAGTTTACTCATGTTACCACACTGTAAATGTAGTAAATGGAGAATATTCCTTAACATGAAAGTATTATGGCTTCAAACCGCATGGTGGCGCTAATTGTCTGAAGCTTTAAACTCTTTGCCAGCAGGCTTGGCTTTATTAGATCCATAAATGCATCTGTTCTCATCGGGGTACATTAGGTTAATAGATGAAACTGTACACACAGAGAAACGTGGATAAGCCATGTGCACAGAAACCTGAACATTAAGACAGTGAGGTGTTTTTAACCACTCCCTCCAGGTCAGTGTAAATCAGCTGACCCTCTGTGTGTGTATGTGTCAGCAGCAGTCAACACACACACACACAGACGCCATCGATCCTGTTGTGCTGCTGGAGCAAGAAAGACTCAAATCAAAGGTGAGGGTGTATACTGTCAGTGCTAGGACTTATCCTATTTGAATAATGCAGAGTTACCACCTCGCTACTGAAACTAGTTATCCACAAAGGTATAAATGTCCACGATTAATTTAGCTTAACAGAGCAGTTAATCTACCGTCAGGATTCACAACAGCAGTGCTCAAATGACAAGCTAACAGCCAGCTAGCTCAACGCTAACAGGGGCTCTGTACGCTGATGTTGGAGCAAACAGTCGGTAAACAGCAGCTGAGAAATACCTTTACTGCCTGTTAGAGACCATAAATGAGATTTTAAACATGTAACAATGCGTGGTTTTGTAGATGTTAAAGGTCGGACTTCCTTCCTGAACGTTGACGTTAGCTACAGGAACGTTAGTGTTAGCTAAAAGGGCAAGGCGAGGGTATTTATAAAGCTCTACATTAACCCACCAGCAATGACAATATGAACACCTGAGCAATCTAATGCAACCAAATACAACCCTTTACTATTACGAAGCTTCTACTTTTCCAGCTTTTGTTGGAATGATAACATAGGTGATTACTGTAATAGTGGTGGTGGTCTACTCGAGCGTCATACTGGGAAGCGTTCCTTATATTTTGGTCACTTCGTTAACAAACATAAGAGGATCATGATTAAGAAAAAACACATTTCAGATAACATACCCCAGCACACCCCCACCGCCCACCCACCAAGTCTTGACTAAGTAAATACAGGAAACGAGTCTGATCGTGGATTAGATTATCAAGGTGTTGCTAATATTGTGGCTGCTGCAGTTTAAGCAATTTAAAGAACATTAAAAGTAGGGCTGGGACGATATGCTTTTCTCCCGATTCGATTCTTCGATTTTTTTTTTGGATGCTAATTCGATTTAAATTGCAGTTCTACGATATCGTCGATATTCTCGATATTCAGTCTCGTTTTTAAAACCAGTGAAACAGTTGAATGATTATGATTGTCTACTGACTAATCCAGGAACCATATTTCCCCAAAAAATACACATCATATGTAAGTCAGTTTTTGAGATTTATTTTTAAATTTGAAAAAAAAAGTGATTTAAAAATTGCAAAACAAAAAATCTTGATACTTATGTGAATCAATTTTTATCCCACCTCTAATTAAAAGAAACGTGACCTTTAAGCTAACAGGACAATGGTACCTTGGTTGTGTGCTTTTCAGTATATACATATATCATATGTTAAATAAGCCTGTTATAAAGCATGAACAAGTTTTCTGTGGCTTGTTGAATCAGAATTTTTAACATCTTTTAAGTTGGTAACAGGCTGTTTTGTGATGCCTTACATTTGGCTTTTAAAGTAAAGGCGTGAGCTCATAAATCCACTGAGATTCCAGGCTGGATTAGTCAATTAGATGTCATGAAGTCAATTTGAACCTTTTCTCTTAATTGCCGAAGACAGTCACTGCAAGATGCTGGACCTTATTTACTGTCTGCTGAGTAGATTACTAATGAGCATTCAATTAACAGTGTTGCAGTTAATAATTAACCATTTATGGTTTCTGAAGACCAGTATGGTTAGTTACATATACAGTGATAAGTTGCCAGTGTTTGTGTAATATTATGCAACCTTATCAATAAAAAATGAATGTAATTATGCAACCAAAGCTACCCTCCAGAGCATCATAATGTTTGTCTTTAATTGGTTTGTTTAATAATGGTTGCGGATGCAGCTTTAGGATCAGTGCAGGGACTGTGATATGCTGCACTGCCTTTATTTACTGAATTTGGTGTAACAGCAGGACCAACTACAGCACTCCCAGAATAATAAAGATTATGTTACACCTTTGAAAAGTTATGTTGCAAAAGTGTTTGTTATGTAAACCACATCCATTTTATATTGTGTACCTTTATCATTCGTGCATAAGCATGCAATATATTTCCCAGTCACTTTCCCTTTCAACTAATTATTTTTATCTCTGAATCAACCACACCAACAAAGTTTTACACAGTGACCTGCAAAAGCTTTTGTGTATTTTCTATACTCAGTTGCCTCGTAAAGACATGCTTTCATTCGACAGTTGTGTTTTCTTGTGAGCAACAAGTACATTTTTCCTTTTGAGTGATTATTATTGTTGGTTGTGGCGTCAAGGATTTGGTTCTATGTTGTGCAAAGATTCTTGTTATGCAGCATTTTACTGCAGGTCATTTCAGTCTGACAGGCTGCTGGCCTGCTGAGCTATCCTTGACCACAGGTGCTGGAGCTAATGTCAGTGGATCTGTATCAGTACCAGAGGGTAACTCATACTGTACCGTCTTATGCCAGAAACCCAAGTCTCACGTGTGTTGGGCTCTGAGTTTTTACATCAGTAGCTCTGAGGGTTACTGAAATTTAAAAAATTTGATATTTAGATAGACTTGACTCACACTTTAAATTGAATTTGTTTAGAAAGCTTCATAAAAATGGTCGTAAGCACCTTGTTTACTGAAGTTGATTGGCCAGAGTGATTCTCCTGGTTTCATTTCCAGTGTCATGTTGATGTGACAGAGTTCAGAGTCCCAAAGATAGGCTCTGTGGCTTTGATATCAAGTCCAGGGAGCACCATGGTGGCAGAATTTACTGTTTACAGTCACACAGTCACATGCTCTCTTTCATCAAATCAAACATGCCCACACACCACCCCACCCCAAGTGTTGATGCCGCTCACTTGTCACATGGAGTCTTTACAAGCCTTGCGAGTAGTGCAAGGTGTAAACTTGATGCATTGGTGCAAAAGTACCTCTTTCTTCTTCCTGCCAGTGTATTTCACCTCTAATTTTGGGGTTTATTATCATATCACAACAGGTTTCTGCGATGGACTCCAGATCGCACAGACTTCCTTTTTGCCTGTCCAACTCAAGGCCTTCTTACACATCGAGTTCATCGGTCTCCTCTTCATCACTGGGCTCCACCAGGTTGTACAGCAGAGAGTCGATGCTAAATAATGACCGTTTTCCGAGGGCATCACCTTCTTACAAAACAGACCTGGACCAACAGGTAGGCTGACATTTGGATCTTTTAAACCATTAAAGATTTAGTCTCTCTCTTTACATTTACCCTCAGCATATATAATTCAGACATCTAGACCACTTTTTGTTTACTTTTTGGTCCTGCTTATGCTGCTGTTTAGTTAAAATTAAGATGCTTTATAAGTTCCTGGTGCCGGCCTTTATTTTCTGCTGTCATAGCACATCAGTTTTGTCTCATTTAGCCTTGCTTGCTAAGATGAGGCATGATGGAAATATCAGCTTCAAAAGTGCCTGTTTTCGTTGGATAAAACAGCCGAGTGCAATAATAACAAACATCTGCAACTTTAAGGCCTCTGTCCACCTCTTCATACTATCTTTGTTCCTCTACATTCAGTGTTTTGGCATCTTTTTTTTTTCCAGTGTATTCTGGCGAGAGAGCATCCAAGTTATCTCCTTTCTCACTGGTTCCCTTCTTAGTGTGTCACAGAAACTAACTGTTATCAGTGGTGCATCAGCAGACACTCTGGAGGTCTTTTTATAGGACAGCCTAGATTCCTTGGCACACGTGTGTATTTCAGTCCCGCTGCTCTTTGGGGCCCGTCGAAAAAGATAATGTTACTGTTGGCCTGGGCCCTGCCTGGTTGTTCCTGTTCTTTCCAGAAGAGTCCATGTTCGGTGAAAAGAAGATCCTACAAAGCACTTGCTGCTCCATGATTTAGTGTAGTACTAAGATGAGCTCCAATTTAAGCAATCCTCTTAAAATAGCAGCAGTATTAGTTTTTCTTCCAAGTTCACTCACATGAATATTTACTAAGGACTCTCACATTGAAAAACCTGTTGCATGTTCATGTTCAGCTGGACTGCAGCCCTCTTTTTTCCCCACTCTTTTGTGTGTGTTATAAGTTTTCTGGCTTTGAAAGAAAATGTAAAACTTTTCACATATGTTTACTTTTACTGGTGCATGTAGAGCACAAAATGAAAACTAAATCATGGAAACAAGCTAAAACTTAAAAAGCTGAAAATTAGTGACATATTGTCAGTTATTATCCAACACTATCCAGTGAGTTATGCCGTACAAAGTTCAATAGTTTTATTATATATTTACTCAGATAGGAGTGCTAACTAAAAATGCATTTCTTTCTTTCTGAAGAATTCTCGTCTCCTGAGGTCGCCCAGAGACTACAGCAGCTCTGATAGTCACTCCACCAGCTGGAAGTTGCCCTCTTCTCTGACATCCTCCAGCAGATCCTACGATCGACCATGGGCTGAATCCTCTCTCAGCAGCAGCAGCGGCAGGAACAAACCGGTACTAGAGCTCTTGCAAAATACAGCCGAGTCAAACTCATTTTTTAAAGACTGTAACAGAGGTTAGAGGAATGCCTCTGAACAGTATAAGTGACGTATAAATATCTGAGTCAATGTTTGTCTTCATTTTCACAGAACGATTCTGAAGGGAGGTTGGGGATGCGTTCGGTTCTGCTAAACCCCAGTGATGATGGTGATTCTAAAAGGGCCAAATTGTCGTACAGCAACAGAGGACTGTACTCAAGAACAGCAGGAACCTCGGCCTCTGGATCCACATACTCTAGTAATGGGCTAAGCAGTGGCAGAGGTACAAAAAAGCACTTTGTTTTGAACATGTGACTTCTTGGTTTGCTGCAAAGAGAGCATGTGAGGATGTAGCATGTTATCAGTATTGCATAAGATTTCAAACTGTATGGAGTTTACTCCCAGGAGCTAAACCACCCTGCTTAAGTTACAATATGCATTTCCTTTAGAGATGAGTTGTCCCCAAAGAACAGTTACTTTTTAACTGTCTTAACAATTTTGCAGCTTGCTGGTATAGGTAATGACAAAGACAGCTGACGTAGACTTACATAGAGAGTGTAAAATATCAAAAATCAACTTCTATAGATTTCCTGTGACTATTTCAAAGTACTCAAACAGAAAATACTGGATATTATCAATATGGCATGATTTAGAAAGATTTAACCATCATATATAAAAATAGAATGTAAGTATGAGCTTTGAATGTAGGTAAGAAATCTCTGCATTGACAGTTCGTCTCAAGAAAGCCAAACATTATGACAAACCTAAACAATGTTTTGTAAATCTCGACTAACCGTATATGTTTTAACAAATATTTACACAAACACATTGAAGACTTATAATTCAGATGTAGTTTTATTCCTGCAGTTAAAAAAACTTAATGAAATATACTATAATGGTATTCTAACTTGGGTAGTTGGTTCAATACTGAGATCACATTTTGTTTCTGACATATATTGTTTTGATTTTTGTGAATATAATTTTACACATAAATTGAATTAGAACAATCCCTGTCTCTCACTTTCATAATAGAGTCATTTGGTAGGTTCACAGGTTAACAGCAGTTCCTAGGTGCTAATACTGTTTATTATTTTAACTGACATTAATTCGTGAGTGTTGTTGAGGTATCAAGATAATTTCTCTCATAATTAAACAGATTTTAAAATGGACTACCGTGGACTTATTTCCGTATTTTTCTGGTCTTTCTGTGCAGGTACAAGTGAAACATCAAGTGACACATTAGATTCATCATGGAGTTCATACCGTTTACTCTCACGGCCTTCATCTTCTTCCCACAATCCACTGTTGTCCAGGAGAGAGCTTGAGACAAAGACTGAGCCTGGACTCTCAGGTTTGAGTGAGAGAAGAAACAGAACTGCTGGATTGACTTCGTCATTGTGTAAGGATGTTTGTAAACACTCTGTTTAACATCTGTGTAAATGTGTTGTAGCACACGAGGTGACCTGACATGAACTGCTTTTCTCTTCCCTCGTTTCAGATCAGACAGACAGGGTGACCTCCACATATGCACAAGGAGCTCGGCCAAAGGAGACTGCCTACTCCACCTCTTCCTTCTCCTCCTCCTCCTCCTCCTCCCCCTACACAGCCAGAGAAAGCTCTCTTAATCGCCACATCTCCTCTTCCTCCCCTCACCGCTCATCTCCTCTGCTGCGCGACATCAGCAACAACAGGACCTCAGCACGTTCCTCAAACACCTCATCTACTCTCCACTCATCTCAGGAACAACAAACGGGAAACCCAGAATCCCCCTCAAACATGTCCTCCTCTTACTCCTCCTGGTACACAGCTCCCTCCTCCCGGCCAGAGGCCATGCTCCCTCCGAGGCCAGCCCCTGAAGGCGTGGAGTCAGAGGGCCGTAGCTCCACTCGGCGCCTTCTGTCCCGTCTCTTTTCACGCCGCTCCAGCCAAGACTCCTCTAGTGGCTCCTCCAGTGTTCGCTCCCTGGATGATGACACTCCATCGACCGGGGGAGAGTCTGTGGACAGTGATGAAGGAGCACGGACGTCTGCTGTTGACCATGACGCTGCAGGGTCGGAGGCAAACTTTGGTAGCCTCAGGAATCGTAGAGCAGATCTCACTCCTATCCAAGAAAACAACAACACTGCTTATCAAAATGGCCCGCCTCGGCCCAGAATGGCCTCATGGAGAGAGCCTGGTGTTGGTAGTAGTAACAGCACCAGCAGTGGAGGAGGCAGCAGCTACTCCTGGCTCTCCTCCTCCCTCCGCGGCCGCTGCCCTCCCCTCCTCGCTCGCCTCAGGAGACACGCCAGAGACGACAGCACACATTCTGCAGCAGGCTCACAAGGATACAGTCATCCACCACATTTACTGAGAAGATGGGATGACCTAGAGCATAAAACATCACAAGATGATGATGAAGACGACGATGATGAGGAGGACGAGGAAGAGGAAGAAGAGGAGGAGGAAGAAGAAGAAGAAGGGGCAGTTGGTTTGGAGGCATTTGGTGCCAGTCGTCCCTGCAGACTTGAGGATGAAGTGCTACCTGAACTTGAAGACACTTCAGTTGAATTTTCACCCCGCCGCAGAGCTGGAGTGTATGAAAACATCTCAGTACCTCGGGGTTCTTTGGGGGCTGTGGACAGCCAGCTGGATGGGCAGAAGGAGAAACCACTTTCCAGCGGGGATCAAGAAAAGCTGCGCAGGATCAAGGAGAGGTACAGGATAGAAATTCACCACACAGTGCCTGTCTGTCGTTTCTTCTCATTTTTGTGGTCTGTGACTGATATTGGGTGCAAGTAAACTGTACATGAGTTAACCAACAGTCACAAACAAAAGATTAGATATGCAGTTTTCATGTAAATACATTTATTTTTAGTTTGTTTGAACATAACCTTCAGCTCATGTTGCAGACAGATCGGTTTAAGCTTTTTTTTTACTGCTTCATCAAGTAAAACAAAAGAACGGTTGATGTACTTATCCTTATACCAGATAACTATTTAGCCTGAGAGGACTAATGCAGGACTTACTGGTCGCCGATACTGAAGGTGTTAAAGCGGGAGGTGTTTGAAAGACTTAGCTGTTTAGTAATTTAGCAGGCGATAGAGTAAACGTGTTTATATATGAAACAGAAGACGGCAAGCATGCATTCTTTATTAACAGTGCACCTGAAGCTCCTCCTGTCTTGTTTTAGGCTGCTGCTGGAAGATTCTGATGAGGAAGAAGGCGACCTGTGCCGAATCTGTCAGATGGGGGAGGAATCTGCCTCCAATCCACTGATTCAGCCGTGTCGCTGTACAGGAAGTCTGCAGTACGTCCACCAGGAGTGCATCAAGAGGTGGCTTCGCTCCAAAATTGGCTCGGGTCAGTACGTAAATAAGTCTTTATTAGTGACAGATCCCTTTATTACCATATGATTTCACTGATTTCCTACTTGTGATACTTTACTTTTAGGCACAAACCTCGAGGCCATCACGACATGCGAGCTGTGCAAACAGAAACTGCGCTTGAATATAGACAACTTTGACATTCAGGAGTTATACAGGACACATGTGCAAGTGAGTCCCAACATTTAAGTCATGAAAATATATTTAAAAAAAATCGTATTTTACTAAAAAGGTAACTTCTTTAGAATCAAGAATGTTAATGACAGATCTTTGATTCTTGCTTCACAGTCGGAATACGATGAGTTCATCAGCAGTGGTCTGTATCTGGTTGTGCTGCTGCATTTCTGCGAGCAGAGGTTCTCTGATGTCCTGGGAGCGGTCGATGCAGCTGGGGTGAGAACACACATTTACAGAAACACACTCAAACACACACATTTGAAAGTCGATTTACTCATACTCTCATCCAGCAATACCTTTAATCTTATGACGCTATTGGCTGAAAAAGACGTGTATTTTATTGCTGCAAGACTTCAGTCAGTACTGATTAAAGACGCCTCGAAAATGAGTCAATGTTGAATTGTGGTGTGCAGAAAATTCAAACCTTGAAAAGAGAAACTTCTTCCCTTTCTCACCCAGTTATTCAACCTGGTGAGAATCCTTCATGAACACATGGACAATCTTCAAAGTATGTCGCTCAATCCTCTCTCTCTCTCCTCTGCCAATGTTTGTGTTTACTGTGTTGATGTTTTGCAAGTAAGCGATCATGTGACACGTTTAATGCTTCATCAGCTTTTTGTTTGTCAGTTTCGGTAACCTTGTAATTTGATTGATAATGAAAACGAAAACGAGCAGTTTGTATGCTCATTATAATCATTTATGATAAGGTTACAAGGCTACCAGACAAAGAGATGATGTTTTTGTAGCTGGTGTTTATTTTTCACGTTGTTTAAAATGTAACTTAAATGTTTGTCAGTCTAACCTCAGCTCCTGGAGAAAATAACAGTACACTGACCACCTTGAATAACCCAGAAATCTTGCTGCTGTCCAGTTCTTGCTCAAGCTGTAACATCCGACTGTTTATCTGTTTGCTCTCCTTATTTTTCATATAGTAAAGAAATACTTGCCATCACTGAAAAACAGAATTATGAGGCAATTTCTCCAAATGTTTGCCAGTCGCTGCCTGAAAGCTTTTACACCCCCACCCCCTACCCCCTGTTGTGTTTTTTGTTAAATATTTTATATGTGGCTGCAGAATTTAATCTGAAATCTCTCAATTGCAGTTCCTCATGGAGAAAGCGACGAAGAGATCCGAGACAACAGACCATCTATTGAGTTCTCTGACCTGGATGATGATCTCGAAGATGAGTACTAATTACGTTAGAATGGTGGATTGGGGGTAAAAGGAAAAAAAAAAAGTGGGTCAGGGGATCTGTTGTTTTAGGGGGGCTGCTCCATGCCATATGGTTGCTCACCCAGTTTTTCATCCATGCTTTGAGGTCATCAAAATCAACTGAAATGCAGGGGCAGAGTACGTTGGATGAGTCCGGACTTTGTGGCTTTTGCAGGTATGCAAACTTGAACTGTCATGTGAAATAATTTTGTGGACACCATCACATTTCTTTTTTTTCAATGAGAGTGCACTTTATTCAGTCATACTAAACAAGAATGCAAGTCTTTTTAACTGTTAAACCACAAGTGCTTTAATGTTAGAATAAGAAAGCAGAGAGGGAATTGACTGAGGAAAAGGAAAACGGATTTGGAATTAAGATGATGAGATGAATGCTTTTGGGACAAGATACAAAAAAAAGTAGTGATTATTCCTTTAATGTGTTTTTGTCCTCTTTATTTTCCCAATGAGAACATGTTGAACTTACCCTGTCATGAACTTCCTTCTGTATTTCAATGTTTTTGGGAGGCTTAATGTCTGTAAAAATCTGGTTTCTCGCCTTCAGTTTTAAGAATAAAGATTGAATGCAAACTGCCATTGAAGTGTGCTTATTTCATTTTGGACTCTCAAGTCTAAGGTAAAGTTTACCCTGAGGTTATTCTTTTGGATTCATGTGGAGAGGATTCTAAGCTAGAATTTTTCTGACTGGGCTCCATGACGATTATGGTGGAGTGTTACATCGATCCTTTTTATATCAACCAAGCGGTGACTTGACAGAAAATAAACTTATTCAGGGAAGCTGGATTTTTGCATGCCTCATTTATGGTAGAGCATACCCACTGAACAACAGACAGCTATTGGACGTCTAGTTATTTTTTTAGACCTAATTTCAAATGTCTAGATTCTGTACATTTTTAGATGGAATTTAGATGTTGCACTTTAACCCATTATTCAATAACTATTTATTTAAAAAAGCAACTGTGAGTTGCATAACTGATCTCCAAGTACTTATCCAAAATAATAATGATAGTCGTTGAGCAAAATACAGTGTAGTAAAGATATAGCCCAGATATAGACTTGGTCCAAACTTGGTCTAAATTTAGACATCATTTTTAGACCTGTGTTTGCCTGATTTTAGACCAGCCATCTAGGCTACATTTAGGCATCTATTAGACCTCTTTTAGACCAAAAAAATGCGCAGAGGGTAGTTTTACTCCATGGCTGTTTAAAACTCTGATACAACAACGTGACAATGACAAGTCTTTGAAGACAGGAAGTTTTATTGAAAGGCTTCTGTACCTGATTTGAGCTGACAGATCTGAAGAAGAGTGGTGAGGATTTCAAAACAAAAACAAACTTAAAAACAACCCATCAACATTTGGTTCACACCTTGATATGAATGGGCTGACCAGCCATGTTCAGGCAGTTCCACACAGAGAAAGAAAAACTCAGGCTTTTGACATTCAAACGATCCGTCAGAGCATCTTTGGTTCATTCTTACTTAGAAATCAAACAGCTCCTATTTACAAAGCATTCACAGCAAAGGCCAGTGCAATTTGAACGTCTTTAAACCTCTATAAACATCATCGAGCTTCAACATAATACGACCTATTAAAGTGCGTTCTTGCTCAGTAGTTAAGTGCATAGGAAAGTCTGATTTACAAACACAGACACACAACGAGCAAACAGTGTCTAATTCATTTTCAGGGTAAGACAAAGGCCAGCACTTTTAAGACTAATCAGCAGGACATGATCAGATTTATCTTTGCCATCTAAATGGAGAAAATGAAAACACGTCGCATAGTATTAAAAAGTCACCATAATCAGCAATTATGTTTAAGATGACCCAATCCAGTGACTGCAACTCCTATTTGTTCCAAATAAATGGATTAAAAGGCACATTAATGACTTTTTGAAACAGTTCAACTCCAAATACAGATTTATTCTACTTTGCAATGCAGATGGATCTAATGTTTTTTATTGTGTTTATGGTTAAATAGCTGGAAAAAGGAAGCTCAATGCTATGGTATGACTTCTTACCCTCGGTGTAAAAGACTATTTTTCAGAACATGAACAAACTTTTGAACAAGATCCACAGTCTGAAGTTTCCGCCTTTGGCTTGTGGATATTTTAAGGACTTACTTTGGTAGAAAACAGTCATCAAAGAATTCACAGAGAAACTCAGGCACTATGTGAGTGTTATTCCAGGCAATGTGGAAAAATAAAAATCAAGAAGTTTACTGTTTTTTAGGCAAACTCGCCTTTAAAAAGTCTTAGTGTGCTCATTAGTTTGAACTGAAAATAATATTTTCTTAAGTTTGAAAACACATCTGGAACAGTTTGAATTACAAATAATAAATACAACTTTTGTTCACCCCTTTTTTTCTGGTAGTCTGGAGTCACTCATAAATCAGTGCAATTGAATCCCAGTCGTAGGGCTAAAGGGGAATGTTTGTCAGGTTGCATTTTTCTATTACGCATTTCAAAAACTTAATACAAATTCAAGAAAACAAGCAAAACAAAACAAACAGAAATCTAAAACCCCACTCCTATAAATGATCAGCATTCAAGAGAAAGCTTCAGCCTGCATATTTACATTAGAACACAGGGCTATTATTAACAAACTAAAATATTAAGATGCTGGGTTGGCAGATGTTTGCAATTCTCAAACAATATTTACAGTTTCACGAATAATTAAAGAAAGATCGCAGGCTTGAGCTGGAGAAATAAATAATTTAAAAAAAGGGGGGAAAGCTGCATCATCTCTTGCTGAGAAAAAAAAAAAGTACTAAAATGCACAGGAGGCAGGCACATCAAGACTCCCTGAGGCTGATGAAGTACGCAAGCTCAGTCAGTTTCTGTGATAATACTGTTGGTGTCAAATTCATCGAAAGTCCTCTTGTAGCGGACAGTAGAAGAGAAGTAAGATCTTTTCTTCTTATAGATGACAAAGCCGATCGTTAAAAGGAGAGCGAGGAGGACCACGATGAAGAGACCGAGAGCCACCGGGGAGCCTGAAGACTCTGAGGAGAGAAAGTGAAGTAAAGACAGTCAGCTGATCTGACACGAAGTTCAGACACTCTGAGGAGAATTTGGTGATTCCAAAACACAATTTCTGAGAAGTAAGACATACACAGAGTCATCACTGTGGGCACATCAAGTGAGTTAGCCAGTTAGCTTAACCGAAAGATCAGGGGCCTTTACAAAACTGTCCCCTAAATCTGCACCCTATATGCCCCCACTCTGTTTAGGTGCTAACGTGGGGAGTCCGCCACATTTCAAAACCTGAATGTGAAGTGAGAGCAAGATTTTGGACCCTCTTACAGCAAGTCTGCACCATAGACTGTATATACTATGGACAACTTGGTTCCACCTCCCGCCCGTGTACGGATTCGAAGCCAAAAAGCTGTCTGTAAATTTGCGATTTTTCTTCATTTCCTGAAACCCGCAGTAGCGTTGTGCGCATTCAGCGGGAGAGTCGCTGAGAGTCGCTGTGATGACGCTCGGCTCAAACAGCGTATCCCCCGGGTGAGCTATGCAATCCCTGAACGCCCATAGGCTGTATCAGGTGTCAATCAAAGAAAACATGAACCCCCTAATAACTCTTAAAAATGGACACTTGAGCACAAACCAGTCTTACTGTAACTACATGTCAACATCGCAAGCAGGGGGGAGAAAAATTTATGTTCTGTGTAATAAATTTCTAAAGTTTGTCCACAGCCCTATAAGCTTTGCTGGAGGAGGCGGGATTTATGACCTATACTGCAGCCCATCAATAGGGGGTGCTGTTCTCGGAGTGGCTTCACCCAGCAAGGAGGCAGATGGCGTCCATTCTATATAGTCTATGGTCTGCACAGACACTGGCTCATAGACTAAATGCAATGCTGTTAATACAGAAATAAACTGTTTTTATTAAGAAACAAAAATACAATCATACAAAAAAAACCTTGGCTTGTTTTTGCTTGATTGGAAGTGTTTTAAATTACAAGGTGGCTGCTTCTAAAAAAAGGAGATCATAAACATCAGACCACAAATAATTAAATGTTCAGAAAAACTGCATCCAAAGATCATGAGCAGTTCTTCTCATATTGTGGAGGGATTTTTGTGAGCTATTATTATTTTTATCAACCAGCTTTTTATTTGTGTGACACATAACCATGATTACATAAAACGCCTGTTCTCCTGGAATGAGGGGAGTTTGTCCCAAAGCTTGCAGCTTAATCTCAATCCCTCCACCTTGATGAGGGGAGTTCAGCCATGTGCGTGACTTTAAACAAGGTAATGTGTGTAATGTCCTACTGTAAAGGTACAAGTGGTTGGGGTTACTCACTTGCTTTAGTTTTGCAGATGACTCGACTGTTGCCAGCCTCGCAGTTGACGAGATTCCAGATTCCTTTTTCATCCCCGGCAGTCATGACGGCGCAGGGCTGCCCAGGCTTTTTCTCGGTAAAATACTCCTTAGACTTCCAGTTAGAGAAGGACAGAGTGGAGCCGTCCTGCCAAGATGAAGGCTTACCTAGGGGGAAAAAAGCAAGAGCAAGAGGGAAAGCACCATCATTTGAAGTAGTGTTTTCCAAATGTTGAACAAAGATTTTAGTTTCCTCTTTTTTGCAGCAAACAGGTTTAAAAAAAGGGTCAACCAGCAGCTCATGTGCATGCAGGGATCTAGGATTAAACTTTTCTAGTAAATTGTTCAGCTTATTTTTCAAAGATCAGGTTTACCTTGAGAATCAAAGTCCATGTCAAGCCAAGCTCTGCTGGTGATGAAGGGATCACCAGACATGTAGTTTGAAACAAAGTCATTCTCCTCTGTGGATTTTATGGTCAGCAGCTGAGAATCTAAAAAAAAAAAAAAACAATACTACATTATACCACAGCTGCATCAGATAGACATGGACACAAATCCTCAACAGTGGAAACACCAGCCCACCCATCTTCTGACAGATGCTCCTGGCCTGCTGTATGCTGAAAACCGTGTAGTTGTAGAAGCTGCTGTTGAAGGCATAGCAGTGATCCCCATGCTGCACCCACATGGACCTCCCACTGCTCTGAGGGCAATGATTGGCCTCTGGGGCAGCCTGCAGTCTGGCTCCTGAATCAAAAACAAAACAAAATCATGACCTCGATCAGATGCATTTTTCTTACAAAATGGCACAAGTTTCACAAAATGGAGCGTAGGTGCTAATTTTCTTCTCTGATTAACCTGGACTAAACAATCCTTAATCCCCCTGACTAGACAATCTAAGGGGAACAGTGTGGTTTTATATTTTTAACACTCTGGTGTCTCACTCTGAGAAGGGGTGGTAATGTTGGTGGTGTAGCAGATGGCTCCTTCCATCAGTGTGTTACAGCTGGTCTTCATCCAGTCCCCAGCAGGTGTTACATAGACACAGCTGGTCTCCTGTTTCCCGGAGCTGGAGCTCTTCTGCGACTCAGAGATGGTGGCTTTGTAGTCAAACACGGTTCCATCGGACCACTCATAAGCAGAACCACTAACCTACATGGAGACAGAAACAGAGACTGTCTGGTTAAAGTTGAATTGTATGAAAGAACTCTTCCTAGCATGTACTTTAGGGCTCAGTTATATCTAGATTTGATATTTTACTCATGTTTTGGACAATTTAAATTCTTACATCTTGGTTTGATAGTCCAATCCAGAGCGGGAAGCCATCAGTCTTGGAAATGAGCCTTATGTGTGCGTTGTGCTGGACGTCATGGACACTCGCCAGGTGGCCTCCTCTCTGACCACACTCTTCCACAGCCTGGTACCAACTCAGCTTTTTGGTCAAAACCTCATAGGATAAGTTTCCATAACACTGGTAATCCCTGGATGACTGGTTGTACTCCTGTTTTGATTCTTGGGAGGGGAGGATTAAACCAGTCAGAGGTCTTTTAAACTTCAAATATCTTCAGTAAATGTTCAAAAAAGAAGTGGGGGTAAAAAAAAACTGTGAATAAATGTTAAATATGAAGCACCAACCATTGTCCAGTTTGCAGGCCACAATGCTTCGCTGCTTGAACTCTGGGAATAAGATTCGGTTTGTGATGAGAATCCAGTTGCCGTTGATGGTGAGTCCAGCCAAGAATTGTTCACGGACATCTGGTCGGCCTTTTGCCCAGTTGGAGTATTGGACATTGGTGCCATCATACCACTTCATTTGGTTATCTTCAGCAGAACAAAAACACTGGTTACTCTTACATATCAGATCAGCATCATATATAATATACGGAGGGTTCTGGGGAGTAAAGACTACTCAAAGGAACACACTCAAGCAATGCATCTGGTTCGTCCAATGTACTATGTAATGTCCATGTCAAATAAATAAAACATAAACATAAAAGAGATTTAAAGAGAACTCAAACAAACCGTTTTCATCTTTGAACAGCCCCAGCCACACAAACTGGACCAGGTTCTGAAATGGAACCAGCTGTTGCTGAATGAACTCATTCTCCTCAGCGTTTCGGATGGTTAGGATGTCTGCATCCGCATCTAAAGTATAAAGGCAACACCTTTAACAACACCAGTCAATATTTGTCAAATATTTTACTGTATGAATAAGGAAGCAGGCTGGAAAATATAATTTAAAGTAATTAAATGGAAATGTTACTAAACGTTTGTTAGTTGATATTACTTTCTCGGTCCACCTGCTTGATATGTTCTCTTTTTTCATGTCTAAATTCAAATTCCTCCACAGAAATGAACATGCTCCTTATGCTGGGAAACCCTTACAGAGTTTTTTGCAGGTGTCTTGAATCCTTCCTTGGTCGAACTCCTCCCATCTGGAGGCAACAAGCTGGAAGGAGTAGCAGTGGTTCTTGTAGGGGATCCAGTTTGGTCCGTTGATCTTATGAGGGCACTTGACTGCTACGTCCTCTGGTGTGGTGATGATCTCTTCTGTAACACACAGGTTTATATTTTCACTAAATAGTTTTTATAATGCCAGCATACTGTAAAAGGACATGATACTTAAATCTTTTAGTACGAGAGGAAATTGATATTTGACATTTGTCTCTGAAAGCATTCATTATTTTTTAACTTAATGCTATGTTGGTGTGTTTTTCAAAAAGTTTTACCAGCAGAGGGAAGCAGAACAGCTATTTCTGTATACTTGATTCCTCACCATGTGGTTTGTGGCAGATAGCGCCCCCCAGCTCTTCCTCACACTCTGTTGCTTTCCAGAAGCCATCGGTGTCCAGGTAGACGCAGGATCCGCTGGTGACATCAGAGGACCAGCGGCTGAACACAGTATGACTGTGGTCTGTCCAGCGATAATGGATACCATCCTGAGCACAACAGACACACGTCATTACTTTTAAAATGATCTTTTCAACAAATCCAAAAAAACGAAAACTCTTTTTTTTTGGCTCTCTTACATCTTCACTGAAGAGGCCAATCCACATGGGCGTCTTGGCTCGGCTCACATGCACTGTCAGGGTGGATTGCAGGAAGGTGTCGGACACGCTTGCCAAGTCCATTTTGTTACCTCTGCACTGCTCCAACGCCTCGAACCAGGTGAGGTTCTTAGCAAGCAGCAGAATGGTGTGGTTATTGACACTGAAGGGCTCCGTGGGTATGCTGGGTGCCTCAAGTTTGTCTGAAATGGAGTTTTGAAGGAAACTGAGCGAAGGTAAATTGTGAAACAGGCTTTTAGTTATTTATCTGGGAACTTGGGTAAGAATTAAAGGGATATTCTGGCGTAAAATTAAGTTAGGGCCAAACACACTGTAACACCAAGTTAGACACCCCCTCGAGAGATGAATGTTGCCGACTCTTGCTTCTCTAGTTATACCAACTTTAGTAACGACCGCACGATAGTAATACACAGCGGTCTCAGGAGCCATAAACAAACCTCAACCAAAACGCCACTCTATAACCACAAATAATGCTCACAACGGCCGGGGCTCCCCCACAAACAAGCGGCTGCTGGAGGAGAGTGGGTGAGTTGTGTTTAGTCTCTTTGCAAAAGAAATCAGGCAAAGTTAAAAAGATGTTTGATGGCTAGTAATACGGCTGGGACCCTATATGTACTGTTGATGAAGTTAGGTGCTGTTCTGAGCATTATTTGTGGCTATAGAGTGGCGTTTTGGTTGAGCGTGTGGCTCCTGAGACCGCTGATTCAGGGTAAGGATGAAGGGTTAAAAGTATTAGTATTAGGGTACCTGCATAGTGCTGACAAATGCCCACATGTTGAAACTGTGCACAGGAAGAATAGTCCCATGTACCCAGCATGGCCGAGTTGGGGTTATTGATCATAAATACACACAGATCCATGCTGGCAGGATCCCATGTCTGCAAAAAAGGGGTAAAAGATCAAGAATTAACTCCTAAATCCAAACATGGTTCTGCCTGTTCAAAAAAGACCTTAGATAGATTATAAATGTAGTTTGCATTAAATGACGACTTCACCCACTTACATTGACTTTAATAGCCCTGTGCATGCCCAGGAGCAAGGGGTTGAAATTCAGGAAGTCAACTGAGGTCTGGTCCACCCATTCAGGGTCATCACGTTTGATCTTCAGACCAATCCAGATCCTGTCCATGTTCCTCATCTCCGGCAAAAGTGTGGTGATAAAGTCTAAAACACACATATAGGCCAAAATCCTTATTTGTGTGCAAAAGAGCATCTGAGTCTGAGGAATTCATCTCAGGAAACCATCATTCAAGGAACTTTAGAAACAAACACGAACAAAAAAAAAAACTAGTTGTTCTCACCTTGCTCTACCTGATCTGATATCGAGACCAGTGTTCCCCTCACAGACCGGCACTCATCATTTCCATAATTGAAAGCAACAGGCTTCTGGCTCCTCATCAGAGTGTAACACTAGCGGGAAAAACAGTGAAACAATGTTGCTGGATCACATTTTATTCGACCCGTATTTATGACTGAAGCTGCTGTTTGGTCTTTGTTTTGATAGTGAGATAATGGGAGTTGACAGACAGAGACGTGCAACGGGTCAATTTCAAGCTTTAGATTTTTGAATGAGTATCTTATCAACCTCACAATGGTTAGCATTAGCAGCCAGCACAAGGTGACTTTGTGTGGATAGTTTTACATCGAAAAGATTTCATGCAAAGAAATAACAATCACTTTACAGCCACGCCACAGCACTTTAATTCAACAGTGTAAGCTCAAAACATGTCATGACTTTTGTCCACATACAAACTGTCTTTATTTATATGGCCCTGGCTGTATTGCACACTTTAACTGTGTGTCTCTGCCTTTGAGGGAGCTAAATTTAGTTTATGCCATTTTGTTGATTTCTGTAATGTAAGGTACGTTAGTGTTTCCAGAAGAGGTCGCTTGTTTTTTTTTGTTCCTTTGCTCACTCTGAGGTATTTTCTTCGCTCTATCTTATTAGTGTAAAATGTTCATATCTTGCAAATAAATCGCTGTTGAGGTTTTATTCAAATCTCACTCCTGTTGTGGAGTCTGGGAAGGTACAGAATCTTGTTGAAAACTTTATGTTGCACACCCGCTCCCTGTCCAAGCTCCACTCTATACTGGACAATGTCAATTATTAATGTATTTCTGATTCTGATTCTGACAGGTGCGTAACATGGGAGAAACTAACGATTTGTAGATGGAAATGAAGAGTTTCTTTGTTGTTTTTCTATAAAAATATGTCTTTACGGTAGTCCCTTTTGTGTTTTTCTACTTGGATTTAGAGTTCTTGCTTAAGTAGCTTCTGTCTGTTTGAAAGCCTTTCCTGATTCTATTGGATCTGAAATGTGTCATACAGTGTCCAGGTTTTATGTTGAACTTTATATGGACTATCAGATTCATACAACAACCTTACACATTTCAACGCTCTTGTCTTGTCTTGTAATGTGGATCTTTTACATAAAGATTATTATAAAAACATCATGATTTGGATCAGCTGTTATACGTGATAGCCCTATATATTATTATATAAGTATCATGCATTGTCTAAATGTATACACAGTGTTACATGTGTTGAATGTACAGACCTTGTTTCTAAAGGACAGGGAGTTGGCTCCACAGGGCAGACCTTCAAGCTGAGGCTCCAGAGGGTTTCTCTCCACTGATGTGATGTTGTGTCTCTCACACACAAAAGACAACTGCTGTCTGCAACTGCGTTCATGCTCTGCAAGTCAGTATGAGATAGGAAATGTGTTGACCAGTATTGATGGTCTTAATTATGTTTTTTAAAAGCTTTAATATCCAAAACCAAACTGAACAATCTTACACCTCTTAAAATCCTCCAAACCAAAAAAAAAAAAAACAAGCTTTCTGATCTGGTTAGATTTCAACCAAATGTTGCTCTTGTTGCGTGCTTTTTGCATCAGTACATGTGCTACCACTTCTTTCCAACTGCATCCCACCCACACCAAACCAATGAGAAGAGGGAAAACGGCAGAAATACACACACACTTCTCTGATGACACAACCAAAACGAGCTGTATCCTGGCAGAACACTTTGTTTTTACACAGCACTGCCTCAGACAGTCACAGGCTGATTGAGAAAATATGTTTTAGGGCCTTATTTTCATTTTGTTTCATGGATTAAATCTTGTGGAGGAAATGTGTCTGCTCTTCTAAATCCAAGTATGAAGTTTTAACATTTGCCAAGACATAAAAGAGGAGATGGATTTGACTCTCTTGTGTTTGAGGAATTATCTGTATTGTTACAGTTGTGTGATACAGACAAAACTAAGCCAGTGTTGTTGTCTCCTTCCTCCTCATATGGACAGATTTCTCCAACTGTTTTAGGAAGGGGTCATGAAATATGCACTGCAGTGCTTACTCACCTGGGAAGTAGTTTTCAGGACTGATGGAGGTGCATCTTCCCAGGAAAATGGAGTGATAAAAGTACATCTGGGTGTACCTAGAGCATGAATGAATGAAGTCCAGATTAACATCACATTATGGTCTAACTTTAAAAATAAATCAACTGAAAAAGAAAGCAACTGAAATATGTGGTTATTGTTTGCACAACACAATAATTCTGTGACTTATTGTGCCCACTTACGTCATGGGGTATATCCTTCCAGGCTCTCTTAGATCCACCCACCAGCTATGTTTGTAAGAACTGGATCTCTGTTCAATAAAAAAGACAAAAGAAACAAAACACAAGAAAATAATCAACCTGAGCTTGTTTTGAGCAAAGTTTTATCAAGTGTTTTCACAGTAAAGAGGGTTGTGTAACAGCAAAGATATAAAGATTAGCACATTTCAAATGTGGAGTAGTTCCCTGAGAAGTACCATAGATATGCATAGATTTCATTCAGATGATACTTTCTTTCTTATAAAAGCTCGACTGTACTTGATGTACGCCTCTGAAGTGTTCAAAGGGTTCTTCTGTGACTTTTAGACCGCTCTCCACAGGGTTTAAGGACTCCCAGGAGGCCTGCATTGCAAAGTGGCTCTCATTTGGACCACTGATCTTGTGTTCACACTAATGTTTTTATTTTTCTTGTGTGGTTACCCTTAAAGGCAGAGCTGGTTCTGCTTTATTTTTATAGCTTCCAGCTGCATTCTCATGAAAAACCGTCCACTTTCCTGAAGCACCAAGTGAAGGAAGGAATTTTAAGGTCATCATGTCCTGTACAACAACTACAGATACCCACAGAGGACAAATGTCAGCATTATAAACTTTAAAAGGCAAATAAGGTTCATCTCTATCCGTCAGTCTCAAACTGCACAGGCACTGCGTGTTACTCTAGCCTGAATAAATCGACCATTGTCTGACCTTACCTAGAAACAAGACTGACCAAATATAGTTTTACAAGAAGAACTCAAACTGACCCATGATGACGGTCATTTTCAGCTGGTGAAACTCTCAGTCCATGCTGATAAAGGTGACCATACGTTCTCTTTTACCTGGACATGTCCTCTTTTTTGGGCGCTGTCCGGCTTTGTCTGGGGAAGTTTATAAGATCCTTCAAATGTCCACGGTTTTGTCTGTAAGTTTCGATTTCGTGTCACGTGGACTTACTGAGTTAGAAGCGCGTAAAAGAAACTCGATCCGACCCGAAAAACTCTCAAAATTAACTTTGTGCGACTCTGTGACTCCGCCCCCGCACAGTCATGTCCTCTTTTTAGGAAGTCAGAATGTGGTCACTCTAATTTTGATAAACAGAGCCACTGATTTTTTCCCCTTGGCTGAAATCAAGAACTTATTTCTTTCAGAAGACTCAGTGGAGTCAAGTTAGTAACTTTCTACTGTTCTCACTGTGGTGCCATCTTAGCGCCTAGAGCCTACCAGGTGAATCAACAGAAACAAAGAGAGGTGTGGCTCATTAAAGGGTCCGTTTACCTGGTCTTATGGCGTTCTTTAAAGCCATTAATTACCAGGACATTTACCGTTCCTCATCACTTACATTTACGATGTGCTCATGGATCCGACTGGCAGCCGTTGAGGTCGTTGGTGCAGCAAGTTTGCTTCCATTTGAGCTGCAGTAGAGCTGGGCTTCCTCAAATGTTAGCTTAGGCTCCTTTACAAACCAGAACTCTGCCCCATCAACAAAGATAGATGACTCATGGTGTCCGCCTGAAATACACAACAAAACAGCTTCAAAATCAGGACATGTGAACCTCTGTGAGGTTTCAAAAATAAACTCAAAAGATGACCAGACTTCAAATGCAAATTTTGGGAAGATGCGGTCATTACCAGGATTGTACCACTCTGGGTTCTTCGGCTTTACTCCTGTTGAAGCATCAACAAAAATGAATCAGAAGAAGAAGTAAAAGTATTAAAATAATAACCAAACAAACAAAGGCTTGGAGTGTTTTTCCAGAGCTATTCATGGTTTTAAATCAAACTGCTGTGTCTAATAACACTGGCCAAACAAACAGAAATAAAACCTCATACACAGTCGCACTTGTTATCTTACCACGGGGTATTTGACAGACCCACTCCAGCCTGGCGTCACAGTGAAACGGTGTGGCGAAGAAAGGCGTGGGGGGCAAGTCGTGGAGCAGAAACACAAACAGGTGCTTCAGTGTGCCCTTTGCTGTCTGAAAGGACACAAGATTGTTTTTACAAATGTTATCCTTAAAGAAGCACAGTCGTAATGTGACGATGTAGTATTGTTGACAGATAATTAAAGAAGCCTTTCTGACAACACCATCACAAACAAGGATAAGCTAAATGGGAGCAGAGGTTAGAGACCAAAACTTCTTGATGGAAGAAAACAGCAAAAGGGAATCATCTGGCACTCTTTTTTTCTCTCTGTGTGATGAGAACCAGTGCTCTGCCTGGCTGTCTGGTTACAGGATTATCACCATCAACCCTAAGGGGGGGCAGATTTCAGCAGAAACCGTTCTGCTCACTCCCACCAGCAGCTGAGTAAATGGCCTTCACCCAACAGATCAAACAGTAAAAATGAGAGGAAAAAACAAATCCTGAAAATATGCTTAATATGAGATTGGAGAAAAGGGAGTGATTATCCTTTGAAGTGCGAAAGCAAAATAAGAAAGTCAACTATTTTTCCTTTAGTAGGATTTATCCACCCAGAATACCTTGAATGCAGCACAGTCACGACTGTAGGCGTCATCCTCATGGAAGTCTTGGTGCAGCACATCCATAGACACCTGAGAAATCACATTATCAGGATTCAACTCCAGTCGTTATGCCATAGTTAAATTAATCTGCATGAATCCACAGATGAGTTTGGAGAAAAATAAAGGTTTTTTAAGAACTTACAGGCTGACCGTTGCTCCACTGCCAGGAGCGATCAGCCGGGTTTCTCCTGTTCAGGCCGACCCAGAAGTAACGATTGTCACTGAAGCAAACACACAGGAAAAAGTCACCATGATGTTTTCCAGCAAAGGATCCCAACATAAGTGAAATTGTGATTGTTATAGTTTATATAACTGTATGAAGGTAGACGTATGTCAAAAACACATTTTTCCTCACTACTTTTGGTCAGTACATTTAGGCAGGGCTTGACAGTTCAACCGCTTCACTCGCATTTGCGACTAAAAATAGATGTGTGCGAATTGCAAAGTGTATTTCGAGGCACATGTGCACATAAAAAAAATCAGCCGAGGCAACAAATGTTTTTTCATGTAAATACCACAGTGAAGTTTGGTTTAGGTTGGATATCTGACGGACATTTAATACGGATCTACGGGTGTCTTCTCACTCTCCATAACCGGGCATAGCAACAGCAGCGTGTTTAAATCTACTCAGCATCCTCGATGTCAACGCCGGGTGTTGAATAAGGGACCATCAATAAATTACCGGTTGATGTACTCAAAAAAGGCTGGTTTCCTTCTATTGCTTCCATGTCATGTGACCAATTGACCTAAGTCAGACAGTGAGACACCTCTTTATTTCCCTAATTTGTCCATGTGTTAAATTTAAAGGCAAATTTTGAACATTTTCTTCAAAAGCTTCCATGTCATGTGACCAACTGACCTAAAATTGATTTAAAGTAATAGAACTTGTCGACCAAGAAGACAAACATTATTTAATCAACTTTCATTGTGCCCCTGAAGTTCTTTGTGTGCTCCTTACTTTTTCAACTTAGAAGCACATGCGCTCCCTCTGAAAAAAGTTTGTGTCAAGCCCTGATTTAGGGCCTGATTTACCAAGACTTCAGACTTTACATATTGTTGGACTTTACATCCAACCAAACTGTGATTATGAAATGAACTCTAGGAAAGTTGAACTCTAAGGTCATCACTAATGGAGACAGAACTAAAACACTTGGCATTATTCTCGCTTGTTGCACTCTAAATGTTAGTCCAATAAGAACGATTATACACACACAAAAACACACACACACACATTCCTCTGCATGCAGTCACTTAGAGTGTTGCAAGAGCTGCAGCTTAGGCTCGAACAAAATAAACAACTAGAGTAAGGATAATTACGCATGTGCAATTCTGAGCGCACAAGAGCGTCGACAGTACCTGATGGTTTCTCTCATGATGCTGTGCAGGGTCCTCATCTCTGCGAAGCTGTTGAAGCTGGGCAGGTTTCCCCCCAGAGCCTGACAGAAACTCTCAGCCTCCTTCCAGGAGCGCTTCCTGCTCAGCCTCTCCTCATGAAACACCTGAGGAGGTAAAACATCAACTCAGAACAGCCGCTACTAAAACTGTAGTAATAAAGTTTGGGAAGTCCAGTAACCGGTGTAATATGTAAGCCAGCTGAATGAGAGCCATGGGGGAAAATACACAGCAGCTTTAAATCCTACAAAACTTTGTAATGTCAGGCATCAAACTGAAAAACAAATGACCTAAAAAGCAAAATGAATCATTCAATCTAGCAACAAGACCTAAAATGAATGAATTCTTCCAAATATGACTCCTCTGCTTCATCTCTTTCGGTTTTGAGGAAATTTTAAAACATAAATCATGGTTTTTGAGGTAACTTCACAAGGTTAACTTTACTTTTCAGAATGCGGGTTGGTGATCGGCTAATCCTTACAGATGAAACATATGAAACTGATTTTATCCACTGATCTTATCTACCTCAGCAAAGGTCTGAAAGTCAGCCATTGTAGCTTTTTGCTTCGCCTGCATGACAGACCCACCTACCAAGTCACGTGTTCACGCACGCCTGTGTCATCTGGAGCATGATCAACCAAGCAAGGTGAACCCCCTACAAGAAAACCTAAAACTCAGGACAGTTTATTGGTAGTTTAAGTTTTGTTCTTAGTTTGTCCTGTAGATTATTATTTTACTACTTCCTCAAACCTTGTGATTTTCTATATTTATAAAAGCAAAATACTGCTGTGCATTTTAGTTTAGTAAGAGGTTTAAAACAGGCCTGCAGTGTGACCTGTTGCGTAAGTATTTATAATTTTTTAAAATGTGGTAAATAAAAGACTAAAGGAACTGATATAATCTAGTAGTTTGGACAGCAATATTATAAACTTTTTATTTATATTTGAGAGAACTACCTCATGTGACGTTAAACAAACACAAAAAGTTTGTATTGTTTCACAAGTGTTGTTCAAGGTTTTTCATTAAAATAAGATCGGAGCATCGAAGGTGTTTGTTGTCAGTTATATAAAAAAAAAAAAGGTATCGGCCAAAATCGGTATCGGCAGGTCAAGCTTTTTAAAGATCGGTGATCGGACAGAAAACTGTGATCGGTGCACCCCTAATGAGAACTATTGATTGCACTTCCTTGTCATCATAATTTCAAAGAAATTACATGAGGCTAACACCAGAAACGTCAGATATGAAACCACACATTAAAGCTTTGAATTACGTTTCTATATTTCACTGTTTCATTCCCTTTAACACTATCAGGGCTGCACCTGAAATATTATGTCTAAAACTGCCATACAGAGCACAAGAATAGAGCTGTGCAAAAAAAAAACAGCTCCATGGAACAAACAGGAGTTAGTCGTCTTTTCTTTTTCACACCAAAGATGAGGAAGTGAGAGGTCTTAATTAGCACGTTTCCGCCAAACATTAAGCTCTTGTCTGACATTTTTTCCCCGTATTCTGGTCTAGATAACTCATCATATTTTATTTAAATCATAGTGAGCTCTTTGTTTGACGACTGAAAGGCCACTCCGATCAAAATTAGAAAGTAACCTTTTAGATTATGTGCTTTGCCACAATCAGCTCATGTAATATCAAGCATTGAGCAGACATTAAAGTTGTGCTGCAGTACTCTGGTAAGCTCTCCTCTTATGCACAGACTGTCTCACTTTCACTTTGATTGGTCCTCACACTCGGCTCGCTTTGACTCGAGTATCACAGCTTATCACATTTCACTCAGCCCCTTCTGGAGCAGCAAAATGCTTCACACTTCCGTCTTGTTGTTTTATGCTGCTGTTCTTACTTTGTAAAGTGACCTTGAGTGTCCAGAAAGGCGCTTATAAATAAAATGTATTATTATGTATTATTTTTACACACATCAGTAGTTCCTATGATCAGTAAACAGACTTTGAAGCCCAGAACTGAAGCAGACTCCGATTCAAGTAACAGAGTAATCCACATGGCAGTTTTTCAAACACACACCTTGTAGCAGTATCTGATGTTCGGCTTAGACGCCCATCCATCAGGGCAGCTCACGTTGAGGTTGGGCTCTGGCCCTGGAGGTTGGACTGGACTGAGGTCAGTTCTACAAACGGTGCCTGCCTTAAAATAGGTGCAGTTTTTGGCCTGCCACTTGCCCAGAGGTTTTGCAGTGGAAATGACCGCACATCCTCCGTCTCGTTCTGAAATTCAAAGGAAGAGGAAGTTTGATTAATTGTGCAAGATAACTGACACTTTTATTGTTATAATACAAAACAAAACAACTTTGAGATTATGTAGAGTCATTTTTAGCTGATTACAATCTGGTAAGGACAAAATCAAGAGAAGGTCAGACTAAGGGCTGAAAAATAATCTCTTTACAGGGGTGAAACATATGATAGCTCATTTCAGTTCTTTTTAATCATGTTTTTGTGCACTAACCTTCACATAAAGGTACAACACAATTCTATTTAACTTGTGTCTGAAAATGTGCATACAGTCTTGACCAAAATTTTCATCAGCCATTACTTTTCTATATTCAGCAAGGAAGACTCTTAACTTGACAGACTGACAACTTTGTTTTTTTTTACTATAATAATAATTTCAAAAGTTGTGACATTTTTGGGATTCAAACTAACTTTGAAATACTGGTAAAAAAGTAAGTATAAAAGTATAAAAAAAAATAAAAGTATTTGTATGCTGCAAAATCCAAAATGACCACAGAATCAGTCTCCTTTGTTAAAAAAATCGATATAATTCAAAACTTACTCAGTCTTGACATACTGTTTAAGTCCTGCACCCAAAACAGTGAAGTAAATGAGTAAATGGAAACTTTTAAACAACAAGAATCTTACGTATCTTACATGGGGGGGCTTTGATTTAAATGCAGCAAATAATAGTTCTGAAATCTTGAAACACGGCCTTAGTCCTCCGGTGTTGGACCGGTCCATTGTAGGTGGTGAATTTTGTACTAACCTGGTTCAAACCAGCCCCAGTTGGTGTAAGTGACCACACCAGAGGATCCATCCTGGCTCTGCCACTGATACTCCCCGGTGTTCTTAATGTCCTGCAGCCCGATCCAAAAGTACTGAGGCTCTTTGTTGATTTGCTCGGTGAGTAAACGGTTGATGAAGGCCTGTTCGAACCTGAAACAACAGCCAAATGTGAGTGAAACACAGGAAGATAACATAATCCAGAATAGAGGTCTGTCTCGTCTGTATTTTTCTCACCCGTTTCTTATTGTGATGTTGCAGCGATCTTTGAAGAGCACTTTCTGGGTGTTCAGCTGGTAACAGGAATTTCCGTGTCTTCTCCAACCCTGCAATATTAACACCAATCATAAATATTGATTGATTTCAGCTTTTATTTATTCACACAAATATGAAACACTTAAGAACAGACTTGTAAAGAAGCTTGATCAGAGACTCAATAAAAGAATATTCATCCATTCATTTATGATAAAAAAATCAACCAATGATCTTTATTGTATTAGAGTAATCTGTCGCTCATTTTTTCACACTGGGTTATTTTTTTTTGCACTCAGGAAGTTAAAAAGAGCAAACTACATGATGGAGACAAAAATCTACAAACTTATTGCTCATAAAGAAAAGTGACAGCGTTTTTCTATCAGTGGACAGTAACTAGAGACCAGCAGGTTTAGTGCTTAGTGCTGGTTTAGTCCTTTTATCAAATGCTAAATATGACGTCTAACAACAGTTTTACTTCAATTCACTTCAACTGGACAATACTCACATCCTTAAAGCTACATCCAGCTAGTGCCACAGATTCCTTGACCTGTCCTTTCTTCTGACACATAAAAGGTTGCTTCATGGTGCAGTTCCCGACCCGCCATCTATGAAGCTGAGGAGGACAGATGTAGCAGGTTGTAAAAGGACACATCGAGAGCTTTGGAAGAACACACAAAAAAAGGCTGGAAACAATGTAAAAGAAGACAGAAAAACACACACACACACACCTCCCCTGAGTAGAAGACACAGCTGGTATCCACAGCGAGCTGAACTGGTTGGTTTTTGTCCCAGTAAGTGAACGTTACAGGTGCCTCGTCGATCCATTTGAAGACGGTGGTGTTTACAGGCGATCCAATCAAACCGATCCACACATCCAATAACAGACCGTCTGTTGGATAATAAAAACACAAGTTAAAAACATCAGCTGGAGTCAAACAGCCCAGGCTTTGACGGAGAGAAACCATTTCAAAAGGTTTGCTTTACCAGCGTGGAAACTGGTGCTGATCATCTCTTTGCTGTCGATGGAGTGAAAGCTGGCCAAAGAGCCTCCACCCCCTCCCTCGGTGAGGTTACAGTGCATCTGGGCGTCGGTGAAGTTTAAAGGTTTGTCCTTCACCAACCTGTAGCACCAGCCGTTCCATGGGACCCAGCCGTCCTGACAAACAGTTTCTTTATAAACAAGAGAGTCTGAAGAGGAAGAAGGAGAAGACAAGGAGAAGGTTGGATCAATTTACGCACAGAACCTGGAAAGAGCTTGAGAATCGGAGCAACAAAGAAAAAGGAGGGTGGATTTATTTCAGCTGATCTACCTGTTGTTTCTGTATGGGAAGCATTGACAGTCTTCTTGCAGATGTACGGCAATCGTTTGCTGCATGACTCAGACTCATAACGCTGCTTTGAGTTCAGGACTCCACAGTCTGACTCAGAAATCCCACCAGAAATTGGTATTTCTGAAAAACAAACATTAAATACAAATCCAGTTACATGCTGACTACAAAAGCAGAGCAGAGGAGCACGTCTTCAACGGTTCAACACAGAGCTGCAAGAAGAAAAAACTGACAGGTCGTTAATTATAGCAACCACAAGAAGCTCATACCAGTCCAGATAGCTGCTGACATTCAAACTACAGTGTCAGAACAACAGTAAACACACAGTCAGCATAACACAACCGCTGCAAGGTTTTATAAAGCATCCATTCAGAGCTATTAATGGGTTATTCAGCAACACTAACAATCCCCATGCCACACTGTGTCCAAAAAACAAGGCACAATCAGCTTCTCTTAACACTGGCCTCATTGTTAGCCTCTGACTGTCACAAAGTTTCAGTTTAGTAGTTTATTTGGAGGGTAGCACCGATAGCAGCTTTGGAGTTCTCACAGCAGCAGGTGTTTCAAGAAACTGATGTAGAGTTATTGTGGTTCTTGCAGAATCGTTTCCTGCAAACTAGGCAGCAAATTTTTTTATATGTGGTGCAATGTACAAAGTATCACTGCCTCAAACTGAAACAGAAACTCTGGGGTTGAAACAACGCTCCTATTTGCAAATTTGTCTGCTTTTTGTTTTTACTATTAAAACTTTTATCTTTTATCTGTCAACTCCTGTCTCTTTTACCACTACCTTATTTTTGCTTTACCGTCTTTTTAGCTTTTGTTATACTTGTACTCTTTTCCTAATTAACCTTTTAGGCCTTTTGTTTTTTTCCTCTTGCTCATTTCTGTTGCTCTATTTTATCATTTCTATTATTATCAGTATTACTCATTATTTTATTATCATTATTGATATTGTCTTTTATTTTTGCTAACCTGTTTTCCGCTTGTAATTGCATTTTCTTTCTCTTAACTATTTTATGTTTTTATTTTGCTCCTCATGGTCTCATTTTACATTGCATGGTTCCTGTATTGTCTGGATTCTTTATGACATGAAAATGGCTTCAGTTACGTTTTAACTGAGGTTTTGTTTTTATTTATGACTATATGTCAAAGCACTTTGTAAACTTCTGTTTTTAAAAGTGCTATAAAAATAAAGTTATCATTATGAAAGTTATCATAAAAAAACAGGGCAAAGAGTTGAAAGTAACTCAAAGGAAAGAAAAAAGTGAAAAACAGGAGAAACACAATCACATCATCACCTGTTTCCCAGCGCAGAACAGAGAGAGGGGAGCCATCGGACCACTGCCAGCCCTGAGACGAGTCTAACTGATGAAGGCCGATCCACATCTTCTCAGGCATTTTTTCAAAGCCGGCCAGAACTGCACAGTGCAACATCACAGCAACAAAAGGTAACACATATAGTACATCACAAACCAACAGGAAGTTAACATCACAATCATCAATCATAAAAAGTTCACTTTATCTGTGATAAAAGCTGCTGATAAAGGAGAGTCATTCTGCTTTTAGAGGAGAGTTCAGCGGCTTGCACTTTGGTTTATATGGGTGCTGTTGCAAAAGCGATGCAGGCAGCGGTGACTCTAGCATATGAAACACTTAAGATACAACTAGTGTCCTATTTTCTGAACATAAAAGGCTAAAGGATGAAAAAGTTACAACAAAACAGCCAGTGTTTTTGTTGAGAATCACTTAAATATGTGTTGACCAGGATCTAAAATGTAAAACTGATCAAGAGAAGATCCAAAAGAGGATCTATCTTGGCATCTACAACAAACACAGTATTTAATAAATGTGTGGTTTTTTTTCATCCAATCCCATGATCTGTTTGTACTGAAGGCTACAATTGGTTTACAGAGCAAGCAATGGGATAGTTGTTCTAAGAGAGAGAGAGAGTTAAATGGAAATGAGGTCATGCTGCCAGAGACCTAAAGGTGCTTTTAGTTATTAGAGTTTCACTTCAAGTTTTCCATCAAAACAGAAATTGCCAAGAATTATGACTAGAAAAAATAATTCTGTGGAAGTAAAACTACAAAATGAAAGTATCAGACAAAGAGTAAAAATGACCTGCTCTGTATCTTTAAATGTTATGTTGGGGGCGACCTTCAAAATAAAGGATCTCAAACTGACGTTAATAGGGTTCCTGGGCCTTGACACGAAGAGTCCAGCTGATTTGATATTGTGATGAATTATTTGTTCATTTTTTTTTGTGTTGTAAAGTAGCTGACATTAAACCTGTTATAAAGCTGATGATTAATAAATCAGTTTTTTGTTTTCAGCCTTAATGCTTGATATAAAAGTAGATTATGAAAAAACAAACAGTAAACCAGTCTTACAGGTTTGGGAGGAGAGATCTTCGGGCTCAGACACACTCAGCAAATCGGCTCCCTGACTCCGACATGAATCCAAAGCTTCGTGCCAGGTCACTGCGGCTACGGAAACAAACTCATAGCAGGAGTCCCCTTCCGGACCGGCGAACAGGGTCTGGCAACCCTCCTCTGCAAAGCCAGAGGGCAGAGGTCAGTGAAAGTGTAAACAAGTGATCTATATGTATCATAAAGTTGTATTAGCACATGAAGATTTACAACAAAAGGAAAATTAGTCATCATCTTATAAATGTGTCAAAATCTGAGACAGTAAAAAGTAAAGTTTGAGACATGCCAGGAGTGAGACAGTGTCCCTTCTTTCTGTCACTGTCATAGTCCGACGTGATGGCACACCAGGACATCTCGGGAAGATCCGTATCTGGGAGGCACCCATGATACCAGCTGCCGTTGTACTTGAAGGGGAATTCACAGGGAGCGCCATTAGAGTTCCCGTTGGTGGTGTGAACAACTGCATCAGACAAAGGAAGAGAAAAGAGAGTTTGGTTTTTTTTTGGGGGTGTCATGTTAAAGCAGTTACTAGATAAAGAGCTAATTGGTTTCTCTAAACTTCTTCTATTAAAGACACACAGTCAAAGCCAAACACATGCTGTCGCTGAAACGGGCGAGGTAGGAGGGAAAATCTTTGTTAGGAAACTTGCTTACTGTGGACCATAAACCCACAAAGACAGGGGGGCAGAGTTAAGTGCAGCGTGTGTGAAAGGTTTCTGCATCACACACTAAATTAGTGCGTCTTAATGGATGCAGTCAGCTGCTTCAGTTCAGGGTTAAGACAGGTGCAAATACTGGACTCAAAGAAGCTGAGAAAAGCAGCCTGTTGCACCTTCACATCAGCCTCCATCTTCTCTTGTTTTGTCTTGTGAAAATAAATTTAGATATTTTGTTGGTTTTAAACTTTCACCCCTGTGACCTTGACCACAACAACAAACCACAACTAATCCGTAACAAGCACCGATACGTGGATGCTGACCTGCTGGCTGGAGGTGTTAGCAACATTAGGGAAACATGTTTGACGTCCTTTTCTTGCAGACTCTTTAATCCTCTGTTTAGCCGAGTTAAACAGATTGTGCTCAGTTTTGTTGTTTGGGAAATTTTCTTACTTCACCTTTAAACTAGAGAGTTAGGACATTCCAAACTGTGACCCAGTGCTTGTGTCGTAATGCTTCTTCTTTTGAACATCTTTTCCAGCTACTTTTATGGGCTTTACTTGAAACTATTTACACATTTAAGGAGATTTATCTGAGTCAGCTCAGTCACACTGTGAGCAATGAGCATGAAACAAAAGTGAAAACCAGCTTTTGAATTTGCCACAAAAACATACTTCACAGGTCTGCATGTGAGGCTGAGTCAGAGATGATTTTGATTACAGAGGAACTTTTGATCACTTAAAAGACGAGAACAAACGTTGTTTCCTGTAACAAGTGAACAACAAAACACTGGAATGAGGATAACTCCATCAGACTTGTTTTAAAATGTACCTAAACCCGTTTGGTCATGTGACACAAAAGCTAGAGAAGGTAACACCTTATTAACAACAAGAGTGTAATTTCTCACAAAGTAGGAAAAAAAACACGTCCAGGCGTTGGACTCTCTAACTGAATTGAAGGTTCTATTCAGCCCAAATCAAATTTATCACTCCTCTAATTTCCTGACTGCATTATGGAGTCATGAGAGCTCCATAATAGGAGCTCGAAGCACTTCTCACAGAGCTCAGATCTACAGCATGTAAGCGTTTTCTCTCTGAGATGAAACACAGTGAAACCACACTCACCACGGTATGGTCTCTGGCAGATGTTTTCCAGGGATCCTCCTCTCACCCAAGTATCATTAGTGTCTCGTTTGGCGGCGACTTTGCCATCGCTGACCGACAAAATCATCTGATAAGCAGTGTAAACAGCCCCATCCATGCAGCGCCAAATCTGCAGGATTTCCGTGCCACAGTCCACAAGGGACAGTGTCTTTGAGGTAACGTTCAACGCCAAGCAGAGCGACGTGGCCACATGGAAGAGCCGATGGCCTGAGCCCCATTTCCACAGCTGGGGCCGGCTGTTCGGGTCACAGGAGGCGAGAGTCAAGTCTGTGGAAGACCCCGTACCAAGGCACTTCTCTGTGCTCGTATGCTGGATGGTGAAAGCATCCTCATCTGTTGTGAGGGGATAAAAAAACGACACATTACAACAACTGACTGCTTTCACTTTGGCAGCTGCTGACAGCCTTTTATCACAACATTTGCGAACGTTTCTACCATCTGTTTCCTGTCTGAGACAATAATGGAGGAGTTCATGAAATGTAGGCACTTACTGGAAAAAAAATCACAAATTAAACTTATCAAATAATCCCAATAACCTGTCACTAAATTGTTGTAGTTGTAACTTCTGTATTTTGGGTGGAAAAACAGACACATGAAGACCAAAACAATGTTAACAAAACAGATCATTTTGAAATTCCTGTGCATGTTTTTGATTCTTAAACACTGGCAGGAGATTACTGTAGAGATAATAAACATATCTGAAGGTAGGTCGGTAGGTAGGTACCTTCCTTTTTCTGAAAGCCAATCCGGACTGATTTTATCTGCTGACTGTTTTTATTGTTTTGTTCTGTTGCTTGATTTTATTGTTATTGTTGCCTTTTTTTGTACTGTTATTGTTGTTTTTGTGCACTTTGAGATTTGTTTTCAAATGTAAAGTGCGTTACATATAAAATCTATTATTATTATGATTATTAGGTTGAATCTATTTTCCCTGTGAGGAAATTCATTTGCAGTAAGTTAAAAACATGCACAAAGACAGCACACATACACAGTTCCATACACTGTCCCATTTAAAACAAAACTCTCAGAAAAGACAACATAAAAATACAATTGTACTGTACTTTGTCAATTCAAGTATTTCAATAGTCTTTAAATAATGTAGTAGAAACAGGAGTAGTTCTGCAATAATCACACAGGAATCAGAGTCATTGTAGCTTTTACTCTTTTACTGTCTGTATTTTATTCTATTGTTTTTAATCTTGTTTTTGTTGTTATCTATCTATTTATTTACTTCTTTTATTCATCCCATGTATAGCACTTTGTTTGACTGCTGTCTTTTAAGGGTGCTTTATAAATAAACCCTGACTTGACTTGATTAAACCTGGGGAAAACCCCAAATATGCTTGAAACAGGAGAAATACCCCCAGACAGTATTTTTGGCTGCAATAAAAGCAGGTTAAATCTCTAACAACAGATGTCTGTAGTACATTTGCCAATTCAATTAGCTGATCTTTAACCTCACATTTACATAAATTTTCATGAAAGTTACTGATCACTTCATAGCTAACATATTTTAAAATTGAGAGCAAAATGGAGTACAAAGGGTGCCACCCAGTTTGAGAGGCTATTTTCTCGTATTTTAGTATGAAAACCAAGTATGTTTCTGCCAGAATTTAATACATAAAGCAAAGAAAAGTGCTGGTACACAGACAGACTTTGGAAAAATGAAAACCAGTGTCCGCTTACAGCCTCATTTTAAGGTACTGCAGTCATCCAAAGTTGTGTTGAATGTCACAAATGCGCATTTGCAGAAAGAAACCTGCATCAAAGTGAGTGAAAATGACACCAGAGGACTGGAGAGACACGATTCACGACTGAGAGGAGCGACCAGCAGGGAGGGATGAGTTTGCAGTTTGTTTGACTTGTAGGAATATGGGGTGGCATACACTCACTGGGGGATGGGAAAAATTAAAACATACTGACTAAATACAAATTATATAACTCATAGGTGTCTTTAAATCTGCCTCATTTGTTATAAATCTCGCATGTTTGCAGCTTTTGTCCTCGCCATGCCGCGCTAAAGTGGACAATTTACTCTTGGGCTGAATCGAAAGTGGACCACACAAACGCACTGGCATGGTTGTAAAAGGTGAAGTGACGCAGAAATAAAAGCAAAGAGCAGTCTGAGTTTCAGATAACACTCACCAGAACCCTTCACGACAGCCGGTGAACAAGTCCCAAACAACACAAGTGAGTCCAACACAGTCAACAAACAAAGGCAAAGTGTCGCTCCAGAGAATTTCAGCATGTTCACAGAGTGCTCTTCGAGTTGGATTCATAAATAATCTGCACTCCCGGAGTGCTCAGCGGTGAATATAGGCCGATCGATAACTTAGCTCCAAAGCGAAAGTGGTCGGGTAACTACTCTAACCCAGTTAACCCGACTGTCAGCTGGGTTACTCACGGTCCCGCTCCAACAGACCAGTCAAGTCTGCAAGTGCCAGAGAGTGGGAATCAACTTCCGGTGTGGTTTACCAAAATAAAAGTTTGGAGGCGCCAGGAAAAATCTGACCAATTTACAAAAAACTGACGTTAGTAGCACTTTTTAGTCAAAGTACATTATGTAGATACAACGATCAGCCTAAAAATAAATAATTAACCAAAAAGAAGCATACAACAGGAGCTCTGAGCGCTGCTGCAGTGTCATAATATATGTCTGAATTCACAAAAATAAATAGAAATTACTTGGGGTTTTTTGTGTCCACTGTACATTAATTTGTTTTATCTTTATGTGCCTGAGATGGCAAAATATAATTTCCTGTTATTGTAAACATTCTTTGATCCCTGGCTACTTAAAAATTAACAATTAAATAGAGTTTCATTCACCGATTTCATGGAATGACCCATATACATAAGGGGCAAGAACCAAAATAAAAATGTTAAATGTTAAAGAAGAGAGACACAAAGCCAAATGATTAACTGTGTATAAAAACTTGCGTACAAAATCTTATAGGTATTTATCAACGCATTCTGGTAAAAATGGTAAACAGCAGTCTGATTTAAATAATGAATGAAAGTAGTTAAATGGAAATTGTGGCACAAAAATTTAAAAATACCAAGGGGAAATATTTGAGAATAAGTCATTTATGTAACAAAGTAAAGGGGTTATCAAAGACAATGTCCAAATTATACCATTGTTGCCTTTTGTATCATATTTGATACATACTTTTATATACTTCTATCAAATCAATAAGATCAACAAATTACTAAAAAAAACACCTGAATACAGTCCTATAAATGATAAAAATGTCCTCTTGTGGTTTATCAGTTTCCAAAAACATCTAATGTATCAAACCAGATAAATCAATATATTTGTTAAATTTTAAGGACATTTTGATTTTTTGTTTTTTCAGTAGTAAGTGGAATAAACGTTTCAGCTCCATAAAAATTAGAATTTTTTTCTGACACAATTTGTGGTGTCAGGCTTTTAAGGGTTAATTTAGGTTAAAATGACAATTTGCATAACCTATTAATTTTCCCAGTTAAAATTAAGAGTCACAAAACAGGGAAAATTTACTGCAAAACATTCAGTTGAAAATCAGGATTAACAAAAAGATGGAATCAGTGTGAGAATAATCAAAATAACACCCATGCATGATAGATTTACATTTTAATTAGACCTTTATTTCTGTTTGTAGTTTTATTTTGAAGGTGATAAACATAAACATCCGGTTCTGCCTGCTTTTTATCCTCTTTTACTTTCTCGCCGTCCCATCAAAGTCCCCGAATGCCCGGAAATTTTCTCGCATGTCCACTTCACACCCACACCCACCAGGTTGTTGCCGTCACCGCAGTTGGTGTTTTTCATGTAGTAAATCGAGCGGAAGTCCCTGTTTCACTTCACAGCAGAGCATCCGAGATTATTTGTAAACATTGCAGCTGTTCTTGAATTATTAATCCCTTCATATCCTGATGTCAGAAACTGTCGATAATGCAGCTCCACTTTGCTCGCTCATATTTCTGCTCTGACTTGCTGCCAAACACTCAAGGCTTTATTAAGACCATCTAATGGTTTTGTGTTGTTTGGAGCTGCATGTAGAGGGACGAATTTATTAGTGCAAGAAGACCTTCAATCTCAGCACTGACTCCATTTAAGACAATATTTATGTTCTTGTCCATCATGTAAGCAACTGAAAGACTATTTAAATATGACAGGATACATCATGTAACTGAAGAACTAGACAAAAAATGGAGTGAGGGAATTTTCAGTCATGTTTTCAACAAGCCACAAAATATAATTACTTTTCAGGAAGCCGCTTTAAGGCATGCATGATTAGAAATTTCAATGTCATTAGATTTTGTTTTTATTAATATTGGCAAAATTTCCCTCACCTTTGAAATGATTCTTTGGAGTGATGGCAGGACATCAGAGTGGAAAAACATATTTACTGCTACACTGTCACTTTACATCAAGGAACCCATCAATATTTCGCATAAACTAAGATAAAATTACAGAAAGGTTTGCCCTGCGGAGCTGCAGAGGATTTAGAGAGTTCATGCTTAGATGTTATTAAATCAAGACTTCTTTGATCTGGGTTATTTTGTAACGTGGGTGCGTAATGAGGAAATTATGGTCATGCTGTATTCTGGTTTATTAGATTAATAGAGGAAAACTTTCATTGAGGACTCCAGTATTTATTTGGCTCATCACTTATTTAAGACTCAACGATGAAACTGCAGCTTCCAAGGCTTAACTCTGATTTATTAAAACGTAAGAAAAATTGTGCAAAAACATCTAACAATATGCAATGCAACAGCGTACAAAACAATCCTCAGTTATAGCCTTTCACGTGTTTTGTTAGTTATAAACATTAAGAGAGAAAAAAAAACATCTGGTATCAATTTACAGCATGTGTAACTTAAAAAAATATAATACAAATTAATACTGACAAAACAGCTGCACAGCATTAAAAGCTCCGACAGCTCCTGAAATTTGACAGAAATGTACAAAATATCATAGAAAATATAACTTTTATTTTGTCCAAGTGTACCGTGTCTTTGAGGATGACAACTTAAACGAGTAAATCCTTTCTTCACTGCCCTGAATAACTGTTTTCAAATTATCATTGCTTTACTCATCGTACCGCGGGATCATGATCGGCATCAAGCTTCCTGAACCTCCTCCCTCTATTTTCCTTATTTTTGTCAACTTTTTGCATCTAGATGTTGAAACATGGGCTCTTCAGTGTCACACAAAAACACATTTACAAACGTCTGTCCCACTAAAAACTGTAGAGAGAAATCCTTCAAACTCAGCCTCGTATTAAAGACAGATCTGTTAGCCTTCATTATCTCAACACTGTCCTGAGGAGTCACCGTCACAGCTTTACAGTGTCGTGTGGCATTCGTACCTGGCAGTAAAATGGTGAGTAACCTTTCAAAAAAAAAAAAAAAAAAAAACAGACACTGGGTGCTATTCTCCTGAGTTAGCCTCCAGGTCAGCGATCAGAACATTTCCATCCGACTCCGTGGCCTGCGAGCTGGTTTGTCTGTAATAAGCGTTGCCGAGGGTAGGAAGCCCCCGAAAACGTGAAGCATTCCTCTTGTACAAAAACCACATCGCTCCTGCCAGCAGGGCAAAGATTAGCACAGCTACAAGCACCGCAGCTGGGATGACTCCGTGATGAAGAGCTGAAAAATACCCAACAAGGTAGCTGCTATGAAGCCAGTCTTCTGGTTCAGTGCAAATACACAGTATATGAGTCGTATGCATAACTTTATATCACATTCTCAGCTTATTTTATCACTCTGCTACCTCTCTGAACAAAGCTACATAATGTCAAACTCAATGCTTATACTTACGGCACCTTTATAGCAGGATATATTAAACCAAAGAAGTATGTCTCATTCAGTCTTTCAAAGAATACTTACTATTTAGTGGCTCCACTTTCACCTCAGTGACTTCTTCTGCAAGAAAACACAGAAAAGTTCGGTCAGACTTATCTTTAGACGCCATGGTTTCAGGATGTAATCTGATAATACTTCCAAATCTTTATGACTCTGGTGATCAAGAATAGTTCAGCAAGTATTATTAAAAAAAAGATCAGGGTGACAACCAGCTGCTCTATCCACCGTACATTTATGTGAAACATCTTCACATCCTGCTGAAGATCTAACTTTTCTGTGGTGGGCGGGGACTTTGTTTATGGACTCAAATCTTTTTTATTTTTCTTCACATCCACTTTTACAATAATAATTCAACAGCCATTAGAACAATTCATTTTACAAGTGGTCTTCGTAAACAATTGTCTTTTGTTTTCCTTTTTTTTTTTTTGATATATATATATATATATATATACACACATGTGTAGAGGAATAAATCAGAAAACCAAAATTTTAGAAAATTTAAGAAAGAAGGAAAAGACAAAAACAACAACAACAACCATAAAAAACACTGAACAAACAAAGAGGACAAAAGAAAAAAAAAGAAGACAAAAACAATATATCAAAGACAACACCAATCATGGGTTATAAATTCCCTTTACATAAAGATCCTTCATCAATTCATCAGCACATGAATATCTTTATCATTTACCTCTGGGTATCATTTATGATCTCACTCAGTACTAAAAACAAACAGACAAAAAGCTTTGGACTCAAATCTCAGAACAGATTTTTTTGCAGATGGAGGCACTTCTATCTTTAAACACTTACACATTTTCCTTCTTTATCTGTAGAGATGTTGTCAAAATATTCTTCAGACTTGCTTTAATTTTGAATTTCCCTCCGGGGATGAATAAAGTTCTTCTTATTCTTATTTAAAGCTGCAATGAACAACTTGCTCACAAATACCTCTTGAATTTCAAGCCGTTTCCATGAACATTTCCCAGTATTTGAGAGACATTCCTGAGCACATAAGCTGTATTTTCACTCATCTTAAAATGGTATTTGTCCCAGCTTGTTCACCAACTGGTTGCTAACTGAGTCTGCCATCTGTCGCTGGGTACATTCACTTCATAATAAGTCTATTAGAGCTTTTCTGGCTCAACTTGGTGAACTTTATCAGTGCACTAGAGCTCTATTAATCCAAAATAAGCTAGAAGATGCCAAAAAATGGGAACTAGAAACGAGTGATCATTATTTTAAGTTATGATCACTTGCATTCAGGATCCTGTACACTAGATCTTTGCTCTTGTCGCTCTCACTGTGTCTTGTTTACACTTTTCTCCCACTGTATTTATTGCTAATCCTTTATTTCTCTGTTTCGTTTAAACTCTTTGGTCTTATTACCTGAAGAACTGATGTAGATTTTAGGGGCACACAGCTACAAAAAGTCAGACAATTAAAGTGTTTTATATAAATTCAACAGTTAATTCACAAGATCCCAAAGCCATCTTACCTAAGAAGGTTTTGCAGACGAACCCCAGCCGCTCGTTGCACTGTGCCAGGTGCCACAAACCGTCAACCACCCTGGTCGTGACACAGGCGTCTGCAGTCAGCAGCTTGGAGTCTGGAGCTTTGTTGGGCCAGTTGGTGTAGTCCATAGGTGAACCGTCCACCCAGGACAAAGAGTCAGCTGGAAACAAAGGTATCTTTTATGTAAAAAAGGCTGCAGGGAACCATGGCTACATGGCATGTAGAGACAGAGACAAATTCTTACTGTCGATGTTAAAGTACATCCCCAACCACACAGACTGGTGGAGGTAACCTGACGTCCAGAGCTGCTCCAGAACAAAACGATTCTCCGACTCACTCTCGATGGTCAGGACATCTGAGGAATTGACTAGAAAGTGACAAAAGTATGAGAAACTTTTAGATACAGGGAAGTTTAAAGGAATATGTTCAACTTGATTGGAAAGATAGTTCTTGACTTTACGTCTAAGAGTGAGATAAGAAGCCTCTTTGAAGACTAAAACAGCGGTGGCTTAGTTTGAGAGACTGAAAACAGGCTGGATCCTTGTCGTCTTCACAGAGGGGCCATATAAGGGAGAAGAATTCAGACAAATCTTCTGTCCCGTGACTAAAATATAGATGAACCTGCAGTATTAAAGCGGTGGGGCCCAGAGTGATATTTTGCCATGGGACCCAAAATCTCTGGCAGCACCCCTTGCTTCTTTAACTTGGTTTCACCTCAATAGGGTCAATATTTACTGGGAAAAACTCAGTTTTCCAATATCTTGTGCTTTTGAAGCAGCTCCTCTATCTATCCTGTAGGGGGCGCATTTATTCCATTTAGAAGATGGAGATAATACAGCAGCCAAGAAGTAATTAGCAACCGTAAAAATCAGATCCATCAGTAATAAAAATTTAGGAGATGGCTTTGTGAGTTGTTGTGTTTTCTTGTTTTGATGGTTGTTTTGTTTATTGTTTACTAGACCAATACTATGGGTGGGAATCATGTTAAGTGGAACTTGAAAGGGGGTGGTTTTCTGGATCACAGTCAGCAGCTCACAATGGTTTGGCTTCGAGGTGAGCCTGGGAGAGGGTATTTTCTGTCCACCTTATTCCTTCATCCTATTACCAGCTGGTAACTCGTACCAGTTAGCTGAAGAACTAACAGTAACATGCACAGTCTTATGTTGAAAAGGATGATTTTAGCAGCATGTTTCCTCCAGTGTTCAGTCATGTTTAACTGCCTGCACAGATCAATAGCTGCAGTTAACCATATGATTCCTCACCTCTCCGTCTGCAGTGCTCTCTTGCCTCTTCGAATGTGAGCTTCTGCACCACGGGCTCAAAGTTATAACAGCCGTACTCAGACTTCACCCACGTGGAGGGACAGACAAGCTCATACGACACGAACGGTTTACTGCCTGTGTGAGGATGACGGAAAAAAATACAGAATATTTTGTCAAATATTACAAACAGCTGAAGAGATGAAGATTTTGAGCGCTCTGATTTCTGAGTTTCCCTGAAGTAACACTGACTGGGTGGGGGGATGTGACACAAGGCTCCAGGCAGAGGAGCATCACAGTCAGCTCTCCGCCAGCCTCCACTCACGTCCATGTACACACACTCTCCGCTCACAAAGTCGTCATCGGCTGCGTCCCAGTGTGTGTACACGGTGTCGCTGCCATCTGTCCACTGATAGTTGATGCCGCCCTGTTAAGAAGCACAATCACCAAAGTGAAGAAGTTACAGTGATGGAGGAGCTGCTGTAGCGACGGTGTTGACATCTGCATTTAAAGCAGTTTTATAGAAGTGAATTAGAGCAGAAGCTTCACTCTCAAGAAGCTCCTATCATTAAAATTAAACAAATATAAAAGGGCATAGATGCAGGAAAACACACCTTTTTACTTTTAAATACCTCTAAGCATGTGAACCTGTAAATTATAGCAAGGCAATATATACCGCATATTCCACAGGAATGGATATCTGCAGTCTGTGTGGATCTATGTTTGATTGAACTTTTTAACGCCCCATGTCATAGTTTAGGAGGTTTACTTCTCTGAGGGAGTCTCTTGGAAATGATTCACCAGAGATGACACACACCCGGTGATGCTGTGCATGATGATCAAACGATGAGTCACGACAGGTTTAATAGTCTGTGATGCTATAAAATAAAAATGCTATAGCTCTTTTTTTTAGTATTAAAGTAGGGTGGCTACAATATTAATGAGTGAATTAAGAGCTAAGAGAATATGCTTAGTGAGGGTGATTCATGAGCAGAAATACAACATGACCAGGCAGAGTGTCAGAGAAAGAATCAGTCCACCCCATGTGTTCATTTCCCTCCATGACTAAGACGTCCCATGGGGGACCCAGCCATACTTTGTTTCACTTGCTAGGGCTCTGACTGTTTGCTGGGGAAGCCTACGCCTGTGGATGAGATACCTCTGCATGGGCAAAAGGCCAGGAGAAAAAAACAAGAGGTATATGGGACAACTGCAACCAGCTAGTAAGAGGTACACTCAAACTCTTGGCCCTTTTCCTGGACGTCACCCTCTTCTTATTCCTTTATTTCCTTTTTTTTTTTCAAAAATTCTCGATCTGCTTTTGAGGACATTTCTGCAAATAAAGATACCCAAGTCTTATCAAGAGGTGCATCACTTTTGACAGGATTTACAGCAATCAAAAGCCAACCTTCACCTCGTGTTTGGCAATCATTTCAGCAGTGATCGATCAACATGAACTCACTGCTGTATTTGCCAGTTTTACTGTGTTGATGTGATAACATGCACAAGCATACAAGAGACAGAAAAGATAGAAAAGCATCGTCAAGCACCGTCTCATGCATGAACAGGGATGGAAAATATGCTTATTCCCTTTCCTTCAGAGAACAACTGAGAAAACTTGAGTATAAGTAGGCCGATGTTTGTTTGTTAGTTAGCTGACAAAAGAGCCAAACTACTTGTTTTTTTGCTATAAAGGGAAAAAAAAATCAGTCTAACTAAACCACTAACACACCTTTTAATCTAAAATATGAAAAATAAAGTAGATAACATGTTAACCATATAGCTTTAAGGTGATTCTGAACAGGTTTTTAAACTTTTTGAACAGATCAGGGCTTGTTTTTTGCTTTTCTGCTTACAAAATTAATATTCTCACCATATCTTCTAAGAACGGAGAATGAGCTTATTTCCCCAAAGTGTGGAAAAGCCAACAAACACACTCATACATCTCTACCTCTCCAACAGAAGCACATAGCAAAGACACACACTGCAGAGGTATACAGTACACACGATATGAGAGGATACATACATCTTGACTGTACAGGCCGATCCAGTGAGGGACTGCCAATCTATTGACAAGGACAGTAAGGAAAGCCTGGTGGTATGCATCTGTAATGCTCACTAGGTCAGAATCATTCTCTATGCACATATGCATGGCGTCGTACCAGCTCATGTTGCCGGGCACAACTTTGTAGCTGCGGCTCCTGTACTCTATATTGTCGGGGAGAGGGAGCTGATAGGAGTGAGTGGGGGGTTTGGATGTATCTGTAGCAAGAGGGAAAAAGCAGGAGAGAAGAGTGTGGAAAGGCTTGGTCAAAATTATTGCTTTAAGGTGATAATTATCCAAACAAGCACAATGATTGATAAGACCCTTCAGCCAGCCACAACAAATTCATTTTGATGTTTTCTTTGTAAAATTCCTGCTAATAAATGCAAATATGAAGCATGAGGAGCATTTAAAACAGAGCTTCCCAACTATCACTACCATGAGAAACAGAAGAGGGAAGTATTTGTAATATATCTAAAAAATGGTGAGAAGCACTTTAAAGTTGAGGATTGTACGTGTTCCCAACAGAAAAAAATGAGTGGAAACAGGCCCTAATGGCCATAATGGTATTTAGGACACAGGCCCTAAAGGCTGTGAGAGGATTTTTTTAATCTTTCACGACTGTCTCACAGAGACTCTAGAAATTTTACATCAAGGGTTACTGTAAGTCCTGAGATACAGCTCTTTTTACAGCATATTTTTTGCACTTGTTCTATAAAATAAAAAATGTAATGTGGGTTCATTCAGACTCCATTTTTTTTGACGAGCACTGAGGCAGTCAGAGATGGTTTCCTTAATGCTAATAATTATGCATCTGCAGCTTTACTTAAAACAATAGCTATAAAAATGGAATTAAAATTATTTCATCTTATCTTATTACTGTGCAAAAAAATGAACATGTATATCAACCCAAAATAGCATACTCCTCCTTGGGGTAAAGAACCAAAATAAGAACTATTCATTCAAACTTAAATACAGCATGTCCAGACCAAACAAGTGGCTCCACAAACTCATTAAAGTACAACTGACAAAAGTCACTTTTACTGCTTTTGACTGCTTACTAGTTTATTTCCCAAAACAGTGATGGCTGAATGACACAGTTTCCAAAAAAGACTCACAATCAACTCAAGACGTAAAGGTTCAGATAGGCAATGAAAGTAACGTCAGAATCAAACCGAAGTTAGAGATTTTGAGAGACTCTCACCTTGAGGTTTCTGACAAACAAATCCATACCCACTCTCGCTACACCTCTCATCGTACCACTTTCCTGTCAAGTGGAAGTTGTGGTTGTTGGACAGAACGGTACACAGTCGTTCACCAACAAATCCACTGACCCACTCGTCCTCCTGGAGGGGGGGGTTGACAAAGACTTACTAATACATAAACACGCAGAGTTTCTCATTAACAGAAGTACTTTAATGAATATGAGCTTACAGTGATGTAGCTCTTTGGTTCAATTGGAGACCAGTTGGTGTAGCTGACTGGTTTCCCATTAGTCCATCTCATGGTGTCGTAGTCTCCCAGACCAATCCATACACCCACAGAGCTTCCCTGCAGCAACATGGTGATGTAGGCTGCAGAGACAATAACAAGAAAGTTAGAAAAGAAACTAAACCGAAAGCATCGTTTCTCTGTGAAAACAAACAGAGGTGGAGAAAAGCACAATCTCAACTGATGGTGTTTGTGTACCAAACAAAGTGACTACTGTCTTTCTTCGCCTCTACCTTGTTCTATCTCATCTTCAATAGCGACCAGTGAGCCTTCAAATGATGAACAGATGGACTGGGCGTCTTTCCAACTCTTTCCCTCCTTTGGATTATCGACGAGATGAAGCAGGAGACACTGCACATGTTAACACAATCACAAACAGAAGATGAGTACAACACTCTAAACAGAGATCATTATTTCACTTTAATCACTAGGACTCATGTTTGGGAAGGCTACGAGTGAGAGAATAAGTCCGTCTGTGATTTCATGATGGCTGAAAGATCCTTTATGCATTAGCGAGAGCTCCTCTCAAGGGCTCTAAGAAGCGGACATGACTTCACCACTTCTTATATCCTCGATAAATTCAGCTCTGTAAAATACTATCAGGTAAAGAGACTGAAACTGTTATGAAGACGCTAGATGACCTGCTGAAGCAAAAAAAAGGCTTTTTAAGTCTAAGATGAGATATTTTTATACTATCACTAATGTTCTAAACTGCTGCCAGAGGTAAGTGTCGGAGAAAGTGATTCACAGGAACAGCTTTATTGTATCATTATCTCAAAAAAGGTTCCTGATGCATTTGTAGGTTGAAAGAGAATAAAATTTGCATAATATACTGCAGAAGCTCAGAGATAAAATCAGAACAAACTAAAAGTTCCTCAGGGAAGCTTTAATGTTCAAGACCATAAAAAACAACATTTCTGCAGGGGCATCTGTTATATCAAAACACGCAGAACAATAATAGTCCTTCCAAAAACTATTACTACCACTAAAAATGCATTTCAGGATCAAACGTTACTGTTGGAAAATGTTTTTTCTAATAAGAAAACTGCAACATGAAACATCTTGACCTTATCTTCTTTCTACATATGTTGCACAGAAAACTCTACAATATATTTCTATATTTCAAGAAGATGGATAACTATTTCAAATGACTCCATATACTTGAAGCAAGAGAACAGAAAAAAAAGTTATTTTCAGCGTGGTTCAAAGTGAAAACAATCAGAGAGACGAGGAGCTTTAACAATGTTATCTGTAGTTTACCCCAATCATTTGTTTATTTATTTATTTAGGGGAAGGAGTGACGACGCTGAGACTGGGCATAATCAAATAAAAACAAATGAATAGGTTTTATATTGTTTCCAATCTTCTCGTAAACATGAGAAAACTGTATTCTGCATGAAGACTGACATGTACTAGTTTAAGTATAGATACGGACTGTGCCTACAGACGCTGTGAATTACACAGACAGGAGATGAGAGTGGTTTCTAAATGTAGATCTGCATGTGATCAGATTTTCTTTCTTTTCTTTGGCTGTGAGGACAGGTACAGAGAATATCGTCTTAGCAGCACTCCGACATCAGACTTTGCAACAACATGTGGCTTTTTTAGTGACTGGAACACAATGGAACCAGCATGAAACATTCACACCATGACTTAACAGTCTCCTTACTAATGCAAATTAACATAAATGATGGCCTCTGTCCGTAAGCACACACCGGGCTCACAAGAAATTGTTGAAGGGTGGGCTGTCCTTATTGTGGCCGAGCACGCATGAGTGTGTGCACTACCAGGCAAATGTGGACACATGCCTCCCAGACCCCCCTCTGTGTGTGGACTGAGGGATCAGGTCTCTGTGAACATTGATGAGTGTTCACACTGGAAGTTGTGGCTTGGCATCGGTGGTGTGATCTCCTAGATCTGATGGTAATGCCAGGTGTCAACAGGGTCTGTTTGGGACATTAGTGTCACTTTCACTGGCACTAAAAAAAGGCTCAATAGATGCCACTCATGTCGGAGAAGGTTTGGGAAGAACAGAGAAACTATAAAGCAGCAACTTCTTACATTTGCAGAGTGAAAAAAACGACAGAGGCCCACGAGTGAGACTGTCTTCAGAATTCCCTCAATTTTCTTTGTATGTCATGTCATACTTATACGTATCAAAAGATGAGAATGTTAATCCAGTAAGGTCAAGATCTCTCATCAAGCAGGGTTCCAGAATCAGCTGGATTTGCTATTTGTTGAAGTTGACTCAGCTTGAGCTTCATCAGCAGGGGTTTACTCCAATTTTGTCAACAAAATTCACTCAAGACCACTGAATGGAAACACAAACATCCTGCTTCAACCCAAAAGGCAGCTGGGAAAGAGGAGATGTGTCTGTTTTTAAAGCTGATCTGTGTGAAAGATCAGAGTAAAGAGGACATTATGAAAAATAAGAGCAACCACATTTAAAAAGGTGAAATTTGGCAAATTCAGAACATCTTTTTGAATCCATCAAAACTCCTTCACAGTTTAATGCATTTCCCTGAGTGAAGGGTGAGTGTGTATTTGTGTTCAAATGTGTTTGTAAACCTTGTGTCCGAAGTACAGCCACTTCTCCGGACATCCCCCGATGTAGTGGGGTTCCCTGGGAGTCTCCACCACAGACACAGTCCTTCTCTTGCACACGTAGCCGTGGAGGTTGCTGCACTTATTCGTCGACCACTTTCCTGTCACACATCAGAGAAACCTTAACTCATGCCAGCATGTGTACACATTCATGCTTCAGTGTGTTTCTGCATGTGCATCTGTTTACCTGTTGAAGATGACATGGTGACACACATCCCGCTTTTCCTGGGGTTGCCATCGGCCCAGTTCTGAAAATCTAAATCCGTCTGGTCTCTCCACCTACAAACAAACACACAGTTACATTCAGCAACTGAGATTTGTGCATGTGAATTAGACTGGGATATGCTTTTCTCCCGATTCGATTCTTTTGCGATTCGATTTAAATTAGGATTCTATGATACTGTCGATTTTCTCAATCTTTAGTCTGCATTTTTAACACCAGTGAAACAGTTGAATGATTATGATTGTCTACTGATTATTTCATGAACCATATTTCCCCAAAAAATACACATCAAATGTAAGTCAGTTTTTAAGATTGATTTTTAAATTCTAAAAAAAAAAATCAATTTTTGAATATAAAAATTGTAAAACAAAAATGCGATACTTTTGTGAAATTTTTGTCATTTTTTTCTTCTACCCCTACTGCCTAAATTTAAAAGTTTTCATTTTTAAAGGGTTAAAAAGTGGCGTGTGTTCATTCACCTCTGTAGGTGCTGACTGCAAGGAGAGAAAAAGTCCATGATGGTTACACTACAGTTTGGCGCCATTTCATCAGTGAAAAAAGGTGATTGAAAAAGCACCAGTTGGAAATACAAAAAAAAAAAAAATGTAGAAACCATAACCAAAGCATGATTATGTCAGCCAAGACATTTCCTTTTTTTTGCACAGAAAGTGAACATTTAATGTGTTGGAAGCAAGAAAATCAGTGACAGTGATGGCCAAACAGAGGTCAGATTATCTCCCAAAAGTGCAGCTCTTGTGGCGTGATCCGTGGTCTACACATTATGAGGGAGGTGGTCACAGTGTTATGGCTGATCAGTGTGTGTTTCTCTCATGAAACTATTCTGCATTGGACTTTAAAAGCCTTTTAAAATTTGCATATAAATATTTAATGAGCAAAAAGCATCCATTATGTGCAATTTAAATGAAATGCAGTTTCTACTGTGAAGTCAGCACTTCAGTTGGGATTTTTCTTACAGTTTTTTACTGAAAGAAATAAACAAAGTGCTGATCAAAATATGTAGGCTCCTGTTTAAGGTGTACAACAAATTAACAGCAGTGTTTTGGTACTACTGATCCAGTTGTATTAATGACACTTTTAACAAACCACAAAGCACACACCTGACCTCCTCTCCAGGCTGTGGGATGGACATGCCGATCCACCATTCAGTCGGGCCCAGGGAGAGCTGAAGAGATGAAAGAAATAAAAAGAGAGAAAAAAAACAAACAAACAAAAAAACAGCTTACTTCACTTCACCCTGCTTTACAAATCCAGTCCACACCGAGTCTTTCAGAGCCGCTCTGACATGAGCGACCATTCAGGCCCTCTCTTTGGCTTGTGCTTTTTCTCTTTCATCGCTCTCTTTTCATTTCCTTTATCCTCTCACAGGCCTCAACTACACAAGAGACTTCTTTACTCACCCAAAAAGGCTGCTGTCCAAAATCTCTTTTATTTCCCCTGCTGCCTTGTGCCTGCTGCACTCGAGTTTTAAAGCGTCCATATATGAGGTACATTTTAGCTTGTTGACGCGTGAGTGCGTGTAAACACTTGGTGTGTCTGTATAAGGAGCAAGTGTGTGGGTTGAGCTCACACTTGTTCGTGCACATGTTCCTTGTTTAAATGAATAAGCTAAGTTGGCCTTTCAATAAGCAGAGAGTAAATAACAACATAACCTTGGACGCCCTTTTTTATCTCCAGTATTTAAGGTAAACAAGCCTGACCTTTAGTTTAGCGCTTTAAATGGCAGATATAATCAGGAGCTGTAACAACTTTCACTCTACAGCTATTCCACTGTTGCAGTGAGGAATAAAATGACTTTAGCTGTTGAGTTTTATGTGTTTGTTACAGCATATTTATTCTTTTTAATTAAATAATTATCATAGTGACAGAGCAGGCATTTTCCATCCTGTATTGCAGTAAAACAGGTTTAAAAAATAAAATGGAGGTTTTTGAATTATGTCTATCCTGCACATTTTCATTAATCTGACAAAAGAATTGTTTTACTATCTCAATATTGCACGCTTTTACTCCAACTACTGCCCGAATATCATTCTTTGTGTAATGTAATTGTCTAGAAATTTCAGCATTTAACACAAATGAGATGTTTTTCAGTGCCTGTGCAGGTGCATCATTTAAAATCTCATTGTCACCAGTGTAAGACGCCTTGAACACATGTGGTAACAGTTACAGACCCGTTTCAGGCGCTCTTTGATGAAGTGTAGCTCCTCTCTGGAGTGGATGGACAGCAGGTACGCTCCCATCATCTGACAGGCCAGAGAGACTGCCTCCCAGTCGAAGGGCTGCTTTGCCAGCAGGTACTCAGCTCCGCGATAAAACACCCAGGGCTCACTCTCTGTGAGGGCGAAAATATAGGGACAGTTTTTAGCCCTCTGCAGATTTCTTACTATTTAAGTATATCAGTTGTTTTTTAAATGAATACATCAAAACAAAACTGATAAAAGAGTTAAAAGCAGAAGTTTTTTGTCCCCCCAGACCACATTTAGCCTGGTTTACTTTTTTAATGCACATATTAAAGAGACACAAATTTTGTAATCATATAACAGCACTAATAAAACTTGTGTTTACCAGAGGAATGAAAAGCTACTCACGCTCAGTGTACCAGTAAGGTTTTATGAGTTCATCACCTGCAACAAAAATGAGTTCAGTGAGTTGTGTGGCTCTGATGCGTCTTTGTATTTTTGTGTAGATTGGTAGTCTGAGTGCAATAACCTCTGGCCAGCTTGCAGATCCACTCATGTTTGGCCTCACAGGGCTGTGGCATGAGACCATTGGTCAGGTCACTGTACATGGCACAATCCCTCCTGTCATCCTCCTCATTCTTATCCTCTATGAAAGACGTCACAACCTGCACAAAAAAAGAAGACAAACGAGACAACATTACAACGCTAACATCCTTAATATCACCCTGAGCTGCAGCAAGGTAAGTGATTGTATCAGTCTACTCACAGGGGAACCATCAGACCATTCCCAGGCACCAGGGTCTTCAGGGTCTCTCTTATTTAACCCAACCCAGAACCAGCGGCCCTCTGTGCTAAAAGAGAGGACAAAAAAAGCACTGCAACACAAGGTCTTTGGAAATCACACAGAAAATATAAGAAAATACTTCAAAGAAATGTATGTACACACCAAATGTAATTATTTCATCATACTGGAGGAAGATACATGAGGCTTATTTGAACCTCTTATTTTGCTAATTTCTATGTTTGAATATACGTAGCTTCTCTACAAGCCCACCAATCCATCTGATTTGTTCTGCCAAAGGATTCTTAAGTGAAACTGATTTTCCCAGCAGGAGAGTAATCATCCGTCCACAGAACATAAAACAATCTTAAACCATGTTTTATGATCGGAAGCCAATAATTAAATCCTGCACAAGCTGCTCTACGCACACAAAACCTCAAAATACAACACCTCAAAAGGCGTCTTTTTCAGTTCCCACAACATCCCCTGTGCTGATGAGGCTCAGAAGGCGGTACCAACCTTTCAAACATGGTGCTGAGGAGCCGCTTAACAAACACCTGCTCCTCGTAGTAGCGGAAACTGGCCAGCTGAGCACCAAGGGCCCGACAGAAGAAGTCTGCCTCCACCCAGGAACGCTTCATCAAGACTTTCTCATCGTGAAACACCTAAGGAGACAAAGTTTGTGTCAGCTGCAAGTCAATGCAGTTATTTTCATGATTTGATTTCAATTTTGAAGGATTAGACTCGATTTGAACTATTCTTCTTTAGGCTGGTGTTTCAAAGGAGCATTTAAGTCGCTTTACAGTTTAATATTGTTAATTTGCACAGTCAGAAGAGCTGGAATATTACGGTTGATCAGCAAATACCTTAATTCCAAGTTTACAGTGGTTGTATTTTTTTAGGCTAAAATGGCAAATAATTTTATCTCCTGAAATTTAAAAGAAAATGTAATACCTTTAGTTTTTACCTCAGGTGCAAAAAAACATGACATGAGCTTGAAATATGCCAATCTGTGAGGACCATTTTCCAAAAACTAAAAACTAGTTGCTCGAAAATAACTGAGAAATCAAAAGTTTGGGTAAATGATCGTGACTTGCAGATCTTATACAAAAAAAAACTCCCTTAAATTTGTGTGAATTTGTTGAGACAAAATTTTCGCACTGGCAGCGTCGAGAATTTCTCCTGCTACCTCATAATGTGAGGAGGAAATATTCGAAATTAATCAATAAATTAATCTATCCACACTCATGTGATAGAGGAAATAAAAAAAGAAATTTCTGTAGCACAGCAACTACTAAATACTGCGAGGGGCACATCCTCCTAACAAGTTCTGGAAGTTTTCAGGTGCTCTGCTCATGTGAGAGGTGCTGAAGAAAGCAGGTCAGTATGATCCTACCTTAAAACAGTAGAAGAGCCCAGAGTGTGATTCCCACCCTGGAGGACAGGGGGCGAAGGCATCGATGTGATGCTCTGGTAGTGTGACACCATGGTAGCTGCTGATGTTCTGCTTGCATACTGACAAAGCCTTAAAGGATTTGCAGTCTTTCACCTCCCACTGACCCAAAGCAGGGCCACCTGACATGGCAACACAGCCTTCACCGCTGACTGAGGTGAGAAAAAGGGAAAAATGAAGGAGATGAGCAAACGGAGCAAAACCACAGATATTTAATTGGCGAACAAATATTCCCAACATCTAGGAACCTGGTTGATGCTTGTTCCAGTTGGTGAAGGTGAGAGGCATCAGGGAGCCTTTGTGAGGAATCCAGCCGTACTCTCCATCTTTCCTCAGGTCTACCATTCGTATCCAGTAAGACTTGCTGCTGTTAGCCCCACTCACGCTCAGCAAACTGTTTACGAATGCCTGCTCAAACCTGCCAGCTCACCAAAGGAGAAAGATGATAAGGACAAAGGCTTTGCTGTTCCAAAAAACTAATTAACAAAGGCTTATTTTTTAAACAAGGCAATGCAAATCCTCAGCTGAACCACCTGTTCTCTACAGTGAGGAGAGGAGCATCACAGTAATATTCATCCAGTGCATCATAAAAGTTCTGCTCATGGCTGGTCACCGTGTAGCAGGAGTGGCCGTGTCGCTTCCAGCCCTGCAACACCAACAACAAACAAAACAAAAGAAAACAACTTAAAGGAATATTCCGACGTAAAATTAAGTTAGGGTCAAACACACCTAACACCGAGTTAGACACGCCATCGAGAGATGAATGATGCCGACAGCTTGCTTCTCTAGTTAAACCTACTTTAGTAATGACCACACAAAAGCAATACACAGCGGTCTCAGGAGCCACGTGCAAACCTCAACCAAAACGCCACTCTATAGCCACAAATAATGCTCAGAACAGCACCTAACTTCATCAACAGCACATATAAGGTCCCAGCCACCAAACATCTTTCTAACTTTTCTAATTTCTTTTGCAAAGAGACTATACACAACTCACCTACTCTCTTCCAACAGCCGCTTGTTTGTACAGAGACCTCAGGTGAGTCCAAACTGACTGCAGTGAGGGGTGACGCAGCTCAAGATAGAACATTTATGATCATTTCTTTATCATTTCCTTGAAATAATAATCACCATATTAATCATTTTGCACTGCAGACGCAGTAGTTCTTCTGCCTAGCGTCCTGATCTGATTGCATTTCCATGAAGTAATGGTCATAAATGTTCTTCCTTGAGCTGTGTCACCCTGCAGCAGTCGGTGATGGACTTGAACAAGGTCTCTGTACAAACAAGGAGCTGCTGGAAGAGAGTAGGTGAGTTGTGTTTAGTCTCTTTACTAAAGAAATCAGGCAAAGATAAAAGATGTTTGGTGGCTGTTACTATGGCTGGGACCCTATATGTACTGTTGATGAAGTTAGGTGTTGTTCTGAGCATTATTTGTGGTTATAGAGTGGTGTTTTGGTTGCGGCTCCTCAGACCGCTGTTTATTGCTATCCTGTGGTCGTTACTTAAGTTGGTTTAATAAAAGAAGCAAGTAGTTGGCAACATTCATCTCGCGACACGGTGTGTAACTCAGTGTTACGATGTGTTTGACCCTAACTTAATTTTAAGCTGGAATATCCCTTTAAATCTATTTCCAGATTGTTTGAACATTATAAGATCCAAAAAAAACTCAAACGTAGAACCTTCAAGGACTTCATACACCAAACTATATTATATTTTTTGTGAATGGTGCTGACCGGAAAAATAGTAGACTGATAATCAATTTATCATTCGTACACTTATCTCTATCTCAGCTGACAAATCTGCATCAAGTCACACCTTCGTCCGAAGCACGTTGACTTTTTAAAGTAGGGGTGTTTCAAGTTTCCCATAAACTTTAATTAAATATATCATATTTGAAATACTGGCGAATATTTCCAGCTGCATTAATATGAAGCCTGTGTGTGTATTCAGGCCTGTGGGTTAGTTTAAGCTGTGAGTATGTTTTGACAAGTGGTGTCAATTAACTGCCCCGTCTTTCTCCTATATATCCCATCTACCCCCCACCCTCGCCACACCAGGGGTCAAGAGGCCCACACTTGCATAAGACAAAGCCCAAAGCTTTTCCTCATAACAGTGTCTGGTAAAAATTTCCCATCATTACCTCCATAACCTGAGTGTAAAAATACAGACAAAGAGGAGACAGAGGTGGAAAACACGGTTATGTTTGCTGAACCCCTGGCAGGATTTATTGTAGACTGGTTGAGCCTTGTCCACTGACATTATGCCTTCAGGCCCATTTTTTGGCCTCATGATCCTGGGCATGAAGTAGCCTGATGACTCAGGAGTCTGATATTCTTGTAAACAGAGTCAAGGAGGAACATGAACGCCAGACAACACGTCAGCAGTGAAGTGAATCAGCTCATTGTGCTTCCAAAACCGGCAACTTGCTCAGAACTGCAGCCGGCGTGTGTCCCTGCCTGGTGCCTGTCCTGGTCTGTATGAAGCTATTGTGACACTGCAGAGAAGATAGTCTGGTACTAAGAGTCACAAATAAATCACTTCAACCTCTGTTGGGAAGGATTTTTCTTCTTCATCTGCAGGGGGTCTCAAAACAGCTAAAAAGCAGCTTTAATCAGCCAGTAAATCCTAGTCTATTTTAAATAATAAATCTGTAACAGAGTGCTGTTTGCAGTTTGTTTTTATGCAACATGCGGGTACAGTGAGATAAAATGAAACTAAAATGATAAAGCGAGCAAGTGGAGCATGTTATGTTATGTTTCAGCTTCTTGACTATCGGAAGCTGTGAGAAAAGCTAGGCTAACCTTTCAAGACAGGACGTCTTTGTTTCTCAACAAGTCTTCAACTATTGAATGCATGCTAGCCCAGATGTTTATGTTTATGGTCTTACCTCAGGGCAACCCTCATCCCAAGTTCCAGGGTCTAGAACTGAGCTCGTGCTCTGTCTCCGACATACAGCAGGCAGTCGCTCATCACATGACGCCAAAAGCCAGTTACCTTCCTGTAAAAAAGGGGTTAATATTTAATTTTACAAGGGCAGTAGTGATTGAGATGCACGATAAAATGATACAAAACAATAATTAAGAGCTGCACTGGCATGAATACAAGGTTTTTTTCTTCTAAGTACACCTAAAAAATTTTTTTTCATATTTGAAACAAGGTCTGGTCTTTAAAAATATCATTCACACATACTGTAAGTAAACAATTTTAAGTAAATAATTCAAAGAATCAGCTGCAGGCCCTAAAATAATTAACTTTATACGAGGTTTCTTGTTATAAATGAGTCAAGAGTGAGTTTTTACATTAAAGGAGCAGACACACATGGGGCTGACCTTCTTATCTACTTTGGCACAGAGTGCTGTGTCCGTCAGATTGTGTGGAGGGTGATACTGGTGCCACTGAGTGAGAGTTACTGGGGAGCCATCAGACCACTCTACTGTTGGTGATGATGCTTGTTTCCAAAGACCGATCCACACTTCTGAGCTCCCCCCAGAATCTGTGAAACATAAGGATACATACACATCATAATACTCGCACACACAAAACAGTGTAATATCTATATCGCCTGATGCGCCTTACAGTTTGCGAGGAGGTTTAGTAGCATTTCCACCTCAGATAAGGAGTGGATGCTGGTAAGGTTCGCCTCCTGAGAGCCACAGGCCCGTGCAGACTCTTCCCAGCTCCCTGCTTCTGTTTCTGGTAGCACCAGGTAGCATAAACCGTTATGAGGCCACCAGCCCTCAGCACACTCTGTATGAATATACTGCCAGCTCTCTGTGAGACGAGGGAGAATCAGGAGACATGTAGAGAGAATAAGAAGTCACGCCAGATTAACACATTTATAAACACAGATTCAAAGCAGACATTGTTTTAGTCTAGCAGCCGATGGAGCACTAGAGAGGAAGGTCAAGAGTTCACTCCCCAGGTGCACTGCAGCTGTGGAGGCTCCAAGAGCTTAGAAAGCTTCAGGTAGGTTTCGCACTGACTCATAATTTCTCCTCTCTGAAACACCTCTGGACTTGCAGGGGAGCGGTCTACCTGTGAGTGTGTTTCTGTCATGGTAACAATCGCTCTCACCTAGCGGCTCTGCTCTGCGGGTGTTGTTGGGTGTCTTCTTGCAGATGTAAGGCAGAGCAGACTCACAGGACAGACTCTGCCAGTGACCCTCATGGGCCGAGTTATAAACCCCACACTGTTTGTTGTCCTGAAGAGGGCTGGAAGGCAGAGCTGAGGGGAACACAGACACAAGAGGATGTCAGTCTCATGTTTTTCATAGAAAACTAATAGACCTCAGTATTTGCCAACCTAGGAATGAGGAGAGTAAATCTCCTCCCATAAAACAGACAGGGACTCCAACAAACAATCAGTACCTGTGGTGAAGCTGACTAATGATAAAGGTGCTCCATCAGACCACTGCCATCCACGCCCATCCTTCAAATGGTTCAGCCCGATCCAGACCATCACCCCAACACCTGCCAGTCGATCTACAAGAGACCAAAAATGCAGTGCAAAATTAAGAGCACAGTGACTGGATGATGAATCCTTGTGTCCCATTCAAGGTAATGAAGATTTTTGTATTATGCTGGTTAAGTGTAGGTTTGCAGTATTGTTTTATGACGTTCCACGTGTGCATTAAACTGTGTATCCTCATTCAGCAGCTTTTTGGTGCCTGTGTGTGTTTTTTACCTGATGCCTACCTCTGATGTACCTTTGCTCTGCCAGGCTAGTGATGCTGAGCAGGTTTCCTCCCTGAGCCTGACAGGTTGACAGAGCCTGACTCCAGGTCAGGATGGTGTATAGGTTAAACTGATAACACGCCTGCAGCTCCTGGTTTGACTCCCAGAAACGCTCACAGCTGACATCTGTGAATAAAGCAGCAAATTTAAACATCGGTAGGAAACTGACGATGAAGTAGAAATAAAACAGCCTGAACATGCCCATGACCACAAGTTTATAGAGTTAACAGAAAAACAGTGGCTTAAAATTACCAGATTACATATTGCTTGTATACCTCTTAATAAGAATGCAAGAATTACAAGTAGACAAAGACTTTTTTGCATAAATTTTGCAAACAACTCTGTGAAGGATCTTCCCTGTTTTCAATAGAGGCAAAGGACTTTTAAAGTCCCACTTCAATTGTTTTTTTTTCTACCTAAAGTGTTCGCAGTGGTCTTTAAATTGTGATTATGAAGTTTTTATCAAAATTTGCATTTCCTCTGTCATTTTCAAGGGCTTTTCTTCTGCAGAGCTCCAGTACTTCATTACCAATTCGCCTCTGAGTCGAGGCCAGAGACAGCGCTGCTCTGCCCACTCGTCTTCATGTTAGCTTGTAGTCTAACATTGATAGTGTAGTAGAAGTGGCAGGCAACATAGGAGCTATTCAGCTCTCGGACACTAATGTTTTTAGAGACACTATGAAATCTAATATCATCATTAGCTTTCTTACGAGCAAATGCCATATGAACATATAAAAAAACAAGAAAACCATGATTTTCATCGGAGTGGGTCTTTAAGGGATTGATGTCAGAGCTTTATGCAGGTAAACTAATTTATTGCGGCAGATTGTGGTGAGGATTTTGATAAAAAACACAGCAGTTCATTCTTCCTACCTCTGTGTTTCAATTTTACCTTGCACTGGACAGAAGCCCCATCTTTCCGCCTCATCGTAGCGAGTGGTTGTAGCGCACCATGGAAGATGGTCCTCACGCCCCTCAGTTGTACATTCATAATACCATTTGTTGTTGTATTTGAAGGGCAAAGCGCACGGCATGCCATGTGCATTTCCTAACAAAGTGTGGATTTCTGTAAATAAAAACACAGCCAGTATTTAGGATGTCATATATCAGCAAAGACACGCTGCATGAATTATTAAAGAAGATATACATGCAGGGTTTTTACCTTCATATGGGTGTGAGCAGGGCCCCTCTTTAGGGGTGTTGTATCTTTTCCACACATGATAGGAGTTTTTCTTCACAACCACCAAACGTCCAGCCACAGCTAGCTTCCACTGAGACGGCCCATACAGCATGTTTCTGTTGCAACGCCACCACAGCACAGGGAGACTGAGGTCACATTCAAACATGCTGAGAGGCTGCGTGGTGTCCGAGATGTTGAGGCCCAGGCACATGCTGGTGCCCAGATTAAAGAGACGATGCCGAGAGACCCACTTCCACAGCATGCTGCGCGTGGGCCGCTCACAGTCCTCCAGCACTAGGTTTGAGCGGTCTGCTGTGATGCAGCGCCTCAGTGGCTCACTCTCCAAGATGAACAAACCCTTTTCTGGACAGACATGGAAAAAAAAACAGAAAATACAGAAGAAAATGAGAGAAGCAGGAGAGCAGGAATGGGGAGAGGAAAGGGTGAGGGGCACACAGGAGGAAGCGAGGAATTGAAGTCAATATGTAACTTAAAAAAAAGAGGAAGATGGATGTTTTCTTTTCGTGACAGTATTTCTCCATCAAATACAGCAAACAGAGCAGCTTTCAATGCAGAGAAAGTCCTGCGGGAAATCTCCTTTTCTTGTAACTGGATCCTCAAACAAAACAAAGGGTATATACTCTGAATGTGCATGTATGAAACTGATAACAGCCGCAGGGATTCTCTCATCCTTCCTCCCGCTGTAGAAAATCAAAGACACAAATGAAAATTTCACACCATAAGCAGCTGGAAAGATTGTTTTGAAATGGTCTCGCACGTCGAGACTGAGTGCGAGACCTACAGAGTCTTTGATGTAAGTATTCTGTATATAATCGGAGCTGTACTTTTAATGCATGGACATCCCTCCTCGGTGTGCCTGGACTTGAATAACCCATAAAAACAATATTCTTACATTACTAATACAAGCTTCAGACTGAGTGTATAAGAGAAAAATAAAGCGTTGAGATCTGAGCAGATTTAAAGTAAAGACACAGTAGAACTGTTTATCAAAAGAAGAGTCAAAAGGATAAAATACAAAACTAAAACACACTGACTTGAAAAAGACGATCCGCTTTTTGGGTTTGACTGTGCACCTCGATGACTGATAGACTAAAAATTCATCAGTTCACGTGTCTTAACAAATTATAAAGTGGAAATGCTGAGTCAGCACCATGCAATTTAGTGTGAGGCAGAGACAGGCATCGTCTCAATGCCCTAGAAAGCCAGAGGAAGTGAATATAAATCTAATTTCACTTGACTTCCTCAACCAGATTTCAGCTGCGAGACAGATTGTATCTGCATGTGCTTCACTTCCCCCCTTTACAGGTGATTGTCTTTAACAACAGGGACAGAACAACACATTTGTCGTTTTGCATTTGTCGGTTTTTATTAATATAATTGTATGTTATTGTCATTGTACTATTTATTGACTGTAATTGATTGTACTATGTATTGACTGTTGCGTATCAGTGTCTGGACCCCAGGAAGAATAGTCCTGAGTAAGGTCAAAACTAATGGGGATCCATAATAAACAAACAAACAAATAAACAAACGTTTCTGAAGATCACAACCAACTTCAGGTAGAGGACTTTGTCTTCAGCCCCCTGATTTATCAGGTAGGCTAGTAAAAGCTACTGTTGGTAATGTGAGCCAGGCTGCAGAAGTGAGCCACTAGGGGACTGGGACATAGCTGGGTGGGTTCCTATGAAACTGGGGGCTTAATTAACCTCATTCACCATCAATTTGCACACACAACACAGCCTATCAGCACAGTGGAAAGAAGCTGAAGAGACTCCTGTTTCCCTCCAGCACACTGTCTGTACACTTAGCCTGTGTAATTATGGATCATGTTCAAAGACAAAACACCAACAACAGATGTTGTGTTGGTTTAATCCGCAGGAGGTCATCCACATTAAAACAAAAGCAGCAGCTGCAGACGCTTTAATGAACTTACTGTAAAACTCCATGAGCTGCTTCTTCTCCAGGACCTCATCGTCTTCCTCGGTGACACACACACAGCTTTTCGCCAGTAACACAGTTGCACAAATAGTCGCCACAACAGCCACGGAATCGATGAAACGAAACAAATGTATGAACATTTCGACGGCGGGATGAAACGTCGACGTGCAAATGTCCGCACATAACGAGGCTCCTGGTCACAGAGAGTACTTTGGAGGCTCGCTGTTTGTTCCCCTCATAGAAAAACTTTGTCCGGGTGAAGTTTTTCAGCGGGGGAGCAGCGACGTCACGTCTGACGGTGGAGCAGCTGCTGCTCTCCGGCCTGGAAGCTGCATTCCTGCCGCTGAGAGAGAGTGAGTGAGAGAGTGAGGAGGACTGTTTTCACTGGGAATGAGCCACGAAAACCTTAGGTAGACTGGACAAAATGGCTTCAACAAATAAACAAAGCCGATGAAAAACAGTCATTCAGTTTGATTTACAGACAGCCACGAGAAGTATTGAGTAACAGCTTAGAAGAGGAAGAGGGAAAAAGTCATGTTTCAGGCTGCTGGAGTAAAGGAAGCCAGTATCGGGGGGAAGTTTTGGATCCATAAAAGTCATGAATTCAACTGGCAACAAATAAAAAGTCAAAAATAAATTATATTTAATGGATGGCCAATGTCATAACAATTTTGGCCCTTTGTCTCATAACAGGAAAGGATTGATTATAGACTTGGGCTGAAAATCTGACCATCAGGCCACTACTCAGAATTTGGCTGATTATCTGTAGAGGGGAGAGTGGGGTAAGATGAGCCATTTTTCATATTTTAGATCACTACATCAAGACAATCATAGTTTTGTCTCTAACTGGTGTATCTGGATATATTTCAAGGTGTTGTTTATCCCTGCAAACCATCAGAACGAGTGTAAACATAACTGTCTTGCCAAAAAAGTGGTCTCCTATGGTCAACTTACCCTGTGTGTGGTGTAAGTTTAGTGTTTCTTTTAAAGTTACAGTGCAATAAGACTTCTCTCCATCACTTCAAATATTATTTTACTGCATATAAATCATACCCTACCTTTATCATAATCATAGAAAAATAACTGCCTTGACTTCTGAATGAGGTAAATTCATGTAGTTTCAACTTGGCCAACTACTCAAAAATTCCTGAATTAAAAATATTGTGAAACTTGACAAAAATAAAGTTGTTTTACTAAGTATGAACAGATACACCATGCAGAGTGACCCTATATGTAAATCTTAATCAGAGAAGCTACTAATATCTACAGCCATGAGTTCTGCTGGGGATATTGAGACCCACAATAACTCTGCTCCACCAATTTTATCATTGCAAATGCTCTGATTATTATCAGGGCATTGTCAGTCATGAGCCATGAAAGTCTTTCCTCATACAGCCTCATACTACAGTCAACTACACTTTAGATGCTTCAGTTTTATAGGAAAAGTCAAAGCACCTTAAGTTACCAAACTATGCCCCTTAAAATCTTATTTTTTAACCCCACAAAAGAGTGCAAAAACCCCTATTATTTCAAGTTCAACATGAATTGTCAGATATGATCACTGCACAACAGAAATAATGAGTGTTGTCGGATTGTTTTATGATGGCTATTTTCCGGGGTTGGAAAACATTGTGCTCTCTTTATAATGCAGATTAACAGACCAACTATAGATAACACCAGTCTAATTTTTTTCACAGAGGAGAAAACAAAACTAGTGCTCCTACACCAGAATGACATCTAACTCCAGGCTGTCCAAAAATGCAGCAAAAATACGCCACATACAGCATGAGTATGTTTCACATTTATGGCGCATTGAGAATTCATGAAATTGCAGAATCTTGGATTGTGCAAATTTTCACTCCCTCTCACCAAGAAAACTAAGTTCATCAGTTTCACAATTTCTGCTGAAATAGAAGCAGTTAGATAAAGTAAATGACACATCTATAAAAAGTGTTTTTCACTTTACTTGCCTGGAGAGAGAAAATATGGAAGTATCTCTTTAACAGAGTTTACCGCTTCACAGCAAACAAATTGAACTTTAAAACTGGTCCTCTTTGCCAAGTCTTACCAATTCAATCAATATATTTTATATCAGGATAAAACAGAACTCGGTTGAAACACACAAATAACTCTAAGTGCCAAAGGTATTTTTTCACAATGTCAAAATTCATCTTTATTTTTGTGCTACACCAGGACAAAATTAGATTTTAACAACAGAAGGCTCAGCCTTACTTTACAATAAACAAACACAATATTAAAAAAATCATCCCCCTGCATATTTACATTCATTACAATAACACAAACAGTTTGTTCAGTAGTAGACCACGAGAAGGGTAGACATCTCTTTCCCAAGCTGCATGTTACAGTAGACAAAGTCATGTTGAAGTTTGTTAAAGGATAATGCAGCAAGAAAGTTCAGTGTATAACAGTACATTGGCAGTGCACTTTTACAGCAGCAGTTTCATCATGTAGTGTTTGTCCATCACAGTGTTCTCTACTGTGGTTTAACATCTCTGTATCAACTCAAGATTCATCAAAAAACATAAAAATACACAATCTCTCTAGCACACATCTAAAACATACACACACACACACTCTCACACACACTCAACAGTTAAGTGCACTCAGATGGTGGTTCGCCTCTAGTTTGTCATCAGCATCGATCCAGTGTGATCTTTTCTCGCTCTGTGTTCTTATAAGTTACATTTTTGAATGTCGATGTCGAGCTTCTGAAAAGAGGGTTGGTACCCTGTAGAAAGACAGAAAAGAAAAGTTAAAAATGTTAAAATCGGACATTAACTCTGCATAAACAAGTCCGAAGAACTAATCATCAAATGTGCTAAATAGTTAAGATGGTATTCTTTACTTTTGGTCTGACAACAGTTAACATGACTAAACTCAAACAAATGATGTTTTAGTTTAGTCTAAAAGCACTAAAAGTATGTTTTTTTATGAGGAATACTACCTCTGAAATCTGCTGGGCACTGCAGTTTCTAGATAAAGATTATCTAATAGCTGATAGCAGAGAATACTGCATTAGTAAGGGAGATTTTCTGTGAATTTGATGTGCTTTGTCAACAGACTGATACAAAATAAACAGCATTTTGCATGTTCATCATCATTGTAAGACATGTTGAAATCTTCATTTAATTTGTCATATTTCACACCTTATGGTAAACGCATCTTCTTTGATATCAAACAATGAGTAGAGTCTGTAAAAGTACCAAGAAATCTAAGGAAAAGACTGATTATTTTCCCCAGATGTTACACAGGAATCATGAAATCATGGTGTATTACATCAGCAAATCCCTGTCTCTCAGTAACTTTTTCCCTTTTTTAGTTTTTCTTTTTTTATTACACATGTTGCCAAAACACTAAATTTTCCAAAACATTAGTCCAAAAATCTACAATCTCATATTTTCCTGGGATATTCCTCTCATATTGAACTGAAAAGCCTTGTATAACCTGGTGCTATATCGCTGGCAAACCAAGGAAAAACTGAGTAACTATCTAAATATGAACCAAATTACTGTTGTATGTTTCTCAAGCTTATCACACAGAAAAAAATGGATATAAAGTTTATTTCAAAGTTGTTTTTTGATATTTTGAAGGAGTTTGCCGAAAACTGCCTTACCGTCTGCCATTTTGCCTTTGACCTCTCAGCTTCAAACTTGGCCACCTCCTTACGGTCGTGGACAGACACCAGCACCTTCCACACACCCAGCAGGATCAGGCCAATACACACGACTGAAAGGGAGACCCCCAGAATAATCATGGGGATGTTGGGAGGCTCTGGACAACCTGAGACAGGACAGAGGATATGATGAATATAACAACTGAAACTCCATTTTTAAAACCTGATTTTACTTGTTGGAAATCTTACCATATATCTGGAGGCTGTAGGCAGTGATCCCAGTCTCACCTGCTACCACATTAAACGAAATCCAGCACTCATTCTCCGTCATTAGCGTGCATTGCATAGAAGCACTCTTGTCGTATTCTGCAGACAATGCGGACAAAAATATCCATAAGTACGGCACAAATCTATCATATATCGCCTTCCCTTTCTGCATTGTGCGGGAATGTAAAAGGATATACTTGCTTCTGTTGTGCTGTCAGTGTGATTTCCATATCAAAGACTACAATCTAGTGTGCGTGTGTGTGTGCATGTGTGTGTGTGGACCACGCCATTGTATTTCACATCTGAAGCCTGAAAAATCCTCTGCGATAATCAGATATACCTCTCAGCTTGCACAAGTATAGCAGGTTTGAAATAATCTGCTCTATAAAGGAAGACAGGGTCCTTTGGCTATTCACAGACACCACAATAGCTCTGCCTGTACGACAAGGTAAATAATATGTTCCCCATTGTCCATGCTGGACATGGACATGGATGGTGTTGTGTTAGAGAAAGAGGGGGTATACGGGCTTCAGAGAGACACCCGAGTCGATGCAGGTCAGCATTCCTCCAAATCTCTGACCCATGGGGAAACTTAGCATGGCCCAGTGTTGATACCACGATCACAAACAGAGCGGACTCTAGCAACAACAAGCAAATCAAATACGAGTCTGCAAAGAGGATGGTGTACATGGACTCATGGTTTATTTGGATAACACCACGGATGGTTGTAGAGCATTATAAAACTATCTCATATAAAACACTGCTGCTCATGTTCCTTAAAATCATGAGCCGTTTAATTTCAGGTATCGATTTCATGCCACGGTACTGCTAGATACAAATCAGCTTGTATTGACTTGAAACATGCCAGAGGTTGTTGAGATATGATTTACAATTTTTTTCCTATCTCTTCCAAGGAAATGATTCCATCAAGGTTTGGTTGCCAAAAAGCCATGAAGACCTGACAGTATGTTATTGAAAAAGCTACACCTGGTTGACAAGCGATGATACCATTTATGTTTCTCAAGTTTCAGGTTTTGAAGCTTCCCACCAGCTTCAAAGCACCAAACACACAAGAATACCCAGAACGGCCTCCACCCAAAATGGCGTTAGATGTTAATTGGAGATGTAGGGAACAAAATATTCCCTGTGATACATTAATTATCCGACGCAAGTTTCAAGTATCAGCCAGATATTTATACGCTGTACCGACGTGACCTGATGTTTGCAATGAAGCGTATGCTTTGGAAATAGGTCAGTTTATAAGTAAAACAAGCACAAACACTGGTTTGTATTTTATGATGCATAAACAACAGTGCTGAACTGGTTTATACTAACCCACTGTGATGTATTCATTTACTGTCAGAGCAGCACCAAGTAATAGATAGCTATATCTTCATGTCTGTTTATGGTAACTGTGGTGCATTTGTTTACCTCTCAAGTAAGTAGAATTTAAAAGGCTTTGTTACGCATCACTTTGTATCAAATGGCCAAAAATACATATGATTAAACATTCGACTTAGCAGGTGAAGTTACACAAATGTAATGGCTTCCTGGAGATATTGTGTGTCTTGAGGTAAAGGACAAAAAAATAACAGTGAGTTGTAGTCTGCATAAAAAAAGTATTTAGTTAGTCCACCTCCATGGTTTTTAATCCTTAATATCTTGAAGCACCTAACCTAACAACAGGGTTGTTCTAGGCAAGTTGCCTAATAGCCCAACGCTGCAAACACCAGTGATCTGGTATAGCACCAGGAGCTGGTTAGCTCGGCAGACCAAAGTGAGCCACTCAATTCAGACAGCCAAAGCTTGATTTTGTATTTTATATTACTGCCAGCTCCACAATCACTAAGACAGAAAGGAGCGAATGGACTGATCACAAGGTACATCGCTAAAGATGTGCCTCATCATGTTGTATCAACAACTGAGTTTCCAGAAAACTAATCATTAAATACCAGGGAGATGAGAGGTGCAGTGCGTTTTTACAAACAAAGAGGAGTAATGTTTAAGTTACTTTCCGAGGCATCTAACTGCTTTTATAATTCAGCACCCCAGTAAGTAATTCAGTGAGTTTTTGTTTCAGTAGCTAAAGACCATTTTCAGAAATGTGGTACCATGTCATCCCCAATAGATGTCCTTCCATAGCCACAAACAGAATAGACCAAGCATCCTAATTCATATCATGTTGTTACAGATAAAATGTGAGTTTGAGTTTTTTTACCTGCTGTTGAGTTGACTGAAACTTTTGGGGTGCTGCAATTTTGCTCACATGATTCAGCACCTTCCTTATCTTGCAGATGGCACTCTACGCAGGTCCTGGTGTTATCACAAGAGAAACACAAAAGTTAGGGATAGAACATACTCTTGGAAAAGTTTTAATGAGTCTTCCATCACTGACAAAATGAGCACAAAGAAATCCCAGTGTTGGTCACTTATCACAGTTTTCCCAAGGCTTCACTCCCTCTATCACCCTGTAACAGTGGTATCAGGTGGCACCACCCCTGACAGCTGCTTTACAAAGCAGAAAGGAAATCTCTTGGTGCTGTGTTGGGGACATTAGTTGTCTTTTGATGTCACATTGAAGGTGTAGACACATGTGAACAAGAGGGCAAAAACCTGATCTGTCTGTACTCCAAAGAACAGACGTCTCATGTGGCGCAAGGAGACAGCATCTTATGTCTTGCAGTTAGAGATACAACTCAAAAACCCTCCACCTTACATCCTTTTTCAAAGATGGCAGAGCTGTGTTCTCACCTTGCTGAGCTGCAGGCGTCTCCACATGTTGGACACTTCTCACACTTGTCCCCTGACGCTCCAGGTACAGTGCAGAGACACTGGTCACACTCGCATCTCCCTCGGCCACTGCAGACAACACCATCCTCTGACATGCATGCCTCAGTGCTGCTGCTGCAGTTACAGTACTTCCCTGTCCATCCGCTTTCACAGTGACACTCGCCGCAGTCACAGACGCCGTGGCCTAAGAACACACAGTCATTAACGAAGCAGTCTTAACCAAAAAACATTTTAATTACCTGTAATATTCAAGTTTATATACACACCTCCACAGAGCTCCCCACGGAATCGAGGGCATGAATAATCATCACACTCGCAGTAAGGTCCATAGATGCGTCCAAAGCTGGATGCCTCACACACACACTGTCCGCAGTAGCACTGCCCCTGACCGCTGCATATCGAGGACTCATTGTTGGCGAAGCAGTTACTCAACAAAGCGCTCTCCTCATTGCACTCACACTCTGCTCCCATGAACCCCGGCTGACACACACAGACGCCACAGTGGAAAGCCCCCTGGCCCTCAGTGCACTGACTGCTATTTGCTTCAGGAGGCTGCTGACAGTCACACGAGCAAAGGGACTCCAGCTCGACTTCAAGACTGTCCTGTAAGCCCACAGGTTTGAGGGAGAAGTGACGGACTCCTGACAAGCACCCAGGAAGCTCCACGGACACGTTGAATACTACCTGAGGAGCAAAGACAAACCACCTTGAATGACTTTCATCTGTTTACTCAATACTGATCTGATCTTACAAGTTTCATGATGTAACACCGATTATTCCTACTTGCTATAGAGCTGCAGAGTTTTCCAAAATACACATCAATGAGCCTCATTGTTGAACTGGGTGACAAATCCCCTGATTACCATAGACACGGACAGCACGGATCATTATGTATCAGTCCAACAAACACCATCCCGCTGCCAGATAAATGTACTCGCCAACAACTGTACTAGTCCGCCTCTGAAGGAAATCCCTGTTGTATCCACTATTTATCCAATACATAGCAACTACTGATGTTTTTATGGGTTTTACTGCCAGTAAGACAAATGCAGTCTGTCACAAGCGTTTTGTTTTATTACATTCAACTGTGCGTGAGGACATCTCCAAACGGAAGATGAATTACTTGACGCTAACTTATATTACAGAAAACTTGACTAAGAAGTCTGTACAGGTGCTGAGAAAAAAAAGGGAGTAAATATACCCTGAATTGTGTTATTTTTGATATCTTTGGTTTAACTGAACCTGGTTTCTTCTTGGTGGGTAGCATGAACTGTAGCTTTAGTGTCATTTTTCTCTCAAAGCCCAAATACGAGCAGGCTTGACCACCTCAATGCACTCTTCCTGTGTTTGGTCTACCCAAACAAGTCACTCATCGGACAGAATTGATTCAGTACTCCACAGGACAAGGACCAAAAGGAGACCACAATCAAACTTATTTTTATCACTTCCCTACACATTTCTGCATTCATTTTCAAATTATTGTTCTTGTCCATGATCAGAAAACTTTAAAGCTGTGTGAGTACTGATATCTCCTTGGCCTGTATCTTTTGACGGGACCTTCTTACTGGATCTCTGCCTGGACTACCATGCAAGTTTTTCTCTTTTTACTGTCAACATATCTATAAACTTGTGTACCTCACAGTTACATTATAGTCCTATTATTTATACTACTGTCAGACCTTTTATTATTCTCTACTCTGAAAACATACATTACTGCTTCTTTACCTGTAATCCTATAAAAGAATATTTGCAAACAAATAAAAATTAATAGTTATCTAAGAAAAGCAACTGACCGTCTCTCCAGGTTTGATGTTGGAGCAGCGTTTCATATCAGAGTAGATACTCCCATTTGGGCAAAGGGCTGTAAACGACATCTGGAGCTCTTCAGTGTCTCCGAGGACCTCCAGTTCGATCTCTGACCGCAGCTCCTGGAAGACAGTTTATATACGTTTCAGCACCTTGCATGGAAATGCAATTGACAGAACAGGCAGAATATTTTCCCTACCACAAAAGTAGAAAAATCACTAAGCACAAACTCAAAAACGCAGGATAGTGACTCCTACTGTAAAGAGGTGGGATTTCCAGGGCGTTAAGTGGAACTACACTTTCACCTTGCCCTGACCTGTGGCGTGCTGAGTACGTTTGAAACCACCTCTCTACTTCTCTCTTTTTGTGTGAGTCATTATCCCAGGTGTGCTGTGCTGCATAAAGCACCTGAGGAAAAGAGTGACAGCTGACCTCAGCGGGAGGAAAGACTGTGTTTGACTGACTAATGACCTCTGTGACGGTCTGTCTGGGTGCCATCAGAGGGTAGATTGCGTGTTTCCTATAGGCCTGTAATTGTGCTCAGTGCGTCTCTACGGTTACCAAAGAGAAGAAAACTGAAAGGTGTTCATTATACACACAAAACTGATGATGGATCACAGAAAAGAGAGCATGAAAGAATCAAAAGACTCTGTTATTTTTAGTAAATATATTGAAGCGTATTTAGATCAACAATACTAGAGTCTTTCTACAGACCAAAAGAAGGCTGGTGTTTATATATATATACCTTTTTGTTTTGTTATTTTCTTTACCAATGACCAGCATTTCGAGTCTGTAAAAAAACCCCTCTCCTTTGTGGTTGTCGTGACTGCGCCTTAAAGTGGGTGTAAGCGGCGAAACTGATGAAGTAATTAAAGGACTCGCCACCCGTCACCGCCGCCAGAAGGGATTACCAGAGGACACAAACGTGCAAGAGGTAGACACAGAGGAAGACAGAGTGAGAGAGAGGGAGAGAGAGAGAGAGAGAGAGAGAGAAAGAAAGAGAGAGAGTGAGTGAGAGAGAGAGAGAGAGAGAGAGAGAGAGTAAGTCAAAGTCAGAGGGGCGAGGAGATCAAACAGCTGGAGCAAGCAGAGACTTGCTGTCAAACATGCTGATGCAAAGTACCGGGTGTTCGAGGGAAAAACCGTCACAGGAGAAAGAATGAAAGAAGAAAAGCAGAAAATGGAGAGAACAGGAAGACTGTGTGATGGCTGAGATGAGAAAAATAAAATATACAGATGGTTTAATCATGCCTGCATATGATTGTGTTTGATGCTACATTCAAAGCCTCACATTATAGGGCCAAACCTGAACTGAGCTCAGTTTTGATGCCTTTTTAATAGTAAGTGACTCCAGTGGTATTTCTCATGACCAGGGTTGACCTGCACATCAATATCACCAACACTGTATATTTACTTTGTATGCTGTCACAATGAGCTCCAGGACATTCCGCGAATCCATCGCCAGGACCCCGACTGTGGCGCCAGGTATGACATTTGCATAGTTCTGCAGAAAAACAACAGATAAACAGAAAAGTCAGTGCTGTAAATGTGGGTAGACTTGGCTCAAACTTGTCCGCTAAACATGGAAGAAGAGAGGGCTAGTTCCAACAGGTTGAATGAGAAAGCAGCTCCATGAATAAATATGTAAAACCTCAGTAAACACCGAGCTCGCACATTCTTGCATTCTTCTGCTTTTCAGTTTTGACACATTTTACCGCAAAAAAAATAACACATTCATGCAAAGAAGCCATTACCTTATAGTTGCTCTCCTGTTTTTCTGTCACAGCAAATATGAGTAGGATATTGTTCTCCACCACCTTATCACTCAGCTGACCAAGAGTAGGATACTCCTGGGGAAGAAAAATGGGGAAATGTCAACAGTGAATGTGCTGTAAGGCAGAGATGATTCATTGCAGCTGGCTGTAAAATGCCTCACAAAAGAGAAGTCATTGAACTCAGTTCATGCAATGGATTTAAATCAAAGAAATTGAACATTTTAAGTGAGAAATTAAAGGAAATCAAAAGTACATGATTAAATACAACAAACCTGCTCTGCAGACATGGAGTATTCATTTTTGACATTCAAATGACACTGCCCATCGTTGGGAATCACAATGCCAGCCATCTTGCTGTCCATCCCAAAGTGTGAGTCAGCATCACTGACAAACACCAGCAAACGCATGGAGTCATTCCTCCAGCCTATCTTGTCCTATCAGGAGACACAGCATGCTGCTTATGCTTCTTAGCTGAATGTAAGTCAAGTGAATGTAACATTGCTCTCTATGACATGATCCTGCACTTAAACTGTAGTTGAAATCGAGTCCACAACCACTATTCAACATACATAAATACCTAAAATACCCAATATATATGTACTGATGTGTAAATAGATTATATAAATCACAGTTTACTCTTCTTTCAGCAACTTTTGCTATAAACCGCATTCATAAAACTGAAGCCTAAGTACAATTTTAAATAACTTATTTTTTTCTTTTCTAAATGGAGTGGGCTCAAATTGACTCTGAACGGGATCAATATAAATACAGCAACTCTTTTTTCCAAGCCAGCAGGTGTAACATTTTGTCATACTAAATTTATGAAATATATTTTTGGGTGAACATGAATAACCACTTTTTAAAAAAATAGCATAACCAAATTTAAAAAACTAAAATCTAAATTAATTTTCATAAAAATAAAGTCTTACCCCACATACAGCTGCCTGCATGATAGCGTCAAAGCCTCCCTCTGGCACATCATTATTCGCTGAAACATGCTGCTCTCTGATGATCTTGTTGAACTCGTCTGTTCTACTTGTCAGAGACAAGACATGTTTGTATCCGAAGGTCGGCTGGCAAGTTATGCCTGCAACGCTGCAACACAACAGAAGTCAAAAGTCAAACTAAAATCATTTTTACAGGCAGATGTTTTTGCTGAAGATTTAGAACATATTTTAATATTTAACACATACGTGCAGGGGTTAGCAAGTTCTTCCTCTGTTATCTTGATGAAAGGCAGGACAGGTTTCTCCACAAAAGAGCCAAACCCCATCCTGAATTTACTGGTCAGGTTTGCCATCTCTTTTGACAGAGATGAGCCAAGGTCTTTGATCATCTTCAAGTCATCGATCATAGATGCTGACAGGTCCATCAGGTAGTAGATGTCCACAGGATAGTCTTCAGTGTGTTGTATCTTCACCTGGAAAGTTACCTGACTGCCTGTACAATAAACAAAATAAATACTTTATATCTGCCTGGAAAGGAGGAGAGACTTCCCGAAATAAAGCATGTTTGGGCTTCCTACCAGGTCGAAGCTTGAGTGACATTTTCTGAGGGGAGATCTGGGTGGTGTTGACATTGCCATTTTTCTTCCCAAGTGGATGGTCCAGCAGAACTTGGCTTTTGGAAACAGGGAACTCCAGCTGATCCTGAGCACATCCTTTTTCTAACAGACTGTCTAGACTGTCACATCTTTTGCTGACTGAAACCCAGTCTGTAAAATTCTGAAATATGGAGGACAAAATATAATCACACATTGCGCTGTCAAAGCATGAGGTATTGAAACAGTTTTGTATGATGCAGAAAAGTTTTGTGACTTTAAAACGAGCAAGGCCATTTTGCTGACCACACACAATTTGTGATGCCTTATGAGCATTTACTCAAAATTTACCATGGTACTACCCGCTGAGCAATAGATGGCTATTAAATGTCCAGTTTTTTTTTAGACCTAATTTCAACCATTTAGATTCTGTATATTTTTAGACAGAATTTAGACATTGCACTCTAACCCATTATTCGATAACTTTTTATTTCATAAAGCAACTATGAGTTGCATAACTGATCTCCAAGTACTTAACCAAAATAATTATGATCGCAGTTGAGCAATATACAGTGTAATATAGATTTAGATTTAGTCTAAACTTGGTCTAAATTTAGATGCCTAAAAAAACTTTATTTTTAGACCTGTGTTAGCCTGATTTTAGACCAGTCGTCTAGGATACATTTAGACATCTATTAGACCTCTTTTAGACAAAAAAATGCTCAGCGGGTAAGTATAGTCCTGGCTGCTTACCTCCTGCTTGCACCAGGCACAGTGAGAATTTAGCTGCAGACACTGGTCACAAGTCACAGCACTGCCAGCTGAACATGATCCTGTATTACACATGAACACACATACAGTCAGCATGTAAACACCAAACAGAGTTCCCTACAAAAATCAAGGCCTCTCTGTGAAAACAAATACAGATTCAACAGCAACTTCCCTTTTTCATGAAATTGAGGATGTGACACAGTCATTAACCAGATCACTCTTTACTCTTGTGTTAATATGGAGGTGAAAACACAATCTCAATGAGGCTTCTCACAGTAAAACATGTTAACTGGTCATAAATACCAACACAGTTTTTATGGTCTGCTCCTGAGAGCTTGTTACTCTTAGTTTTGTTCATTATAAACATGTTGCTCTTGATTTTTGAAGTCCTGCTTACCCTCCACGGTGTGGATCCAGTACCGCAGAATCAGGCTCAGCAGTATAAGCCCCATTAGTCCGAGAGGTTACTGGTAATAAGGGAACAGAAGAAGATTTCAAGGTGTCTCATATTTACTCAAGTGAAACGTGTCCAGCGTCATGCCTGCTCTTGCTACTTTACCGACAATGAGCTACACAGGAGAGCGTTGCTACCTGTATAAGGGAGGAGGAGGAGGAGGAGGAGAAGAGTTGACTGACTGTACCTGTGCTGCCTTTTATGTTCACTTCCGTACAGGTGAGATACCATAGCGAGCAAAGGGGGAAACCGACCGTAGGCTAATTATCTGATAATAGACCAGGTTTTTCCCCCTAACAACCTTTAGCCATTTCCTACTTTTATGATGGAGGTATATATGTCACACTTATAAAAAGATGAAAAATTAATAGACCAAAAAGAAACAAAGTGTAGAAGTCAGGGTTAATGCTTGTAGTAGTGGAAAAGTAAGCTAGCTTAAATAAGCTAGGCCACCATTAGCCTACTCAGGTGTTTCTGTTTTATCACATTTCAGCTTCAAGAGATTTAATGGAAAAGTTTTGTTCTGATTATTTCACCATATTTATTCAATAAAACAGATTAAATTTTAAAAAAGTATTTCCATTTAAAGCTCCTTGTCTGTCATCAATAGGCTTTATATTTTATCATCCCATTTTCTTATAAATTCTTGCTAATTTTAACAAAGCCCCCATTTGCAGTTGATAGGCCTATTATTTGACCTCTTTTCCCAAGGTTATACTTAATCTGACTTGGCGCTGCTGCATAGTTTGTAGAGGTTTTCATTTAGGTATTTATTCAGTTTTATCAGGCTTTTGTTGTTGTATTTAATCATGTCCTTATCTTTTATTGTACCACTTTTAAATCATGTTTCATTGGCCTTTACTGTGTTTGTTTTGTATCTGGTGTTAGTCTATGTTTTTTCTGATGTCTCCATGCTGTTTGTTGTCTGTATGAGTCTTCTTGTCCTGGTGGTGAAATAGTTTCCTCCATGCGGGATCAAAAAAGTCCACCTTACATTACCTTAACTAAGTATTCTTAAGTTATTATAATACTATTTTGCTCATGCTAATCATTGATTTGTTTTTTCGTTTTACTACCTTACTTGTGAGCCAATATAGATAATAATAAAATGCAACAATTCTAAAATTTTGGCGTTACAAATCTAGGCTGGCTGAGATTTATCTTATTACTCCAATAATTTGTCGTTGCTCTTTTGATTTTGTTCTGTTTGACTGTGTTTTATCATTCCCCCTATGTCCCTGTATTTGTTTTATTTATTTGTTTGTTTGGAACCCCATTAGCTTCCACAAAGTGGTTGCTAGTCTTCCTGGGGTCCAAAAACTTAAAATCACAATACATTTCAACAATTGATTAATAATAAATACAATTACAGATTCAAATCATGACTCTTCACAACATTAAAACATGAAAATCTCTCCAAAATCTGTGCTTTTATGGTTCATTCATACATACAGTTTTGTTTTCAAGTCCTTTTAAAATGATACCTGCTGCTTATTTGCTGTGTGCTCCTAGGCAATTGATTCCTGTCCTGTAGTATTAGATATATTTTATTTGAAGCACCTTTTACCTGTGAGTGAAAAAAGAGTTGTAGAAGAAGATCCCTGTTAAATTTACAGGACTTTGTTTACACCATCACTTCATTGCAGCATCAGTCTTATAGGCTTCAACTAAGCTACCCTCTATGGTGATCATGTTACAATTGAACTATGGCCAATGAAGCATAATAAAATACAGACAGGCCTCACCATAAACAAACACAGCCTGTACACCCCCTATTACCCAGACACCGACAGGAGGTATGTTAATCTTTAACAACACAAGAACATGATTCATTGTCCTGGTCTCACCGGGATTTTTTCAGCATAACGATTACCTCAAAGACAAAACTAACCAAATAGTTCTATCCCTAGATATGAAAAATGACTGAGAATGTGTGCATGAGTGCGTGTATAATCAGAGAGGGAGGAGGGTGGGGCTGCGTAGGTGTTGAACCATTGACAGCTGCAGTACAAATACCCCTGCTTGTTCAAACTCACAGGAATCTCACTGATCATCACCACACCCCTCTGGATCTGAGTGAGTCCCATCTGTCACCCCAAACCAAACCCCATCTCCTATCATCTTATACTAATCCCTCTCACCCCTTTCTACTCTCCTCTCCTCTCTGATTTCTTCTTTTCTTGGCATCTACCTCTCTCCTTCAGCTCTTTGTATTGAGATCCACCTTACCTAGCCGCCTGCCTGAAGTGTCAGCCTGTCAATTTGGCATTTTAATATATGCCTCCTCCAGCTTAATTCCTCTCATTTCCTGCATGCCAATCTACCTTTGATTTACTCCCCTCTTCTCCTTCCTCAGTTCATCTTGCGCTTTATTATTTTCTGAATTTTTCTAGAAATTTTCCTAGAATGATGCAACCACACAATATTTCATGACTTTCATTTCCTGTATGTAAGCAAGATGCTTAAGGTGAAGTAAGGTTTCACAGTTGCACCATACTGTTACACTTTATTCTTGCTTTTAAACCTGCTGCCTTTCAGTCAGAACTCAGGGAAAAGAGTGTTTTTTTCAAATTATATCTGACAACAGAGATGAAGCACATCATGGCCTGCTTTTATAGGAGTATTAGTCTCACCAAATTCAGCAATCCATAAATTATCTCCAGCATATCTCTCTGTCAGCACTACACTTTTACTATGCGCAGAAATGGAGGTGTACATTAACCCTGCAGTGAGCCGACTCACCTTCCGGGGCGTCCTCTGATAACATGCTGTCCCGTCTCAGTCAGTCTTCCTTGTCATCAAGTGAAAAATGGAGAGGAGTGGAGAAGCATCAGGCCAGCACATTCAGTCCTATTGTATCCCAGCAGCCGTCAGAGTAACAGTAAACCTATTGTAACGGCGCCCTTTATGAAGCATGGCGCTAGGGTGACCCTGCTGCCCATGCTCCTTGGCTCATGTGTGCCTTTGTGAATGTGTGTGTGTGTGTCTGAATGTGGGTGAGTGTGTGTGCATGCATACTGGGGTCATGTGTGGGTGTTTGTACAGGCTCCAACTTGCCCGTATGTGTGTATGAGTGTGTGTGCAGGGGGAAGGCTGTGATGATAATGAATGACAGCAACAACTGCAGACTGTGAGACCTCTGCAGGACCGACTTTCTTTATTAAGAGACGACCTGACTGATGTGCGAGTGTTGCGCTCTAGAGGCTAAAGCCGGTGTCAACTGCAGCACAACACTCCTGACTCAAAGGAATAGTCTTTGTGATTGGTTAGACTATGTGTGTGCATGCGTGTGTATGTGTGTGCACATGTTTGTTCAAGTTTAATTACTTCCTGCACTGAGGAGGAGAAGGAGTAGGAAGCTGAGTGAAGGAGTACTGGTGCTGTAATACAGCCTCCTTCTCACTGTGGTATGGCTGGAATGCAGGTGTACACACACACATTTGTGAGTGGAACAACATAATAGAGCAAAAGCGAGCGCTATAAAAGATTTGCCCCAATGTCAGGTTTTGTCTTTCATTTCTTTAACAGCTTTTGTCCCTTGTAAGCCGTGTAAAACAATTTTTCTCTAGATAAAACAATACTATGAACCTGCAGCTTTGCAAATAACTCTGTGAAGCTGAACTTGGATTGAAGGCCTTTATCACAACGGCAACACACTGATGGCAATACCACCATATCGATGCCTAACAGGTGTCATTTGTACTATTTTCACTCTTTGCTGATCCTTTGCAAAGAAACTAAAATACATTCCAGACCAGGAGAAATTTCACATATTTTGGAAAACCCAAAATATTTGATAAAAGGGAGGACAAGGCAAACGGTTCTTAAAGGGATGGTTTGATTTGTTGAAGCAGGGTTGTACTTGTCGATAACAAATGTATTACCTCTAGAGACTGTCTGACCTTTTGTTAAGAGACTGGCTGGAGAATTGGTAAGGATGCTAAGTACTGCAGATGGGGTCGGTTTTCAGGCTGAGTTTTAGTTTGAAGACAGTCTAAGAAAAACACTCATCTTGGCATAAATATATAAATATAATCTTCAATCTTTGCTGTCAGAAAGCCTATTTGATTTAGTACCTTTTGCTGGACACTACCTTTGTGCATATGAGTCCCTTCACCCTTTAAAAAGATGAACAGAGTAAAAAAATATTTAATGACAAGTGAAACAACCTTTACAATTACAACTCACATATGAATCCTTGGACCTTTTTCAGGTAATCAAATAAATAAAATTAAGACTCATGGCCTCACAAAGATGTGCACCAAAATCAAACCAACAAAGCATATTGTTGATGAACTACTTCAAACTGAACTAGCTTGGGGGTATTTTGAAAGAAAACTTAATCTTACCACATTTGCAGATACATGTTTTATTAATTACCGTACAACAAAGCTAAAGCTATGGCAGTTAGATTAAATAAAACATTTATGAGGCATGATTAAATTAATAAAAAGATAGAAATCTTTCTTTGCGACATCAGTGGTTCTGCTTTTATCTCCAGTAATGTAAAGCAGTCAGTAGTCATTTTAAAGCCAAAGATCGCATATTAGCTGATAATTAGCCTTGGGGTGTTTTCTTTAAATTGTGCACTAGTCTCTGGAAAAGCTTTAATGTTACATCTTCTGATAGCATCATTGAGTTAACATTTAAAGTACAGTTTCACATCCTATATCTTGACATTTATCTCACTACATGAATGACACTGGATACAGGAGCAGGCCTCTCCTCCCAGCGTTTGTGCCCCGAGTCTGACCTTGGGCTTTCCTCAGGGGATCAGTGCCATGTGTCCCCTCAGCTGTGGAGAATTAAAAGTGAGACACAGAGCGGATGAGAGGAAAAAGAGAGAGACTCTACCCAGCTTATATCTGGTGTTCAAAGAGCTGATGCCCATATGTACAATGGGCACTTGATTGACGTGTGTGTGTGTGCATTTGCTACATCGGATGTGTGAGTATATAAATATTCCTTGAGTCAGGGGGGGATGTATGGAGTGTGTGTGTTATAGTGGGGGTTGACAGCGGGTGTGATGGCTAATCTTGCACCCCGGTGGTTTTGATCCCTCTGACTAGTAAGAGAGGAGGGCATGGTGCCTTCATGTCTCTCGAATCAGCTGTGCTAAGTCTGAGCTTAAGGAGGGAGATCCGGTGTAAGAGTGAATCTACAAAGGCTGTGTGCCTGAAATAGAGCAGGAAATGACTGCGACATGAGTGCACATGTTGCTGTTGTTACTCATCTGATCCAACATAAGTTTTATACATTATAGGAGACATGATCATATTCAAAAAAGATATCCCAGCTTGAAATGTGTTCATGTATGGGGGACAGTTTTGATCCGCAGCGCCCTCTGCTGCAGCCAGTCAGTATGGCCCAGTCATAATACAACTTGACAATACACTAAAAGTTTAACCTTATGATTAGTATGAATTATTCAATTTAAAGGTCCTGTTAGAGGATTTTTAATAGTTTCGATATTGGTTTTAGTTCCTCTTTCAAAGCTACAAAACCAAACAAGACTATCAACGACATGACTCATAGCCTCTATATTGTAATTTGTAACACCTACTTATTTCAGATATATTTGACAAATGCAGATTAATTATTTTGGGTTAATTTTTTGTCTGGGGGTTTCATTTATAACCCAAAAAAGGAATATGCATGAGATTAAAGCTATGAAATAAGTCATTTCTAACATTATATAGTTATTTTTAATGTGTTGCTTAAAATACTATATTTAGTCTCTGTGCCACTGACAGAAAAATGAAACTAAGTGTTAGAACTGAAACTTAAATTGAGTTTTTGTTCTTGCTTGAGATCCGATTTATTAAAGCTGCATTGTGTACGTTACTAAACCCCCACACCTCCTCTTAAAAATACAAGCCTGATAATGTTATGGACTAAAGCATTAATGGATTCATTGTGCAGGTAACTAGCAAACTAGTAACTATTGATCAAAAATGAAATCATTCTTAGTTACACACCTGTGTTGCTGTTCTGGTTGGGTACTATTTTTACGATTCTTGAACAATAAGCAAATGCAGATAAACTTGCGAATTATCCCTTTAACTCATAAATACAACAGCTGAGAAAGACAAACTGGGAGGCAAAAGAGGCAATTAAAGTGACAGGAGTCGTATATGAGAAAAAGAAGAGCCTTTTTATTCAGCACTGTTTTTATTCCAATGTTTTTAAAGGAGAGAGAGAGAGAGTGAAGAGAAGATTGTTTCAGAATCAAGTTGAAGGTGAAGGGAGAGCAATGAGGATAACATGTACAAGATTTTTTCTAGTTTTTCTTTTTTTTTTGTTATTTTCTATTTTTCCAGCAGAAAATGTTCAAAATGGGACTGTACTAGCAGTTAAGCCCGGTTACAGCTTGTATTTTTCCCTTACTGAGTATTTACAGTTACAGTACTGTTAATCAGGGAAGCACTGCAACCATACAGCTTATACCATTATCAGTTCTTACATCCGGAATCATCAAATTAATGACAAAATTGCAAATCAAACAATAAAACTCACGTATTTTTCACTTTTGGCCCTAAATTTCTATAATTTACAAATCTTATTCTGAACAGCGAGACATCGAAGCCTGTGCTGTCAGCCATAAGCTTCAGCTTCCTTCCAACTTTGATGAAATACTACAGACTTTGAAGTACTTCATAGATGATTGTTGCATTAATATTGCATGACTTAAGATTTGAAACTTGGTTTATTTCATCTGATCCCAACATAAAGCCACTGTACAACCAAATTCTTGCACTATTTGTGGAGAGCTTTACAGAAGCAGTAACCCACCATAGTGACTTTTAGTCTGAGGGCAAAAAAAGAAAGAGGAAGGAAAAGTGTTGAGTCATCTAAGATTTGTCTAGAATGGCAAAGGCAGAAGAATGCACCAAATAAACACATGTAGCCTGCATTCATTTGTTTCAAACACATTATAAACCAACTATTTCAAGGAGAAGCTAAACGTTTGAATTTCTAAAGTTGAGCCTAACAACTGAACAACACTCATCGTGTGGAGGAAAATAAACACCAGAACAGAAGCAATAACAGATAAAGGTAAAGCAGAGTACAATGTTTCTTTGCAGATCAGAAAGAGAAACGCTGCATGTAGGAGACAAATGGCAGAAGTCCTATTTGGCCAGCTCCTGAGCGTGGCTTTTTTTTTGTCCTGCTTCGTCCACTGTGGTGAAAAGGGGCTTTACCTGCAAACCCCACAACAAACACCAGCAGACTTTAGCAGAACCATGAGGTAGATCACTGGTCAAACCGACCACAAGAGAAAAAAAAAACTCCTAAAAGATGTCCATTAGGTGTAAAACTTGTATTTCATAAAAGTACGGCTCTTTTTTTTCCAACATCACACTTGAAGTTTTAAAAAAAAGGAAAAAAGGTGAAAATAAGGAATTACCTTGCTTTGAGTTTGTCACCGTTCATTTTTTTAGTATTGCCGTGGGACTCTCATTGTCTTTATTGCTAACAGAAGACTAAGATAGCGAAACACTTAATGGAAATCTCAGGATTTCACTCACACATTTGATCAACCAGTTAGAAATGTGACACCTGATCAAGTTCAATGAAAATATGTTGGAGAATGTTGGATGTGACAGAAGGAAGGCACCTTTTTCCATTGATAAATTCATTAATTCCTAATGAAATGGTCACGTGTGTCGTCTGTGTGAGTGCAGTTTAACATGAATTGATTTTTTCAAGCTATTTCTGTGGCAACTTTGAAAAACCAAAATGAAGCTAGTTTTGAAACTTGAAACTTCAGTGCAAACAAGGTTTTGCAAGGTTATCATACATCACAAATTAAGGAGCAATAAGTCAAAGAAACTGTGTGTGTGTGTGTTTGTGTGTGTGTGTGTGTGTGTGTGTGTGTGTGTGTGTGTAGGGAGGGGGTTCAATCTCATGCATTTTAATATCACATCATACTTGGGGGGGTGGGGGGAGGGTTTTGGTGGTGAAGACAGAGGTAGGGGGGTCCTTTCTGGCATTTGTTTGGGAATCCTTGAAAAAAAAAAAAGGAAAAAGAAAAGGGTGTGGTTTCTTATCAAAATAAATCTTGCTTTTCTTTTGTTTTTCTGTGATTAGCCAACTGCTTGAGTCCATTTACACTGTCCACATTTTCCACCACAAACGTCAGGGCTGTGCAAAAAAGTCAATGAATCTGGTCCGATCAGAGAAGGCGGTGATGTCGTCATGGCGATGTCATCAGCAGTTTCCCACCTACCCTCGGGCTCACAGGGCAGTAAAAGGCCTGACAAACAAAGACAGAGACAGCACAAATGATAAACCTTAGACACCACTTTAACACATGAAGAACAAGAGAAGTAAAGACTAGTTTGTCCACAGGGGGCGCCAAAATTGAGACAATCTAGAAGTTCCTCACGGGAGCTTTAGAGTAAAGTCAATGAGAATTACAAACTGTACATCTGATTTTAACTTTAATATTCTTGGCAAACCGGATTAGCCAATCATTACGAAACAGTTCTCATTGCGTATTGCTTTCTTATGAATCTGTAGACGATAGTTAAAAGATCTCAGACGCCTGATAAATGATTTTAGTTCCCTTTTTTTGATAAATAACCTTCTGTCAAGGTTCAATGAATAAATCTAACTACTTAACATGTTCACAAACTAACAGCTTTTAACTGATCTAATAGTGACCCATTTATTAACCCACATAGAAGCAACGACTCAAACCACTCACAGATGACTTCTTTGGTACTTGAACCTTAATTACTGTGGCTGTTTTGTTGCTCAAATAAACAACTTTTGTCTTTACATCACATCACTGGTTTGAGAAACTGAAGCATACCTGTGACTACTTGCTGAGCTGACTGTAAGGAGACGAGTTGTTGGAAGAATCCACTTGCTGCGGCGTGCCATTTTCCTGGAAAGCAAAATCACATCTCTCATTTAGAGCGTTGTAATGACTACGTTCACTGTGTTTACACTGCAGAGATAATTATCGTTTTTCAAGAACAAACACTTTAGAAAGCACTCCAAGCTTAAAGAGGATTGGACTGTCACAGTCTGTTATCATTTTCCAGAGCAATTATTGTTTTAAGATACATCAGTGTTTCATGGACATTAGGCGAAAGGTAAATGTGATCGAGTTACAAGAAACTTACAGCTGCTGCTTGCATGGGAGGATACTGAGGCATGTACGCTCCTTGGACACCAGGGTTAGCTGAAATATACTGCAATAAAAGAAACAAAACATTAAACTTCTAACCATCCCTACAACGTGCTGCCTCACTTTATGTGGCCCTGTAAACTCAACACTACTAACACCCCCAAAGTAAATGTAATTAATTTGACCAAAACATGAAAGTAGACAATATGTAGTATGAGGGGAGGGGGTTGTCATAGTTTTTGGGCATCCGACATGGAAAATTTTGTCAACATTGCATTAAAATGTGAACCTTGAAATCATTGGCTCGGGTAATTTGCCACAGGAGCATCAAGAAGTGGCTCCAGAATTAGGTCGTGTGCATATCAGTGCCCAGCACACCTGAGACATTTTGCACTTCTTTGCAAACAAAGATGCTTATCTGCTTGACAAAGACCCGAAAAATGTAACCTCTTATATTATAAATCATTTCAAAGAATAATAATCATTTGAAGAGTACTAAATCGTGAAAATGGCCTTCTTTTTCCGAGTAGACCAGTGAATCTGCTCCTTTTTAAAGGTAACAGCAATTTTGTGACCAAGAGACCAAAGAGATTTGGTTTTTAGCTGAGCTCTGCTTCACATTGAATTTCAAAATGCAATTTTTATTGCAAAAATATACACTTCAGCTATCCTTTATCAGCAACAATTTGTGCATAGCAAAACCATTTTTTGTCCCTATAATCTATATTAATGTTTATGTTAATCCAGGGATATTGAGAATAAGTCCTGTAATAGCTCTTCTGATCACATGTCCGCCCATTGTCAAACTACATTCATGACACTTGTGAGTGTAATTGATTTAATAATACTGCACAGGTTTAATTTGAACATTTATGTCAAGTGTGATGCATGATTTCCCAGAATTCCTCTCACCGCTCCACTGTTTCCCAGAGACAGCTGACCCATCTGCTGAGTAATCATGGCTGTGGGGTGCAGTGACATGGAGGGATCCACAGAGGGAGACATTACAGCAGCCTGTAGTAGAAGGTAGATGAGTCTGTTTTACTTCACATCACATGATTCTAGACGCAAAAATAGGCAGTACACGAAACTCAAAAGGCTCAATGAAGTTGCAGGATGGGTTATTGTTAGAGTATGTGTGAGTCATTATATGGAAGTTGGACAGACTTGGCAGGTTAGTTGAGAAAGAGGGGATATTTAGTGGCTGTGAGGTTTGACAAGTTTACACTAGCATATTTACAGCCTTAATTCTGAGACAATTCATTACTTTGTGGTAAACATAAAGTAATCTTTGCCTGTGAGTAACACTGAGTGATCGAAATATGTTGCCAGCTTTAGTCAGTTTTCAGATGGGGCATATTCCTTTAAACATGATGCCCTCAGGGAATAGACCATTTCCTAGTAAAAAGTGGGGGAGGGGGCAGATCAGCAGAGACACTTGTTCCACTGGAAACCATCTGTTGGAAGAGTCAAAGAGTCACAAGACTGTCTCTGCTTCAGGCATTTCCTGCTGGATCCACACAGAGAGAGGGGGGGGCGGTGACTGAAAGTCTTTTTAGTTGTTCCATTTCTCTTTCAAACAACTCGAGCGCACATGCGCACACTTACAAGATCTAAATACACAGAGGCCTTTTCCCAGAAGTCGCCTCAGCACTGTGCGTCCCTGACATTTGGGGAAGTTCTGTTGGTTTGATTGTGTCAGCAGAGCACAACACTCAGAGTTCCTGTGAGCTCAGAGCTTTAGAGACGCCACACACCCATTTCCTGTGCCAGGAGGTGGTGAATGAGAGGATGAAAAAAAAAGAAAAAAAGAAAACACTGTAGCTCTCTTACCGGGTGTTGCATGATATATGGTTGATGTGCCACCCAAGAGTGACTCTGGACCTAAAAACAGATCAGACAAAACAAGAGAAATTTGAAAAGACAAAGTTTGTGATGTGTCATGTATGAAAGATTTATACCACAAACTAACTTTCCTGGTACAAAATGTTGTAAATGAGGAATTCTGGGATTTTATTGGTCTAGATTATTCATTATATTTGAGCTGTGAACACTCAAGTCTTTTTGAAACTTATCCTTATTAAAGATCCGGGTAAGCCATGAAAGCCAAAAAATATTCAAGCTTTTTGGGGACCTTCTCTCTTTCCACAGCACTAAGAAATCTGGGAGTAGAGAGTGGAAGGAGATATGCAGCAAAGGACCTTGGCAGAATATTTAACCAGCGACCGCTCTGTTAAGGACTAAAGTCTCTCCATGTAGGACTGCTAAGCTGTCGTTGCCCTGTATGTTGTATTTTTTCTCATTCTTTTAAGAGTCAAAGGTTTTGGTCTGACTTTATCACCCGTGCCAATCAGTCCTCCCAACCCTCTCTCTTTCAGGTCCTAAAACTCCCCTCTGTAGCGTTTTCTATCACCACACTTTGCCAACCTTTTAACCACGACTTTGTAGACACTTCCATCGAACACTCACAGCAAAATTGGCCAACTTTACACTTTAAAGCGAAGGCCTTGGGAAGGGATCGATGCAGCTGACAGTCACCGCAACATTTTAATGAGTAAAATAAGCTGAAGCATAACTTTTGTTGTGGTCCTTGGGTAAGCTTCACAAACTCCAACAAAGACAGTAAATCCTATGCTGTAAGAGTTCACAGCACTATAAAGTCCTGAAGTTAAACTTAGACCACGCAGGCCTGAAAATCCAACATGTTGCAGATTCATTTGAAGCATGTCTGGCATTAAAGGATTCCAAACCTCACTTGTGTGTCACATCAAGACTTCCCTGATTCATCCCCCCGTGTTCAAATTAATCTCATGTGATGGATCTTATCAGTGGTTGGAAGTACTCAGAGATCATTAATTCATTTTAGTAGAGTAATGAGTTCTACTGTATGAGTAAACAATAAGGCAGGGAACAAAAACTCAGTTCAGAGGAAGTATTACTCAGAGAGGATGACTGCATTTGCTGAGAAGAGGAGGGATATTCGCCCTACTTGGCTCATTGGATCCACTAAGTTTAGAGTGGTATTGTGCGGTTTCAAACTGACCAAACCCCATAAACACTGAGATTAAAAAACATCCGCAGTCGCATGAAGATGCTGAAGTGTGAGATGACTACAGGCAACTTCAATAACTTTTCCTAAAGCTGTAGCACTTGTAGCACCCACACACATAAAGAAACACACCTATAACCTCAAATGCAACACTGAAGGAGGGGCTGATATGATTCAGTTCAGGCTCTTGGATGTGGTTTGCATTCAGGATGTTTTGCAGTACCTGGTAAGCAGAGACTGGAGACATGTAAGGAGACATGGCAGGCTGCACAGTCATTATCCTGTTGCTCACTGGATACGGGGAAGGGTAGTACCTAGGAAATAGCCAAGGTTTTAAACAAAGCGTAAGAGTCATGACTCAAGTTCAGAGATATACAAACTGAAAGTAAACTTACCCATTCTGTAAAGCAGCTGTGGAGGGGTCATAGGTTAGAGTCATTGCACCCTAAAAAGAAAATAACATGGAAAAGCATCTTAGTGCTGTTTCTAACTGATCCAGAAATATTCAGCAAATAAAAATAAAACAGTTCAAATCAGTTTATTACTCCAGTCTTTGATTGAGAATCTTTTTTAATTTTTCTACGCTGAATCCAGTCGCTGGCTAACTTAGCATTGCATCAGTTCTTGTAACAGAGGGATACAAAGGGTATTAAATCATAAGTTACATCACTAAAAGGACTATTGTTTGGCTGGGGCAGTGCCTTTATAGACTCTTGAGCATAAAATGTTGAACTATCCCCTCAAAGTACAGACTGGTATGTATGTATAACTGGCAGAACACGCCTATTGTGCAAACCTTTTCACTATTTTCTGAATCGTACTTTTCCACTTATGGGATTTAAACACCTGCGTTAAAACCTCTGATTCTGTATGTATTTATAATGTCTTGCAAGGACATAGCAACACATGGTGAAAAAACATCATCATATAACACAGAGGGGCCAAATCATTACAACATAAAACACCAGGCAGATACATACTAGTCTGAGATCTCCTGTCTGTCCGTTTGGAACAAATCCACTATGAGCATGTTTCTTCCTCTGACTGTCTGCAAACTTACACAGCAAGGGCTGAGAGGGAGCTGGGGGCAAAACACACATAAAAAACATTTAAGAGTCACTCAACAATCAATCACTGGAGGGAAAGTGTACAGAGAGGTCAATTCCTTTCCTACCCAGAGTTCCAGATGCTATCTTAATAAATTTCCCGTTGAAGTGGGAGATGACGGCATTACACTGCTCTGTTGTGTCCATCCTGAGAGAGAGACAAAGAGAAAAACACAGTAGACTCATTATCAAATAGCACAGACATTTTTGTACATGTGATACTGTGAGAGGTGGCACAAACTTTGTCAACTCTTTACGCCCATCTCTGAAGAGTTTCACATCAACATTTTAATTCACTCTTTTAATTTCACTCTCTACAACGACATCCAAAGTGGGTTCCAGCAGAGAAACATTAGGCAATATACCCTGTAGTTCCCACTGTAAAGACTCGAGCATGGGTGTGATCCAAGCTGCTCTAAACTTCATTAGAACTCAACCTACAGTGATTTATTGCGCAATATTATTACGTAACGCTCATTAAACTAAGTACAGTCAACACTTTTTGCCAAAGATTGTACTTGAAAGTAGCTATAAAGTGTCTTTGTCCCATAAATGATTAATTATTACCTACAGTCAGAGCTGTACAATTATTTATCCACCCCTGAAAAGGTGATTTTGCAGAGGACAAACTAAGTGTTCTTTTTCATAGATCAAAAGTGACCGACCTGGCAAAGCCCACTCCTCGGCTGTTTCCGCTGTAGTCTCTGAGGATCCGTGTGGAGACGACCTGACCGAAGGGCTGCAGCATGTTCTCGAGCTCCTTCTCATCCACAGAGAGAGGAAGGTTGGAGATGTACAGATTTGTGGGGTCCTGCTCCTGTTGCTATTTGCACATGAGGATGATATAAAGAAGTTTGATTTGGGTGATATGTTAGATTGCATGCTTTATATAATACTCTTGAAAGAGCGTTATGACAAAAAATGATCTTTTCTCCTAAATCAGGCAAAACACTTAAGTCAGTCAAACGTCTCATGCTTAATTTTTAGATTAACACATTACTCTTTAAAATATGAACATTTGCTTCACATGTCTAGTTTTTTTAAACAGCTCCCTTCATTTTCAATTTTAAGCTATGTGTTTTATGAGATCCCATATTAAAAGCTTGACAGAGACATGAACGTTTTATTCATGCTACAAAGTCATGATCTTTTTCTGTTTCCCTTTTCCGATTGTTTTCTTTATATAAACCACAATAAAAGAACTGCTTCCTTGCATTAGAAATTACATAACAGCAACCATATGATAACCATATACAAATACCTGAAATTTAACAGACAAAATAAGCAAAAAGTGAATAAATGAAGAATAAAAATTATCCCTAAATTTGCACCAAACCAAAGATGAATGCAGCGCAGCCCTTTTTCTTAAGTTAAAATATTCATTTCAGACTGAAACTGTTTTTCTTGTGAGGATCAGGATTTAAAGCATCTTCTTAAGTATGTTTAGGGGTCAGAGGAAAGCATTTGGTGAAACAAACATTAATAAGCTCTCCCACATACACACTCACTCACTCACTCACTCACTGAGACACACTTGATCTGTGCTGTGCAGCAGCTCAGCGCCTCCACGGTCTTCCCTAGAAACAGCAGGAGAGCAGCGTAGCCTAGCTACCGCAACACACAAACTGTTTGTTCCAAACAGAGCAGCTACATGCAGGTCTCAGGAGAGCAGCGCTTCATCACTGAACTCTCACCCATGAATTTAAAGGCAGAAACACGGGCCGGTTAGAGGAAAAGGAGGGGACTGCAGTGAATTAAATGATCCAGACAATTTCCTCTGCCCACTGCGAGACAAATCACAGACATAATGCCGTGTTTGTCATCTAAAAATATTTCTGAAAAATGAAAAACGGGTGTGCTTCAGTTTGAATTAGTCACAGAGGATCAAGACTGGCTCAAAGCAGTGGTTCAGTCGCTGTAGTGCTTCAGTGCAGTTAGGCTTACATCAGTATGCATGAACGGTAATTGTTAATACTCAGTGACATAGTAATAATTCTGCTAAAAATCTGCTCTGTCGACACAGTACAACCTCAACAGGATGGTGTGGTAGTGTGTGGGCTGGTGGTCCTGTGTGTAGCGCGTCACTCTGACTGACAGGTTATTTGGCAGACAGAGACGTGACATCTGGTTTCTACAGTGAAAGTAAATGGGGTCATGCACGGGAAGAACAGCTTGTCAGCTCAGGTCATGTGACCAGTCTAATGTCATTCTCCAACACACACCAGGCACAAGCCCACAGACATGATCACAAGACACAACTACACACACACATACACACAGACAGACAGACACATGCGCACACGTCTGCATCAAACTCACCTTGGCCATCTGGGCCTGTATGCCGCTGGTTTTCAGAGCATGCACTGCCTTTAAAGCAGCCGCCGGGCTGTCAAAATCCACAAAGCCGTAACCTGAAGTATAAACATTGTTATTTCATCAGATAAGCAGCTTTTTTTTAATGTTATATCATCACTCTTACTTATAGTTTGTTGTCTAAGGCATCATTTTTATACCTTTACACTTATAAAATAAATATCCTTTATACTCAATAATGACACACCATTGAGGTCTAAAAGCCTGCAAAACAATATTGAGAGTCAGATGATTATTGCAAGAACTTATGCTGTGTTTTTGGAAATTTACTCATCACAAGAGTTAAATTTGAAGACTGATACAAACCCCATGACCGTGAAATCAATATCTAGCTGAATCGAGTAGCTAGCTTGCTTAGTATAACATTAGTTCTTGAAACAGAGAGGAAAAAAAAGGTACAAATCGTATTGTCAGGGTCAGTGACCTCATAGCCTCTTTAGCTTAAATGTTGAACTATCCCTTTAACAGCGAGACTGGCGGTTATGCACAACTGGCATAACACACATACTGTGCATACCTTTTCACCATTTTCCCAAACAAACCCCACTTTCTGTGATTTTTTAATGTTTTCCTTTCTTCCAATCCCTCACTCGTGTCTGTTTGTTTGTAGAAACTATAAATCTGCCCGAGTTGTGCAATCTATCATATTCTGGTTTTGTTTTTGTCAAAGTTTTGTTATCGTTGCATTGTGATGCAGCCCAGACTTGGCAAGCAGACAGCAATGCTGTTTCATGTTCAACGTGACGGATTACCAAAGCCAAGCAAGCATCAAGTTGCATCAAATTGATTTTCATGCATTTTGAAATGAAAACCAGGAGCTGGCTGAAAGGTATGGAAATTCATTCAGAAATCTAAAAGACATGCTATGATCTCATATCTTACAACTTAAACACGCTAAGTCTCATAAGAAAGCTCAAAACACTTTGTGGTCAGCTTTATGATCATCCTCTGACAACAACAGTCACATACTTAATACATCGTGCAAAGAAGACACGCTCCAGTACTGACCTTTACATTTGTTGGTCGTCTTATCCAGGATTGCCTTTGCCGACTGAATCTTTCCATACCTGAGCAAAAAACAACATGTAAAGTGCTGCTGAATAACTTTCAAAAGTGGCATACACAAATATTATAAATCTCAATTTCCAGTATCTCTGTTTCCTGATAGTTTATTATACATTCACAAGGACTATCAACGCAAAAAGGGACAATGAAGCCTGGTGATACCTCGTGATTTCAGGGGCTCATACTGTACATTATCGCTCTTCAAACAATTTTAGTACAATTTTAGTGTTTCAGGTTTTGTTTTAAAGCTGACTTTAAGTTGAACTGTGGCAAAAGCTGCCATCTGAGAGCACACACTAAACCGACTGAATGCCTAGCTTACATCTCCATTCAGACCTTGTTGCTATGAAAAGCGCTTTCATTTCTGCTTTGTGCTGGCAAACACCATTGGGAACATGAACAAAACACAAGCAAACAGGACACAAACAGCTGCTGCTGCTGCTTACATGGGTGAATGCCTCTCTCCATATGCTCGTGATTCAGAGGGAAAGAGAGGAGACAAAACTCCACTAATTATGGTATCCACCACCAACCACTCGGACCTGAGCCATGGTATCAAGTATCCTACATGTTCACTTGGCTGGTTCACATGACTGTTATTTTTTCTTCTTAGAAAACAATCACTTTTACCAGCCTGCTACATATACCACAGTTGAGCTATGGCTTTACCATGTGTGTCTGTTTATAGAAGAATGATGATTGGAGCTTTTATGCGTTGGTGTACAGTTTGGATAAACCATTTCTTTTAATGCCAGTAATGATGTTTTCTCCAGAAAACTGCAGACTGTCAGCTCTATTGAGTCAGATTTTTCTAAATTTCTGAAGTCAAGTGGGAAGTACTTCCTTTTGTTGTGTACATTTTTGATATATCAGGAGAAAACCTTCATGAAACAGGCTTTCATTGAGAAACCGCACCCAGTTAAAATCTCATTTTAGCATGTCAAATCATAAATAACAATCATGGAAATACCCTTTTTGTCTTGTTACTAAGGGATAGATGAGAGGATTGATACCATTCCACAGCCTCTGAATATGAAGCTAGTGGTTAGCTTAGCTTAGCGCAAAGATTGGGAACAGAGGGAGCTGCTAGCACGGCTTTGTCTTGAGGTAACGTTATAGGCCAAGCACTTTCAATACTATCAATGGACATGACAAAAAAAAAAAGATGTTAAAAAAGACATATGGGGGTTTTATAGAGGTGAGACCTTCCCTGTCCCTGGTCTTTATGCCTAGCAAAGCTAAGCTAAGCTAGGGGTTCACAGAGGAACATTGTTTGATTGCAACTTTTTGGGGTGGGGTGGGGGGATGATTTCACTACAACTTTACAGACTTAGAGGATGTGTTTATCAGATCAAGACTGATATGATAATGGTGCGCAATATCTTAAGCATTTACCTCAGTTTTTTTTAGGACATAAGCAAAGTGGTTGCAAAATACTGGTTTGCACACATTTGCATTCGTTCAAATGTTTGCATACTCACTGGTGACAGAGTTTGACCAGGTCCAGGTCTGTAGTAGCAGGAGGCAGGCCGCGAATGTACAGGTTGGTTTTGCTGAGCTGCTCCAGGCCTGTGCTGCTGCTGTTGCTGCTGCTGCTGGGACTGGACGGAGTCATGGGGTATGACTGCACACAGGAAAGCCACTGTTAGGAAGTTTATGGGAGCTGGATAATCTAATTTAAACCCAGGTCAACAGAGATCACAAGAGTCTCCTACATGTGAAACCAAAACTCAAAAACACAGTTTGGCTCTTCTATTCTATGTACATGCTATACTAAATGTAATTAGTGCTCTTCCTAAGATTATAAGCTTGACGATGCACAAAGATGTCTGAACAGGCAAGGACTGAGACGGCACAGAGCTCCAGTGATGAAAGTACCTTTACTTAAATAATCTATTTAAACTCAGTTTGAAGCATTTTAAGGGGCAAGTACAGTTTTGAGCATCTTCATGTCGAAGTATTTTACTTCCCTCGCATCTGTAGGTTGAAATTTTACATAAAAACCATATGTTAAATAACAGATCCACTCATCGCTGAGAGGTCGCATCTGACACCTGGGTTTATTTAATAAACCGAATGCCTCACAGTGGGAAAGAAACAGAGATAATTTTTAAGAGAAAAGGCAAAATCAGGATTATGTGGTCATTTCTTAGTCTTGTGAATTAAATGTCACAGAAAAGTATGACAAGAAGACACTCAAGCTCCCTCTATGCGGGCGTGGTAGCTCACTCCTCCTATCTTTTAGCATAATGGCAGCCCAGTGCAATGTTGACACACATGTCATAGTATGTGCAGGTAGACATGATCAGACAACAATTGAGTTACATCAGATCAGAGGTATATCAGCTATTGGAAACAAATCTGCATTACTATCATTGAGTTGCATCACTCTGGGCTTTGATATTGAATTACTCAGGAGCATGCCTCAATAGTACCTGTCATCTAAATCAACAATTCGGCATCCCAATAAGAATTTCTGCATTAAAGAAATTGTACTTTGAATCATTTGTTAGTAATACTCCTATTACACTTAATTTTTATTACATTGTCATATTTCAGGTGTAGTCTCTGGCTCTAATGTCATGTAGGTTGGACATTTGAGCACCTGAATATTATAAACACGATGTTTGTTTCCTCCAATGTATAACCCCATCATTAAAACATATATTTATTCTCACATATGGGTCTATAAATCTATGTACTACATCCTGCCGAAGTGTTTATCAGAAACTGTTTCCTCCATACTTGTGAGCCAAACCACCCCGCATTACTGCCCTGCAAAGCATTTCCTTCCCCTTACTCATTCATTAAAATAGCTTCCAGCCACCCCAAACCCTCTTTAGATCAGATCAAAGACAAAGCATGGCAGAATCACACCATCTGTCCATAACCAAAGGACAATCCACTCCATCAGAGCCAGAGCCTTGCATGCAGCCATGCCAAAGAGAATCAATGAGATATACATCAACTCTTGGTTGGTTTAATGCTCACAGCAGCTATTTTACTCTTACATTTGATCACTGTGGCAGGAACAGGAACATCTGGTAGGCCTGTTCAAGTAGAGGCCTTACATTTTTGTAGGTATGCAATTACCGTGCAGACTTTGAGACCACCAAGGGTTCACATAAGGCCTCTGAGATTTCACGCCTACTCCATTAGAGGGCAGCTATAGGTTGGTACATTTCACAGAGGCATCATCACACCTTTGAGCAGACTAAAGCTGTATTACACCCACACTGAAAGCTCATTCACGGCCTCCCTATGTGGCTGATTTCATATCTCTCTCCCAAGATTTAATATACAGTCGATTATGATTAAAATATACGGCGTTATCAAATATCTGGTGCTGCAATCTCAAAAGTGAATGCACAATCCTCTCCACTTGACACAGGGCAGAGATTCCCATTACCAGAGGTTATCATATCAGCTGCCTCTCACCTCTGTACCTGCTTTCCATTCTCATCTTCCACCCAAATCAAAAGGTGTGATGGAAAAGCAAAGGGCCACGGCCTCCAATTACCTTTTTGTTCACCTGAGAGGTCAAAATGAAGGATGCAGGAAGGCATGCACAGTTCAATCCAGCACACTGACACACATTACATTACTCTGAACCCTCCTCTCTTGCTTTAATCTATAAAATGGACTACAATAACCAGCATGCATATTGACCAGAATGGGCGAGTGACTGGGCAAACAAGGTTATATGGACGGAATAATTAAAGTCTCGGTGGTGGAGCGACAGATCAGGTCAGCTGCTGGTTTTATCTCTCCATCAGCTTCCTCTTAGATAAGTCGACCAAGAGGACCAAAATGTATTTTCAACAGGATAGAGCTGGTTTTGCGGTTAAAACGATGTGATCTGTATTTATACCAGCAAGAAAGGGCTTCCCAATGTCATTTGTAGCTGCTAATATCCAAGCCTGTTTATTCAAATGTAGCAGAATGAAAAGTAGGCAGAAATAATAACATAATACACCATTTTATATGAGTTTTTCTCGCCTACCTGTTTACGATTGACTGTTTTCAGCGGGTTGCCTGTGTTTGCAAAGATCATCCTGGAGGTTACAGATATTTTATTTCCCCCTCCAAATAAATCGCAGCGATGAGCCAGTTTAAAGAGACGGAATCCGAGCGCTGTGAGGAGTCTAGGAACCAGCCAGACGCTTTAAAACATCCGCATAATGAACAGCCTTGTTATTAACAGTATCAAAGCCTCGGTCCTGCATAGGTATACTGACACATCTATACAGTCAGATGCACACCAAGCGATGGACCAACCCTCCGGTCCGGTTCATTGATCTACGACGTCCTGCTGCAGACCGCTCAACAGTCCCACCTACTACAGACCAAACCATCTCCGCCTCTGCAGGGTGGTTCACATCAAATAAACTGCGTGGCCACGGCGTAAAAACTCGCATTAGTGTTTTATTTCTTATCGCGAAAGCGCGTCGAAACGTCTGGTAAGATGGGTTTAATTTAAAGTGCGACACAAAGAGACATGGAGTTTGATTTGCACGCGCATAATCAATTTGGCTGAACACTCGCCGCCTTTCATGTTGTTGTCGTCCGCACATACCAAGCATTCTTCACCCCCACCTCCACCAACCACACACACACACACACACACCCTCTTCCTCTTCCTACCCTTCCCCCCATCCAACACACTACATGTCAGAGAATCAGGATGCAATGAAATATAAGCAGAGCTTGGCCTGGGCTGGAGGTCACAGGCTCCCTATAAACTCAACCAAGAGAAGAAGTAAATCCAAAGAGGGTAAAAAAAAAATCATTTATATTTAAACTTAATAAAATACATCTTATGATATATTGTTTACAGAAAAGCTGCTCTGTCTTATTGACTCTTTAAATAAAGTACTGTATGTTGATCCTGTCATACTAAAGACAGATCCTGAACCATATATTGACTCCCTCGTGAGCATATAAATCAAAATGACCATTCATATTTTCACTTTTCGGCTCCTTCGTTGGGTTGCCTCACTTACATGCAGCTGGTAAAGAAATGTAAGCTAAGTGTTTCTACATATGGCACACCAATAACTTACACCATGGAGAAGGGGAACTGTAGCGTTTCCTTCTTTAAAGTGTTTAGATACTGGACGTCTGCTGATACTTTTAAGCCTGGCTCTTGCTTCATCTCTGATCTCCTGCATTTGACCTCTGAGACCTTTTAGGTTCATCAGACAAGGGCTTAAATAAAGCTTTAAGATGTGTCCAGACTGAGGAACTGCCCCCCTCATTACAACACATTCAGACCCTCAATGGTGTCAATCAAAAGGTATTTAAAACCAGCACTATTCTTCATCCAGCGACTGCAGGCAAGTTTGTGTTTTCTAGATTCTGCTGGCTGGTACTTTGAGAAAATGTTGAGCTGTGGCATCAAATAAGGACATCTGCATTTGAAACTTAAAAGCCTAAAGATTACATGACACATGAAAAAAAGACTGATAGATAATCTGTCAAAAACAACTTCTCTGAGTTACACGTATCTGATAAATGTTTATATTGCGCAAAATATCTGAAGCCTCAAAATTATGCACCAAAACCACTTTTCAAATCGTCTTTTTATCCACTCAAAAGCCTGATTTTTGATGCATTTGGGACAGCAGTCAGACATCAGAATCCCAAACACATAGATGTTATTTTTAAATTTAACTCAAATGTCAAAGGTCCTGTGAGGAACTTGTGTTATGTGTGAATTTTGGTCCTCTCTGTGGGCAAAGTAATCTTGCTTATCTTGTTCTCGACGTGCTTGAATAGTGTCTTCAGACAAAAAAAAAATCTGTCTGTAAAAAGAGGAGAGGAGAGAAGAGTAGTGAGGGTTTGTGTATGACCAAAAGAAACCACAGATTTTGTATCACAGAAAATGAAATATATCAAACCTACATACATGACTTATTAATGTAGAGAGCATCTGTGGTCAGATTGGCAGATTCAGCCCCTAAACTTTCATCTTGATACACAGGAGCATATGAGGCCTCAGAGGGGCCAGACATTCAGACACATTCGCCTTTCACCTTTATAGAAACATTCTCAATTCCTCTTCACACACCAACACAAAGCAGGTCTTTTCACAAGCACCCATCCTGCTGTAGGTCCTACTGGTGATTCATAAAGTAAAGCCAAATCCAAATCCCATCAGGGTGCAAGGAAGCTCTTAAAGCATCAAATTTCCCTCCCTTATTTCCTCTGCTGGTAGGATTAAGGTTTCATGCCGGTGTCATGTTGCAAGCTTCTTCTGACGTTCCTTGGAAAGTCCAATCACTGCTATCTGAATGATCAGCTGCAGCAGTGTTTGTATAGGTCTGTTATTGATCTGCAGCGGGCTGTAAAATGCCCTTTTAGTGTCAGATGAGATTTTGCAAAAGATTTTAAGTGTAAATTGCCTCATTTTAGCAAATTAAGGCTCTCAGCGTCGCACATGTTTGAATCGGACTATTCACCTGCTCTGTTTTCAAGTAATCAGATATCCAATAGGTCAATTGATCTGCTGCTTTTGTCTTATTTATCCATTGTTTGCCTGGGTAATTTATCAAAAAGCTTCACCCTCAATGTTTGGAACAACAGCATGAATAGATTTTAGATTGAACCAGCAGAAAACTGTCGGCCAATCACACGCAGAGCTAAATTCAATGAGCCAACCCTGTCAGCAATAATGACTCAGAAAACAATAAACATGGTACACACTGAAGGAAAAGTAAAGACGATTTCTTTGTTACTGATTCTGATCAAGTTAGTGCTTACAGCTGATCATTATTGTATGCATGCCAAAGTGGTGGACTATTTTCAAACTTTAGTGGCAAAGATCCAACAGATATTAGATGAAAACTGAAGCCAATGAGTTGAGGATGAATAGATAAAGAACCGAGCCTGTTTAAAAATAATAATTTTCCATCTGGATATTGGTAGATAAAAGCAGCTTCAATAAACATTGTAAAAGGAAAAAAAAGAGAATTTCGGTATGTCATTAATTCCCACAACTGGAGGTAAACTCTAAAATGTTCAGGCCATTCAGCCTCTCCTAAGGACACACATCCTGGTTCAGACTCCTGAGTATCTAGATTTGTGTCGAGGTAGTGAGAGGTCCTGTGGGTGTGGAGAGGGAGGGACTGAGGAATGTGGATGATTATCTGTGTCCTCCTCATCCTCTGGAGAATCAAGGAATTTGGAAATTCCTGTTGAAAACCTCAGCATGCCAGCTGACCTGTCTGCAGGGCAGAGAGGCAGTATCTCTACTGGGTGAGAGTGTAACAGCATGATCTGTTGGACCGGAAACAAGAACACACAAGAAAGTGAACAGGGAACTTTTCACACAAACCCAGTGATGGTGTGGTTTGGCTCCGAGTTTGTGGCTCCTCAGGGAATAATGAAATGCTTGCAAGCTGAAATATGAGAGCCACTCACATTACAGCCATTTTCATTCATTTAAGTCAAAAGAGAGGCCTTGTAGCCTATATGATCACAGGGTTTTTTCTTTTTCTTTTTCTTTTTCTTGTATTCATCAAGATGCTAAAAATCAACTAGTTATCGCTCAATACTGAAAGCATGTTGTTTTAATTAATGAATGCCACCATATGTGGTGGTTTGCATGTTTTGACTTTGTTTGTGAACAGCAGAAAACAAAGATTAGACATGTTTGACAAGCTATCACAAACAAACCTAACACAAACCTAACACAAACAGCAATGACCTTTACAAGAGAAACTCATCTCAGCATTTTATGTAAACAAAACTTATTGTTGCCTGTTTGTTTGACACTTCTTGTAAGATTTAGAAAAATCTGTAAATTGCAGGAAAAAATGTAGTGTCAGTAATGGTTGTAGTTTGTGATTGTACGGGATGTCACAATAGCAGCTAAACGCACCTTTAATAACGCAGTGTGGCGCCCCCCTGCGTCCTGTCAGGACTGGTACAAGCAATACTTGCACCCATAGATATATATAAATAAACGCTAGATGCTCACCTACTCATAACATTACAGTCTACGGCGCATGTAGCATTTAAATAACCATAGATTGCTTAATTTTAAACCGATTTTCAAACGGTTTGGTTTGTAACAACCCTCAGAGTTTTAGTTATGTCCCTCTATACTCGAGAATAACTTTAACCATGGATTTTCATAAATAAACATTAATTAGATAGATAGAGCAATAGCTATAGGGCTTCACACACAAGGCAGTTAAATAAATAGTTTATATAAAAAACATTTAATCACTCACATGTATGTTATATTAGTGATATTTTTTATTACAGGGATAACTATAATAACATATAACAATAACATTCTGGAATGTACCATTATTTTTTTTAGGGTTTTTTTAGTTAGGGTAACAGGGTTGACATAAAACCAGGGGACGCTGATAACTTGGTAAATATTTATTATAACTGATATATATTATTACCAAAAATACTGTTTAACAATAGGATCATACTTAAAACAATATGTAAATGTGAAAATTTTAATATTTTGCCAACATTTTACAAATTTGAAGTCCTGTGTACAAACAACAAAAGTAGTGAGGGACAGGCCAAAAACCTCACCCTCATCAGCCTAAAAGTATTTTTAATTATTTTAAATGATATCTAATTGACTTAAATTTGATGTCATATTAAGGAGAGAAGACATGGTGATGTTATATTTTTAAACTACATATTAATTTGTTGTTATCATAATTTTATGACTGATTACTTCTTGGGGACGCAAAACACACGATTTAATGGAATGACCCCCAAGCATCCCAAATCATAGCCACGTTATTAAGGTCTTTAATAGACAGAACCGTTTGTAAATCTGACAAGATATCAGCGAGTTAAGAGTATTTTTGATCTTGCAAATTACTCATCTTCTGTCAGCTACCATGCAATGTACTAGAATGGTACACTGAAGTAAGATGGCCGCCGTGTCCGGACGCCGGTGAGTCCTCCGCATTGATTCATCTAGCCTTTCCTCTATATGTCTATGAAAGCAATACTTGCACCAATATACGTCATCAGTGCGACGGAAGTAGCTTGCACGTCAGAAAAAAAGAACGACGATTCTGGCTGATTCATTGTAGCCACCGGGTTTGTCTTGACTTTACACCAAAACACAGACTTTTCTAGTCATTTATCGGAACATACCACAGGTAAGACAAGTAAAATCTTTAATATAGTTAAACGCTTTGATTAAACTCTCTAAACTGGATTTTAAAGTTGATTGTTTGTGTCTGTTTCACGGTAAGTTGACAGCATTAGCATGAGTAAGCTAACAGTTAGCTAACGCTGTTCACAGTTTTTGTCTCGAGAAGAGGGGATTTTGTTTTATTCACTTTAATTGAATGAGATGTTCAATGATAGGTTAACCACAGCAGGAGTGTTGGGAATAAAGATGAGTGATTTTGTCTGGGATTTTCTGCTGTGTGAATACGTGACTCTGCAGATAAGTGAGCTCACTGAAGCTAACCAGCAATGAGATCTTGCTGCTACTTTAAAACAGAAATAACTGAATCAAACCACACTCTTTTGTCTTATTATCATCAAATAAGCATCTTATGTCTGCAACTTCAGCAATTAATGTGAAAGACAGTTTTTACCTGTCTGATTACCTGTCGTGAGTCACAGACCCAGAGATCCTCGATTTAGACTTTTTAGTATCTGATCTGACCATTTATCCAGTTGTAAAATCCTGGAGAACTGAAGTAAAATATTAACATAAATAAGGACATTTTGTTGAATTAGTTAGTTTTCCATTTCTGTGAACAATTATGTGAACATGTTGTTGTTGTGAATTTATAGAGATGTTTATAGGCTGTGTCTGCAGCCCAGACTTTAATAAGAAGAAGTTTTCGTGGACCTGTAATTTTCTCAGAGTTTGTGTTAGGAGTGTACCTTAAAAAAAAAAAAGCCTATCAATCTTGAAAGTTCATATGCAGCACACTAACTTTGCTCCATAACAAAGTCATGTCTCATTTGAAGGCTCAGTTTGAAGATAAATGATGACGTGAACTCCTCCAAGCCTGCTTACAACTGTACTCTAAAATCTTTGCTGTGAATATCAAGGCTCTTTGGGTTCCTAGTAAAATATTAAATGTATCTCAGGTCAGGTGTACAGTCAAGAAGTAAGATGATTATTTAATCATGTCTGTCTTAACAGATTCCGGTATGGATCGGCTGCTGAGGCTCGGTGGGGGAATGCCAGGACTTGGCCAGGTATTACTCCTTTTTTTATGTTTATTAATAAAGATCTTATACAATGTTTTTCTTATCAACATTAAGATTAAAACATCCCCCACTCTTCCTACTTTTAAATCACGTTTTATAATATCTTATCTTATATCTTATATCTTGGTTTTTATCTCAGCATGAGAGTTGTGTGATCTCTGTCCTTTAATGTCTTTTATGGTCCCTGTATCACTCGTATTTCTTTTATGCTTTTGTGTTTTTATTGCATTTGTTTTATTTCATTTTAAATGTTTTTTACCTGCTTTTATTTATTTATTTTATCTTGATGTTTTCTGCAGTGTCTTTTCTTTTAATTTTATTGTGCAGCACTTTGGTAAACATGGAAAACATGAATGTTTTGTAAAATGTGCTAAAATAAAGCAGATTGGATTATCAGAATCCTGTTAACGCAGACACTTTTAGCCCTAAAAACATTTAAAACTTTGACCTGAAAGAATCTCATATTGAGTCTGTGTTCTTTTTTTTTTTTTTTTTAGACACCACAGTTATAAAGGATTAAAACTTAAAAAAGCATTGTACATTAAAATACATGACATTTAAGATTGTTAGTGCTGTAGAAAATAACTGGAGCAAGTGCTGTCTTTGAAAAACTTGAACTGATGGAGACACTCTGCTTTGACACCTCAGGGCCCCCCAACAGATGCACCAGCTGTGGACACAGCTGAGCAGGTCTACATATCCTCTCTGGCTCTGCTCAAGGTAACCACACACTTCCAAACAAAAAACATCCCTCTAACCTTAAATGCTAATTTTGTACATCTAGAACAAAAACATTTTTGTGCAGGTGTTTTATAAAAAGATTAAATTGCCTCTATTAGTTTGGTTAGTTCTATATCTAGAACATAATTTCTAAAATCTGCCATCATGTTTTGTCATACAGCTTTCTTTAGTAAGTTTGTTTCTGACTGGATGCCAGGACATGTCAAAGACACTGTTTTTAATTATGGTTTACATATTGAACTAGAGTTTAATAGAATGTTTTGTCCTTTTTCCTAAATATGAGTATCTTTGTTCTTTTTCAGACTTTTGTCAAGATTAGCTCATATTCTCCTAGCACTGTCTTTTTTTTAAATCTTATTACTAGTCCTGTGGAGCTCTTCTGTGGCAAAACCTTCAATATTTCGTACTTCTTGTGAAACTCTGTGACCTCTAACTCGCATCTTCTCTTTGTCAGATGTTGAAACACGGCCGTGCCGGTGTACCAATGGAAGTCATGGGACTGATGCTGGGAGAATTTGTCGACGACTACACAGTGCGAGTGATTGATGTGTTTGCCATGCCCCAGTCTGGAACAGTATGTATTTTCCCAAAATCCAAAATGATTCACATTATAAATGATCTGAACTCAAAGCCTTCTTACGTACCTGCTGAATTAATTAACTACTAATTAATTAACTCTATGCTTTTGTGATAAATGGCTTGTTTTGCTCTGACTTTTATTGTTTGGACAAAATACACATCATCATTACTAAAATCCACTTTTGTGCCTCACAGGGTGTGAGTGTTGAAGCAGTCGACCCAGTGTTCCAGGCTAAGATGTTGGACATGTTGAAGCAGACTGGCAGGTAAAATGATAACACACATCAACAGACATTAAATAACCTCACAACTTGTTTCTCTATCATTTTAACATTTGCTGTGTCTGCCCTTCGTATCACTCATCAGACCAGAAATGGTGGTGGGATGGTACCACAGTCACCCTGGTTTTGGCTGCTGGCTGTCAGGCGTGGACATAAACACACAGCAGAGCTTTGAAGCCCTGTCAGAGCGAGCCGTCGCTGTGGTGGTTGATCCCATTCAGAGCGTCAAAGGAAAGGTAACCTTGTCCTTCAGCTCTGGAAGAATCTGGTGTTGATTCAAACAAGATCTGATTGTAATTCTGAAGTTAAAGTGCATCAGAAAGACCTTCAATAAACCTGTGCTTTGTGTTTTTTAGGTTGTTATTGATGCCTTCAGGTTGATCAATGCCAACATGATGGTATTGGGTCATGAACCGAGGCAAACCACATCCAACTTGGGCCATTTGAACAAGCCCTCTATCCAGGTAACATGTTCTACACGATACCATCGCCATTTAAGTCAGTGTTTGTCAACTGGTGGGTCCCGACCCAAAAATAAGTTGCGGACACGTTCTGCATGGGTCATGAACAGCTGGTCAAAAAAGTAAACACTTGATGCGAGATTTGATATTTTCTGTATATGCAACTTTAGTAGTTGTTATTCTCATGTTGTCCCCTTCATGTGCTCTGAAATGCACTTTACTCTATAAAACATTTGGATTTATGTTAAAGATTAGAGTCTTTTTAAAGGTTTTGTTTTAATATAAAATAAATTTGCTTGGTTTAATTCTATAAAAGTGGGTCACGACTTTAGGACCATGGGAAAATGTGGGTCCCAGAGTGAGACCAGATGAGAACCACTGATTTAAGTGACATTTTTTTAAAAGCAATGGAATAACTGTTCCCTGCATCTTGAGTTTCTGTGTTCTGACATTATGTTTGTAACTTTTCCTGTTTCAGGCTCTCATTCATGGACTGAACAGACACTACTACTCCATCACCATCAATTACAGGAAAAATGAGCTGGAGCAGAAGGTGAGAAAATACCCTAGTACAAAGTCATTTCATTTGGATGCTTATGTTTTTATCAAATATAACAAAACCAACCCTTTTGTTCTCCAGATGCTGTTGAACCTGCACAAGAAGAGCTGGATGGAGGGTCTGACCCTGCAGGATTACAGTGAGCACTGCAAGCTCAATGAGACGATTGTTAAAGAGATGTTGGAGCTGGCCAAGAACTACAACAAGGTACAAATTAAAGAACAACAACTGCCTAAAATGTCCTGAAAAGCACTTTTAATTCTGCTCTTCAAAGGACTGAGGTGACTTTAAAACAGCACCAAAAGGGGAACACTGGTTCCAGTATGTTTTCATTTTTATGGTGCCTGTTCTTAAAAAGTTTGAAAAGATTACTGAAATCTTAATTTATAATAAAATGGTAAAAAAATGTTCATGAGGACAAAAAAAAAAAAAAATTAAACCCTCAAATAATTCAGTTAATATACCTTGCAATGGGTAATATTAAATACTAGCACGCATGACTAATACTGGCTCTGTGATAGAGCATGCATGCAGTGTTTGGCTTTTACAACATATTTACTGTCGTGAATGGCCAGGATATTTTCTAACTTTATTTCCCAGAGAAAGTGTTATATGCACATCAAAATGCTCTCAGAACATATACTCTTGGCATGCCTTCTCAATCAATCAATTAAACTTTAATTATAAAGCACTTTTCCTACAAAGAATGTAACGCAAAGTGCTTTACATTAAATTTAAAACAAAAACTATTCCCAGGTGACAACCCCCCACCCCACACACACACGACCTTACCCCACCCAACAATACAATCTCATCTAAAGCCACACACACACACACACACACACACACACACACACACACACACACACACACACACACACACACACACACACACACACACTAAGATGGTGGACATGAGCACTAAGACCCCTTTTTCCACCTCAGGCTGTTGAAGAGGAGGACAAAATGACCCCGGAGCAGCTCGCAATCAAGAACGTTGGAAAACAGGTAACAATGAAATTTCACGCCTCTTTTATACAAACAGTTTTATGACTAAATCACTCTTAAATTTGTTGAATTACTCCGTGGTTAGGGCCCAGTGCATGAATTACAATAAAAGCAAACATGCATATCTGTCTGAGGAGAGAATTGATACAAACATGCATAGAGCAGATTACCTTTTTATTAGAATTTGTTAGGACACAGTTTTGTTAGTGTTAAAACATAATCATAAATCAAACCTCATGGTTGGTGTTTTTGTCCACGAAATAATTTTACTTTTCGCCTTGCAGGATCCCAAGAGGCACTTGGAGGAGCATGTTGATGTTTTAATGACATCCAACATCGTTCAGTGCTTAGCTGCCATGCTCGACACTGTAGTTTTCCAGTGAACGCCCCGTGTGTATATATTGCAACCCTGTTTCTTTTATATAAAATAAATGTATGTATGAAATGAAAACACTGGCGTGGTTGCTTACTAATTTATACAACACAACAAGCTGCAGCACAAGTGAGACCTCGTTTGATGTTGATGTAATACCCGCCCCAACCACTGGATGGTGCTGAAGTACAGTTACATTGATGAAGTTTTGATCTCTTTTCAAATAGGCTTGGTTGCTTCAGTTGGAAGTGGCGTCACTTCAAGGCTTTTGTGCAAATTTTCATCATTTTTGCAGAGTTGTGGGGATTAATGGAGAGTTTTTGGTTTATTGAATAAGTTTGATGTAACAGATGGAAGGACAGACTTCAGAAGGAAACTGCAGTTTTCTTTTCCAAAACAACAAACTCAAGAACCGAGTATGTGTGCACCATAAACTCAGCCTGCCACACTTTGAACTTCTGCCTGGTGACCCTATGAACCCTGCTTCTTCCATCAGCTCAGTCTGAGAGTTCAAGAAATGATGCTTCTCTTTAAACATTGGCTTTATGTCCCTGAAAAGCAGAAGGATGATGGGTGATGAAAGCCTCATAACCTAGCTGACCCTTTGTCATCTCAGTTTTGCTTAAGTTTGCGTCTATGATGTACAGTAGACGCACGTCAAAATGTGACGTGAGTATTCCGCTGTGAGGACATGAAAAGAGGAATCAGGTCCTACATCTTTCCACTGAATTGCAGATTTTGCAATTTCATTTTTTTCTGTCAAAAAGAGAAAAAAATCAGGATTGTGTAGACATTAACCTGATAGAAAATATGATCAAAATTAGGCGTTAATCCAAATGTAAAATCATCCAAGATATTAACTTTGAGTGGAAACAAGTTAAATACGTCCTGCGTCTGAATTAAAATTATAGTCTGAGTTGATTTGATCGGGTTTTTCTTGCAAGAGTAAAAGTGCTTTCACATTGGGAGCCAAGCCAAACAGCTGATATTCCTTTAAGAAGCTTGATAATGTAGTTTACAGGATGTCAGCCAGAGATGCAGCTCGTATTGCAATAAAAGCAAAGAACACTGAGCATAAGGTCTTTTTCCAGATGCAGAGTATACATGAACTCTGACAGATGTGGGCCCCACCAGAAAGATCCGCTTAAAAGATGTTCAAATTACGTCATTTAGTTAACTCCTGAAAGACATCTGTGCAACTGTTCGAGACAGAAATTGGCTCCCTCATTCAGCACATTCTGAAAAAATGAGAAAATGCGAAACTGTGAAATGAAACACCTTTCCTCAGGCCTTTTGGGGAAAGACAAAGTTGGCCGTAAATGGTGAATTAATAACCCGGCAGTTGAGAAATCCCCAGCTGTACTGGATCCATGTTGGAGCTGGCCAGATTGAATGCTTAAGCTACAAAATCCAAACTTATTTGAAATGGAGGTTCACAAAAAGCTCAGAGATGAGTCTCTTCATTGTTCGCTGTTTTGGAAAAAAAAAAAAAGAGCAAAAGTGACCATCTGGGATACCCTCATTGTAGATATCTCTATTCTTTGCTACCCTTAAAGTAAATGTTCTCTGCTAAATAAAACTGCAGACTAAACATGAGGATGAGCTTTCAGATGTCCTGATTTGCAAGAAAAGAGGTTAAGTGCTCTCTCAGTGACAACAACTTCATACTGAGCAGATATGGGCCGCCTTGCATGCACAAGAGGAGTCTCCTCAGTGGTAAATTGGTGATTATTTTACAGCACATATAGACACATTACAATAACATGAATCTTTACCACGATAAGAAACAGTTTCCTTAGCATCACAATTTTTTGTGTTAGTGCCCTATCCTGCTACTAATGCTCCCTTTTTATTGCATAGCCTAAACAGTCCCAGTCCAGCACTGACAGCATGTTAGTTTTAATCATTTTGTAAAGCCGAGTTCATGGGGAGCTGGTCTGCGCAGTCACGAGTTTGTGCACACTCATTTGTTCACTCCATTTTAGGGTCTGAATTATCAAACCGGGTTTTCATTCTGGCCAGCTGAAATCACAGAGACGCGGTCCATTCTGTTGTAAATGTTATAGATGTCTCACCGAGATTACAGACCTAAAAGACCAGCATGCAGCCTGAACAGAAGCCATATGAGTCAGGCAGTAACAACAAAACAATGTTATCTCACTCAGGATGTGATAAGAGACTTCCCCTGAAGAAAAAATGCAGTGCAGCACAAGTCTGAACCAAGTCTTTGGTGCTCTAAAGAAAAGTCTGCTTTGCTTTCATCTCTCTCTATGAGTCTGAGTAACATAAATATAATTTCAGACGTAATGTATTGAGTTTAGATCCAGCTGAACTTTTTTCTTTATCGAAAAAAGAGAAAAACAAAAAACCACAGATTTGTTTTTCTCTCTTTATGCATGGACACCCAAAAAAGAACCATGTCATGCACGTGCTCTTCTCCAAACTGATGTTATGCCTCCTGCTTTCCACGGGTTATGACAAACCACTTCCAAGCAGGGGAGTTAAAGGTGGAGGCTGTAAACAACAGGGACTTTAATAAACCCTGATGCTATTTGGTGTGGTTTAGGAGGACAGATCACTCCCCCCAGACCACAGCCAAGAACCCAGACCCGGCCCCGCCTCAGTAGATGGGAGCCAAAGGATGACAGAGCGAAGGATTTTTGAGAGAGATTTATTTGAGGAGAGAATTACATAATGTGAAAATTCATGCAAGAAAGACGAAGAAAAGCTCAGTTTTATGGTTTGTTCTTGACATCTATTGATAAAAGAGTCGATTTATTAGCTGAATTTTTTAATGATGTCATTTGACGATGATTCTGGATGTTGATATAATATGTTTGTCCAGATTGAATATCATGACAGCTATTGGACACATGGCATGGAAAATCATTACTTCATTGGATAAATTGGTAACCCTTAATTATAGCCAATAACATCTCAAAGGGTTTAATTATCCTGTGTAATGTGTTTGGTGGATTGGCACAAAGTTGCGTCATTCATAGTTTCCAGATGACAAAGCTGATTGTTTTTTTGTTTTTAAATGAAACAGCACGGCGATTGTGGGAGCTATTATTGTCAAATATGGTTAACATGGACATACTTTCCTCAAGTTGAACTTTTAACACCTTATTCAACCACAAGAAACACTTTCAAAAGCTTAGTTGGTGGAGAGGGCACCAGGGCAGTCTAGCCAGGGTTCAGTTCAAACCTACAGAGCCTCTGTTAAATTTCATCCCTTTACTGTTTCCTACATTTCCTGCTCTTGTTTAGTTCTTATCAAAGTCAAAGTCTGGACTTAGTGATGGCCAGCAGAATACAATCCCAGAATCTCAGACTCTGTCCTCACTCAAAAGCAAACAAAAGCTCATGTTTTTTGATATTCGAAGGCCTTGGATTGACTTTTGATTCAGACTGATTTATATGAGTTGAAGTAGTTGAGGGGCAAGAAAGTTATGCATATGTAGTTATAATTCTAAGTTAATAGAAACACGATTTGACATCCTCATTTACCTGCTTCTAGAAAGAAAAACTCCTAACTGAAGATAATACCACAGCTTTTGGTTACAGCATCCATATGATTTGACAGTTTTCCTACCTTTGATTTGGTTAGTTTTCTTCAGCTGACGTATAAATAAGAAAGAAAATTGGACCTAGGACTCAGCCCTGGGGGACCCCATGGGAAACATTTGATTGATGGCAGTAAACCAGTATATATGGAAGTATCACATGCAATATGACAGAACCTTAAGAATTTGTATTGACTTCTCTTTTTGTTCTACACATCAAATTGGTTTGGGGAGAATGTGCATACTTTGCAGCATATATTATGTGAGAAACTGAATATGTTTCTGCTTAATCATCATTACACACGTGTGTGAATTTCTGCACATCTGGAGGGGCATCCCTTCAGGGCTGTAAACACTCACACAACAACCCAGACCTGCTTTAAAACACCCCACATGAAATTCTTTCTCCATTTCCATTGTATTTTACCTTCTCTCCTCTTCCCGTTAAGTGTGAGCAGTCAAAGTTAAAGAGGACCTTTTGGGCATTTAAGTGTAATATAATCTGTCAGACAGCTGTGTTATGTCAGCTTCCTGGCAGACTCTCCGCTCCATCAGTCAAAGTGCCCCAAACCTGCACACATCAGTCTTTAACACACCAATTCAGCCAATAAATAAACAGATCTGCTCCCTCTGCTCAGTCTAGTTCAGGGCGGCAGTGTTTTCTGGCAAACGCTAATGTATACTACAACATGTGAAAAATGGTGCTTGCTACTGGGAGAGGGGGCATGACATTTGGGTTCGGTGGAATGTGGACTGTGTTTATACTTAGCACTAAATCAAACGCAGAACCAGACAGGAGGCTTTGGATCATAGTAATTGTCTGCAAAGCTGGCCAGCCATGTACAATCAAACTCAGAGAAAAGTATGAATGAATAACAGAGATGGCAAGGCAGTCATGCGGTATCTATCGCCACAGTTGAAATTCCAGGTTAGGAATACATACGGCGTGACTAAGGTTTTCTCTGTAAAAGAGAAATGAAAGGAAAAGGATTTACGGGAAGAAAAAGGTAAAACTGTCTCTAAAACTTGTATGCCTTTCAAGCCTTTAAATAAAATTCAGAAAAACAAGAAAGAAATTTAAGTTATGATAATATAAAAGAGACAACCAAACATCACAATGTGAAAGTCTGCATTGACCGAAGGAGATGAAAAAGTTCTCTTTCGGGTTTCTTTGACTTTGATCTGTACTGTTGAAAACAGCAGAGAACAGGAACAATGGACCCTTTCCTGAGGGTGTAAAAGTCATGTACAGGGTGTGTGTGTGTGTGGGTGGCTGAGTGTGTGTGGATTGTGGTCTTACAAAACAGTGACCATCTCTAGCCTGAACTCATTTGTACATCTAGTCAGTTCTTCAGGACTCAAAGTTGATGCTGAGGTTGTCGTGATAATGACAGAGAATCTTTTGCCAAAACGCAAATGTTTAAACAGTCCACAGTTATCTTTGTTATGTACACATATTATGTATACAGGACTGTTATGCCTCCTGTTATTTGAGTCACACTGTAGAAACAGACAAGCTCTGTGTTTGAAGATCTTTTTGTCTGTGTTGATTTTGGACCCTCCTGTGGACAAAGTGGTCTTGTTGTCTTCAAACTGTCAAACGGATTTTAAATGTATCACTCAAAGTGAATTGTTGCCATGGAGGACCTACCCTCTTGTTGCATCACATGTAATTTCTCACCTCAAAGAAGAACTTTTATGATCATTTCTTCATTGAAATGCAATCAGATTGAGCCGATGAGACAGAAGAGCTACCACGTCTGCAATGCAAAATGATTAATATGCTGATTATTATTTCAAGGAAATAATGATCATAAATGTTCTTCCTTGAGCTGCGTCACCCCGCTGTGGTAATGTACTCACCTGAGGCCTCCATACAAACAAGCGGCTGCTGGAAGAGAGTAGGTGAGTTGTGTTTAGTCTCTTTGCTAAAGAAATCGGGCAAAGCTAAAAAGATGTTTGGTGGCTAGTACTATGGCTGGGACCCTATGTGTACTGTTGATGAAGTTGTGTTTGACCCTGATTTAATTTTACGCCAGAATACCCCTTTAAGCAGCTTTGGACACAAATGCAACAGCTCTGTATTTAAAAAGTAAGATCTCTTCAGTTTGCCATCACATTATTTGTGTGTTTCCTGGTTTTACCCAAAGTGCTTTTGCTCGATGAAATCAAGAAACTGTTAATTGTGGGCTCAGTGGTAGAGACGGTTGTCAATCACAAGGTTTGAGGTTTTGCCTCAGGTCTTGCTGTCCACATGTCTAAATGTCTTTTGACAAGACCCTGAACCCTAAACTGCCTCTTGTGGCTGTGTCAGCTATAGATGAAGAGAATTGGTAAAAAGTGAAAGGCACTTAACACAGCAGTTTCTGCCATCCATGAACAGTTGAAGTGTGCTTTGAGCGAGCAGAGGACCAGAGAAAGCCTCAGATAAGCACTGTCCAATTACCATTTCAAATGCATTGTTGATGACAGACGCACTCAGGAGGTCTGCTGCAAAGAATCAATCAAAAAACAACTCCCGAAGGTTAAAAAATTTTATTGCACTGATTTCATAATTATGAAAACATAGATTTCATCCTTTGGTGTGTGTGTTATTTTTTTTAATATGTTGACACTGTGGTTGACAGACTGTCTTGTAACCGCAAGTCATGTGAACTGAATCGTGCTCTGCAGATGTGAGTCTGAGGTGACAGTGATGATTGTGAAGATTTTGTCCTCTGGGCCATGCCAAACTGTGGTGAACTGCTGACTCCTGGGAAAAGGAAACACTGACTCAGACTCCCATTTGTTTTCAGGCATGTGCAAAAGAGCTTGGTTTCTGCAAGGAGGGCCGGCGGCCAAAATTCAAAGCAGGGAGTCTACTGTTGATCGTTTCTTATAATTATGTGAAGTCATTTCTCCTCATGTTTCTGCTCTTTGTCTATGTTATATAATAAAACCATATGCTTTCAATCCACAGGAGAGAGTCCAAAGAAAATAAGCAGAAGAATTTGCCAGAACCTCTTATCTTCCAAACAAAGATAAACAGAGAAAGGGAATAGCCTACCTCCCTCAGAGTGTTTGTCTAAAGGTGGCTCCTACAGTATCAGTCAGACAAATGATAGAAAGGAAGGAGGAAATGATCAAAAAAAAAACAAGTACACAGAGACCCTTCTGTACTGTCAAAAGCTTCACTCATGTTTACCTCTCCTTAGTAAAAACTAGTATACTTAAAGTTCATTTAATCAAGTATGCTTGAGTATAGGTATAATTACAGTATATCAAGTGTACTACCGACCATGTACTTTTAGTGTACTACAAAGTATACAAATTAAATACTTCTTCAGACTAAATTGTAACATTTCTGGTTTATAAAAGTACACTTGAAGCATACTTAAAAGTAAACTTATTGGTATACTCTTAGTTTGCTAGTGATAAACTTCTAGTCCCTTTTTGAGTTTATAAAAGTACACTCATACCTTTATTTATTTACTTATTATTATTGTTATTATCAAGCCTGTGACTACAGTGGGGACCACAGTCCCCAACATGGGGCACACTTTATTTCACTTGACTATCTGCGTACTGACTCTGAAGCACAATTAAAATGACCTTTGGTGTGCTATTATTTCAATAGTAGTACATATTTGTAGACTTGGCTTGTACTGCTTTTTTAAAAGAGTATACTCTATAAAAGTATACTCTTAAAATAAGATATATACAGGTAGTCACTGACCAAGTACACTTAAACCCATGGCACAAATACTGTACATACTTAAGTATATCTTGAACAGAAGTTTATGTCTAAGTATGCATTAAATACATTTAGACTTTTAGTATAATTCTTGGTACAATCCAAGTATACTTAACATTAGTTTTGTTAAGTATATCTCTGAAAAGTCCACAAAAGTAAACTGAAAGCATACTTAGTTTAAAAGCAGTATACTTGAAGTACACTTCAACACACTTCTTTTTGGTAAGGGCCCTCAGGTTTTTTTTATTTTCAGGAAACCAGAGGTTTTGGGGAAACAGAAGATTTCAGGGAATAAATTAACTCACTTTGTCCTCTCACAGGATTGTTTTTGTTCTTCACTGCTAATGCGTATTTTCTTTTGGGTTACCACACGTGCTTTGCCCCACAGCCTTCACTTCCACACTTGTGGTACAGTAATGACAGTAACGCCAGGCTGTGGTGTTGTGATGTTACTTGTTGCCTGGGACATTTCCACTCATCTCTGTAATACCATTTAGCGGTCTCAGATTGATGATGTCACTGTCCACAGTTTCCACCGCAGCTGAGGGCCTGCAGAGATGAAGGGAGAGGGTGTGGTGTGTGCAGTCAGACTGGCTGCGTTTGCACAGGAAAGAGAGGGTCCTGCAGAACAAACCTACAAAAGAGAGGGGCTGTTTTCATTGGTCGAGTCACCGTCTGGTTCTGTGTTATTTAAGTCAATACTGAACTCTACAGCTCTCCTCCACATGCATCCACACTCTCAGATGTTGAGCGGCTCTCCGTTCTATGGTAAACTTTGGCTCATGGTTATATAACATTTTAGTTCCCTCAAAGTGGTAGTAACAGGATATAGGGTAAGTAGTGGTTTGTACACGGAAAACGGAAAATAAAACAGCAGATGTTATGAAAATTCTCCACCACATGGATGAAAATCTGTTAATTCAGTCAAAAACATTCATAATGTAAATAAGGTGTGCTAAGGCCTGGACACTGATGGGAAATATAAAGGAAGATATTAGTGGGAGATGAATTCATGCAGGGTTTCTGGTTTGTCTCCGCCTCTTCTTTATACCATAATCCAGACAGCTGGAAAGGAGTGTCAAATGAACCTTCAGTGAAATCACAGGAGATCTTAATATCCTAATATTTTTGCCAGATGATGAAGCTGTAGCCTCAGAAACACAGATTAAGGTTTGATGGTAGGAAAAGTAGAATATCTTTTCATTTTCCCGGAAATTTTTATAGAAAAACTTTGAAGAGAGAAAAGATAAAGTTTAGATAAAGTTTAACGCTCTTTCACATCACAATGACTCCACTGAGTTACTGCTGATTGCATCTATACTTAATAACCTCAACTAACTGTGTGTAAGAGTCTCTAACTCTTAAACATGTATCTCATGTTTTCCACAAGAAACAAAAAACACAAAAATGACTGAAAATGAGTTTTGTTTCCTCATTTATAGAAAGTCACATCATTTCTTTTACTTCTTGGGAATGTGACCACTCCACTGTGGCCTCTCCACAGATACCTCCAGACTTCCTCTTTGGTTTGTCACCCACAACAAACCAAAACAAACCAAGAATCTCCACAAGAAACACAAACTTTCACAATGTCCCGTCATCGTCACATCTGCAGCAGCAGAGGTTATAGTTAGATTTTACTGTATAGCATCATACTTCTCTGTCTGTCTGTCTGTCTGTCTGGAGGAGTGTTACTCATTTCACAATGTTTAGTTCAACTGTAGTTCACAATGATAAACTGTATCTACATAAATATGTTTTCTGCGTAGATAAGTATTCAAATACGGTCAATCCCTGATATGTGACTTCCTTTACCTGTGCCTACATCTCACACCCCCTGTTGCATAACAGTGTCCATGACTCAGATGAACAGCGGATCACAGTTTTAATATGTGAACACGTGAAAATGTTCAGACGATTGAAGTAAGCAGAATGAGGTCTGTGGATGTTGTCTGCTGTGTGCCTTGGGGGGGAACATGAGCTGTATAATTACAGGATTGATGAGAGATGCTGAACACAAAAACATGCACAAGCATACACATGCACATGATGTCATGCGTGGGGACCTGTACTGTCATTTGTTTGGCGGTCTTCAATGATACATGGCTGGATGGTTCACCCCGAGTCCAATACTGATGTTGTGCCTGGAATTGAGCTCAAAGTCAGCCAAGGTGCACAGATCAGGGTCTTCAGGGGTCTTGAGAGTCTTCTAGAGTTGTTGGCTCCTGCTCCTATGTGATGTTTTGCATCTTTTCTGTCCTCTTTGTTGTTACGGTTTCTTGTAAGAGCAGCACAGATTTGTAAATTCATTTACTGGCAAACTGCATAATGAAAGAAACCTTTTAGTCATATCTGAAAATGTTCTGGCGTTCTCATTTTGTTTCCAAGAGCATGAGGGGCTTAATGGGCTTGTAACTCTAATTACTGTGGCAAGCTGCAATTGTGTGCCTACTTTGAGATTTAACAGGGAGAACTCCTTTTGCTTGTTTCTTAATGTTTTCTCCGTGCAGACAAGGATTCTGCTGGGAAATAACTTAATAAGTTCTGTCAGTGTGCTTGTCCAAGGACTGTGAGTAATTCTCTCACAGCTTGGTTCTGATTTTTTTTATTGCATCAATGCCATACATGTGAGTCACAGCCAACCGAGGACATTGTCAGAGTTTATAAGTACAACAACTTCTTGTCACTTGGCTCTCAGTAAGAGATGTAAAATCAATCCTTAACGGTCACGTTCAAGTAGCAAACACACAGTAGGCTTAGAGCGCTTTGACTGTAGTTTTTGGCTCTGTCTGGCACAGCCTGGGAAACATTTTGGCATTTCCTGTAGAAAACATCACCGAGGAGGGCTGCAGTCCGTCTCACAAGGAGCCAAATGGAGAAAAGTGTCCAGCCAGAGACCAAATAAGGGAGCTGAGAGGAAAGGAGAGTGGCGAATGGTGAAAAAGGATGATAATATCAGACCAGGTGGAATGACATCCCCACACACATCAAAATATTTCTTTGATGATGCTGCTCTAGTATAAACTCCTCCAACTTCCTTTCACCTGGAAACAAAATTTGTCCTATTTCGGCTTAAAAGACATATCTGTAGTCTTGCTTGTTTTATTCCATACTGCAGCAGACTTTTCCTTTCTAAAACTCTCACAAGTTTTTAAATTGCCTCTCTTTTGCTGAACTGGTGTAATCAGTCAATGGGTTCAATTTGCTCTTATGTAAAATTAATACAGACTTTGTCTATAAATCTCAGCCAGGGGTTGGAATGATGTGTCACTTTTACAGTCTATGGGAACAACTTATAAAACTTTAATAAGAGTGTGGGAACTGACCTCCTCCTTGGTACAGTAAGTCCAGTTTTCTTTGACTTAGTGTCTCCAGGTATAATGTGTAAAGCAACTTTCAGGGTCTTTAGACATGACTGATAGCTGATTTATCACAATAAACAAAAAGAAAGCTTTATTTAAAATCACAACCACTTGGATTCAGGAGTTTGTTTGCTTAATTTTGCCGAACAGAAGCATGCAGATGTTAAAGAGAAGAGGTCCAAGGATTGAGCCTTGGGGAACTCCAAAATTACAATATTTTGTAACCACTTGGACATAGCCAAACAAACAAACAAAATAACTTCTTTATTTGATTATTGGCCCACTTTGGATTGTTTCAGAGTTTTTTCCAGTCTGTTTAGAATTGCTGAATATAAAAGGTGTTTCTAGAAAACTTGACATCAAATTGGCTGGAGACCTGAAATTAAAACAAACAAATGGATTCATGCAGAGTTCAAGCTACCATCTGGTTGCAGATATACTCTGCCTTGGTGTCCAAACACATTCAAGAACTTACTAGTCTCTAATCTGGCTCCCAAACAGCACCGTAGACGTTTTTGTCTCCTTGATGTGAGTATTGTGTGAACAAGACTTAACGTTTTACTTGTTTAAGTCACTGCTGGCTGTCAAATCACCCCTTAACCCTCACCTTCATCAATACTTGGGAAGCAAGACCAAATACAAAAAAGCTTAAATAGTTGCCATATTACAAAAAAGCATTTCAACTTCAATATTCTTGAATTAAGTTTTGCTGAGTTGTTGGGTAGCAACATCCATGTCCGGTTACGGGTTTGTACAATCAGTCCTTGTCCGTCTTTATAGGGCAGACGACACTTTTGGTCCCGACACAATCATCATCTTACCAAGATGCGAAATGCTATTATACCCCTTCTGTTAGCCACCAGGAGAGTCATTGTCTGGGTGTGAACTGTGACCCACGCTTCACTCAGCAGCAGACTACCCATCTCCAGACCCCCCACCTCCTTCATCTGTCTGAATTAAGCTTTCCTAGCCCTGCTGTGTTCACTGTGTAGCATCTCTAGTATAAGTGGTCAAACAGAATACCAACAAAAACAGAAGACAGAGAGAAGACTTCTTCCTTTAACTCTGGGAAACCACATGCATCATACAAATGGAGACTAAAAAGACAAATCGGCAGACTTTGTTTGCTAAGGTGTCTGTGTATTTCCTCGCCTGTGCATATTTGTGGAGAAGTCTGACTATTTATGAGTAGATGGGTCTGTAGTGGTCTGCATGAGTGTTTTGGCTGAACCTTCAGTTCCAGACAGCTGCAGGCCTTCTCTCTTATCTAGTAAAATCTTGTCCTGTTCAAGATTTAACCATGGTGTGGTTCCTTCATGTGCATCCTAAATGAGTTTGGCTGTTTTCTTCCTGTTGATTATTCTCCCTCTGAACTCTTTTATCCAATACTAGCTATATCATGTGGGTTTGTCATGCATTTCCCAAAACAGATGGCCTCACCTGGGACAAGACAGGTGGGCCTCCTCCCCCATGTGGCCCCAGGTGCGCTGGCACGTCTATGTCGTCTAGACAGGAACGAGTGAGTAATGGTGATGCTTACAGCAAAGTACACAGTTAATGATATTTCCCCTCCCTGGTTTGGAAAGTGGTTCAACATCACCAGGGTTCAGATGCAGAAAATATTTCAGGGTGATACTCTATGAAAAGTGAATGTTTGCCTGTTTGTGTGTGTGGTTGTGGTTTTGCCAATGGATCGCTGCTTTGGCAGGGGAATCGTTTTTTTCTCGCTGCCTTAAAAGTACACATTGGAAGACAGAGAGGAAAGGAGGCGGAATGAGAAAAACACGCAGCCCAGCACAGAGAAGGTGAAACTCTGACTTACATTCCATTACTTGCCATGAACCAGTAAACCCTGACTCCACTTCCCTGCCGGGAAAGTGAAAATCCGCTTCTTGTCAAAAATGGGGATAAGAATAAGGAGGCAGGAATATACCCAGCTCTGTAGGCCGAGTGCAGATAGCTTACAATAATGAAGACACAACAACCTATTGTGTAACAAAACACAGTGAACCAGCATCATGGAAACTGCTCAGTCGTTTGGACACAATGATTTCAATGACAACAATGTGCCTAAAGAGGCTGTGATTGGATCCCTGCTGGCTCAGCGTATTGGCACAAACAGCTTTTAGTGCAGGGGGAAATTAATGTACGTACTCATTAAGGACAAAAATGTGTTTTTTTTTTCCTGGGTATGTTTTGTCTGACTGCTGGCTGGTTTCTACCTTGGTCTGTTTAACCGCTCCTCAAATCCACGTTGGCCCCTCTGAAAGCTCCTCTTTGTCTTGTCTCACCGGTAGCTTTTTGAGGCAACCTACTCAGTCAGAGATGACGAAGCAGGCAGGTTGTCGGGAGAGCGTTCAAACGCACGTCGCAGACACACACCAACCGTGTGAGTAACCAGACTGACCGAGGTCAGGGCAGAATGAATCCCTCTACGGCGCTGCCCGTGGAGCTTCCTGTAAGTCCTTTGGAAAAGTGCCCTGTCTGTGCAAATATTATCACCTTTCTGCTGTCAGTCTAATCAGGAATTCATTAGTGTGATGAGCTGTGGCCTCTGCTTTAGAAGATAATCAGTCTTAGTCGGTATGACAACAGGAAAAGGCACAGACGTTTTCACATGGATCCCAAATTCTGTCCTTGTCTGCAAGGCAGTACAAAGAGGCTATTATTTTATTTCTATGTGAAAACAAAATGCACACTTGTTTCCTCTATTTTCCTGCAGTTGCCTCATTAAAACCACACCAACAGTCTGGGACATGAACCCTAAAGGAAAGCACAGCTCCTTCTTTTCACATTAGCTAAATACACAGTGCAGTGAGTGTGAAAAGAGAGGTTAAAGTAGCATCCTTGAAGCACGTAGCATACACGCCAAAAACTGAAAAACTGTTGTTTGATCAGGGAGGACCCGAGAAGGACAGAGAGGAGACACTTTTATATTCCACATAAGTGTCGTCCAAAGCTGAGGTTATGTTTGCAAAGGCAAATGAAGTTCATAGTGTCACAAAATGAAAACCCACAGTAATTCAGGCACCCACAATGATTCTCACAACCCCACACGCGTTACAGTGTTTTTGTTATTTATAAAAACAACAGAATCATTATGTTGGTTTTAATATCTGCAGCTTTAGATTCACAGATTCATCCGTCCCTCTTGTTAGGAACACTTCTTGTTACTACAGAAAACTAGGTGGAAAAACAGGAATATTAAAACCAAAAATGTCAAAATTTAAATTTGCACCTTTGTGTCAGTCTGGGACAACTGTAGAGTGGCTTTGCTTGATTTGCAACTCAGGAACTTTGTATTTATCTTTTAAAAACGTTCAGTGATACAAAGTCAGACACAGTTCCTAAGTGACTGCTGTTATATTACTTAAAGTTTGTGGTTGTGAGTCTTCATGGAGGGTCCTTATAGATAAAGCAGCCTCAGGTTTCAGTTAGGGTGTGGATGAGGTTATGAAGACAGTTATGATGTCGCTGTTTTGACGCAACAACGTAAAATCTTCCCCGTCTTTTGGTGAACTCGTCTCAAAGAAAATAGCAGCAACTTCCCCTCGCAACCAAAAGACAAAACCTGGTTTAATTTTAATCATTTGATCAACATCTTCAAGTATTTCAGGGAGTAACAATCACTTCTGACTATGTTTCTATGTTAAGTTTTTTTTTTTTCCAGCAGAGAAATGCTCACCTCAGGTAAAGGTCTTAGTCTTAAATTCAGACTTTTAAGCACGTCTTTTTGTCAACTTTTAAAGCAACAGGCCGGCTCATCTTGAATGAGTGGGCCTCTGTGTTGATCATTGATCTCTGCAGTATTAGGAAAATATGTATGCACATGTTAAGGTTTAAATATTCAGCATTTAGAAGTCAAAATATGGTGCAAATCAGCATTTGCAGTAAGACTTGCATGTTGACTTGCAGTTTGCGTATAAAAAGTTTAAAATGAGTTTCACATGTCTTTTGTTTTTCCCCTGAAAAGTTGACATGCATCTCTGTACGTCACTGCTTATCTAAATGAGCCGTTCTTCTCGCTCTGTTCTTCACAGTGAAGCCGTCTCGTCTCTTGGGTGTGTGAGCGTTCTGTTTGACTCAACCTATAATTCAGTTGATGAAACAGCGCCATCAGTGCCCATCACTCGTCGAGTCAAACCCCCGCTGTCACTCTCCACGCAGCCTCACCCAATCTGGTTTCCACAGTAACGCTGTCTTGTAGCACTGTGTTGTGGAATCTTGTGAAGCTCTTCGTCAGAGCGTTGGTTGCTACACGGCAGCCTGCTCTCTGCCTCTGACCTCTGGCATTTGTTGTCAGCAGACCAGCAGATAGCTTTCACATCCTGTGAAGAAAATGTAGACTGATTCAGAGCTGAATGATGACATGGAGCAGTGAGAATGCTGACGAGCCCAAAGTTTCTTGCTCAACCATTTTCTGTCCACTGCACAGCTGTTTGGAGAGTGTACTTTTGCACGAGTGCATGTTTTCTACTTCATGTTTTCAAGCTTCTGGATGTACAGGACTTTTTTTCTATATTTAAACAACCGCAAAGATGTGAGTTCACAAATCCTACCACTGTCACTTCATTAGAAACCAAGTAGGGGAACAACAAGAGCACAGCCAGACATGGGTGTAACAGCCGGACAGTCATCGCCCCCATTGCTGCTCATCTTCTTCACACCCTTCCAGTACACAAACCAACCATTTTACCCTCCAACTTTCTACCTTCTCAGCGTTCTTTCCACCTCTCTATCACTTCACACGTACCAAAATCCCTCCCAAGGTTATTCCATCCAGCTGTGGGCATCTGGCTCTCACTTCCCAAAATGCTCGTGCGCAGTATGGTGAAGCCAGGGTGGAGAACCACACGTTAAAAATAAGCGCTCTCCAGGCTCCGCATGTGTGAAACTTGGAAACCCATTGCAGAGGCTTTTTTTAGTTTTGGAAAAAGTTGTAGACATGCACAAAAAGCTGTTTTTCTACCAATTATTCTCTGTTAGCCAGCCAAGAGAAAACACATCGCTAATTTGGCAAAGCTCTGGCAGCAGACTAACCAAACCCTTCAAATAAGAAACTAGACGAGTGTACCGGCACATGGTGAAGGTGCAGGTCAAAACCCTTGCTTACAGTCATTTCCAGTCTCTAAGCAGTGGCAAAATGCTGTTTACAATCTGATCGTATCTCTGCACAAATCTATGATTTTACTGTCAGTGGTCATGTTGCATTGTGCGTCATAGACAAGACATGCAGACAACATAGCTATAACAGGGCCTAAAAAACGTTTATTGTTGTCTCTCAGTAACTGGATGATATATTTCCAGAAACTCTCTTTTCATTTTTTTCTATGCCAGACAAAATTAAATCCCTTCAAATGATGCGCTTGAACTGAGAGGTTTCTGCAAGTCTGGTCTCTCTTTATTATCTGTAATTTTTGTCATTTTTGCTGGATTTTTTTTCATATCTTTATTGTCTTTTTGTTGGCTGCTGATGGATACTTCTGCTAGACGAGGAGTTTACTCAAGAGAAGAGCTCCTTTCATTGAGAAAAAGCAAATCTGGACAACAACGACATACAATTCCAGAGGACCAATGGTAGTGGACGGCTCCTACCCACAGCCTTCAGACTTTACAACTCTTTTATAAATAGTAGATGACTTTTAGAGACACGACAAATGAGACGACAGACAATTGAATTTCCCTTCAGGGATCAATAAAGTTGTTCTTATTCTTATCTGTTAGACGTACACAACTGTTGTTGATAAGACCTTCTTATTAACCAAAGTTACATTTGTGATTCCATGAAGCTTTGAATCTAGATTTGCCACTTCCAATGGATTTTCATAGACAGGAGCTGAATTTATTCAAACCATCAGGATTTCTGAGGTTTTTCTGCAGTAAAGCCAGTTCCAGGTCTGCAGGATTAACAGATCAAGTTTTCACTACACTCTGCTCCCAAGTACAAATCACTCACTGAGGATTAACAGAAACTCTGCTGAAAGTATCCAGAGTACAGATAGATCATTGCTGAAAAATGGATCTTATGTATTGAAAACAGAGGCAGAAAGAGAAGAAGAGATGGGTTAGTTTGATTTGATATAAAGCAGGCAGAGGTTTTAACAGAGACGGCTCATAAATCTGAGAGTGAGACCCAACAGCTCAGGAAATTAAGTCATACCCCAAATACACAATTCTAGCAGGAACTGGACGTCTCCTTTGTGCACAAATATTTATACATTCCTCTGCAGCTGATCCCTCCCTTTATTTCACGAGCCCACATATCATTGTATAACATCTGTGCATGGTAAAGTTACACATTTTTCTCTGCAGCCTCCAACTCTCCTGTGTTTTCATCCTCCACAGTTTGGCGCTGTTTCACAAGTGGAAAGTATGTGGAGACTTTTTCCACCCTACTGAGATTAGTGACTCAGTCGTACTCTCTTTTAAAAAAAACAAAGACAGTGTTTTTGCTGTTTTCTTCCCCTGTTTTCCCAAAACCATGTGTTTTACTTTTTAGTCCTCAATTACCACTCGTCCCAGTCGCCCATGTGACGGGAAATATTGCACCACAGTCTCTCACACAGTAGCTGTTCTGCAGAGCAGACCCCTCAGTACAGTCATGACATGAACACAACAGCACGCTGCGGTTGGCTTTATTATTTTTCCCGTTTGCTCGTTTTTATTGAAACATTTCATTTCTTGGTAGGGATATAAACTCCCCACATCATAACCCTACAAACCCTCACATACTGTAGATAACTGTAGTTGGCTGACCAACAACTGTCAGCCATGTTGTGTTTTTATTAGGCTATAAAACCTTAAGATCTCAAGAATACACAATATATTTGGTCTAATAAATGTCCTGAGTTTATTGTAAAAAATAAGTGCACACATTCTTGTACTTTGAACTCGGAAATATCAATTACATGCAAAAATATTAATGTGCTCATTAAAAAATGAGCTACTCCTGCAGAAATTCAGAGGGATCCAGTGAATCACACTCAGAGGCTTAGGAGGGTTTTAAGCACCATGAAGGATGGAGGGGCCTAGTTTTATTTATTTTTAAGGCACAAAATCCCTGGCAGCACATTATGGTTGATGCCTTAATGTATTTTAATCATACACTGTTTAATTGATGAATTTATGACGTTCAGGTCTTTTAGTTATTTTTTTAAAAGCTGGGATTCCTCAAATTCACAGATGCCAGATTAAAAATACTCACATCTTTATTTCTTCAGAGAACTGATCCGTCTTCTAAACAGGACACTACATCACCCACCATCTAAATAGAAAATCCTGTTTCTGCTGGGAGTCACACTGATGTTGAACACTGAAGCACCTCTCTGTGGAACCAGACAGATGTCAAATAGAGGGGGGGGGGGAACTCTGCTGATAGATGCAGAGCAGGGGAAAGGTAAAAAAGAGAGAGACTGTGGAAGCAGATGTGGATTTGGATAAGACCGTCTGAGGTGTTATTTACTGCTGATTCTAGCAGACACACATGCAAATACAAATGTGCTGAACTGGAATTTTAAAGGCGTTCAGCAGCTGTCATAATCCAATATTACCACTGCTGTTTTGTGATTTTGAGATAAAAGAGACTTTATCTGATTAGATTCATCAGGTGGAGGGGAATCTGTAAGACTAAACTTCTGTCATTGAAGCAACAGTACAGACTCACATTTATCAGTGCACGCTGTGGTGTCCTTCATGGTTGTTTATTCATGTAGCCCCTAAATTTTATCTCTCAATCACTATCAGGAATGTACTCGTGTGCCATTTAATCTTAAAATGTTTCAAAACCTCATACCTGAAGATTTATTTATTTGTTCTTTCCTTTGTGGCTTCTTGTCGAGTGACAGTATTGCTCACTCCCGGGCGGGTCATCCCAGCTCCAGTCAAAGCCCTCCCCCTCAGCAGTCTGCGGTGGGGTGTCCAGGTATAAAAGCTCTGCGCTCCCTTGTCCTCAGTCTGGTGCACCGGCTGCGAGGCGGCAGCGGGAACTGAAAATAAGGGACAGAAACAAGATCTCTCTAAGCTTAATTTCACTTCTACTCTCGCCTCTTGTGTGAACTTGCTTTGCCCTTTCATACTTTTCCTCGAAATCGTCGTTATTTTCACACAAGATGACTGGTAGCCCGCTGACAGGGTTGCTGGTTGCGCTCTGCCTAAGCAGCGCAGTGCACGGTTTGCCAAAGAAGACTAAAAGACAATCTGGCCAGTATCAGGTGTACCCTGAATTCCGCGATGCATCGGCTGTTTCTCCAGGTTGGTTATTGGACTTTGTCTTAAAAATGTTTTTATGAGTTTATTTTTTCGTGATGTGTTTACATTTAATTATGATTTATTTGTGGATTCGAGACTGAATTTTGTTGCGCACTGTGCCAAATAAAGCGAATTGAGATTATCTTCTTGTCATACGTGCCGAATAATTTTGTGCACAAATTCGCCCAATTTAAAAAAGTCAAATCAACTTTAAAGGACATTGTAAGGTCCAATACTGTTAATCTTGTGTTATAATACTCTCATTATATGATTTGTAGTGGGCTGTGAGGAAAACGGTCGCTCATACAGACTGTACGAGCAGTGGGAGAAACCCTACCTCGGTAGCACGCTGGTGTGCACCTGCAATGGAGCAGCAGGCATCAAGTGTAAAACTAAGCCTGAAGGTCAGTAAGAGACCAACCGGTTCAATGTTTAGAAATGTCTCTGCAGATCATTTCATTTTAGGCTTTCACAGCTGGAACCGAGAAAACTGGCTCGAGTTTGGGGGAGTTTTCTTGACTTGATTCAGATCTGAGTTACTTAAAAAACACAGTCGTTGTTTAAGGGACATCGACTTGTGCGTCTTTTACGCAGCAGAAAAAATGGACAAGACAGGTTCGCAGTAACTGCTTCGTGACCTTTCATCGTTTCCTTTGTTTTCCTTTCAGTGGAGGAGACCTGCTATGATAAGTACAATGACCGGACATACCGGGTAGGTGAAACTTACGAGAGACCAAAAGACGGGATGATGTGGGACTGCACCTGTATAGGTTCTGGTCGTGGGAAGATCAGCTGTACCATTGCAAGTGAGTAAACAGAAAACATTGAGTCCCTATAGATGAACTATGAAGTAAATTACGCTTAAATATCTAAAATAAGTAAATGACGGTGCATTTGTGATTCAGATCTAAGTATTTGTAGTTCTATTGAGTCATTTTTGGTAACATTTTGCAGAGTGTATTACAATTTTTTGGATCCAAACATGCTTTTGTATGAAAAACAATGATTATTTATAGCAAATCAAAGCAGTTAATGAAGAAGTTAAAATATTTAAGTGTTAAACACATGTTGTACCTCAGACTTTGCTCTTTAAATGAAAAACTGAACTTTTACATTTTAAACAACACAGATCGTTGTCATGAGGGTGGCAGGTCTTACAAAATCGGGGACACTTGGCAGAGGCCTCATGACACCGCCGACTACATGCTGGAGTGCGTGTGTCTCGGAAATGGCAAAGGAGAGTGGACCTGCAAACCTGTGGGTGAGTCATACAACTCAAACCTGTGGACTTGACCGGTTTTTCCACGATTTCAATACGAAACTGCGGAGACGGAGATAAATATCTCAATCTTAAACAGGCAAACTCACCTACACACACACACACACACACACACACACACACACACACACACACGAACACACACACACACACACACACACACACACACAAATGTTCTGTCGAGACAGCTTCTCAGAATGATGAAAGTACAAATATTTGGCCTCAGTGTGGACAAACACAGTGAGTGAGTCAGAGAGCACGTTTCTCCCTTTTATCCATTAGTTATTGATTTTCTCTTGGTTTGTTTCTCCTGTGATTGGCTGGTGAGATTTGGATGCAGCGACATGAAGTCTCTCTGCAATAAAGCCTCTCCTGTGTTGTTTTCTGTGCAGCTGAGCGTTGCTTTGATAACACCGTTGCATCATCATATGTGGTGGGTGAGACCTGGGAGAAACCGTACCAGGGCTGGATGATGCTGGACTGCACGTGTCTGGGAGAAGGAAATGGAAAAATTACATGCACCTCAAGAAGTAAGACAAACACAACTAATTACACCCATTACTATCACACATCTTCTTCATTGAAAGGTTTTAATGATCGTCGTACTCTTAATAGACCGCTGCAATGACCAGGACACTAGGAGGTCCCACCGTATTGGAGACACATGGACAAAGACGGACTCAAGTGGAAACATCCTGCAGTGTCAGTGCTTAGGAAACGGCCGTGGAGAGTGGAAGTGTGAGAGACACCAGGCAGGCAGAAGTGAGTCTTTTGTGTTTTACAAAATGATAACACTATCCTCTTTGTATTCACAGCTTCAATGTCCCTAAACTTGCTCACTCTGATTTGCAGCCATAAGCACCACAGGTACCGTCGCAGTGACCCCTCATACCCCTCAGGTGCTGCCTGAGGGGATGTGCCGCACAGACTCAGGAAACACCTACAACGATGGACAACGCTGGTTCAGACATCAGGGCAGCAAGCAGATGATCTGTACCTGTCTGGGCAATGGGGTCAGCTGTCAGGAGTATGGTGAGTTATGTCCCAAGACTGGAATAATCAACGATCAATTTGAGCACTTTTTAAAATTGCCCTGCCGCCTCTTCCTCTCTGTGCAGAGTCCGCAAACCTGGCATATGGAGGCAGCTCCAATGGTCAGCCGTGTACATTCCCATTTGTCTTCATGGGAAAGACCTACTACTCCTGCACCTCAGATGGACGCTCAGATGGACAGCTCTGGTGCTCCACAACCTCAGAATATGAGAGAGATCAGCTGTACTCTTTCTGTACTGAGAAGAACGGTGAGATTCACAGACACTAAATGTAGAAGTGAACGCATTTGTTGTTTCTCTTTTTTTTTTTTTAAACTTTACCCTCATACATCTACATTAAAAATCCATTGATGGTGCAACTATCACAGTCAACAAGTTCAGTGACAGGCCATTACTGTTATTTCTTCTTTTCTATTCCAGCTATCGTGGCAACAAGAGGTGGGAACTCCAACAATGCCCTCTGTCACTTCCCCTTCCTCTACAGCGGGCGCAACTACACTGACTGTACATCTGATGGACGCCGCGATGGCATGATATGGTGCGGTACCACGCATGACTACGACACAGACCAGCGCTTTGGATTCTGCCCCATGGCCGGTGAGTGTGTGTGTGTGTGTGTAAGAGCTGTTTTGATGGCGCAGTTATTTTCTAACCATATCGATCAAATGGGCCAGAGCATTAAGATAACAGTCTGATTTCTTCCTGATAAGAATTTCCAACATTTCTTTTAATTTTCTTGCACGTAATTCAACAAAGTATCATAATGTCAGTGAATTTCCATGCTCGAAGGAGTAGTTTGGCACAACTCTCTGGTCTCTGTTTTAGTGCCAACTGCTGCTTGGTCGCATGGGTCAGTTGTAGACAGTTAGGGGGTCAAATAACTTGATCTTAAAGTAGAAGAAGTTTGTTGCCATGGGAGAGTGAAAACTCTATCGGATTTGTTACATAACATCATTTGATGACAGATAAAGTGTCAAAATGGACAAAGTAAAATGCATGCTGCTAGGCTGCAATTGCGACTAGGGCTGGGCGATAAAAAGAAAACGACATACATCGTAAATTAATTTCCTTCAATATCAATATAAAACATGGTCAATATGCTTTTCGATAGTCGGCATTCTGTCATGTTTTGGTAGACTATACGAATTGCCAATAAAAAGGGGAGTCACTCCGGGTCTGCTGAACCAATCATGGGCTGAATTGGAACCAAGTAGCAAAAAACTGCTATGTCAAGTAAATGTTCTCACAAAGTTGGGGAATACCCCAAACCTTTTCACCACCTGAAGCAGTGGCCCCGAGTGGAGCAAGGAGCCCATGGCGCCTGTGCAGCCGAAACAGCCGACCATTCAGTCCACTTTCTTTACCGTAACGCCTTACGCCAAAACGTCAAAGAGACACAAAGACCTCACAGTTGCAGTATCTTATTGTATTGCAAAAGACATGCTACCAGAAAGCACTGTTAAATTTCATTTTTTATATCGTGATAAATATCAATATCGGCTGATGTGAAAAAAATTTACCGTGTTAAACTTTTTCCCATACCGCCCAGCCCTAAGTGTGGCTTGTTTTTAATCTCTGACTCTTTTTTCTTTTCGTAGCCCATGAGGAGCTCTGTACCACCAATGATGGAACAATGTACCGTGTTGGCGACAAGTGGGACAAACGTCATGACGTCATGGGTCACATGATGGAGTGCACATGCCTGGGAAATGGCCGTGGGGAGTGGAACTGTGTTGCTCACTCACAGCTGCGAGGTCAGAACACTTGATTTTCCCCTTAGAGTCCATTCAGTGAAATCTGGAATAAAAGCACTTTGTATTCATGTTGACGTTGATTTTTTCAACACCCAGATCAGTGTATTGTTGAGGGCTACACCTACGAAGTGAATCAGGAATTCTCCAAGCGCCACAATGAAGGCTACATGATGAACTGCACCTGCTATGGACAGGGGCGTGGACGCTGGAAGTGTGACGCTATCGGTGAGTTCTGGGCTTGTCGGCTCAGCATGTATTCATCATAATATTTTTCATCCAAGAGTCGCATCCCTGCCTGTCTCTCAACATCCAATCATCTCTTTATTTGTGTGTGTGATCGCCACATTAGATCAGTGTCAGGAACCACAAACCAGAGCATTCTATCAGATCGGAGATACCTGGGACAAAGCCATCCATGGGGTCCATTATCGCTGTTACTGCTATGGCAACGGGATTGGAGAGATGAGATGTGAGCCTCAGCAGGGCTTCCAAGGTAAGGAGAGAGAGATGAAATGTTCTCTGCTTCTATCCCTCAGTCTTCTCCTGGTTTCCCACCTGAGTCAGCTCACTGTAAAGGCTTACTTTGTGTTTAACTTCAAACATCTTCAGGTCATTCACCTCCCTTCCCTCACCTGCCTTTAACCTCTGTAACACGTCCCTGAAATTCAAGTTTACTTGTCATGTTAGCTGAGGGATTATGTTTTTTTTTCCCTCAGCTTTGAAGTCTGGAAAAAGGAGGAGAGTTGGCCCAACATATCCATCCTGTCTTTCTCTTTGTCTTTGTAGTAGGAGAGGTTTTTTCCTCCCCTGCTGACCCTCTCAAAGGTCAAGAGATGCTAGCCTTAGCTCTGAGGGTAGCTTTGAAAACACGCCCTACTTCCAAAATCGAACTCTAGCTGGGTAAAAGTTGCATAATGTGATACTTTGCACTAGAATCAAACATTAACCCAAAACGCTTCACTTGCAACATTTATCTTGCCATGACCCGTGCAGGGAAATGTACGAGTGTAGAGCAGGGATTGTGAGTCTACATGTGTGTGTTTGAAGGAGTACAGAGGCTAGATAATCTGTGATGAAAATAGTGCTCCTGTGTGATGCCAAACTGTCAGATGTTAGGAGGCGTTTGAGCTGGTTTAGCATCGTCTGGTGGTTTTGTTCTGTCTCAAAATCGTCTGACAGAGGTTCAGCGTAAAGCAGCCAACTCTCACCCACACGCTATAACCCCGCCATAATGCAAATCTTTGAGGATGTATGAGCTTTTTTCTCTTTTCAAATGGCATCTTTGTCCTTTATGTACTCCCCTCTGAACTCTCTCCTCCACTTTCTGTCTTCAGACGGCCACAGACCCGTCCAGGTGATCATCACAGAGGCAGGAAAGCAGCCAGACTCCCACCCCATTCAGTGGAACCCCCCCTCATCTGTGCACATCACCCAGTACATCCTCAAGTGGAGAATTGTGAGTTGAACTTTTTGTAATGCCAGTTACAAACCTCATTTTTGGGGTTGAGTTAGCTCCCGTTTTCTCCTCAAAGCAGTGTTTGAATATTTGCAGAGCGGCAGCATTACTAAAGGTGAGCAAACAGTCTGAATGAGGTCAGGCGCTTTTTTTTTTAAGGCTGACCGGAGTTTGAGTGTGGTCAAACAGGGTGATTAGAGGATGCATGAACTTTCTTTCATATCTGTCCACACTAAGTCACTGTTTTAAGTCCATTCCAATAAAAATATCCCCCTTACTGTGATTTTTTTTCCTCCTCACACATCCTTGTTTCTTTCAAGTCCCCAAAGACTGACAAGCTGGGTGAAATATTTATGAAACTTAATTAAAGTCAAACACAGATTCCCTCAGAAGGAGTTTGTATACTTTGGAGACTTGAAGCTTTCATCTTCCTCTCCTGCTGAGGAAGTTTGTAGTTTTCCTACAGCATGCAGAGCCACTCTAAATACCTCTGCAGCAGGATGTGTTAGGAGCACAAAGGTCTGAGCAAATGTACGGTCCAAAATACACAGGCTTACATAGTCAGGCCTCATTTTCTGGATGTATGCATGACTTTTCACATATTTTTATTCAACCACAGACTCTGTCACTTTAAGGACATTCCTGCAATATAGCCTTTGAGAATCTCATCAATAAAGATGACATAAAAATACAAATTAATGTCAATTCAAGGGTTGTAAAATAGCTTTTATTACTTTAAAAACTATTTATTACTGTAATATTTATTTATTTGCCCTCTCTTTTTTTAGGGGGAGAAAAGAATTGATTGGATATGTTGAATGTATGAACTGTAGTTAAACTGAACATGATCATTTATGTAGACAGGGCTGTGCCAATGAATTTATTTGTGCATTTACTTTTAATTATTATTATTATTATTCTAACAATTTTTTTTTTACTGTATGCATTGTATTTATATAGTCATAAACATTTTTGATACGTACGTGCATATATAATATACATATATACTGTATACATATATTTTTTCTTTTTTTTCTTCCTATGTTCATTTATACCAGAGGCCAAATCAACTAGTGTTACTATTCTTACTACTATAAATACTTTGTTTGCTGTTCCCCTTTCCCGAGATACAGACAAGAAGTAGAAAATTGAAAGAAAAAATATATGAGTAAGATTTTGATGCTGAGCAGACCAACAAACCTACCACACTACAGTACACTTTGGGTGTTATTTATTTATGTATGCACATATTTTTCCTTTTTCTTTTTCTGCTTTGTCCTGAATTCATTTGTATGTGTTAATATGACTTATGTTTGATCACATGAAAATAAAACTAAATATTATATATAAAAAAAAAAAAAAAAGGCATTCAGAGGCAGACAGAGTTTGGCTGTTAAAACAGTAATATAATCCGTGTAATGCTGATATTTGTGAGATTCTTCAATCTCTCTCTGTTTTGATGCTAAACTCATAAACCCTTCACCTCTGGTAGAAAAATAGCCGCGGCGCATGGAGAGAAGCCACCATCCCCGGCCACCTCAACTCCTACACCATCAGCGGGCTCCGTCCAGGCGTCACTTATGAGGGTCAGCTCATCAGCATTCTGCGCTACGGGCGCCGCGAGGTCACCCGCTTTGATTTCACCACCACTCATGGTTCCTGTGAGTAGACATTACTGGGGGCATTCGCTGCATGAATGTAGAGAAATATTCACTGAGTGATTATACATCATTTTATTTTTTTAGTGGAAACCTCAGAGGGAGAGACGACAGTGCCTCCTCCTGTTTTGGACACGTCTGAGTCTGTGACAGAAATCACTTCAAACAGCTTTGTTGTGTCCTGGACGTCGGCCTCTGATACCATCTCTGGCTTCAGGGTGGAGTATGAACTCAGCGAGGATGGAGCGAAGCCGAAAGTGCTGAGTGAGAACCCTTACACTTCCATAGTTCCTCTAAAATGTCAAATAAAATCACTCAAACAAATCTCAGATAGAATGTTTATTACCGCTATCTTCTATTAGTATCGTGTTGTAGATTTCCTGATTAAAAAAACAACTGAAACAAGTGTGTCTGTTTTGGGGCAAATTCAGCGTAATAAACACCCAGGGAGTCAAAATAGTTCAAAACACAAATGCAGAAATTCTTCTATAATCAATATTTCCAAGTCCTCTCACACCATTCCCTGAAGGTTTTCATCCTCTCATGTGTTTAAAATGATGTCCCATCTTCTTCTAGATCTTCCTCACTCGACCACCTCTGTCACGATCGGCGACCTCCTGCCAGGGCGCAGATACAACGTCAATGTTTATGAGCTTCCAGATCAGGGAGAGCCAAACCTCATTCTGACCACCTCTCAAACCACAGGTGAGACAATCCTTCTCTTTCACTAAGTTATCTTGGGATGATACACTACTTGTGATTTTATACCAAATGCAATATCCATGATTCTCTTTCTTTTCCTTCCCCCAGCTCCTGACAGTCCCGCTCAGCACGCGATCGAGGAGGTGAGAGAGAGCTCCATCAAGATCAGCTGGACCAGGCCTCAGGCTCCTATCACAGGTAAGAAACTTCTTTATTTATGAATGTTTCAGAGAGATCCATATTATTCTGTCTGTGTGTAACGTTAGATCTGCTTCTCGTCAGGTTACCGTGTGGTGTACACACCATCAGTGGAGGGAAGCAGCACAGAGCTGACTCTGCCAGACACGGAGACCTCAGTGAACCTTGTTGACCTTTTCCCTGGAGTTCTGTACAACATCAGCATCTACGCTGTGGAGGAGGACCAGGAGAGCGAGCCTGTGTTTGTACAGGTCAACACTGAAGGATCACCTCTACCAGGTCTGCATTTATACACAAAAAGAGCAACAAAACTTCTTTTGTTTGACAGAAATAAGCAAAGTTTGTTATTTCTATTTTCAAAAAAGCTGATTTATTTTTCTGAGATCTTCTTTGTCTTTTGGCTGATTTAAATTCACACTTTCAGCTAAAGACTCCTTATGGGGCTGCAAAGCTTTCAGAGAGGGTTCTGGTGTTTGGGAAAAACTGACCCTGTCAAAACAGAGCTTTGTCAAAATATACTTGCACAGACATATCTAAACCAGTTTGGTATTTTAAAGAGGCCTCTTGTCTTCTACGAGTCCTTGGTGGCCCATGAATGAACCCATTTTAATTCAAAGTGAGCTCAAGGCGAGAAACTTCTGTTTACATGTTTTGATAACATCTTCTATGTCTTTCCGTCCACAGAGGAGGTCCGTGCTCCCACAGATCTGCAGTTCTATGAGGTGTCAGATGTCAAGATCACCATCACCTGGACCGGTCCACCCAATGAGGTGACAGGTTACAAAGTGACCTACTCCCCGGTTGGTCCTGATGGCACTGAGACAAGACCCCTTCAGCTCCCCGTCTCACCAAGTGCATACGCCGATATCACCCATCTACACCCAGGGACGCTGTACCGCTTCTATATCTATGCCATCAATGCTGGAGTGGAGAGCACGCCACTGGTGGGAGAAAAGACAACCAGTGAGTGTCAGCATGGATGGAGGAATCAGAGTAACAATCATGGTATTACAAATAAACATGAAACGTGAGAGATTGTCTGTCTTATATTTGTTGTATGTCCTTACCCCCCGCAGAACCTGATTCACCCACCAACTTACAGTTCACCGACATTGGTCATGGCAGTGCCGTGGCCACCTGGGATGCTCCTCGTGCCATCGTCACCGGTTACCGTCTCTACTTGAGCATTGGGGGAAGTAGCCCCATCGAGAAGAGGATCCCAGGCAGGGTTACCCAGTTCCCACTGAGGAATTTGCGCCCGGACACCCAGTACACCGCCACCCTCCACTCTGAGCTGGACAATGAGCTGAGCGAGGGCATCACCACGTACTTCTCCACCAGTTAGTATTGAGAGACGCACAACACCAGCTGATAGCAGAATAACTTGAACCATGAGTTCACCCTCACTGTCTTTGTCCTCCTCTCAGCCCCCCAGATGGGAAATGCTCCTCCTTTCAGCACTGAGGTCACTGATACCTCCATCATCATCACCTGGGTGCCTGTCAGCAGGTTCAGCTACAAGGTACCAGCTACCATAGATTTTATTGTAACACTGAGTCTCTACATTCACTATTTGAACACACAATTAAAACACAGAAAACTGCTAGCAAAAGTTTTCCTTATTGTTACATAAAATTGCTCTCTGTCCACTAGTTGCATTAGAAAGCAAAAGTTTGACATATCTACAATGTCCATGTTAAGAAGCTATTAAATGTAGGTGGTGTGCCATATGTTTGCTGCCCCCCAGTGGCCAAAATATTTTAAATGACTGTGACTGTAACTTAAAAGTGTATCTCTGATCTTGCACGCACGTTTCTATTTTCTCAGGTGTCTGTGCTCCCCAGCCAGGAGGGCGAGTCTCCCAGGGAAGAGACTTCTGCCACTGGACGTATTTATTTCACGGATCTGTTCCCTGGAACTTCATACACCTACTCTGTGCAGCCCATCTTCAACGGACGCAACCGAGGGCAACCCATGACCCGCAATGTTTTCACTTGTGCGTACCTACTTTACATTATTATCACAGTGTTAAAAGACAAAGTCACTTTAAAGGTACAGTGTACTGAAATGGGATTATTTAGCTATATCAGATTCTTGATTTATGTGCTCCCTTACTTACCCACCTCCATGTGTCAAGCGGTGGTGGCGTTTTAGGACAAAAAGCTTGATGCATGATAAGTCTGCTCCTAAATTAGTCAAGATTTTACCATAAAAAAAAATTTCATTTAAACGCAGCACTTTGCAAAGCTACTTTCTAAATACAAAAATACATATTTAACTAGTTTATCTGTTCTGGGCTGCTGCAGCTGTAGGAGATCTGCTCCTTATGTAGATATGAAAATATGATATAGTGATATGACACTTCTTTAAACAGCTTGTAAATGTTATTTTCCATTTCTACTACTTTTGCTTGAATATATACCCTACTCTATACCTTGAACTGTGAATTTCTTCACTCTTTACACATCAGCCTTATGTAACTGATCAGTAGATTGATTTATTACTGTTGTAGGCTCACACAGCTCTGTTCTAACCATTTGACATAAAGTTGTGAAAGAAGTAACTGCTGCATCATATCAGGTTTCTCATACCTGTGTCATGGTTTGCTTTGCTCCTCTTCCAGCTCTTTCTCCTCCCACTGACCTTAGAGTTGAGTCCACCCCGGACACAGGAGATCTGACTGTCCACTGGGTCGCCTCCAAAACACCAGGTAAATATTGACTGTGCTCCCCACGCACTGTCAGCACACTGGATCACGCCGAGTCTAGACCTTGGCCTACAAATGGCGGGGACAAACGTCTCTTCCTGGTATCTCCTTCGTGTTCCTCAAAGTGACTCACAAATTACGGAAAAAAAACTCTCAGCATTGCATTATTTTTACACAGTGTTTGTCATGTTTGCCAACTCTTTCCAGGCATCACAGGCTACAGAGTGACAAGCACGCCCGTCAATGGCCAGCGAGGAAATTCTCTGGAGGAGCTGGTCCGAGCCGATCAAACCTCAGTCAGGCTAGAGAGCCTGAACCCTGGGGCTGAGTACAACATCAGTGTCTTCACCAATAAGGGCCATTTGGAGAGTGCACCTGTGTCCACTGTTGTCACACCAGGTATGAGCAACTGTGGCAGCATTTACACCTGATTTAAGGCATCAAACCCACATCTGTGGTCTCACAAAAACCGGGAGTGAAGGCCAAGTCTAAGTTTTCCAGTCAAACTCTTTCGGTTTAAGAACTGGCACAGTCTTACTTGAAGTAAGAACTGAGATGTTTCAAAAAAAAGTTTTTCTTCAAGCTGCGTAAAAAGATTTTGTCCACAAGAGGCAGAATACTTTACAAACCTGGTTTCTACAGCAAGCCCTTGGAAATGTATTCCGATCTTCAGTACACACACACAGCAAATAACAGCAGCTTTATCCAACAAAAAAGTAACAGCTAAAATAAGCTAAAAATCCTACAAAGGTTCTTAATTTCCATGCTTTTTATTAATTATAGCAAAAAAATACCCTTCTGTTTCAAGTAGCATTAGCTCCCATAATCTTCTACTAACATAACTATGCATGGTTATTTGTGTTGGTGATGGGAATTGTTTTTGGAGCATGCTCAAAACAGTAGTAGTATGTAAATGGCTGTTTTTTTCATAAACTTAATTTGAACCTCTTTTTGACCTTTGACCATAATTGTCTCTATCCAGCATGGCTACTGATTCACTGTGGGTTCATTCAGTCTTTTGGAAATGGAAAACAAACGTTTTGTGTTTCATTTAACCAATGTAATTATTGGTGCTTTTCAGTCTTGTTTCCTGTCTAATTTTGCTTGCGCTTTGCTAATGACCTAACCCTTTCAGAAATCCCCAAACCAAGTCGCATTGACTTTGTTGACATCACTGACACCACCATTGGCCTGCGCTGGATCCCAAAGAACTATACTGCTATTACCGCATACCGGATTACGGTAGTAGCTTCTGGCGAGAGCTTGCCAGTTTTTCAAGATATGGTGGAGGCGTCTGCTGGTTATTACACAATTCATGGTTTGGAGCCGGGCGTGGACTATGACATCAATATCTACACTGTTACAGAGGAGGGAGAGAGCAAGCCGACCACACATACAAAGCAAACACAATCTGGTGATTTAACACTTTGACTCATTTGCTGGGGAGGGGCTCGGGTTTTGATCTGTGAGGATTACTGAAAACACTTTAACTGATAGTCATCAAAATCCATAAAACACAATAAACATCAGAAATGTATTACAATAATTATAGTCTCCTCATCTCATTGTAAATCTACTTTATATTTAGTGTAGGTTTTGTTTTCTCCCCCTCCTTCTTCCAGTCATTCCGGCCCCAACAAACCTGCAGTTCAGTGGGGTGGGTCCAGACCACATAAGGGTGACTTGGACAGTCCCCAATGTTGCCACGCCAACTGACATCTCCCGCTTTGTCATCCGTTACCATCCTGTCGCCACAGATGATGACATTAGAGAGGTTAATGTTGGCGGAGCAACCAACACGTTCCTGCTGCAGAGTAAGAAAAGTCTTTTTGTTTTAAAGCATCTTTTAGACAATACGTTGAAGTATTTGTATCAAGTCATTTGAGGACATTCATACTGTTAACTTATTTCTTGATCTCCATTATAGACCTGCTGCCCAACACAGAGTACAGCATCAGTGTTGTGTGTGTGTACGGAGAACGAGAGAGTCAACCAGCTACAGGAACTCAGAGGACAAGTAAGTATTATGGTGGTTTCCACAGAGGATGCCTTAATGCAGTGTTTCAGGTACATTAAGACAGGATTGTGACTTTTTTTTTAACCATTTAAACTAAATGATGCTGTTTCTCATAAAAAATAAAGCAGTGTTAATGAACAAACTGGTAACACTCTACAATAACCATAATTTATAAATGGTAAAAAGATAGTTTATTACTGTTTAATCATCATTTAAAAACAGCATATAGATCAATTATAAATGGTGAATAGATAGTTTATTAATGTAAGTTAATAGTTGCTTTACCATGAACAAGCAATGAAATTATAATTATTAATGGACAATTTATTGAAGGTTTATATAGGGTTTAAAATGTATGTCAGTAGCACTTCTTAAAAGGTTAATATTTGGTTTTCAAACCATCTGTAAACATTACTTAATTATTGAAAAGTTGCAACTGAGGTTTGTAATACTTTGTGAATGATTTATAAGTGGCTTATAATCCACCTATGCACATTACCTAGCTAGTTATTGTAAAGTTAGGGTTAGGGTTAGGGTAAGGGTTGCATCTAGGGTTAGGGTTAGGATTGGGTTAGGGTTAGGGTTAGGGTTAGGGTTAGGGTTGGAGCTAGGGTTAGGGTTAGGGTTAGGGTTGCAGCTAGGGTTAGGGTTAGGGTTGGAGCCAGGGTTAGGGTTAGAGTTAGGGTTAGGGTTGCAGCTAGGTTTAAGGTTAGGGTTGGGTTAGGGTTAGGGTTGGGGTTGGAGAAAGGGTTAGGGTTAGGGTTGCAGCTAGTGTTAGGGTTGCAGCTAGGGTTAGGGTTAGGGTTAGGGTTAGGGTTGGAGCTATGGTTAGGGTTAGGGTTGTAGCTAGGGTTAGGGTTAGGGTTAGGGTTGGAGCTAGGGTTAGGGTTAGGGTTGCAGCTAGGGTTAGGGTTTGGTTTGGGTTAGGGTTGGAGCTAGGGTTAGGGTTAGGGTTGGAGCTAGGGTTAGGGTTAGGGTTGCAGCTAGGGTTAGGGTTGGGTTAGGGTTGGAGCTAGGGTTAGGGTTAGGGTTGGAGCAAGGGTTAGGGTTAGGGTTGCAGCTAGGGTTAGGGTTAGGGTTGGAGCTAGGGTTAGGGTTAGGGTTGCTGCTAGGGTTAGGTTTAGGTTAGGGTTGCAGCTAGGGATAGGGTTAGGGTTAGGGTTAGGGTCAGGGTTGGGGTTAGAGCTAGGGTTAGGGTTAGGGTTAGGGTTGCAGCTAGGGTTAGGGTTGCAGCTAGGGTTAGGGTTGCAGCTAGGGTTAGGGTTAGGGTTGCAGCTAGGGTTAGGGTCAGGGTTAGGGTTGGAGATAGTGTTAGGGTTAAGGTTAGGGTTGCAGCTAGCGTTAGGGTTAGGGTTAGGGTTAGGGTTGCAGCTAGGGTTAGGGTTAGGTTTGCAGCTAGGGTTAGGGTTAGGGTTGCAGCTAGGGTTCGGGTTAGGGTTGGAGCTAGGGTTAGGGTTAGGGTTGCAGCTAGGGTTAGAGTTGCCGCTAGGGTTAGGGTTAGGGTTAGGGTTGCAGCTAGGGTTAGGGTTAGGGTTGGAGCTAGGGTTAGGGTTGGAGCTAGGGTTGCAGCTAAGGTTAGGGTTAGGGTTGGGTTAGGGTCAGGGTTGGAGCTAGGGTTAGGGTTAGGGTTAGGGTTGGAGCTAGGGTTAGGGTTAGGGCTGGAGCTAGGGTTAGGGTTAGGGTTTCAGCTAGGGTTAGGGTTAGGGTTGGGTTGGGGCTATGGTTAGGGTTAGGGTTAGGGTTACAGCTAGGGTTAGGGTTGGAGTTAGGGTTAGGGTTGGAGCTAGGGTTAGGGTTAGGGTTGCAGCTAGGGTTAGGGTTGCAGCTAGGGTTAGGGTTAGGGTTAGGGTTAGGGTTGCAGCTAGGGTTAGGGTTGCAGCTAGGGTTAGGGTTAGGGTTAGGGTTGCAGCTAGCGTTAGGGTTAGGGTTGGAGCTAGGGTTAGGGTTAGGGTTGCAGCTAGGGTTAGGGTTAGGTTTAGGGTTGCAGCTAGGGTTAGGGTTGGGTTAGGGTTAGGGTTGGGGTTAGGGTTAGGGTTGCAGCTAGGGTTAGGGTTAGGGCTAGGGTTGCAGCTAGGGTTAGGGTTAGGGTTGGAGCTAGGGTTAGGGTTAGGGTTGCAGCTAGGGTTAGGGTTAGGGTGTGAGCTAGGGTTAGGGTTAGGGTTGCAGCTAGGGTTAGGGTTAGGGTTAGGGTTGGAGCTAGGGTTAGGGTTAGGGTTACAGATAGGGTTAGGGTTAGGGTTGGAGTTAGGGTTAGGGTTAGGGTTACAGATAGGGTTAGGGTTGCAGCTAGGGTTAGGGTTAGGGTTGGAGCTAGGGTTAGGGTTAGGGTTGCAGCTAGGGTTAGGGTTAGGTTTGGAGCTAGGGTTAGGGTTAGGGTTAGGGTTGGAGCCAGGGTTGGGGTTAGGGTTGGAGCTAGGGTTAGGGTTAGGGTTAGGGTTGCAGCTAGGGTTAGGGTTTGGGTTGGAGCTATGGTCAGGGTTAGGGTTAGGGTTACAGCCAGGGTTAGGGTTACAGCTAGGGTTAGGGTTAGGGTTGGAGTTAGGGTTAGGGTTAGGGTTGGAGCTAGGGTTAGGGTTAGGGTCAGGGTTGCAGCTAGGGTTAGGGTTGCAGCTAGTGTTGTTAGGGTTAGGGTTGGAGCTAGGGTTAGGGTTGGAGCTAGGGTTGCAGCTAAGGTTAGGGTTAGGGTTGGGTTAGGGTTAGGGTTGGAGCTAGGGTTAGGGTTAGGGTTAGGGTTGGAGCTAGGGTTAGGGTTAGGGCTGGAGCTAGGGTTAGGGTTAGGGTTTCAGCTAGGGTTAGGGTTAGGGTTGGGTTGGGGCTATGGTTAGGGTTAGGGTTAGGGTTACAGCTAGGGTTAGGGTTGGAGTTAGGGTTAGGGTTGGAGCTAGGGTTAGGGTTAGGGTTGCAGCTAGGGTTAGGGTTGCAGCTAGGGTTAGGGTTAGGGTTAGGGTTAGGGTTGCAGCTAGGGTTAGGGTTGCAGCTAGGGTTAGGGTTAGGGTTAGGGTTGCAGCTAGCGTTAGGGTTAGGGTTGGAGCTAGGGTTAGGGTTAGGGTTGCAGCTAGGGTTAGGGTTAGGTTTAGGGTTGCAGCTAGGGTTAGGGTTGGGTTAGGGTTAGGGTTGGGGTTAGGGTTAGGGTTGCAGCTAGGGTTAGGGTTAGGGCTAGGGTTGCAGCTAGGGTTAGGGTTAGGGTTGGAGCTAGGGTTAGGGTTAGGGTTGCAGCTAGGGTTAGGGTTAGGGTGTGAGCTAGGGTTAGGGTTAGGGTTGCAGCTAGGGTTAGGGTTAGGGTTAGGGTTGGAGCTAGGGTTAGGGTTAGGGTTACAGATAGGGTTAGGGTTAGGGTTGGAGTTAGGGTTAGGGTTAGGGTTACAGATAGGGTTAGGGTTGCAGCTAGGGTTAGGGTTAGGGTTGGAGCTAGGGTTAGGGTTAGGGTTGGAGTTAGGGTTAGGGTTAGGGTTGCAGCTAGGGTAAGGGTTAGGGTTTGGGTTGGAGCTATGGTTAGGGTTAGGGTTAGGGTTACAGCTAGGGTTAGGGTTAGGGTTGGAGTTAGGGTTAGGTTTAGGGTTGGAGCTAGGGTTAGGGTTAGGGTCAGGGTTGCAGCTAGGGTTAGGGTTGCAGCTAGGGTTAGGGTTAGGGTTAGGGTTGGAGCTAGGGTAAGGGGTTAGGGTTAGGGTTGCAGCTAAGGTTAGGGTTAGGGTTGGGTTAGGGTTAGGGTTGGAGCTAGGGTCAGGGTTAGGGTTAGGGTTGGAGCTAGGGTTACGGTTAGGGTTGGAGCTAGGGTTAGGGTTAGGGTTGCAGCTAGGGTTAGGGTTAGGGTTGGAGCTAGGGTTAGGGTTAGGGTTAGGGTTGCAGCTAGGGTTAGGTTTGGGTTAGGGTTAGGTTTGGAGCTAGGGTTAGGGTTAGGGTTAGGGTTGGAGCCAGGGTTAGGGTTAGGGTTGGAGCTAGGGTTAGGGTTAGGGTTGCAGCTAGGGTTAGGGTTTGGGTTGGAGCTATAGTCAGGGTTAGGGTTAGGGTTACAGCTAGGGTTAGGGTTAGGGTTGGAGTTAGGGTTAGGGTTAGGGTTGGAGCTTGGGTTAGGGTTAGGGTCAGGGTTGCAGCTAGGGTTAGGGTTGCAGCTAGTGTTAAGGTTAGGGTTAGGGTTGGAGCTAGGGTTAGGGTTAGGGTTGCAGCTAAGGTTAGGGTTAGGTTAGGGTTAGGGTTGGAGCTAGGGTTAGGGTTAGGGCTGGAGCTAGGGTTAGGGTTAGGGTTTCAGCTAGGGTTAGGGTTAGGGTTGGGTTGGAGCTATGGTTAGGGTTAGGGTTAGGGTTACAGCTACGGTTAGGGTTGGAGTTAGGGTTAGGGTTAGGGTTGGAGCTAGGGTTAGGGTTAGGGTTGCAGCTAGGGTTAGGGTTGCAGCTAGGGTTAGGGTTAGGGTTGGTGCTAGGGTTAGGGTTAGGGTTAGGGTTGCTGCTAGGGTTAGGGTTAGGGTTGCAGCTAGCGTTAGGGTTAGGGTTGCAGCTAGGGTTAGGGTTGCAGCTAGGGTTAGGGTTAGGTTTAGGGTTGCAGCTAGGGTTAGGGTTAGGGTTGGTTTAGGGCTAGGGTTGGGGTTAGGGTTAGGGTTGCAGCTAGAGTTAGGGTTAGGGTTAGGGTTGCAGCTAGGGTTAGGGTTAGGGTTGGAGCTAGGTTAAGGGTTAGGGTTAGGGTTGCAGCTAGGGTTAGGGTTAGGGTTAGGGTGTGAGCTAGGGTTAGGGTTAGGGTTAGGGTTGCAGCTAGGGTTAGGGTTAGGGTGTGAGCTAGGGTTAGGGTTAGGGTGTGAGCTAGGGTTAGGGTTAGGGTTAGGGTTGGAGCTAGGATTAGGGTTGCAGCTAGTGTTAAGGTTAGGGTTAGGGTTGGAGCTAGGGTTAGGGTTGCAGCTAGGGTTAGGGTTAGGGTTGCAGCTAGGGTTAGGGTTGCAGCTAGGGTTAGGGTTAGGGTTAGGGTTGCAGCTAGGGTTAGGGTTGCAGCTAGGGTTAGGGTTAGGGTTAGGGTTAGGGTTGCAGCTAGCGTTAGGGTTAGGGTTGGAGCTAGGGTTAGGGTTAGGGTTGCAGCTAGGGTTAGGGTTAGGTTTAGGGTTGCAGCTAGGGTTAGGGTTAGGGTTGGGTTAGGGTTAGGGTTGGGGTTAGGGTTAGGGTTGCAGCTAGGGTTAGGGTTAGGGTTAGGGTTGCAGCTAGGGTTAGGGTTAGGGTTGGAGCTAGGGTTAGGGTTAGGGTTGCAGCTAGGGTTAGGGTTAGGGTTAGGGTGTGAGCTAGGGTTAGGGTTAGGGTTGCAGCCAGGGTTAGGGTTAGGGTTAGGGTTGCAGATAGGGTTAGGGTTAGGGTTGGAGTTAGGGTTAGGGTTAGGGTTACAGATAGGGTTAGGGTTGCAGCTAGGGTTAGGGTTAGGGTTAGGGTTAGGGTTGGAGCTAGGGTTAGGGTTAGGGTTGGAGTTAGGGTTAGGGTTAGGGTTGCAGCTAGGGTTAGGGTTAGGGTTTGGGTTGGAGCTATGGTTAGGGTTAGGGTTAGGGTTACAGCTAGGGTTAGGGTTAGGGTTGGAGTTAGGGTTAGGTTTAGGGTTGGAGCTAGGGTTAGGGTTAGGGTCAGGGTTGCAGCTAGGGTTAGGGTTGCAGCTAGGGTTAGGGTTAGGGTTAGGGTTGGAGCTAGGGTAAGGGGTTAGGGTTGCAGCTAAGGTTAGGGTTAGGGTTGGAGCTAGGGTTAGGGTTAGGGTTAGGGTTGCAGCTAGGGTTAGGGTTGGGTTAGGGTTAGGTTTGGAGCTAGGGTTAGGGTTAGGGTTAGGGTTGGAGCCAGGGTTAGGGTTAGGGTTGGAGCTAGGGTTAGGGTTAGGGTTAGGGTTGCAGCTAGGGTTAGGGTTTGGGTTGGAGCTATAGTCAGGGTTAGAGTTAGGGTTACAGCTAGGGTTAGGGTTAGGGTTGGAGTTAGGGTTAGGGTTAGGGTTGGAGCTTGGGTTAGGGTTAGGGTCAGGGTTGCAGCTAGGGTTAGGGTTGCAGCTAGTGTTAAGGTTAGGGTTAGGGTTGGAGCTAGGGTTAGGGTTAGGGTTAGGGTTGCAGCTAAGGTTATGGTTAGGTTAGGGTTAGGGTTGGAGCTAGGGTTAGGGTTAGGGCTGGAGCTAGGGATAGGGTTAGGGTTTCAGCTAGGGTTAGGGTTAGGGTTGGGTTGGAGCTATGGTTAGGGTTAGGGTTAGGGTTACATCTAGGGTTAGGGTTGGAGTTAGGGTTAGGGTTAGGGTTGGAGCTAGGGTTAGGGTTAGGGTTGCAGCTAGGGTTAGGGTTGCAGCTAGGGTTAGGGTTAGGGTTAGGGTTGGTGCTAGGGTTAGGGTTAGGGTTAGGGTTAGGGTTGCTGCTAGGGTTAGGGTTAGGGTTGCAGCTAGCATTAGGGTTAGGGTTGGAGCTAGGGTTAGGGTTAGGGTTGCAGCTAGGGTTAGGGTTAGGTTTAGGGTTGCAGCTAGGGTTAGGGTTGGGTTAGGGCTAGGGTTGGGGTTAGGGTTAGGGTTGCAGCTAGAGTTAGGGTTAGGGTTAGGGTTGCAGCTAGGGTTAGGGTTAGGGTTGGAGCTAGGTTAAGGGTTAGGGTTAGGGTTGCAGCTAGGGTTAGGGTTAGGGTGTGAGCTAGGGTTAGGGTTAGGGTGTGAGCTAGGGTTAGGGTTAGGGTTAGGGTTGGAGCTAGGATTAGGGTTGCAGCTAGTGTTAAGGTTAGGGTTAGGGTTGGAGCTAGGGTTAGGGTTGCAGCTAGGGTTAGGGTTAGGGTTGGGTTAGGATTAGGGTTGGAGCTAGGGTTAGGGTTAGGGTTAGGGTTGCAGCTAGGGTTAGGGTTGCAGCTAGTGTTAAGGTTAGGGTTAGGGTTGGAGCTAGGGTTAGGGTTACAGATAGTTTTAGGATTAGGGTTGGAGTTAGGGTTAGGGTTGGAGCTAGGGTTAGGGTTGCAGCTAGGGTTAGGGTTAGGGTTAGGGTTACAGCTAGGGTTAGGGTTACAGCTAGGGTTAGGGTTAGGGTTGGAGCTAGGGATAGGGTTAGGGTTAGGGTTAGGGTTGGAGCTAGGGTTGGAGCTAGGGTTAGGGTTAGGGTTAGGGTTGCAGCTAGGGTTAGGGTTGGGGTTGGGTTAGGGTTAGGGTTGGAGCTAGGGTTAGGGTTAGGGTTGCAGCTAGGGTTAGGGTTGCAGCTAGGGTTAGGGTTAGGGTTGCAGCTAGGGTTAGGGTTAGGGTTGGAGCTAGGGTTAGGGTTAGGGTTGCAGCTAGCGTTAGGGTTGCAGATAGGGTTAGGGTTAGGGTTGCAGCTAGGGTTAGGGTTAGGGTTGCAGCTAGGGTTAGGGTTAGGGTTGGGTTAGGGTTAGGGTTGCAGCTAGGGTTAGGGTTGCAGCTAAGGTTAGGGTTAGGGTTGCAGCTAGGGTTAGGGTTAGGGTTGGAGCTAGGGTTAGGGTTAGGGTTAGAGCTAGGGTTAGGGTTAGGGTTGCAGCTAGGGTTAGGGTTGGAGCAAGGGTTAGGGTTAGGGTTAGGGTTAGGGTTGCAACTAGGGTTAGGGTTGGAGCAATGGTTAGGGTTGCAGCTAGGGTTAGGGAAAGGGTTAGGGTTGCAGTTATGGTTAGGGTTAGGGTTAGGTGTTAAGTTTCACTTAACATGAGTTTAGTGAAAAAACTTAAATCAGTCAACCTTCAGAGATTTAAAATACCTGATAAATATGCCAAAAAGCTGCAGCTGAGTTTGTTGACATGACTGCTCTGCTTTTAGGATACTAAAAATGGATAGAAAACTGATACACTACTTGCATTTCAGCTCTGGACTCCCCCACTGGCATGGACTTCTCCGACATTCGCACCACCTCCTTCACCATTCACTGGCTGGCTCCAACTGCTCCTATCACCGGCTACCGCGTCCGCTATCAGGCAACGAGCGGTGGGCGGGCCAAGGATGAGAGACTTCCCCCAAGCAGGACTTACTACACTTTGACTGGACTGACACCAGAGACGGAGTATTTGATATATGTGTATGCTGTCAGCAACAACCAGGAGAGTCAGCCTCTGACGGGAACACAGGCCACCAGTAAGTTTCTTCACTGGTTTCTGCTTTTTTTCTCATCGCTTCCACCACAGTTTCTTAGATTTTTATGAAAATGCTCTTTCCTCTCCTTTTTTAATCCTCTCCAGTCTCTGATGCCCCTACTGACCTGGAGGTCGTATCATCCACCCCTACCAGCATCACCATCCGCTGGGACGCCCCCTCTGTCTCAGTGAAAAACTACAAGATCACCTATGGTAGCTCAGGTTTGTACATGTTTTTTTTATTTCTATTGTTTAGTTTGAGCCAAAGCTCAAAGTTGTGAATTTAACACTGAGCCTCTCTTATTTTCTTTCTAGGTGGTGCGACTCAAGAGTTCACAATCCCCGGCACTCAGACCACCGCCACTATCACTGGTCTGAACCCCGGCACCGACTACACCATCACAGTTTATGCTGTTAGTGGGAGAGGAGACAGCCCGGCTTCCAACACCCCTGTTTACATCACACACAAGACTGGTACGGCAGTTTAGAAAGATAGCACTTAATTAAAAAAACACACACAGAAGGTTCAAATCTAAACCTTGTCACATGTTTGCCTTTTCCTCAGATACTGAGCCCCCCACTGACATGAGACTGACTGATGTAAGTGACAACGCCATCACGGTGCGTTGGACTCCTGCTCATGGACCAGTCAAAGGCTATAGAATCACCAGTGTCCCCAAGAGCGGATTGGGACCTTACTACTCTGAGGTGGTGGCCCCAGGTAAGACAGACCAAGAGAGATTATAAAAACAGCTGTCCCTTATGTTAGGAATAAGAAGAGCTTTATTTATTTATCTCCGAAGGGGAATTCAATAATGAAAATGATGTAAAATTGTTTTAATACTGTATTTATTATACTGTATGTGAATACCTCCTCTCACTGGTGCTTATTTGCTTCTCTGTTCCAGATCAGACAGAGTTCACCTTCACAGGTCTGTTGCCCACTGCTGAGTATGTAGTCAGTGTCTATGCTCTTGGACATGATGGACAGCCCTCTGCTCCGGTGGTGGAAAATGCTGTTACTGGTAAGTTTGAAGGCAACAGCAAAACTTTTTTCCTAGTTACAAGAGATAGAAGCAAAAAAAAATAATAAAGATGTTAGAGTTAAAAAAAGCACCTTGTCTTTTTCTTTTCCTGCAGCCATGGACCGTCCCAAAGACTTGACCTTCTCTGACATCGACTCCACCTCTATGCGGATCACCTGGGACAGTCCCGATGGCACAGTGACATCTTATCGCGTCCTGTACTCCAGCCCAGAAGAGGGCGAGAGAGAGCTGCGCCCAGCACCTAGAGGTGACCAGGACAGCGTGCTGATCAGAGGCCTTCGCCCCGGGACAGAGTACACTGTGAAAGTCATCGCCCTCCATGACCGCACACCCAGCAAACCGTTAGTGGGAACTCAGGCAACAGGTAAAAACACCACAGAGAGCGCTCACACATTTGTGTCTTTGTTCAAAAACTTTTTTCAGATAAAATTTTAAAAATGTTGATTGGCTATGTGCTTTTTCAGTGATCCCATCTCCAACCAACCTCATGATCTCAGAGGTCGGTCCCTCCACCTTCACTGTGTCATGGCGAGCCCCCAGCGCACGCCTGACAGGCTACCGTGTGGTCGTTACCCCTAAGAATATCAACGGACCAACAAAAGAGTTGAACGTCGCTCCTGACACCACGCGTGTTGTTGTACCAGGACTCATGGTAAAAAAAAAGTGATCCTGTCTCAGCGTTTAGTCTGATTCACTGTTGGTCAGTTTACAAACACAGCTGTATGTTTTGGTATCATAGGTGGCAACTGCATACCAGGTACATGTCTATGCTCTGAAGAACTCAGTCACCAGCAGACCACTGGTGGGAGAAGCGACCACAATGGAAGGTAAGCAGCTGCACTATTCATGGACATGTTTCTGGTCATCTCTGATGCTCTGTCTTAACTTTGTTCTCTTTCACAACCAATGCAGATGTCAGTTCTCCTCGGCGTGTGCGTATCTCTGATGTTAAAGACACTTCTCTCACACTGAGCTGGCGCTCCAAGGTGGAAACTATCACTGGTTATCTCATAGAGGCTATACCAAGTAGTGGCAACAACCCTACCATCAGCAAAACCATCCCAGCAGGCACCAACACCTACACTCTCACAGGTATTTTACCCATTTTTTATGATTTGGAAATAGTTTTTCTCATAAAGACTGATTGAAACTTTTCAGTTGTGCATCACTTGCTTGTTTTTCATTTTTCCCTCAGGTCTGCAGCCAGGAACCTCGTACACTATTAACCTGTACACCCTGAACGGCAACACAAGGAGCCCCCCATACACTCTCACGATTCAAACAGGTACAACACATCGTAAAGCTTAGAGAAGACTTTCCTTAACCATAAACAAGACAGAGAAGACATTATTTTTGTTTTGCAGATTTGATTTGAATTTCTCAAAAATGTTTCCCCTAAGTCAGATCTTTAAGAAATAACAGAACAAATGGCAGATGAGGCTTGAAAAGTTGATAAAGATCACTGCAAGCACCAGTTGATCTTACGTGATATTTTTCTCCACAGCTGCACCAGTGGTCCAGGCTCCAACCAACCTCCAGTTCACATCTTTGACCCCCACCTCCATCTCCTTCACCTGGCAGGCTCCTGCTACATCCATTACAGGTTACTACGTCACCTACGAGGAGTCAGGAAGAGGTCCAAGAGAGCTGATCCCACGACCCCACTCTGGCCAAAACTACGCCACCATATCTGGTATGAGATGAATGATAGGGGTTTCTGTCTGTGTTCCCTTTTTTGCTGTACAAGGCACACTTGTTGCTTGCTTTGATAACTTAGTTGTCTTATTTTTCTCCCAGTTTAATCTTAATTAAAATAAATTTTAAAAAGTCATCATAACTAACTAGATATTCCTCTCCTCAGGTCTGAAACCAGCCACAGAGTACATCATCAAGATTGTTGCCATTCAGAACACACAGAGGAGCACGCCTCTGGTGGGAAAAATCAGGACTCGTGAGTACTTAACCCCTTCTGCTCTGAACAGGTGTAAACAAGATGGTAAAAGTGACGTATATGATAATGTTACAATGTGTTTCTGCTCAGTGACTGGTAAGCAAATCAAAGATTTTTACGGTTAAATTTGCAGCTTTTTTCTGCTCGGCTGAGCCGTAAGTTACGCTGTTAAAGTCTACAAGCCATGAGATCAAATGTCCAGTCAATTGGCACCATTAGACTCCTAAAACAATAATATGCACACTTATTTTGAATGCCTTCAGATACGTCATTCAAAATATTTCTGTGTGTTTGTGATACTGCATGAAAACACACTTTGCCACAAAGTAGAATCCCAGCAATACTGCATATCTGTCGCCTCCTTCTGGCTGAGATATGTTATTGCAGCTGTGCTTTACCTCCCCACTCAGCTAACATGCTTGCTTCCCTAACCCATCTCTCCCGCCCAGACCCAGAATCCCTGCTCCCCCTGCCTCTGCCCCGCCCTGGAGGTGTAGGCGACAAACTGGATGTGCCTGAAATTGACCTGGAAAACACAGTCCATTTAGGGGGCACCACTGGCCAGGATGGGCTCGGTGGTCAGAGCCAGCATGTGGAGTACACAGAGTACAACAACAACAACAATGGAGACAACAGATACAGTGGGAACAGGGACAACAACCCACAGTATCCTTACGGGCAAGTACGTGAGCCCCTGGTCTTTGTGCCCCTTCCTGATGCAGAGGGCCGCAGGCTGCCCATCCTGAAGCTGAACCTGCCCATCGGCTCCATCCTACCAAATGACACTGGAGTGCCACAGGAGGCCCAAACTCAGACCACCATCTCCTGGAAGCCCTACAGACAGAGCAACGCCTACCTGGTGTCCTGCCATCCTCTCACACACCCACATGAGAAAATGTTCCAGGTAGGAAACAAGGACCATGATCAGTCTATTCCAACACTCTTGAATATCTGAATATCTGACCTCATGAATCTCCACATCTCCAGGTCCGCCTGCCAGACTCAGCCACCACTGCCACCCTGATAGGACTCACTCCTGGAGCCAACTATAATGTCATTGTTGAGGCTCTCTTGGGTGCACTTAAACACAAGATCCTGGAGCAGGTTGTCACCGCTGGAAACTCAGGTAAGAATCCTACAGCAGAAACACATCTGAATTCGATATTTAACAATACTGGCTGATCAAACTGAGTGAGTCTGGGTAGAGGAAAAGTATCCAGGGCAACTGGGAATCTCTACTCTCTGACTTCTTGGCAGCAAGAGGAGATGGCTCCATCAGTGTCTGAAAACCAGAACACAGAGTCACTGAATACCAAAACTTTCGACATAGCAGACAGAACTTTTCTTCAAATTAAATAAAGAGCAGTCCCAGAACTTCAAATTGCTTAATCTTCTTTTTGCTTTGTCTAGTCCCAAATGGAGTTCCCTCCAGTAAGGACTCATGCTATGATGCCTTCACTGCGACATACCACGATGTTGGTGCCGAATGGGAACGCATGTCTGAGACCGGCTTCAAGCTGTGGTGCAGGTGCCTTGGTCTGGGAAGCGGCCACTTCAGATGTGATTCATCCAGTGAGTCATTTAGGATATTTTATCCCTCTGTTGGACATGAACCTGTTTTTGATCATTTTTATTTGATTTGGTCTGACGATAATGTTGTCCATCCTCAGAGTGGTGCCATGACAACGGTATCAACTACCGTATTGGAGAGAAGTGGGACCGCCGTGCAGAAAACGGACACTTGATGAGCTGCACTTGTTTGGGAAATGGAAAAGGAGAATTCAAGTGTGAACCCCGTAAGGACTTCTGAGGACTCATGAATTTCTTAATAATGTGACACAGCTGTACAGAAATTTAAATATTTCTCCACCCACACAGATGAATCAGTGTGCTACGATGAAGGCAAAGCTTACCAGGTGGGAAACCAGTGGCAGAAGGAGTACCTGGGTGCCATCTGCACTTGCACTTGCTTTGGGGGACAGCAGGTACGACAAATGACACTCACTAGCTTTGATTGTATATAAAATATGATGCATGTATAAAAATGCTTCAATTAACAAATTCGTATGTTTTACCTCATCAGGGCTGGCGTTGCGAGAACTGCCGCAGACCAGGTACTGACGTTGATGCCAGTCTACTGCAGCCTGTCAGATATGGAGACCCTTTAATACGCAAGGTGAGCAGAATAAAACAATATTACATTTTTAAATTTATCTAAAATTCAAACATTTAGAATGTATGCAATTCTTTTTTCAACCATACAGTCTATGGTTCTAACTTATTCCCTTTTCCTCCAGAACATCCACTGTCCCATCGAGTGCCTCCGTCCTGAACTGCTGGCAGATGCACTCGCTGCTCAAAACCCTCGGGAGTAAAGGACCCGCCGTCTACTTTGTCTCCCTCACTGTCCAATGCTGCACTGTCTCACCCTGTAGAAGCCATGCTGTCTGCAACCAAACTGAACTGTCAGATGATTTTGACACGTATTTAGCTGAAGATTGAATGCATTAAGTGCCCTGCTGCCTGATCAAAGTGATCTTCTTTTGAAGCCAGTCCTTCACTGTTTAATGCTGTCCCTCTGTTAATTGTAAGCCCCCAAACCCTTGGTGCCTTCACAACAGGTGAATTACAAAAAAATATTTGTCAGATTCCGTTTCAGTGTCCAGAAACATTTCTTTTTTTCTGAAACTATCAAAAAGCAGCATTGTGTGTTGAAGAATGTCCATGTAGCTACACACAGTTGCTGAAATTGTCCATGAAAATGTGCTTTTCTTTCCTGTAGCCCTCCTGAAGGGTGGCACTGCGTGTGATGACACACTCTGATTTCTTACTTGTCTTTTACTAATTTATCCCTTTAATCTCATGGTGTGAATGTGTGAGCTGGGGTGTGAGAATATGAACTGTTCTATTTTTGTACTTTGTTGTCGGTGCCAAAGTTGTTTCTACCTTTGACAGAAATGAGTCCCTTATATTTTAATAAAGCTGGAGAGATCCTGAAACCTTCCCACCCAGTTGTCTTTTGGACTTTTGTCTACCGGAGTTTGTTACTTTTGTCGACACTGATTCAACCTGAAGCCTTTTTTTTTCTAGATTTAAGACCAGTTAGACTTTGTTACGGAAGCGTATTGCTGCCACACTAAATCTCTGCGCAACCAGCTACTGTATTAATTGTTGTTCAGGACTGCTCATGCACTTCCTACCTACCTGACAACCATAATACCCCTTGTTTTAGTAAACGCATAAACATTTTTTTTTACCTCATTTATGAAACATTACATTTTGGAACATTTGAGGGTAACGCTTTAGCTACAGACAGGTCATACAAAACGGCAACTGTCCCTGTAAATTGGGGACCCAACTTAAAGTATTAATTTAATTGTGTATACGAGTCGTATTCTTCATCTTATTTACCTCCTCTATCCTTCTACCTCTTGTCCGATTATCTTGTTATAACGTGAAAACATCTTATAATGACATAACGTGATTCTTATCACATACTTATCACCTTATTTCATAACCCTAAGCCTTTTTTTTTTTAAGTGTGGCAGCAATATGCTTCTGTAAAATTGTACCACCAAACTATCTTAAATGAAAATCTAAACTTAGTGTGTACTAAGACTTATTTTTGCATGCAGACATGATTACACCAAATCTAGCAGGCTAATGTTAAACAGCACACACTGTTGCTAAGGGTGTCACACAAAAATAATGCACGAAGACACCATCCCCAGAGAACAAAAGTTTGCAGTCTAGTTTTTAAATTATAATATATTAATGTCTAAATTAAAACCTGCTGGTAGAGTTGGAGAAAAAGTTGAGGACAGGCCAAATATAGAGGGGTTCAACTTCCAGCAAACATGAATTTTAGTCTTTATTTTTACAACAAACTGCCGCAAAATCTACCCACCCTGAGCAAATCATGACAAAAAACTCATCAGCTGTCAGTAAGGTTTTATTTCACACTGAAAAGTGAATGACCTATAATGCTAAGAACAGTGTCTGTATCTTTCTGATGCAAAGTACACGAGTCAGGAATGAAACTAATGTGTTACAAAACAGCCTGGCTGTGACCTCTACACTGCAGCATGATAAGGGGAGGAATGTTTTGAGTGTCAGTGAGGTTAGAAAGAGATTTAGACTCTAAACCGTTAGTGCAGTTTAAAGAACACCTGGACCAGAGCTGAGGTGTTCAGTGGTGGAAGAGCCGCAGGTTGGTGTGCACCAGAGTGATGCCCTGCTCATTACAGGCATTAATCACGACTGCGTCAGCAGCAGAGCCGGCTGGAGCTGCGATGTACTCAACACCACTCTACAGACACACAGAGAAAAGAAAGGTCAATAAATACATGTATGCTCGGACAGCTGGTCAGTAAATGGAGGTGTTCATAGTCAGGAGAGTTTCAAAACTAGCACCAGTATTTATGAACACAAATGGATTTGATCAGGTGTCTTCAGGTCATTCATGCTTTGCTGGAAGGTGTGCTAAATTTACCCGTTTGGCACGGTCAATGTTGTCTCTGAAGGGGAAGAAGGCGTCAGAGCTGACAGCCACGGCCTGCAGGGAGCTGATCCAGTTCTTCTTTTCAGTTGCTGACAGAGACTCTGGCACCTCATCATACATCGACTTCCAAACTGCCAAGTCTGGGCCCTGTCGTAACAAAATCAACACAATGTTGGTTTACAAATGTGCTGTGTATGGCATTCAATATGTGAGGCATGACGTTAAATATCACGGAGCAGACAGGTGAGCTGCAAGTACGTCACAGCATGTGCTTTTTACTGATCCATCAACAGAGGGAAAGTATTCATTTCTACTGATGCCAAAAACCACAGCTGTGTGATAAGCAATATGCCATGAATAATAAGTCAATGACGAGTAATGTCGTACCATACAGTAACAATACTTGGTTACACCATCACAAGCAAGGATAAATAAACAAAAACATTAAAAAGGCACACAGACTGTAGAAGCTCACTGTAACGCCTTTACCTCTCCAATGGTGTCGCTGACATACTGGTCAATAGCATTAGCCATCTCCGCTCGCTTCACACCGCTGCGAAACTTCATGCTGAGGACACGAGGGTGGTGTCTCAGCCACCAGTTATCGGCTTTATCTCCAGCCAGCCGGGTGCAGTGGATACGAGACTGCTGACCTGCACCAATACCAATCACCTGTAAATACAAAGAGGAGAGAGAGGAAGCATGAAAGGATCAACCGGGTCAGTCTCACCTTCTACCTGCCTTTTCTTACCTGTCCGTCTTTAGCATAGCAGACAGAGTTGGACTGGGTGTACTTGACAGCGATGGTGGCCACAGTGAGATCTCGCACAGCTTCTTCAGACAGCTTTTGGACACAAAAACAATCAAAGAATGAAACCATATGAACTGACACGGTGAGAGAAGCACTGAATAAAACAGAAAAATCAATTAACTGGAGACTCACCGAGCCTTTGGACACAACGTTACTGAAGAACTCCTTGTTGATGAGCCCCGTGTTCCTCTTTTGTTTGAGATAGAGACCGAACAACACCCTCACCTCAGTCTCATCGGGCTCATAGTCTGGATCCATCTGAGACAAACGACAGACAGACGTTGAAAATCAAACAGCAAACTAAACTGTGATTTTAATCAAAAACTGTCTGAATTATAGAAGTTTCTCACCTGAAGGACACAGTAGTTGCCGTTCTTCTTCTTAGACAGGATCTTGAGAGCCTCCTCATCGTAACCAGGGGCGATGATGCCATCAGACACCTGAGAGACACCAAATTGATTATAAGGATTCACATCAATAAATCTCTTAAAAATGAGTAAAAATTTAGTGAGGGGAATAAAAGGCAGTTATTTGACAAACTATTTTACCTCTCTTGAAATAATCTTGGCAGTGGGAACATCACACACATCTGATACAGCAATGAAGTCTCCGAAAGAAGACATCCTGTCTGACCCTGTAAACATAAATGTAGAGCGAGTTACAACCTCTTGTAAAAACATTTGTAATGCTCCTTTTTTTCTGTGATCAAGTTTAACTGACTCTTACCTCTCGCCCTGGCATACGCAGTAGCAAGTGGGGTGAGATCGCTCAGCATGTCATGCACCATGCACACTTTCGCTTCCTCCTCAGTCAGAGGAACCCCGACAGCAGCTCCTGCAGAGGAAAAGGAGAGAAAACTGAGTCATTTTCACTCTATAAACATCTACTTCTCAGAACATTTCACATTTATTCTGTTTCAGTGGAAGTTAATCTGTCTCTTTGGTCTTACCAGCAGGGCTGACATGTTTGAAGGAGGTGGCAGCAGCCATACCGAGGGCGCTCTTGAGTTCTCGGACCAGCTGCCAGGCATTCAGGGCATCACAAAGGTTAATGAAGCCGGGTGAGCCGTTAACCACTGAGGGAGGGTATTTAGGGAGAGCGAGCAAAATGCAGCAAGAATTAACAAGTAAAATATCTAAAAATTACACCCCATGACCCCTAATCTTAAAATCTGAAAAACTAAAAGATGAGGTGCTGTCCAGCAAAGTCTTTTTAGAGATATTAACACAGTAAAATACACCAAACAGTCCGACTGTTTTAAGGTGATCAAATCTCACTACTAATGCCTCTAAAGCTCACTTACTAATGTTATTTTATTCTGAACAAAAACAGCAGATGTTGCAGTTTTATCCAACTTTCCACCAAAACTTCTGCCTGAAGGTAAATAAACATATTTTCTTGAATATTAACCTTATCTTATCAACAAAATTTACATGAGGACACTGATGCTCAGGTCAACCAAAAACATATTTATCTAATGTTTGTTCACCTTTAAGGGGCAGTGTTGGGCGCAGGGTGTAGATCTGTGCAGGAGCTTGGTGAGGATTCATGCCGTAGCGCAGAGGCAGCTGGGAAACACCCCGACTGTACTGACCCCGGAAGTAGTCTGATATGGCCTCATCATACTGCGCTGTGTGTGTGAAAGCCTGAATAACGAATTACACAATCGAGATGAAATAAAATGTGAAACATACACCAAAACTCTGAACTTACTTGAAGATTTTGAATTTTAAATTTTGACTTAATCTGCATTATTTTTCCACAATCACCTCAAAGCACTGCAACCAAACTATCCCTTCAGCCAGTCTACAAGGTGAAAGTTCAGGTTGTCAAACGCTGAACTCTGTGACCTTTACATTCATATCAATATTTGTGTGACCTACATTGGACTTTGCCTAAAAGAGTCAATGCAAGACAAACAACAAAACTAAAACAAGATAATAAAGATCCTGCTTTAAATCAGTGCTGAGACAGACACAATCTGATGGCATTTGAGGAGAATCACTGAAACTCAGTGCTTTAACTCACATTGATCATGTTGGCTGACTTCTGCCTGACTGACCCTTATTTGCTTCAATAAAATCAAACAGTATGGGTTACTATTGAGCAACTTTTGTTTAGAGTAATGCAGATACAGCCAAAAAGTAAAGACAATAATTCATCTCTGGTTTCAAACTCTAATTGTACATAAATAAGATGTCTGAAAAAAATCTAAACAGAGATTTTATCTAAGGAAGTTAAATTAAAAAAACGTGACAAGGCCCTCTAATTGTATGTGAGTAAAACATTACAGAGAGGCACTTTCAACATGGACCTACTTCTCTGAGCACAAATCAGAAAGCTCAGTCTAAAAATGCTTCTCTTCGTGTGCTTGCAAGTTAAATGTTGTGGGTTACTTTTAGAGCCAGAGTCCTGCGTGTTTCCAAGTTTGTGTCTTTGTCTCCTGAATCCGCCATCTCCTTGGCAACCAGAGAATAATCGGCAGGATCACACACAATGGTGACTCGAGCGTGGTTCTTAGCTGCTGCTCTCAACAGAGTTACACCGCCTGAGAACGAAGAAAGGAAACTTTCAAGAGCAGGATTTTTGACAAACAAGTATACCAGTTTTTGGAAATTCTGCTCAACCAGCTGTTATTTAACTTCAGCCCATGACTCTAAACCTGCATTCACACAGTTTCATCTGTGAAGCTCACCGATGTCGATCTGCTCCACTGCATCTTCAACTGTAACATTTGGGTTGGAGACAGTCTTAACAAATGGGTAGAGGTTGCAGACCACCACTCTGAAAGAGAAAAGAGAGACAGCGTTGAAGTTTTCATAAAGATCGCATCTTTAATGAGACACATTAAAATCATGAAGGCTAAAATCCAGGTCAGGTAAGAGGCCAGCAGTGCAGTTTCTGTCTTTCATGCTCGTGACCTTTCAGATTGAACCAATTAAAAGAGAGAAGGAAAACGTATCTAATCTCTTTCAAGCTCCCAAACAGAAGACTCCTGACTCTAATTCTGCGAAAAAGGATTCCAATTATCACTTTACTCTCATCTGCTCCTCTACGGAGAACAAACAGCAGCATTCTCTGTCTCATAATCCATCTGCTTCAGCTGTAATCATCTCCATTCATCAGTCTCCATTATTCTCTCAGGTCTGAAAAAGTAAATCAGTCAAGAACCCAGTGAGGCTAAAATATATATTTTTTTTAAAGACAGAAAGCAGTAACTATTTAATTATTAATTACATGTAGTTAAATGATCCGATCACACTGGCCTTAAACAAATGAGAGTCACAAGATGGTGTTTCAAGCAGGAGCAGCACTTTTCTAATTATCCACCGCACCGTGTTTCCTAATGGCACACAACAAGTTTGCAATCCACCACCGTCATGTGTGCGCTTTTGTTCAGATTGTCCCTGTAATAATACATTTTTTGTCAGCTTTCCTCCCCGTTTAAAAACTGTGTTTAAATATCTAAAATGTCTGTCATATTTGGGATTTCTGTGTGTTCAAATTCATCAAATGCTTTTTTTTTTTCTACTTCCACTACCTGACCAGACTGTAGCCCAACTTCTCCATGTCTGCTGAGTCGGTAGGAGTTTTCCTGGCCAGGATGCCCCCGTGGACCGCAGGGTGGAGGGTCTTTACTCTGCCCCCCAACATCTCTGGATGTCCGGTCAGCTCAGACACATCCCTGAAACATGAGCACAGACATTGACGGTTTAAAGTTTGATGTGCACAAGCATTTTGCAAGGAGATCTCTTCGTGTTAAGGGACACAAATGCCACAAAAAAAAACAAAACTGGAACCCACTTAATTGACTTAGAGGCTACATTTACATGGATCTGTCAAGGTGTTTTGGTGCAATAACAAAAAACAAACAAAAAAAAAATGTGTGCAATAATGTTTTAGTGCAATAACAAAAAACAAACAAACAAATAAAGCTAGAAAAAGAAAAACATTAAACATTATCCTTAGATTTAAAGAGTTAGCAGTGCATGAAATACTAAAAAATGAATGAATTAAACAACCAAAGCAGTGAAACACTGCTAAAATATGAATAAAGTTACAATATTAATCAATTTAACATTGTTCAACACTGTGAAAGGGAACATTTTATTGCATTGACAGTAATTTTGCTGGAAAAACTTGCTCCTTTTTTCCCTGGTACAGTTTTTAATGAAGGGTACTTTGTTTTGAGGTTTTTAGAGTCGTTTTAAGAATAAAGCTGTAACCCACTTTATTGACTTAGAGGCTACATTTACATGAACTTGTCATGGTGTTTTAGTGCATAAACTAAAAAACAAACAAAAAGAACTAGAAAAGGAAAAAAGTATGCATTACCTTTGGTGTAAAGAGTTAACAGTGCATGATATACTAAAAATTGGATGAATTGAACAACCAAAGCAGTGAAACACTGCTTAAATGTTGCAAAATTAATCAATTAAACATTATTTAACACAGTGAAAGGGAACACTTTATTTTAATTTTGCTCCTTTTTGCCCTGGTACAGTTTTGACTGAAGGGCACTTGGTTTTGAAGTTTTCCAGAGTCGTTTTAAGAATCAACTTTTAAACCAAAGTTTTGGTCTGAATGTTTTTCCACCATCGTCCAGGTCAGGACTCTCTCAGCAGAACCCACCTGACTGCCAGTTTAGCATCTCGCAGGGCTTTAGCTGTGCCACCTGAGGCCACCAGAGACAGACCCACATCCACCAGCTTTTTAGCGAAGTCCACCAGTCCAGTTTTGTCAGACACACTCAGAAGTGCTGCGAGGACACAAAGAAAGATAGTTAACAAACTTTAAACGGATTCAGACAGTCATAAAACATCAGTGAAAGGACGGTTTATCGAGGGGAAGAGGACCACGTTGGCTAATGTTAGCTGTAGCTAGCATCCTGTATTTCGCAATGTAAAACTTTATAACAACGAAGTGAATGAATTAAATGTGAATAAAAAGTCTCACCGAGCTCTGAAGACGCCATGTTTGCTACAGTCACAGTGTTGGTCTGCAGTGAGTCTGGATGTCAGAGGAGGGTTCAACTCGGACTGGAGCAGGTTCAGATTTGGACCCTGTGCAGAAACAGACAGAGGAGGCTGAGTCTAACAAAGTTTGCACAGGCAGACAGTCAGCTTCATCATGTGCTTCAAAACTGGAAAAGTCCCGCCCTGCTGAGGCTGGCCCGCCCCGAACTCACAAAAACACTGGAGAGCTGCAACAGCGCGCAGAAAATGCGCATATTTATACAAAAAACCTACGAGATTAACGACTTGAACTGTTTACTACGGTGGCCGAGAACCGCCACTGCTGCAAATAAAAAGAAGAATGAAAAAAAAGGGACTCACAACTTAAGTTACCAATACAAAAAAAAAGAAAAAAGAAAGAAAGAAAGAAAGAAAGAAAGAAAGAAAGAAAGAAAGAAACCGAAGCCCGCTGCAAATAAAAAAAGAAACAGTGCAGATAAAAAAAAGCCCCAACAAACGTTAACGACTCACAAAAACAGTGGTGATGCAAAAAAAAAAAAAAAAAAAAGAAAAAAACTTACTGTGAAAATAAAAGGATGCAAAATAAATACATAAATTTTAAAAAGCCACAACAAAAGTTAACAACACACAAAAACAGTGGTGATGCAAAAAAAATAAATAAATAAAAAGCCACAATGAAAGTGCCCTGCCGGGGACCAATAATGATGATGCACAAGTGTTTTACGATCTAGGCACAGAAGATGACGGCAAGAAGACGAGCAAAGAAGTAAGTCGAAAGGTTATTGTTTAATTTCACCACTTTGTGTGTGTGTGTGTGTGTGTGTGTGTGTGTGTGTGTGTGTGGGGGGGGGGGGGGGCGTTAACTTCTGTTGTGGCTTTTTTTCCCCCTTTTTATCTGCACCGTTTCTTTTTTTATTTGCAGCAGGCTTTGGTTTCTTTTTTTGGCATCGGTAACTTCCGTTGTGACTTCTTTTTTTGCATTATTTTTTTATTTGCAGCAGTGGCAGTGGCAGTTCTCGGCCACCATACCTACCCCTCTCTATTCATCAAGGCACGACTAGATCTATTTAGAGGGACCTTGACCCAGAAGTTGGTAGGGTTTCAGAGACTCTATATAATGTCCACATATATGTAAAAGTTGATATCTAAAATCCCCAAATAAATGACGTGATATCATTGCATAATTATTATCCACAAAAATAAAAAAATATATATTTATTTTTTATCCTTTTTGAAACTAAAAAAATGCAATTCCTTAATTTTGTAACTTGTATATATTTTTTACGATATGATAAAAATGAGTCAGGCTGTAACACTTATATTTCTTATTAAAAAATGTAGTTTTTTATGCAGATAGAATACCTTGTTTCTATGGTACACTGCACAATCATCAAATGAGTTTTACTGATCAATAAAAGGCTACTGTCAACTAAAATCGAAGATCAACAATTGGAGAGATATTTTAGATTGCCACTAGAGGGCAGACGTAAACCTTGTTCCTGGTGAATGTGATCCATGATTCATATACAGTAGTCTATGGTCTGAACCTGAACCACAGACTGTGTGATACAGCTCTTAAGGTTTTTGCCTCCTTTTTATATCTGTAGAGACAGATGTTATTGGGTATGGTGGCCCGGTGGGTCAAAAGTATAAATATTTCAAGACAAAAACAAAACAACAACAACAAAAACACACTGAACACAAAAAATATTTCATAAAATGCAAAAATATTTAAAAAAAAAAGAAAATATTGTTGAAATACATCCATTTTTTTATTTAAAAAAATAATGAAAACAAAAACAGAATAATATTTTGGGTTGGATGTGATGTAATTCCAAGCTTTGACATGCAACCTCTGAGAACCAAACCATTAAAGATAGCTAACCATTAAAGGTTGTTTATATTTTTTAGGTTCAAAATATATAATTTGCTTACTAAATTAACCTATGATCAAATCTAAGGTGAGGAATTGATATTGGAAAACTAAAATATTGACAGTTTTACAGAGTTAAACATCTTAATATAAATTTACTATGGTATAATTTGGGTTTAGAGGCTTCATAAACTTCAGCTAGCAGTTTGCTTTTTAATGTCTGTATCACTGTGTGGAGAATTTTTGTGTCTTGTGAAATATTCAAATATTTTATGAAACATGTTGGCATTTTTTGGGATGTTTTTCATGCAAACTTAAATGTTATTTGCTGCCACCAACCCTCAGGGCCTCTGTATTGGCCTACTGTAGATACAAATCACATTTTTTGGTCATGAATAGCCAGAAACAGGCACATTTTAGCTCAGCGTTATTAACTTCTGGTCACAAAGTAAGTCTGTAAAGTTCTGTGTCTCAGTCACAGCCCAACTATCTCTGAATTTTGCTGTTTTTCCTGTAATTGCTGTGGTAAATACAAAGGTTTTGTTTAAATGATTTTCTGAATCTCGGCTGCTCTTTGGTGTGCTAATTTCAATATGAAAGCCTCTAAAAATCTGAAGACTCTTTAAGTTTTCTGCATTTCACCAACAATAACGTGAGGCGGACTAAAGCGTTAGTGTGTTTTTCTTTTGTCACATTAAATCTTGTCAGCAGAATTGAAGGTTACACTGACACCATGGAGGACCACAAATATCATCTCCACACACTGTTATTGGTAAAACACCTGTACCAGACATTTCCTGCAACAATAAATGACGCCCAACACATACATCCCCAACATACCACACCTTTTTCAATAAACTTTATTGGCAAGAAACTGAGCCTTTTTCTATGCTTTGGAACAGTGTTTTAAGTCAGACAGATGTGAATTTATTGGGTCCCGTCACTCACTTCCTTACTCCCCCATTAGTTAAGTGACAGGACAGGGCTCTGGAAACCTGCACCAGTGGGTGTGATTACGTTAAAAGATCGCACAATCTGTTCATATTTACGTAATGAGGCCGACATTTTGCTGATTGATTAAACTACAGGGTATAAATTTTTTAAGGGCTGCCTGATTTATGATCCAACAAAGCAAAAAGAGGCCGATTTATTTGTCTAACTATGAAAATGGGAGTTTCTGGTAACAGCTGACATCTCAGAGGTGACTTGAGTGATTCAATAGACAGTGAAACATCTTTATAGAAACACACTGCCTCACTATGCATTATTGGCTAAAACAGGACACAAGCAGGACGGCTGTCAGCACTTTAGTCCGGCTGAAACCTGACAGCATTATCCGCAGTATAACTGTAATTTACACAAGATATTTTTAATCAACATGACGAGTGCATTCAGATTAAATTAGAGGAGAAACAGAATCAACGACCTCCATATATTGCTGCACTACCTTATCAATTAGCTGTGATTTTTGTACTGTGTCAGAGGGGCCTGTGTCATAAAACAGACCTAGTGGCATTTGTCACACAGCTGACAAGTCACACAACTAAATGAGCTCCTATTGATTCGCATGATTTTTCATCAGCCAAATTAAAAGCTGCAGTTTGATAGAGGTTCAGTCTGAAGGCTTGTTATGGATTCTGCTCGCTTCATTAAATCAAGTCTGGAAAGTTCGGTGAAAAATTCCTCAAGGTCTTTTAAGTTAAATGTGTGACTAGGAGTCTTAATTTGCTGGATTGTGCAGGTTGTTCAGTCAATATTGTGCCTACAAACTGCATTTTTGGCCCTTGGACTGCAAACAGTTGAAGTCTCTTTGAGATGTTGCTCCATAATCTGCAACCCATAAAATTTTGTGACCTTCAGATTAAATTGAATCGAGATAAAGCTCATGTGGAGATATTTTTACATTTATAAAATAGATGAAAATCTATATTAATGTTGTTTTATGAAACACAAAAGCAAACAAGATCATAAGCACCAAGAAAAACAATTCTTATGTTTTGATTTTTATTGCCTGAAAACAGGGTGGGGGGTTGGTGTCAACAGTTCAACCGAGGAAACAGCCTTGTTTTTAGTATTTCAGCATTAAGTATCAACTGTGAATGATACATGTAACTGTCAAAAGTCAGCGGACTGGGATTATTTTTGTGAGATAACACTTCTGATATAAGAGCATGCTAAGTAAAGACTAGTTTGTCCGCATGAGGTGCCAAAATTGACACAAACCAAAAGTTGCTCAGTGCTGCTGGAAAGTTGGATGTAGACATACGGTGATCTCTATGAGTGAGGCTTTTAAAAAGAGGACAACTAAACCACAAGACTATTTAGATATTGCCTTATTTATTTGTATTTGGTTGCTGTTTAGATGTAACTGCTGTCATAAACTTCATAAAGATGCTCAAGAGTGGTACTTTTTATCTGTTTACTTGGATGTTTGGACATCTGTTTGGAAGCCAGAGTAAGCTTCATGGGAAAACAGGAGTTAGCTGTTGGGTCAAATCTTCAGCTGGAGCTGTTTTTATCTCTGACTCTGCAGGACCATCAACACGACAGGAGGGATATATCTAATTTCTACTATACAAGTATTTTCTTATTTCCTGGAGAGGCCATAAGACCATCACAGATCTACTGTATTTATGATAAATTTTAGATCAATCACTTTAGTTATTCTGTGAGAGCAGAATGCTTTCTTCACCTTAAAAACTAAATACTATGAGAAGCTTAGTTTTTCTCAATTTGGACCAGGGTCTGGATTAAGTTTCGGGAACATTTCTGAGTCCAAAATTCCTCATTTATGCTGAGTGCAATAGTGCAGTGACTTTGTGGGCGGGGCTTTGAGTTGTGGTTATTTCTGATTGGTCCACCTGCTTTGCTTTAATCCTGCCTCAAGAAGATTTTCAGACACAAACAATTGTGTTAGGTTTCCAATTCCTGTTGTGCAAGGTGAGGCATTTTATTGTTGTAAGAAGGGCAGTTGATCTCTCAAATATTGCCGTACCACTTCAGGCACTGATGGACTCATATTTCCTTGAAAAGCCACTCCTAAAGTTCCTGCTGCAGGCGTGGAGTCACTTTTAAAGATTCAGATTCTGCCTGTAAACACCTTCAGTATTTCTATTGTTGCACCTCCCTGCTCCAAAGATTTCATCTCCACTAAAGAGACCTGTGTCCGTCCAGCTAGTTAAAACTGCATTTAATCCCTCTGTAAACATGTGACTGTGCTCTGACAGGGGCCTAAATGACACCAATACTGTGTGTCCTCCAGTCTGCTCTTTAATCACAACCCTGTACACATGGCTGCCCTATAAAAGGCCCTGCTGCACCCACACACACCCATCATGCTGTTGCTCTTGGAAATGAAAATGAAAATGGCCCTGTGTGACATCAGCATCAGGCTTTTGATCGCTTTACTTCCTCTTCATTAACTTAATTATTTGGCCATCAGTAAACCTCACCGAGTAATTAATTCCTGAGAGTTTTTGTAATAAATTCAAACTGTTAAATGACCGAGAGTTGCTCTTGCTTTGCTTCCCGAGCACAGTGTGGTGACTGTGAATGATAAGGAAGTAGCTGAAGGGGATGTGAACTCTTTTTTCAGTATGTGGGATTGTTCATGACACCACAGTCTGTAAATTAAGTGAACCTTTATATTTCAAACGTCTGATCTAGACTCACAAAGCCATCAATGAACTGTTGGTCACTTTAGTTTTTAGATTCAAATATACAAATATATGGATTTTTATGATATTGTTTCCAGACATTCATAGTCTCCAGAGGATGTTGATGACTTCTAAAATGATCCCAAAGCAAGCAGCAAAATCTGGTATTAAATAAAATCAAGCCAATGCAGAAGATCTAATGAAATCCAAACACGGTTTTGGTTTGTCTCATTTGTTTCATGATTTTTTTTCCATTTAACATGATTATATCTTTATTCTATTAAGGCTAAGAGGTATGCATATATTTGCAGGTGTGTGATGAGAATTTTCCTCCAGTTTCTTTATGTGAGGAGTTTTTCGCTTATTATAAAAAAGACAGAAAATGAGAGCAATGCCTTTATATGACCCACAAAAGCAAATCAGACCATCCTCCACAAAAATGACAATTCTCTGTGACTGCTGCAAGGAGGGAGGCGTAAGAGCAGAAGATCCACAGAACGCTGAATAAACGACTTTTTCTCCTTTTTTCCACACCATGCATGGGGATGTGAAAAAAAGAGCAGGATGACATTTTTAGCCGATAAACACAATGAACATGCAACAAGATCAGCAAGGTCATGTTTTGTCCACAGGGGGCGCCAAAGTTGATTCAAACAGAAAATTCCTCTCAGGGAATCAAATGAAATTATTTTTGGAGGATAGCAACAAAAAATCAGCAAAGGTTTTTTCATCAGCTGTATTTTTCTCTTAAGGTTTTTTAGCTTATTCTAGTTTACAAGCATACAGTACATAACTGATGCTGTAAATGGCAAATGTTGTTTATGTGAGATATCCTCATTTTAGCATGCTGATATGCTAAATTTTTAAATGTGTGGACTTTTTATTCTTGTCTTTCCGTTTTAAAAGAATTTTAGGCAAACAGCAAGACAACTTCATTCAACTTGTGAAAAAATAAACATAAATTGTTCAAGAAGTAATTCATTCTTCAGCTTTTTTAATTCTCGTAGTCATCATTTCTTTTTATTTCACAGTTCCACCACTGACAAGTTGAAGATAAATACACATACGATTCATCTTTGCAATCATTCAAATAAATTAAGTTCATTTAGTGAGTGAACGAATTCATAAACAACATTTAGAACAAATAAAAAACATCAATATTCACATTAAAACACAGAATATCCTGAAAAGTAACATCCAGGGGAGCAGGTGTGTTTAAAGCACGACACTTCACAGCTTCATCTGCTCTGACTTTATCGTCTTTAAGATGCAGCAGGATCTGCATCGACTCTACAACCTAACGCTGTCTGAATGCACAACAGTTCACCTGCCTTCTTGGTTCTCTGCATGTGGGTAAATAAGAACAGCTTACTATAGAGAGGAGAGAGAGACTTTACTCAGCATGCTACAAAAATGTACAGTACTTAGAGGTGACTTTTCACAGAGAGTTTATACAGTATATTTCTGCGATCCAAGAAGAAGTCTGTTCAGAGAGCAGCCCAGAACCATATCTTGTCTTTTTTTCATGTCCACAAACACAGACATGTCCCGTTTAAATGTCTCCTAAAATCCTGTGTGAGCATCTTTCTGTGTCTTTTCACAGTCCGGCTCCGATCTTCCGGTCACCTCCTCCTCCCTGCACCCCCTCCAGCTCAGAGTCATCAGAGAACGGGCTGTGGGGATTGTAGCCGACATCTGTGTTATGCTGCAAGAAGTCTATGGATTGTTGTATCCCAACCCCATTACCCAAAGAAACAGGATAATCACTCTGAGCACCCTCCTCATCTACCTCCTCCTCATCCTCATCATCGTCCTCTTCCTCTCCATCATCCAGATCAAGGTCTATCCCTCTGTCGTCTGGGTTTACAGCTCGTCTGCTGTCATCAGATTTGTCTTTGGTTGTTTTTCCAGCACTGCGAAGCCGCTGAGTCTCAGACTGGGCTGAGGCAGTCGCCTGCTCCTTCGCCTTCCTGCTGCGTTTCCACTTCATCCTCCGATTCTGGAACCAGATCTTCACCTTCAGAGAAAGACAGGAGAGGTCAGGAAAAGAAATGAGATGCAGTCCGGACAAGTTTGTCAGGATTTTTTTTAGTTTTTGAGACAAGAATTTGCAGCCATTGAGCAGAGGTGATTTCAAGAAGTCTTTGTCTGTGTTTATATTTATGTATCCCTGTCTTTGAGGAGAGAGTCCTTCATGTTTCTCTCACTGAAGGTTTCACTTTTTTTCCAAAGGTGTGCTGGAAAAACATTCAGAAAAGAAAAGCTATAATAATAAGCTAAAGAAATGAACTTGACTTAAGTATTGTTGACAAAAAAAAATCTGTAAATGTATGCACACACATTTAATTTCACTAACACCAAAGATCAAACAGCTTGTGCCCATAACTTGTTCTACTTGCAGCTTCCTTTTTTTCATGCAAAATACAATAAATCTTCATGAAGTTGGTTTTAGAAATTTTGAGTTTTATCATCATTTGTGGTTAAATTTTATCTGATAAGGAGATAAAACTGCCAAAGTTCTGAATAAAATATTGGCAGAAATCACATAAATCTTGTTTAATCTAACAAAGAAAAGAAGCAAAGACACTGAAATGCACGCAAGTCTGCAGGTATTTAGAAGATCGATTCACAGTCCGGACTACAGAAACAGTCACAAATGTGTGATTTTACCATAACGTTGAAAAGTAAAACACGCTGTTGTTAAAAATTAAACACATCACAGTGAAACTTTATGTTTAGGAGAATATAAATGATGTTTCTCACAGATTAGTTTGACCAGATTTGAGACTCAGTCAGTCTGTCCAGTGCACTTTATGTCTTTTATGATGTTTCAAGTATATCTCCTTTTTTTCCTCAGTTTGAACACACTTAAAAATTCTGTTTTAAGGCACATCTTTCAGATTTGGTCTTTTAAATTTTGCTGTAGCTCTTTTGTTGGTGTGTTTCTATTTTAAGGTGAAGGTTATCACTATAGAAAAGTGTCTGGTTTTAAAAAGGCTCATCTTTAATGTGACTGTCATCTTAGACTGAATAAAAGCTGATATCTTTAATGTGGATCTTTTGTTTCTGCGCCTCTTACCTGAGTCTCAGTCAGCATGAGTGAGGTGGCCACCTCGAAGCGCTTGGGTCTGGACAGGTACTTGTTGAGTTTAAACTGGTTTTCCAACTCCAGCAGCTGTTGACTGGTGAAGGCAGTGCGGGGCCTCCGACACTTCCCCAATAGACCAGACTGAGGGCCCGCTGCAGAAGGATGAAGAGCAAAATCATCTTCAGTCTTTGTGTCAAATAAAGGGGTATGCCACACGTTTAAAGCATTTAAAGTCTGTAACATGTACTGCTTTTATGAATGACATTTATTTCATGTTTATTTTCAGCACCTTACAGATTCAAATGTTTTAATCTTCACACACAATATCTGAATATTTCAGGGATGTATATTTATTTACAGACTACTCAACATAAATATCAGGGATTTATAGGAAATTCACAACTTACAGTCTGAAATATTTGGCCCCCACGCAGCTTTATGATACAGTATATCTTTCTATAAGTACTCCAAGGACACAGGAAGTTGAGTGTGTTTTGTGGGTTGGAACAGGCGCACATATGGCCGCACTCTCGGGCCATCATTAACTATAATAGCTTTACTCCAGTTTATTGTTGACGGGGGGGACACGGCAGAAGCGGGCGCAGGGGCCATAAAAACACAGGCATGCCATTAACTTAATGAAAATTCAATGAAGGCTTTGGGGATTTTATTGATGAACTACAGAACGGTTTAGGTGTTTGTTTATAGTTTCTTCATCGCACAAAGACAATTTTCATCCGGCTGGCGTTTATAGAGAAATAAATGGGCCGAAATTAAAATATGACACTGAGACAGTGTGCAGTAAACACAGAGCAGTGTGTGCAGGGTGGCTCTTTTAGAAACTGAATAAACATAGTATTAAAGGATACATCATTTCTTTACATAAAGAAAAAATCATACAAGACATAGCCTGGACTGAAAATAAACACAGCAGTGGTGGAAAAATGTATATATGACAGAGTCATTCTCAAGTCAAAGAAACAATAAAGCCTGTTTGTGGTGTCTGGCATTAGACAGGCCCAAGTGAGAGTGAAAAGTAATGTATTAAAAAAATTAAAGTTGCAAAATAAAAAAGTAGTAGGCTTTAATGTAGGCCATATGATTGGAAAAACAAGGCCTAAATAAGTGACATTATTTATAATAATTAAAACAAGAGAAGGTAGTAATTGACCAAAATAAATAATATTTAGAGTTCAAGTCGAAGTGTTAAACAGTAGTTTAAATAGTAACAGAAAAAAATCTACAATATCATAATAATAATAATAACAATAATAATAGGTTTTAAATGGGTTCAGTTGCTCATGAGTGAACTCGTTTGCCTATCAGTGTTTGTGTTCAGTGAGTTTTATAGTCTCTGCGGTTCAGTCCTCAGAAGTTAAACAACCTGATTAAACCTAACAGTAAAAAAACTGATAACAGAAAACTCTCTATGAACAGAACAGATTAAGTAAGAATTTGAATGATTTATTTAAAAATAATCAAATAAAGACAAAGGTATGTATCTAATCACTGGATGAGTCTATACTTACTGTTGTAATCCGGCAGTCTTGGCATCATGATCCCGGCTCGGATCCAGTGCTCCAGCGGCAGAGACCCCGCCATGGCCGCAGCCTTCAGGTGCTCCGGGTAGGTCTGTGTCAGCTGCGTGAACCCGGTGTAAGCGAACGCGGGGTGCTGACCACCCAGCGCCGATAAAGGGTACATGGGTGCCGGATACATGCCGGGGATTGCAGCGAGTCCTGGGTGAGGGAGATTTAGCACACCCGGTTTGGGGATTATTCCGGTCTGAAGTTGCACAGCAGTCCGCGGAGAAGGGGTGTCCGCGCGACGGCACGAGACCGGGCTGCCTGCGGGGCTGTCGCTGCTCAGACCCGGGGAGAGGTCTCTGCTGCTGCCCCGGTTGGTCTCATCGGCGAGCAGGGCGTCGATTCTGAAGTTTCTGGACTTCTCCATGAGGGGCTGTGGACGGGCTGCTGCAGAACCTCTAAGCTCGGATCGTGCGCACCTGTGCCGTGCGTCAGCGCGCGGACAACACTCACAAACTCATATGTTTTTATCTTTTCTTAAAAATTATCTTCAGCATCAGTTTTTCACTTACTCCTGACTATAACCTATATGTTTTCACCTGCACCTCTCTCCACCTGTTTCGTTAAATCGCACCCGCGCATGTCACCCTGCAACATCGCACCCGTCCTGATGTTTAACACCAACTTCCCAGAAGATGCCTGACTCCATCAGCTGTCCCCCTCCACCCCTGCAGGCCGTTGGGAGCTGATTGGCTGCAGGCTGGGCTGCTCTGACGGGCCTCTAATCAGCTAATTACTCGCTCGTTTCTCCCCCCAGAAGGCATTCAGAGTGAGGTAATGTCCAACCCCTGTCCCGCCTGCAAACACCTTCAACTGCATCAAAGCACCGTGGTACATTAGAAGATTAGCCAATTGTATTTTCAGTATCTATCTTACTGCCAGCTCCTCAGACTCTCGGTAGATTGCGGATACCTTTACCATAAACAAGGAATTATTTACACTCTGCTCTGACTGCTGGAAATACTTACTGAGGCTTAAAACTGCCTGAACACCTGATCAAACCCTGGCTGTGTCCCCTCTGTTTTTTAGAGGGTCAGAGATAGATTGGCAAAAAGGAGATATTTATATAATTTATAGTCATTTGTATTAATGAGTCGGTACATCCTCATGCTGAGATGCTGTTAAAGTTTACAACCAAGAATTGGGAAAAAACTGTTGATAAGCGTAAAGAGTTGGCAGATGAAGCTGTACATTAATTAGTCTTTTGCGCAAGGTAAATAGATGCCATTTTCTAGTGAAGGACAGAGTGAAGTTCTTCGTAAGAAAGCCATAGTTTGTCACTTCAAATTAAACAGAAAAGTGCTTTAAAACGCTGACTGTCAAGACCAAAATCCATCAAACAAAGACCTCCAACGAGTGGTCAACCAATGCAGTGGCCATTATATGAGCGAGCAGGTTGGCAGTTGTCTGATACATAATTACCTTTTTGTTTTATTTTAAAATACAATAAATTTTGACCTCATGTGAACGTTTAATTAGGGTTAATAAATGTAGACAACTTGGCTTAGTAGTGAATTATTGGCCCAGATGGAAGCTGGAGAGCTGGACAACTGTTCATCTGATACAAGAAAGACAAAAATTAAGAGGGTATTCTTATCAAAATACATTATTCTGAACACCATAGACAGTGGTTTAAGATCTGACTTCAGAAAGATAATGGTGATATCGGCCTTATGCTGCAGCGACTGATTAATCGGTCTACGTCTCCCCAAAATAAAGAAAAATAATGTAACACAAAAGTCAATAGAAACTTCACTGTAAAAAAAGTCTTTTTAAAAAAAATTATTCCCACAAATGTCTAAATTGTGTTTCTGAGACTCACATTGTTAAGGTGGAAATTTCATCCTCATGTTAAAAATATGCTGAGAACGAAAATAGGCCCACACTTACCCTAAAATCTGTGTTCAGACTGTATTTAATTGTATTTAATTTCTGCAAACCGGATGATTTAGTTTGACTGGCTCAACTGAAATTAATGTTCGACTCGTTTTTATTTAAGCGAAATAGCAAAGACATTTTGGCCCCAGTTTTTTTTTAAATATTGTCCTTTTAATTTTTGTCTTTAACACTGACCATCTTTTAGTTGTTCATCCAAACTGGTTGACAAGATCAAACATTTGAGCTGACACACACATAAAAATGAACCGGCCTCTACAACACATTGTTAAAAGTTGTTGCAGCTCAATTTAAGGGAATCATCCTAATGAATAATTTCTGATTTAGAGATTATCAGTATAATTTTGAAGAAAATTTAAGCTGTTTCATCAGTTTTTTGTGGCTTCATGGTCAATATTAAACATCAGTCAAACCCTCTGAGTATCAGATGTTTGAGGTGATTCAGAGCTTCAGTCTAATCCAGACTGCAGCTCCAGCCTCCACCCTAAAGGCCCTAAATCCTGGATCTTAGGAAATTGAAATCCATTCTGCAGGTATGAATAAAACTGAATCTCTTCGACACCCCCCACTCATAATATGTAATTGGCTGGCACGTGCGCGCGTGTGTAAGCGCGTGTAGTTGACCTCAAGAAAATTGGAGCGCTCGAGCCTCGTGTTGAACGGCCCGCCCCTCTCTCTGTCTCTTTCTCTCTCTCTTTCTCTCTCTCGTACACGGCCGTGGATGTAGAGGCGACTTGTTCCCCCCAAAATCAGAGCTCCTTTCTGTGTGCTCCACACAATGAAGTCTCCTTCCCTTGGCTTCATTAAGGTCATTTAAACACGGGGTATTCCCTCGCTGACTGCGGTGAACAAATTTAACAGCCAAACAAAATATGATGGTAGACACCATCCCAGTAGAACTTCGGCCTTGTCCCACTGAAGCAATTCACAGCCCACATACATAAGCACTGATCCATGTGGGTGAGTATGCTGGTGTAAAATTTGACTTCAAAATTTGGTGCAACCTTTATTATGGTAGAAAGGATGAATAACATGCTTTAAGTAAAGGTAATTGCTTTGTATAGATCATGTTAATTACAAAGTGCTGTTGACTCTTTCAGCTGATTCATCTGGAGCACCAAGGGCAGTATTGGTGTTTACTCCATCCTGACATGAAGATTCCATTAACAGGCTATGTCAGCAACTTTTAACAAATTTTTAACTGCATACGAATGTAGACACCTCTGTTTGGTTTGGTTGTAAAAAATAAAGCCAAAATACTGATGTAATGTAAGAACATTTATGATCATTTCTTCATGGAAATGCAATCAGAGCGAAATGCTTAGTAAGAAGAACTACCACGTCTGCAGAGCTATGATTAATATAATGTTTATTACTTCAAGGAAATGATAAAGAAATGGTCATGAATGTTCTTCACCCCACTGCAGTCTGTAAAGGACTGGCCTGAGGTCTAGCTATAAACTAGCGGCTGCTGGAAGAGAGTAGGTGAGTTGTGTTTCGTCTTTGTTAAACAAATTAGGCAAAGTTAAAAAGATGTTTGGTGGTTAGTACTATGGCTGGGACCCTATATGTACTGTTGATGAAGTTAGGTGCTGTTCTGAGCATTATTAGAGTGGCATTTTGGTTGAGGTTAGTTATGGCTCTTCAGACCGCTGTGTATTGCTATTGTGCGGTTGTTACTAAAGTTGGTATAACTAGAGAAGCAAGCAGTCGGCAGCATTCATCTCTCGAGGGGGTGTCTAACTCTGTGTTACGGTGTGTTTGACCCTAAATTATTTTACACTGAAATATCGCTTTAACGTACTCATAAGACATTTAAAATCCCTGGTAACTGAAACGCTGGCAACTCGGGTGTGACGTCATTTTCAGCTCCGACATCTGATTCTGAGGTAACTCTAAAGCAGCATTAGAAACCCATGCTGCATCCAGGGGGAGCTACAAGATTTTTGTCTTCAGTGTTTTGGAGCACTTGTCCTGTCCAGCATCTGATATAATGTGTGGCAAATATCTCAATACATCGGATAAGTAGTCACAAAGAAAATCAGGACTTTCACTTTGTACAAAATAGCATCTTAAAGAGATGATAATATGGGTTCAAGGTTGGCCACTGTGCAACAAAGTGCAGCTCTGTGAAGTAGGATGTCTCTGAAAGAAACCCAGGCAGTGTCGATGATGCTCACAATCAAGGAAATAACTGCAAATACTGCAACAGAAATTTGTTATCAGGCTGAATCGTGGCTAAAAGTTTTCTTACACTCTCACTAGAAGGTCTAGAATCTCAATCATCACCTGTCACACACGTCCTCACACGCACATGCCCTCTTGAACCCTTCGCAGAGCTCTCAAGAACCAGCACACACCCTCCAACCGTGAGAAAACAATCAGTTCAAAGAGACCGCCGGCCCTCGACGTTGACTACAAAGCCAGAGTTTATCGACGGCTTATGCGTCAGTTAAGTGAGCAGCCGACAGGAGTTTACTGAAACATTAAAGGGCTTATCAGTAATTACAGGCATATTTTTCAATCATTACCACGACTCTGAGGCTGCTCGCCTTGTCCTTAAACCAATCCAAGCAGTGCTTTTGTTGCTTTCTGTATGCCAGCTTAGTCAGCACAGTATCAGCTCCCACTGGGAAAGTGATTTATTTAACCCACTGATAAGACCCCTCGCTCTGCCTTCAGACAAGGAAGTTCAGGAGCAAGAAATAGGATGAAATCTCTACTGAAACCTTGTTAATTGTTTAAACTCCCCCTCGTTCACCTCTCTTTGTTCTTCTCTCTGCCAGTTTGAAAGGAACGTATTTTTCTATCCACTGTCAGTGATATTAGACTTAAAGGTAGATTTCCAGATGTGTTAATTATCCTGCTGGTGTAATGGTGTGTGTGTTTGCTTCTACTCTTCATTTAAGCTCTGTGTGACACATGTAGTTTTCAGGGACGCTGTCAACCAGCTACATTTTTCCCATCAGGCCTGCGGTACAGTGTCCGAGCTGCAGCTGTGATAAATGATTTAGGAGCACAATGGGCTTTCTGTGGAGTGAAAACCAGCTCTCTGTACCTCTGGTAATTAGACTAATTCCCACAAAGTTAAAGGCAAACTATAAATCAGTTTGCTAACAGCAGGACCTTGAGACCAAAATTAATGTTGTCTCATTAAGGACATAAAGGTAATTTATTAGAGTTTTACTTCTCTTCTCGGTCTCTGTACCCTGTCCCCATCATTTATTAACCAATATTGAGCTTTGCCATATGACATCTTGCCCACTGGATGTGAATCTCCTTTTGTCTGTCTTTGCTGCCGTGTCCCACTCCCCTCTTTCTCTCTCTCTCTCTTTGAGTGTTTGAGCACTTTCAGATGCTGCTGGAGAAGAGAAATAAAACTGTTTGCAGCGCCTGAAATGAGTGTAATTTACTGTTGAGTGGAAATGAGGCTTTTCCTTTGCTGCTCATTTTGACTTTTACAATAATATGCTGAAGCTGAGATTTTTTTTTATCACTGTTTTAAACTGGCCTCAGCACTCAGCACTAAAACAGTGGAACTGAAAAACTACAGTTCATCATTTGTTTAGGGAGACGACATGTTTTCACAGTGTTTGAGCAGGTTAGATGGATAGCTGCATCAATAAAATGTCAGATTTGACGAAATTTTCAACACACAGCCTTTTGTCTAATGATGTTACAGAAACTTAATGTTTTCAGGGATTTGAATTTTTCACCGTTTACAGACTGAGTAGCAATTTGAAAAGTAAAAATTAAGATTGAGTTGACAACTAATAACTGATTGTGACCTGCCCTTGAATGAAAATACCTCTTTATAGACTTAAACCTAAACAAAATAAATTTCAAACACAAGTGGACAATAATCGGAAACACAAATTTGGTTCTTAGGCTGACAAGTGTCTCAATTCAAGCACAATCTGTGACAATAACTCAAAATATATATGCTTATTCACATTTTCTTTTATCGAGGTCTACAGAAATGTTGTTCAGGAAGTAGATATTTGGATCATCATCAACATGCTCAATCACAAATTACATGAAACTTTAATTTAATGTAGGCATGTGTTGTTAATTGAATTAATCAGGTGTATTTTCATGTATGTGATGTTGGTTCTGCCTCCCTGCCTGGTGTGCTGCTCCTCTAAAAACTGACCAAGAAGACAAACAGTCTCTGTAAAAGCCAAAACAACAACCCTCAGATGAGATCAAGATCGTCACTGGAAACTTATAGAAGTTGACACCTTTGATAACTTTTAATGAGGTTTGTGAATGAATCAAACACACTGGGTCAGAGGACGATTCAAATCCAGGAGTTCCAACCTTGAGACTCTCCAATCTCTTTCCTGGTTCACCTGTTTAGTTTTTCCATAACACAGACAAAAGCTTCCTTTCAACATAATCCAGTCCAGTGTGACTTTATGACCATTTAATGGGTCCTTCCATCTCACACCCCCGCATTTTACTATCCCCCGTACAAGGGCCCCATTGTGCATTGACATGGGAAATAGGAGATAAATACACCTTATCAGTCTCAACAACACATCATTACTTTCACCCTGCTATCTCACCTTCCCTCTCCTGCATGCATTATCTGCCCACTTATGAGGACATTCAGAGCCATCAAGAGCTTTGAAGATCTCCGACAGTTGGCTGTTTGCACTTTCTCTTTCTCCGTTTCTGCAGATCAGCTCAGTTTAACATGTTTAAGAGTTGTAACCCACTGTCTTTTAATCTACCACGAGCCACATGCTGCTGTCTAAAATGACATTCAAATCTATATCTAATTGCTACTTTAGGGTTCATTGCTCCGGGTTATTGCTTTAGGCTTATTGCTCATTATAGCAGGTTTTCTGCCATGCTTTCCGTTGTGGGGAAATTGTTCACCGCCATTAGCACTCAGGTAATGTCTTCTTATTGCTCAATTTACCCATCAACACCAAGCAGGGTTACTGCATGGAGAAAAACAGCGACAAACAGTGTAGTCTGTGCTGTTGACAGTCTGATCAGATACTTGGGAAGCGACTGAGTATTCAGATTAAAAGCAAGGAGAAATTCGCCACGGCTGCCATGCCTTAGTTCATGACATCCAACAGAGAAGAGACGGTAAGTTTCTCAGAGGCCTCACTCCAACTTGAAACAGATTTCTTGAGACTTATTAGCAATTCAGGGGTTGAGTTTCTGACTGAAACAAACAGCGATGTAATTTTTAATGCCTGTAACTACCGCCTCGGGTAGAAACAAAAATTTCACACTTTGTCCACAGGAGGCACCGAAAGCAACACAGACAGACAATTCCTCACAGGAGCTGTAAACTGGCTGAAACAAACATTGTGGGCCATTTTTTTTTTTTTTTTCGAATGGAAGGTTTTTGAAAACTGTGGTCAAGAAAAGAAAGAGGAGAAAAAAACGTTGAAATGTTTGTTGAACAGAAGACAGATTGATCATTTCTGATGTGATCCAAGAAGCCGGGGAAATCTCAGCACTTAGTATGTTTACATGTTATTTTAAAAAATCATTTTATGGCATTAGACGGATTCAAATTGCAATTTTAAAAAACATGTAAATACATAAACCTGACTGAAATCGCAAAAAATCAAACTTCAGACTAACATACTTGGATAATCTGGTTTGGGTTTGTTTCATTTCATTCCAACCGAAACTGGCATAAACCTTTGCACGCTGGATTATAATCCAGGTTGAATAGCATAAATGCATTGATAAAGAGAGGACGTAAAGAGGCGAAACATACTATCGTACAAACAAACAGTACGGAGATGTAAAAATGAGAGTTTAAATCATTTGATGTACATCCTGTCAGATGCTTACTCACATATTAAGCCAGCTGTTTTGATACGTAGCACATCTGTCAATCCAGAAGAGACTCTCTAAACTAATATCCAGAATCTGAGGAAACATACTCAGCTATAACAATAAAGAGTCTGGATTTAGGATTACAGTTTGATTAACATAAATTGATTTAAACTGCTGCTTCTTCACAGATAATATGGCTTAAAGCGATAAAAGTTAGTCCATAACTGTTTAACCGCTTTCTCCAAGAGATCTATTTAATGTTTTAACAACTGGTTTGCAATGTGTTTCGTTTAATAGATATTAATGGTTAGGGTCAAGATTCTGTTCAAATGTGACAAAATAAAGAAACATTTCTTCACTTCACATTGTCCAAAATATTAAAGGCTTTAAGAAACGTGAAAAAACATCAAGAGCAGAAAGAGGCTGCAGAGTAATTTTCTTGATCTTAGGATCACACCCACTAAAACAGACAGAGAGACAGAATGAGGCGACAACAACGTTTCCTGTTAAACCAAGTGTTTCTTGTCATTCTGAAGCTGTTATGATCAGTGTGTGAAATTTCAGGGAAACTGGGAAATATACAGTTACTCTTTTAATCAGACTAATTTCTCCATATGCTCAGACTTCCTAATTTCTGTTAAGACGCAGTCAATACCCAAAAACTGAAATGAGTTGATACGTCAATGACTTTGTCGATAGACTAATGGAACACTGTTAAGATTTGTCAATCCATGAAGTTATGGCAGAAGTAAATCACAGCGCTGTGGTGTATTTTAATGGCTCTCAATTGATGAAAATGTCATCAGAGGTGTGACAAAGTGTGGTCTCTCAGCTCCTGCTGCACCAGAGTCTGATGAAGTGACGAAACAGTCAAAAAAAAAACAAGTTTCAGTGACCTGCTCTCTGTTCAATTTCTTACTAAAAATATCAAGTCCTGATCAAACTCTTCTCTGGATGCTGTGTCAAAGACTTGATTCATAGCACAAGATTCTGCCAGCTGACTCGGAGGAACAATCAAAGTTTTGAAGTGGTTTGAACACAATCGTCTCTGCCTCATTCACTCGTCTGTCCTCCACTCCTTCTTCATTATATTTGTTCTATTTATGACTACAAGGGTATAGAGGTCAGGGGAGCTCATATCTCTCTGTCAGCGTGCTAATTGGTTTGAATAAGCTGCCCCTCCTCCCAATAAACTACATGTGCTCAATCTTTAAGGTGGACTAAATCATTTTTAGTTGGCCTGTCGCAAATAAGAAGGTCAAATTCTGCATCTCACTGTGTTCAGTTGTAGGACTCAGTCAAACTTTAAGTCTTTATTTTCTCCCTCCCCTTGTGTTTTTGATTATTTTCTGTTTTTCTTGATGTTCTGTTTGTGTTAGTTGTTAAGTCTGCCTAAATTGTTCATGTTGTGTGTCCGTCTGGGACCCCATACAAACAAGATGATGCTTTCCAAAGGGTTTATCCCGAGAGTAAAATGTTTCAACACTTTGTAGCACATTGATACAGAGAATTAAGGCTTAAGTTTAACACATGATAGCCATGATAGCTCTTTGTTCATGGACAATAGAGGGGTGTATTAGTTAAAAAAAGTGTCGATTTAAGTTCTGAAAAATCTGTCCGAGTTTCACTGCTGGATCTGAAGATTTTTAATTATCAGATATCAGAATCTCTGCTTTCTATACACAATAAACGAATCCTCTTTTGATTTTTCTGTAGAGGTGAGCCTAGGGAGCCGTAATTTTTGTTGACCGCACTTTTTGCTCTTTGTTTTGCAATGATACACATCGCAAAGTGTACACATATTATATCTGATGTGAGTTTGTTATCATTGACACTGTCGAAGAATTTTTTCCTGTTATTAAACCTCCGAAACTTGGATAAATTTTGGGTGCTTCTTTGGAACAGCGGTGGCATGTCACACAAATTTACAGGACCTATCCTCTGCCTCAAGCGACCTTTTCACCTTTTTTTTTTTTTTTAAAGGTACTAGCAGAGCCGCAATACTTTCCCCTCTTTTTTAAAATCAGGCTAGTTTAAGAGGTCTTGCTTTTCACTTCCTTGATAGAAGGTCACCCAGGCATCAGTTTACGGCTTATTTTTGTGTCTTATTCCCAATGCTTTGTATGAGTCAGCACCTGCTAATTTTAGCCAAACTAAACTGTTATTACAGCTCCACACTTACTGATGGTTGTCTATTTCTAACAAAGTATATCCTTCACTTCACTGCTGCGAGGTTAAAGATGAGACTGATTTTGATATGATTACATACACCAAACTAAAACCATGAGAGCTGAATGACTCTATTTGTGCTTTTAATTCATCACATTACACAAACTAACCTGAGTCAATATTGTGTTTGTTTTTCTCTTTTGAACTTTTTGAATCATAAAGGACTTTCTAACTTTTGTTTATAACTAACCAATATTAGTTCAATACACTTGTTCAACAATGGCTACATTTACATAATAGATCCGCATGAGATCATTCATGTTTGTAAAGTTTCCTTTTTCCGCCTGTCTTTAACCTCACGGTGTACAGATGATTTCAGACAAAGTCCTTGATAGACCTGTCCGTGGCAGAGTTCAAGGCTCACTGAAGTTGGACTAAGAAGTAGACATTTATTAGGTTTGAAGATGTAATTTTGGGATTAAAACTTTGAAGATCACACAACTAGTCAATGATATTGCTCTTCAAAACTCCATGGTGAGAATATCTGATGAAAACAGGTCTTATTTTTACTTTAGATATTCAACCAATGATTTAAAAACTCCCTGAATTTGTCCTTCACTGTTCTCTCTGCTTCCTTATACAGACTCCCTCTCCTCCGATCGCCCTCCCTCACCGGAGCTGTGTGCTTGCGCTGACAATGTAACATTATGGAAATAAATTGTTCCATTAGGTGCATTGTGTTCTGTCATCAGTGTAACCACACTGGGTTATTAATGGACCGGCGTCGGCTTTGATTGAGACCAGAGATTTATGAAAACACACAAACTGGTGATGTAACACCAAACATGCCTTCATTTACTGAGTTGTGTTCACACAGAGGTCCTCTCACTAAACTAGAAGTCATCTAGACATCCTAGAAAGAAGAGCTGTCCCCTTCACCTTTCAAATACATGTGCGGCAAAATTTAAACACTATGGTAAAGTTTTTAAGTCAGTTTATGTCAGAACCGTCAATAACCTTAATCTAGACCGCTACATGATCAAGACGAGTCGTGCTTTTGGCTCAATGGGGATGTCACTTAGCAGAACACTGCTTAACATTAAACCCTACATAAGCATGCAGGTACTGTCACTCAAGATCAGATTCTCAATACGTCTGAGCTGAACAGGGCTGCAGTATTATTGTGGGTGTTAGAAGGTTCTGGACAATGACATCTACCACTTTTCAATAAAAACTCAATACCTTAGCAGTCATGTTTCTCATGGCTGTAAATATTGTGATAATATATGCACGATCTAAACTTCGATGGAAAGGACATTACCTCATGAAATTATTGTTTTTTATGTTTTTATTTTGATTTCATTGCTATCTTAGGTTTAAGTTGCTTTATTTTCTGTATACTACCTCTGATAGACTGTTAACTACAGAACTGAATGACCTCTTGCTGTTATTTCACAGGACAACAGAAATGTTCTGAGGATAGAGGAAAGGATGACATGCAGCAAAGGGCTGAGGTCGGTCAGAATAGAGACGTTCATTGTAATGAGGACAACAGCTTTTGGGTTAACAACTGAGAAAAACCTGCACCCAAGAGTGAAATATGTTTACATTCCACTTCAAAAAGGATTGGTCTTCGTAGCGTCTTTTTTTCTTTTTAATCCCAAAAATCTCCACAGTGAGGGATTGTTACAGCTCGTATATTTTCATTGTATAATGCATAATGAAGCATAAAAAGGAGCACGGCTGATTTGACTGACAGGTGAGTGCGTTGTAGTTGTTTGCTTGGAGTCCGAAAGCCTTAGCTCAATGTTCATGCTGGTTTCCAAACTGACAATCAGAGCACCTCATTAAAAATCCGTCAGTGACATCCCTGAAGTTATAAGTCTATTTCTTATATAATGTATGACTTAACTGTAACATGATTGTTGTTTTACAGTGAGTAACAACCTTACAGTTGTCGTGGTATCATTTGCTGAACTATTAAGCAGTAAAACTGTGAAAATAAGACTCTATATATCTCTATCAAAATCTCTATCTTCATCCCTTTTGTTAGAATCATACAGACTATGATCATTTCTTTTCTAAAACACAGGTGTGCCTGTGTGTGTGTGTGTGTGTGTGTGTGTGTGTTAAAATGTGACTGATCCCATTTATCAGGCCAGTTAACCCTTGGCAGCTAGTAGTAACATGGAGCAGGAGAGCAGAGGGGGATGAAGGCACTCCCTCTAATTAAATCCCCTCCACCAACCCACCCACATCTACACAGACTGATCCCCCCCACTGCAGCAGGAGAGACCCTGACCTTCTAACCCAGCCTCCCCCCGCTGCCTGAGATTCCCACTTCAGCCTTGCTAACTGTAGAGTGACACATACAAACAATCCCCTCTATTAGTTTCTGTCTCAGACTTTACTGTCACCAACAGCCTAAAAAGATTTTAGAGGAAACCTCATGAAATACTGGAGGAATGTAACATTTCCAAAACGATGAAGTGAGCAATATTTCATGTTCCTTGAAAACCATAAGTAACTCGAGCAAAGTCAGCAAATCCCTATACAAAACCCTTGAGAGATAAAAAGTGTCCATGTGATTATAGCCAACAAGTGGCAGTTAAAGGTATGTTTACATTGCCATTGTGTACATGTTAGCATTGCTGATATTTGCACTTTTGAGCGACACAGAGCAGCAGCATTAGTCATAGCCTTTTCCTCTGATGTCCTCACTGTAAGCTGGTGAAGTGCTGTGAAAATGTTGCACATATCCACACTGGTTTTGATGCAAAGTAAATTCTGTTCTGGAAAAAGGATAAAATATGGAGGCCATGAATGTTTTCACACACACCACATAAAAACAGAGTGAGGATAGACGATGAGCTCCGACATGTTGAGGTAGCCATCTACGCCATCCTCCAAGTCAAGTGAAATTTTCCTTGTTAACATGAAGATGTGTGTTTGTGCTGCCAGACACAGTAGTAAACATGTAAATGATCAGCTGATGATAATTAGGACGACTGCATGTAATGTTATCTTAATGTGAGGCCTACATCTCCTTGATATTTCTTCATCAGCTGTTATTTCAACCATAAGATCAATAAACTGTATAAATGAAATTTGGGAAATTTGATATTATGTGAGCACAAACGTCTGCTGATCTACTAAAAAAAGAGTAGAAGTCCTACTTTCAAAAACACTGATCATGTTTAGTTTCTGTCCTATTTCTATTTGCTTTCCCAGGGCTCTCCAACATATGAACAGATGATGATGATGGTGCTTTTCCTCCTTCATCTTTGTGTGCCTTCATTGAACTGTTGACCTCTTGCAATCCAGTCAGTGTGTTTTAGTGTAAGTGACACATGATCTTAATGCTAACTTGAAATACATGTGTCCCTCCCTCACTTGTGAAGTAACAACGGTGAATAAAGTGGCATTAATTTGTTTGCACGGGTATGGAGGCACACAGCTGGCTCTTGTTTGGCACGTTGGGTTCAAAGCAGGGTTAAAAGCAGAGTAATATGTCTGACTGACAGCATCAAAGCGGCTGGCATCATTAATACAGATTCAGGCTTAAGGCGTGGACACGGCGGCTCCATCCTCTGTTTGTGAAGGTTACACATGAACTCTCATGTCCGCATGTCAGCACAGGGACGAGTTTCTGAGTGTGAAATATATTCAACACATAAGAAGAGGAAATTGAACTTTCAATAATATTCATGACATGTCGAATGTAGTTTTACTTTCAATACATATGAACTGCAGTAGAGGCAGACATGCTTCTGTCAATAATTCAATTTTTGCCCAGTGCGTGTACTCTGAGACAAAGACTGTAGTTCAGATAAACTGCTCAACTTAACTGTGCATGTAAACTAGGGGTGGGAGAAAAAAGTCGATACAGATTCGTATTGCGATATTTTGTCTAGTGATATATCGTATCGTGTCATTTATCAAATATCGATTTTTCAGATTAATTCCTAATATGAAGTCAAATCTATGATAATGGAAAAATAGAATTAACTCTTTGTCCAGTGAGGTTGGCAGAGGTGACATCAAATATATATAAGGTTTGCAAGATGTGCTACATGAAATAGAATACAGCGTAAACAAGACGAACATTAAGGAAAGCCAAATGCTAAATTAGCTAAACAGTTGAAAAAATTGTATATATATTGCAATGCATTGTATCGCAAAATGTTAAAAATCATACTAATATTGTATTGTGGCCCAAGTATTGTGATAATATTGTATCGTGGAGCCACTCATGATTCCCACCCCTAATGTAAACGTACTGAGTGATACGTGTTTCAAAAGTTGGGACTCATAAATCGAATAACTGTAAAAACTGTGCGAAACTAAAATAAAACACCAGGAAGAACATCTCCTGACTAATTTAGTTACTGACAACAGGTTAGTAACATGACTGGGTATAAAGAAAGAGCTCTGAAGAGAGGGTGAGTCTACCAGAGGAACAGACAGGAAGAGGTGCATCACTCTGTGAGAGACTGCGGGAGCAAATAGTCCAACAATTTTTAGAAAATATAATAGGGAAGAGTGTGGTGATTATAAAAGACTGAGTGAATTTAAAGAAATCTCTGTACAAAAAAACAGAATTAGATGACGTGATCTTTGAGCTCTCAGCCAGCACCGCATCAAAAACAGACATGTGTGCTTTAAGCTAACAAACAAAAACTAGTATCAAGCAGACTTGCTTTACAGAAATCCTCTGTATGTTCTTCATGTTGGCTGAGGTGAGTTTTTCCTTTTGCACATGCAGCAAACGCTGCACCAGGTCCCCGTTTTGGATTTGTATTCTATTTCCATACAAGTAAAGAGATAGCAGCGTGTGTGTGTCTGCGTGCATACATGCATACAGAGGGTCACGTCAACATCTCATTTATGTAATGGCTCCACATTTATCGCACCCTGACATGACTGACAGGTGGAAATGACATCACAAACATTTAAATTGTTGTCCTTCTCTGTGCAGAGTAATACATCCTAAGTGATGCATATTCCACCACCGAGCTGTTTCTACTCTCATCTACTTCATCTTTACTCCACCTTTCTGAAACACACACACACACAAGCACACACACACACACATTTTAATCCCCCCTCTCACTTTCTGTGTTTCATTTTACTGTCCCCACAACCTCACAGTGTCACTGCGCGATCCAATTGGCATAATTGAGCCGGGTCAGATGATGAAGAGACCTATAACAATCAATGCAGGTGAAATAAAAAACAGCTCCCAGTTATTACTTTTGTCCTTTTCCAGCGTCAATCAATCCCCCTCCCCCACACCCAAACAGCCACACACAGAACTATTTAACAGACTGAAACTAGAGCTTTTATAATTGGGGGACAGGTCTGAAAGATTTAAGAGATTTAAGGAGGAGTAGGAATAAGAAGAAAAGGAGGAGAAGAAGAAAAAGGAGGGAGGAGGAGGAGGAGGAGAGGAGTTGGTTCAGCAGTATCATAGCTGAGATAGATGAGATGTGACAGGCTGCCACTCTGCTCAACACCCTCTCATCAGCATGACACAGCTGTCACAGCCCTATTTCAGGAAAATTAAACAGCCTTACGGTAAACTGGCCGGCCTGGAGGGGGAGGGGAGGGGCTGGGGAGCCAGGAGTGTGTGTGTGCGTGTGTGTAAGAGTGTGTTTGTGAAAATGAATAAGCTTGTAGTATGCAGATGGCCTCTCTGTTTCTCTCCTCCCCCAACCTGTTCCCCTCCTTTAAGCACCATCCTCTCCTTTTGACATGGTAATGGCTCCAAATTGATGAAGACACTTCACTCATTCAGTGACAACTCGGCTGGCGGGCGACATAAACACTTCCTCCACCCCTCCGCATCCATCACTCACGAAGCCCCTCCCTCCTGCCGGCTTTGCACGGGCTGGGCGGGACACAGTTTAATCAGCTAATTTGCTCTCCTTTGGTGGCTGTTAATGACCGTGCCACCTCTGGATTATCTTGTCATCCCACCCTCTTAATCAGCGCTGATGAACTGCTCATCAAACTATTAGCCCCCTTTTGCCTTTTGCCATGCTCAGCAAAGGTTAGAGGCCTGTAATTAAAACTAATCTGCTGGGTCACATCGCTCTTTTTAATTGGCTGAATAGAGTCCATTTGAGTAGCATTTCCACAGTGGCTGGAATACCTCCACTCAGACAGATCAGCTACAAAGTGAGAAAATATGGTCAAGTATTACAACTCAGATTACACACAGGCAGCATTTAGAAAAACAAATAAATATAATTAAGTCTGGCCAGGATCTGTGCCATAAATTTCATCGCAGAGAAATATTTTCTCTCTCATTTCATTTGATTTTGCCTTCTCTTTTAAAGCCCCTATAAGGAGTTTTTTCATGTTTAAAAAAATCGACTGAAAGACAAATTAATGCCTCTTCATGACATCCAAAAGCTAACAAGACCATCAGCAGCAGCAAGACTGATGATTTTGTAGCAAGAGGGGGTAGGTGTCAGCCAAGCAGCATCAGAAACGGTTGTGTTTTTAAAATTTACTTGAAAATATTCATAAAAAATGACACATTAAACTTCAGAAAATTCAGAAGAATAAGGTTTTTTTTTAATCGAAGGCCTCTTTGTTCACAGGGGGATACCAAACTTGCCATAAACTTTAAGTTCCATAAGCTTTAACTGTCAAACATAGTGCTCATTGAAAATAACCTGCTTTTTAGGCACTTAATTTATTTGTCAAACACCGACCCAGCCTTGTCACCTAGCAATAGATTGCTTGCTGGCCAGCCAATATAGCTAACAACTTTTGATCACTATCATGACCAAAATCCTGATATTCAGCAGTCTGATGGTCTGCTATCTTGTTTAAATTGGCGCACAAGAGTGACATACAAAAAGTCACATCATTTATTGGGCTGCAAATTATGCACCCAATACATCCTTCATGACTTTTAAATCAGAAAGATGCATTTACTGACCACATTTGGAGAAACCTCCAAAACGGAAAAGCCTTCAGCTCACCTCTGTGGTGACACTGGTCTCCAAATAGGCCTGCAAAGGATGTACAGTAGCTCCTGAGCTGAGACACTAAGGCTCAAGACTGAAGGTCTAGCCTGTTTAAGAAGGTTGAAAAAAAAAAGACATTGATTGCAATCTGCTTTCTAACCAGCTTAGAGCTCTGTAAGGATCTTTAAATTTCATCTTACAGACTCACAGAAATGATTTTTTTCAATCTTTCAACTCTTATCTCGATGTTTTAGCATTCAACCATCACATGGTTTGAAGCACACATACAGTAGGTGGGAGTATTCAGATGAAAATGACAAAGTAAAAGATGATGTGTGCCAAAGTCAAGGTAAAGTTTCACATTAAGAAACACCACAGAGACGCCGGCTCAATGAGGTAAGCTGTCATCTGCATAATATCACTGTTCGACAATAAAAACATCTTTTTTGTGATTGTCCTTGAATAACTCGGTGTTTCCACGATCAGTAAATAAAGTCATTCAGTCGTGGCATGCAGTTAACCAAAGATTTATCTTTTATTTGTGACACAGAAATCTTTGGCTGGATGATTTTTTATTTTTTTTTCACATTTGAGGTAATAAGATCTCCAAAAAATAACCTTATTTATTCTACTTCACCGTGTTATCTTTAAGTGTTTTATTTCCTTTCATTCTTAGTAGTTTATCGTCTATTTATTTCCTCTATTAGGGTTGTTTTAGTTTCCCAGATTAAGTTTTTACATTTTATTCTACCTTTGGTGTTTCCTCTTGAAAACCTTTCCTCTGATAGCACTCTCTCTGTTATTCAGCTAATGTTTTACCAAGTCTTTTGCTCATACTGTGTTCTTCATCTTGTGCATGGATTGCGGGGCAGGAGTGTGTTATTGTACATTTATTTTAACTTATTTGTAATAATTATCACTTTGTGTTACATTTGATTGTAGATCACTACGATTTTCTGTGATCAGAAAGCCTCTGAGCTGAACAAGAACAATAAACCACAACCTCAGAAACAACCTGCAACATTACCATCATAATGAGGCCTTCACTAATACTGATTTGTAGATGTACAGTATTATTTGCATGTGTGATATACACTTCTTGGCAGTACCTGTGTCCAAATGGACTTGAAGCACTTTGTCTAGATCTGTCCTTGTGTTGTTCTTGTTCTTGTTTATATGATGCTTTGGATAACTGCATCTGTTAAATGCCATTATAACATATCTAGACAAATATAATTGCAACTTGCTGTAGTGATCTGCTCTGGCATTACAGTTATATGAATTTGAGGAAGTAAATTCTACATTTCGTCCTGGGCTTCAGCTTCAAGTACAACCTACAAAACAGCGTGGATGATAAAAAAAAAGAGGATTTAAATGTGCTTGGTAATGCCTTTCAAGTCAACTAAAATTCTCAGTTTTAAGCTGAAGATCTGGTCCTGGTAAAATCCACTTTTATGCTACTGTTGAGCGGCCATGCAGCACTACAAGTCCAAGAGTTGTGTTGCCTTTAAAAGAATTCATAACACCTAACCTTTACTGACCTTATACGGCAAATAAAAACCATCGATCCCCCCCCTTCCCAACTCCCACTTTAAAAGACTTATTGTGGAGCTCCATTTCATCTAATCACTTGGCAAAAGAGTGCGGGGTCTAAATAAAGAAAGAATAAATAAAAAAGTCTCCGGGCCAACGTGTTGCTCTCACCTTTGCAGATGAAATTACCCGAAAAGCTGTTACAAATCAATATAATCAATGCAATCAGCTAACTGACACAGGCAATCTCCTGCCAGTAAGTAAAATACCCCCGCCGGAGATCTTTCAATCTCCAGTGCCATAATTGCCCCCAAGGGCGACGTTAGGGTGTAGCATTTTGTACACTTAATTAAATTAGTGAGCTCTGTGGACAGGGTGGGTTACGGTTTTCACGAAGGACGGATAGGTCTGGCCCTGAGCCAGTAATTAAAGCAATACCTTTCCTGATTACGCCAATCCCCCTTAATGAAGTCATTATGCATTTTAACCCAAACACTCCCATGGATTAATGAGCACAAAGAAAGGGCCGGGATGGAAAGACCTCCTCGATCACAAACACAAGTCATAACTCATCCACTCAACTCAGCAGACGTAATGTCCATATTTCTTCCTCTTTCAGACGCAGCTAGGGCTAATTTGGGCTTGAGTGACAGCAAAAGTTCTGGGTCTGGACACATAAAGCTTTAAGGAAACAAGATCCCTCGTCTGCTGAGTAACAACAGAAACTTTACTGGACGACTTTACAAGGTCCCTCTGGAATCGTGTCTGATTCACTCTGGAATGGAAACTTTTGTACGGTTGTTATGCACAGAAACGATCACATGACAACACCCACATGGGTCAGAACATATGTGCAAAATGATTTAAAGAGACCCAGGAACACTATAGGGTGGGAGTAGCTCTACGCTGACCCATAATGCTTTGCTAATTAAATAATTCACTAATTGATTCATCGCCAAATCAATAAAAGCCTGCAGATGGTTTATGATGTGTGTTTGAGTTTGAGGAAAAGGGCTGGATGACGGATGAAACACACACACCGGCACATATATGTCAGTCCACACCGCTGACGTCTCCCCCTAACTGAATGAGAACCAAAGCACATGAAATTGGTGCTAAAATGTGGGCGAGCATTGAGTTGACCTTGCGCTCGTGTTGTATGACATCATTTCAGCCCCTCACAGGCAGATGATGGTGAATATAAAAGGAGAGGGCAGACTGTGACAGTCAAGTGTGTGTGTGTGTGCATATTGTACTGAACCTGTAAACACAGCACCATCCTGAACCCGCTCCCAGGGGAGTCTGGGGTTCTCTGGGTGGGCTCGGCGAGGAAATCAGCTGGGATATCATTAATTCAAGTGTAATGAATCCTTTGAGTGTTTGTGTATAAAAGGGCGTTTGCATTGTAAATACATGGTGGGTTGTGTATACTTTATGACTGGTCATTTGTGTGTGTTTGCGCGCGTGTGGCTACTGAGGTCGGGAATTACCTTTGAAAGTAATTGGGACAGCAGCGAAGTGTGACACCCCACTGATCTGAGAGGACGTATGGGGCTGTAAATTTCTCCACATGAGCAGTTTGATATTTGTTTCCAAGCACAAAGAAATACACACACAAACACAACGAATGGAAACCAGTCTGCAACAATGCCAGGTGAAGGTTGTGTGAGTCTGCCGTGAGAAACAATTCATTCAAGACTGAGTCAGCTTAATTAAAACAGCAGTTTTTCTCATTTACTGCGACACACCTGAGGAAATAAAGGCATTAATTTAAAAGCTTTACAATTAGAGCATTACTAACACAACACCATCCTTAAATTTATGAATTAAACCCCTCTACTAATACTACATGATGGGGTAGACTGATTATTGGCCTTGACCGATACTCATGGGCGATATCTGGTGTTGAATGAGTATCTGTATCGGCTTTTTATTGTAAAAAAGCCCAACAAAATTAATTCATTAAAATATGTGCTACTTCGGCCCTGCAAAAGGACCGTCTTTTCCTCTGGGTCTGTGTTACTCTTTATTTTGGGATTTCTCATCTTCACTATCAACAAGAAACGGTTCCAAATATCGCTTATTGGTCTCATGAACTACCAATCATCCATACTGGTATAAGCCCAGATAAACCTATTTCAGTAGAATCTTACCATATGATATGTACTTGTTAAACTGGAGTTTATGTGTTTTATTCCTTTGATGAAATGAATAGCTTATTCTTTGGAGTAGTGGTCGACTGCTTGTAGTTTTTCAACAGCTAATGCTGATACTGATAATGACAGAGCAGGTCAGCAGGTGGCCGATATCTAATGCAGATACCACATATGACAAAGTTGCCTTACATAATATTAACACAATTGTGGATGAAAACATACAATGAAATAGTCCACGGACAAAAAAAAATAATAATAATAATCCAAGGTAACTATTTTGATTTAAAAATTTAAAAGTCATGTAAAAATCCCTTATTTTGTGAGCATTAAAAAACTTATGGTTTCCTTAGCCAGAAACATGTTTTTAAAAGATGTTTAATAAAGTAAGAAAACATAAAGTGACACTGACTTTGTAAAGGCCGAAGCTGATATGAAGCTGACTACTGAAAAATGCCATAAATCTGCCATGCAATTCATCAGTCTCTCTCTACTTTGGACAATAAACATTTCACAGAAATACCATTGTAGGATATAGTCATATATCCTTAACATTAAAAAAGTAGATTCAAGAGCCTCTCTGTGGGGATTTGCCTCATTAAAACCAATAAAAATCTAGAAACCCATTTAGTTGAACGATAAAACCTGGCAACAGGCTGATCTTCCAGTTTACCCGGCATTTTGATTCGAACCTTCCTCCCTTGACCATGTCACCCCTCAAATCTCATCCAGTTTCCTTCTCTATCCACCACTCTTTCCTCTAAATAGACATAAAAGCCAAAGAATAAACTGAAAATTCTGAAGCAGTCAGGTGATACTGAAGGTGAAAAATCACTGTTCTTCCTCCCAGGCCTCATTTAAAGTTGTATCACTTATTAATGGAGTGATACCATTACTGACTTTAGTAAAGATCCTCCTCTGACACAGCCACACCAGACAATCAGCTTTTCCATTCAAACCGTCTCACTTCAAATGTTTTTAGAGGGGTTTTACCTTTCTGCTTGAACAAACTGCAGGGAATTGATTTATACAATTCTTTATAAAGATAGTTCATAGGATGCCTCTTTATTTTAGAATAATAAAAACTGTATACAGAGTGCTATATATCTGATAGTGATGTATGCTTTACTGTGCAGTGAATGACAGGTGAAATGTACTGTTAACAGATTTTAACACAAGGTCAAATAACTCACTTACTTCATACAAGTTTATTTAATCAGTCGTTTTAATCAAATTCAACAACCTGTGCTGTGTGCCACTATCCTTCTGACATGACTTACTATATCAAAATTCATGTTCATTTAACAAAGGCAAACCAAAAAGGATTAAAAAGGTGATATATTTCAACATAAAGAGAATCACAGTTCAAACAACCAACTGTACAAGTTTACTTCCAAGGAAAATTGCAGCTCTATTAGGTCCAATACCACTGCATTACAAAGTCACAAAAGCAAAAACTTTGATCTAAATGCCCAAAGTATTATTTTATAGCTTAAATGGTACCGTTTAGGGTTGACTGTGTTTGATACTTTGAGATGTGGGTGAACCCTGAGATAACAAAAAGTGTGAGACTACATTGACACTCTACAGCAAACTCAGGATTTAACACGAGTAAATCAGAAATGGTAAATTCTGTTAAAGAACGGATAAAAGAGGAATAAAAGATTAAACTGCATCATCAGGTATGACAATGACTTTAACTTACGATTAAATAAAATAATTTAATTCAGTAAAATCAAGTTTCTGTCAAATGAGTTCTGGTTGATCCCGCGGTTTCGATGTGGAACAGCCAGACCCGACCTCTTCATTTAAGACGTGTTTATGTGAGAGCAGATACTCCTGGCTGTGTTTTACAAAGAGCCCGTTCACTCATGAAGAGCTTTACAGAGTCTTGATCAACAACCACGACCATATATGGAGCAGAAGACTGTGATGGTGGAGCACCTCTGTGTGTTCAAATGCAGCATTGCAAATGAGGTGTGATATAAATAGTGTCTGAGTGTGAAGAACTGCTGCAGGTGCAGTTGCATGTTTAAGATTACAGCGCAGAAGTGCAATTACAAAGAAAATTCAGAAATATACAAGAAAGGCATAAAGGGAGATTAATAACATTGGTAATTCATGGGGAATGTGATCTGATATGTATTAAACTGAGGTCACTTTTAACCGTTGGAAAGTTTGGCAAAGTCTCAAAATTATTCCTATACCTATTAAAGATGCAAAATATTTGTTACGTTAGAAACATACTTACTCCCTTGGGTCAGCTTTGCATTAAGAGCTGCTGGCTTGCTGCACGTTTGACAGAGTTTTTTTCTCATCCTCTTATCTCGTTTTATAATCAATGAATTGAACAGATACATGTTTTAAATGTTGGATTCTCCCTAAAAAGCAACATTTGAACTTAACATGATAATATATTGATCAAATTAAATGTGAGGCCTTGCTTGATTTTTTCCTCAAATCTTATTCACCAAGTTTGCAAGGACTGCACAAGTCTAGTGCGATTGGCAGAGTGGTATAACTGTTTAAAAATGAGACTTTATACAGGTGCCGAATTCCCCAAACTGAGTGGGAGGCTCTAACATTAAGGTCAATGAATAAAAGAGAAGAAATTCAAGATAGAAGAAGAAGAGGAGGTGTCAATGTGTGTTCCAAGGTTCCCAAGACCCCATGTCCAGTGCACCGTGCAAGATCAGACCATGTTGGTTTGGGTGTTAGGACTGCGACTCTGCAGGTCCTGTACCTGGTCAAGAACCCAGTGGATGTTTGGTCTCTCCTGAGGATTCGACACCATTATGGAGCTCAGCAGCATCTGCAAGCCCTCGGAGTAACTGGGTGTGAGAGAAACAGACACTAAGTCAGAACAAGTGTGGTTTGTTGACTCTGTGAGTAAAATGAGAAATGCCTCATAACATTTACTACAAAGTTAAGGACTTATCCTTTCCCTATCCACAATCAAAATGACACATTCTGTTGTTTTCATCCACAGGACACTTTCTTCAAGTTACGCCGTGGCTTATATTACAGTCTGAAAACTGACCTGCATGACCGTGGGATGGCCACTGGATTCTGAACAGCCAGGGCAACACTGTCCCCTTTCTGGAACACCATATCATATGGCCCCTCCAACATCATCATGCAGTAAAGCACACAGCCAAGTGACTATGGGGAGACATCAAGTTAGAGGAGAAAAGGTAGCAAAGATATAGTCACTCAAACACAGCGTGAGTAACATACATCAGTAGAGAAAGATGAAAAAACAAAACAAGGCTTTACCCAAATATCTGTGCGCTCATCTATTATGCAGTGACTCTCCACATTGAAGAGTTCAGGAGCTCTGTAGGAGATGGTGCACCTCTGGCCTGCCCAGTCTTGTATAGTCATGGCTTCTCTGGTTCCTCTAACCTGAAATAAACAAACTGTTAGTAAAAGTTCATTGAAAATATTTTCAAAAATTCCAACAGCACCATGTGGAAGATCATTATAAGGATCAAAGGTTCCATAATTGGTTAAAATTATTTCCCAAATGTGAGAAATGTCCTCCTCGAGATTGGCATTAGTCAATAAAATCACTTAGGCATCTCTTTACTAGAAGCTTAAATTCAAATTGATGACAAATCAATAGAATTATAAGCTGTGTTTTGACAAAATTACAAAGATTAAATATCCTGTGTTCATCAAAAACTTATCTGTTTGACCAACAGTACCATTGCACAGTCAAATATTCTCATTTATTAAAATCTTTCAGGACTCTAAACAGACCAGTACCTCAATCCTGGCACGGTTCATAGAGCCAAGGTCCATCAGAACTGGCCTGTCATCTTCATCTAGAAGCACATTTGTGGGCTTTAGGTCCCTGTCATATTAAAGTAGAAATATAAAGTGCAGAGGTGAGTAGGTGAGTAAGAGCTGAACAGGAATATACAAAAGTTGCTACATAGAAATGACAACAAAGAATTGCAACTGGTATAAAAGCAGTACGCTCATGAATAGACTGGTAACATTACTTATGTAAGAAAGATCCTACAATCAGTAGGTCGTCCTGTGTAAATGTTTGTTTTGAGTATGTGTGCATGTGTATAAGGGGATATGTTACCTGTGCGCGTATCCTTTTTCATGAATGGCCTTGAGTCCAGAGCAGATGCCACGGAAGATTTGCAAAATCTGTTTTTCAGGCATCCAGGCCCCCTTATCCCTTAACTTCTCCAAAACGGACCATAGACTCCCTTTCTGTTGACATTCACACATCAACAAGGTTAATTCAAAATGTAGGAGAATATCCTGGGAAAACTGGCTGCTGAATCAACTTACTCTAATATAAGGCAGAAGTAGCCAGGCTTCACTCTTGCCTCCACGATCAACAAAGGTATGAGCAACCAGGCTCAAGATGTTGGGGTGATTAAACATCTGATGCATCTCCACCTCTGTCTGCGCTTCTTGACGGCCTTCTCGGTCATGGCACAGGATCCTCTTCAGGGCATAAAAGCGCCCATCTTTTGCACCCTCTACCAGATCAACATAACTGAACCCACTGAAAAACACAAGCATATATTAGAGTTCTGCGAGGGTCCATAGGGTAACACTACAAAACAAGATTAACAGTTAAAACCAAAAAGGACCCAGGTTAAAGGGATATTCTGGCATAAAATTAAGTTACTGTAACACCGTATTAGACAGCTGCCTGAGAGATGAATATTGCCGACCACTTGCTTATCTAGTTACACCAACTTTAGTAACAACTATAAGACAGCAATACAGAGAGCCACGCGCTCAACCAAAACGCCACTCTATAGTCACAAATAATGCTCAGAACAGCACCTAACTTCATCAACAGTACATATAGGGTCCCAGCCACAGCACTAGACACCAAACATCTTTTTAGCTTTGCCTAATTTCTTTAGCACAGTGATTAAACACAACTCACCTACTCTCTTCCAGCAGCCGCTTGTTTGTAGCAAGACCTTGGGCCAGTCCATTATGGACTACAGCTGGGTGATGCGGCTCCAGGAAGAACATTTATGATCATCTCTTCACGGAAATGCAATCAGACCGAGACGCCAAGGCAGAAGAACTAGTAATGATCATAAATGTTCTTCCTTAGTAGTTCATAGGGTAGGTGAGTTGTGTTTAGTCTCTTTGCTAAAGAAATCAGGCAAAGCTAAAAAGATGTTTGGTGGCTAGTGCTGTGGCTGGGATCATATATGTACTGTTGATGAAGTTAGGTGCTGTTCTGAGCATTATTTGTGGCTATAGAGTGGTGCTTTGGTTGAGGTTTGTTTATGCCTCCTCAGACTGCTGTGTATTGCTATCGTGCGGTCGTTACTAAAGTTTGTATAACTAGAGAATCAAGCAGTCAGCAACATTCATCTCTGGAGGGGGTGTCTAACTCTGTGTTACAGTGTGTTTTACACTAAATTAATTTTACACCGTCATATCCCTTTAAGTTGTACTTGTTTTCTACGTGTAAGCAGGGCAGTACTTTACATTTCAGATGGAGTGAGACAAACATAATGTGGAAAAACACTAACATTAGGGTTAACTTACCCTTCGTCTAACTTCTGGACAAAGTAATATCTCATGTTGTCGATGGTGATGGAGCCGCGGGAGCAAATGCACAGAGTCTGTCCCATCCTGGCTGGAACATTGTTTGACACCAAGCTTTAAAGGCCTGTGTGAAAAGGAAAAAATAAAGGATATTGTGTGTTTTTAAAGAGTCTTCAAAGCAATCGTTAGCCTAGTATTTCATTGGTCTAACGTGGAGAAGATCTGATGAGGTAATAAACAAACCCCAGACAAACAATTACAGCAGATCACCGACGTCAACTTCCTGAAATACAGCCCAAAATACGTCTCTGACGTGGATTTCCTACTTCAACCCTCAAGTGTGTGTCACATTATGTCATACATAACAGTAAACAGCAAAAAATAGAACTCAGAAGTAACCCTAGGCGCCTTAAAGTTTCAAATCTTACCTGTTTCGGTTGTGTTTATCAAGTTAGCTTCCAGTCATGTTAGCTTTTTTCCTGCTGCCTCTTTTTCGTGATCCGTAATGGCGGTCGGTTTTCAGTGTTGATTGCGCATTACTGCCACCCTCTGGCCTAGTAATGATGCCTTCCCCATTATGATATGAAACATACGGTTTAATATCAAATCAAACCTTCTTGAGGCCCAATTTTAGCTTTAAATGTGAAACGCTTAGTTTGCTACTCAATAGTTCTTTTTGATCTTCTTCTAGTTCTCCTTCTCCTTCTCCTCCTCCCCCTCCTTTTTCCTTCTTCTTCTCTCTTTTCTAGTCCTAACGAAGCGTTGTTCGGACACAGCGCTAGAAGACACCTAGCGGCCTGATAAGTAGTTGCAAGTTTTGAGAAGCGTAATGATGGCGGATAAGAAGCATCACAGAAGATATTTCACCGAAGACGGAGGTGATATTTGTGCTTTTTTGACATTTAAATAATGTTTCAGATATATGTGCAGAAGTTAGCTTCAGGTTGAAGTGTAGCCTTGCTGTTAAGAATGGTCTCAACTGCCGTATGGTGTTCATTAACAGGGGGCGTTTTCGAAACCCCCTTCAAGCTAACAGTGTTAGCTTACATGTGCTTTAATGTGTGTATAAAGTAAATTTAACAATAAACTCAGACTCTTTCTATAGTACTCAAAAGTTAATGTGATCTCTGAACTGAAGGTAGGCTAGTGTATGTCCCTAAATTGACTTTAGCTACTTTAGGTAATTTGATGGCTAGAGTCGTAACATTAGCCCCACAGGTAATGCTGGCAGGTATTTATTTCTCTCTAGTTCCCACCAAACTGTTGTTCACCGTGTTGAGTTGTCTTGCCTCAAGCAGGGCCGCAAGAGGAGGAAGGCAGAGTGAAAACTAAGCCTGTCTCTTGTAGTACTGCGGGAGGAGAGGGGACCGCAGTCAAACGTACATCCCAGCATCTCACATCTGAAGACGAGGACGAGTCCTCAGCAGACCCTCCAGCCCCCAGCAAAATCTCCAAGATAGGCTTTAGCATGGGCAGTCAGACGGGAAAGAACCCCATTTCTATCAAACTTGGAGCAACAGTAAGTTTGGAGTTGATTTGACATAGGGGAGAGTGAGGTAAGATGAGCCATTTTTCATATTTCGGATCACTTCATCAAGACAATCATACTTTTGTCTCTAACTAGTGTATCTGCATATATTTCAGGATGTTGTGCATCCCTGCAAACCAACAGAATGAGTGTAAACATAACTGTCTTGATAATATAGCATGCCAAAAAAAGTGGTCTCCTATGGTCAACTTACCCCGTGCATGGGGTAAGTTAACCATAGGAGCGGGGTTAGTAGAGCCGTATCCCAAATACCCCGACCCCAGCCCTCCTTCACCTTCTCTCCCTAAATAACAGTCACAACAACAGGGGGTAGCTCAACTTACCCTTTGGCTCAGCTTACCTCACTCTCCCCTATTGTTATGACTTGTGACTAACAGTGAAAACTACAGCTAAATATTAGATGTCCAAGTGTGTGATTCACGTTAACACCTGTAACTCTTCAAAATACTGCCAGAAAGTTCAGGGACTTTACAAGTGAATGGTTCTAACTATTCATTATTTTCTGTAGACACAAATTAAAAAATGTAAAGGTGCTCAGTTGTTTAATCTTTAATCCTCTCCATATCTTCTGCTACCATCCGGCACTAGAAACCTAAAGAGCCTGTCCCAGTGCTTCCACAAAAAAAGGCAGGACTGGCCTCAGTTTTCAATGAGGATGATGATGTAAGTGCACATGACAGCTGTGATTAAAAAGTTTACCAAACCCATGACCAGCAAATTTACAGAAGCTGAGTTTACCTTGTCTCTTGTCTCACAGAGTGAACCTGAAGAGATGCCTCCTGAGGCAAAGATGAGGATGAAGAACATTGGGAGGTACACACACAATACGCATTCATTGTTTTCCAAAAAGTCAGCTATTAAACAAAAGATTTCCTGCCAATTATACAATCTACCATGTCAACGTCTGTATGTAAGTTAATTCATCTTTTGTTTTTCAGGGAGACTCCAACATCTGCAGGACCAAATTCTTTCAACAAGGGCAAGCAGGGCTTCTCTGATCATCAAAAACTCTGGGAGAGGAAATTGAAGGCCCAGGCTGACAAATTATAGATTTAAAACAGTCGTTTTCACTAATGGAAGGTTTTTTTTCCATAGAGTTCAAACTTCGTAAGAGATATCTCTGAAGGCTGAATTATTTTTCACTGTAGCTTTGGTGCTGAAGATGCAATGCAAATTACTTTAGGCCTTCAGTGATACTCGGTGGTTGAACTGAAGTTAATGTTCCTAACCACTACAGGCTGATGAAGACTAAGGAGCAGTCAGGAGCTGGGACAAACAAGAACTAATAAGGATAGTCAGAATATTGTTAAAGCTGTTCAATTCGCTACAGTTGCCTCAAACTGGCTTAAGGGGAAATCTAACATCTCAGAAGCTTCATCTCCTTTTTTTAGACATGCTTGTCAGAAGCTAGGTGCGGGCCAGAGCAAGCTGTCTTTGTCGATCGTATGTTATTAGTGTAAAAATGTACAAAGTGTCTGATTTTTAAAGCAAGAAATGGGGAGTGGTTGAGTGTAATGACACTGAGCGCTTGTGTGTGTATGTGTATGTGGCATAGATGATGCAGCTTTTTTTTTTCAAACTGTTTCTCCACATCAGTGTACAATCTTTTTTTTCACCTGCTTTGCCCCATCATAGGCAGACTCATCCGACTTTTTAATGTCTTTTATTATTTGTTTAAGTATCTCTGGTTTTCTATACTCAAAACCATATTTGTCAGCATATCTGGCAAACCATCAGGTCGTTTTATTTTATTAACAGTGGAAGGACGCATTATCTATCTAGATATTAAATACTATTATCAAATATTAAAAGACCACAGCCGTGACAGTGATTCATCTTGGTAAAAGTCCGATGAAATGGTTTCTCGTTGGAATCTTTTGCTTTTATTTTTCCATTAAAACGTCCCGATCATTTAGGTTCAGCTAATGTGCTACCATGGTGGTTGTTTGGGTAATTTGCCTGGATGAAAAAAAACTGAATCTTTAAAATTTGTCTGTTAGTAACCCAGCTGTTGTGTTGACTCCTTGAAATAAGTTACACTCATATCCACTTCTTCAAGCTGTTAAATCAAACAGATCTCTTACACAAATAAAAAAAACAGTCAGAAATAAACAAATAGATGATATATGGTGTCTGTTGTCGTCTGTAACAAAAAAACATAAAAAACGTGTGGTAAGTGTAACTAACTCCAAATGTTACAAACTTCCTCCATCTACTGCTCATTAATTATACTAATTAATCATCTCTTAAATGTCTATTTTCTCTCAGCTTTGGGTAAACTTCAGAAAAGTCAATGGCGCGTATACGTGATTTAAACCTCTGACTTCCATAACTTTACACATTTCTAAATGTCAAAAACAAAATTGATTCTCTCCCTCACTACATGTGACGTAATGCTTTGGAAATAATGCTTTTATTCACAGTTAGATTCTCTTAACAGCCCTGACAGTGACTCACTCTCTCCCTCAAACATCCACCTGCACATTTAAAACCGTATCTGTACCATCATAATGAAATATCTTTGACATTTGATTTTTCACCCTCGTCTCACACTTGCCTACAGACAGTTTCAGTCAAAGCTGCCAAGTAAAAAATCCTGCACATCAAGTCAGAAAACCTGTACTCATCGGTGCAGATCCTTTTTATGATTGGGCATGGCCTTCAACAAAGACTCCCAGAAGTTCCTCCTGGTTCTGAAAGGTTTGCCTGAGGTCCAGTCCAGACTGGGAAGCACCTTTAAAGCCCTCTGGACCAGGACCGGCAGACGGGGATCTGGTTTCAAGCGTGAAGCTGACTCTCCATTGGTCCATAGTAGAAGGAGTTTTGGGCTTGAATTTTGAAGCAAAGCCTAAAGATAGAAGAAGTAGTTCAGCACTGATGTTTTTGTTTGGAGTGAAACCCCTGAAGAGTCTACTAAAATAAAAATCATTTAAAAGGCATCATCAAAGACTTACTAAACCACTTAACAGAACATGCAACTTGTCATGACTCAAACCAAACCGGTCTTTCAGTTCACATTTGATTTTCTTTCCATTGTGGTTTCTGTTTATGACAGATAAGAGAAGAAATGAAACCACAGTGGCTGTGCTTGAACTGCATTTCTTATCTATTTCGCAGGAGAACACATTACATGCAGTTATGCTTTACTCTAACTTTCTTAGTCATACTAGAAACAAGAGTGCAAGTGCACCCAGTATACTTTGTGGGTCTTCAGTATAAAATCATCAGTCAGTATAGATAGAGTACTTGCTGGTGCTTGAATGAAAACTGAAAGAAACTATTGGTTCACCAAAAGAATAAGTGAGTCAAAACAGAAAGCTATATTCATTTCTAATGAAACAAATCTGAAATTTGAAAGAGTTCTTTATCACTGCTGGTACTATCAGTCTGAGATGTTAAGGAGCTTTAACCCAGTATCAGATCTGATTATATTTCACTTTGACATTTTCCATTAAAACACACACCCAGTTTTACTGGCTTTAAATCACTTACTGGTTTCATCTCTTGTTTAAATTTAACATCTATACTTTTCCTGCTTAGGAGAATGAACATCTGATGTTTAAAAACCTCTAAAAGAACACAGTATTCTTTTACAGGAGGTCTTGAGGAGAGTTTAAGTTAGTTATACTGAGCAATTAGTTGCAAGCTGTATGGTTCCAGGTTTCATAATTCATTAACAAGTCAAACACTTTTAATTTTGATAAGTAAAGGTATGACATTAATGCAGCATTAGTTTTCTCCTGTCCCTGAAGTGTACAACTACCCAGGAGGGAGATGTATAGTGAGGAAAAATTAAGGCAAAGCTCAAGGCCTGTGACTGACGGGAGTCAAAAAACCCACACTTAAAGGGATATTCTGGCATAAAATTGAGTTAGGGTCAAACACACCAGAACACCAAGTTATACACCCCCTCGAGAGATGAATGTTGACGACCGCTTGCTTCTCTAGTTATACCAACTTTAGTAACAACTGCAGGACAGCAGTACACAGCGGTCTGAGGAACCATAAACAAACTTCAACCAAAACACCACTCTATAGCCACAAATAATGCTCAGAACAGCACCTAACTTCGTCAACAGTATATATAGGGTCCCAGCCATAGTACTAGCCACCAAACATCTTTTTAGCTTTGCCTAATTTCTTTAGCAAAGAGACTAAACACAACTCACCTACTCTCTTCCAGCAGCTGCTTGTTTGAGACCTCCGGGTGACTCCATCAACTGCAGCAGGGGGACGCAGCTCAAGGAAGAACATTTATGATCATTTCTTCATGGAAATGCAATCAGACCGAGATGCTAAGGCAGAAGAACCACCGTGTCTTCAGGGCAAAATGATTAATATGATGATTATTTCTTCAAAGAAATGATAAAGAAATTATCATAAATGTTCTTCCTTGAGCTGCGTCCCCCTGCTGCAGTCGATGGAGTCACCAGGAGGTCTCAAACAAGCAGCTGCTGGAAGAGAGTGGGTGAGTTGTGTTTAGTCTCTTTGCTAAAGAAATCAGGCAAAGCTAAAAAGATGTTTGGTGGCTAGTTCTGTGGTTGGGACCCTATATATACTGTTGATGAAGTTAGGTGCTGTTCTGAGCATTATTTGTGGCTATAGAGTGGCTTTTGGCTGAGCATGTGGCTCTCTGTACTGCTAACTGCGGTCGTTACTAAAGTTGGTTTAACTAGAGAGGCAAGCATTCGGCAATGTTTATCTCTTGACGGGGTGTCTAACTCAGTGTTACGGTGTGTTTGACCCTAAGTTAATTTTACGCTGGAATATCCCTTTTAGGTAATGAGGTGTGAGGTGTTAGGGCTTAATATGATATTTATTCATGGGGCTCAAAATCCCTGGCAGTGCCCATAAACCCACCTGGACTCCTGATTCAAGCACAAACACAGCACTGTTGTTGGAGAGGTAGTCAGCTGACAAGAGGCAGATCAGCATTTGGCTCCTCTGTATTGCATGGACCACATCATTTGTATAAGCTGCAACATAAATCACAAACCATCATAAATACTTGCACACAGTAAATGCACACACACACACTTGCAGTTGATCCTCTCACCTCCTCCAGGTAAAACATCCCTCTCCAGAAGGCATAGCCGATACCCCCACAGGTCCTCTAACACCCGGGGTAACAGCACCTCCAGTGGTTTCTGAGTGACTTCACCCTCATCCGAGCTCAGCGGATCTGTGGGGGATAAATATTCTGCAAATAAAGTTACTTTGGTTAAAGTTTACCAGAGTAATCCGGCACACATTGATATCATGCATTCAGTGTGCTTGCCTACCTTCCACATCTGTGTCAGGTCCTGTTTGGTAAAAGGCTGAAACTTCTGCAGCCTCTACTGGCAGGCCACTCCACACAAACGACAGAAAAACATCAAAATCTTTTTCATCTAATGGGTGGAGGTGTAAGAAACAAAACCTAAACATTAGAAATGTGGCGTGAAGGAGTCAAGGTTGGTTTATGATAAGATTTACACATTGGTATTTGTAGTAGTAAGTGACATTTTGTAGAGTTCAAAACAGATTAAATCTACACATTTTACCCTGAAAGCAAAGCAACATCCTGTGATAAGAATCAGCAGTTGTAGCCAGGATGCCACATGCACAGTACCTTTGGGTGTTTCTGTTTCTGTATTTTGTGTGATTATATGTGAGTGTGTGGATGTGTCTGTCTGTCTGTTTTCGTACCTCCATCATGTTTTCCTTGCTGGAGGTAGGATTTGTAGATAAGCTGTAGCTCCAGCCATTTCACATGCAGACAGATTCCAACCCCGGCTACAAGCAACAACAATACAATGGGATACCCAACCACTGAGGGCCATTTCACTGAAACACAGACATGGAAATACTCTTATTGGCTTGTAAAAACATGAATTTAAGTCGAGGACTGTCAGTCATTTTGCTTCGTATTCTTCCTCCCGTTCCTTAGATTTAACAGAGAGGTCTACTGAATCATTTCATTTTGATTTTTCATAGAGATCATTATGTAGTTTTTGAATAACAGTCAAAGCTGAAACAAATCACCTCTGTATTTCTCCTTCAGCTTGATAGTGACACTGCTGTTTCCAACAATATTGGTGGCGATGCAGGTGTACGTGTTGTTGAAATGCTCTGACGTGACCTCTTTAATGACAGATATTTGTGAGACTGTGATGTCTTGAAAACGCGGGTCCTGTCTGAATCACAAGAGAATTTCAGCTCATAAGCTCTCATGTACTCCAAGAAACATGCATACTGCAGATGCAAAATGAAAGACATCCTGGCAAAAGCAAACTCTGGTTGAAAAACTCACATTGTCTTCTCGATGTGTAGCACAGTCGTAGTCGTCGTGTTACCACCGTAGTGCATTAACCATCGCACATCTGGGGAAAACTTTTTCTCAAAAGGAAAATTTACCGTACATATCAGAGAGTGTGATAGACCTAAAAAAGGGACCAAACAAAGACTTTATCACCTCACCCATATTTCAGTGCCTTCAATGCCAATATTTTCATACACACACACACTTGCACCTGTAACCATGCACCTGTATAAACTATTGTTGGTGTTATTAATGTCTGTCTTTCTGCATCTCTCTCTCTCTCTCTCTGAACCCAATGCAGACTCAGTAGATGACTGTCTAACAAGAGTTGGGTTCTGCCCATAGACTGTATCTAGAATGGACAGCGTCTGCCTCCTCGCTGGGTGAAGCCACCCCGAGATATATGGGTCATATATCCTGCCTCCTTATGGAGCTGTGGACAAACTTTAAAAATTTATTACACAGAATATGAATTTTCCTTCCCTACTGCTTGTGATGTTGACATGTAGTTACTGTCAGACTGGTTTGTGCTCAAATCCTCTTTTTTCTGTACAACTCCATTTTTAAAAGTTATTAAGGAGTTCATGTTTTCTATGATTGACATTTGATGCAGCCTACGGGCGGACGAAGATTGCATAGCTCACCCGGGGGATATGCTGTTTGAGCTGAGCGTCATCACAGTGACTCTCTCCTGCCGAATGCACACAATGCTACTGCGCAATGATGGTTTCAGGAAATGGAGAGAAAATGTGAAATTACAGAGAGCTTTTTGGCTTCAAATCCATATACTGGCCGAGGGCGGAACCAAGTTGTCCATAGTATATACAGTCTATGGTTCTGCCCATTAAAAGGAAGTTCTTCCTCTCCACTGTAACTTGCTAAATGCTGCAGTGTTTCAATCATGCAAGTGGGTCAGATCCTACAAGATGAGGCTCAATCTTATCCCATTCTTTTGTTCGGTTTTTGTGAATACCATGAAGAGTGGGGTCTACATCAGCTCTGTTTGTTAAGCATATTGAGATAACATTTGTTGTGAATTGGCGTTATATAAATAAGACTGATTATACCAACTTGTAAAAATTCATAAGCATAGCCAAACAATGAGTTATTAACTGTGATAGCTGCAGAGATATATCATAGATCAGAATGATACATTTACCAAGCACTGCTGCCTTTGTCATGTTGCTGTCAGGATCCAAGATGTCAGGAGGGCGATTTGGAGCGAGATGAGCTGTTATGGCACAGAGAGAAAAGTAGCACAGGTCTGCATTTCAATTTCTTTAGTTTACCATATGAGGCAGCCAGACGTTAGAAAATTCACCTCAGAAAAAAAATTCAATGTCTTTTGCTTTTGATTATTCAGAAGTGAAGATTGAAAATGTAACCAGAAACAATTAAGAGTCTGACTGGGACTTCAGGAGCAGCATATACCTGGACTACCATGTGATCAACTTACCTTAAACTAGCATGAAGGTTTAAGGTACACACAGACACAGAACTTACGTACAGCTGTGATGTTAACAGCCCTCCTGAAAGTCCATTTGAATCCTCCTTCAATAACTTGTCTGTCACAGAAATAAACACCGGTATGAGAGTCCCTGACTCCACTGATATATAACTCTCCGTTTTCCTGACTGGAGGCCTTCGGCTGCTCAGACTTGGCTCTCTTACCCTGTAAGAAACCACAGATATCTTTATAGTCCGGTTTATGTTTTATGATTTTTATGAAGGTAAAGCCTGTTCATGTTTGTAAAGTACCTCACCATGAACCACCTAACATCTGAGTTGTCACTGCAGTTAAGTCCTGGGCAAGGGATCTTTACACCGAGTCCAACAATCAGATCGACACTGCTCTCCTCATCACTGAAGCATGCCAAACTCTTCCTCTTCACCACCTGCAGATGTAGGAACAGTTTGCTGCCACTAGACAGCATAGATCTTTACATTGCTAACAAAATTGCTTCAAAATGTACCTTTAAATACACTTTTTAAATATGTAATCGCAGCCACATACTGTAAGATGATTGTCAAAGATAAAACTTAAAATAGATGTTTCAAGTAAATTGGTTATTGCTAAATCAGTGTGATTTTTTTTAATCATCCAGTGGGCTATTGACAAAAAATGTTTCTACACATGTGGGAAAGAAGGAGTAAAATTGACAAACTATAATTTTAAATGTCTTGTGCAACATTTTAAAAAGCAATTCCATTCTGCAATTTTTCTATCAGTGTTTTAAAATTTATTCTTTAAATGATTTATTCATGTATTTAAACAAGCCAGTATTCACATGGTGGTAACTTTTCTCTGACTTCAGGAAGGCTGTGAAGCTACATTTACGGATATGCTGTCATGCTGTCATCTATGACATTTTAAGATCACATTTTCTCCCAAGCTTAACATTATCATAAAACAGAATCAAACCACTTCTTACTCAAAATACTGTTTCAAAGTGTGATATTATCCCATTAAAGGGCATAACTTAGCTAGCAGCATTGTCACCTACTAAGGTACATTTTTATTCCACAAAGTAGTCGAATCCTCAAACCAGCTGCTCAATATAATCTTCTCTTGCATGAGATCATAATGTGTATCTTTTTAGGTTAAGATACGGTTATTTTTTCTCATATTTACATTCACTGATCAACAAAGGTGTGGTTGAATTGTTTGCTGGGTTCCCTATATACCACAGTAACCTGAAGAATAGAATTTTGTCCCACACATTATCACAAAGGAGACTGTTACCTATATTAAATATGGAGCAAGCAATATTACAGTGTTGTGTTGCTTATGCGACTGATTTTGAAGCCATGACCCATATTTGCTCAGAGGTTAAAATAGTTAAATTTGCCTCAAGAATTCAGTCAGAAATGGAGATAATGATAGAAGTACGACTCAGTTTGTTCACCTTTCACAGCAGGTGTATCTTCCAGAATATTTTGCTTCCACCAGGAACTCCGTCCCACAGGCGAAGGATGGGCTTCCTTTTTCTGCTCTTCCTTCCCCAATCCTGGACCACACCACCTCCGTATGCTGATTTACTTCTTTTGGGCAAGGCATCATAAAGATTTCCCCCTCCACAGCTTTGTAGCCCTGATGTGTGGTATTCTGTTGGAGACCTTAAAACAGCCGATGGTTTCAATAACTGGTGCACTGAAATATTTCTGTTTCATTTTGAAATATCAGGGGTGCTGCTTGTTTAATGCGTGCTTCCTTTTTAAAGCACAATATTTATGCTGCAACATTTACGTATGATTTGATTAAAATGAAATACCTGATCTGCTGTTTTGTTGGTTTCCCACACAGCATGCCTCCAAGGAAAGGGAAAAGCTTAGAAAGAGTAGAAAATATCCGGTCTGCATCCTGTATCTTGACACCAGTAGAACACTTTATCACAATGCTGAAAAATTGTCTCTTCCTGACTTCTTTGGTATTTTGCTGTTACACATAAATGTGTAACCACATCTGGAGTTCTTGGTATTTTCATATTAACGTTAATGTTTCCATCTCGTCTTTGAGGCTGCGTAGCTTGAGGTGTGAAGTCTTGGTAGGACATTCTGATGCTGCATGTGGTATTTTCTGGTTTCCTGTCATGTTATGCGTGTTCCTGATTTCAATGATACCTGCAGTAAAAGATCTACTATGTTGCTGAAAGCTGTTAGCCACTTCCTATGTGAAGAGCAGAAAAGTGCCTCTCTTATGTAAAATTTTACTGTTGTGAAGAAAGAAAAGAACGAAAACACAACATGTGGGATAGAAATCATAAGAAAAATATAAAACTAAGAGGACGGCCACAAACAGAAACAGCAGAAGTGAATTATACCCGAAGAAACAAGCATCTACGAGATGTTTTTGTTGTAGATCTAATAAAATTAAAGACTCAATAATATAGGGAGAAACAAATGAAGAGACTTTAGAGACAAAATGCAACTTACTCTGATAATGGCTACTGTAAATAGATTTAACTCGACTAACATGTACGTAGCTTTCTACTTAAGAATTTTACCAAATATATTTAACAGTCAATGAATCACTATCAGTGTTTGCTGTGAAAAAAAAACACTTCTGAAAACTTTTTTAAAGGAGCTTTTTAAAGGTTATGAAACCAATTGAAAAGAAGAGTGGTGCATCTCTATGATGTACAAAAGCAAATGAGACTGTCAATAACACGACAACAATTTCTATATCCTGACTTTTAACACCTGTAACTGCTCTGAGAGGGTAGGTACAAATACAAAGTAGTATTTCTTACCTTCCCCAAAACAAATATTCACAGTGAGTAAAGAATTTAACAAACAACAACAACACTAAATAACTGGGAGAGTTTTTTGTCAATTAATACTGCTTTTACAAGGACAGGAGATTACCAAGGATCTCCAGAAGGATTACCGCTTTATCCACAGGGGGCGCAAGAATCAGCATGAACAGAAAGTTGCTAACAGGAGCTTTAAGCATGCCGTCAAATTTTTGGTCTGACACCTTGTACCCACAGTAGTTAGAAGCATATAAAATTGAAGATATTAGAATTGTCAATCTTGTCCCCGATGATCTTGTTTGCTTTTGTAAAAATAATCACTTTTATTTATTTTTTTATTAGTAGCTAAAATTTACTAACCAGAAACCAGAGCCAAGGTCTCTCACAATTAGTAATCTGTTGTATTCTATATTTATTTACATTCAGTCTGCTGGACATGAAGCATACAGCTGAAGCTGGATTACACTCGACTTTTTACTGGGAGCTGCAGGCACAACAGTATACTATTTGTGCCTCATTGTGCCAAAGATTAAAAAGGTCAAAGAGACTGAAAAGACTTTTCAACAAATAACCTTCAAGGACGCTTTGAGTGTATTCGAAAACCCTGATCAATGCAGACATGGAAAAAATACAATTTATTTCAAGTACAAAAAGTTCCAACATCTGCCTAAAGGCATCACATTATATTATACTTATTATTATACAAAAACAATGAGAATACTTTTGACAAAGGTAAAGACAGCATGAAATTACAGTTTAGATAGTAATGTAGGTAAAACAAAACTGAAGCTTTACAACACATGGTTCTTGTTGGATGCTAAGTCAGATACTGAATTCAGTTAAAGTAACTCTGAAGATATAACCTAAACTCTCTGGGAAATTGGGCTTATTTTACGAGTATGTTTCAGGGCAGGAAGGTGATACCGTAGCTGCTTCCAGAAGAACGAGGAGAGCGACATGGAGCGTTTGCCTCTCCAGGTGACATAGTCTCCTGCATCACTGAGAAACTGCAAGGCCTCCGATACTGAACCTGACTTCAACTCTTCTTTTGACTCAGTTGTGATAAAAACCAAACGAGTCTCTCTTTCGACAAGGGCTGAATGGATGACACTCAGAAGACCAGATTCAAGACCAGGATCTGCAGAGGTGGGAACCAGAACCACTGTTCGGCTCTGCATTATACAGTCCAACACTGCATCTGCTACAGCTGAAATGACCAGATTTCAGATTATACATTCGCTTATTAAGTTTATAAAGCAGGTTTAAGTGTATCTCAAACACATACCTTTACCAGGTGGGACATCACGATCATACAGACAGAGACTATAACCAAATTTCTCCTCCAAAACCTTTTCCAGCAGGTCTCTGTCCTCTTCATTTAGTCCTGCATCTGTGTTGTTCTTGTAACACATCAAAAAGGCATCATAGCTCTTTCCATCTAAACAAACATAATAAAGCAGAACAAAAAGGTTTTTCACAGACTTTCAAAAAGCACAAATGTGGATCTGTTTAAGGGAAAGTGGAAAACACGTGTTGTATCCATGAATAGTACAAACACAAATGAGCTTCTTCACAGCAAAGTTGAACTATGAAAAACTCAAAATTGAATGTACAAGAACATCAACATTGTTTAGGGAGGAGTTTCTTCAAAATTGCTAATCTACATGGCACAGTTGACCCCTGTCTTGACAAAGGTGACAAGCTGGTACCTTAAATATCCCTAACACATACACCAACAACAGTCCTCCGAGCAGAATTTGTTGGAAAAATAAAACACATACCTGAGGCGTTTCTATGGCAGCCAAGAGTGTCCCGTAGAAGAAGAGTGATGTTAATTTTGAACTTTACATAGATGACTGTCATCAAAACCATCGCCATCACAGTGCAGACAATGCCAGCAGCCAGGGAAGCATAGGAGGGACGGGCTATAAGGACAGATCGAAAGAAAAAACAGCAGTTTTAAAACATTTTAACTGTCTGTAAATGAATTTATAAATGAATTTATAAATGACTAATATGGTGGATGGCAGAGGTAGAGCAACTGAACATACATCAGAAAACATCCATCCACTGCATCTACCTTTTTGGGCCAAGGTGATGGTGACAAAAGTCGAGGGTCGGTCCTCAGAGTCCAGTTTACATGTGTAGTTCTTAGATAAAAGCTCCTTTGTCACTTTTTTAATGATAAGTGAATTTATTATGATTTTTCGCTCACGATTAGTTTCGCTGAAAAGGAATAGAAAAATATTGTTGCACATGTTGACTGTTTTTTTATAACACTGAATCTATAATATAACATAAGTCCAAGCCCCAGAATAAATGGAAAACAGCTTCAGGAAACAAACAACTGTGTGGACTGTTTTACCTTGTTATGTTGGAGAAAAAAGGCAAACTTTTGTCCTCGTCTACAAATGAATCACCACTCAACCAAAACAGAGAATCATGGTCTGAAAATGTCGCTGCTTTACAGGGTATTACCACTGATGAGCCTAGAAAAGGGAGTTTCATATAAAATTTTAAAGTAAACTTTCAAAAAGGTTGTCAACATTTAAAAAAGTGCAAAGAGAAACTGAACAGGCTTGAACAGGCTCACCCAAATCGACATGAACTACATCACCATCGTTGGGTAAAATGATCACTGCAGATTTCTCCGACTTGTCTATTTAAAAAAAAAAAAGAGAGAAAGTTAGAAATTACTTTTGGAAAAAGAAAACATCTGTAACGATTAAATTGTCAGAGTTTTTTTTCCTTACTGTTTGGTCGGACATCAAGGACCGCCTTAAAGGTCATGTTATATGTTTGATCAAGATACAGGTAAGACCTAGTACAGATGTAGACACCATGGTGATTCTCCTCCACACTTAAGTAAGTAATGGAGTCCTCATGATTCAGCATTGACTCTCCTTCCTACATGATAGAAAAAATAAAGCTGAAGTAATTACAGTAGATATGTGATAATATTTCATGGAGAATCACTCGCCCACACATCTGTATTTTTCAGATAATTCAATCACATTCTGACACTTTCTTTTAATACCTTTTGCCATATGACGCCATTGCTGGTGATATTTGGTGTAGCCACATCAGGGGTATTAGCATCAGGACAATACAACGTGCAGGACTCCGGAATGTAACATGTTGTAGGGTATGTGGGCTTCTCTTCATACTCTCTGCTCTGCGTTGTGTAAACCCTCAGCCTGAACCAGGTCTGGCTCATAGAAGTCCTGTTATGCCTTAAAAGAAAAACATGAAGGATATTTTTGTATCAACTGAATGAGAACCAATGACTGTTTGAAAATACTTATTTACACCAGTATTTTTGTGGATCACCATTTTGGGGTCGTCAGTCTTGCATTGTGGCATCTTTGTTTTTGTGCAAAAGTAAGACTATTTACGATAAAATAAAATAAAAAATGGATAAACATGTATTGAAACACCTCTATCCTAACTGAAATAATAGCTTGTACTGGTTACAGATATAGTATAACCAAAAGCTAACCTTGGGTCATTTTCTATGTATTCAAAAATGAACATAATTTAATATTGAAAGTTGGTAAATTTGAGATTAAAACCTAAAGTGATTTGTTTACTGAGCTGCTCAAATAGACTTCTTCTCAATCAATCTCCATTCTTTAAAGCTCCTGTGAGGAACATCTGATTTTTTGTCAACTAGGGCGGCGCCTGTGGTCAATGCAGTCTTTAGTTAACTTGTCCGTCACATGCTTGAGTAGTGTCCTTTGACAAAAATCTTGTCCTGCTGACCTTTGACAGTCAAAGTATTATTGATTATGAATATCTTATGTGAAAAGTGTAAAAACAGTGACTTTTTTTAGCTGCTCAGCTAACATCTACCCCTCCTGTACCTGTTTCCAGTAATAAAAATGACAATATACAAATTATCAACCTTGACACCATTAGTCTTGTTTGTTTTTGATTAACATGAAAAGGCATCAATATAAATTTTAGTCTATTTCATAATATCAAAAAACTCTTTCCAGTAGCTTTAATCCACGCAGTCACCAATAACAAGGTTGCAGGTTTTAGGTAACTCAGATGGACTACTGCCTAAACCTAAACTCTCCACTCTCAAACTTCGAGGCCTGTTCCTGTTTAGTTTGTGAATTCCCAGCACCGTCCCCTTTCAAAACATTCAGTGTGTGAGAGCTGTCATACAATTAACATGAATACTGAATGCAGTTAGAGAGTTCAAAATGCACATAAATCTTATATTTTTGTCAAATTTTTACACTCTTGCAAAGAACTGCCTGTACCTCAGAGAGCATGAGTAATTCCCCTGATGGCTCACATTCGCGCTGAGTATAACCAGACTCCTTCCATAGAGCAGCACACCTGCCTGCCTCTGCTCTGCCGAGGACATGTCGCTGCTCAGTTCCCTCTCCTTCGTGTTGGGACTGGTCCAGATCACTTTGGCACCACTTTGATTTTCTGCTCCATTACACTGCAGCGCCACCATCTCATTTGCCTCCACACTTATGTTTTTGGGTCCCAAGGAACACACACCTGCAAATAAGTTTTAGTTTTAAGTTTATGTTAGGTTGTAAAACATGATTAATTTTGGGATAGCCACTGCTCTGTGACTGAACTGCCACCTGTCTATTATTATTTCTCACAGAAATGTTCAACTCTTTCAATAAATCTTGCAAAATCAAATTATCAAATGTCCTCCTATGTATGAGCAAACAATATAAAACGGCTGTTGTCCATTACACTTTTACTATGAATTAGCTGGATGTATTAATCTGTTGGACTACAAGATCATATTCAAAATCTTTATATTTGGTAACACTTTACAATAACAATGATTTATAAATGGTAAATAAATAGTTTATTAATGTTTAATCAACATTTAAAAACAGCATATAGACCAATTATAAATGGCAAATAGATCGTTTATTTATGTAAGTTAACAGTTACTTTACCATTAACAAGAAATTAAATTATGATGAATAATTTCATTAATTATTAATGGACTATTTACTAAAAGTTTATATAGGGTCTAAATATTGGTTGTATAACATCTAGATTAAAATGTGTGTCAGTAGCACTTTGTAAATGGTTAATATTTGGTTTTTAAACCACCTATAAACATTATTTAGGTGGTTATTGTAAAGTTAGGGTTGGGGTTAGGTTTTTAAAATTATGAAATTTACAATTTATTAACTGTCTATATGCTGTTTATAAATGATGATTAAACATTAATAAACTATCTACTAACCATTTATAAATGGTTGTTTTACCATTCATAGGTTATGGTTATTGTGAAGTGTTACGCTATATTTATCTTGAATCTCGACGGCTCTAACATCTAGATGTGTTTGTGAACTGACTTGTTGCTGAACTGACCACATCCTGATTTTTGGGTGTGAATAAGTCTTATGATTTCAGTTGAAAGGAAACTAAGTCAGATGTCAGCAATGATGTTAGGAATAGCCATCTCTTTTAGAGAAGTAGACAAATACTAACTAATGTTTTGTATTTTGTAATTGTGAAATGCTAGCAAGGGTAATTATTGCATGAGATTTATGGTCAAATCTGCACAGCACAAGACAGTAAACAGCTGCAAACAGGATCTAGATGGATGGAACGATCAGAAGCAGCTTTTTCTTGGTTATGCTTAGATTCTCTGAGTACAGTTTTGGAGTACTTGTAGAACCATGAGTGGAGTCTTCACTGTCTTATAGTTCTTCACCATTTGGGAGCAAATTCATATCAATTCAGTTTTAAACTGTAGGAAGGTGGTATTACGATAAAGACAAAATGAACTACACTGCATTGAAGATCACTGCTGATAAAAACTAACACTATGGGACAACAAAATGAGGAGTTTTACTGTGGTGTGATGGAACCATTTTGAAGCATCACTTTTTTTTCTCATGAGAGAGAAAGTTTCTGCTCTGTGATTTGCTGTCACAGAGAAATCTGACCTGGTTTCCACAAACTTCTAGAGCAAAATATTGAGTAACATGCATTTCATAGACGTAAATCCCAACTTAAAATTGTCATAGCAGCACATTGTCTTTATATTATGGGATGTTTGCCTGTGCTACTCCTTTGCTTTAGCACAGGTTGATTATATTAGATAGAATTTAACTGATCTCTCTGGTAAGGTTTCCAAATGACATTTTATGTTTTTATGATGCAATAAAATACATGACATATCAACTTGCACTTTCACAATTGAACTCAGATTGAATTCCCTTACCTGCCAATGAGGCGAGGAGTAGACACAGGGGGACCAGGAGCACTTTCACCTGCATCATAACCGGTAAAAGTGAGAGCCAAACCAGCAGAAGCGTCGCCAGAAACGTGATCTGAGCAAATAATGCTACAAAAGAAGTTCGAGCGAAATAAAAGTGAACGTTTCCCCAAACGAGGCGGCGTGCTGATGTAAACTGAAACTTAAGGAAGAAGGTCACGTTGGTAGTGCAATGAAAACACCCACCAATTAGGGGTATGTTGTTCATTTTGTACAGGTGATACCAAACATTGATTCGAGGACATGTAAAGGCGTTTTTCCTCTATGAAAGATGATTGAAATCATAAGCTTAGACTCGCAGAGTTTGGTGTTACACGCGGCGCAATCGATGCGCTACTGCTCTTTGGCACAGACAGGGAAGTAACTCTTGTACCAGTGAAAGAAAAAATACAGTTCAAGCTTGCCAGAAGGGAATAATAATACAATGGTCACTGATGCTTTTTCCATGTGACAAGAACAAATGCTACATAACCATTTTCCCCCCACCAGATCAGACCACAGTCAGCATGTGAATCCAACAGTTAACTTTGCTCGGAAAAATCAGAATATCCCCGGAACCACAACAGAAACCATGAGACTGTTTCCACACTGGAATTAAATACCACGACCTTTCGGGCCAAAGAGGAGTTTCACGGGGTTATTTTCCGCTCATTCACTCCTTCACTGACTTATCTGTTCGCCTTGTTTGTAACGAAAAAGACTTCACTGAATACATCTGTAGGATTATCACATTAATCTGCAGTTTTCTTTGGCTGTGGTGTGATGGAGGAGCCATGAAACAGAAGAGTCTGATAATTCAAAAGACCAAACCAGCTTTAAAAGACCATGAACGGCGGTCAATCATTTACAAAATGGCCTTATCAAGTGTCAAAACTTGTGTTCTTAATGCATGTGCATGCTGACAAACAGATGTGTCTACCACAGAGGAAGAAATGTGAGTGATTTTTTTTATTTTGCTGTTTCCAAATAACTTAGATATACAGGTGCAAGTCCAAGAAATCTAAACCAGGTTCTCTAATGGCAGCAATAATAAACTGGCTATAATTAGAAATGAATGTTACTGCATTCTCAGGGATTACACATCTTTACAGTAGCTACTATTTCCAGCCCAGGGTATTTTTTATGATGCTGACAAACCATCACCAAAAAAGGAAGAAATGTAGTATTTCTGTCAGAGGAGACTTCTGACAACATTGTTTTATAAATAGGACTCTTAAAAAAATCTCAACACATTTTTTTTTTTAATTTGTTGCACGTGACGTAAGCTTTAATACGTTCAACTGTCAGTGACCTTAGGTGTGCATCGTTTCCGTGCTCAGTGTTAGCCTTAGTGTAACTTGTGGAAACCATACTCAAAGGCGCCACTAGGTGGCAGAAAACCATTAAATACATAACATTGTTAAAACACCAAAAGTGAATCAAAAATGCAACCCTTCCACAAGACAAATATAAAATAAAGATTTTAAACATTAGAAACATTATACATAAAAGTTTAAGAATACACAAATGATAGAAAAGTACATTTTTAAACTTAAATGAGGGGGGTATAGCACTGTTTTTTAAGGTATGGTTAAGTGAAGTTGGTAAAATTGGATTTAGTTCTTTTTCCAAGATTTTATACCATTCAAGAGGGAAGCTTTGCTACCAGGTGCCATACTGGGTTTTAGTTTCTTAATCGTGTTTTCCATTCCCCTTTAGTTATCTCAGAACAAAAAAAATTTAGTATTAGTTGTGGGTTCTCTAATTTTATGGATTGCATTAAATTGTTGTTTCTTTCTGAGCCGTCTGGCAAGTGATTTTGTAGCATTTGGGCCCCTCTCATAGTAGTTTTGTTTTAAGTACATTTTTAAAATAAATATGTTTTAGAGCATCATGAGTGTGAAAATAGTCCCTCATAAAAGAGTTGATGAGGGTCTTAAGAAGTGACATGGGGTCAATTGAAAAACCCATAAAATAAAAGTTAAGCGATTATCATCTGGGGAAGCTGTTTACAGTAAGAGCTATTATTTTGGTTCATGTTGTGGAGCAGAAAGATAATTGGACAGCTGCTTCGTGAAGGAGGATGAGGGCCTCATGGAGTGTTCACCTTTCCAGGTGACACAGAGTTCAGCCTTACCAAGAAGCTGTGAGGCCTCTGGTACTGAACCTGACCCTAGCACTTCATCAGACTCCGTTTTGATGAAAACCAAACGAGTCTGCCGCTCCACAAGAGATGCATGGATTTCTTTCAGTAGGTCAGGTTCGAGACCAGGATCTGCAGAGGTGGGAACCAACACCACTGTCCAACTCTGTGCAGCGCAGTCCAACACTGCCTCTGCTACATCTGGAAGGAGACAGGATGATAAGTTAAACTTATTTTGTGGAAAACGTCATTACAGATATGAAATTACTGATATTTAATACATTTTTTATCAATACATTTGAAATTGTTTATACCTCAACCCTAATAGCTTACCTCTTCTTGGAAGGAGATTATGCTCATGAGGACAGAGACTGTAACCAAGTTTATCTTCCAAAACACTCTCCAGCCAGCGTTTGTCTTCTTCATTTAGCCCTACATCTGTGTCGCTCTTGTAATACATCAAAAAGGCATCATGGCTCTTTCCATCTGAGAAAAAAACAAATGAAAGTGGCTCTATAACTCTGCTCTTAGCACACACTCAAGCAGAGATCACACTGCTTACACCACACAGCCCATGGGAAAAATATATTTGTATTTCATTCACGTGATGAAATAAGTAGCCGAAGCTTGATTCCCACCTGGGATGCTGCGGTAGCAACAACAGGTGTCTTGCAGGACAAAGGCAATGTCCATTTTGAACGTCACACAAGCAACAGCTGTTACAAAAACTATCACCCCCATCATGGCCACAATGCCAATGGACAAGGGGAGGGACAAAGGAGAGGCTGTAGGGACAGAAAGGACACTTTACCCTAAAAAATAAAAAATCTGTAGCTAAAGAAGTAGACGGATGATATTCGCTGTGATTTTGATGCAGGGAACAGGGATGCGCTCCACAGGAAAAACTGTGTACTTTTCAACATTTGAAAGTATACAAACAGCTCATTAATGGAAAGATTTGTTAGTGTTGAATGAGATATTTGTTAGTGAAAGCCATCTGGTTTCCACTTGTTGTTGGGGTAGTGTTAAAGGTGCAGCACAGTGTGATAGAAGCTAAGCTGCTACTAAACGATTATAGTGATTTTAGTGACTGCAAGTCATAGGATAGCTTAAAATAGTGAAACCACAATTTTATCCGTCCAATCCTCCCATTCACCTTTTTGGTCCAAGGAGATGGTGACAAAGCTTGATGGTTGATCCTCAGACTCCAGTTTACATGTGTAACTTTTGGAAAGATCTTCCTTCAACACTTTTCTAAAAACTAAAGATGCAGTCATCTTCACTCCATCAGCGGTGTTTTCTCTGTTAAGACAAGGTCAGGCATTAAAGGGTATTTAAAGATCGAGATTGGTTGCTCTTTTATCTAATTGGTATGAACAAGCTGGTAAGTTCATGTGAAGTTTTTACCTGGTATAGTTGTAGAAAACGGGTAAACTGTTGTTCTTTTCCAGGAATGATGTTCCACTCAACCAAAACAGGTCATCAAACTCAGAATATACAGCAGCTGTACAGTTAATCACCACAGTTGTATCTAAACAAAAGCATACATTTTATAAATGACTTTTCTGAATGTATTTCCAAGTGTATTTTTGTAAATGTATAAAAAACAGTACCACAAAAACTTACCCAAAGCTACGTGAAATACTTCATCCTTCTGAGGCAAAAGAATCTCTGACTTCCCAGATATTACTGTGCAAAAAAACCCCAAGAAATAACAGTTCAAAAAACAACATATAACAGTTCAAAAACATATTCAAGTCCTCAGAAGGAATCAAATGAAAAAAAAAGTGATTTCTTACTGTTTGGTCTGACATCAAGGACCACTGTAAAAGTCATGTTGTAAATGTGATCATGGTAGAGGTAAGATCTGGTGCAGGTGTAGATACCATGGTCATGCTCCTCTACACTTGGAAAGGAAACATTGTTCACCAATAGTTTGCCTTCCTGTGAAATAGAAAAACAAAACAAATTTAAAAATGTTAAGGCAAGATTTAAGCTCAAAATCCAGAGGGGAAACATGTCTGTATTGGAGTATTAAAACAGTTATGATGTAAAAAAAAAAACATACAAGCAGAATTAATCTTTAAGATTTGACTAATCCACTCTAAAAGTCTATGTTGAAATACCTTTTGCCATATGATGCCATTGCTGGTAATATTTGGTGTGGCCACATCAGGGGTATTAACATCAGGGCAATACAACGTGCAGGACTCTTGAGTGTAACATGTTGTAGAGAATGTGGTCTTTCTTTCATACTCCCTGCTCTGCATGGGATAAACCATCAGCTTGAACCAGGTCTGGCTCCTGGGAGTCCTGTCATGTCATAAAAAATGTGAAGAAGAGTTTTAATACAGACTTTCATAATGATTCCTTACTATCAAATTTTAGAGATGAGAAGATTTTAAGGCCCAGTCTTAAAAAAAAAACTCTTTTTACAGCAAGCCATTCAAGTTGATTTGTCATTTGACTGAAGAGGAATGCTGTTAATCATTTTGGGTGTGTTTATACTTTACCCATGTGAGCATGAATAATTCCCCTGACGGTTTGCAGAGACACTAAGTATCACAAGGCTCCTTCCATGAACCAGCACCCCCATCTGCCTCTGCTGAGCCGATGACATGTTGCTGTTAAGATCCAGCGCCTGTCCAGTGTGACTGGTCCAGGTCAGTTCAGCATCATGACCTCTGTAATAAGGGCACTTCAGCGCCACCATCTCACCCTCCTTGACGTATACATTTCTGACCCTCCATGGAAAGACAACTATGGAAAAGAATCACAAAGTTGTAAAATTTAGTATTGAAAATGTACCACATACAAAACTTTAAAAAAACTGAATAAAGCTTGTTGAGTTGGCTGAGTCAGACTAGTCACTTCAAGTCTTCAGGCTCAAGCTATCCAATATTGAATTATATAGACATGAAAGATTGAAAATCTGTTTGCATTGGTTTTGGCACCCCCTGTGGCCAAAATAAGACCTTTGATCTTTTTGCTTATCCTGTGAATCCTGCTTCTGATAACTAATCCCATCCTGCTGTTATTTCACAGACAAAGAAATAATCTACCATAAATGTTTACTGTGTAAAACAAACACGGTTGCTGTTTTGGGAGATTGGTGTTAATTACCCCCTGGAGTTTGAGATCAGTGTCAAAATATATCACACAGGAATTATCAACCTGCTCACTGATGGTCTTGTTTGAATTCATTGGTCACATAGAGGCATTTTTATTCATTTCAGTCTGTTTCATCAGAAACTCAGACACTGACATCATCACAGACAACTCCATGAGGTGAAACAGTGACTGTTTCCCAGTGGTCTGGTCTTGTGATCACCTCACAAGGAACTTTTGTCAGTTTCTATGGAAGGTACTATTGTTCAAGCTGTTGGTCAAGTGTCATAAGATGTTACACAATCCAGAGTTTTGGATAGTGTGTATATCAGGTTAAATAATAAAGAATAACAATACCATTGACAGTTACTTTGGAACCAGAATTTCTAAAGTTTTCACTTAACATTACTTTGCCAATTACATTTTCCCTTTTGGCTCAAGTAATAAGTCAAAATGCAAATTATTCCCTGTAAATGAATAATTAATCTATCTCTTTTTTCTGAGGCAGTGTTTTGTGACAGGCAGCTTTGCTTTTCCAGACCTTTTAATTCCCTCATAACTCTGACAACACTGGAGCAAGTAGTCAGTAATAAGTATTAAGTTGTTGATACTGATGCAGCATAGTGTAATAAGTCTTTCACTTTTATTTTCCTTGTGAATTTCCTTTTTTCCCATTATCTTAGTTCTCTGTCAGGTGATCCATTTCCAATCTAAAAGATTGGACATCCAGTGCCTCTTTGGTAAAATTTCATAGAAATCTGACACTTGACAAAGGACCCTGATTAGTTGAGAACTTGTCTACAGTGATAGTTGATCAATGTTTTACAAAATGATATTTGTTTTTTACATAAACATTAATATAAAGAGTAAGTAGTGTTAAATAACTGCTGTGTGGAGAAAAGGTTGAATAGTTAGAGTAAGAGTTAGAAATAAACAAACTAACAATGAGAAAAACAACATCAAACTTGTCAGTGAAGTACTTAAAGATTTCTTTCTCTCTTTCTTTCTTCTTTATCTCGAACTTTAAGAACAACAACAAAAAAAAAACAACTAGAAACAAAACAAAATAATACATATGTACACCAAACAAAAGTCACAACATAAATATGTCAAAATAAACAGTTTGAGAAGGAGCAGAATGAAGCAAAAAGCTTATCTAGTCCTGCCCCTTCTTTGCAAATTAGAGATTTAAAAAAAATCGATTTGTATAAAATACAAAGATCTGTATAAATACCTACATATTATACACAAAGATATCTGCTCAACACTCAATAGGTTACTTATTATAATTACATGCATATTATAATAATAATCAGTGTTATAATATTCAGAATTAATATTACTTTTATGCAATCAAGTATATCTAGTATAAAACTATATTTTTTGTTAGTTTACTTATATGAATCTTTTAATACTTCTCTATAGTTTGGTTTAAATATTTTTATGTTAAAGTGACATCCAGGCTGTTCCAGAGTTTAACACCACAACCAGAAATGCACATACTTTTCAGAGTTGTATGGACAATTGGACAAATAAATTTATGTTCCCCTCTTAGATTATAGCCCCCCTTTCTGGTTTTGAACATCTTTCTTAGGTTACCAGGTAACTTACTGTGTGTTGCTTTGTACAGCACTTGAGCTATTTTAAAATTGACTGTCATTCAATTTTAACAATTTTGATTTTAGGAACAAGAGGGCTGGTGTGATCTCTGTATCCAGTGTGATTATATACCTGTGTTATCATATTGTACTGTGATATTTTTGTCAAAATGTAAAGGCGCTATTGAATATAAACACTGATTTAATATTGATACCTAACAGATGTATTTTTAAAAATCACATACCTGTCTTGTCATTTAAAATATATATATATATACATATACATTATATTGAAGTTTTCATTCTCTTACCTGTCAATAAAGTAGAGAGAACAAGTAGGAGTATTTTCCAGGCCATCATGTCAAGACTTCTTCCCGCAATGTCCTGGAATGAGTGATCTGCCCAAACATTGAACAGCAGGTTTAGCTGAGTCACAGCACGTCACTGAGCGAAAGTGAAAATTCTGTCTGTGTGTATCTTTCTTGGTCAAACTCACAGACTGTGGTCAAACTATACAAGCAGACGCTCACAAACAAACAAACAAACAAACGGCAAAGATAAACATTACATACCAAAGGCCCATGAATGCAAAAAACAGTTCATACAAACTGAGACTCTAACACTTGACTCCACACGACAACATTAATATTGTTTATAGTTTCTCAAGAACTTTACTGTGTATCTCTATGGGATAAAAAGTGTTCAAAATCTTACCCTTTCAGCGATCTATCGGGGGTTTCCAGACATTTCTACACCTCCTACAAGGTTTACAATCCAGCCACAAAATTAGGTGTTTGATCAAAGACGTTTGATGGTAAATCCGCAGTGATATACCGGTGAAAACATGATTATTTATCATATTGTTGTGATTAAAAAAAGATCGCTGTCGCTATCTCTAAATGCTATCTCTACTGTCTTCCGGGTTTGACGAGCTGTTTTGATGACGTCTTTTTTTTTTTTTTTTTCTGTCAAACTTTTAACCAATTACATAGGCTCATATTCTTCTTCTATTGTTCCCTTGAGGGTAGTAGTTGCTTGTCTGCTAAATAAGACATAATGGTCCTCAATGCTTGGAAACAAGTAAAGAAGAGATTATGAGCCGTATGATTTTTTTTTTTTTTCAATAAAACTTTAGTGAGCGTTTAACAGAACCAGACAATTCAACACACAAGCTAGAAGGAGTTTTTTGCCAAGGGGCCACACATATAGGAAAACATGAAAGAGACTACATAAATGTATGGTCTTGATAGCTTGGTTAATATATAATATACAGCTTGGCTTCATTTTTGAAAAAATAAAGCAAGGATTTTTATTTATATATCTACATTTATGGATATGCCACTTAGCCAACAAAATAATAAGGTTAATTATAATAATGTTTGTTTTTGGAGGGTCTAAAGGAAGTGAAACCAAACAGTAAATTTTCAAAACAAAGAGTGAAATTATTCTCAATAGAAGTAGAAATAAAATGACAAACATCTTTCCAGATATTATTGGGCAAGACCAAAATAAGTGAACGGTATCTTCAGGGCGCTGCGAACAGAAAGAGCCGTTCATGTCAATATGACTCTTGAAACACTGTAAGAAAAATATTTTACAAGGATAGGTTTTATGAATAAATTTAAAAGATACTTCTTCAATGTTGTTGTTAATCATATACTTGGTTGGTAAGATTCAGATTTTTTTCCAGTCAAGATTCGGTAATAAGTTATTCCAATAAGTACTTATATGAGGAAGAGACACAAAGTCCCTTTGAAACAAAGTACACACAGCACGATTGCTGCTACGTGTCGTAGAGAAACAAATCCTGCCGACTTCAAGCTTAAGTGGATCCAGAGGCAAGAGAGCTAGTTTCTCCACTGTGCTTCTAAATAGTAAAGAGACACCAGAAGGAACTGCATTAATGATATGTTAAATTCTACAGTAGGAATTGAAATGTTGTGTTTTGAAGTAAAACCTTCATAAGTAAGTAATAAACCGTTGGAATCAAACAGCTGGTGAACCAGGAGTATATTATGAGAAAACCAGGCAGGGTAAAATAAGGATTTGTTTCTGTGTGTTATGTCTTTATTATTCAATATATAATATCTGTGTGGAGAGAAGTTGTGTTTATATATTAGTGACCATGAAAGAAGCATCTGTTTGTGGAAATTTGATAGTTTAAATGGGATTTTTTTCAATTTTGTAATTGCACAGTTAAAGAAAATATAGGCCACCTACTTCAGAAAAAACAAAGTTTGGTATAAAGTTCCAAATTGAGGAAGAGTTTATGAGCAGTTTGATGTGGCCCTCTGTCTCATCCCAGACAGGAACTGCTTCAAGGAGTGGCATAAACAACTGTAAATAGCAAAAAAAAAAAAAAACGCCTGGAAGAATTAGTGTAAATATTTGAATAGTGTCTGTGGTGTGTTTGTTCCAATCCCAATATTTCTACTCCTGATAGCCAAGACTTAACAGAATGACGTGCACAGGGCTCTCAAGTTTTAAACTAAGCTTAGAGTGAGGTTTTTTTTTTCCTTGGGGGTGGTAAGTGAGTGATAATTATTAGTGTAATAATCTAATAAATACAATGGAGTATGAGGGCCACATTAAGAGAGAAAAAAACATTTTTAAATCTTTGAGATTAAAGTTATTATTTAGGAAAATAAAGTCATTAATGACTTTAAGAATAAAGTAGTAAAGTTACCTGTTGTGGAGGAGGGTTGTTAAAATCAGCACTGTGGAGTATTTAGATGAATTGTACTTCAGGATAGGTTCCACAAACATGGAGATACTTAATCTTTTGGTACATGAGCATTACACTGTCATGAGTATCAGAACTTTAAAAAGAATATATGAGAAATGCTGCTTTTGTGGCGGGGGAAATGGCTGGAAATGGCTGTACAGAGGCTAAATTTATCAATGCAGCTGTTAATAGCAATAGATTAGGGCTTTAGTTTATCATATGAGTCTATATGCTATGAGGTGTTAAGGTCTCTGCATGTGTAGGTTTGCGTGTGTCACATGCCGAATGCGTGAGACTTGAGAGCCCTGGATGGGCAGGTGAGAAAAGGCTGTAGATTTATGTGGTTTTTTTAGCAAAGTACTGTTGGGATCAATTTCCGTTGTTGTTTTTTGGTTGAGTTTTATGCTTCTCAATCTACTGTCACATTCATTTTACATATTTTTATAGCTGAAGTTGTCCTGAAAAAAAACCAAAAAACAAAAAAAAAACCAAGTGTATATATTTGCTGTGCTTGAAAGGATAGAGTTGCTACATAGATTTTTACAAGAAAAAAAAAACTCTTTACAGCATTTCTCTTTTTTACAACATGTGTTAAAGTAATATCTCCCATAAACTTGAACCATTTGGATGAAAATATGTGGCAAATCTGCTCAGAAGCACACCTTTCTTTCTTTGTTGTGGTTTAGGGTCACACGCAGAGACAGAGGCAATTCCCGGATTGGCGCGTGCACTGCAGGGGTGTATTGCTAGGGGCAACGGCGCCTGTCAAACGCTCTTCTTGATGTGTGGCAGCTGCAGCCTGGGAGAAAAGGCGAAAAGAAGTCAACTGAAGAAGATAGTTTCGAGCTTTTCCGTGAGAAGATATCGGACAGAGGGATGACGGACATACTTCGGCTGGTTTCGAAGGCGAATAGACGAAGTTTGCCCACTCTGGCTCAACTCTCTGAAAACGGTCTGCTAAGTTTTTTTTTGACGAGTGACTGTATGGTAACTAACGTTCAACACAATGACGGTGAAGTGCGCATGCGTGCCAAATGTATGCCTTGTATAATGATATAGGGCTACTGTTTATTTTTTCAGATATCAACTGTATTTGGGCTGATGTGTCTGCTTATATTGAGCGTCAGCTGACATTACAGAAGGTTCGACCATTTATCTATCTATCTATCTATCTATCTATCTATCTATCTATCTATCTATCTATCTATCTATCTATCTATCTATCTATCTATCTATCTATCTAATCCGTTTGTCTGATCTATAGGGGGTTCACCTGGCAGGACTGGGCACCTTCACCTTCTCTCAGCAGAGGTTGGACATTGGGAACAGGTTCATAGTGGTCCAAAGACCTGTCTTTCTCCTGGCTGGTAAACTACTGCTGTCTCTAGGTTTAAAGCAGGTCAGACCACTGGCAGCAGGTGAGAATGTATAAATAAATGAATAAAAAAATAAAACATAAATATAAGTTTTATTAAAAGAGTAATATTATATCATACAGTATCTGACACCATGAGACTGTACAATTTGTGAACAATTGTTGCTAAAAGTGGAGCTGTAAGAATGTCTTAATGTCTTAGATGTTGACATAATGGCCCTTTACTATAATCCTTACTTGAGTAAAGATTGATATGATCAACATGTATGAAAATTTCTGCCAATTGGTACTGCCAATATGGTTTTACATTTACGATGATTGCTATGACAGCTTATACAAGCCAACAACAAGCTTCAACAAGCTGCTTGTGCAGAAGTATTTTGAAGTGTTATAAACAGACAGATACATACAGTAGCTGTTTGAAATGCTTGTGAAGCATGTCATGGGAGCTGGAAGAAAACAACACAGTTAAATTTTGAATCTCAGAAACTGTCAGCCTGAACAGAACCTAAAGAATATATGTGTAATTTATGGTAGGTTGTATTGTTGTTTCTTCTGTTTCATCACTATTTCTAAAGCAAATAGACAGTCACAAACTGGGTCATATGTTTTTCTCATGTCAGAGACAATCTAGCACATCAGTATTAGTTCTATATCCCATTATACACTCTATTGCTGTGAAATAAAAACATCATATGGTTAGTTTTACCCAGTTTCTGCAGTCTTAAGTGAACAAACTGATGTTTCGTGTGGGTTTTTGTTGCAGCAACACACCTTCCTATAGTGCAGCTGAACTTTGCAGCAGTGTCACAGGAGACTCCCTTCAGTCGAGACGTGGTTGAGGGCTGCATCAGAGAAACTCTTCTGCTCCTCTACAAAGCTCTGAACTCTGAGCAAAACATCTTCCTCACCTTACAGGGCATTGGGGTTTTGTCCTTTAAGAACAACAAGGTGGCTCTCCTGCTCATATTGCGATTCACATTGCTTTGGAATATGTGGTCAGCTTGTTTCTAATCAAATCTCACTTGATGTCATTAAAAGGTGCGGATGAAGTTTAACAGAGATTTTATTAATGCTATGGATGGGACTGGAAGGCTACTGTCAGCCTTCAACAATGTAAGTACAGTAGAAACAAGTCAAGGTGCTTTTGAATGTCACAGTAAACAACTAGTCTTCAGTAAATACATGCACACAAATAAATGATAGTCTACTTATTACCGGTGTTTCTGCAGAGACCTGGGAGCAGCGTGTCTTTACTTTCTGGTGGACTGTCCAGGCTTCAGCAGCAGCAGCAGACCGCCAGCCCCATCACCCTGCCAAGCGTCCGCTCTCCTCATCCACACAACAAAGCTAGTGACAAAGATGCATCGTGCATGTCACCGGCAACAGACCAGAGGAATGCAGGAGGTGAAAGAGCTTTTTTGCACAATGCTGACAATTTGGCGTTTGATAGCCCTTTAATGAGGCAAAATTGAGAGTTGAATTGAATCCAAGTCTCTTTCAAAACGCTGACGCAAAGCAGAGGACTTTTGTTTCTCGCTGTTTGGCAGAAATGGCGCAGCAGTCTTGGCAAAAGCTGAACTGATCATGTTATGGCACAAATCATGTAAATTCTCAAATGATGGGCATGGTGTACAAACTGCTGTAGCTGCCTAATCAACAGTAATGTAGGAGTAAGTAAAATAGGCCTTGTTTGTTTTCTTGCTCATACGTTGTGAAAGTAAAGGTTCAGCGTGTTGTACCTTATTTGCTCAGTTTGTACTTTTGGGAAAAGTTACGCTGAACTTTTTCCCAATGAGGTCACAGCCTTCCCGTAGTTTGAGCTGGTCACATCTCAACCTGGCCAATGGTAATGCCATGTCTTGAGAAGGGGATTTTTTTTGTATTCGTTGGCTACTATTTCTGGTATGAATGCTGAGAAAACAGTTTCTTTGCTGTTGGGTTACTGTTTAACACTGCCCAAGGTCGAGGTGGAGTACAGATTGTCATGCAATGAAAAAAACCCTCAGCTTTTACTTTCAATTCGCACAACACCATGGTTAAGATTAGAACTCTTTTTTGTATAATAGGTGGTTCCAGGCACTTGGAACTAGCTATTAAAATACATTTGGTGATGTGTTAATGAGGGTAAGATGCAGTAAAGTACCAAGCAATGAAAGCATAATGACAGAGAGAGTGTTATGTGTCTCTGCAGAAATTCCCCAGCAGAGAGAATCTAAATCCCATCAGCCACTGCAGTCCGCCAAGATGAAAGCTGTCAGCCTTCCTGAGGAAGAGAATCCAAAACCCCCAACAGAGACCGCAGACAAGTACCACACACTTAGAGACACAGAAGCACACTCACTCTTTGGAAAGGCTCAGATTTCAGGGCACAGAGCTACGGTTTACAGGTGGATTAGTCTCCGAGAGCTGAGAGCTCAGCGGGGGTCTTATATTGTTACTGCCCTGAGGCAGCGTCCAGCTCCATCAATGATGCACAACCACCTGTGGGACAGATTCTTTTTCTGTCATCACCCCCAATGCATTGTTAGCAAATACACACACGAATACACACCTGTAATCTGGATGAATAGTTAAGATAGAGGGTCAGAGTGTGACCACAAAAGGGGGACCTGTCCTTTTTCAAATCTTCAAATCATCCTTTTTTCTTTTTTTTACGTTTGTTTTTCTTAAAAATCCACTAAGACTTTCTGTGCGCCCTTGTGTTGCACTTTTTGGAGTGAAAGGGGCTGTGACTGCTTTTAATAGTATCCTAACAAAATTAGGGGCCCTAAGATTGTGTTACTATGACAAAATTAGGGCCTCTAATTTTATTTTGATATCCCCAGAAGCAGCAAACTTACAGACATGCCTAGGCTGCAGTTTCTTTTTAAAATGAAAAATTCTGCATCTTCAAATAACTTTAAGCCCTGTAAATGTAAATAAACGTTTCTAGAAATTCCCACTTCCTCCTGCTTATATACAAGGACATCTCTTTTAAGCAGACAGTAATGAAGACTCTGCCTCTGCTCACAGGCCCACTGCTTTCATCTCACCACTAGAGGTCCCCCCGAAACTGGAGGAACAGTCTGTAAACATCAGCTGTTCTGGCCACACCCGGGCAGGACAGGTGAGAGTGTGGATAAATACTGTTTGTGTGAAGTTGGTGTAAGAGTATAGAGTACAGCTGATTTTTAAAGTTGACTTTCAAATACAATATAAGTATTTGGGAGGTGAGGTTTTATTGGCATCACTCTGGTTGTAGTATAACTCAGGATATATGTACCCGAGTACTTACCCAGTGTGAGGTCAAACAATCATACGGAACAAGAAGGTGAGAAATGGCAACAATTAGGGTTAAAATTATATCAAAATCATTTAGGACATCTAGCCTGACAATGAAAGACAGGTGCAAACCTACATTGTTTTTGTGAGAAGTTAAGGTGTCTGTCAAGGAAGCTGGGAGGATGTTTCTTAGCTGATTATAAAATGACTTAGAAAATTATCATTTTGTAACTATTACTCATATCTACTTTTATTATTTCCTTGGCTAATTTAGGAGCTGTGCTATCTGTGCATGCAGCGAGCGAAGAGGAATGTCCCAGTGTACCTGAGGATACAACAGGAGGCCGAGGAGAAAGCTCAGGAGAAACTCTTACTGCTTCAAGAACAACTGAGAGATAAACAGATCATGGAGGAAGAACAGGTGTGTGTGCAAATGTCCAAACAAGTGGATTGTGAAAATGTTCATAGAATATTCATTTGTGTATTTTATTTCTGCAACTATTAATCTTTTTCAGAGTGTTTAATAAAATAGGTGTTAAAAGGTAAAAGATGAATTCTCAGGAGGAGGGGCTTATGTAAAGAAACAAGAGGATCAGAGCAGAAGTTCACACAGGCTGAGGAAGTGGAAACTTAGTGGTCCACACACCCAGCAGCAGGAGTAAAATAAAACTCAAAGTATTTTGTCAAGACAAAAGAAAAGCTGCAATAAAACCTTGTGAAATGTTAATATAAAAGATTTTACAACTGAGAAATCAAGGGTGGATCCAGAGTGTTTGGGGTCAGAGAGTTCAGAAAACAGCTTCACCCTCTTCACTGCAGCACATGTGGGTTATTAACTTTCAGAGCTGAACCACTTTGAGTTTACCCTGGCATGTTGTTTTTGCCAATTTTGGTTCTGTCTGAAACTCGGTTATTTGAAAAGTTAATGTCCTTTATGTAAAGTCATGCTCTTGAGGTCTTTTCATTTGACAAGTAATTACAATTCGGTGTGTTTAATTGTCAGAAAAAGCTGAATGAGCAGAGAGAGCATGCAAAACAAGTTGCAACATTCAATCTGCAGATGAATAAAGAGAGGAAAGAAAAGACTTTATCTCCTCTGTTTCCTGTAAGTAGAGCCTGAATATTGAAATCATTACCCAGAAGATTTTAGCCTTAACAGTTAAAACAGCTGTTCCTGCGGTTTGTGTTCAGACTTCATTCATCTTCTCGGCTCGGTCCCTGACTCCTGCTAAGAGGACTCAGCAGCATCAGTACATGAACGACCTGCAGAGCCAGATAGAGAGCAGACGCCAACATGAGGCCCAAGACCAGCAGAACCGTCTCCTCATGGAGCATCTAGACCAGGTTCAGCTGGTCCAGGAGTGAGTCTGTAACCAGGTCACTGTTCAGGTGTTAAGAAATAAATTATAACAAATTATGTTACATGATCATTTGTATTTTTTTAGGTTAGCTTTGCAGAAGGCCCAGCAACTCCAGCAAAAACACGAGAGAACAACGCATTACAAGAAGGCTCTGGATGCTCAGGCAAGACACTTTTACATTTCATTTTCATCATACAGTACAAACTGGGGGAGGCTGTGGGGCAAGGGAAAGCAGCAGAGTGAGGTTACCTCCCATCCTGCTAGTCAAGGACGCCACACAGGCAGTCAGCCAGAGAAAACTCTATAAACTGTCCTTTTCTTATTTTTCAAGCCACAGCATACTCAATTCAACATCCCCGGGGGGTTCTGCAAGAAATTTAAATCGTTCAGATTGTCTGCAGTCGAGATATGCAATGGATTAAGAAGAGGAATTCTTTTTATTCCTGTCCAGTTTTGCTGGTTGATACTATTAAATAAAAAAAAACTTCAATTTTGAGTATGGACAGTGTTACAGGGTTTCACTGCCTAAACCATGACATACCGCTTTTAGAGCAGTGCTTATATCCAAGGAAACCATTTTCTGAATAATAACAATACTGAAGCATTTTTCCTGAGGTGCAGTGTACACTTCTACTTTAAAGAACCTTCATAATCTTCATTTTATTTAATATTTGGTTGTCAGAACTTCTCAGTTTTGCATGTGAAATCAGTGAAGGGTAGTGAAGCAGCAAATTAGTGCTGACTTTCTTTTTTTTTTACCTGTTGCGTGCTAAAGGTTTTGTTATGGCCCACATCTGGCCCTGGGGATCATTATTATTTATTGCTCACTTTGAAGGCTTTTAAAGCTCTCACTCCTTTATACATTTCCTAATTGCTGACTCAGTATGTGAACTATTCCTCAGAAAGTTCTCTTGATGGAGCAGTGCTGGTTACTCTCAGGTCACAGTTTGTGATAAAGTTTAATCCAGCTGTTGCTTTCAGACCCCCCGCACTCTGAAACACTCTGCATACTGAACTCAGACACACTTGGAACGCTTTTGGAAATGTTTGTCACATGTTTTTATTTATAGTGCCTTTGTATGTGACGTTATCCATGTCAGGGTCTCTCCTTCTTCTGTGCTCTGGTCTCTTGGTCACATTTCTCATTTCATCTGCCTCCTTAGAGTTTAGTTTTTAACTGTGATATACCTGCAACTTTTTTTTGATCAATTACTAGTTTAGGACAGTAAAATAACTACGCTATGGTCTGTGTGATAGACACCTTGTGACAGAAACAACTCTTTTACTGACTGAAGGTGGGAGATAAAAAGAGCACAGACCTTCCACAGTGCCAAACTGACAGCTCGGGATTCCCTCGCTGTGAGACAGCTGCCAGCAACACGGAGAGCCGAGAGAGGGCGCAGAAGGTCAACCCTGTTTGCTTTTCGGTTTTAACCTGTTTAATAGCAGGTCTCACAGAAGTAGAGTAAGAAGTAGCACAGATTTGAGTTTTATTGTTATATAAAATTGGTGTCACTGTGAAGAGCATGCATCATGTTTGTTTGTTGATTCTGTACTTATGGATCTTTACCTACAGCCGGCAAATAGATTAGACAGAGTAAAGGTTAAAAGGTTAAAAACAAGATTTTTTTAAAATTTTGAATCTCTGTCTTTCGAGTTCACAGATTACCACTTTAACCGGTCCACTACACAGTGAAATGAATGTGATGTTGTTCTGTGTACATGCAGCTCTTTCGGGCCAATCTCAGCACTGCTGTGAGGAAGAAAACAGAGGAGCAGCACAGACGCCAAGAACAGCTTGAGAAGGACAAAGAAATGCTCAAACAGAACAAAATGGAGTGAGTCTAGTGTGGGAGTGGAAATTATTTCACAGATAATGACGAATGCTGAAACCCTGCATGTTTTTCTTACTGGTATGTTTCTTGTCCAGGTTAATTCTGAGTCAAATTAATCGTTTTGAGAAGCAGCGAGACATTAGTAAGTCACTGGAGGATGCGTGGACTCGCTGTGTGAAGCTTAAACACGAACGAGAAGAGGAGGAGAGGCGCTTCCTGAGGTCTGTAGACTGATCTTAGTCCTCAGAGCGTTTTTTTCTAAAATCAGATTGTCAGCTAGATAAGTAAAAACCTGCCCTCCCAACATTCATGAACTTTGTCGGAACTCAAACCTTGTTGTATTTCATTCTTACTGACTGAGCAAGAGGACCCATCATGACCTGCATCATTTAAGCTTTATCCTGTCTCCCTGTCATCAGGTCTGCCGGTGAGCTCCTGGTGGATAAACTGTCTCAATACAGGCGCTGTTGCCAGTGTAAGAAGAGGACAACAAACTGTGGAGAGAGCAACATCTGGAAAGATTCTCATTACCCCTCCGGCTCTCAGTTCATGATCTGATGATCAGTGTAGCCTACGACGACATATGAGCATCTATACGACACAGATCTGAACCTCTGAAATTTATCATCAAACACCTGGAAAAGAAGTTGACTTGAATGTGACAGTGTGCAGCATGTTCTAGCTGATTAATCAATATTCCTTCAGCTGATTAGTATTAGTATACGGGTATGATTATGTCTTTTGTGCAGTGTGTTTTTTGGCAATTATTAGTCCCAGGGTGGCATATATGCTAACATGCATCATGCAGTCAATAAAGTGATCATGTTGTCATCTCTGAATTAAAACTACTTGTTCACCAACATAAACAGACACAAAAATAAAGTGAAGATTGAGAGTTATGCTCTGGATCAGGCCTTGAGTTAGTTTACAGCGAGTAATGCCTCTTTTTGTAGACGTAGTCTGTAAATGTTTCTCACATAAATAAGGGATTTCTGAAAGTTTTAAAAAGCTCTGACCATGAAATAATGCTCTTGAACAGAGTTTCATGGTGGGATGAGGAGAAAGAGTGGTATGTGTTGGTCCGTCTTTGTCCCTCTGATGAAGTACTTGAAAAGATGGCTGCCCCACATCTGACCCTGACAGGAGATGAGGGAAGTTGTCCATGCTATAATGTATATAGAGACATACATAACACGGAAAGAGATGAAAAGGAGGAGGGCCCCAACAGGGCCCCAAGTTTGAGGATAGAAGCAATGAAAACGCACATCATTATAAATCGTTGAGAGTTTCTTCATTTATCATCAGAAGTTGAAACACTGAAGCACTGAAGAGGACAGTGAGGGAAAATGAAACAAGATGAGGATGAAAGCAGGTATGTGACTCTGATATGTGAGGATGGGTTCATGTATCGGGGAATTTCTAGAGATGATAAATGTGCTATAGGATCATGACCGTATTCTTCTGGCGGTGGTCCCGGCTCTCTGTGAAGCCAGAACTCCCCTAATGAGCTCATGACGGCTTTCTGAAGAGCTTTGTACTGAAACAGATGCACGATTAACGACCCCACACACCCTGGCTGATTAATTTACTAACGGACAGATAGGCTGTGTGTAAGGACAAAGATGTGTGTGTGCGTGTAACTGTATTTATATGCTGTGTATACTATGCAGTGATACAGAATCATATTTCACGGACACTGAACATCAATTAAGAGATATGTAATCCAGATGATGACGACCCATGAACACACTGTTCCCACAAATACACAGACATTTAGGTTCTCATGTAAGCAGCTTATTTTGATCTATGTGTAAGTCCAATGTGGTGCAGCAACTTCTAAGGGAGTATATACTCAGTGAGTGTAACAGGAGAAATCCATAGACTACTGCATTGATAAGGCATGACATATGAGTGATTTTCATGTTCAGAGTCTCTCATCTTCCTTTATCGGGTTTAGATCAGGATAGTGCTGGCTCATCAAACACAGCAGTATCTTGCTCGGCAAATCGGTGGAAAGACATCTTGTAAAGACAGCTGTGAAGTACTTTTTTTGTGGTATGCAATAGTCTGTAAGATAGCAGTCAGAGAAGGTATGATAAGATAGAAAGGGTAAATAAGGCTTTTTATAGGTTTCATGCCACCTCTGTATGAGTAATGTCACAGTTGGGCCACTGCAGTCCAAAAAGTCTGAACACACCTCTGTAGACACAGATGTGTGGCGTTAAGAGCAATTTTCAGACAATGTATTTTTTTCTTTTTGTAATGAGAACACTTTATCCTGCAAAATGTTTGCAAACCCATAAAAAAAGAAAACTTTTTCTTTATTTTTTGATGATGAACAGACCGGGATTTCCCTCATATCTCCTCTGCTATTATTTTCTGTTGCAATATCACTTTTTCCATAGGGGCGTGCAAATTTTCTCAGCTCATAAAAATGACATGATATATTTGTGTGGAAATCCATTCAAAAGATTATGATCTAGTACAGTGAGTGAGACATCACTATCAAACGCTGACTCATCTTCTCTCCTCTCCCTCAAGCATTTATATGTTTCTGTGGTTAAAACAACACCCATCTCCTGCAAGGTGGGCTCTGTCTGCAAAGTGATTTCTCCCTTTATGATGTGACAAAACTGTAAATTGTGAGTAGAGTTGTGTAGGACTGACCCATGAAGAAGGACAATCTTGTACTGCCATTATGAACATCTATTCATGCTTACATTAGGGCTTATGCTCAAGAGGATGTGTGTTTCTTAATAAAATACAGGCGCACCCAGAGTTATTAGCTCAAATATAGCAAAATCTTATAATGCTCTCAGTAATCTTACTTCTAGCTGGGATTATTTGAAACCGGAATAGTTTCCTGGTCTTGAAAGTTGAGTCAAACACTGAGGATTAAAGACTTTAAAAGGTTTATAGTGACTTATTCATAATAATACTGGTGCATGGACTTGTTTATATGTCCTATTAGGCTCACTGATGTGGTCATATCCATGCTGAGTCACTGAAGCACTTTGTTTGGTTATCATATGGGTGGAGGGCACTGCTTTGTGGGGCATCTTGTACCCCTGGGAGAGGCAGACAGCAGGAGACCAACACCATACTTGATGCTTGTCATGCATATGACTAACAGTCAAAGGAGGGGGTCATATGAGGCCGTGAAGAATTCCTCCACACCACCATGTCAGTGGCCTCATATATTTGCTTGAAATGTGAAATTATTTCCTCTGGAGAAAATCTGTGAAATGTGTAAAGTTAAGAAAACTTGTGAAACATGGTGCACACCCTCATTTTCCCTCAGGGTCTTTTTTTTTCTTTTTGCTAAAACTTTCTTTTGTGTGTGTTCCCGCTTTCCCAAGCCAGTATAACTAATTGGTAATCATACTATTTTTTCAGTATTTCTCATCCAGATGTTCCCACCCGGCTTACACGCCATCCCACAAAGACCTGAGTACAACTACCATACAAAACCCACAATGTGAGACCGAGTTGGCCGTGACATTCAATGACAACCAGCGCATGACCAGCTGTTTACTCTCCAGAAGACACTAATGAGGAGCGACATAGTGTGTCAGAAACTTGTTCTGTATGCAGCATGGCTACAGTTCAAGTGAAATGAGCCAGAACAAATGGTTATTGCATATTCATGGAATTCAAACACCATTATCCTTAAAACTATGTCATGCTCTGGGTCAGGATGGAGAGGAAAATGCAAAGTGAGAAAGTCAAGATGCTTTAAATCCTCACTAGTCATGATTTTAAGGGGAAAAAAAGATGTCTAATGTAAAAGTTCAGGTTGAAAAATCCACCTTTGGCAATTAATCAGTGGTTTCACCAGGCAAAATGCCCTTTAGCCCATTGTTTTCTATTATGACCTTACAACAACCTTACTGGCTAGCCTCAAAGTTCTGATTTTGGTGACAATAAAGGGTCTGTTTTAAAAAAAAGAAGAAAAAAAAGGTACTGATGAACATAGGTGAAATGACAGAAGATTTATCCAGATATGAGGCAAATTGAAGAAAATTTAGTCGCTCTTAACGGCTTTGTATTGGATATCAGAGGGTTTACACTACAACCCCACAAGAATCAGTAGGCTAAAAATAAGAAGCCTTTTTAAAGCTCCTGTGAGGAACTTAGTCTTCGCACCCTATACGGACAAAATGAGACTTTGTTTTTCCTGTGCCCTTAATTCTTGGCAGAAAATCTTTCCCTGCTGATTTTAGATGGTTAAGTGTTTCTTCAGCTTCAATCCTGACTACCACCCCTTCGCAGCAGTTTCAATCTGAATTTCAGTTTATTTCATATATGTCTAAAAACACAGGAGCTTTAAATCTCAATCAGTGTGAACATATGAAATCACGTATGTTAAAAACAGACTTCATGACGTATAAAACCAACAAAGTCTCTGCTATTTGTTGTCGTGACTTACAATCCCAAACCCTTACCGCTCAGCTCCAATCAATTGTAATGCGTAATTCTATTTAATGCAAACTGTGTTTTCTGCCTTTCCATAAGACAAAGCAAGCACAGAAATATAAGGGCCTGTGTCCACTAGTGCAGAGTTTTGGGCTAAACTTTAATTTTAGAGATTTAGAAAGTCAGAGAAGCACAGATTTGCTAACTTAACTTGTGAAATGAGATAACATAAAGTCAAGAGCCAAAAATCTGGTATTATACAGAGACAAGATTTCTGCATCAATAAGAATTCCCCCTCAATGCTGTTTCACAATAGAGAGCAACAACTCACGTTTTCAACATCATCAAACCACATCTTCAGTTTCCTCAGAAGGTGCAGGATTTTCCCTGCTGACATGAGTTTTTAAAAACTGAATGCAAAACTGAAACTTGTGGTTCAGCAGTCTCTTTTTTTTCTTCTTTTTTTGGACTGACACAAAACTGGATTAAAAAAAATCAATAAGTATGGGTGATGATTAGGGAAAAAATGGCATGAAACTCCAAAAAGTGAGATCTGTTCTTGATAAGTCATTTCGAGCAGAAACAAGCCGGAGCTCAGAAACAACCACGCCTGTTCTCTAATCCAGAACAACATGTCATTTGAACACACGTATGTACGTCTCACACACTGAGTTCACACACAACTAAAGGGCACCTCGTGTCATAGACTCAGCACGTCATCAAATGCCATTTCCTCACACAAATATACGTCCACTGTTCTGCTGAGTCTCCTCCTTTCCTGTTCCTCTTCCGATCATAAGGTACATCCTAATAGTTCATGTATGAATCATTTCAACACGTTTACATGGAACCACACTCAGGCCTGACTCCTCATCTCCTCCCCTTGGTTTTTCTGTGATTAGCCATGAGATCAGTTTTTTCTCTTCTTTCCTTCTTGCCTCTCTTCCTCCTTTGTATCTTCTTCAGCTGAAACTTGCACTTGGAGTTCTTTTTAAAAGATTTTCTGCCCTCTTCCCATACTTCTCCACATATTTATCTCATTTTACTTTCATGTATCCCCCAGTATTCCCTTATCCCCAGAGAATTAAACAAAGTTCCTGTCCACCTTAACACACATGTCTCTGGTTAGGAGTATAAAGACACAGCAGCTGCAGGACGCCCATCTTGGCAGGGACAGCCAGTGGTTGGTGTGGATATGCCAAAGTGTGTGCATGTGTTGTGGTTTGTCTTACTATGCCACTAAACTGAACAACCTAAGATTTTTTTAAGCCAACAGTCACTCCACACATTTAACTGTTCAGTCAATTTACACTCAGCTTAATGACTTCCATATCAAGTTGGAGAAAATGATATTAGCTGAGAGACTGAGCTGCTGGAGTAGCTTCTTGTGTTGCACTTTCATACACTAGATGGAGCAGGTTGAATTTGCATTTGCGCTAAAAACATCAAATCTTTGTGCTGTGTCTTGGTGTTCACTGACATGTGCATATTTGCATCTGCAGTGCATACTTTGTTTTGCTGTCACTCAGACTTCAGCCTCCCTCATGCCTGTTTATGGTCAAACTATGCAGCCAGGGGATGTCAGAGCACAGCCAGCAGACATGGGAAGAAGAGGGACATAGAGGGGTTGAGTGATGGGAAGAAAAAGTAACTTGTTGTTATACGTCTCCAAACCACAGCTCCGCAGATTTCCAAGACTCAACTCTGTTCGGTAATTTATATCCCACAAGGGGAATTAGATTTTCAGACAACCAATTCTGAGCACGTGAAACAAAAACACACAACAGCAGCTGTGGTTAATAATGGAAGAAAAAATATCTATTGAATATCGAAAAAGGAAAAATTATCTGCCCAGCAAACAATTTGAAAAATATTTACTTTCTGTCAAGGTAGAAAGAAGTACCAACACCCCTGACTTAGAGCTCCTGTGAAGAGCATTTTGTCGTTTCGTCGATGATGAAATAGAATGAAATTCATATTGTTTGCAGAGGACAAGATATGCAAAGACTGTTTCAACTTTCCCTTTGGTTAATTTGATGCCTCTTACCTTTTAATTGTTCTTGAAGTTTCTACCTAAACACAAGAAATCAGTACTCTGAAATACATCTCCACTTCTTTCCATTTTATTTTATGTTTGTGTAGATTAAAACCGAGCAATCACAGGTGCAGAAATAAGTGGAATATATTACAGGTAGTTTTAGTGAAACTGTCATGAATCAGCCCTGAAAAAAGACATTTTATTTAATGATAGTTTTAGACTGAGAGGAGACTCCCCAAATCGAGAGATTACATGGAAACACCACAGTTAGTTTTAGTGTAATAAGAATAAATCAGTGCTGCAAAATGCAAATTAGCCTGCTTCTCTGAAATGACATACAGATAGTTTTAAAGCCAACCTTCCATAGATATAAAGATCACATGGAAATATCAGTTGTATTAGCGTTAGTACTGGGCATCAGTGCGGCAAAATGCACTTCAATCTGTTCCTCTTGAATATCACAGTAATAACACAATAATGATAGTTACTGAAGGCATCACGAGACACAAGAATCACATAAAAAAACTACTGGTTGAGTCAGAGTAATTATGCATCAGCTGTGATGTAAAGTGCTGCCAAAATGAATTAACATGATCTGTGTTATTTCCTGTTGTTCTTGTTTATGTTGAAAATCATCCATATGGTCCATCTGTTAACTTGCAAATCCAATAAAATGTCCAAACAGAACTGGATCTTATGATCAATTGTGCGTGCGGCATCTCTTGATCTGGGATCCAACAGCAGCAGAAACATGTCAGCTGTTTCAGTGACCACCTCTAATTACCTCAAAAACCTGCACTGAGCAAACACGACCCATCTTTTCAATGACCATGCTGCCAAAATTAAGGTCAGCCAACCATCAACAAGCTGGCCTGCAAAGCTGTAAAGTCTGGTGCAGCACTTAGATGATACAAAAGAAATGGATGAGGACCAAATTTTAGCCCCTTATACATCTTGTTTCTGAAAAAGCAACGCTGACAACTCCTGCGTTCGAGTTGTTACACACAAGACTGACAAGTACTGACAACAGGGTTCACAAGAAGAGCACAGAGAGGTCTGTGAATACACACACACGCACAACACACACCAGATTGCATGCAGGCCGGTCCACATGTCAACACTCGTTAATCATATGCAGCTCATTCCCTTCGATCCCTCTGCACTTGTCCTGTGTTGGATAATAACTGAGACAGAGGGTGTCTCCTGATGTTATGAAGGAGCTGCAGTTTCAGGTGGAGTCTGACAGCGAGAGGTGGAGGTTTTTCTTTTAATGCAACACTCTGGCACATAAATCAGGGAGGAGCCCCTTGAGATTTCAGTGTGATCCAGCTGCAAACAGATCATGGTTAAGGTATTGCAGCAGCATGACTGATTGCACTGCTGTTCTGCCGAGACAAAAACACCACTTTAGATGTCAGCGGGTGTGCGTGGGTGTCTGTGCTTGAATAGGATACAGTACAATACCTTTGTTTCATCCCCATAATTGCCTGCAGCTAATGAGTCCAGTCTTGATAGATATGAACAGCTGGGACTAGAGGGGAGAAAGAAATATGGAAATAAAGTTGATTACGTGCCAAAACTAAGACACAAGGCTGCTGTATGAGCGTGTTTTTGACCAGGGTTGTGTGTAAGAACCTGGTTTTGTGAAGGTCACTGTATTTGTTTCATAATACAAACACATTTTGGTCATTCCTCACAGCATGACATATTTACTTTAGGGTTAGGTTAAAAATTTAGACCCTGATTATCAAAGCTACACTAATCCCTAATGTTTTGGTTGGATCATTGTGTGAGAGACAGTTGTTCTCTCAGCTCTGTGAAGCATTTTAATCTCTTTCAGCCTGTTGTTTTGATTGTTACATCCACAGCTTAACTGCATTACTTCTCTGTCCCTGCTCTCATCGGTTAATTTTGGTGGTAATTGTGTCGAGAGACAGGAGAGATGGAAAGAGGACGTGTATTTAGATAATGTCTTGTAAAAGTTATCAAAAGTATTTGATGGGGGTCTCCTAAATGCTTAGTAAGGAACTTGTGGGTCAGAAGTTGAGTATCAAAACTACAAATGAGTTTCTCAGTGCTGTCTGTATAAATTCTAAATACCAACATAATGTTTAGTTTTCAAACATCGCTGATATACAGGACAACAGCACAGATGTGGTGCTCGATTTTAGTTCAGTCACAGTAAAGCTTCATAACCAATTGTTTCGGTGAACGAAATGAATGAGACGATAAAAAATTGGTGTTGCCTGATACAATTTACTAATTCATGCCACTTGAAGAACTGTTGTTTGACAGGAATGTTATACTTAGAGTTAAGCTGAGAGTAAAACGGTACTTACTCTCTAAAAGGTTTTTTTTTTACAGCGGGAGCTCTCTAGAAGCCTGTTCTATTGTTGCCATGCTACAAAGTTGTTATTAAGTTAACAGATGATTCCTGATTTAACTGACACATTATGTTAGGTTGCACATAACTTTTGGCACAAAATAACCTAAACATTTCTGCTCAAGCCTGCTTCCTTAAAGTATAAATTTCTCATTATGACAAAAGCAAATGTTGTTTTAACATCTATTTTCAAATGTTCAAGTGCAGGCAAAACTTTAACATCATGTGTCTGTAAAATCATGAAATACGGTCATATAGGTTTTGGACCCTAAATGTGACCTGAAAAGCTTTCAGTGGGGGAAATAAGATAAAAGACAGCAGCAACAACAGTTGGTGTTTGTTTATTATGTTTTCTTTTAAGGACTATGATGAATCTGTAACGTCACAAACTTAACAAATGTCATGTCCCCCTCTCTTAATTCTCATCTGACATTTGGTACAAGCTGTTCAGAGCAGCCGGCATGTCCTTCCTGGGAAACTCGAAAACACATGAGCTTCAGAACCGGAGACTTAAGGCATGTTTAATACTAAACTCTGATATTTTAACTCAGTATTCACTTTTAACGTATGAAAAAGCACAATATCACCTTTTTATTTAAAGGTTGTGAGTTAAAAGCTCGTCTCCACTCTACCAAGTGACCGTAAAATTACATTTTTGCAGGTTAATGACTATCAACTAATCAACTAATGATCTTATAATACAACAAGAGATAATCTTGCATAGACAATGTCCTCATAACAATGTGTGTGTGTTTGTGTGTGCGTGTGTGTGTGTTTGGACAGCAGATCAGGTCCAAGATCAGCCAGGACATAGGCTAATATAATTACTCGCTGACTTGAAGTCAGGCCAAACTGGCAGCAGGCCATTTCCTGTCGCAGCCCCTGATCCAGACTCTGTGCAACACTTCAGCCTTAGCTTGATGAATTACAGTGAAAAGCACAAGTGAACGGCAATCAGTTCTCTTTCAGAAACATTTCAGGCGCTGATCCTTAGAGGAAATGTTGGATTACATGCATATCCCAGAGAGAGACCAACTGTAATACGAGCATCCGTCTTAGTCAAAAACTCTGTCTTGATTTTGTAGTTTTCATGAGAGGACTCTGTGGAAATCTCATGTTGTTTTCGGTGCAATCACACTCAGTTAGAAATCCTAGGAAGAACAGATCAGTTGGAGAAAATTGCTCTCCAATTAAGTAATCAGTGAAATTGATAAAAGGCAATTATTCCACATCCACATGTGTTTATCTTACTTTATTGGGAAAAAAAGGTTAAAAAAAAGATCTGCGTCATGCACGCTGTGGAATGAGGAAATATTTTATAGGTGTCACACACAATAGGCCGTGGAAATAATGCATAACACAGACAGGAAAAAAGAAAATAGCCCGGAGCCCTGGAACAATATTCCCACTGTCATAAAAACATGGAAAACCCCTTTGTCGGAATGACGCAGGGGTCTCCCACCTGCTGTGAACACACCCAATCTCACACGGAGGCTCTCATTAGCCCGACTTACTGCATGCTTCCTGCTGGTCAGTGATTGTGCGCTGGTTAAGGGGTTGCCTTGACAACCGTTGTTATGTGGGAGCAAGGGGTACAGAAAGAGGTCAAAAGACGGCTACAGAGAAATGTTTGTCTGGGCTGAAGACAGAGCCAAACTGCAGGGCCAAAAACTACATCAGAGAGATTTATTGGTTTGGGATGGGACTGATATCAAGATAGGAAAATAAACTGCATTTCCCTTGTATCTGATAAATAATGCTGTTTCATGAGGGTCATAAAAGCTATTAGAGAGTTTAATAGTCTACTGCCTGCATTTGTGATGCTGTAGATGAGAGTGCTTTAGAGTGAAGTATATCTTTAACATGGCACAGTGCTTACAATGACAATGCTAATTTTCAGCTTTCGTCTTCTGTTAGTATGCTAAAACTAACTAATCAACATATGGCACACAGCAAAGTCAATACTGTAAGAGCTACTGTGAGGAGCTTTTAGTTTACATTAAAGTAAACTAAAGTAGTGCATCTTACCTCTATACTCAGAGCCGGCCCAAGCCTCAATGAGGCCCTAAGCAAAATTTGATTTTGGGGCCCTCTATTTCTGCCAATAATATTGATTGCCGATCATTCACACACCTTCACAAATCTCTTTGATTAACATTCAATGACATGCAAACAAACCTTTATCTTATCTTTATCTTATCTTACATCAGCAGCAGCACTAAAATGTTTTTACTTTATTTTATTTAATTTTTAGAATAATATATATTTGATCATACAGAAAGCATCACCCATACATGCAAAAAAATATTTCAAATGTTTTTTTTTTCTTTAGATTGCTCTGTGGGGCCCCCTATTAGTCATGGGGCCCTAAGCAGGCTCATGGTTTGCTTATGCCTTGGGCCGGCTCTCTCTATACTGATTTAACTCTTTTAGAAACTTTAAAAGTGTCTTCTGATGTATCTCACCCTGCTGATTTCAAGGGTTAATTAATACATTTTAATGCCTAGGACAACTTGAAACGCTGATGCGAAAACAGCTTTCAATGTAAAAATAATATGAATGAGGTTCATATTAAACAAAGGCATATCAGAATTTTCTGCTGAACCAAAGAGACCCTGATTCTGTTTGGGCTCTAAGTCTTACAGATAATTACAATGGACCAACATTTACATGCAGAGCAAAAGGCTCAACTGAAATGGTTGCTTTAAATTTGTTCTCACCACCTCCTTGTAACTATGACGTATAGCCATGAGCTCCATGAAGCTCCCTCTTGCCAAACACCAGCTGAGTTAATAGTGTTTATAACTGTGAACGCAGCCATTATCATGTTGTGATTCATGGGAAAAACATTTCAACCCTTCCAGGGACACATAACTTCTGGAAGCACTAAAGCACTTCTGCTTCTTATCATAGCAGATCAAACAAACACATAATGAAAACAGCATTATCTGTGGACGAGCGTTTCACAGCAAGCTTTTCAAACAGATCCTGCTGCCAGCTGCCTACTGAATGGTTTAAATATCTGAGATGGGAAGATTGAGGTCATACAGCCATTATGCTAAAGTGATGTTAACACAATGTTATTTGACAGTTTTTCCTCAAAACAAATCAGGAGAAGAAATAAGCCATGCCCTCAAAATGAGACCTTCCATAACATCATGATTGTTTCTGAGGAAATCATTGACCACTGATTGATGAAATAAACTGATATGAAGTCTCTTTCTATGCTTTAAAGGGGTTAAACACATAAGAACTATTTAGATATTCCCCTAATCTGTTTTCATGTTCGCTATTGCAGTTTTAGCCATAGCAAAGTCTATCTTTGCAAATCTATTTTGAATTTATTTTTGAAACTAGACAGATTTCCTTATTAGGACCAAAGTGTATATATCAGATTGTATCATGTCTACTGTATTCTATTATATTGTTTTGTACCCTATTCCATTGTGTTCCATTGTGTTAGATTAGGTAGACTTTATTGATCCTTTTGGGAAGGTTCCCTGAAGGAATTAAAAATACAATTATTGTATTGTATTAATATTATTGTACCATATTTCGACAACTATCGAGCAGACTGAAACAACATGCAAATATGCATCACAGAAAGTCACAGTCAGCATTTCTCTCAAGGGCTGGTGCCAATATTTCTCTCTGTGTAAAAACAACACAGGGGGTGCAGCATCATTCTCCAGAAATGCTGCTTCGAATTACAGCTCTCACATATCACGGCATTTCTCCAAAAGCTGTTCCACTTACAAGGGTTCGGTCATTTAACACTCCATGTGAGACAAATAAATGGTTTGTGTTCATTCAATCAGAACTCGAGTTTATTTAAACTAACCTGACCTGGAAGTGACTCACAAGTCCCGAACCTTGACCGCCCCTCAGTAACATTCCCAACACCCCCCTCTAACACACATACAAAGAAATCTGGTGAGGCACAGTGGAGATAATTGGGTTTTAACCAGAGAAATGGAGATCATTTCATCATCAAAAGTGCAAAAGGGGACGTTTGTGGTCTGCTGGGTGCTTATTATGGTGAGAAGTGATCTTTCTGGTATGCTGACCTAATCCATCTTTAGCTTCTCTCTGCTGTAGTCGGACCATTCCTGCCTGGCTGGAAGAGTTTAACCTCTGACCTCTGAGCTGTGATATCATCAGAAATACAGAAAGTTGGACAAAAAGTGGGAAAATTGAAAGAGATGGTGCTCCCTGAGAACAAAACGGAGCATAACAGGAAACCCTGCAGCTGAATAACAGTCATTGTTAGGATGATGTTTTGGGTTATCTGAGTCACACAGATAGATTAATGGGACTAACATACACTGTCCCAGCCGCTCTGGAAAAATGAATACTATGCATACTCCGTGCAGCAGAGGCTGGTCTTTTTCCTTAAGTGACTGTATATCTCAATTTGTGCTCTAAATTGCTTCAGGGCAAGATATAGTCTTAGATATGTTTTCACTAAGAGAGATTAGTTTCTCAATCACAAATATCTGAGACAGACGTTTGGATGATTCTCTCTTGCTCCAAGTATGAGATAATCTCTGGATGATAGCCTTGAAAAATCCTTTGAAACTCGGGGTTTAAAGCTGGTTTAGATTCACAGGAATTCCTGGTAGCTGGGGTCTCTGTGTGTGCTTGACAGACTGTCACTTTCCTCAGTGTGTGGTTGTTCTCCGAGGGATGGGTGGGTGCTCACACAGTGACTCAACTGGGAGGATTGGAGCAAACACAAACAAAAAGGGTACTTCACTGAGTCACAGCACGCTTTGAAAAGCTGAACGCTCGGATTATAAATGGATGTTTCTGCTATTTTATAAAAAGCTACATGGCCTCTAAGTTCGAAAAGAAGAAGTTTGTCTGTTCTTTTGTGAAAACTGCCTGCAGCTCTTTGGGTCTACTCGTGGTCTTATTAGGATTCTATATCCATAACCCTTGTTACCCTATCTATAATTCTTAATTTGATCTTTCAAAATCTAAAATTTGGATCCAGTCTGTGATTGTGTTTGTTATAACTATGGCTCTATCTATTGTCTGTGATCTATACACACGTATGATACATCTTTGATTCTATGGTCTCTGATTCTAAGTATGAAACATCTGTAGTTCTATTTTTAAGATAAGAAGAAGAAAAACTTGATTGATCCCCAAAGTGGAAATTCAATGGTCAACATTTCTAGTGTACAGGGACTTCCTACCAGCATCTAGTATCCTTAACTGTCCTCTCCAGTTTTATTTTGGGGATTCAGAACAGCACTTCAGATTCATTACCTATGGTGCACAATCAAATCCTTTTATCGGGGTTACATGATGCTCTCTTGTCTGTTTTTGTTGTCAAACTATTGCAAACTCTCAAGTCCCTACAGTGTTGGTTAAACAAAGAAAAACCAGGGCAAAAAGGAGATAACAGCAGCAGTGTTGGCCTGGCTCAGAAAGGGCACAAAGAGGACACGAAACAAAGCCGAGCTGGGATTACACAGATCGTTGACCGTCCATTACTATGAAATGCTAATGATTTATCAAAACTGAACACATGCCAAAAGTGAGGAGGGAGAGTACCAACACCCCCCCCCCCCACCTAAATCACTGTATGTCGTGTAATTATTGGTGATTTAATTGATATCATATACAGAATTTTTGTGATTATGTGGTCTGTCTCTAATTCTCTGAGGATCTACCTGTAATTGTTATCATGCTCCACCTACAATTTCACAGTCAGCGTAACTGTGTTTGTTGTCTTTCTGTGATTGTATGTGATATTCTATGGTCTGTCTGAGATTTTTTACCTATATGTTTGTCTCTGTCTATGTTGGTCAGACAGTTTAAATGGTTATATCAAAAGTCTGATTCTACATTCATGTCAGTGTAAGATCGATGAATCTGGAATAAGACCAAGGTTATATTATTTTAGCACTGAGACTGAAGGAACAGGGAGACTTCCAGCATGGACCTCCAAAGTTCAAACCAGCCTGTGCAACTCTGAAGCCTCTAAACACAAATACACATTGTAGCTTATTTGTATAATCCATAAACAAAGACGTTTAAACAACAATTTGTGGTTTTAGGACCAGTAACAAGCTGTTTTTTTTTCATTATCAGATCTTTTCCGAGAGGTCTACAGGAATGAACCAAGAGTTCAGGGATCTACATCCAAAAGGCAAGAAGCAGAAAACTAAAGCCATGAAATGCTCAAGTCTACTTTTTGCGAGACAAACAGGATATATGTTAAAATAGAAGGGTAAATGTAGAGATGTACTGATTATGGATATTAGGATACCAATGCTTCAAAAACAACCCCAGCAAGAATCAACTCTTACTACCAATGTTTCTCATCTTGACCGTTTTTATCGGTTTTCTACTGAGCAATGAAATATGATGTATTTAAACTATTTCTCGTGGTTTTTCCTCTTGAAATGTTGCCGAACTTTCTCAAAAATCATGTAATAAACACAGCTGACTGTATCTTTCATGTTTGACCATGGAAACTTCTCGAAGTCTGTTTGACGGGTGTCTTTTCAGTCTTGTCAGAAGCCTCTTCTATGGACCAGCAGTAAGGTCTACCAGCTTACCTTCATTAAAATGAACACTCATTGCTGACTCATTGACAACTCAGCCAATGTCTGTCTACATGACAAATATCAACCAGTGCATCACTTGTTGATCACTGAGAACTACAGATGATGGAGGATTTTGCTTTCCTTGTTGGGGCTCAAAGTTTCTATTTATCCTGTTAAATCAAGGTAAGCCTGGATTGCCCATGACAACAATATAGACTCCCAAGCAATCAAACTTTGCAGCATTTAGCAAGTTACAGTGAAGAGGAAAACTTCTTCCAACAGGCAGAAACCTTAAGCAGAACCAAACTTATGTAGGACAGTCTTCTACTGCTACTGCATTGTGTTAAGAGAGAGGATAGAGGGAGATGCTGAAAGAGAGAGGTAGACAGAGGAGATACAGGTAGTCAAAGTAGCTGGAAAGCTGGCAGGTTCACAGCAGCAAAACAGAGGAACCAACAGCATGATGGAGCTCAGGGACTCCCAGAAAGGACCGTGTATTTGCTACTCCAATGAGACATCATGATTCAACCTTTGGACAACTTAAAATTTCCAACATCCTTTTTTCCCACAGCTAACATGAAACAACCCAAACATATTTGACTCTATGAGCCAGGTGCTGCAGTTATCAGAAGACTTCTTGACTATATGTATACAATGACATCACATAAAGCTGCAGCAGATGATGAGGGAGACACAATGGACAACCTCAGCAGATGGGAAATCAAAGTAATCTTAAAGGCAATTACAAAAAAGAAGAAAAAAATGGATTTGATTTCTAGAACAATACTGTAACTTCTTCTCATTAGTCCCTCAGCATCTGTGCTGTCAGGTCATGAGTCTATTTGGAATAAATTGCACTCATGACCAGCATTCCCGTTACCGTGGGGTAAATACCGCAGAACTTTTGAATAATGAAAGCCAATGTTTTGATTAAATTACCCTTAGATCTGATTACATGCATAGGCCGTGTGAGCAAGAATTACTTCAGGGAAGGGAAGAGTTCAAATAATCATTACCCTTTAAGTGAAAGCAGATTATATTTATTAAAACATCAAACTGCATCAAATTTAAACCAAATATCTAGCAACGTGAAGCCACAACTCCTGCTGAATGTCATAAGTGTTTAGTCGTATCTTTTACAGCAATGTGAGTCATTTTCCATTGAGCCAGAGTATCACATGCACTGCCAAGCTTAGGGGTTTACCCAAAGTCACAATGCAGAACTCCTTCCCTGTAGGCGATAAGTGTTTGGACCAAATTAGTCATTAAAGCTTTTGTCTCTGAGGATATTGAGGAAGAGAGGGAGATGTTGGGACTGGAAAGGAAAACTGTCTGCAGATTCTCTTTAACAAGCATTTCTTTTGCTTACCATTCAGTATGATGTGTGTCTGACTCAATTCAGTGATTTAAAGACTAAAAAGGCTCCTGCTTGACTAATCCCTGTCCTCTCTGGTTGAAAGTTATATGTCTCTTACCCCTAAAACCTTTTGGATCAGCATCCCTGATGGGTGTGGTTAGAACACAGACTTTATAAAACATGGAGACAGTCTAAGTGACGCCACCCATCACTGATTTCTAAAGGGGCATTATGAAGGCTAAAGGTAGTGGTGCCAAATTTGGAAATTTAACTCCAGCTAGCTTTTGGCTCATCTAGAAACCATTAAAAAGGTAAAACTGGGGCACAAACTTGCTGCCTGGTGTACAGATACAAAATGAAGCATCCCTAATAACGCCAAATGATGTATAACTGTTGGCCTTGGTACGACCAAAACAGATGGTCATAACAAAGTGAACAAGTTACAGAGAAAATGTATAACTGCTTTTTGAACCATGCTGTAAACATTGCACCTCTAACCGAGCCTAAGTGTGGTATCATACTGCACTTATCACACCTTGGAGAACATTTTCACATCTCACAAGCTCACAGGTCCCCATAGGGATTAAATCACAAACAATCTTGCTCTTGTTCCAGTTCTGAACAGAAGTACCTCAGTCGACACTGAATCAATGTTAAGTGTCTGCTCTCACACAGAGGGGCTCCTCATGAACTGAATCTTGACTTTAGTACAAAGTTTAAACATTTTTTTCACAACTGATAGAGAAATTGAAATTGAACACTCCACAGGTTCCTCCCATAGACTGTGTAATAAATGGATGTAACATCATGTGAGCTGTGGGCTTTTATTGGCTCAGTGTATATCAGAGCTATCGCAATATGAAGGTATTGATTAAAAAAAAAAAATACTATTATCATGCCAAAAAAAAAAAAAAAAGTATATTGTAATAGTTTTGGCCCTTTTCCCTGATTGCCATATGCTTCAAAATAGAGGACAGACAAAGAAGACACAGGCTGCTAACAAACTAGCTAAAGTAGCCCACTTTGAGAAAATTGGGCACTTTTAAAGGTGACGTTCAAGATTTAATGTGAATCCAGAAACAACAGTAGAGCTTGTGCCTGTTTAGGTTACTAATAAACTCAATATTCATAATTTCGGACCCTTCTTAAACTGTTTTTATTCAGCTCTGAAACTCACGATTTACAGGAAATAGCATAAAAGGAAAGAAGCAACCAAGACCCAAGATATAAAAATGATCAAAATGAATGAATATGAAGTGCAGTGTTGCTCCACCCTTGTCTTACGGACTGAGTTATTTTATTTTCAAGTTTTCCACATATTTTGTTTTGATATTGTTCTCATGATATACAGTGACCGTGAGGTGAAAATCATGACAGCTAGTGTGTACTTGTTTGCCAGTAGTTTGTTGTGTCATTGTAATAAACGCTGAACCGAAACTAAACTCTATATTTCTTGTAAGGTCATTGGATTTCTTTAAAATCTGTCTTCAATTACAGACAACACAAAAACACTGTGACATGACATAGCATCAATATTTGGACCAATATCCATCAATTGCACTTTGATTCATTAGCTCAGACTCACAGCTGTATACTGTAATTTTTCTGGTACTAGCCCCAGACCTCTCCCCATCTCCCCGGAGGCTTTAAACATTGCCAGGTATCTCTTGCTGAGAGTTTGTTCTTGGTGATTTGCCTGGTTAAATCCAGGTCAGATGAAAAGCAGCATCTCGTTTGAAACTGCAGCACAAAAATAAGCCAAAGAAATGTTTTGAAGCCATTATGCATTGTTTATATTGTGAGTTTATGTTTCAGCTGTAAACCATCGTCAGGCACAACCTCCTTAATCCTCAATATTTGGTTGGTTGCACAATGTCAACATTCCTGTGTGAGTGACCATGATGTTGAGTTTACATAGTTACAATATTTTGAGTGAACACCATGAAGTTATTATTCAGGCAGTGGGCTGCAACCAATTTAAGTATCAAATTTCTCTATTGCTGTTGCTGGAGTGTCGTGGATTTTACTGTAAGACCTTTAAAGGCATTCTGGGTAAGAGGTATTCACAAAATTACATGCAAGTATGCATGTGAAGTAGAGAGAAGTACCTAACCAAACAGTTTAATAAAAACAGAGAGTCACTGAGAATCAGTGTGGAAATTTCCTTTAACTGCATCTGAGCCAGACAATGTTTACTGTATTCCACATGAACATTAAATGCCATAAATCTAATGTGCGTGCCAGCAGCTACAGTATGTTATCTTCCTCTTATACTTTGCCTTGAGCTTTCAACTTGGCTTAAGTCCCTGTAAGATTTCACAGCAAATAACTTCTCAAAAGAGCTCTGTGGTTATCCCGTTTTGCCAAACAGCTGTTCCTTGGACTCTAGAGACGAGTGAGAGAGGAGGTCCAGGATAGGAGCCATGTTTCAACTGAGAGACTGAGAGGCACAGAGATGGGAAAGTACAGAAAGGGAAGAAGACAGAGATAGTGGACTGGACAGAGATAGAAAGATGTAAAGAGAGAAAGAGAGATTTAAACATTTGAGGCACTCCACACTTGCTTGATTGTGTCTGTGGCCAGAAGCGAGAGGAGGAGAGTGGGAGGAATAAAACAATTAACATGAACAGTACTCTGGGGAATGTGGGTTCCCTTGACAACAGCGGGCATAGCCAAACAAACGGGCCCTTTCATAACAATTCAAAACAAACAGAAAGGTCTTCCTATTAGCACCCATGCATTAGGAATAGGGGCATCCCTTCACGTTGCACAAGTAATTTTAAAAAATCTGACCCTCTTTTCCCAATTTTTTTAATCTAACATGCACATTCCCCTTTGCAAACATTGTGCATCAAAATGTGGACCGGCTCAGAGAAAAAACTGATTATTTTAACACAGAGGTGCTGGCAGACTCTCCTGCCCCAGATTCTGCTAAAAAGGGGAGAGGTGATTGTGTGTGTGTGTGTGTTAATTGTACTTTTGTGTTGTGGGATGGGTGGAGTTTTTTATCGAGAGCAGTATTTGATGAGCCAGCAGGTCCACCCATGTCCTGGCAAAGGTGCTGATCGGTAATCAGTTGCAGGAAAACTTGAAGAAGATTTGAATCTTTTTGCAGCTAAACTTTAACACAGTATTTGCTTTACTGCAGAGAGTAGGAGGAAGAAGATGGTACAGAGTTAAAGCAAGCAGGTCGTAAGTCTCGCTTAGCATATAAACAGAAAAATAGCTCGACTAGTTGACAAAATCACCTATCAATCTGTTTTAAGGACTTATTTCAACAACAATTATGTTTTAAAAAGGTTTGATCTTTCAAACAGATTTCTAGGATTTGAATCTTTCACCTGTTGCATTTTACATTTTGTCTTACTGATTTCTAAATGTTTCTAAAAGGTAAGCAGCTCTTGGCCGGGTGAAAATATGTCCTTTTCTTCTACTCACATGCAAACAGGCAACAACTTCACATGACTGTGAGAATATTATGTTAATTTAGGATCTAATTAGGTATGTTGAAGCTCCTGTTTTTGGCTGGTTATGAAGATTAGGGACGTGCTGATTCTGTTGATTCAATCAAACAGTTGCCATTATAAAATCATAATTACAGGTCATATGCTGTGGCCAAATTGAAACGTAGCTACCCATTTCCCGTAATGTGAGGTGATTTGTCAGTATATGTGAAGCTTTAAAATGGAGATAATGCAAGGCTGTGTCTGGTTAAACTGGCATATAGACACTCAACTGGTTCAATACATGACCAGCACAGGTATGTGGATGTTATCCTGCAAGGAGGACCAAAGGCTGGTGGTGCTTGTCCTGTTAAGTGCATACAAATACTCCTACTTTTGATGCCACAAGCAACAAGATAATTCTTCTACATAATGAATTTAAGGCATCTAACTGCTGCTATAGAGGAAGTGATGAACAGTATGCTGTAGAAACAGTTTTTGTTACGACTTTGCACAGCAAAGATTCACAGAGAATCCAATACTTGACTTTCAAAGAAAGCAAGATGAGACCATTTTCCCTATAAAAAAACATGACTTATAAATGCAGAGAGAGAGAACAGATGTGCATAAAGGATTTCTTTCAGAGTGCTTTTATGTACTCAGTGTCACAGGACAGAGTGAGATGGGTGGAGGTTACTGTTAACTGTGTAGCCATGCATGATTCCCCACTCACTGCTCCTATCCCAGTTCTTGCCCTGCTTTTCTGGTGGCAGTTTAGCCTAATGAAATCATTACATGGCATAATATCTAGCAGCAGCTTGCACATTTTCAGCATGGGTGGGTCGAGTGGAAACCAAACTTCCAGCGTTGGCATAGAGACAACACCCTGCCCACTGAACTAATTCCTCACAAGGGACGGTCACCATAGCAGAGAGGTCACTTCTGCATGTAATTGTCGTATTTTACAGAGAATAACCACAGCTCAATAATGCCAACTGAGGGAGTTTTTTTGTTGTTGCTGTGAAATATGAAGTCTTGCCAAGAGTCAAAAGGGTGACGAAGCCAGTGAATAAACAGCGTGAAAGCCTTTGGACAAAACATTCATGTATGTGAGCGACATAATTATTTAATGAGTAGGTTAATGGCATCCACGGATGTGTTTGTGTGAGCAGGGAGGGTGATATAATGAGAGGGAGGAGGGTTGTGGTCTCATTGCATGATCTACAGAGTGAATATGGGCCAGTGTGCAGTTGATGAGTTGGTCACATATCGTGCAAAGTCTCCATTTTTCAAGATACACACAGATACACTGCTATCACGTTCCATTTCCACTAACCTCTCTGTGCTCTCACATTTCCTCTCTTCCTCTCTCTGCTTTGGACAGATATCTCTCCGCACAGCTGTTCTGGACCTTCTCGCTCATAACAAAAACATCACATGGCCAAGCAGATGATGAGAGTTTCATTGAATATTTCAATCAGATGACTAAATCAGAGCGCAATATTTACCTGCTTCAAATCACAGCCTCAATCTGTCGGACAGAGACTCACGTCTGTCTGCTGTATAGTCTATTTTTAAAAACTCTTACCACAGCACATTACTGAGCACCTTAAATTGTTTGTTTATTTATCATCCCATCTGTGTATTACTCATTTCATATTTATTACTCATTTCATATTAGTACTACCTGTGGATAGCCCACTTTTTTCATATCTCACTTTTTTCTCTTAGGATGTTAAGTATATTTAGTCTGTATTTATTGTGCATATTTAGTCTGTATTGTACATACTTCTTCTTAAATTTAATTTAATTTTGTGTTTTTATTGCTGCTGTAACATGAGAATTTCCCAGTTTGGGATCAATAAAGTCTATCTATCTATCTATCGATCTAATCTGTAACAGAATCGTTATTATTTCCACTTGAAAAATAGTTGATGCAATGGTACACAATCACAAGAAATCAATAACTACTTTTATACATATGACAGTTATTGTCATGGATAATTTTGGGCTATTATGAGAAAAAAAAACTGTGTTGTCAGGCTGCACCATCTTTCATATGATACAGAACCAAAGGAGGTCATGAGCAAGATGGTTTTTGTTATCGAATGTATTCCAGTTTTAATCTGTGTTTTTTAAAGCAGGGAAAAGGTACAGGACACTTATTATATTGTATATGGGTATGGTACAAATAAGAGATTTGAAGTATTCTAGATATATATATAAAGTGCATATTTATGTGTGTATACGTGTATATAGGTATGGATGTATATATGTATATATATAAGGTCTTTGTTACAGTATTAATGATTAGTTACATATTCATGTTAGACTTTGGAGCTTTGGTTACTTTTTGGCGACTTCAGAAATTCAAAAATTCTAGAGACATGTAACGGGTCAACGAATAAGAAGCAATGAGGGTAAGTACAAATAAGCTAAATAGCTTCGACCCACTTCTTATTGATCTCCAAATAATAGGGAATTTCTTGTCTAAAACTGTACTGTATGTATATTTGATCGAATAAACAATCTCTCTTTCTCTGTCTCTGACTTAGCCAAGTCTCTGATAATAATCATAATATTTGTGTGCAACAGCCAAAATGCACTGGTTGTCATAAAGTGCAAAATAAATTCAAATAAAGCCTCAAATTCATTAAAGACAGAGCAGATTCTGACTTAAGGGAAAGGTGTGACCTTGAAACAACACCATGTGCTGCAGCAGTAAGTTATTAACCAGCAGCAGTGTTGTGGTGGTCACATGACCGTGTCGGGGTCGGACACTCTCACTCACTGTGCGTGTCGTTGTCTGCAGATGTGACCGTGAGCACAGACGGACAGACGGCAGACCTGCTCTCCGCCTCCAGCAGCGCACCATGAGTCAACTCCTTATTAGTTTACGGACGTTTCTGAACTTTCACGGATTACACAGAGCCGTCATTTCCTGAGAGAGACGCCGAGAAGTTTCCATTTTTCAGCACTAGTTAAAACCGCGCCTGTCCTGCTCTGACGGGATTTCCCTCTCGGTGTCAGACAAGGAGCTCGTGCTCACCTGCAGAGGACAAACCATGCGCTCGCGGGCTGCGCTCTCCTGGTAAGTCACCTCTGTGGCAGGTTACTGTACTACTTACAATGTTGAACTACTGTTAATGTTATCACTATTAAACAGCAAAGGCTTTAAGTGCCACTTTTACCGTGACTATTTGCTTTTCTTTCTGCTGTTTTTATATGCCTATGGAGTCAGGTGTGAAGCTATCAGTTTAAAAGTCAACTCATGAATTATTGTGAAATGAATAATGTTAATTACAGTAAGAAACGTGGATAATTAGTGCAAATTTTAGACCAATAAAGCTGAAACGAAACCATAAGAATAAGTGAAAGGGACATTAAAGAGCGTACAAAAATAACCAAAGTATGAAAGTTTAGCCACATGAATCTGTAAAGACAAGGCAGAGAGAGGTGTGATTGAGTGTGAGATACAAATCTAAAGGATAAAATAAAAGAGATTGTACTTTATGCAGCAATTGTCTTGAGCCAACCCCTCAGGCCACTTGAAGAATTTTCCATCAGAGCCTAGTAAGGCGTGATCTTTGCCCTGCGCGTCATATAAAAATGGGGAGATCATAGCTGCCAAATTCCTCCGCAGATAAAAATGCTTCAAGTTGAATTGCACTCCCTCGACTCTCATGCTTGTAATAAATCTGTGAATACTGGTTTGAGGAATGAGAGGGTTTGTCATTCAGGGCCAAGACATCCGGTCACGTTCTGAAGAGCCACTCCAGAAGTGTGGTCCAGTGGGTCAAGGAGTTCAGAAAACCACACTTCATCTTTTTAAAGAAAGACTTCACTTAAGATTCTTTCCTTCTCTGCATCCACAGGTTTATCTCCCTCCTCTTTCTCCTCTTCCTCCCTCATGCTTTCTCTTCCTCCCGCCCTCAATGGATCCTCCAGCGTGTCCCTGTGGTCCTCCCGCAACAGACAGACGTACGACCGGCCCCTCACTTCCTCTCCCCAGCCCGCTTGGATGTCAGCTCTCCCTGTGACCCTGAATGTCACAAAAAAGCTCCTCGCCTCAACTACTGGGACTTGAGACAAACTCTGGCCTACGAGACCCTCCACGCTAATGGTCAACTGACTGAGACCGCCATTGGGATCTACGGCTACAACCCCAACTCTGACACCAGCCTGGCCTACTCCTCAGGGTCTTCAGGGAAGTCTGAGCGGTCACATGTGAGGAGGAAGAGGCAGATCTTTGGTCATGATGGGCGCTTTAGCATTGCAGGGCAGAACTTCCTCCTCAAGTATCCATTCTCAGTCGCTGTTAAGCTGTCCACAGGGTGTTCAGGTACATTGGTGGGGGATCGTCACGTTCTTACAGCTGCTCATTGTGTACATGATGGGAAAAACTATGTGAAAGGAGCCCAAAAACTCAGAGTTGGATTCCTTAAACCTAAACATCGAGACACGCAGACTTCCACCTTTAACGTACCCTCCAACTTTACCAACCACGTTGAAGGTGCTTCTTACGCCCCACCGGTCACTGACAAAATGAAGTTCCAGTGGATCAGAGCCAAGCGCACCCACGTTCCTAAAGGTTGGATTAAAGGGAACGCTAATGACATCGGGATGGACTATGACTATGCTCTGCTCGAGCTCAAAAAACCCCACAAACGCCGCCACATGAAGTTAGGGGTCAGCCCCCCGGCTCGGAGGCTGCCTGGTCAAAGAGTACACTTCTCAGGATATGACAATGACCGTCCAGGACAGCTGGTGTACCGCTTCTGTCGTGCAGGTGAAGAGACGCCCGACCTGCTCTACCAGCACTGCGATGCTCAGCCCGGCGCCAGTGGCTCAGGAGTCTACGCCCGAATGTGGGATGGACGGCGCAGGCGATGGGAGCGCAAGGTGATAGGTGTGTTTTCTGGGCATCAGTGGGTGGAGAAACAAGGGGCGTCTCAGGAATTTAACGTAGCTGTGAGGCTCACGCCTCTGAAGTATGCTCAGATCTGCTACTGGATTAAAGGGAACTTTGTGGACTGCAGAGAAGGGTGAAGAAAAAGTGAAGACGGAGAATGAAACAGGAATGAGGCTATAAATCCATGGGCCAACTACATCCTCATACATTACAATGAAATATTTAGGCCACAATAAACCACAATTATCACCCCATCACTTAAAGCACTGATGCCAAGTCAATACGAATATCAAACTTCAGCGTGTTGCCCAAATTTTGAGACACAAATATCAGTCATACAATCACAGAATACAGACTCAGGTCCAGAAATAATACTAAAATATGTAAACAGGGCGTGCTCTTTCTTGTGTGTTTTGGTTTTGAATCCTTACCTACCACATCTCTAAACTACGAAAATGAGAAGCACTGCTGATTGGCTGGTAAATATTTTAGTCATGGGGTTTTCCAGAAGAGAATCAGCTTTTAGTTTTTCTTTTTTTTTGGGAGGGGGGACAGTTATGGATTTAAGTTATCCAGAGGGCCCTCAGATCTGCAAAAAAGGACTGATGTAAAAATGATGTATTGAAACAACAGATCCTCAGATTACAAGGAGCTGGACTGATAAAACTGTTTTACTGCATTATCGCCTTTTATTGTGCTAATACTAAAGATTGCACTGTTAAAAACTTTTAAGTGTTTCTACTGATGTTTTTATGTGGATGAATGTACAAGCCAGCTACCAAAGTTGCAAACTTTTTTTTTTTTTCTAAACTATCATATCTCCTCTCAGTGGACTTCAGTTATCATGAAACATGGCGCGCTCCTTCAGTTTTTAAGAGCTTTTCATTGTGTTACACAGCATGACTTCAAATGTTTGCAGATGACTCTTGGTAAGGCTGGAGATAACTCAATGACAGAAGCAGGTTTGTTAAATGTTATATGTTGATGCATAGCTCCCTCTGGTGGCAAACATAAAACATTGCAGGGGTCAGCGTTGAGCATTACGCTGACTTAGCCATGGCTACATATGCACTTTTTTTTTTACTTTCTTTGTTTAACATTTGTGCTGTTGCATTTTTTTGTGTTTAAAAATTGAAACCTGTGGAAAAATAAACTGAAACATGCTTTAAAATGAGAAAGTCTGTGCCAGGTTTCTTCTCAGTGTGCTCATAAAACACATCACACACACACAAAACAGTCTGCATTTAAACACAATTTCTTTTATTTCTGATGTCAAAGAGCATTTTCAGAAATGCTGCGGGGAAACTGAACACTGTCAAAAGCCGAAATATGAGGACCAGCTCCTTAAACTTCTCCAGCACTGACACATTCAACAACAGGCTCAACCAGAACTCTGAAGCTGTATCCTGAGATATGGCACATAGAAAAAAAAAAAAGAAATTCAGACTTTCTGCAACCAAAGGGACTTAGATAGATATCATCAGCACCAACTTAAACTCAAGAACCTGTTTTAATATTGCATGTGGTCTAAAGAAAATCCAAGTACACTTCAGAGCAATGCAATCAAGATAAAGCAAAACCGAGAATCTCTCCAAATTGCATCTTATTATTAAAGGGGGTAAAACTGAAACTTAATAAAGCAGACAGAGCAGGCATCTTCGAGCAAAGACAACATTCAAGTAATAACTGACAGATTTAAAGCTCATCTTAAAGTTGTCATCTGACGGCAAGTTGGAAAGGACAATTGTTGAAAAAAAATACAACTTTGGGTTGCTCAATTGAAGGCTCAAACATGCCAATTCAAGTCAACAGCAACATTCACTAGATGCATTTGCTACATTCAAGAGAAAAATGACCACAAACAAAGGCGCTGATTTATGGTCTGAGTCTGCAGAACTAGCCCAGTAATGAAAACCTGTCCATGTATGTGAGTCTAATCAAATCTCCCTCTCAGTTGTGCTGAGGTACAGAGCAGCTACAGTGATCCAGGCGTACAAACTCATCTCAAAAGTACTTTTCTCCAACTCATTCACACTCAATCTGAAACTCGCCGGAAGCAGTCATTGTGAAATTCAACACAGCAGATTTTCTACTCAGAGTTTTCCAGCTGACAGAAAAGGCTTTTCTGGTCATGCTGTATTGATTTCTTTCTCTGAATACTGAACACTAATCCTTAATACTGCCTGAAGTTATGCAGCAGCTGCAGACCGGAGCCTGAGCTCAAGAGGACAAGGTTCAAAATGAGGAACTTTGAGAATTTGAGTTTGCTCACCGAGTGTGGCTGAACAGAAAGGCAACAACATGCAAGGCAACCAGTTTGTAACACCATCCTGGTAACTGAGAATATACAAGGTGATGATGAGGTGACACAGAGCCCCTCACCTTTAGCTGTCTACACCCTTTCATTTTATCACTATCAAACATCCTCTGCTTTCAGGTCCTTATGAGAGAGTGATGACAATCATAGATTCGCAGTGAGTGAGGGGCTAGATCCTGAGATGAACCAACAGAAACATTTATAATTTGCTGCAATTGTTGATATTTAAGTCCAATCCACAGACACACAGATCTGATTAATATGGTTCCTTGTGGTTAAAGAATTTAGGCACCAGAATAAAAGTTTAGAAAAACAGTGACTGGATAGTTTAAACACAAACTGGTCATATCTTACTAAAAAAACAAAAAAAACAAGATCAGGACCTTAATGAACCCATCACGGTCAAACAGTTGAACATTTTCAGGTGTACTTTGTTTAAATTATTTCTCCCTCTCATGTTGCCACAGCGGTTTTCAGAGTCTGCTGCTCTACCTGCTCTCCAGATGACCAGTGCTGTGAAAGAGCAGATACTGATGGTAAAAACAAAGTCGATGAGTAAGAATACAGCTTTCTATCCAGAGCAGCGGATAAGAGCAATGAGGGTGTGTTTAAGCTCAAAGAACACTTTGTTGGTAAAATCCACTCAGAGGCCCAGCTTCAGAGAAAAGGTTCAGAATCAGGCAAATACACCATTATTCACTTTCTAGCTTTAATACCATTGACCTATATCTGCTCATCCAACGAGCAGCTGGAGCAGGTGAGCCGAACAACAAACTACAGGAATCAGGAGCTTCCAATTCTGCCTATCAGCACCTCACACTCTCTCTCGGCAACATGTTAGATCGATTTTACAAAAATCAAATTATAAAAAAATACTCCATGTTTTTTAAGAGGGTAATATGCCAGATTAACCTGCCAGGCACAGAAACTTGCTCATGTCTCTGTGGTAGCAACTATTAAAGAGCCAACACTCTATTAAACTGACTTAATTCAAATGAAATACAGAGAGCACTGATGTTGGACAGAGCTCTGTTACCTGCAAGCAGTAAGCTGACAGCTTCTGTGCGGTGCTCATATTTGAAGAGAGAACAAGCGTATTTCTCGACATGTTTAACTCTTCAAGCTGGAGATGTAGAGAGCACTGCTTTAGTTTCACTGGTTCTGGACTGAAGCAGGAAAGTAGCCCCATCAGTGCTCTTCCCACTGCTCTGGATCACTTTTCTGGTTGAACTGACCCTCAGAAGTCAAGTCCTCTTGCGGTTGGCTATTTAAAATATCTTTGGTGAAAGTCACCTCCTGGCACTCCCTGACTTCTCTGTCGCCTGGCAACAACATAACACAACATGCTAATGTCATCAGCGGGTAATGCCCGACGTAACTCGAAATAGTATACAAAATAAAAATATTCTTTTAAATAGGTTTATATAAACATTGTGTTAAAAATAGAACCGTATCAAAACAGGATAATGAGTTCACAGTCTGTCCCTTAAACTCCGTTAAACCTCCAGTTCTCCACGTTATCTCCACCCATCTCCCCTCCACCTGCAGAGTTCATGGGTGAGGTCTCGCTGTGAGGAGGCCTTCACTGCGACTTCAGCCCCAAACTGTTGGAGGACAGAGGGAAGGAGTAGGCTTTGCCTAGCACTATGCGGTCCCGCAGCAGTTTAAACAGGACGTAATAGTTGCAGAAGAGAATAAGGCCCAGAGACAGAGTGTGGTTCCAGCGCTCAGAGCGCAGCAGGGAGTATAACTGGTACAAAACCACACTGGACTCGATCCAGATCAGCAGGTTCAGGATCCGCAACGGCTTGTGGAACAGAAACTGAAAGACCAAAAGAAAAGGAAAAACATAAAATGTTTGAAAGCACGTAGAAGGTCAGGGAAGAAAAAAGATTCACAGGAGTGGACCAAAACAAAAAAGACACTTAATATATTTAAAGCAGCATGAAATGAAACAGATTTATCCAACACATGAGTGAACAACATTTTGCATTAAGTATTCACTTAAGAAAACTTGCTGACTTTGAGCGTTGACACCACTGACACATACCTACTTGTTTTAAAGTCAATGTGGAACAATAATTAGATATTCATCTATCAGCTGATTGACATTAAATCATGTCCAACCGTCAATATGTGGAAGATCTAATTTTCTCTGTAAAACCTCAAAGGACTTCATATCTGAGAAGTATTGGTTCATAAGACATTCACACTGGAACTGAAATTAGACATCTTATTGGCTAAAAAATTCAGATCATTGTAGGCCCCTGTTTGAGGAAATATCTGCCTCCTAAGCACTCACTGAAAACACCTTTGGCTTTTGAAATTAAAGCCTTCATGTGATTTTTAAGTTTTGTCAACATTAATCACTGTTCTGTACATGTCACACAATCATTATTCATGATATTGTTTGTTTGTATTCTTCCAAAACCCGACTTTGATGATGTTTGATCTGTAGCTTCACTTTACACGGGATGAAAGTTTGAAACTTTTTCTCACAAACTGCCGACAGATTAAAGAAATACGATCAATCCGCCACCTGATTGAGTCAGACATCATTTATGGCATCAGACTGATCCATCCAGATATGAGCATGTCATAGATGATGGACCGAGGCTTGTGTATACTTCATATGTTACAGCAGAGCAACACAGTTCATACTGTGCTCTATTATACTGGATATTAGCGATTTCAGATCTCCTTTTTGGTAAAGAGGTAGTTCTTTCAGTGAGAAAAACCTTTTATTTAGGTCTTATTCACTGTTAAAGAGAGTTTTTGGGGAAGTGAGGATGGAGGGTTTACAACAGTTTATGTGTGAAAAAAAGGAGACACTGAAGCCTATAATTCTATAAGCATGCTTCAGTTGTTTTTCCTTTTTTTGCTGACTAATCACAGTCCTTTAGGTTCTGTGTGGTTTCTCCGTTTTAAGACGCTGCTGCAGGTATAGAAAAACTCTTAAAACAAACACCTAAATCCAGCTTTATTCTGTGTGTGGCTGAGCGGCAAAGATTACTTCTGCTGTTGTTTGTCTAAGTTGACTGTTTTTTATGTAGGGCTGAATTTGTGTTGCTTTTTCATGCAAAGGAACCAGCAGATTCATGGTGTCATTGTTTTACCCACATGTATGTAATGTGTGTGTGTTTTACAAGTAGAGGATAGATACTTACATAAAACCTTGCATGGGAAACATCAGAGGGTAGAGCGACATTGTACGGACCGACTGCCTTGTACAGACAGCGACTGTGACGTACCAACACCCCCTGAGGCCAAATGGTGCTTTCTGACCACCTGCAAAAATGTGAACACCAGAGTTACACACTCATTATTAGAAGACCGTTTCTTTGGTTATATTTGTGCGGGAAATGTTTGCACGTTGCACAAAAAGGGCACTCACACGTGCTGAGGTGCGTTGCTATACGAGCCATGCTCCAGTTTCTGCCAGCGGCCCAGGTGAGCTGCCGAGCGATGGAGCAGGTCGCAGTAGCTTGGGGGGAGCAGCTGACTCATGAGCATCACAAACGCATTGATCCACACCATGATCAAATGCTCACATGACCAGCGCATGTCATAGTATTGGGTGCTCTGGTATAAAAGAAGCAGAAACTTGGTTAGACAACAAGGAACAAAGTGTGGCGGAAAACAAAATCCTGAATCAGGGCAAAGTGCGAGTCACGGGTACCAACCTTGACGAAGCAGAGAGGCAGGAAGGCGACATAATAAGCACTGAACAGCGAGTTGAACAGCACTTCCTTTATTCGCCGGTTGAAGTCGCTCTTCAGCTCCTCCACCTCCGCTCGAATCAACTCCGGCGTGTGTGAGTGTGTGTGTGGCGGGCAGGTGTGTATGGGCATGTGAGGGGGGCTGGAAAACTGCTCTCTGAGATTCTCCCGTAACAGGAAGAGGAAGTCACGTGGTCTAAAAAACGGGGTCTCTGTCAGGTCAGTCTGCTGGTGGTCAGCTGGATAGTCGCAGTCGGTCTGGGGTGTTTGGCTTTTCCCTCCCTCCTGATGGAAACAGCAAAGCGGGACGTACACGCCAAATCTGACGTGGATGGGTGGCAGGGACAGAAGAGCAGAGCAGCCGCTTTTAGTTTCAAATGACGGCAGGATGAAAAGGAGATGTACGATGTGAAAACATCATGCATATTTCAAAAGATGGGACAAATTAAGGGAGGGTGGGGCCGCACAGCTTCCACATCCATTAGCAGGCAGAAGAACCAGACATAAAAACCCCTCCACACAGAAACATGCTCACCTTAACAGCTTCTCAGTATCAGTATGACTAACCACATTAAGCACTACCTGAATCATTTCCTCTGAAAATCAGATTCATTTCTGGAAAGACGGTTATAAGAGAATATGTCTCTTACTGGAGATTTGTGCGGCTAAGTTTGGATTTTTTTCTGAAATGGTTTGTGCATGGATGTAGTCTTTTTGACGGTTTCACACTTAAACATTCGCAACACAAAACCTCAGATTAGGATTTTTTCTCTCTGCGAGAGTTAGCAGGGACAATGATCCTTCCTGGTGCTGTTCTGTCAGGTGACGGGGAAGTTGTGTTGTTATTGTGTGCATCAGTGAAGTTGTACAGACAGAGTGGCGACTTGACTCTGAATTCTCTAAGTTCACATTTGAGCTCAAACATAACCCTGCTACAAGCAAAGGGCTAAGTGTGTGACTGAACGAACTCCCGCTGCCACATCAGTACAGCATCGAAATCAGGGGGTTGAATCAACAGCTCTGCAACTTTCAAATCTAGCAGACATTGACACTTGCTGCTCAAGGTGATAAGAGAAAGTGAGCAGGGTCTGAACTCCCTCTAGAGCTGTTTGATCCTTCTTTACACAAGTGCTTTGGTGTGCATGACAGAGCGCTGCACTGTCAATGCTGAAAAGAGAGAAAGTGAGCCCCATCAGTAAGATCTCAACCCTCAATATGGTGGCAGTTTTTTGGTTCACCTTTAAGAAAGACCATCCAGAGCAGAGATAAACCACTCTGCTTTGAGACTTCGGGTTACAGCTTACATGATTATATCCTTTAGGGAATAAGGGGGCTGTTAAAGACTCACGGGTATCCCAGGAAGAGGAGATTGAGCACTGAGTGGTTCTTGCAGAGGTTGACAAGCGTCCAGCAGAGCACCCAGCCACACATGGTGAGCAGGGAGAGCCGAGCTGTGATCAGAAAGACGTATCTGAGCAGAGATCCGCCGCTGCTCTGAGACACCTAGACGAGACAAATGACAAAACAACGACGACACTTAGTCAAACGATTCCTGCTTCTGCTTTAGGTAGGAAACAGTTTTTCAGGTGATTCACCTCTGAAACTATTGTCCAAACCAGCCTCCGGGCCAACATGACTGTGATGAAGATAGCCAGGTGGTAGTCCATTAGATGGAAGTTCTGTAGGAGGAGAAAGTTATTGTCATTTTCTGTGACATATTTTCTTAATTATGCATTCTAGTAAAAGCTGAACCTCAGCATCTACTTTGATATCTGATTCCTAATGAGACTAACTTAGTTTTAAGTGATCCATCACAACAAGAGAGGGCTATCCCACTTCCTTTTGCAAAAACAAATGCAGTTTAAATTCTATCAATTGAAGCTTTTGGCGTTTAGAATCTTCATTCTTAGTTTAAAAATGGAGCTTGGTTACTCAAACTTTTTAAAAAGAACCTGTGTTACGAACTCAACACACACGCTTTACTCTGAACGGTTGGATGGTCTGAATGGAAAGTTAATTTGAGATTGCAGTTTACACAAAATAAGGTCTATTTCACACAACAGAAGAGCTATTAGTAACTAAAGTTTGTGTATATTTATACCATTGTTGTAATTCCATAAGTCTGACAAATAAGGGCCTGCTTTGGATTATTACAGTAACACATTTCAAGATAACAACAGAGTGTGTGTGTGTGTGTGTGTGTGTGTGTGTGTGTGTGTGTGTGTGTGTGTGTGTGTGTTCTTACAAGCGAGGTAGAGGCGGCAGGGTGGCTGTATGGGTACCACCAGACCGTCCTGTAGATGTTTATGTACTGAACAAACAAGGCCACCAGCAAATAAAGGAAGAGCAGGAACTCAAACAGTAAACTGCTGTCCAACGGCAGCTCAGGGATCCTCGAGTGACGGACCGGCTCTGGAGTGATGAGGGCCGAGAGGGGGGAGGACAGACCCACCGAGTTACTGTTTCTGGAGGAGACGCACACAAAGACAAGACATGTTAATCAGGGTGTTCAGAGGATAGGTTTACTGGCAGACAAGTTAAACAAAGAGTTAAGACAGAAACTTGAAAATTAAATGAAGATATATACAAATATATTTAGGACTTATCACCAAAGTTTGATTGATCAACTTTTGTTTTGTTTCATTTGTTAACAAACTGTTGTAAAGAAAAGGCTGAATCAGGAAATGTGTCTACAGCTGTTACAAAAATAAATACTGACAGAGAGCTGACAACCCAGGGGAATTTCTGAGGTATGTACAAGAAGACTAAAGCCAAAATGTCATTTAAAAAGTGTTTTATTCTCAAACTTTGAGAGAAATCATTCAACACTTTGAAAAAAATGTCTTTATTCAGTTTTCACACACCTGTTCCTGAGGCTTGTACCATTGCCGAGGTTGCCTCCGACCAGAGTCTGCAGGGAAGGCAGAGCAGAGCGACTTAGCTGCTGTCTGCTGGGACCCCTGCGGCCTCCTGGCATGGTCGCCAGTTACCGTGGCAACCACGGATGCCGCCCACCAACCAACAGCCACTGGGACTCCTCCCCTTCCTTCTTAGTGAGCCACCATGTACAACCAGGCCACTGTGGAGGAAACAGAAAGATAAGTCTGAGTCAGATCAAGATGAGTGAAACACCTAGACAGAGGGGAGGAGGGAGGGGGGAACCAAAAAAAAAACCAACAACCCCGGAGCTTAGACAAGTAGGATTAGAGCATTTACATGACCCAGGGTATTTGCTGTATACTGCATGTGGAATAAGTAAACAGTGGTGATGTTATAAGGAAAGAATGGTAGGAGCTGGGTCTTGTTTTTCTTCTCCACCGATTTTATCTCGGCTTTTTAATTTCATTTCTGCAACCATAAAGTTTATTAGTCAATCAGCGTGCTGGCAGGAAGGCTTATCATCATCTGGAAAGGGGAATTAGAAATGCTGAACTTATTAGAGTAAATCAAGTATGACATTTTTTCTCTCCAGTAGCATATGTTTGACTCTTTAACACAGTATTCTTCTTAAAGATAATTCACAGAACAACTTAAGACATGAACTATGCCACAAAAGTTGACATTGTGATTAAGACTGAAAAAACCCCCATAATAACCTGGAGTGGCAGCAGCTAGCAGCTTTGGGGTTGTGTCTTAAAAAATCCCCAGCTTTCGTAAACTACTTTCTGGGTCAAACTGGTTTAGTGTGGTAACAGCTGTGCTCTGAAACATGAAGGTTTGTAGACGTTTAAAAGACACAAAAACTAACAAGTATAAAAAAAAAACAGACTTTCTTATTAGACTCAAGACCGAACTGTTTCTATTTCTGGCACCGCTTTGACCAGTTCTTATCACTCTGCATTTGGATGAGAGACGTGACATGTTAAAATGACACAGCACAGAGTACTAGCAGCTCTGTTTTAAAACTCGTACAGCTGCCAGGGTTTTCCCCAGGAAATTATTCAGCAGAGATGGAGAACCATCCATATCCTGAAATGTCGTGTTTATGATCAATTTAGTTTATAGATGATAGCTTACAAACAAAGAATACAGTCAGAGAACATATAGTATCATCAGTGTTCATCTGTCAGAAAGCTGCTGCCTCTTTTCTCAGCAAGCCGATGATTCACTTTAAAGGAGTTCAATAATCTGTAAAGAAGGCCTCTAAAGATTTAAATAATTAGAAATACCAGTAGGTTTGCTTATCTCTACAAGTTATCTGCATGTGATAGATCAGAAAAAAACATGTTTAAACGGCCTCATGGAGTTTCGATGTTAGGCAAAAATCTAACAGCCTTGTTCACATACATGGACTGCCCCCATATATTTGAACATCTTTGGTATAAATGGGATGGGCAAAAGTTCCTCTGAGTTTTACACAGTGCAGCTCCATTACAATTAAACAACCCTCAAATTATCATACAAATCTTATTTTAAAAACTCTCTCAGCATAAACTAACCACAACATGACTGAAGATTTTTAAACTGGATATGGCAGCAGTGAGGAAGCTCACTGGCTTAGCAGCCAATCACATGACAGTTCCCTACTTTTTTGTTTTTTTTAAACTCTGGGATCATTATTTACAAAATTTATATCATGCTATGATAAAAAAAACAAGTCCACATGGGAATTGTGACCATATACTACAGTAATTTCCTCATCTAATAAAGAGCCAATGATCATGACCTTAGTCATTTGTTTTAACTGGCTCTATCTTATGAACTGACAGCCCGGCGTCCATAAACTGAGGCGATAAGCTATCACCCAGAGGTTTCACTTCATAGAATTATGAACAGACTCACTTATCACCAACGCTACCAGAACTCAGTACCATCCCACAGCCTTTTTAGACAATCAAATAATTGCTTAACAGAGCAAACAAAGCTGTCACTGATCTCCACCTACAAACAGAATCAGACCGGCTGTTTAAAGGCAGTGTGCCTGAATAGACTGACGCAGGATTGAGCAGCCACATGGAAGTTTGTCAAAGGCAATGAGGAATTTCATGAGTAGATCTACATGAACAGGCTGACAAGGAGTATATCTTCACTTCATTATTAAGTAGCATGTGTTTGAGGGTGTTAAAGCTGTCTGCAGTCACATTATAGAAAACACGTTTGCAATGTTCATTCAGACAGCTGTACTCAAAGTGATACTGTCAGCCAAAACTCCAACAGGTTAAGAAACCTAATCCTCTTTTCAGCTCCAAGTATACTTGTTAAAACTTATCACCACTGAATAATGTTTAATCTTCTTCATAATGATAGAAAAAATAAAGATCTTTCCCCCTCGGGTCAAACTTATTAAACCAGGATCAACACTTAGCAGTGACACACCTGGTGTTTCCCATCTTTAATACTCAGTATGCAGGCATGAACAATTCTGACACACCTGAACCAAATATAGAGAAGACATTTAGTAAAGACGTTTAATTACACCTGGATGTCTTCTTCTGCAACTTGTTGAACCAGCTGCTACAACAAACCCTAGTTGTTTGTCATTATAACATCTACAAAGTGTTTGGGCTGATGTGATCAAACTATGCACATGTAGAAACAAACTGCCCAGATGTGAAGTTAAAATAATAGTTATAGTGGGGTTTTATCTTGTTTAAATGACATATTTGGTCAGTGCACACTGTACTCATAAAACACATCTGTTTGGAGATTCAGACTAGACCTTTTTTAGGTGTCAATTGAAAAAATTTATGATACAACTAAAGCGTTTGTTATAAGTGGAAGATGGCCAGAAAAGACATGTTAATGTAAGCCACGTTCAAATCGTGTCAATCCGTGACTTGTTTTCATGAATAAAGAAGTTATTGTTTGAATACTTGATTTGATTAGGGAGTAATTTCCCCTTTTTGGCAGTTTAGAGAGAGAGATAGGACATTTCCCATAGCTGCACACCACTCACTCCATTTACTCGTTTTTATTAAATCACAAGTCCATAACTACAAAATAATGAAGTTTATTATCAAATGTGAAAAAGAAATTTGGAATATCTGCACTCAGTGTGACTTCTTGACTGTGTATCAAAGTTTAAAATCACTTTTCCATTTGACTTATTGTCAAAACGCCACAGCGTAAAATCTTACTTTTGTATCAGGCTGCATTCTTCAAAATAAATTCAGTTTTAATACAAAGTAGCTCACAACAACAAATGCTCACTGGTACTGCTGATATGTCTCTTGATTATTCTCCTGATAGCTTTTTTCTCCATTCACAGTTCAGACAGTGTTGTTGACAGTTTATGGTATGTTCTTTAAAACCTCAGTGATAAATTCTGACACTCATCAAACACAATCTCTTAAATATTAGTCAATAATTAAAAAAGTGGAGTCCTGTTTGAGCTTGTGTAGTAGTAACTAAACTCCATGAACAATTGTTTCTTATCATCACTCGCTCAGTAGGTTAAAAAGTAGTCCTGCTTTCTTTACTGTGTATTAATTTACCTACTTTATCAGGGGGAGAAGAGATATTTTACAAACTAAATGGAAATGCTGAATTTATGAACCGAAGTATGAATGAGTTTGGATATTTGTGTAAACAGGGCAACCACAATTTATTTGTGTATCCATCTTTAATAGGGGCCTAATGAATTATATTATTATTTTCAGTATAAAATTTATTTTTGTTACTGTTTTTTAATGAACTGAAGAAGGAATTAGAAAAATTATTGGAAAATTTGTGTGAAAATGGTTTGAGATCGAGGACACCCACAAGTCTGCCACAATGCTGTGCACATTGGGTGCTAGATATTTATTTTGTTTTGTTTTTTGTGTTTTTTTTTTCTTTTCTTTTTTTTCTCCTTGTGTGACTCTGATTTTGTTTATATTATTTTGTGAAATTTATGTTCATACAGAAAATGAAACTGTTGAACTCTGTGGCAAATGGAAATAAAAACTAAATATGAAAAAATTAAATAAAATTTAAAAAAGTAGTCCCGCCTCAGCCAGGACTAGACTCCTAAAACGATACACAAACCAGAACCAGACATCATCCAAACTGTGTGTGTGTGTGTGTGTGTGTGTTATTGTGCGTGTGTGTATCAGTATTTCCTTCATGCAGATGTGACTTATGAGACAGGATGGACATGGTAATACAGCATGCTCTGTGGAGTATCCAGAGTATATTTCCAATATTCAACAATATTAAAGTTGAAGAGGACAGAACAGGAAACAGACGTTCACTCACTCACACACACACACACACTCACACACTCACACTCACACACACACACACACACACACACACACACACACACACACACACGCAGTCACAGGCAGAGAAGCATGCATACAAAAGTGAAAACAGGAACTGTGTGAAAGAGAAATTGACTACAGAGGAGGGTTTGGAGGATAATGGTATTTTGTAATTTTGTGGAAGTGCAACACGTTTCTAGATTTCTACACCACAACTTTTTAAAGTGTTTTTTATAAGCACTAAAGAAACAAAGAAGGAATAAAACCCCACTGAAATGATGTGTTTGTTGTACTGAGCTGGCTTTACTTAGGGAAACTCGTCGTTAGAGTTTTTTTTTTTCCTTCTTTCTGCAGACTTGCTAAGACATGCACCAAAGGCAGTCTGCCTGAACCATGACACCAGGCAGGGCTGTCAGATCGAGGAAACTTGTGAGCAGAGATACTCAGCACAGAAAGAGCTGACTTTGTAGCAGGCTGCTATCCTACCTAACCAAACCCTGACAGTTTAAACAGCTTCGTAGAGACACTCTTACTCACACGACATCGACAACATACGGGGGGTGAAGTGGACGAGGATGCATCAGTCAGTTTTGTGGCTTCCAACCTGACGAGTCCAGACAGCACCGAGCATTTCTCCGCCTTCCAGCTTCAATATTCACCACTGCAGCGGTTTTCAGATCTTCAAAGACGGTACGGACGATGCTGGGAGGTCGCTTTCACGCCGAGCAAACACATAAAACGGCTCTAAAAGTTAGCCCCGGGCTTCAGGAGCAACAGTGTAAATGCGCTGCTGCACAGAGACCGACGTGGCAAACCCGCACCTCCTCTCACCGCGACGTCATCACCGTGCGACTCTGGCAAGAGTCTGCGCTGCACAGTCGCAGTCTCTTCAGGAAAGACGGCGAAACTTTTGAATAAAAGAAAAAACACTTAATATTTTAACGTGTATATTCAATTCATACATTTTAACAGGTACAATAAAAATAAAATTCATTGTAACGCTCATATTTCTTACCCTGGTTCGGCAGTAGCCTATCAGAAGTTTACCACATAAAATTAAACTAATTGTCCCGAGTTATATCAAGCTGAAGATTTAATTTTTGTAAAAACAAAACAACAACAAAACATATGGATGATATATCTCAAACATATGTGAACATATGTAGGGGAGAGTGGAGTAAGTTGATCCTCCCCCTGTTGCTTAGAAATCGTAAAAGAAATTGATCATGTGACCAATTATTTAGGAAATGGGCATCAATTCATGGGGTCTGTGGAGGTTAGAAGCACGTGGGTGAAGGGGTTAGACATTTATTAAAAAAAAAAAAAAAAAAAAAAAAATCATTTTTCGCGCTTGAAAGTGAAATTAGTCCGTCGTAAGTTTTATTAGAATTGTATTCAGTTTAGAAAGATCATTTTAAATTCGTTTAATACATAAATTGTGGTATCTATGAGCTACAACATGATGTTGTAACATAACATAAAAGTCCACTATTTTAGCTTAGAGGACTAATAAAGTCATGAGAGTAGTTTAGGGGTAAGTTGAGCCAGTGACTCAACTGAGAAAGTAAAAGAATCTGATGAGAGGATCAGAGTTTCAGTTCAGATTGTTGAAATGTGTTACTTTTTCTTTCCAATTTACAACAATAGCTGGAGAGGCTCAACTTACCCCGCTCCTATGGTCAACTTACCCCGTGTATGGGGTAAGTTGACCATAGGAGGCCTTTTTTTTTGGCATGCTATGTTATCAAGACAGTTATGTTTACACTCATTCTGTTGGTTTGCAGGGATGCACAACATCTTGAAATATATGCAGATACACCAGTTAGAGACAAAACTATGATTACCTTGATGTAGTGATCAGAAATATGAAAAATGGTTCATCTTACCCACTCTCCCTATGTGTATATTTTTTAAGTGTTTTGATTCAGCTGGTTGACAAAACTGGCCCATTAAACTGGGTCTAGGGGGTCCACTAGTTGAAAGAGGCCTTGAGAGTCGAGGTAGCTCTACTGATTTGTTTTTGCATAGGCTACCAAAGACATGAAAACTTAGTGCAGAGACCCACATCAACGACTAGGAGGTGCCAAACCAACACAAGGATAGGCAATCAACAAGAGATGTAAAATACCAAAAAGTCCTTACAAATGTGAAAGGTATTTCTGTCTGAGCCATAAATCTAGTGTCTCCTGATGTACTCTTAAATTATGCAGCTAAAAGTCAGTATTTTTTGTGTAATAAATTCTAATAAATTTATTTCTAGAGGAGGTAATATTTATATCTTAGGTGTTGCAACCTCTGAACAGTTTCAACTTCTGCATTGGAAAAGTAAAAGTTAATCAATTATTGAAATTGTCCCTGGCTGATTGTGTGTTGATTGACTGATTAATTATTTAACTAATCCTTTCAGCTCTACTCAGACATGACTTGGGCTGTTGTAATAGTTGTAAAAAGGACAGACCATACAACTCTTGTCTTCAGACACAATTTTGTCACACTTAAGTCACAGTAACATCTGGAAAAAAGCGAAAACCTTTGCCAAAACACTTCAAAAATATATTTTACAGTTTACACTGTTGAATTACATACATGGGAATGAAAAAAATGCATTTGTTTGGCTGACCACTTTTGTAAAACGCAACATGTGATTCAAATAGACAACCCCTGTATTAGTTTCAATGAAAAGTACAACTCTTTTTTTTTCTTGTCTTATGTAGTTCGAGCTGAAATATGTAAACAAATGCTAGCCAATCATGTGTTCTATACGCTGAATAGAAATTGTAACTGTGAGACTTCAGACAGAATTAAGAATAAACATTTTTACACCCAAAAGGTACAAAGTTTATTAAAAACACTTAAACTGTACAGTGTAAAAAGGAGATAAAAATCATTAAAAACATAAATTCAACCGTTCAACTTCTCAGTTGCATTTGCCTTATCTTTTGCCTAATGTGTATCTGTAACATACACCACGAGGACAAGGTGAAAAATAAAACAGATTCCTCCAGTTTTAATGAAAAAAAGAAAAAAAAACAAGCAAACACGCATCTTTACATTGTGTTGTTAAATGTAGTTTTAAGGAAAAAAAACTTTGATCCTGTAACATTGTTTACATTAACTTATTTCCAACATTAACTCCATCCTACTTTAACATTCATCTTATTTACACACAGTGTTTGCAGCAAGTCAGAGTAAATACTTAACTCATCTTATGTACAAAGGTTGAAACACTATCTATCTAATGGCACATGCCTCTTCCTTCAAAACATTGAAACAAATACATTAAAGCCACTTCAATATGTCTATAAAAAAACAACTATGTACAATTTTTTAAGACTTAAAACTAATTGCTGCATTCACAAGGCTCCTTTCACATCTATGTGAGTTCACATAGTTGTAAGCAAATGCTACAAAACATGTCATTTTTAAAAATAAACTAGCCCTGAGAGTAGTTTTTCTTCACCTCATTGTTAACTTTTTAATGGCTTTAATAATATAATTTAAAAAACTGTTACCACAACACAAAAATTGTTTAAATATGTCCATTTTATGCCACAACCAAGATTATTCTAAAAAGAGGCTTTAGATGGAAATCACCTCTGAATATTTCCATGACACTTTTGAACCAGCAGAGGGAGACATAAACCCATCAATCTTTTCAGTAGTCACAGTACAGCTCTGTTCATTTTTTTCACATCGTCATTCATATCAAACTATGCAGCCTGCACACTCTGAATTTTAGATCTTACAATTTCAAACTTAGTGGATCCCTTAGCCAGCTTTTCACCTGCCCAAAAAGCAGCACAGGAGCTCTTTCGTGACTCATTTTGATCCACAAAGGATAGTATTTAGGAGTTTACCAGCAGGCGGTTCTAGTGAGGTATGTTTTTGTCTCTGACACAGAGGTCACAGGGCGTTTCACAGCTGGAGGGGCTCAGATGACGACACTGGTGCCACTGCGAGAACTCTTGTCCTGAGAGAGACACACTAACTTTAGATCACTGGCATTTATCACTCAGGATGTTTATTTGTTTGTTTATTTGTTGGATATGTGTGCATTCATCTACATATAAGTGCATTAGAGTGTGTTTATCAACTACAGTTGTGTGTGTCTTACAGTGTAGCGGTCATGCCTCCGGCCTCCTGGTTTCTGTCCAGGTTCGTACTCGGTGTAACCAGGGGGTTTGTCACTCCAGCCTCCGCCTCCGCCTCCTCTCCTTCCTCCTCTCCTACTGCTGCCTTCATCATCAGAGCTCCAGGACCCTCTAGAGCGCCGGGTTGCAGGGGGAGAATAGTTTCCTCTGGACCGGCTGTCAAACAGATCATCCCTGGACCGGGAACGGGGTGGATCCATGCCTCCTCTTGCCCCGCTGCGACCCCGTCCATCTAGTGACTCCTCACTGTAACTCCTGGGGATGCCTCTGGACCGAGGGGGCGAAGGGTACCTCCTGCCGGCTGCTCCTCGATCAGGGCGTCCGAACCCACTGCGGCTGCTCTCGCTGGAGCTTGGGGGGCGAGTCTTGGGTGGAGCAGGTGGCATTCTGCCTGATTGGGGCTCTCTTATTGGCGGGAGTGTGATGACACGGCGCTCCATTGGGCCATCATCCAGGGCGGAGATCATGCTGGGCGGGCCGGGGGTAAATGGGACAGCGGGGCGGATATTCTGAGGAGGTGGGATCTGCTGCATATGTTGTGGTGGAGGCATCTGCTGCATATGGTGAGGTGGAGGCATCTGCTGCATATGGTGAGGTGGAGGAGGCTGGGACTGCAGGAAGAGGACACCACAAGAAAAATCAAGTTTAATGTGAATGCAACCAACGGCAATCAAAGTACAACACTACTGCCCTGTTAGGATTTTGGAGACAAAAAAAGAGCTCACTGTTTGGAAAGAGATTTTTTTTTATTGCTGAGATGTTTAATGTCCAATGGTGGTGTATAGCCTCTCCTAAAATAATGATTCCTGTTTACAATGCCCATATAAGTTAATACTCTGTGATAAAACACTTACCTGTACAGTTAAAGATTAAAGGCACTATAAAACAGAAGCCAGGGTCAATAATCTTCTTTATAGCTCTACTTTTTAATCCTTGACTTTTATTGTGTTTGTTTCACTTTTCATGTCAACAACCATGTGGGACATTGAGCAGTATACTACAAAAGTTCTATGTTATGTCCTTAACTTCATGTCTTTGTAGCTTTTATCTTGTTTTTATGTCCTGAGAGTCGTGATTCATATGTATGTTACTCAAGAAGTAATGCATTACAGAAACAGAAGTATTAGAATCAGCATTGACAGCAGTATTTAGGGTTTACATACAAACAAACAAATCAGAGTGAGACTAAATAATCTGATGCTCTTTGTTTCCTTAAACAACACATGAGAAGATGGGAGGTTACATACCTGCAGCAGGGGAGTGTTCATGTCCATCCCCCTCACCTGGCTCTCAAGGTAATCAAGCATCTGATTGGTGTTGGCAGGGGTAGTGTTGCCATGCATGCTTGGAGGGGGCATACTGTAAGCAGAGGACTGAGGAGGAGGAAGGGGCATCGGCTTCATGGGGATGCTTTTACCTGACACAGACCCTGAGGAGGAAAAACGTCACGTAATAAAATTAGGATAGAGAAACGTTTTACTGGAGGTTTACCTTGGTGTGTGTGTGTGTGTGTGTGTGTGTGTGTGTGTGTGTGTGTGTGTGTGTGTGTGTGTGTGTGTGTGTGTGTGTGTGTGTGTGTGTGTACCTGCGTAGAGCAGTGGGTTCATCTGTGAGGAGGATACGTGGCTCATTGGTCCATAAACCGGCTGTCCTCCAACCCAGGGAGCCATGGCCCTCTGAGCCTCCTTCATCATACGATGCTGCATGACCGCTGAAAGATGAAAACAGCATGTTCATGTTAACATTCATCAGCAAAGGAAAGTGAACAGTCTGTCTCTCTGCACATTAAAGGGTCTTTTATATTACGTGGGAAATTTGCTTTGTATCACACAGAGGAGATTTCCAAAGCATTCATCTGCACCTTGGTGAGAAGAGGGTTGAAAACCATCAACTCCACATTGGACATTTCTTTCTTTCTGCCGAAGGTCATCAAACTAGACAACGTTGTGGAGCAGCTACTCCTTAGAAACTCTTTCCTGTCTACAAACCCTTGAGGGAGCAACAGTAAACACTGCAGAGCAAAGGAGTTGCTGAACAGCGGCTCCTTGACGGACTGGTTTATGGTCTTAAACAGAATTTATAAAGTTAAAAGTGCAGAGAAGTTATTTGTTAGTGCAGCTGTTCATGTGACCAGGAGTCTTCTTCCTCAATCTATAAAAGAGAACAATATATCTAAAAACTCAGGAAGTCTGGCAAGAGAGCTACAGCCAAAGTTAGATTCAACTAAACTCCAAACTCAATTTGCAAAGTGCTGAGCTGCAGATTTTATCACACTGTGACTAAAATGCCTGAGAGGGAACTTGTCTAGACCTGCACGGCCAAGAGCAGTGACACTCTGTTAAAAGTTTTAAGAGAGTAATGTTCATTTTCAAGTTAATTAAACTAACCAATTGAAAGACTCAAACCTCTCTAAGCTATTCTGATTACACCTCATTTTGTTAAAAGAAAATTGTGAAAAATTAAGGTGACTTGTTGATAACCTTTTCCATCAGATCACCTGAAGCTCAAATAGAGACAGTTTTATTAATGCTTCTTGCTATTTACCCTTTTCAGGACAGCAGCACTGCTGAGGGCAGCAGGGACAGCGAACGTAGCAGCAGCAGACATGAGGGCAGCACTGGCAGCAGCAGATACAGATGAGGAGGATGAGGAGGAGAGCTCCGATAACGATGAACAACACGGTCAACCAGTCTGAAGGAGGAGAGAAAGAGGCACACTTGTGAGACAAAAGACACAACCTGTCGTCAAAGTGTCTGTACTTGATTTTGGGGATGACCCGCAATGACTTACAAAGAGACATAAAAAAGCACAAATACAGAACGGTTTCAGAGGTATTGTACATTTTAGTGATTTTTGTTATTTTAGTTCTGTTTTCTTACGGTAAACGATGAGTTTGATTTCTTTGTCGGAGTCCCCTGATGTGTCTCCAGGAGCTTGGACGGTGCAGAAGTACACCCCGTTGTCCCACCACATCACCTCAGTGATCACCAGGTCCGCACCTGCTCAGACAGACACTCCAATTCTTAAGTTCAAGTTACATTTAAAGCAATTTTTTAAACAACCCAAGTGTTGCCCTGAACTGATCAAAGCCACATTTAATCCCAAGACTCAAACCAATTCTTCATCTTCTTCTTGTCACAGCAGCTTTAAGGCTGACTGACAGTGTTTGCATAAACTTACTGTTTTGGATAGTGATCCTGCGCTCACGGTACTCTGCTCCCAGCGTCGGCTCATTGCTCCCTTTCTTCTGGATCACTGTGCGCACTGTGCGCTGTCGATCTGGACAGTCATTGGATGGATCCTGTCCCAGCTGGAGTGCAGACTGGTACGCTGCATAATAAGGAGCAAAATGTTTCATCAAGAAGATTTTATGCAACAATACAACAATGCTACATCTCTTTTTTTATATATACTGTAAGGTTAATTTGATAAAGATTGAAGCGTCTTCATTTTGAAGCATCATTATGTGCACCAGCCATGCAGGATAAACTGTTTTCTGCAGACCATGTACTGTATAGTTATCAGTGAAGACAGGGAATTATGAGAAAAATTATTATGAGGAGAGGGAAAGCTATTCAAAAAAAAAAATCAGGTTATTTCCAACCGATCTGCTTTATTTATACAGCACATTTTAAAAGACATTCAAGTCTTTGCAGAAATTTAAAAAAAACATCAGGAGGAAATAAATAAAAGCGAGTAAAAAAACATTTAAACTGAAATAAAATAAATGAAATAAAAACACAAAAGCATAAAAGAAATAAAAGTGGTAAAAGGACCATAAAAGCAAAAAAGGACAAAGATCACACAATTCTCATGCTGAACTAAAAGCGAAAGCATAAAAATAAGTTTTAAGACGTGATTTAAAAGTGGAAAGAGTGGGGGATGTTTTAATCTCCAGTGGCAACTCGTACTGTATCGGCATACTTTATAACTTAAATACAAATTGGCAAAAGGTCTATAAAACAACGAAGGTAAAACACAATCTTGAATCTTTGCACGATTTAAGTTTTGCTTCAAAAATTCTAAATAACATAACTTTTCTCGCTTCTTTTCCTCTCCTTTGTGTTTTACCTGTGGAGTAGTACTCCAGCACAGGGTCCTTGCAGAAGGACTTGTACTTCCAGGTGACCAGGACATCCTGAAGGTTTGCAGAGGTGGAGAAGTCACAGCGAAGGGTCACTGAGGCAAACAGAGCTGTGCTGCGCTCCGTCTGGGGGACATTCACCTGAATACACTCGGACACTGTGGGGAAGAGATGGTTTCATACATTAGTTTGGTGCTGAAGAAAAAGACTGCATTTGTGTTGTAAAAGACCCTGAAAAAAAGACACAGCAAGGGAGGAATTTCTTTAAAAGTTTGCTTAAAAGCGAAACAATGCATGAGAGGGTTTCTCACTGTGGAGGAGTCCATTTCAAAAAGTGGCTGAACCAGAAAAACAGGTGTCACAGACAAAGACACAGGAAACAGCTTACTGTGAAACTACCTACCACACATTCAAGAGCTGGAATGAAACCTGCTGAGTTTAAGTGTCCCCAAGTGTTTACAGATCTCAATTTAACACTGACCACAAACAATCAATAAAATCTGAGGTCTACTGTAAGACTAAGAGTGAGTTAAAAACAGACAGGGTGACATTGTTCCTGTGGAAAAGCAGCGTAAGAGAATAAAAAATTAACCCTTTATATTTTTTAAAAGAGTGAAACCTTAAGAAGAAAGACTTTTAGCTTAAGCTGGACTCCATATACAGTATTTAGGCCAACGAACCTGACATGCATCACTGTGTCTGATAAACAAAACCAGTCATGTGACCGAAACCTCCTATTTGGTTCATTTTTACAGCGATTTTAACCAAATAACAGCTTCACTGTAAAAAGTGTGTCGAGACAGCTTGTTTTTTTCTTTACAGCATGAGGTCCATATGTATAAGAAAATGGAAATTACCTTTCAGAAGCGACAGCAGGAGAACCGCAGCAGGTAGGCTCAGCATGATGACGGTGCAACACACCTCCGAGAGAGAAGTGTGGGACAATCCTCCTCTACAAGAAACAAGTGCTCTGGAAAAAAAAAAAAGTAAATTAAAAATAATAAAATAATAAAAAACACTGCCGTTTATTCACGAAAAAACACTACACACAACCGTTCAGCGTTTGTCTGTGTGTGTTTGCCGGAACAGTATCTACCTGAGACTTCTTGACTCATCTCTGGCCACACCCCGAAACAGGTGCCTCCGTCATGACGTAGCCACGTGCACCAAACTACCAAAATCCCCCTTTAGACCAATAAATAAGCGGGTACACATTAGGAGTAGTGTCAGTATAAGGATGAGCCTACACAAATACATGTTATCCTGTCGAGGTTATTGACTATGTGTATTTCTCTGATTAGTGAGGTTGTGCTATTTCTAGTTGAGTAACCTCATTCATTAGTGTCAGGGTTACACAATAAAGGATGTTGCAGAAAGAAGCTGGGAAGCCACTTCAAATTACTGAGTTAAGACTTTATTTATTATCTCTCATAGCAGATAATTAAGGTCAATCCAGGGGAAATCTTAAACCAGAAAGACCATTTACAACAGGGGTGTCAAACTCAACCACTGCAGGGGCCATAATCTGGATTTAAGTCTAACCTGAGGGTCAATGTTTAACCCAAACTGTCAGCCTCCTTTTTAAAACATATATAACAAAATCAACAATGATTATAAACCACTTGGAAATTCAAAAAGTAAAAGAGATAAATTCAAAGAAAAAAATCCAATAGATTAGTTCAGAAGATCAGAACACGATATTAATAATATAAAAATAATGCTTTTAAAGAGAAAACACATGAGGAGAAAGTTGAGATCATAAGTTTGAAAGGTCAAAATGTGAGATCATTTTGAAATCAAGAGTTTAAAGTCAAAATATGACTTAAAATTTAAAATTGGAATCTAAAGGATTAAATGACATAAATCTAAATACTGATTTGAAAAAAATCAAAGCACAAAATAAAAAGTAAAATCATATTTGACTCGTAATCCTGAGATGCAAAACTGGAAATATGGATAAAACACAATTTTTTCCCTGCATTCTTGACTGTTTATCAAATCTTCCTTACTCTTTACTTTCCCAGATTTTCATGGTTTATTAAGGATATTTTAAATAGTGGTGCTAAAGTTAACATTATTATCCTGAAGGAAATCTGCAGACTTCATACTGGTGGGTCAATAATAATACAAATATGATACGATCTCATGGGCCAGATATAATTGTTCCGCAGGCCAGATTTGGCCCCGGGGCCTTGAGTTTGACATCTGTGTTTTACAGTGACAAATGGGTTTCAGTGGGAGAGGCACAGAAAGTATGTGCTTTTTAAAATGTGGTGACCTATGTTTTGGTTGTATTCACATTGACTTTTTTGAACCTCCCATAGTTATGTTCTGTATTACTGTCACCAACTGTATTTCAAAATTTCTTATCGAGGCCTTTACTTTTTTTCTTTTGTTTGCTTTTTAGGTCCTCGTTACTCTTTGCTTTTATAAGAAGTATTAGCTCTGTTTTTACTGTGACAAAAATGTGTAATGCATGCTGGGTAATAAGGTTTAGTAGGTGTTTGACAAAGGCAAAAATTAAGAGTCATTAAAGTCAGTATCTGAACTCAAGCAGGTTAAAGCTCCAGACTACTTGTGCTGCGGTTTCTCACAGTATTTTAAAACCCAGTAGCCTCGTGGACCAGGTGTAGGTAACATGAGAGTCTGAGCTTATTGACAGATGTCATTAGAGGGTGTTGTGTTTTGTGTTTGTGTCAGTTGCCTTAAGGCAACAGACCACTCAGTTTACATCTTTCATAGCCACATGTTGAGTATATTTTCTTTATACAAAAATCATTCACAATGTTAATTTGTCAGTTTAATTGTAGCAAATTGTCTATGAAATAATTGATCATGCTCTGAAAATGTATAATTAGAGTCAGGAGTTTTCTACTCTTGCATGTGACCACTAGATGTCAGCCTAAGGTTGATTTTCTTCTCATTTCGACTCTGGCTCTGCAGATTCTCAGAAGTGTTTACAAACTGTTGAATCTCTGAAGGATGGAAAAGCTTTTGAAACATGTCCTTGCCCAGAGTGTATCTTTATCTGCATGTAAATGTGAATACCTCTGTGTCGAGTTAAATGACTTGTCCGAGTCCTTCAAATCGTCTCACATTGTTTTACTTGCAGGCCAAACACACTGCGCACCTCCAGCCCCTGAAACATTTTTTTCCCTCCACTGGAAATCCAGCCAAAATCCACTCTGAGCTTCCCTCTTATTCTCTCTTACATCCTGTCCTTCTGCTGAGGCCTTTAGGCACAACCTCGGCTTCATTCTCCAGAATGCTTTCATGATTACAATGCAGGGTAGGTAGATTAGAGGCGAATGAGTTCAAACTTTGTATTCACTTGCACTAAAATTATTATTTGCATACTGAATCACTGAACCTGAATATAAATCAAACAACTGTCATAAAAAATAACTGAAACAGCACAGCAAAAATAAAATTGATCAGGAATTGAGGATTATCTGCACCGATTATGAACAAATGAAGTTCAAATCATGTTTCAATACTGTATAACTCTTCTCCACAGCTCTTTAGCCGCATATGTTGTACTTTTAATTCCACATTGTTCTGACATCTTTGCAGATCAAAGCTTTTTAGTAAATATTAGAAAATGTAATCGAAAAATGGTGTATTTTTTTTTTTTTTACATTTTTGCTACTTTTACCTGCTCAAACATCAAAGTAACACGTACACCTTTATGCATTAATATTCCAATCATTCAGATTAATAGGAATCATTCTACATGATGAGTAGTTTTTGCTTTGATACTAATATTTCTGTAAAACTCTGTTTGCATAACTTTTGCTCATAGGGGAATATTTCTACACTGTGTAATACCATTTAAACAGAAATCATGTCCAAGTACATCTTCCAACAGAGCTTTTTAATGTGTAAATTTTTCCTTTTATGTCCCCAAATAACTTAATTACTTTATCACTGGTATTTTAACTGGATTTACTTCTACAGTCTCCACTAAGCTGCTGGATGGAGTCTTAGGTGCTGATTTGAGCTCAAAAATCACCAGTAAAAAACGGAAACAGGAGCAGTTTCAAAGAAAACACACCATCACACTGCTGTACGGTGATGTCATGTCCTCCTGCTGATTTTTCTGTAAAACTCAGGAGGGAGTTGTTCCACAACATTCCTGACATTTCTTCAGCTATGAGCAGTCAGTGTCTCAGCCAATCCTCCCATTACAAACATGAGCACAGATACACAAACAACCCCCCCGCACACACAGATACTACAGGATGACACATAAACTACAGAAAGACCCAAAAACTGTGAGATTTTTTTTCCCTTTACAAGCTTCATTATGATAGAAATATTTCTTTAAAAGGCAACCACGTCCAGTCTGAAGAATTCAAGCTCCAACTTCGTAAAAAAAAAAAAGCGATTCTACAAAATAAAAGTCCTGCCTTTAAACATTTGCTGCTGTCTGTTTATCTCCCCTTAGTTAGTTTAACTGATCCCTTTGTAACGACAAAAAACACAGTTTAGAAAAAGTTTCAAATGTTTTTTACCGGGCTTACTCCACTGCCTCTCTCTAGAGTTAGAAAATCAATAAAAGTGAAAGCGCTCATCACTCAAAATCAACAACCCCAGGAGTCTTACATTAAGGATCTACTATTCCAAATGATGCTGCTATATCTATAAAAGTTGACCATGCAGCTGTCTCTGTAATAAGATTTCTTAAGCATGACTTGATGAAAAAAATTAAGACTATTTTCATATGAAACCTTCTTTTATTAGTTCTGCTGAAGTTCGTTTGTTGATGAACAGTTTCGCTCCTCTGGTCGTGACTCCAAACAGCACACAGGCTGTTCTTAATAAACAGATACTTTGTGGACAAAAGTTGTGTCACATATTATTTGTGTGGATGACAGAAGTGCTGCGATGCAGAAATATGTGTGGTTGAGCTGGCAGAGCTGATGTGTGAGTTTTGACGCAGCTGTGTGGCAAAGACAGGCAGTCTGTGACTCCAACAATGAACAAAGACGTGAGTCATACTGCATTACACATTGTCTCCTTTACAGAAAAGTAAAGAGTCATCTCTCTCTCTCTCTCTCGCACACACACACGCACACGCACACACACTGTTTAGTACCAGACAGAAGACAACACAAAAGATAAAAACTTAACACTGACTTTTAACTTCTCTTAAGATGATCCAAATGAGAGGCAGGATTGAAGAAGTTGTTTTAACGCCGTCATGGAAGAAAAATTAAATGATTAGACTGATGAATTTTTCAAAACTCAGGTGGCTGATGTGTTTTGTTACCTGTTATGGGCCTGTGACTGATGTTAAATCATTAAGGTGTTGGTTAAGTCCTGGACTCAACAGAGATTAGAAAAGGCTGAATTACAGAGGTCAGTAATAAACTTCAAGACTTACTCTTCTGTACACAATAACACTGAAAGGCTTAGAAAACACAGTTATTTACAAACTATAACATCCATATTACAGAAAACACATAAATAGTTCTCATTATAAAAAATGTCCCCATGCTGCAGTACAAAAATCGATCAAAAGCAGGAGGCAGATCAGGGTTTGAAAAAGTATAATTTTTACTGGGTCTTCGACTCTCAGTGAAAATTGTTACTCACTGCAAACCTTAATGGCAGACTGTGAACACTGACACACACAGTGGGACGAAATAATGTCACTGCATCATGATTACTGCAAATGCTGCAACAAATACCGGTCATACTAGGTCAGAGGCAGGTCTGCAGGATTAGTCTGAACCTTCATTAGTCTTTCACATGTAGATTTTTTCTTCTTTTTCTTGGTATTTTTTTTTGTGCTTTTGCCTTATTTACTGCTACATACTCAGCTATGTTAACCAGCTGATATTTCACTGTTTTGTGATGCTTTTGGAGAGGTGGGAGGTCAGACATTTTTTACAACTAGTCTACGATCCATTTCACATGATAACTTAACCTTCTAAGTGAAGGTCTTGTGAAAATTTGGGGCCTTAAATGCAGACTGGAAAAGATTGAGAAACTGTACTGATATGAGAGAGACAGTCATGGAGCTGCAAAACCGACACAAGAACAGAGGTGCTGCTTTTTTATGTCTGAGGTACAGCTTTAGTGCTACTTTATCGTACAGTGACTGCCTTAATATTACTTGAATGGTACAACAATAACAGCAACAATGGCACCTCTTTGGCTTAGGCAGAGGAAGCGATGTCAGGTGGAGAAAATGAAATATTTCAAAGCTTTAAGCTGGAAAGAGTTTAATAGTCTAGCTTCAAAGCTGCACCCTTAAACTGCAACTGTATTTTTTAGAACATAAAAAATACTATGATAGGAGGAGGTATTTTTTCACTACAGTAGTCACTTTAAATTTGATCCACAGCAAACAAACATAATCTAGGGCAGGAAATCTCCTTGCCCTACCCCCTCGGGCCAAGCACCAAATTTGGGGGGACAGAGCCGTCTCCGCTGCCGCCCCCACCCTGTGGAATTCACTCCCCAAACCCATCCGAGACTGTACAGACCCCCATACTTTCAAATCACTCATAAAAACACACCTTTTTAAATTGGCTTTTAACCTGTGAACTGTTCTTTTATTGTCTTTTCATATTGTGTCTTTTTTAACCTTTTGCATCGTTAGTTTTATTTCTCAAAATTTTCTGAATTTTAAAATTGTGTTTTTTATTTTATTTTTTTCTTTGTAAGGTGTCTTTGAGCAGCTGTAAAAGCATATTTTAGATAAAATTTATTATTATTATTAAAATGCTCAATGCAGCTTTAGGAGTTACTGTCCCTGTCCACCGTCTCTGTAAGCATCAACATCCAGCACCACTTCCAGCTTCAGCTAACGTTTCAGTCTCAGTCTGAGTTAGGTGCATTAGTCCCTGAAAATGTTACTGAATGACACACTGTGTTTATTGTCAAATAACTGAGGCTACAATATGTCCTTGATAGTAATGGTGTTGTCATACACCTTCTTTTCAACAGCTGAGCTGTTTTAATGCAGATAGTGACTATCATCAAATGGAAATGAATGAGCTCATTGTTCCGGGAGCGTAAAGCGCGTCTCATCACTTCAGGCCTTTTTCTAAAGCGACATGAGGAGACAGACAGTGTCCTGCAGGGAGGGACAGTCCAGGTCATACACCCGGCCAGCATTAGTCCAGTGTTAGTGCAGCTGAGAAATATACGAGGCCACCAGTGACAGAAACTGAACGGGGATGACTTCATCACTCAGTGACGTCGCAGGCAGGAACTCCAGTAACAGTCTCCAAAGGAAAAGCGTCCTCAAAGTGTTCATTTCAGCTTTCCTCCAGGGTCAGTTGTATTTGCATAGATTTTCAGTCCAAACATGTTTCACTCATTCTTCCATCAGCTGTCATGTAGTTTCTCTTAAGTGTGCTTCAAGTGCTCAGTCTGTGTGGCTTCATCCTCTCCCTCAGACGATGAGGGAATCCCGGCTAAGGAGAGTGCTCTGGTGGAGACAGAAAAGTGTGAGTGATTAAAACAACAGACAGTTTATACATTTGGACACTTTTCTTTTTTAGTGAGATGAGATAATAAAAGAGATAAACATTAGCCAAACAGAGTTATGTTGGGGAAGTAGAACCTGGGACAAAATGCATCACAGTGTCTTCTCTGTATAATTTGAGGATTTGATTCAAGCCTCTCTCAGCTGGTTCTGCTGGATAAATTTCAGCACTTCATGTTGGAAACATTTTTGGCCCAGGTTTGAGAGGGAGGGACAGTTATGAATGTTACTCGGGGTAATTATATACAAAACAGAGGGGTCTACCTAGCTTTCACTGTGGTAGCATCTGAACCTGACCTGTCAAAGGCACAACAACAACACTTACTTCAGGCCTACAAACCTTCTTTAAACGGTCAGACGCATTTCTCAACCTCAGAGCTCAGAAAACGTGGAGAGATCGACAAAAAAGGTTCAAGTTTTCTGTACCACACAGCTTGGAGCTCCTTCCAAATGTGCCCTAATCCAGTTCACATGACACCTTTAATCTCTGAGCGAAGGGGCTGCAGACATTTTGGGTCGTAAAAATGAGGTCAGAGGCCTAAAAGGTTGAGAAACTACTGCGATGCAAACAGCAACAGCACATGCTTACTGCACAAGCTCACGTGGGGCTTTTTTCATTGTTAACGGGCAAGAATCATGACATCTTACTGATCTGTTTCTTTTAGCTTTGTGTGAGAAAAAACATCTCTAGGAACCTTAAATAAAATTTCTCCATGCCATCGAGAAAAGAGGATTATTTGAAGCTTAATCCAGGATCATAAAACCCTCCTAATAGCCATGAATTTGATATTTTTCGGCCCAGTTAGTTTAGGAACCTCAAGAATAAACAGAGGATGAACTAGAGTTCCCTTTGTGTTCATGTTGCGTTACACAGAGCATTGAAGATGGTGCCAATAAAATCATATAAACTTACTTTAAAAAGACGCAATTTGAAAGACATTTTTAAAAAACAACAGTCCTTGTATTTACAAATGTGATACCAATTTAATTTTAAAATGAGAAACTTCATTTCAACATTTTTATACAGCAGAGGAAATGTTAAACTTTTGCCCAAACTGGGATTGTAGAGCCACCCAGAACATTTTGTCTGTGTTTGACAGATAATTTATGTTTGACCCTGCAAGCTAAGCTAACAGTTCAAGGAAAAACGACCTGAGCAAACTTTCCAACCCTCTCGGGTCAGGCTGCTGAGCACCTCAAAGGTTGTAGGAAAATGTCTCTCTGTTTAAAACACCTTGCTAGAGTCCTGGAATAACACACTGAGCACCAAACAGCATGTTGTTAGCATTTATCTGGTAGACATCTTCATAAATTTCCTGTACCTGATATTAAACTAAAGGTGATGCTGTTGATCTTCGACCAGGATCATGTTTAGAGTGATTTATCGACTCAAACGTCACTCACCACTTTACGGCTCTTGTCTCTGGGTTCTTCTCTGCGACCGGGTAGGGAGTGAACGGGGGCCGGAGAGGAGCGAGCGTTAGCAGGAGGTGGCCGAGGGGATGGCCTGTCAGTTCTGTTACGATCTGTCTCTGAATAAGAAGGCAGTGATTCCACCTCGGGCCTGTTACTAGGCGAGCGGCTGTGCTGCCGGCTGGATTCCCCGCTGCTCTTTTTGGAGCTGCCTCTTGAGGGCGTGTCTGAATCCTCCTCGCCTCGGGCCCCACCTTTCCCCTGGCTGACCCCTCGCAGCTTCGCCTTGCGCTCCAGCAGCTTGTTCAGGAAGGTGCTGTCGTAGTCCTTCTCTTGAGAAGAACTCGACGGAGGACTGACTCTGGGAGGAGGCGGGACAGGACGCTCGCTGCCCCAAGTGCCCCTCCTCTTTTTAGGTGAAGACAGCGGGCTTATGTTGTGTCTGTTCTTCTTGTTTCTCCTGGTGTGATCTTCACGGTCGCTGCTGTCTTCAAGCTCATTTTCATCGCTGTGATAATACTGAGCAGGACAGTCCCGATAGGAAGGATACCGACTGAACTCCTGAAGCTCCATCTCGTACTCGCCTCTTTCTGCTTCTCGTACGTCTGTCACTCTGGTTCCTCTCTGCTTGTATGAAGCAGCAAACTCCTCCAGCTCATCCAGTGAGCCAGTCCGGCCTTCAGGGCGGTACGTCTTTCTGTGAAGATGCTCTGATCGGGGGTTCCACCTGCAAAAGGAAACACAAGGCAGAGAGAAACAGGGAATTGATGCACTGTATATGGAGTTTTCTGCAGCCTATTAAGTATTACATTAAACAGGCCGCAGCTCTTCTTCCTTTGTGAGCTGTTCATTTGACTTTTATTTACTTCATGCAGAAAAAATTTGGATGAAAAATCCAATCAGAAAAACTTTTATTTCCTAAGCTAGAAATCCTCTGCAGAGTGCGAAGTCCTTGGTCATGTAAGGTTTTGAGTAATCTTTTTATCACAAAGACTTTGCTCAAAATAATCCCACTCAAAGTCCAATAACAAGAGAAACCATGGAAAAGAGGTCTGATCGGAACAGTCTGATTCAAACAAAAAGCAGCAGTCCTCTCTGAACATGAAGACGGAGGTAAGAAAGAAATCAGTAAGCTTTTCTCCTGCCTGTGTGATTGTAGAAACAGTAACACTCAAAAAGAAGTCTCTGTACCTCTTGTGGTTTTCATCATCGCTGTGAGTCTTCTGCCGTTGATTACGAGGAGCTCCCTGGGACTGTGAAGAGGACGGAGGGTCATCACTGTACCGCCGTGGAGGAAGGGGCTCATCCTGACACCGTCGGGGCTCTGAGTCGGGGTCATCGCGATACCGTCGAGGTGAAGGAGGATTTTCCCGGTAACGCTGCGGCTCTGGACTGCGGGTGTCATGGTAGTGCTGACGTTCAGGCTCAGGCTCGTGGTCAGGGATGGCCGGCAGAGCTTTCTTCTGGACGTTTCGGTATGTTTGACGAAAGCCAGTTTCTCCCTCATGGAGGGAGCTCAGCTCAGACAGGTTACAGGCTGGATGGGTCAGAATGAAAAAAAAATGGTTGAGGCAAAGAAATGAACCATGAAACAGATCATTACTCCAACAGGAGAAGAACAATCATTAGGAAGATCCTGCAGTGCAGAAAAAGGAGATCAGAGTCATCAGCTGCAGGAGAAACTGTTGAAGTGAAATGTGTGGAAACATATGCTTTAGTGTAAGTAAGCATGCACACCTATTACTGAACAACTTTGAACAAAAAGGAAATCTAATATAAAGAGAGCTTGAGCAGATACACATGGCAAGGGAAGATCGAGAGAATACAAAGCCTGAAAGAAAGAAGAAAAGGTAAAGATCATGCAGCATGCGTTGTCTAATGATCGGATGAACATGCTCTGAGAGATCCTGGCAGCAATTTGAAGAAGAAATCCACGGCACGGGTTCGGGAAGCTTACACTGGTGGCTGATGGACCTGGCAGGGTTGAAGTGAGCCAGTTGTTTCTCTACGTACTGGAGCACTCTGAGGGAGTCCTGCTCCTGAGGGGTCGGCACGCGGTAGGGAACCCCTACAGCATGCATGGGCACTGCAGATACACACCTGACTCATGAGCAGGGAAAACTTCAGTCTGTCTTTGTGAAGGTTCATGTGCTGTGTGTGGACTTCTAATGTTTCTAATCAAAACTGGTGAATCACAAGAACTAACAGTAAGACTAAGCACAAAAGTACAAAACATGACCCAAAATCTTGACCTACAGCAACTTCATCGAACACTGACACTGAAAAACTGATAGGTCACTGCTCCTGAAAGAGACCTCACCTGTTGCGAGTATGCTGCCATCAGAAGGAGTGACAGTCGACATCTTGTCCACCAGGGACGGTGGGGCAATAGGAACCATTGTTGGGACGCCAGTGACAAAGTATGGAGGGTAAGCAGGTGACTGAGGGGTGGAGGTACCCGTCTTTATACCCTTACCTGCTTCATATACTGTAAAAAAAAAAATCAAATTAACGAGAAACCATTTAAACTTTTCAGTAAAAACAAAAACACTCTCCAAAATGAGTTTGAGTTTTTGTCCGTGGATCTGTACTCACAGTGTCGAGGGCAGCAGCATGTGTCAGGGCAGCACCAGCAGCTGACGTAGCAGCAGCAGGAGTGAGGACAGCACTGACACCAACAAACTCCAACCAGCAGCAGGAATAAGACACTGCCCAGTGCCACTGCAGCCACAAACACCCACTCTGGAAATACACACGGAGGGGAAAACACTTCAAGTAAATAAAGACTCATACATACTGACACGAGAACAGTTTGGTTTGATCAGATCATACCAAGGATGTAAGTATTACTTCAAGGAAAAGATAAAGTAATGATCATAAATGTTCTTCCTTGAGCTGCGTCACCCCCATAGCAGTCTGTAATGGACTGGTCTAGGTCTCGCTACAAACAAGTAGCTGCTGGAAGAGAGTAGGTGAGATGTGTTTAGTCTCTTTGCTAAAGAAATTAGGCAAAGCTAAAAAGAGGCTTGGTGGGTAGTGCTGTGGCTTGGACCCTATATGTACTGTTGATGAAGTTAGGTGCTGTTCTGAGCATTATTTGTGCCTACAGAGTGGCGTTTTGTTTGAGGTTTGTTTATAGCTCCTCAGACCGCTGTGTATTGCTATCTGCGGTCATTACCAAAGTTGGTCTAACTAGAGAAGCAAGCGGTCGGCAACATTCATCTCTCAATGGGGTGTCTAACTCGATGTTTTGGTATGGTTGACCCTAATTTAATTTTACGACGGAATATCCCTTTAATGTGATCTTTGTAGGAAACAGGAGGCTCAAACTCTGACTAAACACAGACAATTACCCCCCCAATACTTGAGCTTCACTTGTGGGGAGGAGGCAGCTTTGTCTGCAAACATGTGTCTTTGACAGGACACAGAATAAATACAATCTTTACAAGAGAACAAGCGAGAAAAGAAAAAGGATTTTACTCATAATGTTGGAGCATTCAAGAGAGGAAATCAGTGATACAGCAAGTAGAAGAGATAAACTAGATGTATCTGTCTATGGGGACGAAGCAAAGGAAAAGGAAGGAGAGGGCAGATAAGGAAATCTCTAACAATGTAAAACCAGAAACAACATCTTCTCTCTCTGCACTCACATACACAAACTCTCTCACACACACAGGAAATCTGATTCTGCCACAGGAAGGAAAGGGACAGTTTACATAGCTCTGTAAGATACTGAGAGTTTGGCTGTGACAACAAATTAGCTTGTAACGTGATCTGATTTGTAACCGTTATCACCTCTACAAATACACAGACACACACATACACCACGACTGCAGAAAGCACTTTACTTTTAGACTTTTCAGGGAACTGTGGGAGTCAGTTTGGATAACAAATGGTGCTGCTGCTCCACGAACACCAGAGATAAGCGTGCAGAAACCCTCCTGCATGAGTGAATCATTTCTTCTTATTGAAGCTTCATTCATCCATCATATTCCCACAAACCCTGATAATTAAAAAAAGTATTACTGGAATTTGACTTGACCATAAACAAACCTCCCTCCTTCTCATCACTTCTTTTTTACTGGGTCGTGTCCAAATAATGTAGGATGACATGCTAACCACAGCCATAAATAACCATAATGACTATAATAGCTGTTTTCCAGCACAGGGAACTCATCTAAGAGGGAGTGATGACCATCTCATTATTAGACAGGGTGTGTCGATCTGTTGAGCTGAAAACCACTCTGGTGTCAACATTAGCAAGGGTCATTGTAGCTGTTGTATTACATTTGCTTACATATGAGTAGGGAATGTCCGACAGTATCAAAGCTGTTAGTCATTACCAAAGGAGCACATGTTTAAGAAACAAGGAAAGAAATGTCAATATGGTAATCATCCTCCTGATTCATGGGGTACAGTTATCATATCACTTGGACATTTTGATTTTGAAATAATGCAGCTCTTTATAAAAAGATTCCCCTTTCATATTGACTCGCTCTGTGAATACTCCATTACCCAGCATGGTGGTGCTAATGCTATCAACTCTGCACTAAATCTTCTGGTGTCAGCTAAGTGCAGAATTCCTCATCCTATTCTTATTTCAATGCTAATCAAATGTGGTACTGTAGCATATTGTGTCATAAGATAAGATAAGAAAAAAAAACTTTATTGATCCCTGAAGGAAAATTCAAGGCAAACATATCATAGTGTACAAAACCATAACAAAATGTTCCATAAAATAACAAATGGTATGGATTAGTATGACAAGTTTGTATTTCTCATCATCTCATCCTACTGTACAGTATAATATAGAATTTCATTTTATCATATTGAATCTTATCATGTTGTATTATGTTGTGATGTGTAATAATGTAATGTATTGTATTGTATAGGACTGTTTCATGTTGTATAGTATCATAATGTTTTGTATTGTATCTTGTGGTACTGTATTGTATAGAATCAAACTGTATGGTATGATAACTTCTCCCAGTGTTTCATGTCATATCGTGCCATAATCTCATGTATCATATTGTAACTTTTCATATCATATCATGAATTGATAATCCATAAAACAATCAACAATTTTAATCTCTCATTACAAATTATTGAATTTCCCTTTAGGGCTAAATAAAGTTCTTCTTATCTTATCTTATGTTAATGTTATGTATCATATTGCACCATAAGGTATCATATTGAATTGCATTGTAACTTAGTAAAGTTTTACTGTATTGTAACTCATTATAATTTACACTACTGTATTGCTTTTAGTTGATGTATGCTATGGAATCATATCATACCATATTATATATTGATTGTATCATGAGTGACTCTGTGATTCCCACCCCTATTAAAAAGGGGGTTTAAGTCTAGATTTAATGTTTGGCCCTATTTTGTTAGAACAAGGTTCATGACTGAAATCTCAGGTGACACTTTTCTCAAACTGTGAGGGAGAATCGTTCCCGGGGACTAACCCCAACTACCGCCATCTAACATGGTTGAAGCAGTTAGTAGGGTTAGTGTAAATAGGAAGCACAAGGTTAGGGGGAGAATACATTATGCCCCTACCTGGCATAATCTTCAAATCAAAGTCTGGCAGGAGATCTTCAGGCACCCAAGAAAAACCTGGAGAGAGACAGAGCAGAGGAGGACAGGAGAAGGAATGGCGTTGACATACATGATTGATTCAAGCTATCGCAGCCGCATGCATGAAGAGAGAATCAAGACAAAAGAGCGAGACGCAGAGAGAATAGAGACGTAGATAGATAAAGAAAGCAGACAGGTCCACAGCAGCATGCATCAGAAAACGTCCAGGTCATGTTCCAGAAAGTCTTCATATCAGAGCGCTGTGTCAGCAGACTTATCATCTGATTCCTGATATTGAAAGCTGAGGGGTTGTTTTTTCTGGTAAAAAGACAGACTGGAACATGAATCATTCTCATGAAGAAAACATGAGGAGCTGTGAGTAATGTTACATGCAGAGCCGCCAGAAACACAAGATCTGAACATTCCCCACATCTACAGCCAGCGAACAGACCAGCGAGAGACACTCTGTTCTCCAAACAATAACTTTGTCTTCGTTTCCCTGCTATTTGGATGGGATGATATCCCTTGAATGAAACCGGGTGTCCTTTTGTCTTCTTTAGAATAACACTCCATTATTACAAATCATCCTGCTTGTCATTTCAGACACTGCAGCAGAAAGACAAGCAAGCAAGCAATCAATCACACTCCTGAGTTTACTGATGGTATTTTGATTTAAATTAGAAATAAAGACATAAATGTTCACATTGTAGTAAGGTTTGGATATTGTTATAATGCTGGAAATTGACAACACTTGAAATTTTCCACTCATAGCTGTGAGTTACAAATTAAGCAACAAATATAACTCCATACCCTAAAAACCACCATCACCTGTCTGTTGTTATTCCTAATATCACATCTGGTGTTTTGTCTATCTTATTTCATTTGCTAACACGAATGTAAGGAGTTCCACTCAAGGCCAGCGGATGTCAACTTACGAGATAAAAGGCAATCAGTCACAAGCTGAGTCAAAAATGTGCGTGTGTGTTTTGTTTGGGAGTCTGTGACTGGGTGGTGCAGCCAGTAGGTGAGTGTGATGTGAGCAGACAGTGTTTTACGGTGCATAGTGTGATAAACTGCAGAGAGTGGGGATAAGTGCTGAGTAGAGGGAAAAAAAGACTGAAAAACAGAGAGTAGGCTGACCATCTTCGCCTGACTGTCTGCACATACCTCACGGAGTACCTTTTACCTTGTTCTTTCACTGGTTGGAAACAGAAAATTACAGAAAAAGAGCTGAAAAACCACACGGATCAAACAACAAGCTGCTGATATTTACTGTACAGGTGTTTGTACATAAAAGGCCGACTGTTGTGTTGTCTGTGTCCTTCATGCTGAAACACATGAACTCAGCATGCTTGTAGAGTCTCCAGCCTTTTATGAGTTTGCCTGCAGGCTGGTGATTTACCAAGATTTACCTTTCATATATTATGGCTTGCTTGTTGTCCCCTATATGGTTTTGTACTTCTACTACTGAGATGAACATGAAGGGGAGCAAGAAAGTGACCGATCAGCCCTTAAAAACTGAAAGAAATTTTTGTGCTTCCCTTATAAATCAAGAGTAATTTTACTAATATTCTCTAAGTTCTCTAACTTTTTTGCTACATTGTTAACAAGATGAGTAGATCAGGTTGCCTCTAGCGATGCTATCACTATCCACGATAAACTACAGCTGTTTTGGGCTTTTGACCAATCAGGAACAAGTATTAAACAGAGACATTTGATTAGTGAGAAAGCTGAGTAATCGTCTGTTTCTAAGAGAGGCAAAGTGTTTTTGTTAATTCATCTCTGGATCCCTGAGGAATCAAACAACAAAAATACTAACAGAGTTTTGTAAGAGTTTCATCCGTATAATACAAATTGTCAATTTTGAGTTCATTCTTTAATTTTCATCTCAGGGATTTAATCAGAAATGGGCTTAATTTAAAAGGCTGATACAGTCGCCAATTTCGTATGATTGTTAATCAATATACATCGTAAACAATCTGGATGTCTGTTAAAAAAAAATTGAATTACATCATGCTAATGAGTTACTTTACAGTCCTTGCTGACTAAAAAAATATAGAAACAGTGACTTAAAATCTCTGAAATATCCTGCCAAGTTTTATTGGATACCGATTTCAGCCTCTTAATTCAAGTTTTAGCCTGACATATGTTTGTCTAAATGCTAAAATGTTTTAGGATAATGGGCCGTCAAAGATGTGACCATGGATAAAAGGGTTTTATTTAAGCTGTGTGCAAAAAAATATTGAGAGGGATGATTCTGTCCTACAAAACTTCAAATAATAAGAAGCAGAAAAGTGCTCTCTATCTAGCTGCTCCTACAAATACCAGCAGTCCACGCATCAGCTGAGTGTCCCATTTGGTGTAACCTCCCATCCTTTGTGTCACAGTGCTCTGCTGTCCCTCCTCCACATCATTATATCTTCCCTGTCTTCTTTGCTGTGAAGCCCTTCACTGTGAAAAGACAAAAGACCCCCACCTCCACTCACAGTGGCCCCAACTGTTGTTATGGAAACACTGCAAGTGCCTCACATGCCATATTAGCTACACCCGGCCCGGGAAATACAAAGTATGCTGGCTCAGTGGTGGACTCCCCTCATGTTGGGAGGAAGACTGTGAAGGCTGGCATTATTTAATCCTACAATTATTTTGATAAAATTATTATAAAGAAGCTAAAATGATCATTTTAACACATTCAGAGTGTACTCAGAAAAAGTACTCAGAGCTTTTGGAACGGTTAAAGCTTGTTGTTCTGTACTTGTGTGTGTATTTGTGGGTACTTCCAAGTGTGTGCGTGTCTTTTTGCACACACATTTGTCTCTGAGTGCCGGCCAAACAAAAGTTCAGACTCAGAGTGAATTAGAGCACCAAGAGCCAATAGCCTCTCAGCTGTTGCTATGGTAACATTTGTAACTGAGGGCACACAAGTACACTGACAATGCGAAGGTACGACACATTACAACATGGGACACAGGGAAGCCAAACACTTATACACTGACATGCCACATACACACACAGACACACACAGACACACACAGACACACACAGACACACATGCACACACACACTTTAACGGTAAATATTTGTGTGAATGACTGCAGTGTGAATAGTCTTTTAACTTTGTTTAATACAGTGACATACAGTTTGAATACAGCTGTTGCCATGGTTACTGATTAGGCGAGCCTGACCAGGAAGCGTCACCTCTTGTTATAAATCAGCTCATAAAGGGGACTGTATTGTACTGCTGGTGATGAATGGGTCAGTTTATCAAGGTCTTGTTAAGTTTGAAATGTGCTATAAGAAAGTATCATCTAATAAGAGATACTGTAATGTGATGCCATCGTTGCTTGATTGTGCCACATTTTTTACAAAGTCATGTTGGGAAATTAGAGCCATCTTACCCAGAACCAGCAGCTCCACAGAGGCCTCGTTTTGTCCCTCCAAGTCATCAGATATCACCACTTTACAGATGTAAACTCCACTGTCTCCCCACTGGACCTCTCCTATGCGAAGGTCTGCCTCTACAGGACATCAAAAAAAAAGAAACAAAAATCAAATCAAAGTTTATCCTGTTGTTATGTTTGTATTAACTTTTATGAGATGACTATGGCATTGAGGATCTGTTGGGTTTCAGGGGGTTAAGGTCTGGTACTTGAAACAGTTTCCTTATACTCAGTAAACATGAATTCACAAAGAGTTCCTTAATAAGGTTTGAAGTATAGACTGTATATACTATGGACAACTTGGTTCCGCCTCCCGCCTGTATATGGATTTGAAGCCAAAAAGCTCTCAGTATTTCCAGGATCTTTCTTCATTTCTTGAAACCAGCACTGCGCAGTAGCGATGTGCCAAACCAGTCTTACAATAACTACATGTCAACATCGCAATCAGGGGGGAGAAAAATTTATGTTCCGTGTGATAAATTTCTAAAGTTTGCCCACAGCCCTATGTTTATGGTTTGAAGTAGCGAAAATGAACAAGGACTATGGTTGGATTGAGAGACCAAGATCTCTACTGTCATCTTCAACCTTTTTAAGTTCACATCTCTGTAAATACTATCTTTTTTAAGCGTCACTACTAATTTTCAAATGGCCTTCTCAAGGTGAGCAGGAGTCCTTTAATCAAGTTTGAGAAAATGCTGAATTTCTTTGTGCAACATGCATGTTCAAAAGCAAAGGTACGTTGGTAGTTTACTGTAACTACAGAAAACTCAATATCCACTGTAAGCTGAGAGCATTTCTGCAAACTGTAGCTACTTTAAAAACTCCCAAGATACGGTAAAGTCATCTACATGAATACTAAACTGTGATCATTTCTTTGCTGCTATATTCACAACTCTGGACAGACTCTCCATATAAGGTTAATGTGGTGACTTTGTTCCCATTCAGTCAGAAAAGCATTAGTAAGGTGAAGCGATCATGTTGTCTTTACTGCACTGCCTCACAGGTGTCTCCCAGGTGTTAAGACGGGTTGAGATCAGAGATATGAAGTCCAGTTCTCTTAAAAAAAACCCAGACCACTGAAATACTTAATTTATAATGCAGACAACTGTTGTTTTGAGTGTTTTCTAAGTCTGGAAGTAGGATACCAACATGATGCATATCCACAAACCCAAATATAGCCTGCCGGAGAATCCAACAATACTTGGCTGCTGACTCCATTGTGGGTCAGACATGTAGATACAGCGGACAGGAAATGGGTTGTATAATTCACTTCCTTTTCCTGTTGGTGAGGGAAAGGGAAGGAGAGACGGGCCCGTCAGAGCTCACCACTTTGACCTACCCCTCCTCAACAAATGGTGCCTCCAGTCATTCAGTATAGCTATACTTTATTCCAATAATAATTGTTACTTTTATTTGCAGGGACACCATATTAAAACGTTTTTGTGCTTCTGTGTAACTCCCACTTTCTACACACATCATGTCAGTTGAATGGGTGCCAACTTGAAAATGAAGGAGAAAGTAGGGGGTTTAATCTGTGTTAGCCATGTGATTTACAGTGCACCCCCTGCCTAGTGCATGCTGGGACAGACTCCAGAATCCCTCTGACCCTGAATAGGATTACATGGGTATGGATGGCTGGGCGTCTCTACAGGCAACATAGTTAAAGCTTTCAGTTTTTTTGTTCCTTCGCTGCACTGAGCTGTTTGAGAAGAGATAAAAAGAAAAAGTGACAGACAAGTCTAGCACTGTTAACAACATGTCTGTGCGTGTGTGTGTGTGTGGATGGTGGGATGTGGAGGGATGTGGAGGGTCATAAATAAAAGCAGGACATTGAAGTACATCAGAGAGAAAGACCAGGGGTCAGGATGAATGAGGGGACAGCGTGAAAACCGTTTCTTTTGTCTGCGCTCCTGGCTGGTGAAGAGAAGCTCGATTCTTCAGCCTGAGTTAGAGCTCCATAAATCTGAGGCCTGCAAACAAGGCTACACACTCATACACACACAACCACACACACAGAGGTAGTGTCCTTCGAATGATCCTTGATGTTAGATACTCTCGGTTTTTATGTTTTATTTTTTATGCCTGAAATTGCCTGAAAAGGGGGTCAGGTGTCAGCTGGGTGGCTGAAGAAACAGCCCAGTTTTACAGTTCCCAATAATCACAATCAATGATACATTTGAAGTAGTTACATTTGAAGTATGTAGAGGACAAGGTGAAGCAAGGATAGCTTTGTCCACAGGGGGCGCCAAAATGGACACTAACCAAAAGTTCCTCACAGGAGCTTGAACTGAGTTTCGTGTTACTATATTTTGGTTTCTCGGCTTTCTGAAACTGTAGTACAGGTCTCCTCCTCTTAGACACAAATGAAACTGATAACTAAAACGTTACAAAAACTAAATAAGGTTTTTAAAACGTTCCATACTGCCTCTTTATGTTTAACTGAAAGATATATGCACAGTCATCTTGAATGATCCTGCTATGATCTGTGTCTGCTGCTGTTGTCCCGATGCTCTCAGGACTCTTATAGAAATTCATCTTCTGGAGCTATCACAGCCTATGTCACTCTCCCATCACTGACCAATTAAACTCAAGAGGAGGCGGGACTTCTGATACCAACTTTGTCAACAACAGCAGACACAGAAAGTTGTAACCCTGTTATATTTATATCCTACATCTGATATTTTTGATCCTACTTCTGTACTTTGTACTGACTGATCTTACATCCATCATACTTTTAAACACTGACTGCATTATACTTGGTTTCTATACCATGCTTTAGTATCTGGCTGACTGGTGATGTCTGACTAAATGCCAAGTGCTGTCTTTTTTCTCCCCTCAGAAACAGGCTCACTGTCTTCAACACGTGACACTTCTCTCTTTTCTTCTCGTGCCAAACCCTAGAATGAGTAGAGTTATATCACCTGATTGTTCAGAGAGCTCTTAAACGCTCAGTAAAGCCTCGCCTGCCTCTCACTGTCCTCTACAGATATGCAGAATCACTCCGGGAATTTTATCAGAAATCTGTGTGCAAGGTGGGCAAATGCTCAGATTTACAGGTAGTAGGAGAATGCAAAACTTGAGTCCACTAAACCCCAAAAATGTGGAAAAAAGCTTGGTTTAAAAGGGTCTGGTCTTTTGGTTTTAAAGTTGTGAGTTGTGTTATCTTTGATGTCTCTTATCCCTCATTGTTTTTTTCCTCACATGTGAATTTTGCACCACTTTTTCAAGAGTTTTTAATATATAGAAAACCTTACTGTTGATGATGGAGATGTCTCTGTTCTTGTAGTACTCTGACAGTGTGATGGAGGAGCCAGAGATGGAGGCCACAGTTCGGACAGTCCGACTGCTGTCAGCACAGTCCAGGTAGCTCGCCGTCATCGCGGTCTCGTATCCTCCAACAGCTCCCCCTGCTCCGCCCGTCAGCCCGCCTCCTCCCAGGCTTCCACCCAGGCTGTCTGGGTAATTGAATGAATCCCGCGTGCGGTCTCGGCAGTACGACTTGTAGACCCACTGCACCACTGGGGTCTGCGTGGACACGCTGTTGTAGTGACAGGGTAGAACCACAGACTGGAACAGCACGGCATACCTCTTCTCATCTCTTACGAACACGTGAACGCCTGAACAACCAGGAGGGAGGACACCTAAGAGAGGAGGAGGAGAGGATGATTGAGGAGGATCACTGAAGAGTGAAATTAGAAAGGGTTAAAAAACAACAGAGTCAGGTTGATCTTTACATTTTAAGTGTTTGTGGGACTCTAACAGGAAATACTCAGCGCCAATCAGTGACTGGAGTTCATTAGAAGTGATTAATGAGGGATTATTTCGGAAGGAGACCAGCAAACGTCTTTGCTTGGGGCGGAAGGTTGTAAACAGGAGAAGGAGATGAATGTAAGCTCAGGAGGTGCATGCTGGTGTTTCTAAAACAACAGGAGGTGGGGAACAGGAGTTTGGCTGGTCAACAGTCAGAGCAGCAGCACTGATTGTAACTCTAAGCTGAGGGGCACCAGAGAGGTACTTTTGAATGCTTTACACCTTATTGCCAGGGTTCAAAGATCCACAGTTTTCACATTTAAACTAAACGTCTTAAAGCTCCTGTGAGGAGGTTTCAGTATGCATGCAGCCTGAGCAAACACCTCAAAGATGTGGCAACCAAAGCAGGTTTAGGTAATAACAGGGACTGTGCAATGAGGGAGATCTAAGGATTACCACAGCAGACAGCAACACAGTGATTCAGATACCTGCTTTAGCTCTAAGGAGACACCTGCTCTTATTTACTCACTTTAAAAACATCTGACAAATCATTGTTTTCCTCTCAGAAGATCCATCTTGCATTTTGGCAACTGTGTGAGCTAAGGCGACCTGCAGTTGTGAAGGAGCGCCTGAAGCTGCAAGACTCTGCGTCACATGATGACCGGGAGCTCAAGCTCCACAGTTCAACAGCAACACACACTAGAGAGGTGACCATGTGAGGAAAAACACACCCACACACACACACACCCTGAAACATCTGTGCATGTGGATATCTGTGTGTGTGTTTCTCAGGCTGAGCAGTGGGAGGTGGGAATGAAGTGGACCAGTGATCAGGGATGAGAGAGAGCTGCTCCACGTAATTCAGACCAGACCTGATGAAAGAATTTCCTCCCTCTCCTTAAGAGCGAGCAAACCTGAACAAACACCTTCAATGGGTTTCTGAGAAGTGCTTTTATAAAAACACCAACACTGATATATTCACAGCAGCATGTTTTTACTGATACCTGCTCTGTCCTTATCACGCATAAATATAAAAACATTTTTGAGGAAGGCTGGTCAAAACAAACAGTTGATTCATGAGTAGAAGAGGCCTGTTATGATGTAGTGTTTCGAGGGACAGGAGACATGTTTAAGTGCTGAATATTAATCATGAATAGTGATCTTCTATCAATAAAATGAAAGTAAAAATAGTCCGAGAATATACTTGGGGTGGCCAAAAAATGCATGGTCGGCCCACCCAGGTATCGTCTATGTATGGGTAAGCTGTAGATAATCAACAAGTTGAATATAGACATGTTTGTTAATTCAATAATAGACAGATTTCTCTCCTTTAGATATTTCTCTGTGTAGTTTTTTTAACTGTTGTCTCTAGTTTAGACAAAGTTTTTATTTGAATGCAATATTGGAAACTTTTCTAGTTGGTGATACTTGTTTGAACTTTTAGTAATTCTTGTTTAATCCTATTATTTCTCCTTTAAAATATAAATCAGTTAAAGGTCATACTTAATGGCCTCGCTGAGCTACAAAAAAAAACAAAAGTCAACTAAAAAGAAGTTAACAGGATGAAAGTGTGACATCTGAAACTAGTTTGGTTCTGTTTTAAACTGTTTGCCTTGGATGGTGAATTGCCCAACATATCATTGAAAGTCAGACAAAGAAGATCCACGCTAACTCTAACATGCATTCCTGAGGGAGAATATAACTCTGACTTCTAGGAACTGAGACCAAAAGAAAAAAAAAGGTCTGGGTCTTTCTGGGATTTCAGGCTGCAGGGCAATCCAGGTTTTATTAGCTATCTGACAAAACCATCTCTACAGGAGAAAATGAAAGCAAGAGAAGAAGGAGAGAGCATACTGACGCCTGCATGGTTAAAATAGTTCTATTTGTGGTATTCAGTGTTTGCTGTTCTGATTTCACCGAAGAAGACAGACAAAAAAACTGCATGACGTTCAGTCATTTGCCGTTATACAGGCTATAGTCATGGATGGGAAGATGAACTGCCTTTTTTTCTTCTAGTCCACAAAAGCTGTTCTCAGGAAAAACTCTGCTCTATAATCCAAAAATTCTTTTAACTTTATGTTTGGTTTATTCGTCTTGAATTGAACCAGTTGCTGGCACAGTCTCTCGCCAAGTGGTGAACCTCATCCCATCTTAACCGCTGACAGACTCAGCCTCTTGGACATGTCCTTCTATACCTGCTCATGTTATTCACTTGTTGCAAACTGACTTCATTGTTTGGAAGATTTTCTACCTGTTTTCTTATTTTATTTCATTTTTTCTTCTCACAAAGCACATCTTTTATAGAGTTCTGTCTGTTGAGGCTGTTTTAAAAAGTGTTGCCAGAATCAAACAGTTTTTTTTAACTTATTTACTTTATCTTCATTTAGCCAGGAGGAGATTTACCATCTTTTTAAGAGTTATACTTTTCATAAAACTGTAATAATGATGCATTAATCACTTGAGAAACTGTCTCATCACTATTTTCAATTAAATTCAGACCTTAAATCATTTGCAAACCATCAATTTTACACATTTTACAAGGATTGCCTAAATTTTAGGCACTAAAATCTTAAATTAACCTAAATATTGCGTTGAAAAATCTGTCCATCTGAGTATATCCAATAATGTTTTCAAAGGTTTGAGACACAACAATGAAAGGTAAATGTTTTATACCAGCTAAGAGGTAACCAGCTGTGATTTCACTCAGGAATCTTGTTAATCTCGTAAATTACGCCTCCTAATCCACAGCTTCACCAAGCTTCTAGCCAGATTATTCACACATGACTGAATAACAGTCAACCTTAAAACCTGTGAGTATAACTTCAATTTACACAAACAAACAAACCAAAGCTGCAACCGTACTTTTGAAATACTTCAGAGTAAATACACGGAGTAAGTATTACTCTTTTAATAAGCATATATGTAGACAAAAATTAAACCCAAATGTACTAACTGTTAAGAGCTAAAGAGGTCATATTGGTGTGTAAATTTCCAGATACATTTGTTCAGACTGCAGTAAACAGCAGCTGCTTCAGACAGAACCCAGAGTTTAGCAACCTGTTACAGCGCCTCATACAAAGTCCGGCAACATCTACAGAACCTACCTGACAGGAAAAACATCCAAATAATCCACCACTTCGGCAGCAGAAACATCTTACAAATCCCGGAGGTGAATTTCATCAAACTCGCAGCATAAACGTCGTCCTCTTTTCTCTTTCGTCTCATCTCTGAACGGAGTTACAGGCTCCCGCAACAAACTGACAAATAACGGGACGGGACAGCGCCGCTAACGGGACTACTGTCGAGTTACAGGAAGTGAGTATTGGTGTATCCGGGACAGGCTTTCAAAGTAAAAGCTCAATCGACCACTCTTCAAAATCGTCTCTACAGGGTAAAGGTAAACAGCAAGTGGTCTAGTCTGGAGGTACTGGCGTCTATGTTTTCCCACGGTTCAACATTAAATGATCCAGTAAAAATGTCCTAACTTGGGGAGTTTGGATCACACAGGAAGTACAGGAAATTTACAAAATACTCTTAATTCTACAAAGATTAACAGAGTCTTTTAAGAATAAAGCATTCATGACTAGCACAGTGAAAACATGACAATCATAGAATAGCAATTTGAACATTTTTCCTCATGTGTTTATAGGGTAACTTGTTATTAAAACGTATAGGGACAATATCACGTGTATGTGCACTAATCCATTCAGCTATCCCTATGTGTTATGTTGCTTGAAAAGAAAAAAGTACAATTGTTGATGGAGGGGCGCCAGCATAATTATTCTGGGGCAATCCTATAAAAATTATGTGTCAATACATGAATAAAAGTATATGAAATGTACTATATGTGGTCATTATATGTAATGTAGTACTATATGTAATAATATATGTAAGTTAATGTAAATGTACATACATATATATGTATATATATAAATAAATATATAAAATTTTAGATTGTACTATATATATATATATATATATATATATATATATATATATATATATATATATATATATATATATAGGGTACAATCTTGAAGTACTTTAGATTTAAGGTATCAAAGGAATTAAAAGCAAGAGTGGTTCCCATCTGAATTTTGAGACAAATCGACTAGTAACTGGTAAATGTAGGTTGTAAATTTAAACACTTTGCCTCTTAATATTGAGACTATTAGCTCGTTAATTAAGAGAAACAAAGCAGATATGTATTTATTTTTATAAAAAACATCTCTCAAAATGTCGAGATAACCATACAGTTAAGTACAAATGCACTGCACTCCAGAAACTTTTATTTTGAAGCCTAAATTAGCCCATATCCGGTACCTGTTTTTATTTGTGTACCTTCACACAGCAGGATGGGGGCGCTAAGACGCTCTGTCCAGAGACAATAGATGGCGGAGATGATGGAGGGAATAGGGAGGGTAAAATCTAAAAAATGAGACAGAAAGTTTCAAAGATTATCGAAAGGTTTAAATTTAAGGCCCACAAAATTAAGATAAAATACATCCAATGATTTAAAGAAACGATGCAACTTACACTATTAGTGCTCCAAGGAAGCTCTTTCTCGTTCAATAATAGTTATTGTAATATTTTATACTTCTTTTGTTTCCATTTTTATCAACAAAAGTGTGTGATAATGCAATGTAAGGTTTACTAGAGTTTTCAATTTTTATTTAATCAACATTATTTACAAGCAAATTTGATTAAATGCAAACATTTTTTTACAAACCCAAAATATAAAAAGATAAAAGAGCTATTTGCATACAGAAAATATCAGAATGCATGCATGTCCATCTTTGCATTTCAACAGATTTTTGGGTATATAGTAGTAAACATCAAAGCATATATGAAAGTTGGGGGAAAAAAACAAACCCTGAGAGATCTATGGTATTGCTGCAGGTCCTAACAATCAGGACATGTGATTGTAAAAATGAAGTAAAACAAACTTAAAAACCAGAAGAGTGAATTTAAAAAGGACCAAAGTCTGTGTTTCTATACAGGGATACAGAAGACAGTGGTCTCATAAATGAAAATAATTCAAGGTGATGTAAAGATGACACACAACAGGAGCCCTTCTCTTTTAGCATGGAGCCAACTAGAACAAACTACCACCATACAAACCCACCAGCAGACGTACACACACACAGTCAAAGACATAAGGCCTTGTACGCCAGTGTAACCAAGCCAACATGCTAAATTTAAGCTTTAAACAAAACAAGTTATTTATAACACATTTTATCTTATCTTAAAAACATGGTATCTTAAAAACATTTTTTTCCAATAAGGTATAATTGGGTATTTTTGAAATGTCTTTCTGCTACCTAATCTTTGTATGATGTGAATTTTGTGCTCAAAAAGTGTGCCATAAGCCCCCCTTCCCCTGCTTTTTAAAAGGATCAGAAGGACATTTTAAGGTCCCTTCCCATCCTTGATGTTTGCCTAACACAAAAAAGAACAATCTTCAAATGAACCTGCAAAATGATATGTGAAAAGCTAATAAAGGCACAATAATGTCCACACTGGTCAGGTCAGGTCTCACCATTTCTTCTAGGTAAAAATCGTTTCATTGTTGGAGTAAATTTGTAGCTAGAGCTAATTTCTAGATGGAGTTGATAGGATGCAAACAATAGTTGTTTACTGAATTGTTTTTAAGTCTTGTGTTTTATCTATAAAAAGGCCGCAGAGTCCATCTGGGTTTTCACAGTTCACGTAATTTGATCATTTTCTAGATTTGTGAGATTTGCAACCTAGATTACAGCCGAGAGATATAATAGCACTTAAGGATCCTGCCATGGGAGTGACATCAGAAAGGCAGCCTGGTGAATATAGCTGAAGGAGATAGTATGGAGAGAGAGGAAGTGGAGATACAGGTCATGTCAGTCGTAGTCCATTCTTGATTTGTTATTTGTTGGTGAAAGCGATTGGTCATGGTTTCATCTTGGTAGGGCTTGTCATCCAAAGTGGTCAACATCACATCAAGGCTCACTCTTATCCACATATCAGCGATCTCTGCGGTCATCATAACGGCTCTCATCCTCATTACGGCGGTCTTCGTCGTAACGCTCGTGGCGGTCGCTGTACTTGTCCCGGCGGTCGGTGTAGTCACTTCGGCGGTCATCATAGTCACTTCGGCGGTCATCGTAGTCACTACGGCGGTCGTCGTAATCCCTGCGGCGGTCATCATAGTCACTGCGGCGGTCATCATTATCCCTGCGACGGTCATTGTAGTCACTTCGGCGGTCATCATAGTCACTTCGGCGGTCATCGTAGTCACTACGGCGGTCATCGTAATCCCTGCGGCGGTCGTCATAGTCACTGCGGCGGTCATCATAGTTGACCTCACTGCGTTCTTCATAGTTTTCACGGGATCTCACAGTAGAGTCTTCATAACCTCGAGGGTCCTCTTGGCCATCAGCGCGGCGACTCTCACCATTTTCAGCCGGCTCTTTGTCGGTGAACTCCTGTCCACGAACCCTGGAAAGGAAGTGGATAAGAATGAGACCAAAGGATTTATTTTATCTTTTAGCATAGCTGAAATGCACTAAAGCTTCCACCCTTTGACCTGGTAACTTCCCCACTGGTGTTAGTGGTTGGCTCTTTTACTGCTGAGTTCAAGTACAAAACCAAAATTTGCAGATGAGGTTTGCCTGATGTTGATATTGTGGTCATGTGATGGGCAGAGCTGTACTACCTTAAAGGTGGGGTAGGCAGGAATCCGATAAAGAAGCATCTTTTTTTGTGGTGTATATACAAAAAACTTTTAATATCAGTCAATAGCTATTAGTCATTGATCACATTTGGTAATACAATGATATCGCTGCATTTTGTTATGTCTGTGTAGTCAACATTTTAAACTTTCTGAGCGGCCCACTCTTTGTGACTGTAAACAAAGCCATTCTCCACCTCCCTAAACCTGATTGGATGTGAGGCAGACACTCTTCCCCATGTCATTCACAAGCCCAAACAAAGTTAGCGTGCTACAATATCAGACAGTAGAAACCAACCAGAAAGTACGAGAAATTGTCAGAATCCTCTTTTAGCCACGACTGCCAACACAAGCAAGAAAACTAACAAAATACCTGAGACTCTGGCGGAATAACGGGCGCTTAAAAAGGAGGTAGACCGCCTGGACAAGAGCTAAAAAGCCAGGTCAACAATGATGGGGGACGTTTCGGGATCTTTCGGACCCTGTAACCTTTCTGCTGGACAGGTAAACCTCTTTAACAAAGTAAGCCAAGTGTCTGTAACAGAAGTGTTTCTTGTCAAACGGGACCTGCTGCATGTCGTAGCGCCACTAAACTGTTAACCTTGGGTCTTTGAGTATGTCACTCTATGCTAGTCATAGAAGTCCTGCAAACATTGTGTTTGCTGGTAGTCTGTTGGCATCTACAGTAGCACCAATGCTTTTACTTTCACATTGACTGGGCCCCATGTGTAATTATCTGAAGTATTTATCTGCATTATACCTGAATTTAATTGAAACGATACGATCAAGCAGGAGCGTCTGTTTGTGGACGGGGAAAAATTTGATTTAAGCCAAGAAACAATACCAATAAAAAGATGAGCCACATGATCACAACCCAGCTAACTTAAAGGAGGGCCCGAAAGCAAATAACATCAGTAAATATGAGTCTTTTCTCATGAGTGTAGAATATGTACCCCATGGCGTATTCTTCATCCTTCTTCTTCTTCCTGCAGCAGCAGCAGTAGATGATGACGATGAGTACGATCAATGCAGCGACAACTCCACCGATGATTCCTGCCGTTGAGCCGATATTCATGGAGGCTGCAGCAGATGAGAACAGTGCATGTTATGACGAATTTTTGTAAAAGTGTATTTTTTGTAAATGCAGTTTGATACAGAAATATAGCGATAAGAAGGTCTCCCTCACGTGGCATAACAGCCAGGGTGATGTTGCAGGTAGCAGAGCGGATCTTGTTGCTGGAAGTGCAGATGTAGTATCCTGATGTTTCTTTGGAGATATTGTACAGGGACAGGATGCCTCCCTCTGTATAAGATAGAAAGACGGGCACATATATGCATCACTGCTGTCATGATTTATTGTTTTCTCAGGCTTTAAATCTTGCAGTGTAGGTCACAAAAACCCAGACAGACTCAATTGATTTCATCGTTTTAACCCTGAATCATTGGCATTGTGGCGGGACGAGAGGGCCCTCTGAGTATTGAGTATCTTCAAACTGACAGAAGTAAAAACAAACATAGAAAAACATGTATACTTCAGGCTCATCAAGAGGCCCTCCTCACCACTAGGGATTATTTTGTTGGTCCCACTTTTTCTCCCCACTCTGACGCCCCTGTGGACATCTGTATGTAAGCTGGATTCCTTTAATGACAACAGCAATTACATGTTTTGTCCACAAGAGAGCACCATAGAGGAGAAGGAGGGTAAAATGTCCTGATCAGTATGTCAGTATATGTAAAAAGATATACTGTAATACAGAGGTTTTTCAGGACTGATGAGTGCTTCATATTTTTAGCATTAGCCAGGCACTTCATCTGTTAGCCCCTGCAGCTACAAAACTTGAAAATTGACACTAACTGATTTTCACACAGGGCTACTTCTGTGGAGGGTAGGAAACCTTTAATGCCTCCACAGCTGACATATATTCCAGAGCAGAAAAACTGTGTAACTAGTACTCACTGCTTGTGGTTCTGGGAGCAAAGACACGAGGCGTATTTCTGACATCTTGACTCTTCCACTCATATGTGGGTGGTGGGGAGCCTTCCTCAGACATACAGGTCAGGTTGATGTTCTGTCCATACTCTGTTTTTCCCTGGATCTTACAGATGGGCTTAGAGGGAGCCACTGAAAGCAAATAAGCCAGATCAAGCAGTCAATTTTTCTTGAAAATAGCAACAATCAAGTCTAGTATCTGGAGTCAATATGTACATGTAGATCTGAATAATAAATGGAGATTATTCAAAGAGTCAACAAGCCATTTCACAGAAATGTAAACTAGTTACTTTTCTGTGCACTTACATGATTTTTACCATTATGACAAATACAGAAGTGATATTTCAAGACAGATGGAGTTGTACCTAAAACAACCAAACGTGTCGTGTCTGCTGGTGTCCCCTCATCATCTCCTGGGATCAAGACTCGACACTCAAACATTTTGTTGTCTTGCAGGGTGATTCTGTTCAGCTTCAGGTTGGCTCTTCCTTTTGCAACATCCACATCTATAGACACCCGCCCTTCGTATATGGATTTGATGTCAGTTATGGTACCAACAGAGTAATAGGTGAGGATCAGAACCTACGTGACAAGGACAGCATTAGGGGAAGAAAGCAAAGGTCCTCTAGGTAATCATATTTCTGCTGTAGCACTGTGTAGGAATAACACACAGAACTCTTACTTCTTTAGCATTTGCCTGTGTTCCCTCAACAGACCACGAGATGATGACCATCTTGCTGGTAGATTTGGTGGTGAAGGTGCAGGGCAGTGTGATATTGTCACCTCTGGCATGCTCATAGATTTCCTCAGGGATCGTGACCACGAGGGCGCCAACTCCTGACAGAACTACAAGATTTTTCAAACAAGCATAATATGTTGTAAGCATCAGGCTGCCATGTCCAAACATTCTCAAACAAACAGTGATAAAGTCGATCAAGATATCATGAGGAACTGGTGGCCTTATAGATGGTAAAATTTTGGCCTGAGTGACTCAGCAGGGAGACCTAAAGTCTGCAAAATTACACCACCTGTTTTTTCAAGCTAAACCCATGTTACAGCTCATTATTTGCATGTTTACTTGTTAGAAAGGAAACTGTTTTTCATTGGGTTTTTTCAATGTTACAAAGCCTGACATTTTGAGATGCCACTATAGACACATGTGAAAGAAATTTCATGGATCTTTTACCCACAGTAATAAAAGAAAGTCAAAGTGACAGAACTTAACTATTAAATACACTACAAAATAGCTTATTTATAATGCTAGTGAACTATTATCTAAGGTTGTGCACATGAAAAAGGAAACAAATGGAATTTAAAGTCCGCATTTCCTTGTTTCTTATTCCACTACACCTAAAATCAAGAATTATTAAACTAATATTATTTTCTAAAGAAATTGGTCACTGGAAAACATTTCAAGGAGACAGGTCGCCTGCAAACACAGGTTTTAGGCCTACTCGGTCCAAAAACCTGACGGTGCATAAACAGGTGTGGCAGCTCAGTAAGGCCTAGGTGAACAATTTCTCACAGAAAAACTTACCCAGAAACAGCAGGGCCACGCTGCAAATCCTCTCCTCCATTGCAGGGACTTCAGCCTCTCAAACTAACCACCTTGAATCCTACGTGTGGCTGTTTTGTTCAAGATAAAACAAAGATCAGGAGCCGCCCGGCGCGCATTTGCATCGAAACTTGTCACTGTCTCGGGAGTGATGCCCCTGATGGGTGCGTCCACCGCCTCTGCGAAGACTGACGGTGCTCTCAGCCAATCAGCGAGCTCCTGTCGTCCAGGAGACATTCTTAGCCCGCCTACCTGGCGTGTTGCGGCTTGCTCTCTGATCCCACTTTACCTGACTTCACAGGGAAACATTCCCGTGTGAAACCGAGCTGTTATGACAGTAAATGGAAAGACAGAAAAGACCTCTGTTTACTTTGTCCAGCAATTTACAAATTTAAATTAACAAGACATCATTAACTGATGTGTCTGGAATAAGTTTATGCTGTTATCCAAACACATTCAACAGAAAAATGAAACAGTTTTGGATTAAAAGCAAAAGAGTGAGAGAGAGAGAGAAACCAGGGGCGTTTGAGGATCAACAAAACCAATGAGTCTCAGTGTGTGGGTGGTGCAGCTCCACACTGATGTGTGCTGTTGGAACAGGAGAAGTGTTTTGTCCTGTCAGACTGGTTAGACGAGAAGTTAAGCCATCACCTCAGGGTTCACACATACATACACACACACACACAAACACACACATAGACAGACATAGAAAAGGCAAAGAGAAACAGTGAACGACACACAGCATTGGTTTTAGGGGCTAATTTGATCAATATCGTCCTCTCACATCAGATTGAAATTAGAGTAAAGTGTCTTTTGGTAAGTCAAGAGGCCTTTAACCCTGAGCTTTAATATTTGAGTGGTTCAACCTTGTACAAGTTGAATACTAGTGTGTTTTATTGCAGCACCACTCAGTGGATGTGTTGGGAAATTACCCATTGAAGAGCTTTCTTCTGTAGCGTGATATGGGGAAACAGTCAGTCCATCATTTGTTAGTCATATTTTCATTCTTCTCTGAACTAATAGACTTATCGAGAAAACAACACATCTAAATAAAGGTGTAGTCATGTTGTTCAAGGTTTTTTCCCATTACTCATCTTCTTAAGGTTAAAGGGATATTCCGGCGTAAAATTCATTTAGGATCAAACACACTGTAACACCGAGTTAGACACCCCCTCGAGAGATGAATGTTGCCGACTGCTTGCTTCTCTAGTTATACCAACTTTAGTTAGAACCGCACGATAGCAATACACAGCGGTCTGGGGAGCCATAAACAAACCTCAACCAAAACACCACTCTATAGCCACAAATAATGCCCAGAACAGCACCTAACTTCATCAGCAGTACATATAGGGTCCCAGCCGCAGCACTAGCCACCAAACATCTTCTTGACTTTGCCTGGCATGCAGTCGGTGACATTCATCTCTCGAGGGGATGTCTAACTCGGTGTTACGGTGTGTTTGATCCTAACTTAATTTTACGCCGGAATATCCCTTTAAGTTTAAAAGTAGGACTGTCAGGGATAAAGTCATGAATTAAACTTTCTCTCTCTGAATCTCATGCTATTTTGTCCACCCCCCTGCTGCTGCTGGTGTGACGCAAACACTGACACCTGTGCACTTTTGAATGGCAAGTTTCACTTAATTTCACCCAGGTGGCACAGCTGATGAGTCAGAAATAATATGTTGACATCGAGACAAACAGAAACACATCACAAAAGCTGACAGGGAAGACTTTTTCAGCAATCCTTTGCATGAGGACTCACTGATCCATTCTTTTTGAACAACAATCCAAGTTGATGGAGTTGTTGCACACTTACTCTGAAATTCGCAGCACATTTTGTACACACACTTCTGCATTTATCTAAATGTGTTACACCACAACTACTGCTACTGCTTCCTCCAAATCTAGGTTTCAGACCACAGTGTAGCATTAATGCAACAAACAGCTAAAAGTCATGATCATAGATTGTTGATTTGTCAGAATCATTACTAATGTGGATTTAAGACTGTTTAACCCTTAAAGCCAGTCATTTTTGTTTGGTTAACTCTCATATTTCCTGATCTCTGCACCACTTCACAAAAACATCACTGCAGCATTACTGATCATGTGCCACACCACAGGAAGGCAACAACACACACCTGTGATGACTGTGTATTTCCGCTCTGTGAGATTATACAGCCTGTTTCTCACATCTTTTGCTTGACATTTACTCAACATTTTCTAACCTTTCCTATTCATTAATGATTTTCTGATTTTTTTTTATTTTGCTTCAGAAAGCCAGAAGCCCTTAACCTGAGGAGCTCATGATCCACATGCATGTATGTTATGTGGGTCTTGTCCAGCCATGTCTTTGTACAAATATTTCTACATATCTTTGAATGTATGTGAATCGGTTTCTTTCCATCCTCTTCTTCATGTTTCTCCACGCCAGCTTTGTCTCTCTTTGCTCGCGGCAGTCTGCCACACATTTAATCTGGACCACAGGACATCTTTTGTGGGCTATCTCATACAATTACAGCACACAAATTGTCTTGCAGCGCACAACCCAGGGATAAACAAGGATTATAGGTGCTCTTTCTCCATGCCATATTACACCCTCCCGGATTATAGGCATTGCATCTTCTGTTTGTATTTGCGGTGTCTGTGAAGAAACATTTCATTGCATCATCTGTGAGAGGTCTTTCATGGATCAGTTTGCTTGTTGAGTGCCAGCTGAAAGCCTTTCTTTCCATTCTTCATCTCTGATACCTGTGAAGTTCCATTACCTTGATGTGGCTGAGGGTCTACAGAAGCATTATTTTCAACGAGGGGCCTCTGGTGATTCTACATAATACGGGACATGGACTCACCAGAAGCATTCAGCCAGTCACACTGTGTGAGCACATATCTTACAGCTCCACCTTAACTTGACTGACTCTTAAGAAGAAATGTTTTATAAATCACTCAGAAGCAAATCCCACTTTGCACTGAGCAGTTTTCAAATAAAGTCAGAAGTCTGGAGACTTTCAATTGGTGTGAGCATCACAATCTGTGACCCAGAACAGCAAAGAAACTCTGAGATACTGTATGGCGAGGGGAACAACACCTACATCGTACTTTCTATCGCTTTATCATCCATCAAGGCCAAAAAGCAGGTGTTCAAAGACGAAATGCACCAAGATCTGTTATGACTGTGTTTCTTAAGGTGTCAAGGTTTGTCAACATCTTAGAAAAAGCACAGGAGAGAAGGTGATAGTCTATACGTGTCTTTGAAGGTTTTAAAGTTTTAACATCTCGGAAGAAGTACACAGGAAAGAGGAGTACAGTTTAACGGCACATAAAAAGGTTCAAGTCATCTGCCGAAGAGTTTATGAATATTTCCTACACGTCCTCCCTGCATTCTCTCTCAACAATGTGACGGTGACAATAAAGCTTTCCTATGAAGAGGAAGGACAAGACTGAGAGATCTCTGGTTTTAATACCTCAGACACTATAGATCCAGGTGACTTCTGACAAATATGTATGGTAGTATGGATGACGGTACTTTCTTGACTTCTTAATTTGGCACAGTGCTAGCTGTGAGGCTGCATAAATAGAAACGCACAATATTCATATGGGGGCTTTTTTCCCACCTGCTGCTCAAGTGGGGAAGCTGGACTGCTCTTTTTATATCCTAACTCTTTGTTCCAGGTTGCATGTTGTAAACTCAAAACTATTATACAGCTTCAGACTGCAGCCACAGAAAACAAAACAACTGACTTCGAAAGTGTATGTACAGGAGGGTCATATTTCAAGTTAATCCAATCTGACTAAATGACCCAGAGATGAACTAGCTGTTTTATAAACCGGTCTGTAAAGGTGTTCACTTTTTGCCCCCAAAACTGCGATTTTTAGTGTGTGTGGTTTCTGGTGCTTCTGTATCAGCCTCAAGTGGACACTTGGGAAACTGCAGTTTTATCACTTCTGCATCAGCTTCATTCCTCAAGCTTGGAAATTGCCATTCAGTGATGGGAGGGGCAAACAACAGAGTGCTTCAGTCAATCTGATCACTAAATATCGCAATATAGTTCCCTTTCTGCACACTGTGCGTTTAAAGCAACATTTTTAAACCATCAGCATGGACCAGTGAAGCACACAGCATATCTAGTCTACTGTAATGAGAAAGGGGGAAAGTGACCAAGCTTTAGGTTCTGGTCATAACAGATAAAAATGATGGGCAGGACCTTCAAAAGGTCTACAGTGATTACTTAGTGTTTGGTTCAGTGGGTCATGTAGCTCTTCCAGGTCTTTGAATGAGAAATTATTGATTTAAAACAATTTAGATTATTCTGTTATAAATGTTTGCACTTCTTCTGTAGTGCTAAAAAGCTCAAATTTAGCTTGCTATTATGCAAAACTAACATATTCTTGAATCATGCTTAACATACAGTACGTGCTGAACATCAGCATGTTTGCATCACTATTGTGAGCAATTTGGTTGAGAGCACTGCAGTAACAGTCATACAGATCACGGTTTAGAGAATTAATTTCTCTGGCAGTACACAAGAGTATTTCAGTTCAATGTTATCAAAATCATATCTATATTTATCAGAGTAATTCCTAATGGCAGCTTAAATTCATAGTCATTCAAGGAAAAAACACTAACAGTAAAAGGGTTATGGGGTCTCCTTGAGACACACTAACACTTAAGATAAACAGCAAGATAACAGAAAAAGCAGACAAAACATTTTGAGGTTCACTCAATTTGTGCAATGATTAATAGACCGCATGTGCATCAATTTCTCAAAGATCAAAAATAAGTCCAATCTCTCTAACTTCATTCCAGGCATCTACTCACCTTACCAGATCTTCATTCAGCCATTTTCCTCTCCTGAAGACAGAATTTTTGGCTGAAGTCAGTCAGCCAGACTAGCAGATGGGCAATTGGTGAGGGGCAGCATATCAAACATTAACAATATCTATGAACAAGATGTTTAATGAATATACTGACTGAAATACTGAACATTGAAAACTATGTAAAGCAATAAAAAGCTTATTTGTTCAGGATAAAGGGATAAAGAGGGTTCTTTTTTGAATGGGTTACCATTTCTCCTGTGAAGTATAAAACCTGATGAGTAATCTTCCAGGGGACAGGTGGCATGATGTTTGCTGGCTCCTGGAAGATCTGCTGGTAAAAGAAAAGATTTGATATTAATTTGGACCTTGATTTTCTCAGAACAGATGGTTACTTTCTGGAGGAGGCTCTTAATAATAACAGCCTGATTTAAAATAACCAAATATGCCATATCCCTTATTGTTTGGCAAATTTTGAACGTTTGAGAATATTTAATAAAACAGCCTATGTACTTATTACCTTCCCTTTATATTTTCCCTTCAATTTAGTGCCACAGGTAAACATATTGATTGCGTAATGAGCAAACGTGCTTTCATTCAGCCTCCTTTCTAACACTGAGAGAGAAGTTGGACACAAAATTATAATTTGCCATCCTTGAAACACAAAAGGCTCCATCATTCGCACGCAGTTCTAAGTCATACTAAAATAAAATATTCTGCTCCTCAGCTGGTGCCATTGTGGTCGAGATGGAGCATCTGTGTCCAAACGCGTCGCGCTGCGTCACAGCTCTCCAAAGCTCGGCACGGACGATGTGGTTCACCGGCGTGGCCATCGCTTCTGTTTATGGTTTTATCAGCGTGTTTGGACTTATAGGCAACATCACACTCATCAAGACGTTTTGTTCTGCCAAATCCATCCGTAATGTGCCAAATCTGTTCATGTCGAGCCTTGCTCTGGGGGACGTTTTGCTTCTGGTGACCTGCGCTCCGGTGGACGCCAGCCGCTATCTGTCTGAAGAGTGGCTTTTCGGGAGAGTGGGCTGCAAAGTCATACCCTATATTCAGCTCACTTCAGTCGGGGTGTCAGTGTTCACTCTCACAGCTCTCTCTGCTGACAGGTATGATACAGATTTAATTATAACGACTAAATTATCCGCCTTCTATTTTTAAAACTCTAAAAGTGATACTTCCTTCATCCTTAAGACGCAGACACATGATTTTGTCATTAAAAAATAAGTTAAAGACCACATGCTTTGTAAAAACTCTATTTTCACTTAATGGAAAACAAATATTTAAGAGTATGGATCAGGACTGCTTTACGCAGAGCAGTGAGCTTCTGTTTAATGTAACAGACTGGATTCAAAACCATAAATGCAATCTGTTGCTTCTGAGTCATCGATATAAAACATCATTAAGAAATATTTACTTGTGCTGTCAAACACCATCGAGGTGGCATTTCCCTGCAGCTGCACGGCAAACAGAAGAATATCTATTTAAGTCTTTCTATAATGCATGATCTCTTTGAGCTTCATCAGCCAGTGAGTTTGTGTTCACTCAAAAACATGTATCAGGATTCTCATTTTAACAAAACTGGTGCCTGACATAAAACCCACATTAAGGAATCTGAATTATTGTTAGCTTTTGCACAAACATGATCACACTTACAGCACAAATGGTTTCAACATCAAGTATAATGTTGTGAATTGTATGGTTATGTTGCTGATACTCATCTTAAATTTACAGGGAACATTTGATGTAAATTTGCACGGTTAATGTGTTTGAGTGCAGCTGTTCAGAGGGAATTTCTGCTGAACCTGTGCCCATTAGTTAAAGCAAGCTGAATTTATCGTTTATTTCCATATGTGTTTTGTGGTGTTTTCATTTCACATTTGGTACCATTTGGGATAATTTAAGGCTACAAGTAGTGGATAGATAAATTTGCACACCTGGGGGGATAGCTGAGCTGACAGACAAGTGTGCATCAGGAGGGAGAAAGCCATCCTCAATTCCACCTTTTTCTTCTTTTTGGGTTCATGGAAAGTTAAGTTGAGTAAGCATTTCCCTGGATCAGAGCCATCAGGTGACATACAGCATCTGAGTAAAAAAACATAATTGGATAGTTGATGGGTGAAATGAAAACTGCTGCACAAAGTGACAACAAGAAAAGTGTGAAAACAAAGGGATGTCAATTAAAAGTGTAACTGATGGGGACTGTGTTGGAAGTTGCAGACAATGCAAGTGTCAGTGGGGAGTCCAGAAAGATCCCACCAGTCCACTAACGTCAAATCAGTGAGTTAAGCTGCTTGATGGTCACTGGCAGGAGTGATCTTCTGTGATGCATGGTGGATGGATCAGCCTGTGGGTACAAGTCTTTGTTGAAGAAGCTTTTCCTTTTAATCAGCTCATCTTTGGTGAGAGAGAAGTTGACAAACACAGTTTAGGATGCTGTTCAACACAGAAAGCAGCCTTTCCTCTGCCATCCCTTCATAGGGGCTCAACTTCCACTTGAATCAATAAGCTGTTTTTTGTTACCTTGGGATAGGAGCTGTTCTTCCCCTTGTTTTCACTCTATCTTGGCCAGCTGCTGGCTCTAGTTTATGTTTATTTATAGCAGCTTACAGCTGTTTCCTTGTCATGAAGGGTCTCAGTCAGTTGGAAAAAACATTAGCTTCTATTTCTCTGAGGGAGCACTTAAGTCAGAAGCAACATCCATGGATTCAAGGGTTAGTGGTTATTGACATTTACTGATCCTGCTGGTAACAAAGCTCGCTGATAACTGCAGCAGTCTCCTTTATGGATGAAGGAATGTGAATGTGTTGTTGGTATTTTTCTTTTACTTTCAAGAGCTGAAGGTTAAAACTGAAAACTATTTGTTGTACTGCTGCAGCTGACAATAACTGCTTCTTTTGTCAATCACTGTGGGTTTTTCTGACAGGTGTAACAGAAACAGAAAGTTTGTTTCAGCTTAACTTGCAGCTTTTTTATTTTATTTTTTTAGATGTTTTGGGATTCAGTGTTTCTTAGACTCCAAAAATAACCCCTGCAGTCTAAAGTGCATCTTTAAAAATGAGAATATATAAAATGCAAGATGTTGAAAATGCAAATTTTCATATATTTTATATGTATTGGATGTAAAGTGAAATATTTCAAACCTTTTATTGGTTTAATTTGGAGCATTTTAGCTTATGATAATCAGAAAATACGCCACAGTTATGTTGAATTACCACCAATTTATTAATTATTACTCATATGGCATGAAGATGATCAGCCTGTGGTACTGCTGAGGTCTTACTGAACCCTGGGTTCTCTGTATTTTTAGACTGAATGTTTTTTGTCTTATGCCTAATACCTCAGGGATCCTTCATGGGTTTCGGGTCAGGTGAGTTGGTTGACCAATTAGTGTCAATATCATAGTCAGGCATTCTTGTAGTAGGAGTTTTGGCACTGCAGGCAGGTGCCAACAAGCATCTCTGTGAAACTTGTAAGTGGATGGAAGGATGAAGTGCTCTAAAATCTCACTTCTTTGATTTTGTGCAGAGTCAACGCACAGTGGAAAAACACCAGCAAAAAACATTTTACCTCAAAACACCAAGACTTCACACTGGTCTTCAAAAACCTTGGAATCTATGCTTCTCTACTCTTCCTCCTGACTCCAAATAATTTCCAAATAAAAAGCAAAAATTACCGTACTCAAATCTTAAAGGAAAATTTTGGACCACAGAGTAAAAATCCACTTTTTCTCCACAGGATCAGACCTGAAGATATCTTATTGGCTTTTGATGCAATAATACCACTTCTTATGAAGCTCTTTCAAGTTGTTGACCTGAGTTTGCTCAACAGTCCTCTGTGGTCTAACCCATTGATTATGCAGCTTCTCCCGCTACACTAACCTTAAACGCAACTTTCCATCAATATGCTTCGAGTCAGAGAACTCCCTGAAGAACCAGCCTTTTCAGCAATAACCCTCTGTGACTTAACCTCCATATAGAAATCATGATCATCATCATATGGACAATCACATCAATGCAGTTCCTTAAATGTCCACTTGAGGCGTAGTCAAGTTTTTATTTATTCGGAACAAGAGATAAATTCATATTTTGAGATATGGTTTTTAATTTTTGAGCTGTGAGCCATGATTATTGAACTAAATGAGTAACATTTCTCGAAACATTTAAGTTTACACGTAAAGAGTCTAATTTATTTTTACTAAATAATATTAAACTTTCAGTAACACTTTATTTGACGCCTATCTCTATAACGCATTATAAATATATGTATAATTCGTCATAATCATGTTATAGCACCGTATAACTATAGTTATAGACACTCATAAATGAACATAATGCTTTATAGCAATAATCATAACACATTATAAAGCATTTTATCATGACTTACAAGGTCAGGTATTATAATGTGTTATAACTGTTAACAACTCACTGACAATGCCCACATAGATAAAGCAATGCAACTGTTGAACAGTTATAACACATTATAATACCTGACCCTGTAAGTCATGATAAATGCTTTATAATATGTTATAATTATTGCTATAAAGCATTATGATCATTTATGAGTGTTTATAACTCATAATACATATATTTATGAGGCGTTATAGAGACAGGCGTCAAATAAAGTGTTACCAAACTTTTTTTTCCCCAATACTCTTGGATGCACCTCTATTTCCTTCATAATAACTCTTTTGAAAGAAAATTTAAATCACCCAAGCTTTAGTTTTATTAACTTTTTAATTATTGCCACTCATACGAACAAAACATTCTTGTATTTTTCTGTAGAAGTTGCCAAATTACGGTCTGCTTCACATTTTGAAATAATGGGAGAAGGCAAAGCAACCTTTGGGCTCTGAGACTAAACGTATTCAGTTGGAAAACATTCTCCGTGTAATCAATACTTTTAATGAGAGCTTAAAGATGCCCAACACGGTGGAGAGTGTCGATGCATCAGAGCACTCATGCTCAGTGAACAGTGAGTGCTAATGTACTGGCAAACACCTCCTAGTCTTGTGTCCATCAGTTGCACACATACTCCAAATGTTCAGTGTTCAGCTGTGGTTTTCTTCTCAAGATGGCAGCATGCTAAGCAGGATCACAGAGAAAAGAAAGGTCAGTACTCAAATTTAAGAAGAAAAAAAAGATCATGCTGCTGTATGTCACTAACATGAAATTATTCCCCCGAATAAGAACAGCAGCTTGACCCTGTCTTTGCTTTTGCTCTTGAAAATTGATTACTATGGTTATGGGGTTCTAACTATTCATCAACAAATATTAAACATTGTCAAGTAATTAGCAAGAATGGCGGAAAGGTTAAATGATAGTGGACCTATAACTGAACCCAGAGGATTCTCTGTCCCCCTAATTCACTTAGACTAATGGTCACCAGCAGAAAATTTAAAAAAGCAAACAGATTTCTGATATTTACTGATGTATTTTCTAGAGATGGACAATACTGATTAACAGATACTTGACAGCTTTTTTCTGGACAGAGATATCTCTGCAAGATTGAGTCCTTATCACAGGAGAAATGATTCAGGTTCAATCCTGGCCCTCTTACATAAACATGACAATCCCTTTCTATGTGCCTTTCAAATTTGATCTATCTGTAGGTGGCTTATTCACATCAAGGCTGACATTAACCAAAAACAACTATTTAGCGTTTTTATGCCTATTTTAGGGTTTAGAACTAAAAACACTAATAGTTGAAGTCCTACGCAATTTTTTTTACTACTGAAAGTGTTCTCAGTTGTTGTAGGAACTAAGTTGATACTATAAGCTGCTGAGATGCTTGACCCAGAGTAACCTGGTTGACGAGCCGTGCTTCTGGTTCCTTATACTACCATGAGTTTTTGATAATCAGTGAAAGTCCAGACGCTGTTCCTCAGACGCAGCAAACAAAAATGTATTGCGATGAACATTACCAAAATCCATTTTGCAATTAATATCGAGCAACACTGAACAAAGAAAAATGCTGGCATTTAGAGCCACAGCGGTCAAAAACTTTTTGCCCTTCTGGGTCAAACACCTACCCACAACAGTGACTATGGCTGTGTTCCCTAACCCCCATTTAGGCGACTATATGGGGGTTAGCGCCATTTTGAGGGATGTCTGAAACCTGAGTGATCAATTTTAATGCCCCATATAAGGACTCAAAATTTCCCATAGAGCATTGCAAAATGTCGTGACCATCCGATGGTCACTCACTGGTGGTGGACATCCCGTCATGCATTGCGTCTTGCCATGTAGTGTAGTGATTGAGTTCACTACATAGTCAGCTATATAGTGAAAGCCCATCTGGGGGGTAAGGGGTTGAGTGATTTATTTCGGACACAACCCTGGCTACCTTTATTCCTGAACCCCCAGATAACAGGACAGTGACACCTAAGGCATACAAAGTGAACTGCAACTCATTTTATGGTATCACTTTAACATATCTGTTTTTGGACAAAATCATGTTACCTGTCTTTTTCAAGGGCTCCTCTTCTGCAGAGCTCCAGTAGCTCATTAGCAATTCACCTCTGAGTTGTGGGCGGAGACAGCGCCGCTCTGCACCCTCCTCTTCACGCTAGCTTGTAGCCGAGCATTGCTGGTGTAGTAGAAGTGGCAGGTGGGTCAACTCTCGGACACTAATGTCTAATGGAGCATGATGAAAGCTTGAATGCAGAAACACTTAGAAATGCAATTTTGCGCTTATTTTCTCATGATATGTCCTGTAGCATCAGAACACTGTCATATGAACATGTAGACAACAAGAAAAACTTGATTTTCATCGGAGTGGGTCTTTCAGGAAGTTAAGTTTGTTCAGACTCATCCCAGGGCTCATCACAGTGGAACAGGTTCGAATGAACGAGAAAGGATAGACGCTAGAAATAAGTGACCTTGAACTACAACAAGGGTCCCTTCGATGCTGAGAAGGAGTTGATAAAAATTTTTGGATTGTTCCTGCACACAATACCAGTGGCCTTTCTAGTAGATGTCAACCTACACACACAAGGTTTGATAATGCCTGGAACCGTGGCAGGGAAGAATTATTCACATATTTGACATTTAGACACAATCACTGCTATAAGGGAACTGCTGAAAGATGATGTTCAGGCATAAAAATATATTTCCATCTCGTGCAGTTAAGTTTGGAGGACATGTGCGTTCACCTTGAATAATGAACAACCAATCAGCATCATCAGAACATTTCTTTGTGGTTCAAGGCAATAATTTTAATTGAACAAAGCATCAAAGAAATGGTCCTTGAGCTGAGTGTCACTGTCAAACAGTATTACTTAAATGCTTCGCTAAAACAATAAACCGCTGCCTTCAACACAGACAAGATGCATCTTTTACTCCTTTAGCCTATGTAACTGTAACAGGTCCCATGAGGACACAAGGTCCCCACACAAAACAGGAGAAAGGATGAGACCGGCAGCAGTGCTTCTTTTCAGTGCAGCTTCACCCTGCAGAATTTATGCATTCACGTGCAAATTAATGCTTTTTTCCAAACTGTTTCTTTGCTCTGTATAGGCTACTTCAGCTTTGTTTCAGTCATACGAAATTCTGAATATCACAAAAAACCAACAGAGAAAGAACTCTGTACTTATCTTAAAAATAAAACACATATCTCATTCAAACACCTCTTTCAATGTTTTTAAATTGCTCAAAGAAATCCTTTTACCCTTTAAACAATCATTAAGTTGAAAACTAACCCGAGGTAAGCCACTACTATTTCTTGAAGTGCGTATAATGTTGAATGAACTGAGCTAAAAATGAACCAGGGCTCTTATTTTGAAATCAACAGGAAGAAGTTAAAATCGGTGGCGACATCTTAGCCCACAGTCACAACAGCCTGTAAATACAGTCATAGCTTATCCACAGACTCTTATTTCTTTACAACCTTTCACTATCAGTAAACTGTGTTTTTATTATTAAAAAACATGTTTTTAGGGCTTATTAATCAGCTTCAGAAGAAAAGACAGTCAGCTAACAAAAGGGAGATCCACAGCGCCACACTGCCCCCTGCTGGCCAGGTGCACAGGTATTTTTATACTGAGACTTTTCAGGAATAAATAGTGTTTTTATCAGCCGTCACGGCCCATGTTACTCTGTAATTTCTACATAAACATCATTACAAAAACAAAACACACAGACAAGCAACACAAGATGCATCTATACATTTTCTGTATGTCACAAAACCACAACAGCTGTATGTCTACTTCACTGCAGCTAGCTGCCTCAACAAACCCCATCACTGTGTGTTTTATTTAGGGTAATAAGAACAGGGGTGTTTTTCTGTTTATGCCACTATCAATTATTTGAGTAGAAACAGAAAAAGTAGCTGCTGGTCAGTCATAAAGTTAGCTCCTCACAGCAGCAGCTCACTGTGGCAGGATGGCAGCTGTAGCTAGCTGGCTAGTAACTATACTAATCTGTCTCATATCACAGTAAAATCTCCACAAACTCACCCAGGACTTATCTCAACTCCAGTGGCATTAATTGGGGATGCATTTTTAGAGCATAGGGCGACAACAGAAAAAAATCACACGCACAAAAAGCACACAGTACGACACTAAGCAACTCACCTCAAACATGGCACTGGCTAAGAATTACAGCTGTGGTTCCACTTGCAACCAACAGAGGGCGACCTCTGGGTTAAAGTTTCAGGGTTTGGCTTATTCATTCCTCTGTAGGAAGCAGCTTGCTTTATCCCTTTGGAGTTTAAATATTATTCAAATACAATCCTTGATGGACTATTTATCCACAGAGCTGTCTAACGCCTGTAATAATTGTATGAATTATGTAACAATGAATAATGTAATGATTCATTATTGCTGCTCTTACCTACATCCTCTTTCATTAGCCATCTGTTTTCAAAAAACATAACCACAGTTTCTGGCAATATTCACCTGTACAAAGGGAACATAAAAAGGTTACACAATGGGGACAAATGAAAAAATTAGGAGTATACATGTAGCCTATCATTAGCAGGGTACAAAAAATCAAGAGTAAATGTAGATATTTGCTGTTAGAAATGAGCAACAGTAGGTTTGAGTGTTGAGAACACTGCCTGCACCAATTATAAAATAAATTACCATTGTGTTCGATAAGCATCACTTCAGTGGTAACATGGACTGTGAAAATACAGCTTCTCATACTGAGGTTTTCTTTCTTTCTTTCTTTCTTTCTTTCTTTCTTTAGGTACAGAGCCATTGTGAAGCCTTTGGAGATTCAAACATCCAGAACCACTACCAGCATCATCCTGCGGGCGGCGCTCATCTGGCTCTTCTCGCTGGTCCTGGCTATACCCGAGGCCGTCTTCTCTGACCTCCACACCTTCAACATCACCTCTACCAATGAGAGCTTTGTTACCTGCGCTCCTTATCCTCATGCTGGAGATCTGCACCCTAAGATCCACTCCATGGCCTCCTTTCTCATTTTCTACGTCTTTCCTCTGCTGGTCATATCGGTGTACTACACCTTCATCGCCCGCAGCCTGATGAGGAGCGCCTCGAACCTGCCTGTGGAGGGGAACGCTCATGCAAGGCAGCAGGTCAGTGTGCTCAAACTATGATTAACACAGTCATAAACAGAGATTTTGGGTGACCTGAACGCACACCCCAGTCTCACAATAACAAATAGTTTCTTAAATGTTAACTATATAAACTTTATATAGTTACCATCTGAGAAACTTTAAAAGTTCTTGACATTTTCTGTTGATTTGCAGCTTGATAACACTATCATTTATTATGTGGGTTTTGTTCTTTTATTTATACTTTATAAGTTCCTTCATTCAGTGATGATCTTTAATTGGGGAAAATTTCAAATGCAAGGTGAATCTTGAAAACACTGAAAAACTAAATCCCACCTTTTGATTCAGTGATTAAGGGCCCAAAGCAGAGCACATAAAACTAAGAATCAATACAATAAAAAAAACAGGCAATCTTAATTGCCTTTGTAATCACTATTGTCATTAATGTTTTAATGTTAATGAATTGGTGTTAGGTACCAAGAGATGTTTTAAAGGGATGATGGAAGTAACAATAGTTTAAAAAGAACCCAGGTTAATTAACGGCATCAAGTTAATTTATAAAAACAGGAATAATGTTTATTTTTAAATGTAAACAACCAACTTAAAGGGATATTCCGGCGTAAAATTAATTTAGGGTCAAACACACCATAACACCAAGTTAGACACCCCCTCAAGAGATGAATGTTGCTGACCGCTTGCTTCTCTAGTTAAACCAACTTTAGTAACGACCACACGATAGCAATACACAGTGGTCTGAAGAGCCATAACTAACCTCAACCAAAATGCCACTTTATAGCCACAAATAATGCTCAGAACAGCACCTAACTTCATCAACAGTACATACAGGGTCCTAGCCACAGCACTAGCCACCAAACATCTTCTTAACTTTGCCTAATTTCTTTAGCAAAGAGACCAAACACAACTCACCTACTCTCCTCCAGCAGCCGCCTGTTTGTAGCCACACCTCGGGCCAGTCCATTACGGATTGCTGCGGGGGGACGCATCTCAAGGAAGAACATTTATGATCATTTCTTCATTACTTCAAGGAAATGATAAAGCAAGCGTGATGCTGAAAAAAAAAAAAAAACACGAGTATAAACACAAGGAGTAAGTTAAATAACAAAGGAAGCAGCTAAGGCACTGCAGGCTCCACCGCCACTGGAGGCCTGCTCAGTTCAGCTAGCAAAGTCACACTCTCTTTTAAACAGGCCCACACAGGATTGCTGACAGAGGAGGGAATGAGTGAGAGACTGCAGCCCTCTCCTCCTTTATATAGCCTCCTACTTATTAGCAGATCAGCCACACCTGCCACACCTCCACTGCAGCGGAGGAACCTTCAGGGAGAGAGAGAGAGAGAGAGAGAGACAGAGAAACAGCACCCAAACACCCAGGGCATGTAACTATTGGTTTTAAAGTTAGAGCAGTTCATCTGTGAACTTTATTACCTTGAGTTCCTGTGGGGAGTCTTTAGACCAACTTAAAGAAACGCAGCTGCCTTATGTGACACACAAAAGCAAACAAGATTGTGAGCAGCAATATTGATTCTTCGTTAAAGGTCATTTTTAGTGATTGCAGTCACTGCTGTGGTGTGGGCGTATTGATTGAACAGCCTTTGTATATTTTACACAGAAAAAGGTATAGTCGAGTTCAAAAAGAAGGTAAGGGTGGGATTTTACATCAGAGAGCAGACTCACTTAGGAACAGGATTAATATGCAGAGAAAGAACACCTATAGCTCAGTCTACGGGGGACATAAAAATCAACACAGATCCTAATTTCCTCATGCAACACCTCAAACTAATTAAAACAGCATTTACCTTTGCAGTGATTTTACTTTCCCTAGTCTCATGGGAAACAACGTGTTTAGGGAACAGATGAGGATATCTGGGCACGCACTCTGTGAACTGTCTTGTAGAGCAAAATAACAGCCAATCAGAAATAAGAGAGCCAAACAAACACAGCCATAGTTACAATAGCACACACATAACATGAAGATAGATGCAAGAGTTTGAAAGCTTTACAGTTTTACGAGTTGAGACACTGGTTGTTGGTGTACGGTTTCATGCAGCGTGATGTGTTGACCATGTTGTTGCACTAATCTGCACCATATAAGAACAAAACTGTTCAAATTGCCATCAGACTGAAGTGTGGTCCAAGTTCAGATTACTCTTTTTTTTCAGCAGCAGGAGATTTCTGCAGGCCCCTGATTGATAATATATGACAGTGATTGAGATCCTCTCATAATACGGCATTAAAAGATGTTGCAGATTCAAAGTTTTACGTGCATTTATGGACTGAATAGAAAAACGGGGTCATTGTTGGACTATTTTGCCTGTGTACTCTTACTATTCTTCTCTAACAATACATATAAAAAATTTATTCACAATTCACCTTCCTTCCACTCATGAGAAGATAAGAATACCAATCAGATAGATAAATCTCACAAACACAGTCTCATGCAGTGATGGTCTGATTCCTTATTGATTTATGACGGCCTGGGGCTGTCAATTCAAATTTAAAGTTGCTTCACTCACACATTCATGTAAACAGCATAATGAGCTGTATTTGAACCAGGTTATGACCCGACAAGTTGTAACCGCATTTCAATTTTAATCAAAATCTTTGAACTTTGAAATCATAAATGCACTTTTAATATTTAAAGCCAAGGTTGACGAAGCTTTGAATCACAAACGCCTGATATCTGTGTGTTATCTGCTTTAATACCACAAGATGTGGAATTACCCAAGGTTAAATGCTCAAATATTAAAAAGCTCTGTTAACTTCATGCGCCAAAGGCACAAATATAAATCCTAACACACTTTTTCTACAACCAACAGATTGAAGCAAGAAAGCGCCTTGCCAAGACAGTGCTGGTGTTTGTTGGTCTCTTTGCACTGTGCTGGCTCCCCAGTCATGTCATCTACTTATACCGCTCCTATCACTACTCCCAGGTAAACAAAACACACTGATTTTTAATCTATTTATTTTGTTGTGTTCATGTCAGAAATGAGGCTCTTACTATAGAAAACATGAGAAAAATGTCATCAAACTCTGGAGGTCATACAAGGATGAGGTCATGATTAATCAGGTGTTGATCTGCAGTGTCTGATAAAACAAATGACACAGCTTTAGGCAAAAAGGGGTCATAATTGCTCTCTGGAACATATTGCGTAATTCTGGGTGAGTGCATGTAATTGAGGGCTAATGGAGACCAAGACAAAGCACGGGGTAGAAATCTTCAATCTGTGTGTGTCTGCTTAGAGTGCATTTGAATGATGTTTTTTACTTTTTACTTCTCTAATTATGCATATTCTCAACCCTGCGCTGTCTTCCAGGTGGACACGTCATTGGTTCATTTTGTGTGCAGCGTTGTTGCTCGAATCCTGGCTTTCACCAACTCCTGCCTCAACCCCTTCGCCCTGTACCTGCTGAGCAAAAGTTTCCAGAAACAGTTCAACCAGCAGCTCTGCTGCTGCTGTCGCAAGGTCTTCGAACGCAATTCACAGAGTCCGAGTCATTATAACACCCGCATGACTTCTGTCCGCAGCACTAATAACTCCATGGCGAGTGTGAGCATGGTGAATGGCAAACGGTGTTATCAGGAGGATTATGTGTAAAGGAAGTGAGTGTGTGTGAGAGTGAGAAAAATAACATGAATTGTCCATGCGTCTTTGCTTTTCACACGTTTCTTCAGTTATGGACATAATCAGTCTGACAAAGGATGAAGGCTAAAATTAGGACTCTTAATGAAGAAGCAGGGGCTCTAATGATGCCAAAACCAATCTCTGATCTGACCATTTACAAGCCTCCACTGATAACAGAGATGGCACGAAAAAAACGGCAGACTATTCATTGAGTTACTCATGCCTCTAACCCAGATGGTATAAGAGGTGGATGTGGCCGACAGTACCTGTTTTTTTTTTCCTCTCTCACATTAACTAAGAGCTGCAATCACGTGGAGACTAACCACAGGCTAGTAAAATCATAATGGCTGCTATTAGCAGTTATTGTTAAACAAACCAAGGAGCTCCTAATTGAAGTTAGAAGCAGTCACGTTTCCTTTTTCACAATACAAAATTATTGTTCAGCAGGTCGACTAATTCAGTTAAATATGAAACCATGAAAACACTTGTTCATTAGCACCAAACTCACATGAATGTAAATGAGTTTTTTTTTACATGTTGACTGTCAGGTATATAAATATTTGTGTCTTTATTAACAGCAACACTGCCAATCAGTATCATATGAATCAAACCTACAGTGAACAGAGGGTGTGTGACAGACAGTGGATGGACAGTGTCAGACGTCAGGGACATTCGCTTAAAAGAGGTGTAGTGATAAGCATGGGCTGATCAGGGGAACCTGGTACGCAAAAGTGCAGAGCCCCCAGTATTGTTCATTAAAACAGAACCAAGATGTCAAGTAAAGAGATTTTCAAGTGTGATGCTCGTAAATAAGGGGTTAAAAAAATCAATGTTGTTTTTTTTGTCACAATGGGGGAAATTAGACATGACTGACCAAAGGGTTGTATTTTTTCACTTTTCAATTTATTTTTTAATTAATCTGCTGTAAATAGAGTGTCTCTACAGGACTCACTCAGACCCAAATAGTTAACCAATCACAGGTACCAAGAGAGATAAAAAGACACATTTTAAAAAGTTAGTCAACAAAAGGACAAAAAATTGTGAGTCAATGACGCTTTGAGCTTTACAGAGTGATTTCAGTGCTGCTAAAAAAAATAAAAAGACAAATTTATAGTTTTTATCATGAATAAGTTGATGTGGTTTTGCTATAATGTTGCAAAAAATATCTACTCTAAGTCCAACCAGCTAGCTGTAAAGTGTCATATCTATTTAGATTTGTGCAGATTCTTCTGTCTGTAAATGTGTACTGTCCCATCTGGACCCGCTGTCTGTATGTGTATAATATTTATATGTGATTCCATGAGCTTTGAATTTTGAGTGTTGCTTCGAAGATGTATTTTAAACGTTGGTCATCCTCTGATTACAGAATGTCCACTGAGCCGTGGTGTATACACTGTTTTAAAAAAATGAACAGCGAATGTAAATGACTTTATCATAAAAAAAAAGCTTATTTGCAAATAAATCAAAGAATGTGTTTCTATCTTATGTCGGTGTCTGTGCTGATGTGGCTTTTTTGTGTTTGAACACACATAAAATCAATTTCTGTTTCCAGCAGTAAACGTAAGAATCGTACCAAATGATCCTCATGTATTTTACTGGTACACCAGATAGTCCCTACAGTGCACATCTGTGCTCACTTGACATGATTATTCTGCACTTATACATGTTAGATTTACAGCCCCTGTATCACCCTAACAAAGTCCTGATTTGGTGTTTTACTGTGAAAGAGGATAAAGCAGAAGAGCCCATGAATCAGTCTGATAGTGTTTGTTTTAGCCTGCTGTGTGCGCTTGGCACAAATTTCTGCCCTGCACGGTCTCTAGCATCTACTTAACATGTTGTCTGCATGAATATGCTTTCTCTGTGAAAAATGTCAAGTGTTCATAAGAAATATAATTATCTTTAAAACTTACAGAGTGATAGAAACAAGAAATAAGGTCATGTAATGAATATTAACACATCCATGTGTCAAAAAACTTCTGAAGGAATCCTGCAGAAATGTAAATGTCACTTCAAAGTCCTGCAGTCTCCTGCAGGGTTTAAAAAACAGGGAGGGAGTTTCAAAGAAATTAAGCATTAATTTTGAATGATGACGTCCTCACTGTTACCGTAGGTCCTGTGATGTTTTCTTGCTTCCTGAAACATTATCGGAAAGTTTCGACATGAATCAAAAAGATGTTTTCCATTATAGAACATTGAAAACAGAATTTGACCGTCATACTCTGCACATGTTGCTCAAAAGGTAAAAGAATTAAAGATATCGTACATTTCCAATCTGGTTTCTTCTGCTCTTAAAAACAAGAAATAACCAGTTTTATTTAAACTGCATGTCTTTATTCAATATGATTAAATTCAAAGAGAATGCAGTGGTCTTGATATCATTCACTAAATATTTGCTGGATGGATGAATTTCTGCTCTTACTTTTACTGCAAAATCACAAAGAAGTTTAGATGATATCTAAAAAACCTTGCTCACAGCTTCCAGATAAAATGCCATATAGTGCAAGGCCTCTGACTTTTGTGAAATTCTAAATTAAATTAGGTAAAAAAGTTATTTTAGATAGAGACATTGCACACTATATTAATATTTATGTTTCCTTTGGGCTTTGACAAGTGTGCTCCAGATATGAGGTGACATCTCTGAATCAAATAATGCCAAGTACATCATGCAGCACGGCTGTGATTTTGGCAGGTCACAATTAAAACATCACAGTAAATATGAAAAACACAGCAACAACACAAAGTATACCAAACAGACCAAAGCCACTGTCACTCACATGTGTGTGTTACTGATGTATTCCTTCAGTCATTCTGTGTTATGTGTCTTGTGTTGCAGTTGTCATTATGTGATGTTTTATCTGTGACCTGCCAAAGGACTTTAGATGTAATTAGCTCTGAGCTAATTCTGCCACAGAGGATGAATGTGAGGGAAGTGACCAGCATGAATTCAGGAGGACGACTGGAGTGACTTTGAAAAAATCAGGTGCAGTGCAGAAACATGAAATCTGGTATTTATGTTTAGTTTCACTGCATACATGTACACGTGACCTCATGAGACACTTTTCCCTCAGTGTAGAAAAGCTTCAGTCCTGACCTTACAAGACTGCATTTAATCACTGAATGACAAGCTAGTTTTTAATCTTCACAAACTTCAACCTTATTCTCAACATTTTGACTCTTTTCTCTGAATGTGTGATGAAAAAAATGTTTTCAATATTTTTCCTCACCTCTGGCCCTGAACACTCTTCAGAACGGTGGGATTTGCTGCTTTATTATTTGAATTTTGTGTGAAGATGTTTTTCTATTTGTCTCATAATCCTTTTGTTGATAACAGGGTATTAGTCATTCAAGATTATTAAAACTGTCTCAAGATGGAGGAAATACATTCAGAGGAAAATATGTCACCTCTGAAGGTAAGTGTTTCAACAAGTGTTTGACCCTCTATTGATCATTTTTTTGCTGTTGCACATGTTTTGCTAAAGGACGTCTATTAGCTATGCCTCGCTCATTCTTAAGGGTCGAGGAGGAGACGAGAGAAGTGCAGCAGACAATGGGTGAGAGGTCTCAACAGGTTCTTCAAGGCTGACTCATAAAACCGTTTCATTCAAACTCCTTCATATTTTCCACATTTTTTTCCCCAAACTCTCAAACTGTCTCATTCATTGTGGATATTTCAGAAAGAAAGGTAAAAACATAGACTGTATAAAAAAATGGACGCCGTCTGCCTCCTTGCTGGGTGAAGCCACTCTGAGAACAGCACCCTCTGTTGACGGACTGCAGTATAGGCCATAAAACACACTTCCTCCAGCAAAGCTTATGAACCTGTGGACAAACTTTAGAAATTTATTACACAGAACATAACCTTCTCTCCCCCCTGCTTGTGATGTTGACATGTAGTTACTGTAAGATTGGTTTGTGCTCAAGTCCTCTTTTTTCTGTGAAGCTCCGTTTTTAAAAGTTATTAGGCGGTTCATGTTTTCTATGATTGACACCTGATACAGCCTATGGGTGTTCAGGGATTGCATAGCTCACCCGGGGGATACGCTGTTTGAGCCGAGTGTCATCACAGCGACTCTCGGTGACTCTGCCGCCGAATGCGCACAACGCCTCTGCGCAGCGCTGGTTTCAGGAAATGAAGAAAAATCAAGGAAATACCGAAAGCTTTTTGGCTTCAAATCCGTATACAGGCAGGAGGCGGAACCAAGTTGTCCATAGTATAGACAGTCTATGGGTAAAAACAGGTCTGTTTCTATAGTGTTCCCGTTGCAACTGTTTGAGGCTTTAAAGCTACAGTATAAAGATTGTCAGTCTTGCCACTGACGGTCTTATTTGCATTTAAATATCATAAAGAATCAGTCTATTTCATTAAAAACTTTCACAGGAGCTTTAACCTGCAATAAAAGTGTTAGAGTTGATGTTGGGATGACATTTTTCTATGGAAAATATTAAGTTTAATTTGATTTAGTTTACTTGAAGCTCTGTATGACAGATGACAAAGCTTGATAATTTACATTAAATTTTGTGTGAAAAAAAGCAACACAAATTTCAAAGGATCGGTGAATTAAATTGGTAAATCTACTTCTGGATTTTCTTGCTCCAACAATAAACATATTTCACATGGGCAGGCATTGTTGCCCTCTGGATCTGAGGTCAGAGAGCTTCATTTTTTCCCGTTTTCTTGGTGTTTTGATGATGGTGTACGAAATTATTCAACAATACCTTTTATTTGTCTGTGGATACTGCAGAAAAACAAGAACTGTGTCGACTTTGAATGGTGATTTTTACTTTTTTAAATTCCTGCCTTGTAAAATGTTACACAGAAGCTGCAGTGAAATTGTTTTTCAGTAAAGAGAAATTAGGAGAGGCTTCAAAAATTCAAATAGTGTCAAAAAAAAGAGCAGTATCATTTATTTATTTATTTATTGACCCCAGTGTTACTTCCACAGCTCAGTAATTAGAATTTGTGCTAACTCTAATTAGTTTGTTGGCAGGGAGGAAAGATTGCCTGTCTTTGCATTGAGTCTTTCATCATTTTAAGCTTTTAATGCATTTTTCAGACCTCATTTTATAATGGAAAGCTCATTTTCTCTTCATGCTTCACTGAAGAAAAAATTAAAGATGATTGTCATTCAACACTTATTTCCCAAATACTTACCAGCATGTGCCTGATGGAAATATTTGACTGAGGATGTTTTTACCTTGAGACACGAGGTAAAATGTTAATCGTGTCCTCTGTATTCTTACTGGCTGAAAATATAAGAAAGTCCTCCACAGATCGTTTCACTAAGCTGCTGACACATTTTAGAAACAGTCTTTTTGAAACTGCTTTAGTAAATTATGCAGCAAAAATGGCAACGGCCATGTGGACACAGGGCTCCACACTGGCTCTGTTTATGATAAACTCCAGTCCTAAGAAAGGACAGACAACCTTGGGGTTTGAAATGTTTAAGGCACAATATCATGGCTTTAGGATGATGACACAAACAGCTCTTTCAGTACGCAAACCTACCTGCCCAACAGGTACACTTCTTCTGGAAAAAAAAGGTTTGATTTAGGTCATTTAGGAGAAATGATCGAAAGTTGCAAAACCAGAGAAAAATCTGCAGAGAAAGCAGAATGACTCACTGGCACAGAAGGCAAAGCAGACAAAGTGGGAGAAAGATAAGAAGTGAGGCCAACAAGGGTCATCAAAGAGGCATTTATTTGATGGAGCTGTACCCAGTGTTGAAAAGAGAACTAAAATATTCTATTCAAGTAAAAGTACAGCTGCTCGGATTAGATTTGACTCAGGTAGAAATAAAGCTGCTACTTTGTGAGCCTGAGGGAGAATAGAGAGCTCACTTTGAAACTCATGGGCATGGGAAACGTAGGACCCCCAAATAAGGTTAAAGCATATTTCCTCAGACTGATTACTGTGACATAAACAACAACATTAATGTGTAAAGTGATGTTGACTAAAAGTAAAAGTACTGATTTTAAAAACTACTCAGAAAAGTATAAAACGACAGATACTAAGCTGACAGTTTTGGTACTGATCAAACAAACAACATCCGATGAGGACTACAGTGAGGATTTATTGCACTTACAGTTCAAGGCACTAAAGTGAGAAAATATTCAAAAGCAGAGAGAAAATGTCCTAACGAAGAAAAAATAACACAACAGGTACAAGGATATCAGCACAAGAAGCAAGGACAGCCAACAAAAACAGGAGGAGAAACAAAACAAGAGTAAAACCTGAGGGAAATTCAGGACACAGGTGTGAATCACACACAGGTGAAATATTAAGAGTATGGCAGACAGGTTTGGCATTACAGCCATGCTAGCCGCCTTCAGGCTGGAACTATCCATCAGATGTTGTCTGATCAATACCAAAGCTAGACTGTTAGAAATCAATAATGAAATAAAGCGATTGGTGTCTATAACTTCTGCTTCATCTTATCCTTATATCTTCATCCACTCTCCCTCTTTTCTTAGCTGTAGAGAAAAACTTCTTCAAATGAACGAAAGGTGACAGTATACCCATAACTTTTTTAGGTGCTCTTTTTATCTTCAACCTTGTTTAAAGCTCTAAACATTAGAAAAACACAGATCTCACAGCTATTTTAAAAGCTGCTGCTTCAATGAGATCCTCAGCTCTGTGACGCTCTTTGTCATCAATTCTTTACAAAACTTTCCCCGTGATATTAGACATAAGTAAAATATTGTAAGAAGTGTAATAATTACAAATCAATGCATATATGGTATTTGTAAAAAGGACCTGATCAAGGGTGAGTGATTTTTAGGTCTTGTCAACCAGGTCAGTAAGGAACAGTCAGACAAAAGAAGTATGAATTAGTGCAGCAAGGGGGAGACATAACTCCTTGTAACTTCAGGCCTGATGAAGAATTTGAATTTCTGTCTCAACAGGATATGGAGTTTTTCAAACCCTCAGTAAACTCTTTAAAATATGTACAAAATCAAAGGTTATTTTAAGGAGTTGGAGGGATAAACTCACAGAAATTCTGTTGTCCGTCTTTTCTAACTGTTTGAGTCTTTTTTTTTTCCAGAGCTGTGAAGCTTTGTTCAATAAAAACAATCAGTTTTAATACCATGTACATCGAAGTCTGAGTAATATCAAAACAAAACATGAGGTATTTCGCCATTTTAAGACCGTAAAAAATCCATTCCATCGCCAATAAAAAGAGGAAAAAGTACGCTACCCTGTCTTGTTTGTTCAGTGTTTTCATTCCAGTGATGAGGACCAAAGCCTGGAGGAAATAGATTTCAGCTTAACTACATCGGATATCAATATAATCACCAAGCAACAACAGTAAATGAGCCACATCGTCAATAATGCACCTGTTTAATGACAAGCCGCATTTACAGTCCACTTAGACTTCAAAAAGGCTGCGTTATTATTACTGCAGGCTTTTGTGTTGTATTAGAAAGGATGGATTTTTGACCTGGAAGCTATTTAACTTCATATTTATTAAACACAAAACATATGAAGGCAAAGATTTCTATCTCCTCTGCCATCTGGATGACTATAAATTCTCAGACGCTTGGACAAAGAAGCAGCAAATCTCTTGTACACAAAGCAGCTGCTTTTACACCCTCTTTACATCAAAGTATGTTTTCTATGTGCGTTAATGTTGCATCAATTTGGGGCTTTTTTCTGCAAAGATCTGCAGGAGAAAAATCTCTTCGAGTGAAAATCAGATTTTATGGACACATATTCTGATATTTTTGTTTATTCCAGTATCTTGTTGATGGACCTTGAGTCTGTACCGCTATTTACATTGTTGTTTTCAAGGTTTTCCTCTTCGTCATTGAGAGTGGGCCCAGTTTCTTGCCGAAAACACATCTTTTTTCCAAGTGTCCTTGGTCTTGTCAAGACGTATGACATTTTCTTTTGTTGAGTTTTTCACTGTATTCCGGTGTGGTTATTTTGTCTATCCAGAATTCAACAAAGTTTTATTTATCCTACGATGAATCAGAACTGTTTACTCATGGACAATCTTTATTCTGTAACTTCACTTCCAAAAGCTTCCACAGCAATGATGACGAATCAGGAAGGAGGCAGAGAACTCGTTCAAACAAGTGTTCAGTGTTTGAAATAAATTTAAAACACTGTAAAAATCTGGTTTTTATTTGACTTTAGAGCTTGTCCAGCTTTCCCTGCTGGATCAGACACTAAACAGGCATCAGAAGAAAGGCCTTAATCATTTTTTGTAGACTAAATAAAATACGACTGGATGAGTTCATTTTACAAGGTTGCACTGCTCTCATGCAGGGGAAAATATAACACATAATACTCCACTACTTCACCACTGCAATTGTACTTCTGATTTTTAAGAACTCTTTAAATCATCTTAAAGATCATGTGAGGAGTTTTTGGCTGTCATGGAAAAGGCTGAAATTCATGTTGAGGCTTTAAAACGTCATAATTGATACCTGAAACTGGTCTGAGGGGGTCAGGTTTTAAAGGGATACTCCGGGGAGCCCTGACGAGCCGATCACCGAGTGCAGCGGAGTTTCACAGCTCAAGGAAGAACATGTACGATTATTACTTCATGGAAATGTAACCAGAGTTCTTGTGTATCTTGTATGTGCACTTCAGACTCTGTAGTTCTTCTGCCTTACAATCTCCGGCTGATTGCCTTTCCATGAAGTGATAATCATAAATTTTCTGCTGCACTCAGTGATCGATTCGTCAGGGCTCCCCCACAAACAAGCAGCTGCTGGAAGAGAGTAGGTGAGTAGTGTTTAGTCTCTTTTCTAAAGAAATCAGGCAAAGCTAAGAAGATGTTTGGTGGCTAGTACTTTGGCTGGGACCCTATATGTACTGTTAATGAAGTTAACCCTAACTTAAATTAACTCTGGATAATCCCTTTAATAAAGCTATTGTTTTTACATTTTCAACATTAAATATTCACAGTGAATAAAACATCTGACCCACAAAAGTCAGCAGGATGAGATTTTCTGTTTGTTGATTCTACTTCTGCATTTGGAAGACAAGATAAGCAGAGACTGCAGCGGCCACAGGAGGCGCCAAAACTGACACAAACCAAAAGCACTTCTCTCACTGGGTTTTTTTTTTCACGGAGCTCTAAAAAACTTAGGATGTGTTTTGCAGCCTCTTTTCACCTGGGTGTAAGAGGAAGCTCTGCACCTAATGATACTGATTTAGGAAACATGAATGCAGATGTCATCTATGTATTACGATGGGCACCTCTACGCTCCACATGCTGTGAGACTGGTGCTGACATATTGTGCATCTTGAGGGTTACTGGCTGCTCAGTGTCACATCCCTTTCTCTGAAGGTTAGCTTACCATTAAAACACTGAAGATCTCAGGTTGGTCTTGTCCACTGCAGAGCAGATTCCTATGTTGATCTGACACGCTGATGCACTGATTTTAGAAAGTTCAATGACTCCTGTGAGCGTTGGTCACATCCTCTACTCTGCTAATCCTGTAAAATCAGTCTGAGGAGCCCACAGAGCTGTCAGTGAATCATCTTTGCTGAATCAAATGACTAAAACTGATATTCTCTGATTAATGAACACTTGAACTTGAGTATGAAAAAGGCGGGTTACACTGAAAGTCAGTTGAAGAGCTCTAAATATTCTGGTGAACACTTGTGGTATCCATTTAATAAACAGTCTATAGGGGAAAACTAACAGAAGTGTAATGTTGGGTTTTCTGATAAATTCCAAAAAGTTCAAATCATATAAAAATAATCTTTAATCTTTAAACTACATATTCAGTGCACAAAGAACAAATGTACAAATCAAGAACTTTACAAACAGATTGGAGCGTAAAGTATGCATGTAAAAAATCAAGAACCTTGTCATGTGAGTTAATATCATCTTCATTCGTTAAAGTGATCAGCATAAATAGGACTGTAAATAAATTATGAGTCTTTTTTTCTCTGCCTTCAACATCCAAAACATCCTTGGCGAGCAGGTTGTCGTTATTTTTTCTTATGTGGAGATCTACTTGGGCCATCTGCATCTGTGAATAAAACAGAGATCATTTCTATAAGTCTATGAAATTAGACAAAGCAGGAGTTACAGAAAACACTTTTTTTCCAGGGTTGATTTCCTTGCTATCGTTTTCGTAACTTAAGATAAAGATGGCTTCCATTTTTAAAGTATAGATTTTTATACATAAGCTTTACCTGCAGGAGTTTTGATCAAAACGTTGATGTCTGTGGGCGCAGATGGAGGAGTTAAGATGACAGCGTTGCCTTGGCGGTGGAGTCGATACAGCTCTTGGAAGACAATCACAGCGATCGATGTCTATCTCACAGTCAGGCATCAAAGAGCTGAGTGGGAACTCTGGACAAAGAAATTATAATGAGGACGTTGTTACTGTAAAGTATAGAAAGTCTGCTGATGTATCCTTACAAATACAATGCCACTCAATAGGTGTGTTTTTCCGTGTCTAGTTCACTACATCAGTATGTTTGCTGATGAACAAATTCACAAAGTACGGCTAAAAATGATATGAAAACAAGATTCTTATGCTTTAAAAAGTGTTCTCATGCTACGGGGCCACTCTCACAAATACAGACCTGGTGTACTGGAAGGGTAGGGTATACATCTGTCAGCTGAACAATCCCAAATCAGCCCACTGGCACAAAGTCTCCTGGAGTCCTCTGTGTCTGACAGCTGGCTCATAGGGGAGCAGCTGCCAACAAATCAAAGGGATTAGAGCCGTAATTTGAACATCTTATCAGGTCTTTGAAAAACAAGACTGCCTCAGGTTTGAACTCACCCGCTGCCGCTGCTGCCAGGTTGAGCATTACGCCGTATTATGGCGGGCTCCATGCACCTGCACTCTGTGTGATTGACTACTTTTATTAGCACAGGCTCTGGGACGAACTTGAATGGAATCACACTCAGGACCTGGATCGCACAAAATCCCACAGACACACACAAAGTATGAGACGGGGTAAGACCACTGACAACTGAGGCTGCTGTTGCGGGTTCATCAAAGAGATTTGGTCACTCACAGTTTTGTTCACATATTCAACAGTTGTGTTTCTGCAGGTGACGCCCTCTTGGTTACAGCAGCCACCGCATCTGTGGATGGAAACAAGGTTAAATCTGATGGTCATGTGTGTGGCAGAGAAGTTTACCTTTTTGACAGGGTGTCAGGTGGGATGTTGTCATAGATTCTGAGGAGTTCAGGCCCTATGAGGGTTTTTAAAAATGTGTACTGGGCCAAAGGTCAAATAAAGCTCTTTTCACAGGGTGACCATACACCCTCTTTTACCCGGACATGTCCTTTTTTGGGGGGCTGTCTGGGTTTGTCCGGCTTTGTCTGGAAAAGTTTATAAAATCCTTCAAATGTCTGCAGTTTTATACGTAAGTTTCTATTTTGTGTCACATGGACTTACTGAGTTAGAAGTGCATAAAAGTCACTCGATCAGACGTGAAAACTCTCAAAATTAACTTTGTGCGGCTTTGTGACTCTGCCCTTGTGTAGTCGCGTCCTCTTTTTGGGAAGTCAGAATGTGGTCACATTTTGGAAACATGTGCATTTGCCTTCTAAAATATGTGTCTTATCGTTTGATCTGTTTGATGGATATCAAGAAAGTAATGTGGTGCGAAGAACTGATCCTAGTTTAATGTTAAACAAACCTGTGGACAGACACACAAGGTGGCTTGAAGAACATGGAGGGGTCTGTGCCCAGCTCTTTGGCCACATCGACACAGGTTTCCCTCGGCATGCACTGAGTCCTCTGCCACTCCTCGTCTATTGCTAAACAAGATTATCACACAATAGTTATAACCAGAAAAGTGGCAAAAAAAAACTTAAATGTAAAAAACCTGTAATTTTCGGTCAAACCTTTCAATATCTCCAGGCTGTAAGACTCAGCAGCATAGCGTGTAGAGCGATGTGAGCCTGCTAACGGTGGAGATGAGAGGGTCTCTGGCTGCTGCAGACTCATTCGACACTTCCACAACTTCCAGTCGGGAAAGTCTGCGAGCATCAGCAGCTCGTCAAGGCTGGAGGCTGAACGCACCTTCCTTTCCCACTGCTTCAACCCCTGCACACATAAGAGGAAGAGGTTTTTCACAGACATAATTATTACAAGAGTCAGAGCCTCTTTGGCTGTCTCTTAAAACCACCATAAACTACCAATACTAATCATGGATAGTGAAATACATACACGTGTGTGTCTCTTATCAAAAACCAAAGTCATGCATCAAAAGACTGAAGAAACTTTTTGTCTTTCTAGCTCAGGGGTGGGCAATCATGTGCCATGGAGGGCCGAGAGGCTGCAGGTTTTCTTTCCAACCCAAAACTCCACCAGGTGATTTCACTGATTTGTCCCTGCTCTCTGCTTGGAGGTAAGGTAATCAGTGAAATCACCTGGTGGAGTTTTGGGTTGGAAAGAAAACCTGCAGCCTCTCGGCCCTCCATGGCACATGATTGCCCACTGCTGTTCTAGCTGGATGACTCAATGGTCCCTATTTTTTTCCCTATTTGATCACCTCTACTGCTTTTGATGATTTCTCAACTCAAACTCAAAAGTCATCTTGATGTTCATATTTCTAGTTTGAGCACAGACTGTGGAAAACATTGATGGCACAACAACCTTCCCAAAGTGAAGCCAAAACCTTTAGAGCTTCCCCTAAAACTGATTTTATCTGGGTGAAACAAGAAAATTAGACCACATGGTTTCTGTTTTACACATACTGATGTGTATATATATAATTATGTTGGTTTCTTAAGAAGCTATGATTTAGTTAGCTATTTTGATTGACAGCTGTGTTAATGAATGCAGGCTCCAGCAGTAAAGGAGGTTCAGCAAGAGGAAACACACAACACACATTGAGACAAGACTCACTGAACTCTCCGTAAAGACAGATTTCTGCTTCGAATCAAGACCAGGATCTGAGGGGGCGTCACGCCAATCCAACTGCCCCGACAGTAAACTTTTGGAAGTGTCACACCTTGACCACCGTCCATTCAAAATGAAGAGGGGGTGTCTTGATTCTGATTGGTCTTTGTCAACAATAGCGAAGGTCCGTACTGATCAACCTTGTCCTAACAAGGTACAAATTTAGTGTTTAGAGCCGCTACTTCTGTTATGACATGAGTTACATCATCTTTTTTTTTCCAGTTTTCTTTGTAAAAACTCACTGAATGAAATCGAGAGTGGAGCAAACAAAGCGCTGTGAAACAGACAGCAGACTGAAGTTCGGTTTGACCCTGTAACTCAAATCTCTTCAATTAGTTTTTTTTTTTTTTTCTAATAACTCCAAAAACAACTAAATTATCGTTTGTATAAACTTTTGTCTCAACGAGGCAAAGGATTACATGCCAACAGGTTGAATCAGATTTTAAAGAGGGTGTCCTTTGCAATAATTTGCTACTCCATACAGATTAGACTATAGAATTAACTCCTAATAAGTTGAAAACTTCTGTTGCTGTCGTTTCGTTTCATAATTGGCAGCTAGGTAAGGACTTACATAATTGTGTATTTAATGTGGAATTTTATGGAGGAAATTTCAGAAACGAAATTCATGCATCCAGCTAAGATTGTGAAGGATTAATGAAGTGCAATATTTAGAGAGGAAGATGGAGCATTTGGGGACTTGTTGCATACATCAGGCCGCTCTCTAAACGACTGTGGCTTTTGGCCTGGAGCCGATGTCCTCAGACGGTGCCCAACCTTCTCTCGGTGTTTCGACCCTTAACCGCTACACCCTCCAGTTGGCGGGTCAGCAGTGGTGGCCAGGTCACTGCCCATCAGCTCCAGGCCTGCAGCCCTCCTCCTCCCTTTTAAACCACAGCCAACAAGAGGAATACTCTTGTATATGTAGTGTCTTAACAATAGCATAAGTCTTTTAGCATCATGAGTGCATACAACTCTGTTGTTCCTAATGTTGATGGTAATGGTATGCTTTTACATTAGCCAGAGTGAGATATATCTGACTGAACCAAACACCATTAAATGCATTTAGAGCTACATTACATGCATCATTTCCTGCTAACGCACCTCACACTGAGGCTCAGCTGACATAATGCATGGTGTGCAGAGATGTGGAGCTCTCAGCCTCAAGTCACAGCTATTAGAGTGTGATTATCAACAGCTGCTGCTGCTGCTGCAAATGTGAGTCTGCTCCACTCTGCCTGGATACTTTTTGTTGCTGCTCATTCTGAAGCTGCATGTCTCTGTCAAAAGTACAACTTACATGTGAGGGGGACGACAGCAGCAGGATTTAAGAGAAGGTAGTCATGCCATCCACTTAAAGAAATGTACTGTATGTACACATGCACGTATACATACCAGAGCATAAAATATCAGATTATGTTTGGCACCTCTCCATTAAAAGAAGAGGTGCTGTGATTTAGAGCTGGGGGAAACTGTAAAACCACCTGTCAGGCTGCCACAGTGGGGCAAAGTTCCCACAGTGACATAAACCAGAACTAAACAGAAGCAGAGAGGAAGCAAATACAAACGTCTATGTTTGTATTATGTAAGCATTATTCCTTGTCATAGTAACCCTACAGTAATGTCCTGTGTGAACGATTTTTCCTGTTTGGACTTGTAGAACATGTGATAAGACTAAAGATTCAGAGACAGGACCTTCCTGAGAACCAGAGTGGAGAGGAAAGTAAAGCTCAGGGCTCCTCAGACACTTTTCTTTTGGCGATTAAGGCAGACACGTCAGAAAGGACTGTCATGGAACATTGCACTTGTCTGCACAATGTTCACTTGATTTTCTCTGAACAGCCGTAACAATGCGAGCCCTCTGATGTGTTCGGTGCCTTGGAGAACAGAGGGTGGGGCAGGTTGGCTGGGTAACTGCTTCCACTTAAATCAAAGAAACAACAACAGAAAACAGGGAGGTTTCCCCATCATAATTTCTACCAGGGGATGGACCAACTAATGGGAAACAGAGGCAGAGCGGGCCTGAGAAAGAGATGACAGACGTGGAGAGGGAAGGTAAAGACAGTTGATTAAACAAAGTCAGTTTTAGTACAGAGGTAAATATTTGTGTGAAACTGTCCTCTGATGCTGACATGATGTTGTGCAGTTCCTCTTCTGGCCACATGAAAATACAAACGTAATAGGTTTTGGTTTTGGCTTGGGTGGCATGCACGTGAGCGTACTGCACTGGCAGCAACTGGGCAAGATTTAGCGGTAAAATATAACAACACAGGGAGAGAAATATACAAAACCAGAGTCCTGAACACACCACAAGTATCTGAAACTCATACTGTGGAGTTTTTGCTTTTATTTTGTAACAATGTGGAGCAAAATCTGTCAGATCACTGAATAAAATAAAGAATTACTTCAAGATTAGTTTTTTACATCGCTGCTTAGAAATTAATTTTCATATGACAAATGAACTTGACATAAAACTTACCGTAGTCCCAGCCTCTCTGTGCATGCTGTGGCCAACATTTATCGAGCTCAGCTCCACTACCAGAGTCACAAAGCAGGAGAGTCTGCACAGAGTCCGGCTCATCTTCATCCCTTGGCTGTGCTCGCTTCCTCTGAGCAGTAACCTAGCAGTATGAGAGCCTCTTTGACTCAGTTTCTCAGACCAGTTGAGACCCTTGGACCACACACACTCTGTCTCCTAGTGCCGGTGTGTGCAACACGAGCTCTTGATCTTCCAGCTGCACAGCAGTGTGTGTGTGTGGGTGTGTGTGTGTAAGCCAGACACAACCTGTCAGGGAGATCCAGACACACCAAATGGAGGAGGCTAAAGAGGCTTTAAAACATGCTCCTCTTACTGGAGAAGCTTTGATGCAGAAGCAGAGATGTCCAGTTAAATGTTGAGGAAATTACCAAAAACTAAAGTCAAGATTATCTTCCCAACGTATTAGAAGAAAGTGACTTTTAGTCCAAATTGATTCAAGGCCTTTGAGAATATCCAAACTACTTCCTCTGAGTTTAAACTCTTTTCTTCTTTTCCACCCTCCTTAAAGTCTGCAGACTCTAGGCGTCAGTCTTCTCCTAATTTCAGTGATTACAATCTATGTAAGTTTCACTCCCCCTCTGCATCCTCAAATCTCCAGATCCTGCTGCTGTAAGTCCGTGTAGAAAAAAAAACTCTGGGGTTCAAAAACTGCCACAAAATTTCTTCCTCTCAGTTGTGGTCAAACTCTAAAAAAGCTAAGAAGTTAATAAGTATGTCTGTTAGTCCTTCTGGTCCAGCTGCGTTTTTATTTGCGTGTGTGTTCCCGTCTTCCTCTTCAAATGACTGTCTGTCAAGTGATCAGTTAAATCCCCTATCAGCGTCTGCAGCCTCTGGAGTTGCCAAAACGCACACAGCCGGAGAGCAGCAACATGTGTTTTAAATGTGATCCAGACCTCCATTAAGTGTGAGGGGAAATAAGATGCCAGCACCACCCCTGTCCCACCAACTCTCCACCCACTTGCCCATCCAGCCACATTTGATTAAAGATGCTGCTTAATGGAAAACAATATGTGAACTGATTTTAATGATTTTCTACACAGACCAGGCTACTTTTTCTGGTGGCTAAAAAGTGATTTAATGGTTAAAATGTGCAAAAATCTTGATTTTACAACGTGTCATGTGATCTGTCCAGAAGTGTAGGTAAGCTGGGAACAGATTCCTTCAATTTCACATCAACTGAATAAAAAGGGTTCATGTAAAACTCTTCAGTGCTTTTAAAAAATATAAAATCGAACACAATTATGTTTATCTAAAAAAAGCTGTATATGTTCTTCATGTCAGCAACATGAGCATCAACTCACAAAACTCCACTACAGTGTACAAACAAAGTGATTATCACAAAACTGTGATAAGGCTCAAATTAAGAAGGGGTGTGGAGAGCAGTTAGGAGCACATTTTTCCCTAATATGTATATTTTCAAAGAGAAAGGGAGCACTGCAAACACCACTGCAATTTTCCACTGTGCACTTCAACATGGAAAGTACTAGATGTGCTGTAAACACACACACAAAGCCGTCACCTTGAGAATAAGTATCTGTGTTTTCAAACAGCTGCAGTTTTCATGTTGTGATGAGAAAACAAATACCCACGTGAATCTACTTCTTATAAGTGAGAAAAACATTTCAACAGAGTCAATAGTGCATTATGTAGTGTTCAGACAGAATCTCGAATCTTTGACCTCCAGTTTACGGCCCTTTCAAAGCCGTTTGTGCCAGTCTTGTAGTCTCTGATCGCTTGTTGGATTTCCTCTTCTGTTGTCATTACAAACGGACCTGAAAGGCAGACACAATCAGAAATGTGAATATGAAGCTCTGTGTTTGGCCCTCTGAAACCCATCAAGGATTCAATTTGGCATAGAGGAATATAAAAGTCTACCGTGTTGCACCACAGGCTCTTTGATTGGTTCTCCAGCAATCAGCACAAAATGGGAAACGTCTGAGCCCTGATGAGGAGGTAGAAACTAAATTTACATCTTCATCTGTGTGTGTGTGTGTGTGTGAAGTGGGCTGACTGCTGTCTTTCATTTCTGCTTTTCAAAGTCATTACTTGTCTAACTATGGACCTGGATATGACTGTCCAAGATTAATCTGTGGGGTCACATTGAGAACCACAGGTCTTAATCAGGAGAGGTGACACATGCTGAGAGAAAGTCCTGTGACAGATACAATCTAACAGCAAATCATGATTGAAAACACGGAAATAGGGAATGTGCACAAATTAAAGCAATCAAGCGACATTGTGATGTGTTTTACAGAATGAAATATTGTAGTCTCACCTTGTTCTCAAGTTTGATGCAGTCTCCATCTCCAAACACCACTGTGTGATGAGGCTCTATCTTCTGCTGCTCCTCATCTGGGCCTGAAACAGAATAACAGGTTTGATATTTTCTTTGTTCTGAATGACTTTATTTAACCCATTAGCTGTCATCTGGTGATACGAATACAGCCAAAGGTTGTAGTGACGGCTAATATCAAGAGTCTCTAACAGTGGTGGCAGATCCCTAGACGATAGGGGCCAAGAGTCCAATCACCTCTTACAGAAAAATATATATTTTTTCCCATTTGAGCTTCTCTGCCATGTCAGGCTTAAATTTAAAATCATCTTTTAAAGCTATGAAGCTCAGTGTTTGAGCATCATCACATCTTAAAGAGCTCCTGTTTCTCCATCATCCCTCCATAACTTTGTTACAAGTCAGTTTGATACAAGTCTGCTTAGAGTCCCTAAAGTCACCAAAACTCAGACACCTTCAGTAAACAGGCTCCTCTCAAATAAAACAACCAGTTTTGGGGTACAGGACACAGACAGCTTCTCTACTTTTCACCATGGGCTCAGCCAATATCAGTGATGAACTTTTTAAAAGCTCCTGCAAGGAACTTTGGGTTTATCTTAACTTCAGACAAAAAAAGCTTAACTCCTCTTCCACATACAGAAGTTCAAAATCTCATCCTGTTGACGTTTTACTGTGAAATTTATTATTTATCATGAATATTTAATGTGGAAATTGTCAAAACAAGGCTGTTATTTCAGCTGCTTGAGTGACACCTTCTCTCTTGCACTGACTTAAGGCATTAAAAATTAGAATATAAGAATTGTCAGTCTCGTCACTGTGGTCTTGTTTGCTTTTGGATGTCATAAAAATGCATCAGTATTAATTCAAGTCTATTTAGCAAACATGAAAACCTCTTATAGCTATTTCCCAATTCCAATTATATGCAGGAAACGTTGTGCAAGCTTATGCATCTGAAGAAAACCACATCCATAGTCAATTATGAATATGCACATTAGAGACTGTTCGACCTGGAATAGCACTTTGTCTGCCTGGTGCAACACTTATCACCCATCATCCAAACCAGCTGTTGATTATTGTGCAGACTACATACAGGGTTAAAATCTCACCATTCAAACAACTTATTCAATCTTAGCAGCCACTTTTGGTCTGCCATGCCATCAAAACATCTGCCTGCAGTTACAGCCAGACTGAGATTCAGCTGTGTAATGAGAGAGCGATCAAGTCCTGATAATAAAGAGTGAGAAAATCAAAAAGGGAAATCCTGATTGAAAATAACAGGTTTCAATAAAGCACCACAGCAACTAAAAACAAGTTAGCTGTTCAGAATTGTTTGTTCTCATGCGAGGGGAACTCCCTGATCACACAGTGTCATCCAAAAGGCAGGAAATGCATCATTTTATAGTATCATTTTCTTACAACAGGGTGTAGCTATAACTTGTCCGTGAAGTGACTGATGGGAATCCAAACTCTGAGACGGTCGTATTTTAGAAACAGTAGCACGATAATTTATCCCATGATGCTGGGAGCATTTCAAATGAACTGGAGTAGTCAGAAGTCTGAGGAGATTTCACTTTATGGACAGTATATGAATCCATCAAGCTTTAAAGAGAAACACATGGGTGTCTTGGCTGAACGTAGAAGGGAAGTTAACACTGGACGGAGATCACACACATTTTTGAAACGTAGATGTAACAGCAGGCAGGGAAGGGAGGGAAGCAGGGGAATGATCAAACAAGCCGAGGAGAGAGCACATTTACAAGTCAAGAAAGTTAGTGTTACCTCGGTTATAACTCGTGTTTTCTTAGTATCAAAATAATAAAAGTAGGAAAGAAGGAATCATTTCTTTCTTGAAGCAAAGGTCACATAAATATGTGCACAATCAACTTGGGATCAGCATTGGCAAACAAAACTCACCCACATGAACAGACCCTGACAAAGTGTAGATGAATGCAGTCCATCCTGCCAAACACAGAAACATTATAATACGTTTGTGCTGTTAAAGTTGTAGTAGTAGTTGTATCTCTCATAAACCTGCAATCAAAACTTTGGCCAACTGTCATGTGAACATCATCAACAACAGCATATTCTTTTATTTATAGATAACTTGACACTCGTATTGGCAACAGATGTTTATGTTCATCCTGTGCTGTCATCTGTTCAAATGTTAAGTTTGTTTTTATTATTTCTGGAGCATTTTTCTCTGATTTCATGTGTTTTGAGGCTCATCTGGAGACATGCATAACACATTAGTTTAGGCTGTAAGTGCTGAAGTGTATGGCCTTGGTTTATTTGCTTCATACTTGTTCCTACACAAAAGAGATAGTTTGGTTTGAGGTACTTGACAAAAGTAGGTTTATCACCCTCAGGGGTTCCAGTCAGCTGGAGAGGCTAAGCTATCAGGGGTGAACTCTCCTACTCATAAAAAAGCTCATTTCCAAAAAGTCAGATCCAAACTCTGAAATTGGTGCGGCAATATTTCAGTGCTTTTCTTTGTAATCAGAAAGCCTTTCCAGTTTAGTACAATTTCCAGAAATAACACACACATGCTCTTCCTCTCGCACTGATCAGCCAAACTGCATCATATTTCCATGTTAAGATACCAAGTATGACTCATTGGTCTCAGTAGATAATGCAAGTTGTTTGTGACTTTTTTTGCTCCCTCTCTATGAAACACCAGGAGAAATTTAAAAAAAAAGAGGGATATTGGCTGATAAGACAACCATTAGATGAGACTCTTCTTAGAGATAAACTGATTTATCGGGCTGATTAATGGTATCAGCCCTAATAAGGTAAATAACACATGGCTCATTAAAACTGTCACTTACAGTATTTAAAACTATTTCTTTTATGATGTTTTTAATAATATCATTGCTTCTGACTCATATATCATCCTTATTCTTAAATATTGAGCATAGTGCTAGTTCAGGTAGGACACAAAGTCAAGCTAAAGGCTTCAGTCAGCTGATCTTAAGCCAGCCCTCAGTCAGCTGACAGCTCAGCTGATCGCCCTCTACACATCCTATTGGCAAATGTCAACATGGCGCCCTATTTAAACTGCTTCTTCTGCCTACTCTGCAACCCACCTCCACCCCAGCTCCTCCTGTTTATGTTGTGTCTGATCTTACCAGTGTCATATGTATTTCACTGATGCTCGCTCTGTTCTGTGGGGGGATTTTAATTTATTTATCTTAGTTTTATTTATTTGCTGCTGCTTTCTCTGCCTTGGCTTTTCATGTATGCACATGAGCCCTTCCCTGCCCTTCCATGCCCTCCCACTGGCTCTGTTCTCAGAACAGAGCCATACCAACAATGTAAAAATGTTTGCTTGCAATAAATTATTTATTTTGACTAAAGTGGTCCTGACTGAACTGTAGCTAACTTGAATCACTTCACTGCAAACGGACACGGTGCATAGCTCAAAAAAATCATTCCTGATCCCACTCACCTGCTCACTCTGCCTTCCAGCTACTGCCTTCTGGGAGACGTTATAGGACAAAATAACCTGCTTTAAAAACAGTTTCATCCCCAGTGCAATAAACCCTCTGAACTCTATGAACCCCCATGCATCATGAAACGTGTTTTATCCGTGTTATGTTTAATGTTTTATATTTCTTTATGTCTAATGTCCTTCTTGCTGGAACCTGCACCTAAAAGAGCCGTACTGAAACCACCAGCCTGGCTGTGTGGTTATTAAATAAAATGAAACGTGTTTGTTATTTTAGTTAATTCATAAAAATTTAAAACTTGCTTGCATATCTACATACATAGAATATTGGACTCAGAAATTGTTTTCTTACATCATATTCACCACCTTATTTAGCGTGTGTTGATGCCAGGGACAGAACTACAAAATCCCTTTGCAATATTTTACTGAGCCAAATATTTGTCCATCTACAGTTATATATTAAATATTCAAGTTCAGTCGACCTTTTAATCTTACAGGTGCTTTTTGAATCAACAAACCACATAAAGACACATAATGGTGTTCTCAGAGATGCTGCTCTCTTACCTGAGGGGACAGGCTGTACATGCAGGGCCCCCCCCTGCAGTCTGAAGTCCAGGTACAAAGTTGGTGTCCTTGTGTAAACCTTTGACTATCAAGTAGAAAAGGTCTGTTAGGAAATAAATTTACTTTCTGTAGAGGAAATATTTGTGCACATTTCAAAATAGTGGCACTGATCATCATCATCATGTGATTATAACATCAGAACCATCTGTATTGATACCTTAAGTCAAAGCTGTGCTAACGTAACTGCTATCATCTTGTTATGAGGTTTGTTAACAACATCAATGTGATGTTTTTTACGGAGGGAATGAAATCTGTATTTTCATTGCCAGGGGACTGGAGATAAAAGTCTGACAATTCTGGCTCAACCTGGCATATCTCTACAAACGTTATTAAAATTCACTATCCTTGTCAAGACAGTGATAGATAAAAATCACCCAGCACTTTGTGTTATTGCGTCTAACAATAGGGTTGTTCTTGGTGCCTGTTTTGTCAGCAGGATTATGGAAAAACACTGGCCTATTTTGGTGAAACTTGGGGGAAGGGTGTAACACAGTCCAAGGGAGAATCTATTAAATTTGGGATGCAGATGCTGATTCAAGCATCTGGGGAAAAATGAGACTTTTTCATATCTCTTTTGAGAGCTGAGTAATATTAACTATAAAAACCAAAAGAGTTCAATGAACTCTGTTAAACCCAAAGCTTTGGGGTTATAATTCTAGACTAGAATAAAACTTTATCCCATGCTCCATTGTCCTGTAGTGACCCTGTATATTGTGAACACACAAACACACAGTTGAAACCACACTTGGCACAATTTCCCCCTCACGCTCAACCTCACAATGTCCCTTGTTTATCCTCAGTTCTCACTTCATTCTGCACGTTAACTTCCTCTAAAGGTTCACAAGTGTAATAAAAAGTTAATAAAGCACACAAACACATCCCACGCTAGTCACGATAATCTGCTCTTCATTTGTTTCCTCTTTTCAAACCGACTCTCCACACACATCATGGTCAAAACCATGAAATAAACAGCAACCAGAAGAATAAACATCAGGTTCTGTTTTTGCAGCTCTCTGCTAATTGTAGCTTCTGACTCATCTAAAGCTGTAGTGACATTAAATCTTTGGGAGTGAACATAAAAACAGAAGGACTCAAACCTTTGCTCCTAAAGCCTCTCCAGAAATCACAGAAACTTTCACTCCATCTTTGCTGGGTTTGGGGATCTCAGAGCCTTTTAGCTCCTGGTATGTTGGTTCCACCATCTTGTCTCGTCCGGGCAGGTTCACCCACAGCTGCAAGCCCACCACAGGCTCCTCTGACACGGGCATCTCGGCATGGACCACGCCTCGTCCTGCAGTCATCCACTGATGTACAAGGAGAAATATTTTTACAGAAACATCACAAATGTTGAAACTATAGGTTAGAAGTTCTCTTTGAAGCCCTGAATTTACCTTAACAGGAACGAGGTTACTAACTGGTTTGTTTTTAATCTTTGTTTTTGATGAGATACGACAAGTTAAGATAAGAAAAAACAAAGTTGAGTTGAGTTTAGCTGAGTTAAGTTAAGTTAGGATAAGACAGTCAAGTTAAGTTGGGTCAAGCTGAGTTAAGTTAAGTAAACATAACATTACATAACACGACACAACAACATAACACAACAGAACATTATATTACATAAGTACAATGTAATTTTATTGTCCTTGTGGGGACATTTTTTTCTGGACTCTGTTCAGCTGCAGTTGGGAAACAAGAAAAACAGAAAAAGAGCAGAGCAGTGAAAAATTCCACAGGAATTGCACGCACACACACACGCACACACACAGTAGCACAATATACTGCAGACAGTGAAAGTATCCCCAGTGAGGACTGTATTGCACAAATGAAAGTCTTGTTGCACTCGTGTTGCAAATTTCCGTACAACCACAAAATAGGCTTTACTGTTACACTTTCATAATCCCCCCATTTTTGGTGTAGTGCTACAAAAAAGTATTTCATCAACCTGAAGAATCATCAAGATTAGATGGATTTATAGTGATTTCTGGTATGAAACTCTTCAGTTTCTAGTGTTTGATCCAAATAAAGATAAAGAGAATTTGGTGTGTAAACATGAAGCTACAGATTAAGACGTCTGTGTCCACCTATCCTCACTCCTCTCTTTGTGATCATCTAGATTGGGATACCATTCTGACATTTTCAACTTCTTCTCATACGTCTGATACAAATGCCTGTGCCTTACTGAAGTCAATTACTATCAGAGAATTTCTGAATGCTTCATAAAGTGGTAAACTCATGTTTGCATACAGATTAAAACACCTGCTAGAAAGCTAGCCACAAAGTCCCTTTTATACTCTCATATATTAACTGTAAAGAAATATTCAATTAAAATAAATGAAATGTAGTTCAAAGGCTTTAACCCCATCTTTGGACCTGAACTGAAAATTTCCACTCTCCGGTTTTGTTTGGAGAGCCGAGGCGTGATGAAGGCATGGATTACTGTCTAGAAGTGCTCTCGTGCAAGAAGTGGCTCCACCTTTGCCAGCTGCCTAAGGTAGAAAAAGCTGGACTTAACAACTGCACTGATCTGTCGGTCCAGGTACCTAATGACCCGGTGACAAGGATCTCCACACTGTTCAAGACTATAAAAATCCTTGGGCCTCTTATATGAGACCATTAATCCGCTGTCTAACTTAAATATAAGTCTCCAGTCCAGGTCTATCAAGTGGTGATAAAGATGGAAAGTTTATAAAAAAAAGAGAAACTTGATTTTCTTCCAAACTTGATAATAGCTTGTTACATAATAAAGTGAACACAATTTCCACACTTTATGTAAAAGTTGCTCTTTTAGCAAAGTTATGGGGGTTTATCATTTTCTCTCTTTTCTAAAATGAGAGATGCAGAATTAATCCAAACTTCTCGAGCATTTTCTCCGCTGCCATGCCGTCTTCACCACTTCCTCTAATAATGAGACCCTGCTTTAATCTGAGACCGTGTTTGAGTTTTTTCCCCTGAAGACCGACATGACGTCTTTGTCTGCCGAGGGTGCACAAGGTGGTTTGGAGCAAGTTCAGCTAAACTCTGCTGCGGATGCAGGCTGAGTCAGCACACTCGGTGATTGTGTGTGTGAATGTAACTTTACTACTTTAAAAACACACAGGAAAAAACCCACAGGGTATTAGGCAATTAGTGGGAGTGCACGACATTATCATGCATATGTAATATGTTTGTGGGGATTTGTATGCCCTCATGCTCTCATCACTTTTGTAGTTTTTCTTGTGTTATTTTAACACTTTTGTTTTGTGCAAATTAAAACAAGATATAATCTTTGACCTTGACAGGGACAGGTAGGGGTCTTAATTTGGGACAGAGGTGTTTAGATCTGTTGTTTTAGTGCAAAGTGAAGCTAACAGTCTGTGGCTTTAGGGGAGCAGCGTCAGATGGGTCATAATATTGAACGCTGCATAAAGGTAATACCTGCAGATCTCCAGGTTTCAGACGTCCTGAATGGCCACAGAAGTCTTCATGAGCTATGGCTCCCTCCAAAACATATGTGACCTGTTTAAGAAATAAAGATATGTGTGTTAGCAACTTCTGCAAAACTCATGATTTACAAGTTTTATTGCAAGACAACTGAAAATCATTACATCTATTATTTACTCATTAAGTTAATGTTAATCAGGCCATGAGCTTCAAACAAGAACTCCTTCGACTCTATGAACCATGAGCACGTGCGCACTGGTTTCACCGCCCCAGTGGTCAAAATGGACAGGAAGATGAGGCTGAGTGTGGGGTCAAGGGTTCAAAGGTGAACATCTGTCTTAGGGAGGAAGGCTGGAGGCCCTGCAGTCAGCTCCCTGTGATCTGTCTCCACAGCTGTGGGGTTTCAAAAGTCATGTGAGTGTGAGCAAACACACCTGCTGAAAGGCATGCTGGGAGTGTAGCCTAATCCTGTCCACCCTCACCGGGAGATTTGAGTTGCATCTGCCAAGTGAAATACGCTAAGAAGAATGTCTGGCAATCTAAGGACAATATCCGGGTGTATTTTTTTTTGTTTTTTTTTCTTTTAAAGCTTAATTACATGAAGTTTGACCCACAACAAAGCCTCCATTCATCTGCTGCTTTTGCTGCTTATACAGAGTAAAAACACAGAGTACAGTCACACAGGTCAGACTTGTGCTGTAAGCTGCTGTGGGGCTTTCAGTTTGTGACAACTTTGGCGCCCCCTGTGGGCATAGATGTATATCTTATTGCTTTTCACCTAGCTCTCTTTATCACTGACTGAATAGTTGCCATTGAACTACGTTCAGAAAGACTGTTTCTTCAGGGTGCTGTCAATCATCTGATGTGACCAACGTTGACAAAAGCCTGATGAGCGATCGGATCTTTCATATGATACCAGAACTACGTGATTTATCACAAAACTGGCTGTAAAATGCATCAAATCACTTTTTTGGACTGAAATCATACTGAGTCAAATACCTCTCAGTCAGATTACCAGATATTGCAGAAAAGAGGTGATTTTCTCTTCCATTTATGCCCTAACCAAAATAAAGTAGCCTCACCTTTACTCTCATACTCACCCAAACTCTCAATGATGAATACACATGAATGCAGACACACATTATTATTTTTTTTTTTTCATCAAGGATGCACCCTTTGTTCAAAAAATCCATACGCTGTCTTTAATAAACAGCAGAGATAACTCTAACAGAAGTTGCTTTATCAGACTCCCTTTCTCCGGATATATAGCAGACACAGTCAGGACCGATATAACATTGAATAACTTTCAGCTCCTTACGGTTTCACACAATCACTGCAAGAAAAACTGGCACGCATCATTCCACCACATGTGCTGCTATAGCCGACATGCTGAGAAATACCAGAGCAACATTATCTTTCACTTAGAGCCATGTTTCCCTCCATCAACTTTTGAGAGAAATACCTGGTTCATTATCTGATAAATGCTCGGCTACGTTCAGCAGCTAGTCTCCAATTTTGTCGGGTATTATTGTGTCAGGAGGTAGAACGAGTTGTTTTTTTATCAGAGCTTCCTGCTGCTACCTGAAATAAAATCGTCAAGGACGTAGTGTATAAAAAATAACGTAAGCTGCCACCAATGTATTTGTTTCTCCACTTTTGATTGACTATGAATAATTAGATTCAAACATTTCCATTATTGCTGTTTAATTTTGCCATATTTTCTCACAGATAACATGTTTTTTTATTTTTTAATCAGGTCCTTCTTTGTCTTTTTGTTAACCAGTTGTTCATTTTCAACACGTGTGACCATCAAAAGAGAAAAAATTCAGGGAAATAAAGATTCAAGGAAAGCTCTGTGCTGTTTGGAGGTGGGCCATGACCACTGCACTACACTTAAACTAAGATAAACTGCAGTACGGACACCTTTAAAATTTACTTGGGAGCAGACAAACATTAGAAAAAGAGACCATATTTGTTTTTATTTTTTTATGGTGAGAAGGTTCGTGAAATACACTTTAATTACGTGTCTGCACGTTCACCAGAGGAGAATCACATAATCTGGTTTTGAGTGTACATTATCAGTCAGTAATAAACTTGGACAGAAAACATGCCCAAGTGTCAGAAACTTTGGTCAATGAAGACGCCTGGCTTTGGTGGAGACATCATTTATACATTTCAAATTCTTAGAAGAATAAAAACCACAGACCAAAGATTGTTCTGCAAAAACACGGCAGAGGCCAATTCCTCTCTTTCAACACAGGGGATTTTTATGAGCTGTCAGCATTTATTCTTTCAAAGAAGGCTAAACCTGCCAGCTCAACATCAACACAAGACAGCACATGTTGAATATACCTGGCTCTCTATTATTTTTATTGAATTCATTAACATAAATCATCAGCTGTGGAAGAGCATATGGCGCTCACTGTGAAAACACTGTCCTGTTGCCGCCCTCTTGTGTTTAAAGTAGGAATTTCATCCCTTTGAACACCGGTTGATCTAAAATGATGTTATTTTGAGAGGCAAGAGTGTTGCACTCCTCTGACTTTGCATCAGTGTGTGCAGAAAGTGTTTTTGTGTAATTTAGAAGTAAAAGTGTAGCTGAATTTATTATGTAAGGCAGAGAAGCAGCTTCATTTAAGTTTCCATCTTTAAATTGTTACACAAAGTCCAAGCTGTGGTAATTAGACCAAACTTAGTGACCCCCAGCTGAACACTAGAAATACACCTAAAGCTGATAGATTTAGCTGAAGTTTGGATGGTCAACTCTCAGCAATAACAATAAATTACAAAATATTTTCCCAGGTACTTCGGCTGTAGTTTTCTTCTTTGTATTTTTGGTTGTTCATCAGTCTGTGAGTGGTATTAGACTAAACGTTGTGGTTTATTTTTCTTTCTTTTTAACCTGTAATCATTCTGATGTTTACACACTCTAGTGATTTTCAGGTTAGCTGAAACTGTTTTTACTGGTTTCTTTTGCTAAACCAGATATGTTGGTTTTGAAACAAAGGAAAATGACCTTTGGCACGATTGCAACATATAAATGAAACTATGTTGTCATGCACAAGAGACAAATGTTTGGTGTAATGGCAAATAACCAGTGACAGAGGTAATTTCCCTTTTTATTTGTAACCTGAAATACTCACCGTCTCAAATCCTCTGTGAGGATGGTCTGGAAAACCTGCCGGCTTACTCACTCTGAACTCATCCAACATCAGGAAAGGATCCAGGTTCCTCAGCTGTCAACAACATTGGTACAGTTAATCTTTTAATAAAAGGGTTGTTAACTGAACTAGTGTTTGATGCCATGTTGACGACTTTACCTCCTGTCTTCCAATACTCCTGCGCACTCGTGCACCCACTCCCTCTGACTGTTCCACGCTCAAAACCGTTTTTTCAACTCTCCTCACGTTCATCCTGCCGGTAAACTTCTCACTGGTAACTAGAACAAAATAAAACATACACACCTAAACTTAGTTATCAATAACTAAAATACATATTATCTATTTATAATAAGGCAGCTTGTTAGGAGTGAAACTGTGCAAAGGTTACCTGACAACTAAGTAGGCCTAAAATCCAAGTTAATAGAAAGAATTGTGTTTTTTTTTTATTTCACCTTTTAACTCAATGTTTGAGGTGGGTCTGTCTACTATTAAAACACAGAGTGTGGTTAACTGTGGCCTGTAAACAGTCACAAGAAATGTATTCATTCCACTAAGTTTTGTGCCATACTTTATTGTAACAGTCAAGTCCATATAGGCAATCCAATCACTTCATCATAAAAGTAACCCACTAAAACCTAGTTTACATTAGGTGAAAGGCAGGTGAACACAGTGGACAGCAAGAGTCTCAGAGTGAGGGGGAGAGTGGGATTCACTACCTTGGGTCCCAGTGGGGAGGGGACCCCTTGGAGAGCCTGAGATATACATGTTTTTCTTTTTCTTTTTTTTTTCTTTAAATTATTACTGTGACAGTAAAACTTAAAGGGCGTATTCCGGCGTAAAATTAATTTAGGGTCAAACACATCGTAACACTGAGTTAGACACCCCCTCAAGAGATGAATGTTGCAGACTGCTTGCTTCTCTAGTTAGACCAACTTTAGTAACGACCGCAGGATAGCAATACACAACTTAACGCAAACCCTAAATTAATTTTACGCCGGAATATCCCTTTAAACAGACTGATAAAATGAACAGAATTTCTTTCTGGAAATCATGTAAAGTTGTAAAGATAGTATCAACTTTGAGGCAACAATCAGCTCATTTCCAAGTCAACTACAATGACATAGTTGTTTGCTTCTTCCTGATTTAGAGATTGTAAAGAGAGTTACAGTTATCTAAAGCTTTAACTTAGTTGTTTCCAAAATGGTGATATGGTTTTAATAACCGTACAGGGTTGACTTAAGCTGTGGTGATGGAGCCCGAGCAATAGTTTGTTGGGGCCCAGAATTCCCAGTGAAGCCCCCGCCTGCTGCTTCCCACGAGGACAGCTGAGGTAACACCGGGCGACCCCGTGTGACCCGCGACAAAACGCAACCGTGCGTCTGAAAGAGACGTAAGAGAGACGCAGCGAAACAAACCACAGGTAGGCGTTAAAGGATAAATCTGCCACTTATTGGCCAATGATTTGTTTCACGGCATGACTCGACAAAACTTTACGCAACACAGTTTTTCCCCACTTTCAGAATGCTGTTAATAATAAAGAGAAGGTTTGGGTGGTGAGGGAGTGAATGTGAGTGTATCGATCAGCTGTGAGTGTATCATGAGAGAATCAGCTGATCTTGGTGCAGCTGATATACCACCAATGTCTCTAATTCGCCAATTCGCTCCACACACACGAGTGAGTAAAACGTACCCCAGAGTGAGTATCAATGAACTGGATTTTAACATTTGATAGATGTTAACATCAGAGCGTTTGCATGTCAGTGTTACCTGGAGAAATGTTGTCTTTACCACCTGACAGGAACAGCGCAGTCATCATCAGTGTGTAAACCGCCTGCGTAAAATAAAACAGTATGAAATACAGCCCCACCTACCTGTAGGTTAAATACAGCATCATCCCCACACTCTGCTGGTGTGTTCGGTTTTTTTTTCACCGTTTTACAGTTGGATAGTTTATCACTGACTGGAGCTCTTTTTCACTTCCTCAGGTAAGATTATAAATACGGAAGTGAAGAGGACAAAGGGGGCGTGGCTAAACGGATCTCCACTGTGGACAATAGTAAGGGCGAGTTGAGCCACCCCCTGTTGCTTGGAAATGGTCAAAGAAATTGATCATGTGACCAAATATTTAGGAGATGGGCATCAATTCATGGAGTCTGTGAAGGTTAGAAGCACATGGGTGAAGAGGTTAAACATTTATTTACAAAAATAAAACATTTTTCACTCTTGAAAGTGAATTTAGTCTGTCATAAGTTTTATTAGAATTGTGTTCATTCATTCATCATTTTAAATTTGTTTTATACATCAGTTGTGGTATCTATGAGCTACAACATTAGATCAAATTTAACATAAAAGTCCACCATTTTAGCTTAGAGGACTAATAAAGTCATAATAGTAGTTCAGGGGTAAGTTGAGTCAGTGGCTCAGGTGAGAAAGTAAAGGAGTCTGATGAGAGGATCAGATTGTTGAAATGTGTTACTTTTTCTTTTCAAGAATACAGCTGTGAATGTTCTGAATCACTTCAAGACATTCTCATGTTAAAATGGCTTTTTATAAAACAGCTTTTTAGCAGTTATGTGCAATAATAATAAAAAGAATTTTGTACCGATTGAATAGCGTATAATAGATAAAAAATACACATGAATGTGAAGAAGTGACTGTTTTTTAGGGAGAGAGGAGGTGAGGGAGGGCTGGGGTGGAGAGTGGGGATACAGCTCAACTTACGCTGCTCCCATGGTCAACTTACCCCATACACGGGGTAAGATGACCATAGGAGACCACTTTTTTTGGCATGCTATATTATCAAGACAGTTATGTTTACACTCATTCTGTTGGTTTGCAGGGATGAACATCATCTTAGAATTTATGCAGATAAACTAGTTAGAGACAAAACTATGATTGCCTTGATGTAGTGATCAGAAATACGAAAAATGGCTCATCTTACCCCACTCTACTCGACTACCTTCTATTCATAGATCATACATTTGTCTGTTGTTAATGTGTATAAATCCGTGGAGGTTGATTACTAGTCCCTTGATGTGGTTCTTTAAGATTTAATTTGTATATCACAGAAATATTGATTCATCACTGTAAAAAAAGATGATTCCACAAATGTAACTTTTTATTATTTAAAGCCACAGCAGTCCCCTCATCTGTTGAATATAGTCCTCTGTTTTGGATTTCTCTTCTCTCAGTTCAGAAAGGTTTGAATCCTCCCTCTGTCGACGATGCATTATGTCCTTGGTGATTCTCATGCTGGCAGCCTGTCCACCTGCCAGGTTTACTGCATGAGGTCCAACCTTAATGGTGGTAAAAAATGAAAGAAACAAAAAATAAAAGGTAATACTCAGGATTTATTTGCAAACTAAAACACCAGAGAAGACCTACCTGGAGAGCAGTGTACTGTCCCATCAGGTAGAGAGGGCAATCTTCTTCCCATCGTAGGCTTTCTGATATGCATGGCCAACCATCAATCACCTTAATGAAGACAATGAGGACACATTAATTAGTTCATTGTATGATATTGTCTTACACAGTTTCTAAACAAATATCAGACTTCCATTTAATGCTTAGACAGCCTTCAATATCTGCATCATCACTCACCTGAATGGGGAATTCCCTCATCACTTCAGAGAGCAGCGGGTCCTCTTTAACATCCAGTTTGCACCCAGTTGCGAGCCAGATCATGTCTCCACTCCAGTGGCCCCCAGTGCTGAGCGACACACTCCAAGCCTGATTCCTGTAGCACCAGCTGGCTTCACTCACCTGAGCAGGTCCATGACATTCAGGTAAGAAGTGTTGTCTCATACTTTGTTTTACATCGGCTGCATTCTCACCAAATAAACAGGGACTGCTCGCATAACAAAGAGTCTTGTGAATGTGACCTGATCAACCAGGTATATTCAGAGCAAAGGTATCATGCACCTCATTTACAGAGACCACTGTCCTCAATGCAGCAACCCTGAACTCAACTCCTGTCCTTGGCCCTTTGCTGCACACCATCACCAACTCCCTCCTCTTATTGTTTGTCTCTCCTCAGCTGTTCTATCAATTGAGGTGTAAACAGACAAAGATCTTTAAATAAAGCAATATTCAGCTCTGTAGGTCTAAAATTCAAGACCTTTGGATGGTCAAACAAGTCTTGTTTTAACTCTGATCCTTGCAAAACACACTCTTTTACTTACACGGTAAAACTTATCCAATGCTGTAAGATTTTCAATTTAAAAAAGTTTTAAAAAAGAGCTAATACTTTTATCTTTTGTCTTTATCATTAATGATGATGGTGGTGGAGATCATCATTAATAATAATAATAATAATAATAATAATAATAATAATAATAATAATAATAATAATAATAATAATAAATCATCAATAATAACAATGGAAATAAAATAAATATTAATAGATAAAAATACATTAAACATACTGTAAATATCCTGTCATTTATTGTAAAAAAAATATGATTTCCAGTATTTTACTGTACATTTGAAATATTTAGTTTACAGTAAAAAACTGTAATCAGAAAATTATACCGTAATTAACTGTATATTAGTTTACAGTATTATATTGTAATCTTAAGTACAACAAAATACTGTAAAAACTTACAGTATTTTACTGGATCACTGCTGCCAGTTAAATACTGTCATTTTTACATTAAAAAGTTTTACTGTGATAGTTAACCGAGGAAACTCTGGCAGTGGATCACAATCGTATCACCTGCCCTGAGATGATCTTTCATGTTCTATTACCTGACAGTACGTCTTTACCTCCACCTGTCCGCTCAGGATGAACGGCTGGAGGTGGATGTAGGCCTCTGGGGTGACAGCGCCTCCTTTCCTTGCCTGACGAATCATAGCCAGCCGTTTGTGGAGACTTCGCTCGTTGTAAAACTGTCGTAGGTATGCCTGACCGTCCATCTTGATGCCATGCTCCACATGAGAGTAACGACCCACCAGGCTCTCCACATCGCCCACATCAAACTGTTTTAACTGTTGAGGAAACGCCGTAGGTTGGTTTGTGTGTTGAGAGGCAGACAGGTGTATGTGCTGTAATTCTTAATGTTTGCAGTTTCACACTGTTTCTAGACCTGGAGGTGCTTCCTCATGACCCATGTCACATGGCTGGCACCCTGCTGCAGGGCAAGGGAGACGACATGAGCGCTGGTCAGACCTCCACCGACTACCATTACTCTCTGCCCTGCATCACAAACTACACAACATTTTAGATACATAAGGAAATAAAACCTTAACAGTGAAGTGTTGCAGTAAGGATCAGGAATCAATCGCTGCAAAAGAAATCACGTTTATTATCCACTTTTATTTGATTGCATTAGGTACTTCCTGTCAAAGCAGAAGTTTGAAAGGATGTGTACTCTGGAATTGATGGTTGACTGACAAAACCACAGAAAGCTAACAAGAAGTATTAGAGAAACAGTGATTATATTTAAGGAGGTGAACAAAATTTAAAAATCCAAACATGCCCACAGATTATTGCTTTCCAGTGTCGTTGAAAATAATCCTCAGATGAAAACTGACTTACCTGGAGCTGGAAAAGCCTCTTTCTGTCCCTGACAGTCTGCAGCTTTGCATTCCTGTTGAGAGTGTGTGAGGTGGTGCATAAGGTGCACTGTGTGTTGTAGTCGCTCCTCTGGGTAACTCTCTCCAATGTTTGTCACCCATGAGGGGATGTTTGCCATCTGAGCCCTGGTTGGACCTGTCGCCATGATGACATTGTGGGCCTTTAAGACGATGCCTTCTTGGACTTGGACTTGAAAATATTTCACTCTCCTTCCTGTACATTTTTCCTGTCTCGTGTCCTCCGCCTCTGTCTCTTGCTCCTGTATCCTGTCATCCTCTTCTTCCACCTTTCTCTTGTCTTCAATCACAGGTGTGATACGCTCCACTGTTCCTTTCAACAGCGCTTTGTCCAAGTTGTATCTCTCCACCTGGTGATTCACCCACGCAGCAACTCAGAAAGGGTCTGATATAGGTGTTCATGCAAGAGCGATGCCATCATTTCCCAAATTATATCAACAAATCCTACTGAAACCAACGCCAACAAAGTGTCAGTCTATCTCAGAAGTTTTTCCTGCCTCTGACAATAATTTGATGCTGACAATAATTCGTTTTTTTCCATATAAAAAAGTCAGGCAAAATATATTGTTAAAAAGGCACTGTGCTCGCTATGCACACAAACACAAACACACAAACTCATGCTGTGTGCCTGACCTGATCTTTAAAGAAATCCACGCTTAATTTCGTTCCCGGGAGACTGAAGGATAAATTTTTCTTCAGTGTTGAGGTGACGTTGAGGCGTTTCTTCTCCTTTTTGCCGAGCCTCATGTCGTTGAAAAACGCATTTTCATCCAGAATATAAACCTGATCTGGAAGACTGTGAAGCTCTGAGGATCGATCTGACTTCACGACAAACTCCTGCAGTGCTTTCTGCAAAAACATATTAACATGTGACTATTTCTTGTCAAACTGATGGAGTTACTTCCTCGTTTCCACTTCAGGGGGAACCTGTGCATGTGTTTACCTTATCGTGAGGGTTGGTGTGCACCAAGGTGTGTGAGCGCAGATGAGGGATGTTCAGAGCTGTGAACTGGCTCTCCCACAGAGTCGTCCACTCACCGTAAGAATCTACCACTCTGAGACTCAGCGGAGGGAAAACAACCTTTTCTGATATGTTTGTCTTTCCTTCCTCCAGAGCTGGGCCTGCAGAGACTGATCATGTAAACACCAAATTAAAACTAAATGATAAGGAAGACAGACATCGAAAGACTGAGTTTGATAAGGCACAGGTAATCAAAACAAGAGGAAAGCATTCATTAATGTTGTACCAGTTGTGTTCCTCCTCCTCTTATTCTTGCTGCAGCGTTTGTTGTTTGATTTCTCTGGGTTTTTTTGCAGATCCAGAGAGTCAGAGCTGCAGGAGATGATAGGGAAGTCTGGACCTGGGTCTGACTTTCCATTAAGGTTGGGGTTTGATAGCAAGCTGGCCAGGGTCAGGGCATGAGGGCCGGCTCCGATTATTAACACGTCCAGTATCACCATCTGAGACACCCACGATGACAAACAGGTAACACAGAACAGTCTGGTGTCTTTCACAGTCAGAAAATACAAATTTGTAACTCAGACAGGTGACTTTAAACTGCGCTGCATCAGTTTGTTTCTGAGAAATCAGATGACAGTTTAATCCTCTATAATAAAGTAATCGTGTTCAATTCAACCCTATACCGAACCAGATTTAGATATAATTACATCACTCCAAAATGGTTCAATCCAACATAAATAAAACAGAAGAAAGTTCCTTTTAAATTCTCTTATTTAGATTTACATTGAGTATGTCAGTCTTAGTTTTGTGTTGTTGATTGTATATTAAACACACAACTAAACATTAGAGTCTGTAAAGCTATTCCTATGAAAAGTCAAAGCTATTGATTATTTCTAACGATAAAATGCAGCTTTTATTGTTATCAGCAGTGTCAATCAACAACGCTATCAACTACCACGACTTCAGCTGATACATTAATACAATACTGTTAACATGCAGTCATGTCACACAGTGTATCACAGTACCTTCAGTTTGGATAGTTAGTATATGTCGCCCTCTCAGACAGTGGAAACGTGGTTGGGGTCTCAGCTCTGCAGTGTATGTCAATAGACCTGAAACTTTGCGACAGTGGCGTACATGTGCCCCTCATGTAACCCAATCCACCTCAGGGTCTACAGATTTAGCTGGACCTCACTGGCTCAGCGGGGAAAGCTGGAAATAGCTGCAGTGTGTGTTTGTTTAAATTTAGTAACACAACTCATCACAGCAGGGAAACAGTAAATAAGTTGTATTATCAGAAATCATAGCAGAAAGATCTGCACACCAACTTTTTTCCTTTTTTCTTACCTTAGACAAATCATTTATATTGACGTTTAAACCTCAGGGAGAGATGAGTCTCATATCTGTTCTGTGAGCAGCCAAAGAGATGGTTAACTAAGTGTAAAGACTGGGGGAAGATCAGGGTTTTTTTCTGGTTCATAAACCGAGTTCATAAAGTTAGTTACACACAAATTTACTCAACACTGTTTAATTTTGTATGTTCTACACATAAGCTGATAATGAAATGTACTCATCAGTATGTGAATAAGCTTAAACAGACTCAGACTGGCTGTTAATCCTTGTTTTAGTCTTTATGATGAGCTACACTAACCAGTACTGTAGTTGTCCTGGCTCTGAGGAAATAAAACCCACATCCATATGATTTGATTTTTTTTATTTTGATTTTATTGTCCGGTAAGGAAATTTGTCTTCACTGATGGTACATGACATATCTCAGATGACAACAGACACTACATACAAATCAACAATAAAGCTACATTAAGGAACTTTATGCTGTTGTCGACTTTACAACATACTGTGGACAATACAGTCTTATTTAGCCCTCTATACATTCTAAGAGTGTACCGACAAACATTTCATCCTGCTGACTTTTACATTAAGAATACATTTATAATATTTTACAAGACAATGATAAAAACAGGGCTGTTTATTTAGCTGCTCCCCTGACATCTACCCCCTACTTTGTCTCAGGCATTAAAGATTACAATATAGGAATCATCAGTCATGCGGAAAGACACAAATAAAGATTTTAGAGAATTTTATGGATGTCAAACAACAAAGTTTTGATAGTTATGGCTTTAATTTTGTTATAATGAAGTATGTAGAGCATAATGCACACTCTGTTCTAAAGGGATAGGTCTTATTTTATTTTATTTTATTTTATTTTAAAGTCTATATTTAAGGTTAGGGTTAGTGTAGGAGGTGCCTGAACAAGTGCTGTCCAAAAATCCTTTCACATTTCCATCGAATAGAAAGTTGACAAACCATTGTTTACATTTAAACTGTCTTTTCTGCACTTCATAGTGACTCAACGACACGGGGGAAGTGATTTTCTCTCAGTAGTTCCTATATCCAATGTTATTAAAAAGACAGCTTGTCACTGCTCAGGGTTTTATGACTTTATTTGAATATTTGACTATAAACCGGCAAAGATTAGGGAAGTGTGCCTCGAAACCAGAAAGAAAAAAACTCTGTCAGGTGGCAAGTTTAACTGAGCTGTAGGTTCAGCACAGGCTGATATGAATGAAAGAAAACTTGATGTTTCATTGAGGGTCTATTTAATGAATCACACAGTTACTTTTATTTATAACTCCAAATAAAACAAAAAAAATCTCTGGTCTCGTAAAAAAGGGCTGCTCCAGTGAGTAACATAATTTGGATAGACCCAAGACTGATTGAGAGATAAAAACTTCAGTTTAACCAGAAGGATACTTGAGCAGAACTAGGCTCATTGGTGGGCAGCCATCTCCTGTTTATGGAAATAGAGATATCAAGTATATGTAAGAGTAATATTATGCAGAACAAAAAGCATTTGGACCAGCATAAAAAAGCAGATCGAAGCCTATAAGAGTATGAAAAGAGCCTGGGAGACAGTGAGGCTGGGCCTGAACCACCATATAAAAAGTATAGTTCAGAGTAGTCTAAGTCTAAACCATATAAACCAGAGTAGTCTAAGTCTAAGTCTATACCATATATACCAGAGTAGTCTAAGTCTGAGTCTATACCATATACACCAGAGTGGTCTAAGTCTAATTTTAAGTCTATACCATATATACCAGAGTGGTCTAAGTCTAAGTCTATACCATATGTACCAGAGCAGTCGAAGTCTAAACCATATAAACCAGAGTAGTCCAAGTCTATACCATATAAACCAGAGTAGTCAAAGTCTAAACCATATAAACCAGAGCAGTCTAAGTCTATACCATATAAACCAGAGTAGTCTAAGTCTAAACCATATAAACCAGAGTAGTCTAAGTCGAAGTCTATACCATATATACCAGAGTAGTCTAGGTCTAAGTCTAAACTATATAAACCAGAGTAGTCTAAGTCTAAGTCTATAATAGTTATACCAGAGTAGTCTAAGTCTAATTCTATACTATATATACAAGAATGGTCTAAGTCTAAGACTCTACTATATATATCAGTGGTCTTAGTCTAAGTCTACATCTATATCATATATACCAGAATGCTCCAAGTCTTAGTCTATATCATATATACCAGAGAGGTCTAAATCTAAGTCTATATCATAAATATATAAGTCAGGCCAGCAGGTCAGAGCCCGTCCTTACTGTAAACTTGATTAAAAAGTAAAGTACTGGACCCACTCTATCAGGTAAAGACAGTGTTGGGGTTCAATATGCAGACTGTACCTGTCATACTACTCTTGGCGGGACTGACAGTAAGTATTTTAGACAGTACAGGACTCTGACTTGTGATGGAGAAATTGGGTCTGTTTTCATGAATCTTGTTAGACTATTACACAAATATGAAACATATTGCATATATGTAATGTTTTATATTATAAATATTACATGGTCAGAAAATGAGATATTCACAATTCTTGCCTCTCTTGTGAATATTTTTACAGTTCTCAGTTTTCCCCCAAACCAAATCCCACATTGTCCTTTTTCATCGTAGATTAACTATTCTTCAGTCACTTCCTCTCCTGACATCAGTTCCCCTTTAATGACAGCGCCGGGTGACCCCTCACTCTTACTTCTTCTTTCAGTCAGGCAAAGCAGAAGCTGGCAGCCTTAAAAGAGTGTCACTTCCACCTGTGCCGTCTCCTATTTTTGGTATATTCAGCTGAGGACGTATCTGGCAGCATGGATCATACGGTGGGTGACAAAATACACAGATTTTTAAAACAAAGAGTATTTGGGATTTTTATGTTTTGTCACCTGTTTTTTTTTTTTTTTTCTGTTAATAGCAGGGGTCTTTGGTGAAAGGAGGCGTGTTCATTGTCCACCAAAACCATGAAGGGAAGCACCAGTACAAAGTAGAAAATGTGATGAAGGGCAGAAAAGGAGAGAAAATGTTTGTCAGGTAAAAGTCAGACGCTCTGTCTGTTCCTCTCTCACAGCTCAGACTGATTAGTTTTAGTGCTCAGACAAAACATGGTTGGAGGTTTTGGGCAAATTTTCTCCCTTGGGTCATTTTGTTGCAGTGTTAAGAATAAAATCTAATGTTTAAAAAAGAGAATATTGAAAGGAAAGAAGAGAAAAAAAACTGTCATTTACATTTAAAAAGTCTGGATCATCTCTTTTCTTTCTTAAAGTCGATCAGAAGATTAAAACTCCTCTAGTAGTTCCTCTTGTCAGATTAAGCAAAAACTGTGTTTTAATAGTGACTATGAAGGTTAACAGGAACACAACTTAGTGATGTTTCTCTGCCGTAGTGAGTTCTGCATTTGAGACACTTTGACTCTGTGGTTTGCTGTAAGACAGGTTGCAGTGAGGAAACATTGTGGCTAATACTGGCACCAGTGGTTCCTTTAATTTGTTTGTTTTCCATCGCTGTCTTCAAGCATTTTAAAGGACAAACACACAGAGATGCTGCTGGAGAACTTAAAACCCCAGCCAGATCAACTTGAGTATCTCTCGTCACGTGTTGCATAGCCATTATTAACAGTGAAAATGATAATGAGCTACGTTTGAAACCCCGAAACAAAGTATTTTTGTTTTATTTTATTAATTTCTCAGGAGAGGAGACAAACTGATGCAGATAAACGGCATGGACTTGCACGATCTTACACCTGAAGAGTTGGCACAAATGTTGGCAGAGGGCAACCCTAAACTTGTGAGTTCACCAGCTTTTTACAGATTTCTCTGCAGCATTTCTAGGATGTGAAGTCTACAGAATAAACATTCAGTCTGACTCTATATCCACGTCTTTCCCTCCTCTTTCTGATCTTCAGACAGTGCACAAAGCTGAAGTGATGAAGGAGCGCGCACAGCAGTCCCTCCCGGCTGAGGATACTATACATCCTGTCTCTAAGGAAAACATAGTCCTCAGTTTCTGCATGAAGATGAGGAGGGAGGAGGACTTGGACTTGGATGAGAATGACATGGGGCTGGGCGGAGAAGAAAGTAGGAATGAGAGTACAGAGGATGAGGTCTGTCAAACTGACAATGGAGAGAATGGGGAGGAAAGGGATCTGCTGGTTGTTACCATGGTAAAGACCACCATATCTGTGGTGGCAGGGCGAGGCTGTGACATGAGCAGACCCTGTGGGGGGTGTCAAGGGTCAGGATGCACCTACGATGATGTGGTGGTGGTGTCCGAATCCAGCGAGGTGGTGCTCGGTGAGTATCCTTACTGTGTTTTCTTCTTTTACTGCTGATTATTGTAAACTGTTTAGTAAAATGTTAAATTCACAAATTCCAACCTGCTCTAGATGCCCGTAAATTTGCTGAAATACATCATCTTTAACTTAAAGTGTTTAAGTTAGGATTTTTAGCAGAGTAAAGAGAACAAAACCAGAAAAAGAAAAAAAAAGAAGCTTTTCTAATTGATAGAGGTGTAAGAAGTATCAAGACCTTTTACCCACAAGAAGTCACAACATTAAGTAAGCATTAAGTAAGGCCTTTGTTTCCTAATCAACTGGTAAACCCTACATGTTGTCTAGTGAAAAACTTAAACCAGGATCATTTGGATATATATATATATATATATATATATATATATATATATATATATATATATATATATAAGCAAAGCTTTTCTGAAGTTTTTTCTCTCTAAGGTTCAGGAAATGATGACATTCTTCTGTTGAATCAGCCATCAAACATCAAACAAAGCCTATTTGAGAGAAAGGTTTAGGAAATTGTGAAAATTGAAAATAATATTAACAAAAATTTAAATCCTTAATCTACAAAACTTTATTCCCTGTATAGTAAAACCTGTTTGAATTTTTATTTTCTTATTTTTCTATTTTTAAAAAGTAAAAAAAATGAGATGAAATTAATCACTTTATTTTTTCAGTGGAATTCTCAAAACTAGCATCAAAGGGTGCCACCCATGCTGACATGTAAATACAGGGGGTACAAAACAGTCAGGCAAAACTTAGGACAGCTGATAAAAATGTTAAAAAGATTATAATAAGACAGACAATATAGAAAGTAATACAAGAAATAAAAGTGGCACACCTGCTTTATTCAAGTGCTGCGGTATCTGTGTGTTTTTATAATCTCTCACAGTTGCCAGAGGAGGCGGACAAGGTGGAGGATGCTTCAAGCAAGAAAAACAATCAAACTACACCGTCAGACATGCAGCCTCTCACCAATACCTCAGAGGTCTCTGCATACAGAACAGCGTCTACACTTCACCCAATCCAGGTCTGTAGAAAACAGCAGCATGTTGCATTGACCAACCTCTACAAATATCTACCTTGTCAGCGATCATCAAGTTTTGCCTGACTCGGTTGTAGCAGATGGCTGTTGGACATGAATTCTGGTTTCTGCCTGGGTGTTTTGTTTTTTTTTTGCTGTTACTCCCTGCAGAGTGGTTTTTCCATGACGGTTTAAGTTAGGGAAGTGTTGAGTCAGCTATAAGCTATCCTTATCTCACCCTGTCGAGGGCACAAGTATTGATTTAAAGGTTATTTTATTTACATTATTCCTTACAATACATATAATGTTAAATTAAAAAATTTCAGTCATTTTTTTTAACAGCCCTTATCAAGGGGCTTGTCAAAGCCCTTATCGCATTGCAGTTTGTGGTTGTTCCGTTTTATCACTTCTTGTTTTCTTTTTAGCTGCTGGTTGTTGTTCAGCCAGTAACCAAAACTTCCTCCATGATGTCCACTGATGCTATCATAAAGTAATGATTTTGTTTTTTTGCATACAGTGAGAGGTGAAATCATGAACAATAATCTAAATGTTCTGAATTTTCTTGGATTGATTTCATGTGTTACATGTGCGATCTGGTTGTTCATCATCTTTGCACCTCAGAATTAATAGCTCTTGTCAAGGGGTTTTGACCAATCAGAATCAAGTACTGAGGTTAAAACTCATCCTACCTTGAGTTTGGGTCAGTTTGTGAATAATATAACAAAGAGTACAGCACAGATTGAGATGACATTCATTTAATTTGCAATAAAACTTGACCGGTTGGGGTTTTATTGATGAGTAGATTTTCTGGTTATACATATATTTGAGTGTTCAGTCTATGTTTGTTTTTTTGTGTGTTCAGAGAATATCACCATTTACTCCTACAAGTCAACATGCTTCAGCTGGTTCTCCAAAGGAAAGCCAGTCGTCCTGAACTTTACTGGGTCCAACTGCTTCCTCAGGTGCTGCATGGAAGGAGAGCAAGTGCTGCTGCGAGTGGAGGTAAAGACATCTACTGTGTGAATGAAGTCTCATACACTTTACAATCTACGGCACCTCACAGGTTTGTGTCTGTCATAGCCGTGTGAGAAGCAGAGGCTGAAGCAGATCTCTAAGAACGACGAGGGCACCCTCTCCTTCGTCTTCTTCATGAAGTCCAACAGCTCCCATCTAAAGTTTGAGTCGGCGCTGCACCGAGGCTGGTTCATCCAAGTCATCAACACACAGTCAGTGGGGATGGCAACGCTGGATGGAGGGAGTGAAGAACACTCCTTCTACTTCATCATTCAGAAGTGACACAGAGTCACTTTCTTCAGGAGGATTCTCAGTTCGCATTCAAACAGTGAAAAGGGAAAAGAAACTTGTGTGCTGTTTTAGACTTGTTATTTCTAAGTGCTGAACTAATTCTGCCATTGTAGAAGAACGTAGATATGTATCATACAGAAATATAGAACTCATACTGTTGTTCATTTGTTTATTTGTGATAATTGAACTTTTAAGGTGACCTCTTCTCAACCCAGTTTTGTAATCTGAATTCAAACAACACGGTTCAATACTTTCAGATTGGACCCGCCCACTTTAAAGCGTCATGATGTCACCAGGGGGCGCTCAGTTCTGCAGCTCACAAGCAAGTTTGGAAAACAAGTTTTTCAAGATTTCAAATCATGGTGTTGAATGTGCAAGTTTGGTCATTTTAGTCTTTAAGAATTAAATTACATGTAAAGCAGACAGCTGGCTGATGTCTACACTGCAAAAAAACTCAAATCCTCTCAACTGAATTTGTGTCAAATGTGGTCAAAATGTCTCATCACATGTAACTCAAGCTACACAGACCAAACATCTCCAAATATAAGTCTTATTTAAAGGTATTTCAAGCCAAAGTTTTCACGATAAGTTCCTTTAAGACATTTACATCTTATTTTGAGAAACCGTTCTTAAATGTCTGAACTTAAATGTCATAAATCAACGGATAGAAGATGAGATGAGCGAAGAACTAACACAAACTATAAGTTTCTTAAAGGATCTTTAACTAAAGTATCAAACATAAGTAGAATATTTTAGTCCTCTTTTCAACCCTGTAAGTAAGGCTTCATTGTATTATATTTGAGGCTAAAGCTAACTTTAACTGTATCCTGGTGTTTTGGTTTAACTTGTGACCTTGCTAACTGGTGACTTTTACCCAAATGTACATTTATAATGAGTAAAAAGACAAACAAGTAACATGATAAGAAAAACTTTTTGGTACATTATAAAGCATGATTATGTGTTCATGTGATGTAAACCTCAAGCTATGTTTTGATTTTTATCATGCTCCTGTATCGATGCATAAACTTACATTTTTACCAGTATGAAACTATGTCGCCAAATATCCAGTAACAGAAACATTCATGGCAAAGAAAATAAAGCACTATGCATTAAGTTTGAGCTGCATGTCACTTAAATAATCTGAGTGTCCATCATAACAACAGCACATGAAACTTATTCTTGATTTCAGAAAGCGTCAAGTTCTGCAAATGACAAAAGATGAACTGAAAGCGACAAAGAAAAACCTCTGTCCGACCTGACCTGCACTGTAAATAAAACCTCAAACCATCATAAGATCAAGTATCGAGTGTCTCTAGATATCCTGCTTGTGCAAAAGTATCTGATAAATTTGTGCCGTGACTTCTGTGTGTAATTGAAATACTGATGTATGTAATGGTGCATTAATGGTGCAAATTATAACGACTAAAAATACTGCTGACTTAAAAGTTGGTTGGTGTGAACTTTTTTGCTACACCTTTAAGTTATAAGATCATACCACAAAATGAAAATTTGGCTAAGACAGTTAAATAATATTTATTTGATATTTCATTTATAAATTAACATATAAACTATATAAAGCAAGGTTTTGCATTTAATTAAAGTAAATTACATTCTTCATAAAGACATTCACAGTTTGGCTCATCGAAGTATACAAAAAGTACAAGGTAAACATCAATCATTACTTCAAGTACACCTAAATACAAACAGAAAATCACTTAGGTTAAAAATAATACTGAATTAAGTTTAGTAGGCTTTTATATATTACAAAGTTCATATGTATAAGAAAATGTAAAAGAATCTTTCACATACACATGACAGTGAATTTTAATTTAGTACAATTGCATTTACATAAGAGTACACTCTGCACAATAACTTTCTAAAATTCACTACAAACTAAATCTTTCCCACATATCCACTTTCAGCTGTTATGATGATGGTTGTTTAATGTAGTGTTTTTATTCGTGGTCTGTAAGTCTGTTTTGGAGTTTCTCTCCCTCTCCTTCCTTGACAGTGTTAGACTCAAAATCCAGTCTGTTCGTGGTCGCTGTCTTTCTCATACGCTCTGTTAATCTCTCCTTCAAAACCTGTGTCGTAGGGATTCTCCACCGTGGTCTTCACCTGAGATTTCCTTCAAATAAAGCAGAAACATAAACATCAATCTCACTTATACCGGGGACATGGTAGACGTGGGGTTTTTGCCCGTAGAGAAAACTCACTTCTTGCGCTCTCTGATTCCAGAAATGACCAGGTAGACGCCAGCTAGGACCACAATTCCCATGAGTACCCCAAACACCACCAGCCAGACCTCCACTGGCTGCTCCACAGGGGGGGCCAGAGTTGGGGGGATTCCCAAGAACTCAAGTGTGTGGTCATCCAGCTGGAAGGCATCGTTGATTCGGCCTCGGCTCAACCTGGAATCAATTTGGAATTACTCACATCTGTTGAATACTTCTCAGGAAAGGTGACATAACTCTCAAACACCAAAATCAAGCCTCTTGATCTGTGTTTAGGAAAAGAAGAGAGGCTATAATCTCACCGAATGGCAGCTTCGAGATCACCCTTTGGGACGTATGTGGAGACCGAGCCTGGATTTGTGACCAAGATGAAGAAGGAGATTCGCTCAGTGTCATTGAACGTGAGGACGTTTTCAGATCTGCAGGTCCAAACAGAAAAACACTCATTAAACTCTGATAATACGAGTCAGTCAAAGGAGAATTAAGTATGGTGCATCTTTATGTTTTCAGGCTGGAGTCGCTGCTTACGTGAAAGCCATTGTCTTGTTCATTTGAGCGTAGTACTGCCTCAGAGCGTACGCGATATTGGCCTTGAAGAGGAACTTCTCATTGTCGTTCCAGGTGTACTGAAATACACGTCGGCTGATTAACATTTAAAATAAAGGAGAACAAACGCATGCTAACCTGAGAGGTGCTGTATGAATTTTACATGGAGTCACTATGGAAACCACTTTAATCATGATCAGTGATACTCACAGCATCTTCACCCAAAGCAGCCTTCAGACTCAGCCTCACTTTAATGGCATCAGCTGAGTCTGTAAAAATGACACAATCAGACATTCAGTTTGAGTCATTTGTCCTGAGTTTAGCACAGTGACACTGATTACCGGGGAATTAATGTGGCTGAATCATAAAATTGTTTGGCATGTGACTTCTGTTGGTGTTTTTCCTACTTCCTTAAAATTCTCTTTTCAGGGACTTTTTCTACTTTTCTTCAGAGCCCCTTTTCAAGTGACACAGCAAAAATTTCACTGAAAGGAACATTTAGTCCCATAAATTATGTAATGGTAAGAGTGTTGCTTTTCCATTCAAGTGGTTTCAATGCCTCTAAGGAAGCTTCAACACATCCATAAAGAGGATTTAATTGTAATTGTTGTGAGTGTTTCATGTTGTGAACAAACCCTTGATGAACTTTTCCAGATCATTTTGCTCGGCAAGAAGCTAATCAGCAGGTAATAATAGTGTTGCATGTTTCATACAGACATGAGGGAGGATTAAACTCCAGCTAAAGATGAATAAGCACCTTTATTCTTGTTGTAGTGATAATATTGTGAGCCTCTGTCATACTCACATGGGTCTATGTCTGCCTCCCAGGCCGCAGTCCTCCTATGTTTTATGTTGTCCGCCTTGAGCCACACATGAAGCTTGTCGAAATACTCCAACAGGGGGCTTGCATCCATTCGTGAGACACCAGATATCGTATGCAGAGCCCTGGTCCAGGACTTAGACCGTCCCAGCTCCAGCATATCTCTGAGAGAGAACGATGAGGATGATGTAGATGGTAAAATACTGTTCAACAGGATTTCAGATCATAAGTTGAAGTAAAATAGAGTCCGAACCTTAATTTAGTTCCTGCAGCTGTTGAACCAGTAATGTCACATGAATGCCAGTTTTCTGACTGACCCGCCGCTTTGCAGAGAGCTTTCTGGAACTGGAACTGGTAGATGGTTCTTGTGAAGTACCTGTTTCACAGCCAGAGACAAAAACACACAAAAAAGTCAAAGTTTAGTTGCATATTTGAAAGAATTTGTCTTGAATTTTTCTTTTTTATCCTAATTCCCAATACTTCTCACATCTTACTCCGCTGATGCGCTGTTGTATGAGTCTTTATTATTGGCCTAAAGGCACAACCAAGAGTAAATCAAAAATGTACAAATACTTTTTAACTAATCTAAACCTTTTCTGTGGTTTTGATGAGTATTTGGACAAGGAGGTAATGAGCTTGGTAACTGAGCGTAGTACAGAGGCAGATCAGATAGGTGGTCAGTGATGGTACAGCAAAAGACTATTGGCAACAGTGATAACACAAACCCATGAAAGTCCTTTCAAATTAAACCGTCACATGTGAATGAAATCAAATGTGATAAGGTGTGTAAATGAAGCAACTAGGGTGTTTTATTTTAATCTTAAAACTACAGTGTGTGGAAATGGGAATAGTTGAGGTATCTCACTGTCAGATCCTACAGTAAAAGGCTCCCTTACTCACCCCTCTAATCGGTGAAGGACAATCTTACTTTACAGACATTTGTTTTGTTGAATATATTTAAATGTAAATCATGTCTAAAGGTTCCTGGTTCATTGGCTTACCAGGAAAAATACATTTCTTTAATTTGAACTTTTCAACAGAGCATTGTTTCCACATAGAGCTTATTTAACCAGGAAGTCTGGGGAGACCTGGTTAAGGTAGAAGCCATACAGCACGAAAACAAAAAAGGGACACAATCTCAATTCCAGCAATTAGTATTTCTAAATAATAAATTCAAATACACGGCGGGGTTCCATGAAAAACAACCTAATAACTCTGTCACCACATTCTTAAGTTTGTTATCAGATATAAAATGTTCAATTTGCTCTTTTCCAGGATTATTCCATGCCTGTGTTAAAATTACTTTTCTTCAGGATTTGTCTCCCTTGTGTAGATAATTCATCCTGAGATTTTTACCTGATGAAAGAATAATCTCCAGAGACGTGGAAGAGAGCAGGGGGGTCACAGTAGGTCTCATCTCTGGGTACTGGTTCCACCACACCGACCAGATCCCTCCTGATAACAACAGAGTCACAATGATGTAGACCAGGGGCTACATGATATAAAAAACACAAAACTCACCTGTTGTGTTCACTTTAGATTTCTAATCATACTATCAGACCTCAGAATATTAACCTTTCTTTTTCATAGACTTCTTTAAAGGTGGATTGTTAAGAGAAATATCACTGAGGTTTCTGCTTACTTCATCTCCCACCAGCGCTTCATCCACTCATCCTTAGTGATGTTTCCTGCAAACACCTGCCACCTCCACTCCTCCAGCATGTAAGTGAAAGGCAGCGTGGCCACGATGGTCAGCGCCTGTTTCAGCAGGAAGTTAATCTCTGTTTCTGTAATTGACAATCACAAAATAAAAAGGGACAATAATCATTTTTCAGCATCTTACAGCACAGAAGTTTATGGCATGCTATAAAAAACTATTTATGAGACTCATTTCAGACCCCGTTGGTAAAAGACAGTTGTATAACAGAAGGCAGAGGGCCAAAGGTCAGGTTATCTCAGCTATCAGCTTATCTGCAGTCAACAACTGGAGGTGTGTCATGGTCTGTGCAGGTGGGCCGACATGTGCTGATGCTATTTTAATCCTGCACGCTACTTAAGGGGAGCAGCACATCACTCATCCCTCCTCTGGTTTGTACAGGTCACTGCATGGATCTGCAATAGCTGTGTAAAAGCTATGTACGGAGTCTTTAGTTGAATGAGTTCAAGACCACCATGTTTAAGGCTTAAAGCTCAAGGAAATCAAAAATTTGTATCTTAGACCTTTTAAATCCTTAACCATGGTTCTATTCTTACATAACTGATGAAAAAAAAACTGATTTTTTTATGATATTAAATTTTGTTGGGATGCACCTGTTAAGCACTTCTGGGTCTCTCAAAATTAACACCTGTAACTGCTCCTTTTTGTCCACTTGGGGGCAGTAGAAACAAGCTCCGACTATAATTTTCTAAACTGAAATGATGAACTTAGTTGAAAAAATCAGTTGCTTAAAAACAAATTTAAAATTAAAACAAGAACACTTCCAGAGGGGAGGAAGATGTATTTTAACCAAGTGTCATGCTAACCTCTTTTTCCTCCAATCTTTGAGTTTTCTTCACTCCCTTCTGTTCACTTCTCAGCTAACACCAGCTAAACTATCATTTTAACTAATCTCATCATCATCTCATGTCCTTTTTTTCCAACAGCGATAACTTCATATTTACTATCAACTATTTTTGACCCCTTTTTGTTTATGGCTCAAGAAACCCAACACAGGTCTTATTTACAATCTGGTTTAAGACAATTAAAATGATGTGTTTCAAAGGAAGAGCTGCAGTGATTCCTTTCCTTCTTAAATGGGGTTTAGTGCCCTGCCCATGGACAGTATCAACAGCCTGGATCAAACCCCCAACCTTCCCACAGCCACCCCTTTTATAAATGTACCATTATCGTCTTTGAAGTCTGCCGGCAGGAGGCCCAGGCTCTTCAGATGTTTGGGTGTCGCAGCAGAGAGGGACATAATCTCTCCAACCGCCTCATGGAAACCCTCATTGGCTCCGTCCCTCAGCGGGTAGTTTAGGTTACGATACGCCATCTGGTACTGGTTGTGGCCCATTTCGTGGTGTACTGTCAGGAAGTCGTCCATGTTGACCTTGGTGCACATTTTGATCCTGCAGGCGTCAGAGGAACAGTGGTGTTGTCAGCAGATATGACGTGGCATGATGCCATATCAGACACTTTATTGATAACACAGCCCACACAATCACAGGTTTGTGATGAGTGATAGTCCAATAAAAAATACGTCCTGTCCTTCAGAGATAAGAGAATCGATTAAGTTGAATGGAGCAAAAGCTTTATTTGGAAATTAAAACACAAACTTAGAGAGCCTTTTGATTTGATTACCTCTACCTCTGTATATTTGTTTTTACCAAACACTTAAACTCCCAAATCAGTCAATGCTGAGGCAGCTCTATGGATTAATATTTGACAACATAAAGACTTTGGTTATCTTTATCAGTCGGAAAGAACGACTCAGAGATTTATCGATACCATTGTTCCAGCAGGTTCACATTTATGGCCTTTATGGACTGATCTACAGACAAATTACTCTTATCAACACAGAACACAATCACTAACAATTCCCCACAACAAGTGATAAGTTCTCAAGACACTCAAACTGTTGATGTTTAATCTGACCGCTCTCTGGCATTTTTTTATGCATTAGTGGAAATGTTTCAGTGTGTGGATTATACCTGAAGTCCTCTTTGTTTCCCATGTCCCAGGCTGTGGGGTGGCAGACCACCTTGCGTCCGTCTGTAGGCTTTGTCAGCATGGAGTCATTCCAGAAATTTGGGAACATCTCGTACAGGCCGATAGACATGAAGAACTTCTCTGCCTCTTCAAAAAGCTGACGCTCTGTCCAGCCCTGGAATTCAAAATTGACATTTATTTCTATCAAGGACTGAGATATTTTTAATATTTGATCTCTTCATTTATTTACAGAGCAGTGCGTGCACTCAAGTTTTCTGTTTCATAGTTACTCCTTCTGTACCTGTTCCACCATTGCGTCGCTGACATCAATATCAGGTTTGTCAGGGTAGGGGATGGACAGAGAGTACAGATTGGTCCAGAATCTTCCCCACATGTCACCTGAAAAATCAACAAGATCAATATTTCCATTCAAAGAGTATTTTTCCAACTCTAGACCTGAAGCCAACACTTGTGGCTCCCATTCTTGTCAAGCTTGTGTATAAGGCAAGGCGAGTTAAGTTTATTTATATAGCACCACTCATACCCAAGGTAATTCAAAGTGATTTACAGATGCAAGGAAATATGTTGGAAATGAAAAAAGAGATTAAGACAATTTAAAATCAATAAGACAAACACATATATATATTTTTTGCATCTGTTCCATGTTTGACCTCATTATTTATGAAAGCCGTTGTTTCCCAGGAACGGAGCACTCCAGCACTCAGCCTGAGTCTCCACAGTTGAGTCTCAACAGTTAAGCAGTCAAACAAATAATAAAGGCTAAACAAATAACATCAAGTGTAAAAATTGTGAACTGTTATATTTCTTCCAATAAAGTGTATTATTTTTTTTGTATTGACACTTTTGATAGACAAAAACAAAGCATTATAAATGCTTTCTTTTCAAATCAAAGTTCTATGTTTACAATGCTGTATTAAGTTAAAGTCATTATTAATACATTAGGCCCCTAGAAGTTGATGAGCATAACTCTCTGACCATCAAAGTTACAAGAGAAAGGTTTTAAAACAGTTATAAATATAAGTAGTAGGGGATGATAAAGAGAATACATGAAAAAAAAAGAAAAACAAACTTACTTTAAAATACCTAAAATAAGTTTTTTTTTTTTTTTTTTTACCAGTTCTGTGTGTAATCAAAATTTCAGTAAAATATAAGTTGCACTAGTAAATGAGATGCTGTCTGATCTTGTGGGAAAACATTTCAACTATCTTTCTGCATTAAAACTCTTACTGGATTCAGAAATGTGTTGATTTTATGCAGATGTGTAGCTCTTTCTAGCAGTATCTGTTATTACCATGTTATAATCTGTTATTACCATTGCCATAATCAAACTGGCACTCCACAATGTGTTTTCACTTTTATTTATTTATTTTTTTTAACGTTTTTGTTTCATGAGTTTTGGAGTCCATGTCATACTTGAAAACTCCTGATTTCTGTGTGGCAAATGAGACAATTATTTGCCAATCGTGGTTTAGGATTTCAGGGTGGTACCTGGGGAGGTAAATCATATCTTAAGAATGGCCCACGCCACCCCTCTTGTCAAGTCCCTGATTACATTACAATAAGGATCAAGATCTATTTCTCATGACAGAGAGCCTTTAGGGTCCAACGTCATTCAAAAGAAATTAAAAAAAACACATTCTTATTCTGAACTGGATCATGAACCTACCCAGCAGGTGGGCGGGCAGAGGTCCGTTTGAATTGATGTGACCAGGATACGTCTCCATCAGTTTGGCTCTCACATAGGCATGCAGCTCTTTGTATAAAGGCAGGATCTATAAAATAAAACCATATTTACTGCGATTAATTAACATCCATTAAGAAACTTGGATACTGTAGAAACACTGTTTCAGGGCATACCTGTTTGTACACAGCTCGGACATCCTCCATCAGCTGATCTCTGGTGTATTTGAACTGAGGATCTTCCTCGATGGTTTCATAGTTGTATCTCCAGTAAGCTCCATAGTCCGCAAAGTCTGTCAGTTTGTGGATATTTGTGTTTGGAAAAAGACAGATGGGTTCATGTTAAAACAAAATTATCCACAACTTTTAATCATTTTTGTCATTTTGAGAGCACTATTGCTGACTTCCTTTTTTATGATTATTTCAGCCTCAGACTAAGCACAGATATCAGTCAACCAGTTTAAGTAGCTTCACAGCACAGCAGCCCTAAATTTATATCATATCAAACTTAATAAATAAAATTGTATGTAATCTAATCTATTTTACCACATCTTATCAGCTCACATTATCTCAAATCTTTATATCAACTTTTTTATTGTACTGTGTCATATTTTTATGACCGTATTTATATGCAGAAATGTGCTCAAATCAAGTAACAGGTGATCAAAATACAGTCTTTAGATTCATCCGCATTTGTGCCTCTAAATTCATGTAGTTTCTTTATAAAGTTTAGAGTCTTTCTGCTGGGATATGCAAGGATGTAGGAATGATCTGACACTTATTAAGACCCTCTAGAGTTAACAACACTACTACAACCCAGCAGTTTGATATATCCTCACTCTGTCATTCATTTAAGGAATTTACAATATTTTACATCTTCATAATGAAATACAAAATGCTCTAATGGTGGAGCTGCAACGTTTTTGCCAAATTTACGGTTAAGTTTGGATGCTTCATTCTTCAGATCCACGTAGTCTTCGTACAGTGGCCTCATCCTCTTCCCGACTTCTCTCCTCCAGCCCTCCCACACGTGCAGACGCTCGTTGTAGTCTTGGCTGTAAGCCATCACGTTCTCCAGACCTAGAAGCAAAGAAAACCATCTCAAGATTTTAAAGTTTGCACTTAAACAAGAACAGAAGCAGAGACTCAAGTCCATCTATTATTTTATAAAAACATGATACCTCTACTCTGTCAAAACATGAGAAAGATAACATTGTCTTCCATGATCGAAAACATTTAAATGCTGTTTACACTCGTCAGGTCTGCTGTAATTATCCTATAGTTGTATGAAATGTGATACTGAATGGAGCAGTTTATCACAATTATTGCTTTTACTTTTGATTCTCTGTGTACAACACTCAACATATACGTCTACAAATGTGCTTCAGTGAGATTCTGAATGTTGGACTTTTGAGCATAACTATTTGTTTTAACTTGAGATTTGACAAACCTTTTCTGTGATTTATTGAAAAGAATATGTAGTCCTGTCTGAGTTTCCATACTCTGATAAACTGGAGAAGTTAAAACATGATTAAAATAAAAAGGGCCAAATGGAGGAGAAAAAAGTTCTGTTACATAAATCAGTGCTCATTTTTTGGATTTCTTTTCATTTTAGTAAAAAACTGCATAAATTTTTCTCCTTGTTGTCAAAAGATTATTAAATGAGACAATCTGATCAGTTCAACAAGCCAGTCTAAGTTTTGTGGAAATGACAAAAATAAAAAAAGTCTTAAACTTTTATAACTTGGAAAAGTAACTGGTATCTACATATAAAAATGTTGTTGAGTTAAAGACTGATACCGTTATCGTGAATATAGTGGATTTTTTTGTGCGATGATATGTAACTTTCTACACCCAGAATTCTGTCCTTTTGATGCTGTTACATACCACAGAGTTTTGGGGCCACATTGCTGAATTTTTTTTTCAAATTTCTGTATTTTTTTATCACCAGAAAAAAAATTTTCTGACTGAGGAAACAATATGTTTTAGTTTTTGCACATTTGTTTCAAAGTCCTGATACCTGTAGCAGTGTGGTGCTGAGCTGCCAAATATGAAGTACAGTTTAAAAAGACACTTGATGTTCCCTGTTTTTGCACAGACAGTGGCTGGCTGCTCACTACACACCAAAATGTTTTTTCAGAATCTTTGAAAAACCATTTTCCTATTCAGCGCTCTTTGTTCATTATAAACCTCTGTCTCTGACTTTGGCCCACAGTAGCCGGCAGCCACGCAGGTATAAGATTCCCCTGTGAACAGTGCGTACCTGGCTCCAAAGTCTGGCAGTTCAGAGGGTCGTCTTTGAGACACACTGTGGCTGTGCTGTAGATCGTGCTCATCTCGCTCATCACCTTACTCAGCTGCAGGAAGGTTTTAAAGAAAATTTGAGCATAAAGAGTTTAAAATTCAAGCTCTGAACCTATGGATTAAAAGATATTGGATTAAGACTGGAGTAGTTTTAAAAGTTTTAACTTAAAACATATGAAGATGTGAGAAAGAAATCTCATATTAAGCTGTTGTCTTACATGTTCAGCTTTATCTGTGGGGAGAGCACCAGAGCCTTTGTCTTGGAGGGACATGAGCTGTAATTTGATTAGTGGATCCGTCATCTGGTCAATGGGATACTTCTCCGACTCTTCAGACATCTTTGCGTAAAAAGCACCCCAGACTTTCCCCTCTTCTGACTGGAAAAAATATAAAACACACGGACAAACTTAGACCAACTCTACTTCTACATAACAGAGCTAAACTTTAAGGCGTCTGAATGCTCACCAGTTTGTTTGAGTTCTCCTGTGTGATGTCTGTGTTGTAGGCCCATGACGCCAGAGAATAATTGTACATTTGTGCCGAAGCCTCCACATCGAACCTCGCCAGGAACTCCTTCGCTTGTGTCTCCAAATCTGATAGTACAGGAACGAAGCTGGTCACAGCCAGCACCGCCACAAGGACCCTCACATACATCTTGGCTGCTCTGCAAAGTGACTCTGAGGGCTTTGGACACTGTGCTCAGTTATACAGTATCATTACCTTCATGCTGCCTTGGCCTTTGGACAGAGAGCCATAACCCAGGGTGTATCTGAGTTTTCATTTACAGATAGGAAGTTTTACAGGATCAGTCTTAACTTGGAAGAGAGAGTGTGTTACTCTTTGATACATTATCATCAGCAAAATAGACACTAAGAGTCTTTTTTAGGGTTTGTTGTTGTGCGGTGAGTCATCAAGTCCTCTCATGATAAGGTGTCTCACTGATATCAGTCTGCCAGCTTTAGACGATATCTTTTCACATGAAATTAAAACATTAGTGAGCGGCAAAGACTTGCAAAAAAGAGACATGAATATAATGTAAATAAAGATGACGAAATGATGAGGACATCTTGAAATCTGCCTTTAGTTCACTGTCAAAGAAGTCTATTACATTTCCTTCCTGAAAGTGTAAAGCAACAGGATACATTGAAGACATTATGACTAAATGTGGGAAATGTTTTACATACATATTCTGGGAGTTTCCTAAACTGAGTTCAAATTGAAATGGCATTTACAAAACAATAAGCAACATGTTTTGAGACTCAAGTTCCCGTGACCTTTTAGGATCTCTGTTAAGGCTCAATTCTGTGTCTGAAAAAGAGAAGCGATACGAAACTGCTTCAATTTAAAAAAAAAAAAAACTATCAGTAAAAAACATCGAGATCCAGCAGCACCTAAAGTTAATATCTGATTTTTAACATTTTAAAAAGAAGAAGTTGACTCAGTCTTTCAGGACCCCAAAATACCATTTTTATTAAATTGAGATCAAGTGGGAGAAATTATAAACTCAATACCAGACATGTGACTCCATCAGATATTTATGCTTACTTCCTTTTTTTAAGAGGATCAGATCAATTGTTTTGGTAGTCACGTAACTTGTGTGCAAGGCGTATTCAAGAATACTCTTCTTTTGTGTTTGCAGTCATAGTCGAAGCAGTTATCAGTTTGTATGTTAAATACTTACTGGAGTGGTGGTTGTAAATTGATATATATGACTGTAAAAGTGAGTTAAAGAATATAAACGGATGTAATGACCTAGAAAAGATGAAGGAAGCTAGAAATTTTTCTGATACTGACGTGAACTGATTATTTCTTACTGCATTTGCACACTTAATTAAAAAAATAAAGACAGTAAAATATAATATCAAAGTGTTTTATTTTTGTGTTCTCATCTCTTAAAAATAAAGATGAAACTATATAGTAAGATAAACATTAGGTAAATATGTATCAGGAATAAAAAATATGATACAAGCAGCCGCTGATATAAACATGAGGGGTGTGAGCAAATATCAATGCAGTGAAATACGGTGATGTTTCATGACATGATACTTATGTCCACACATGGTCTACACTTGTAGGCTACTGTAAGACTGGGTCCATTACTTATTTTGTTCAGATTCAATAGAAAAGAAAATTAAAATGAACTTTTAGTCTGTAGCTCAGGTTTAAAGTCTTGATCCTGAAAGTGCAGGTCCACCTATTCTGAGTGAATTCATATAGATAAAGGTTATTCATTTATTTATGTATGTATCATTATCTACTTTTTAAACTATGAGATTTTTTCTGTAAAAAGAATATTTAGGGGATAAAATCACAATATTCTGCCTTTCTTATAGCAACCAGAATAATTGCATTTTATCATCACATCACCAGCTCTGTAATGGGATCTGTATCATACTGCCAGATTCTTGCTAATTCACAGCCCTAATGGCTGTTTAAATTCAATGTCCTTATTTATACTTCTTTATCTTTAATATTTTAGCTTTCTTAATTTTTAATATTCAAGTTTTTAAAGTTTTTGACGGACAAACTCAAACCTGTGGACCAGAACTGTAGGGGTCAAAAAAAGTTTTATCTCGTTTACAATCACTACTGATTTTCTCCTGGTGTCACCTCTAAAGAAAGCATGACCCTCTGAGGTCATAAAAGTCAAATGAACAGGAAACTACAGTCATGTTCATCTAACCACCGTATCAAGTTGTGTGATTCCAAGCAGCAGTTAAAGTGCAAGTCATGCACTGTTGAGAAACGCTGATAAGAAATCAGCCGTGAGGGCAAGGAGTGTCATTGAGACTTATCAGCAACAACACAAGATTATCTAACACCCTCTCTCTTTCATTTCAGTTTCTGTGACAAGACAGAAATCTACACATCAACTTAAGAAAGATAGACTGTAGTTTAAACATCCAGCCAGATCAAAAGCATTTTAAAACACAGATCTGAGTGTAATACTTCAATTTATACAGTAATGTTTGCATAAAAGACTGTTTTTGTCTGTCTTTTGTGGGCTACTATGATAGTTGATCAGAGCTGCAAACTCTTTAAAGCTGTTCACCTGTTATACATCTCTGGAAACATCAACTGTGCAACAGTTCCCCCTTGTGGACAGAGTTGATACTGCCATGGTGCTCATTAAACGGCTGGTGCATACTTTTCCTCCAGTCTGACACCTCCCTCACTCTTTTGTTAATTTCGTTGAACCCGTAGACTTTTCTATCGCTGCACACATTATGAATTGTCAATATTACACGAACAACGCTCTGTTGTTTTTGTCCTTCCAGATATTTCAGTAAGCAGTGTGACAGTAAGCCGGCATACACACGGGAGCCTGAATATAGGCTTTCAAAATATACTTTATGTATCTTTGTAACAAAAGCCAATCTGAAATGTAGATAAGTAACGGTATAAGGCATGGAAATAAAAGTCTATGTTAACTTAGTTTTCTGGCAACACCTCTGAGCTAACAGTCAATTCAATATCCTTGTGCAACACACACTTTCATAAGATCTGGAGAAAATGCTCATATTAAAATTATACTCACCATGCATCCATCCATTCATATATATATGTATACTTTAAAAGAGGGTTTGGTCTGGGATAAATGTCAATGCATGGAGAGTTTTCCACCACTTATAAAAACAACTGACTATATCACATGATTTCATTCAGCATTCGACAATTTTCAGCAGGTTTTGCCGTGGTGTCAGCTCTGTGAGGCCCATGACGGGTTACAGTTCGTCTATGCTGCCTCACATTTGCTGGACCAGCAGGTTTACAGTGGACATGTCTATATACAGACTGAGCCTGGAGGCTACAGGCTAATCACGGGGAAAGAAACACACAACAGACGGGCTTAAGAAAACACAGCATCAGCAAAAAATAATCTGTTCACTGGACATTGTCAGATACAGTATAGAGTCTGCTGCAGGTGAACTTATCTGACAGGTTTACTCAAAGTTTAATCATACAGGAATACAGACTGCACAGTAATATGATCGATGCACTTTAATTCTACATATGTGATTTATAACCATGAGCTGCTAAACAAATCCTCTGTGCAGTTTAAGACAATGTGAGAGCTTTCTTGGAAGACTTTTTGCAGAGGCACAAGAAATACAGAAATGCATGGCAGTAATTTGGACACCAATTGTACAATAAAGTGCAGGTGACAACCAAGTGTTAGTAGAGAAGAACTCCTAAGTTTGTCTGATGTCTAATGTGTCCAAGATGATGTGTAAATCGTAAATAAAAACTACAATAAAATACAATGATTTGCAAATCCTTTCCAACCTATATTCAATTGAATACACTACAAAGACAAGATTTTTAATGTTCAAACTGATAAACTTTGTTTTTTTTTGCAAATAATCATTAACTTTAGAATTTGATGGCAGCAACACGTGACAAAGAAGTTTGGAAAGGTGGCAAAATATGCAGAGAAATTTGAGGAATGCTCATCAAACACCTATTTGAAACATCCCACAGGTGAGCAGGCTAATCGGGAACAGGTGGGTGCAGTGATCGGGTATAAAAGCAGCTTCCCCCAAAAATTCTCAGTCATTCACAAGCAAGGATGGGGCGAGGTTCACCACTTTGTGAACAACTGCGTGAGCAAACAGGCGAACAGTTTAGTCTCCTCAGCTCCCAAACGTTTATTGAGTGTTTATTGATGTAACACAGCGGTAAACATGCCCTGTCCCAACTACTTTGGAGCGTGAAATTCTAAGATAATTATTATTTGCAAAAAAAAAAAAAGTTTATGAGTTTAAACATTAAATATCTTGTCTTTGTATTGTATTCAATTGAATATAGGTTGAAAAGCACCTGTCGTATTCTGTTTTTATTTACATTTGTCACGATTTCCCAACTTCAATGGAACTGGGTTTTGTAGATCTAACTATGAATTCTGGGTTACGACTGATCTCTCCAACCCAAACAAAGCAAGATGTCACTTTTCTGTAGTTGACTTTGCACATTTTATTAGCTTAGAGAGAAAATTCTGGTGTAAATTCTGCTGATATTTTGTGAGTCAGAATGGATCAAGTAGAAATTAATACTAGGAACACATTTTCTAAGCATGACCACATAAAGGTCAAAGATGTTAATTTTGTCAAATTTTCAAAAGATGTCTCAAACTTTTATCTGTAGTTGACTTTCTGACTGTTCCCTGTCCGTAAACATCCACATCTCCGGGTTTTCCCTCAGTCTCCTCTGTCATCCTCTCACCCTGCTCGCTGTTCAGGCCACAGAGCCAGTCTGCGTCAATTTCCTGAAGTGTTTCCACAGCAACACCGGAAATAAAGAAGCTGTGTTACAGATGAAAGGCGCAAATCACTCAAATCAGACTTGGAGACATTTTCAAGATGTGCATTCTCTTAACTTTTTGTCAATCTCTGCTGTTGTCCCGGGATGTTTTAGCACCTCAGTGTCACGTATCCTCTGCAAATCTTTTCCGCTATCCTTGTTTTAAAAGAATTCACCCAACATCGAGCTCTTATTTTGAAATTTCTCAGCGGGACTTCCTTTTCGTTTGAGCTGGCTTAACGCTGCACGGAGGCAACCCATGATCGCAGACGCAACACGCATCCTCACACCACTGACCTGAGCTTAGCTGTGTCCTGCATGTGTGTGCATGTGTGTGCGTGTGTGAGCGGGAGTGTGAGTGATCCCCACAAACCAGCAGCAGGATGGAGGATCTCAAGGAGAATCTGGGAACTTTGGATTGACGCCCGGGGATAGCGCGCGCTCGGCCTGAACCTCATCGGGGTTTCTCGTGGGATTTATATATTTGGATGTTGTCTGTTCCCCCTTTTCCCTTTTTTCTTCCAGGCAGTGGGAATTTATACTTGGCTTACAACTCCGATTATTCACGGCGTGCAAAATGCCGTTCGCCAAAAGGATTGTGGAGCCGCAGCTTTTGTGCAGGCACCAGATCCCCAACGATGAAGGTCTGCTTTTCGAGGACCTGTGTGCCATCAGTAACGTGGTTCTGTCCCGGACCTTGCGACAGCTGTCCGACCTGGCCCGGCACGCCTGCTCCTTATTTCAGGAGCTGGAAAACGACATCATCAGCACCAACCAGAGGGTCTGGGTCCTCCAGAACAAAATAGGCCAGATCCAGCAGACTGCCAGTGCCCTAGACCCGAAAAAGGAGGCAGTGCGTAAGTAGACCACCACAAGTGTATCCATAACCCCCTTAAAAGAGACAGAAACCCCCTCATGATTTACAGCGGAGAAATGTGTGATTTTATTCATTCATACCCCACATACATACAAACATACATGTGCGCCTTCATGCTTCGAAGGGCGCCCACCTCTAAATTATTTTTACCCAGCTGCACGCACGCACGTAAACCCGCACGCGGCCGCGCTCTCATCATCCCCCCCCTCCATTGAAATGTGTCACACGGTTTGCATTCGCACATTTGAGCATCCAGCAGCATCGAGACGCGTTTTCACAGCGCAGGATGTGTTGACTGCTCATTCATTTGGCGGTCCAGACTCGGATGTGTGTGTGTTTGTGTGTGTGTGTGTGTGTGTGTGTGTGTGTGTGTGTGTGGATGTCCGTCGACGAGGGGAGGTGGGGAGGGGGGGATCTATATATGCATGTGTGTGTTAGTGTGTGTGTGTGTGTGTGGAGCGGAGGGGCGTGTGTTGCCGCTGCATTGGCTCAGCATCGCAGTCTCGTTACTGCGGGTAGCGCACACCTGAAGCATGTTGGGGCGGTGCGTTCAGGGGCCATAGAAGCGCGAGCGAATCATACATCCTAATATGAATATTTTAATTCAGGGTCGACTGTCTGTTAAAAGGATCTCGAGATGTGTGTGTGTGTATCTGTGCGAGAGTGCGTGTGCGTGTACGTGCGTGTGTTGGGGTTTTCACAGGCGACTCCCCGTGCGCCAATCCCACCCTTTCCACATGCAGCGGCACCAACACAGCATCAATAATGAATCCAGATGTCCATGTTGCAGGGTAAATATGAACTGGTCATGCCCAGACATACTCGTGTCGCTAAAATTGCAGTGCACGCGACAGTGGAAGGATAAAAAAAAATAAAACGAAGAAGAAAAAAAAATCCGACTGGTATCAATGGGAGTCTGCAACTGCATGTAACGGCGCGTTCTGTTCGGCAGCTTCATATTATTTATGTCCTCTGCAGTCCCTTCAGAATGAGCCTTTTGATTTTAAGACGACCTGATCTGTGATTTTAGTCCATTTTGGAGCTTTTTGATCCTCCCTGCTCTACGTTCTCATAATCTGGGACAATCAAAGAGCATTTTGGGGCCTAAAGCAACTGTAGGCTTGTGAACTCCCTCTTTAGATTCACCCCCAACCCCCAACAACAACACTCACGAACAACACACATATCAGAGCATATGTGGCAGCGAGGATGTCTTTATTACATAAAACTGTGTGCTGCTCTGTTTACTCTTGTTTGCTGTGGATCCGGGTGAATGAAAACCCTGATGTTGAAGGCTGCACGGTGGTCTCTTAAAATTAAACTGTGTGAGAAGGACTGTTTGCATTTGGTCGAGCAGACGGGGGACAGATATTTGAATTGAAGTCCTTGTAGTGGCTTTTCACTACTCTGAATACATTAAACCAGTAACATTAATCCCAGAAATCTTGTCATCTTGTTACACCTGTTTGTGCTCAGAAACCCCTGAAATATTGATCGTCAAGAGTGGATTGTGAATCCCTGCAGCCAGTCGAGTTATAAAAAGATGAGTATCGCTTGGCACGTGCTTTTCAAAGAGTTTCATGACTCCCAGATCCGAGTGATGAGCGGATGCAATCAGTTAATTTAAGGATCCTTTAGAGTGAGCAGATTAGTCCGGGACAGAAGTTCACAACCTGGGGGTCAGGATTATCAGAGCTTGTGAGATAAATTTAGCCCACGTCTCCAATAAGACATTTTGAATATTCTGGATATATTTTCTTGTACTTTGCAACCTGTCAGAGAAATCCTGTATTTGTAACCTTGATGCTTTTAAATATCATTTAAATATATCATTTCCAGATACTCAGAAATCACCAATAATCTCCCGTTTGGGCTGTTTCACACTTGGAGCTCTGTTACTTTCCAACCAAACTAATATGATATCAGAAATGAAGTATACTAACCACTAATCAATTGAGCCAATCCATCTCAACACATCAACTACTACACAGTTTAAAATGATGAAGAATGAATTGAAGTGCCGGAGTCACACCAGTGCAAATCGGAAAGCACAAATTCTCCTTAACAAAATAGGAATTTTATGTCCTCAATGCAGCCGGCTTCTTAATCTCCTCTTTTGAGTGTTTTTGATACATAGAAACGCAAACGTGATTCGGCAAAAGCTTAGCAAAGCAGATGGATAATGAAATGACATGTCTGTGCTTGGATATTGGGTTTTGTCTTTTTTTATCGAAGCAGCGGGATTTGACCAATATTCAATCACAGCCTGACATTTCTCCAGATGAATCATGTTCTCTGACCTAGATGGTAAATAAAACTTTCTTAGACCCATCTCTTACAGTCCAACCAACACGATTCATCAGACTTTGAATGTACTTTGATTATATACTTCAAAGTGACAATCAATATCTGGTACATATATTCATTTTTTATCACTATTACAGTTATTTAATTTTTCATTCAACATATTCTGGTGGGAAAAAAAAGAGTCAAAAATGACTGAGAAAAAATCTCTTTGGCTGTCTAGACTTCAACTTGGTTGCAGGGAGAGTTTGAGTCCTCTGAAGACCAACACTCATACTTGGATGCCCACCAAAGTTTTTGCTATTTTTATTCCACTTTCAAAAGAGCTATTATCCTCTCTCTGACTCAAATGGCAGCAATAACCCCGAGGAGCTGAATATCCGTGTGTGTGAGAGAGTGTGTGTGTGTGTGTACACAGACAGATACTGAACGTCAGTGACGACAGTTTCCTCACTTCATTGAAGAGTGTATCAAGATTCAAGGAAGTCAATATGGAGCTGACACAGATTGATCCCGAACATGGCAGCAGGCCGTGTTTGGATGGAGATGAGATAGTTTGTGTCTGTCGGGTTCACAGAAAACAAAGTTTCTTTGGGTTCTTCAAATCAACCAGAATCTGTCTGTTTCAGCTGTCGTCTGTGTTGGCACTTGGTTGTAATAGGAGTACATATTTGTTGGCACGCAGAGGTAAATGTAAGAAAAAATCATTACTGTTATTTGATGATGTTTTTCTGCTTCACTGTTACAATAACTGTCTTGTTTGCCAAGAATTGGGACATTTTTAGATCCAGTTTTCACACTGATACTGGGTATCTGATTATATCTAATTGTTCTGAGACAGGTTTCTTTATTCAAAGTTCTTGTGATCACATATTTCATGTAGTCTCACAACCTGCCGTTGCTCATCTGGGTTTAACTGTCAACTTGTTTAACCAACAGCAGGATCTCTGTGCAAATGTATTTCAAGGGACAGAGAATATGACATGATAGTTCATGAACTGATTTGAAAAGTCTGGAGGTGAACCTCAAGGAAAGTTGATTGTAGTTTCTGGAGCCAAAGGGACTATTTTTTAGATGCCAGCATGTATTCATATCTATATGCTCAAGAAAAATACTTTCCTGTTGGGCTGACAGTGGAGACTGATCACCTTTCTTCTTCCATCATTTCTTTCTTATTCTGTGTCGAACTATGTTTTTCATATTTGTTAAACAGGCCACAATGCTTCCATCACCATTTTCCTTATAATTTTTATTGGAGTTGATAATGCGACACTCATTCCTGTTATACTGATACTGTTATGAAAGCCAAGAAGAAAGTCTGATGTAGATTCCACTTTATAGCAAAAACAAAAAAATGGAGTGAAAACATTTTGGTTTGGAGGTTAATGCTTATGAGTTACAATTCTGCCAATCTGGCTACAATAAGACAACTTGACAGCTAATTTAAAAAACAAGATGGCACATAAAAATGTAGCTTTATTGCTTTATTAAAGTGTTTCGACATCTGTTGCATTAGCGTACTGATAAAATTTGTTACATATCTAACCCTTAGGTTGGGTCTGTACGATTTTATGAACATAGTGGTGTAAAGTGAACTCATACTGAGTCAGGCACAAGCAGAGCTGTTGCAGTCATCAAAGTTTTCTTTGAAAACTCCAACATACAAAAGGTGATGTCAAAGAACAAGATTAAGATCATTAAGTCCAATTATCACCTTTGTCAGAACTTTGCAAGAGTATAATTTCTGATAGATTTGTTTTATTGGAATGTAGCTGACTGCAAATGTAGTCATAATGTTCAACTGATCGTTCTGTGAAGTGTACATATTAGGGGTGGGAGAAAAAAAATCGATACAGCATAGTATCACAATATTTTGTCCGGTGATATTCCTATCGTCTCATTTACCAAGAATCGTTTTTTCAAACTAATTGCTAATATGAAGTCAAATCTATGAAAATGGAGAAATAAAATTAACTGTTTGTTCAGTGAGGTTGGCAAAGGTGACATCATAGAGTAGGAGAAAATTACTACTGAAATATAGCAGCACTGGGGGAAAGACATCCGAATGAGATGGACCTGACATATGAGGTTTGCAAGATGTGCTACATGAAAATAAAATACTATGTATATAAGACAAACATAAAGGAACGATACATGCTAAATTAGCTAAACAGTTGAAAAAAACGGTATAAATTGCAATATATTGTATAGCAATACTCACTGTATTGCAAAATTTAAAAAATCACAATATCGTATCGTGGCCCAAGTATCTTGATGATATCATAGTGGGGGCACTAGCGATTCCCACCCCTGGTACACATGATGCTCTGTGTTGCCAATGTGCTTTCTGACACAGGCGCTATCAGGACATGAGCCCTGAAGTTTGGGAATCAGCTTGTGGCTCTGCTTTCACAGTGTCACAGTCTGCTGACCAAAATTTCAAACTAGCCCAAAATTCATCTGACCACTCAGAAGCAGCTGATTTGACTGAAGTTGCACCTTTATCACCTCCTGTACACTACACAGCAAACAATGCGTGATCTGGCTGAAACTTTGGCCTCACTTTCAAATCAGTGCAACCAAACAATAAGGTTTCAGTTGGCCTCAGCTGACAACCTGGCTGTAGAGAGTGACTTAAGCGACTGTTGAACTTTTAGACTACATTAACGCGTGCCCGGCTATTCTCATAAATGGACATTTAACCCTCTCTATTTACAAAAAAACTGCATGCACACCACTATGTTTTCAGAAAAGTTTTCGTTTATACTAACCCGTGCTTATATTCTGTCAAGAGCATATCAAATGTGTGGTTAGCAGTGTAGCGAGAAGCTCATGCCCATGTTAGCCAATCAGAATCCTGCATAGCAGCAACAACGTCTCTTCCTTCTTTACTGTGCACAATCTGCCGTCGGCTACCTAAGTCTCCATTTTCCTCTGTTTTTTCTCTGTTTACATTAATGTCTCAGTTTTTAAAAATAACTGGGTACGTACAAACAGGGCCATATTATCAGCGCCATTTTACGGTCAGAATTTCAGTTTGTTCAACGCTGTGGCACCTAAACATTTGACTTTTACATCAAGCATGTCAGCGCTGGTATGGCTGTCATACTCCAGTGCTTAGATTAGCATTCTGCTAAATGTGCATCTCTGCCTCTTAAAAAGGGTTTTACAGCGGGTTGTAAAAGAGGTGGGACAAAAGAAGAGCTTATTTTAAGTAGATGTATATTGTATGAGGTTTTACTTATTAATGAAACTCTAAAAATATGTCACACGGTCATAATTCAAAGTCTACATGTGCGCTATGACTACAAAAGAAAATGAAACATGTAAATATTATAAATAAACCTTGCCTTGTATTATTTTTGATGTATTATGTTTTAGGATCAAATCACAGTGACATGTTTGGGTTCAGGAGCAGATTCAGTAGCAGCTGTACTGGCACAGGACACACACACATTTACACACAAAATGAGGAGGGAATCGTTAATATGAAAATATTGGTCTGCAGCAAATATATTGTACCGCTCTGGAAACACTGGTTTCTTCCTGGTATGCCATTAAAGCAAATTTGACTTTGAATTTGAATTTGAGAGAGTATGGCCTGTGGCAGTGGGGGACGGCTCTATCTTACTAGTCTGCATAGTAACAGGAGAGTGAGAGAGAGACAGAGAGAGAGAGAGAGGGAGGAAGAGAGAGAGTGAGTGAGAGAGAGGCCTGCTTTAACCTCTTAGCTGAGTCAATCCCTTTCCCTCTCTCTCTCTTTCCTGGTCATACATTTTTACTCACTATTTTTGTAGTACAACTAGCTACAATTTCCCCGGCCCACATCATATTGTTGAATCAGTTTGTCCTAGACAAAATGAGATGAGAGAAGGAGCGAGAGAGACTGAGTGGGGACCTAACAGAGTGTGAGCCTCAGTGGTGTGGAAGTAAGTGTGATTTTTCTGCCTCTCACTTGCAAACAAACAAAAACTTCCGCAGTAAAAGGAGAGAAAGAAACATATTTACCTACTGAATATTAGCCAACAGGATAATCTGGTCAGTGTGTGTTCCTGTGTTTCTCTGTGTGGTTCAGAGGCCTGATTTCAACCACACCAGGCAGGTTAGCATACACACACACACATGCACACACCACAGAGCAGGAGCATCAGTTCAGATATTTCCAGAATTTAATCTGTGAGGTGAATCCCGTGCTCCTGTGCCTCCTTTTTGAACATCTTTGCCTCCATCTTTGCATTTTTGTGTCCATTCTCCCCCTCCTCCTCCTCTCCATCCATACCTCTTCCCTCACTGCCCTACTTTCCCCATCATCATCAGCATGGAGAGACTTCTGCCTCTCGACAGCATGTTTAATGTTTAATGCACTTTGATTTCCACCCAGACACTTACAAGCCTGAGAGGAGAAAGAGGGAGAAACTTTGACAACGGAGTGAAAGGGAGAGAGGCACAAGAATAAAAGGGAAGGTCAAGGTGCTGTAGAGACTGTTGTTTGAAAAGGAGAAAAAAATGATATGATCCTGAAAGTCAGTACTGCATGAAAGGTGTAAAAACAGGAAAGAAGGAATTTTAAAGATCAACACCTGTTTTTATTATGCTCTCACCAAACTAAATCTGATGTGGTGGGTGTTTCACAGATTATTTCAACAACATCCAGTAATTTGTGCCAAAAGATCTGTGTTGTGATATTTTACCCAGAAGATGGCGCTCTGCAAAGCAAACGGTTGGTTGGCCTTGCAGTGTTAATTTTGAACAGCTTTCTCCACCATGAGGTCATATTCATGCATTTGAAGAAAACAGATATACTTATAGGTATTGCTGGGTGGTGTGACGGTATAAACCGTGTGACGGTATAAAAGTCTTGCTGGTAGAAATTTTGCTATATCGTCTATACCAGAGAGGGAGAGCAGATGTCTGCTGCATCTCTCTGATCAGTGTGTAGATGTCTGCGCTCACTAACAGGAAAGACGGAGCTCATCCACATGGGTGTGTTTCCGTATCTTCACCAACGGGTCGTGCAGAGTATGTTCGCTCTGTTTGATTGGTCAGGTTTGGTTGTGCTCTCTATAATCACCAGCGTGTCCAGTAGACTGCTTGTCATAGTTTCAACAAAGAAGAAACAGCTTCACTGATGGTGGTCATGGCGGACATGGAGATTAGTGGCAGTACCGAGCAAACGGAGGCAGCCCGACCCACCCAACATGAAGAGGAGGAGGAGGAAATCATTTCGAAAAAGGGTGCGAGTCGCGATATCTGCTGTCTGGAGATTCTTCAGATTTAGAAAATCCGACAATGTTCAAAAAACAATACCACACAAAGAGTGTCGTGTGGCTGTCATTACTGGAGGTGGAAACACCACCAACCTCTTCCACCACCTAAAGATGAAACACACCAAGCTCTATTATGAGAGCCAAAAGTTGGGTGGCGCACCTGCTGCACCAAAGACTAAAGTTGCAGCAGCTCCTGTCATACAAAAGAGTTTGGCAGAGTCTTTCGCCAAAGGAACGCCATGTGATAAAAAAGTCACCAGACTGGTCTGGCATTTTGTTTGCATTTGTTTACAAATCTGAGATTAAAGATAAAAGGAAAATGAACAAATGTGACAGTATGGTTATTTTTAATTTTAATTTACAGGGGGAAAAACATACCGTCATATATACCATTACCGTGATATGAAATTACTCATACTGTGATATAAGATTTTGTTCATACTGCCCAATACTTCTTAAAAGAAAAAAGCCTCATGGTGTGTTGCTTTAAATGAAAAGACGCACCAATTGAAGCTAACGAGCGTCCAATGGAGGGGGTGGTGCATTATTTGCTGGCCGTGGGTCTGTCATAGTTGTCAATACGAACAACAATGAAGTTTTTCTATTTCTATACACCAAATGACTCAGAAAGGAATCTGAGCTTTTTTCGAACAGTGATTGTTTTTAGAGCAAATCTGATTTAATGACCAAAATCCACAGTGCAGATTCATGTGACTCACACATTCAAAGTGCGTCTTCCAAGTCTTTTAGTCACAATTGTGAACCTTGAGTCAAAAGAGACTATTCAGCCATGTGGGCAGTCAGCCAATCAACGCCAGCAAGAGACACTGATCTGTGTGTGCTCAGTGTGAGCAGCTTTAACCAAAATGAACAGGGCACCTGATTTAATGTTTAATACATGCACGGAAATATTTAAGAAGGAAAGGCTCATCCCTAGGTGAGGATGAATGTCCTGGTTTCAGTGGAAGAGGGTGAGGGCAGTAGATTAGGATTTAAATCATAAATGCTCTTTTTTAACATATTAACGAATTTTCACGAAGAATAATAGAGATGAGAGCTCCTGTCTGTCTTTTTCTCTGGAGTTTTTTTTTGTATTACTGAACAAGAAAAATAAATATGAAGTAATCATACATACACATTCTGGCAGAGCTGAATCGAAGCATATGGTTGGCATATGTCCATTTTTGTTACCACGGAAACATGTAGGCATAACATATAGAGGGGTTACGAAGAAGGGATGAGATGGCGTTGAGTGTGCGGTGATGTAAACTTACTCTGCGAGTGACACACTTTGTTGTTACTGTTGTATGAGAGCAAGACAACAAAGCAGCAGCTTGCCTCACACAAATCCATGTCGGCACGCATACACACACATGCATTCACACACAGTTTATTTTACTCAGCTCCTTTGAGTCTCTTATGTCATAGAGAGTAAAAATCATCACTGCACGTTTTCTGTTCTCATGGCCCAATTACCTCTATGCTAATTTTGGCTAAAGTGATTCCTTTGACTTACATACGCTAACATGCATACACACACAGCTGACAGCTTTCCACATCAGCAGGTTAACACAACTCACTCAAACATCAACACGCGTGCACATTAAATACAAGCACGCAGACACACACTCCAGGGCATCTCATGCACACACAACCCGTTGAACTCAGTCAAGCCTCTTCTTTCCGTCTCTCATGTTTTCATTTGAAATTCTGCTTTAAGTGCCCCTGTCTCTGTTGCTGTTGCAGCCTGCAATAAAACATGCATGCAGAACTTCTTGGTGAGTACATCACAGCAACTGGCTGGCTGGATGGCTGCCTCACTCGCCTCTGGCCTCTGGCTTTGTTCGTCTTGTTGTAGTTGTTGCTAAAGCAGAGGAACGATACCGAAAAGAAACAAAAGACGAAACCAAAGTTTGGCTCATATCCTTAAGGAGGAACATTTACTCTTTAAAGAAGAGACTAAAGCAAATACTTCTCAGGGCTGCTGAGAGTGCGGTACATTACACTGACATGGAAGGAGAGCTAATGTACGTTTCAATTAGTTATCTTGATTTAAATAGTTTATAATAATCCTTACATGCTCATGTATATCTACCAATTTCTTTTTTAAATATTTGTATTTCATTTGGTATTAAGTGATGGTTATGCATAGTGTATTCTAGCACTTCTTTTTGGATGAACTGCACAGATCAGAGCCTCACACTATTATCCGTGATTTTAACTTTTATAATATTGTTAAGTGATAATTATTACAATTATTTTTCATTTCCAGGAAGCTTAAATTTAATTGAAACCTGTAGGAAAGTGGTTTGAACATGCTAGTTTTAGCATCACAATAAAGGGTGATAATAAGGAGGGGCTGAAAGCTCAGTTTCCCCTAATAAATGGAAATTGAATACCTGTTTCTTTGATTTGAAAGCTCTAATGCTCAATTTTATTACATTTATTTAAAATCCAGGATATTTGACTCTGAGATTTTACACTAGTTAACACGCACTGACAGCCTTTTTGCTTTACAGCTTAGATCTTGCTAAAACATGACACTGCAGCTCAAAGTGTTGCTCCTTTTTGTGTGTCTCCTATGTGTCTGTCCATGCATAAGTCCCTCACTGATGTGTGTGTGTATGTGTGTGCATATTTGTGTGTCAGCCTCCTGTGACATGCTAAACTGAACTGTCCTGAACGGCTGTCATGTCTGTCCGGAGACCCCATTATCATCACCATTCCCCCAAAAACCTCTGACAGATGGCTGGGGACCAAAAAAAAAATGCTCGTACTCAGCATCTCTCTGGGTCAGTGTGTGTGAGTCTGTGAATGTGTGTGTCGGTCAGTGTCTGCAGACTGAGTGGACATCTCTGTACTGTAGTAACTCCAGGACATAGCACAGTGTACAGTGCTGTATTTCCACAGGCATCAATGAGTAACTGTGTTCCTTGTGTAGTATTACGTAACAATAGACTTCAATAGACTCTGAAGTCACTGTACCCAGGAGTGGAGAAGCCGTCAGCAAGGCGCAGATATAACAGTTCCTTATGAAGCGTTACATGAACAGTACATACAAGTGTGTAAACAATGGGATTGGGTATTGGCTGCGATAAAGTGATTTTTTTTTATGCCTGAAACTGCAGCTGCTGTGTGGTAGGTGTCAGGAGATATGATTAACTCAACAGCTTTTTAAAGACATTTCTACAGCAGAGATTCACTGAGTGTGATCTGTTAGAAGAAAGCAGGACAAGATTTTCTGTTGAAAGCACCACTTACACAGAGGGCTGGGTGATAGAATGATAACAATATATATCGAAAATTAATTTCCTTCAATATTAATATAAAACATGGTCAATTTGCTTTTTAATTGTCGGCATTCTGCCATGTTTTGGTAGACTATATGAATAGCCAATGAAAAGGGGAGTTGCTCTGGGTCCGCTTTGTGCTGAACCAATCATGTGCTGAATTAGAACCAAGTAGCAAACAACTACGTAGAAGCAGGCTGCAGCTACACGCAACCATAGCACTTAAACACGTGAAGCCGACAGCACTGTTGGTGATAAAAAAAGAAAATGTGTGCTACCCCTGAGCGAAATGCAGATGCAGGCTCAACAGATGATGGTATCGTCGACAACACTGGCATGAAAACATCGGTGGTGTGGAGGTATTTTGGTTTTTGGAGGTCAGACATGAAGCAGAGTAATGTGCACTGCAAATTATGTCAAACACGTTCTTGCAAAGTTATTAATTAATGGATAGTCAGTCTAAAATCTTTTTTGTTTCTGGGTATAACGAAACGGCAAGAAAATTTATTTAAGTCTATTTCATAAACATCAAAAAACTCCTAATTGGAACTTTAAGCTATCTTGACGTGGATTTTTTCTCACATTTACATGAAGCATTTTAATTTTAAGTTTTCATTACCTATGACCATGTGTGGTCCAGTATATAGTGTTCAACTACATTTTGAGAGCTCTGACTGTGTATCTTGAATCAGTGTTGGCTCATTTTTACTGACTCTTTAGTCCTTGAAAGTGTTGATTTGCATAGTTTAGGTTTACACCTTTATTTCAGTTATCTTTTAAACATTTCTCTCTCAGTAAAAGATACTGGATGTTTGAATTGAGATTTGTAAATTATTTTAAGGGCCAAACTGTCACTGGAGGAACATAATGTAGACAGACACTCTCTCTTTCATTCTCTCTCTGTCTCTCGCTCACTCAGAGATTTCCTCTCTCAGCATCACAACAAAGTCCCACGCAGAGGCTCTCACAGACGGCCGTGTTTGTACTTTGCAGGGGTGCTGCTGGCAAAGAGTAGTCATGTTAAAACAGACAGAGTTAAAAGGAGAAACTGAAGAAAATAAAGTAGAAAAATGGAGATCCTGATCAGTGAGCACAAAAAAAGAACCTCTTTTTGTTCATCTTCACATAAGACGCACAGATTTCACAGAGATATTAGACAGAGAATTTTTAAACCAAGTCATTTTTAAGCACTCCTTGAACTTAAGCCTGATTATCTCTCTTAGCTGGTTAAATTCTAATCTACTGGGACTTGAACCCACAGGTTTTTGAGACATGATTATGTCTCCATTGGATCAGCTGGGCTGTTAATGCTACCCTATAGCCGGAGTGACTCCGGCTGTCAGTATGGCATTAGCAGATGACAAAAATAGGATGGGAAGCCAATTATATCAATAATGTTGTGACCAGCAGGGTTCAGAATATGGACAGCAGAGATTATGAGTATCAACTGAGGGATTTAGGGTCAAAGCGTGTAGAGTTGAGATGGTTTTCACCAGAAGAGCTTGAGTGTGGACTTTGTAAAAATCCAGAATAAGATGGAAACAGATGGAGTGAGAAAAAGCTTAGGAGAGGTTGTCTGCTGGTTGTTTTAAGGACTGAGCAGCTCTTAAGGAATCCTTCCCAAACAGATTGTCTTTGTAAGAACCTTAACATGCCATAAAGAACAGTCCAGCTAATTGGACTATGAGAAACCCCTGCCTTGCAGAAGTCAACATGCTCACGCTCCCAAGAAATGAAGCAAAGGCTGCAGTACAGTCTTCAAACGTGAGCATAAGTGAACATGCAGTGCAGATTTTTAAGTATGTTCTTCACAAATTGGAGACAGATCTGCTCTTATTAAAGAATATGGCAATTGGTTAAATTCCATGGCTGAAACAGAAAATTAAGGGAAGGTAAATTAATCCAATTTCACAGTGGGCTGGTGAGAGGTGAGGACAGCCGAGCCAAGGCTGCACTAATTAGCCATATATCTGTCACTATCAATGTATCAGTGAGCCAACCAAAGCCAAACACTTTCTACTGCATCGCATACAAGCACATGCAGTTACTGTACACACACATTCACACACACATAGACTTTACATCCCATTTTCCATCACAAAAAGGCACTCCTATGCTTTAGAGGCTCTTGATAGCCCGAGCCAAACAAAGGCTGACTGAAAAGTGACATGCAAAGTGGACATGTGTGAGTATGTTTTCTGTGCAGGTCATGCATGCGTGTTGTACGTACTGTTTCCTGCTTGATGAGTGCACTAATGCACCTCTGCATGACAGACCAGAGATGCGTAAGCTAAACGCTGCAGGCTAGCACAGCTGTTACAGAGGAGAGGAGAGGAGAGGCAACGATTGAGAGAAAGTGTTGAGCTGTACAGTCACAGGACAGTCTTGATACACTCCAGCAAACCTTTGACGTTGTGATCAGGCTGATTGAGTGCTAAGCTACATGCTAAAGCTAATATCCCTAAAAATAATTCTTTTCAGAGTCAAACATTGTGCCTTTCAAAAAAGTCTGTCTTTAGCACAATGTTTGACTCTGAAGACTGGAGCCAAACATTTTTAAACATATCAAAAAGTCATTAAGAAATCTGACTTAAAAAATCCAAAATGAAACCCTGTTAGTATTATTAGCAAAAAACAAAAGCCTGTTTGTTGTATCTGCACAGTAACCCTTTTTCTTTAGCTCTTTAAGCCCAATTACTGTCTTACTGTGTCTGAATAAATTTTGTGTATCGAAAGAGATTTTCTACCACTTTCACAAATTTTGACAAAATTAGGAATAATTTGAGAGTTTCTACTTTGTCCACAGGGGGCACCAAAGTCAACACAGACATAAAATTCCTCACAGGAGCTTTAATACCTCTGGTTGGATCAACTCCAGACATGATATAGGTGTAACTGAGGTTACCAAGCGGTTTCATTGGTGAATTCTGACTAACAATTAGCAAAACACATTTGTTCTTGCAAACTTGGTGTAAGCAAGGACTTTGTTAGACGCTAATATAAGCTGCTGTTTAATAGTTGGAAACATATGATCAAATTTGTTGTTTAGTTTTTAAATATGGCTCTTTTGAACAGCTCAGATGCCTTAACCTTCAAGTTTGCATGTATCCTGGTCCATAGAGCACTAGGATTACACATTGCTCCTTCCTCTGTTTTTTAAGTTACCGGGAGATCAAGCAGATTCTGAATTCTTTTGACTATTACCAAAAGGGAAAGACTTTATTGGGGTCTTTATTTGATGGACTGAGCTTTCTCATAAAGGCACCATGAATATCCAGAACAAATCTTGAAACAATCATCCCATGGTTGTTGAGATTCTGCAGGTTTAGCAGTGGTTGTAGTTCAATTATCAGACAACCGTAGAGGTTACAGCCCTCCTTGGAAAATAGGGTAGCTTCAGGATCGACAGACAGATACATCAGGGGTAAAAGAGAGGAAGAGTTGTTTATCTAAAGTTATATAGCACCGATTCTCCAGATACAGCACGTAAAAATAATTACAGTGCCCTGACAGATTCTGCTCCCATTCTATGATCGAGTAATTATCACCGCACAGTCGAATAATTACAGTAGATTGAAATTACAATTAACCAATTGTGTGACTTACCGGGGACTTCCCAGCACTATTGTGTGTGAATGTATGAGTGTAAATGTGTGTGTGTGAGCGTGTTACCCATCAGATTACTCCACTGAGGCCAATTCCCTACAGATGACATGTGATAGCAGATTAATAGCCTAACGTATTAAAGTCACAATCCCTATTATTTCCCCTTGTATCGGTGCTTAATCAGCTCATATCTAACAGCTGAGGACTTCTTCACCACGTGCAGCCCCTGTGTGTCACCATCAAGAGGATTCAGGATTAACCACAGTTGATTGGTTCATTTTTTTTATCTGCAGTTGTTTTCCAGTTGAGGGAAAATTTTACTGAATGTGCAATAAAATTTTACACAACCCTGGTAACAAAAGACTGATTTTGCACAAAACCTAAAAAACAAAGACCTCCTTCCTATGTTTATTTTTGACCTTATGAGGGAGGGTCTGAGAGGCCCAGCACTGTGAGGAAAACTGGTAAAATGCTTCTTTTTTTAAGGCATTTTTTTTCTATATGCGTGTGAAATTGAGACTGAGAGTGATGTGATAAATCTGTTCCAATCTCCTTTAGATTTGATTAGGTTTCAGTGTGTTTGTTGGATAGAGAAAACCCCCTAATTGGATTGACAAACCATCAGTTTCTATTTGTAGACCGTTGTGAGGCTCAGAAAAAAGGCTCAGACTGTGAATGACAACTGCAAACTTCTTATGTAACAATTCAAAGCTTGTTTGCCATATTTCAGAAAAAAAAAGTTCTACACTAACAGAGTTACTGACAGATTCATTCCTAGTTTTCATCCCTGTGCAAACCAGACCTTTAAGCCCTGCGTGTTAAAGTGAAGCGGAGCCATATGGTTTGCTGTGGATCAGAAGCAGTGATCCTGAGGATGATACGGCCCCGGCTGAACCTTTGTGCGCCGCATTTACACCATCTGATGTTTATCGTTGCAGCGTGGTCACAGCCCTGATAGCACTGATCTCACACAATCACAGCACTCATTATCACATATGGTTAACGGCTTATGCATGTTAATGCAGCTCTGGCATTTTAGTGCTTGTATCATGTGCACTGCTGAGGCTCCAGGAGGAATTTGGGAACATTTTAATGTGGAGAAAATCACAAAATATACCAATACATGTGATGTTCTGCCAATTTAGGATACCTTTTCAGATGTTAGACAGTCTTTTTTTGTATGTCACCAGAAGAGGCTATAAGCTGTCTCCTCTGTACACAGGTGTATAAAAGATTTCACACAAATACACCCAAACATCTACAGGTATCCACACACACACACCTAATCTTTGCTCTCAGACAAACACAAAGATGCACAAATCCATGACCAACACTTGGACGTCCCACAGAAACTGGCCCTCCTCTCATCCCTGGGATAAAAGGGGAGATAATGCATTATACATTTTCTCCTCTCCTCAGCAGCTCATTATAGTACAGTCAGAGCCTCTGCCTGAAAACAGGTCCTTTCTAATGAGACGTAGCTCGCCACATAACCCCGTCGCTTTCATTCAAGTGTAACGCTAAAATCACTTTTTAGGGTGTGTCCTGTTAGTACCACTGATGTTTAGTCACGATGACCAAGTGTTTTATTGCAGCTTTTTGAGTGGATCCCTCTCCTTCATTTCGCTTCTGTTTGAGATTAATATTCATGACTGCAGCGAACAGAGTGCTAATTATTTATACCATATTAAAAGTGAGTCTATAGGCGGTCAGGGTCTCTTTCTCACTCTGTAAAATTCACTGATGAGGAGGTGAACTCAGGTAAAAGCCATTAAGTCTCCCTGGTTTATCACAGTAAGTCTTCACCCGTCAGCTGGGCGCTGATAAAGAAGTTGAAGAATAAGAGGAGGATTTTTAAACTTTGGGATTATCAGAATTAACTTTTACAAAAGGGCTACAGCTCAGTATCAAAAATGTAATGAGGAGTTGAAACTTTCTTAAAGAGAACAGATTTTACACGACTTCATGATGTGCAAGTTTTTAGTCGATGTTACATTAAATCATTTGTGGAACATGTATTTGTGCAAATTGAGACTACATAGACTTTATTTTACAAGTATTTACTTTTTTTTTATAACTTAATACTAAAGCTCCACTTTATCTCTGCAACTTTTTACTCCATTGCACTTAAAAGAGTTTAGGTTTAATTTAGGATTACAGTTGATCAAATATATCCTGAAAACCATGAATCTCAAATTTTGGGGATTTTGATTTTTTTTTAAATAAGAGTAAGAATAACAAGAATTTTATTTATTCCTTAAGGGAAATTCAATATAACCACAACATGATGATTTTTGGTTTGGCTGGTTTTATGGTTTGCTTGTTAGCTAAGGATCTTAACAAAATCTTGATACTGGGGTGCAGTGAAGCAGTGTTGTGATGGCTTGAAGAGACAGTCCACCTGTGAGTACATAAAAGTTGGAGTCCAAGCATTTAGAGACACAGAATTATTAAACCAAGACTTTTTTCACTTTCATACTAAGAAGTCAGTGTTGCCTGTTTAGCTCAATTGTGAATGATTGCATTTACGAATGCCTATGGTGCCACAATGGCCCTCAATTCATCAATCAATCAATCAGTCCGTCAATCAAATTTTATTTATATAGCGTCAAATCACAACAGTCGTTATCCCAAGACAATTAAAAAAAAAAAAGATCAGGTCTAGACCACGCTCGTTGTTTGATGAATTACCAAGACCCAACTTTAAGATGGGACTTAACTCCCATGAGTGACAGTGGCGAAGAAAAACTTCCTTTTAACAGGCAGAAACCTTGGGAAGGACCAGACCTCAGTCTTTTATATATTTGAGAACTCGTCTTTGCACTGTATGATTTGTGTAACTTCACTGTCCTTAATTTTAGAGGCAAAGACAAAAAAAGTTATCCTAAAAAAAGTTCATACACTACAAGAAAATAATCACTAGCCTCAGCCAATGCGCGCTAAACTTCATTCTTTGAGAAAATTAAACTCCTCCTCCTAAATTGAGCAGTATGTTTGTGTTTTGTCACTTTTTTACTTGCTTTTCTCAATGAGACGTTGACCCTCGACCCTCCAACCAGGTATTGACGATAACCGTCTTTTGAAGAAATGAAATATTAATGTTGTGGTTTAAATAAGCCAATGGTAATATAGTTAGGGATGGGACATCATCAAAGTGCAACATCTGTGGCTGCGTGATTTTAAGTAAGGGTGGAGACACTAGGACAAAGCATGCAGGCCAGGCTCAACAACAGACATGCCATTTCTTTAAGTATTGTGCTAATTTTGTTACAGTGAATTTTTTTTAGCCACAATAACCATGAGGTGAAAATCTGACAGTAGCTCCACTTCCTACATAGCCATATTTAAGAAGCATCTCAAGTGTCAGTATTTAGCTTTTCTTTACATGAATTGATAAGGTTAAACTACAAACATTCAGGGTGAAGTGAGTTTGGCTCCTTAAAGCTACGCTGATTTCAACCAGAGCAGTGCTTTCAAAGCCTTTGAACAGATTTAGACAGTAAATACCTTGCTTAGCTCCTCAGTAAACAGATAGATTGGATCGGGCTGACACTGATCTCGTTATGTTGCGTCCTTTGGTAGGAGAAGCAGGATTGAGGGAAGGATTGACTTTAGAGCTTGTTAACAGAGCAGCATGAAAGCTGGCTGTGTCAGGTTGGAAATCATTATCTTTAAGACGTTACAGTGAAGAACAGTTATGGGGATACTTTGAGTTTAAAACTGAAACCAGCCTTAATTTCTTTTTAATCTATTTGTAGTTTGTTGTGACTCGGTGTTCAGGGTTGCAGAGGTGTTTAGTATCATTATTTTGAAGTTACCTGCAGTTTAGGGCTAAAATGACAAGCATGAAAAGCAAGCAAGTTCTGTAAAAAGACCTTTTTTAATTAAAACATGATAATTACAATTTATCAGGGAATGTGGAGAGCAGAGAGTAGGAGAAGACATGCAGCAAAGGGATGAGGCCAAGAATTGAACCCTCTCTTAGCCATCAGCACCCCTTATTTACTGCTTATGCACTGCTGTATGATCTCTGAAGCTGTATTTTTATGAAACTCCTGAAAAGTCCTGAAATGTCATGTGTGAATGCAAACAGCTGGAATTTCACCTAGACTTTTTTCTGTCTCTCGTCTGGAAAAACTACTCTGAAGTCAGAGTGAGCCAATGTGACAATGCTTCAGGAAATATTTGAGAATATTCAAGAGAGCGGTCAGAGGTGATGCAAGCGGTGCAAACATGGAAGAGGGACACATGACAGGATGAATAAAAGCGTCTGAGGATGAAGAAGGGGGAAGATGTCTGCAGTCTGCCTGTTTATACGTAGCATTGATAAAAATGTAAAAAACATCATAATAATGTGAGTCTCTGTTGATTTGTCTGCCCTCATGCTGTGAGCATTACTCTGTGCGCCTGCTTTCAATGTCATGTCCTGCCTCCTGACACTCATCTCACCCCCTTCCCACTAAGCCCTGTCCAATAAGGAAAACTCCACACTGTGAGGGACATGTGTGAACAAGTATTCCTTGAAATCATCAGGCAGCAAGGGTCCAAAAATATTCAGGAAAATTTCAGGAGTTTATATGAGACAGAGGCTTAACACACAGCTTTGTTAATACGTTTTTTTCTATTTGTGTAACAAATATAACCGAATGAAAGCACTGCATTTATAGTCAATAAAAGATTTTTCTGAATCCCAATTTCAACACCACGCTGTACGACTGATTAAGGCTTCGCAGACGGTTTAAATCTGATCCCAGATCTCAGTAAAAGATGATTCCAAGAAGCATTCAAGACAAACAGAAGTCTGATGCCATTCGAGCCAGATGTTTAAGAGGCGTAATTTCATCTGTCTCCCCAAGATGTACGCAGCATCATCACGCTCTCATGCTGTAACTACATCAACACTGTAAGTAGTCATTTGAAACCCACTCACTGTCTCTGAATACATCCAAAGTTTGTCTTGTCTGTCTCCTCTTTCAACATCTTAAGTTACATAAGACATACACCAAAAGTGTTCAGATGAAGACAGAGAGAAATTGGGTTGCAGTGTCAAGAAGTAAGTGAAAGGCCAAACTGATCTGCAGCCCTTGAGTTTATTACTTTGAATACATTAAGACCATATCAGACTTAAGATCTGCAACATTAGAAGTGAAACTGTAAACTTGATGCTCATGTTGGACGTTCAGAAACCATGGTCCAATGTTCATGAACTTTCAATCTTAAAAAATGTAACCATGCATTTAGCAAAGCACTCCTATTACATGGTCAAACTCTTTCAGAAATTTGAAAAAGGACTGCCGTGCTCAAATCTGCAGCAGACAGGGTCTAAAATGACAAACATTTAGATGCAGATTGTGGCCAAATGACAACCTCTGGAGTTAAAAACTGAAACCAATGCAGGAATGCACAAAACTGCAGTTCCTTGAGTGTTCACTTGAGGCTGTCTCAAAGAGTGAAGGATTTCCTCAAATTAACATAAATGCCTCTTTTTTTTCTAGTTTAGTATGTTAATTAAATGCCAAGAGTTCAGCATAATTGAGCATGGCTGATTTTGCTAACAGGTGGGACACCAGCAGACAAGGCTATTGTCCCAACACCACCATTGTGCTTGTATCTAGCTGTTTCTAAAAACTAACATGAGAAGCAGCAACACCATACAGTCTTAAAGGCATGGTTGACGAATGGAGAAATTGGTAATTATTATGAACCTCGTTTATATGGTGATCATGGTCCTAGAGTGTGATCTCCACAACGCGAAGAGAAAAAAGAATGGAAAAGATGACCAATGGGAGCCATCTGTCCCAGACAGCTCCTATTGGTCAATCTCCTCTTCGAGTGGCTAAAAGTAGCATAGCAGCTTAGCTACAGGAGCTGTGATGGAGAAGGACGGGAATAAAAACCCCACTTCTGCTTGCCCCACCGCCAAAAGTGGGAAGAAAATGCAAGCCGACAGAAAAAAAGGGGCAGAGTTGGAGAGGAAATGTGACCAAGCGAGGAATCCAACTCGAATAAACATCGGGTCATCCTTCGAGCGGTGGAGAAAGCTCCGTCAGGATTTGGGCCTGAAAACAGACGCCGAGACAGCAGAGTTTTTATTGAACAGGTAATTTTTGCCTTTTATCGTGGCACATGTTACATAAATAACTCTGCAATGTCAACACAGTAGCTGTCCAGGCAGCTGCAGATGGCTGGCGTTTACTGTTGCTAGTCACTAGCATTACGACATGGTGAATCCTATTTGAAGCTAGCGTAGGATCTTCTGCCGGCCGGCTTCTTGCTCTGCCAGAGGGGGTGTGTCGTGGGAAGGTGGGCCGCTTTTTCCAAATCTGCCTCAACGGCTCAGATTTTTTCAACTGCTTCTCAAGTCGTCAACCATGTCTTTAATCGGGTTAATGTACCTGTATTGTTAGACTCAAACAGAGATGAGCGAGGGTCTACAGTAACCTCAGCTCCAACTGTTCATCTATTTCTAACTTGACCAGAAAATTATCGAGTCAGCTTTCCCAATGCAACTGCTGCTACTGTTTGGCTTTAAAACCCTCTTCAGAAACCAAAGGGAGACTGAGACTAAGTCCAAACAGAACTTTTTATTCTGTTTTCTCCCTTCTGTCTTAAGACGCCCTAAAAGCTTTATACATTTTGTATTTATGCAGTAGTATTTTCTAAGATCTTTAATCTGTGAAATGTCTGGAGATCCCTTTTAAAACCAACTCAGAAAAGCCTCATCTTCAGAAATGAATCAACAATTCAGAGAAGGACCTGATGAATGATCAAAAGTCTTCAAAAATCCACTGACGGACTCTTCAATACGATTGTTTTTTCAAACCCTTGTAGACTTGTCAAAGCTGTGTTATGACCCCAAGTAGCAGCCAGATTAATTCCTCAACATTATGAATACTCTCACATGGACACACACATTTTACTTCCCTGACATCTAACTGAACTCTGGGGAGATTAAATGCAAGTCAAATCCCCTGCTGGGGTTTAAAATCTCTGTTTGGATCTCCAATTCCTTCAAAGCTGTCACAGCCCTTCAGTAGATTCAGGAGGTGATTATCCGTGTGGCTATCCTCTGCCACCTCCTCCCAAAATCAAAATGCTCACTTTATTTTTTATCAGAAGAGGACTTAATATTTTCATGAAACAAAATAACTTTGAAAACTTTGATCAGTTCGATCTGCCAAGGATGAGACACAAACATTTTACATGCATTAGAAAGGTGTGTGACAGTTGGACTGATGGCTTTTTGAGGCCGTCACAGCTCCATGTGCTTCTTCTTTTGTTTCTCTGGACTTAAACTACCATGCTAGCCAGTTAGCTGATTATGCTCAAAAGCTCAGCCTCTTTCACACATGAGCCCCTGACATTTTCTTCATGATTTTAGGACAGTCAAGCTCTGTGTTCTTGATGTTTCTGCAGCACAAACAGTCAAAGTCATCATACCACTGAAGTGAGTATTAAGCAGTAAAACTCCACTCAAGATGAACAGCATCCCTCCAACTTTTGCTCACACTTTAGTTTCCCAAATTTTGCCTGTTGCATTCACACATGGATAGAGTTGGAAAATTCTGAGGAGTTTTGAGCATAAAAAAGCTCTGGTGTCTCCACAGCTCGTCACAGAGACAGAAAAGACATCAACTAATACAACCGCTCATATGGACCTTGTCCTGACTGATAGATAAACAAACACGTGGAGTATTATTACAGCTACTTTCTAGGTGAATGTCTCCAGTACAAATACTGGTATGAATTTTGCTTGGTTAAATAGGATTGCTTCAACATTGAATCAAAAATATTTTTGCCACTTCATTTGGGTTCATATAAAAAGCTGTGACCAGATTTTGCGACACCAAAGCATCAAGGTAACAAGTTGTCTCGCACAATAAGAACACAAGACGAAATGTCCTGCATTTTAAACAACAAGGCACCTGCCTTGTCCTCATTTTCATGTACTCAATATCGTGTAAATTATTCTAAACTCATGGTTTAATTCATAACTTTGTTTTGCCTGTCTTAAAATATGCATTTTCTGAAGCCCAGAGAAATGTCTTATTTATCCAATCAAAAAGATATTCACTCACTATCAAAAACACAGAGCAGCAGTAAGTCCTTGGAGAAGGAAAACCAAACTTTAAAACATTTGCTTAAAAAAGAAAAAATTACACGACCTTCTTCAGGGAAAAGACATAACACGGAACAGAAGCTAAAATTGCAACACACTCATCATCTCGATGCACCTCAAAGAAACCTGAACCAGCATCATTTTCTGACTGTTAACAGGTCAAGAAAAAACTTCCACCCCAACCTTCTTTTAGTCTGTCTTATCACTGCATGCTCATCTGAAAGCTATTGGTATTTGGTGAGCCAGGAGGGTAAAAACAGAGACTAACTGATTTCTAGAGTTGGTTGGCCTCAAGGCTGCAGCTGTGGTTGAAGAGCAGAGGGAGAGAGAGAACAAAGACGTAGCAGTTAAGAGAGCATGAGATGAAAGGATGACAGGGAGAAGGAGATGACAGAAGGAGATAGAAGTGTGTGTCTTTGTACGTGTGTGTGTGTGTGTGTGTGTGTGTGTGTGTGTGTGTGTGTGTGTGTGTGTGTGTGTGTGTGTGTGTGTTGGGATAAGGGACAGTATACAGTATGTTATGCGTGTGAGGGGGCAGTGTGTGTGAGCAATAAGGCCGAGCTGCCTCCAGGAGATTCACTCTCACTGTCACTATGATCAGACTGCAGCTTCACAACAACAACAACAACAACATAAACACACACACACACACACACACACACACACACACGTAAGCACGCTGTCTTTGATTTTATCAAATAGATGTAGATGGAAAAACATTTGGCTCAGTAAAATACTGACACAGAGGAGCTCTGGATTTCTGTGCAGCAATGTGAAATTATTCAACATGAAAAATTAGAAGGTCAAAACTGGAGAAAAAAAAGAAAGTCATGTGCAGATTCATTATCTCATGCACATTAAAATCTAGTTAGTATCTTGGCCAGTAACATGTTTTTGAAGTTCCTTATAATGAATCAGTCGAAAGGAGAAGATTTGGGATTGTGCTAAGGATTACAGAAAACAGCTGATATCGCTGCCAGACTGCTTTATTCTACACATCATAACAGAATCAGTGACTGTTGCAGATTTGATATGCTATAAATAGGTGATGAGAAAAATATGTTTTTAATTGGACAAAAAGGTCCTGGTGATATCAGCCTTGTGGGGGCCATTTCAAATAGGGCCAGAAAAGCTGCTTCCCTCTTCATAGAGTTTCTCGACCAGGTGTCGGCTCCAGTTAAGAGTTGAAGTTTTTCAGATTTTTATCCACCAAAGACTAACATGCTCAGAGTCAGCCTGGCTGCCAGTATAAGCTGGGCTAATGCCACTGTTAGGCATTGAGGCCAATTGTCAGTGTGAGTTTTAAGAGGTTTAAAAACACCAGTGGTTTCAAAGTATCACTGCAGATCAGAGAGTTGGTTGGTTATATAAGAAAGACACAAAATGAAACCTAAGATCTGCTGGACTACTGTGTTTTATTTTTCTGTGTGAATTCATGTAGTGTTACATCTGCCAGTATCCACCATTGTTGCCCAACATCTCTACCATTTGTTGCAGGAATGGAATTAATCGCAGTGAGGTGATAATATTGAACTTTTCCTGATATTGCAGAACCTATTTTCTTTATAATTTTGCCCCTGACACCTGAATCTATAGCAAGAGCACGCAACTCACAAAGATAAGCCAAGAAAGTCAGAATCAACAGCATCAAATAAGAGTAATCACACAGGTTCACAGGCTTATGCAAATAAAGCCAATGCAGACATGTAATTTTTAATGCATGTGTATAGAATATATGGAGGTTGTTGTCTTTGTTCTGCATCAGCTCGCAGGATGAGTTATAAAAAGGGGGGCAGGGTGGATGAGAACATAAAGAAGCAGGAATAGCCATATGTAGTTTAAAGAATAATTTCCTCTTCCAAAAATGCACACGAATCTATAAATTACCACAAACCAAGCACACACATTAATTTTATAGGACCTGGCATGCACACACACCCTCCTAGATACACACACTCTCGTGTACACATACACACACACACAGGGCTGCAGGGTGTGCCCAGCATCAGCGAGGGTACTCTCTGTGCCTGCTCTCTTCCTCCTGGTGCCCTCATTGGTTCCCTGCCCAATCCGGCCATCCAATCACATCAGGCGGAGCGAGTCTGTGCATAGACTTGCAAATAATCTGCGCTTTTACAATAACACCCAACAACCACCACCATTATCCCTGTTTCTGCCTCTGTTTCCTCGCTGTTGTCCTCCAGAAAGTGTTGCCGTCATGTGATGAATTTCAATCACCTGACAACTTAGACTTCGCACAGCTACTAGAAACTTCTACCCTCCAAACGTTCCTTTTTTTTGGACTACTTAAATTTATCCATCCTTTCAGAGCACCGTGTTTCACATGTGGACAATATTCTATTTTTGTGGCTTTGCAAAATGCATCTGTAAAAACTGTTGTTGTTTTCCTGAGCCCCGTCATTTAATAGAGTAGAGGCTTATAAAGCTGTAGTGAATTATTAAGCAGGGTGAATTATGGGGCTGGAGCGAGCGAGTAAGAGAGAGATAGAGAGAGAGAGAGAGAGAGAGAGATAGACAGAGAGAAAGAGAGAGAGATAGAGAGAGAGAGAGAGGAGAGCGAGGTCTGGACAAAAATAGGTCAACCTAGCAGTGGCAACCCAGGGAAGTAGAAATGATTCTCTCTCTGAGGAGGAGCTTTATGTGTGTGTGTGTGTCTGTGTGTGTGTGTATCAGGGGAGACTGCGTATTTGTCAGCAGCTCGTGGTGTAATGCTAATTCGTACCCCACAACAAAGAGAAATAAAAAAGGAAAGGAAAGGTTCCCACCGTCAAAGCCACAAAGAGCAGTAAAAGTCATTACACAGGTATGTGCTGTCAGCACAATTAAACACAGACTCAACAAATGAGAAGAGGTGAGCCTGAATTAAATTCTTCCTGATTAGCACCAACAACATAATAATTTCATGAGTTTAACCTCCAGTTCTGTAAACTTGTAATCTAATGAATCCATTTGTGTTTATAATCAGTCAAATGTTCCTGTTTTATCGCTCTACTCTTTCATTTTTTATTATCTAATTTCAAATCTTTTTCATGATATTAAAATTGAAGGTCTTCACTGAAGGTTTACCTTGAACATAAACAGGCATCTTTAAGGTGCCACTTGTTCATTTAGAGATATGTCTTTCCCGCTCTCATTTATCTCTCTCAACCAGCCAGATTTATTTCTGACCCTCAGATGGGGTCAACAGTTACGGTACACTTTGACAGGATGTTAAAACAAATAAATAGGAGCCAATAAATATAGAAAGATGATACTTTTATAGCCTTTCAGTCTTCACATTTCATATATTTATTGGACATCAGGGGCGGCACAACTCAAGTAAAATCTTGGAGTGTTCAGTTTTAATAAACAGCCGGCTACATCTTAGTTTTTCCAAACCACACCAAACCTTTTAACAAAAATTTGAGCTTTAGTGTTTTTCTCCTGTTCAGCTACAAGCACATCGAAATGGTTCTGGTGCTAAATTCTTAAGCATCCAACGCTCAAACCAAGATATGAAAGAGTCTTCCCCAATCTGTCGCCCAAAGTTTTTAAAGATACATGTATCCTTTCAATACCAAGTAGAAAAAGGTATTTAGTAACTTTTTTGGACCACTGTGCACACTGTAAATATTCTAAGTAATAAAATACTGAAGAAAAGTTTCAAGATATAAACCCCATGCATATATTGAAAAAATCACTCACCTGAATTTGCCTAATTTTCATGCCATGATTACCACTGGGAAGTTCAAACTTACTCATATTCATTATTTCATGAGGGTTGAAAAAACACCAAGAGAAGTTAAGATCAAAGCCATGTTTTAAAAAGTTTTAAGTCTTAAATTTGTCATTTTGGCTTAAATACACATCACAAAAAGACTTCATCATTATTACCATCAGCTGTTATCTCCTACTGTCATCAAAACCTGTACACTCTAGCAAAGATGCCCTGGCCTTAGCAGGTCTCAAGATCAAACAGATGAACCACTGATACCTGAGAAAGCTCTGCTTTTCACACTGTGAGGAACAAGGTTCTGCTAAGGAAGCTCCAGTGATTCATCTCGCCTCATTTTCAGTCCAGTCCAAAAAATCCTCAGCTTGAAAATAAAGATAATCAGTCATACTGTATAACTTCAGACACATGGGTCTTTCATGAGTTTCAACTATTTTCCAACAAATATTACCTCTTTAGAAACAAATATCAAAATACCGTTTATAGGGACTTTAAATTAGTTAGCTGCACACTACTCAGATTTTAAAGAAGTGTTTAAGTTCTCCAGATTGTTTGGTCAGGGTGTAAAAAATCTGAGAGTTTCAGTGGGAAAATTTGCACTTCTGACCCCAGTACTTTAAAAATCCTGATACCAGTACTACATTTTCAAAAATCACACCATGCATACATTTCATTATTTTCTTAATCCAGTCAGACTGCTCTATTCAGGTCTGTGATTTACCGTCTATATATAATCTGTTGGCTCCTATAGCTGCTGCTCACATCAAAACCCTGCTCGTGCTGTACTGCAGCAGAGACACAGCAGTTCAACAAGAGTTCAGGGGAAACGCAAGAGTAGTCTCTCTTCATTTTTGGTACTTTCCCATTCTTTCACTCTATAATCAATATTTTGTAATCGGTGAAATTATTGGCTACTACAGGCGAACCCTGACGTCTCTTCAGTCACTCGTTCGGTGAGGTACAGATCCGCCAGTTGTTACCAAACAGCTGAAAGCGTCACCTCCAAGCTGTGCCACTGCCACCCCGCCCTGTGTGAAACTGAGTGTGTGTGGAGGATGAATTGTGCGCTCTTGAGTGTGTGTTTGCAAGACACCACTGTTGTGTATTTGTGGTTACATGTTTGAGTGTATGTGTACCTATGAGATGAAAATACACACACCCTTATCTGTTTTCAATGGTTGTGTCTGTGACAGGGTGAAGAGGTTTATGTGTGTGTGTAAATGTGTGTGTGTGTGTGTGTGTGTATATATGTGTGTGTGTGTGTGTGTAAAAGTGAGAGAGAGAGAGAGGAGAAGCATGACCTACATTTGGCAAAGCTCATCGTATGAGCATGAAACTGCCTAACATCACCCCAGAGCTCCTCAGCACGGAGCCACGCGATTGGCTGCTTTCAGCTCCAGCCTGACAACAGCACTGGCATCACCCAGGGGGAGGGGGAGGGGAGAGAGAGAGGGGAGAGAGAGGAGGACATGGGGAGGAGGTACATACATTAAATCCAGAAAGAATAAAAGATGCAAATAGATGATTGCATGGAAGCAGGAAAGAGATGAGGAGTGTGAGTGTGAGGTAAAGATGCCAATTAGAGACTGTGAGGCTCACTGAGGTGCAGATGTGTGTTTGTGTGTTTCTCTGTTTTAAGGGAAGAAATATAATCAGTCATGTTTGAGTAACCACCTGCTCTGTTAGAAAAAGGTGATCCACACAAGATATACGTATTTAAAATAGAGAAATATGTCTAAAGACATGACAACACAGTTTGGACCACCACTTCAAGGCAGGACCACAATATCTCAGAAACTACTTGATACCAAATTTAACACAATCACTCATAGTTCCATGTGGATAAATCCTGATGATTTAGAGATCCCCTGATTTACCAAGAGGCCCTACAGTGAGGTTCAATTTCATCCTTTTCAAGCAAAACATCTTAACGAAAAGTTCCCTGAGGATAAACCGTAGTTACCTCCACTTTGGATGCATCATTGGGGATTTTTTCAGATAGTTAAAGACAAATTCTTGAAAAAAGAATCATTCCTATAGTCCTGCAACTTCAGCCCCTCCTTATTGTAGGTATTGATTTACAAATTTGCAAAAAACCCACCTCTTTCCCTGAACACCCTCACAGAGCTTTAAACAGTTGACTCCTAGTAGGTGGAGCCCAATTATCGTTTAATGTCCCCATCCTCATGTCTATTGTCTAAGTACTGACTTCAATAGCACTGAGTGTGCAGTGTGTGAGGGCTTGAGATGGTTTTCAAAATAGTGTTTTTATATTTAAGCAAACTAACAAAAAAAATTACAGATGTTTAATGCGCGCATCGTTACTGCGCAGCTCTGGTTTCAAGGAAGTGGAGAAAAACCCGGAAATATCGAGAGCTTCTTGGCTTCAAATCCGTATACAGGCGGAAGGCAGAACCAGGTTGTCCATACTATATACAGTCTATGTTACTTACACAGAAATGCAGGATGGAAAGTGCATAATATGGTATTATGAAGTCCATACTGTAGAGTTTACACGCTTGATGATATGACAGTGGGGCAGCAGTAAACACTTAGAGGCTTTTGGATTGGGTATTTGACTTTTTCTCGCTGTGGAGAGTTTAGGTAAAGGTCTATTTCAGCTCGTCTGCTGAAATGATATTAAAAACTCCAGACACTGTTCAACACACTTTCTCCTTACTGTTAATAAGTTTAATCGTTTTTTTTTACAGCCACATGATTGTATAGTTCAAGGCTAGTAACCAGTGGCGAATAATGAGTGCACTGCCCTTTTATTGTTAAGAGTAGGGGTCGAGTCTGTCTTAGTATGACTAAGGTTAGGTGTTAGGCATGTACAGTTAAAGGTTCAGACAAACACCCTTTGCTCCTACCTTTTGGCCCTACACTTGCATTTTGCACATTCATGTCCAGGGGTTAAGTGTTCCTGTTCTTGTCAGGATGGAGGGGTGGAGCAAAATGTTTGGCTACACGGCCCACCAAAAAGAGGAGATGCACACTCCTAGCAGAGAGTTATTAGAAACCTGATTTGTGAATCATTGTTAAGATTGCTTTAACAGTGACTAAAGACATGCACAAATAAATGTTCTTACCATGTTTTAAAATGTCAGTTTAACATTGTTTTGATGAATTGTAGTCCTTTGCTTATATACCAGCTTTGAAAATAGTCACTAAAATGTTAATATCTTGGTAAAACAAGCAAGCAAGCTAACTTCCCATCTGTTTATGAGAATGCCATTGATGCCAACTGATGGTGTATCAGGGTCTTGAGGGGTTTTTCACATTTTGTAGAGGAAGGTTTCACTACCTACCCCTTTAACTCTGTTCTGAGGAGCCAAAGACAACTAAAAATGAGGTGTAGGGGTAAAAATGAGAAGAAGGTTTGAGTCAAAATTTCCAGGGAATGAATGTGAGTCAATGTAGTGTCATCTCTTGGAGAGAAAAAAAGGTGTGCACATGTTCTATATTAGTGTGTTTGTGTACTGAGTTTGGTACTTAAGTCATGTGATCTGTCACAGTAGAGCAGGGATCTGTAGCATGGCACCTCCAGAGCGGACAAACACACACATATACACACACACAAACACACTTACACACTCCCTCTTCTGCCTCTGTGTCCCGTTCTGTCTGTCTCCCTTCTCTCCCTCTCTCTCTATCTCTATCTCTCTTTCCCTGAGATCCCCAGGCACAAGGCATTATGGGAATCACTCTGGCATGGCTCTCGCTCTTCACAGCTTTAATCTTTAAGTTGTTTCCATAGAAACGACTACATTCACTCAGTTGATAACTGTTGGGATGATTTCTAAAGCTATAGAAGAATGTCCTCACAGAGCAGAAACCTCCCCCACAAACCAACAACTGAGGAGCGTCTTAGTCATTACGGGCTCATTGATCCATTAATTATAAATAATGAAGAGTCAGTATTGACGATGCCAGACATGCAGGACCAAAGTAACTGCTTCCACTTGATACTTTTAACCTTATTGTCTGTCATCCACTGCAAATACCATTATTGTGTTATATTTGATGGAAAGCAGATAATCAAATCTCCATTGTTATAATATGAACGTTAAGTGACCTGTTATGGATAATGTGTTAAGAGGACTTTCAGCCCATCTCGGGTTATTTCAGGTTGAGGAAGCACCCCCTCCTCCTCCCCATCATGAGGAGTTAGGTGTTTTCTCAGTTGCCTTAAAAGCCCTCTTCCCTCTCTCATCCTCTCTCTCTCTCTCTCTCTCTTTGGTGTGACATGTACCATGCACACACTCACACACACGCGCGCACACAGAGTGTCACACCCACAAGCCTCAGCCACTGTTAAATACTAGTATCAAAAAGTAGGCTTATATTCTGAGACACGTATCTCCAAAATAATAAACATTTAATAGACTTGAGCGCACACGAAATGTTCATGCACACAAATACACACATCCATTCACACTATGACCAGCAGCAGGAGTCCTCCTTAACACACGTGCACAGCAGGAGATCCCCCCTTCCTGCATATGTGCCGGTTTCCATGGAGACACGTAGTTAAAAATAACATGGGCGATGGCTTGTCTCGTGCCATTCCGCCAACATGGCTGAAGCACTCACAGACACGTACATCACACACACACACACACACACGCGCACACACACACACACACACACACACACACACACACAGTGGCACCGAATGATACTTGCTGAGGAGTGTTTGATGAGCACACACAGAACAATATGACAGCATGACCACACACACACACACACACACACACACACACACACAAATACACACACACTCTATGACCATCACTGTTGGCATGATAAGGATGTGCTACCGATCTATAGAGAGAAGATAATTCTCATTTCCATTCATTCCTAAAAACAAGTGAAAATAACATTTAAGAAGGTAAATCACTGGACCTAGTTCCCACCAATCAGCAGCAGTTGCAAGTATTAAAAACGACCATAGAAACACGAAACCTTGATGTTTGCTATTGTAGTTTATACAGAAGCATCAACATCAATTTCAGTTCTTTTTAATAAACAGCAGAAAACTCCATACAGGACCTTTACGACATGTTGGCTTGTTGACGCGTCTTTGACAGTGTCCATTTAGACAGCATTGGGGCTCTACAGCACAAATTTATCACAAATCAGGCTTTTTCATATAACGCAGCATGAGATAAAGACATTTTACAGGTATGAGTGCTATTTTCAAGTGGGTACATAGTTTAGATTAAAAGAGCTTTCTGACCATCAACGACCATTACACTTAAACTGACCAGGTCCACATTTCTCTTTTCTTTGCAATACATAAAAAAGGGTCGCTAATTTCTGCATACCGAGGTCTTAAAGTCCGCCAACTATTGCTCTGATTTTAATGTTGTGTTCCTTTTAAACTAAAGAAATAAATCAGCATTTACAGAGTCTGAAATCCAGACAGAAGAGCGTTAATTTAACTAGTTAGTAGCATCAGAGCGAATGTCATGGAGGATTCAGCTTATAGATTAGAAATGATCTGAAAGACAGCATAAGAATAGAGGAAACCAAAGCAGTTGTAGCTTCCTGTACCTCAGACATCATAAGTGCTTGACATTGTGTATTTGTGTGTATTTTCATAAACTCATACATCTTTGTCGGTTTTTCTATTCAGGTAAAATTGACAGAAATTCGTATTCTCTAAATAGACAAGAACAGAACAGTTCTCCTTCCCCCCCTTTACGCTGCTCTATTATTCTCTCCATATTTCCTTCCCTGATTACTGCCTCTTTAGGAACAATGCTGCAATATTGATGAGGTTTGGGGAAATACAGAAGCCTCAAAAAGTGTGAGCAAGGAGAAGAGGCCCTACAACAACATGAGATGATAAAACATTTATCCACTGCTGTTGCCGCTTTTCTCGGCAACCCTGTGTGTCCACTGGAAACACATGAGGGTTTTTAGTCACTCTCCTATTGTTTTTATGCCCCACCCTGGCATGTAAGGTACCAGGGTCCTCTTTTTCACATAGCAACAAAACATTTGCTGCTATAAATCAGGACATTTTTGTGGGATTTTTGCCTCATGAAGCTGACCCACCACCACAATTCACTTGAGCCAGACAGGTTAAGACTTCACTGGCTACCTCGGTTATTTTACCTCGTGTCCTACATGACCAGCTGTGCTGAAACAGGGATCACCTCTCTATTCATTTCTGCTTTTGTGTGAATGTTTCCTTGTTCTCAAAAATTGAAGCAGTTATTAAACTCATCAACTTTCCAGAAGTTAATACCTCTAAATGTTCAGAAGAGCTACAGGAAGAAATTCATGACAAATCATCTCTGGTGGATTATTCAGTTTTAGTATATACATTATAATGAAAAAAAGTGTTTTAAATTATAGCAGTTATGTGATTTGAAGGAATACCTTATCCTTTTAGTGGGGTTGTTTGAGGTACTCATCAATAGTGGCTGCTTTGTTGAAAAACTGGCTGAAGAACTAGATACACTAGATAGGCCTTTAACAGCTGCAGACAGAGTCAGCTCTAGCTAATTATAAAATTCTATGTGTATTTATCAGACAGTTTCACTATCAATCTGGGAGTCAGTGAGTTTAGCTTTGAAGCTTGAATAAAATACAGCTTACTGAATAGTGAAATAAATGGAAATATGTGGTTTTGCTTGTTAAACTGACTCAAAGCAATTAGCTCAACTTGGAAAATGTCAGACTATTCCTTTAACAAAGAGGCAATAAAGCAACCTGAGTTGCTGATCTTCCCTCTTTACAGTATGTCAGTTATGAGATAAACATGTGGAAGCTCTTACAAACCACTAAAACAGTCAAACAGGATTGACTCCATGTCTGTGCAGTATCAGTGTTTTGCCACTAAGGGGCAGCGCAGCAGCACTTTGACTGGAGTGAATGCATACTGAATAAACAGTAAAAGCAGAGACAGGAAATAATCCTGGAACATTTAACCTGCTGTTTTGTTGTAGAGATTTTCTGTGGCTGAGTGTGACGTGGTGAAGGTTATAAATAAAACTTTGAGCTTTATTGTTGGACTCAGCGACTCGACTAATTACAGGCAGACCTCAAGCCTTCATACAGCTGTGTACACACACTCACTACACACACTCACTTATTATAACATGAATGCTGTGCAGGTCAGAGGGGCAGAACAGAGGGACTGTGGAGGGAACAATAGTGCAGGTGTGCAGCTTGGGAAGGGAATGGGGCTGGTATGGTTTATTCATTGTGTGAGGCAGCGGGATGGAGACAAAAATATAGTAGAGCCAATACAGGGTGGGATAAAAGTGAGGTATTTCATGCATTATATATACGCCAATCTGAGAGTGCCATAAAATATACAAAAAAGTGTGTTTTAAGTGTCTTTAAGGATAGCCTCAGCTCCTCAAACCATTAGAGCTCCATCCAAGAGGCTCAGGTTATGAGGCTCAAATGTGGTTAAAGACCCGTCCCGATGTTTCAAGGATCACTCAATATCATGACTGACAAACAACCCCAGGGACGATCCGCTATTAAAGACCTCCCAGCAGCCCTGTTTAGAGAAACTGCTGTAAGTAGCCGAGGGAAACCACAGGTCGTATCCATATTCACAAACATGTTCGACCCTGCTGGAGCTGATGTTGACCACTGGGGTGAAGCGTGTGCAGACACGTGGTGGTCCCGCATGTGTGTTTGTGAATATTTTCAGTCTGTCTGAGATGTTCCCGGCAGCAGTGGGAGGCTGAAAGCTCCTCGAGCAGACTGCCAGCTCTACTCCAAAGTCAGTGAACTGCCAGAGCTCCAGATTACAGCAGATTACCGGGCAGGGTGCTCGTACACTCTCCCTGTCACTGCTTTTGTGTGTGTGTGTGTGTGTGTATGAGTCATGCTGTTTACTTTGCTAGCACATGGGGATGTTGTCCCTTCATAATTGGTGTAGATGAACAAGTTTCCTGAATTTTATTGACTAAATTAACTTTGCTCTTTTCAAACTGTTGTCAAAAACCTCCAGTTTGTGCCTTAATATCTTCAAAAATTATCCTAACTTCACATGAAAACAGACGCCAGTATACCTGCTCAAAGCCAGGTGCTCTCACTACCTTTCATAAACTCATACAAGCATTCACACTTGCATCCTTAGATCATCTCTCTATGGTGGATGAGATTGAAGGATTGAACACGTGATACATATTCCCAGCATGAGGTGGATTAATACATTAATACTTTGTGGCTGAACCCCCTCCACCCTCTCCTCCCTTCACATATTACTGCATCATAAAGAGATTACGGTCAGGGACAGGCCATGCCCAGGCAGGACCCTACCATCTGACACCAGCAGACGGGGGTGACTCAGAGGAAACAGAAATGGGACAGAAAATAGTTTGAGTTTGTGGTGATGCATAAGGGTATCAATCCATGTGGTGCACTGTCACTACCTGATAGCTCAAAGTGAAATGTAAGCCTTTCATATAGAGCAAAATACTGTTTCTTTCCAGTGTCGTATTGGGTCATCTAAAGAGAAGAGAGAGATGGGACAGCAGGTGGGTGAGGAGGTAGAGGGGGAGGGTCTGCGTCTGCAGATGTGGCCAGTCTGAATGCTGGACTTGCACAGGAATGTTTTAGAGGGGTCCGAAGGAGTGAATAAGTCCGGGTTATCAAGGGACAGATGACCAGGAGTTTGCAGGAGGAAAGGAGGAGTGACAGTGAGAGAAGACAAAAAGCCAAACAAGAAGCAAGAGTGGACAGCTGCTGATCATGGCTCTGGCCTGTCTTGGTCTGGGCTGCGCTCCTGTGCAAACCAAAGGTACTGTCGGTGACATCAGTCTGTTCCTGTTATCATTGTTTACGAAGTTTGACTGCTTTTTGTCAAGAAACGACTTAAGTATAACGGTCAGTTATTATTCTGACAGTCCTGCTGTGCGAGACTTATTCACACGTATCTACTTGCTTATGAAAAGATGTAATTTGAGCTGTTAATGCAAACAAACAAGATTTAGGGTTTAAAGATACTTTTTCATTCTTTAGATCATGCGCTAAGTGAAATGTCAAACACTATCTTTAGGAATGCAAAAACTACCCAACAAAACGGGGATGGTATTTTTCTTTTTTGAAGAAAATTTGAAGTAAAATTTTAGTTATGACACAGAGGGAAAGAAATATCAACATTTCTATATGATGATACTATTCAGGAGAAAAAATGAAGAAGACTTCGGGATAATTTCTCATATTTTCTTTCTGTAATGAGTGGTGGCCATGATAGCAGAATAAAACTTGAGAGACTTCAGTCGTACTTACGGATGTACCAAACAAAACTGGCAAAATGATTTGGGTTCAATTTTATCTCATTTTTACCTCTACCCTTTGAAACTGTCCAACAGAGTCAAAAGGAATAACAGGGAAATCTTTACCTACAAAATGGGACAATCCATTTCATCAATGGTCATCAAGGTGTTAAAATAGGCGACTACTAGCTATTTACACTGAGACATCAGCATCACAGCTATTGTTTTAGACCATAATACACTGAAACAACATTAAACTATGACAGAGAGGAGATTTTTGTAATTTTGAGATTTCAGTAGAGAAAACAAAATGTGTATTTCTTGGTAATGACTCTCAACACATTCTGAGAAATTACTTATAACACTCGGTTTGCTGTGTACTTCTGAGAAAAAAACTCAATTTCAACAGCCATGAAGCCCTAACCTCCCCCAATCTCAACAAGAATCAGGACACCCTACTTCGTCACGCAGTCACGAAGGAGCATGGGATGATTTCGGATCAAGCCAAAATGTACTACTTGGTCCACAGGGGTTGCCAAAATCAACTGAAGCCAAAAGATCCTCACAGAAGTGTTCATCATTTAGTCATTTCTGTGTCACATTGCCTCATGTCTTCTACTATTGAACTAAAGCTATTTGGGTTAGTTGGCCAAGGGAACGCATTTGAAAATGTCACTTTGTGTTGTGGGACCTTCATCTTTGATGTACTTTAACAATGAAAACAGTAACTGTAAGATTAATCACTTTAGGAAACCGTTGTTCACCTTCTCCAGAGAAATGGTATGGATCATTTTAACAACCATTAAGGGAGGAAACAGTACATGAAACAAAGAGCAGATAAAAAGCACAGACTGTTGTGTTGTCTGCAACATTGTACACAGTTCATCAAAAGTAGCAGGACTAATAATAGAGGGAAAACGCATGCATCGAAACAAAAAGTGAATATTACTGCTGGTAATGAGGTGAGGTGGTGCGTGATGTGACTACTGAGCCGCTGTACACCCACTAACTGTGCTCAGTTTTCCCTCTGCAGAACTGGCCGGCTAGTGTATCTTATATAACAGCTGTCTACTACAACAAGATTCTGCAGCTACTGCTATAGGGAGTGTACCGCCTGACCCAGATACACCCTAATACATTCTCCACTAATGACTTACATTCACTCACATCTGGACCACTGAGAGAGACAGAGGGTTGCAAAATGATATAGCTCTAATAGACAGAACAATAATAAAGCAGTCTGGTGTCTTATTTTAAATGTAGATGTTACAGATGATTGTGCCTTGTTGTTTCTCTCTTTAGTAGCAAACTCAGGCTGTTTACATGATGGCGGTGCTTATGACCCCTACCCTCTTACTTTATTGTTTTATCATAATTATTGTTGGTTTATTTTCTTCTTATTGCTTGTTGTGCTTTATGTCTCCTTGACATTATTCTTCACCCTGACAAGTTTGTTAAATCTCATAAAGCTTTAACTTGCAGATAGGATAGAAAACTGATGCAGTGCTCGGGCAGTAAAAATAGATCCATGAGCAGGATGAGGACTAAATGGCACCAGTAAGAACATTGGTACATCTAATCTCATTAAAGCCTCTTCATAGCGTTTGTAGGTCAGATGGCTCTCTTGACATACCACCACATCTATTGTCAAAATTTTGGGCCCATAAGGGATTTTTTATTTTGCTCTGCTGTGGCATAAAAAAAACTTGGGTAAATCCTGACTGTCAGGAAAACCCCAAGGGCTCCTACCTTCCAGTCAGTGATTGATGGTTGCACCAGTTGACATGGTTTCCACATAAGTTACACCTTCATACTTAGACCTAACTCTCAGTAGGTGTAAAGCCCCTGTAATAGACCAGTTGTCATAGTACATTATTTTGAAAAATGGGATAATTTAGAGGAGGAGAAGCAGGGAATGTTTTGTGTCGATGTGTTCTCCTCAGTAGATTACATGATTTAATAATGTATGATGACTTTGATCTGTACTCCTGCTTTCACTCTCCACAAGCAGAGATATTTTCATCTGCACAGTAACAGAGTACTGTTATATTAATTCTTTTTTTGGTTAACAATTTCACCATACCATATCTCTGTTATTTCCCACTGTAGATTGATTATACCCTTATCATAATACCTTGTCATATTTTACATGTGTTTATGTTGCTGTAAGTCGATTAAAATGAATTCATCACAGTCCTTTTCCGGTAGGTGGTCAAACTGACAGAAAATGTATTTTCATCAGTGATATTTTGGTTCGTTTGTACGTTAAACTGTTCAAGTTAAGATGAACCTCATGTCTGCATAGTTCAACTTAAAGGGATACTCCGGCATAAATTTAAGTTATGGTCGAACACACCATAACACAAAGTTAGACACCCCCTCCACAGATGAATGTTGCTCACTGCTTGCTTCTTTAGTTACGTCAACTTTAGCAACGACGGCACGATAGCAATACGCGGCGGTCTACATCTCCACGCGCAAACCTCAACCAAAAAGCCACTCTATAGCCACAAATAATACTCAGAACAGTGCCTAACTTTATCAACAGTACATATATGGTCCCAGCCATAGTACTAGCAATCAAACATCGTTTTAGCTTTGCCTAATTTCTTTAGCAAAGAGACTAAACACAACTCAACCACTCTACCGAGTCAATCACCCCAGAAAATTTATGATTATCACTTCATGGAAATGCAATCAGACAGTAATACACATTCAAGATACACAAGAACTCTGATAGTATTTCCATGAAGTAATCATCATAAATGTTCTTCCTTGAGCTGCGAAACTCCACTGCTCTCTGTGATAAACTTGATAGAGTTAAAGAAGGAAAAAAGTTATGTAGGCGTTCATGTTACAAACCAAATCTGATGCAGCTCTTCCTCCTGTCCAGGCAGTAGGATTTTATGAGGACTCTCAACACCCTCATAAAAGTAAAGGTTAATCACAGTTAGTCAACCTTTTCATCCATCTTTCTCTTTTTAACAATCTTTTCTCAAATTTCTATCCTTGAGTAGTTCTTTAAATCCCCTCTCCCTTCCTCTTTTCTATCTAAAAGTATTTATTGCAACCTGCTGTTTAAAACTCAAGCATCCTTTTTTTGTTTGAGACAAACATTTTTCATTTAACTGTTACTGCAAATCTGGATACTGCAGTGATTTGGTGCTACCCTCATCCTAGATGCAGCCCTCTATCAAAGATTTTCAAACATAATTATCTAAACTTCATCAGAGTTTCCTCAGGGGTTAAACATTTTTCGAGATTTTCATTTGATATTGCTCTGGAAGAGTTTTTAAACTGATCTGATTCTGTGAAATGCTACTGCCCTCTCTGTATATCTGTATTTCTTCACTATATTGTGTCTTGTGCCCTCTTTCTTTGCTGTACCTCCTCTATTGGTGCTGTTGGCATGCAAGTCCTGATGATGACGGTGCAATCTGCTGACACTGCACCTGCAGATTTCAGGAGGAGGGGAAACAGATGCAGGGATACAGTAAGAAGAGAGATGGTGGCTGAACACAAAAAGAGGGATAGAGACTGTGCATTAGTTGAGAGTGTAAAAGTGCTCAGCCAGGTTTAGATTGTCCCTGGATGTTTTACGAGATGGGCAACACCCAGCACAAGACTCACAAAAATCAGGTGCAGAAAAGAAAGAAGAGGTGCAGAGCAGCACGAGCAAGACAAGAGTGTAACAATGCAGGTAGGACAGAGAGGTGGAATTTATTAGATTACAAAATATTAAGATTTTTCTGCATGTTCTCTTTTCTGAGGGCTGTCTGAGATAATGATATAAACTTTGATTCCAGCGCTGCATTATTCATGTTTTGCTGAGTGTTTTTGGAGTCATGTGCTTTGCTGCCTGAGGGAAGGTCAGTGAGGTGCTGAGCAGAGTGGTCAACACTGACAGACCCTGTGTAGACCAGTTAAACTGTTACTGAAGGTGTTTGTTTAGTGAAAATAAGAAACTCTGCAGTATTTTCAGTCTTTGTGGGTCAGTGTTATAAGTCCAAAAATGTTGCTTCCCTGGTGCCACGAATTTGAGCTTTTTCGATGACTTATGTAAGGGCTTTGTTTTCAAAAGGCTGGTTTTATATCCATCCGTTTTGGAGGAGAGCTCTTGGTGCTGCTGACCTCATCTCTGAGGTTAAACACTAAACTTGAGTTTCATTATCGTGACTATTTATCCGATGAGGAAACCTGAAACCACCAACCAAATATAAACTTCAACAAGCTAAATCTGAGTGTTTGAGATAAACAAATGATATTTTCATCGTGTAGGTTCAGGAGAAGCAAATGTGATAGGATGTTTAAAGGCTGTTTTCTTTTATTTGTTGAACAGCAAAGTTTTAATATGAGATTTTATTCATAGATTGAACTTTTTCATTTTATTCTTGAGTTGCTCTTTCTGACTCTTTTTTTTTTTTTTGTCTTTTAGTCATTTTTTCAAACCTTCGACTGGACCTTTTTTTAAATGCTTGTTTATAAATAGTCTCAGTATAGCCCTGCTGCCTCTAAGTCACCTGGGAAACTTTTTTAATGGCTGTCAATGAGTTGCTTTGCATGTAACACCCAAAAAAGTCTCTTAAAGTTCTGCTAAGCAAAGTTTCACAAAGAGTGGGGTGATAGACAGTTAAAAGGAACCAAAGGGAACTTTCTATTGGGGTTTTGTTTGCATGCAAATGACAGGGTCAGCAAATAGGTTAGATACATAGCTTCCAAAAAGGACACTAAATAAAAAGTTTTTCATCACTGCTTTAAGTTTTAAATCATAATAGTGTGACTATTTCTTGGTGACAGACAGAATAAAACAGCAGAGAATCCTTAGCCGAGTAGTGCAGCCTCAGCATTTACAATCGGCTGATAATGATGAGAGGAAAGCTTTAAAGGTGGCAGGAAAAGTGGAAGGAGAAAAAAAGTATCAAAGAGGAAGGGATGATGAGGAAGAAGATCAGGGGAACAAGTGGGCTTGTAGGTAGAAAAGGCGCTGTTACAAATCCACTAATTTATCTGTGCCACAACAACTAGGTCAGCACGTTTTCAAAGAAGCACCTTTGTTCCTCCAGGTTTCAAGACTCCCTTTTTCACATCACGACCAGGTATAAGAAAACAGTCGAGGTATTTTTTATGCAGGTTTAGCAGATCTGTCATTGTAATGAGCCGAATAACTCTACGCAACTAACACTGGGCTCTCTCTTTAAAAATCACATTATTTCATCTTTGAGGGAAAATAATAATAAAAATAGTAATAGTCTAGTAAGTTCATTATATATTTTCCTCAACATTTCTCATGTGCAATCCTCCTATATGTACATGTGAACTAGTGTCTGTATGTCAATCATTTCTCCTTTACTGTTACATTCAAGGTGTGATGTGCAAAGCAAGGAAAACACTGAATCTGTATGTGACAGTCTTCGGTAGAAAAGCTGTGCATCTGTTGGTTCAGTTTGAATAAGCTGGCCAACTGCTCGTCTCTTACAGAGTAGATGAAATTAGCAGAAAGCTGCTGATGTGAGCGTGCTGATTTAATTGCAGGTGAATGAGAGTCTTGATTAGCGATGAAAGGTTGCCTGGCTACTGATGTACAGTGATGCTTTCAAGGACACAATTGCGATTTGAATTCTGAGTTAAAAGAGGGGACATGGGATCCATAATGAAGCACAAGGGGCTCTAAGAGAAGAAAACAGAGATGGATTATCAGTCTCTCCTTCCTCTCATGTGAGTTTTAGAGCGTTTGTGATGACATTTATGTGTTTTAGAAAATAATTTCTTCCAGATACACACAGTATAGACACACTGGTGCATGCAGAACTCCAGAGGCGAGGTGTGTTTAGATGCCACCTGCTGGTGTGCCACAGGCTTGTCTCATGTTTAAATAAAGAAACCAAAACATGGTGCGGCTTACTTCAGATTTCCTGTTAGATCTTCTTTGTCTCAACTTTCAGTACTTTAGTTATTTTTATTTTTACTGTCATGTGTTGACCTGCTTAAGTGTAAGGCTCCAGTTTGCTGGTGGCACATTGGAAAGCCTGGCCTGGATCTCGGCCTCTTGCACGGCATCTGACTTTTTTCTCTGCCGCTATTGGGACGGACATTAAGAGCTACATTGTTATGAAAGTCTTATTTAAAAAAATCATATACACACAATAGGAAGAGAAGTGGGTGTTACCATTGAATATTAGGACACAAAAACTTGGTTAACTTCTTGTAGGGATAACAACCTGAACAGCCTTGTGTTTTTTTATGTCGTGATATCTTATTCTGCACATTTAAGTTGATGTTCTCTTCTATCAAAGCACTGGGGGGTTTAGGAGGCAAATAATCTGTGAAAAGTTGAAGTCTGCTGTGTGCTCAGTTGTAAATGAATCATAGAAGGTGCGAAGTGAGCAGGAAAAGCGGGAGTTCAGCTTTTACAAAAGGTTTTTGCCCTGATAGGCCTGCGAGCTGGTTAATGGGCAAACACGTTAATGTCCTGGTGTTTGTTTGATTGAATAAAATCACACAAGTCTTTCTGAAGAGTAAAAACTGCATCATAGTGAGACACAGGGGCTATTATGATGATTATCACTTATCATGTTCTCTGTCTCTTCTGACTCCTTTCAGCGGTGTCAAACCTGGACATAGAGAGCAAGCTGTCAGTTCACTATCAGGCTCCCTGGCACCAGCAACACAACATCTTTCATCCTTGTACCCGACCACCATGTCTCGAGGAGCTGCACAGAAGTGCTCAGCTCAGCCTCAGAGCCCTGCACCGAGGTGAGAGAGGCCGATCCTGTCTTTGACGTGTTTTTGTCCGGAAATGACACAAGATGAAATGCTCTTATAAGTTTCCTTTATTTGTTCCATAGATGAACAACAACATCAACGCTCCACAAGTCGGGAAAGGAACAGGGTTACTATCTCTATCTCAGTGGCGCCACCTATGCCCACGTTTCCCTCACCCCACTCCATCCGCCGGCAACAGAGGAGTCGGCTGGCACGAGCGGTAAGGTCTACTCCAGTGGTTAATTGTGATTGTGTTTTTAATGGCCGATACTCATAATTAGAGAGCAGGTTGGCCAATATTAAATGCTGATACCATGTGGTTGTTGAATTGAATCAGATAAACAATAGAGACAGATGAGAAACAAAGCTGAGCTTGAGTGAACAGTTCATTCAATTAGTGTAGATGGGAAAATATCTGAAAGGGAAATATTTGGGTCAAACAAAGACATAAAAAATATTATTTCATGCACATTGACATCTAATATACATGATTATTACACCTAGTTTTATGTTTTGATATATTTAAAATGAACTCATTTAGAAGGAAAATATATTTTAAGTTTCAAACCGCGACTTACATTTATATCAGAGGCTAAATAAAACTCTTTAATTCTAATTGTCATAATTAAATTTATACAGAGGACTGATCAGTAGAATGTACCTCTTTAAACCCAGAACAACACTGTTCAAATTTTCTCAGTGAACACAGAGTTATCATGTATTATAAAAAGCAGTATAATTGCACATACTCTAGGAAAGGTATTGGCTCTACTGTTTTTCACTCAGGTAACATCAAATGAAATCCAAAGTTTGCATGTTTCCCACGTTTAGATGTCTGGCCTCTGCAGGTTTGCTAAATAGATACTAGAGGGAGTGCTTACTTTGGTGCAGACAATGAGACAGCAGCCAAAGGCAACCTTCCTGACATGTTTAAAAACATGATTTTTACATGTTTGTTTACAATCATCTTTATGAGGGCTGACATTGGCCATGCTGATACTCAAAAATACTATTAATTGTCTTAATTCATAAAGTCAACCTCTAGACTACTCACTGTGCTTTAGTGAAGATATACTTCAGGGTCAGCCAATCAGAGACAGTTATCCATACGTTTTCTACTTTGAGACTTCCTTAAGCACACAGCATAGTGGAGAAGAAATTAGACGTTCACTCAGTGGAAAATACTTTTGTGTTTCCTCTTCAATTGAAAATTTTGATCGTGAAATTTGTGGGGGAAAAAAACAAACTGACACAGCTTGTTATTCTGATGTCACCATGCAGCAAGAGAGAGCAGAGAGGGAGCGAGAGTTAGAATACCAGCCCAGGAAGGTAAACAGTGATTAATCTGTGTGTTAGTGTCTAATGTTGATATAAGTTTGTGTTTTATCTGCCTGTGTGTAAACCTACTGTTTTGTATGTCATGAAACTCCACAGCACAATAACACGATACACTAATATAAGAGACACCACATCATAAAATTCTGTTTCATTATTTTCTTTTGTTGGAGTCAGTCAACAATCTAACAGTATATAATATTTATGTTCGGTTTTGAACCTGTCTCTTGTAACTTTAATGACTTTGTGTCTGTTTCTCCCAAAGGAGAGAAACGTGAAAGAAACAGAGATCCAGACGATACAGAGAAAAGTAAGAAAATCCTCTAACACATGATCAGAAAACTTAAAAACTCAATTGTAATTTAATTATTAAAACACTTAATTTATTGTTAGCAATCTCAGCAGTGGTTCCTTGTATCTGAGCGTTTCTCTGTCTGCCACAGGAGAGGCCAGGAAGAGATGCAGATAATCAGACGATCCAAAGAAAGGTAAAGAGAGGTGTCTGAATGAAAAACTACAGACACACAAGACTATATCTGCCACAGCCTTTATCTCAGGCTTTCCTTATTAGAGGCATTACAAACAGGATGAACGGTGGCAAGAATTTTAAAGTTTAAACAAAAACAAAAAAAAACCCTGAAACTGATCTTTTTAGACCCTTAAGTCAAGATGAGGTCATGATATCGGCTAGAGGCAAAACTGGACATAGACATACAAATAGATACAATACATGAGGAAATTCACTCCTTTATGGATGGATGGAAACCATAGAAACTACCTGTGGGAGAGGGAGAGGTTGATATCATCTGGTAACAGTCTGATAAGTCTTAGAAATTTGCCACTAAAGTGTACTCAAGGTAGATTCCAGACTGAAATATTTGATAGGATACGAGTAACAGTAATGTCTTGGACTCAAGTGCTACGCATGCTGAAGTGCATCCACTATAGTACCAATAAATGCACCACCTCCTAATATCATAGAGATCCCCATAACATTGGTTTTTTTCTTGACTTGCTTCTGTGCACATGTAAGTAGCACATATATAGTCTACTGTATACTGGCTGCCACTGTCCATTAGCTTAAATAAAGACAGGTCAAAGGCGAACATGAAAGAGGTTTGCAAGTGCACCGTACACCACATACAGCATGCAATTACTGTTGTATAAGTGGATGACATTATTTATATTGAGGGTTATCACCACACTCCAATCAGAAATCTGTGAGTCAGCAAAAGAAATACTGGACCATAACAAACTTCGTAAGCACATGGGATAGCATTAGCTTGTACGTTTGTTTGCCAATGTAATCAACCAAAATACTTTGAAACCCAAGCCCCCAGTTTGTCTTAACAGTAAATACTTAGTTTTTCTATCAGTTTAGTGTAAACATCTGACAGCAAACAGCTTTGGCCATCCAATCAAATCATCAACCCACAAAGAGAGGAGGTATGGGTCAGCCCGTCTACTCTCATCATCAGCTTATTAAAATGACGCTTTCTTTTCCCTACAATTTTTCAAAGTCAGTTGCTAGTTAGAGCAAGTTCACCTGTCAAGAGGACAGTTTTGCCTTCAGCTGAGCCTCAACCACCAAAAAGACCTCACAAATTAAGGTCAAGAAAAATGACTCTTTCATCGTTTGACTTTCTTTTCAAGCTTTTATTTCAAACATATTTTGTATTTTCACATCATTTGTCCTTTTGTTTTTCTTTTTTTTGTATCTTGTGTTCTTAGTTTGAGTGCTTTTACTCACTTCACCCTATTGAAGGTTGCATCTTCATTCCATGGAATAGAAAGGTATCAAGCATCTCTGTTTTAATTTCTTATTACTTTTAGATTATGATTTTTCTTTACCCCTTCAAATGTGAACTATTGAACGGTTGTTGTTAAAAGTATCATAAAAATAGTGGCAGTGAAGGCTATGCCACACATTTCTATTTTAGTAAAAATACTGAGATCTGCCTAAGAAAGTATGTGAAAGTTGCGTGTATAAATATTGTGGCTGTAATGTCTGTTTTTAGGCTACCTCTGCAGAGGAAGGTGAGGTTGGCGAAGTCCTGGGAGGCCACAGAGTCAAATCCTCAGTCCAAAATGCCCCCTCAACCCAGGATAAACAGACAAACTGGTCCAAGGAAAACCACCCACCATCAGATCAGAATACGTCTGATTCTCTCATCTCCTCGTGCATTATCCCCATCAACGTCACGGGTAAGATAAAAGGAAGAAAAATGCAAATACAAATGAAGTGTTATTATGCTTTTTAAAATCTAAAATAGTGCAACTTGCAAGTTAAATTTTTCACAATATATGACTTAGACAATATGGGCTCGAAAGGTTCCAAAGAATTGGGTTTTACAAACCATTGGGGCTGGATTTTTAAGGAAAAAAATGGCTGTTTTCAGTTAAGCTGTTTAGAACAGGCTTTACTTTTTATATCCCGTAAAAATAACCTCACATGAGGGATTCAGGTTCTCTCAGTCTGCCTTCACTTGACATTAGTCTTGCAACTCTGACGAGAAGGCTACTGAAAATATGGTCTGATTTTTCCAAAGAAAAAACTGATCAAGTATTGGGACGCTATTATCACACTCTCTCTTCCTCTCTGTAGTTCTCTCCTGCTCCCCTTTCTTAGCTTCAAAAAAAAAACAGAAAATAAATAAATAAAATGGAAATAAAGACTAACATAGGGAGAGACAAGTAATGCATGAGATGTAGATCATGAATCAAATCATCAAGTGGACTGACTAAATGAGTCATAAAGCTTGACACCACGTTCACAGACAAATCCACATTTTATCTGCTTGTCATTTGTAATCATCTGTATCTTCACTCACTAATTATAAACTAACAACCAATGAGGAGAACACAGTATTAGATATGGTTTGCGAATGCCAGACACTAACCTCAGTTATTGGCTGGGGGTTACTGTTCATCAACTTCATGTCAGCTGTAGGGTTATTTCCTGGTCCTGCTGACTTCCAAACTGTGGTATACAGGTGGATATATGTTTTCTTATTCTTTACTGACAACACAGGTATTCAGTTTGGGACTCTCATTATACGTTACATTGCGTTGTCTGTTTACAAGTAAAATTCAAGGTACAAAATTGAATCCAGATCTTACTGGTTCATAAATTCATAAATTTCATTAAATAAAAACTTAAAATCATTTTCCTACACATTAATTCACAGGGGTGTTTAATTTGTAGTTTGCACTGAGTGTAAAGATTCAGACTGTGAGGTTAATGTCTATAAGAGTAATCCCAGGATGACTGCAGGCTGCTCTTACCAGCTTGATAAAAAAGTTACAGGAGATTTTTGCACGAGGTCCACAAGACTGACATGATTAGAAACGGCACTGATTGGCAAATGTTAGTGACATTCACCAAAGGCATTTACCAAGGGCATAATAAACTAAACACTTACAAAACAGAAGGATTCTGCTTTGTTCAGTGTTGCTGTTGATCTTCTTGTTTTTCACCTTTCTAAACTTCCTGCGCCACAAAGAAAATGGCTCTATTTCATCATTTGTCAATTAAAATGTAGAAATCTGAATTAACTCAACAACAAAATTATGGCTGGCAAAAGTGGAGGATTTTTCTTAAGAGCTGAACAGTTGGAAAGTTGGCTAGCTCAGGGTTGGCAGAAGAGAGGATTTCACCAGGAGCTCTTAAACAAAGAGCAATCTTCCCAAACCATGAATTAAAACCAGACTCACTGCATGGCTTTTGTTTTGTTATTGCAGGAGTTGGATTTGACAGGGAAGCAAGTGCTCGTTGCTCTCTGGTCCATTCCCAGTCAGTTCTTCAAAGGCGAAGAAAGCTGAGGAGGAGGAAGACTATCACAGGAATACCCAAAAGAGTACAACATGACATGGGTATGTTTTCAAGCACAATTTGGAAAATTTGGGGTATTATTTTGAACTGTGGGTCCTAATTTTGGAGCTTGGACAAATTGTTATAGGTTTCATTGATATTTTACCCATTCAGTTACTGATGGCTGGGGATGATATTGGCAATACAGCCATAAATCAATGAGAGTAAGCTATCTAAGCATCAACAACAACATGAAATCAAAAACACCTGCAGTCAATTACAGCTGTTTCCAGCCTGTACTTGCAATCTATGGGCTTCATCTTGCTTCAACTTGGATCTAATTACCTGCTCTGCATGCAGTTTACTTTAATGCAAATGACTACTGCAATTTACACAAACTACATTTTTACTTTTTTTCTCTAAGTTAAAATATTTTAGTATATGCTCGAATGTTGATTTTTTAACAACTTTATCCATAGTCCTAGAGGGACTGATTCACTTCAGTAAAGCTAGCTTAGAACTAATGGCCAAAACTTCAAAAAGGGCTCTGTTGTTTTGTGGATCACCTTTCAATGTGGAGGCCATGTTTGGTTCTCTTTTCCTTATATCCTCTAAGAAAAGGTTTGTCCTTGATATTTTGGACACTCAACATGCTTTGTCTCTTCGCATTCAGACTCAGATGAATCACCCGTAGCAAGGGAGCGCACAGTGATCGTCCATGCCAACCCGCACCAACTCTCTCTCTGTCAGGAAGACCTCTCTATCAGTGGTCGCCTCCATCACACTCGTGACTCTGGCTGCCAGACAGATGATTTCCTTATAGCATGTACGTTTCTGAGAATGCACAAGTATATATTCTTCTTTATTGCAATTCCTTTTAGTCTATCAGGCTCACATATTAGTGCTACTGACTAGGACGAGGATTTCTCTTGAGTCAGTCCTGATTTAAATAAAATTACAAAATGTTTTTCTTTAGTACTATATTGGGACTATTTCTAAGATAATGTGTAGATCTGTTCCTCCTCAGATAGCTGCCATTGCTAAGTTTGAAGAGGAGAGGGGACTCCCTAAAAACACGGTGTATTACCCTGGGGCAGTGTCTCACATATATCACATACAGTGCTGTGTGCCTAATTGGAGTGTTTTTCAGTTTGCTCTGGGTAGTCCCAGAACTTTTGGGATAGGTTGGCAAAATGTGAACCTTATAAATTTTAATCAAGTTTTTTTTCAACCTAGGATTACACTTTTGTGTTATTCCTCATTGAGCTTCAATCACTAGCAGACTTTCCAGTAACATTTTCAAGCTGTTAGTTAATCTAAACTTAAACGGACAACCTTAACATTATACAAAAAAAAATGTACAGCTAGTGCTGACATGTTTAGGCTTTTATGGGATGAAAATATGGGGACATTCGTGTAGTGGGCCTACAGGTATGATGCTTTTGCCCAAACCATGATTTTCTGGTTTGGCTGCCTAAACTTGTCACAGTTGTGTTTTGTTTTTTGTGTGCTGACTTTGGGTTTCAAACTGGACACAGTGGTCTTCTTGGTGATGGATTTTAAACAAAAATACATGAAGAATTTACACAGCAGTTCAGATGATCATGGAGCTTAAAAAATATGTACAGCATCATCCTTTCCAAGCATGCCCAACCAATGAAAAACCGTGTTTTTAGGAACTCCCAACAGGACAACCATCTGAAGGCAGCCATTAAATTACCAAACCAGAATGCTTTCATCTGCAAATTAGATCCATTCAAAGTTTAATTCAAATTATTTATTTAGGGTAACTTGCTTTGGTCTGTATGGCCAACATACATGTAGAGTAAGATATATGTCCCTCTGTTCCCTTCCCTCTCCTTTCCTTTTTACCTCTTCAGGTACAGCTGCACCCTCCAGAAGGCGCATCAGAGCGCAACGTGGCCATCAAGGGATCCCTTCTTCTCTTTCCCATTCAACAGGGAATATTTCTTCTCTGGGAGACCAGTCCGATTCCGCATATACCAGTACTGCAGCTCATGGTGTACGATTGCGCTCTCGAAGTCTACCACGAGAAGGTGGACGTCTGATGGACAGTGATGAGGATGACGATGACAATTATGATGATGATGACGAGGATGAGGAGCTCTCACCTTATGAAGCAGAGGACTTTATTCCACCTGGCCCAAGTCCAAGGATGAAGATGATGATGATGAAAGACGAAGAAGAGAGCACAGATGACCAAGCAGCTCCTGAACCACTGCAACTTGGAAGCCTCAAAAGGTTGCAGCGATCCGGAGAAAGAGACAGAGGGAGCGGAGGAGGAGGGAGTCCAGAACATAGCTGGATGGAGAGGGGCCGTTCTCGCTTGCCCCGCAAGGCTGACATGGGTAGCTGTGAGATTTCATCAAGTTCAGATACCTTCAGCAGCCCTATTCACTCTGTGTCTACAACAGGGGTCCTAGGAAGTCATGTAGACCACAAGGAGGACCACCAGTCGTCAAGTGGAAACTGGAGTGGTTCTAGCTCTACCTGCCCTTCTCAGACATCTGAAACCATCCCCCCACCCTCTTCACCACCTCTGACAGGCTCATCCCATTGTGATTCAGAGTTGTCACTTAACACTGTGCCCAATGCCATTGATGAAGGATTCTCCTTGGATCCATCATACCACTCTGACCTCAGACCCCAGGGGCAGGGTCATAGGTCAAGCTCATTCACATCCTCAGCCACGGATCAGCTGGATGATGCAGGGGTCAGTACTGCCAGTGAGGGGGAATGGACATACCCCCCAGACCAAGACCAGACTGATCCTGACCATGACCTTGACCAGACCCAAAACCTTAACCAGAGCCATGGGTTAGCTCAAGATTACAGCTCTAAACAAGGTCTTGAAGACCACATCTGTTACAATGACAAGACAAGCAACACTGAAAAAGAGTCGGGCTCTCATTACCCATCAAATACAGAGGGTTTCTATTCCTCCTCTGTGCATTTTGGGGAATATGATCAGAGTTACAGAGGTTACACATATAACTATGCAGACTCAGGACCTGTTTGTGGCCAATCCAACACTGTGGCAGCACCATTATCCCATGGAGTATACCCCCCACTCTCAGCTGATTTCAGAGCAGGCACTATGACACTGGGGAGGACATGTCGTCCACTAAGGAAACCCAAAGTAAAACCTCCACCACCAAAACGGACATCGTCGTTGAAGGAGACTAGTAGTAGTAGTGTTGATGTTGGAACAGACACACAGACAGATCAGGATCAACCAAAGACTGTTAGTGAACAAGAACTTACATTGTCTTCCACAGATATGAAGTTGGAACTTGAGCTGGAGCTTGGAGGTGCTCCAGAACCATTACAGACATCTTGTTTAGTGGCAGAGCCTTTGGGGACCTGGGGAATGGGGCTTGGTGGAGCAGTGGATATTGTAGAGCCCATGTCCTTCAGCTCAGCAGATACACACTCGTTTAAGGATGAAGGTGCCGTGCAATCTGACTATGCAGACCTGTGGCTTCACAACTCTGAGCTCAAGTCCAACAATGGAGAGTACACGTCCATGTCCAACTCAAGCACAGCCACAGGCACTACTGTCATGGAGTGTATTAAGTCACCAGACAGCTCTTCCTCCTCCAATGACACTCAAACCCCAGCGCCTGCTCAGGCAGAAATCAGGGCTACTAGTCCACCACTACCACCCGGAGACTTCAAACTTGGGTCACCTGAAAAGTTAGCTGGCCTGGCCTCACCTTCAAGTGGCTATTCCAGTCAATCAGAGACGCCAACATCAACCTTGCCCTCATCTTCAGCTGCTTTCTTCCCAGGACCTCTGTCTCCCTCAGCTGGCAAAAGAAAGCCCAAAGTGCCCGAGAGGAAGTCTTCTCTCTCTTCCCTACAGCACTTCCCCAGGGATGGAACTTCCATTTCCTCTGGGTACAAGAGAGACCCAGACTTCCCGCCTCCACCATCTCAACTTGATCTAAATGTTCTTCATGGTGGTTATGTCAGACACACGCTTTCCCACCGGACACACCATATGCACACACTCCACCACAGCAAACACAGAGTAGGAAATGTTTTAGCTACTGGAACAAAGTTACTGGCCCCTGAGACATCAAATAACCACCCACTGCTTACTTCAAACTCTGCTCCAACAATTCCCAGTTCCAACCTTTCGGGGATTACTCCATCTGCTCTCCGTTCAGTGCACCTCCATTCTGTTAGCCAATCAACAGACAGTGCTACTACTGCAGACCAGGACACAGCAAGTGTAGCAGAGACTGTTACAAGACCCAAATGTCCTCCTAGTGGTTCTACTCTTGCTCCACCACCCATTAACTCTAGGCCTCTCCCTCCTCGCAGACCACCCCCAAGACCCCCAGTTCATGACCACCACACCTCTTCTCCTGAACATTCACAACATCCTCCCCCTGGCCGTCATCCTGATGGGCCTCCATCCTATGAAAGCCTACTATTTAGGCAAGACCGATATGGACCAGGAACCTTCTGGGCTATGACAGCTTTCAGAGCTAGGATGGACCCAACATCTGATCTCTCTGAGGACAGCTCACCCCTACATCGGCCAGTGCCTCGTGCTCCCCATCCTTCTCCTGTTGATCTCCACACGCATATACATTCCCACACAGAGTTTAGAGGGCTCACTCACTCAGCTCATGCACACCCTGAGTTTAGGGTTTTGGGGGAGCGCTCATTTTCCCAAGATGATGATGATGATGAAGATGAGGAGGAGGAAGAAGAAGAGCAGGTAAAAGAGCCGCCAAGGCCTGCATGTTCTAGAGGAGGCATGCGTTCTGACCACCATCCACCTCCAGCGTATGAGTTTGCTGGGGGATCCCATTTAGACTCAGGGCCCTGGGCTAGTCCAGTCAAAGTGCCTGGTACCACAATGGAGACATCGCATCCTTACTTAATCAGCGATGCAAGGAAAGGAGGACAAGAAGAGCAGGAAGAAGAGGAGGAAGTGACATCAGGTGCTACCAGAAGTGCCCATCAGCAACAGCTACCGGAGGGGAAAGATGACTCAACCACTCCTGATACAGAGGATTACTTCAGCAAAGGTAGGCTTTATACCAGCAAAAACACACCGTAGTTAGAATAGAGAGGAGTATGCAAAAAAAAAAAAAAAAAACTATTTGATTTACATATTATTTTTGTACGTTTAAAACCAGCTTTGAAAATAGCAACTAAATCATGCTGTTACCTTGCGTTAAAAACAAAGACCAGTTATGGGGATAGTTAAGTCACAAATAGTACACCCAGTGATCAGACAACCAGATGACATGTGATAGGTATGTTTTATGTTGTAGATTCCACGCCCAGTGATAATTCGCTCTCCCCCATGATGGATGACACCAAGGTAGATGAGGACATAATTATCACATCACCCTCCAAGACACGTACAACTGAGGACCTGTTTGCAATGATACACAGGTGCGGTAATTTTTTCATTGATGGTATATCTTTTTCACGTGCTGGTGGTACTGCGTGAAGTGTACATTTTGTCAGAGTTTGTGGTCCAGCAAATTCAAAAGCCAATTTTTACTGTGGTGTTAATTTAGCATTGCCTAAATCACTATTTATTTCCTTACTCAGATCCAAAAGAAAGGTCCTGGGCCGAAAAGATTCAGGAGATTTAAATGTGAAGTCTCGTCTCTGCCCAACAGCACCAGTGCCACCTGTCACCACTGTCATTATTCCACCAGCCCCTCCACTCAACATCCCAGCCACCTTGGCCACAGCAGCTGGGTCACAACGAGCCCCTGTGCCGATCTACCGCAGCGCCAAGAAATCTAGCACGTCCAATGAAGAGTTTAAACTCCTGCTGCTCAAGAAAGGTAGCAGGTCTGATTCCAGTTACCGGATGTCAGCAACAGAAATTCTTAAGAGTCCCATCACCCCCAAAATACCTGGGGAGTCTGTTCAAGAAGGGTCCATCAGACAAGCTGAAGAACCAGCTTCTACTCTACCAGAGCCTCCCATTTCTGGCTTTGATCAAATCCAGATTCCAGGCCTTTTTCCTCGGGCAAATTCTGAGAGTTTCACCCCCAAAACCCTTCCCATGTCAGCTGCATCTCGACAGGGACGTTCTCGAATTCCACCTGTAGCCAACAGCAGTCGCTACAGTACACGCAGCCGCCTCTACACAGCCCCCATGCAAGCCATTTCTGAAGGAGAGACAGAAAATTCAGATGGAAGCCCCCATGACGACAGATCATCTTAAAACCATCTAAAAAGAGATTTCTCTCCTTTTAGCTCTGTTCGACATTTGAGATAGTTCCTTCTGCTTTTTTAATATTGGAACAGTGTGTCATTGATGCCAACATTGAAATTTTTCTGACACACAAAGTCTGACTGTTGCTAGAACAAGCCCCAGTCTTGGATCTACAATTTCATTCAAGGGTGTCAGAGAGAGTGTCGTGAGATTCTGAACCATAAAGGGGTGATCATGAAAACTTTGAAGATACATCTAAATACTTTATCAACACAAATATCTTCATAATTAAAAGATAAATACTTAAAATATCAAGACCTATTTTGATTGAACTGTCTTTTCTAAAAAAAATTAAACAGTCCCAAATATTTGTTAAATTACAATGAGAAATTTTGTGGAGTACAGACACTGTGCTTGTGCATGAACAAGCACATGCAGTATCCACTGATATTTCTACTTCTTGTGTTTTGAATGGTGTGGATGTGTTTGTGTCCCAGAGGAACTGCTTTCTTATTAAAAATAAAAAAAAAATCTGATGAAATTTAACACTCTTTTAACTTCTGGTGCCCAAAGCATTGGCCATACTTCCAAGAGTCTATACCTAATATTTCTGCCAACAAGCAACGGTTCTTTCATTGTGGAAGTTACTAACAACAAAGCACCAACTTATCTATCCTATTTCCATCTGCAGACCTGGCATGGTCTGCACAACACGAAGAGCCAATGACATATTTCTTCACATTTAATATATCCAAAAAGATAACATGATGCATGTATTTTTGTAAAACTACGCCTCAGAACATGATGATAATGTTTCACCATGTTGCATGACCCAATATGGAAACATCCCCTGGATCCTGGTTTCTGTTAACATTTTGTGGTTATTTTGTATTTTCCAAATAATCTTTCACTGTGAAAGGTTAGGCGACATTTTTACCACATTGCCAGTGATCAAAACTGATTTGTTTTTGATTTGAGTGTTTAGAAGATGGAGCAAGGGCTTGCGCCTGGATGGGGCCCACTTGTCAAAGATACCGGCTAGTTTTGGACAATCGCACAGTGGCCTTTCTCTCCTAGAGGTGGGTGTAAGCAGGGCATTTGTAAGTCCCTGCACCTATACATGGATCTGGTCCATGGTTCATCAGAATTCAATCACATACTTAAACCCAACCTCAAAATCTAGTATATTGAGACTGATTCAAGCTTTTCAAGCTGCTGGCCAGTCTTGCTGTGCTGACTTAACATTGAAAAGGTGCATTTCAAAGCAGTTTTAAAGATACCATTGAGTGCAGACGGTGAAAATGCTTTAGAGGGTCCTCAATCGGTTTGACTAGAGGTTATTTTGGAAAGATTTCCAAGAGCCAACCTCGTTTTTGCACTTGATGATTTTTCAAGAGTTTTTCTTGAAACAAAATATATCTTATAATGAAATTGCATATGTATATTTGTACTGAATATAAAAAGTCATATCTATATAGAACAACAAGCAGAAATTTTATAGGGAATAAACCTGAGTGTAGCAAAGAAGAACAGGTCTCACTGGCAACATTACACATGACTCTTAACCATGTACACTGTTCTCCTCTCCTCGTTGCCTCTCCTTCATTTGCACTGACCCAGTAGTAGCATTAGACAGGTGAAAGCTCAACCCAGTGGCTGGTGTACGCCATTCTGTCTTACCCTCCAAACTTAATACTGCAAAGAAAGACGAATGGAGGAAAAGGGGAAACAGAGGAAGGAGGAGAGTCAACCATGCATCCAATGCATCGCTGCAGCCTTTTCTATCTCTCATCTGTGTTAACTATGATGTAAAGCCTTCTCATCCTTCCAAAAAAAAATCTACGCATGTTAAGTATCCGGTTTTTTACAGCAGTGAAGTGTCATCAGTGGACAGTTTGAACTCTCACCTGCCTACCACAGCAAACACAACACAACACGAATACTTCTTGCATATGGAGACCGTACTTCAGTAGAAACCATTCACTGTATTCTGTGAATACCTCAGCAAGCATATTACTGTTTTATTGTAAATGCTACGGATAGATAGATAAATAGACAGATAGATAGATAGATTGATAGATTGATAGATAGATAGATAGATAGATAGATAGATAGATAGATAGATAGATAGATAGATAGATAACAAAACCACAATTTTTTAATACTCAGCGAATCAGATTTGCAGAACTGACACTGTGTGAGAAGGGGAGAGTAAAAAGCTGTGAAATGATTATCAGAATTTAACATTCGTCAAACCCATATTGCTAAAGCGCACTTGTTCCTGTTCATTGTTTTATTTGTTGTGTTTTTATCGCATGCAATAAGTAAAGAAAAAAGGAAGAAGAAAAGAAAAGAACACCACCACATCATTATTTTTATCTGAGGGATGTCTCCATACCACGCGAAAAGATTTTGTATTTTCTGTTCCAATGTCAAGTTCAATAGTGTGTTCTATAGATGTACAAACTGTCTGGCTAATTCTGTTCTGTATAGTCGTGATCACAAACAGGGGTTTATCTTGTACTGTATATCTACTCACTGGACAATCATAGGTATAAGAGACTGTAAAGAAAATGATTTTTAAAAAAAATGTTGGGATGGAGAATCTGAACACTCTTGGTGCTGAGTCCTAGTCATGCTGGAGCTATGGAAGTGAGAGAAATATTTTGCAGGAGAAACTGCTGATTCAGTTAAAAATGCACATCTGGACAAGCCGTTTTGGTTCATACAGATTAAAAAAAAGTCACAGAAATTGGTTAAATGTCCACTTACAGACTCTTAAAGTCGTTGTTTTTAATTTTGACTCATTCAGAAATTTTTGGATTCCACATAACATTATTACTGGATCACAAAATACCCAAATTTGCTAACAATACTACTTACGACTACTTACAGCAAAGTATCTGACAAACCACTCAACTGCTTTAATGGCAAAAAGTATTGTTTACTGTGATTTTTCCGTACTGTACCTGGCATTAGTGCTCTTCATCCACTCTAAGACTGTTTCCCTTATTTGTAAAAGCAGGGGATGGACAAAATTTGAACAGTAAGGTTGCCATGCAGTCTCTAGTGAAGCACTTGTTTCTATGTCTCAAACCTCAATCCTCACCAGCCTGGAAAACTCAACAAAAGATGAATCTATAACCTTTTTTGATTCTCTGTTCCAAACTGTTTTCAAAGGTCTGACTGCATTTGACCTGAAGGGAAGTGTGACATTAACCACTGAAACATTTTTCGTTACGGTGTACAGTATGGAAGATCACAAAACAGGCTTTCAATTAGTGACAGAAAACAGAAAAATACAAATGCTGAAGAAATAGTGTAATTGTCTATTTAAAAGAGGCTCCATGTTAAAAACTAGCTAAGACTTAACAGATTTGAATCACTTTTGTATTTTTGTATAAACCTGTAAATATGTTTTTAAATAAAAAATGTTTCAAATTCTTTCTTTTGTAAAATAAACCAATAAAATCATAAAAAAAGGAAAAAGTTTTTTTTTCAAAGTTTACATGATTATTTCCAAGCCTTTGTATATTTTGGAGCCGTGCAACACCTTCAGTCTTGTATTTATTTTTGGGAGGGGTTACAACATTGTGAAAAATCCATTATTCTATATCCAATTCATTTGAACAGCTCATCAGGCTGCTTAGTAACTGTGCATAGAAAAAAGCCAATAAATGTGATTGCGTTCAAACGGAAAGCCTTTTGTGTGACATTTAATTATTTTTTTCTAATTAGAAACCACGTGCATTGACAGAATTTCCCCACAAGATGGCAGCGTTTATGTTGTTTTGCTTAAATCTTAATGACCATCTGATTCCTCTGAATCAACTAGTAAAATTCTTTCTCCAGGATGCAGTATGAATCAAAATCAAATCCAGATTGAAAAGAAGTTAGACAACAATAAAGCAATCAGTGTGAAAAAAGTGGGAGGGGGATAGACAATAATGGCTTAGGTTAGCGAAGCAGGCTTGAGTCAAGCCAGAATTAATAAGGGATTGGACTTGGCCCTTATTAGATGGAAGCAAAGCCTCCAAATCTTCAGTTTTGTCCAGTTTTAATCTTACATAGCAGCACAAGCAATAAAATCTATTAGCACAGCAGTGAAGAGAGGAGTTATCTCAGTTGAGTGTACAAAAACTGCAGCTGCCATGTGTGTTGCTGGGATGTGTAATTTACCTTGTAATTGGGGATCTTGGGGGTGATTTGTAACCTTGGGACCCATCAGCCGTTGTCCGATCACAAAAACCTTTAGGAGTGACTTCTCGGAGGAAGAACTTCAGCCAGGGCTTCCTGGGGTTTTATTTCTGCCAATGTTTTTTAGCCTCTATGCTCTCCACATGGACCGCCATTTCTTGACTCCAGAAAACACCAGCTGAAATGCAAAGAGGAAAATTCTCAGGCTACAAATGGAAAGCAGAACTATTTGTAAACCCACACATACAAGTCATGTCATTTGCCTTTAGATTCACATATTTCTGATGAAGATCTTTTTAAATATCTGTGAGCAGACTCGTACTAAAGTAATTCCCAGTTGATAACTCAGTCTCAATTAATTTAAAGAGGGGAAATCACGCTCGTTTTTCAGGCTTTATAGTGTTTCTCTGACGGCTTCATCGAAGCTTCACATGATGTACACCTAACAAGCATCTCTGCATTGGCTGGCCTCTGTAAAAGCCCTCATTTCTTCCTCAGTCTTTAACATTTGTAACAGCAAGTCTATTTAAGCCCCCTCAGCACTCCAGGACCCAGTAGCATTATTGAGGCCTCCTCTAGGGTGATGCTGAATCAAAGTCCAGTGTCTTGGTTAAAAATTGTGAATTATGAAACACACAATTTATCTTATCTCAAATCTTATAGTTTAAAAATTGAAATAAATAAGCAAAAAAGAACAGGAAAGTGTGTCGATGAGAGTCCCTTACAATTAGATTCTGGTTTTCCCTTTATTGTGGATCAAATCTCCTAGAGTGTTTTCAAGTCAACTAAAAAATATAACAATAGGCTGGTCTTTGATAGACCACACTACAACATGCCATGCTATGCTGCTGCTGCCTGCACTGTAAGGTAAGTCAAGCAGTTTTCTTTTTGTTTGGAAATTTTCTGCCAAAACATTTGCAATTTCAGTGAGTGAAATCTGACCTTTATCAAAGAAGCAACTCAAAGTGACTTTCGTGACACTTAAAAAAGCAACTACATTAGTTTAAATGCTTACCTGGGTCACCACTGTTGATCAAACCTGGGGAAGGAAAGACCCGGTCTTGTCTGTAGCCTGCTGGGGCGCCTTGCGTAGATGAAGCCCATAATCACTTTACGGTCTTTTCCCAAGTTTTACATGTTTCGCTAACAACGCAAAACAGTACATTACGTGCCGTAATAGGCTCCTGGCCCGCAATTTGAGTTTTGGGCGCTAAAAGGCTTCCGTACATTTGTGGACAGACTTGTTCTTTCTTAAACCTAAAAATAAATGTCGTTTCAACTATTTGTGTGAGCATTTCGGATTCTTACTTTTAGTATCAGTCTTGTTGTCTCTTTTAGACGAATTAAGTTTAAATAGGCTACTTTTAATAGACAATTTACCACAAAGCTGCTAATACAGTCACCTGAGTTAACGTTGAGTAGAATATGTTACTGAATATTTTTTAGAAATCTGGTTTTCAAAGTTAATTAACAACGTTAATCATCAGTTTTACATTAATAATTTATTAAACAAGACCGAAAACTAGTAATGAGTGTCCCAATTCTCCAATTCTCGTGCACACCGGCTAGTAAATACAGCTCTGTAGCTAACTCGTGTTTACGTTGTAAAAGTTGTTTTAAGGTAGACTATTTGTGGTTTCACTCTCTGTTTTTGTGGATGTTGACCAGACTTTTAAACTAACTTTACATTTGAGTGACCGTCGGAAACAGGAAACATCACGTTAGCGGTCTGCACGGCGGGCTAAACTTCCAGGTGCAACTTCGTAAATTGCTCGACTGTGACGTCAACTAGTAACATGAGTTCCTAGGAGGATTTTTTTCAGCTGTTTTACATCATATACTTGTGGTCAAATTTGTGACAGAAATTTTAAAGACTTATTTTTTCTGTACATCACTGTGAGGCTCATAATTCTTTGCTAAAACTAGACAAATACAGTGACTTCCTCTGCAGAGTTAAATTAACAATCATTAAATGAAAATTTTCATAGATGGCTAACAGAAATCATCATCTAGATATTCACAGCTGACATAGAGATAGACTATATAAAGTAATTCTAATCTGAAATGCCCAATTTTAGCTGCAGCAACAAAACTTTTCAACACTTATACAAGTTTGATGGTGGTAATTTCTCTTAAAGCAGGGGTCTTCTTACTAAGCACTGCCTCTATACCACACAGGAGGGAGCTGATCTCAAAATCATGTATAGCTGTTTGTTGTTTACGACATAAAGTTGATATGCTTACGCTGGACTGATAAAGCTTCTTTTGCAGCATGGTAAGGGTCCAGCTTCACGTCCAGAAAGCAACATATTTGATCCTGAAAGAATCTACAGAGTGAGTCATAATTAGCTGGTTCATCTTGAGTAGTGCCAGAGAGCTATTTGAACTGGCTGATCTTTTGAACAATGACTCCTTTGGGACTGTCACTTCCTTTAAATAAGACATCCACAATCCTTTGACTCCCATCCCCCATACTCCCCCTACAGAAACAAGCAGACACACACACAAAAAAAAAAAACTTCTCAAAAGACCACAAAAATAAAACGCAATAATACCCTGGAGTGCCCTTTTCTCCAGGCATTGTAGTTGAATTTTCACTTTATCTCCAGTTTTAGATGTGATCATTAGGAAACAGCTGGACTCGCTGGGCCAGGTGTTTTTAAACTGGAAGGCTGAATCCCTGAACAAATCACTAATAAAATAAGGGAAACAGGAGCAGAAAAAAATGTGTTACTTCTGTACAAAGCAATATTATTTACTTTTTTTCTGACTTCTTGGGAACGTTTTTATGAATTAATGAATCCTCTTTCTTTTCCTAGAGTCTAAAATAAAACAGGAAATGTGAAACTGTCAAATCTGACTCAGTCATAAGTCATACTGATAACAAAAAAAGGGGTCATGGTTCAAAAAGGCTGGAAAAAGACTGATCTCATATGACTTGTCCCACTCATGTAAGTGATGTACAGAAATGTTTAATAGTGTGAATGCATATCAAACATATTTAACAAACATTTTTGTTGAACTTACAGTAAAAAACTGCATATATATACACACGAGATGCTGCAAGCAATAGATCACAAGGCATTAAAAAATATACATAGTTGGTTATTGTGCAGTCCCTCTATGTTGTATTGATGAAAACACAGTTCTAATGATGAAAAACATCCTCTAGAAAAACAACCCCTACTAAAACCTGAGTTTCACAGTAAAGCAAGACAGTTTCAAGTATCCACTTGTTATCACTACAGGAGAGCAACAGAGTGAAATGCAGCTACAACACACATGATTTGGCTTAAAAATGATTCTGAAATGTTCAGAAAATTTTGAATTTCTGCCACCAAAAACTGATAAATACTTTAGGACGTGAATATTTACTCAGACACAACGTCTCCCAGTAGGTGATTAAATGATGGTGCACGCAAATACTATTTCAGGCAGAAAAAAACTTTGATTACACTTCAAACAAGTTGATACACTTTGTTCAGAAACAGCCTTTTGGCTTCACTTTTTACATAACAGTTTGTCCATCATACACTCACTCAGGAGCTCCTTATTGTTCTATACAGCATTGTATATTTGACCCAGATAGACACAGATGGCCTTGTCTTTACTTTAACGTAGACATTTTCAGTATTGCAGTCATTATGAGTGTGTCAAATCAAAATATACAAAGACATTATATCAGGGGTCGTACTGAGACTCTATTGTAAGTCGGAATTCCCTCTAGCGCTCAAATTAAGAGTCACTGTCACAAGAGTCACATGTACAGCCTGACAATAGAAACAGATGAATGGGTCCTCCCAAAATAAAAAAAAGGAAAATTGTGTTACTTCCATCAAATCTAGTTTGAAAATGTTTTTGAAAAATAATGCAGTGCTTTAAAACTGAGGTTATTGTGGAAAGTAACTATTTAACCTCCAATAATTTAATACAAATCTTAAACACTTCTTATGCACATAACCGAAGTACCTGTTTGTAATATACTGCTTATGACTATTGATCCCCAGCCTACATGAAAAAAAAATCACTTTCTGCATTCAGAAACCTTATTGCATTGTTAGAAATGAAGCAGTGAGATGTTCACTGACAGTACCTGAACAAACTTCCTCTATCTGAGCACATCCGGAAATTATGATGAGTGAAAAATAAAAAAGCTGGAAGGCAGCATTCATGCCGGTGTGTAAAAGGCAAAAGATAAAGGTTAGCTACATAAGGTTGACAAATTATATCCGCCATTTGTTCATCCTGACACTCAAATTCCCTATTTCCACCACCTTCCATTGAAAAAACAGTTAATTCACTTGTTATTGCCACATTCATTTGTATTTTGTCTCAACTTTTGTGGAACTGGCACAAGCACTTTATCGACTTTATTTTGCCCTTTGTTGGCAATGACAAAACCGAAGCAGGCAGGAAAGTCATTCTATCATCAAGAGTGTATTTATATAAGTGTGATGTTACATTTCATCTACATGGTTACAGTCCACAGTGCGTAGCCACAGGACTGCTAGTGTGACCCTTTCCTAAAAAGATATCTCTTCACTTTTTCCCCATTTGTGGCAACACAAAATGTGTAACCTGGAAATGTAATCTTCTGAAAGTTTATGTCCAAATCAATCGATCTGATGCTTAAGGAAGCAAACAAGAGTAAGAATTCTGTATACTGAATTTAATCAATGAACTTCAGCTATATAAGTTCCTTTGTGTATTAAATGAATGTATGTGTGCTGTAAATGTGTGCTTGGAAAAGTTGTTTCTAATCAACAAAAAAAACTAACTGGATGTTGGATTTGTATGGGATGTTTGATTAATGCCACTTTAATTTAAGAAAACTTTGTTGTCAGTTACATGTTTGTGTTTCTATTGTAAACTCCCTGCTGGTTATTAAAACCCTAAAATTCACCATAAAAAGGAAGACTTGACCTTCACTCTTTGTTTAGCTGGATTTGCTCTGCACTCCATCCCTGTGGAGCGATATCTGTCTGTCTGATAGTTCGTCTGCCTGTGAGAAGAGAGACGTCTTTCTCTACTGTTTGGTCTGTTTCAGCTTTTCGATGTGATGGCAGAGTTTGAGTGCGGGGCCCAGCTTCAGCCCCATGTACTTCATGATGACGTCACTGCGCAGCAACATCAGCGCTTTGCCGTCAATCTCCTGTGAAGAGTGGAGCGAGCAGTTAGCAGGGGGAGGATGCAGTTCACAGAGTTTGTCTCTGAACAATTCAAACATAAGGACTTGATTGAGGAGAACTGATGGATCCTGAGTATGAACATTCAGAGCTCAGAGAGAAATTACTTAACCAGATGACAGAGTGACTAAGTACAAAAGGTAGAAATTAAAGTTGTCAGAAAACACCAAAGCACTCACATGTTTCCTAAACAGGTCGACGTGCGGGCCAAGAGTGTGAGGATCAGCCTCCTGGACAAACCGTATGACTTCATCGACTGACCAGGAAGAGGCGTCACTCCCTGAGCTTTCCTTGTCCTGCTTCACATGCTCTGGGCCTGTTGTTGAACTTGCTGCTGTGAAGGTGTGAAACCAACAAATCAGACTCACACATTCATCGAATTATATCCCATCTGCTTCTGATTTTACTCATGAGTGTTTCAGTGTTAAAAATCAACATTTGTCCTTAAAACCACATTGACATGGGAAATCTTGAAAAATGTGGAAAAAAATAAGCTAATTGGTCCTTTGTAAAAGATCAATCAGACATTTCTGTTTCTTCAGATCGCCTGCTGGAGGAGAATCTACCATTTTACAGGCTAATTTTGAACACAGTATCTTGTTTGTAGCAATCAATGAAGCAAACATGAAGCTAACCTAAGCTTCAAAAGCTCAGAGAGATAAACAGGCGTTTTGTCTGAGCTGTCTGAAAACCAAGGCCTGTTACCTACAATTCACACAGAGTTTCAAACTGTTATATCTGTAGTCATTATCAGTGATGATGTGAGAATGAATGAACAGTAACAGTCACTGCGAACTTGGATGAGTAGAGTTGTTTGAGTCTAGTTTTAGACTCCTGAGCAGCACATCTACTGTGTCATAAATCTTGACAGCAGTCACAACAGAAGTCAGGGTTAGTGAGCAGTGTACAAGTACTGCTACTTCATTTATTAGTGATGATATGCAATTGCATAATGCTTAGATACCTCACTAGATACTGTTCCCTCACAATGATATCACTCCGCCTCTGTGACTGCTGTTTTTTCTTACCTTCTACTCGTCTGTGAGCACACATCGGCCCGGCTTCAGTCGGGTTGGAGCTGACACGTCTTAGGGGCGGCGGTGTGTGTGTCTGTCCAGAGTAATAAGGCCGTTCCTTCTTTGTTGCTCTGAAGTCGGACGGGCTGTGAAGGGAGCGGGTGCTGGGGGCAGGGTCCTTTTTAGAGTCATCTTTGGACAGGCCGTTCTCAGTGTGGGTTAGTGGTTCTGTCGGTGTTATGTTTGAAGATTAATTAAAAACAGGACAATAATGTGTCTTATTTTCATCATCGCAAGCTGCTTTTATTATCTGAAATGAGTCACTGGCTACCTATCTACCACTTCTGTTGTTTTAGTTGCTTCATTCACTCTTGCCCACCTGACTTGGTCCTGTTGTAGAAGCGCGTGTTGTTGGCGAAAGGGCTGAACGGCTGCGAGCTGAAGAGACTGTCGCTCTCCAGATGCTGGCACATATTCTCCAGAAACCGCAGCACAGAGGATGTACTGGAGACTGAGGGCAGCTTCACATAACGGATACCATGCTCGGACCGTACTGGAAAGGCAGAGGGAGAGAGGGGGCACACAGCACAAACAGCTTTTTATTTGCTTAAAGACACAAACACACACAAACACACAAGCTGCGTACATTCACAGCTAAAGAAAAGCAGCAGATGGTTTTGGGTTAGCACCCTCCCTTTTAAGCACCAACCCGCATTTTTTACCCACACCGCACAACACCCTCCCACCCAAGCCAAGCCTGCACAAATCCACAAATTACACCCCCCCTTCTCTCCCCATACATAACCATAGCTTTCCCAATCCGGCCCCCTGAGGGAGACCCGATCCCAGCATCCCAAACCAGGTTAGACGCACATGTCATTTCTGATTACAGACGCAGTGCTCACATCAGCTGCTGCCACAGGCACTGTCTTTTATTCCTCATCTCCTCTTTCCTACACACACAAACGCACACACACACACACATGCAGAGACACACAAAACCATGAGCTGTGCATGTGTGCTTTTACCTGACTGCTTATCCAATCCTCATGGCTTCAGACATACATTAAACATTTATCAAGCACTGCTTCTAGGAAGCCCATATTACAGGCATTGTTTAATATGTTTGAGTCTGGAGAGGAGAAGGACGGTCATGTCTTAAATGCATATATATTAAGCTGAAGCTGACCATAGAGACCTTACCATGGCATTACGCCTGCAAACATGGGAAGAGTGCGAGCTAGGCTACATCCAAATGTCAAATAATTGAGCAAGAAGTGTATTTTTATGACATCAATTTGTTTATCCTTTACATGTTCCTTCTGGGTGAATATCCTGTTGTGTTTTTTTTTACCTCTGATGACCTCTCCTCCGGTGTGGGACTGACTCTGCAGGAAGGACAGCAGCACAGAGGGCTGGTATGTACAGTCCACACAGGCCTGAACAGCCTGCTGAAGTACTGCGTTTACTGGAGCAGGACCAAAGTGGTCCGGGAGCTGCTGCACCAGTTTTCTATCCAGATGTGGGCCATAGTTTCCGTGTTTGTTCACATAAACACACACTAGAGTGACACAAAGAGAGGGTCAACATTAGTAAAGTTAAAAAGAGAGACTGAACATACAGACAGGTCTCCACATGCAGGTTTTAGACTCAGTATGTAATCCACCTGTGCAAACTACATTTGCTCCGTTGCTGTGGTTGCTGTCTGCCGAGACGTGGCTGGAGCTCAGTCTAGTCTCTGGAGGCGGCGCTGTAACTGATGGTGTCCCCAGGGATTGCCCCACTCGAGGCTTCTTCTGGATCAGAAAACAAACAGACCCTTTCTCATTAACTCTCTGTTACCTATAAAGGCTGTTGGTTAATGATTCTTTAAAAGCTTCATTTTCATTCATTTACTGCTTCACAGGAACAGAAAGTCCAGCTTCTAAACCAAAGCTCTGAATCAACACCAACCAAAACTTTCTGCCTCCTCTAAACCTTCGCCCTCTGACCTTGAATCCTCTTTACCTAAAACTTTTCTGCAAAGATACATACAACAAAAAAATGCCAGGGTCACTGGAGCACAGCATAACAGATTACAGCTCCTGTGACATCTCACCTTGCTCTTGGGCTTGGGTCCTCTCTTCTTGTGTGGTCTTGGGACCAGTGGAGCCTCAGAGCCGGTCCTGGCAGGACTCTGTGATGCTCCATTAACTGCTGCTGCCGCTGCCGCCTCTGCTGCAGCCTTTAACAAAGCTATGGTCTGGGATTTGGGACGACGACCTCGGACACCCTTGCGCACAGGGAGGGGTGGTAAGGGGTTGGGCAGTCTGTATGAGGTCTGCATGGATGAGGAAGAGTTGGACGAGGAGCGACGTATGGTGAGGGAGGAGGAGGTGGAGGATATGGGAGCAAGGAGCGCACTTGGGAGAGTAACTGAGGGGAAAGAGAGACAAAGAGAAACGGGGGAGATAAAAAATGTATGCTTATTCTTTTTTTTCAATGAGCAGAGAGCAGTTCATTTGAGACAGGAAGAGGTTGATAATGTTGCATTTGCACATTTTAAAGTAAATATCACAAAAACGAGGATTGCTCATTTGCAGAGGATCAATGTTGCCATGAATATTCAAAGACATGAAGCAGAAATTAGGAATGACTGACAACTGGAAGAGAGGAATAAAGGAATCACTGAGTCGCCCAGCAGACGAGATTTGTTTTGATTTTTTGGGGTCCTCTGAGATTGGCAGGTCCTTTGTACGAAGCCCCTCCCTCAGAAAAAAAATCGGTCAAAAGTCTGAAGTCCCTGGAGATCTGCCTGCTAGACGATTCCTTCAGACTCAATCAGCACAAAAATGGTTATTCTGGTGATAAGATTTTGCCTCTTTTAAATACATGAATTAGGCATTTGATTCAAGAGGCTGATGCTGAAAGATAAACATCATCATCACCAACGAGCACTGGCTGGAAAAAACAGTAACGGCATAGGTTCATCTTTATTTAAGAACTGAATGAAATAAAAATATCAATAATATGATCAAATAGATTTAAATAGGTGTAGGACACACAAGCAGATAAAATTGCAGCCTGTTTATTTAAATTCAAAACTAAGATTAAATACTCTAAACTACGGCAGAACATACAGTGAGGTAAATCTTAACGTCTCATTTAGATATCCACGATTTATGCAACGGAAAGTGTTTCATTATAACATTATTTCATCAACACATCTGGAGATTTATGTACAGACACCATTACACTCTATAGTAACAAGACTGATTTTGTATCAGAAAAAACAAACTGGCCATTCCATTAAGTTTAATAAAAAAAAACATATTTCAGTGTATTAAATAAATGCCATCATTAAACTGAGCCTGATATTTTATGAATCTGAACCTAAAATGAGTTTAATATCCAGTCAAGATGTTTCTGCTGTTGCTGTCGACAACAACCTTTCTGGCATGACAACTATCAAATATCATTATTTCTGAAAGCAGCATTATTACATCAGTCAGACAGTTTACACCTCATGCTCAGTACACGGATTTTTGAGTCCAGTATCCGCAGACACTCAGAGGCTCCTATACTCTCTCTAAATTACACCTTTCACTCAGGGAAAGAAATTTTATTCCAAGTTAAAAAATAAAGTTTGAAGAGAAGGGGAAGCCATAGTAACTATTCCCAGGAAATGAAGAATACAAAAGAAGCACCAATGACTCTTCTGAACTTTATTCGCAGTAAACGTGACTGAGCCTGACCCTGTGATACACAGTTATCACTGCAAGTAAGAGAAAACCAAGATGAGTCTGAGCGAAACAAAGAAAAAGAGGAAGAGAGAAAGATAAGCATCTCCTGGTTCAATACAAACATAATGCTCAGCGAAAGTAGATGTGGTGTCTCTCAAGGGGCCGGGGCTTTCAATAGAGCCCCCTCGACTGAGGCAATATGGAGACACTATGGAAGGTTTACAGTATCCTCTTGGGGTCAGCCGGGGCACCCTGAAAGCTGTTAATTGGGAAATGAGTGAGAGTGGGCGTACTACAGAGCAGGGTTTTGTTTCAAAGGGTGAACGGTCGCACACAGTGTGCTCGCAGAGGAACAGCGATACCAACCTTCACACACAGTGGCACACTTATTCATGCAGAGCAGGAAACCATAAGCCCCACAAAGGCCGATCATTTTTAGTTTGCAGGGTACCAGTCAGAATCAGCAGGTTTTAATTCACCATGGGAAAACGGAGTCGGGGGCCTTCTCTGATCTCTGATGGTTGCAGAAAAAAAAGGCTAATCCATTCGTGTCGTGACAGCTGTTACAGCAACATGTAAGCTACTGTTTCTGAACTGGTGATTAATGTCACCAACTATCAAATATTAGCTTATCCTCAAATGCATGTGCAAAATAACTTATCAGGTCTGTGCTTCTTACGACTTTGAAAGAAAATCTGCTCATGTCTGCATTTTCTCTGCACTGAGGCAGTATTGTCTGCGTTCTGTCTGTAATTCAAGCTCTACATAGAATTCATGTAATATTCGTAATAAATAAAACACTAAAACCTGTGTTTCATTTGAACCTGTAAAGCCTAAAAAAGTTCAAATACAAAGAAACTTTCATTACAGTTCAGTGTTTGGTTACAAAGATGTGAGAAGAAGCAGCTGTGAGATGTAAAAGTGGACAAAACTACCTGGTATTTAGAGGGTTAGGGTTATGATATTAATGTTGATTTGATGCCTGCAGCATTTAAAAAAAGTTGGGACAGGGGTACATTTACCACTTTATTACAAGACCAGTTGTTTGAAATGTTGTCCCACTCTCTGTTGTCCCACTCTCATTTAATGTGGGATTCTAGGTGCTCAACAGTTCAGGATCTTCTTTCTTGTGTTTTTAGAGCACCTCATGCTTTCAAGGGGTGACAAATTGGGATCATGAATAGTCCAGTTTTGCACCCAAACTCCTTGACAAGCCATGCTGTTATAAAGTTGCAGAACATGGTTAGACACTGTCTTGCCAAAATATTAAATCATATCTGGAAAAATCAAAGTTTGGGTGTCAGCTTATGTTGCTCTGTGACCTTTAACTATTGTTAAACTTTAAAAGTGTCTTCTCAGATGAGTAAGCTTCCCATAACATGCAGGTTTATGCATACCCATACCTTCACAGAGGTAGACTTTTGAACTTTTCACAGACAACAGCACAGTTTGGTCAAAATAATCCTCTGGACCATGCTTTAACATGGTTTCCTTTTCACTTGTTACAGTTGTAACCTGCATTTGTGGATGCAGTGACTAACTGTGTTTACTGTCAACAGTTTTTGGAAGTGATTTTGAGCCCATGCAGTGATTTCCACTACAGAGTCATAGCTGTTCTTACTGCTATACCACCTGAGATCATATCTATCAAGTAAGTTTGGGGGCTTTTTCCCTTTTGGAAAGCAATTTCTCCAGATTTTCTCAGCCCATTACTGATATCATGAACTGCCAATGATAAAGTTTCCAAACTCTTTGCACTAGTACACAGAGGAGCTTCCTGGAAATGTTGAACCACTAAACAGAGTGGTGAAACTCTTTTCAATTTGTTATAGTGTGACGTAATTTCTCAGCAATACTGTCCCAACCTTGAAATGTTTTGCTAGCATCCCAGCTATAGTTTTCATAAATCTGCGTTCCATTTCAATACTGAATCTATTTTCAACTAAAAAAGGGTTTGAATAATTTGCAAACTATTAAATTGTGTTTTTAATGGAAATTTTACGCATCATATGACCTTTTTCAGAATTGGCGTAGAAAAAAATGGACAATAGCTCAAAATCATGTAGGGGCCTAAACAACCTCATCACATTCAGACATTAAGCTGCAGATGATGTTTGTTTTGTTTGGAGAAGGCTGAAACAATAGGGTGATGAAAATCATTCAAATAGGATTTCGAATGATTCAGCCATTGAGCAGTAAAAAGTATCTCATTTTTGTTTCTGTTGGTTACAGCCAATACTTTTATCTATTATTGCACTGCATGCAAATCAATTTCACACAATGGTTGCCAGTAAATGTAAATGTAGTCAGAGTGCTTTCAAAAGTCTCTGATGCAGCAGCCAGGTTTGTAAAATGACATGAATCATGCTGAGACACATTTTTCATTAAGGAGTTAAAAATCACAAGAGCACAAAAGAGTTAAATATCCTGCAAATCTGTATTTTAAAGAGTCAAACCTGAGCATGCATCCCCTGCATTTAAACACAGACATATGTTTCTGATCATGACTATATAATTCCACGTCGACCCGCTGACCTGTGTGAGCCACAGCCCCAGGAAACATGTGCATGTGGGAGAACATGAGAGTGTGTGGGTGTACATGCACGCATGAGAACGGGGCTGCTGCTAAGTGTGTCTGCTGTCTGGGGGGATGGGGAGGGGCTCCACAGAGTAGCTCCTCATCTAATTACAACAACCCCCAACCACCCCTCCCCTCTGACATGCCGAGCGCTCTTACAGCAAACAGACCAATCAAACACACACATTCACAAACACATGGGCTGCTCTGCTGAGTGAATCTGAACCAGTGTGAAACTCATGAACTGCAGCTTCAGGTGTGTGTGTGTGAGAGAGAGAAAGAGAAGGAGAGAGAGAGAGAGAGAGAGAGAGAGAGAGAGAGAGAGAGAGAGAGAGAGAGAGTGCAAAAAGGGGAAGTAACTAAAACAGCCTTGAGGCACAAAGTATAAATGTAACAATGTGTGTCTGCACAACCCCGCACATTCAAACACGGACAATCACTTCTTTGTGAGTCTTGTGTGTATAATCAACTTCAAACTATACACAGACATCTAGGTCTGAAAAATATCTATGCTGATGTGTAAAATCAGAGTTAACAATGTTTGAGACCCACTAATCCTTCCCTAAACATTTTGCAAACCAATTCCTGATGCTTTACACACACAAAAAAAAAGCTATATGATGAAAACCACAATGTAAACATGCCGTGTTGTTAAGTTTTCTGCATTTGAATGGTCCCAAGTCTCTTTTAAAGTTGCAAGTCATTTCAAAAGTGCTGGTACTAAACAAAGAGAGTGAGAAACAGCCGCCTTTAATCATTTACACAGGAGGAGGAGGAGGAGGAGGAAGCTTTACACTTATGAGTGCACATGTATCATTGATTAAAAAAGTATATTCTGCTTTCAATGTCTCTTTTTTGAATATTTTATAGCAAAAAAAAAATAGCATCAAGAAATATGAGTATTAATTTGAATAATTAAAGTAATTGAAAAACTGGTTAATCAAAGAATAATGACTAAAAAACTACAACTTCCTGATATGGGGGATAAATGAATGCAAATGTGTATAATTTAAATTCATGTTGGTTTAACACATCTATGTGAAGTCTTAGTTAAGCACAGCAATGTAAAAAAGAAAAAAAGAAACAAAGACACTCTCATGAGAAATAGATTTTACGTGCCTGAATTTCAACAAACTCAATCTGACAGAACAAAAATCTTAAACTCTCCAAACAACAATAAAAACATGTTGAAGCACAATCCTCTCTTCCATAAAAATGATGTTTCTCGCAGAAAAGGCTGGAGAAAGATTTCAAACTCACCAGGAAACCACAAAGCAGAACTTGACGGCTGTAGTTTGGTCTTTCTTAGTAGTAGCAGTAGTAGTGGTTGTTGTAGTAGTTAAAGCGCCAGAGCAGCAGTCAAAGAAACTGTAGTAGTGATGTCCGCAACAATACAAGTCACAGTGTACAGTTGCTTCCTGGTTCTCTCTCTGAACTCTCTTTGAGCGGCTGTTGATTTGTTTCCTGTCTCTGTCAAGGTTTTTTCACTCCCTCCGGCTTTCTCTGAAAATTTAAAAAACTCGCCTCCCGTGCGTGTCACTCTTTTTCCGTCTTTCTCTGTCAGCTGCTGTCTCTGAGTTTCTCCCCGTTCTCTCTCTCTCTCTCTTCTTCTCCCTGCTGTAGTCCACAACAAAGCCCACGCTTTCTGCTATTGCTGATTCTGCTGCCGGTCGAAGCCTCCACACAGGTTCCCTCCCAATGAATGAACAGGAGGAGGGAGAAGGGGGGGGGGGGTGTTCAGATTTGCATAGGGGCACGGGAGGGGTGAACTCGGGGAAGGAAGAGTGGGTGGGTGTGGTGGGTGAGAGGGAGGAGGGATTCGAGCCCTTTATTCATGTTATCTGTAAGCCATATCGACAGTCTACATCAGTCACCTGCTTCTCAGTGAGCCTCTGCGAAAGGAGGGGGGAGGTAAAAGGGGAAAGGGGTTAACAGAAGGGCTGGTGGGGGATGGGAGGAGTGGTGTTTTGGGGGAAAAGGTTAAATCGGATCAGGAGAGACCAGATTGAAAAGAGGACAAACTCCTGGAGTTGGCGAACACATAAGAAAGCTCTCCCTCAACACAAACAGACCCAGGGCCGAGGAGGAGGTGCTGCCCCCTCAGTGTAACTCTAACCCACTCAGACATTACACTGATGAGAGATGGCCGGGGCCAGCGGGGCCAGGAAACAGTCACACAGTCGGATATCACCCTGACTCCAGAACAATGTGGAGCGGAGAAGCCAGCCTGCATGGGAAAGTCTCTTCAGTCAGAGACATCTTAATCTGTGTCTGAATGGACCGACAGCAGAGTTTAGGGGCCAGATTGAAGAAAGGAAACACAAATCTGTGACACATCGGCAGAGGAAAAGTTCACTAACAGGATATAAAATGTTGTATATAAATATTACTGGACAAAAATATCCCAGTTGTTCAATTTTTAAAATCTCACATATTGAATTGGATGTGAACACGGGTAAATCTTTCAGATAATGGGGATTTTTCCAATTAAAAAAAAACAAGACAGGAAACACATGTTTTATATCACTTATAAGATTTCTAAGCTAAACTCATCAAAAAAATTTCCGTACAAACTAGTATTAAAGTCCAATATGGTCAAACCTTCTACAACCTACTTGCAAGTAATATTTACCCTGATATAGAGAAGAAAGGGAGGACAAGTCAAATTATTTTGCCTTAAATAGACAAAAACAACCAGCCTCAGCCTGAATCTACTAAGGTCTACCTCATGCATTATTCACAAAGCCCTTTTCTGCATTCTGACCCAATTTACCAGCTAGGCAAGACAAAGACATATCACAGATATGGACAAAAAAACTACTGCTCAAAGTACACAAAGAAAAACAATTAGGCAACACAACTTGGCATCTTTTGTAGCTGATTACAAAGTGTGTGGTCAAAACAGAAACGATCATTTTGATGAAGCTAATTAGAAATGTTAAACATAGCAGTAATTACAGAGTCTCACCATTACTTTCACATGTACAGCTAATTATGAGCTCATTAACACCTCAACTAAGCCCGTTTTTATTCATCTACCCATTTACAAACAATGTTGTCTCCTCTATTAACGCGATCCTTTCTCCTCGCTTTTCTAATCTCCAAAGTAAAACTTTCAAACAAAGCATGTTGCTGTGATACATCAGTCGCACAGGCATAGATCAGTGACGGGGACAAAGCTCAGGCCTCTCTTTGGACCAAGCTTAAAGTCCAGTTTCAGTGGGATGTGGATGAAAAGATTCTGAATACAGCTTTGACACTCGTTTTTAAAACAGAAAACATGACTGACTGAGAAATATTGTCAAACGGCTGAGTCTCACACAGTTTAAAGTTAAACATGTGGAGAAATTCAGCAGATATGTCTCATCTGACTGGACATGACAGAACTCAATAGACAGACACCAGCCAGGTACCAAAGATCTCTGTACTCTTAACTGATACCATCCTAACACAATGATCCCTAACTGCACATTTCCTATCCAAACCTGATCTCTTTAACCTAACCTCACCTAAACTACTGTAATCAAACTTGAACGTACAAAACCCTCTAGCGCAACCTAACCTGACCACCCAGACTGCCTAAATTCAAACTAACCTAACCAGAGCGAACTTGACCATACAAAACCCTGTAGCCTGATCTAATCCTCTAGACTAACCTTATTTAAACCAACCTAACCTAATTTAACCAAACCACACCCATCTTTCCTGACTTAAAGAGAAAAAAACTGAACTTTATTTGGCATAACCAGATCTAAATCAGCTTAACTTAACCTAAACAAACCTAAATAAACATTAACTTGTCTGATCTATAACCAATAAACCTAAATAAAATTGAAACAAAATAAACTAAACGACTTAAACCTAATCAAAGTACTTAACTTAAACCAAGTGAACTATAACAAACTATTGAAATTTAATCCTACTTAAGTATTAAAACCTTTAGCCTTAACTTTCCTAAATACAAATAAACTAAACTACTGGAACTTAAATAAACTAAACTAAAACCGTGTTAACTAAAATAAACTAATCAAACTAAACTAAACAACTAAAACTTACCCAAATTTGAAACCAAGACCAAAACCAAATAAAATAAACTAATGAAACTAAACTAATGAAAGTAAATCAAACATAAAAGTTTAAAAACAAAACTACTGATGGATAACTGAACAAAACTCAAATCATATAGGCAAAAACAGAGTAGTGATTCTAAGCAAAAGTTAACTAAACTAAAGCTAATTAATCAACATCCATCCAGGAACAGTTTTGCAAAATAACCACAAAATATGAGCAACTTTTTCCTGAATAGACTTCAACTATGGTGACAATGATCTGACTGGGGTCAGTAAGGCTGCTCTCTAAGCCCTAAAATAACCTTTTACTTCTCCAACTTGTCATCAAAACAAGCAGCACTCTAAAACACTAATAACTCAGCAAATCTAATGCCAAAACCTCAGCTCCTTAAAGGGCTATTTAAGAGGGGGTCCAACAGCGAGTAGATCCTGATTGTGCCCCATTTAATAACTCACAAAATCAGGGCCAAAATAAACAGGTCTTATATAAAAAGCTAGTTCACCCCTTTTTATCATACCTGTTTTGAGATGATCCAAGCTGTTTTTAACCATGCATCTCCTAATGAGACTGTATCGGAAGCAACATTAACGTCTTTCTGTTTCTGCAATACACAAACGTTGGACTGAGGACGGGAACTTGCCTGCCTCCCCAACCTGAGGACAGAAAACATGGCTCCAACATGTAACTGCTGTCATTCATCAATAGTGAAGGGAAACCCAAACACACACACACACACACACACACACACACACACACACACACACACACACTAATCAAGAAGGCTGTTGGTCTTCGTTGTTTAAAGCCACATGTTTCCTCGCTGCTGGGCACCTTCATCAGGGCAAAGATGAGAAAACTCTTGAGTCTCAGCCAAAGTAAACTAACAGCAAACATAATGATTAATATTTATAACACCTGAGATCCTCAAAATTCAGAATAAACAGCCTCGTACCACAGCCATTAGTCAAAGTGAATGCAATGGATGACAAATATCTGAGAATCCCCCAAAGAAGCTCAACAGCTAAACCTCGAGCATGGAGCTTTAGCATGAGTGCACATCACATGGTGACATTCTCCAGTAACCACCGAGTGTAATTACTGTATAATTACATCCTGATTGATAATTAATAGCCCTGTACTGCATTCACATATTAATAATATCATGCAAGGCTCTAATTTGTGCAGACAGACGTGGAGCACTTCGTTTCAGTGTGGTTCAAAAATCTTTGAACAGCCGCGGAAAAGCTGGAGCACAGGCGTGTTTTCAGACAAAAAAAACAGGTATAAAAATCTTAACACGGATTATTTCAACACAAACATATACACTGATCAGTGATATATGTTTGTGTTGAAATAATCCGTGTTAAAATTTCAGCCACAGAAACTTTAAAAAGACCTTCTTAGTAGCACACAGTCCATCTACTCCACAAACACCTGACCCTGTGATTTTAGACATTATGAATAACTAAGTAGAAATAATAAATATTATAGCTTATAGTCTTCTTTGCTTCTTTATGTTATAAAGATGATTCATTATTAATTTAAGCCAGTTTACCAGCATACAAACACAACACACTCGTGTCTTTATATCATATCTGTTATCTTATATCATTCGAAACTTTGTCTGTACCTCTGTTGTACTATAAGTGACTGTATTCCTCTCAATGGCAAACTGCTCTGTCACATCTTTTAAAAAGACAGAGCCAATGGCAGCCCAAAGAAACAAAAATGTTCAAATGAGCCCACTAGTTAGTCAAGCATTAATGTATGAGAGAAATATCAAAACACAAACTTCATTCAAGCATCTCTGCTCAATCTCAAGGGGGAGTCAATGTGGAGGTCACAGCAGGTCACAACTCCACAAACAAAGACAGAGTTGTTCCATGGAGCAGAAAAAAGAGGTGAGAAAAATTCATTTTCAGACAGATTTTCAGATATAGGACACCCACAGCGGGGACTCTGTGCAAGAATGAATTAATGATACAGAAGAATCAACAAACATGTTTCTTAACAGTCAGTCATTTCCATCCCAGAATGACCCCTCAGCCCATTTATACCACACACAAGACCACCCCCCTCCCTCACAGATACATTAACACACACATAAAGTGTAATGGATATGCATCTGCATTTAACACTGAACTTTTGATAATGTGCAGCTGTTCTAAAGTGACATTTCATTCACCTGTACTCCACCATAATAAACACTGTGTGCTGATGAATGACAGTAAAGTTCAGCTGAGTTATTCTCATTCAGATCATCTTTGCAGTCAAACAGAAACTCTGTTCACAGCTGATCCAACTCACTTTGTAGTCTTCTGCCCTCTAGTGGTGAATAATGGATCATGTCATAGAAAGATCTGAGACTATCTGTGCATCACCAAACAAGAACAAATTCATTTAAGTTTTTGTGTAAGGAGATTTTCAACTTTTAATTTGTTTTTTCTTTCTTTTAAAAAGTCAATGAAGCTACATCCATAAATCCTGACATGCAAACAAATGTTTTATCATTACTGTTTTGCAACTTTTTAGGGTCATGTGTATTTTTTTATTTGTTGCAAACTGTTTACAACAACAATATCCTTTATTTGAAGTTTCAGGTGTAGTCATGTTACTACATATGTTTTCTCTGACCTTTTTTGATCAATGGAAACAAGGAACTTAAATATTTTTATTTGAGTTCTCATGATTACTAGCTACAACTCTGTGGAAGCTAATGGCAATCCAAAAGTTGAGAGAAAATTAACAAAGCCGGTGTGTTTAACTACCATAATATGAACCACAGTCTCAGTACACAGCCAAGCCTTTTTTCATATTTTATGTTATAAATTTACTGTTATATTAAGCAGATGCTTTTAAACAAAGCCACTTGAGACTGAGAACAACCCAAGCAAGGATGTGACTCAAACTGATTCAAGCCTAATCGGACACGTGCTGCCATGAGGACTTCAGACAATGCAATTCTTTAAAATCATTATTACTATTATATATAAAATCTTCACTATTTCATCTAATAGGGCCAATATTCAAAAACTATATAAAAAGAAAACTAAACTAGGCTGTTAGCCTACAGACAACATTTTGTAGATATTGATTCATCAAGTTATTTGATCTACAACATTATCATCTGAGAAACTTGATTGAAAATGTGACAACTATACAAATCTTTCCACCAGTGAAGACAGAAACATTTGGAGATCACACAACAAACAGGAAGTTAACAACAATGACAGCAATACTCACAGAAGTTCCCGGGTGGCTGTAAGCTGTGTTTGGTCAAAGCACACCAGCCGACAGGAAAGATGTCTCTGGAGTCGAAGGGGCACCAGTAATCAAAGGCGCCTCGCCAGCCGTCAAACATGACGAAAATCTCCTGGCCTCTGACCTCTCCTACTGTGGCCGGACAAATCAGGTAGGGGTTCTTCCTGTCCACCGCCTCCAGCTTCATACCAGGCTGGAAGTAGTTTTTGGCAGGACTGGCTGGTTCCTAAATACACAATACATAAATAATTACTATAAACCAACAGCATTAAAGCTAAATGAAGCAGGTGTTTAAGGCTTAGTGTGCACATAGTCACTCAGGAGGAAATACTGTCTCTGAGTACTAGGACTTTGAAATGAACACAGTTTATTCAATATTGATACCAAGACTGTCTTATACACTTGATACTGTGATAAATGGTGATAAACCTTTTGTTTATGGATCTGATCGTTTTTTTACATATACTTAATTGTTACACTTTTTTTTGTTCAACCTGGGAGAACTGTTCAGATTTTTTGGTATAATATAATTTTACTCAATTCTTATGTCTTTGTTTCTGTACATAAAAAGTCATATCTGTGTTTGCCTCCTTCTTTCACATGTTGTTACCTTTTTAAAAGCAGAGGCAGGAGCCATCTCTGCCCCACTCAGGGTCCGCAAGAGGAACATCGGCCATGACGAGGCATTCATCCTGAAACCTGAACATAACATAATTCATCTTAACGTCAAGATATAACAGCGTGTACACTTCCTTTAAACTGGGACAGATACACAGTGTTCTTCTGTCAAGGTCATTTTGGGAGTGCCTTTTAACAATGCAAATCAATGAGGATGTTCTCATGCCAATGTACACATGATTTGATCCATTACCGGATGTTTACAGGTCTATGATTTCTTTGGTATTTTATGAGTTTCCTCAAGGAAGCTAGTTGGTCAACTTTTCTGTTCACTGGGAAACTGTCACAGGTGCAGCTCAAGACCTTATAGCCAAAGGTAACAGGTCCACAGCTGTCAGAGCCCCCAGACTTTGCAGAAGTCTGCCAGTTAAGATAACACCTGCTCAATCAGTTTGCTGTTTTATTTAACCACCCAAGACACACCTCAACAAAAAGCTTACACTGTGATTTTTCTGATATTTAACTGGCTTTGTCTGTTTGCTTTTATTGTCAGTTGTGAAGCACTTTGCCACCTGCACTGAAAAGTGCTATACAAATGCTGCTATGTAATCTTTTCCTTGATCAATGGGGGATGGGAAAAAGGTGAATTCAACGCAAACAGGATCAAAACTGAATTCATTTTCTACAGTAAGATCTGGTGGCTCATCAGAGATGATCTTTGAATCCTTTATGGATTTAGCGGTCCCAGTTTTAACAGGTTCAGGTTGCATTATTAAGTCTTATTTGTGTAATTTGTCATGTTATGTTCTAAAAGCATTTGGATGCAGAGTTCATGCACTGCCCCACAAAAAAAAGACATCTAAGATGATGTTTAAGAGGTGTTTTGTTGCACTACCTTTAACTTTCCTTTCCCAGAACAGCACAGAAGCTCGTTCACAAAGAGACCCGGCAAAAGCTTCAAACTTCAACAGGAAAAATATTTTCTCCTGTCAAATCTTGGCAGACAGTGACAGTATAACCTCTTCTCACTCACCCAGTGGCGGCTGCAGCATGTCCCCGTTCCTCTCGCAGGTTCCTATTGGTTGGATTTCAGATGAGTCGATAAGCCTCCAGAAGTCGTTGGTGTTGTCGCTGCCATCCAGACGCAGGCGCAGTCTAATACCCATCATGCCCATCACAGTTGCAATACACACAGAGTTAGAGTTGCGAGGGTCTCGGGCCTCTAGTTTCATGCCAGCTTTGAAGTCATTGGACGGGGGGACTCTGGACTGTAAATGGACACAAAGGGTTCTTTAGTCTCTTTTAGGACTCTAGCATTACCTATGAATGTATTACCTTTTATATGCTTTAAACCCATATACACTCTACACACTGATGTGACGAAAAAGTACAGGAGGTATTATGAAACTGTCTTGCTTCAAGTCTAATACAGTTAAAACGAGGCTGGCTGGAGCGCTCAGATTGACTGACTTATCTTCATTGAAAAAGGTTGATGTAATCAAGTGGGTAAGAGTACTGTACACACTGGGATTATATGTTCATTTACAGTAAATAGAGGACAAAGCTAGCATTGTTAGAAGCTTTGTTATGTCAACAAATTCCATTAAAGTCCTGAGAGTAAAAAGAGTATTAGTAGTTTCTCAGCAGTTTCAGTCTTTCTGGGCCTGTGCAGGAACATTTGTTCCTACTGATGATGTAAAATTTCAAAACAAGCTCAAAAAAATGTCTTACAAATGTTTATTATGAGATAAAAAAAAAAATGAATGAACTGACACAGAACCTGAGACATCGTGATAATCATCGTCTACCTGTTTGAAGCAAGAAGGGGATGCTGCAATGGACGACGTTTCTCTCAAGTAATCCTCCCAGCTGAATGGTTCTAGCAACAAAATCAATACAAAGAAACCAATGATTACTGAGTGACTGTGTGAGAAAACAAAGTTAATTAATAATAGTTAAAGCCAAAGTTAGTTTATGAACCTGGTAGTTACTAATTCTGCTGAAGATACAAGGAATAACTCTCAGCTATTCTAACGCTTTAAGCAGCCCCTCACACTTTCATGATATTTTTGCACTTTTATTTAGTGCAATGTTAGTATAAAGTATTAGTTTGTTAGTTGGAAGTAGTTACTCGAACCTTACCATCTCACTACTCTTAAACTAAGGTGAGTACACAAACTAAGAAGACCTGTATATATTCATCTTGGAAATAAAATGATTGATAGATGAGAGAGAAGTACAAATTTCCCCCTTTCATGCCAAAGTTTCGAATTCAAAACAACCAATGATGATCAATCTTTCTCACAGATGTGGGTAAAATGCTAAATGACTCGCTACAATCGCTACAGCACAGCAAGTAACTTGTGACTGCTTGTGTTTATACTCCAAAGAGGTTAAGAAAAGAGGGTTATTCTGATTATTGTAAATTGCAATTAATACCCCTACAGAGGCTGAATCAAAACAGCTTTTAACTTAAAAAGCTTGAGATACAACCAACAATAAAGAGATTAACAATAAAGAGAAAAAAAGAGGCCAGAGATCAGAGCTGCCAACCATTAGATTTGTCGAGGGCAGAGCCTGCTGTGATGCTGCTGCGTCTCTCCTTCTCGTCTTTCTGATCTGAAATCAAAAGATGATTGAACGGCTCATCAGGATCTGGAAGCGACTGATACACAGACTGTAATTACTGTGAGAATGAGGGCATAAAACCTGCTATTGCAAGAGCTCGGAGACAGCTCCAAAATGAACCCCAAACACATCAATGGCAAAAATTCAACTGAGCGGGTTTTGATGGATCAAAGTGAGATATTTAGGAAACAGATTAAGGAAAACACAACGAAGAAAACCGCAATATCAGGGTGTACCTCTGTGCGGTGTTCGGCCCATGATGATTAGACTTTAAGGTGCTGCTGCAGAGGAGATGAAGTCAGGAACGGTGTTGTCTGGAGACACTGGAGAGATAAAAAAAAAACTATTAATATCACTCAAAAACGCCAGTATGCACAGACTACTCTAAACACTTCCGTTTGGGATTTTGTTCAAATTAATTTTTGATAAAGACCCTTTTTAAAATTCAGAGTGTACAAACTCGCATGCAAAATTCATGAAAACTTTTTTCCCCTAACAGAAGACTGTGTAAGACAATTTTTTAACGTTACTCCCTCTCCGAGGTCTGTAAAGTGGCACCCTGTTAGCCTGAGACTTGATTCTCAAACACTCCACTGTTTAAAAAGCACTGAGCGGTTCAGGGCTGTTATTAATGATTCAGACCTCTCAAATCATCTTGGACTTCTCAATGCTCCTATAGTAAAGAGTTAAACTCGCAAAAGCCATGGTTGGTGTCATTTAGATTAAGAACATATTAACTACTTTCTTTCTTACATCCAAAAATTGTAACTTTGAAGTATTTTGTGTTCTTCGTATATCTTCTGTCAAATGCAAAGCTCTCTGAATTTCTTCACTGCAGAAAGATGCCACTTAAATTAACATATCTTTCTCTATTTGTCATATTTCAAGTGTGGTAATAGGTTCAAATCTAGAGATGATTTTCTTCTTGTCAGTCTTCTTGCCAAATTAAAGTCTAATCAACATGTTTGTAGAGCCAAAGCCAAAGGTAATGTCTCCAAAAACCATTTAACTAAAGTGCTTCTTACGACAGACTGTACTATGATTTATTTAGGATCAGTTGTACATTTTTATCAAAGCTTTATCAATTCACAGCAGAAAACAGTCCCATAAATTCACTATGAAGTCCAGTTACAGAAACATTTACCCAAATCTACACTGCCTACCTATACAAAGAGAAAACTAACACTTTAAGAAAATAAGCAACCCATTAAGTCTCTTTGAGACTTTCCCTGCCAGTTAGAATATGTGGGATTTAAGCACAGTGCTGCAAAGAGGGCAGGGAGGCCTGCAGTGGCTAAACAGTTATGTTTAGTTCTCCCACAATTAAAGCCACCAGTACATTCTCCATTTTGCACAAGCCTGTTCAATGTAACAGCTTTAAGAGTGCAACATGTGAAAATAATGCAGAATAAGAGCAAAAATAGATGACTGAAATAAACAAATAATCAAACCATACTCCAGTAAAACACCACACTCTGCAAAATGCACGTTTGAACATGAAACAAAAAACTGTTACCACACTGTTATTGCTGAACGTCTGACCCATACACCCACAATTACAAAAACCCAGATCATAATCCAGCACTTGACAAAATCCATACATAGTGCCAGCCCAAAATTAAGAGGATAAGTAATCCAAGAGAGTGAAAAAAGAGGGAATTAAGTCCAAAAAGATCGAAGGTTTGAATCCCCCAAGAAGCCAGACAATGTCTCCTCTCTGTGTGTTCAAAGACTGGAGCATCTGCACTGTATTGTGGCTGCCCCCCTCCCTGAAGACCCCTCTGTATCTGCAGCGAATCCCATTGAGTCAAAAGACGCCATAAAGATTCCAAGCTGCCATAAAAAGCCATTAAGACGTGTGGATGTGGGACGTCTGCTGGCTGACATGAAAAGGATTCCAGCTCCAGACTGCTTCGCTGTTTGCCCTGGTCTGTCTGCCTCACTCAAGAGGGTCAGACGAAAAAAAAAAACCCCATCAGACCAGGAAGCACTCACTTTTACAACCTCCCTTAACACTGAGGCAGCCACTTATCTGGGATTAGTGTAACCTTCACGAACCTGAAGAGTGAGGAGATCTGAAACCTGACCTGAGATATGCTTTTGGGAAATGTGCTAACTTTTTATCTGACAGGAGGAGCTGTCTGAGTGTTAGAGATAGTATTTCCTTTCATGTAATAAAAAATATATAAATTAAACCAAACAATTTTTTTAATAAAAATACAAAATTCACATATAAAGCTTTGCAGTTTGTAGTATTTGATGCTCTTCTAAATCCCAAAACCACATAAATAACCAACTAATGACTTTTATAACTGTTAAACTCTTGTTTTAATGTCCGTTTTTAGACTTTTTCAATGCATGTTCTGAACCTTGGAGTGGAGTTTATTCTTGCAAAAGGATCACTACAAATAAGGTTTTAGTCTTCTGATTAATACTATAAAATGTCTAACATTGTGAAAAAAGTGCCCATCAAAAGTCCAAAAAGCTTAGATACAATAGATACATGTATTATTTTTGCTTAATATTGACGACAACTAATCATCAAAACTTTGAATTTAAGCACATGCCAATTAAAAGCAGGACCCCAGCACACTACAACTACATTGTCAGGTGTCAAGTTTGCATGACAAAATCAGACGGAGCAGCACTGCACTATATTCTTTATGAACAGTTAAATATTTTTGTGTATTTATACAGTATGTCAAAAGCCTGTTTCTATATATGCCTGTCTGTGATAAAATGATAAAAAATTTAATATTATATTGTAAATTAAAATTTAAAGTTATTTAAATGACTGTGGACTGATTATTTTGCTTTTCAATAGCAAAAAAAAAAAGGTTAAACTTCACTTAAAAGGAGTCAAAAATATACTGTGCTGTAAATTCATTCAATGCAAGAAAACAATCTTAAGTAGATGTGTAAGTGTCTAAATTGCTTATTTTTGTGACCTCCAAGACTCTGAGGTTGACATTACAAAAAAAACAAGGTCTGAGACCACATAACTCAAAGAAATTTAATCATGTTGCCAATCAGTCATTACTAATAATGCCACTTGTTGCTCTCTGCTTTACCTCTAAAATGTGAAAATGTACTGCTTTTCTTTGCTGTTTGTGTCTGTGAACTGAATATCTTTTAATGTGATGCTTTTGCAGACGAACATACAAAAATAAGAATCTACTCATTCAGAAAACGGTTGAAGAAGCAAACAAAAGTTAAGATTATGTCAAATTTGTGGGGAAAGGCAAATATACACTCAAAACTTTGCACTATTTATCAATTCACAATCTCTCATACGATAATGAAAAAAAAGTCACATGCTCAAATTCACTAGTCCAAAAAAAAAAAAAGAACAAAAATAGAAAGTTATGTTATTTCTTGGAAAAAGTGTTCCTTAAGCTTATCTTGGCATTTAAGCGTAATGAGGAATTAGTTTCCAGGATGGATGTGGATCAGTCCTCTGGTCATTTTGCTGAGGTGACACATTGTCACACACATCTAGACCAGAGAGAGACTTGTGAGAGGCCTTAAAATGTAAAACTTTGCTTATCATGAATACAGACCTCACAGCCCCCTCTGTCTCCTCAGTTTGGACTACGCACAGTACAAGGATGACATTTGAACTGCAGGCTGCGGGGTGTGTGAGCCTCTACAGGGCGTCACCTCCAGGATGGTCACTAGGTTTCATTAAACTGCTTCCACTTTCCAATATTTCTCATCAAATCTTTTTTCTTGATTCCTCTATTCAAATGAAGTTACAGTATGATGCATCTGTAAAAATGTAAACCTGCATGTGTGATTCAAATGTTTAATGCTATTTTTTTCATTTGCAGGTTTCATGTTTGGGGTTTAAAACACTAAAAGAGCAGATGAAAACATAATTTGCAGAAAAGTCTGTGACGCATTTTCATTTGCTTTATGCTCACATATAGTGGGCGGGACACTGATCAATACACAGGCTGCCCATTGTTAATGTTAGGTTTTCTCAGGCTTGCGTGATACTACAAGGCGATATGAATGAGCCGAGCCTTTTCTTAGTTGCACTGCTGGAAGCCAGTAAACATAAAGCAAAGGGAAATCTGCAGAGTTCAATGACGCTACACTGTACCAACAAGCTGTCCGCCTGCACGGCATAACACGGGATAAACACACTGCTGCCTGTCACTGCGGGGACGAGCAGCGGGGAAAACTGCTCTCTTTCACCTCAGCCCGGATAACAAACAGAGAGAGAAACCAATACTGAGAGAAATAATGAGACATGAGCCGTACCCACCGTCTGAACAGCGTATTTTGACGGGAGATTCCTCACTTTCTATCAGATGCAAGCCGCCATATTCGCTGCAGCTCCGCGCATGTCCGCCGCGCAGTGCTGTAATTCATATTTTTCCACTGGAGGTTGGGGGAAAAAAGGAAACGCAGACAGAGGGTGGAAATAATTAATTAGTCGTTTCATTAACGAAGATAATTTTCCATGTTGGGTTTGGATAATAAACTGTGTGTAGAGAGGAAACGAAATGTGAACGTGTTGTAGTGTCTGGTTTCCTCGGAATGAGGAAAAACTGCAGGTACACAGCGGTCACAGTGTGGGGCTGGCTGGTTATTAAAAGACAAATTAAAAAAGGCATTTTCTTTTTTAATTTACAGGCAGAAACAAACATTCACATAACTGAAGAAAAACTGAAAAAAGTGAAATGTGAGTATGCGTAATAAGATACGCCAGGAGACAGATAGAGTGATTGAACATTTCGTAGGACAAACCCAAATAGAAAATATTTTTGTCCTTTTAAAAGTATGACAATCGGTGTGTTGAAATGCTCCGTTATATGTGCTTCTACCTACCTGATGAAAACTCAGCCCCTTCATTTCTACAGTGGTTGAGGGAAGCCCATAGAAACTTCACCCTTACCTGGAGTCTCTTTATAGAATATGTAAAAGGTTTTCCATTTCAGTGATACATCCTGAATTGTATTGGACAATTACAACCATTTAAAAAAAAACATGCTCAAAACATCAATTTCCTGAGCTTAGGGGAAGAGGTCACTGTCTGACTATTTTTGTATTTTTGTTTTTTATATTTTTCTGTTTAATTTCCTTTTTGTTCAAGAGCCTTTGGGGGAGGGGGTTTATGTTTGGAAGCTGTATGTCTGTTCATAGAAAACTGCAAAATAAAGTCTCAAAAAAGAAAAAGAAACTGCCTGATAAAAGTGCAAGTAATCCAATCATTTAAATGATTTTAAATCAATTTGTTATACGATTGATTCTTTGACGTTTGCACATAGTTACACAGAGATATTAACTACTCAATAACCTGCTGCATATTATAATTCTTACATGTCATGATTATAGAAGGTAATTATTGGCTGACAAACTGGGCAATATTTTTTTATTTATTGGTGTTTAACTGTGCAAATTAATGCTCAAATCTGACTTATATATATATCTATATATCTATATATATATATATATATATATGTGTGTGTGTATACATACACACGTCATACATACAAACATACACATATATGTCTGTGTGTGTGTGTGTGTGTGTACCGAGAGAGAGAGAGAGAAATATTACTATAACACTGTCAAGACCATTACAGAGCAAATGAAACTTTTTTTCTCACAAATTTAGATAGTTCTTTCTCTAAAAGAAAAAAAAGTGGCATCAAATGTAGGTGAGAAAGTTTTTCTTTGGCAGTTATTGTGACCAAATGTTCCTCATTTATGGAGTAAAACTTTGCACTTACAGTGGAGTAAAATATGAAACCTTTCACACCCTATCTGAGCAAATCTTACTCTTTTCCTGCACATTGGTCACTCATTTGCCAAATACTTATGGATTAAAAAAAAAAGAAAAAGAAAACGTACATTCATATTTTTAACCAAGCCAATGTGATGAAATAGTTAACACTGACCTGCTCCTTAGGTGACTCCACTGGCTGCGTCATTCGGCTGCAAATCCACCTGAATACACAACATAAACATTCCTCACTTAGCCACAGTCGTATCATCTCGGTGGAGAATAATAAATTCGTGCAAATTAGTCCGTTATGCCGCTATTGTCGCCCAAAAATGAAGAAAGTTGTTGATGCTAGTGTGATAACGATCAGGTAGCTAATTCCGGTAACGAAGATGCTAACATCCTGAAGGCACTGTTATATCGCCAAACATGGGAAGCGATGAATATGCTGAAGAGGACGGTGAAGAAGAGCGTAAAAGACATGTTGTAAGTTACCTTAAGTTGTTGCCATGGGCTGAAATTAAAACTCTTAAGAGCGTGTGTCTTGAGCTTGCATTAGCTAACAGCTGCTAGCTAGCCGTAGCTAAATGGAGATTGCTTTGGATTTTTGTTTTGTATTTTGCGCATGCGTTCGCTCTTTTAAATATAAAGAACAAAAGCTGAGGTTGTATATTTGCTCGACCTTACATCCATTTTATACATGGCATTTATTGCTGTCAAAATGTGTATTTTATTTGCTCTCTGTTTGGAACACGGATTGTTCAGTTGCGCATTATGCTAATTATGTTCAGTCACACATGATTGGAACCAGGTGTGAGTTGAGGGCATGCAATAGATGATCATGCGGGTGTCAGGTAGAGGCCTGTGCTTTGAGATCATTTTGAGATGATTTCTGGATTCACTATTCCATTTGAGTCAGATTATTGGAATACTGATATAATGTTAATGAATAGGTGATAGTATCCATACCAGAGGAGCGCATTGGACATTGATTACTGATGATGAGGTTACACACCCTGCTCCCAATCCCTTCCTCCCCCCATGGCTTTTTTGGGGATTTTATTGAGTTTGTTCAAATTGCTCATTGCAATATTGGATTCTCAGTGATTGATGGTGATGTCAGTGGTGATTGTGTGTTTTGAAGTTCTTACCTCAGCTCCAGCTTAATCCATTCTTACCCCACCATTACAGTTCCCTGGAAACTACTGGTTTTACTGATATAAGACCTTAAACCTAGAACATTATCGCTGGGTGATTTTCACCCGACCAAACATGTTTACGGGATTTTCATTATGTCGCATTTGTCTGAGTATTATGGGTCCCTGGGTAGCTTCAGCATTGCCTTTGACATCTTTGAAGGCATATTTGTTTCCCTGATCCAAAACCTGCCTACGGGCACGTGTTCACAGGGGGATTTTCACCTGGCAATAGTGATAGAGGGTAAAGTAGGTTTGGGTGGATTTGATAGCTGCATGTAGGGAATAAGGTCAGTAAGAGTGGTCCTGGAATTTGCATGCTATCTTTATTTAGCGCAGTGGTTATGAATAACTGTCACAAAGTAGTGATTTTCAAGGGAATTCATACGGTGTTAAGAAATATTGTAGTCAGCTGGTCATTTTTACTCACTCAAAATCTGCCACATTTTGGTTCTCTCTCCTGCAACTGTTATTGTGCCAAGGACCCTGAGTCTTAACCAAGGAAGACTAACATGCCCCAGGAATGGGTGGAAAAGAAGCTAAGTTTACAGTTTATATATATATAGGAATATTTTGTTCATGAATGCCTAATTTCTGTCATTTTGTTGCATTTTTATATGGTCCCCTCATGGCACTTTTTTCTCTCCCCTTGGACATTGCAGTTAAAAATAAAACTACTGTAATTTGTTATGTATTATCCTATTTTGATGACAAGTAGTTTTTCTTGGGTATATTATTTCGGGTAAAAATTACACAGCGATAGTGATGGTGTCACAAATTTTCGCGATAGTGTTCTAGGGTTAAGCTTGCTTGTGATGAAATATTGATTTATGCTGTGGAATTAGAAATGATCTTCTACCACTAGGTGTAGGTCAGGCAAAACCTAAAGTTACCATGGGGAAACCAGAGTGGGTCATCATATATAGCTGGTGCCTATTGTAGGGTGCTGTGTCACTGTGGTAATAGCAAACGTGTGGCAGTAGCTCAGGAGGTAGAGTGGTCAGCCAATAACAGGAAGGTTGGCGGTTCAATTCCCCCCTATTCCCAGTCTGTCAGTTGTGTCCTTGGGCAAGAGACTTCACCCATCTTGCTCCCAATGTGTGTGTCCTCCACTGGTGTATGAATGTGAGTGTTGTGTGGTGGTCGGAGGGGCCATAGGCGCAAACTGGCAGCCATGTTTCCGTCAGTCTTCCCCAGGACAGATGTGACTACTAAGGTAGTTTACCACCACCAAGGTGTGACTGTGTGAGCAAAGAATGATGTATGCATCGTAAGTACTTTGAGGTCACTGACAAAAAGCGCTTTAAAAATCTGATGCATTATTTTTATTGTGCATTTGGCCTGATGCCAGGTTTATACTTATGCTTGATCTTTTTCTAAGTAAGCTAAAAAATTGAGGTGAGGCTTGTTTTCATTTTTATTTGGTCAGAGTGTTTTGAGGAGGTGTTTTTAGTGCAAGTTTCATGGTGGTTTTTTATTTTATATTCCACCAATTAATAAAAAAAGTGAAATTTATAGCTTTGGTCTGAGCCTAGTTTCAGCCAGCTAGCCAAATCCATGTAGTGGTTCTTTATCTGAGGGTCAGGTGGGTAAATTTGTCTCACTGCCTTCCCAAGACTACATCCATTTGATCTAATAATGACCAATGTAACATGTACTGATCATGAGTAATTCACTTTCTTATGATGACATTCAGGTCAAAGTACATACAGCCTTGGGGGGAAAAATGTAGTTTCTTTCTACAATGTGGCTGCAGCCTTTAGCTGCTGTACAAAGTATTTTGTAACACCTTCTTAGAGAGAAACAGTCCCATTGTCTCAGAATTCACACTGATTTCGCCAATTAGTGCAGTCATGAAGGGGAGGTGTAGGTGGAAGAGAGCGGAGACGAGCTGCAGGACGGGTTTTAATCAGTGACACAACATGGACTGACCAAAGAGGGGGGTGAACAGCAGCACTACCAAGATCTGTCTCCTGACAGCGTGAAGCCCGTGTAGTGTTTATAGATACCAGGCATGTTCAATGTTGAACAAATTACGAGCAGGATTCAGAGCCAAAGTTTTTATTCCATCACAGCTCATATGGGATGTAAAACCACTGCTGGAACGCGCAGAGACATCAGTGTTTCTATTGGCTGTGCGCAGCGTCGCTCACAAGGATGACGATTTTGCTGCTATAACCAGCTGATGCTGAGGCTATGTACACGGAGCCTCAGAAGAAGTGTTGACGGTACATGGATACCCCGTCATCGCCGTTATGCCTGCGGATTCGGTCTCATCTCCGTCCACAGATTGAGTGAAGAGGAAATCTGATCCAGTCACGACGCACAGGCCCGGGCTTTCCCCCCTTCGTCCTGCCGCTCCACATGATGTTTCATCGTCTTCCCACATCATCATCTTCATGAGCATGATGCTCTGCGCTTCACAGATTGAGCTTGAGGCGACACATCACGTTTGCAGGTAAAAGGGAGCTTTATTGGTTTGATGTTGGACGGGCTGCGGACTATTATTTCCTTATCCATTGTATGGGTTACGTGCGTTAATTACGCTTAATTATGGGGTGATGGGTAAATGCCGTGTGTGGATCTTGTTGTGCAACCCTGTCATGAACATGGTCCGTGAACAACGTTATAATGTATGCACTGGTTGCTGTGTAGGCTGAGAAACGCGTGGACAGCGGTGGAATGGTGTTGCGCTCCGCAACGCAGCGATGAGAGAGACGCAGTTTCGATGCAGAGAGAGCAGCATTACTATTCTCTCTCTCTCTCTCTCTCTCCCTCTCTCTCCTTTTCTCTGTTTCTCTCTCTCTGCCTCTGTCTCACCTCATAAACACACGCACACACATACCTCGTGCACGCAAACACACGCATCTGCCCGTTAAATTCACACTCCTAAAGTCTCTCTCATCATGGTGGTTTTATTTTTATTTTTTTACATGCAAACACCAACAGGCGTTAGTTGCAGGTTTGATGCTTCAGTCTGCTCCGTCAATATTTTCAGCACTTTCTCAGTGATGTGTCCACCTTGTTTCCTTTTACCAGCTGTCTGCCTGATGGCTGCAAGGAGAAGCAGCAGCTTATCAATTAACCCACCCTGTGCTGTACCCGTTTTTTAGGAACACTCTTTCCTCTAGCACACGAAATAATGCAGAGCTCCAGTCGCAGGCGTTAAGATGTCCTTAGAGAGCAGATCTGGTACGGATGTTATCACTCCCCAGAGCAGCACCATATTCTTAAATGACTAGCCATGGATGGCCTCAGCATCCACCTTATCACTTCTCCTGGAAAGACTTTCCTGTGTGGAGTGTACACTGCATAGGAAAACGCCCACACAGGCACATGAGCCAAATCAACAAAGTTGTTTTTCGGTGCTGAATAAATCAAGTGTTATACAAATGAAGTTGGACTGATACTGTGAGGAGCTCTGATGGTTTTAGTCCAACTAAATTCGCATTACAAAAGAGGCGTTTAGTAACTGTGGTCAGTTTTGGATGAATGACAGGAGATGTGAGCCTTTGGATGGGATTGTTCTCAGCTTTTTTGTTGGTTTTTCTTGGACAAAAATACTTTTTTTTATTTGCTGTGTGTATAAACGCAGAATATGTTTTTGAAAGTAGGGAGGAAAGCAAACTAAAAAGGTCAATCTTAGCCATGGGAGGGTTTGAGTTTTGAGAGTTTTGAATCATCATACAGAATTTAACCCCTTTCAGCATTATGAATGGGGTAGATCAGAGTTTTGCAGGTTGGTATGAAGTTGATACAAAAGCAAGTGAAGCTGAGACTGATGGTTTAGGCCAGAGCATCATCAGAGTTAAAATAAATCAACCTGAGATTGACATATATCATTAAATTTCACAGGAATCCGTCCAGGAACAGCTGCTATTGCTTATTCTTGGAAATATGTCTGTGGTTGTGAGGCACAAGCTAAGTAGGTGTAGGTCCATCATGGTCCCCCATCTTAATTTGATTTATTAGCATTTTAAATGTTTTACATGCACTTAAACACAAAAGTGAAGTTGATGCTGTTAAAATGAGAAGAGTTGTACAGCTATTTGGTCTTGAATTAAGGTAATGCATCGTTGATATCATCATAATTCAGCACAAGACTGAACCGAGTGTCATGCCAATTTATCTGGTGACAGTGTGAACACTCCCCTTCAAAACATAAATGTAAACTTGCCGATTTGCTACAGAAAAGTCAAGGAAGAGGAGGACATCATCCAAGAACTGTGAATGTCTTTTTACTGTGACAGAAACTGTGATTTCTGAACAAATGAGTAAAAGCTTTGACCAAGAAAAGTCATAGATCACTAAAGCCCCCAGGACTCTTGCTTTTGGCTCACTGAACATTTCGATCAAGTGTGATGGCAACCAGCTCCAAGTTGGCACCAAGAATATTTGCTCTAAATACTGACCAAAATGTTTATGGCAATCCATCAGAAATGTCAAGACACAGATTCACATTTTTGTCCCTCCCTGAAAGAGTCTTCGTCTGAATGTGGCGCAAAAGAAACGGTGGATCAGCGTTAAGATCAAAGAAGTTAAACTTGATGTTGATTCAACATCAAGGGAATGTACTAATGTATGGACAACATTTTTGTAACTATACCTCTGATTCTCATTCAGCCTGAAACTAAGAGCCAATCCAACTACCTCATTACACCTTTGCAGAGCAGGATTGGTGTAATAGTGCTGCCAGACATTTTACTTTCACTCTCTGGACTGTCACCCTCTCAGCTTCCTTCGGGTTGAGTGTGGCTGACAGGGATGGATGGGAAAGGATGAGAGTGTGGAAGTCATGCTTAAGTCATCCATAATTTAAATGTGTCCTCAAGGAAGTGTGCCTTCCTGTACATTTACTCGTCCTACTTAGCCACCATGTGTACCAGGAGTACTACCAGCATGCAGAGGATGATGGGAAGCTGAACCTTGGAGTGATCTTTTTCTCTTTCTCTTCTAACACCTTGTTTTTTTCTCTTTATCTCTAATCTTTTCAGGTTAAACTTCATTTGGATAGAAGTACAAGACAAACAACCTGAAGACATGAAATAAAGAGTGTGCTGAGACAACGGGAACAACTCGATCCATAAATAAAAACTGACATTTAAAGGCTGGATCAGATCTGCAGAGTGAAGGAGAAAGAAGACAAAGTGGAGCGGGAGTCAAAATGGGGTGTGTTCACAGATTTGCTACATTTCTCCTGGACGCTTCACTTCACTCCCTCAGACGCTGGCCGAAGCAGGAGTATCCTCACTAAAACAGGAGCAGCTAATTTCACCTGCAGGAGGAGCCCTCGCCCTCGGTGATGTGATGAATAAGTTTGAAGTCCTTGGCATTGTGGGAGAAGGTGGGTGGTTTTACACAGCAGATTGAACTGCATGTTTGTTGAATGTGTGTATGAACAATCGTTAACCTTCAGCTCTGATCCTTGTTTCATATTCGCTGTATTTTTATGGGGATTTGGAGCTTGAGGCGCATTGCACAATGAAAAGCTTAAATCTGCAAAATGGTTATCAGACCATATCACCAGTACGTCCCTGCAACACTTTTCACACGGTGCAGATTCAAGAGCCTGAAAGGTTGATGTTTTTCTTGGAGTAGTATGTAAGTCTTCCCTGCTGTCCTTTCACAGCATTAGTCATTTGTTTGCCTTAAATTCTCCAGCAGTGCCCTTGTCCTTTTTTATAAACCTTATCTGCAGAGAAAAGCAGACCTTTATCTGATACAGGTTTCGTATAATACACAGATCTCTATTCCTGTATTTGACTTTCATGAGTGTTTGTTTTTTTAGCTGAGAGCCCTCATGATGATGTCCCATTTCTCATTCATGCAAGCTCTAAATACCATCTCAACATTTGCAGCACTCATTCATCAGTGTTACAACAGTCATGCCATGTTTAGCACTGTGCTGGTTTTTCCTGCTCCTCGGTTTTATTCATTTTCTCATTTATTGTTATCTTTCTAGACATTTTTTAAGAATGTTACATGAGCAAAATTAAACCGTTTTCCTTAAGTAAATTTTGAACTTTAGGCTTCAAGTTTTAGTTTAATGTGTCACAGACTAAAGCTTCCCCAGGTTAACAGAAACCTACACCTAACTGTCATCAAAAAGGTCAACTCAGTGAGTTTATGCAGCAGCTTAGTGAGTCTTGATATGGCTCTTCTTACTGATTTTATTTGTGCTGAGGAATTTAGTGTTAAAGTTAATTTTCCACCAGAGCAGGTAATTTCAGCACCTGATGGTTTTTTTTTAACCTTTTTAGCAACCCTGGCTGTTACTTGACAGGCTTGAATTATCGGTATACAAGCTCTTGGTTTAGGAATGAAAAAGTAAGCACTGGTTGTTTTATTCATGGATCTCATATGTCAGACACAAAGATGGATGCAGCTTGAGGGCGGTACAACTTGGAAATATATGTGATAAGAGGTCAGGATATATAGTTTAGCCTTTAATGTAAGAGACTGCTAGTCAAGTTACATTTTGACCAGTTAGCTAGTATTACTTTATTTACTTGGGACCATAACTTGTCTGCAATTTTCCAATACTTCATCTGGCATGGTTTCAATCTGGAATCCGTCCACTCAATATTGTCACTTATTCTCACTGTACCTTTGATGCTGGTGGCTTGGTCTGCTTTTGTGGGTCATGAAGAGACATTACTTTTGATGTCTGCCTGTGTGTAAATAAAAGCTAAAAACTCCTTACAGGAGCTTTAAACGTGAACATCCTAAGAGGTTTCTGGAATGGTTTTAAAGGCTGCGATTGTATTTGAAAAGCATGCATTTGGACTGGAGTAGGGACACCTCAATTTTCAGGAGTGAATGGATCAGTCAGCCTAACTATATACATAATAATAATAATAATTATTATTATTATTATTATAATAATTGATATAATTCGTCAATGTGTAGCAACAGTATGCTTTTTTTGTTTAACTTTTCTCAATGTTTCCTCTGAGAAAAAGATCTTTGTGTACATCTTTTTATACTTATAGAGTTTGACAGACTTTAAGATTACGTTTAGATGTTTTAATCTTTGACATGTGTAATTATTCTAATACATTCTGACTAAAATTCATTCATGAAACACAAGTGTTCCACTGAAGAGCGAAACACTGGTCAGCTCCAGCACTAGTGACAGTGATGGCTTGCCCAAAAATCATATTAATGAGGATAATATTTTAAGCTTCCAATAACGCCTCATCCAGGTCTTTTACACATCAAACCATGCAACCTTCATTTCTTGCAGTCGGCTGCATCATTCCTCTCTGATTTGAGTGCATTGAACTGACGTGCATCCTTGGCTTTCTTCTAATGGAAGAGGACGGAGGTTACTGAAGTGCAGATAATTCTTCTCACGAACACTCCTCCACCTCAGAACTGGTCAGCCTCAGATGTCAAAAAGACAAACACGAAAAAATATAAATAAAGCGTTACTCTGATATTGTTGCCTTTTCATGACATACATGATAAAATGAGATTATCAGTGACAAGATTGGTTATTTCTTTATTTCTTTATACTGAACTCTAGCGCCTGTGTATGGGTCAGATTCTCCATGAAAAAAGCCAAGTCAATATTCGACACTGACCCTGAAGTGTCTATATTTAAAACTCTGCTGGTAAAGTTTGGCAGTGAAAAGTAAGTTAGCAAGCAGGAGGAACTTTTTGTTTTCTGTAGATAATTTCTTTTTACAAAATATCTTGGACTCATGGCTGACACTGGAGCAAGGTGAGCAAGTAGATGTACATTTTCTGTGGAGGTGTTGTTTTCGACAGAGAAACTGTACAACCAGGGCATAAGAAGAAAGTTAAATTACATTATTCAGATGTTAATTGAGAGCACACATCATGACACGAGAGCAGAGAGGGGTAACATTAAACTGGTTCACCTGGTCACCTTTTAAAAGCTATCTGAGAGTCATAAATGAGAGTTTACAAGCTTGGTTATCATTACATAACAGCCAATACTTCATGTAGCTACAAATCAATACATTACCTCATCACTCTGCATCTTGTAAAAAGTCTGCCTGAACAAAAAAAAGTGATATAAAACAGCCGATCTTCAATCCGTTCATGTGCTTTGGCAAGAGCTGCATCTTTACAACAGTAGGTGATGATGTACATGGGAAATGAAGTCCTCCTGAAAAAAAACATGACCAAATTTGTCAGAGGAGTTCATCAGAATCAACACCAGCACTGAATAGTGACTCCTCAAATGATCTCAGTCACTCTTTGTTCTTGCTTGTAGTCCCTCTTAGACAAGTGTCATACAGTATCCTGGATAAATGTACTTTCTTTTAATCCAGCTTTACTGTCAGTCACACTTCTTACAATGAGTTTTATAATGAATAAGGTTTTCTTGTCTGTTTGGGTTACTCGTGACTCAACCAGAACATTTTTCTTTGGATTCATAAGTGATGAATTCTGTCCAAAAAAGGACTCCAATCCTCCTGATGATCAAATGTAAACAAACACCATGGCCAAAGGAGACTATATGAATGAGTTTAAAGATAATTTATAGATTCTTGCTCCAAAGGGTAGTTTCACCATCTTAAATATAGTAAACAGATAACAGAGAGAGAATATTGAGACAACAAAAATCAAACTCTGGCAGCACTGAAATATTTAGCTTCAACTGTTCAAGTCTGACTCTTTGCCAAGCAAACCCATTTGGAGCCAGTGACATGAATTCTTAATTATAGACTAACCAAGAACATGACGTGCTCAGCAAAGACACAAACCTGCAGGGACTGAGTGTGTATGTGTATCTGTGGTGTTAGTTGTCAAAGGTTTGTGCATACGTGTGTGTTGAGTGTGTGGGAGAGTATCTTTGCTTCTGTCTCACCTATTAGCTGTTCCTCTGCTTGTTCTCACCTACTGCTCTTGTTTTCTATGAACATGTTTGTTCGAGGTTTAGGAGTTCAAAACATAATTAAGATGTCGAAACTTAACACACATCTCAGCCTCCTTATTATTGATCTTTCGTGTCTTTTTCTCTTTTTCCCTGTGCAGGAGCATATGGAGTGGTGCTTAAGTGCAGGCATAAGGTAAGACAGCTCTCCTCATTTCTGATTGGCTTATTTCTATGACAAGATTAGATTGTTGCGTTGTGATGTGAAGTCTAAGGCAGGTCTTGTTTTGTGACGTTTGGATTAAACAAAGTCTTTAGTCACCAATAGTAGACTACTTTTTATGGCATTTAATCTTTGGCAGAAACTGCGCACAAGAAAAAAAACTACACAAGGTTGTAAACCTGGTCAAACAAATACAGGCCCTTTACCCAGAGGACTTCTGCCTGTGAAACCAAAGAACAAAATGGACTCATGTTGATTATAACAACACAAAAGGAGCTGTTGTAAAAACTGGACTAGGGGTCCGATTGGCATGTCAGACACAATCTGTTTTGAGGAGCTGCCAGAAAAAAAGAGGTTTAAACTGTGTTCCTGCACAAAGACTCCCATTTATTTCAGCAGGGTGCAGTTTCTGAGCAGATGTGTCGCTCTTTCTATTATTGCCACCCTGCCAGCTACTTGTACAGTGGTTGAGCACAGCCTATGGTGGCCTTGATAGTTGTGAGGTACAGATGGACCCACTACCCGGGACCAATACACAGATTTGCACCACCCTCTTACACTGTCTTGCGCAGAGGAGTCTTTTCAATCAAGCAGAACTCCAGTGTTTCCTTTAAACGCAGGGTTACAATCTCATGAGGAAGAACAGCCTCCTCTTCACTGGTCTGCCTTGAAAAGTATTAAGCAAGCGGACTGTTATGAGGGCCTTCCTCTGGGTAAAATACTGTAACCTTCGTTGAATCAACATTATAAGTCTTCACTGACTGTGGAGCAAAGAGATTTAGAGCTCCCCCTGCTGACTGGCTGCAGCATAGGTCATAAAGCCAGCCTCCCCAACATAAACATGGGTCAAGTTATTGAATCAAAATACCCAACCAATTGAATTCAAATGGTTTCTGTGGTTGTATAAAGCTCTTATGGTGCTGTTTTTAAAGTTTCTAACTGTAGTTGTTTCGTTTTAGAAAGTTGGTTGAATGACAGCTCTGTTGAGGAATGCAGGAACAAACAACATCATCAGAGTCACTGAACTTTCCATATTGCTTCAACTCATCTGTTTTTCTGGGGACTGTACTGACCTGAGGGATCTCACACGTTTGGTAGAATCTCCTTCCTCTTCCAGCCAGGTCGTCGTGTGTTGGCTGCACAAGTACAATATGTCTGCTGTCACGGAAGCAGTCTTTTGGCCTGGTATATCATGGGAGGAAATGAAAACACATTGTCCATTCTGTCTGCACACAGGCTTGGATACACTGTCCAGAGTTTGCACACAACTCCTCACAAGCTTAAACCATGTGATACTGACCCACTCTCACACACGTTTATTTATGTCACATTGTACGCATTAATCAGAATAGCTTCTGAGAAAGGCGACTGTGTTACCTACGTGGCTCTGAGAAAACATATTTAAATTTATGCCATTAATGTGCTCGGTATGCATGAGAGGGGGGCCTGCTGGTGTGACTCATCCAGCACTTCCTACCATACGTGACTGCATGATTCCCAGCTCATGTTTTGCTGATGTATCCTCCTCTACTCGCTGATTCTCAGAGTTCATAGAGCAAAACTGTTCTCTTAACCTGTAAAGTTGTTGAGTGAATTCAAAAGAAGATTAAAAAAAGAAAACATCATAGCTCTTTTGTACGATTGTTTCACTTCAGTCTTTTGGGCTAGCCACTTTTAGATATGTAACTTGAGGGGGATCAGTGACAAACATTACGAAATAGAAGTGACAGTTGTGGGGCCCTTGCTGATGCTCAACAGTCAGTTGCAGAAAGGACTCAGTTTGACGGTCCTTTGCTGCGTTTAAATTCAGGGGCCGCACTGTCCACGGGTGCATTTAATGACCAATGGCGTCACAGCGGTGTCCAATTTCAGAGACTCCTTGAATGTGTCCTTGAGTACATTGGATGCATCTTTCTTGGCCAAACTTACACCGATATTAATTGTGCTCTGATTCAAGTGACTCTGAGTTTTAATTCAAATGTGTATTATCACTTCAACTCAACCGAGAAGCTGCCAATACGAATGTTCAAATCAGATGAGGCCTTGAATTACTTGAGTTATATTACCTTGCTCTGTCGCAGCTTTTGTGGTTGCTAGGTGACAAGAGAGCATTAGGTTACAAGAGGGTATTAGTAGAAACAGCTAATGATGTGTTAAACATGTCATCTTCCACAATAATATCTCATGTAGGATCTGTACCATAAACTCAGACTAAAACTATGTTAGCAAATGCCAGCACACATTTCTCATATAAAATAAAGGCTCTCACATTTCCAGGAAATAAAATTTAAGTAAAAGATAGTTATGACTTTAGGATGTTTTGTTTAGATCCTAACATGAGGCTGAATCCCATGAACCCCCCCAGTAATTGGTGTGCTTTGGTAGGGTGACCATACGTCCTCTTTTACCTGGAAATGTACTCTTTTTTGGAGGCTGCCTGGCTTTGTCCGGGGAAGTTTATAAAATCCTTCAAATGTCCACGGTTTTGTACGTAAGTTTCGAGTTTGTGTCACGTGGACTACCTGAGTTAGAAGCGCGTAAAAGACACTTGATCGGACCTGAAAAACTCTCAAAATTAACTTTGTGCGACTCTGTGACTCCGCCCCCACATAGTTGTGTCCTCCTTTTGTGAAGTCAGAGTATGGTCATCCTAGCTTTGGTTAATTCAACATTACAGTAACCTACCTTGAATCAGTCATCTTTCCTCAGCATTTATTAAAAATCCTTATTTGTTTGCTAGATTTCTTCATTTCCAGTTAGCAGGCTCACTGATAGAGTAGGTCAGTGTTTAAGTTCACTTTAACTGCAGAACAAAACTTATCTGCTTCTACATAGTATATGATTTTTAGTGTCTGAAAATGGTGTAAGTGGGTAGGTGCCAGCCACGCAGCCAGAGAAACCGTCCTGTGTTTTTACATTATCTATTAAGTACCGTCAAAATAAATAGGACTTGGCTTCAGTGAGGAGATGGCAAAATAAGCAAAGACTGCTTTGTCCACAGGGGGAGCCAAAATTGACACAAACCTTAAGTTCCTCACTGGAGCTTTCAGTAAGAAGGGTTATTCAAATTAAAACAATAGTATTTCATAACTGATATCATTTTTTGCTGGACTATCATAACCATAAATGCTCTTGTTTACATGTTTCCTTTCAGTCTTGTCTGCATGTATCTGCTGAATTACATTTTTTCAATCACTCTTGAAATAGTCGTGGTGTGTTGATGCCTTTAAGAGCAGTAAAGTGAGAGGTGTGAAAGTTGAGCTATTCGGGTGGTGGAAATTCATCAACATAGTCTGAATAAAACACCAAACTGATCAGTGAGAAATAAGGTTAATGGCAGATTAATGGAACTCTTATTGGTGACTGCACCCAAGCCTCATTAGTGAAGTGATGTTTAATCTGAATGAATGGAGCGGTAATTGCAGAGGTGACCCATAAATGACGACACTTCCTTTTGAATTTATTTCAGGATTTGGTATGACGCAGTTTACCTGTAAAACTCATTTGACCTTAATTGTTGTTGAAACATTTGATTAATATTTTAGGACGAACACAAGGGTGAAAAATAATCGGTTTGGTGACTCTTTGTGCCTTCATGCTTTTTATTTTTAATCAAACCTGTACCAACAGCAGCAAATACAAAACAGTACTGGAAAGCATGCCGGCAGCTCACAAATGCCAGACGGTGATCAGACAGAAAGGGTTGAACAAAAAAAAAAATTGCCCTTCATTGAAACGGACCCAGACAAATTCTGTCCAAAATAGAAAGCCAAAGGCAGGGTTTGATGAAGAGTTCAGTTTGTGTGAGTCACACTACTCCCCACTCTCTGTGCCACATTTTTACTGTCACTGTCTTTTAAGTAATTACATCAGGCAGTCCCACTTAAAAAATCACAAGAAGCAGATGACAGGCTCTGACATGACTGAAGAACACAGACTAGATATAAAGAAAACTAAATGGGAAATGCCTGAAGACAGTGGAGAGCAGTGGTGGAGCCAGGGGGGTTACTAGAGGTGGTCAAAACCAGCACTGATATTAAAGTTAGTTTTTAGGTTTGTGATTGAACAGGCTGGTAGTATCATCTTTGCACTTTCCTGTCCTTGAAAAGTTTAAATTGGCAGATTTGAATGTTGTCACTCTGTTAAATTGAAACTATATTAAACATTATAACATTATTTGAAATCTTAATATTAGAAGTTAGAGTATACAGTACAGTATGGTTGATTTGTGAGAATAACATTTCTTGATGTGGGTTTAGCCACAGATTAAAGGACTGATCCGTGTCAGTCCATCAAAACATGATTTTTATACTGCGTCATGATTTTGAAGAGTCACTTAAGTTTTATCTGAATACCCTGTGGAACAAAGTGTGTCATATTTCATATTAAACCAGTGTCTTTAAAGCTCCTGTGAGGAACTTTCTGGACACCCCCTGTGGGTGAATTAGTAATCCTTTTATCATTGCTAATTCCATGTCATCTTTGGAAAAGTTGGTGTTAACTCATCCTGAGTGTGTTTCTTTAGTGCACTTCCCCCGTTACTGAAGTGACAGGCATAAAAACTTCCAGTTTAGACATCGTGAATCTCATTATTGATGGTCTCATTTGCTTTTATACATTACAGAGATGCAGCACAGTGCATCCTAGTCTGTTTCATAGCCTATAAAAGCTCTTTACATGAGCTTTAATTACTATTTTTTTACATTAATAAACATCAACCTCAATCTACACTGCATAAATTGAAGAGTTTGTTGTAAATGTGAGATTTAACTGTGAAGACCAAGAGGGGAATAGAGTTTGCTTCTGCAGATATGTGTGTCATTTCATTCATCAGAGGAGACAAACATTAATTGAAAGAAATGTTGATGTTATTAAGTATATTAATCAAAACATTGATTCCTGTGTTATAAGGGAAGGCTCTTTAAATGAATCAACTTTAGTGAAATAGTGATAAAAACATGTATGTGTGGATGAAAGAACATGCTCTGCTTTATCTGCAACTCCCAACTTGTATATTTCATTTAAGTTTTAAATCGGTGCCTCTTTTAGCACATTTGTGAACATAAATAACATACTCATGAAAACACCTAACTCCCCATGTGGAGTGAAAGAGGGACTGAGAGTCACATCAGAGCTGTGTGGTGATGGAGAGTGTTAGAGTTGGAGAGATATATTTTAAATGTTTAATGCTGCTGCCATCCCAATGTTGCTTCTCAGAGAGATTTACATGAGGAATGAGTGAGATGTCATGTTTGGTTTCAATTTTGACTCCTGCTTTTTTTTTTCATATTGTAGAAATTTGGTATTTGGAGTAAGTTTGAAATCCCTGCATGCTTGATTCCCTGACTAATTCAGTCAGTCCGTCCTGCACTTTACAACAGATTGTGAGAAATTTAAACTAAACTTGGATGAAAACAGAGAATTTGTGCCTCCCATTTCATGTGTTCATTCATTATGAAGGACTGAGTAGGCTACTTGCTGTTTGCCCCGTGGTGGCTTTTTTCCCTATATGTGTAATTTATGCATGCTTTATATTTTTAGGCCCTACATTCGTCTCTTGACCAGGAACTTCTGTCACCGTTTCCTTCATGAAGAATTTAAACTAGCCATGAATTATAAACATTGAGACAATTTTCAAGATATGCAAATGCGTGCACTAAACAGCCATGAACAGAATGACGCGGTTTGCAGAACATGAAGGTTAAAGAGAAAGTTGCCGCTGCACAGAGGCAGATGAAGCAAAACTGAGGGACAATCAGCGTCACACCAGGCGCTAAAATGGGGACATAACTGTCAGCGAACGTGGGATTTGTTGTCTTGTTTCCCTGTTGGCACTCTGGAAGATGTCTCTCTGGTGAATGCTGCAACTGTGCAACGAATGCTTTTTATTAACACTAGATCAAAATAAATAAATACTATTAATGCTTAAAATAAAATAGGTTTCTCCTTTCTATACACTGCTGTTTCTGCAGAGGTTGTTTAACAGTTGAGATTGCTGAATGGCTGTTGTACTCGCCACTTCTTTATAAAGCATTTCAGGTGGTATCTGAGGGATTTAGTATGGTGGTAACCAAAAACAACTTTTTATTTTTTTTTAAGATAGTAATTATGCAACTTACTGAAAGATTTTTATTTGAGAATAAAATAAAAGAGTTACAGCATCAAACCTGAGATTAAAACACATAAGCCTTTGTTACTAGTGTTGTCTGTCTGTGTCACCTGCAGATGCACGTTTTTCTAACAACCATGCAGATCTTAAAAGGGGAGACTCTGGGCTCCTTAATCATGAAGATGTTATTAAAATCACTGCTGGAATCTCAGGTTGTACTAAGATTAAAATGTAGAGCCAGTTAAATGAAACCTTTAACTATTAAGCCTGGCTCTCTTAATTTTATTAGATTTAAGAAAATCTTCATTTTGTACTCATTTGGATACCACCGATAGAAGCGTGTTTTTGTCAAGCATGTCCTTTCAGCTGCACAATGTTACTAAGAAATGTTATGTCTCCAAGTGCAGGGGAGTCATGTTCACATGTAGAGCCAGAGACTTGGACCATGGCAATAAAAGCTTTTAAGCTTTGCTGCAAGAGAGCAGTTATTTTTACTTTTCTCAGCTGGAAGCAGGGCATGAAAGAAAAAGAGTGGCAGAGGGAGAGAGAGACAGGGAGGTAACGTGTGTGTGCTGGAGAGGAGTTATGTGCAAGGGGAGGTATTGAATGTGGAGACCATGCTGACGGTAAATGGGTCACCCTGTTAAGAGTCTACAGCAGACCTGTGTTTGGTGGAGGGAGTCATAGGGAATCTGTGCACTGGGCTCAGACCCAACCAGGTGACCCAGAAGAGACTTGAGCTGTGCATTGAAGTCAGAGTACATTTTAAATATGTATTCCTTTATAAATGATGTATTCAGTACAGTACGTATTTAAAGGTAAATTTAATTAGATGTGCGACTGTGTGCTTAGGTTTGTGCAATGTTCTGCCACTTTATGGAAGTGTTGTATTAGCGTATGTGGGTGTGTGTACGGAGGCTTATGTGTTATCCTGAATTTGTGTTTTTGGAGAGACAATAGCTCAACCTACACACTAGCCAGCATTTCCTGGTGCCTATACAGCATCTCTTTTCTGTGTAATAATGCTGGGGGGATATGTTAATTAAAAAACAGGCCAGTGGAAATTAATCAGGCGTCCTGTGATTAATGATTAACGGCCTTCCAGCATTACAATTTTTCTTGATTGGTTTTTGGCTACAGGTTAAACAATACAAGCTGTTCGCCAGCCAGTTTTTGTTTTTTTTAGCTCTTTGAACACCACGTGCCATTTTTGTGCCGCATGATAATTAAAAACAATGACAGTAACTTGCTAAGTGCCCGTCAGTTGTTGTTTTTTTGTTGTTGCGAAGTTTGGTCAAACTTTTCAGAATCAGAATCAGAAGGGGTTTTATTGCCATTGTCAATGAACAGGATTCCCAGATGAGGAATTTTTTACAGCGTGATGGTGCAACATTAAACAGAGAAAAATATATAAAATGCTAGAATAAAAATTAATAAGATCAGATCTGATCAGATAAAATGACAGTATTATGATAAGACAAACAAAGTCACTCTTGCCAGGACTCGCACCTGGATCTTCCACCCAAAGGATGGCTGTGTTACTTTCCACCACAAGAGTTATGTTTTGTTGTCTTTTTTTTTTTCTGTCTTCAAAATTACGCCCAATAAAAACAATGCCACCCATAGGCGGAAACAATACAGGATGGCTCTGTTTACTCACACACACATTAACACACATTAAACACACATTAAATAAAAAACTAAAGAGCACTCTTCCACTCTGCAATGGTGAGCCCAGATGCTGGACAGTACCGTATACCTCTTACTTGGGTGTGGCCAGTCGTTTCAGTCTTTGACTGACCAGACATTTTGCATACATATTGGTAATCTTCTTTGGCACGTCTTTTCTTCTGAGGCTCTCCTCTAGTCATCCGCTCCTGATCCTCCTACCCTCATTTTTATAATTACATACTTGAGTATTGTTTGGAAGAAAAACAAGAAAAAGAAGAAGAAAGAAAAAAAGGATCCAATGGCTTCAGCCTATCAATGGAAAAGGCCCATGACACCTGATTTGCATAACAATGATAACCTGTATTTAACAGACAAGTATTATATTTAAATAGAAGTGAGTGACAGCAACATCCACATTTAAATGGTATATACGGCAGCCTGTGTTGCATTTACGATGTTACATTCATTCATAGCTGATTTGAATAAAAGAGAAACATTCGAGCCTAACATCCATGTGTAATGTGACAACCAGGACATCGTGTCTTTTGCAGAAAATTAGCAAGCTTGAGGCTATTTTTAGGTGTGCTGACTTAACAGAGGCACGAAAGGTAAAACATCAGAGGTCAGAGACAGCACACATGAGCATAATCATGTTGAAGGATGCTGCCACAGTGCTCGAAATCTCGCACGTGCTGTGTAATGTTGGTATGTGTGTGTTCTAACTTGCCTGGTAAACACGGTAAATCTCCCAGTTTGCTATGCTGATAGACTTCCCCTCTCTGGAAAATGTAACTTTACGCTCAGGATTAAGAGTTTGTTAGAGTTGCAAATCCCCGGTTTCATTTTTCTGCATAGTGAAAATCTCAAAACAGACAGCATTGTATTTAAAAAACAGTCAGACAATAGTCTTATGTGAGCCTCAGCACTGGCAGCACTCACAGCATGGCTCTTGTTGACACTGAAGCTGACACTGTTGTTTGACCCTCCATAAACAAAGGGACCTTCACAGGGACAGGAGAGCAGCAGAGGATGAGGGACACTAGTCTGTATGTTATAATTCTCTCTGGCCTGTTCTGTCACCCATATCAGCCTCAGGGTCCAACATCTAGACTGAACAGACACGTTTCCTATTCAACTAAGCATGTGGGGACACAATGTCCCAACAACATTCACATCCACAAGTTTGATATCATGGATGGGATTATGCTCCTCCAGCAAATCCATGTTACTTCTACTTATCTCCCATTAAAGATGAGGTATCAGATTAACACACCTGAGCTGTCTTAATGCATGTATTAAACCCTCCCTAATTTTAGGGTGAGTGGAGTCTCAACCCTGATGTTTTCCTGCCAATGTAATGGTTAAAGTAATCGAGTAAAAAGCAGCAGTAAACAAGTTAGTCTGTACCCTGTTTTTAAAAGAACTGAGAGTCTCTGCACACAGACATTTTCTGCTACTTTATTCCAGAGACTCGAAGCACAAAAACTGAACGCTGCTTCTCCATGTTTGGTCCAGACTCTAGGGACAGAAAGCAGACCTGCACCAGATGACCTGAGCAGTCTGGATGGTTCATACTGTACTAGAAAATCACTGATGTATTTTGGATCCAAACTGTTCAGAGTTTTATAAACCTGCAGCAGGATTTTAGGATCTGTTCTCTTATGAACAAGAAGCCAGTGTTAAAAATCTTAGAACTGGACTGATGTGATCTACTTTCTTGGTTTTGGTGTGGACCTTAGCAGCATTAGATGGAGTTGTCTGAGTTTCTAGGGACTGTAGCAGTGTGGACATGTTTTTCCAGGTTCTGCTGGGATGCAAGTCCTTTAATTCTAGATATTTTCTTCCGGTGATAGTTGGCCGACTTTGGAATCATCTTTATGTGGTTTTTAAGGTTCAGGTCTGCGTCCATTACTGCACCCAGATTTCTGGCTTGGTCAGTGGTTTTAAACTGTAACGTCTGAACCAGCTGAGAGACCTTTAATCTGCCCTGTTTGGCTCCAAAAACAACTACTGTAGTTTTACCTTTAACTTGAGAAAACTCTTGCACATCCAGTCATGTATTTGCTCAAGGGCACTTATCAGCACATTAGTGCAATAACTCATTATGTCAAGGGACCAAGGGTATATCAGAATCAGAATTAGAATCAGAAATACTTGAATAATCCCCAGGGGGAAATTGCTTTTGTTACAGAACTCCAGTGCAAATACAGTAAAAGAGGAGATAAATAATAGATACAATAAAAGATAAAATAGATAAAAATAAGTAAAAATATAGAGATAAATAGATAAAATAAGTAAACTAATTAAAAATATAGAGATAACATACAAGTATTTACACTATAAACAACACAAATAGTGACATCGTATGCATGTAAAACAGTGAGCAGAGTCCAGGTAAAGACTTCTGATTTAGGGTGTCAAAGTCCCTGAGGGAGAAGTTAAAAAGTCTGATGAGCACCGGCAGGAAATATTTCCTGTGGCACTCTGTGGTGCATCCTGGAGTGAGGAGCCTTCTGCTGAAGGTGCTCCTCTGCAGGACCAGTTCACTGTGGAGAGGGTGACAGACATTGTCCAATATGGAGTGGAGCTTGGACAGCAAGCTCCACTCTCCATAAATGGAGAAAAAAAAGTAGTGGACCCACAATTGATCCCTGAGGAACACCTTGGATAAAGATGAAAACAGAAGATGGTATACTTGTAGCAAGAAAAAGAGAATAGATTGGATTGTCTCACTGCATCTGTGTAAACTAAAATAAATAAGCCATAAGTCTTTCATGAAATATAATCAAGAAGCATCAAACCCAGCGTGAATAATAATGTTTTTGCTAGCTATCATATCTGCCTTCGTAACAACTTTAATTTGACACCTGTACTGCATGTTGACAAAACTATATTATTACATTTGCTGCAGAAGATACCGGCCTCAATATGTGTTTCTGAAATCATTATAACCACTTACACTCACAGAGGCTAACTCATCCTTTAGGAGCAGACACTACAGGTTCATTACATGCATTTTTTTTTAGTCGTAACTCTGTGAACACAACTTCTGTTGCAGCTCCAAAGGGATGTGTGTGTTTCTTTGTCTGCTCAGGCCAAATATCAACAGTCTTCCTCCAGTTGTGCATGTACCTTTAACTTACATGGACAACAATAAAATTACAAACCAGGACTAAAGAAGTACAGAAAGTATTGTTGCCAATCTTTTCTTAGCTAAAGAGCAGTGGCAGTAAGACAGCTTTTGTTGCCCCAAGGATCCATCAGACATTAGATGTATTGTTGAAAATGACATCGTAATACAAGCCTGCAGTGTAGGCATGAAAAGCATGTGCCTGCGTGAATCACCTGCATCAGCCTATGTTGTGTCTACTACAGCTTTTCTATTTCTCACAAATGAATCACAACAGCAGATGCATTTTCTCTCCAAATTCCTCAGTCTCCCCTCACATTTGTCATGAGTTATATTTAGCCTCTGACACTTCTGCACTGTTCATTAATCTTAACCTTAAACCAGATATTTCTCCCTTACCAGCTTCTCAGCAGAGACCATCAACTACATTTCAAACACAGCACAGCAAGGAAAGATTTAAGCTGCTATAACTTCACTGATATCTGAGCCCTGGGACAAATGTCACTGCACAATCAGAAAGAGGCTGAAGAAGATGCATATTATTCACTATGAAGACAATATGCAGGATTTTAGTGTGCAAGTGCCCTGTTTCATAATAATTCAAATGAGAGAAGCAGCATTTCTTTTGTTCTGGCACTGACAGTAGCTTGGACACTCTGAGAGTGGGCTGGAAATGAATATCTAGTTCCTTTATTTCTCCTTTTAACCTCTTTTTCTAATCTTATTTCTTCTTTTTGATATATATTGGAGACTTTTAGGAGTCTTTCCGATAGTCGATACGCTGATTTACTTTTTTAGTCTTAACTCACCTTGTGTCTTTGTGTCTTTACAGGAAACCAATGAGTTGGTGGCCATTAAAAAGTTCAAAGACAGCGAAGGTGAGTGAGGCAGTGATGGAGAGAGAAAAGGATGGAGGGGAAGAGGAAGAGGCAAACAGCTGTTTCATGTCTGTCTCTTCTAATTCTCTTCAGAAAATGAGGAGGTCAAGGAGACGACACTTCGGGAGCTGAAAATGCTTCGGACACTGAAGCAGGACAACATCGTGGAGCTGAAAGAAGCATTTCGCCGGCGGGGGAAACTCTACCTGGTCTTTGAATATGTTGAGAGGGTCAGTATAATATTATTTACAGCTTTTTGGACAAACTCATTCTTAGATTACATCGCCGGTCTGGTCTATCTTCTCTCAGGATGCTGAGACTGCTCCGTTAAGCCTAAAAAAAAAAAAAAAGCATCACCATGGCAACATATGAACTGTGCTGCTGGTGAATAATGGTATTCCCCACTGTGTTGCCAGGGTTTTCAGCCAAGTGTTTATTTCATGACTGATTTTTTTCATACTGTACTCTAGTCATCAAAGCGCGGTGTCTCCTTTCACTCTCTGTCAGGGTTTGAAAAAGAACACGAGCAGGGAGGAGTCCCCACTGAAAGAGGGAAGATGGAGGAAAGTTTGATTGTTTTAAGATGCAGTGATGACCAATGTGTTGTTTCCGTTTGCAGAACATGCTGGAGCTTTTAGAGGAGCTACCCAACGGTGCGCCACCTGATAAAGTCCGCAGCTACATCTACCAGCTCATCAAAGCCATCAACTGGTGCCACAAGAACGAGATCGTACACAGAGGTGAAGATCTTCATATCTATATCTTTTTCTCTACAGATTACACTTTCAGAAAATAAACCAGCCACCGGGGCACTAGTGGAGTGGATTATCTAGGCAGAATTTGACATGTTGTTAAAGTTCAGGGAACAATCTCTACAGAGATTATTAAACAATTTCAGCGATCAATGATTGGTGGAGTTTTGGTGTTAAGGGCCTTTCTTGCACTCACCTATCCTATCATACTAGCCTAGAAAATGCCCCTTGGTGTAAAACTAAAGATTCTGAAAAAAAATATTTTATTTCAAAGATTCTGAAAACAGCACAAATGCTGAATCTCCCTTCGATACAATAGCAAAACATTCATTGACAAAATTGTCCAAAACGATGCGAATAGCTTCACTTGGGCCTCACCATTCTGAAATACATATGCCAGTTATTTACATATTATACTTCATTGATATTGCTGTATCAGGTATTGCAACTTAAAAGTGATTCATTTGTATAAAGGGAGAAATAATACTGACATAGGCTTAAATAAAAATATGGCAGGGCAGTAGATTTTTTGTTGTGATCCGGTGACACATGCCAGTCAGTGGAGTCATTTGCATACTCAGGTACACTTGGACACAAAAACGCTGTATGAGCCATTTTATATTATTTTGGGGGTTTTATTTTGTTACTCGCACAATCACCACAAGGGGCACTTCGGGTGAATGGGCAGGTAAATGCTTCAAAGGGACACAGGTGAAGCAGTGATGTGGGGAACGGGAAGAGCAAAGGGGTTTTACCGCTAAACTCCGACACCACTCTCACCCTCATCACGAACATCACCATTGTAGTAAGTTGGACGTATCTGTCTTTTTTTGTTTGTTTTTCATTAAGTCAGTAAATGGCAAAAATATAACTCAACAACAACCTTGGATTGGACATTGAATTGTACTAGAAGCGGGTCAAAAACATCTCACTCCCGCACCCAGACAGTGACTAAAATTCAGGTCAGCATAGTCACTACAAACACTCATGTGCAGGAAAATTTCCACTGAATAAGGTTGAAAAAGTCAAACGGTGAATGCCTGGTGCTACTGTTCAGTTCATTCTAGATCATACAATAATGTAGACGGATTTGATGACAAGGTTTTGGATTAGAAATTGACACGTATCTTTAAAATGACTGCCACAGCTGTGCTTCAACTCCACATTTTTTCACAGTTTAATGAAAAGGAGGGTCTAAAAGAGTCAACACTTGACTGAATTACTAGTTCAAGGCATGAAATTATGCATCTTTACACCTTCTCTATATTCATACTGAAAACACATCTTAGAGCTCTTAACAAGGTAATTTCATTTCCATCTTAAAGAAGAGTAAGGAGATGTTGAAGGAGAGGAAAGAGAGGCTCAGAGGGGATTTTTGGTAATAACTGTACTCCCAACAACACTCATATCCTGCACATCTGTTTGTCAAGACACAGAGAGCCTTGTTTTTATTTATTGTGTGTTTCTACATAGTAATTTGAATATATAATGGAAACATAAAGCTGTTACGTCTTTTTGTCTGTTTAAGATATCAAGCCAGAGAACCTCCTCATCAGCTCAGAGGACGTCCTCAAGCTCTGCGACTTTGGTGAGTCTTCTCTCGCTCTGCGGCATCAATATTGACACGAGAGATTTACACGTGAAGCGTGATAAAACTTAACAGTCTCTGCACATTTGCCTCATCAAATAAAGGAAACTTCATAAAATCCATCTATGAAATAAACCTAATCAGCTTGCAGCCATTTATTAGATGTTCTGCTATAAGTGCAGATCCATCATAATGATGAACCTCCTGGGACATCTACAGGAACTGTATGTTTTTTGCGCTCAGTTTACCTCGAAAAACTCTGCCATGAATGTGTCAATGTCTCAGAGGGATTTTGCACCTGTAAAGCTGCCAGCCAGTCCTCTAAAGTGTCCTTCAGTGTTTGTTTTCACAACCAGTCAGTCAAATGTATATTTCACAAAGTTTCCCAGGTGTGAATTCGCCATTTGAAGGATTCTTTGCGAATCACACGGTCATTTAGCTTTGCATAATTGGCTAATTCAGCCCTGCTGAGTCAGCTGGGGTGAGATTTGTTTGTTATTCACTGTTGGAGCTGGCATTCTGTTTATTGTGATTTTTTATGCTTTAAACGGACTCTCTGTTCAGCAGTTATCTAAAGCAGGGTCTCAGCCCGCCTGTAGTGACATAACTAATTAGAGCCTGGACACATGAAACACTGAGCATGTTGTTAGTGAAGCTGTCCAAATAATTTGAGTGCTGATGGTACTTATTTCTGACTAGGATGTTATTTATATCTCCACGTGGAAGACTCTAAGTTGTCTGCTTATTATGACAGACTGCTGAATGTCTAAAATACACAGTGAGCTCGCTGTGATTTATTTGTTTTCATGTTACTCTGGCTCAGGTTTTGCTCGTAACCTGTCTGAAGGAACAGATGCCAACTACACAGAGTATGTGGCTACACGATGGTACCGCTCGCCGGAGCTGCTGCTGGGGTGAGTCTGTGTTTGTGTGTGTTTGTGTGTAGGAGACTGAGGAATGAGAAACAAGAACAGAGAGAAACAGACCTCATTCTGTTGCTTTTTGCAGATCATCCTCAGCATTTCTTTATTATTCTATTATCTCAGAGCACCAAAAGGATGGAGATCTTCCATGAAATTGTTTCATATCCATCGTTTTTTCCCTCAAATAGCAATTCTGGTACCTAATTTCAGGAGATTAGCCAATACAGGACATCATTGCAGTATTCCCTCTGTTCCCAAACCTCTCTAACTCACTGCAAAACCTTACCAGGTTTGTCTTTTTGAGTCAGGAATTACTGATTCACTAAAAACTAACATCGTCAGGGAAAGAATCTTACGGCCCCGCGCCCTGGCGACCATCCATTTTCTGGATACACTGTTACAATATCAGCTGACTGCATGCATGCAGTTTTCTCAGACTGTCTTCATTCCCACTGTCTCCTATTATTTCTATTCTAGGTTCTTTGATTCGAAGAGGACAGAGAGCAGTAGTCTGAGACAGATAGTTCGGGCTCCTGCAAGACAGCCTTGCTTACAACCTCAGGGTTATGAGGCTGACCCTGACCTCACCAATACAGAAGTGCAAACGTGCAGTTCCTCAAAGGCCCACTTGAGGCTGTACAAAAAGCTCCCTGTAGGGACCGTGTTAAAATTCCCATTTTTACAGCAGAACTGAACATGTTTACATCCTGGTGCAAAAATATAATTGTGGGCGCATTGTAGCTTTTTTTGAGGAGGTTTAAGGTGCACTGCATGCTCCAGCATTTGTCATCATTGAGCTTCAAAACATCTCTTCAGAAATAAAATGTTTACAGCCTGATCTGACATAAATGAACTAAATTACCAGGAAAAACATCAACTTTCTTAATTAGACAAGCTGAATGAAAGGCTGAGCTGGGTGTGAAATGCTTCCTATTTGTGTAGAATACAGTTATAATGTCAGGATGTCTCTGTTTCCCCTTCAACAGTACAGAGACATGCAGGTGGGTTAATTAGCGACCCTAAAATAGCTTGTATTGGTGTGAATGTGAGAATGCATGGTTGTCAGTGGCAGTGTGTCAGCCCTCTTATTGACCCTCCTCTCGCCCACTGTCAGTCGAGATTGGCTGCAACTCCCTGACACCCTCAAGGATAACCCTGTTTAGCTTAAGGAGAGATGAATGATAGAAAAAGACGAAGAAGTCATGGCTTATACCTGATATGTTCCAGAAGCTACTAATCAGATACAGATGTTTACACTGATCAGGTATAGCAGATTGGTGTGCCATGAGCTTGTGATCGAGTAAATTGTGTGACAAAATAAAGTTGAGCTACATATTCATAACAGTGGGTAATTTTGCGGTTGATCCTCAGTGGGAGCGCAGGTTGTGGAGCATAAGAAGTGCAAAAATATGACTAATATGACATTGTTTGCACCTCATCAGTTTACCTCCTGACAGCCTTTGAGGCTCATGCTAAAGGTAATTTGTACAGTTTATTGATATGACCAGAGGAGATAAATAGCAAAGAAAGAAAAGCAAAAAATGTTGCTAATTGGTCTTTAACCATTAAAAAGGACCCAGGTAGTTAGTCCAGTTATGATGAGCATATGATCTCTGTGAAGTCATGTGAGCCTGACACATGAATCCAAGCTAAGGGAAGATACTTAATTTTACAGGAAAGCCTTAAAGATTTGAACTATTTGATTTATATACCAAATTGTGTACACTCACTGCGGCTCACTGCGGTTGGTTTATTTCTCTTTGATGTAAAATAATGTACAAAATATTAACTTTACTCTATCTTTATGCGATGTCATTAAATATCTGTTTCTTCTGATTACTAGTTACAAACCCCAAATAGTACAAACAACTTTTTCTTTTTTTTTTTTCTGCACTCTGTGGCTTTTCTTCAAGTCAGTCGTGACGCAAGCCTGAGGGTGGGGACATTTGGCAACTCAACCAGGAAGTCCTCTGAAGGGTAGTGTGTCACATGTGACTGCATCAGGCTGAGCGCGCTTAAGCGCACTGCCATTATGTGGACTGGGGTACCCTGGGTGAGATGGTCCGTCGGGCTCGCATCACGACTGACTTGAAGAAAAGCTGCATTTATTTTTTAATTGTCCGACCTTGCACAGACACAAAATAGTAGATACATACAAGCACAGATATTCCCACAAAATTCATCCAATGATTGTTTTGTATGAAGGAGTATGAGGGCCTTATTGAGAATTTTTTTTCGAGATTTAAGTCGTGAATTTACACGAATAAAGTCATGAATTTATGAGAATAGTCGTAGCTTGTTATTTCAGAGGAGAGTTGTTAAAATTAGGGCCATGAAGCATTTAAAGGAACTGTGCTTCAGTATAGGTTTCACAAACAAGAAGATACTTCATTCTTTGGCACATCAGCATCACATTGTCACAAGTATAAAGACTTAAAAAAGAATATATGAGAAAGACGTCTTTTCCACAGGGAAAGAAAAACAGGTGTACTTGAAAGAAATCGCTGCTTTTGTGGAGGCAGAAATTAATATGCTGAGGATATATCCGTTTATGCAGCCATAAATATCCGTGAATTACATTGAGCTTTAGTTTATGATATGAATCCATATGCCATAATAAGGCGTTGGTGTCCATGCAGGTGTAGGTTACCACTGGTGTCAGAGACGTGGTGCTCGTCGGAGTTCGACTCCCTCTGGATCACAAATGTTGATCATCATCAGTTGGATTGTTTCTTCAGAAACCACAAAAACTCTCTGAATGACCTGCTGATACATCCACCGATAACCCTGCAGTTGACCAGCTTCAGTCATTTCCCCGTCCACAAAAGCAGCTTTATGACTTTATTTACTTTATGACTTGATTCTCCTAAATTTATAACTTTAATCTCTAAATCTTAAAAAAAAAAAAAAAAAAAAAAAAAAAACTCAATGTTGTCCTGATTCTCTGCTGTAGTTTTGTCAGCTTTCTTATTTCTAATGATTTTGATAGTTGAAGCAGAGCGGATCAGTTCGTCTCTAAATACTATAATGTTTGGTTTACAGATTTTAGTGAGTTCAGAGATCATGCGCTCATGCAGCCTGAGCTGACTGTCTGCTGTTTTTGGATTTCTTGTATTTTCTTTGAAGACGCGCTGTGTCTCCAAGCGAGTCCAGCCTCTCACCCGAAATGCGCAGCTGTGCAGCGGCACACAAAGAATTCTGGAATACCAACGGCACAAAAGCGTGCATAAATGCACGCTTGAAAATGGGGCGGCAGCAGTGTGATTTTGAGACCGAATTTGAAGTGCGCTCAGCATTCCGTGCCAAATGGGACACCGTTCGTGCCGCGTGATGACCTCACGCACGCTTCAAATGCGCCATTCCACAGTGCGGTCTCTGAAATGAGACACAGACAGGGTACTTAAGTCTACATAACGGCAGATAACGGCAGTGCGCTCAGCTAAGCGCGCTTATCCTGATGCAGTCTCTGAAATGAGACACAGCCCCTGTCTCCTGCTTCCCCTCTCGTGGCCCCTGCTGTGACCTGAGATGGATTTCAGGCCTCTCCAGACCTCCCTTGCGTTGTTCTGTTGCAGAAAGGTTTTCCATCCTGGTCTTGTAGCTGGCCTTCCTTTCTTTGATCTTCTTCGTCAGCTCCTTCTGCACCCTCCTCAGCTCCTCCTTGTCCCCAGATTTAAAGACCCTCCTCTTCTCCTTCAGGGGGGCTTTAAGTTCAGGGGTCACCCAAGGTTTGCTGTTGGAGAAACACTGTACTTTCCTGATGGGTACGGTGTTCTCAACACAGAGGTTTATATAGTCCGTGATACAATCTGTCATGGTGTCGATGTCATCACCATGTGTGGCCACACAGTACATCCCAGTCTGTGGTCTCAAAACAGTCCTGCAGCGCCTCAGTGGCCTCCTCAGACCACCTCTTAACATACCTGATGGTGGGGGGTTGTTTCTTCACCATAGGGGGTATGTAAATGGGCTGCAGTCTCACCAGGTTGTGATCTGAGCAGCCCAGCGGGGGGAGGGGGGAAGAGGTGTATGCATCCTTGGTGTTTGCATACAGTAAGTCCAAAGTTTTATTGTCTCTTGTTGGGCAATTCACATACTGGCTGAAGGTAGGGAGAGTGGAGGAGAGCGATGCATGATTAAAGTCTCCAGAGATGATGATCAGAGACTGAGGGTGTGATGTCTGCAGTTTGGACACTTCACTATGGAGGAGTTCACAGGCTGCAGCAGCATCAGCCGAGGGGGGATGTAAACAGTTAACGCGATTACGTGCGAAAAGTCCCTCGGCAGGTAATATGGCCGCAAACTTGCAGCCAGCAGCTCAATGTCCTTAGAGCAGCGCTGCTCTTTAACACTGATGTGCCCAGTATTACACCATCTCTCATTCACATACACCGCTATCCCGCTTCCTTTCTTCTTACCACTCTCCCTCACGCTCCGGTCTGCTCTGACGAAATGAAATTTGTCCAAAGTTACGAGCGAGTCCGGAGTGAGTTCGTTCAGCCATGACTCCGTGAACATCATGAGGCTGCACTCCCGGTACTCCCACTGCAGCCGAGTCAGCGCTGTGAGCCCTTCCATCTTGTTGGGGAGAGACCTCACGTTTCCCATGACAATGGACAGGACAGTTGGTTTATAACGTCTACGCTTCGCCCAATGCTGAACTCCGGCTCTTCATCCTCTGCTGCGGAGCTTGGCGGTGATGTCTGGTCTCTCCCACGAAGGTGGCCGGGCTTGGCGCAGCGCCAACAGCTGTTCAAGGCTGTAAACAATAGAGCTGTTGAACGGGTTACGAGACGCGGACTTAAAAACTCCAAAAATTAGAAGAAAACAAAGTGCTAGAGTCATGAAATGCACATCCATGGTTGGAACATGCAAAACACAACACTGCTAATTGAAAAAAAAAAAGACAAATAATGTGCAAAAAACAACAATAAAATGGCAAAAACGTAAACACTGTGAGTAGCTGCTGTGACTTGCTACCACTCTCAGGGTGCTCAGTCACTTACTTATTCACACACACTTCACACACTTGCCTTCATATGGGGTCCTCTGCTTGATTCAGTATAATTCGCTGCACCTCTATCCTTAGTTAAGTACTTTTCTGATATTTTAATCCATTTGCCACAAAGAGCTTTTGACTTTCTGCTTATTAATTTAGCCATCTGTGTCTTTTAAAAAGTGAAATGTGTTGTTCAAAAGAACGGTGGTGTTGGTATTTCACATCATGGCAGCAGCAGGATGCAGCAAGATTCAGCGGCCTAACTATGGTGTGCCTAAAGGGACAAAATAGCATCATTCAAAAAATAGCAGCTTAATTTCAGACTTTGATTGCATCATGCCTGATGTATCAAAAGTTATGACTTTAATCAAAAGTTATATAATATTTGGAATCATGATCGCAACAGACATTATGTGATTTCATCCTCATTGTTTTAATTCAGATCTATGAAACAATATTTCACCTACCACACCATTAACCACCTTACCCAGATATCAAATCCCTGTCTGATTGATATACCAAAGTGTGTACAGTTTTGGCTCATGCCATCAACACCTTTGTGGCCTCTGGTGTCATCATCAGCGCTACTCCTTGGGTGTGGTCATGGCCCAGGTCTTCATGGCCAGAGTAGATGATGGTCTCTCCTGAAGTCAGTCTGGTTTGGCCACTTCCGTTGCATCGTGATTCGCTTAAACCAAGGAGTGCGATATTATATCTCCTCATTTCGCTTGCCACTTGGGCTGATTTGCTGCTCTCATACAAGGTTCTGATGTTCCAGGTTCTATCCTGGTTTTTGCCTTCATCTTCAGTAGATTCCTCGGTGAGCACGTCATGGGCTCTTCTACAGAGGAATCTCTCTGACTAGGCTCTTGCTGTAGTAGTGTGTTTCCGGTTTCTGTAGCATATGCAATTTTTTACAAGTTGGAGTTGCTAGCCCCAAGCCCAACTTTCCACCATTTCTGGCTTCAGGTGTATGTTGGAGTTGGTTTGTTAGTCCCCTTCCCCTAACCTTTTGTCCTCCAGGCAATGGATTACAGTCTCATACCACGTGAGACCAGACAGGTTCGGGGTCGTGAACAAGCTGTCCCGGCACGTCAAGCCCAACCAACTCCTGCTGCTGTGTAGTGAAAGCTGTAGTCGAGGCACGCATTTCCTACCAGAAGCACGAGACAGTTTTTATTTTTTATTTTTATTATTATTATTATTTGTAATGCTATGCGCCAATTAACCTGCTCATGCCGGTTTTTTGGCCACGTGGGAGGAAACCGGAGCTCCCGGAGAAAACCCACACAGACAGGGGGAGAACATGCGAGTCTGATCTCTGTGAGGCCATCGTGCTAACCACTAGGCCACCGTGTCGTCCGAAAGATCTGAGAGAGTTGCAACAGCACAGCTACCCACCTGGAGGACCCCACATGTGAAGCGAAGCCTAAAGCCAGAAAGCATGTTCCTCACGTTCTGTCAGCGCTGCGCTCCGTCCGAGGCCAACAGCACACGCCACGGCCCACCAGCAGCGTAGCAGCAGCGCATCACCAGCCCTAGGCGGCTGCTCCACTGCTGCCACGCTGCCAGTGAGCGACGGTGCATGCTGTCGGCCCGAGGTGGAGCACAGCGCCGACAGAACGCGAGGAACATAGGTCCGGTGGGTTTTTGGCGTCAGGCCCCACTCCACGTATGAGATCCTCCAGGCGAGGCACCGCAAAAACTCTCCCAGAGAGATTCAGTCGGTGGCATGCACAGTTGCAGTGCAGCGACAGAGCTTCTTCCGCAGCCAGCGACCGAATCAGACCAGACAGCTTCCACCTTTCTTCTTCCTCTTCTTCTTCTCCTCCTTCTGTGTCTTCTCATCTGGAGCTGGGTCACCTGAGGAGACGGTCCTGTCTACTGAGGTCTTCTCTTCAGTGTCACTGTCCTCTGAGGTCTTCTCTTCAGTGTCACTGTCCTCTGAGGTCTTCTCTTCAGTGTCACTGTCCTCTGAGAAATATGGGGGAAGACGTAGCTCCACAAGTTCGTCTTCTGTGTCTTCTTCCAGTTTCAGGCAGCGTTTGGGGGGGAACAGGTTTAACCTGGATCAATAAGGGTGTCTGTGGGGTCTGTTTATTCAAGCCACTTCTGCTGCTGCTGGGGTTCTCTTCAGTGTCACTGTCCTCTGAGAAATATGGGGAAAGACGAGATCTCTTTTCTAGCTCCACAAGTTCTTCTTCTGAGTCTTCTTCCAGTTTCAGGCAGCGTTAAGGGGGAGCAGGTTTAACCTGGATCAATAAGGGTGTCTGTGGAGTCTGTTCATTCAAGTCACTTCCGCTGCTGCTGAGGTTGGAGCTTTGCTTGAAGTTTCCTCTGGTGATGAACGGATGGGCAAGGACTTGGCTCGGGGTGATCCTTTTGCTGGGATCCATCTGAAGCATGGCCTTCAAAAGGTTGATGCACGCCTTCTTCTCATCATTGTCCTCGTTAGCAAGGTGGGTTAGTTTTTCCAGCTGGTCCAGGTTTCTGAAATCATAGCACCTTGTGTCTTTAGGTGCACTTCCACCAAAATACTCCTCAGGGGTCTTCAGCCTCCATTGGTCAGACGGGGTCTTTTTGCAATATAATGTGATAAAAATCCCACCATCTATATTGTCTGGAAGAGCACCGAGGAGCTCCACCATGTATTGCAGAACTGAATAATCCAAATCTGATGGAAAGAATTTGTATCCAGTCAGCATGTACCCCATCACCACACCAAGAGACCACATGTCGATGGCCCCTGAAAAGGGCAGTCCTAAAATAATCTCTGGAGCCCTGTAGCATGGAACTTGTACGTTAGCGCCCTGCTTCGCTGACCTGGTTGGAAAAGCCAACCCAAAGTCAATGAGCTTAACCTTTAGAGGCTGCTCTTCATGATTCAGCAGCATGATGTTGTCTGTCTTTATATCTGAGTGGATCACATTGTTGGTCTTCAGAACATCCAAGGCTATGGCCATCTGATGGATGATGCTTCTGATGCTGGCCAGATCCAGAGGGGTTGAGGTGCGGAGTACTTTCATTCTCATATGATCATTAAGAGTCTGATCCAGCATCTCAAGCACTAAGGCTCTCTTGTTGTTCTGAAGTGGGAACATCTCAATATACTTGACGATGTTCTTCTCGTCCAAGTTTTTAGTCATGAGGAAATTCAACATATTATACTCATTTACAAAGTATCTGTCAGCATTTTGGATCTTTACAGCGACGATCTCTTGAGTGTCCACTTTGATACATTTTAGTACAACCCCAAAGCTTCCAGATCCAACCTTTTCCAGCTGAATGTAGTTCGACCCAAGGTTGTAGCTGGTTGAGCACAAGCAGTTTGAGAATGAACAGCCCATGATGACGTGATTTTTCTCAAAGTATAGGGATGAATGATGAAATGAAGATCAGCTTATTCTGAGTCTGATGGGCTGCAGAAAGAGCGGATGGTCACGAAACTTTTCTGTGTACTGCCGGAGTTTAGATCAGCCTATGTTGATGTCACTGTGACATATCAAAGCCCTGGAATTCTAGAAGCAGGTTTGAAAAATGCTGAGGAGCTTTGATGTGTCACTGTGACATATCAAAGCCCTGGTATTCTAGAAGCAGGTTTGAAAAATGCTGAGGAGCCTCTTGTTGCCATAGTAACAGTTAACAGAAGTAAATTGGCTTAGGCCATTATTTGACTGTATTCATGGACACTTTTGGATCCAAACCATAGACTGTATATATAATGGACAAATTTGCTGCACCTCCCATCATTGTGTGAATTTGAAGCCAACTTCTTCACGGTATTTGTAGGAGTTGTCTCTATTTCCTGAAACCAGCATTTGCACAGTAGCCATGTATGAGAGACAAGCTGTAATAATGCTCTGCTTAAACAGCGTACTCCGGGGATGTCCTCCACTACCTTCTTTTTTTATTTTATTTTATTTTTTTTATTTTTTTTTTGTATGGATTTTTCGTTTGTTTGTTTGTTTGTTTTTTCAATGTAACAACACAAACAACAACAAAAAAATCTTAATTAGATTATGTTGAAATAAATATATAATAATAACTATGTATATATATATATATATATATATATACACACACACATAGTTATTATATATTTATTTCAACATAATCTAATTAAGATGTATGTATGTGTATATATATATATATATATATATATATATACACATACACACATACATACAATCACCCCGAATCACCGACACAACAGTAACGATACAACAACCACAACAGCATTAATAATAATGACAATAGCAATACTGGCAATAATAATGGCAATAAACGAATGACAACGACAACAATAATAACAGTGATGATGACCACAACAAGGATACAAAACAACAAGAATCACTACAATATATAACACCATAGTGTGGACCAGAGGCCGGCCCGGCCCCCTGCACTGCCAAAAAGCGGGCCGACCAGCACCCACGTCCGCCATGCTGGGACGCCCATGGGGCACCCTACAGGGCCCCGCCCCGCGACCACCCGCCAACCGAACTGACCACCCACTCCACCTCTAAATACCTGGGCCACACATGACTCTCATCTTGTGTGTTGTTCATGTGGTGCATTAAAAACTTCACTGTGATGTATGCATTAAAAAGTGGGGTGTGAAGAGTTGGTGTGTGGTGCGTTAAAAGTCGGAGAGGGGTGTGAAATAGAACTGGACCAGGGCAAAAAAGAAACTGGAGCAGAGTGGGGCCAAGAAGGGGTGAGGCGCGGCCCATGGCCCACACAGGATCCCCACATTCTGCCTCCACCAGGTCCAGGCAGCAGCAGGCAGGGCCAGCCAATCCCAGGACACCAGGGATCCATGGGCCCCAGCCAGCCAGCCTGCCCTCCGGCTGCACAGGGACCCAAGCCAACCCCCAATCTAGACTACACGTGTGTGTGTGCGTGCGTGTGCGTGCGTGTGCGTGCTTACGTGCATGCGTGTGTGCAGGGATGTTATTGATAGAATTGATAGATTCATGTATAATTGATTGGTTGGCTCTCAGACAGAAAAAAAAAAAAATTATATATATATATATATATATATATATATATAAAATAATGATAATAAAAAATAATGATAATTTGGTCGGATGGAAATTGGGGTGTTTAAGTTGTTGAGAAGTCAATGACAGTGGACCAGGGGGATTGAGATTCTGTTGTAGTATGGAGAGGGGTGGGTGTATATTCCAGAGAGATGTGGTCAATGAGCAGGTTTTTCCAATGAGCCAGATGAATGGTGTACCTAGATTTCCAGTTCATGAGGATAGTTTTCTTAGCGATAGTTAGGGCCACGAGAAGAAGGTCATTGTTTGTTTTGTTTATTGTGAGTGATGATAAGTCTCCTAGAAGGCAGAGTAAGGGGGATAAAGGAATGCGGCAGCCCATGAAGTGTGATAATGACTCGGTGACTAGTTTCCAGAAGTGTTTGATTGGGATGCTGAGTCAGATGGCGTGAGTTTAGGTGTCAGGACAGTTTTGAGTGCAGTGGGTGCAAATTTCTGAGGTGAAGCCCATTTCAAACATTTTTTGTCCAGTGTAGTGAGTTCTGTGTACCTAAATATCTTATATTGTATGAGTTGTAAATTAGCAGTTTTAGTCATGAGATGAATGTTTTTGGGTCCAGAAGTCGGCATCAGGAGCAATTGACAGGTCTTGTTGCCATTTTTGTGATGGTAGAGATATGATTTTGTCAGATTGTAATAGTATTTTATATATTTTGGAGAGGAGTTTTTTTGGGAAAGGATATTAATAAATTCTGATATTGCAGGTGAAAGGTCTAGATTTGTGGATCTGATGTTAATTTTTTGATTTGACAGATGTCTTAAGTTGTAAATATTCCAGAATTTGATAACTCCCGATGCCGTACTCCTGGACCAAGTGGGGAAATGACATCAGGGTGTTATTATGGAAAATGTGTTTAAGGTGTGTGATGCCCTATGATGCCCTAATAGTACAAACATTTGCTTTGACCAAGATTTTAAAAATGTTATTATTTATTTAGTAAAGCTGAGCACAAAATAAAACTGATGCTAGGATCAGAATCAGCTGTATTGACCAAGTTTGTATACGCATATACAAGGAAATTGGCTTTGCTCTCTATGTAAGACAATAACTTATTTATACAAGACTATTTTACATAACATACTTGAGGTGGATACACATTGTTTTGTATACATTATCAACATTAAATACAGAATATTTAATATTTAATATTAAATATTGAATAATGGTATATTGTGTATAGTGTGTTTGTCGGGCACATACACGTGAGTTAATTCTGAGCCATTTCATTGATTGGTCTACAGTTATAAAATGTTAATCTGGTACAGTCAGGAGGAGTAACTACTTTGATGCTTTTACTATCAGATTGAAAGAAAAGGAAAGATTTGAAAAAGAAAAAGTCGTTTGGCGTTTCACACACACTCCACACACTTGGCTTCATATGGGGTCCTCTGCTGGATTCAGTATAATTCGCTGCACCTCTATCCTTAGTTAAGTACTTTTCTGATATTTTAATCCATTTGCCACAAAGAGCTTTTGACTTTCTGCTTATTAATTTAGCCATCTGTGTCTTTTAAAAAGTGAAATGTGTTGTTCAAAAGAACGGTGGTGTTGGTATTTCACATCATGGCAGCAGCAGGATGCAGCAAGATTCAGCGGCCTAACTATGGTGTGCCTAAAGGGACAAAATAGCATCATTCAAAAAATAGCAGCTTAATTTCAGACTTTGATTGCATCATGCTTGATGTATCAAAAGTTATGACTTTAATCAAAAGTTATATAATACTTGGAATCATGATCGCAACAGACATTTTGTGATTTCATCCTCATTGTTTTAATTCAGATCTATGAGACAATACTTCACCTACCACACCATTAACCACCTTACCCAGATATCAAATCCCTGTCTGATTTATATACCAAAGTGTGTACAGTTTTGGCTCACGCCATCAACACCTTTGTGGCCTCTGATGTCATCGTCAGCACTACTCCTTGGGTGTGGTCATGGCCCAGGTCTTCATGGCCAGAGTAGATGATGGTCTCTCCTGAAGTCAGTCTGGTTTGGCCACTTCCGTTGCATCGTGATTCGCTTAAACCAAGGAGTGCGATTTTATATCTCCTCATTTCGCTTGCCACTTGGGCTGATTTGCTGCTCTCATACAAGGTTCTGATGTTCCAGGTTCTATCCTGGTTTTTGCCTTCATCTTCAGTAGATTCCTCGGTGAGCTGGCTTCCATTTGGTTTTGACCCGCACACGTCATGGGCTCTTCTACAGAGGAATCTCTCTGACTAGGCTCTTGCTGTAGTAGTGTGTTTCCGGTTTCTGTAGCATATGCAATTTTTTACAAGTTGGAGTTGCTAGCCCCAAGCCCAACTTTCCACCATTTCTGGCTTCAGGTGTATTTTGGAGTTGGTTTGTTAGTCCCCTTCCCCTAACCTTTTGTCCTCCAGGCAATGGATTACAGTCTCATACCACGTGAGACCAGACAGGTTCGGGGTCGTGTACAAGCTGTCCCGGCACGTCAAGCCCAACCAACTCCTGCTGCTGTGTAGTGAAAGCTGTAGTCGAGGCACGCATTTCCTACCAGAAGCACGAGACAGTTTTTATTTTTTATTTTTATTATTATTATTATTATTTGTAATGCTATGCGCCAATTAACCTGCTCATGCCGGTTTTTTGGCCACGTGGGAGGAAACCGGAGCTCCCGGAGAAAACCCACACAGACAGGGGGAGAACATGCAAACTCCACACAGAGTCTGAACTCTGAGGCCGTTGTGCTAACCACTAGGCCACCGTGTTGTCTGAAAGATCTGAGAGCGTTTCAACAGCACAGCTACCCACCTGGAGGACCCCACATGTGAAGCGAAGCCTAAAGCCAGAAAGCATGTTCCTCACGTTCTGTCAGCGCTGCGCTCCGTCCGAGGCCAACAGCACACGCCACGGCCCACCAGCAGCGTAGCAGCAGCGCAGCACCAGCCCTAGGCGGCTGCTCCACTGCTGCCACGCTGCCAGTGAGCGACGGTGCATGCTGTCGGCCCGAGGTGGAGCACAGCGCCGACAGAACGCGAGGAACATAGGTCCGGTGGGTTTTTGGCGTCAGGCCCCACTCCACGTATGAGATCCTCCAGGCGAGGCACCGCAAAAACTCTCCCAGAGAGATTCAGTCGGTGGCATGCACAGTTGCAGTGCAGCGACAGAGCTTCTTCCGCAGCCACCGACCGAATCGGACCAGACAGCTTCCACCTTTCTTCTTCCTCTTCTTCTTCTCCTCCTTCTGTGTCTTCTCATCTGGAGCTGGGTCACCTGAGGAGACGGTCCTGTCTACTGAGGTCTTCTCTTCAGTGTCACTGTCCTCTGAGGTCTTCTCTTCAGTGTCACTGTCCTCTGAGAAATATGGGGAAAGACGAGATCTCTTTTCTAGCTCCACAAGTTCTTCTTCTGAGTCTTCTTCCAGTTTCAGGCAGCGTTTGGGGGGAGCAGGTTTAACCTGGATCAATAAGGGTGTCTGTGGAGTCTGTTCATTCAAGTCACTTCTGCTGCTGCTGAGGTTGGAGCTTTGCTTGAAGTTTCCTCTGGTGATGAACGGATGGGCAAGGACTTGGCTCGGGGTGATCCTTTTGCTGGGATCCATCTGAAGCATGGCCTTCAATAGGTTGATGCACGCCTCCTTCTCATCATTGTCCTCGTTAGCAAGGTGGGTTAGTTTTTCCAGCTGGTCCAGGTTTCTGAAATGATAGCACCTTGTGTCTGTAGGTGCACTTCCACCAAAATACTCCTCAGGGGTCTTCAGCCTCCATTGGTCAGACGGGGTCTTTTTGCAATATAATGTGGTAAAAATCCCACCATCTATATTGTCTGGAAGAGCACCGAGGAGCTCCACCATGTATTGCAGAACTGAATAATCCAAATCTGATGGAAAGAATTGGTTTCCAGTCAGCATCAACCCCATCACCACACCAAGAGACCACATGTCGATGGCCCCTGAAAAGGGCAGTCCTAAAAAAATCTCTGGAGCCCTGTACCATGGAACTTGTACGTTAGCGCCCCGCTTCGCTAACCTGGTTGGAAAAGCCAACCCAAAGTCAATGAGCTTAACCTTTAGAGGCTGCTCTTCATGATTCAGCAGCATGATGTTGTCTGTCTTTATATCTGAGTGGATCACATTGTTGGTCTTCAGAACATCCAAGGCTATGGCCATCTGATGGATGATGCTTCTGATGCTGGCCAGATCCAGAGGGGTTAAGGTGCGGAGTACTTTCATTCTAATATGATCACAAAGAGTCTGATCCAGCATCTCAAACACTAAGGCTCTCTTGTTGTTCTGAAGTGGGAACATCTCAATATACTTGACGATGTTCTTCTCGTCCAAGTTTTTAGTCATGAGGAAATTCAACATATTATACTCATTTACAAAGTGTCTGTCAGCATTTTGGATCTTTACAGCGACGATCTCTTGAGTGTCCACTTTGATACATTTTAGTACAACCCCAAAGCTTCCAGATCCAACCTTTTCCAGCTGAATGTAGTTCGACCCAAGGTTGTAGCTGGTTGAGCACAAGCAGTTTGAGAATGAACAGCCCATGATGACGTGATTTTTCTCAAAGTATAGGGATGAATGATGAAATGAAGATCAGCTTATTCTGAGTCTGATGGGCTGCAGAAAGAGCGGATGGTCACGAAACTTTTCTGTGTACTGCCGGAGTTTAGATCAGCCTATGTTGATGTCACTGTGACATATCAAAGCCCTGGAATTCTAGAAGCAGGTTTGAAAAATGCTGAGGAGCTTTGATGTGTCACTGTGACATATCAAAGCCCTGGAATTCTAGAAGCAGGTTTGAAAAATGCTGAGGAGCCTCTTGTTGCCATAGCAACAGTTAACAGAAGTAAATTGGCTTAGGCCATTATTTGACTGTATTCATGGACACTTTTGGATCCAAACCATAGACTGTATATATAATGGACAAATTTGCTGCACCTCCCATCATTGTGTGAATTTGAAGCCAACTTCTTCACGGTATTTGTAGGAGTTGTCTCTATTTCCTGAAACCAGCATTTGCACAGTAGCCATGTATGAGAGACAAGCTGTAATAATGCTCTGCTTAAACAGCGCACCCCGGGGATGTCCTCCACTACCTTCTTTTTTTATTTTATTTTATTATTTTTTTATTTTTTTTGTATGGATTTTTCGTTTGTTTGTTTGTTTGTTTTTTCAATGTAACAACAAAAACAACAACAAAAAAATCTTAATTAGATTATGTTGAAATAAATATATAATAACTATGTATATATATATATATATATATATATATATATACACATAGTTATTGTATATTTATTTCAACATAATCTAATTAAGATGTATGTATGTGTATATATATATATATATATATATATATATACACATACACACATACATACAATCACCCCGAATCACCGACACAACAGTAACGATACAACAACCACAACAGCATTAATAATAATGACAATAGCCATACTGGCAATAATAATGGCAATAAACGAATGACAACGACAACAATAATAACAGTAATGATGACCACAACAAGGATACAAAACAACAAGAATCACTACAATATATAACACCATAGTGTGGACCAGAGGCCGGCCCGGCCCCCTGCACTGCCAAAAAGCGGGCCGACCAGCACCCACGTCCGCCGTGCTGGGACGCCCATGGGGCACCCTACAGGGCCCCGCCCCGCGACCACCCGCCAACCGAACTGACCACCCACTCCACCTCTAAATACCTGGGCCACACATGACTCTCATCTTGTGTGTTGTTCATGTGGTGCATTAAAAACTTCACTGTGATGTATGCATTAAAAAGTGGGGTGTGAAGAGTTGGTGTGTGGTGCGTTAAAAGTCGGAGAGGCGTGTGAAATAGAACTGGACCAGGGCAAAAAAGAAACTGGAGCAGAGGTGGGCCAAGAAGGGGTGAGGCGCGGCCCATGGCCCACACAGGATCCCCACATTCTGCACCCACCAGGTCCAGGCAGCAGCAGGCAGGGCCAGCCAATCCCAGGACACCAGGGATCCATGGGCCCCAGCCAGCCAGCCTGCCCTCCGGCTGCACAGGGACCCAAGCCAACCCCCAATCTAGACTACACGTGTGTGCGTGCGTGTGCGTGCGTACGTGCATGCGTGTGTGCAGGGATGTTATTGATAGAATTGATAGATTCATGTATAATTGATTGGTTGGCTCTCAGACAGAAAAAAAAAATTTATATATATATATATATAAAATAAAAAAATAATGATAATTTGGTCGGATGGAAATTGGGGTGTTTAAGTTGTTGAGAAGTCAATGACAGTGGACCAGGGGGATTGAGATTCTGTTGTAGTATGGAGAGGGGTGGGTGTATATTCCAGAGAGATGTGGTCAATGAGCAGGTTTTTCCAATGAGCCAGATGAATGGTGTACCTAGATTTCCAGTTCATGAGGATAGTTTTCTTAGCGATAGTTAGGGCCACGAGAAGAAGGTCATTGTTTGTTTTGTTTATTGTGAGTGATGATAAGTCTCCTAGAAGGCAGAGTAAGAGGGATAAAGGAATGCGGCAGCCCATGAAGTGTGATAATGACTCGGTGACTAGTTTCCAGAAGTGTTTGATTGGGATGCTGAGTCAGATGGCGTGAGTTTAGGTGTCAGGACAGTTTTGAGTGCAGTGGGTGCAAATTTCTGAGGTGAAGCCCATTTCAAACATTTTTTGTCCAGTGTAGTGAGTTCTGTGTACCTAAATATCTTATATTGTATGAGTTGTAAATTAGCAGTTTTAGTCATGAGATGAATGTTTTTGGGTCCAGAAGTCGGCATCAGGAGCAATTGACAGGTCTTGTTGCCATTTTTGTGATGGTAGAGATATGATTTTGTCAGATTGTAATAGTATTTTATATATTTTGGAGAGGAGTTTTTTTGGGAAAGGATATTAATAAATTCTGATATTGCAGGTGAAAGGTCTAGATTTGTGGATCTGATGTTAATTTTTTGATTTGACAGATGTCTTAAGTTGTAAATATTCCAGAATTTGATAACTCCCGATGCCGTACTCCTGGACCAAGTGGGGAAATGACATCAGGGTGTTATTATGGAAAATGTGTTTAAGGTGTATGATGCCCTAATAGTACAAACATTTGCTTTAACCAAGATTTTAAAAATGTTATTATTTATTTAGTAAAGCTGAGCACAAAATAAAACTGATGCTAGGATCAGAATCAGCTGTATTGACCAAGTTTGTATACGCATATACAAGGAAATTGGCTTTGCTCTCTATGTAAGACAATAACTTATTTATACAAGACTATTTTACATAACATACTTGAGGTGGATACACATTGTTTTGTATACATTATCAACATTAAATACAGAATATTTAATATTAAATATTGAATAATGGTATATTGTGTATAGTGTGTTTGTCGGGCACATACACGTGAGTTAATTCTGAGCCATTTCATTGATTGGTCTACAGTTATAAAATGTTAATCTGGTACAGTCAGGAGGAGTAACTACTTTGATGCTTTTACTATCAGATTGAAAGAAAAGGAAAGATTTGAAAAAGAAAAAGTCGTTTGGCGTTTCACACACACTCCACACACTTGGCTTCATATGGGGTCCTCTGCTGGATTCAGTATAATTCGCTGCACCTCTATGCTTAGTTAAGTACTTTTCTGATATTTTAATCCATTTGCCACAAAGAGCTTTTGACTTTCTGCTTATTAATTTAGCCATCTGTGTTTTTTAAAAAGTGAGATGTGTTGTTCAAAAGAACAGTGGTGTTATTTCACATCATGGCAGCAGCAGGATGCAGCAAGATTCAGCGGCCTAACTGTGGTGTGCCTAAAGGGACGAAATAGCATTATTCAAAAAATAGCAGCTTAATTTCAGACTTTGATTGCATCATGCTCGATGTATCAAAAGTTATGAATTTAATCAAAAGTTATATAATATTTGGAATCATGATCGCCACAAACTCTTTGTGATTTCATCCTCATTGTTTCAATTCAGATCTGTAAGACAATACTTCACTTACCACACCATTAACCACCTTACCCAGATATCCAATCCCTGTCGGACAGTTGTGTTTGTTGCAGATGTTGTTCTTCGATGGTTTTGCTGCATTGAACGTCCATTCTAGCTCAGAGACAGAAGAACGTCATCTAGCTTCTCTGCTGTAGCCTGATTTAGTAAATGCCCTGGAACATTTATTGAGACAGCGTTTGAATGCCGCCCACTCAAATACTCTCTCCCTCCAACACCACCACTCCTCTGCTTCTCTGCTGCCAGATCTCTTGCCGTTTCTCACCAGACTCCTCAGCTCGGCTCCCTCAAAAATAACTGTCTTGGTTATGAGCTCCTCCATCTGAAAGACAGCATCCATGATCTGATTTTACTGCTTTCATGCCACTTGTATTATCACCCTGTCACTACCATTATCATTATCCTCATAACTATATCCTCTTCATGGTGGGGGCTTCATTTTCATCCCTTTCAACACCATCAGCACCCCTGCTGTTGAACTGACAGAATTGTCACAACCTCTTGTTGACTTCCTTTGCAGTGATGATCTTTCCTCCCTCTGTCTCTCTCTCTCTCTCTCTCTCTGTGTTCAGGGCTCCATATGGAAAAGCCGTGGACATGTGGTCGGTGGGGTGTATCCTGGGCGAGCTCAGCGATGGGCAGCCCTTGTTTCCTGGAGAGAGCGAGATAGATCAGGTTTGTGTGCACTGAAAAGAAATGCGATGACACGAAATTAATTATTGACAGTTTCAAACAAGAAATTAATCATTGTAAGCCGTTTTCGCATCAAACAGGTAAACAGTTATTTGAAGATACAAGCTTCTCTGCTGAGAGCATTTGCAGCCTTCATGCATCTCATATCCGCTCATTCTCTCTCCTTTTTTCAAGACAAAACAAATGATCCCCCTGTACCTGAGAAAAAGCAAAAATGAGCTTAAAAAGTTGAAAAATAGATTTTTTTTTTCTGAGGAGAATTTGTAAGTGTTGTAAAAACTTGCAAGACAAAACTCACAGTTACAGTCTTTTGGACACAACTTCTGAGCAAGACAGCTGTGTGTGTTATTTGCACACAGTATGAGACCAGCAATTGGAAGATGATATGGTGGGCTAAACAATATCCAAAGAGTGTCCCAGAACAGGTCTGAAAATAACTCCAAATTTGAAATCTGATGGTGTGTGAATAAAGAGAGGAATACATCTCTTTTTTGATTTACTATTTGTGTTTTATCGCTGATCCAAGCAAGTACATGAAACTGGATATGTTTGATAACAACATGGAAAAGATTGAGAAAAGACTGAGCAATATTGAGACATTTGTTTCTGTGGCGTCCTTGATTTTCATATCTTTCTTTGTTTAAGAGTGTCTCCATATACGATGAAATTAAGAAGGCAGATGTGCAAATGTTTTCAGGACTTTAGTTAATTGTTTTCCTCTTGGCACAATTATTTATCAACATTATGAAAACAGATGTCAAAATAGTGCATAAAGCTGATTAACATTTTCACATTAAAGTTTAAAGGAAACAAATCAGAAAACAGAAACATAAAAGATGCAACACTATACGAAACACAGTCAGTTATGAGCATAGACTGTATATACTATGGACAACTTGGTTCCGGCTTCCGCCTGTATACGGATTTGAAGCCAAAAAGCCCTTGGTATTTCCGCAATTTTTCTTCCTTTCCTGAAACAAACATTGCACTGTAGCGCTGAGTGCACTCCACCAGTAAACTAAATGCGAAGTAAACTTCATACGCCCATAGGCTGTATCAGGTGTCAATCATAGAAAACATAAACCCCCTTAAAACTTTTAAAAACGGAGCTGTACATAAAAAAGGGAACTTGAGCACAAACCAGTCTTACAGAAACTACTTGTCAACATCGCAACCAAGGGGGAGAAAAATTATATTCTGTGTAATCAATTTTTAAAGTTTGTCCACAGCTCCATAGGAATTGCTGGAGGAGGCGGGATTCATGGCCTATACTGCAGTCCGTCGCCAGAGTGTGCTGTTCTTGGAGTGGCTTCACCCAGCGAGGAGGCTGACAGTGTCCATTCTATATACAGTCTATGGTTATGACAGATTCTTGACAGTGTTATACCGTATTAACTCAAATATAAGTTGTTTTTCCTTTAAAATCCATTTAAAAAACATGGATCATCTTATAGTTTTTTGAGTTTAAGTTATAAAATGGTGCCAGGAGGATGAACAATTGAGTGACTTTAGGACAAGTTAACGGGCAACTAGAGCAGAGTTATTACACCTTTGAGAGTCAGAGACTTAAAATAAATGTCAAACAGCCAAGAAATACAGAGCTAGGAAGTTGTCTAAAGATGGTAAGCACACCCAAACTGAGTAGAAGTGTGTGTAAGAGCAAGTTACCAAATAGCAGAATGAAGATGTGCTTATTATCATTGTCAGCGTCTTATATTTGAGTTAATGTAGAATTTAGTGTTGGGATAAAAGAACTTAATTATGAATGTTACAAAGCAGCAAAATTACTTTGTTCGTGTGACACAAAGTAACGCTTAGTTACACAGTGGGTGCTGAGTAAAACATGGGAAACTAAAAGTTGGATTCCTTTGACCAAACCACTGAGGGAAAAACATGAAACAAACCAATCACTGACTGTGTCTCATCCTGTCACGTTCCCCTTAAGAGTCAGGTGCACCTGCAGGCAGACATGATGCTCTCAGCCTTTCCACATGAATGCTCCAGGTTTGAGCTGGTATATTTAACTCCTCTCCCACTGTTGAGCCCTTAAAGCAGAACAGACACACAGGTCACTGCAGAGATCTGTGTTTTATTACGTGTGAGAGAACTGCTGTCTGTCTGTGATGACATTTTAAAAACAAAAGAAACGCAGATTGTGAGCTCTTCTGCCCGTTGTACTATCTCTCTCCCTTTGAATATCAAGGAGGTACAACACCACTTTCGACTCCAGCCCAAGTCTGCGTCAGTCCTGACTTTCGTTGATTGAGGCACAGGTGCACTGTTATCCCTTTAGATCTCAACATGTCACCTTTGCACCATCACACACCTTAGGGCGCTAACAAAGCAGCTACAAACTGAACCAATAACACAGACTCATGTAAACTCAAAATATGTGTGTTTAGGTGCTCTACTCATTCTGGTTCTGCTCCATTTTATCTTCAGCTCTTCACCATTCAGAAGGTTTTGGGACCACTTCCTGCAGAACAGATGAAACTCTTTTACAACAACCCTCGCTTTCATGGAATCAGGGTAGGAAACATTTGTATTTCATATTTGCAAGAGAAGCTTGTGTTCTTTTCCTTTTCTTTCTCCTCCTCCTCTTTGTTTTCACCTCTTTTCCTTCTCTCTGCAGCTTTCTCTGCGTCTCTCTCTCTCTCTCTCTCTCTCTCTCTCTCTCTCTCTTTTCTTTCTTTCTTTCTTTCTTTCGTGGCAATGTTCCCAGCACCATGACTGAGTAGATTGCTATGACTCATGAGATAGGTGGTTGGTGTTCAGTTTAGCAGCTAGAGAAAATGTCCCAGAAGGCCGAAGAAAGACTTTGTGAGCAAGTGTGTGTTTTTGTGTGTGTTTTTCGACAGTTTGTTTAGTGTGAAGCGGTGTTTGATTTCTCTGCGATTTGAACTTAGAGCAACTTTTTTCTACAGGCAGGAACATCTATTGTTGGTCGGAAATTGTAGTAGTAATTTTAAAGGTATGAGAAATTTGGTGTGGATACCAATTTGACATAGTAATTGTGTGTGTGTGTGTGTGTGTGTGTGTGTGTGTGTGTGTGTGTGTGTGTGTGTGTGTGTGTGTGTGTGTGTGTGTGTGTGTGTGTGTGTGTGTGTGCGTGCGCGCGCGTGTGCCAGTTTCCATCTGTTACTCATCCTCAGACTTTGGAGAGACGGTACCAAGGCATCTTGAGTGGTTTGATGTTGGATCTGATGAAGGTAAAACACCCAAAATTAATCTTAGTCCTTCAAATGCAGATATGAAATTAGAAAAGATGCCTCATCTTATTATATTCCGTCTTTGTTAAGAGTCCATGTTTCTATCAGTACTTCTTAAAATCTACTCCCTCTGTATTTTCCAAAAAGAACCTGCTGCTGCTGAACCCCACTGAGCGTTATTTGACTGAGCAGAGCTTGAACCACCCGGCCTTCCAGCCTCTGAGGCAGGCAGAGAGAGAGCGGCCTCCTCCTGCATCTCCCAACCCACCACGCTCCTCTAAGAGGAAAACACACCATCATGGAGAAAACACAGTTCCTACAAGGTCAGAAGAACACACAAACACGTACTTTTGCAGCTCCTCTATGCCATCCTAACTTTGAAACTGTTATAAGTTTTTTGCATATATATAGTGAAAGCCTGCCAAGGCACTTGTGTATAGACTATTTCCTCAGTCATCATCTGTTTTTTTTGTCCTGGTATTAGGGCTGGGCGATAAAACAATAACGATATATATTGAAAATCAATTTCCCTCAGTATCAATATAAAACATGGTCAATATGCTTTTGGCTACTCGGCATTCTGCCATGTTTTGGTAAACTATAAAAAATAGCCAATGAAAAGGGGAGTTTCTCCGGGTCCACTTCGCACTGAGCCAATAATGTGCTGAATTAGAACCAAGTAGCAAACAACTGCGTAGTAGAAGGCTGCAGCTACACACAACCATACAACTTTAACACGTAAAGCCGACAGCACTGTTGGTGAGAAAAAAAGAAAATGAGTACTATCCCGGCAGAAATGCAGATGAAGGCGCAACAGATGATGACATTGTCGACAACACTGGCACAAAAACGGTGGTGTGGAGGTATTTTGGTTTTTGAGGCAGAGTAATGTACACTGCAAATTATGTCGAGTACATGTTCTCACAAAGTCGGGGAATACCTCAAATATTTTTCACCACCTGAAGCAGTGCCACACAGCAGAGCACGCGCAATGAAAAAGGTTACAAACCCCGAGCGGAGCAAAGAGCCCATGGCACCTGTGCAGCTAAAAGAGCTGAACATTCAGTCCGCTTTCTCTAGCGCAACGCCTTATGACAAAATGTCGAAGAGACACCGAGACCTCACAGATGCAGTAGCTTATTGTATTGCAAAAGACATGCTACCAATAAGCACTGTTAAATTTCATTTTTTATATTGTGATATCAATCGATATCGACCAGCCCTATATAATTCATCATGCCCAAGAAAAAAATTAAAAACAGGTCAGAAAATGTGGTAAAATACAAGATGTGAATTAATCATCTAAAACAAGAGCAAACAGAGTTTGTCTGATTCTTTATCAAGGATTTGAAAATACCAAAGGGTACCAAAATGTTTGTTTTGAAAGTGCTCTGCAAAGAATATCAAGTGGATGGTGCATAGAGACTAAAAGCTCAGTACAGACTGGAGGCGCTTATATGTAAAGTCAGTCATTCGACCGTGTCTGATACAGTCCAGATGACCAAGCAAGGAGAGATGTGATGTACATTGGCAGTTTTCCTGTAAGGGCCTTATAGATGGATAACACACACAAATGCCTTTTATGTCTCTCAGCAAGAGAGGACAACCCTGCATTTTTATATAAGGTGTTGTAAGATCAGCAGTTATAGCACGGTGGGAAACAGCATCCAGAGGTTTCAGAGCAGATGCATGTATTTAAATCACATCTCAGTAATCTAAAACAGAACGAAAAAGAGAATCCATGTTTAATTTCCACAGAAAACATTGGAATAGATGGTTTATTTAATTTTTCAATGAGTTCATCTGTTTCTCTGCTTCTTCTTTAAGGAGTCACAGCAAGAGCACGAGCCGCCGCTCCAACAGCAAAGAATGTTCCAGCCTCCCTCGCCATGGGGACCTTCATCACCTCAGCAACAAGAGTTTCCTGAATGGAAACAAGCCGCCCCCCTCCAGTTTAAGTCCTCAACTTCACCCCAAGGGCCAATACATGTCCCAGACCCTCAATCGGTCTGCCTCATCCAGCAAAGACCTGGCTAACAACAACCTGCCGCACCTCCTCAGTCCAAAAGAAGTCAAAGGCAAGACGGAGTTTGACTTCAACCTGGGACCCTCCCCCAAACTTTCAGAGCAGGGACACGGAGGCAAGTACAGCCACAGCAAATCCAGCTCCTCTCGCTCTCAGCAGCAGCAGCAGCAGCAGCAGACCGGCCGCCACACCTTCCTGGAAGGCAAGAACAACACTTTGCAGTCTGGAGGAGAGAAACAACATGGCCGACACACCCACAGTATGGCCGACTCTGCCCACGGCTCCATGTCCTCGTCCTCTAAGAGTTCAGCCTCCTATCTCAGCCTGTCAAAGAGTCACAGCGCCCTCAGCGATTCTAAATCTGTAGGGAACCTCAGCGATGGTCGACTCCATCCTGACGACCCAAACTCCAACACCACAGTGGGGATGCAACCCAGCGCACGCTTCTTCCCCACTAGCTGTTTAGACCTCAACGCTCCCTCGGGTCCTCCTGGGCCGCCTGGCAGCCCATCTGCCCGACACAGCGATCGATCTGGACATAGCCCGGCTTCTCGGAGCAGCGGCAACGTCCGCATGGAGAGCAGCACCCTGGACTCCTCATCCAGACACAAATCCAGACATAAAGCTCTTACACCAGGTACATTCAAAAGTCAGACTCACTATCCAAAATCAACTTTGACTAAAGTAAAACTGACAACAATACAGTCATTAACAAGAAACTATTAAAACCTGATTTTAAACCCTAATTGTTCCATTTTATTAGCTTGTCTGACAAATACAGTCAATAAAGTGTCTAGATTTAAATTTTGAGTCAGTAGAACCACGAGTCTGACAGTCACTGGTCACTTCCATGAATCAGTGGACATAATGATAAGTGTTATTCAGCTCCAACTTTTTAAGTAGGAAGATTTTCAGTTTCACTTGAATTCACAGATACATTTCTAGATTTTGATGGTCAGAGTATGTGACCTGTCAGACTTTTTAAGCCATGACCCGGAACTTTGCCCAGAGTAGAACGAGAGGTGAAAATTGTCTTTCTTTCTACGTGTCTTTAAATGATATCCTTTTGATTCTGGACTTATGCTTGGATTAAGAAAGTTTGTAGATGTGGCTGCTGTAGGCTGCCCGTTTTGTTCAAGGACATTTTCTAGGGATGATTCATTCAAACTTATTTTTCTCTTCTCCAGAGGAGGCCGGTGCTCCAGAGCTCTTAGACCCCGGAGGAGCCGGGATGCCCTCCACCCACACTCTGCCTTCTCCACACGAATCTTATCATTATGGCCTGGGCTACACCTCCCCCTTTTCCTCCCAGCAACGCCCTCAACGCCACTCCATGTATGTGAGGAGGGAGCGCCACCGCCCACACGGGGTGGAAAGTGGGATGGCGGGCCTCCCTGCTCCGGGGCAGGCGATACCGACACGTGCCAGCAGCCTGCAGCTCCTCTCCCCTCAGCTGCAGCACCGGACCACCCTGACCGGACACTCAGTGAGCTCATCGAGAGAAGACTGCACAGATGACATGACCAGGGTTGGTAGAAGACAGAATTACAATTGAATGATTTGAATTACAACCACAACATTCAGAGGAATGACACTAACGCTGATGAAGGGTCCATTAGCAATATGTTTTGTTGAGCTTTTTCTATTCTCAGATGTTGACTGCCAGTTGGAGACACGCTTTACCCATGTTACAACACTGCTGAAAAATAGAGCAACTCTTTAAGAGAGTGTGAGGATGTGAGCAACTATAAGAAGGGCAAAATAGTGAGTGTTAGATGGTTAGGTTAGAGCATCATCAACAGTGCAGCTCTTGTACAGTGGTCCCAGACTGCAGTGGTCTATATCTACAGTGCCTTGAAAAAGTCTTCATACCCCTTGAACTTTTTCACATTTTGTCACTCTACAACCACAAACTTCAAAGTATTTTATTGAGATTATCTGAAATGTGTGGTGTCCATTGGAGAGCGTCTGTGAACAGCAATTTTCAAGTCTTGCCACAGATGCTCAATGGGATTTAGGTCTGGACTTTGACTTGGCCATTCTAACACATGAATTGATCTAAACCATTCCATTGTAGCTCTGGCTGTATGTTTAGGGTCACTGTCTTGCTGGAAGGTGAATACAAATGCACACCACACTTTTCAGATTTTTATTTGTTTAAATTTTTGAAAACCATGTATAATTTTCGTTCCATTTCACCATTATGTGCTACTTTGTGTTCGTCTATGTGGAAAAATCTCAATAAAATACTTTTAAGTTTGTGGTTGTAGAGTGACAAAATGTGAAAAAGTTCAAGGGGTATGAAGACTTTTTCAAGGCTCTGTACCAGAAGTTGTTTAAGGAATAGAGACCAGGGCTCATGAATGACACGACAGAAGACTTAGACTTTAATATGTTATTGCTGAAAAGGAGATAAAGTAGAACATTTTTGGGGGGTATGAATCAGAAATCTGTTTTTTATCTCCTATCTATATTTTTGAATCCATCAGTCTACAAAGATAGTTTAAAGTTATATCTTTTATTCTATGATGAAGTTTTATGCCAGATGATTTAGTTTTGATTTTCTTTTAGGATACTCAAAAGTGCATAAAAAACTAAATAAAGTGTATTAAATATTTGTGTGCGTGTGTGTGCGGGCATTTGATTTGCAAGGTGATGCAAGTGTGCAGGTTTCGTCACTGTCTCACATTATCATTGCCTCTGCTTCATGCTGCTTTCTTGTCTGCTTTGACCTGCGCCTGTCCGTCTCCTCAACAGAGTGAGCAGTCTCCTAAAGACATGAGCCACCCCTGTGCCCCCATCAAAGACTCTACGAGGGACAACACAGCTGCTTTTCATACGCAGCGCTCTAAAAACGAGGTCCGACCCCCAAAGATGATTTCACTAACAGTAGCTCTTCTGACCTGCTGGTTGCCATAGCTTTCTCTGTTTCTATCAGGGCGAACAGCTTCATTGCACGTTGTCGCTGGTATAAATGTAACCTCACTGAAAAGCTCTGATTGTCCTGAATGTCAGCCGAGAATGTGATAGCTAATGATAAGCAAAGAAGTGATTTTATGGAAATGATCGAACCCAACGCTCCAGATTTTGAGGACGTATCTGTTTTGTGTATGTTTCTCAGGTCGGTATGTATCACGACCCGCATGTTGAAGACGGAGGATCATCGAAGGAAAACAGGATGATCTTCACTGAGTCCATGCCACGGAGAGTAGGCAGCTTCTACCGAGGTGAGGGACAGAGCCGCGCAATATTCACAGTTTCACTTTTTAAAAAAATATTAGCATTTGTAAAAGTTCTTAAAGTCATATAATATATAAAGAACAGCGGACACACAGAGAGACTGTGATTTGAAGCTGTCCTGCATACTTCAATGTTTGCTCATTTGATGCAACCTTTGACTACATAGAATGGTCAACATGTGTGATAGCATGCACAGGAGCAATCTGCTACCCAAAACTGATAAAACATAACTGATCAATCAACTAATTAATCACTCAATCAGACTTAATTTGTCTCACACTTGTCAGCTAAAGTGTAGAACAAGGTGCCTTACGTGAATGTCAACTTTAATCAAAGCCCTGATTCATGTGCACGGTTTACAACAAGCAAACAAAACAAACAGACAAGATCTTAATAAAAGATAAATAAATAAAATGATCTATTAAAACAGGATTGAAAAAAAAACTGAAGAACACTAAAATGAGTTTATCCTGAGGAAACACCAGAGGTACGACTTGAATGTAATACAATACAAGAACTTTATTGATTTACTCAGGGAAATTAGGCTGTTAAATGTTCAAATTCAAGACAGTAGAAATAAAAGAACAAAATAAATAGAAGGAAACACTTACATCATAAAAATAATACATATGATAATAAAACAGTAAAATGCAATAACAGAATACAAATAAATCAGTAAAACAGATGCAAATTTAAATAGATATATATGTTAATAAATTGTAAAACTCAATGAATTGCTGAAAGGTCAGGTCTTAGGTTTGTTTAATCCCACAATTAGGAAGAGTTCACTGTCATGGATTTGTAAACTTCAGTGTCAGCATCTTTCTTCTTTTTCTCACTGTCCCTCCTTCGCTCTGCTGATAAACTGGAGGAGCAGCAGGTATTTATCGATAGAGCTTCAAATCAATCACCTCTTAACACCAAACAGCCAATTGAACTTAAACTCTCCTGAAAGACAAACACTTGCATATTCAGTAACATGATAAGAACAAGCTGTGGTGACAGAAAGAAAATGTTTGACATGTATTTGATAGTTTTAGAGTACAGTCTTTGAATACTTACTACTCACTCTATATAATCTAATGCATATCTGGCCAAAAGGGCTGATTTCAAATCAAAAAGTGTGTTACAGGAAAGTGAATCACCTAGGCGGGGCAAGTATACTTTCAAAGGGATTGATATAAAAAAGAACAAGGGACCTTCACATCCTGATATATGGTACAGAGGACTGCATGTTTACCACAGATCCTAAGTACTAGAAAACTGAGGGCCTAATTCAAAGCTTTTCCACCCTGTGAGCGCTTCTAATGAGCCCTAAAAGACATCGTCTGGTTCACAGATCCAGCAGAGGTTTAAATGCCCCTCTTAACAGCGCTGCAGAGGGTACAGCGTCTCTGTGCATGAGTGTTGTTTGTGTACATTCAAAGGGGCCATTATGCATTCATATGGAGAAAAATATGCTTCCATCTATGCAAATTAGCCTTATTGCAAATAACACCTAATTCACAAACACGACTCTTAAAGCCATACATAGAGTGAAATGTTTACCGTCTGTTGAGAGCTGGGGGTGTGCAGGAGGACGTGGAAGCATTGCTCATTTCAAACTCTGCAGGGATCGAGACACCAGCCCCACCACTGGATGACCTGCGAGTGATATATCTGTACAAAAGTCTGTTAATATTACTTTTAAATGACTGTTTATAATAATGAGCTGGGCTTAAATATTATACAATATGTTACTATTATCATTATTATTATTGTTTTTGTTGTTATTTCATTATTTTCATTATGGTCATTATTTTTATTGCTATTATTATTATGATGATTAATATTGTTATATAATAATAATAATAATAAGAAGAAGAAACTGTTAAAGCACGTTATAGATAAAATTTATTATTATAATGAATATTATGATATATATGTAAATCATTAGTGAAGAAGAAGGGGTGGGACTAGATAAGTTTCGACTTCTTCCCACTCCTTTTTGAACATGTTGTATTCTTTACTTTTTTATTATTTTTTTCATATGTTCAAAATAAAATTCAATCAATCAATCAATCAATCAAAAAATAAATCAGTTTGATGTTGTCTCAGGCTCAATTCCTGCACATACAGGTTGTGTCATTCTTCTTAAAACGCTTTAGTTTTCCATTCAAAACTGGAGCAAACTGCGCAAAGCTGCAGAGCTTTGTGGATGTTTCTGTGCTTGAATATCACTTTGACGTTCTTTAAATTTTTGATAACATTTACTGTCACATTTTCAGCTTATTTTGTCATCATTGGTCAAAAGACACAAAGTCCTGGTGAGATGTTGTGAAAGTTGTGCTGGATAAATTCATTCAGGGTTATTGAAAGATTAATGGGAAACGTCGGGTTTTGAGGGTGACGGAACAAGAGTTTCCAACTCCTCCTGCCATGCCCTATTAAGCTCTGCAGGAGGAGATACATAATACAAGAGGCAGGCTTTTCAACTTGGACTCATACAAACAAGGCACAATGGAATTTGAGGAATACGAGTAAAAAAGATGAATTTGTAGATTAATGCTGTCCTGTTAGAAACTTGCAGAGATAAATCATATTTTTGTAACCACTTCAATTTTCTCTTGTTTTGTTTCTCTTCAGTCCCGTCTCCCAGACCAGACAACTCCACTTCTTTTCATGACCCGGTTGGGCAGGGTCGAGGGCCGGTAGGACCTGTAGTACCCGGAGACCCTGTTGTCATGGCTAACCACTCCAAACGTCCGACAGCTTTTGACTGGTGAGGGTGTTTTTTTTATCGCTACAATGTTTGATCAAGAAAATCTCATAAACAAAGTGTCCACATTTACAAATCACTGCAGATGTTATTGAATTTAAAGTCTGAAAAACTGTGCGAGTATTCAAACCTCAGAGGTGTCCTTTTGCATTGTATGAGTGTGCAGTACACATGAATCATTTTTTACATTTTCTGCATACGCCTTACAGGACTGCAGCAGAGGCGATGGTCATGAATCCTCCGGAGCCGACCAAAGAAAAGGAAAAACAAGGCTTCTTCAGAGCCATTAAAAAGAAGAAGAAAAAGACACAAATAGTAAGATGACTGAGGCGACCTGCTGTCAGAAATGTCTTCTGTTCAAAGTGTGTTTTTTTTCTTGTTTGTGCTTCACTGTTTTGGTTTTTGTGTAGTAAAAACTGATCAGTACGCTCTCTTAGTCTGGTGTAGTGATACACTGAATTTTCTCTTTAACCAAAGAAAGTAACAGTCTCTTCAAAATCATCTCTATTAGTACAAAAAATTGCTATTTTTTTATTTTCTTATTTCCTTTTCTTTTCTTTTTTTTGCTTTTTTTCAACATTTAACTGCTACTTTAGGGGTTAGCAATGTTTAAATATTGGCTTGTTTACTTATCTAATCAACCAAGTATGGAAAGTATGGAAATAAATTTGATCAGTTTCCAGGTCTTAAAAAGTATGGAAAATGAAAAATAAAGTATGGAAAAATATTTATGATCCCAAACTATTACCACAGTTCTAAAATACTGTTTTCTAAAATAGAAATGTACATATTTCCAAAAATAATTCTAAAAATTAGGGTAGGGAAAAGTATGGTAATTCCAACTGTGTAGGAACCCTGAACCTACCGTTTATCTCTTGACCTGTCGGACCTCATGGTATTGATGCCAAAGTCATCAAGTTAAAAAAATGGAAAAATTATGAAAACAGTCTCATCAAAACTGTCTCCTAGTAATCGAAGCATTATACTGGTATTGAATATCTTGTGTCTAATGTAAGTTTCATTTCTTTAAAACTGTAGAGTTTGTTTGTCTAAGTTTAGTCCAAGCTGTCAGAGATGATTTGTGTTGAAAGTTGTGGCTTTTGCTCCACAGACAGACATGGAGGACGGGAGGAACCCCAGCATCAAGAAAAGCCTTTTCCCCCTCTTTAGCTCTAAGAATAGCTTAAAGCACAACTCAGCAGTCAAAGTCCTACCTGTAGTGGCCTCGCCTATGGTACAACACCAGCCTCCTGCGCCCTACCCTGCCTCACCAGTAATCTAACCTCGACACTTTCGCTGCATGTTAACTCACACTCATGACCTACTTTTTGAAATCCTCTCAAGAGCTCGATGGCTGATTGACTGTGAAATACTCCAAATTGAAAGGATTTCAAATACGTTGAGGGGTTAATAACAGCACGCCGTTTGTGCATCCATTCTGTCTCACTATAATGTATGTCAAAAGAAGCCCCCCCTCCCCGCTTTCACATTGTATTGTTAAGACATTGATTTCATGCTGCAGTGTGTGCTGTTTGTGAGGCCCACACGTCGAGACTCATCCTTTTCAAAGAAAACATCAGTGTATCATAAGAGGGCCATGGATGTATTCACCGCATTTGTACGCACGTGTACCCACACATGTATTCAAACTCATTCTGGGAGACATTCACTGACTGCACAGTGCTGTACAATAGCCCTGTAAAAGTCGCTTATTAAAGCTTGTTAGTTTTCTTGCAGTGTTAAATGAGAGGGTCAGTACTGCTCTTATATCTGTTTGAAATGAAGCCACAGCAGCTGGTTGACCTAGTTTCACTTTAATGCTGTAGGTTTGGGGAAACAGTTGACTCCAGTTTATTTACGCCCCTTCCTCTCTCCAGTTTGTCAGTTTTAGCTTCTTAAACATGAGAACTTGCTCATCTCCAAGATTCGGTATCAGTTCAAACTTGATTTGTTTTTGAAAATATAAACCTTACGAAGAGAAATCTAGAAAAATTCAGAAACCAAACAGATAACCAGCAGATACATTAGAGTCTAAACTTACTCAGAGTGAAGACATTCACAGAATTTCTGTATTCTCTTCACATCAGTCATCGCTTTTCACCACCGCCACCTTTGTGTGACATGTCTGCTGCTCCCAGAGGGATGCATGAAGAAGCTCACCTCTGAAAATGTCCCTCAAGATGTGAATATTCTTACTAAAAACGCTCCTGTATGTTTTTTACACTCAGGTTCCTGGTAACGGACAAGAGCACATGTCTCTGCAGAGAAGCTCAAAGTCCACGTCCCACCACGGCAGCCGACGGAAAAACCGCGAGCGATCCAGAGACCGGGAGCGGGAACAGAGCCGGGACCGAGAACGAGACAGAGAGAGGGAGCGAGAACGGGAGAGGGAGAGGGAGAGAGAGAGGGAAAGAGGGAGGGAGAGAGAGAGAGTGGGTGAATGGCCAACAGACAAACCAGTGGACTCGCACTCTCAGGTACGGATGCTCTGAAGACTTTGATTTGCTCTTTATGAAGATCACACAGAACATCAACTAAGTTAATCAAAGGGCCAAAATGACACAACAACAATACAAAGCCTCAGTATTAATTATCGAGCGTGGTATGACAGAGTTTTAGAGCCAGTCGTTAATTTAGTCAACAGTTAGCTGCAGAAGACTGTTTTGAAAAGGGGGTACCAAATATCACAGCTTTTTTTTACACAGTCTTTCCAGAGTCCTGGTTCTTACCACAGTGTGATGCCGAGGTGCCAAAACATTAAGAACAGTTTGAGGCGACACTCCACGTCCCTCATTTGAGTCCAAGCAGCTGGCTGTTTGTCAACCATAAACCAAAGCAATGACTTTATACTCATAACATGGTAGCTTTTTTATTGAAATATTGTGACTTTACTACGACTTTATTTTAGTGATAATGGAACAGCACAGCTTGGTTTGCTTATGACTTTATGAAATGACAAAGAAAAAAAGTGAAAATCTTCAAGAAAGAAGTTTAAATCTTAAATAAAATACAGATGTGTGTTTTATAACTTTTGAACTTCATCATGTTTAGATAAGGAAAGATTAGATGCTTTGAGTAGAAGCTGTTCACATACTAAGACTGTTTATTGATCTGTATCCAGACTGAAACAAGCTATGTTTTCCATGATTCACCCTTATACAAAGTTTTATGAAAACTGGGCAAGTATATAAAATGAATGAATGAATAAAACGTAACATCAGTCCACAGATCAGGGATAAATTTAGATACATTGGTATTTAGTATGATCATCTAAATATTGTGTCTGTTTTTTTCTAACAGAGTCAGCCTCTGAAGTCCCTCCGCAGGCTCCTTCATCTCTCCCCGTCCTCCTCAAATCAAGGACAGCCTCCTCCTCCTCCCCCTGACCTGCGCTTCCAAGCCCCCCTCCCAAACCCCCCTCAGCCCTCCTCCAAAGCGGGCTACCCCGAGGGTCGAGGGCACACTGAGAGCAGGGCACACACCGGGGTGAGCAGCTCTGCCCAAGCCAAGAGCCGAAAGACCAGCTACCCCCTCCCCGGACAGATCGAGTCCACCTGGCACGTGTCGGCCCTGCAGCGAGCTGAGGGCGCTCAGTTCACCCCTGAACAGCTGGGGATCAAACCGGGACAGAATGGACCCACTTTTACCCGGGCGTCCCGCAGCAGGATGCCCAACCTCAACGACCTGAAGGAGACCGCACTGTAAGACCCCTGAACCACACCTCTTGCAGCGTGTCTCCATCCTGAAAGCATCTACCTGACACGAACATCCTGGTACTGTAGTGAAAGTTTACATGAAAATTGATTTCATTGGATCGAGTCCTTGTTTAGAGAAGTAGTTCTTTTGTTGATGCTCGTGTCTTTGAAACCGACAAAAACTCAACTCTAACAGGTCAAACACACACGACACTAACAGTGCATTTAAGAAAGTCAAAGACAGGAAGCAGCTCTATGTTATTCTGATCTTTCCTGTTGAGGAGACACTACCTGTGTGGCCTCTCTGCTGCCATCTGCTGCTCACAGGACACTACAGCAACAACATCAGACAGCCACTGTCGAAGCAGTGACAGATTACTCAAATGTTTTTCATGCTCTGATATTTGATAAAAACAACAACAACAGAAAAAAAAATATTTATATCAACATTATTTATTGAATATTTTTTTGTTTCAATTCAAGGATATAAGCTATAAATGACACAGTATGTAGGCTATATGGGAATATTATAAGGTAATATAGAGATTAATGTGTAATTGCAAGAGCTTTAGTTTCAACAGAGAAAGGCATAGATATTTATGTGTTGATAATACAGTATGTCGAGAGAAATATTTAATAATGTTGAATGTCCTTTTTTTGTTCAATTTGATATGTTACTAACAGATTTTCATGTTATATCATGTTATTTTTACCCCTTTTCTTTTTTTTTTCATCAAAATGTAAAGAGATATTGATAGGTATTTGTCACCCTAAATAGAAAAATATCTGGGACATCACATCTATTACAAATCTGCCAACGACCCTCAAGATATCAGTTTTAATGTTTACGACAGGTCGGGGTTTTTGCCGACAGTGTTTGGTAGCAAAAGAGCCAGAGAGAGACTTGGCGGCTCTGTGCTTCACAAACAGTCATCATCAACTCTATGTCCCACCTCAGTCTCTCAGTGCATTTATCAGCAAACACATCTCTCCAGCTCCATGCTGCCATGTTAGTTTTGTCTACAGCCTTAACAGCAAGAAATGTGCATCCACACTTTGGTGCCCATCAGTGTTGAAAAGTTGTCCTCTTTAAATGAGGCTGTGTTGGAAATTGTTGTGGATATCTCTGAAAAAAGGCAAACCTCACCTACAACCTTTAAGATCTTCAAGGTGAAGTCTGGTGGAGTCTTATCCTGTTTAACTGTCAACAAAAAAGATCCCAGCTGAAAAAAACGCCTAAGTGTTGTCTATGTATCTTAAATCTAATAATGATTATTACTCTGAGTTAAAAGCTGTTGAAATAACTTCCTTTGTAATAATAACCTTTCATACTACTCACACCACACCACACTGATGTAAATCCTGACTAGAGAGCCAGCTGTGTGAATCGACAGCTGGAAATGATACTTTAACAAAAGCATTATCTGCTTCTGTTTTAATAAGGTCAACTCAAAACAACAATATTCATCTGGGTTTAGGTAAAAAGAGTCCAAAATGAAAAGATTGTGCTTGTGGATTCCTCTTCAGGAGAGTCTCACTGAAATATTCTGACTTTAGAGATGTTTTAAAGTAGTGATGGGCACAGCAGTTCTTTAAGATGTACTGAATCACTAGAAGCAGTTCACCAAAAAGATTCGTTCAAAAGATTCGTTCACCAAATCACCGAATCATTAAGCGCTTGGCAGGAGAAGCCTGCGACTTCAACCTCCCGAACTGATACACAGCTGAATGTTTCAGGATTCAGTTCAGATCGTAGCTTCTGGAACTGGGAGACGAGAGTGTTTGGCTGCGTTGCTTTGGCAAACAGGTTTGGAAAATTGAACTTGTTCATAGGTCATGATGTTTTAAGTGTACTACCTATGGTATGCTATTTACCAGGTCTGCTCGGTGAATAGGGCTCAGTGTGATTCGGTCACTGAACGTTTAGAAGAATTCAAACTGAACATACCCCCCTCTCCACATCCTTGTGTTTTGATTTGTTGACAGAAAGCAAAGTAAGTCCCCCCCAGACTTCTCCTTTAATTTACATGTTTACATTTCTCTGTGTGCATTTAAAAGCTTGTGTCATCAAATTCTTCTGTAAATGCCTTTTGTAAATCTGAATTTGGTTATCCTACCGTATGTGCGTAACATTTTTTTAATATTTATACCCATAATCAGGGATGATTTTACTTAACTCCTTCATTCATAAAAGCATTTATTCCTCACTTAGTGACAATTAAAATTAAGTTGGAACTAAACACTATTTGTGGCCGAGGCAAAATACACAGCAGTGGTTTTTTCCAATCTTCCCTCTTTCTCTGTTTCTGCAGAAATGCTTGTATACCACAGAAAGGGGGAACAGAGGAGAGACGGATGGATGCATTTGTTCAAATTTAAAGGCTCGAAAGAGAATCTAATGTTTTGTTGATGAAGTCAAACAAGAAAAAAAACACAGTTGACCCATGGCTGATTGAAAGCAATAACATGCAGGAAGAGAGTCAGACTAATTATTAAGGTCAAATCTGTTGCTTGTTAAATTGGAATCAAAAACAGCATTAGATAAGGAGACTGTGATTAGATTTAGTGTAATTAAAACATCATTCTGCAATATGTTTTTTATTTTTTCGACTGTCCGTAAATGTGACTCCTGACAGGTTCAGCTGCCCCTTGTTGTGTACTTTGAAAAATCCTGATTGTAATGACTGTACATGACTGCTGATGTGGGTTTTTCTGTATTATTCATTGGACAGAGTGATGACTAAGCTTGCCTTGCCAGTGACCCGAAGCCTTACATTAGTCGACTGTCTAAACACTTCAGATGGAAACAGAGGCTTCAGTCCCCAGTGAGTCACTTCTGCTCAGAACTGAGGGTTTTTTTTTTCTCACAATATGAATGTGTTTCCTTAAACATCCGTTTTTTTTTTTTTTTCATGACGCTGTTCCCCACTTCTTACAGGGTGTAAATAGAAATAATAGAGTGTATCTATACTGACCATTCTACTTTAAAAACAATAGGGTCTCATAATAAAAGCCAACCGTACATTTTTGAACGGCTCATGTATGTTTTGTTGCGCAGACACATGCACACACACACAAACTGAGACAAGTAGTGATTTAATGAAGGAAGCAATTTAAAGATACAATAAAGAGACATTTTTTCCCAAAGCATCATGGGAAACTGATTTGAAATTTTACAAAAAAAGTCAGGAGTGAGCCACAATCAAAAAAACACATTTGAATATTGGCAAGTTGTCCATTTATCAATCTTTAAAACACATTTCAGAGTGTTATATTTCAGAGATTAAAAACGATTTTTTTTTACAGGCGAGGAGTGAGCAGGGGATAAAATCACAGAGAGGTGTTTTTATATTTGTTAAAATATATGATGTATAGTTTATCATCAGTGAGAAATACCAATATCTTTGTAGGCCTGTCAGTCTGTAATCCTGATCATTACAATAACATTACCATAAGTAGCTTTAGCAATTACCCTTGAACGCTGGGCAGATGGTGTTATGTTAACAAACAAGCATGAGTACAAACAACATCTTTTGGAGGCTATTTGACATTAAACAGGATACTTAAAAGGTGATATAAACTCTGATGCCCTTGTTTTAATAGAGTTAAGCAATGTGTCACTTTTCATGCCACCTTCTGATTATTTTATGGTAAATGAATTTAAATCAAAAGGATCACACAACATCAGCTCAGTAGGATCATAACTTGTCTGGATCGGATTAGTGAGTGTCATGAATAATGTAGACATGCATAACCTGAAGTAATCAGGTAAAACTTTCCTAAAGATATAAGCCGGTTTTATTTCTAACACATCAGGTGAAGCACACAATCAAACAGACCTGTCACAGGAGGACACGCGGGTTTTTGAGGAGCGTGTCCCAGACGGCTGAATCAAACCTCCATAGCAACGCTGCCCCTCTCACTCTCTCAACATCTAATTATTGCTTTGAATTTATGCCATTTCATTTCAAATCTATTGAGAACTGAGCAAATTAAAGCCCCCACAGTGAGGCAGGTTCAGCACAGACAATGGGGAGTGGAGTGAATGGAGGCTCACTCTGCATATCAAACAAATATCTCAAGTCTAACTGCTTTGTTTGTTTTTTTAAACGTGCTTCAGCGGAATATTTTTTGCGGTTTTCTGCATGTAGCTGGAGGGTTTAATCTGGGGATGTAATGACGGGCCACAAACTCAAGCTGTAGGGAAAGATGAAGTTCAGGGAAAGGTGTAGGGGGATTGCGGGGGGGGGAAAGGTTCACATGCATTTGTTCATGCAGAGCAGCAGCTCCAGGCGCAGGGCGATGCGTGTGTGCCATCCCAGCGGCAGGATGCGGATGTAGCGAGCAACGATGGGCGGCCTGAGGAGGTTCTGCACGGATGAGGAGCGGTCAGAGTTTCCATAGAACACCTGTGGAGAGAGAGGCTCAAGGTCAGGACTGGACAGGTGAGGTTAGACTGACAAGTATGGACTGACTTGACCTTTGTTTAGTCATGGTGTAATTTTTCAGGATAATAAACAACTTGAAGGTGCCGCCAAAACAACAAGAATGAATTACATTGATGTGAAGTGAAGAGGGCATATTTTTAGAGCTGTAATCTGTAGATTTATTATGAAACACGATTTCAATCATCATTAAATTAGTAACATTATCGATGAAAATCTCTTTCTTTCCAACAACAAATCATCATGATCGAGATGAGGGATCTTCATCAGACCAGATATTTTCAGGTTTTTGCCCAAAAGTCAAAACAGTTTAAAAGATAAACTTGTTAAATAGTTCAATTGGAGAAATGACACTGAATCCAACAAAACAAGATCAGCAATGTCTGAGATATAGTCTGAACTGTGTTTTTTGAGCTTCTACTGGTTCAGCTGACCCTGTTGTTCCCAGTCTGGTCCTTGTAGTAGATCCAGTTGAGTTTCTCATCGGAGCGGTATTGGATGCTGTACTTGGTGACCCACTCGTCAGCATCGCAGCGGCCCTGAGTGAGGATCCCTGAGACCACCATCACCTCCCTGAGGTCGATCTGCAGCCACTGACTGCTGTCCTGGAACTTTGACAGCCAAGCACACCTGCACCAGAAACACAGTGAGTTTAAGATTTAAGGTGATATCACCTGGGCTCATCTTTACCTCCCACTCTGATCATGTTTGGTTTTTAGCTCTGTTTTGCATCGCACCACCCCAGCAGTGATGCTCACACAAATGCTCTGTAGCACCTATAGATGCACCCTTAACTGATGTCATGAGAGTAATCCTGCACAACACTGCAGGCAGAGAAGAAATGTAACCACTGGAGGTCAGCAAACCTTACGATCAGAAGTTTAAGACTAGTACAGTCAGAAATCTGGGAATAAAGTTCTTTTTCTAACCTGCTGTGAATCACAAATTCATTTTCTCATGTGTGAATTTATTAACACCAGCAGAAAAGACACTTCTCTCTTAGTGCCACACGTCACAGCTCCTCTGACTAAGCGGTTTCATGTATCATATCTTGTCATGCATTGCTTGATTGAATTTATTTGTATGAGTTTAAGCAGGACCATATTGATGCGTCAGCCACACAAAAGCACCTTACGTAACGCACAAACGGTCACATTTGATTAGAGTGCATTTTTTTTTCCAAATTCCTCACAGATGGCGAGCGCGCCGACGTTTGTTCATGAGGGTCTCTCCCCTGAGAAAGGACAGTCATCTGTGTCTGGCAGAAGCCTCATTTTTGAGTTGAAATTAAATCAAACTCATGCATTTGTTGCCAGAGACTAAAAATACTCGCTGTTATGTAATTCTGCAAATGTTATGTTTGTTGTCTTAAAATTGTCATGCATTTTTTTCTAATTTATCACTCTGCATTTCAGTCCTCTCTCTTTGCGTTGAAGCCGAACTTGACAGAAACAACATTGCCTTTTCTTACCCAAAGCCCTGGGTGTTGAGGCGGGCTCTGCTGGGGAGCCACGAGGAGAACCAGCCAGTGTACTGGTCCTGGTTGGAGCAGGTGATCTGGTCTGGGTTTACCGATCCAGCCTCAAAGCCCATAGGCTTGTGGTAGGGACACTCTGCAGTGAGATCAGACACATGGAGGTGTAAACTTAAATCTGTTGTTTACTTTTCAGTCATTGTTTTTCACTTTGAGGCCTCAGGGCTGCGTGGATCACAAAGTCACAAACATGTTAGCTAAGCAGAAAATCACTAAAATGATCTTCACTAAGCCTCCGTCTCTCTGTCCTTCCTACTCCCTCCAGTCCTCACGCCCTCCCGATCCCAAAGCCCCCTCCTGTTAGAAGCCCTAGTGTGACCCATATCCCCCTCCTAAAAGCCCACAGTTTAATTCTCCACAATGAGAGAGATCAGTGATGTCCATTAGGGCAGCAGGCAGACAGATGGCCATGTTCTCCTCTCCACAGCTTTAGCTCTGTGTTCCTCGCATGTTTTCATCTGCCATTCTACTCTCTAACTCCCACTCAAATCACATTAAAGTAAAACCCTCATGGACTTTGAGATTGCACGTTATAAAGATATAAACAGGAAAGATAGGAGAGCTGTGCATGAGGGATTTCCTTCCCCCTAAAGTTTATGAAACATCAGCTGTGGATGTGTGGAGCTGAAACCTGCTGCGCTTTTGTTTACTAGTGGATTAAGCCTATCCGGTGCAGGGTCGCATCCTGTCTAATCCCTGTATTACAATGTGTACAGCAGCAGCAGAGTGTGTGAGTCAGGAGATAAGTGTTTACATAACTGCAATGTGAGAGACACTTGTTCCTCTCTAATGTGTTTTATGTGCAGATGGTTGACTCACGGGGGGGAAAAAACAGAAGTGGGACTCAAAGAGAAGGTCCATACTCCCCTCATCTTTTATCATACAGGCTGTGGTAATAACGGGTTTCTTTAATTGTGTGAACAGCGCAGTCTGAGTCCCATAATCTGTTCAAATTGCCCTGAGATGATGATGATCTGCTGAACTTGCTCCTCCTGTCAATCAGCTGCCGCAGAGTGTTTGAGGCTCATTTGACTCACAGTGAATCCCCAGCTCTGCAGCCCTCCATACATCGACAAAGCCAACACAATTCATGCACAATACATGCGGCTGCACTCACATGGTTTTTCACTCTTTTACTTAAGCAAATGACCTGCACTCAGATGAAAAAAAATCGACCACATACATCATCTGATGGAAATAGAGTGCAGGGTTTTAGCTTGAATGGGGGCATTTGTGTTTCTTTTCATGGCTCCATCTGCATCATCTTCACTGAAAATGTCCAGTGGAGCATGTCCACCCTGTGGTGACAAATCTGGAGTCTAATTCACTCATGCATGTGCATGTGCATGCAGAGATCCTCCTTCTATCTGTGTAATCAGCATTATAGAGATTAAAGGATTTGTTGATTAAACAATGACAGAGATTTAAATGGAGAGCTATTTTAGTAGCAGTATACCTGCTGTTTGTTTTGGTCATTTTGAGAGTGATCTGACAAAAGTTGGTAGTTTCATCCTCGCCGTTGTGAATAAATGTAGATTTAGTCACGCTCAAATAAGAAAATCAGAATATATTCATTTCACTTAAAGTTTGATAACAGAAGGATCAGTCTATAAAATGAGAAAATATCTGCCAGATCGATTAATACGGAGGAAAAATTATCATGTCACAGACCTACAATGTCAGAACACACTGCAAACTGTGATCATTGTCTTCTTTTTTGGTGAGGAAACCAAATGTTCATTATCAGTGGATACAAAAACCAGTTTGGTGCAAAAGTTCACAAAATAAAAATCCTGTGAGAATTGTAAATGGGCTTTTTCATGACAATGTTACATGGGCAAAACCACAGTTCTGTGTTGGAAGTGTATTTGGTGAATCTTACCAGGCATGCAGTCCACTCCTCGCACCATGGAGCCAGTACCAATGGTGGAAAACTCAGTCGGGGTCTCTCCTCCTTCACAGTCACATTTGCAAGACCTGCTGGTCCATGTTTCAGACACACCCGCCTCACAGACACAAACAACATTTTAATCAGGACTCAAAAAAGCATGATCAGACACCTGATGTCATTTTCAACATTAACTGTAAAAAAAAATCTCATGGATCATTTGTTAAAAGGCAAAAATAATGTCCGTTTTAGAGACAGCTTTTCTCTGAACAGATATATTTCTAATAGATGTACAACACTTTGACCTGCATTTTGAGCATTAACTGCTGGTTTTGGTTGATTAACATTAAAAAAAAGATGTCTTATCTCTGCTGAGATTCCTTCATACCTCTTGAGCATGAGTGTTGATGAAGACTGTTCAGGCAGATGGACAGAAACGGAAATACAGCCAGCCAGCCGATGATGCACAGAGAAGAAAAGAGACTGTTAGGACACAGCACTCATCTATTGTAGCAAACAAAATCTGTGCATCAGTCTGTCTCCATTTAAACAAATTAGGAAAAAGACAAGCCAAACATGTCAAAGAAAAACCTGGATCATCATCATCATTTCAAGGATTTCTGAAGGAATAGACTGCATTTAGCTGTATTTGTCAGATTCTCTGTCAGGAACCAGTTTAACATTTGAGATGTCAGTTTCAAAGTTTTAAATCACAAAGATCATGTGTTCATAAGGACTAGAGTGTAAAGACTGAAATCATACCGTTCACTCCCAGAAGAAGCAGAGCCAGCAGGAAACGCTGCAGGATGAGAGCCATCTTCAGACCTGCTCCAAACCAGACAAGAATGACTGCAGAATGAGCAACCAAGCCAGCAGTGATAGAGAGGCTGGATTACAATAATCCACAGGACACTAATGGCTTTATCTAATGCTGTCCTTATCTGACAAAGCCCCTCCTACAGCTGTTCACCCCCCACCATCAAGGACCACCGGCATCTCACATTCTGGATCCAGTGCTCAAAACACTGCAGCCACAAGGTCACCCATGAAATCCTGCAGGAGAAACAGAGGGACGGCATGGACAATCAGAGATGGGGCAAATTTTTGGCTTGTGTACCCAGTGTGTGTGTGTGTGTGTGTGTGTGTTGTGTGTGCATGTGTGAGTATGCTGGAGGGTGGTGAAGGCCTCTGCTGGGCCTTCTGATCCATATAATTGACCAGAAGGTCTTTATTTGGGTGAAATTAAGGCTTTTCACTTACTTTTGTTGTGTTTCCCATCCACTCCTTTTAGTAAGTAAAAGCAAAATAAGTGAATAATCTAAATGGAAACACATTACAATTATTTTGAATAATATGATGATTGTAATATGATTTTTATGATCATTTAAGGGATTAAAATAATTTCTACATAAAATAAATAAATAAATACAAGATATACACCACAGAATATGTATAAATAAATACAGTATATGTATATATACATAATTAAATATATGTATACATTTAATTCCACTTCTGAAAAAGTAAATAATATATATATAAACCAAGTAAAAAGAAAGAAAAGAGAGAAAGTGGAAAAAGAAATAAAGAAAAAGGTTGAAAGAAAGAAACAAAGAATTAGATTTTTAAAACCAAACCTTTCTTATCAGTCTGTCATTTGTCACAAAACTCTATCAGATTCAATCACAAACTTCCGACAGAGACAACCAGGACATGGTCAACTGAGCAAAAGATGAAAACAGAAAAGAGTCCAAACTTCAAGACCAGTGAGTCCTGGACTGGACTGAACACAAAACCTAATTTACAGCCAGGGTTCTCACAAAAACCTCTGTTTGCTCAGTCAGCCTAGAAAAACCGAACGCCACCCTGAACCGAGCGGCCAGCATCCCCGTTAACGTAGGCACCATGTCCTGTGACCCCTGACCCCTCACCCTGTTCTTTGTTTTTCCAGGTGAAAGACAGAAAGATGAAAATATGACAGGCAGATGAAACTACAAGGGAAAAGAAAGAAAGAAAGAAAGAAAGAAAGAAAGAAAGAAAGAAAGAAAGAAATGTGAAATTATGACAGACAGATGAAGCTACATAGGAAAAAAAGAAACCAAGAAAATATTAAAACAGTCACGTGACATCAGCTGTTTAGTTTGTCTGATAAGGTCCATGGAAAAAATCAATAACAACAGTTCAAAGTAAACTATGAATATAAAGAAGCCAAATCACAACTTCTACTTTGTTTTCCACAAACTTAATCCTTCCTATTTGAACAGTGCATGAGAACAGTTAGCTGAGGATCTCTTGATATTTGTGATAAAGACAGAATAACAAATGAGTTCCTTATAATTCAAAGCTTGTAGCTATTTCATGATCTCCTCCTGAATCATGGCAGATGTAAAGTGTGAGAGAACGGACATTTCATTCAAACCGGCAGAAACTCCTATCCCTGAAAACTACAACTGATAAGAAAATATGTAGGAGTATAAGAGCAAACTAGACACTGTGTGACATTTTTGGACACTGATGAATTTTAATGTCGTAACCCTTATTGAAAATGTGGATTAAAAGGCTGAGATGTTGAACACAAACATGTCATGTTTCTGCTTCAGTTTGACATTTTTCTGAGGTAAAAGCTCAACAGTCTAAAGAAGCCTGAACTCACACTGAATGGTTCAAAGCCTGCTGACAGGTGAGAGTGATTAGGTCTAATTAAGCAAAGCTGTTTGAATTTCTGCTCATTAAAACACCAGACTCACTCTCTCACAGGCTCTGTTCAATCTTCACAGAGAGCTCTGGTGTATTTTATCAGCTGATTTCTGTTCAAGAGTAACATCCTGACGAAAACTGAGCATCAATTGAAATGAAGGCCCCTGTAGGAGCAACACGTAGGACTCATTCACAAACCAAGAAGAGGACAAGAGCTCACTCCACGATGATCTACAGAGCTCATAAAGAGGTTTGAAATTCTCTTGTTTTCATTGACTAATTTAAATAATAAAGCACACTTAAAACCTTCTCCACATTGCTTCAAATAAGAACCAAGAGACACAGTTTTCTGACCTTCCTTGACCTTCCTCTTCCTCTTCTCCTGCAGGTCAGTCATGGTGGAATGAGGAATCTGGATTTCCTGGACAGCCGACTCAGATTTCCCAAACCGGTCCTGCTCAGACTAGTGAGCTCAGAGGCCTCAAGACTGTCAAAAACCAACAGGGTGGGAGTGATCACTGTGCAGGAGATCAACGCTGCTGTCAGACATGTACAACAGAGGATTCACACCAGAGCGGCTGCATAAAGAACAGGATAATAATTGTATTTTATCACCTTTATCATTATTAAAAAGTCTTATACATTTTTTAAACTGATGCCTCTTTCTGGAAGATGTGCACGGCAAAGTCAGTGATGATCTTTAAAGATGTTCTATGTGTTAAGGAAATGCAAACAGACAACTAAATAAGAGACTGGAGTAGATTACATTCAGAAAACTCTACCTTCAATTCTCCCATTGTTTCACAGATTTGGCAGGCAGTGGAGTTCACTCGCCTTTGTTTAAACAGCTGATTGAAGTTGGAGGGATCTTTTATCAGGCTGTTTATTTCCTTTACTTTAGATGAATGCAAAAATGTCAGCATTTAAAAGAGCAGTATAGCCTCTGTTAGCTCCTGTAGTCAGGCCTGTGGATTTACACGTGGTGAGTCGAGGTCAGAACGGAAAACAATTTCACGTTTTACTTTGAACTAGCAAACAAAAAACTAGTTACTGTATGGAGTCACTCCTAGAGGTTGTAATTTGATCCTTTGCATCCAGACTCCACAATGACAGAGCTGCAACTGTAAAAACTAGAAACTGCAGCTCCTCAAAAGTGCTCAGCACCAGAGGCAACTTAGCCTGGGAGTGCTAGGGGTGCAAAACTGAAACGAAACAAATTCTGCCATAACACTGGTCAGACTGTTACTCCTACTGTAAATTATCTTAAAAATTTAACATTTTGAAACTGCTGGGTGACATAAATGTAAATATATGTCCTGATAAAGGCTACACTCTAGATAGGTGCTGCTGGGTTGTGATGGATCAGGTGAAGGCTTTTAAAGGGATATTCCGGCGTTAAATTAATTTAGGGTCAAACACACCGGAACACCAGTTAGACACCCCGTTTCGATGAATGTTGCCGACCGTTTGCTTCTCTAGTTAAACCAACTTTAGTAACGACCGCAGATAGCGATACAGAGAGCCACGTGTTCAACCATAAGACACTCTTTAACCACATATAATGCTCAGAACAGCACATAACTTCAACAACAGTACATATAGGGTCCCAGCCACAGCACTCGCCACCAAACATCATTTTAACTTTGTCTGATTTCTTCTGCAAGAATCTCAGCGGCTGCTTGTTTGTAGCGAGAGAGACCTCCGGCCAGTCCATTGCGGACTGCTGCGGGGTGACGCAGCTCAAGGAAGAACATTTGTGATCATTTCTTCACGGGAATACAATCAGATCGAGACGCTAAGACAGAAGAACTATCGCGTCTGCAGTGCAAAATGATTAATATGGTGATTATTACTTCAAGAAAATGATAAAGAAATAAGCATAAATGTTCTTCCTTGAGCTGCGTCCCCCCGCTGTAGTCCATAATGGACTGGCCTGAGGTCTCTACAAACAAGCGGATGCCGGAAGAGAGTCGGTGAGTTGTTTTTAGTCTCTTTGCTAAAGAAATCAGGCAAAGCTAAAAAGATGCTTGGTGGCTAGTACTTTGGCTGGGACCCTATATGTACTGTTGAAGAAGTTAGGTGCTGTTCTGAACATTATTTGTGACTATAGAGTGGCTTTTAGGTTGAGGTTTGTGTGTGGCTCTCTGTGTTGCTATCCGCGATCATTACTAAAGTTGGTTTAAGTAGAGAAGCAAGCGGTCGACAACATTCATCTCTAGTTGGGCTGTCTAACTCGGTGTTACGTCGTGTTTTCCCAAAGATTGTTTGACCCTAACTTAATTTTTCGCCGGAGTATCCCTTTCAGGGCTGTTTTGGCATTGTCCAATAAACCACTTTGTCCAGAATCTACCTGGCAGCAGCTGCTTCATGCATGTATTAGGAAAAAAAACTGTAAAGATAAGTGATGGTCTTATCTGCTTTCGTAAATCGGATTCAGAGTTTGCTTTGCTACTCGCATCTCAATGGTATTTCAAGTGGATCCTTCGGTCCCTCCCCCCTGTGGTGTCTCTCTCTCCACCTGTTTAGTTGGTATCTCCGCCTTCCTCTCCGCGCACTGCAATCCTCCTTCTCCTCCTCTTCCTCCTCCAACAGCAACAGCATCCACATCGACCCCAGCTTCTCAGCTGAAGCTTGTATTACACTTTGAAATATCCTGAAGGTACTGTGAAGGAAATGTACCTTCAGTTTCCGTCTGTAGTTCTGTTCTAAGTTTATTTTTCATTGTGCGTCTCTCGGGTTTTTTGTCCCATTCACGATTTCCGGATCGCGCGGGCACAGGCAGCAGGTAAGGGACATCAAACACACTCCTATATTCTGTGATGATTGACCGGTGCACTGTTTCTGGGTCACGAGCGATGCGTGTGAGGGATACTGATGCGGATCAATATGTTTATCTCCATATTTAGTGAGTTAATCCCACATGACATAAAGCTGGAAAACATGGGCTGTCTGGAAGCTGCCATTCATGAGCTTATTTTGGCTCTTGTGCAGGATTAGATCTCCCTTATGTGGCACTTTTTGATGATCACTATGCAACAGGTCTTTCTGAAATAAATCCTTCAGTGATCTGTAATTAAATACAGTGTTTGTTGACAGTGATTTAACCAGTGTGCAATAAGCCAGCTCTGGTTTTTCTCCATGTGTGTTGCAGCGCATTTTTATTTCCAGGTTTTGTTGCAGTGGTTTCATGCAACCAGCCAGAAGTGACCCAAGGCTGCCAGTTTGTGACCCACTGACCGATGCAACAGCGAGCCTTAATTTTGGGTCATCATGGGATGTGGTACCTCTGTTGCTACAGAAACACAAGAGAAAAGAGCGGAGAGAGGTAATGATGTGCAGCTGGTTCAAAAGGCAGGAGGAGGCTGGTTTTTGTGGTTCCACCAAACAGTCCAGGTCTGACACACATTGTTCCTGTGCTGTCAGCAGGAAAACTTTACCTGTTCCCCCCTGAGGAGGATGTGAAAAATAATGTGGGCGATATGAATTATGAGCTGACATGTCAAGACAAGATGAGCACAAATAGGGGATAAGTATTCGGTACTAATTGGAGTGCAGGAATGGAAATCACTTAGATTGGTCTTTTGGGAAGAATTAACAGAAGGAAACAAAATGTAGGTTATGTTTTGATCCTTCTGCAGACATTTCCCTTCAGTGTCCCTGAAATTTGACGTTTGCACTTTTCACTATTTTCCAATATTTTAAATCTCCGGTGAGGAGATTATTTATGATGTACAAGAGCAAAGATTGACTTTTTCATAGTTATTCTTAAATTGTTAACATCATGCAACAGAGAAAGCCTTTGTTTAAATTTTTTCAGCGCAAAAAATTACTTGATACTTAAGACTTTTCAAAGTAAAAAAGAAAAACAAGGTACCACATTGTACAAAGTGGGCACCAAAGTCAACACATTGATCTGATCCATTGATCACCTCTCAATAACTCTCTGTGCCCTTCAAGAGTAACTAAACATGTTTTTATTTTGAATCTGTATTGGTTAAATATTGATTATTTACTATTTTTTTCTGTTTATATCAGAAAAGATGCCTGTTGGTCCCATTCTGTTGAAAAAGATTTTTAAACAGTGTACTAATAGCAGTTAACATCTTTACTCGAGTATTACTGTGAAGTATTTCCCCACATTTTACTGTCACATTTTGTAGAATAACAGTCTTTAATAACATTTCTGCTCTTGTAAATTTTCCACAGACTTGTTGACGCTGCACACACACACAGACACACAGACACACACACACACACACACGCACACACACACACATGCAGACGTAATGCAGATGGTGCGTTTCCTTCTCTTCAGTCTGTCTTGTCTCCTCGTTTTAATGAGTACTCTTTGTCCTGAAAGAACTTTGAACTTGTTCAGATTTTCCAGTCCCACTCTTGCTCATGATCTCCCTGGTGTCTTGTTATTTCCCCTATCATGTTTACATGTGTGCAAATGATTTTATTCAGTGACCATTGTCTTATGCTGTACCATGGTTTTTATCTCCTTTTTTTTCTGATTTACAGATGAGACAGTTAAGAGTCCCAACCCAGCTCTGAGTAAGACCCTTTTTATCTGTTGACATAAGTCAGTTATATGATTCACCTAAAGTGTGCATGCTTTCTTTTATGTGTGTGTTTGCATGTAACAGTGAGCTGATGATATTTCTCACCTTGGACTTCGCCCATTAAAATTAAACGTTATAACAGCTGATGTACTGTTGCAGCTATGAAAGCAGCTGTTCTGATCCAGCGATGGTACCGCCGCTACATGGCCCGTCTAGAGATGAGGCGTCGCTACACCTGGAACATCTTTCAGTCCATTGAATACGCAGGAGAACAGGACCAGCTACAGGTGGGTCTCTGCAGCTTCATGCAGTAAAACTGCTCATGTTTGGAGGCAACGTGAATCTAAAGCAGGTCTTGTAACTGTTTTTCAGCTCTCCAGTTTCTTCAGCTTCATGCTTGATAACTTCACTCATCTGAACGGACATGGTCCAGGTAAGAATCAAAAATACTATCATATACACCCATGGTTATCAACTTTTAACTCCTATTGGTGTTTAAAAAAAAAAAAAACGAGACCCTCACTGAAAAAAGCTGTAAAAAATAAACACCGACCTCAATGTTGTCACCAAAACAGTCAGACTTAGTCTAGAGTTGTGTAAACACGACAACCACCCCCAACCCTTGGAGCTGTGGCACCCCCATTGTGGGATCCTGAACCCCAATGAGCAACACAATACACAGGTCTAATAGGAAATCTCTCCAAAACTCTGATTCCATTCTTGTTACTTGGTTATCATGACTATGACGTTGTTTTGGTGCTATATTCTTAACTTAAAGGCTGAATAATTTCTGAAACTCAAACCTCTGAGGTTGTTATTTGTTATTTTCATTTATTTTAATAGCTTTAAGAAAGTTTTAAAAGCTAATTTCAATGCTGGTTTCCTATTTGTGGAATAGAAATGTTAGAAGAGTTACAATATTTCTTGACAAGAAGAAAGAAACAGATAAAATTCAAACATATAGTCACTGACATTATTTATGAGTCATCAGCTGTTGATAAGTGGTTGTTGTTGTGTTGTTGTGAGCATGCTCTAACACAACAGGGTTATTATTAGATCTATTTTTCACCTACATCACATTAACACTACATTAGCTGTCATGCCTGTTATTTTGGTCAAGATTAGACAGACCCAGTGCGTATACCCTGTTGCTTAGCAACTAGTGTGAATGAAGAGGCTGGTGTGTGTGTGTGTGTGTGTGTGTGTGTGTGTGTGTGTGTGTGTGTGTGTGTGTGTGTGTGCGTGTGCTTCTCTTCTCTTAAGAATGCATTGACCCACTCATCCAGCTAAAAAGCATATGCTCCATTGATGAGGTAATCCTTAGGTCGGCCCTTATGAAGCTCTTCATCAGTTAAACATAGAGTTAACATAAGTGATGCAAAGAGGCTGCGCTTTGTTGTTTGTGCTCATTATATTCAGCGTCTGTGTGTATTTGTGTGTGTGTGTGTGAGAAAGAAAGAGAGAGAGAGAGAGAGAGAGAGATGAGAATAGAGGACATGTAAAATATAAGGCATCCAGGACATAGACTAACAGAATAGACCCAGGCCTGTGGGTGGATGTCTGTTCCTGCCTTGTTTTTTGCATAAATTAGAGAGCATCAGTTTCTTATTAGCATATTAGAGTGGTTGTTTAATACAGTACTGAGGTCACGCGCTGAGGGTGTTGTTGTCTTTTGCTGTTTATGACAAGGATCTACGCGTTTAAATCAATGTATGGAAAATTATGTAGTTTATTAGACCATATATGTCTCCAACCACAGAAAAGGAGCACCAGACAGATGGTGCCATTCAGCTTTATTAAAAAGTACTTCAGTAATTACATATAGGTACTTTGGAGAAAATGGACGTCAGATGAGGTCTCTTTGTAACATGAAAAAAGAGAATATAATGATTTTGTGAAACTCTGCATCTCTCCACACTGTGTCCTCAGACTTGATCTCTCAGCTGCTGGACCCAGTCGTGGACCCCTGGTTGGATAGAGAGACCTGCTTCAACACGATCACTGTCCCAGAGTCATACACCGGACCTCACCTGTCATTTCCTCTCTCTGTGTCTGACACAAACGCTCTGCTCAACAGTTTTAAGGAGCAGCAGGTCATTTTTTTTTTTACCTTTGACTTTGTGTTTTTGGATATCAGGTGTTTTAAAGCAGTGTTGTTTTCGTCAGGCAGGACGAAAACTTAAATGACGACGTCAGACCCCTTTTTTCCTTGACGAAAATGAGACTAAGACGAACGTCACCAAAGCTCTGTAAAGACTAAAATGTGACGAAAATTATATTCATTTTCGTCAGACGAGAACGAAACGAGACTAAATTGTTATTAGGTGGACGAACAAAGTTTCAAAACATGCTTTTTTTTGTCCTCACAGTCACGCCCCCATCACACATGCTCCAAAAGCCTCGCTCGCGCACAGCTGCGCGCGCACACACTCATACACATACACAGAGCGGCAGGTGGACGAGGCGCGCGCAAACACACACCGTGGCGGCAGGCACAGCAGCGGTGCCCGAAAAAAGAGGGATGATTTTTGGTCCTATTTCAGATACAGTCCAAGTGACAATAAAACACAATGTCTTGTACGGGGACGGGGAGACAGACGACAGTTGTGGAGCCACAGCTTCCTCATGCTGCGACTTCAAACTGTCGGGAAAGAACCTCAAAAGGCACCTTTTCGTCGACTAAAACTAGACTAAAACCTCTTGAGTTTTCGTCGGACTAAAACTAGACGAAAACTATCAAGGATAGAAATGACTAAAATGGGACTAAAACGAAGAAGCATTTCGTCAAAATGACTAAGACTAAAACTAAATCTAAAATGCCTGCCAAAAACAACACTGTTTTATAGGACTCATAACTCTCTTTTCACACAGACTCTGCATGCTAAATATATTCTGGAGCTGTTGTATGAGACCAAAAAGCTCCTAAAACAGATGCCAAATATCATCCACCTGTCGACATCATACACAAACGAGATCACTATATGTGGTGAGTCACCAAAACCAAGTTTGTCATTTTTCACTTTTTCTTATGAAGAACAACAAAATTAAAACCATTAGAGTTTGTTGTGTTTACTTCTTTTGTTCCTGCCCCATCTCACCAGTCAGCTGCCCACCAAAGAAATGAATGACCTGATGATTTAATGACTGACCACTAATGTCTGTAAACAAGGTTGGCTGCATCTTAATGGCAGCAGTCCAAAAAGAGGTCATGTTTATTCACACGGATCAGGTGCTTGACTGCTTTTCCACAGCTGCCTCCTCCAGCTGATCTGCATGTCGTTAAACTCGAGAACACTTGTGACTAACACTCACAGTTTTTGGCTTAAAGTGTAGTGATTCACTTTTCTGTTTCCAAACCACTTCACTCTTAAAAAAACAGTATCAGTGTAGCCAGAAAGTTTCTCAATTGCTCTATTTCTTTTTTTTTTTCTGGTGCAGGAGATCTGCACGGGAGGCTAGACGACCTACTTCTCATATTTTATAAGGTGAGATTTTTTTAATTCACACATGCTGAAACAAACAGTTTGTGATGATGTCTTAAAGTCATGCTCTCTGTCAGAATGGCCTTCCCTCTGCAGAGACGCCGTACGTGTTTAACGGGGACTTTGTGGATCGTGGGAAAAAGTCTGTTGAAGTGGTCATCCTCCTGTTTGCCTACCTTCTTCTTTACCCGGACTACATGCACCTGAACCGAGGGAACCACGAAGACCATATCATGAATCTCAGGTGAGCCGGCGGGGAGGAGTCAAAATGATAGAAAGATCATATCTATTAAGGAGAGGTAATACCTCCATTTGATTTTATCCCATTGTTGTTGCAGGTATGGATTCACCAAAGAGGTGATGCAGAAGTACAGGGTAAAGTAAACTACTCATACATGCCTTTTTGTGTGAAACTAGGATTTACAAATGAATCTGGCTCAGCAGATGTGGACTTCATTCTTTTCTGATGTGCGCAGATTCATGGCCGTGAGATCCTGCAGCTGTTTCAAGACGTTTTCAGCCTCCTTCCTATCGCAACGGTCATCGATGGGAAGATTCTGATCGTGCATGGAGGGATCTCAGACCAGACTGACCTGGACTTCCTCGGCTCTATAGACAGGCACAAGGTCAGTCAAGAACTTTTTTTTGAAGTTCAGCGAATACAGCTACATCCGTACAATTTTTTTTAAACATAATACCCCCCACCCACCTCCAATCCCTCTGGCAGCATCCCTTCCTCCCCTCCCAGGTCTCCCCTGGACCAGTCAAACATCAAGTATCAACAGTTCATTGTAGTGAGTGGTGTCCCTTTGTTCACAACTGAAGAGGTTTATCCTTTATCTGCGCAGCTGGACCTAACCACGTCTCCAAAGTGGAAGTTTTAGCATTATTAATCCCTGCTGTAGACAACTCAAGTAATACTATATCATAAAAATAATTCAACCATTTTCTAGTACTAAGATCATGAAGTGGTAGCCATCTTTGCACTAGGAGTGTTTTGGCAGCTGTGAGGCCGCTCAGCGATAGTTTACGCTGTTTCTTACTTACGTGTATTTGAGAATCATCATTAAGGTGTAAAGTAAAGTAAAATTGGATTGCATGTTAGCTGTACCTCGTAATTCAGACAAGACTATGGTCACCCAGCCCCTAAAAGCCTGGACAGAGGTACATTCCCACATCATGCGTTAATAACATCCTATGCGTTAAGTTGGCACATGGTACAGCTTGGACTTGGTATCAGTTTCATGCGAAACCTAGTGACAGGTGTATAATAGAGTCTGTGACACCAAGGTCAGTCTTTTATTCATACAGTATTCATACAGATGCAATGATCAGCTTTGGTCAGAGATCATTATTCAAACAGCTGCAGAATATTATACAATCAATAGACCTAAAAGGGTCTGAAAAGGAGGAACACAAGGTTGGCTGAATATTGATACCAAGCATATTAATTCATGCAAGTTTCAAGTCAAAAGTCCATGATTTACACATGAGCTCTTAAAATCAACTTTTTATCCTGTAAGTTTAATATTCAAGTCTTCATCACTGTACAGTCTGTCGTGTACATTACCCTCTTCTCTGCACCTACAGGTCAAATCTGCACTCAGGTTTCCCAGACGTAGTTTGGGTCAGCTGGACATCAGTCAGTGCAGCAGACAGATGAAAAGAATGAGATCTACCGACAGCTCTCGTCCAAGCAGCGGCTGCAGCCACGGCAAAAGCCAAAAGACCCCAATCCAGAGGTCTGACAGAAGTCTGCAGATGCTTATCAATGTTTTTTTAGATCCAGGTCGGTGTAAAAGGAGATGTCTTTTCTTTGTTATTTCTATAGAAAGAGGAGATGCGGGCTCAGCCGACAAGACAGTGCACACTCCACTACTTCCTCTTCCTCCTCGTCCTCATCCTCCTCTCTCTGCTCTCCTCGAACTCCATCCTGCCTCACGCCTCGGCAGTGCCCGTCCTCCCCCAACTCGCCTTACACCATCAGTGTCCTCCAAGTGCCTTTTCTGGACTCTCTGTCCTCTGTTGGCCCCCCTTCAACTCCACAGCATGAGCGTGAATGGAAACAGGTCAGAGGAGGTTATCTCTGCTCTGTTATGAGGCTCTCTGTCTCATATACTACACTTTTAGATTGTCTCCTCTCTCCTGCAGATAGTGGATATACTGTGGAGCGATCCTAAGATACAAGAAGGCTGCAGTCCAAACACGTTCAGAGGAGGAGGCTGCTACTTCGGCCCCGATGTCACTCAGAGACTTCTGCTCCAACACGGACTGCAGCTGCTCATCAGATCCCATGAGTGCAAACAGGAGGGATACGAGCTCTGCCATGGAGGACAGGTAAAGAGGGACAGCAGATTAACTGAGTCGCTTAGATGTCTGGAGAAATGCAAAAACCTCTTATGTACTCTGCAGGTAATCACAATTTTCTCAGCATCAAACTATTACGAGGAGGGAAGCAACCGGGGCGCCTACATCAAAGTGGGCCGAGAACTGGTCCCCCGTTTCTATCAGTACCAAGTCAGCCGCACAACACGCAAACTCACTCTCACACAGAGGTATGATGGACGTTATTTGGCTTACAGTGAAAATGTGTCAGTAGAATCTGTAAGGTGGCTCGATACTAGTCAGTGACCTGTATTCGTGTGTGTGTGTGTGTGTGTGTGTGTGTGTGTGTGTGTGTGTGTGTGTGTGTGTGTGTGTGTGTGTGTGTGTGTGTGTAGAGTAAGAGCTGCAGAAGGCTCTGCTCTCAGAGCTCTGAAAGAGAAACTGTTCAGCCATCGCTCTGAGTTGATGTCCGGCTTTCAGCAGTACGACCAGAACAACAAAGGTTCATTCTACTCATCACCCCAAAAATCTGAAATATCATGAAGTTTAAAAGTGCATTTATCAGAATGAAGCATGTCTGTCCTCAGGCAGTGTGTCGGTCAGCGAGTGGGCTCTGGTGTTGGAGGCTGTTCTGAGACTGGACCTGCCCTGGAGGACTCTCCGCCCGCACTTAGCTCGTCTAACACCAGATGGCAGCGTGGAGTATCAGTCCTGCTTCAAGAACATGGGACCAGGAAATCCCCTGCCGCAGGTGAGAGAAATAAAGATTCAATCTTTAAGTCTGTATCTCATCTGAGTGCTTTCTTTTGTACCCACAAGTAGATTTGCCAACAACCATTTTAACTTTACGCAGCACATAACACAAAAGAATTAAAAAAATTAAAAAAAACACTAAAACATGTGAACCAGCACTCCAGGCTCCACCAATAAAAACTGAAGAGAGATGGAATATTATTATTGTTATAATAATAATAATAATAATAATAATAATAATAATTATTATTATTATTATTATTATTATTATTATTATTGTTTTTGTATTCTTATTTTCTTATTATTATTATTATTGTTATTGTTATTATTATTATTTTTGTTGTTATTATTTTTGCATTTGCATTAAATGCTTTGGCAATATTGTACCGTAGTTACAATCATGCCAATAAAGCTCATTGAAATTGAAAACTGAAACGAATAAAATCAGGAAATGAGATAATCAATGAATTAGCTCTCAGGTTGATAAATAATTACCAAACTGCTGTATCCGCATCAAGATTTTGGTCTTTGAAAGTTTGCAGAAGAATACTGTATGAGTCTTGAATTTGTATTATGATGCATCACTTAAGTTAAACTGCAAACTGTTATCAACAATCCACCTAAAAAATGGGGGCAGAGCTCTCTAAATAGACAAGTAATGATTAAAAAAAACAGAGGTAGCACTTACATGCAGGAAAGTGTGTTTTATAGGCACTATATGCAGAAATATAGCCAGTTAATAAAAAGTGATAATCATGACAATAACAGTTTCACTGAGCAGCAGCTGCTCCTTCCAGAATTTACTTTGTTTTGCCAGCTGAAGTGCTTTCTCACTTTCCTACCTTTTTAAATGCATTATTTAATTAAAGACTTGGTTTCATCTGCTGCTCACAGCACCAAGACACTACTTTTATCTCAAAAAGTGACATTTAAAGGATTAAAGTACTCTCGCTGAGTCATTAAAACGTTGGTGGTGTAGTTAAGAAGTCTGATGTCTTTGCTCTTCTTTTTCCTCTTCAGGTCACTCCAAACTTGGCTGAAACTCTCTTCAGATACAGAACAGACATCGAGATCATATTCAACATTATAGATAAAGACCACTCAGGTACAAAAAGTTCTACTACTTCTCAAATATGATGTGAATGCAGTTTTAAACACGACCTTGTGTGTGTTTTGTCTTTATAAGGTCTGATCTCCATCGAGGAGTTTCGTCACACCTGGCGCCTCTTCACTGCACACCTGGGTGTTGACATAGACGACAGGGCCATTGATGATCTGGCCCGGAGTATTGACTTCAACAAGGACGGCAGTATAGACTTTACAGAGTTCCTGGAGGCCTTTAGGGTGGTTCACAAACTGGACAATAAGGATCAGCACGCCAATGGAAGATGAACAGAGGGAAGGGTTTGTGAAGGAAAGAACACAAACACATCAGGGACACAGAAGGAGGCGAGAAAGTGAGAAAGAAGTCCAGAAAGTTTCCAGAAAAAGTTTTAAGCAGGTACTGAAGTTAGATATTTAGGTACTTTGAGTTACAGCTCAGACAGACGGATGAAGAGTAGAGCTCAACAGACACAGAAGAAGCACCAGTGTGATGCACTATAATCACGTACAGATCAGCACTGTAGTATTACATGCATTGACTAATAAAAGCACAAGTTCTTGAAGGATGACTCTTTTCTTCGTGTCGTTTTCTTTTTTAGGATTTAGCATGTGTGTTTCTATGTCCCCTCACTCTGGCATCCTGCCCACTATAATTACTAAGGTGTGAGAGCAGTTAAGCAGGCCCAGGCATCCTGTCAGCAAAAGGAAATGATGGGTTCAGATTTTACTGATGCTCTTTTGCAGCTCTCAGACACTTCAGCGTGCACATTTACTACAGCTGCAGAGGGAAGGTGAGAGACTAACAGAGAGGGGTGGAGACTTTTATCATTTTTAAGTGCAAAGTGACTTGGATGTTGGCCTCTATTTTGTCATAAATTGTTGATTTAGAGTAAATTAAATCACATCTGGTTGTAAACAGCATTTAAAATTCGTAGACAGAGGTAGACAGAACATCTCCCTGACACTCCCCTATCACTCTGTTTTGTAAATGCATCACCTCACCCTCCTTCCTCCCTCCTTTTGCCCAACAGTCTCCCCTGTTGTAATCTTAGACATTTCTCCTCCCCTACATCCTGAACCTCTCAAATGCCTCCCTCTTACCCTCTTAAAGTCCTGCCTTAAGCCCTCCCATTCCCTTTTTGAACCCTAAAACACTCATCTCAGCTCAGTGGATCACAGTCTCATCCTGGAAACACATTCAGATGGAGGATGAGATGGGACTCCTGGCAGCACTGCTCACTCTGCTCTGTGTCTACGCTCCAGGTACTTCTTTTTATCACTTTTCCTAAATTGTGTCGATGAGAAGCAAAGGTTGACTGTAAAATTGCCCACAGTGAGTGGAGCTGAGGGATGCAGCGGTTTCAGACACCTGGAAAATGGGCAGACGTTTTTTCGTTACGGTGGACTGCTGGTGATCTTCCGCTGTCGTCCTGGATACAAGCTCCATGGATACAAAACCAACAGCTGTGTTTCTGGGCACTGGTCCCGGGACACCCCAGTCTGTGTAGGTGAGGAAATTCATGAATGAACACGCACCATCAACCTTTTAATATTTTCCTCTTGATGTACTACCTTCTGGACCGAAATTTAGTATCTCTTAAAGTGACACTCTTCTGCTCCTTTAGGGTCTGGTTGTTCAGATCCAGGTCCGCTCCCCCATGGTACGAGTAGCATGAATGAGGATGGCTCATTGGCAGTGTTCAGCTGTGATCGTGGCTTTAGGCTACATGGACCTGCAGTGTTGTACTGCAAGGGCCACACCTGGAACAGCACAAAGCCTGAGTGCAGAGGTGGGAATAAAAATCACCCTCATGAACCATAAATAAGTGTGACTTTATAGAAAGTAAAGATATTTGCTCCATTATCTGGCATCTAATTGGTAAATTTGGCTTTTAACTGCATTGAATCAGAGCACCTCAGGCTGATTAGATATATATTATATTTTCTTAGAGTCTTACATGTCTGTTCAAAATCGTAAACAACAGAAATAAATACAGCATTTCACTTTACGAGCTTTAATTTCCTCTTTTGTGCGAAACCTTAACCTCAACATTAGAGTCTATATTTCCAAACATGCAAGTCTTTCAGTCATGTTTTTACAACCAATGTCTTTGCTATTTTTTTCCTTTTAAGAGGGGTAATCTGCATATTACCTACACGGGATGCCAGTAAGCTCGGCTTCTTTGTTAGCAGCTGCTATTAAATGGTCCAGCCAGGGTAATTTCTACCACATTATTTAGATCATTTTAAGGAAGTCCTACCCAAACCATGGTGTTAGTGTCAGTATACACTCTATTTGGCAATTTTTCAGCACTCTGCCATCAAGAAGCCCGATCATTTTTGCATTATTTGTTGATTCAACACAAAGGCATTCTTCCACCCTCAGTGCACTGATCCCCCCATCATGGTGTCAGCTTGATTTAAGCCATGTATTTTGATGATTTTGAGATTTAATTCAACATGACTTTTTTGACAAATTCATGAGATTATCTGGTGAACACAGTCATATCTAAAGGGTTTATTCAGCTACCTTCACCACCAGGTAACTTTGGGTCTCTATACTCCTCAGTTAGCACAGCAGCTTCTCCATTGTTTCTTTTGATCCATCAACTTTCCTCCTTCCTCTCTACACTTCCATCAAGATGCTGTCCCTTGTCAACAATGTGCTTTTTGCTTTTCTTTCTACTTCCCCTCAGAGTCTGACATGATGAGCTCATTTTTGGGTGTACATCTGCAAAAGCCAAACATCCAAGACCAGAACCTGCAGGCTGCTGTAGTTCTGAAAACCCAGCAACAATCCCATCATGACACTCCAGCTTCTACTGCCTCCAGAGGAGCAAACCTCAAACTTGGCCTGTTGTCTCACACACCATCCCAAGTGTCCAAGAGCGAGAAAGACAAAGTGACTCATCCCAGAGTCCAGCAGCAGACTTTTAAAGTTGAGGATGGGTCACAAACAAGGCATCATGAAGCTCCACATCAGGGGACGAATGAAGTTCAAGTACCAGAGAGGAAAATGAACGGGGGAATCTCAGAGGAAAAACCGCTGATGAAGGAGGACAAAGAAAGTGAAATGTTTGCCCCAAAATCAAATATAGTATTCACCACCGTGTCATCTAAGTTATCATTAGTTTCAGGAGCAGAGCGATCAGTGTCCTCTTCACCATCATTTTCAACTCTCCAAACACCAACCGTCACTGCTCCAGCTGTCAAGAAAACACTCACAGTTTTGACGTCAGCTTCAAACTCTTCTACTTCTGTGCTTGGAGGTGATAGGACGCTCAAGTTTGGAGATCACAGCGTGTCACTAAATGATGTTACTACCACTGAGGAAACATCAGCCTCTTTAAAGGCTGCGGATGAAGACCAACAAGCTAAAACTGACCTTTATTATCATCAAGACAAGAAGGAGGAGGATGTAGAGACTGCAGCATTCACTTCATCTTCATCAGCTTTTTTAATTTTAACCAGTTCTCCTTCCACTTCCTCTGTACCCTCCTCATCACCCCAACTACCCACTTTTTACGCCCAGACCTCCACAACTCCCAGCTCCAACCAGCCCACAGAGAAAACACACCTACCAAACTCCTCCACAACCAACAAGCAGAGCTCTCATTGGACTGAAGACCATGACCTCAAACCAAATGCCACCTCCAAACCATCTCTGCCGGCCTTAATCCCTCTCAGACGACCCATATGCCCGTACCCACCTGTACCTGCTCATGGGACCTTCTACTTTAGGAATGTGAAGAATCCAGATCCCAGAGAGTACAGACACTACATCCAGTATGCCTGTTACCCTGGTTACACGCTAGCTCATGGAGATGTTTACAGCTACTGCCAGCAGGGCAGGTGGAGCGGAGTCACACCTGTTTGTTTAGGTATGTGAGATTGAACTTTAAGTTGTTTTCTTAGTTTATCTGAATAATGCTGCTGATTTGAAGTGGTTTAGTACAATGAGTAAATCAATGAGCTGCCAAACTGCCAAAATTTTTACTCTCACGTAAGTTATTATTTACATGCTAACCCAAAACATCCATTTAGGATATAATGACATCCAGTAGATGAAAATAATTAGCTACCAAATGCTAATTTCTGAATGCTTGTGTTTAAGTGTTAAAGACTTTTTTTGTTGCTGAATTGAATGTCTTTGAAATGTTCAAACAATTTCTCAGTCATTGAAAAGATGCTGATTCCATCTTAAAACCATCAAACATCCGTACTTCTGTTGTAAATATCACTTCAATGAACAATACATGAGGTTGAACTTTGCACATGGTCAGACTTTGAATGTATAATTTTACCCCAGGCAAGAAAGGATGTTTTTTTTACTGTGGCCCTGAAAGTCAATAGCACAAATATTTTCATGAAACACAAAAACATTTCATCAACAAAGGAAAACTGAAGTTTTTTAAGTAAATAATTGACTGAAAATATCCCCTCTTTGTGCTACATAGAGCATTTAGTGTTTTCAAAAGCTGTAGTACAGGAATGAAATGAGGCAGAGACAGTCATGTTGCACAGATGCAAAAACAAACACGCCATGTCTTCAAAAAATGAAAAAGCAGCTCCAGACTTCACCTCATTTTTGACTGAAATTAGACAAAGAAGGGAAGAAAGTCTGTTTTTCTCATTTTCTTGTGTATTTGTATCTGACATGAAGTTAGACATTCGTACCTTAACTGTAAGTGAGTTGAGGCTTTTAGTATTGTATCAGATTCAAACTCATCCTCTCTAGTCAGTTTCAATTTCATTTCCATGATTAAGTCCAGTTGTCTCACATTGTATCACCTTTTTCATCCCAAATCAACCCTTGTTGTTTTTTTTTGCCACTCATTCATTCTTACTGTATGTCTGCAGAGCTGACACCATGTTCAGTCAACAATGGAGGCTGTTCCCAGCTCTGCTCTCACTCCCAGCACTACAACCAGAGCTCCAAACAGACTCACAGCAGGACTGAGTGTCACTGCAGACCTGGATTCACTCTGCTGGATGACGGGCGAACATGTCGAGGTGAGTGTGGATGGGTTCCCCCCCCCTCCTTTGAGCTTTTCCTGTGCCTGTTACATTCCTCCTAAATCCTCTGTGGACCCCTGCTCTCCTTCTAATGACAACACGGCGAGCAGCGAGGCATGTTACAGCACAACAGAGACTCTGTGTCACGTTTTTATGTGTTTGATGTTTCACAGCTCACAGACGAGCAGAAGTGAGCTGTGAAATTTACTGCAGCATGACCATAAAATGGTCTGTAATGTCTGAGGATACACGTGCCCACACACACACACACACACACACACACCTGTCTTTTAAAGAACCATCAGTGGGTGGTGTTGCTGTTATTTCCACACTGTGCTTTCACCAGTGTGTACAGGCACAATAGTTTTACAATTATCGATGAGTTTTGGCTACATAGAAGTGAAAATCAGTTCCTGTCTGTTCATAAATGTGTCTCTCTTGGATCTGAAGTCAGTCCTTGTGGTTCAGTTTTAGGTTTTCTTGGCCTATATGTGTTAGAAACTGGCATTTTTCTCCACTAAAGGTGAGTTAAGCAGGTTTATCTGTTGGACCGGGGGCAAAGCTGATCTAAAAGCTCGTTGAGTCCTCCCTGTGCGTCCTTGTTTCCTGTCTCTTAAGAAGAGGAGGTCAGAGGAAAACCTCTGTGGTCTGGTTTTCTCATTACAGGCCCAAACATGAAGCAAACATGGAGCAAACATCAATGAGGTTTCTTGATTCAGAGCGACAGAGGAGACAACCACCTTTCATCTGCTGATTTTTTCTTTCATCTCTTTGCAGGCTGGATAGTGCTTTTCTGTCAGATTGACTACAATGTTTTGTATAATGCGTGTTATATGTGTGTGTGTGTTTGCATGTGTGTAGATGTAGATGAGTGCGTGGAGCAGCAGCATCCGTGTCAGCAGAGATGCAACAACACCTTTGGTTCCTTCAAATGCAGCTGTGATGATGGTTATCAACAAGCTCCAGACCAGCTCTCCTGCACAGGTGCGTGTTGTGTGAATGTATTTGTGGATCTGTTTATGTCATTAACATCTATCAGCAAAGTGTTCCTCTGCTTTGCTCTTCATCCTCCTGTTTGTGAATGAGTGCCTGATGCCTGCAGCTGTAACAGGCTGTGTTTCCGGCTGTGTGAACCCCCCCTGAGAGCTTCTGCTGTCAGTGTCCTGCCGGATACAGCTCTCAGACTGCAGACAGATACTGCCAAGGACACATAACTGTGCTCCTTTATGACGTGCTTCAAAAAAGGATGATACTATCGGTCCAGTGCTTTCAAACTACTTAAAGGGATATTCCAGCGTAAAATAAATTTGGGGTTAAACACATGGTGACATCGAGTAAGACCCCCCCCCCCCCCCAAACCTGACATATTGACATGTTTGCTTCACATTGCTAAGTATTATAATTTTAAATTTCAGTGATATGAAATGTGACATGATGCGGCATGCTGATGTTCATCTAGCATAGCTTTAGAAAATCTAGATTAATAGAAACCATGATATATACTATTGTTTAAATATTAATTTTAAGTCTTTTTGACTTGATTAAAAAGGTTAAAAAAGAGAAACCAGACACGAGGCAGACATCACCTTTGAATGAGTCCAAGCTCTACAAACTGAGCTAAAGCAGCTCAAACCAAAGGAACCAAACAAAAGCGCTGTAATCAAATAAGGAAAAACTAAAAATGAACAACTCCAAGTACAACAGTTTTTTATGGGGTGCCGTTTGTAAAGCAGCCCATTATAAAAACAACAGCAAGATTTGGTCACATTTAGCAAAACAACAGCAAGATTTAGTCACATTTAGCTTCAAACAGCATTTAAAAAAGTGATGTGAATTTTCGGCAGTCATTTTTTTACGCATTTACAACAACATTTAAATACTAAAACTAAATGTTAAATGTTAAATCTAAATGTTAAATCTAAATCTAAATGTTAAATCTAAATCTAAATGTTAAATCTAAATCTAAATGTTAAATCTAAATGTTAAATCTAAATGTTTAATCTAAATGTGTTGGGCGAAACTAAATATTTAGCTAATATGCAAATTCACGGTCGGAAACCGGAAGTGATAACCGGAAGTGCCAAAATAAAAGCTCCAGAAGGTCATATTGATGATTCTTGTGTCGAAGAAAACGAATTAAAACCAATTTAAGGGGGGGGGGGGGACAAATACTTGGGGTGACGTTTCGTGTTAATAACTACCTACAATAGCGACAGCAACAACAAAAACTTTATTAGAAAGACTCGAGTTTTCAGTGTCGCCTCTCCGTATGGCGCGGATCCGTATTGTTGGTCGAAGTGGAAAATCCGCCCAAAAAAAAAAAAAACACACACGAGATTTGCTGACAACCTGCGCCAGACTCTTCTAAATGGCAGTGAATGAATTAAATTAAGCTAATAAATAAATAAATAAATGACCCAAAAGACAAAGTGGAAGACAAAAGACAGAGTTTCGAACCCCGGTTTCCTGCGTCTCAGTCGTCCACGTTACCCGTATGGCCAATGCATTTCTTGAATCGGTGAAGTGCCATGGATTAGTATATAGTGTGTGCGCCTGCATGTGCGTGTGCGTGTGTTCGTATAGTGTCCGCGCCATACGGAGAAGCGACACTGAAAACTCGAGTCTTTCTAATAAAGTTTTTGTTGTTGCTGTCGCTATTGTAGGTAGTTATTAACACGAAACCTTACCCCAAGTATTTGTCCCCCCCTTAAATTGGTTTTAATTCGTTTTCTTCGACACAAGAATCATCAATATGACCTTCTGGAGCTTTTATTTTGGCACTTCCGGTTTCCGACCGTGAATTTGCATATTAGCTAAATATTTAGTTTCGCCCAACACATTTAGATTTAACATTTAGATTTAACATTTAGATTTAACATTTAGATTTAGATTTAACATTTAGATTTAGATTTAACATTTAGATTTAGATTTAACATTTAGATTTAGATTTAACATTTAGATTTAACATTTAACATTTAGTTTTAGTATTTAAATGTTGTTGTAAATGCACAAAAAAATGACTGCCGAAAATTCACATCACTTTTTTAAATGCTGTTTGAAGCTAAATGTGACTAAATCTTGCTGTTGTTTTGCTAAATGTGACCAAATCTTGCTGTTGTTTTTATAATGGGCTGCTTTACAAACGGCACCCCATAGTTTTTCTTTAAGTCTCAGTTATATGATTTGTTTTGTTTGTGTTTGATAAACACACAAGAACCCTGCTTTTCATGCAGATATAGATGAGTGTGCTGATCATCTGGGGCTCGGGCCGTGTACGGAGCAGTGCCACAACACACCTGGATCATACCGCTGCTCCTGCACACATGGACACATTTTAGCTGTAAATGGACACAGCTGCACCCCTGAGTGTCCACCTGGATACAGGAAGCAAACCACACCTGAGAATTCAACCGCACAAGCTCTGAGGGAGGAGTGTGTAGGTAAGGGGGGGGAAATATCCAAATAACTGTCTTATTTTGGGGAAAGTCTAAGATCCCTTGTTGTGTCCACACACAGATGTAAATGAGTGCCAGGAGGAGGACAGGTGTGGGTGGCAGTGTGTCAACCTGCCAGGTTCATACGGATGCATCTGCCCAAGAGGATACAAACTCATGGGAGACGGCCGGCGCTGCAAAGGTCAGTGGGGTCAAACGTACACAGATAAGTACTGCATCAACAACAACTGTAACATGTTTAGAGAGAAAAAGCATAAAGTTAGAGATAGGAGGGGAGTACACTTGTGTTTTGCTAAGATGAGAAGATTTAAGCAACGACACTGTATTTGTTAATTTAGTAAAAAGCTGGAGCCAGCAGCTGGTTAGCGAATGAAAACGAATGAGATTGAACAGCTAGCATGAATTTTGTCATTATTGTGAGATTTCTGGACAAAAAATCTGAAATGCTGAAAGTTTTTTGGTCTTTAAATCAAAGGTTGACACATGTGCCAGTGTTGTAAACTTGGCTTGTCAGAAATGTATCTCAGTTTACAAGTGGACACTTTCAGGCAAAGTGTGTAAAGTCAGATATTTATACTCTTGGACCAAAACTCTTCATTTCATTCGCTACTTCAAACTCATAATTTAGATAAAAATCCATGAACAAATGAATGGAAAATGAGATTCAAAATAAAAGCAAAAAAGACAGAAAACAATGTTTATTTTTATGTTTTCTCTATTCTGGGGTTGGATGCTTTTATTTGATATAGGCTATAGTCTTAATCGTTTTGCCTCTACCTCCATTTATCTATTAATAAAGTTCACATACATCTAAATGTTTCTACTTGTTTTTCTTTTTCTGTAATGTTCAACGTGAAACATCTGTTTTCCAGACATTAATGAGTGCAGTCAGAGGAATGGAGGGTGTTCCCACCTGTGTGTGAACCAGAAAGGTGGATATAAATGTGCCTGCCCTGCCTCCCATCGCCTCTCCCCGTCCAGCTGGAAGAAATGTCTGCCAAGGACCACAGCAGGACCTCAGTTAAAACCACCTCTTGGTCCGTCCCCTTAAGCAACAAGTGGAACACTGATAAGCTTAGCTGTCGCCAATCACAACAGCAGCAGCAGCAGCAGCTTGTACTAACAAACAGATAGTGGTCATGGGTAAATGAGAGGTCAACACAATATATATTTTATTATTGTTTGAGTCAAACATCCTGTAAACCACTTTTTTTTTTAATGAACATGAACTTTCTTGTTGACACAATTCAACAGGTTCAAAATGTTTTTACGCATTATAACAAAAATAGTAATATATTTTTATATTTAGCTGTAATTTTATACATATTGAAGAGCTAGAGTTAGAAGTAAAATATACAAACGTTGAACTCGTACTTGCTTTCAGAATCAAAGCGCTGAGATAAAAGTTATTTGAAACTCTGTCTTTATGTCTTTCTATAAAACATGCACTCCACTGAACTCTTTTATGACTTACAGAGACTCTCCATGACGTACTCTAACCCTCTGCGGTACCTCACTGACTCCTGGTTTTAATGTCACTTCATTCATTACAGATACATCATGCATATACTGTACATAGAAATACTATAGGGATAGACTGACCTACTATGTTACAGTATTTCCACCTCTTAAAAAACACGTAATAACTTATCCTCTCTGCATGTACATAGTTAATCTCTCAGTACGTAGGCACACATGCACACAGTAGCAAAAACAGGGAAACACTCAAACACAGACAGATGGGTTACATCTTGTACGCTGAACACAACACAGGTTTACACACAGACAAACATTGTGGCATTCAAGGAAATCAGAAATTCTGTCCTCACGGAGGTTATTGTTAACACAAGGCAACAACGACAAGGAAGTTTAAGTTTATTACTGCATTAAAAGAAGTTATCAGAGGGGACAGTTCGGTGAATTCTCACGAACAAATAAATCATTTGTAGGGAAAAAACTAATAATAAATAAAATCCACTTTAGATTACAAATCATTTTGGTTGCTTTTTTCCCTACTTTTTTCTGTCAGCTTTATAAAACAGCAATAAATTACTATACTGATAGATAAAAATAAAATAAAATGCCAACAGGATAACATATTACAGTACGAATAATTGTTTTCAGTGCAATAATTTCATTCTCAAACTGTTCCCTCTGATAAATTCAAGGTTTAGTAGATTTATTACACGACATGTTGAGTCACAAGACATGAAAGCTAATAAAACCTCACACACAACACCAAGAGCACACGTGTGCTTTTAGCTTTTTAAGCAAATTTCTACTGAGTAAATGCTTCAAACATGGAAACATGCATTTGAGCAGCATGTTAAGGTAATAAAAAAGTCTAAAGTAAAATAAAGGCTCATGTAGTGGTTTGTTATCAGCTGCCAAGGCCATAATGTTACATCATAGAGTATATTTCAAGTGAATACCCAATACTTACAGGCAGTTCATAAACTCCATGAGCAGATGATGAGATTTTTTACTGCCTTTCCCTTTAAACCTGCCTATTTAGGATGTTTTTATTGCATCTGACAGCTGGAACTTGGAAGGAAGTCTTGGACATAAGTGGTCACTGCCTTAGACAGATAGGTCATAGTGCCGTAGCTGCCACTAGGGGCGCTGTCATAAAAAAAGTTGCAGATTCCTGTGGCTGCGTCCTTCTCCATGAAATAATCACTGGCACTGTGGGCTTTCTGAGGATGAAGAGACAGAATAGTGAACTCTCGTAAAATGCAACATGGGAGCTAACCTCCAATAGTTATCTTCTCAGCTGTAGTACCTGGTCATTGATGAACATATCATTGGCCAAATGCAGGATGCGGTCCACGTAGATAATCCCCCCGATGCTGTCCACATCCACATCAGCCACAAGACCGAGAACCATCACCGTCTCCACAAGCAGCTGTCGGTATTCTGGCTGAGGGACGTGGTTCAAGACGGACTCCACCTGCACTGCAAACTTGATCTCTCCTTCTGTCATCTGCACAGAAAAACACACAAATACACATTAAAATACACAAGTATAAAGTCACCTGCAGCTAAAAATCCTGGAATATCTACCTCTCTTGTGGTAGAGGAAGGAAGCACATATCCATCGATAGACAGGCCATGACACTTCTGCAGGATCTTCCAGACCTTCTGGTAGAAACCCATTGGTACTCTGTTGATGGCTCCATCCAGTCTGCGCCGCCTCAGCCACTGACCCTGCCTCTCCTCCCAGTGCAGCTGTCCATCACTTGGACCAGTACTCACAGGAGACAGGATCCCACTCGGTGTGGAGGGGCTGCTGCAACGCTGCAATTACAGCAGAAGATACTGCTAAAACACTTTTGGTGCGGAACCCCTTTACGGTTTTCAACCTTCTCTCCATGTACATCACATTAGTACTATGACTATACTACATGGCAGTAGTGTCACTCTGATAATGCACCTGAACATGCCATGCCAGCATCTATCAATAAATATCTGAATAAGTATCAGAAGTAAATCTAATGTAATTATAATTCTGTTTAAACGTAGGGGCTTTGAAGCCTTTCCTACTACTTTAATCTTTTCAAAATAAAAGGTTTAAATCACTGCAGAACCAACAGCGATACCTCCTCTTAAACTCCAAACACTATTCATGCTTTCTCAGTCTGGTTCCTTTAATACACTGGAACATCCAATAACTGTGAGATTCAGGTACAACATGCAATAAGAAGTCAGTACAGCTCGAAGCTACCTGCACACAATCTACAGTGCACTGTAAAGAGCAACAGTATAGACAAGGTTTGCATCGTGTTACTTGAATAGACAAACTTCTGGTTCATCACTTCTTATCTTAAAACCATAAAAATACATGTAAAAAAGGTTGAAATGTTTTCCTCTCTCTTGTGATAAAATCTCAGATTAAACACTCATGTAGTTGCACAGTTCATGCAACCATCCATGCACGATGATATCATGCTATATCACATTCGTTAGAACAGGACACTGAAGCAGATATAACAAAGGACAGAGCTGGTGTCGTTTTATACGACGGAGTATTAGGGCCACATTAAGAAAAAAAATTTAGACTTCAAGATTAAAGTTGTTCATGTACGAGAAGCAAGTAATTACGAAAATAAAGTCGTAGTAAAATCATTACTAACGGGAATAAAGTCGTAGTTAAATCATTACTTACGAGACTTAAGTTGTAATAAAGTAATTACATACAAAATTACAGTTGTAATAAAATCATTATAATACTTCTGATAATTTGGAGCCAAAAGATTAAGTATCTCCTTATTTGAGAAACTAATATTTAAGTACATTTTCACAAAACGCTCCATTACTCTCATTTCAACAACTGTCACCTTAAACAACAGGTTTGAATAGAAGGACTTTATACTCGTAAGTAATAATTTCACTACGACTTTATGTTCATAAGAAATGATTTTATTAGGACTTTATTCTCATAAATTACGGACTTTAATCTTGAAGTCATTTTTTTCTTAATGTGGCCCTAATACTCTGTCATAATTTCTGATTTTATTATTAGAAAGAACAAATACCCTAAAAAGAAGAAATACTTATTCAACTTATTTAAGTGTTAACCATTTAACTACAGCCTGCTACAGCTTACACTTATATGATTTATTCTTCTAAATACTATGCCAAATGAGCTTTACCACCACAACTGCTCACGTACTAAGTCACTGAGCTAGTATTATTTAATGTACAGAGACCAAATTCACAAATTTAGCCTAAAACGGACATCAAAAGGCATCCTTTTTACCTTTGACCCTCAATTTGTTTGAGGAAAATTCACAAAAAAGCCCCCAGCTCAAACTGGGAAAAAGAAGTCTTTTGTGAGGGTATTTGCTGAAGATAATAAAAAGATAAACACCAGCTTTGTCCTTAAATTATGCTGGACATGTGGAATCTTTTAACCGACTGTCTCACTACATTGACTCTTTGACAGCCAAACGTCGATCAATTCGGATCATTAAAAGCAGATGAGGTGAAATGGTTTACCGTGGAGCGAGGAGAGGTGACTGTGCTATTCAAGGAAACGCCGCCGCTGACGATCTACGCATGAAAATGAATGACAGATGACAGAGAAAAGTTTGATATGTATGTCACGTTTCTTCAAACAATGGTCATGATGAAACCGGAGACATTTCATCTGAAAAATGTCAAAAAGTTAAATTCTTTGAAAACAGCATGAATGATCCCGAGACAGATGATTCGGACACGTGTCCATGAAATGTTATAATAATGAGCACTACCAACTATGGAGGGCATTTTGGCTCATGAAATGGAAAGTTAGCGACTGGTTTAGACTGGTTCATGATGAAGATTTAGCCGGCTGTTTGATTATTTAGACAGACGTTAGAAAAAAGTCACATGCTCAAAGTTATGAGACTCAACCCACACTGAGAGGCCGAGAGCCATCCAGCTGTAAAAAAAGCAAGAACCGTTATCATTAGGATACGAAAGACATTAGATTGATTAAACAAATGAAAGACAGAGAGAGAAAGAAAGAGAGAGAGAGAGAGGCAGAGTACATGAAGAGCACACCTCAGCATACATATAGGGTCACTCTCTCTTGTTGCACCTGTGCCCCTCACCTGTTTTATCTCACTCTTTAGCTTGTGTATTCCTGAGCGTTCGGTCTTGGTGGCTCCTGTGTGGCCCAGTTCATGGATGGAGATGGCAGGACTGGTGGCTGTGGACTGGATCGGGCGCACTGATGGACAGGGATTAAAACAGGTCCAATTTAAGAAAATCATAGATACTGTGATCAAGTTATTCAGTAGGCTGGTTCTAGACATCTGGATTATTGCTTAGGTCTTCAATTTCTGCACGCCACTGATGGTCGCAGCTATGTGACTGGCAATGACAATCACACGCCTTTTACAGTTATTTTGACATAGAAAATCTTGCCTAGTGCCTTAAATGAATGGTGACGTAAATGAAAGCATATGTGTGGTTTGAAGGCAAGAAGAGAGGAAGGAAACATTAAAAAAAGAGAAAAAGCTCACTGCTTCTCTCCACCCCAAACTCTTTTCCGCTGAGGATGTGATGCAGCAGACTTTTCATGCCAAAGGGACTCAAGCTCATCAAACTCTCAGAAGCCTCCTCCCCTGGAAAAGCCACACAGTTATTTTTCTTTCTCACAGTGCAGGACAGTCTGTGTATGTCCACAGCTGTTCGTGATTAATGTGATCTTTTATTTTGAGTTTTCTGTACCAGAGCAGTGCAGACTACGAGCTAGCTCAGTGGCCATCACTTGCATGATGAGTCCGATTCTGAGCCGCAGCATGTCCCCGAACAGAGCTGGCTGGGAGCGCACATACATGGCTAGATAGACCATGATTTCCTGAGCGAAAGACACACACAGACACAGTTATAACTTGAGGATAAGATTGAAAGGGTTTCATAGAAGTCTTCAAAGTTCATGTTTTACCTGAGTGAGAACAGCGACACTGATGTCCTGACCACTGGCTTCAAAGATGAGACTGTTTAACTGCTCAGGAGGGAGTGGACTGAAGAGAAACAGCAAGAAAGAGTTGGTTTGTTTTGTGGTAAATAAATCCTTTAATCTCACAACCAGCTCAGTTTTACAAAAATAACCGTGTCTTACATTGTGATGACTCTTTCCCTTGGTTCAGGAGGAAGACCTACAGTCAGCTGCTTGTGATGGGAAATCAGATCTGTGCAGGCCTGAGGGATACTTTGGATTAGACCTCATTCCAAGTACAACATTTGGTAAACCTTTACTTGATGCCTCTCTATAACGCATTATTAATATATTTATAATGCATTATTATCACGTTATAGCACTGTTTAACTATAGTTATAAACAGTCATAAATGATCATAATGCTTTACAGCAATAATCATAACACATTATAAAGCATTTTATCATGACTTACAAAGTCAGGTATTATAATGTGATATAACTATTAACAACTCACTGACAATGCTTACATAGATAATGCATTATTCATATATTTATGATGTGTTATAATGTGCTTATAAACTTGTATAACTATCATTATAAACATTCATTAGTTATCATAAGGCTTTATAACAATAAGTAAGACACAGTAAGTAACACATTATAATATCTGACCTTGTAAGTCATGATAAAATGCTTTAAAACGTGTTATGATTATTGCTGTAAAGCATTATGATCATTTATGAGTGTTTATAACTATAATTACACGGTGCTATAACATGATTATAACACATTATACATACATATGCGTTTAAGAGATAGGCGTCAAGTAAAGTGTTACTGAACATTTTCTAAACAAGCTATATGAAGCATGCAAATACTGTTAAATCTCAGGCGTATTCTTTGGACACTATTGCCAGTTTAGGGTTTGCCTCCATTCTCTGCTTGTGTAACTAAGCCCGCAGTAACTGAATCCAAGTGTAGTACAATGTTCCAGATGGAGCTGATGAATGTTGAGCAAAAGTTTAGCACCTTGAAATTGGAGGAGATGTAATGTACAGCTTTTTGAAAGTGTAAGTGCAGGAAATGATGATGCTACCCAGCTGACCAATCACAAGGTTTGCAGCCTCTGTTGCATTCATGTCACATTTTTGAGGAGTCTGCACAGGTACAGATATGTGAACCTAAGACATACGCTGCAGCATAGATTTGACATAGAAGAATAAACCAGGCTTTACACTTTCCTTGCTCAGTGTGCTTAATATTTTCTATTTCACAGAAATCAGATTGACAGAGAGAAACGTATTTAGACTTTGAAGTTCTACTCTCTACAAAACAAGTCTGGCTAGTTTGTCCTCCCTCACTGTTGCTGACAAAGTCTGGCCTTTTCTTGATTTCGATTGATAAGTGGGGGGAAGTGACGCTAATGACTTTGGCAGTGTTCCTGAAGTTGAGCTATCTTGATCTGAGAGTGCTGCGAGTGCAGCAACAAAAAACAGCTGATGCTAAGGGTATTTTTTTTGCTCTGGTAACACTGAACGGACGGCTTTGTAAAGAAAATAGACACCACAAGAGCAAAAAACACTGTTAGCTGACGGGTATGACTGGGGTTTCAATTAACTGAGGTAGCTATCCAGAGGTTTGCAAGGTTTTTTTTAGTTACGAATGAAAAAAAAAATTCTCAGACTACTGTCCCTAAAGATGCTGTTAGACTAAATGAAAGGCTCAGATGTCAACGGTGTAAATATGAAATTTAACGACAGAAGAGCCGGTACTTTGTCACTGTGACTGACCTCAGCAAGGACCTCCACTCTCTTGCGTAGTATTCCAGAGATATATCTGATGAGCCCCCACTCTTTGCAGGCTCCAGCTTGTACATACAGCTCCTCCAGCAGGGCGCGCACACTGACCCCGCCCTGCCCAGGACCTGACAACTCCACCAGCCAATCAGCTCCTCTGGTCATCAGAAGACAGCAAAAGTCAGGTCAGGATAAAATCACTCACATTAAGCTGTGTGTGTGTGTGTGTGTGTGTGTTGACAGTTTTTTTTTTTAGCATACTTCATAATGTAGAGGATGTAGAGGATGTCGGCCTGGTCCTGCAGAGTCGGACACTCCTTCAGTTGCCTCACCAGCGCTGCAAAGTCCGTGTTGCCCTGGGAGTCTCGGGGCAGGTGCAGATCAGCAGCACTGTGAGGCTTGTGAGGGATGACGGTGTTAGAGAGATACACCTTAAATTAAGAAACTAGGCTGGTGGTAGAGGAGATCTGATGTACCTACCTTGTGCTGCTTTACATTTGAACTATGCTGATAATGAGGAACCTCAAGTAGGTTGAGGGATCTGCGGTGTTTGCTTTTTACAGGAGTGACAGGTAGATACATGGAGGTCTCTGAAACACGTAAAAATACAAATTAAAACTACGTGTTATGAAGTCAGACAACACTGATCTTTGAAACAATATCTATGCAACTTATCTTTACCTATGTACCTATAAAATATAACCCCAACTGTACCCCACCTTTAACTCTGCATTACCTTATCTTATCAATTACTCCACCTTTGACAGCTGCATCATTCAAAGTGAAAACTGACTTCTACCAAATTATTAAACTCATAAAAAAAAACCTCACTGGGTACATTCAGACCCTGGACCTGGGCCATAAAAGACAGGATGTCTCTGGTGGTGTGTTCAGCACTGAAGACATGGTGCTGCCCCCTCTGGATGGGAGGAAGATGGCACTTGACGGTGGTGCTGTGGAGCAGCTGGGTGAGGTACTGGTCAAACATGTCTTTTGAGCCCTCTGCAGGTAAATAATGAACTCTGTTACTTACAGTTATACTTAATCACATATGACCCAAACACTAACACACACAGTATTTGTGCTCTAATACCTGCGGGCCCAAACTTGCTGTACTCCTGTCCATACTCGTCGTCATCAACGTCATCCTCATCCTCGAGGAGGCTGTCGTCATTCTCTTCATCCAGGAAGCTGAGGCGAGTGTGGAAGGAAGTGGTCTGGAAACTGGAGAGGTCTGACATCTGCACTCTGTGGTCCGATGCACACAAAATACCCACACAGGCGGGAGAATGAACACATACTGTTGTATGAAAGGTATTTAATGACTAACATCACATAGTAGCTGTGTGTTCGAGAAGAAAACAGACCTCGCTCCACCAAAATACCCATCTTGTAGTTTCCTAACGGTCGCCAGGATACATGAGTCAATGACATCTCCATCTTCTCCTGGACATAAAGAGTATATATATAAAGATATTAAGTGGAATAATTTGACAAAATATCAAAGTAGGGTGTCATTTAGATTGGCAGAGTTGAAATTGTTCATTTTGTTCAACTTTCAGAAAGTTTTGAATGTCAAAGTTTGTCTAACTACTAAAAACAGAATCTTCCAGATTCAAACAACAAAATAAGATTGAAGTTTCTGCTGAAGAGTGTCATCTGAAAAGGGACAGAATAGACTAAATGCTGCTCTTAGCAAGCAAAGACTAACAAACCTTTTTAGGCTAGAGTGATTTATATGGTTTGTCCTGCAATGCAATGCGCTGAAAAACTAGATTATCTAGTTTAGCTCCAACTGCACAGTTTATTTTATTTAAATTGTTTCCTGCAGCTCAAAGCTAAAGCGCAAAAATAGATTCAGTGGTATAATCGTTTCCTTAAAAGCTAAATTACCCAACATGCTGCGGGTGATCGGGAAAGTGAGTGTGGGCCGTCCTGTCATCCTCCAGCAGGAGGAGAGGTAGGCCAGCTCTGTTCGTAACATCTCCACAATCATCTGGTTGTCCAGAGCCAGGTAGAAATGATGCTGATCCAAAAACTGGACAGATACAGGGAAAAATATACAGGCAAAGAACGAAAGAAAGAGAGAAATTAATAATTACAACCCTTTATCTTTAATCTTATTATTGTCATTATGAACATCTCATCTTCACTTCACCTGTGGGATGAACATATAAGTGCGATCTCTGATCTCGTAGAACTTGGATGTACCCAGGACTCCGATGTGACGGTACGGCCTCCCGCTCAGATTCAGTTTCTTGCAGTTACCTTTAATAATCAGACGAGGTGTTACTTTGACTATTAGACACACCTGAACACAACTGAAAAGAGTGATAAGCCCTCCTTTACCCAGTCGAACGTAGACATGGCTCAGGATACGGGCAGGCATGACCCTGATAGGCAGAACTTCTGACATGGTCTGGACCGTGATCCCATGATCACTCAACAGCTCCTGAATCTCCTCTGTCTCTGCCAGAACACAAACTTACACACAAATTGAGAAAAATAATCATTACAACATGGCTGCTACGAAGACATCTGTAATTAAAACACCAAATCTGACATGTTGGAAATAAACCTTCCACTTGTTGTGTGTGAGTGAGGTTTTATTTCTTTAAATAACAAGAAAACAGAACAAAAACAGGTCCTACTGAGATGAATGAAAGCTGTTGGTCTGACAAAACAAATCTGAGTTTAAAGAGCTACTTTTTAGAGGATCGTAGTGAAGATAGAAACACTGATCATTTTTATCCTAAAGTGTTTAAAGTAAAATGTCCAAAGTCAGATTTTGAGCTTTTCCAGGATCCAGGATTTTTTTTTTAAGGCTTACATTTTCCTCTAATAACTGCTCACCGACCTTGAACCACAACATCTGGCTTGAAGCTTGTAGAGAATCTCCTGTTGAGGGGATCGATCTCCCCTGGTGCCAAAAAACCCTTAAAAACAAAGCAGAGAGAGAACCATCACAGAGGGAAGAGGAAAGAGTTTGTAGTTAAAAACACAAACTGTCTGAATTTCTGTGCACAGCACTGCAACAAAGGTATTTCATACCAGCAACTGTTTAACTCATTTACAACATTTCATCCACACTCACCAATGACTTTTGCTTTAAAAATACAGTTATATGTTTAAAATCTAAATAATTAAGGGTGATGTACAAAGACTTAAGACTACCTCAGCCAGCAGACAGCCCAAGATGTAGAGTGACTGTCCCCACATGTGCGGCAGCTGTCCCATAGCCACTCTGTCCACTGTGTGAGGATTGCTGTACTCTTCCTCAACCTGGAAAAAACATGATCAAAATGTTGATAGGCAAGAAAACTGACAGTCTGTTAGTCCCTGATGTTCCAGACTTTATTAAAACCTATGCAGGATTGCAGCTTATAGCAGGAGTTTACACCTAAAACTATGTCTATGAGCTAACATGCTTACAATACGACTAGCGCGGTACTTATCACAAATGAGGCAGGAAGCCAGAATAAAACCCTGCACCTCAGTTTCCTGTAGGTGCTGATGGCATAATTGGTCATCACCTATTCAGGCCAGACTTCACCAGGTCTATTCACAGCAGGGAAGCTCAGAATAAGACACCCAGGAAGAGAGATACAGCTCTGCCATTCTTGCTGACAGTTAGCTCATGCTGTCAGTCAGGTTCATGGTTTACCCCTACATTTTGTATTAAGTTGTCTGGTTATATCTCTACCTTTCACAGGGATGTGACATTTAATGTTCAGCTTAGCAGGTTTGACAGTAAACTGTTGCTGCTAGTCTGGAAACACTTCATGCAGTTAAAGAAAGATGTGGCCAGTCAACAAACAAAAGTTGCTTCCTGATGGCCGGGTTAAAAACAGAATCTGATGTCTTTCATGAGGCTTTGACAAACTGGTTCGGCTGGTCAGACGAGTTAAAAGTGTACACTGTTTTTATTTTCTCTTTGAGATGACATACCTTGTCATGAGGTACGGAGTAAAGTTCAGGCAGCAGTTTGATGCCATTTTTCCCTCTGATCAAAATGCCCTCTAGTGCCTCACGGTACTCCTGGACCTGAGGGGAAAACACAGAAATCTGTTCACATTACATCTGCATTTAAATTCTGACATGATATTACAGGACTGTGCACACAATTCAGTATGATCTGCTTAAGGAAAGGTTCTGTTACCTGAACTTGATCTTCAGCAAAGATACCGTCCAGGATGAGGTAAGTCCAGAACACAGGCCACTCACACTCAATGTTCTCAAACAGCTTCAGCTCTGCAGGATCGTAGTGAAGCCGAGAAGGGTCCTAACGGGATAACAGACATCAACAAACTGCCAGCTCGGATTTTAAAACTATCTTACACAACAATGAATCAGACAAATTATGAACACAAGCATTAGGAATTTAAATAAGAGGAGTATCTGACCTCTTTGGGACATCGATACCCATCCCTGATGAAGCGGCAGCAGCCATAACGACCCTCAAATGACAGTCAAAGTGGACATTTGAGTATACTGGCTGACATGTAAATTTCTATTACCTAATGTTACTTCTACATGGGTGCTCAGGCTGTACCTGCAGTTTGCTTATGATTTCAGACTTGGTGATAGCCACCAGGTCGGCGTCTTCAACAGCAAAAGCTGGAAAGGAAATGACGGACAGGAGACCAGCATCTATTTCTTTTGAGGTTGAAGCTCTCGGCAGCATAGAGCAGAGGATGGACTGTAGAGAAAATAAACACACAGACATGCTGAGAGGAGGGAGAAAGAGGAAAAACAATGATAGGGGGGTTGGAGGTAAAGCCAACAGTACCTGACAATGCTCCACTTCATCAGGCAGAACATGGATGACGGATTTCGGGCCCCCGTGGGCACCAAAGAGGTCCAGCTCATCGATGGCCTCTAGAGCTGCCTGCAAACATGTAAGCACACATTCATGCGTTGCCACGTGTTTAAACTCTGTTTTCTTGTTTGATTCATCATGTCAAGAGTATCACAAATAAAGTTAGTGGCTCCTTTACTTTAGCAACTCCCACAGAGCTGCCGTTGAGCTCAGGGATGCCCTGGTTGGTCTTGTCACCGCGTTCCCACATCCCATAATCCTAAAGGGCAAAAAGGTCACAATATATTACTCAATTCTTCAGTCTCTAAACTCTCCCTGCTTTTTAATTACTCCTTTATTTCAACATATCTCTACTTTAGTTGTATTTTGAGACAAGTGCTTTATTAAGAGTGGTCTGGCTGCAGACCTTCACTGAGAGGAGACATTAGGTGACATTATTTCTCACGCATTCCAGTTTGTTGTGGTCATCCCGTTTTGTATTTTGTTTTTGTTGACCACATGAATACACAAAAAAATCTTATTAACATTATGAACATAAAATAAATCCCGAAGAAAAAAATACACACTTCCCGGTGTTCTCACTTTTAATAAACTATAGATTTAAAAAAAGAAACATACTCCTGATATATTTGCTTTTATATTGAAAGGCTTCAAACTACTTCCAGTACGCTCAGTGGAGGTCTGCAGCTAGACTGTCTTGGCTTTATTACAGCTTTGTTTTGATCCAGTGAACGCCTAGATTTGCTTTATTTCAAAGCAAATTTGCATCTGCCACATAGAAGCACTGAAAAAAGGCTAGAATTCAATCTTGTTTCAAAAATTGCTGTAAAATTTTCACGTCTTGCTTTCAGAAACCTTTAAGTATGTCTCTCACCGCCACTTTGTATGCAGCCTCTATGTAGAAGACCAAGTTCTGGATAAATGCCACCTCATCCAGGTTAGAGATGATACAAAGACCTGCGCGGTGACATGAAATACTCAAGGATCAACAGACAGACAGGTAACCAAGCAGCAAACATGTCTCTCTGCTGTCTTATCTTACTGATACCACAAAGGAGTCAGACATTTTCCATTCCATATTCAATTTGAAATAAAAAAGAAAACACTTTCTCAATAATTGCAAATAGAATAAACAAGAAACTTCAACACGTCTTTACCTGAAGCTGTCATCTGTGCCAATATCAGCAGGTAAATAGAGGTGGCGTCCACCTGGAGGTGACCCCACTGGTCATCTCCGACAACAGTAGCACATGTTGGAGTATCATATTTGGCATGTAAGCAATCTTTTGTACTCTGGGTGTGTTTGAACTTCTCAACTTTGTCCACCTGAGGATACACAAACACGCAAACAAGCATGATGAAAATACAAAGTGCACAAGAGGGCAGAGATTGGTGCTGACGCTCACAGTTAACAGATATTAAGTTGGGATAATTCAGCTTTGTGGACAGCATCTCGAAGACCAGTGGATGTCCTTACTGTAAAATCTGCAGTCACATTCATCTTAAACAGTGTTTCAACATGAACAGTTATCATATTTTACAGGGCATAATGTAGACACAGTAAACAGTGACCTTTTTCATATCACTGTACGGATTATTAAAACATTATCAGGGCTCTCACTCATCGCCCTCTCCTCAACATCTCATGAGTCATTTCTTAAAATGTTTATACTGCTGCAGCAGAGGATGATTCCCCCCTGAGCACAGCAGGATTTCAACACTCTGCTGAGAAACTGGCATCTCCATCTTACTCCCAGTCATGTAAGGAAAGAGCAATAAACAACACGTACTGTCGATGCAGCCGGGCCTTCACACACATTTGTTTTCTTTACCTTCCACCTACTGTATGTTCCCACATGCCTGTGCCAAATCTGAGCAGAAATCTGAAGAAAGAGTTTACATCAAAACAGTCTGTCTAAATACAAAAAAAACCTCCTTTACATGGTGAGTTTTCCCTTTAAACACATTTATGGATAACAAGTTTTAACATGTGAACCAAATATTTAATGAGATCACAGTCGTCTCTTACCTGTCTCATCATGCACTGAAGAAGTCCCTTCATCAGTTTCACCACACTCTGCCAGAAAACAGCATTATCAGCACACGCTGCAACAATGACACTTATTTTCTATACCACTGTATGCATGAGTAAAAATCACAGATCACTGCTGCTCTAAACACTCAACTGAACCAACTTAGAATACATGGAGCCAGTGAACGTGTAGTTTTTTCCTACACCCTCCAAGTGCACTTATTTATTTATGCCAGTGCATCACAGCTAAATGCACATTAGTATAGCAGAATAGTGAAAGAGGACATCACTGTAAAATGTGAATGCATCACAGCTCCATTGAAGTACAGTTTTTGAATATGTGATCACATATAAATTATTTAGATCTACTGCAAATCATCAAAATCAAACTAACAAGGTCAAGAAGGATATCTAACATATTTATCTATTCCAAACAATAGGCACAAAATAAGATCATGAATTAAACAGTAGTATTTATTTATAAGATGCCACATAACTTTCTGAAGTTATAAACTACATTTTAATCTCCATTGTTTTATTAGTTTTATTTTCATGTTAGTCAACTGTCTAATTGTTGTGATGACTTTGCATTTTATCATTAGAGAATAGTTGTTAGACCTCTATTTAAGAAAACTAAACTAAGCTCGATAGCTGACCGCTCTTGAATATTTAACCCTTCAAATAACAGAGAGAACAAACAGTCACTGGTGTACATATTGACCCTCTCTGTGAAAAACACACCTGTTCCAGTTCGTAGGCCTTGGCCTTGTCTTCATCGCGGTCTGCGTTCTTGCGGTAGGCCATGCCCAGCCCCCATACTGCCAGGATGCTGTACACATTATCCCTTACCCAGGCGTCCTTCTTCTCCGTACTGGCGGGCAGAAGTCCTGTTACTGCGTTCTGAAACAAATACACACACACCAGAGCTTAATAATGAATCTCAATCCGTTTTTTTTTACTGACTAATTGCAGTAATTTAGAGAGAAAAGGTCAGACACTATTTAATAGTTATTACAGCTTAAAGGTCATATTTGTTCATTGAATTTTGCTAATGTGCTGCTAGAAACTTCAATTATTTGGACAATGGCTCTTAAGCCACCATGTTATAAATTGCTTAGTCATACACCATCCTCAAGGTATTATTTATGGGCTTTAAAAATAACTATATAGAAATAGTTTTCTTTCACATGTCATGAGCATCAGTTTATATTCTTATCTGTTTCTAAAAGAGTTTGAAACAGATCAGTACAGCTGAACTCAGTATCAAGTCTCAATCAGTGACAGATGATGCTATCTTTAGTCAGGTTATTATATTTAAAGTAATAATTAACATTGTTTCAGTTGTCCCTCCCTCCTTTGAAAGACGGTAAACGCACACTCTTGAATGTATATCTGTATGTTGGCACTGTTTTCCATCGTCTGTCATCTCTCCGGGTCACAGCTTTAAACTTAAACAGCTGTTGACTGTGCCTCAATGTGAACTCAAGTGTTTGTAGATAAGAGGGCATAGCGCGCCCGGCCTCCGCCTTTTCCAGGGACTGAACTTTGCTCACACATTGTTTGTTCCTATGAACCTCAGTCTGGTTAAAAAAAAACAACTTCTTCACAATTTTAACTCAACTCTACATGCTTCCATTAAATTTGAATTCATACTTCATACTTCACCACATTTTTTTACATTTTTTTTTTTTTCCAGGCACTGTGTTGAGAGTAACTTCTCAATCTGGTCAATCACAGAGCATGGGGAAACTTCCGCTGCCCAAGTTCTTATAAATAGTTGTTTACATATTTTCCTGGAAAAGGGAAATTATTTGTTCTGCTCTCTCAAAGCATGGAGCCGGGGAAAAAACAGACCTCAGCAGAAACAGAAACTTTGATGAAGTTAACAAAGTTTGGCTGTAAGAGGAACTGCTCAATAATGCTGTTCATTGACTTGTGTATAGACAATATAACAGCAAATACCTGTGTCATAAACTTGTCTTTTGAAGTGATACAAAAGGCAATCAATCTAAACCTGGGTTAACATTATTCACACTTTTACCAACTCTACAACTGTATACTTCACATTATTGCATCTATATTGATCACAAATCACATCCATTTTAACCACTTTAAGTATATTTAGATTCAAATACTAGGCTGTATAAGTGACCAGAATATGAAATCGGTCTCCTGTATCCTGCTTTGTATGTGTGGACAGAAGACTAACCCAGTGTTTTTCAATTAGGTAGTCAGGTGTACCCTGAGAAATTATCCAATTTTACTTTACTGGTCTATTTTTTAACAACTTATTATCTGCAAATACTATGCAATTCTCAAGTGTCTGTGCTGTAATCTGCAGCCCCAGGTTTCACACTGAGTGAGTATGAATAAATTGAGAGATTATATTGTCATTGTATAAACTGTATTTGGGGCTACAAAGTGGCATTTAGTAACGTTTTTGTTTGGTTGTGTGCCTCCTGATTTTTCTAATGAAAAAATGTACAATGGCTTAAAAAAGGCTGAATAACAGTGGACTAACCTGGTGTTGCAGGATAGTCTCTTGGACCAGCCTGGCATATCCATCCAGCCTCACTCCTGAGTTACTGCGGCTCCTCATCTTCTCCGATCACTGCACACACACAGCAAAACAACAGGTTAAGGTCAGAACTAGGAGCTACACGGTATTAAACACTTGATTATTTCCCTTTCTCTAAGCATGACAACATGATATATGAGACGACCGAGTTATGCTTCAGGTAACTTACAATGCAGTGGTCCATCCTTGAAGTCCTGCAGCACAGACCGAACCTGACGCCTTCTGCAGAGGCTGCAGCTCTGCTAAGGCTGGCGGGGCTAACCGAGTAGCATCCAGCTGTTTTTTGACGACACTGAAACGTCCCGTTAAATTAGAGCGTCATATTACGCAGACAGGGCCAGGTGTTTGGACAAATCACAGCAGGAAACGGGGGCGAGCTCAGCAGGTGAACACACAGGTGGTTTCACAGGAGGACATCCGCGTTGAAGGTAGTTATGTCCTTAACTACACATCCACTCCTGAGCCGGAAAAAGGGACACACTACAGTCCTGTAGTTCGAGTTTTTGCTCGACAGGGGGAGCCAAATGACTTATTTTTTTCCCCCCCCTACAGGTATTAAATATCCTATTTCTTTCATTTTGGGACAAATTCTTCAATCATATTGTAAATTTTACCATTTCTTTTAAAGGTTAATAAAAGGTTACTTTTAAGATATCTGATACAAAGTATGAACCCTAACCCTAATCAAAAAAATCAAATCAAACTTTATTTATACAGCTCTTTTCATACAAAGGATGTAACACAAAGTACTTCACAGTCCAATAAAACAAAAAGCAAAAACAAAAAAAAGTCCCATACAAATTATGTGAAGGTTTGTTACTGTTAAAAGTTATTCATGAAGTATTGTATGCAAGATATAAAGCTGCACAGTTATTGTAGTTATTTCCCATTGGCCTTTTAACCTTATAATAATAACACTAACTTTATTTTTATAGCACTTTTAAATACAGAAGTTTACAAAGTGCTGTGACAAACAGTTGCAAAGCACAGAACATCAGCACATGGAAATAAAAGCAAATAAAAACAAGGCCTCCGAATTGAAGGCCAATTTAATTTTTCATAAGAAACCCAGACAATACAAGAACCATCCAACGTAAAATGAGACCATGAGGTGAGTGAGTTTTTAAATTTGACTTAAAGAAGTGACTGTCTCTGCATGCCTTATCTCCTCTGGTAGGTCGTCTCAAAGTTGAGGAGCTCTGATGGAGAAAGCTCTATCACCTTTAGTTTTGAGTCTCGTGTCTAGTGGTTATTTTAGGTGTAACATATAACATTAATTCACGTTTTTTGTATGTTTTTCTATGTAGGTTAAGATATCATAGGATCAGAGCGCTTGGATATAATAACAAAGCACACTTACACATTAAAACAGCAGTAGATTATGTCCTTTTCCATTACCATCTTTATTTATTTTCTCCGGCTTTATTGACATGTCAGGAATTACATCAAAACACAAAACGAAGAACAATATAATGCCAGGGGGTTAGAGTATTCCGATAGAAACCAATTCATTGTTATTAGTTCAGTTCAATAAAATATGATATAAAATGCATAACTCTGTGGTTATTATCGCTTTTTTGTTTGATGTTTATTGTAAAGTGGTGAAGTATTGTTCGAGTTTAAAGTTTTGGATACTGAAAACTAAGGATATCTACAAAAACGTCACGAATAACGGAATCTCCCAGCCAATCAAATCCCTTCACTACAGCTTTTTCCACCAATCAGAACGCCGCTTTCTTCAACGTTGTCACCAGCAAATACCATCCAGCTAGTTTAGCATCAGGCTAACCAAGAAGCTACCCTATAGACACAGGAACATCTTTTCACTGTTTGGTTTGTGTATTTTTGTTGAATTTACTGAGCTCATCGGTCGTTGAAAAGACTGAATCGGCGGCCAAGTCGAAGGTAAACTGCCGTGTTTACTTCTCGTGTTTGCTGTAGCTAGTTAAGCGTCGCAGGAGGGGGCGCAAATGACACTCGATGTGTTGTTGATGTTAATGTGGTGATTTAGTTGAGTTTAGCGCATATGTGGTGATCAAGAGTCACTCCAAAAGCTTAAAGTTACCGTATTACCTTCATCAAGAGTCATGTAATCGGATATCTTGGTCGCTTGTTCTTTATAAACCCGCTTGTGTTTCCCCGTTAGGGCGTTTTCTGATTCATTATTCTGGTAGATGCTCCAGCTGCATCAAGTGTCGTGTATCACAAAAGCAGGATTGATATCGATCATATGTATTTTCGTTGCTGATGTCTTGCAGATGCCTCACCATCCCTGTTGTTTACCAGTCTTTAAATGTCCATCTTATTCAAAGCAGTGCTAACTTTTCCTCGAAACTTCCTCTTTTAGATGCAGTTCATGCTGCTGTTCAGCCGGCAGGGAAAGCTGCGGCTGCAGAAATGGTATGTGCCTCTGTCAGACAAGGAGAGGAAGAAGATCTCCAGAGACCTGGTTCAGACTATACTGGCCAGGAAGCCCAAGATGTGCAGTTTCTTGGAGTGGAGGGACCTCAAGATAGTGTACAAGAGGTAAATAAATAACACAGGCTCCAAAAGTATGTGAAATAATCATATTAGGGGAGAGTGGGGTAAGTTGAGCCACCCTCTGTTGCTTGGAAATGGTTAAAGAAATTCTGTCTGTGAAGGTTAGAAGCACATGGGTGAAGGGGTTAGACATTTATTTCCAAAAATTCTCATGTTCTCATGTTTTTTTTACAAAAAAGCTTTTTAGCAGTTATATGCAATAACAATAATAAAAAGAATTATTGTACCCGTTGAATAGCGTATAATAGATAAAAATACACATGAACATGAAGAAGTGACTGTTATTTAGGGAGAGAGAAGGTGAGGGAGGGCTGGGGTGGAGAGTAGGGGGGTAGTAGGGATATGGCTCAACTTATCCCGCTCCTATGGTCGACTTACCCCATACACTAGTTAGAGACAAAACTATGATTGCCTTGATGTAGTGATCTGAAATATAAAAAACGGCTCATCTTACCCCACTCTCCCCTACCTCTATTTGTTTTCTCAAGGAGATATCCACAGAGTTACAATGGCATCTTCATATATCTTTGTAAAACATTGTCAAAAATCCTTTTTTGTCTAAATCAACTGAATGAGGCTCTGGATTTTTTCATTTGGGACTTGTTTCAAAACTGACTTCCATGACTTTGAAACTTATTTACATGGAGAGGAGTACAGTGAACTGTTGGATGTAAAATTGGTAGTTTGACATAATTTAAACTCCAGGTTCACTCCTAAGTCTGCATCAGCAGATAGTTGATGCTGGTTTAGGTGTAGCTCTATCACATAAAAGTCGAGGGATAATGGGAGGGTGAAAATGCACAGCTAGTTCCTATTTTGAAGAGTGTAACATGTGGCTGTATGTCTGTGGAAACAAGGGTGAGAAAGGTTGAGTCTTTAAGTTGACTTTAAAGGTCCAAAGTTAAACAATGTTTCACAAGAGTTTGAACCACCCTGCTTCATTGCTTTGGCACTTGATTTGTTATGCCAGGCTTCAGATGATTTGGACTGATTGACATACTTGTTTGTTTGGTTACATCACTGATGTTGGCTTATTAATGTTGGTTATGAAAACTAATGAGTCACTGGTTACTTTGTCGAGAACTAAGATTTCTGGCAGTTAGATATCACCTTCTGGTGTGTTATGAAAGCCAGAAACACCACCTCTCTGTAAACAAACTCTCAAACAATAGAGGACCGTGGTACAAATGTGTAAGATTTGCCTCTTTTTTCTCGAACATATGACTGCTGAGTCACACAAATACAAGACACATCATCGTGTGTGTGTCCAGTTTCACAAACACAAAAGTAATAAAAACAAGAAACAAAACCACCTGGTGACTGTGGCACAATGCTGCTGTAACTTAGACTCAGTTTATTTCATCATGAAATAATTTTACAGTGTTTTTTGATGCTCATGCACAGTCTGATGCAGTCCAAGTAAAAAAATAAAATCCTGAAAATCAGTCCTGTTAGTGTTTATTTTTATTATGAAAGTGTTCAAGGTTGAAAGTTTGTTGGGACTTAGCTTGTTTGTTTGGTTGCACTTCTTGGTATTATACATGGAAGATAATATGGAAAAAAATCTGATAGAGAAAAGCACCAATATACGCCTGTGACTACATTTCACTATATCTAAAATCTGCACCCATCACAGCCTTGTTCATTAATAATAATTAATGTTGATATGCCATCTTCATTTCCCTCTTTTTTGCAGATACGCAAGTCTGTACTTCTGCTGCGCAGTAGAGGACCAGGACAATGAGTTGATCACTCTGGAGATCATCCACAGATATGTGGAGCTGCTGGATAAATATTTTGGCAGTGTGAGTCTCAAAATTATCAACAGCAAGAAGCTGGTTCATAATGTGGAGGGGGGGGGGGGGACTTAACGTTCACTGATGTTGAACAGTGTCCTGATCTGCTGCTGCTTTTTGTGTTGTGGCCTCACAGGTGTGTGAGCTGGATATAATCTTCAACTTTGAGAAGGCTTACTTTATCCTGGATGAGTTCCTGCTGGGTGGAGAGGCCCAAGAGACGTCCAAGAAGAACGTGCTGAAGGCCATCGAGCAGGCGGACCTGCTGCAAGAGGTAGGCCGTGTTTGTACAGATGGATAGCTAACTGATGAACGACTGTCAGTCAGTTAACCTGATAAGAAATTGAGCATTTGAGTTTTAGTAAAGGCAAACAATGCTACCACCAAATATCCCCAAAACCTGAAAATATGATTTGTTTTCTATAACATACAACAGACCAACTCCAAATCATTTCTGTTTTAAAAAGATGGAACCAGCATATTTATGACCTTCATATAAAGAAAGAAACATTAAATAGCCAACCTGCTGTTTAGTCACAAAGTAGTGGTAGCTGGTATTGGTTCTTGCCAATATAGAAACCAATTATTAGTTGTTCAAAAGATCTGAAACTTATATTGGAAACTGATGAGTGTTTACAAGAAAAACCAAATACTGTCATTAAAAGTTTTGACTTTAAGAGTCAGAGTGAAAGTAGCAGGCTTTTTGTTTACATAGTTTTTGGGGGAATAAGGTTGATACAAATAATCAGCCAAAGCAGGAAGAATGTCAAGAATCAGCTGTTTGGAGTGGGGGTTTTCTTGTTTGTTTCTATTGTTTTTGTTAATTGAAAATCATTGCAGGTGTAAAATGTCGTCCTACTCAGGGTTTTTTTTGTTGAAGCACACAGAAGGGGAACTCTACAATAAAAGATGTGTCAGTGTTTTCTCACATTATCGCCCTCTGCAGCTGGTGATTTTATGCTTGTAGTGTTCGAGCACCACTTCTCTCCCCCTCAAAGCAGTGCGCCAGAGCACTGGGTGTCCTGCGTGTTTGCTCTGCTCTCTGGCCGTATTCATTTGCAGTCAACAGAATCAGGGCTTTGTGGTTTATTTTTAGTAAGGCATGCAGTACTATTGTCATTACAGCCTGGCTGACTGCGCAGGCCTTTGAAAAGTTCAGCTGTCTGAAAGAGCCTCATGATTAAGGGTGTACATACAGTCTGTGCTTATTAAACATTTTACAGCTTGTATTTATGAACCATGTAATTACTCATATAGTCAAATTTTTGTGGGTTGGTTTCAATCTTTAATTTTTTGGGTTTGGTTTTTCTTCACCTGCAGGAGGCAGAGGCGCCACGGAGTGTCTTAGAAGAGATTGGGCTCACATAAACCATTTCACGGCTGCTGCGTCGCAGACCTCTCTCCCAGATGTTCATTTGGAAATGTCCATGTCTTCATCCTGTCTCCTCCTGATTGTGTCAGTGTTGTATGTATAAAACCACCACCTGTGTACTGTATTTCTCTGTACTGTACTATCCTGTTACGTGCTTTAAATGTGGTGCCAACTGTGGTTTTGATGTGTTTCCTCTGCACAAGCTCCCTCACTGTATCTCGCAGTATTACCCGCAAACATCTCTTTACACCTTCAAACTCCACAAGGAAAAAAATGTAGCAAAGACATGAAAACTCTAGCATCATATTAAGATCATCCATCAGTATAAGTCAAGAGTTTTGTTGTGCCGCTGGGCGAAAAGACTTCCTGAGGTGCTGTTTCTGCTGTGGTTAGTACCTCCTATAGATTCCCAGCATGTTGGAGTCAATGTTAAGTATTGGATTTGATGAATCATGAAGTGTTTGACCATCTTTGAGAAATCCAGGGGATCTTTTTATTTATTTTTTTAAATAAAATATTCGCCCGATCTGTCAGTATTTTCAGAATCCTCATGACATATTCCTATTTATCAATCCAGACATTGATAAAAAGTAATCTTCTTAAATATCACGATGATTTCCAGAAAGGCTTGTAGACAGAAATGACCAACACAAACACATTAATAAAAGCATTTTGGGCTATCATCATGAATAAAGTATTAATTATGAAACAGGCAGGACTCAGACAGGGTGGTAGTTTATCAGAGGCGCTGACTGTGGCAATCATTGACACTGTTACAATCACTTGTAACGTGCAGAATCAACCCACAAACTCACAGAAATTAAAAGTACCCCTCATCTGTATCGGTGATCTTGTTATGTATCTCTGTTCAAGTTTGTGTTTGGTGTTTCACCCTCAAGTTTCATCCTTTTTTTCCCCTCTTTAAGACTAGTTGAACTGTTTTAATGTAATTAGTGTCACGTCTGGTAAAGTAGTCATTTGTCTTAACCGTGTTGACTGATTTTGTTTACAGAGATCTTGAGCATATATCTGAGGTTAGTCTCTCCCTTAGTCTTAGATCAGGATAGGACAGAGACCCATATAAAAGAAAACTCTACTTTAGGTATTGTAAGATTTTGGCTTACTCTTAAAGACTCACATGACCAAAGAACACTGTGTTTTACCTTCTCAATGGTGTCTATTGAAGGCGAACATAGAGGAAAAGGGATTTAGAAGTGCAGGATGTCTGACAAATTGTATGTGGGGTTATTTGGCCACAGTTTACCAGTACTGTAATTAATGTAGTTATCGTAATCTTATCAAAGTCCGGTCTTTTTTGAGTCTCTTTACAGAGAAGAAGAAAAAACTGCACATATCAGGGTTACCACCGTGAATATTCATCACTGCTGGCTTGTTCTTTTGTGTATATGAAGCTGGAAAACAGGCCAAGTATTGACTCCTCATCCCAAACTGTATGGCAGTCTTTTTTTGTTTTGTATGCATTATTAAATCCACAAAGTATTTTTGTTGAAAATCAGGATCGAACAAGTTTAACTTTGATTTGTAGAAAAGAGGAAATCACTTTTTGTATTCAACACTGCCAACACATTTGCCAACTTTTTGTTATATTTGAAAGTTAACAATAAATGTATTCAAAAGGAAAAAAAAACAGACTTGATCTTTATTTTAGTTACAAAACCATCTGCAGCTTCCAGCGTCAAACTACTGAAACACTCACTTTTCATACAGTTAAATATTTACATATGAACATACTGGTGTCATCAATATCAATGTAAGCTAAACTAATTTATCACACTCAGGAGCTAAAACTACCCTCTTCACCTAATCCACTTTGTGTTTCTGTGTCAGATTCCTTACTTTTCACTTCAGCATCTAACTTTTCCTCGCTGTCAACCACTGAACTTTGATCCAGGTCTGTGTTTTTCTGAATACGTTCAGTGTCTTTTATCTCCTGACTTGGACTCGCTGCACCCGTCTCTTCGTTTGAGTCTTTTTCCTTCCCTGATTCTTCAGATGAGCTTGTTCCTTCAGGCGCGTGATTCTTTCTCTTCTTGCTTTTCTTCTTGCTCTTCTTCTTGCTCTTCTTGGACTTTTTGTGGCGGCTGCGGTTCGTGATCAGATCATCTTTGGTGGTTTCTTCATTTTGATCTGGTTTCTTGGGGCTTCTCTCTCTACTCTGCTTCTTTCTCTCCCTCTCTGTGCTCGAGCTTCTGGATTTCTCTTTTGCTTGTCTCTGGGTGTCTGTATCTCTGTCTTTACTGTCTCTCTCTTTACTTCTCTTCTTCGTGCGCTCTCTGTCTTTTTCTTTGCTCCTATTCCTCTGCCTGTCTCTGTCTCTACTTCTACTCCTTGTTCTTTCTCTGCTCCTGCTCCGATACCTATTACTCCTCTCGCTGTGTCTAGACCTGGACGACCATCTGTCCTCTCTGTGATGGAGGGAGGCTCTCCTCTCTCTGCTCCTGCTCCTCCTCCTGTCGCTGTCTCGCCTGCTGTAGGATCTCTCAGATCGTGGTGGACTTCTGCTACCGTGACGCTGCCTCCAGGATCGGTCTCCGTAGCGCTCTGACTGCCACCCGTCCCTTCGGCTGCCCTTCACACTGCGGTCTGGAGACAAATGCAAGTCCCTATCGGCCTGCCAGAATTCATTGCCGGGGTTTCTGAATACATGCAGGAAATTACAGTGCTTTCCTTTTGGGCACTTCTGCCTGTCAAACAATCCTGAGACAGGAAAAAGAGACACAAGGTTGTGAATCTGATAATGTAATACGGCTGCATTTAACAGCATCTTTTCTGTCAACATTAGTAAGATACTAACCACAAATAGCGTTCTTCCATCGCGTAACGGGGCAAACTTCACAGTGAAGCTGCCGCCCTGCGTACCACCGCCCGTTAAACTTGATTAAAGCTTCTTTACATTGCTCATCTCTGGACAGACGAGAGATGAGAGTTAAGGGAACAAGAACTGAATATGTTAAATGTAAAATCTTAAAAACTCCAGTATCTCAATTGTAGAACTTTTGCAGGATACTTACGTATCAAACTGGATGTATACGTTTCCCCTCAGGTGTGGTTCATAGTTGCAGCTAACCTACAACAAAAAAAAAAACACCAACAAAACCAAGTAGCATCTCAGTGGTAGTTAGATTTCAGCAGTTTCAACCAGCACCAGATTGAAAGAAGAATGAAGCCAAGAGAGCTGGACACAAAACTGTCATAGTCTCGTCTCACCTTGAACTGCAAAACCTTGCCGACGCTCTTTAACTCCGGCAGGACGTCATGATAGAACTCAACGAAAGACTCCTGCAGCTCCTCCTCACTGTGCTCCAACCAAGCATCAGTGTCATAATCATCGCGGCGAGACTCCTCCATGCCGAATGTCCTAAACATGCCGCGAATCAACAGAGTCGGGCTCGATGTTGGATAGACATGCTTCCGAGAACACCTGGTTTCACACAGGCAAAAAAAGAGGATACTGAAATACAAGTTCAATGCTGTAATGAGTCTAAACAGTGGCTTTTAAAACAATAAGTTGGGTCATTTAGAGCAGAGAAGAGAAAGCAAAAAGTACCTGTCTCCAAATCGACAGGCTCCAGTTTTCAGGAAGAAAGGACAGTTGGCGACATCGCGCTCTGTTCCAAAGTTGTCAGAGTTTTCTGTCACAGGAGCCTCAGGATTCATCCAAGGTCCTCCATTCTCTAACTACAGTTCAGAACAATGAACAAAACCTGATGTGAATACAGACGGCAAACTAAAAGAACACTCTGTCAGCACTGACAGAATGAATACAATCCACAGGTGGTAGAAGAAAAGTCCAAAAACAATATTGATACTTTAAAGTTTAAACAATATGACGACCAAATATACTTGGTCTTAAAATGTAAAAATATATCTTAATATTTCTGGTTGGAATAAATAGTAAATTTGATTATGCAATAAAAATGTTGTGGGCAGTTGAGTTCACAATTTAGTGAGAAAAGTTACTAGTTAAAAAAAAAAGTAAAACTTGTGATTTAAAAGAAAATAAAATTACAAAATATTGATTGAAGTGTTTTTTATCTAAGCCTTACATTTATTAAAGAGAGTTCAAAATAAAAAAAAAAAAACTATAGATGTAAATGGCAAAAAAAATATATACATATTGTTTTAAAAAAATGGGTGTTTTTACCTGATTTTCCGCTTCATCCAACATTTTCTGAACAGCCTCCTACAAATGGTGTAAAGACACGGCTGGTGAAAACGAGTAGAGGTCAACATACTGCAGCATGTCTGTTACGGCGTGTTAAGATCACATTTACAAATACTGACGTCACATAACTTCTGGTCTTAAGGAAACCCCGTCCACAGAGTGTTTTCACATTGTTCAAAAGATACATCCTTGTTGTGACAGTTGAGGTTTTTCTCTTTGTGTGTTTCTTAGTTAAGGAGATGGATGGTTGCTTGTGCCACTCAGTCAAGGAATTTTTACAGAGCCGTGTACAAGTAAAAACACATCAGAGGAACACTGAGCTTTTGAGATATCCTTAATTATCTGAACCGCCCTCTTAGATAAATAATCTGAATCCATAAGATTGAATAGAAGAGGATATATTTCTTTAGTTTCTATCCTCCTGGTGCACGTTTCACCTCTCTGCCTCGCTTCTCCTGCTGTTTCTGCTCTCTTTCTTCTTGTTCTCTTCTCTGCTGGGCCTCCCATTCCTCCTTTATCATCCGCTGTGGAAACAAAAGACAAATTCCCGAAAATATGAACATTTCAGTCAGTCGAACAGCTCAGCTTATGTTGGCTTACAGATGGAGTAGTAATGAAATATGCTAAACCGGCCACAACTGATCAAGAGTGACACCGAAGACCAGCTGAGGGAGTTGCTTCAATCAAAGACTGTTCACCTCTGAGCAACAGCGTGGGAAATCAGTATGATTTGGGAAACAATGTTTATCTGTTGCGTGAATCAAGAACTTATAGCAAGAAAAATCTGACTTGGAGGGATCAATCGATTTTTAGTTTTGGCAATCAGGCTGTAGAACATCAGTAAAACATTACCAACTAAATCAAATCTTAGTGATATGAACACATAAAAACCTGCTTTATTTGCTATGTGCTGATATATCTGGATTTAAGTGCAGATTGCACTTATTGGTTTACCTCTTCCTCTTCTTTCCTCTTTCGTGCAGCTTCCTCCCTCTCACACCTCAGTCTGAATTCCTCCTGAGCTTTCTTCTCTCTTTCCAACCACTCTTCATGAAGCTGCAGTCTTAGAAAACACATCAGACCAAAACAACAAAATACATATCAAACTCTGTGGGGTCAAGATTTCTGTAGGAACAACTAAAGGACAGCAGAGTAACAGTGGGCAGAAACCTACCTTTCCTGCTCAGTTGTATCATTATCCTCTTCATCCTCCTCCTGTATTCCCTCTTCATCAGCAGGTCCATTGATAACTTCATTGTTTAAACCTGTAAAAGTTGAAATAATGTAGTGGTTCATGAGCAGGTATAACTGTATGTTAGCAAATTGGGCACAGGGTCTGACACAACAGTCATCTTACCACATGCTCTGGCTTGGGCGAGCGCTTGGCGTTTCCGTTTCCTTCTCTCTTTCCTGAGAGCAGCCTTGCGTTGCTTTTGACTAAAGTGAAATATGGCGTGGAAAAAAACTGATCAGAGTTGTACAAAGATGTATAATTTCCACGAGGGTTAAGACAAAATGGGGTGAATAGTGTGGACTGAAACTTGACATTTTTTCCACATGAGTTATTCTAGAATTAGGGGTACATTTCAAGTTCACCAAAAACTCCAAATATCAGGATTCTTTTTGATAAATAAACTAGATGTTTCTATGATATACACCCTTAATGTGCTAAATCAATTAATCGGCAAGCTTAAGCTCAAATGGCTTTTAAATTATTTTACCGAAAATTAACACTTGATTCATCATTTTGCAACTGTGTTACGGACAAATGTTGTGTCATATAAAACGTGTATAAAATACTAAAGATTTGATAACACGTTTGTTTGAAAGTGTTTGAGTCTGTACACCTGGGTTTCGAGTTTATCTGTCCAACTGACTTAAAAATGTGAATTTTGAGCTTCATAATGGTGACGTTATGGGATACTTTGATGTAGAATGCAACCTTTCTCAACGTAAATTCACATTACACTGAATTTAGAGTTATTCACCATTCTTTTATAAGCCTTCCCACTCCAGAGATATCCTTCTTCCTTTTATAACAGTTTATTCAACATTTAAGAGATTTATGATGTAAAAATCACTCGTAACACAGTCGACAGGACAGGTGAACAGGACGAACCATTTTAAGATAAAATCTTTTGGTGTTATTAAATGTATCTTTGAAATAATTAAGCTGATGAGTTCAATTGAACTGATTAAAAACATAAAAATAGACGACAATTTATAGAAGCTAAAACCAAGTAAAATTAAACATTTTAAGGAGCCTACTGGCTACTTTTAGGGACACCTTTGTAACCCAGGATACTCCTAAATATTATTATTATTTTCTGTCTAACCAGTAAAAGACAGTTTGTATGGCAAACATCTGTTGCTGTTCATTTGGTGTCAAATGTTTTGATCAGCCAACAGCCTTCTCAGTTTCTACAGTAAAAACACAGTTAACTCTTGTTTTTTCTACAGTAAGTAACAGTGAAGAGCAGATTCATTAAGCCTGTTGTCATCAGTATAACCTTAGATCACAGGTTTGTAGATTCAGCTCTAAAATGTAAAACCAGTTTCATGCAACAAAGGTTTATGTGATAATTTTACTAACATGGGACTGCAGGTTCACACATTTAGTTTACAACGTTAAAATAACATTTTTTGCTCTATCTCTCATGACCTCGATAATAAATATATAAGTGAAACACACAAACCTTAAAGCTGGAGCGGAAATCACTGGAGCTGCCATCATCACACCTGACTGCAGCAATACCAAGCTACTTTAGCGCTAGCACCCACACATGATTTACCAGCCTTAGCGGAATATTCTCCTCTGCATTTCATCAAAACTTTACACCAAATATTCGGTAACAGAAGATGTTGCATCCGAAGTGGATTTTGTCCCCTAGCGTACCAGTGAGGATGATATTTCTTCGTTAAACATGTGTGCTAGCAGCATGCGATGTTGTTTGGTAGTTGTTGCGGAAGAGGCGGAGCTAGTGTAAGTCACTTCCGGGTACAACTGGATGTAGTTTATTTATTGGTTCAATTGTCGTGTTTTTCAAATGTTGATAATTTATCACGATGAAATTTCTTAATAAATATAATTAAAACATTTGAACATAATTCAAAGCTCCATTGCACAACTAGTTAAATCTATTGAACATTATAAAGTTTTGAGATCACATATAAATAAAATATAAATAAGTACTTACAAGTCAATTTTTCAACTAACAATATACGCAGAGCACAGCCAAATTGGGTTGCAATATTTTTTGATTAAAAAAAAATTTCTTGGGAGCTACAAGAATATGACAAAGCACAAATATTCAATATCTAATGTAACATTTACCATACAATTCAATGTCTTTTAAATATTTCACAATGTTTATGATATAATGAAAAGGTTACTTTATAATTTAAAACACACACAAACATTTCAGTGATTTCTTTTATTGTCTGACATATTAGCAAAAAGGCACTTGACAGAAATTTGAGTGCAAACAAGACAAAGAATGTATCAAAATATAACAAAGAGTGTCATGAAGTACTTTAAATGCACTTATTTACTGTTCTAGAGCACACGTGTCTGTGCTGTGACCTTCTTCAGAGGACCTGCTTATCAACATTTCATTTTCAACATTCACATTTTCAAAATAGGCAAAATTTATGCAATATGATACAAACCCTAACACACGGGTACTTGAGTATGTTTTCAATAAATTCACAAAGTCTGAAGGTGACTGGTGTCAGCCCCTTTCTAGAAAACTACAACTGCAAACACAAGGCAGTACTTTAAAAGCACTATAGCATTTTATTCATAATGGAGCATTTCTATTTTATAGCATTTTTACGTTCTGGCACTCTGTCATTCAGTCTTCTTGTCTGGCGTTGACGTGAGGAAGAAGGCAGGTCTGGTAAAGCACCGGTAGCACAGAGCCTGAGGCACCAGAGCATATACAACATTGACCAGCAAGAAGACCAGCTGGCTGTCAGCAGGCACTCTGTAGGAGAATGGTGTCCGGGTGTGAAGAGATGCACCAATGTGAGAGAACTGTGCCTGTGCAGAGCAGCAGCAAGGGTGATGCATAAAAGCTTTCATTCATTATATTCACAGAAACAGGTTTTTTAGGACACACTCAAAGGGAGTTCACTTTAGTCCTCCAACAATTTTGCACTTCTGCACTTCCACAACAACTGGGAACAGTTTAAAGAAATTACAAGTTTTAGATTTGAAACACAATTATTTCAGGGTAGATACACCTATCGTTGAATTATAATGCTGCCACCCATTCTTAACTATTTTTTCAATCTAAATGACACCTACTAACTGATGTTGCATAGAAAGTCACTGTAAAAACACACACACACACACAATGTCTCATAGCAGCCATGGTTGTCGGAGCATCAGCTTGCCTATTTATAGCCAGCCAGAACAGCTGACATTTAAGTGAATACCACCAATACCACCATTCCTCTCAGCCTGAAGTCAGCTTCTGCCCTTGTCTCACTGATGAGTGACGTGTCAGCATGCAACTTGAGCACAATAGCTGCTTTGTATTCTTGGGTTGTGATCGCTTTACTTGCTGTTTCAATCTCTCAGTTTTTAACAATGTTGTTTATGTCACTGCTGTTCATGAGGAACCACAGAGCACTGGACATAAGAATAGGTGTGACAAACCAGTGTGCAGTGCCTGCAGCTGCAGAGAGTAAAGTTAGATTTGGGATCTCCACATAACACAGTTAATTCTCTGCACTGGCTGAGATCAAAGTTTGGGTTTGGTGTCGACAACCATTCTACTATTGTAACTGCAGAGTACAAGATTTTTACTTCTGTCATACAATATAGACAGCTGCTGTATTAATTTAAGTGCTTCAGAAAGTAAAAAGTGGCAACCTCATTTAAAAAAAGAAGAGAATAATGATCGAGCCTTCAGGGAATGTTCAGCAGCAATGTTTATGGTGTTTCTCTGTCACTCACTTATGGGGTTATAATAAGCACATTCTGTTTTGTTTACATAGTTTTCACTTTCTAGCCAAATGTTTACAGCTTTGAGTCAAAGACAGAAATCTAATGGGGGAAAGGGTAAATTGATCATATTGTATCATTTCCTGTTTCGTAACACTTTTTGATATTATAATGTGTTTCTGATAAGTGCGTTCCTAATTTTGATGTGTCTGTTTATTTTTTTAGCAAAATATTTGCAGTTTTAAGTCTAAAACAAGTCTTTATAGGGGACAAAAGTGATAATATTGTCATGTTTCATACCCCATTATACTGTATCAAATTACATCTTATTTCCCCTTGACATGTTGCTGTTTATTATTTAGCTAAGCGTAAGCAGCCCTGGAGCACAAGATAGGTTTCCTTGTTGGGACGATAAAAATGAGTTGCATCAAATTGTTCTGTACTGACTCTGTACAAATCTGTCTATATCATAGTGCATCATATCATACAGTGTCATAATCCATTATCTCACGTCTGTATGGTGTCATTTGATATCAGCTTTATTGTCTGACATTGTATCATATTACATCTTCTTTTCCTTTTTAATGCAGCTTATAATATCTTACATGATCATATTTTACCAGATCTTTCAGTTCATACTTCACTATATTGGAACTTACCTGATCATACTATTCTAAAGCTTATCATTTCATCTGTCTGACTAATCTCAAACTAAGCCTGATTCTAGACCAAATCAATGCTAAGTGAAAACAATGCTGCTTTTTCCTTTTACTGAAAGTCTTTAAGATCCTTATAGTGATCCCTACCTGTGCCAGTGCTCCTGAATGCACCAAAGTCAGGTCTGGCATCCATTCACATCCTGGAACCATCAGCCCATATAGAGTAATAATGTAGTATGGTCCAGAGTACAGCATGCTCACCAACATCTAAACAACACAGATGTAATTCACTGCTTCTGATATTTGTGTTATGACACTGAAAGATGAAGGTTTTATGATTAACAGTGAGTTACCTGCAGTTTAGGGTAGGCTGAGGGGTCTTTCAGGTAAGGCTCATACTGCTGTGTGTACTCCTGACACCATTTACTGGAGCAGTCCAAAACAATCTAAAACATAAGAAAGAAGGAAATACTGAAGCTCCAACCTTAGAGAAACAGTTTCACCAAAGTGTGTGCAGTTTAGGGCAGATGATAAACGAAGGGTTTCTTACCAGACCTCTAAAGACACAGAAAGCAAAAGCTGGAATGAGGTAGATGATGAAGAACAAGTCCAGAGGTCTCTCGAGTAAACTTTTTCTTTCATCTTCCTGAGTGCTCTAAGAGAAAGCCACAGTATGATGTTCAAACATGGCTCTATAATACGAACACACTGGTACTAATATGTTGTTGTCCTATGATAGTCAAAAATTCTCTGACACAACTTACTTGCTTGAACTGACCAAAGGGAGGACAAGTTTTCTATCATGAAGTGAAAATTAAGCCCATGTTTTAAAGGTATATGAATGATTTTTAAATGAATTATTCCCTTAAAATAATAAGGTAAAAAAACTTTGTATACATTCTTTGCAACAACTTCATGACTGAATAAGTCTATTTTAGACACAAGGTGCAGCTTTTTCTTGGCAGTTGAAGATGTGTGTGCCTGTTGCATAGTACGTAGTTTGCTTCACTTCTCTATTACTTTAACAAACGGCTGTCTGTATTTTCCATCTCTTCAAATATAACTGTAAACAAGAGAAGGTGGGAATCTCCATTAAGATTTTTTCCCCCTTTTCAATCCTAACTTACTGTCAGCTGAATGTCCCTCGTGGTGGGCTGACTGAAGATGCGAAAGCAGGCCCAGATAGACACTGAGATATACAGCATGTGAAGGATGAAGAGAGGGCTAACGTGGGTCCCATATTTCCCTGTGGAAAAAAACAAGCGGTACAATATTTTCACTAAAAAATATGTAAAATACTGTAGACTGAAAAAAGTCAACGAGAAGAGTACCATATGTGGCAATGTGTACAGCAGGAAACGTGTATTAATCTTTGTACTATAAACATCTGTTTGCACCATTTTCAGGAAAAGCCATGTAGAGGAGTTTCACAGGCTACCTTGCACAGGCTTTCTAAAAGCACCTCATTATTTTTAGTATACTTACCCACAGCATTCCCAAGAATGTAGACTATGGCACGCATGAGAAAAGAGCCTACCCAGTACAGTCCAATAGCTCTGTAACTATCTCTGTGAGAAAAAAAAACACACCATTGTTAAAGCCAGACAAACACACAGTAAATAGATAGATAGATAGATAGATAGATAGATAGATAGATAGATAGATAGATAGATAGATAGATAGATAGATAGATAGATAGATAGATAGATAGATAGATAGATAGATAGATAGATAGTAGTGTTGTATCAGGTCCTACCCCCATGTTATTGCAGCAATCATTAGCAGATACATTAGATAGTGCACACATCCATCCCAGTACAAGATCATGTGCCCATGTGCTGTGTTGATGTGTGGATCTGCCTGAAACAGGGAGGTTTTATCAGAAAAAATATTGTGCAGGTACCTTAAAAACAACTTATAAACATTAAAACACTTGCCTCTTTGAGGTAAAAGGTCACAAATCCATCGATGATGTTGTCCTGCTCCAACCCAATGATAAGATTCGCCACACTCAGGAATGCGTGCACTGCATACACTGAACAGATGGAGGGATGATTTTGAACAAAACTACATTTCCTTAATGCTTACACAATGTCAAGTCATTACCGTACTCATTATATGTTCTGTATCTGTGTCACTCTTAGTAAAAGCTCCTGTGAAGATTTTTCAGATTGTGCAAATTTTGGTGGCCCCTGTGGACAAAGCTGTGTTTGCTTAATTTGTCTCCTACATGTGTAAACACAATCTTCTGACAGAAAAGCTAATCCTACTCACTTTTGATGATCAAATGTACTATTTACATGAATAATGTGAAAACAGGGCTGTTTCTTCAGCTGTTTGGCTGACACCTACCCCCTCAAATCTGTTCCAGGCATCAAAAATTCAGGGATAAAAACATTACTCTTGTCACTAATTGTCTTTTTTGCTTGTAAGATATCATAAAAAGGCATCAGTATGAATTTCAGTCTTTTTCATAAGTACCAAAAGACTCCTCACAGGAGCTTTTTAACAAATATTGTGTGGAAAACAGAATAAAAATGACCATGAATAAAGTTAATCTTATTTCATTTTAAAAGTCAAAGCCTTATGATTTCCAGCTCATAACTAGATATTCAAAAGAGAAAAAAAGGAACATGCTTTTTATATCATACCATAGAAAAGAGGATCTACAGGTACCTTCCTCTTGAGAATGAAATGTGCAGAAATGGCTAGGATGAAGAGAGTCGTGCATCCAGCAAAGACGAAAGCCTCAGCACTGCAGTGTTAAAAACAAAAGAACATTTCTAAAAAATCTGAGGCACATTTTTAAAAATACAATTTGTTTGGCTGATAAATTAAAATGCTCAGAAGTTATATTTGGACTCACCTGTCGCTGTAAATGAGTGAATTGAACAGGTAACAGATGGGAATGGACGTCAAGGAGAGAACAAACACTCCTGTCCCTGCAGACGCGCTCATTGTGAACAAGGCTGGAGTGATTTCTCCTAAAGAGAGGGACTGAGAGGTCAGAATATTTCAGCCGCAGAGACACAGAGAGCTCATGTTTGGCCTGTTGGAGAGAAAAGTCACCGTGTGTCTAACAACTTTTACACGGTATAAACTTTCGCTTCCGTCATTGAATTCATGCCCTGTCCTGTTCATCTAGTCTGCCTCGCCTCTCTGTCTCCTAACTTCTGTCGCTCATTCTCAGCATGTTTGGGTTCGTGTGAAAGTGAAGGTGTAAACTCTGACATCTAGCGGTGGCTTGAAGAACTTGCAGTAAGGAGCAGTGGCTAAATTAAAAACAAAAACAGGACAGGCAATCTGAAACCCAATTTTAGTTCACTTTAGTCATTTGGCATATTATTTGCCAAATAATATGCCAATAATATAGTACCAATAATAATACATGCCAATAATATAGTGTATGCCTCCTTCCCAATAAGGCATCGCTTCATTACAGTTTTTCTCAGTCGCTTTGGTGCATTTCTCACGTCACTATTAACATTTGTACAACAGTTGGTGAATTTCTCAGAACAGTTAGTACAAACTGCCAAACCTAGTGGATAACCTGCAAAAGTGCATCACTTGCTTAAAATGAATAGTTGAGTCTTCAAAAGCAAGTCTTCATGTCAATGAAAGTGTCTGTGTCATCAAAATAATTAGTCCTGACATCATTGTTTATGAACAAGACAGTCAAATGGCTTTGTCGTGTCTATGTGTTTTCAAATGCAAAAAAGTCAGATCTTGGTGACTCCACCTGAAACTGGACAAGTGGCTTGTCATTGGTTACAACTAATGCTTCACACACTTTCTCATGAGTGAAAGCTGAGGTTCACCTGAGTGCAACTGAAAAAAAATGAAATCAACTTGACAGATTTTGACAACTGGTTCAACAATTTTGTATGTAATGATTCAAGCAATGAAATGAGGCGTATTAGTTTTATAGGGAACGACTATTCAGCATTCATAAATATAGTTCATTTTGACTGACATGACAGAAGCAAATGATAATGTTATAAAACAGCAGAGAATTATATGAAAGTAACTGATACATGTCCATGAGCATTTGCAATTTGTTCAGAGGAATGAGAAACTGCTATGATAATGTGCACAAATGACTCCATGTTGTGGAGGTTGAACTTATAGTTATGAGAACTTTCATTCTGATCTGAGAAATGCACCAAAGCGACTGAGAAACACTGTTTTATTCCTCTTTATTCTGAGAACTGTTCTTCCTTTCTCGTTGTCTCTTATTCCTCCACTAATTCCGTGTTTTTTAGCTCCTTTTCCACACACACGCACACTCACACACGCCCTGAGTTCAAAGATAAAGGTTGATGAAAAAACTGTTTTCAAGTATTAATGCGCATGCGTCACTTCTGGGATACGCAAGCTAGCGAGTGAGTAGCTAAACATCAAAGGGTGATGGCGTCTGCAGCGATGGAGACCACGTAAATCAGTTATTATTATTATATGGTATAAGCAGACGTATAATAATAATAGAAAGGTCTCGTTATGGCGACCGGGAGCGGCGGGAGTGTCGGCGGCGGCTTGGCGTCTAACCATGACGGTCAGGAGGCAGCATCAAACTCGGCTCAGTCCGGAGCCGCAGCCGGGCTCTCCAACGCATCAGCCTCCGGTCCTGCCCGGCCCGCCTCCCCGCCCGTTCTCGGCCTTCACCGGGAGCCCATGTACAACTGGCAGGCGACGAAGAGCTCCCTGAAAGAGCGCTTCGCCTTCCTCTTCAACAACGAGCTGCTGAGCGACGTCCGGTTCATCGTGGGGAAGGGCAGACAGGCCCAGAGGATACCGGCCCATAAGTTCGTGCTGGCCGCTGGTTCTGCCGTGTTTGATGCCATGTTCAACGGAGGCATGGCTACGACGTCGACTGAAATCGAGCTGCCTGATGTGGAGCCTGCTGCTTTCCTTTCCCTGCTAAGGTAGAATAAATGATCACCATCAACCATCACTGTATGCTGGGAATGAAATATCAGTATTACACATTTATTACTGCAACCCTTGCATACAGCTAGATAGATAGATAGATAGATAGATAGATAGATAGATAGATAGACTTTATTGATTCCCAACTGGGAAATTCCCACGTTACAGCAGCAATAAAAACACAAAATAAAATTAAATATAAGAGGAAGTATGTACAATACAGACTAAATACACTAAATATATACAATAAATACAGACTAAATATACTAAACATCCTAAGAGAAAAAGTGCGATATCAAAGGGAAAAAAGTGAGATATGAAGAGAAAAAGTGAGATATGAAGAGAAAAAGTGAGATATGAAGAGAAAAGTGTGATATGAAAGAGAAAAAAGTGAGATATGAAAGAGAAAAAGTGAGATATGAAAGAGAAAAAGTGAGATATGAAGAGAATAATTGAGATATGAAAGAGAAAAAAGTGAGATATGAAGAGAAAAAGTGAGATATGAAAGAGAAAAAGGTGAGATATTAGAGAGGAAAAAGTGAGATATGATACAGACTCAAAGGCAGCTGTTAAAATTTTTGCCATTATTAAACAGAAACAAAGAGTTGATTGATGTGTTTATAAATCTTGAGGGAAATTGTAATCTCCAGCTATTATTGTAATCCACTTATTTTCAAAGTCAAGCTTAAGTGTCACGTATTCTCTGATTTCAGCCTGTAATTGTGAGCTTGTACCACATTTTCTGTGGTAGTGACTGGCTCTATATAGTAGATCGATGCATACCTTTTGTTTTATGAAATCAGACATTTTAAACATGTCAGTGTCAGTGCTGTAACTTTATCAGCATTTCCTCACTTTTTTCTGATAATCCTGATAAACAAATCAGGATAAACAAAGACCAAATTGTCAGAAAAATTGGAAAATAGTTTTTGAGAAGTTGAATGTATTTGCATCTGACTCATAAATATGTGGCTGAAAGATCTTTGATTAGGTTCCACTTGGATTACTGGGGTCAAACATAAATCTAATCTTGGTTTGGCATACTAACGTGAGCCAAACCAAAATTCTGTATTTGCACTTGTTCTATAATTATGCAGTTTTATTGTTTTTCCTGAACAAAAAGACTACCAGACCTTTCTTGTGCACAGGTTCCTTTATTCTGACGAAGTCCATATTGGACCAGAAACTGTGATGACGACCCTGTACACGGCTAAGAAGTACGCTGTCCCTGCCCTCGAGGGTCACTGTGTGGAGTTCCTCACCAAGCACCTCAGAGCTGATAATGCATTCATGCTCCTCACTCAGGTTAGTATCATTCTTCTTACCTGTGAAGTAAAAAACTTAAAACTCAAGCAGCAGTTGTGATCTTCCACTTGGAAAGTCAATATTCATATCCTTTAACCTTTTGGTATCAGATCTTATTCACAGACACATTCAGAGACTTGATATTGTTTTTCTGCAGATACTTTGAGTAATTCTTGAGTTTTATTTTCCATGAAAGACTTAAGAATGACCTTTAACAGCGACATGTTTTCACAGAAACTGGTCTGAATAACACAAAGGCCTGACTGTGATCAGTTTTTAGTAAACAGTCTTTCTGCTAGTATTGGGGCTTTCCTTGTACCTTTGAAAAAAGTCGCTTGAGGCAGAGCATAGGTCCTGTGTATTTGTTTGACACGCCGCTGCTGTCCCAAAGAAGCACCCACAGTTCATCAACGTTTTCGGAGCTTTAATAACAGAAAAAAAACGCTTCTACTATGGCCAGTGATTACACGCGCACATCCAATGTAATATGTGACCACTTTGCGACGTGTATCATTTACAAAACAAAGAACATAAAGCGCGGTCAACAAAAATTACAGCTACCGTGGCTCACCACTCCACCCCAGTGCAGGTGAGACTTGGTGAGACGTGACCCAAACCCAGCGAAACCAATGGCAACCTGACAAAAGTAACTGAACACAGGATAACCGATCAGCAAAGCAACATTATGGCTCCTACCGTTAGGGAAATAGTTCTAATATAAACTGTTTAAAAGAGTTTTTAACTATTGTCCCGTACATCCGGGACAGACCTTTTTGCAGGAACACCAGCTGTTTTTAAGATTTTCCAAAGTCCGATAAAATAATGCCTGGAGCAGCACAAATTAAATGTTGCCCTCACAGTATATTGGACATTTGCAACTAATGGTATCTCCGACTTTTGTGCACAAAATAAAACTCACTGTTTGGCCATAAACCAGGAGAAAGTAAGAAACGTATCCACCTTAGTTTAGGTGAACTCTTCCTTTGAGTCATTTTGCACCACCACTAGAGCATTTTAAAACAAAGCAGGGGTAGATAGTTTGTTTTTCTGGGGCACTGTGTGAAACAATGCTGCAGCAGCTCTAATCATCTACTCCAAACTCTCCAAGCGTTTTCAGAGTGGAGGATGAAGCTGTTTGTTTTCTCTGTGTCAACACCATCCCTGTCATCCCGGCATTGACGGTTGAGTTTTCACCACATAAGAGGTTCTATTTTTAGATCTGGTCGCTGTTTGTTTTATATCAGCTTTTTTTGGTCTGACTGCTGACTGAAACATCAGGCTGCATGTACAGATGCTTTCTGATCAAAAACACTTTTAGTCCACGGCTGGCAAAGAAAGACTATCAAACATCGAACGGTGTACTTGACAGATAATTTCAAGTTTGATATGACAGATTTCCCTTCAGAGCAGAAGATATGGACAAATTTACTGTGAGCTGTGCATCAGAGTTATAAGGATTCTTCCTTTATAAGGGTGATGCACCTATATAAAAGCAGCCACTTGTAATTGGTGCATTTTAAATGTTTCTTTTGTTCTCTCATGACAGGCAAGGTTATTTGATGAGCCTCAACTTGCCAGTCTCTGCCTGGACACCATTGACAAAAGTACAGCAGACGCAATAAACGCAGAGGGCTTTACAGACATTGACCTCGGTATGTACGTCCTCTGTGCCTTATTTAGTTTTTGAAATATCTTCTTGGATGAATAATAATGTAAAAACTGTGCTGTTCTGTGTTTCCATGAGTAGATACCTTATGTGCAGTGTTACAAAGAGACACACTCAGCATCAGGGAGAACCGTCTGTTCGGGGCGGTGGTACGATGGGCAGAGGCTGAGTGTTACAGACAACAGCTTCCCCCGACCTCAGAGAACAAACAGAAGGTTCTGGGGAAAGCTCTCCCGCTCATCCGCTTTCCACTTATGACTGTTGAGGAGTTTGCTGCAGGTAAGCGCACCGTGACGAGACAATTCATGCTGTAATAGCGCACTCACTTTTCAACTCTATACTTACAAATTCAGCCTTTACTCAACATAACCGTCATGTTTCCATACAACTCAAACCACAGAAACCAGCTTGATATTCTTTCTTGTGCCACAGGGCCTGCCCAGTCTGGAATATTGTTCGATCGGGAGGTGGTAAATCTGTTTTTACACTTTACAGTAAACCCCAAACCACGGGTCGACTACATTGACAGGCCCCGCTGCTGTCTCAGGGGGGAGGAGTGCAGCATTAATAGATTCCAGCAGGTTGAGAGTCGATGGGGGTACAGTGGTACCAGCGACAGAATCAGGTGAGATCACAAACATCACAAGCTTGTTTGAAATCAGAGCAAACTGATTCAAGTTGTAATTTTTTTTAATTCCCTCTCTCTTTTTACTCCCTGTGTAGATTTAATGTGAACAAAAGGATATCCATTGTTGGTTTTGGCTTGTATGGTTCAATACATGGACCCACTGACTATCAGGTCAACATACAGGTAAGTAAAACTTCAAAAGTATCTTTAAACTAAATCAAGGACCCAGCTATCCTTTGTAGTGAACCCACTTATTCCCTCATCCTGCAAGTGTGTGGTTTTTGAACAAGTGCATTTAATTGTGGCTTATGAGTGGGGTTAAAATAGAGGACTAGAAACCCAGTACAGGATAAGTTTGCCATCAGACTCATAGAGCGTCACAGAGTACTTTGTTGGAGCTTCTATAAAGCAGATATTCCTCTGCACCTTGTTGTTCTCTCACTAAAAACATGATCTTGCTTTGTAGATCTTAGAGAGTGACAAACGCATCACACTGGGACAGAATGACACAGGCTTCAGCTGCGACGGCACAGCCAGCACTTTCAGAGTGATGTTCAAAGAGCCTGTGGAAATCCTCCCCAATGTCAGCTACACTGCATGTGCCACCTTAAAGGTCAGTCTGAACTTGCTGCTTGTAAACGTGTTTCCTCGTAAGTCGTAAATGATATGAATGAAAACAGTCTATTTTTAAACCACGGTAGATTTGACCTTTTTGACGGCATTTTCATTCACACCTCAGGGCCCAGACTCCCATTATGGCACGAAAGGACTGAAGAAAGTCACCCAGGAATCAACAGTGGGGACCAAGACGACATTTTTCTTTTTTAGTTCACCTGGAAATAACAACGGTACTTCAGTGGAGGATGGGCAGATACCAGAGATCATCTACTACACCTAGACTCAACCTGTATGTACACTGGACTGACCTCAGACTGCTGAGAAGACTGGACTGCTGGAGATTTATGTAGTGCCTCATGAACCCTTTGAATAAAGAATGTGTTTGACTGAGTGTGCGTATGTGTGCCTGCGTGTGTGTGTGTGTGTAGTGCTGTACAGACATAATCAGGAATGTGGAACCCTTTTAAGAAATTACAGTTCGGGTGTGGAAAAAAAGAAACTTTTGGGCATAAACTCTTCCATCAGCTGTAAACGATCAAAATACTGATGCATTATCAGGAGACTGCCAGCGCAGATGTTCAGTCTGTGAAAGGATAGAGGCAGTTACCAATTCTTGGTCAAGGCCATTTCAATTTATTTGGTCAGTTTTTTGCTGATGCATTTACCCGAAGTATAAAATTTGCATTTTTTTTATTTTTATTTTTTTTTTGTGCACTGTCATCATTTATTCAAGAGTGCGTCTTTAATGCATTTTTATTGCATTGTATTAAGGATATGTGTGTTATGTAACCTTGCCAGTGGTACATAATGTAATTTATGACTTCATGTTTGCTTAGCACTTCATCCAAATGTAAATAAAAACAAGCAAGACCAAAATACTCAAAAAAAAAAAAAAACACACACACAATTTCAGCATTTTGTTAGTCAAACTAATCAAGAAAAAGCCTTTTTTTCAGTCACGTAGCGATTTAATGTTATAAATCTAAACTATGACTGATTCATCTGATGTATTACACGTTCTACTTGATCATTGTTATTCTTCAGCCTGTCACTGGATGGTGCCAAATACTCCATATATAGTGTGTGCAGCAGTTGAATGGGAGAGAAAGGAGGGGTTAGTGCTTCCCAACTTTTGAACTTTGTTGTTGACATCTTAGGGGTGTGAAAAGATGAAGAGGACAAGGAATAAAAAAATAAGTAATGATTAGCTTCTTTTTGTTTTAAATCACTGACATAAATCAAAAATTTAGAGGTCAACAGTTGCATCTATGTTGAAAAGTAACGTATGCTATGTAACTTTGAGGCATAATAATGTGTAAAGGTTTCCAAAGATGTACTTCTGAGGTGGAATTTTGGCTTCTCACTTATATCAGTGAATTAGATTGAAAGAAAAAACATGAAGTACGTAGGTTCCATCACATTTTATTACCCCTTAGTTGTTGAGGAACTAGTTTTAATCAGCTGTTAACCATAAACTATTGCAGGTCAGGTTTCAGGAGCAAGAAAACACTCAAAACTGGAACATTTTATTTCACCCATCATCTCAGATTTGCCAAAATGCAGCGTAGTACTGAGTTCATTATATCAGATCGAGCATTGTCTCAGTCTCTGGTGTCCTCCTAAATCCTGATGCAAATCTCTGTAATGCAAGATGAGTTCTTGTTGGATGATGCGCTGAGTTCTTCCTCTGCCACAGAGTAAAGCTGCTGTGTCTGCTGAAAGCCATCACACTGAAAGCGATCTGCAGCATGGAGACGAAGTGCTCTCAAATTGCATAATCTGCACAGTCACACTAGAAAGGCGGTGGAAACATGGCCACTTTAGACGGCTGTGAGTGGGCTTTGACGAGGAGGGTGATCCACGGAGGCTGTCAGGTGAGTCAGCGGGACCTAAGAGCCTCTCCCGCTGACTGACTGCCTACTTAGACAGCATTTATTACAGAAAAGAAGTAAGAAAATCAGTTTGAGACAGGTTTTTACCACCCACCGCTCTCTAAACACTCAAAAACCAGGAGAACAACTTGACTACACTCTCTGCTCTTACCTGCTTTTTGTAAAAAAAAAAAATCTATTTCAAGGTCAAAAAGGTGTATAAAAAACAGTTTTCCTGAAAGCTCTTTGCTGTTTTGAGAGAAAGATTGAATGAATTTTCCCACTGATACATTAAAGAGGCAAACATGGAGCTTATAGTGAGAAACTCAAGCACGTCAATGTTTTCTGGGAGCTGTTAGAGCACAAATCCATGACAGTGATTTGTGATTTTCCTGATGAGTGTGGTTGTATTACAGTCTGTTGGAGAGTGTGTGGGTGGGTAGATAACGCAGGAGTGGGTCGTCTTTCTCACTTTTTGAGCAGTCTACTTTGAACACTGACAGCAGGGGAGAGGATTTATGCCTCTGCTGTTTTCTGACAGCCCGTGACATGAAAATGTACAGGACTGAAGAAGTGCTGCAGAGTCAGACCCACTTTGCCTTAAGCGCAACAGAGAAAGGCTTTTTTCCTCCCCTGTTTGCCTCTGCAGCAGAGCCCTCGTTCTTAGGTGAACACCATCCTGAAGTGGTGTTAGAAATTTAGTTTCTCAGGATGCCAGGCAGTATGAAGCTCGCCTGGACCGCATTGCCAATCCACTTATTTTAGCCTAATCTTTATTATGTTTCAGGTTAAAAATCTGGACTCAAGTAGGAAAGACAACTTTGCAATATGAAAGCAGTCAGGAACTCGTAATAAATAAGAGATAAAAACAGATTAGAGTGATGGCTGAAAAGATGTAGGCCGCAGTCAGAGCTCATTACGCCTACATTTTTCACAGTACAAAGATTACAACATTAATGAGCAACCTACACGGTACAGACGGTGGATAAAAAGTGGCTATGCTCTCAAAAAGGCCATTCATATAGCACAAATACACAGCATGCACATTTAAATACATAGGATACAAACAGGATTTTATACACATGAAAATATCACAGATTTGGATTTCGCCTTTGCAGCAGAAACACTTTTTTTTATCAAACATGATGAATATTATAAACTCAAAATTCATTCCATAATATGCTTGTCCTTTCTCACAAAATTGAAGTGAAGTGAATATCATTGTGAGTAAATATTTTATCTTTGCAGATTTACCTCAACGGCATCAGCCTACAGAAATTTAGAGGCTGATTAATGTTTCATTATCATTGCATTAATTACCAGCGATACATGCAGTTGATAAAGTGGTGCATTAACTATGTCCAGACAACAACAGCTCCTGCACCAACAAATGGTTTCAACAAGAGTTTTAAAGTGTCATAAACAGACAGCAGAACAGCTCTTTGCTTATGAAGTAGGTGAGGTGAGGAGGACCAAAACAATACTTCTTTAACACCAACAGGATAAATGTGCATCTAAAAAAACGGTCATCTTAAACAGCATGAAGAGTTCCTGGAAAGTAAGAATGAAACAGTGCCAAGCTCCAATTCAGTTTATATCTAAAAAAGAAAAGCTTTATTACTGCATATAAGGTAGAGTTGTGCAATGAGAGTACCAGGTCAAATGTTGGACAGGTGAGGTTGTTTTTTTTACAATGAAAAAGTAGTGGAAACAAACCGGTGTCAGACAAAACGAGTCTGACAATATCTGTAAAAAATCCAATATTCTGCACTACTTATTTATTGTTATTTTGTTTTACAATGAAATCACTTTAATCAGTCAAATATCATGTTTTGTCACATTGTAAGAGTTCGTAAAAAAGCACAATTGTAGCCTGACATCTTAACATAGTGCAGTGATATTAGATATTCTGTTAATATTGGCAATGGTCAGGGCGATTACACATTACAAGATTACTAAAACAACAATAGGGTGAAATAAGATCATGTGATGTGGAAGAAGTCGAGCAGTATTAGGGCACTTAGGAAACAGCTGGTGAATCACAGATGTTGAAAGTTTCTTGGAAATGCAGCAAACTGTGGGAGTGAAAAACAGCTGAGGGGTGAGGCAGAAGGACAGAATGTGTCCACATGACTGTACAAACCTCTCAAAGAGCAGAAGACACTAACATATGAAGTTAGTTGACTTTCCTTGTTAGATATGAGTTATTTATGGCCTTATTCAGTCGTGTCTCTTTATCAGTATTCCTTCATGCTGTCTGGCTCATTTAAACCACTTTAAGCCATCCATATACACCCACTTTAGTAAATGTTCCTGGAGACAAAACAGGATTATTCTAAGAAAAACGCTCAATCAGCGTGCCTCAAATTTTCCATCAGCATGTAGATGATATACGGTTTGTGATTTATCAACCGTCATTTTATCTATTTGAATAATCTGTGCACTCATTTAGGATGACACATCCTCATTGGCTTGAATCCATTTAAAAAAAAAACATCAATACAAAATGTTCTTGTATAATATGAGGCTATGAGTGAGAAAACTTCACAACAACATCAACCTGAAGGTGTGTATATGTTTGTGTGTGTGTCTGGATTAGTGTGTGCGTGTGTCCTTACTTGTCCAGCTGGTGGGAGTTGAGCAATCTGTGTTCTAATGATGTTTGCGTGCAGGGTAATTAGTTATCAAGTACATCTATAAGACTGTGAAGTGAACCTGACATGCCCTCCATGTCTTCACAGAGACACTTGTTTTGTTTTTTTAACTTCTTACACTTCACAAACCTCAGGAGAGTAGAGAGAAGAGGCTGATCTTTTTCAGTCTTTCTGTATAAAATATAAGATTTACATTTGTGGTGATTTATAATAGTTTCATTTTAGTAAAGGATCTGAGAAGTTCCTCTATCGCTGAGTAATCTCAGAGCCTGCCTCAGTCTTCCTGCAGAGGTACCACCAGATATAATCAGACTAACAAGCTCCCCTTGGCAGCAGAAGCAGCAGAGTCCACTGTCTTTACATGGCTGACCTGAGCGGCTGCATCATTAACTTATAGAGCACGCAGCTGGATGAGCAGAGTACAAGATGTTATTAAAACTGATCTGCAGGAGCAATTAAAAGGCTCTAGTATTGAGTCTGAGTGCATGTATGAGTGCTCGCACACAATCTTCACGTGTGTGCTCATGTGACTGAGAGCAACTGTGTACAGATTTGAATGTACCTTAGAAAGCTTGGGGCGATTTTGTTTTTCTACAGAAAGAGCAGAGCAAGTACACTCCTCCATTCACACACGTCACACGCTACATAACCTCTTCCCACTGTCTGCTGGGGGGGCGGCAGGCTGGCCTGGGCCAACCTTAGCCCCTGCACTCTCTGACACCAGATGTAGGTCGGTGAGCGCTCCAGGGGCTGGGGGATGTGTGTGCGCTCGTATGTGTGGGGAGTTTGGATTGTTTTGTGCGCACACGTGTATGTGTGTTTGCACTTGGACTGAGGGGGGAGATAGAGTGATGATTGTAGTGGATGAGTTCATCATCAAGGACATGGCCCCCAGCACACTGTCTCCATTGCTGTCACATTACATTGTCACAAACAGACCACATGAAGCCTGACAGCCCGGCAGACCAGACCGAGGGGGCTCTCACTGGTCCTCACTCTGCCTCTCTGCATTGTTTATTTTTTCTCTCACACTCTCTGTTGTGCACAACATTAACAACCCATTAATTAAAAAGGAATTCATGATGGTTTTGGTGATACGGGGCGCACTTCAACTTCCTGAACCTCTCTTATGCTAATACATGATGGATAAACACAAATTACAGTGACAAAGAGCTTTTTTATTGTTAATGAAAATACACGATAATATTTACTCACACTAAAATGTAAGTGCGGTTATAAATGTTTAAGTGTGAACGTCACAAAGGGTCAATCTCTTTATGACCTCATTAGCATATTTTTTTACATTAAGAATATATCAATTTAATCAATCCATCAAATGTTTGTGAAGATTTTTCACCCAAAATCATAAACATTAACCTCTCGGTGGAACATCATTTCAACATCAATGTCCAAACAAAATTCATGGTAATCAACGAAAGACTGTAAGAGCTCCTGATTCCACTTTTTAAAGATTTGATATTTTCAGTCAGACTTTTTTCTCTGTGTACTGAGTTAAAAATTAATTAAAGTTGTGAATGAAAAAGCAAAAACTTGTCATAAATGTGTTGTTTTTGGCCTTTGGAGACTCCCTTATGTGGCTAACTGGTTAGCCTTGTTCACTGTCTGATTGCTAAGTCAAGCTAACTAGCTCTCACTGTAGCTTTACACTCATCCACATGAGAAATAAACCCTCTTACTCTCTGCAAATCAAGCTTTGAATTCTGTTGAAAACACATTTAAACTATAAAATTTAAAAAGTGGCTATACCATCAAATTTGTTTATATTTAAGTGTTTCTTTACCAATAATCCCTCGCACATATTTCCTGTTTTAGTCCCAGTCTGGCACATTCCCACTCTGTGAGGACGCAGCAATCTGGTGAAGTCTCTCTAATCTAAACTGATGACAGTGGTGATGGCAGCCTTCAGCGCTGTGTGCCAGTTTCAGCACATCCCCCACACACTCCTCCTTCCTCCCTCCTTCATCATCACAGCTGATTGCACTGCTGAAGTCCAAATGAACTGTTAACCCTCTTTTCTTCAGCCATAAATAGAAGCAGCGTTCAGGCAGGGATAAAACAATGCAGAATGTTTCCGCCTTTGTTTTGGATTAGTGGAGACAACCAGCGTGAAAGTCACCGTTTGTCTCAAATTAAAGATCTGCTGTGAAGGAACAGATATACACAAACCTTGACATCTAAGGCAATGAGCTACATATGCCACAGCCAATGATCTATGAAGTAATAATGTATTAATGATGCACATCAATATTTTAGTTGACCTCACAAAGTGAACTATTGGTCTTCGCCTGCTTATGGACCATTTACTGAGACGCTGCTTTCTCTTCCATTTACACTGCAGTTGTTTCTGTCATATGGTTTAATGTGCCATGCATTACACTGACATTAACGGTTCAAACAAACAAGTCTGATGCAGCTTTAGTAGAGGTTGATTTCTTTTGTTTTGAACAAATAATCGATTCACAGTAGATCTTGAAAAAAATTGAGGTGATATCTGAAACGGATCAAATTTAAAAAGTGACCTGACTTTGATGCTAGATTATACACAATCATGGTGTTATACTGGAGGGTCACAAAGTTTTAAACTAAAGTAATCAGGATAAGAATGGTCAGGTTATGGGGCACTGATCGGCTCAGCAGTATAGATGTACACCCCACATACAAAAGCATTAACCCTCAACCCAGTGGTCACTGGGTAATGAAAGTTTGATTCGCAACCTCCAAAAAGTTTGGGCCAAATGAAAATTGATTTGATAATTTTCAAATGATTTAAAATCTATGTTTAATTGAAAATAGTGCAAAAACTACTTCTCAAAACACTGATACTTCCCATTTTGTTTTGTTTTTTTCTCTGGAAAAACATCTGCCGATTTTAGATTTAATGCCAGAGATCTTTGGGGCAGAGACATATGAACAAAAAAAGTGAAATAAATGGAAAAAACTTCACCTGAATAATTAGATTAATTTACAAAGACAACCAAGAGTGGCTGAGTCTTAAACATTAAGATGGCCGGAGGTTCACTTTGTGAGTGACTGTGTGAGCAAATAATTCAACAATTTCAGATGAATGTTCCTCAGAGTAAAACCTGAATTTGGGGTTTCATCATCCACATAATACCATTAAGAGAATCAGACAATCTGGAGAAAACTCTTTAGAAAGGAGACAAGGCCAAAAACTAAAACAGACGGCTGTGAGCCTTGGGCCCTAAGATGACTCTGTAGTGGAAATTGCTGCATCCAAAAAATGCAAGAGTAAACCATATATTAGCAACTTCTCAGGGCCCAAGCCAATTTACAACATACTCATAATTTGACTTATTATGGAATTTATGGATGCTGCATCCTTTGCACTAAAGAGGGGGAAAAACCACCCAGCTTGTTATCAGTGCTCAGGGTATACCATTGTCAATACTGAACAACACAGGAGAATCAGGGTGCTGAAGTGGCCTCCAGATGGTTCTTGTCACCCTTGAAAATGTCTGATATATCATGTTAAAAAAAGGAAAATATGACAAAAAGAAAAAAACAAATGATAAAGCAGCTTGAAAACATTTTACTTTTAAAAATCCAGAAACTTTTCTCCACAGTTGGAAAATGTATATAAGGTGTAGTAAGAAGAGGGGGTGATGCAGATCTCTGGGAAACATGCTTGTCTCAACTTTTTTTGAAACGTGTTGCTGGCAAGCAATTTAAAATAATCATTATTACTTGAAAAAAAAATCTGCCCTAACATTTGATATTTCATTGCACTATTTTCAGTCAAATACAGAGTTTAAGTAATTTGCAAACTATCAAATTCTGTTCAACAACTTTCTCAAAGTCCCAAACTTTTTAAAATAAAAATACTGTCATGGACCAAGGATTTTATCATTTCAAATTGATGCATTTTGGCTATAAAGTTATCAAATGTACTGAAACTCACTTGCTTGTGCTATGTATGTTTAAAAACTGGAACATCTTTTTTTTTTTTAAAAATCCACAATTTTAAAGGGTTAAAATTTGAAGCAGAAACATTAGAAGGCCCCTTTACTTCACTAAAGAGAAACAAATATTAAGAAAATAGATGTTTATTGGTAACATCTTTGTTCATATGTGTCTGCATATAAAGTGATACAGAAAAATAAAACTGCATTACAAAAGAAAATGTTTCTTGAAACTCAGACACACTGCTGTATCAACACTGTCCAATATAATCATTCACAATCTAGTATCAAAACCTGTTCGACGATACAACAGCAAAATCAACTGAATGCAGAACAACCTCTCAGCCATATCTTCCAGTTGTAATTTTGTTTAAAACAGTCAAGAAAGCTGAAATATTGAAAATAGAATACACTGAGAGTACATTTCTCATTATATGAGATCAAATAAAGGACTGAGCAATATAAGAAAGTACCAGTTTTATGTATTTTTATGGAAAAAGTCAGTTGAGGTAAAAACTTTCCAGCCAGCACATCACAGAAAAATCCTGAAAAATCTGTTATTTTGTGGGTAGAATTGCTGTGAAGTAGTATAAATACAATGCTATGACAGTAAAACATTCATATTCATACAATACTCAGCTCCAGCTTACAGAGCTGTGCCACTAGGACTCATACAGTAAATTTACATCACCTTTCACATTGCAAAATGTAACTGCATTGCAAGCTCCGAGTCATTTAATGAAAAAAATTCTGGCAACACCTGAGAGTTTAGAGAACGGATTAATAGCGGTCATGGTGTGGTCTTTGTTGGTAGGAGCTGTAGCCCTGGCTGGAGCTTGAATGGCCCGATTGATGCCCGCTTCCATGCCCCCACTGCCTGTCTCGATCTCTACCTCTGTCACCATCTCGGTCACGGTCACGGTCTCGATCTCTGTCTCTGTCACTGTCGTGCCAGTTTTGCTGCCCGTGACGATCCCCTCTCCAACCCCGGTCTCCTCCCCAACCTCGGCCTCCTCCTCCCCAGTGACCTCCGCGACGATCTTGGTACCTTGATAGAGAATGATACAAAATTTTAAGTCTTTAGAAACAATGCACAAAACACCAATACATGCACATCAAGAAACATGTAAAAAAAAAAAAAAAAAAAAAGGACTGACAAAGAGAGAAATTTAAGAAATTAGAGAAACTAGTTTCTCTAAACTTGGTTGTTATGACATCAGAGTTATGGACAAAGTTATGAGAAACTTTCAGGGTCGTGTTGATTTTTACAGTTTGTGCAATCAGTGTTTTAGTCTACGGTGGCCGAGAATTGCCACTACTGCGAATAAGAAAGAATGGCATCTTTTTTAGAAGCCTCAACAGAAGTTACCAATCCAAAAAAATAAATAAAGAAATAAAGAAAAAGAAAGAAAAGAAACCGAAGGATTTGATGCGCTCGTTGATGACTCATAACAAGTCGACAATAACGTTGTGTGTTGTTGTGCTTAAACAGGGCAAGTAGAAATTATTAGTGCTGCATTGATATCAATGCTACTGATGCTATTAATGCTACTTATTGACCGTGTAAAAGCTTCAACATTACCTTTAACGTTGATAGAAGAGGGTCCGACAGGATTTGATGTGCTCCTTGATGACTCACAACAAGTCGGAAATAATGTTGTGTGTTGTTTGTGTGTCACACAGTGCGCGTAGAATCGTCAGTGGTGCATTGATATTAATGATCATGTGAAATTTCAGTAGCGGCGCATGTTATTTAGCAGTCGCTGCTGGATGAATGTAGGGGAAATACTGCTAATACATATGAGTCCGAGGTAGAACTATGTGAGATAAAAACTATTTTTTTAATGTGTGGCGGCTTTTATTTAGCCGTGGCGGTGCGCCACGATCAATCGCATGCAGGGGAAACCCCGATATTGTTTGAGCCTAGCATCATGACAGTGACTCTCGGTGACTCTCCCGCCGAATGCGTACAATGCTACTGCGCAATGTCAGTTTCAAGAAATGAAGAAAACTCGCAGAAATACGGAGAGCTTCCTGGCTTTAAATCCGGAGGTGGAACCAAGTTGCCCATGGTATATACAGTCTATGGTTGTGACTTCTTTTTATTTTTTTGCATTCTTTTTTGTATTTGCAGCGGTGGCATTTCTCGGCCACCGTATTAGTCTCTATGATTATTACATAGTGTGTGTCGTAAATCATTTAGTAAACAGTTTCTATGTCATGTCTGTCCCTTTGATATTTTAGTCAATGTCTTTCTGTTGAAGTCCTCTCAAAGTCTTTGTCAGTTTAGAACCATTCACAGATTGCAGGATCATGACAGCTACCTGTTATCCCTGCCTCTGTTGCCTCCTCCACGACTCCTCCAGTCCTCCACGATGGGTGGGGGGTCAGGGGGCCGGCTAGCATACTGCTGGTACTCCCGGTCCTCTGAAGAGTATCTGTGGGCAAACATCTCCTCGTACTTCTGCTGGTTCCCCGTGGTCTCGGTCGTACTGCAATAACAGAAGAAAAGACCTTAAAGAACCGGATATTTGCATGGCATCTGTCACACATCCGTAAACAAACAACAGAGGCTAAACAATCAAAATGTACACGACTAATGCCTGGAGTACTAGTTCGATTCAAGCGGAATAAAAACACACATTTAACACAGTTATAACCACAGCTATAGGCTTTAAAATGTTTGATTAAATTACACACCTTTCAACGACGTCCGTCATAATCTCGTTTCGCACTCATGAAACGACTTATCGGAAGAAGTGCGGCGTTTGTACGTCTCCCATATGATCCCCCCGGAACAAATTAACAAGTTTAAAAGGTTCCGGGAGCGCACGCAGCTGAAAGTGATTGACGGTTGTTTGCTGCCAGTTTGAAACAGATCAGAAGTTAATATTAAATGTTAAAAAGTACGCAATTTCATAGTAAATGTTGACTTTAAACGCAAGAGATATTTAAAGCTGGAGAAGCTACTTTGTGGCGTGGATAAAAACAAATCTGTTATTACCGTTATTTTGCCTGATTAATGAGAAAGTGCCATCTGCTGAAAACTGTCAAACTAAAATGTAAGTAGACGACACTTTTAGTTAACTCATTTTTAACGCAGTATATTTTCGACATACATTTTCTTTTAAAATATGTTTATAGTTCGGGGCTAAAACTCCGTCTGAATCCGCAAACATCATTGGACACACACCACAGGTTGGGAAAAGTGTGGGTGGGTGGCACTGGCAGAAGCGTGAGCAGGTGGAAGCCGCTCCGTGTCGCTGCTGCTGCCCTTCACTGAAACACAATCCCGCTGGGGAGGAAGAAACTCTGCTCAGCCAGCAAGCAGTGAAACGCAAACATTAACTTAATTCATCGGCGCCGATTGTTTAAAGACAGCGTGGGGAGCTTGTTCGCAGAGGGATTCACACTGCTGCGTTTCTAAAGAGGGAATTTAAACAAGCAAAAGGAAAAAAACTTCCCGATACAAGCGGGGTTCTGTGAGACTGAGCTTCATAACCCGGTGAATCGAGTTTACGAAGAAGTGCTCTCGTATTTCACTTGTCTCTCAGCGGCAAGAGGACTTATTCGAAGCCGGTGAACGGGGAATGAACTCTTTGGACCGCTAATCAACTGTGGACTTTGCGCTTTAAAACATTATTTCCCACTCAACCAGCCGCCGATATAGCCTTCAATTTAACAGGAGTTGTTCCTGAAGTCCGCGCCATGGGGTAAGTAATCCAGAAAGCGCTGCTGCCCTTCAGAGCGCCTCTAATGACACCTGCACTGAATGAAATGGTGTGCGTGTGTGAAAATGCTGCAAAATACCTCAACAACCGCCTTTTCCAATATATGACAGCTCTGTTATTAAGTGTCAGTAATGATCCCGTTTTTCCCAGTCCATGTCCGTGCGGGTTGGAGCCCTGGATGATCCCAATTTACTCTTTTACAGCATGAACCAGTGGTGTTTAGATACATTTACTGTCTTAATAGGTTTGATGCCACATATCTAATATGGGATTTGTTCTCGATTTTTGACAACAACTTGAGATGTTTTGTTCTGTCTTCTATTTTTTCCTTTTTATCAGTCAGAGGGATTATGGTGTGAGAGGGTCATGATATGGAGGTGTCAGAGTCGACACTGCCCACTAATGAGAGATGGTACTTCAGAGAGTGTGCGTATTTTAGTGCGTCTAAGTGTGTTTATTATCCCCAAGGCTGGAGATAGTGCAGTGCACTCCCACAGTTGTTTACAGGGCACAGTACATTATTTTGCCTCCATAGTGTATTGTGATGTGAATGTTGACTCTGTGGCTCAATGCCATAGTTATGCAATCACACCACCTCTCTTTGCATCTACATGTACTGTATAGATCACAGTTTCTTTCTGTTGTACCCACCTAGGTGTGTCTGAAAAGTGTTTGACTTCAATGCATCATAAACAGTTTAGTTTAATGAAAATACATCACTGAACTCTAGTGACCTCGTTACATGTAAAATTAAAAATCAAAGAGTTAAGAGCTATCAATATGAAAGAAGGGATAGTTATCAGCTTTAATGTTCAGTAATGACGTAAGAAGTGCATTGTTTTTTTTTACATCAGTAGACATGCTTTCCTAATGAGTAAGAAACCAGTTCAGCAGTCCTGACTCCTCCTCAAGAGTTTGGCTCACTCATCCAGCAGGTTTAAAAGTGAAGGGAGTCAATAGTTTTGTCATGAACCTGGCTCAGACCAGCAGCCGCAAGGCAGCCAGCCCAAGGCTGGAGGTCACACCTACTGACAGAGACATGGCAACAAGTCTCCTTTTTCCAGTTGCCTGGTTTCAGTGTGTGCCAACCAGTGGAATCACATTACAGCTTTCTTTAAGGCCTTAACACACTGGACACAAACTGGTCGGATTTGTTTAGGGTTGTTCTCAACTTGTCAGAGGCTGTCACATACTGTAAACACCTTCCTCAAATGATTGCATAATGATCTAAATACAAGGTTGCAAACAACTAATTTCAATCATTTAGTCAACCGTTTGTTTCAGCTCTAACTGAGTCACGATTTCACAACTTCTTCAACTGGTAAAATGCCTGAAGACAAACATGAATAATTGTTTTAAGTTGGTAGCGCTTAAGATTGCCTTTTTAATAAACAGTCACCAACCACCCACCCCTCAAATATTTATTTATCACTAGAATAAAGTAAAACCAGCAAATATTTACATACAAGGAAGCCTATATCTTTAATTATTTTGCATTTAGGTAAAAAAAAAAACACCAACAATTTTCAGTTTTCTATTAATGTACTGATAAAGTTGGGGATATGCACTACTTAAAAGCAGTGGATGGAGCTTGTCTGACTATTTGTAAAGTCATGATTTCTTCAGATCAGGATTTGAAATGTTGCCATCTTGGATTTCTAGGAGCCATGGGTGACATTCTGAAAGGCAGGTTGTGGTGGTGGCAACTTATCAATCACTGGTTGCCCTTCCCTAAAGCTTACTCTGCTGTGTCTGATTTACTCTGAGTGGGTAAATCCTGTCATATACAAAATGAGCATGAAGTTATAAAGAAAAGACTTCAAACTGCTGATTGAAGCATTTTGACTGAGGATAAAAAACAAATGAGAAGTAAAGTTATTTAGTCCTTTCTATGTTTATAAGGATGACATTTTGAACTATGTGAAGTCGATCTCACTCGGGCGTGAATAGGAGTGCAGGTGGATGGCAAACAGACTTCAGCTTTGAAACTGATATCAAATGATATTGTACAATGTATGGAGGCAACCAAATACTTTTATTGAGGGAAGTGTTTGATTTAATGGCTCTTATATTACATAAATGTGATTTTTTTTATAGAGCAAGAAAAAGAAACACACATCCTTAAAGGAAAAGCCTAAATGAGGTCATATAAGTTGGTATTTTTAATTGAAAATGGTTCAAAAGTTGTTTGTTCATTAGTCGCTATAACTCATTACTTAATTTTTTTCAGAGAAATCCTTTAAGCTCATAATTTTTTTTAAGTATATCACAAATACAAACCAAGGTTGTGCCCACATGCGTGCATAATTGTGTTACTCTTCACTGCCTGATTATGCTCTGAAATGACGCAGGATGTCCTGCCCTAATTGACAGGTCGATAAAATAGATAATGTGTGAGTGTGTTCATAGTGAGGACTATAGATTGTTGTGATATTTGCAGGTTTCCTTTTGTTCCTCTCCGCTCCTAAGTGCAGTTATAAATTAACCTCAAGCCAGGCAACGCCACCTTCTTGTCTTGTCTCCTTTCTACTCTAGATCGCTGATCATGTGATCTGTCAATGTTTTCCTGACCTTGTTACATTTGTTATTGATCATGGAATTTCCACATGACGTATTTTACACATTAAAACAGGCACGGTAGAAAATGTTCATGATGTAATTGAAAATAGCTGAATTTAAAGAAGTGTTGGAGAAAGTAAAGAAAGGACGTGACTGTAGTGGTATTTTTAAGTAAAGTTTGTTGCTGAACTGCTATTTTTCTTTACTTATTTTCTAAAAAAGTTCAGAAAGCCCCAAAACACCTTTTAAGTAGAGAATCACTCATATGAATTTGACGCAATCAGCATATTACTTCAGAAAATAAGCCATGCTCTGGGCGGTTCTAACACTGGGATAGATGATAATCTGCTGGCTGGCCAGAGAGTGACCGCTGAAGGCTTAACACTCATTGATTAGGCTCACTGACATGTGACGTGGCAGTGAGTCTCTTGGCTGCCCAGGCAGAAGAGTGACTGTGGCCGTAGGCCTAATCTGGTCGTGTGCTCTCTGTCTGTGGCTGTAGGCTGGAGGTAATGGTTGCTGAGGTGTGTAAGGGGAGTAGAAGCAGGTTTTGCTGTTTAAGAATCATGGGAAATGAAAGGGGACAGACTGACAGTGGATTGGACATCTCTTCACCAGATGGTTGAGGCCTAGGAAGCCATCTGCTGCCATGCTGTGCCGCTGTGGAGACTTCCTCACTTCTCTTTTCTCTGAACACCCAGATTACGTTGGACCCTGCATCATACTGCCCCAGTGTGATGGAGGAGGACTTGCTGTGGTGGCTGGTTTGAATCTGGATGGCTGCCTTTGTTTTATTGGATTGTTTGTTGCCCTCCTATCAGTTCAGTGAGCTGCACTGGCATGAGGTACACCCCAGATTACAGTATGATGCCAAAACATTGGTAATAAAAATGAAAGTAACCTTAAAGACTGGCTGTTTTTAAAAGAATGAAGAAAAGGTGAAGAGTACAGTGTTACACTAATATAGTCAACATTTAGGCTTCACAGGGTAGTTGAGCTTCAGAAGTCACTGGACGCACATAAAAGTTCAGGGTTAGAAAAGAGAAACATCTTTGTCAGATACATTTCTTTTTGCCTTTTTGTTCTTCCTCGTGAGAACACAGGATGCATATCTTCAGGGCTCTGAAATTTCTTCAATTAGAACAGTCTAAATGATAAAAGCTCTTCATAGATGCTTCAACGTTTAGGAATCACGAATTTGATAAAACTACTTGAGCATAAATAACCGGAGGCAAGTTCTGTGAAAATGATGTGAAATTGTATCTTTTTGTTTCAGACTAACTATTCAGAAATCAAAAAGATGCTCTTTTCAATGATGAATCATTTGTGTGACTCATTTGTTAAATGTGTTTAATTCTTTTGGTCAGTCATTAAAATGATTCAGCCACTTAACATTTCAGCACTTCATAAAATTAAGTAAATGCACCAAATGATTAAAGCAGTGAATTATTTTTTGAATTCAGATTTTTTCTTTAAATAAAGTGTGTTTCTGATAACATACACTTATCAAATAAGGCTTCCTGTGCTGTGAGAAATCCTCATGGTATCAAACTTGGAGCTACAATAACTTATAATGAAATCAGATCCTAGGAATAAGTTAAATCTGAGCTGATAAGTTAATGTAGTTTCTGCTACCAAGCTTTATATGTTAAATGTTTGTATCACTCAAGACAGAGCCACCAATCCAGGTTATTGCATAATACCGCCTATGGGACAGCCTGCTCTTATGTGACCTCTCGACATCATTAGTAGAGCCTGTTAGAGGGGATAAAAGCCCAGGTGGAGTTTCAGGTATGATCCTGCAGAGCTCTCTGCTCCTGCTACTTAGCTCATTCACTCAGACAAAGCAGTGCTCTCACTAACGAGGCGGCTCTGCTCGAGCTGCTGAAATGAGGGAGTCTCCACTCTGATCAGCTGACATGCAAACAGGGTTACAGGAGATAATGAGAATTCAAGTGATTTCACAAACGAACATCACTTTGGTCTTCATCACACATTTGTTTCTCATTTGCTATTCTCAGATTACTGGAGTCACCAGATCTGTGTACCTTGCGACCTAGATAGGCATTTCTTATTTTCCCTCGCCGACAGATTTAGGAAAAGATGTTCTTTTGTGCTGCAGAAAAGCCAATTGAAACGGAAAGTGTATTGTTGTCAGCGCCTCCACAGAAAATGAGGAAGAATAAGTGTCAGTATTCCCGCTGCACCGTAGATATTTGACAAGTGACTAACACAGCTTTTGTTGCTTAAGTCCGTCGAAAAAGGGAGCACTTAGGTTCAAGGACAGCAATTTACAGACATTTAGTTCGTCATATGCTCACAATAAATTTCTCCCCTAAGCTCTTTAGTGTGTAAAATTACTCTGCGGTGATTAATATTAAGCTATGCATGGTTTCCCACATACAAAAGAAAAAAAATGAGGAAAAGGGCCAGAAGAATCTGTCCTCCATGATTGAGAAATTCTGTACCGAGCATCAATCTCACCCATGACCTCTGCTGATGCTCAGACAGCTGCTGAAGGTTAGCATGACGGTAGCTAGCTTCAGGGTGAATATGGAGAGATTATTTAGTGTAGGAGCCCCTGTCTGAAAAGGAGATGCTAAAGCACCATTGTTTAGGTTCTTCCACATTGTTTGACTGAGGATGAGTATACAGTATTTTATGGCAGATAGTTGATGGCTTCTCTTAACTCAACCCTCCTTATGTGCTCTTGAGGTTTCTTTACCTGTTTTTGTTGCACCGAAGACAGTAACCGCCCCTCACTTTTTTACATATCAAGTCTACCTCACAGTGTAATTTAGACATCAGTTTTAAAGTAGTACATTACAGAGACATCTCCCCCCGTCACAGAGGTGTGTTAAAGCACATCTTCATTGAGAAGGTTGAAGAGCCGTTGAAGTAAGTAGAGAGGAGTTCAAACACCTCAGGGCACCCAAGAAAAACACATTTTTTGAGTGGACAGGAGCTTCAAGTTATTGATATCATGGTGATTGTCCTGTGTCAGTGCCTGTCTTATTAAAAGATCCAGGCATCTCAAAGTTGACACCAGTGCTTAAAGCGGAGGAGTTTTGTTTACTGCCCACAGGCTACATGATGCAAGTTAGCATGCCAAAAAAAATTCTGAGGATCTTTTCATCAGATTACTTAGAATAATACACGTTTTTCATGAAAATGTCAGTTTAGATGTATAATTCTGCGTTTAGATGGATCATAGGGCTAAAATGTAATTGTCAATGATCCAATCAAGTCCTGCTGTCAGAGAGATGTCGTCTCACTAATGAAGAGATCCTGTTATAGTCTAACAGGCTCGCTTACTGCACTGCGTCTGTGGGTCTGAGGGTGGTTGTATACCTGGATACAGTTGACCATTTTACTCTCCTAACACACAAAGCCAAGGTGTTGGGTGTTAATACCATCTTTTTCCCATCGGAGGAAAACTGCACACCTCTGACAGGACAGCAAATTAAGGTAAAGTTTATCATTAATTTAATGCATAAAAGGAACCAAAGTAATCAAACTTAAATAGAAAGTATAGGTTTGCTTCCATTATTGAGTTTTCAAGCTGCAGCTGAGTAGTTTCTGTTGGAGACAGTATGTGCCCGCTCCTGATATATGTTAAACATGCTGCAAAGCCTGTTGGAGTTCTGTTCGACCTCATCCCAAATAATTTACCACAACTTATCTAAACAACTGACAGGTGTGTGTTTCCTTGGGCAAGAAGTGGGTGACTGTGATTGATGGGGAAGTTTGTTAGGGGAATGAGACTGAGTGAATTCCAGTGCTCAGGAATCTGGACAAGGCTGTTTCCCCGCTCACTGAAAAAACACACCTGAATTCCTGAATTCCACAGGTGAAGCCAAACTCGAATGCAATGTGATATCCCCCTGCTTTAAAATTACCAGTCAGACTCAGCTGTTGTTTCATATCAGGACAGAGTCATGCTGCATCTTTTTTGAAATGTCTTTTTTGGAGAAGGAGGATTATCCCATTCTCAGCAAACTTCAGGCTAACATTTCAAAGGATTTAAAGAGAGTAAGAGGCAGGCAGGCTCAGCCGTTTACCACCTCATGTATTACAGTTACATGTCCCCATAGGGAATGTTGCAAAGTAATTATCCAGCATGTTAAAATTGTGTAATGGCTGTTTGTGTAAATTGTATACTCTTGCAACAAAATCCGGAGCTGTACCAACAGTTGGATGAAGTCCTTTTTATTTTGATTATTCACTGCAGGTTTGCAGCATCATGGGTGTAGATTTGCCTGAAGTGAACATGTAGGTGTATGTAGGCATGGACAGTGCTGGATTACTAAAACCATCACAAGCACAGAAACACGCAATAACCTGTAGATTATTAAAATAAACCAGATTGGGACAGAGTACCCAAGAGTCAGTCAGGTGAAGAATTCAGCACCCATAAAGTCCCAAATGTTGTCATCTTCTTTTTTTATCTGGTGAATCAATCAGCCTAATGCTTTTTATCTGGGGACAAGCAGATCACTGGATTCCACCAACAGTTTGTGTGAGTGCATCCATGTGTTCAGCTGTGGCCTTTCGCTTCTCTTCCCCTGCCAGTGCGAGCTGGCTCCAGACACTGCCACTGCAAAGGTCAGCGTGTGTGTGTGTGTGGGGTTGTGTGTTTGTGTGGCTGTGTGTGTAAAGCGACAACAGTGATCTGTATAATGGGTTTTGTTGTTCCCAAAGCAGATGAAGACTGAGATTAGGCTTAAAGGGGGCTGTGAATTTATTAGGCTTTCATTTCTGTGAGAACCATAATCCCGATGGAAGTAAAAGCTTTATTAGCTCATGAATTTTTCGCTGCCTGCTGGCTTTTCTGCCTGTCTGTCGCACATATTTTTCCTCTCATAGAAATCTATATGTTCGCATGACAACTGGCTGTTGCTAGCTGCTGTAAAGCTTTTCAGCAACAATGGCACAGTCTGTACCCTGCTATGGAACTCTCCAGTCTTATGCTATGAACAGGTTTTGTGTCTGTGTTTCTGCTCGTTTCCACAGTCTTTAGCTGGAGAAAATGTTGGAACCCAATAAGAACAAGATTTGATTTGATCTGGACACTTTTTTCTAGAAATGTTCTTGTGCACAAAATGCAAAAATTCAACATTTATTGTGTGTTAATATTTTTTGCAATGCGTTTGAATGTGGCTGTGCCATGATCACTCAACACCTTTGTGCCTGAACATTTGACTGAAACCTCTCCAGAAATATGTGGATGTTTGCCCTTTTACTTCTCCAATAAAGGAAGAAATGTCAAGAGCACACAGCCTTTAATACATCTCACCTATAGCAGCATGATTACAGCCCAACAGGAGGACCATGTGCGATTGAGACGAGTTCAATATCGCATGTTATCATGTTAGATTTTTCATATGGAGCCCAGAGCCAAGTTCTGCTAGAATCGAACGATTACTAAGTGTTGTGTACAAATAACTAAAATCTGCATGTTAAACAGGTTTACCTTTTGTACCTTCTGTAGTCTCAAATCAATTAGCTTATTTCAATAAAACCAATTTGATTAAAGAATAACCTAGAGACGAATGGGATGAAACTTTCTCTGATATCTGATTTCAAATCATCTTGACAGTGCTGACTCAGAAGGAAAAAATGAGGAAAACTGATGTATCATCAGCTGCACTAATATCATTTTTAACCAAACTGTCTATTCTGCATGTCAGAGTAACAGCCTTAACCACCACATTGAAGCCAGAGGTTACTAAAAGACTAAAATTGATTTCAACTTTGAGGTACTGTTAAAATATGAAATATATTTCATGAGAAGGAAATGTTTTTGTTTGTAAAACCTCAGATTATCTTGCAAGAAAACATTGTATGCCAGTGTAATTTATGTTTGTTTTACAAGAAAATTGCAGCGGGGCACCACAGCTCATTGTTGAGAACTTGTAGTCATTAATTATGAATGCAAACCTTTCTCAAAGATATGATAGCTATGATAATGCAACATTCAAAATGTGCCAAGAAAACCCTGAAAATGTGTAAATGTATCAATAAAAAAAGAGAGAAAACAATTTATTAACTTTTTCATGTAGGCCAAAAGGAGTCTTACAATAAGTTATAAGTGCTCTTGATAGCTTTACCAAGTCTGAAAGCCACTGTAGTTTCCATCAAGCTACTTTGCATGTGCCTCCCTGACGATCTTCATCTGCATCCATTATTGGGTTCTTGAACCACCCTCTGACCCTTCCCGTGCTGCCACTCCACTTAATTATTCCTCACTCGGGTAACTTTGTAGAAGAGCATCTCGACCACCCTCACTGGCCTTTGAAATGAGGATAATTTAAACCTGCTGGAATCATTTTCTGTGGAGCACCATTAAAGCAAAGTGCAACTATTTTTTCTCAATCAGCGCTGTTCTTGCTGTGTTCAGTGCCTGTACCGCTTGAAACTGAGCTTGAGCGCGTGGGGTAGGGGTGCTGTGATTTTAGCCACATGCTGCATCTAAACAATATAGACAAAAAAATCCTTGATTGGAAAACGTGGCTCTCAATGTTTGATCAGGTAAAGGTAGAAAAATCAAAAAAGCAAAACCTTTTTCCTAAACTGTATATAGATTTATCTTCTGTGATGATTTTATTGCTTTCACAACAATAAAATGACCAGATCAGATATATAATCCACACCAAATGTGTTGAATTTTATATGTATATACACACTGTTTTTCACTGTAAACAGCAAAGACTACAAGAGAATTTTCTAAGCACGTTTCACAAGAGCTCTTAACTCTTGACCTCGAGGTCAAGGCTGTTGTTTTCTTGTGCACAACGACTGAGGGGCGGAGAGAAAGTAAGAGGACACTCAGTGTACAGTGGTTGGTGTGTCAGTGCATTTGTGTGTCCCACAGACAGAGAGTATTTTCACTTTTTAAATTTTTACTTTTTAAATTTTTACTTTTTAGCTGTTTCTTAACACATCAGTGGTTTTCTCAAAACAAAAGTTTCATAACTGCTCATATTTATTATTCAATCAAAGACATTATTTTCAAATTGTCCAAAAAGAGTCTGAACAGTTTAGTAAACACTTTTTCAATTTCATGGTATTACCTGTCATTACTTTAGTAAATTGTGTCTGCTGACTGGGACTGTCATGGTTTAGTTTTGTTTTGAATGCTTCACCTACGTTGTCATGGTGTCTCATTCCTTAAAAACACAGTAGAAAGAGCTGATATGCTTAGAAAGAAATGATCAAAAGCAGTCGATAAAAAGAAGAATTGAACAAATCTCTGTTGATGTGAGATGTAGGATTAGAAAACCATTTGAGGCCAGTTTGGTTAGCAGGTCTGAGAGTTGAGCAACAAACAGTAGAATTCATTTATTCCATTTAATCTGGCCACAAACAACAATGCTAAATCAGCCCCCTTATTATAGTTATTAATTTGGTCATTCAGAGAGACTGTGGTGAAGGTTAGTGAAGCAGTAAACACCGTTCTTTTTCTGGCATATAATTATATTATGAATAATTACTGTTTTATTTTGGTAGAGTATGGATCATGATGTCATTTGTTTGATATTTTTATTTATTGAAATGTTTTTTTCGTTCCTTTACCAGAATAGTCTTCCCTGACAGAAATCTGGTTCCTCAGAAGTACAAAAGCCAGCAGGAGTTCTCTTAAATGTCTGTGAAACCACATGCAGAAAATTGTCTTGAATGTATCTGGCGCACAAGGGAAATTTCCCATCAGACCAAAGACATAGGTGCAAAAACAAGTGCACAGTCACTCACAAACAGCAGTCTATGTTACCGTCACAAATGAGAGGGGAGCGAGTGTTGATGTGCTAATGGCTTTGGGTTGCTATAAGGATTGAGGGTGTGTGTTACATTATCACCTGCCCATCTGTGCTGCGACTCCCATATCTCTGCATCTCTGGAGGGAGCGTGTAGTGTCTCTGCAGATCTGATGTGATAAAGAAATACCAAAGACTCACTCTAGCTCGGTTAAATGTTGTCATTTATCTTTTAAAAAAAAGTAAATATTGTCTTGATCTTTGTCTTTGCATGTTGTGTTCTCCGTCTCACGTTGTCTCCTCTGTCCTCTGCTCTCCAGGGAGCAGCCGATCTACACCACCCGAGCCCATGTCTTCCAAATCGACCCATCTACCAAGAAGAACTGGGTCCCTGCCAGCAAGCAGGCCGTCACTGTCTCGTATTTTTATGACAGCACACGCAACAGCTACCGCATCATCAGTGTGGATGGATCTAAGGTATGTGTGCGCAAATACACTGTGTGTGTGTGTGGGTGTGTGTGTCTGTGTGTGTAACCATATCAGTATGAGATAATGAGAAACATTTAACTGCTCTCTGGAGAGACGGCTGGCTTTGAGGAAGAGCACTCAAAGCCACTATTGAGCAAAAGGAATTATGAAGAGTGCAAATGTGACATGCAGCTTCCACCTGATACGGAAGGATAATGAATTTTTTTCCTACATCAGAAATGTATACCGTCTTCCCCCATCAACTAAACCTCATTAAAACACTGGAGAAAAATGTAGATTGAAATAGTGCATATATGGAAATGTGTACATTGCTTATGCATAGAACAACTCTTGTCCAAAGTAATGATCAGTGTCCAGTCATCTCCAGCTTTATAAGGGGCCAAACTCATAACTCTGTATGTAAAAAAACACATTTTGTTTGTATTTTAAAAACTCTGAGAGTGTAGCCATTTCTCCTGTTTAATACTTAATTTCTATTTCAATTGATTGAATTTTTTTTTTTGTGAATACCAGAAACAAGGTTTTCTTAATAAACAAATCATATTATTTATCAATACCCCAAATCAGAGTCAGAATTCTGGTTTATTAACTCATTGATTTTGGGGCTAATCTAAGTAAGTAAGTAAGTAAAGTTTATTTATAGAGTGTTTTTAAAAATCACAAAGCGCTGTCAGAAAATAAATGCAATTTGAAGAACAAAAATGGTACAAATATACACATACACAAATATGAATACAGTACAGGTGGGTACAGGAATAAGTGCAGATACAAACGATAAGTAAACGAGACAAACAAAACCCTGTTCATTAAAAGCTTGTCTAAATAAAAGAGCCTTCAACTGCTTTTAAAAGCATCCACTGAGTCAATCAAACAGAGGGAGAGGAGCAGATCATTCCAGAGTCTGGGGGCTATGGTCTTAAAAACCCCGGTCTCCCCGAGTTTTAAATTGGGTTTTCGGCACCATTGGTGGGTTCTGGCCTGATGACCGAAGGGTGCGCCCTGACCATGCAGCGCCCGGATAGTCAGAACAAAAATTTTCAAATTAATATGAAAATTGACTGGTAGCCAATGAAGACGGGATAAGACAGGGGTGATGTGAGCAAATTTGGGCGTGTCTGTCAGAAGTCTGGTGGCTGAGTTTGAAGTCTCTGTTTGTTTATTTATTTGATCAAACCCATAAATTCTGGCTGAGTGTCAATGGTAATACTCAGCCTGTATATTTGTAAGATGTGGGGAATTCAAACTGCAGAATGCAATTTTTTATCATGAGTATATGCTTTGTGCATCACATCTAATAAGAGTAGAGATATGCTCATGTAAAATATTAAATGTCAGGACTAATTCCTATAATAACTTGTGGTCTCAATGGCCATCCCCTTTAAGTGCCACTGACCTGAATCAGCCTCCATTAGGAGAAAAGTATACAAGTATGTGTAAAGGTTAGGATCGTAACATGTAGACTTGAACTTGCCCTGCAACAAAAGAAAAGTAGAGGCCAAGAGCTGCATGCTTGTTGTGTTGCAATTAAACTTAATTATCTGTAATTTTCTGTAATCAGAAAGGGGCCAACACTTGTCATCCTTCAAGGACCAAAGGGCTTTTAAATAATTGTCACTCTGGATCAGCTTTTCTTTTTCAAACTGTCAAATCCCTCAGCAGTGATTTCTTTTGACAAGATTTGATGCTTTTCTTTTAGATTCTGTTACACGCATGTGTTTGGAGGAGAAAGAATCTGTTGGTAGAGCTGAATGTGAACCTTTTTTCAGAAGCTTTTCGCTCTCATGAATTATTTTGAAGATTTTGATTCGTCATCATGGGAGCACACTGAAATTTGATCACGCATGTGACAACAGACACCATATGAGCGAGCTCGTGTCTCATATTCACACCACCTTCCTCCGCTCACTCAAAGAGTAGATTGTGTGTTTCCATGGCGATCAGAGTCTTCTGTCTGTGTTAACACAAGAGGAGGGTTATGGCAGCAGTATCCCTCTGCTGACACAGTCAGGCGATCACCTTTTGCACAATCTCAAATTGTACAGATTACCCGCAGAGCCACTTCAGACACTGAGCAGGGTGGGTGACAGTTGTTTGGGTCTTTTTTTGTCCTTGGGGGTCGCTCCGTCTAACGTGCTGCACTGTTTGGGTAAAGTGCTGCTGTGTTCATTGTTAGGGTACCAACCCAACAGCTAAGCGGTGGCTCTTACAGGAACTCAACACTGATAAACCTCAATGTGGACTATCTGCCTGGCAAGCTTCTTTTTAGTTATTTATTTATTTATTTCTGTAGCTCAGTGGAGGCTCGTTTTTTTTTTTTTAAGACGGTGGATGAATGCAGAAGGCATTTCAAGATTTTAGCTGTGTGTGGATGTGATTTATTTATATTTTTGCCAGACGGGCAAAAGGCAGAAAAACATGAGAGGACTTTTAGATGAGAAAAATATTTTCCTCTTCATTTGAGCCATTTCAGGAAAAAAAAAACAAGTCTTTAACATAATTTAAAGTGCACTTTTTCCTTATTCCTGCAAGGCTTTGTTGAGTCAAGCTCTGTTAGTATCAAAATAGCTCTCTTCCCACATCTAGAAACCGAAGAGGCAAGACTCTTAATTTGTTATGTCATCAAGCAGCACTTATGGAGCCACAGATTCCTAATCTAATACTGCTTGCGTGTTTGTTTTATAAATAAAACAAAAGTTACCTTCGTCCAAAAGAGATTGAAAACGGACATTTTCTCTGGCTGGGTGCTTCTATATTTTTGTCTGCCCTCTGTGTCCCTGGGGCATGGAGTCCTCTCTCTGCTTCTTCACTCCTGTCATCCTCCCTGTCCTCCTGCCTCTCCTCTCTCCCCTAACCTTGAGTAACAAAACAGTGTGTGTCATAAAGTGTCTGCAGGCAGCAGCTCTATGTGAGTTTTGAGGATTAACATTTAAGAAATGAACGGTTACCTCGGTTTGAATAGTGATGTCTCCTGACGATTTTTTTCCACTTAATTTAAGTCAAAGAGATGTCGGTATGAGCAAAGTAACCGTTAGCAAGAAAATGTGAAGTCATTTCAGATAAATGTTAAATATAGTCTCTAGTTTGTGCACTTGCTGCAAGGACGACAGGTCTGTCTAGAACAATGGTCTGTGCTGCTCGACACACTAACTGTGACAGACCGTCAGCTTCTATTCATCCATCCGTGATGGCTGTGCAACTCAATGGTGATGATATGCCAAGTAGAGGAGCACTTCAGCACTTTTGTGTCCCGTACAGAGCTTTCTCAACAATCTATGAATAATTCTAAGGGTGTTAGTTTCCAGATGAGGAGGAAATCTTTTCATTTGAATCTTTTTCTTTCTTTTTAGGCCTCATTTTGTTCTCCTATAAACCTAGAATTTCTTTAATTTTCACAGACAGAGCCCAAATTAACATGGTTTCAGATCTCTTGCTGTTATCTTATTTATTTATTTTTTTTAATTTTATTTATTTATTTTTTTTGTGTAGTGTGTTGTTAAGCGCTTTGGGTATCTTGAAAGGCGCTATACAAATGTAAGATATTATTATTATTATTATTTATTATTACATGTCTTCTGCTCACAAGGACCAGATATCTTTAAAAATGAGTGTCTGTCAAAACCTGATGCCCTATGTTATCACCGCCCCGCTTCTTATATATCTGAGGGTGCAGCCTTGTTAAACGATGTAGTTATCTACCTTTTCATCAAGTTCATTAGTTCATAAAAGTGTTATTTCCTTTGAGGAGGATGAGACTATGCCAGTGCTTCACTGCAGAGATGAGTACCTCCTCTCCAACCTGTTCGATATTAGATGAATCATCAAAACAAAGCCTGATTTATCATGGCTTTGCTGTGCATGTATGTATAGCTGTGACGCTGAGTAGCAGTCACACTAAGTAGCTGTAAATGCCCACCATTAGACCGCCTTGTATTGTAAACAGTTTTTAATATCACTGTGACGAATAGACCAGGATAACAAATAATGAAAGAATCATAAATGTCATCCAAAGTACAATATGTATTTATTAATCTCTTGTTTACAGCCTGCTGTGCATTAGTCAACAGTTTAGACATTAGGCAGAGTAATACCTGCCTGAGGAGCATCATTTTCTGTACGCTGTAGTGCAGTGTTGATGTCTGAAACGGCCTCTTCGTCGTTGTGTTTCAATCTTGAATTAAACATCATGTCCTAACGATGTTTCATGGAGCCCTGTTCCTCACAGACTGATGAATTGATTAAACTTTTTCATTACGTTGATATTCACATTACTAATGCATGTTTGCAAATATCTAGCCTGTACAAGCATAAACCATGATTACCGACTGCCACTGCTGTAACTGTGGGAAATATGGGACCCATTTCAGTGTTAGTACTGAGTTGACAAAGCTTTATGAAAAACAGGGAACTTTCTCAGCTGTAAATTTCTACATAGTGACTCATCCTCGACTGCAAACTAAGCTCACCCTCGCCTGTTTTTAAAAATTTAACCCGCATCATCGCCACCAGTGAATGATTTTGCACCTCTTTGTATACGGTGAGCTTAATAACATCAGGTCATTAAAGCAGTTGGCAGATGTACAGTTTTTTTTTGGTATCTCTTCAACCACATCACACCTCTGCCTGATGAGCAATCAGCTTTCCTTTTTTTTGATGAGGGAACGCAGTGACTATATCTTCTCTCTTTGGCAATCTTTCACTCACTGCTGTCACTTTCACCTGCTCATTATCGTAGCCATCCTCGCTGCCAATTCATCACTTTCCTCTTTTAATAGACAGAACATCCTTCAAAAGCAGGCTTTGTGCTTTTCACGTCGCTAGAACTGAGTGAAATCTGCAGTTTTTTTGACCACTGTAAAACAGTGAGGGGAGTTCATGTCAGAAAAGCTGTAAATAGAAAATGTAGACACATCGGTGTCCAGGGTGTCTCATTTTAACATTTGCAGAGGGTTGGTGTCTTAGTTTGCTTTAAAAGAACTGACCTCAAGTGAAAATGTGAGAACAGAAGAAGTCATAATCATAATGAATTGATTTTACTTTCTGCACATCCCACCAAAATTTCAGCTTCCAGGATTCACTCGGCCAATTAAATCCTGGCACAGTTCGATTCAACCATTGACAAATTACACAGAAGGAAAGAGAGAGAGAGAGAGAGGAATTATCAACAACTTTATAAAACCATAAGGTGACTGTGTTCCCTCAGTGTCCTTGCCTGTTTCAACAGAACAAATGAATCCTATTGTTGTAGCCTTAACTCACAAACCTTCTGTGAAATACTTCAACTTTTCTAATCATAGATTTCACAAGCGAAATTGACTTCGCTGTGATCCACTTTGGCCTCTTTTTGAGACAGCAGGGTCTGAAAAAAAAGGTTTTGAAGGCTGAGCAGTTTCCTTGACCATGGGAATCTTTCACTGTAATCAAAAACCAACCAGTTTGTCTACTTCCTGCCTCAGTGTCTGGTTTCGTTAAATGTTATAATTGACTTATAGATGTGTAATTACAACGCTCCTGCAGGGCTCACTGAGGTGTCTGTAGGATCACAAACTTAAACAGACAGAGTGAATTCATTTGGACAGCTCTGATATAAAACTAATTTTGATCCCAGAGCCAAGCTAGTCTGATATTTTCTCACTTTTTTTGTGATGTCTACAACCTACACTGAAGATTGGCAGTGGCACCACATCATCTGGTATTGGCTCTCCATCCGCTGGTCTGGGTTTTGAAATTCTAAAATCTTGACAAATTCTTGCTCTGCAGAATTGAATAGTAGCTGGATATTTTTGGAGACATGTCCCCACTGTCCCAATTCTGAGCCCTCGGTATCTGGTGTCCTTTTTTTCCAGCCATGACAGAGATTTCTGGCACTCGGAGCGTTGACGAGTGATCACATCTCTCTCCCCTCACACTCCTCTGTAATGCTCTACATCTCTTATCTTACTCACTGACTCTGCAGATTCTGTTTGCTCTGTGGACATATAATCAGCCAAGGAGGATATTGTTTCTAACCTCCCGGCCATTTCAGAGTTTCAAGTTGACCCTCAAGCCGTTGGTCAGCGGGCTTCCCGGTGCGCCGCCTGCGCCACTTGATCCTCAGGCCCGGCACAGCTGCCAGCATCACTCTGCTCTCCCTCCCTCTGTCACAGTCCCCACCGATTCTCACCCGCTCGCCCACTGAGACGCACACTCCTACAGTACATGCCAGCTTACAGTCAGATCTAGAGCCCACGAAGACGAGGACAATCAGAAAATCTGATTTGGTGGGATTTAAATGTTATAGTGCTTATTGTTTCCTTATAGATAATTTAATATTGATATGGTGAAAATAATGAGATAACACCATTGATGTATTTACTAGCTGTTTAGACAATTTGGCAGGATATCAAGCAGTTTTGCGCTGTGTTCAGTGACTTGATTTTCTGACTGAATTTAAACTGATTCAGTTAATGATCATGAAAACAAAAAAAGGACTGAAATGACTTAAAAAACAAGGAGCTGACACAGAGATTCGTATTTTTATGTGTGGTATTTTTTGCATATTCCAGGGTTATATGTGTTTTATTGATCGCTAAACTAAATGACTGTTTATTTCAGCTCTAAAGAAACCTAAACTCTTCATGTGTTTGTTTTTTTGACGCTTTGGTTAATAAGATTTTGTCGCTGTCTCCCAACAGTCACTCATCAATAACAGAGTTTTCTTTGTCGTAATTTCAGAGTCAGCTTTGGTTGTTCAAGGAGAAAAAAAAAACCTGCTGTGGGCTGTAGTGTAAGGTTTTATTATCCTGTTGCACACACTGACAGAAGTGATACATTCAGTTCCTTTCTAAAACCGCCTCTTAATAACTGAACCTGTCCTGTTTTACCATTTTGACTCCAAGATTGTATTTTGAGTCATTTCTGCAGGCTCTGTTTTGTGTAATACCCACAAGAGTTGGCAAAACTAGACATTTGCTGTCATAAAATCCAGCACCTCCAGCATATCAACTAACAAAATGAAGTTTACCCTCCTCAGTTCAGTCTGCAGTCACTTTAAAAGAGGTACGATTTCAGGCATAAAGTCTGAACATAAAACAGAGAGCTCTCTGACAGGGTTTGGAGTTAAACTGGTTTATTAACGACATGCAGCTCAACATGAAAATGACAGCAGAGAATATATATTTCACTCCAGGACGTTACATCCTACGGTTTAGAGAAGTCTTTACCTTTCTTTCTTTGCACAACAGCCCAGTATTCTCAAGTTTTAGTTAATCTGAACAACACTACACTATGAGAAAGCTCTGATATTGGCCCAACTAAGTCCACTTTTGAATGTTCATCAGTTTTTTCAGCCTTAGAATCACAGTGGTAGTATTTGTTATGATGAAGCCTCACAGAATTGAAGCCAAATTAGTGACACTTCAGTATTTTGCCACTCATCTTGTATATGCTTTAATGCAAGTGTAGCCTTAATCAAAGGTCCTGACTGTAATCTCTTTTAGTATGACTCATCTAAAGGTCTTCTTTGTCTTAGCGCAGTAATCACTCTCCTCCATTAGCCATTAGCATCGCTCTGAACGGGACACAAATGTCTAAAAGAGGTATTGATTTCAAGCAAATGTGCTCATTCTGTCTGCTCAGACTTGGCTTTTTGGGTCCCTTTGCCCAGTAATGATGCAGTTCAGAGTGTTTTAACACCTCAGTCTCTGACGAGATGGAGAGAGACAGTGGGGGTGTAGAAAAGGACACGAGTCTGTCAGCAGTTTGAGCTCTTGAATCTCGTGTTTAGGGCCATGTTGCTATGAAACGCTGGCGCACTGTGATTAGACTGTCTCCTATTGTTTCCTAATTGTACGGGTAATTTGTCAGTGCAGTTTCCAAGTTCTCTTATATCTTGGTGGTGGAGAATGTGTTTCTTTAAATGCACAGTTCAGTATCTAAGATGTTTGCTGATTGATTCGTGAAGCCGGCTGATTTCATGAGACACATCTGAAGTGAGTAAACACAGATCAGTGCAGTCAGGCTGAAATGTGTTTTTAGCGGTCACTGCCTTCTGCGCTGGTTATTTTAGACTGCAGCAGATGTTTTCTGGCAGCTGATTTACTGCAGTGCTGCAACAGGTGAAAGTGTACTGTAACAGAGAGACAGACTGTAATTTGACTACTTAGAGGTTAGTAGGTTAGCACTCATCATTGCAAGTTGTGTCCTCATCTGTGAGTCAGTATTTACTTATTTTTTTCACTTTGAACTCATATTTTTAATCAGGATTGTGGAACAAGAGGCAGTTGCAAAAAAAAATAAAAAATTGACAACCTCACCAAACTTTAATCCACCCCATGGGGTCTCCAATGGACCACTTAAACATCCTAAAGTAGGTGTTGGGTTAAAAATAGTGTCAGGGGTTTATAACCTCTGAAAAACTCAAATAAGAGTTGAGATACTTTACCCCAAACTCTTCCAAAAAAGGAGCGACCTGCACAATGTTTGGAAATGTCTTACATGTTAGCAAACACACTAATCCAGACTGGGAAACAGAAAGTAATGACTGTTCAAAGATTGCTTTGTGTTGCAGAAAGCCTCTCAAATATTTATTTGATTCAGGCCTTTCAAAAGAAAAGTATTAAACTGATTATAATCAAACTTTTCAGCATTGGAAGGGTGAAATACATTAGCAGGATATCACAGGTTTACTCTGGACTGCATAGAGCGACAATAGACGATTGTTCTTTTTGCTAAATCAATCAGATTATTCATTTGGGGAATGCAGCTGCTAAAAGCTCCTTTTCTGATACATCTGGGCTGAAATGCTGACAAAACTTTTAAAACCAACAATAGGTGTCTTACCAATAAAAGTGAGCCAGTCTGCTGAACCTCTGAAACATGAAGGGAACCGAAGCACCTCTGTAGATTCTCAGTATGATTCTTTGCAGGCTGTAGAAATAACCACAAGGCATCTCGTCTGAACAGGTGATCATCAACAGCACCATCACACCCAACATGACGTTCACCAAGACGTCTCAGAAGTTCGGTCAGTGGGCCGACAGCAGGGCCAACACTGTGTTCGGACTGGGCTTCTCCTCAGAGCAGCAGCTGGCCAAGGTAAGAGGAGGCGAAAATCACATGGAAGTCCAAGAGCATTCTTACACCAGAGAAAAGGCCAGACGGATTGCTGTGGTTTTGTTTGAAGCTTACAGTGACATTGAAAAGTTGAGAGTGAGAAATCAGGAATTAGATTGTCCCTTCAACCTTGAACGATAATAATCTTCTTCCACTTTATTTCAGACTTAAATCATCAGTATTTTAGTTTCTTAACATCCAAGGAACAAAAATAAAACTGAATATATGAGTAAATGCAGCATGTTTGACTTTTCAGTAAATTTCTCATATTTCCACGTTTTCATTTCCAGTTTGCTGAGAAGTTCCAGGAAGTGAAAGAATCAGCCAAGCTGGCGAGGGACAAATCTCAAGAGAAGGTGGAGACGTTGAGCAATCACTCACAGGTAAATGATATCTCTCTACTGCCTGGACTCTGGATCAGTTTACTCCTTTTCTATACCTTTACATTTGTACGTAACATTTACTGCCTGCCCTTCAATGAGCAGCCACACAAGAACTTCCAACATTTCAGTGTTACTCACTTTTCTTTACAAACAGAAAAGGGCCAAATATTCAAGGTTTTGTTACAATATTTTCAAACGTTGATGTGAATCAAATCTAATAAAGTTTTGATTGTTTTCCTCATGACAAGGGAACAAAATCATAAAGGCATTTATGTTAATCACAAAATATGAGAGGCTTTCAGTACCAGGCTGGCACACATGAAACTGAGAGGATAAAGAAGTCTTGGTGAGTAATGAACAATAAAAGTCTCTGAGCTCCACTCTTAATAATCTCAAGGTAGTTATTCTGTCAGGAAGTAAACAACGTTGTTTGGAGGTAAATCCAGCAGTCAGCGGCTGCCAGCGCTGCTCTCTGCTTCTCTGACTCCAGATGGCAGGAATCAGACTCACTGTGAGCCACACAGAGCTGCTCGGGCATATGACATGATAAATACTGGCAACAGTTTTCCCTCACCCCTCCGCTGTCATGGCTGACGTGTCCAGGGTGTTTACAGTGCTGCACTGAAAGAAGCTCCAGGCCTTTTCTTCAGTGAGAGGAGACTTTTTAAAAAAAAGCTGCAGGTTATCTTTAACTGAATAAAAAAATGGCCCCCAACCATAACAAGTCTCTCTCTGTCCCCTAACAGGAGTCTGGACGTGAGACGCCTTCAACCACCCAGGCATCCAGCATTAATGGGACAGATGATGAGAAAATCTCTCACGTCGGTCCGGAGGCTGCTGTGCTGAAGACCGAGAACGAGCGCCTCAAGAGTGCAGTCGAGCTGAGGTGAGATTTCAGGTTGTGGACAACCTTCAGATGGTGACATGAATCTGAAATCAAGGTCCTGACACAAATTACTCCGCAGCTCGTATGATGAGTCTATTCTTTGTGCATAAACAGTAAATATGATGGTAATCTGTTAATTAGGATGGAAATAAAAAGAGATGGCACTGATTAATGGATCATCCCATAATGCTGCACTCTTTATTATAAACACTTGGTGTCTGCATGATGCTTGATTCACAGAATAGATTCTTTAACAGCCTTTTTATCCTGCTGCCATCAAAACAAATCAAGTGTTTAATATCAAAGCTGAAGTGTTCACATGTATCATGACAACACAACAATACCAGTGAGAGTTGTTAGTTTTACTGATTCATCACGAGCGTGGCACCCCTGATTGGCACATATCTCACACGATAGCGAAACCTCTCCTCAAAACACATCATATTATTTAACACCGCAGCTCCTAACAGCTTTTACATAATTCCTTTTCTCTAATTGTCTCTGCACCAAATGGCTCCACTGATCTCCCTCTTCACTTTATTGCTGCTGGGATGATACCATGTTCCCAAAGGGCTCAGGCATCATCTGATATAATCTAATACAGGGATGCTGCTTTCCTCCACTTTAGGTTATATCTGCTCTTTATAATCCAGATGCTGAGTGTATAGATGGGTAATCACAGGAAGCACCAGATGTGAGTCCAGATGTGATTAAAAGGTCCCCAAAGCAAGAGAGTTAAAAAAAAGAGAAAAGAAAACAGTGGGCTAATTCAAGCAGATTTAGATGAGCTTGTTTATGTGGTACAGACAGGATAAAAGACCATGTGGTTAAAAAATAAAAATGAACAGTCGCCAGATCTGTCAATACCCTGACAAGAGTAAAGAATTTATACACACAGGAAATGAATTATTGAATGTCTGCATCAGAAGCAATGTGTGGTAAATTCACTGAAATTTAATTGGTACACAGTAACTATGAAGGTTACTGCACAGGTTCAGGACCTCACAGATTCAATCTGCTCTTGAATAACATCCTGTTACCCAAAGACACAGACTGCAGTTTCCACTAATGATTCAACCAGATGATTAAGTGTCCACTAGGGCTGTGTGATATGGAAAAAAGTTTATCACAATATATTTTTTTCATATCAGTCAATATCGATATATATCACGATATAAAAAATTGAAATTTTACAGTGACTATTGGTAGCATGTCTTTTGCAATACAATAAGCTGCTGCATCTGTGAGGTCTTTGTGTCTCTTTGGCGTTTTGTTGTGAGGCGTTGTGCTAGAGAAAGCAGAATAGTCGGCTGTTTCGGCTGCACAGGCGCCATGGGCTCCTTGCTCCACTCGGGGTTTGGAACCTTTTGCAGGTGCTATGGTTGTGTGTAGGTGCAGTCTGCTACTACGCAGTTGTTTGCTACTTGGTTCTAATTCAGCACATGCTTGTTTCAATGCAAAGCGGACCTGGAGTATAGTCTATAGTCGTATAGTCTACCAAAACAGGGCAGAATACAGACTATTGAAAAGCATATTGACCATGTTTTATATTGATATTGAGGGAAATTGATTTTCAATATTCATCCTTATAATTTTATCGCCCAGCCCTTGTATCCACGTGGTCTGATGATGTTTGACAAACTTATTTGTGTTTTTTTATTGAATCACCTGATAAATGCTTCAGTTTAATCCAAAAACCTGTTTAAATTCAGTAAGTTTGAATTATTTTACCTCTCTTATGTGGACACTTATAAAACAAAATATGTATTGATAGATCTTTACTAAGAATAGATTGATTAATCAGTCAGACAGTTTGATGATGCCAATTAAAGGCATTTTGAAATAATCAGCGTGTGCCGATGTCTGCGCTCTCAAGGCCAATTAAAAAACAATGAAGGCGCTGCAGGAAGTATCATCAGCATGGTTGTTGAGAAACGATAACATGTTTTCCTCATCCTGAATCTCAAAAAGTTACCGGCTTGTGTTGAGCATAAATTCTGTTTTGATACAGATAAGGATGTAAATTAACAATGTGAAATCAAATCAAAGCCGGGTGTTTTTGACCAGAGAAGTGTTGTCCCTCGTGTTTTAAAAAGGGAGCTGTTTCTTTCAACTGAGTGGATGAAGCTAATGTGTTGTTTATGGTGGTAAAGCTCAGTCTGGTCCACCAGTGTTCTCAGTCTCCGTCAGCCCTATCTCGTGCCTTCACACAGCTTTGGGATTTGGTCGGGGGGGGAAGTGTGTCACAGCAGAGAAACAGCCGAGGACTGCAGAATGTTGCGGTGCAAGTCTGTCCACATTTGATGGAGCGCAGCATACTTTCACCCAGCCATGCATAAGGAAGGGAACAGTGATGCATACTAAATATACATCACAACCCCTCCAGCCTTATTGATAAGACAGAGGCACACACTTGCAGTTGTATAAAAGTTTTAAAAGACCAGCATTGAGTCCTATCAGGGTCTCAGCTTATCTTTCAGATACTTTCCCACTATTATTTTAATTCAATGGACTAAATATCTCCTACCAGACCGATCTATATAACAACTTCAATACTTATGACAGTAAGGATTTCCTCAAGCATTATATGTCCTGTCAGTGTGCTCATGCCCGAGACATTTCAGCTGCAACCAGTGTAAAATTTTCCCTCCATTAATATCAGCCCTCTGTTTTTCTGTCTTTCGCGTCTGACAGCAACACCAACGCCAAGAAATGGGAGACAGAGCTGCAGACTTTAAGAGAAAATAACGCCAGGCTGGTGGATGCACTGCAGGAGTCCTCTGCTAATGTAGAGAGCTGGAAGAAACAACTTAGTGCCTGCAAGGAGGAGAGTGACACACTCAGGGAAAAGGTAATACAGCCATGCACTCCTACAGGGAAGCTGAATAATGTACACACTACCATACATCCTGCTGGCAGGGAAGGTGACAGCAGAGCCCTACATAATGAACTTTCTGTTCTGGTTTAGTTTGTTTTACCTTGACTTCCATAAGTGGGATAAAGCCCTCATCAAATTTAGTTATGCAAGTTTCTCCTCCGAGTGTGCTGTACACTTTATTAGTTTGTGTGTTCCCTGCACCGAAGCCGGAGCTCCACTCAGTCCACTATAAATAGAATCATTTTAGTTTCATAATCAATGTGGGCTGTAACTGCAGCTGGCCTGCTGTTGCAATGATATATTTCATTTTGTAACATGCGCCAGATTTTTCATCTAATTGTTAGTGTGGGCTGTCAAGATACCTGCAGCGTGTTTAAGATCCCACCAGTACAAATAAACAGATGAACATTAGGGAAACAATATTGGAAATATGTTGAAAAATCTGGCATCCATATTGACATTTTCATAAAAACCACTTCCTCCTCCCTTTTTCCTTCTGTGTGTAGATTGCAGAACTGGAGGCTCAGTGCGCTGAAGCCGATCTGGAGAAGCAGAAAAACGCCCAGCTGACTGTACGAGTGCAGGAGCTGGAGGCTGAGCTGAACGACAAAGAGCAGGTAATATGTCTCAGTGCATTCGCTCAGGAACAACAGGGCTGGTTTCTTACCTTCAGTATGCACTCAGTGTCCTCCATCCTACCTCATTGAAGAAATCACACCCTCCAGACGATCCGTCTGTTACCTCCTGAAGTTGAAGGCTAATTTCACTCCTTTATTTGAACATATCAGAGCAGCTCTTCACCTCTTGTTCTTACTCCACTCCTCTCTCAGGAGGTGATTATACCTCAGCAGGCAATGACAGGTCTTTTATGTGAGATCATGGGTTTTGTATGAATTGGTCTTGTTATTTTTGCCACTCGACTTCTTGCCCAGTATATTTTTCTCTCTAAATGACTCCTTATTTTCCATGCGGCCCAATTTTCTGTAATCAACCTTATTTTGAGTGTTTAGGTGCATCTCGCTCGGTTGGAAACAGTCCACCGCAGGAATATTAATTCATCCTCTGACTTTGTCAAGCAGCAGGGAATTCTGACTCAAATACCATTAGCAGCATTTCCCTTTGTCGGCTGCATCTATCATCCGTAATCAAAACTTGCTGACTGTCAGCTCAGCGCAGCCTAATGCTGCTGTTATATCTAATGAGGAGAAGCCCTGCGCAGCCACACCAGCTCTGACCTTTGTTCCCCGCTGTTTAAAAGCTGTTTTTGTCCGCAGAGGAATGATCAGGACTGACTCCAGCGATAGTCTCTCTGCCTGTTTTCCACAATCATGTGACCATGTGTCCCACTTAGTGTGATGAATGCACAGTACCTTTCAAGTTTACAGTGGAATCAAAATGTCAATTACTTCTGGATTACGTTCTGTTGTGAGGGTAAGATGAGAGGGTGAGGACATGGATATCTAAAGCTCCAGCCTGGTTTGCACATCTAAACAGCCTTGTCCCTTCCCCAAACAACAAACCTGTCTGGTGCAGAACCTCCTGTAACGTGGGAAAGTATTGATTTTAAAACTGTGGTTGATGTAAACGTACAGAATGACGTACTGTCTAACTTCTTTCTGGGAGAGCTTTTAGGGTCGGTTTTATTTCTGGATACTGCAGCAAATCTGCCTTTGCTCTCTCTTACATGTAACAACTGCTTTCACCCATCTGGGTGTTTTGCTCTAATATAATATTGCTAATAGCAGTGTGACATAACAGTGACGTCTGCAGCTATGCTTAGGTTAAAGCCTCTTTTTTCCCTGAGGTGAACTGTGTGTCTGAGATGGTCTAGTTTAGCACCTGGCAGTCTGAGTATTAATAGAAGTGTTTTTTTGAGGGCGGTAAATCATAGAAGAAGTGGTTCGAACTGAGCTGGAGTTGTTTTCAGACGAGGAAAGGTAGAGAATCAGGTCCTTTGGGGGGCCTCAGTGTCTCCACAGCTCTGTGCATCTCCTGACACTGATCAAGGAAGTCTCCGTGTTTGCAGAGTGTGATACAGCAGCAAAAAACCCACAGAGACTCATCTGCTTAGTGACTCACCCCCTAGAAACACACACACAAACACACACACATACTCAGCTCCCCCCCAATTATAACATTCCCATGAATTATTAAGCATTCACTGCTGCGTTGACCCCAGCGCTGACCACCTGTGAACCACATAACAAAGCAGCAGCAGGTGACTAGAAAGACACGGCCAATTATTCCTTCCTGTAGAAGTGTTTAAAGTTATATTGGAAGCTATGAAGGTGCACAAGGTGGGTTTGGCTTGAAGCAGAGAGAGATAGAGCGTCAAAGACAGGAGGGATCATCAGTAAAGAGGAAAATAAACAAGAGTGCAGCTTCAGAGTTCATCTTAGTGCTGTTTGTCTTTACTTATTTAGTTTTTCCTGCTTTTATTGCTGCCGTCTGAGTTTATAAATGCTTTTTTTTCATAAGCAGCAGCACAAAAAATCTGAAGTGACCTCTTCTAAAACATCAAGGTCATGGCTGAGTATTCATGTTCATCCAATTATTTTTAAGTACAGACTGAACTGCCAAAAACTCACAATGACCATGAGCTTGCAACAGCTCAAAGCAAAAGTTTCTGATTTGGGGAAACTTGCTCAATAGCTTCTTATCAAGAGGAGACTTGATAACAGGGCCGACACACAGGAGTTAAGTTTCAATAATGTGAACATTTGGCTTGGCTTTACATAAACAGTGGGGAACAGCTGCCTGGCTTTGTCCGGATGTAATGAAAGGTGTCTTCCAGCACCTCTCAGCCTCTCAGAAGGTCACTGCTCTCGTTTTCTACAGGTGCTGTTCTTACTTAGTGTGTGAGAAGGCTAGACTTCTCTGTTACCATGAATGTGTAACAGCAGCCACCGGTAACCTCTGTTGCTGTTTTTATTCATCATAGGACAAGGACAAAAAAAGTACTCTGGCTGGAGGAAAGTTGAATCAGTCAGAGTCTTTAAATGTATAAAACTGTAAATTTTCCCCTCATGTGAAACAGGTGTGTACAAAATGCCAGGCATTACCAAATTGGGTTAGTTTAGACAAGGGCTGCACCGATCCAATATTTGGATTGGACATCAGCTCTGATATTGACAAATTAACTGGATCAAATATCCGATGAGTGACGCTGATCCAGCGTTCCGATCCAGTCTTTTATTTTTTTCTTCTTCTAAGTAATTTTTCTTTGATACATGAAAGTCTTACTTCTTTTGCTGTGTGCTGATGTGCAATTTGTTATATGTTAATAAATAACATCAATTAAATTTATATCTGAGTTAATTTGTTACTATTTTTTAACAAGGCTAATGTCAAGCCTGATGTATCGGATATCGGCCGATACGCTCAGCCCAGGTATCGGTATCAGACTGGATCTGAGAAAACAGATTTCTATTTTAGACTTACAGCTGTTAAATAACGTGTATTTCTCCTCTCTCTGTTCAGGTTGTTACTCAGTCAGCCACCCTGACATGGTTTGTCTGTGTTTGATTCCCTTTTTTTGTGCTTGTCTCGCTCCTAGGAGCTGGAGAATCTGAGGAAGCAGGCGGAGATAATCCCTCAGCTCATGGCAGAGTGCGAGAGCATCACCACTAAAATGCAGGTAAGTACGCAGTACCCAGAAATCCCTCAAACCCCTCATTTGTCTCAGGTGTGAATCACAGCTGAGCACAAAAGGCACGACAGAGAGCTGTAAGGCTTGGAGCCCACGTGAGAACAGGATGGCTGTGGCAGCGAGGTAACACACTTAACACACCGAATGCTTTGAGGCATAAGCAATGCTCTCAGACGTAGATATAAAAAAATAAGATTTCCCATTCAGCATTCTGCCTGAGGGCTGGTGACACAACATTCCTATCACGTGTCTCTTGAATTCACGTTGTGGCTATTAAATCTATTAATAAAGGTCCATCCCCATACAACACACGGCGGATTATCACCCCTTTGAAAAGGTTTCCTCTTCCTTGTCTGAGAAGCAGATACCACATCTCTGCCACGGCTTATTAGTTTCCTAGCAGCACAGATTTGATCTGTTAGCTAACAGAAAAATCCACCAGGATCAGCTGCTGGTGCTGTGAGCTTTAATGACTGTTTCATAACATTTTCTGTAGGTGTGTTGATCGTGTCTGCGAGGTGAAGTTAGGTGTGTTTCCAGAAACCCCGGAACAAAAGAGATTCACACCCATCAGTCTGTCGGCTAACAAGGAGCACCTGTTCTTCCAGGCATTATTGAGAAATACTCTCTGTGAAACTAGAAGTGCCAGGCTCTGTGACTGACTTTACACCCCGCGAGTGCCAAGTCTGACATGAGCTGCACTGATAGTGACGCTCATGTCGGCCTGTTCAGACTGACTCAGAGCAGGATTCTATCATCCAAGCTGTCATGCATGTGCTGCCTTTCAGAACAGAGCAGAGAGGATAATAAAACCAACAGCGGCATGCCTGAAGTTCTTCTGCTTCACGAAATAATACTGCTGGGTTTGTTTCTGCAACAGCCAGCTGGATGAACGACACTAAAGCAGAAGTTTATTTAACCGGCTAAAAAAACTTGGCAGACGCACGGAGGGTTGGATATCTCAGATTCCTCCCTCTGATACCTCTACCAAGTCAAAACCCCAGGCCGCCGAATGCATTCAGATAAGAGTTAGCTCTTAAAAATAGCTTCTCTGCAGCACTTTGCCCCTTCTGTGGCACTCTGGAGAAGAGTCTGTCTACCCTTCCCGTGTTTTGGGTCTTTGCTCCCCTCTATTTAAAGACAGCACCCACGTGGTGATCAGGTTTCAGGAGTCAGCTGCAGGATACAGTCATGCAGACGCAACACTCATTTAGCACTCCTATTTTAAACCCCTCCCTTCAGTGGTATCTTCACCGTTAATGTGTCACCCATGTCGCCTACTTGTCTGAAACACTCATGCTGCCCTCCCTTCCTCACACACAAATTTCTTTTCTTCTATGTCAAGCTCATGTTTTAAAACCTGATTGTGCAAAAAGAGGTTTTTTTTTTGTCTCATCATTTTGCTAAAATACTGAAAAATCTACAAAAGTGCTTTTATCTTATTTTTGTCAGAAGCTGTAAGAAGCTCCGTCTCTTGTTTGGCATCTCTGCGACAGAAAAAAAAGACAAAAACAAAAGATAAACCAGTGATGCTACATCAAAAGCTCAGACGTCCCTCTGAAGAAATCCTTTTTCTTTGTTTCAGCCAATTGCTCATATGTATTTGATGAAATTAGTTTGTACTGTTTGTTCACAGGCTGCGGAGACGAAGAACGGCGAGCTGGAGGGGCGGATAGGCGGTCTGCAGTTGGACATCAACGACAGCCAGCAGAAGCAGACCCAGATGAAGGGCGAGCTGAAGAAGTTCATGGATATCCTGGATGGAAAGATAGATGAGCTGCATGAGTTCAGGCAGGGGCTCTCCAAGCTGGGTGTTGATAACTGAGAAAAGTGGCACTGAGTTGAAAGGGTCAGAGGTCAGGTGCGAAGGATTCACTGCAGTTTGTCTTCAGGGCTGAAAACTATGTGGCACCTATTCCCCCAGGTGATGCCCACTCAGAAACTATCAGCTTTGGCTTCTAATAAACACTACCATGTGAGGAAGAGGGTATTTGGAGAGGGAGAGGGAGATACTGGCAGGAGAAAGGCCAGCGTGCTCCAGCAAATGGCTCCATTTTTGTGTGCTGGCATTCTGAAACTAATCAAGAGTCACACTTTGAGCTTACTTACCCGTTTCTGTGGGGGGAGACGGCTTTAAAAAGCTGGTGGTGGGTTCTTAGATTCTGTCTCTCCATCTGTCTTTTTTTCTAAAGGCTGCGGCTCTTCTTTACAGACGGTCTGATTTTAGAGTAGGAGAGGGGACTGAAAAGGGCTCAAATAAATAACACTCAAAGACAATGCTGTTCAGCATCACTCCAGTAATAATTGGTGTTAAACCTTGTGGCCCCCTCAGAGAATCTGCAATCTTTCTACTGACTGTCCTTGCTGATGCCTCCCGTCTATCTCAGGTGTGTTAGGTGACAGTTTGAACCAATATAGGATTATATGCACATACATGACAACCGGCCATGACACAAAGTGCCTCCAGGTGAGTCTAAACCCACCTGGCAAGGAGAACTGGCCAAGTGATGACCATCACCACAATAATAACTTGATTTTTGTGAAAAAAAAAAAAAAAATACTCGCTAATAAAATGAGGTGCAGGCAAGCCCATCCATCCTGAGGATGCTAATGTGATTCATGGATGTCAAACAGGTGTTTGCACTAAAACTGCTTGTTGAAGGACTGTCCCCTGTGGGTGTTTCCCGTAAGAACACCTTTTTTTATGTTTGCATAAAGACGGACGACTCCCTCGTTTCAGGAGCTTTCCGTCACAAACATCCAAATCTAAAGATAGGAAACGATTTTGCCATGAGTGTAGTGTAGTGTTCAAAGGACTTTGTGTATGCAGTAGTTTTGTCCGTTTGTAGAACAAAGATGTGTCTCCAAGGCTGTGCTTCCTTACACACCGGTTTTTGTTATGGTGGTGGTTCTTTTGGGGTGAGGGGACTTGGTGCTGCTAGGTGGGTAAACAATGTGAAAGTGTACTTCACTGAAAAGACGGCATGGGCCTTTTCACTACAACCCTGTCAGATTCTTGGTTTTTGTTTAACATATTTATTTATTTTGGTGCCTCTAGTGTTTCTCGAACAAACCAAGTAAATCAACCTTTACCTAATGTCTCTATAGTGTCTTTCTAGGTGTACAACGATATATAAGAAAACCAAACTGTCAGGAGTCGGAGGCTGTGTTTGCAGGGTGGTGTCAGAGCTGCTTTGGGTGATCCATCTTTAATCACGGTACATTTGAAATCAAAGGCATATGTTGTAATGGCATATATTTACCGAGTTATACTGTAGTGTTATAAGTATATTTTTTCATCTCTGTTTTGGGATCTGATCTTGTTGACATTAAGATATCTATGACCAGACTTTTTGCTTCTCTCTAATTCGCCCTCCTGAACAACACGACGTTTGCTCCTTCCTTTTGAACCAATGCCTCTTGTGCACTTTTGTGACTCCTGTTCAATATTGTACAATAGAACTGACAATTGTTAAAATTTAGTTTAATTATAATGCTGAGTTAAGTGTCTTCTTTTTTACTTCAATTAGGGGGGTGGGAACATTTTTACAAAGTGCTTAAAGAGGGGAGGGGAGGTCTGTTAATCTCTATACCTAGAGCTGAAGCTCACAAATCTGCTGACGTTGGAAATGTCTAAAAGCATTTTATCTCCTGTATGTGAAGCTCACAGAAGGAGGTGGAATGAACCTCCAGTGCCAAAGCTGCATCCTGTTGAAGCTCCTGCACAAAAGCTCCGCCACCGCACGTCTTTTTCTCTAATGTTGATTTACATAACACTAAATATAGCTGTAATCCTAACAGAGACACACACGGGAAGAGCAAAAGAAGTGGGACTTAATCACAGCCAGTGACATGTATCAGTTTCTCCCAGGTCAGAACAAATAAAGACAGATATGAGCTTGTTTGTGGGATGAAAAACACTTTGAGTCCAACGTCCTCACAGCACCGAGGAAATAACTGCAGGGGTGGATCAGACAACATGTTGCCAGGCAACTTAATCCCACTCACTTCTTTTATTTTTTTGGATAATATATCTGTGTGTGATTGACAATTAGAAGTAATGATTTAGTGCAACCTCCTAACAATTATCTATTACACGAGAGAGAGTCAGTCATATCAGGGGAAGACACTCTTAGATGTTGTTTTTCCTGAGGGACTTAAATCATCTTTATCACTTTCAGAGATCAGCTGTTTGGCACAGGCACGCAGAAAAACTAATCAACATGCAAAATGAGCATCAATTTAGAGGTGAAACTATCTGTTAAATGAGCAATTACTGAGCTGGACTGCAGGAAAGTATAATTTTTATCATTTATTGAATTTATTTTCATTTTTATCACTAAAATGAAAATACTAATTATGGGAAAATCCCTTGTGAACCAAATGTAGAGTTTTGAAGTGGTTTCTTTTTTCTCCGCTGACAGTCCAACATCCTGTTTAACCTTGCATGATAGTGAAGCAGCGCATTTTCAAAACAAAGACGGCAAAACTCAAACATTCAGTGTGAAGTGCTGCTCCAAATACCTGCTGTTAAGTCGAGCTACTTGTAAAATTAGTTGCTTTTGTTTCTCCATTTCATCTGACTTATTGAAATCTCAAAAAAACAAAAAAACCTTGAATGATTTTACTTCTTCTGACTTCTTATCAGCCCCCTAAAAAGAACTAATTGAATTAAAAATGAGTGAAACATTTATCAATAACAGGAAAGATGACTTTTTTTTCATGCGCTATCAATCAAACTCAAACAGGTGCGTCCCCCGGCGTATCTCTCTGTCTCTTTAAGTCTCAGTGCTGCTCATTGTGTGGCTGCTGATGAGTGGGCGAGTTGGTGAAACATCATTAGGAGACTGTGCTGCTCTCTACATGTGTCTGAGAGAGAAAGGAGAGAGAGAGAGAAAGAGAGAGAGACATGGTACTGCAGGCCACTACCGTTTAGACTTCCTGTTGCCATAGTAACATGCTGCGGTATTACATGTTGACACTCGACCTGTGGGTTCGCTGCATGTGTGTCTCCCCGAAGGTCCGTGACCCTGTCTTCCACCTGATTTACCTGGATGATGCTGATAGATGACACACACGCGAACACAAACACAGAGGGAGGCCGAGCAAACATCATGACTGTGAAGAGAGGCCTAACTACCTCTGATGGAGGCTGATCTCTGAGTACACAGAGCTGAATAAACCCAATCACAGCTGGACGGGGACATCTGATCTGTCACTGCAGGAGGGAGATGTGTGAGAGCGGCAGTTGTTACAATGACTCATCCCCATGTGGGCTTCAGATCCGCGCACACACATCTTTACGTCGGGGTTCGCTGGCACAGAGTTGATCAGGGGTTTCATGTCAGCTGTGATGATCGGGGAGCTGCACAAATGAATTAAAGACGAACCACACGCTGCTATTATCATCAAACTTGTGTCTTTATTGAAAAAACACAGCAGTACAACTTTGTATGTGTGAGCCGCAGACATCATGAGCTCATCCCTCACACACTTTTATGTTACTTTGCAGATTCAAATGCTGCGAAACTGCAGGAATTAACCATTCAAACTGTTACATGTTTATCATACAGCATATATTTTAATCCATCCTTACTTCATCTTTGTGGAAGTTCAGGTAAGTCAAGTGCTTTGTGTCACAGGTATAAAGAAATTAAGTGCACATTTCCCCTACATAAGTCTGTAAGCTGATTAGAGAGCGATATGTATCGAGTCATCCTATATTCAAACGAAGGTATTGGTTATTGAAAATAATTGGCATTATTTGCTTTGATATGACATCACAAAGGCATTAAGAAGTAACAGATCATACATGAAATTGCACCTTAATTAAGCCCAACACATTCTCACAGTCTCCGCTAAAGTAAACACGGACAGAACAGTGCATCGAACAGCCTGAAACACTAACAATGACGCAGACTTTAGACATGTAGGCTGTAAATAATTAACACTGCTGCACCTCAGGACATAAATGTTCTTTAGTTCTGCAATAAAATGCAAAAACTACTAAAGCCCTTATTGGGAAAAACGAGGCTACAAATACATGAGCTCAGTTCACTACATTCTGAATAATAGAAGTCTGCTGAGTTTCGACCCAGTGCTGCAGTAAAATTAGTGTTAGTGACAGTGGAGTCGTGTAGTGCGGTTGTCTCTGCCTGCAGCTCGGGCTTCCCCTGCTGTGTGACAGGCTCACTAAAGGCCGTCAGATGCAGAGTTGGGAGAGATTCAGTCATTTACACACTTTGTACTACAGCACTGCTCGCCTTTTCTTCTTAATGAGCGCTGCAGCACAACGCCTCATTTGCTCAATTTTAGAGTTTCTGTTGCGTTAGAGGGAAATAAATCCTGGTTCTCATTTGAGTAGTTTTGGATGTATTACAACATCTAAGGGCTATTTTCAAATATGAGAAATATGATTATTATTATTGGACTGCTAAGACAAGCTCTAATGCTGCAATAAAAGGAGGAGTAAACCCATCATCTGACAGAAGAAGAAGAAACTTTTTGGCAAAACTTGGCAGTGTTAAAAGCTGCAGCTCAGGAAATGCAGCAGGGGGTAATCCAAAGGACAGCTTCATCTGTAAGAGTGTGTGTGTGTGTGTGTGTGTCTGTCAGTGTGTGTGCACCCTCAGCTGTCCCAGTCTGCACTCTGCATCTCCTCCTCTCCTCTGTCCTCCTCGTCAGAGTCGGCTGCCACCTTCTTCATCCTCAGCATAGCCGCTTTGATGCTGCGCTCCAGCTCAGTGTCTCCACTGCTCAGGACTTCAGCACGTGCCGGAACCACCTGCAGCATGACGAGAGTCGACTTAATACGAGTTTTCACCCGGGTTGCACGTGATAGATGTATATACATGGAACTTTTCTTTTACAGAGAGCAGACATGGTTTCAAAACACAAATATACATCAGAGCATTTATGATATATCTGTAAGGGTTACCATAAGCACTAAGATCATAAACAACTCCAGAGTACAGGAACTCCAGTACCTCAAGAATGACCTCCACCAGAGAAGGTTGTTTTTAAATTCGCCTTAGTGATGTGATCAAGTATGAATGCAGTTGAAAGTCCCAATCCGATCATTTTTTCTACTTCTCACTGGTCTTTAAAATTGTGATTTTGAAGTTTTTAGCCAAAATCGCTAAAATCGAGTTACTCTATCTTCAGAGTGCGGCCTGCATGGCGGGGCTCTGGTGGCAGAGCTTGGAGTGGTTACGTATGAAATCTCACTGTTTCTGAACCTGCTGTTTGGGTCTGCGGTGTTTCGTTTTCACAGTGAGTTGAATGAAGAAATACTCGGAAAGCAATTTAGAATTTAGTTTTCTCATATGTCCTGTAGCACCAGAAAAATGTCATATGAACGTATAAAAAACAACAAAAACATGATTTTCATCAGAGTGGGTCTTTAAGTGTAAAGCATTTTTACTAATCCTCTGGTGAGTTTTAAAAAAGCATGTAACTGAGAGCTGAAACAAAAGCTACTTTTCAATAAGTAACATTATCAAAGGTTTCTAGAGAATAATTTTGTACACACTGACTCTCTGACAAATATTCAGGGGTTGACAGGACCCCTAAAGAGAAAAGCAGCAACAATACTTTTTTAATGCAAGTGAAAGGCAAACTCAATTCTAGGCACATACTTCATCTGCAAAGAGACCTGTAGAATGTATTTTTATTCTTTAGACGCAAACACCAAGTAAGCAAATGTTCCCCCATCCTTAAAAAGTTTTCAAAAGTCCACTAAAGCAGTAAAGTAGATGATTTTGAGACACAACAAATAAGACTACAGACAATTGAATTTTCCTTTGGGGATCAATGAAGTTCTTCTTTTTCTTAAAACTTTTTAAACATTTTGAAATTCAACAGTGTATAAATCCTAACAAAGACACACCAGTTTTAGTGTAAAAGTAAGTTTTTTAATTATGAGTTATTGAAATCTGCTGCTCTAAGTTTGAAGTGAAATTCAACTGGTGAGAAGTAATTAGTGTGATTTCTCTTTCAGACTGAATTTGTAGTTCCCCCTTAAACCTGTGTATTTATGAGCTATCAGCTTTGATTTGTGCATCCTCTTAAACCACAGATGCTAAAATCAAACTCTTCTTCTACAATGGTAATAAGGCTGGACCTCTTCTACTCTTTTTTGCTGATGTTAACAGCTCCACTAAAAAGACTGTCAATCAATCTTTCAATACTTAATGACCTCTCCAGCCTGACTTTAACAGCGAAGTTTACTTGCATAAAGACTTTATTAGATAATCAACCATCCTGACTGATTCCTCATCAAACATTGGGCTTTAACAAGTTTTCTCACCTTCTTAAGAGCGACTCCTTGTCGGATGGCAGACATCAAAGAGCTCCTCGGGTCCTCAGCAAGGGGGCCCATTCTGGGAGTTGGGACCTTACGAAGCTGGATCTGTCCACGCTGCAATGAGGCCAGCACTTCATCCATTGTTCCTACAGTAACACAACAACAACAAAGAGAAACAGACAGTTTTAGCGTGAGAGGAGGCGCTGAATTTTAGAGCGTTGTTTTTAATTTTGCTGCTGAAAAATGATCTCCTAAGTTTCACAACAAAGTAGTCTGCACTGAGCTCTCCAAGGTTTTCACCGGTGCAAAATTTCAACACATATCTTCCTCTTGAATGACCCCCATTTCAGAAAAAAGCGATAACACATATTCGGAGATGCTGTGTTGGATGTTTGAGACTCCCTGGAGCTGAGTGTGCGCATCAGCAGGACCGTAACTGATGTAAAATGCCTCCTCTGGCCTCACGGGGGAAGTTGGAAATTCAGGACAGAACACTGTGTTCAGACACACACACACACACAACCCTCCCTGCAGTCAGACAAATTCACACAACCAGCTCCATCTGAATTGTGTTTTTTTTTTTTTTTTTTTTTTTGATAAATAAAAATCTAAATGTTCTTTTCTAATCCCGCAGTTTGACTTGTGTTTATTACACACACATGAAAAGTTAGTTTGTCTGGATGTGTCTTAACTCTCACCTATATTCTGTTTGAGTGTGTTCTTAGCCGGGAAAGGAGGGTCCTCTTTTTCACTGAGAGGCAGAGGGGCGTCCTCAGAGCGAGGTGAGGCATGGACAGGAGGGGGAGGAGGTACTGCAGGTGGCAGAGGTGGAGGCGGCGGAGGTGGTGGTGGGGGAGGAGGAGGAGGAGGGTGTGCAGGAGGACCGGTTGTCGAAGGAGGAGGTGGTGGTGCAGAGTAGATTTGGACAGGGATCTCTTTCGGCTGCTGTTTTTTAGGTGCTTTGTTTCGTCTGCGCGCAGGACGGATGGAGGGGGGTCCTTCTGAAGGGCCGATGCTGATGATTGACAGCGGCTGGGAGGGACATGTGACATCTGAAGGAGACAGCCTGGACTGAGGAGTCTTCAGGATGAACTGGCCCTGTCGCTTCTGGAGGAAGAATTTAGAGGAGGGAAAAAAAAAAGCTTTCAGAAATAAGGACTTCATCCTGAGAGAGACAGCGAAGACACAAGACGACGCCCACTCAGCAGTATGATCTAATTCTTTTGTTTCAAAAAGGTCCCACAGTGAGTTGAGTTTAAACTGATGTGGCAGAGGGAGACACACAAACACAGTTAAGAATCCTCCTAATGCACTTCAGACGGACAAGACTGTGACGTTTATTTCAAGAACACAATTCATAAATTTAATCAGAGCACAAAACAGTCTGACAAGAAAAGAAACTCAGACCTTGTTCAGGTGTGGGTTCCACCAGATATTTGATCATCTACGTCTTAGTCTTAGCCAACAGAAATACACAAAAACTAACCTCAACAATTTCTTTAAATTTTGAGTCAAGAGATGAAAGAAAACATGAACAAGAAACCCTCAAACAGAAGTAAGAAAACCTACATGCTGACAAAGGTCATGATATGATTGAAAGCTCCTGACAGCCAATAGGTGGATGCATGTGAAGAGACAGCAGCTGTTCTTCAAAGTTAAAAAACAAACTGAGAGGCAGTTTTTGGGGAATTATAAAGAGGTGAAAAAAAAAGTTCATGTTACAACAACTGAATACTGATATTTTAACTTAGGGAGTGTTCAGACATCAGTATTTGGTGGAGTAACCCTGATTTTTCATTACAGCATACTCTCCATCAGTCTCTTAGATTTCTTTTGAAGGACTTTATGACACTTTTTATGCAAAAGTTCAGTTTTGTTTGATGGTTTATCAATAAATGAGTGCCTCACTGAGCAGAAATAGGTGAGCGCTGGCATTGAAATTCAACAGACAGTGGGACAGAACGGCTTCCATGCATGTAGAAAAACTGATTTAAGGAACTTTCTGGAGGGATCGGAATTTTTTCACAGTTCCAATCATGACAGTTTTAAATTGTAACGAGTTTTCAGTTTTATTTTTCTGCCTTTGTAGCCCTTCATAAAAGATGATTATTACTGTACTTAAGGTGAGTAAAGAAAGCGTTGATGCAGTATCAGCACTCCACTGTACCGGTGATAGTTGGCACAGCAGCACATTAAATCAAGCGCAGATGGACATGTAACTTAATAAAACCTAACAAAAATCACGTTTTAAAAGTTGGTCGTCTAGATTTAATTTCTGAGGAGAGTGAGTGAATAAAGTGTACATGAAGTAAAGGTTTTCTATAGGGGCTAGAGGAAGAGGAGCCGCTGCAGAGCGAGTGACAGAGTCTGACCTCTCTGAAGGATCGTAATCTGCTCAGAGTCTTCTCTCGCTCCTGGTCCACCCACTCCTTCCTCTTCTGCTCCTCCTCTTTTTTCCGCTCTCGCTTCTGCAGACAAAAGAAGGAGACAGTGAAAGACCCTGACAGGGAGAAGAGTCGGACATGCTGCGGTGTTTGTGATGTAGGGTTATCTCTGTTGGCAGTGTCGTTGCCGTAGTGACATACCAGGTGGACTTGATGATGCTGGCTGTAGAGAATGGAGCTGTGCTTAGCTGATTGCTGTTTCTGCTCATTGGCTTCCATACATTGATCCTAAAAACACATGATGCATCAAAAATTACAAAAGCAGTTTGTAATTTACACACCATGGTGGGAAAAACATGGTGTTTAGATGCTTCAAAGGTAGAAGAGCTGATGAGACTGAGGCTTATCATGTTTCAGTTAATCGGACAGCTTCTTTTCTCCTGCTTTGTTAAATATTCATGCATGTGATCCTTTTTCTCTGTAGATTACTGTGGGTGATTTGTTGGAGTCGCTTACCAGGGGGACTCCTCTCCTCTCACTAAAGTCTTTTTAAAACAGACAAATTACCTTGCAGCCAGCAACAGGAAAAAATGCCAACTGCACCAACTGTGCTTAAACGACTCTGTCAGCTAAAAATAAAACAGAGATGTAAACTCTCAAGTAAAAACTCAGCGATAAAAGACTTTTAGGACACAGACAGGGAGGAAAGTCCCCTTATCTTCTTTCTGCAGTTCTCTTAACCATTGAACAATCTGTAAGTTAGTTTTAATTAATGGATAGCTTGTTTGATCCATATTTCATCGCACAAAAGTGAAAAAGTTCTGCTGCACTTTCCTCAAATCTTTGTTTCTGACTTCAAAAAGGACTGAAATGATTCATAAAAGTTCATCTACATCCTCCCCGGTGTTTACACACACCTTTTTGTTGCGAAGATAAGCTCGCCGCGCGCAGATGTTGCCTCTCTTGGTTTCCAGGTTTTGTAGTTGTCTTTTGAGATGACTGACAGCAGGAGGGTCTGTTTGGTGAACACTTGTGTGGAACAAACTATGCAGCTCTTCTGGATCCTCACACACGTCGTAGTACACCACCTCGTCCTTCAGCTCTGAAAAACATCCACAGTGTAGTCAGCCAAACTTTCCTGTTACCTGTTTTTACCCACTAATACAAATCTGAATCCTCAGGAACATAAACATGAGCTGCTCTTGAAAAGTGTGTACAGTTATTTCTCTTCATGGGTGTAAACACACTTCTGGAGATGAAAACTATGGACCATCAGGTTAAGAAAAAGGCGTTAATGCAGGTCTATTCCTGCATGATGTCACCTCTAAGCTTAGTTTGTGAACCATTTGTGCGTGACGAGGCTTATGTAAGAGAGCATCATGGTGCAACAGTAGGTGTTAAAGCAGAAATATTGACAACAGAGCTGCATATTCACACAGGGCAAGGGTGTTAGAAAAGTCCTCTCCTACTCCTGATGAGTCCGTCTTTTGGTTTGTTAACTCTAAAATCATAACACAGGCTCCATCAATTCAGCAGCCTTCTTTAAAATGTGCTCATCTCATGAATTTCCCTGTCCTCCTGTTTTCCTATTCTGCTTCAGGAAGACGACACCTTGCTGCCTTTACGTCGGGAAACCAGCCAAGGTGAGGGTAACAACCTCAGCCAAATTCACTGCGGACACAGATGCAGTGTGTACACACACACACACACACACACACACACACACACACACACACACACACACACACACACACACACACACACACACACACACACACACCACTCAGAGGCAAACATCCGTCAAGTCCCAGGAGGTACAATTAGGGAAATATGTAGATGTGCAAAATATTCCCTGAAAGTAAACCCTGTGCACAAAACACCGAGTGACCACACAAACAGACACCCCAGCACTTCATAATCCAGGAGCATGAGATTCTAAGTAATGCATTCACATAATGTGGCCGTGACTTTAAATTGAAGCTTAGAGGAGTTGATTCTACTGTATAAGAAGTGCAATGTCAAGTTACATTACACTATAAAACTGATTAAATGAGCTACACCAAATAAAAAAAAAAACATAAAAAAATAGATAAAAATAAATACATAAAAAAAACATAAAAAAATAAATAAATAGATAAATAAAATAAAATGAAACAAAATAAAATAAAATAAAAATAAAAATAAAAATAAAAACAAAATAAAGTAAAAAATACAGTCAAACAGGGGGGCTCAACATTTTCATAAACCCCCCAAAAAGTGACATCGTACCTAAACCTAAAACCCATGCAGGCATCTAAACTGAGAGGGGAAAACACATTCTTGACCACTGTGATTAACCAGAACTGAGGCCACATCAGGGAAACTTGGTGCCCGTTTACAGTAAGAGAGACTTCTGCATTAAGATTATCTCAGATTTTCTTTGCTGTTTACTTCCACAAATCCACCCACAATCGATCCACGACACTTGACAAAAGGCCTGAGAAGAATCTTCATATTTTTACACTTTTCTTAATAACAAAGTAACCCTGTGAAAGCTGTCAGTTCCACCACTCAAAGACTGCTGAAGGAGGACTTGCTTTAACTTAATTCTGCATACTTACAACTGTGCCAAATTTGCTAAGATGCAAAGAAACAGGGACTTAATTTTAGCTCAGATGACCTTTGGATGAGCTTATATAACGCTTTCAACATCTTTGAGTTAATATTGCTCAAGTGTTTTGCAATAAACCGAACAAGGACGACACAGCCTTTAACTCAGTGATGTAAGGCTGCTGATAAAAATCTACTGTCTGCCACACGTGTTGTTCACCTTTGATCTGCCGCCGCAGGGCGTCTATCTGAGCCACCAGCAGCTGCTCCTCGTGCTTCAGGATGACAAATTTGGTGTCGTACAGTTCTAGCTGGGTCTCATAGAACTGCAGCTCCAACTGGTCAACCGTGTCCTGCTGCTGGTCACTCCTGACTTCGCCATAGAGGCTACCCATCTGTACCACAACAAAAAAAAAACACATTAGTTCAAGCCAGATAAATTAAAAAGTTTATACAGAGCATGCTGCGTCTAAGAGCATTCCTCGTGTTTTGATTTACACAGCCGATCTTGACTCCAGGATGGAATTTAGTTTAACTTGTAGAGACTCAAAACTTGGTGTGTTGATGTCTCACACAGAGCTCAGATGGTAATGCAAACAGAAGCTGCTTTTGAAAAAGTATCTCGAATGTTAGACCTCAAACCAAAACCTATTCAGTGTAAGAATTTCCTCCGGATTATTCTTTTTTTATCGCATCTATGAATCTTATTGTCCGCCTCCATACTCAGATTTTTGGTTCTTTTTGACATTGAAGTAAATTCCGGACGTGACAGAGTCCTTGAACACAATCATATCCGATTATTTTAAGACGAATCTGCTCTGAAGTGCATCATCAGGTGGAAAATAAATCATTTGACATTATAGGAAACTGAGAGGATAAGTCTTCCCAAGTTCATTGTCAAAATAGTGATGAAATAAGCTGAAACAAGAAGCTACCTGCAAGGTCAGACGGTAACATTAAGTATGCATGATATGAAGCGATAGAGCTGATGAATTCAAAGCACAGGTATGTCCTTTAATAATCACAAAAACAAATACACTGCTCACACTGCTTGGATGTGACATTGTGTGAATTGTTCTTTAGACAACACAGCACACACAGTATATATAAGGAAGCCTAAAGTTGTGTCATCTGCAGGCAAAATGTTGAACTCAGTGGAGTCCTTGCTGCGGGATTCTGCGTAGGTGTAGCTAACTGATCCCTTCTAAACTCTCACACACAGCTGTCTGGGGAAGAACTCATGTAGGTTTCACAGTGGTAGACACTGACAGCACCCTCATACCTGCTTTCTTAAAACGCTTAATCATATGAATAATGCGACCACATGCAGGTGAAAGTACTGAAAGTGTTCCCTGTTGTCCTCCAAAAGGCTCAGATGCACAGCGTGACACCTTGAGGAAGCAGGAACTCTAATGCAGCTTTCCAAAAATCCTGTGATCCTGACATCTGTATTCACAGATATGCATATAGCAGAGACGTTTGGAGTATGTTCAGACACACACAGGCGCACTCGCTTATTCATGAATGCAGGTTTTTGGGGGGTGTATCGAGGGGATTCTCTGTGTTTTTAGAGACGCTTTATAAATAGATCAAAGGACTATAGCAGCCAGAGATTCAGATCAGACTGGAATACCAAGTGAAAGATAAAATAGAGCAAGCAGGCACCGTGTCACATCTCTACAGTCTTACATCCACTACAAAAGCAGTGTTAGCCTTGGCACTGAGATATAAAGATCTGAATGACAGCTGAAGCCGCAACACCGAGTCCAAGACGCTGTTGAGGAAAGTGCTGACTAATGACAGGAGAGCTAGAAAAAGCGGTTTTATTTTTAATCAAAAGACACACACACCTTCTCTCTGATGCTGTCTTTCTTGCGGCTGAGGCACATCTCTGTGGTTCTCATGTGCTGCAGGGTCTCTTTGGCCAACAGGAAGCGTAGTTTCTCCATTCTGGGAGCTGCAGACGCCCAGGCTGCAGCTCCAAATCGGCATTTATCCTCCTCCATCTGCTTCAGCATTCCTGATTATACACATAAAGCTCTGTTAGGGCAACGTCACAGGGAGCTCAGGTATATTTTAATCAGAAAAAAACACGATAAACAAAAGAAAACACTCTTGTATGATCTCACATAGGTTGATGTAATCCTTTTGTTTATTTAAAAAGGTTCAGAGATTGAAAATTTCCGTTTGGTAGCAGATGTGATTGTCTTTTTGTCTAAGCAGGCTCTTCTTTCAAACCTGAAGGTATGTATGTATAATTATGAATAATGAGTTATAAGCAACATAAATGTAGCTAGGATTTCTAGACATCTGCATCATGGAGCGTGTCTATCTATTTAAATGCTTGTAGCTTCTAATGGGAGCCGTACAACACCCACATACAAGGCAGCTGCCAACATCTATATTTTTAAATCTAACTGAAGAAAGCAGGGATCTCTTCCCTTATTCCCTCATGTGTTTTCTTTCTGGCAACACTTAAAATGCTCGATAGCATAATGAGATCTTCCCACACAGTCTGGTTTATTATTCTTTTCTTTATGTTTACATTTGATGAGGTCTGAAACTCCACCACACCTTTTTAGATTCATCTGACGGTGGGGTCGTTTGAACTCTTTCCAACAACAAGCCGGTTACCATACATCATTCATTAAAATGTGTTTTTGTGCGTGTGCGTGTGTGTGTGTGTGTTGTGTATGCTGAGGAATGACAAACAAAAGTAATTAATTGATGCATCAATTCATAAATAGAGAAATGAAGACAACAACTCGTACCAGCCAAGGCCTTTGAAGTCTGAGCAAAGTAGGTGACGGTGATGTCCTGAATCGAGGTGACTGCATCTTTTGCTTTCATTTTCCACTCCTCTGCCTCCTTCTCCAGAGCTGCAATTCTCTTAGGACCCAAGTCCTCAAACTCCAAAGACTTCTGTAGAAAACCACAGTGAGATACCAGAGGACATCTTTACACATGATTTCAGGTACACATACACTTGGCTTAAAGTATAATTTTGTTACCAGAGAAGATGAAATTATATGCCCTACTTTTGAGAGACATCAAATAAAAGCCTGTTGACATTTACCAGAATCTCCATCTTGTATAGGCAAGCCAGCTCTCTCATGTCCCTGAAAGGCTGCAGCAGATACTGGAAGAAGGTAGTAGCAACAGTGACCAGGTTCTGGTAGGCCTCATCCTCGTCTTCATAGATGCGGAGCAGCGCAACCATCCCGTCTTCTATGCCATGACTCTGCAGCAGCTGCAAATATAAAGGGAAGCCCGCAGTCTTGTTTATGCTTAGTGTGACTTTTAATGTCTCAAACACACAAATCTCTAAAACTCCTGATTTAGGTTTTTCCTTGATTGCAAATTTATATAATTTTTATTTCTTTCTTCTTATTTTTGGTTGAGTAAGATCATATCTAGAAAAATAAGGCTGAACAATAATTTTTGACACAAATCATCTACAATAACAGAGAAAACGGCATATATTAGGGTTAGATGTTCTATTCTATTCAAGACAATGCATGAAATACCTTAACTGTTTTGTATTTCAAGTGTTTCATTATACTTAAGAGATTTTGCTGATGCATTTTTACACTGAATCTAATAACTGTTAAAATCAAATGTTAAGTTTTCAGCTTCTATTTCACTGTCAGGCATCTCTGAATGTGTTGTTTGTGTAATAAGCAAATGTCAAGTTACACTTCTGTGCTCCAATAAACTCAAATACACATTCAGCTTTTGCTTAGTCATAGTAGAATGAAAGTTTGCCACTGTGTGGTGCTAGTTCTGCAGGGTACCCATCAACTATGAAGTAACACACTAAACATCAAAACTGAGACAAAGAGTAAATCTCAATGTCACATGAGACATGTTTATTTTCATATTGATGAAGATAATATTTACTGACATGTATTTCTTATTTAAAAAGTTTATATCGTGTTGCTCATGTCTTTAATTTGTATTAGGGAAGAGTGGGGTAAGATGAGCCAGTTTTCATATTCATGATCACTACATCAAGGCAATCATAGTTTTGTCTCTAACTAGTGTATCTGCATATATTTCAGGATGTTGTCCATCCCTGCAAACCAACAGAATGAGTGTAAACATAACTGTCTTGATAATAAAGCATGCTAAAAAAAGTGGTCTCCTATGGTCAACTTATCCCGTGTATGGGGTAAGTTGACCATAGAAGCGGGGTAAGTTGAGCTGCATCCCTACTACCCCTCCACTGTCCACCCCAGCCCTCCCTCACCTTCTCTCTCCCTAAATAACAGTCACTTCTTCACATTCATGTGTATTTTTTTTATTATACGCTATTCAACTGGTACAATCACTCTTTTTTATTATTATTACATTTAACTGCTAAAAAGCTGTTTTGTAAAAAGTCATTTTAACATAAGAATGTCTTTAAGTGATTCAGAACATTCACAGCTGTATTTTGGAAAGAAAAAGTAAAACATTCAACAATCTGAACTGAAACTCTGATCCTCTCATCAGACTTCTTTACTCTCTCAGTTGAGTCACTGGCTCAACTTACCCCTGAACTAATATTATGACTTTATTAGTCCTCTAAGCTAAAATCGTGGACTTTTATACTAGGTTTTTGACCTCATGTTGTAGCTCATAAATACCCAATTGATGTATAAAACAAATTTAAAATGATCCTTTTGGTCTGAACCCAATTCTAACTCCATGAATTGATGCCCATCTCCTAAATATTTGGTAACATGATCAATTTCTTTTACCATTTCCAAGCAACAGGGGGTGGCTCAACTTACCCCACTCTCCCCTACTGCCACTTTTAATGCATGATGTTTACAGGATATCAGACACACCTCAATAACACACAAAGTAAAGACACCACAATGCCTCTGACCTCGTTTGAACCAGGTGTGCTTATGAAACAGCAACATAGTGGATAAACACTTCCTAAAGTAGACACCTGTGGCTGAGCTCCCACTCCCCCTTATGCTCAGGTGTCAGCCCCCCTCACCTGTCGCAGGTAACCCTTGGCCCTGTTCATCTCCTCCTGCATGGTCTTTCTCTTAAACTCCTGCAGATTCTCAAAGTACTCCTCCACATCCCGCTCATCCTGCGGGAATAACGTCTCCATGACTATTTTCCTCCCGCAGATGTCGATGGCAGCGCTGAAATATTTCTCCAGTTTCCTACACGGGGTGTCAAAGTCCCTCTCATCGTCGCCTTCAGGACCCGACCTCCGAGTCAGGAAGAGCAAATCCCAAATGTTGCTCTCCTCAAACTCGGACAAATCAGGGAAGCAGGCCGCCAGGGTGTCTGCCACGCATGTGAACTGTTGATGGACATGTTTGAGGTCGTCCACAGAGAAGAGACCAGCCCAGCTCACCTGAGGGTCTCCAACAGCAGCGACCTCAGCTTTTCGTTTCTGCCGCTGTAACGTCCGGTTGTGGCAGGTGACCGCGAATTTACACTCGATAACGTTCCACTGAACGATAAAGCCGAGCCGAAATGTCTCCGTTTCCTCAAATATGTTACTTTTCACCGCCACCCAGCCCTCCAGGCTGTCTAACCGCTCACACTCCACGTTATTCATCTTTAAAAGTGATGTTTCACTTCGGCCTCCGAGGAGCTCTTTCCTCTGTTTACAAGGTCCGCCATTACGTGACGTAGGCCGCGTTCAGGTACCTCACACACTATCGGAATAACCAAAAACATCGGATTTGAGGCGGTACATCTTCTTTGAAATACATTATCATCGCGTTTTTAAAGTCAAATAAAAGTTTTTAGAGAAGCCAAAGAAAATTACTTGCTTTTTACACATCATTCAGCCATAAAAATCAGTAAAACATCACTTCTGTAATGGCTGGCATGCAAGTTCTCAAAAATATTTCCCTCCTTTTTAAAAGTGATGAACGTTTTTTACTATAACCTTACAGTCACATTTAAATATACAAATTACCCTCCAATTTCAATAATTAATCCACAAAACGTGTAGGGGATTCCACAGTTTTCTATCATGTTCGCAGCAACACGTCTGTATAGCTGGAATTTACGAGGGAAAACGAAGCTACCACAATGATTCTGCTCATGTTTTCAACTCTGACCTTTAAATCACATGTTTTCGGGGATTTCCACGTCTCGATCAAGAAATCTATAATGCTGAACTCTAATCTTGGTCTTTTTTTTCCAGGTTTACTGTGTTAACTGGCCCCAGGCTGCTTCGCCGTTTATAAAGTCTGTTTTATTCACACAGTTAGTGACTTCCTGCCTGAATGTTCGACATGCCTGTGACATCTGAGCTGTCCAAGTCCCATCTATTATTATCACAGTTTCTGGGTGAGGTTGTGCTGCTTACACTCGCTTGCGGACACCAATGTGGGCCTGAAATGGTTGTTTAGAACAGACTGGTTCACTTAATTTTCCAGGTAAATTTTCCATTCTGCACAGACTGCATGGTCCATTTTTAAAGATCTTTTCTGCTGTTGTGTGTAGACAAGATTTTTGGTAAATCAGTCTGAATTTTTGATCTACTGATAAGTGGTTAAGTGTATTGCAGAGCTAAAGTAAATGGACCTGTATGAAATCAGAGAGGAAAGACTGGGGACTATTTCAGAAGAAGCCGAGCATCAGGAAATAAGCAGAGAGTCGACCACCATGGAGCCCTACCATGTGGTATCAGATAAAGGAGGGAGGACAGCCCGAGATGTTTCCACCTTCCAGAGGTTTTCTGTTGACACAAATGAGTCTCTACGTTTTGAGCCCTGTGAGGACATGTCTCCATCACCCACTGGGGCGGAAGATGGAGATGATGAGGATGAGGTGTTTAGGGACGGAGGAAAAGAGGTGGGGACACCAACACAGCTTTGACCTGATGTCTTCTATCCTAACATTCAAGTATTTCATCTCCATCTGAAAAAAAGGCTTTGGGTCACTTTTAAAAATGATTTGGAGGATAAATACAGAAAAAAGGAACAAGTCATTCTAAATGCAGCATTTGACAGTCGTACGAGAAAAGTTCTGTTTTATTTTATGTGAAATTTAAGAAAAATGATTGACTTTAAACATCTGATCATTTTCAGAGTGAAACAATCAGGAATCGGCTACAGGAGAAGGTTGCTGAGATGGAGAGCTTTGCAGGTCATTTGGAGGAAATCTTTCTCACCGTGGAGGTAACTGTCTCTCTCTGAAGACTTCTTATCTGGTAAAACAGATTATGTGTTGGACAAATTGCTCTTTTACATCACTGGACTTTTGAGAATACTTCTTTTAATTCATTTTCTGATGTGTCAGATTTCGGTTATGCAATAACAAAATCCATCTTCCATCCATCCATTTAACTCTCTTCCTTCTATATCTTTAACCTCATTTTTTCCTGCCCTCCATAGGTTTTTTTTTTGTGATAAATGACAGATGTCTACCACTGTGCTGTATATATGTGTGTACAGGAGAATTTTGGCCGTCAGGAGCAGCACTTGGAGCAGCACTACAATGACGTGCTGCAGACTTTGTCCCAGAGGTACGATGAGAGGGCTGCTGGACTGGAGGAGGAGAAGAAGGGTAAGCTGGAGTCCCTGTACGGTCAGCTGCTGGCTTGTGGTCGGGCCATGGATGCTTCGAAGGAGCTCATCGAGACGGCCCAGGAGATCTACCGCTGCCAGGACAAGAGGCTTTTCCTGAAGGTGCTCCAGCTTGTGTTCTCATGAGTTTTCTTTAGCCGGTCAAAATATGCAGATGATAGTTAATCATTTCAACAAGTATTACTTATGTAGAAAGAAAACATATGGGAGTTTGAACATGACTATTTACCCTGTTGTTCACTTGTTGATGTACTTTCATTGACAGACAGTTATGCCAACTATTAAAAGGTAATTTTGATGCGCAGTGACTTGTTTGCATGTTGTGACACTGCACTGACTGCAGAATGGTTTTAAAAGACTAATAATTACCCACGCATGGCTGATCAGATGTTGGTCTTATCTGCCAGTAGTCATCTTAACTAAGTGGAATTATGGTGTGAGAAGTATTAAGATCCTTTGTTTTTAATTGAAACACTCATGCATGGTAAAATACAGCCTAATACAACTTCATTATAAACCCAAAAGTAGTGAGTAAAGTGTTGATATTATCAGAAAAAGTCTAAGTGCTCATCTGTCAGTGTTTGAATATTGTGAGTGATGCTTTTGAATGAAAAACAATGCTGAATTATTCATATGTTGCATTTATCTGCCTATTTTTTTTTACCTTAATGCATATTTTTCTTCTTTCTTTTTAATGTTCAGTTGTTTTGGAATAATTTTTATAATAAACTTGATCTAAACAGCACATTTCAAAACAGAGTTACAAAGTGTTCAAACAACATAAAAAAGTTTTATCCAATAGTTTTTATCTGGCTCTACATGATTATCTTATGTTTAAAGAGCTGTACTGTCAAAATCTGAACTCATGGTCCGCTTACTAGCTTTTGACAGAACACTAAGGTGGACGATTTTCCACAACAAAGTGATTATCAGTCTCCATGACGACTGAGCAAACTACATCCAGCTAAGGCTAGCAAGTGGACCATAATTGAAACACTTTGAGTGATCAAAATGATTGTCATGATGCGAGCTCGTTCACCTCAACTGGATGAAAACTTCAGTGTTAACTTGTTTTGTTTTTTTATTTTATATTTTTGTGGCTTCGCTCTAGAATCGAGGAGTTCGCCAAAGAGGAGATTGACCTCACCTTGAACACACATCTGGAGTTTAACACACCACTGGTGGACTTGTCTGATGTTAAAACCATGATGGACTCCATCAACATTGTTCCAGGTCAGAGTTTCAGACTACACCCTGAGGTTAGCTGTATTTTTTGTGTGTATTTCAAGATAAAATGGCAGTGAGAGCAGCAAATTTACTGTCAAAAGAACCTCCTTTAGCTCCAAGATGGCTACAGCTAGGTGATTATTTCTTTTTTTTATCATACATTAATCATTGTGATGAAATTTAATAACAAATATCTCAAAAAGGTGAACTTACTGCGGCACTACATTGTACTGTGAAACTCTTCTGACCATAAATCAAAGCCAAAAACCTCAGAGATGCATTTCACATTTAGTTTGATGCTTGATAGCACTAATTGTAGTTGCCCATGTTGGGTAAATTTCTGCTGGTTTTAGACATGATTGGAGCATTTTTGTGTAGAATTCACCTTTGCTGTGGCGTCGATAAAAGAGACATAGGATATTATCATGACTTAATCTTTGTTCTCCATGACTGTGCGCTATATTGGCTCAGTATGCCAGAGCTTAAAGGTTCCCCCTGTGTCCACAGTCTTTGCCTATTTGGTCCCTTTTATACTGAGGTTGTGTCTTCTCACATCCTGCTGATTTTTGACCATCAAATGTGTCATTTGATGTGAATAACTGATGGTAAAAATGTAAAAACAGGGCTGATTCTTTAGCTGCAGGACTAACACCTACCTATGATTAAAAGTTATGGTCTAAAAACAGCCAGCCTTGTTGCTGATGGTTTTGTTTGCTTTTGTATATCATATAAAGACGTCACTGTGAATTTAAGTCTGTTTCATCAACTTGGGAAAAAATCCTCAAAGAAGCTGTAAAGAAAACTTTCCTTTGTTACTCAATTTTCAATTTTCTCAATTTTCAAGTAAAAAGAACCTTTTTCCTTTTTCTGTGGTTATTGCAACTTAGTGTCCCAATTTGGGGATACAGCTGCAAGAAGAGAATTCTTGTATAGATAAAATAGAAAATAAATACAAGCACAAATGTGTCAGCTTCCATCAAATGGCATGTCTTTTTACGCGAAACTCCTCATCTCTAATTATTACGGTTTGACATGATAACAAAACTGTATCACTGAAGTTTCTCCACCATAAAAACAGCTCCATCCGCCCCGGTCATCAACCCTCAGATGCCAAACTCTGCCACCCAGACGTCGCTGCGTGTCTGCTGGAGCCTGTTCTCAGACGACACGGTGGAATACTACGAGCTTTACTACAGACCCGTGCTGGAGGACACACCAGCAGACAGCACTTGTGCAGCACATGGTACAACACAAGCACTGACAGTGGATTTAAACTGCATGATAACACCATCTGCTGTTGAAAAACGACTGACTGAGAAGAAAAAAAGGGGATTTTGACCAGTGGAGCCACAATTAAGTATGTGCTTGTTTTTTCAGAGAGCAAGGTTAAAGTAAAAGAGACCCACTGCACTGTGACTGATCTGCTGCCTAATGCTCAGTATGAACTCTGGGTGACGGCTACGAACACCACAGGGATCAGCCCGGCCAGCGAGAAGGCCTTGTACATGACAGGTAATGAATCTCACTCTCCTGCCGCATGATAACCTCCTAGTCACTGGAGTTTTGCTCTTAACAACATTGAAGCTGTATTTTTGTGTGTTTTGCTGTAATTTAAATGATCATTGTTGGGTAATATCATCACTCTTCTCTTCCTAGTGCCATGTCCTCCAGTGATTAAGCAGAGGGAGTGTACCAGCTGCCCTGAGGCCGCCCTGATCCGCTGGGAGTCAGGGAACACCAACCCTGTGGACTCTTACACCGTGGAGCTCAGTGAGATGGGCACAGACGGCACACAGAGCACTGTGACAGAGTAAGAAGAGTGTTCATAACAGATTCATGATTCAGTTGTGCTTTTCTACATAATGTTCATTATCATCAAAAAGTTGAAACACAAAGACGAGGCCAAATTCCCTGCCAGATTTGCAGCTTCAAAGGGTGAGGAGCCTCATGATGTTTGTCCTCACAGGCCTGTCCTTTATTAAAGCTTCTGCTTCAGTGCATCCACAAACAAGCTCGCATTAATGCTGACCTCGCATTTTTTAAGTCTCTTGGTTATAGAGCTGCTGAATCAAGACTCACTCTGCCCCAGAAAATCTATTCTTAGCTTTAGCTCCTGCGGCATTGTTGGCCTCAGCAAGAACACTGTCCTCACATTAATAGTTTTTATCTGGTCACTTCGACAAAAGTTAAAGACCCACTCTGGTAAAAATCATGTTTTTCTCGTTGTCTACATGTTCATATGGCATTTTTCTGATGCTACAGCAAATATCATGAGAAAAATAAATGAGAAATTCTATTTTTGAGTATTTCTGCATTCAAATCGCTGTGAACCTCTCGCAGACCCAAACAGCACGTTCAGACACAGGGAGATTTCCTATGTCACAACTGCAAGCTCCGCCCCCAGAGCCCAGCTATGCAGGCCAGACTCTGAGAGGTAGAGATGACGACTGCAGAACAAGTGTGTACGTTAGCGGATTGCAATGCTCTTAAGAAAGCTAAATATGATATAAGCTTTCATCATGCCCCTAAATACATCAGTGTCCTAGAGCTGAATAGCTTCAATGTTACCTGCCACTTCTACTACACCAACAATGTTAGGCTGCAAGGCAACGTGAAGAGGAGTGTGCAGAGCAGCGCTGTCTCCGCCCACTGCAGAAGAAAAGCCCTTGAAAATGACACAGGTGACATGATTTTGGCTCATTTAGAGACCACTGAGTAGTTAAAAAAATAACGATAGGAGTGGGACTTTTATTTAGCTATATGATCAATATGAAGGATGACAGGAGATTTAATCACTGTGGACTTTGAGACAAGATGTGTCTTCAAGGCTCATTTGTCATCATGATGCTTTACATGTTTAAAATCTGTGAGTTAGCTCACTGTTTGATTTCACAGATCTGTAGTGGCTGTGCCCACCTGCCAGTGTCTGGTTCAGCTGCAGCCAGGACGGCGATACCTCATATCTGTGAGAGCGGTCAACATCGGCGGGCCCAGCAACAGGAGTCAAGTCATCACTGTTTCTACAACAGGTGAGACATATCTCAGATTCAAGTTTTTATTGTTCTCTTAGCCTGTGGTCGAATATTATCTCCCATCGTTTACAAAATAAAAGTATTAACTGGAGCTGATGTATTTGAAACAAAATGTACTTAAAGGGAAAAAAGTCAAAGTTCTGTGTTTTTTTTGTTGTTGTTTCTAAAATAGACAAAAATGTGTGCTTTTTATGATATGCAGAAGCAAACAGAGCAATTACCAACAAGATTAGCTATTTTTATATGATGAATTTCAGTGACTGAAACAGGTGTGAGGATGTAGGTGTCAGCCAAACAGGTGAAGTAACAGCCCAGTTTTTTTCCACAGTAAAAGATAAAACTGTCTGTCGAAAGTCAGAATGATGCAATTTTTCAGGGAACACTACTTAAGCAAGTTAAGTACAGGATTGTCCACAGGGGGCACCAATATTGTGTGAATGATCCTTACAGAGGGGATGTAGGGTCTCTGTCGTTATTTGGTGGACACCATCTCTCTCAACCTTTTTGATAAGCTCCAAACTTTTGAAAAAACAAAACCATAATAACTGAAGTTTAAAAAGGTCAAACTGTACAGTGAATAGAGAGAAACACAACATTATAAGAAGTGGCATAAATGATTAAATGTCTCTCACCTTGTTCTTTTTGATGACAAATAAAGGAATTGAAAATGAAGTTGCATCAAGTCTGTTTCTCCACACAGGTACATACTTTCATCTGGTGGAGGACACCGCCCACCCTTGTCTGTCCATCTCTGAAGACGGCTTCACCATGTTTTATGGAGACGAGGAGCTGCCTATCAGTGCTATGGCCTTAGATGATAACACTTTTGCCAGGTAATGTGTCACACTTCTATTGTGCGTCAGAGGACTTATATAAACTCTGTAAGTGTAGATGTGTTAAAAGGTGTGTGCGCCTGCATGTGTCCAGATGTGTAGCTGTCCTGGGTGATCTGGTTCCGGTAAGAGGAAAGCATTACTGGGAAGTCGAGGTGGATGACGAGACTGAATTCAGGATTGGAGTGGCATTTGAGGACACCGAGAGGAACTCATACCTCGGAGCCAACAATACGTCCTGGTGTATGAGACACATTCTCACGCCAACCAGGTATCAACACATAACCTCTGTTCAATTCAGTTTGTACTTCATTGCAGTTGTCTTTATTTGCTGCAGTTTGCCTCTGAAAGAGTTCACGCCTTATTAGGGGGGAACAAAGAGTCATGTTCACAGGACAGCAAACATTGTTAGTGCAGATTTTTCTGTCGATCTGACACAGAAAATAGCACGCTGATCCTCTGAGGGACTATAACTGCAGTTCATAGAAAATAGGCCAAGACTAATTTTAGACTCCAGAACTTTCCCTATTCTAAGCAAAAAAAAATGTGCATCTGCTCTGTGCAAAAGCCCATGGTTGAATATCTGTTACTTTTATAGCGTTGCTATGGCAACCAATCCTGGAACAAAGCAAGAGAGTTGAATCGTGATACAGAGCAAATCAGAGTTGCATATCACATAAACCCTGCATGGTATATAAATACTCCTGCTGCAGTTTAACATTCGAACCCCTCCCCTGTTTTCTGCAGCCGTCTACTCTACATTATTAGCTTTAATAGTCAATACTGAAAAAGGTGCATATTACCAACGTCTTTTCTTTTTTTTCTCTTCAGGCACAAATATGAGTTTCTGCACAATGGCTGGAGTCCTGACCTGAGGATCACAGTGAACCCAGTGAGGATAGGAGTGGCGCTGGACTATGACAGGGGTACTCTGTCTTTCTTTAATGTGGATGTGGAACAACATCTGCACACCTTTCAGTGTAACCTCAGAAGTTACGTGCACCCCTGCTTTAGCCTGGACAACCCAGGAGCTCTTACTGTCCACAATGGCATAGAAGCTCCAGAGTATGCCTTTATTTGATACCATAGATCATAGTGAGTGTTAATATGAAGCTCAACCCAGGGTTTGTAGGAGGTAAATAGCTTGTTTTAAGACCCTCACCTGGGGGTGTTGTTATCCTTGAAGAAAAACACCAGTGATCATTTTAAATGAAATATCTGCTGACCCTCTGCAGGAGTATAAAATGTATGAGAACAAGACCATGAGTAGTTTTCAGCTGTTTTATTATAATATTCCATGGGAACAGGCATACACCATTTTTCAAGATAAGAAAAGGTTTCACTAAATTTTACAATATGTATTTATCTCATCAGAACCTGCAGCAGACCAAGTGTTTCAATTAAAAAAAGGGGTTTGTTTTTGGAAAGCAAAAGGTGCTTTAAAAAATGAAATAAAAGTATTTTGAAGGGAAACAAACTTTATTATACAATCGTATTCACATCTTAAAAGGAAAAATCCACCCTTAACGGCTCCACACTGTTAAAACTGGCTTTTTGTTTGATAATGGTGTGTTTTTTTTAACTGAATTCTCAGCTGGTTATGAAGTTTTAAGTGCACCATAAGACCATATACAAAAAAAAGGAGTGCTTTCTGTAAAGGCAGCAGCTGTAAAACAGTGAAGAAAACCCCAATCCTTCCTATAACCATGAGGAGTGAAGCGCTGACTGTCATGGTACAAATAGAGGCTCAATGAGAGTGAACTAACTATCAGACTATATTTACAATTTCTCTTTCATCTAGCATGTATTTGAATATGCCCACCTTTAACTAAAACAAACTAAATCACATTCACTGTGTGTGTGTGTGAGGCATTTTATGAGATCCATGAAAAAAATACACAAAGTATGAAAAGAAAAAAACCTACAACAAGACCGAAACATAAAAAAAGATCCTCGCCAAAACCGGGGAAACAGAAACAGCTGATTAACTGAGACCATAACAGAGGTGTTAGTTCACTTCAGCCTGTTTAATACAAATACTCAGAATGTCGTTTCACTGCAGCGTTAAGATTGTCAGTCCGTCAGTGTGTGAAGAGCGGGTGATTGTGTTTGGGTTCCTAAATTGGATTTCAGTGCACAAAGTTACAGAAATGTGTGAGAGAAACCACACAGAGATCACTGACCTCACTTCCTGTCAGCTTCGAGAGGAGTGGACATTTCAGTTTATCTATTATTATTATTATTATTAATAATGAGGGGGTTAAAAACACTGGTGTAGTTCAATAACAGTGTACGATCGTGGAAGGGTGGATTTTTTCTTTTAACGGGATTGAGAACTTGTCTGATGTGCTGAGTGTAGAGACTTTGGGTTTGTAGGTATCCCGGGTAGTGAGGGTGGGACAGGGCAGGGGTTATGAGTTATCTGTCTTACTACTACGAGTCCTTTCCTCCTCTTCATCGGAGGAATCCCCTCCATAGGGCACTAACCCCGATGCGTCTGTGTCGGCTTTAGGCTTCTTCTCCTGCACCTCCTTGTGAACACCTGTGAGGGCACAATAAAAACAGAGAGACAGAGAAAAGTAGAAAGATGGAAGATAGGCAAAATGAGAGAGGGAGGGGGGGAGTAGAAAGAGTAGAAACAAAAAGGAAACCCAGTGAGGAGCCCCCATGTTAGCGGTGGTTTTGGGTTGATCCGCAGCCAGGGCGGGAGGGAAGATATCAAATGAAACGGCAGCAGAGCACACATCCAAAACAGGCAGGTCCGGGACACATGTTGAGAGAGAAAACAAGGGAAAGACAAAGAACATATACAAGAAGAGCGTGTTAGTGGGTTTCATCAGCTGAGGGGTTCACACAGGTCTCCACTCCTCCCCCATAGCTCCATGGGGGGGAGATGCCATTTTATGCAACAGACAACTCTACGGAACAAACGGCAGAGCGCTCAGGCTCCCAGTAAATTCAGGAATCAAAAAGTGCATACCCGTTGACACGACGCTGATGGGTGGACTGGCTGGATCTTCGGTCACGGCGTCCCTCGGCCTTTTGCGTGCGACAGGGGCGGGAGCCACGAAGGGAGGCGGCGGTGGAGGCATCAGAACTCTGAATGTATGGAAAAAAAAAAAAGAAATCATGTATATCTAGACCACAAAATTTTAATAAAGAATATCATATGAGAAAAGAATGTGTTCAGTTCACAGACCTTTCTATTACTTTAGTCTGTCCAACACCGGCAGCAGGAGGCGCAGACTCTTGATGAGCAGGACCCTCTGGAGAACTGCTGGCAGACTACACAAGAGTGCAAAGCATATTAAGTTTCATCCTTCAGTAAAACACTTGAAGGCCTCTATGAAGACTATCACAATACCTAAAGCTCAAATTAACGGTTGCTTTGAGAATCAACATTATTACTATGAACCTATTTGCTACATAAATAGTGTAAAGAGTAGCTTATTTAGAAATCTGGACTGATGTAAACCTCGTTCTCGGAAATTTCTATAAAACGCTTTTAACTGTGAGCCTTACAAATCTGTTTTACTGCAGCTAATTTCTGAGTGGAGTCAAGCCGTGTCAGATGAAGACAAGTAGTGGGTTCTCATTAAGCATGTCAGTTAATATCGGTATGGAGTCCTTCGTGGAATAATTGTTGTCGAACATTATCACTCAGTGACGCAGCTTCGATCCATGCCTGTGGCACCAAACAGTACTTGACTTTGTGTGAGCGTTAACTATCTTCGAACCAGTGTAATGTGATTAATTCAACTGACTACTTAAGCTGTCAACCATCAAAAATTGGACGTGAAAGCTGAAATAAAAAAAAGGACTAATTCTGGGTAAACTGGAATTGATTTTCAGAAATTTAACACTTAAATTGATCAGTGATGGAAGAGATGTTAATGTCCAGACAGTGGACTCCGAACCGATTGATGAAAACATGTATTCATGATAAAATAGTCAGAATTATTCTTCAATACAATTATCGCTCGAGTCCTCAGCTAACCTGTTCCTCTTTGGCTCCCTCCTGGAAATGACGTTTGGGACTTCCCGACTCTGGCGTTGTGATTGGAGATCCTTCGGCCTCCACTTTCTCGCTGCTGCCAGGATCCTTGAGTGGAGCAAAACCAACAGAAATGCACTGACGCTGGCAGCAGGTTTTAAGACATAGACCTCCTTAATGGCCTCCAGCCTGACTGTTTTAATAACATTTTAGTTTGGGTTTATATAAACGATTAGGTTTAAACCAATAAATATCAGCTGATTGTTGATGTGTCAGATGATTAGTAATGCCAGACCAATGCTGCCTGCTGTATAAGAATTCTGGAGGCTGATAAGATTTAACCTGTGGCATTGTAAACATTTTAGCATGATACTGTCTTAATAAGATAATAAAATATCTGTGTATTATTGCTGAACACAATCAAACATGGCAAGCGTCATCTTTCAGAGTTACCTGGACGAGGTAAGGATGTGGTTTCCTAGGACACACCGGATACTGAACCATTGCCTGAGAAGATTGAGGGTTTGTCGACATGTTAGAATGACTTGGGGGACCATTTGCATTACTCCAATAACCACCGGCTCCTGGGTACGCTGAATAGCCGCCAGCATACCCATTTGCTGGGTAGTTATACCAGGACCCCTGGGTAGAGTAATTGCTATTAGGAGGAAATCCATGTGCTGGGTATGCTGAAATGAAAGTATAGAACGTGGAGTTAATAACATGTCAAATGAGTTGATAACGGTGTTTTGAGAGCTGAGAGCCACTTAATGTTGAGCCCAAAAAGACTTCAAGGGGGGGTCAGCTGATAGTATAGATTTGGTCAATATAGATGTCACCACTCTTCAATTTCCCAATTCCATTAAGCTACGATGGGAAAACTAGATTTGAATGGAATTGTTTTGACTTTTATGAAGCACTAATGAAAATGCTGGTCAAAAAAAGGGATTGCCTTTTTTTTTTTTTTAAGAGTCTTGTTGTTCAGTTTTTAACTCAGCAGTCCTGCGCATTATAACCATGACCCTGAAGATAGCAACATCACCCAGAAAGCTTGTCCACAGAGTATAAAATAAGAAAGGAAGAAAAAAAAACTGAATCCTTGAAACTACGTTTACAGGTACAGTGTGTAGATTTCTGTGGCACTAAGCAGAAATAAAATATATTCACTTGCAAAATTTTAATTCAAAATAACCTTCGATACGTAGCACAGGACACCCTGACTAGTGTCACACACATATTTACATTTAGTGAGCAGCCCTGTGAAATGCACATGTTGGAAGACGAGGAAGAGAAGAATGAAGTGGTTGTTCTGGTGTGCAAAAGCATTTGTGATAGGATTTTGGAGGTAGAAACGAGTGCAGGCTCAGATTTGTCATGCACCATCAGAGCTTCTTGTCCTCAAAGGATTCAGTGCAATTACTGACAGGAAGAGTGAGCAAGGTTGTGTTTCAATATAAGATCTGGTCATTGCAGATGCTGCTGAATATTCCCTCTCCACACACACAGTACCTTTAAAAGGCAGGTTACAAATAAAGAAGACCACGTCAAAAGCACTTTCTAATTAGATCTTTAGTATCAGACCGTGTAAACGTGTCTCACCTTGTGAATATGATGCAGAATTTGAAGATATTCTATTTTGTTTCAGGAGCATAAATACGGACTAACCAGAATCTCAACTACTGTTACAAGCTGAGATACAAGACGTGCATTTAGAGTCCACTCTGTGTCTTGCAGACAAACCCATGAGCCAGCAGCTTGTAAGGCCAGGGTTTATCCGAGTTTTTGTGGCTGTATGTAGACAGGAATTTATGTGGACCGTGTATTTGACTTCTAAGAGGGTCACTGGCTGCTTGTTGGTGTTATTTATCAAAAACTAAGTCAGAGCACCCATGGCGGTTTCTCTCAAGTGGGTTACAGGTTGATAAAGAATACTTACATTGGGTTGATCCTGTGGCTGTGTACATGGACACCATGCGGGCATGTTCAGCTCTCACCTGCAGAATGAGAGAAGAAACACAATGTGAGACGCTTGATGCCTACCTACAAGTCCATGCCATCTTTAACTGCATTTCTTCAACTGTACATTTCAGTTGCATTGTCGGTAGGTGCAGGGCACTCTAAACCTATTCCTGGAGATCAGGTGGTTCGCGCTACCACTTTCACTTTAGGAGGCGGGTATCAGTGAAAAACTATATGCCTTGATAGTCTCACCTTCTTAAACCTCCCTTCATATTCATTTCATTCATATTCCAACACTTTATTTATACTAAGACTTCATGGACTTACAGTTTCCAGCAGACTCTCTGTGAGTTTCTTCGCTGCTTCTAATCCTGATGCATTGGGGTGGCTGTAACACAAAGGGCAGTTTGTTAAATATGATGAAATTAAGACGGAGAGTTGACTAAGGACTGAAAAAAGAAAAAGACTTAAACCAAAACTGAGATCAGAATAAATTCATTCTGAAAACTGTATTCTTTATTCAAAGCATGTTCAGTTATGTTCTATTAGGACTGAGAAAAATCCTTGCCAAATCCTTGCAGAGGAGACAGTTGGAGGGAGACACACAGACATTTTTTGGCTGTGCGTAGCTATTATTTCACTTTCTGAACTCTCAACTTTAACAGCTGACTAAAAAGGCTGCCAAAGAAAGATACACACTCGAAATCCTATGAGAGTCTGCTGAAAGGTGAACATTTTTAACATACCTGATGTAGACATAAAGAGGCTCAAAGGACTCCCGCTTTGACGCTTGTTCAATATATCCAGAACCTTTTCCCCTGAGAAAGACCCGAGCCCCCGTCTCTGTCTGGATGTGACTCAGGTACGTCCCCCCAGGACCCTCGACTTTTTCGTTCACATTGAATGAGGGCAATGCCTGGTCTAGTCCCACAAAAATCTTGGTGTGCACAAAACTCTGAGGGTAAAGAAAAAAGATAATTCGCCATGTTACCTTGAACATTTAGAAGATTTTCGCACACACATGTAGAGTCAGAGCGGCTTTGTAAGCAGATGCAGCAATCCAAGGCTTTTGCCTGTAGACAAGGATGTTCTCTCTGCTACTTCATTTGGGAGGTGGGTATCAGTGAAGGCAACATGGTCTTCATTTGCCTCACTTTCTTAACCTCCATGAGTTAAATCCTCATCCTGACTCAACAAGAAACTACCAAAGGTCAATGTAACAGATATCTGAGCTGCTTTTCTAATTTCTTTTCTTTCTTTTCTATTTGCATCATCTTTGAATAAAACTCTCAGTTTCAGTTTCATTGCAGTCAAATTTAACTGAGATGTCATATCAGCCTACCCCTGAATGTGGAGCTGCGGGCCGATGCCCCTGGCCTGGCACTGTGTTGCTGTTGGGCATCCCGGGCACTGATGGGGGGATGACAGGGCGAGGAGGCTGAGGGTAGAGTGTGAGAGGAGGCATAATGGGCACCTGTTGTCCTCCTGATGCTGCAGAGGCCCTCAGCACATCCTCAGAGATGATCTCTTTTATTCTTAGCACAGCTTCTGATGATGGAAAAAAGTCAGACAAAGTTGGTGCATTAAAAAATGCTGAAAAGATCAGAAGGTTGGATTAAACCAAGAAAGAAATTAAAAATTAAATAGATTAAAATGCACCACTTACTGTTAACCTGATCTTGGGTTTTGCCCTGGACATGCAGGTACAAAGGTCTTTGTCTAGAAACAAAGAAAATCAAGAGTTACGGACCCTTCAGAACTTTTGTACTCTTGTAGGAAAAAAAACAAACAGATTTTTTCTTTGCCAGAGCCAAAATCTCTCATCAAGTCAAAATGAAAGAGCTTACCCTCCTCCTTTTCCCCTGTCAGCTTCAGATATATAATGACCTTTTGTTGAGACAACTGCGCCACTAAACTGCCTGATCTGAAAAGGGTCAAAGGAAATTGGATTAAGACATTAGAGGGATACTTAGAAAATGTTTATTTAAAGCTGTTAACGGCTTTCCTACATTTGATCACTTCCTACATACCAAAAACAATGCTGCCACTTACCTCTTCCTGTGTTTTTCCTTTTGTCAAAAGGTCCCTGCAATTGAGTGGTACATCGTTTATATCAACCTCTGTGACCACCATCTCCTCTGTTACAGCTGGTGCAGGCACACTTGAAGGAGTCTAAAAGAAACAAAAAAGGAACCTGTAAGCCCAGAATAACTAACAGACACTTTGGACTGATGTTTTACAGTTTGTAAATAACGCGTACCTTTGCAAGTAAGGGTGGAGGCGTCAATAGTTTTCCTTTTGCCATTAACATGGCGTTTATTTTAGCAGCCATGGCTGCAGCCATTTCAACTCCTCCAGGAGGCGCGGGCTTTTCACCTGGAGGAGGAACACTGCTGTTTGAAGCAACCCCAGGTAAGGAGACAGGGTGGGCTGCATTTTCACTGCTCTGCTGCTGCTGCCTCATATCTACATTCTGTTTAGGTTGCGCTGGCTGATCCCATCGGCTTGATAGGCACCTAAAATAAAAACGAAAAATAATTAGTGCTTGAATTTAATCAACCAGGGTTAGCAAGATAATGCAAAGGTCAAAGTTACTTGGAAGAGTGAGGGGCTTGGTTGGTGCTCCTGTGAATAGAGCAATATCTCTCATCTCTCTGCTGACCATGTCATGTGCATGCATAAGCAAAGTTTACTTAAAAAAAAAAAAAAAAGTCTTTTTTATTAGTCTGATTCTTTGAGGTGGAACAACTCTGAGAGTATGTGCATTTTTGTTTGTGGTGTTAAACTCTGGAACAGCCTGGATATCACTTAAAAGATTCATGTAAGTAAACTACCAAAAATTTTTGTTTTATACTAAATATACTTGATTGCATAGAATTAACATTAATTCTGAATATTATACCACTGGTTATTACTATAATATGAAAATAGTGATAATGAGTAACATATGTAGTGTTGAGCAGATATCTTTGTGTATAATAAGTAGGTTTTTATACAGATCTTTGTCATTTATACTAATTTGCAAAGAAGGGGCAGGACTAGATAAGCTCTTTGCTTCATTCTGTTCCCTCTCAAACTGTTTATTTTGACATACATTTGTTGTGTAAATTTGTCTTTGACATGTACAGTTGTTTGGTGTACATATGTATTATTTTGTTCTGTGTTTTTGTTGTTTTTAAAATTTGAGATAACTAAAGAAGAAAGAAATAAAGAAATGTTTACAAAAGCTCCTTCTGCAGGCGTAAAATAAAACTCCAGAAAGAAAAAAGTAATCTACTTCATGATGGCTTTGTTTGCCTAAGATCATAACCTAAACTTGTGTAAAGGTAACTAAAAGAGACATGAATGGGTTTGACTGTGGGGCTGTGAATGAAGAAGACTATCCCATCAGGTCTTGGCCCTTATAATCTGAGGTAGGTTAAGTGAATAAGGGGCTGAACACGGAGGATTAGCGCCAAACACCCTCTACTATCCTTGAGTGGTTTTGTTGGAACAGTTTCACACTCAAAGATCACTAATTTAAGCTAAACTAAAAGGACTTATCCCTGACCGTATCAAATACCAGCAGAGATCACTGTTTAATAAAGCGGTAACATGAATCATGTGTAAGTATAAAACAGTCGCATAACTCGATAAAACTGTCATTTAGGAAAACTTCTATACTACTTAGATGAAATTAAAACATATAAACATTTTATTACTCGTCCAAGTTGAGTTTAGTTTTCGTAGCTGTTTGCAATCGGCTACGCTAACAACAGCTACATTTAGCTGTTAGCTCACTGTAGTTTACGGAAAGCATGAAGCTCTTTCACCACATATTTCAATTATTTTACGATATGACCACTTTGAAAAATAAATTTTTCAAACGTATTGTAACTTAAATACAAGTATGCAAAGTTAAGTTGACTCCTAATGTACAAATAATGCCCAACAAGCTAAACATATGTTAGCAGGCCACGATCGTGTATGCTAGCGTGTGCTAAAGCTAACCTCTGTGGTTGTTTTACTCTCATCTCAGTCATATTAAACTAAAATTAATACCTTAAAAATTAAAAAATTATAATCTTACGGTGTTTGCCCGGTCATTCCTGAAGACATAGCACCAGTCCGCTAAATCTGCAGTAAATAAAAACAACTTCTAATGTATTAAACACAGGAGGACGGCAGCCATCGGTCTGCTGTCTGTCTGAGGCGGTTTCTCCTGACGGCCTGTCGTAAAGTCTGATCCTCAAGAGTCCGGCTGAGGTTATGTAACCCTGTCTGGGTGGACCAGTCTCTTACTGGGACACAATCCATTAATGTGTACACACAACCTGGGCTGTGTAAACTTCGTCTGAGTAGAACATACAGGTAATTTCAGCAGCAGTTAGATAATTTTATGAATATTACAAAATCATGGTTCTGATGTATGGCTGTAAATTGTGTGTAAAATGGCTTTAATAGGGTAGTAGGGATACAACTCACCCCATACACTAGAGATGCACCGATCCATTTTTTTCCGATCAAATCCGATACCGATACCTGGGCTGAGCGTATTGGCCGATATCCAATACCGATCCAGTACTACTGTTGAACAAATGAACTGTATACCTAGCCCTGTGAGTAAAGGCATCAGGGTTGAAAAAAGCCTTGTTAAAAATAAAAGGTAACAAATTAACACAGATATGAATTTACTTAATATTACATATTAACAAACAACAAATTGCACATTAGCACACAGCAAAAATAAAAAAGGAAGACTTCCATGTATTGAAAGAAAAATTAATTAAAAAAAGAGACTGGATCAGAACACTGGATCGGCATCATTCAACCAATATCCTATCCAGTTGATTTGTCAATATCGTGCATCCCTACCATACACAGGGTAAGTTGACCATAGGAGACCACATTTCTTTGGCATGCTATATTATCAAGACAGTTATGTTTACACTCATTCTGTTGGTTTGCAGGGATGCACAACATCTTGAAATATCTGCAGATACACTAGTAAGAGACAAAACTATGATTGTCTTGATGTAGTGATCCGAAATATAAAAAATGGCTCATCTTACCCCACTCTCCCCTAATAGTTATTTACGTTTTGTGTGATGTGGATGGATTGTCCTCATTGTTTGCTGTTGACTTGGTGACAAAAGAGTTTTCCCTCTGGAGATAAATTTCACTTTCATATCTAAATCTGCACAGTCAAAATGACTAAAATTACAAACACAAAATCAATTATATCTAGAAAAAATCTGTGTAACTGAACTGTGCAAGAATGCAACTGCGATTAAAGTAAATAATACAAACTGTATGGAGACAAAGCAGTTCAGATTAAACAAGTTAAGTGACAACTTTCTAAGCATGCTAGGCGTTCTTGATAATGATATCATAAAAAATGCACCATCATAAATGTGTCTAGCTTGTCCACACACAGAAACCACACTGCTGGTCAGTGCAGAAATAAAAAAAATGGTTTGACTGTCTTCTTTATGGTAGTTTTTTTTTTTTTTTTTTGCTTTAGACACCCATCCCTGCCAACTTACTGATTAAAATCATTGGAAAAGAGAGACCAGTTTGGTGAAAACAAACTCTGGTACATAGTTATGTTATATATCACTTTTTTATGTCACTCTTAAGAAAACTGGTTTAAAATTCACCACTGGGTGCAAGAATAGCATTAACAAAAAGTTAAGGCCTTTAACCAAAAGTTCATTCTGCATTCAAGATCTGCTGAGGTCCCACTGAAAGGTTAGTTTTAACCTTTTTTTTAAAAGTGGGGTATTCATCCACAGCAACATGCCAGTCAGCATGGCCCCTGTAGGTGTTTTGTCAAGTCTGTTTTTAACAGGGTCTGCAGCAAACATATCAGGGATTGTTTTCTTCTTGGTTGGCTTGAAAACATTTTGTTTTTTAGACCAAGGCTGCCCAGCCAGGTTCCTCAAATCTTTACCCCATACCACCCAACATCCTATGTAAGGTAATTATTGAGGGGTGCCTCATTCTGCCCCAAAATCTGAGTCAGAATTGGCCTGACTTATGTCAGACTTTGTTTCCTACTTATTTAAAGTTTATACGAGTTCACCAAAGCCAAGCATTTAACTGCCATTTCAATAAAAACTCCAGTCTACTTTGCTCCCCTGTTCCAGCTAATGAGAAGAACTCTGGTGATGTAACACTGCAACTTGAAAAAGTCCAATAAAGAGCAGAGAGGCCGTCCTTATATGAACCATGGAAGTATTCAATGTTTCTTCAAAAGCTTTTAACAGCCTGTCTATATTCAGATGACAAAAATACTCCAGCGGCAGTGTGGATTATTGACACTTTGCCAGAAATGAAGGAGGAAGTCGAAGGACCTACCCTGTAGCATCAGGACACCTTGGATGAAAAAAGTTGCAGCTGAAGAAAAGGTCAGCAAAGTGATAAAGACTGGGAAGACAACAGTAAATATTCTTTTTCCAGCAAACAACCAATCAACACTCTTTCTCAAGGCCATGATCACACACATCATATTATTACAAACTCCATATTATTTCTCTGCATGACACAACTTCCTCTAATCCATGCTTATAACATGTGAAAGTCTACTGGTGCAACATTTACACGTCCTGCTATATTTCCAAAATGATATTAAATCTGTGAAAACTGTTGCTCGAGCTTATTTCTACTCCAAAATTTAACAGGTTCCTCTATTGTGTACTCTGCAACCTCTAGTTGGGTTTATGAATATCAGGCTAGTGTATCTTTTAATCATAATGGTGACAAAATATCAAATGAATAATGTGAAATACTCTATGAGGGAGACAATAGCTGGACAAACTTAATGCAAATATTCAGTTCATTCATGAGGCATTTTGGCTGTTTATGAAAAGTGACACATGGAAAAAAATACAGGAGAAAGACAGCAAAATAAGAAGGCAGACACTGAATCATTGCAGAAAACAAACTGCAAACATATTATTGACATTATTTTATTTTTCATTGAATAGTTTCTAATTTTCTTCCGTGCCTTCAGACCAAGATGTGAATCAGAAGGAACAAACCAATCCCCTGATTGAGTGTACAATTCTGTCATAAGAGAGAAACAAAGACAAACCTGGTCAATACATCTTATTAACCATCATTTGCTTAGCTGTTATGGCATTTATATACTGTTTAAAGAGGAAATATTCTCAATAAGCAACAATCTTTAACATATATTAGTATCCTAATCTGAAACCAGCCTCGAACAGAAAGCTGTTCCCTGGGTCTGTGCATAAGGATGTTGGACAAGTGGCCAAAACAGAATGATGTTTGATCAAAAAATCAATGCAAGCCGGCCTCTAAGAGACTGCTTAAAGACAGTGATAGACAACTCTGCGATCCACATCCTTCTTAACCATTTAGTTCTCTGTATACATGCTCTGCAGGACCGTCCAATTCACAGGTATTCAGATCGCTAGAATGGTTGATCTCATTTGCTGCAAATCCAGTGTAAAATTCATTGTCTATAAAAATATTGAGATTTTACTTGAACATAACCTTCTGACTATGTCATAATAAAAACTCCAGATGTCCGTTGCAGTTGCACAGTGGGATGTACTGTATAAATATTGTATAAAATAAGGCAGTCTTTTCAGTAGGATAAACCAGATACAAAAATTTCTGGGAGAAAAAATTTTCAAGTCCAAAATGTTTTTTTTTCACATATTTCTGCTGTTGTCAAATGTCAAGCGGTTTACAGCATTAAACCAAGAGTAAGGGATCGTTGCAACAATGAAAACACCCACGCACCCACACCTACAGCCCCCCAACCCATACACACACGCACACACAAACACACACACCCACGCAGTCACACATGCACACACACTCTCCTGATGATCAACGATAACAGCTTATTCTACAATGCAACATCCCATCCCTGGACAAATCACTGAGACGTAGACATTTCTAATATTGTTTACAGTGCAATACAAAAGTGTTCATTCAAACTGGTACTGTATTTCTGATAAGAAAATAAAAATGTTTAATATGGTAATGCTCAATATGAATAATATTTGTGAACTTTTGAGAGTGATAGTATTATTTCTCTGCATCAGCTTTGGCTTTTCGCTCTCCTTTTGAAACTCATTTTTTGTTCTTATTTATCAGCTAATTCAATTTTGAATTTTTAGAAAATGTGGAACATCTACGAAAAGTTAACATACCAAATCATCTGTAGTGTTGAGGTTTTCGTCTCTCAGCGGTGTCCTTAGTTTAGGATCCGCTCCCTGACCACAAAACAAAAGCATCCTCTCCGACATGTTTACTATGACGGCTAAATGTCAACATGGATGTGTTTCAGAGGGACACATGGATATATTGCCAAGAAAAAAACAACAACAGTGCAGTGTTCTCTCATTTTTGAGGTTTTTGTCTATCGGCAGCGGCCTTCAATCAAGGTCCACTATCTGACCATGAGACAAAACATCCCCTCGCACTTGTCTGTAGTGTCAAACTGGATGTGTTTCTGAAGGACACATGAGTATATTGCGAAACCAAAAAAAAAGAAAGCAGTGGAGTGTTCTTTCATGTTGTAACCTCCGGGGGCAGAGGGAGCAGGCCTGTCATGCTGCGAGCACAGGCATGCAGGTCAAAGGTGACTGGACACCCTCAGATCCAGACCACACTTCATCCTGTCCTTCAGTCTTGCTCGCTCCTTCATGAACATCAGTTTTGTACTCAAACAGCAGCTTCACAGGCAGACAGGAGAGCCCACGTGGTTATCTTATGGACGGATGCTTTGCAAGGAGACCTGTGCGAACCCTTTTTTTCAGTCATGTCACTTTGTCCAGCTACACTGCGGTTGCCTGAGAGGCACGTGAAGTTCATCAAGATGCTGTGTGTTCATCACAGTTCTCATCTGACAAGGCTTTGAAGCCGGCAGCGTCAAAGCTGCGACCGCCTGTCAGGAGGTCCTTCTGTGGTTTCTGTATGGACGGACATGTGGACGCTCAGCGTGCTACAGAAGCAGGAGAGTGAAGGCGAGGAGGCCCTTCAGCTTGCAGGGAAAAGAGACCCCGGCACAAGAGAGGAGGGCTGCCCCCGGACTGCAGAGTCACCAGGGCCATCAGATGGTCTAGCAGCCTACTCTGGAGGCGGTCGTAGGCTGTGCAGCTTCCTCTCATCCAGGCCTTTCCAGTACTTGAAGTTGTTGTCCAAGTGCTGCATAAGATTAGGGAGGTCTGCGAAAGCTGGTGAGACAATGGATACATTTTACAACTTTAGTCTTTTCTTAACATCCCTGTAATATGATTTTTATAGCAACACAGACACATTTTTGAAGAATGAGAGGAAATGACCAAACTATTTTTTTTCTATGACTTATTGTTACACCTCAGCTCAGGATACGGGCTACAGCAGGCTGCCATTTACCACCACCTGTCCAACACCCATATTCTCTGTTTTTTTTTCAAATGCTCAAATCTGAACCTCTTATTGTATTTCACTCATTTTTATGGTGATTTCAACCCCTCCACACCTCATGAGTGTAACTGAGTGTGAATAAAAATATATATTTCATTCTTACATTCACAAGAACAGGCCGCAGAGTTGATGATTTCCTGCTTATCTGTCATTTCATTAAAAAAACTGCTGCTTATTTTAACTTGGAAAAAGATACAAGTGGACCTGAAGATTAATAAGCTGTATCTTTGGATTCTTTTTAGGTACTTTTGAGGCACAAATATTGACCAGTTTTAGGTTTTTGTTACTCTTTGTCTTTTAATAAATCATAATTATATACTTGATTTTATGTATGCACGGTTGCTCTGAGTCTGTCGGAATCTATGTGAACCGTCTCTTTCCCAGGATGCTTGAAAAATCATTTTTTAGACTTTTAGTCTGGGTGAAATAAACTGTGCTTGATTTTAATTGTTTTCTGAGCGTTTTCTTCCTTTAGACTGGTCAGTTAACCGGAATTTAAATTTCTGTATAGACAGCTTGAAAATAAAGGAAGATCCCTTAAACTGACAAAACTGTAACACTCAGCACTGGCTTCTAATCAACACTGCTGCAAACTCAGTTTAAGTATGTTAAAGGACTTTTTGCAAAGTGTAATGTTTTACTTGTCAGAAGTTAATGGCTTGATTATATTATTCAAAGTCCTTGCAGTGTTTTGGTTGATAAGGAATGTCACAGTTTTTACTTTCAACATGACAGAAAACCCCCAGAAAGTTGGCAGTTCATCTGCAAATACAACAAACAAGAATATGCAGAGGTATCATGTAAATAAAGATGTCCATATTGTGCAGATTTTTAGTGTTGTATGTGTATGAAGTGTTTGTCTTACCATCCCATGCATCAAACATATCCGTAATGAAGTAGTCTATGAAGGAAATCTGGGACTTTGGGATGCTACACGTGTTTCTGTCAAACACAGGCATGACCACTGGTAGGCCTTGTCTCTTCTCCTCATCAGTCTGCACCAAAGACAGCGACAATAGTGATCATCACAAACAATAACTATATAAATCAGATTAAAAACAGTCCAGCTGCTGCCTGCCGGATCCATCAGCATCACAAATATGTTATTTTTTCAATGACCTGTGCAAAATACTCCTCTGAGATGCGTCCTGCCCATTCTATGCAGAGCTCCAGAGGCCTGCATGGATTGGAGATGTCTGCACACTTAATCAGCATCCTCTTGACAAGGATGCGGTTCTCGGGAGATGTCAGAATGCCTTTGACAGATTCCTCATCATTGTTTCCCTTTAAAGACAAAAAAAGGGGGCAGAGCATTAGCATAAAGACGGCTTAATAGAGAGCTCAGTAAACCACAGCACACAGCAGATGGGCCGCTGTGAAAATAACTCGGCGTACACAAACCAGAGCGGCAAGAAAAAACACAGCACTCTGGCAGCTCATACGGATTTTTTCTTAATGGAGGATGAGAGTGTGAGTTGAGAGTGTGTTCATTTTGAACTCTAGCAACACTTACATGTGAAAAAAAGACAATGCAGTCCACAGAGTCACATGGTTTGAGGCCCACTGTATTTTTCCTCTCATTTTTGTCTCAGTAGAGGCAAAGAAGCTCTTTTTTAGCAGAGATGAGATAAGAGAGGCCTCTGTTTGTTTAGGACCACCTCGTATATAGGTTAAATGAATCAAAGTGCATGTTAAACAAAGGCCAAAAATCAGTTTTCATCCATGTCAGCTTTATAAGATTAACTCTTAACTCTTGAAATGCTTGATCTGTGTGTAGTGATAAGCCCTTAAAGTATATATATGTATTCAGTGCTAAAACCCTTTACAATCATTTATTTACATCATTCCTGCCTTTAAAAGGGACGACAACTTTTAAAAGTCTGTGTCGAGCATTCCACACACAGACGAGAAAGATGGTACCGAGTTGTAAAATTCTCCCCCACAAAGCTATCTGTGCGCGGGCAACAACAGGCCGCAAGTCCCCTGAACCAGGATCATAATCTCTCAGACTCCCACACTATTGTTGTTTGTGAACTGTTGGTCCGATTCTGCGATAGCCAGTGACAGAATGAGATTACAATGTTTATCAAGTGTCTGAATGCTCTTGTGTGTCCTTCCTGCTCTGACGCACGACTCTGATCTATTTAGAAAAAAAAGGAGGCTAAAATTAGACCTAGTCTTTCCACCCAGATAGGAAATATCAAAAACGTTTGAAAGCTTTATTTTTTAATCTCACCCCGTTCTCCTCAAGAGCAGCCAGCGGCTTGTTGATGCTGTTGACGAATTTGTTGACGTGTTCAAAGTGTTTGGTCATCTCCGTTGCGAGCACCATGTCGATGATTGCCTGTCGTAGTGTTCGATACTCATTCCTAGAAAGACAAGAGGCGGAGGTGGCAGGAATCAGGTGAGGAAAGGAGAGTGAGATAGAGAGGGCAGAAAAGAAGGAAACAGAAGGATGACAGGGTTTAAAATAGCATAAAAAATCCGTGTGAACAGTTTTTCCCTTCAGACTGTAGTGACAGTGGAGATGAATGGATGCTTTGTTCACCGCCTCCCTCAGAGGGGTCCAGCACATGTGAGCTATTCTGCTCCAGGACTCAAATCACATTACCGCACCGCCGCTGTCAACACACACAGTATTGCTTTTACTGGAACACACGTCGGCCTTTCTTATCTCCCTTGATGCTTCAGGTGATGCTTCAAGAAGGGTTTTTCATATGACTTTAAGTTTATAAAGAATGAATTTCCTCAGTTTGATTTTGATATAAACAACTTTCTTGCTGTTTGAGAAAATTAACTAAAAAAAAAGTACGCACAAAGTTAAATTGAAGATTTGGTGGCTGGTGCAATTACTCTAATCGGACTTTAGCACAAAACATCAGCAAACTCACTTCTTAGAAACAAATTAAAGGGAGAGTCTGTCTAACGTTTGGTTTGACTCAAAGTTTCAAAGATAATGAGTGAATTGAAATTTTTGGCTGAGCAGTTTCTTTAATTGATTCTAAATGAGGACTTTGTTGACTTCTGTGCATGTTTAGAACTTTTGCAGATATAATGAGAGTAAATTTAGTAGATATGAACATTCGAAAACATCCTGAGGTCTACATGAAAGTATTTCAGGTCTATTTGACTTTTTCTTTTCTGACAACAGCTCAGAATAACAACAGTGCAGGATATCTTTATCTGTTTGATGCTGCTGTGATTTTCATTTGATAAATAAGCAGCTAAAGCTATTAGCATAAAAACTGTTTCCAGGGGGGGATGAAATTTTGCTAGTGTAACGACTCTCCCACCTTTCGATATTTTTAAAGATGTTGCATTTATCATCTCTCGTGGTGATCTGGAAGGCCAGTGCAGCATGGTGGCTCTCTAACACAGCTGTGTCGTTGTAGAGGATGGCCAGCTCGCTGCCTGCGTTGCACAGGAAGCTGTTGGTGCGTCCAGGGTGGTCCACGTCGTGTACTGTAGCAGCTATCAGGGCGGCGACCTCATCGATGGGATCCAAACTTTGCTGTTTGGGGGGGAAACAACATGAAACAGTGGAGATTTGTAAACGGACAGATTGTTGTGCATTAGAGGTAAAGTAACATGTGAGTCTTACGAATATCAGGAGCACATTTTTGATGTTTCAATTCTCTGTTCTCTGACCACACTTGTTATGTCCTACTCTTAACGCAACTGTGTGGTGCATGCAGGCAGGACTGATGGCTAAACCGAGTAGAAGTTTTGCTGACAGTCTTCACCAGGATCAGCAGGATAATCACATTTATTTGTACCAAATAGTTTTCTATTATACACACAACTGACTGATTGCAATATAAGTTTATTCTATTACTGCTACCCAATAAAAGCAACCGTGTGAACAAGACAGATACACAATATTCTGAATCAAGTAAAAAGGTGTTCATCATTTTCATTAATTATAGAATATTCTTAATTTATTTGAAGGAAAATTGTTTTAGATTATGACTTTTATATTAACAGCAATAATTAACAATACAATTTGGTTCAAAATAGGGTGACCATATTCTGACTTTCCAAAAAGAGGACACAGCTGCGCGGGGGCGGAATCACGGAGTTGCACAAAGTTAATTTTGGAGTGTCTTTTATGTGCTTCTAACTCAGTAAGTCCATGTCACGCAAAATCAAAACTTGCACACAAAATTGCAGACATTTGAAGGATTTTATAAACTTCCCTGGACAGCCCGGGCAGCCCCCAAAAAAGACGACATGTCCGGGTAAAAGAGGACGTATGGTCACCCTAGTTCAGAATGCAAAAGCTGCTCTCAACTCCTTGTCAATTTAAAGCTTCAAGTTCCTGATGCCATTCGTTGTTTTCTGGGTAGTTTTTCATCAACACTCAAAGGACTCTGGAAACTTTAAAAAGTTAAAGCACAGAAAAAAGAAAAAGTACCAGTCCACAGATCATCAAATTAAGTGCTCTTTCCTAAATTAATCTGCACCATAACAGAGCTGCTAACCTGTAGAGTTCCAGGGATTCATTAACCTTGGGTGATGTAACTTCACAGTTCAGTGGCTAAGCCAATGAAAGATCACTGGACTGAGATCAGAAATAGACAGTTTTATAATCAGATTAACCAGCGCACGGTCTCAACCAATGAGCCACTGACACACTTGGGTGAAACCATGACTGACTCTTGGATAACAGAGGCTCAGACAAGACATCTGACCCTCAACCTGAGTGCAGAGCTGCTCTGAATGGGGGAAAACTCCACATCTACCAGTGTTTGGGGCCACAAGCAAAGAAAAAGAAAAACATCTTTGCTTGACTTTTCTCCCACATGTGTGAGGAGTGTTCGAACGAGAAATCTTACTCTTAGAGACAGTTGAATCATTTTCTGTCCATCAACTGACTGACAAAATGAATTCCCCAGCCCATGGACCGTTACGTTTCCTGAGAACAAAACTCGTGTTGTACTTTTACAGGCTTGATCGAAATAATGCAGATTATTTCATTAGTTTACTTACCTTGACCCTCTCTTTGCAGAGGAAATACGCTGTTGCATGCAGGACATCAGCTGCGTGGGAAGAGTTGTGGTAGGAGTTACTGGAGTGGTAGTTAGCTTCAATCACTTGTAGCCAGGAGCGCAGGGTGGCCTCAGGGCAGTTTAGGAACTCACAGACCCCGAAACGGGAGAAGATCTTCAAACCCAGGTAGGTCAGAGGCCTGTGGAGGATTCAGCGCAGAAGTTGAACATGAACTCTTTTTATAAGTTCTCATTTAAGACTCAAAATATAGAGATCCTAAACTGTGTCTCCTCACCGCTTCAAGGTTGCAGCTTCCAAGTTAACAATGTCAAAATCCCAGGAGTCCTCGTTCTCCATGGTCTGAGCGATACGAGGGGGGATGTCATTCAGCGACAGAGGAGTTGTCAGGTGACTGGGGATATGGTGAGGTTCTGTGGGCGGGAGAAGAGACAAGATGGGAAGCATGAGATAAGAAATAGGATGAATAACGTGACGGAAATCATTATGGCTGGAAAAAAATAAAACAAAAATATACTTTTAGCATCTCTTCGTAGATCTGATATAACTTACGTTTTGTAGAGAAGATGTATTCATTTCCTGACAGTCTTCGTAAGCCATCCTGTGAACAGAAAACAAAAAGTCAGGGACTAACAAAACTTCTATGCAGGACCAAATTTCAATCAAAAAGCTAAATAATTAAACATTTCTGTGTATTTAAATCCTTAAAGCACTTAGTCAATAGATGAATTGAGTCACATTAAAATTAAATCATAGTTTGAATGTTTTAAAATAACTTTGAAGTCAATGATCTTTACAGGTTTCAAAGCCTGAAAAATAAAAATCAGACTACAACTACAATCGTATATCAAAATCATGTTTCTCCTGATTTTCCATAGAAACACAATGATGGGAGTTCTTCCATCTGCGCTATGACACAACAGTTTCAACGCTGTGTTATGTTGACACCTCGTATTGTTTCCCCAGCAGCACACAGAGGGAGGGGAGGGAGGAGGCAGCAGCAGCCGAGCTGAGCTTATTAATGAAACCAATATGCAGCTTTGAGAAGGATTTCCATATTTATGAAGTGTGATAGTTGTGTCACATATGACAACATGTTAATTTATGTACATATGTCAGATAATCTACAGTTAATTATTTCATTATGTCATCTGCCTTCCTCCTGTCAGTGCTGCATGCTGGGATAATAAATTAGGGCCTAACAGCAGGGATACACACCATCACCTGAATAATCACACACAGCTCTCAGTGGTTAGAGGTACATTGATCTGGTCCCTACTGGACTGTGATTTGTACCAGATGTAAGACTGTGTAAATCAGAGATCAAACACTTTTTAGGGAGTTGATCAATTCAACTCTCCACATTGTTCATTGTGAATTTCCACCACAGAAACTGAAAAATCTAATAAGTTCAAGACTTGCAACCAGGGGCGGATCCAGACTTTCTTTTTTTAACTTGGGTGGCTCAGAGCGCTGACTAACAACTCGTGGTATGTGAACCAAAACACAAATGAGCGTCATTCATTAACCCTTTCTATCTCCGCTGATCACTGAATGGGGCAATCAGATATCAAGAAAAAAAATTCCTTACTTTCCCATAAGGATGCTCTTTCTTTTTGCTAATAAGGTGATGTTGGTGTGCCAGCAGGTCACAGAAAGCTTGTGAATGCAGTCAAAGTTATTCCCTTCAGACACTAACATGCAAGCGTATAAACATTCGCATGTAGCAGGGAGCTCATATTCATAGACAGCATGACTCTGTCTCTGGTTATGTGATCAGAAAACAATCATAAAAGTAGTTTTGCGCCCATTTTACTTCCTTAAAATTTAAAGAAACTTTAAATAAATCCCTTAAAGGATGTGATGAGGAGGTGCGTGAGCTTAGTGTAACCTGAAAGCGAATTTTTCAGTGTAAAAAGATCGTGGACTCATGCTACTGTATATCATGAAAATGTAGGAAAGTAAAAAAGGAAAGGTTGTGAACATTAAAACCTCAACTTTTCAGCTCTTCATACAACAGCCTCAAATTAAGCAGTCATTTTGGACGATACGTATATTTTGGGTGTCTGTGAATTCATGGGTGTGTGTAGCAGAGTGAAATGTTTACTTCACAAGTGAAAAAGGAAGAGGAGACTGGCTCATCTTTGACCCGAGCATTGTCTGATGGTGGTGCTGCCTCTGTACACACTGGTTATTTTAAGTCTTTCTCCCTCGAAAAGATTACAGCTCCTTTCTTAATGTTCACTCGGTCTTCTGAGGTCAGACCCAGCACACCGCACCGCACCACAACAAAAAGGAGGAAATAAATAAGGAATCAGGCACGTCTTTATTTACTGTGACCAGACCAAAATATTTATCCCCACCAAAACTCACACCAAATATTTTTCTAGTTTTGTCAGCATTTATCACTCATGCAGAGAAGGTTTTTTTTTCTGAGGCGGGACAATGTGTAACAGCTCTCTGCCTCCAAGTATCTGTGGTACATGTATAAGTAAAGCCATGCTTATTCATCTGATCCAAAGAACAGGATGTTTCCAGGCATGTGGAGTCAAGAGGAAGAGGTTCATGTGAGTGTGACTGTGTGCAGAGAGAGAGAGAGAGACACAGAGAGAGAGAGAGCGAGGGAGAGAGAGGGTGGGGTGGGCTTTCCTCTCCAGCCTACAGGAGCACAAAGGACAATCTAACACTTCCTCTGGGGTTGTTGCCAAGACTGCCAACTTGGCACTCTTTCTACTTCTGGACTTCACCATTGCTGTCTGTTAATCTCTGTCTCTCTCTCACTCCCTCTCTGTGTCCCTCCCTAAAATAAGAACAGAAATCCTCTCAAAACAAACCCCCACAAAGACCCTCCTGACTCTGTTTCTGTCATTAAACATACTATCACAGCAGCAGCCACTCCAGGCACATCCTCACAGACACATGTGTGTGTGTTCTCATATAGGAGTCCATTCATTTGCAGGGGAAGAAAGCTGTTAGAGTGTTCGCCCTTATGGAGGACCCTCATGCTGCTCACCGTCATCAGACCCCCCACCAGGTCGTTGGTATGAGGGTCCTCATCCTTGGTGCCTAACTGTGGGGAGTAGAGCTCAGTGGTCCTCAGGATCTCCAGTACCCGATCCAAGGCCTCTGCCACGGGCATAGGACTGCTTTCCTGTGCTGCATTGATGATGTTTATTACCTGGGAAACAGAAATGAAACAGGACACAGGTTTAGCTTAGTTGGTGGAGTACACTGTACATCCTGGTAGTCTGTGTCACGGCCCGTGGCTATATGTCCTCCACACTGGCTGCTCTGTATATTTCCTGTCTTTCTTCAGGTGTCCTTTTAAATTTAAAAGGCAAAGTGGCTTAAAAAATAATCTAAAATCACACATCACACTTCCTACTCCTGCTCATTTGCTTAGCGTTATTAAACAACACACCTATTAGTCCATCAGATAGAGCGTGAAAGGGTAAACTCTGGAAATACGGTGAAACAGCTGTCTAAAGGTTAAGGTAGAGGAAGAAAATCAATACAAAAAAAAAGAAATGTTTAAACAGACTGGAAGATGAACCCAGACAGAGTAGATTCCATACTTTTGTAAAGGGTAAACAAACAAGATTTAACATCCCTGTTGTGACGAGTTACCTAAACACCGAATCAGGGTAGCTGTTTCCCTCCGTTTCCACCTACATAACTAGAAACAAATCTGACCTTCTTTTCAAAAATATCAAAGTGTTTCTTTGACTGAGGAGGTGGATGCATTAATGTAGACATGAGATAACAGAACATTTAAAGTGAAGAAATCAAGAACAAACAAGCCCTGATGAAACACAAAAGTTATTTTTAACACCAGAGCATGAAGATGGAGATTTTAATAAAGGGCACCTGTGGCGAGGTCAGCAAACATGTGCAGTAACACAAGTTCTACGTAACTCACTTACACACACACACACACACACACACACACACACACACACACACACACACACACACACACACACACACACACACACACACACACACACACACACACACACACACACAGTGAAGCAGCAGTTCTATCAGTGCTTTATTCTGTGGAGGATGATGCCTACAGGGACTGACTCCACAGTCAAATGATACAGCGGTAGAACTGCTGTGTGTCATATGACCCATCCCCGGGGACTTTCTCTGTTCCTGACTATCCAGGCTGCAAACTACACAAACCACATAAACCACAGAAACAGCAGGTCATTCTGGTCCAACATGCTTTCCCGTCCTGTGCATGAAATGTGGCATTTTATCTCCTCTCGACACAGCATGCCCACCCTCTAGCCTCAAGTCTCAGTTGTGGTACAAGAAGCGCTCATGGCTGTTTTAAAGCTGAAGTGTTCAGTCATGAGATACAACACTTCAGTACAAAGTGATGATCATATGATGCATGCTCAGAGGGGTGATGGAGAGAGAGAGAGATGAACCCACCTTGGTGATGGGAGCTTCTATAGTCATGGAGTGGATTCGAGCCATTGAGGAGTGCCTTCTCTGCGAGCTCCCTGTCAGAGTGAAAGAAATACCCCCCAAAACACGTCCATGTTAAGATTCAACCACATATTAAACAGTGTATTATTATTTTCTGTCTAATGAGCATGTTTGTGTTCATGTCCAATCAACTATTAACACAAACAGGCAACTGGGACGGTTTCATTAGCTAACAAACGCCCAGAGTTTCCATCGTCTGTCTCCCTTCACTCTCACCATCACTCCCTCGAGACGTTGTAGATCTGACGTCCAGAGAGCCTTTCCTCCGGTCTTTGTGCTTACTAGATTGGATGTCTGGGGAGAAGACAACACCTTACTTTAATATGCACACAAACAAACACACACAGCTCAAGCTAAGTGAAAAGGCCGGCTTTAGCCTTAATCGCAATACCGCAGGAAATAAGGACGAGGTCTGTTATCCAGCAAAATCAGACCTGAGCAGATGATGCAACTTGACTGATGAGTCAGAGATTGAGCTTTTGAAGAGTTTTAAGATGTTGTTCCCAAAAACTGTGCAATACTTTAGATAAAAGACACAAAGGAAAGAACTACGCCATACTTGACAAAATAAAACACAACATTTAGAGGTGGTGATTGACAGTTTGAACATAAAAAATATACTTGAAATCCAGTACTCAGAAACCCTGGGGGAACACAGAGGTGGTGTGTGACAATAACTATGAAATAAAACCTGCTGAGAGACCATGATAAACTTGTTTGAAACAAACAGTAAGATTAAAACGTGAATTTATTCTGTAACTCAGACAGAGATACGGTATATGTTTTGTTTGCCTGTCAGCGGTGTAGCTGCTATATTTTGAAATCACAGCTCTGCATTGACTTTACAGCTGATACCATATTACAAGGGGGAACAAAAGTTCAGTTCATACAAAACAGAAAGCAAAGGAGAAAAGTCAATAAAGGAGAAAAGTTCTCTCTTTTTTTTAAGGTCTTTCTCTCAGCTAGATAAAACAGGCTTTGACACTTTAAAATATGTGCAATAATTACAAAAACTGTGATTTTCTGACACTGGAGCAACAAACTGCTAAAGTAAAAGGACCCCAGAATCCCCAAAATCTGAAATCTATTGCTTTCAATGTCTCAATATTTGGTGATAACAAATTGCAAAATGAAAAAAGAACCAGTTAAGACTGGCATTGTGCATCATCACAAACTCTAGTCTGACCGCCTTAAATCTCATGACACATCCTCCATCACGTATTCTTACAGCGGTCCTGTATAGAAAATCTGAACAACTCTTCTTGACTTCACGGTTTTTAACCTCATAAAGCACATGTCATGTGTTTCTGACAGCAGGAAGAGTTTGGATAAAGAACTTTAGGGTGGATCATCATACCTGTTTGAGACTCTGCCTGCACACGTTCACTGGATTTATCACTCTGCAAGGACAGAGGAGAGAAGCATATTAACACATGCAGACCTGTACGCTTCTTTTATTTATCATAAATTTGTCAAACAGGAGACACAACTCACCTTATTATTATCATTTAAAGGCCAGTTGATAGACACATAGTGTCTGGTTTTTCTGTGAATGACAGAATACAATTAGTACACCATGAAAATAATCAGAAATCAAATCAAACATATTTTACCTTGAATAATTACGAAGCTTTTAAAAATGTAATTTGCACTTAGCAAGACCGAATGACCTCAATGTACTGACCCCCCCTGTCCAATTACAGGTGTGATCTTCACATTTTGCTGAATGCTGTCTCCATTCTTCTTTTTGGCATAATAAATCCCCTGCCACTCCTGGAACATAACAAACCAGAACAGAGACAGAGGAACTTTACAATAAACCGGAGAAGCTGCCAACATCACTAAAATATAACTGCTGCACTGACAGTATCATGATATGATTGTGGTGCATGTAAGGTGGCGAGGTGTTCTGGGTCAGAGTATTTCAGAGAGCAGCAAGTCAGCTTTAATGGATAGGGGGAGCGCTCCTGGAGTCCGCTGCGTTTGTTTCATGTCCCCCCTCCTACAGACTGCTGTGTGCAGCTTAAAAAGAGCCTTCCTGCTGTTCGCCTGTCTGGGACTGACCTTCGCTCTCTGTGTAGTAAGATTACAGCACAGCCATCAACCACTGTTCTTGTGCACATGAAACGGAGCTGCTGGATGGCCAGTGGTGCAGTCTCACAGCACACATGGATGCACAAACACGCATGCATGCACAGACACAAAGGCCGGAGCAGAAATCTACAGTCCTAACGACAGCGATCTGATTCTGATTCAGCACTCTATGAGGATTACTAGAAAGCATTTCCACAATAACAGTATCAGAAGAATGACACGCAAAACATCAAGCTCCTTCATATACTCTGAAAAACCACACTGTTAATTTGTGTTGAGCTCTGAGTGAAGGTGTGGTTCTTACCTTTCCTTTCCGTATGCAGGAATTTATTGTTTCAAGGAGATCAGGCTTATTCTTCTCACTTTTAGGCACTTCTATTATTTCCTTCCCTATTAGCTCGCCTTGTTGGTAGCCCATAATAGACTCATAGGCAGGGTTCACGTACTGTGGAGATATAACAAGATTATTCAGGCTTCATCTGATCTGGTGATCTCCTGGGTTTAAATGTACAATCAGTAAGAGTACAAAAACAGACAAAACCCCCCAACAACACATGAACCTTGATGAAACAACTCTTTTTATAAAAAAAAGAACCCATTTGTTGGTATTTAAAGAAACACAGGCTAAAGGCTTTAACTGCTGACAAAAGGAGCCATTCAGAGGGACAGAGGCCGCAAGTATCACCACTGAGATCTTGGATCATGAGACATGAGCGCTAAAACGAGAGTAGGACAGAAGGAAAAAGACAGCGAGGGCAGAGAACTGGTAATAAAAATAAACCTAATAATATCAGTACTGCTGGAAACCCACCTGAATGACTTGATCTTCAGAGGTGATCTCTATGGCCTCTTGGCTTTGTTCTAGAGCTGTGAAAATAGCATTTCCAGCCCTAATAGGAAAACAGCAGTGACAAAATCATTGTTTAAGTATGCAAAAGACAGAGTTCTTCATTTTAACACTTTAAGGTTCATGACTTACCTCAGTTTGAACTGGGCCCGCACCTCCCCGTGCTCCAACTGTAGCAGCTCATTATAGCAGGCCATCATATTGGCATTCTCCACATATCTCTGAGGGTCACAGCGACACACAAAGACACACAGGTCAGTCACAGACAACTAAAATCCAATTTTCACATCAATGTTTCCATTAGAGGACACATTATAATGTTATAAGTAACAGCGGTTCAGCTTCAGGGAACTTGATTTACATGTCTACAGAGCAAACAAAAAGGATTAACACTCTGAATTCCTGCTTAAAGGAAACTGCAAACATGAGCATCAAAGGACACATGCACACAATCCCAACGCCACTCACCCTATTAAAGCCGGCATTGATCAGGGGCATTACAGAGGCTTCCTCTCTGTCTGGCCTTCAAAAGAGAGCACATGTTTGCACCAAATCATCACTGTGACAAATCCTTGTTTAAAGAACATCAGAGGTTTTCTCCAGATGATAGGCCGCAGGCCCAAAGACCTCCACAGAATAACATTTTCTTATAATGATAACACTCCTCATCATTATCTACTTTGAAAGGCGCAGAGGTGAAGGGGAAAAGGGTGAGGGGGAGTTGGACGTACCTTTTCACAACAGCGACTATCACAGTGTTTTCTGAAGAGTTGACCGCTCTAATTGACCTGAATGTAAACAGAGGGAGTCTTTTTAGTGAGTGAGCAGACTGGTGGAAAAGCCCATGGCATCAAATCAAATGTATTTTTCTCATTTTCACGCTCCGATTATCCCAAGCAGGCAGGGCCCAGTTGTGGAGCTCTGCGAGCAGGCCCAGGCCTCTGAAAGAATGCAGTGTACAGGGCCACTCATCCGCCTGTGGTTTCCCCCAGCCAGTGGTCATAAAAGGCCCTTTAGTTCCCCTTCGGAGCCTGTGCGTGTACACTGAACATATGGATTGGCCAAAATGAATAGGGTTAACATACACGCTGGGCAGGGCCAATGAATGTTTGTAAATGTGTTTTTGGTTTGGGCAGAGGCTAAAGATAGAGGGTGGTATGGGCAGGCACCGCTCATTTCTCACTGACATGACTCCACTAGGTAGCAAAAGAGGCGAGTTAGTGAGCCCAAAGTGAGCAGGTTATTTACTCCCACACAGGGCCACGGTCACCATCTCACCAAATGTACAGTAAGTGAAGAAAAGAGGCCTGTAATTGGCCCTGACACGATCATCTGGTCTGGGTTATGTCACTGGTTTTGGACAACAATTGCTAACACAATTCTAATTCAATTTCAGCCGGGGCCCCCACATAAGTGATTTCTAACCAAGAGTAATTATACCTAAATGCTGTGCACAGAGATTTTGGATTAGCTTAAGTCATATGAGGGAAAAAGTAATTATATTTGATTAATATGTAAAAAGTCTACATAATGTAGTCCGCTACAACACTTGAATACATGATGAACCAACTTGAAGCATTTCCGAACAAGGATACAGAAAAGCTGGCATACAGGAAGGAAAAATGGCGAAAGTATTTTAGCCTGATGGATGAGAGGTAAAGGTGTCCAAACTGCTAAAGTTTGTAATGAAAAAAATCCACTAAAAACAGCAAAGCTGGGACAATAAAAGTAAGAAATTCAGTGAACTGGTTACTGAGGAGAAAAAGACAAATGTTTCAAACAGTTGTGAAAAGAGACCTCCTCTGTAAGACAATAAAATAGTAAAGTGAATAAACAAAGACGAAGGTAGAGGCTGTCCTACCGGCATAGTGCTTCAGCGTCAAAGTGTCTGGAATGTCTGTGGTCAATGATGATGAGGTCGTGATGCTTCTCCAAGAAGCATTCAAGAGCCGACTCGGGTGTCCGTGCAATGCTGCACCTGAAGTTGGCCTTCTCACATGCCCAGCAGAAGCCATTACTCTGACTGTCCTCTTTGGCAAAAACTAAAAGTACCTGGAAAAGAAAAATGATAAAAAAAAGGAGAGATGACTAAGCACATATGCCCACCTGAGTAATTCATATCATCATGTGACCAGTTGCAAGGTCACAATATCACCAGCAAAAATGTAGTTTTGCAGAGGGGGCAAACATATTTCTCACATTCTTACATACAAGAAAAGAAAACACTAATAATTACAGAGCATCATGGAAAAAAGTGGTAATTTAATAAAAAGTTGTTGAACCTATCACAGATAATCTGGCTCCATCCTGGCTGTACGATCATTTCAGTGAAAATACAGTCAAATGTGGTTTTGCCTCAGCTCTGAGACGTCAAGTCATCACTGATGCATTCATGCTCATTTGTGTCTGTCTCCCTGATCGGGCTGCAGTGCTGGCTGGACTGTGACCTCAGGCCTCCAGCGGACGGACAGGCCCTGATTGATCAGGCTCGGTTCCTGCTTGGGTGCGTCACAGATTTTATTGTCCACTGCCGTGATCTATGACACAATTAGTCGAGGTGGCCTTGAGTGGCTGCGGCCCCTCCCATGCATCTGCCAAGGCTGTGGCAGAAAGTGCTGCGGCTACTGTCAAACCGGTCATTGAGGGCCCGCTCTATCCCCGCCAGCATACTTTCATATAACCCCTCACTTGCGTAAATACCGGACCAGAGATCTAGGCCCGCCTCCAGGAGCAGTGCTGCACTAAGAGTAGATTCATGAGTCACTCTCTCAAACAGACGTCATCTCCCACTGTTGGCAGGGAGCAGAATGAACGTAAAGAAGGAAAAGTTTGTTCTGCAGTTTTAAGTTTGCATCACACCTGTAAAATTGAGTTAGGGCACAAAGACCTGACTTTGTAGGGAAAACTGGAGCTTCTGTCCCCTGCACAATGAAGGGACAGAGGACCGGCTGTGCTGACGCTTGTCCTTTTGATTCATTCTGACGCTCTGTGTAGCTTTATTTCAGCACCAAAAGGCCTAAAGCAGAAAAAGCTTAAGCCTGAGAGGGGCATCGGTAATATGAACCATATTCCAGTCATGAACATTTTCTCTACACGCGGCAATAAGTGTCCAGGTCATAAATACATCACCACTGAGTCCTGCAGCTATGTTTGGTACGCACTGGGAATTAGATCAGAATTCCACATTGGGATGTTGGTAGAAAAGTCAACATACTGCAGAGGTGGAAAAATTGGGTAATATAGGCTGAGATAAGGTCCCTTCAGGCGCCTAAGTTAAGACAAGGTAGATAAAGTAAGAATAGACTTTCATGTGTAAAAGGCAGAATACATCACAGATAGTCAGAAAGGAAGAGAGAAAACTAGTTCAAAAGGGGGGTAGCAGCATTTTTGGCAGCGTCTGATCACTCTGTCTAGCAAACATGATTGGTGAAAAAAAGAGAGGGCCTGGCCAGATCCTGTGGGTGGTGAGAAAAGAGGGAGGAGGAGGGCATGACAGGATCAGCTGTGAGTGACAAAAACAGGAAGGGGATATCTCTCTACCTAGTTTTCCTCCTGGTCACAGTGGAGCTCATTGGACAATAAAGCCAAGTCTGTGCACTCACACATGGCATTGAATTACAGGACGTCTGATGAGTTTCTTTCCTTTGACTCACCGACTGTGCATCATCAATGTAAGGACAAGTTTGGCAGATGTTATTGTTTTATTGAAATAATGTCTATGTTGTGCAACCCTGAGTCAGACTGTTGTTTCAAACACTGTAGCCACTTTGGTTTGGGAGTACAAAATTTAAAAGTGCTCTTAGAGCGCTCAAGAAAATGTGTTCATGTCTTAAAAATTAGTCCATGAAATTCAAAAATGTGACAATTTTCAAAAATTACAACAGAGCAGATATTATATGAAAGCAGTAATCAGTTTTTAGCTCAGGAGGCAAATAAAAAACTGAAGTTTTCACAGCAGCAGAAGTGCATGCCAAAGGAGCGGGCACAGCAGCAGACTGTATAATGACCCAATGAACGTCAGAGAGAGTCCTCAGCTGGTCCATGGGTCCTCTGTGCAGTTCTTCCATAACATGCATTGTTCATTATACGTTCCTGGTCATAAATGTTTGGCCTTGTTGCCTTGACAACTCCCCATGGCACACAATACAATCATTAACATTTTTTCTTTTTTTTTCATCTTAAACTTTGAATGTTTGCATGATAACTTTTTTTAATGTCTCGAAATGTCTCTGCTGACAAAAGAAGTTGACATTTTGAAACACTGATCCTTCAAAAAATGTGACCAAATATTAACTGTCATGCTAGATAGCGCTGCAAATCTCTGCCAAAGGAAACTGCTGTTTCAAGAAAGGCCTCGGCTCATTCAAAACTATCACCACTGAACTTTGGGAAGAGCTGCATCATTGTACAATACCTGAAGTGGGTCTTTAAATAGCTTCATTGGTCCAAATTGCACCTCTGTTAACGTGGTCTGAAAGACAAGAAGAAGATACCAAGATTAGTGATAAGACATCAGACAAGTTAATTTTTTAATTCAGATAACAATGCACAAGTATGAAATACACTTAGGCGCAATATTTGAAATATATCCACAACATCCTGCATCCATACACATTATCAAAAAAGCAATATAATTTCACAAACCTATCCCATAAGCGGACAATTCTCTGAAATAGAAATAAAACTTTTCCACATATTTGTTATGTCTGTCTAACATGATGCTTCTTGGTAACCCTTTCTTTTACGGTACACTTATTACCAGGTATTTAAAAGGTAATTACCTGGTAACAACATGAAATTATCTGGTAATTACATGATAACTACTAAGTCAATACTGTCTAGCTACCAGGTAGGTAATCTTCCATCATCATACAAATTGCTGAATAGCTGAATTGCTCTGGTATTTCCAGGATTTTCTCCGCTTCCTGGAACCACCACTTGCGCAGTAGCATTGAGTCGTTGTGATAATGCTCGGCTCAAACAGCGTATCGCTACGCAATCTCCGCACGGCCATAGGCTGTATCAAGTGTCAATCATAGAAAATAAGAACCCCAAATAGCTTTTGAAAATGGAGGTGCACAGAAAAAAGAAAAAAAAGGAAAACTAGACAGTATTGACTTAGTAGTTATCATGTAATTACCAGATAATTTTATGTTGTTACTAGGTTGTTAATTACCTGGTAATAAGTGTACCGTAAAAGAAAGGGTTACCTGCCTCTCCCACCTATAACTTACAGTTCAGCTGGTTTATATAAGAACATATCATTTCCCCATATCACAAAGAGAGTGTTAGTGAGGCTGTTTCTCTGGTTTTACTTTTCACAATGAGAGTCCTTGTTTTGTTGAAGTGTTTTAATATAAGCAGAGGACGAGTTAAATGTAAACTCAGCAGAAGGCCTTCTACCACGCCTCCCTAAGGCCAAATTCAGCGTGCTCAACTGCACAGCCCAAATTTATAAGACTGTAACCTGGGGCGTCTGCTGTTCTTTAAAAAATCTGACGTCTGTTCAGATGAGAGGATAAATTATTTTGAAACGGACACAACATGCTCTATTTTCTCTATTTGGAAAGCCTTTAATGCCATTATACACGGTGCGTTAAAATTAAGGGTTGCATCACCTGATGTGAACCACTTTCAGGCATCCACAATCAAATAGCAAACTCTGACACAAGTGTAAGTGTATATAGCAAAGAAATACAAGTAGTAGAAAGATATGTGATGACTGCACAGTGGGGGAGGGGTAATGCAAAGAAGCGAGCCGGGATATTCAATGAAGGGGACAAGATATAAAAGTGACAATCACACATTATCTACTCCCCATATAAGGAAGTAAACGGTCTGCAGTATGTTATATGAATAAATCATCAAGTGTTATTCAGGGTCAAATTGATTAAATGAACAGCTGATGATCAAATTGAACTGAAACACTCTCATTTGGGATTTATGATGCATAGTTTGATAAATAACAACAAAGTACTGTTGAAACCATTGAGGACACGCAGAGATCTATGGTTTTTCTTTTTCACAGACACGCTCAGAAGATTAATATATATCACAAAGCTGATAGATGTGAAGTGTTTTTATGAGCTGTTTAATGCAGCCTCTGGGACTGCAAACTGAACACTGGCATTAATATGAATCAAATCCTGGGTATGAATAAGCACATTTTCTTAAATACTGTAATAAAGGGCTATTTCATGCTACTTTATACTTTGACTTGGATAAATTTATCACAACACTGAGATTTGACAACCAAAAGCGATGACTATCAAACTACACCAGCACAATGCTTCTATCAATAATATGACTTATCAGATGTTGTTATAGTTGTGCTGAATAGATGTTTTGGGAGTTTAGGTGGTGTTTAATGCACATTTTGCTCAATATTGAAAGGCAGAAATTACACCCGTTATAAAGTCTTTATGTGCTTTAGTTCAGTTTTAATATGTCTGACATTGCTGGTTTCGTGGCACAATTTTAACTTGTAATGTGAGGTATTTGTGAAAGGGGGTGGGGAGTTTTGAATTATAAGCACTTTGAACTGTTACAGGAGGAAAACGCTTCTTATGTGTAATTGCTTTAATGATAATCCAATAATCTGATTCGCTTATGAAACCATAAAATGGATCGTTATCTACTTTTATACTTTAAACTTGAAAAAATGACATGTTTTTACTCTTTAATATGGTGGTTTAATAAGTTTTTCTGGCGTACTGGATTTCTTCACCTTTCCTATGACAAACTGAATAAAACTGATGCCTGAGATTTCACGTCCTGATTTCCAATTAAAGCCGACATCAAACTCGACCAAAAATATTTAAAAATGAAAAAAGTCCAATTCCACACAGACAGGTTTTCAACTCATTACACTTCCCCTTCATGAGCTTACTCTTTTCTGTCTGCAAATAATTTAGCTTCCTTCCTGCTAAATGGGACCCAGCTCAGGGGTTAGTATCCATAGCAACCAAGCCCCTTGTGGACCGCCATCCCTCTAGAATTCCTCTTCTCCGTAAACAATCCACACATGTGAGGGGGAATACAGAGAGGAATTTCAGAGCACGCCGGGCGGCAGTAAATCACTTCTTGCTAAATTGTAAGCCTTTTGAAAGCTTCATGAAACAACAAAGGGGAGGGAAAAGCTGATTAGCCCTCAGTTGTTGCCAAATTGACGTCATCATGACACTGGGCCGTTTGTTGTAGCTGCTCCACAAACAGAGAGTATGGCATTGGGATGGCAGCTAGCTCATACTCCGCAATCATCTGATCTTTTACAGACACGAGGACCTGGTCGCATGATGGGCTCATGTGCGCTGGAGACACTGTGCATGTGTCAGTGTGTGTGTCTCTCTGCATGTATGTGTGCCAGAGGCTATATCATAGAGCCAAACATAAAGAGAAGCCACAAACACATGCTTCTCTGTGAGGGTTTAACCAAACAAGACTCCGTTTTTCTTTCTTTTTTTGTCAAGTACAGTTTGAATTATTCTGATCATGCTGAATTGGGACTGTTTTTTGGTCCTAAAATCAGACCCGTATAAACATTACAAGTTTTGGTACAAGCTCTGCAATATAAAAGAGCTCAGGTCAGTGCAATAAATCAGGATAATCTGCTCATATTTTAATATTAAGAGCTAGGTACTGGACAACCTATGAGCTACAGTCTAACCTCTACTTTTGAGGTCTGTATCCTGGTTTCTCTCAATCTGGCAGTAATCTGATGTTGATTTATCTTTAAAGACAGAAATCTGCACAAAAATTCAGTTAACAATCCATTCAGAATTTTTTAAGTTTAAGTTGAGGCACAATTTGCCAATCAGCAGCTGGATTTACCAACTACCTTGAATGCATCACAATTGATCAATTTGACCTCAGTTTCAGAGTTCATTTTTCACAAATCTGCATCATCTGGTGAACTTGAGACTCTTAAGTTTCTGTTATGAGCTTATACTGCTGAAATAAACCAGAGTGAAGTCTCTGTGTAATTTACTGTCCAATGTTGAACTGAGACCTGCTTCAAATCCAGACTATGAGAAACCCACCTTACTTAGAGACCTAAACACTAAAATTTATGGTGCCTGAAACAGATGAGCAGGTGCTGTTGTAACTTCTTCACGCTCAGAGACTTTTATTTTGAAAGTTTGTGTAGCTGTAACAAAACATTTACTCCTCTTTAATGGCCACTGCTGGTAGAGACAGATACACCAGACATAGAAAGCATGTTTTCACAAATGCTAGTTTTTCTGACTCAGTATCAATTAGGATGAAGTTGAATGCTTACGTTAGCTTTTATTTCTGGGTTATCCTGTATCTTCATTTCAGCCACACTTTCCTTTTAGATTTGGTCGTTCTTCCTGAGAGAAATCCTCGTGTTTGGATAAAATTATGCTATTTATTGGAGAATCACTCGAGGTGAGGGTCTTTACTCATGGAGCTGAGCCACAGCCTCTAGCTAGAGAAGAAGGTCTGGAGGGAGCAGTGTGCAGCGCTCGGTCTCCATCCAAGGAAACTTCCCTCTCTAACTGACAACCGATGCAACTGCGGCTGTGGTTGTGTAACTTAAATACTAAGCCAGCTACGCACACAAACACACATACACACACACACACACACACACACACACACACACACACACACACACACACGAACGAACACATGGATGAACCAGTCTGCCAGCGTCTTTGGGCAACACACTCCTCCAGTACATTACACACACACACACACACACACACACACACACACGGATGAACCAGTCTGCCAGCGTCTTTGGGCAACACACTCCTCCAATACATTGCACACACACACACACACACACACACACACACACGAAATGCACTGCATGAATCACTCACTCAGCCATGCATTTGCATCCCACAAACATCATGCTGGCACTCAACCAGAGGCAAACAAAGCCAGGGAAGCGAGTGAGCATGTAGGCCAGGCAGGCAAGGAGTAGGACTCAGTGCGTAAGCCTACGTAATCCTTGTCACGCCCTCCTGCTTCATAGTGCTGTTAGTACCAAGTTACACTAGTCCAAGTCCCTCTGTTTTGGTCTCTTTTCTTTCCCTGCACAGGTCCACTTGTTAACCGGACAACAAGTATGTTGAGCAGCAGAGCACAGTGGGGATGGAGAGACATTGGCTCCTTGTGCTGATGAGGCGTCAAAAACAGAAACATGCAGCATCACAATAAAGTTTAATCTTAAAAGTAAGTGAAGTGGCCCTAAAAAACAGACTGGATTTATTTCAATTTCATCATTAATGAGGTTTGTATTAAACAGAGTCAAATATACTGTAGTTAAAAACCTTTCCTCTTTAGATCCAACACCTCTACTAGAGCAGCAAACCAGTACCAGTGTTCCCCCTTTTCATGTTTTAAATATGTATGCCAATCTGTGAAGGACTCACTGGAATCATCTGTCTGTAAGGCGGGCCGGGGATGCTGCGGTACTTTCAACACTGAGTCATAAACACAACAGTGATTTAATGTCATACTGATAGTGATAGAAAAAACTCTGATCATGAAGGTGTCCCTGTCCTCACACCGACAATCTCTGACGATTGGCTGAACTGCTCCAGTGTAAATTTTTCAAAATAGCTTCTATGTTGGGGTGCATCGATCTAAAACTGTCACTATCTTCTTAACTTAATCAGATATTACCTCAAAGCTGAAACAGATATTATAAACAGTTGATCAGATCCAAGAATGATCTACCAAGTTTAATTCTGTATACATCTTTGCGCTATGTATTTGCGTTATTTTGGAGAGTAAAAGTAAGAACCTGGTCCACACTGAGGGAAATAAATGAGAACTGTTTGATGGTATTTAAGGCTCACTATGCCGACATGTTCAACTACAGTTTAGAAAGCAAATGTTTAAAGGAGTTGATCTGTAATTTTTATTTATAAAGAGAGGAGTATTTTACCAACTGGTTTGAGCAGTTTGATTTTATGAACAAAGAACATTTTGATAAATTTATAATTTTGTAATATGAGTAGAATCTGGCTTTACAAATTCAGGGTAACATTGTTAGTGATGTTGCTTTCTTTTTTTTTTAATCGATGTTTTTATTCATTCGTTTGACAGGCAAGAATACAAACAATGGTGACAAAACACAAAAACAACATTTATTCGACCTACCAAGTTCCTGTTCCTAGTCTCTCCTAATTTTATAAAGAAACGTCTCTCTGAGATGGGATATTAAGGTGTATATTTTGGAGATGAGGCCTTTCTGATTTGTGGGAGTGTCCCAAATTAGGTCAATTACTGTGTTAGATGGGGCATTGGGGAAACAGGTACTATTTGATTTGACAAAGCTATAAAGAGAAGGCATTATCAGTTTTGGGCGGGATGGAAGAGATGATTGATGTGTATGGGGCCGCGACTAAACAATCCAAGTAGACCATAAGTACGTCTAAATTGGAGCCAAATTGAGATGACAATTAGGTTACACAAATATTGGGATGGTTGCAGAGGCAATTTCGACGCAAGTAGAGCCAGTAGCGAGGTAGAACAGGATTTAGCCTCCAGTTCACACCAGTGTTATTCAGGTTCGGGAACCAACAGAATCATTTTGATAAATAATAAAGTCTTAGATCAGGGAGTGACAGACCACCAATGGATTTATGTCTCTCTGACAATCCTAATATCCCAAACAGATCATCAACCAAACTCTTGTCTTGGTATCAGAAGTGAAAAGTTGAACAGCAGTGTGGTGAAAGCTTTTAGACTGACATCTTCAAACAGCGATGTCATGTCATATCACACTCACAGCGGCCCTCCTTGATCAGGTTGATGTGACCACATCAGAGCCGCTGAGAGTCTGCAGTCACCTCAAACTGTGCTCAGGACGGGGTCCTGCTTCCCTCATTCAACACACCTAATGTATTTACATAGCCGAGTCTGCCTCTGACCCTATATCCTGCTCCCAGTGTATCCGGCTCTATGGATCTCCTCCTCCTTCTCCTCCTCGTCATCCTCCTTCTGCTCTTCTCCAGCCCACCAGCTTCTCTGTCTCACACTCACACGCACACACTCACACCATACGCACTGGGAGAGTGGCTTTCCACTAAAGTGAAAAACAGGAAATTGGATGACATTGTTCGGTGCGCCGACGTCAGCAGTGAGAGATAGAAAGAGTAAACAGCTTCCTCCACCCCAGAGCTGGGACCAGGATGCAGGGAATCTTGGGATGCCTGCCCTGCTCGTGCTTCTGAGGAAAATCTGCATGGCTGCCCAGTTTGCTAACAATCTCCAGATCCCTCCAGCTAACATGCGCCTCTCTCCCTCCCACTCTCTTGGTACCTCTTAAAACTTCTCCACATGTGGTTAGGTTGAGTATTGTGCGCAGAGCTGAGCTGATAACACAACAGCAACACAAGACAAGATCAGAGTTTCTTCCTTACAAGGAGTCAAAGTGTTTGGGTGTCCTGTGTGCGTTCGTCTGGGTGTCTTTGTGTATGTGTTCCTCCTGTCTAAAAGTGTGAATCAAATGGAGATGAATCAATGTTCTTCATTAGGCCTGATTAAGAAGAGCAGCTCCAGCCACAGGTGTGGACGCACACTCTGTACCAGACAGACAGACAGACACACACACACAGATGCTCACACACACTGGGCTGTGCTAAATGGCACTGAGTGACACATCAGCCTCACCGCATGCTGAGCCTCTTAGATAGCGCTGCTAGCTGCTCATGCTGTGTGCGTTAGCTCAAAGAGAATAATTCACTTTCATGTGAGGCGGCGCGTTACATTCACCAGATCTGCTCTAAAGTCCTCAACAACAACCTGGTTTCACACCTGCAACCAAGTCCTGGTGGCAGTCCGGTAAACAAATCAACTCATTTATAATTAATTTATGTTTTTGATCACCATCTTGATTTTTATAAATTAAGATTCATGCATAACAGTTTTTTTTTTCTCATGTGGGGTTCTTTTTTAAACTACAGGAGTATCTTATCAAGTTTTTTTTATGTTTTATCCTCTAACAGTCTAAGTGTGATGATAAATGAATGAATGCAGAGTGAGGGGGTGATGCATTGTTTGTAGCTTTGTACAACTATTATTTAAAAAACGGCAAAACTCTGTGAACTCTTATTCATGACCGTCAGTTAATTTCAAGTGGTGACCAGGCACACTGGTTGAACATGCCCGCCTTGGTGTCATGATGTGTGCTCCTATGTCCCAATAAACGCCAGAATAACACAAATAAGCACCAAGTTTAGTCCTTTTGTCCTCAGAGAGCAGTGCAGGACTTACACACTAATATTAACAATAAATAAAATTAAAGCAATATCCAATCTTGTCGCCAATAATCTCACTCAATTATCAAGTGGCATCAGAGTTTTCACAGAAATTTTTAATGCCTGACACTGATGGGAAAGGGTAGATGTCAGCCCAGGAACAGGAGAAAAAGCCATAAACACGCTTAAGCTCAAGTTTATGTTGTTTTGCACTTTGCTCAGATCTGGTTATGATATTTGATATTTAATAATTAACCACAGAAAAAAAAATCAAGACTTGTGTTTGCAAGTATCAAGAGGTGAAAAGCAGTAGAGACAAAGGCAGCATTGTTCTTTCCATACCAGGGAGAACACATCCTAAAGCCTGTATACATCTTTTAGATGAAGAAGTCTGATTTAGTGACAAGGACAGAAGTAAAGGAGTGAAATAAATGCCACCAGAGATTGACTTCTTTGTTTCTTACAAAAGAGTGATTAAGGAGGTTTTTCATGAATTTACCAGCAATAATATTTCTGAAATCTTCCAGAAATTATAGTTTTAATATTTGGAGTTGTTGGTCTTAAAGCTGAAATGATCAGAAGCTCATTTTTTCAATTCTCTTTGAGCCACCTTCAGTTCTGGGCACAGTGGAAGCAAGTTATGAAGTGACAGAGTGATAATTATATGCAAGAAGTCAAAACTGAATGTGTTGAGATTTTTTTTGGCTAACCTTCAGCAGCAATTTCACATTTTCATTCGGACAAAGTGATATTTTATTTAGGGCAGAAACAGAATTCATTACCAGACTCTCTAACTTTTTATCCAGCTGTGTTTATTCCTTTATTCTGATTGGTGAAAAACTAACAATAATTTATAAGGTTCATGATTTCACCTCCTCCTGTCAAACTACTCTCAATTCATTTAAAGAAAAACAAAACTTATGATTTGTGGTTATTAGATCATTATCCACCAGCAGAAAAAAGAAGAGAAGGGATAGAAAACAGTGAAGCAAACTAAAAGGTGAGCTAGCTGAGCAGACGAGACATCAACCAAATTAAAGAAAACAGGCATGAAGCAACCACAAATCTAAGCTTTGTAGACAGTGTAACCAGACAGGGTGAGTATAAAGGAAATAAAACTGTGATACAGGTGTTGCTGTTATTTCCTATATCTGTACATAACAACCTGCTCACTATACATCATCCATTGCTTCCTGAGTGATCCTTTTCTTACTGCAGACACACACACACTGCCAATAGAAGAGACCCAGAATCAGGTGGATACTACAATGCAACCTCCAAGCTTTTACTTGCTTTCCTTAAATACCTGTCCCTGATTTTCCTGCACATTTGTAGATGTAGTCAGTCATTAGTGAAGATGCAAGAGTTTACACATGGAGACAATCCAGACCTGTTAAATGTAAAATTCCCTGTGCAAAAGTCTAATCTTACCCCAGATCTGCAGCAAATGCATCTACAAACCTTTCAAATTACGTGAAAAAAGCTTGTCAACCCATTTAGATGATAGAACGCACAGTAAATAGTAAATGCAACATGTCATATAAACGTCTGATTTCAACGCTCCTTTTCTAGTTGTTTCATTCATTTCTTCTGCCTTGCCTACGTAATAATAAGACATTTTTCTGACATGTTGATGTATTTGCAGTTTAATCTATTCTAGCTCCATACACACGTCTAATCCACAGTGACCAAGCCCACAGTCAGCCAGGCAGAAGACTCTGGTTGAGTCACTTGCATGGTAGCAGAAACTAGGCCACCGTGGATCAGCTCTCTGAACGTCCTCGCTTTCTCTGAATTTTCATCTCTGTTGCCTTTGCCTGTCCGTCTCCCTGCGTTTTTGGGTGAGATGCACCACAGAATAAAGAACAACCTCCTGGAACAAAAGCTATAATTTCCTGTCACCATCCAGGTTATTGTTTATCATTCAAAAACTACAATCAACGATGTCCAGTCACTAGCTTTGTCCTTTTTATTGTGTGTCAGATGTTTGTTCTCCAGCTGAGTGAGACATCAAAAATTACGACATAAACTCTGCCGACAGAACGATCAGTTTGACTTGACTGTGGAGCTCTGCAAGAAGAAGGGGGACAGACCAGCAGGACACATCTACCTGAAGGATTTTTCAACTGGAAAATATTAATGAAAGTTGGTGATTTTCTGACACAGACATTATTCTTCAACAGACAATAAATAGGCAGAAGTTAGAGGCAAAGTGACACATGCATTTTGTTGTAAATTATGCTTCAATACTCATTTATATATTTTTTGTAACTCCCTCTTGTCTGGTTCTCCCTGTGGACAAAGTGGTGACCCTTATACTGTTTTTGATTTTGTCTTATCCTTGTCATCATTGGTCTTATTTGTCTAAATAAATCATAGAGATGCATCACTGTTCATGTCAGCCCGTTTCTCTGGAGCTTTAAATTTGTCATATTTCATGATTAAAAAAAAACCCAAGGTGTGTTATTGGGTTATTTCTTTTTATTCATCTTCTCAGATATCTAAAGTTTACTGAGCATGTGCCAAACACACACCAACCTACATTTGGCACATTGTAACTGTATACCAAGCAGCAACGACATGGTCAACACTGCCCAGAGTCCAGCACAACACCACAGTCCTCAAACTTTCAACCTTTATTCCACTGCATATAAAGGCTAAGTAATGATTTTTAGGTTAGCTTGCATTTTGCAAACTTACACAGCAGAAGTGAGCTGCTGTTGTTACTAGTTTTACATCAGGTCAAGGTGAGATAGGGATTTGAGTGCTATCATCTCGACTAGATGGTGATAAAAGATCTATATCATAAAGAAAAAGCTCCAAAAAAGACGCTAAAACTTGTCCAAAGTACACTCCACTTTGCTCCAAAAAGTGGGCTTTCTAATCATCCCTGAAGAACAGCGCACACATACAGATTCATTGTTTTGCAAGCAGAGCTTTTAGAGTACGCCCTGACCTTTATTCTGTCTGCAGTGACATCCCTCCTACCTCAACAGATAGTGCGGAAATTCAAGCATACGGGAATGCACAAACACACACACACACACACACACATAGAGAAAGGGAAGACACCGTGTAACTCACAGGAGACCGAACTTGTCCTGGAATTCAGTCCCTAACGCCCTCAAATGACGTCTGCGGTTTAAAAATACAGAGTTTGCAGAAAAAGGATAGGTTACTTCATCCTTGGTGACCTGTCCTTGTTTCTCGCTGGTGGTCCACAGCTTGTAACCATCTCTTCATGTGAAGCATAAAACGTTAATTCTACCCTACAACAACCTCTACTGCTTTACTCAGCAAAGAAAAATGATTTCGAGTTTCTGCATACTGGAAAAAAAACACAAGAACACACAGATTCAGCTAAGTACAACAGTTTCTCTGAATGCTTCTGGCTCTTGGTTGCCTTGATAGAAAATGTATTTACTGTGGATTATATATATACACATATATATATATATATATATATATATATACACACACATCAGTGACATCAGAGTACATGCTGCACTCCCTCAGCTCGTGACGCTGCCTGGGTCTGCATGCATACACTGTGTCCATAGTGGCGCAAGCGTGTATGTGATTTGTGCGTCACTGTGCCAGAGAGAGTAACTGAGGCCTGGCAGCGGAGCCGTCCCAGCCATCAGGCTAAGTGATGAGGGCGAGTGACTGTTCTCAGGGCGCTCACACACACGGGTCTACAGGGAGATGTGAAGGAGAGCAGAGGCAGGAGAGAGATGTACTCATTAAACATGGAAGGAGGCACAGAAGTGAGTCCACTCCATGACTGCATAAAACCATAAGCCTGGTATCCAGTAAGGCTGCTGTCTCTGCAGTTTTTCAAATTAAAGGATTCACCTTAGCTGAATTTCCAATTTCCCCCTAACTTAAAAGATATCGTGTATGTATGTTGTGAGCAAAGCATATCCAAACAAACAGAAAGGACAGAAGGTCACTGATTCCTCATACCTGAGCCGCTTTTTATGTACATGCACTTTCCTGTAGTTTAAAGACCCACTCCGATGAAAATCATGTTTTTCTTATTTTCTATATGTTCATATGGATTTTTTCTGATGCTACAGGACATATGAGAAAACTAAATGCAAAATTGCTTTTCTAAGTATTTCTTCATTCAAATCGCTGTGAATCTCTGGCAGACCCAAACGGCAGATTCAGAAACAGTGAGATTTCACACATAATCAATCCAAGCTCCGCCCCCGGAGCCCCGCCATGCAGGCCACACTCTGCATATAGAGGAGAAATACAAAGAAGCGTGTGCGTTAGCAGATTACAATGCTCGTAAGTAAGCTAATTATGATATTTGCTTTCATTGTGTCCCTAAAGACATTAGTGTCAGAGAGCTGAATAGCTCCTATGTTACCTGCCACTTCTACTACACCGGCAATGTTAGGCTGCAAGTTAACGTGAAGACGAGTGTGCAGAGCAGCGCTGTCTCCGCCCACGACTCCGAGGCGAATTGCTAATAAACGATTGGAGCTCTGCAGAAGAAAAGCCCTTGAAAATGACACGGGTAATGCGATTTTGGGTAAAAACTTCATAATCACAATTTAAAGACCACTGAGAACACTTTAAGTGTAACGCGAAAATTAAAGTCAGGTGAAGCGGCCTGCCCTCTGCACAAATCACAGTTAAAAAAAGAAGGAAATATATTCATAGATTCAACCCTCGAGGGTTAACAACGCATCAGTGAACCATTGCTTGAACAATTCTGACTCCTCTTGTCAGTCATTGTAAGGTAGACAGTGAGCTACTGGTTTCAATAGTATGAGTCTGTGAACTGGACAGCTTTTACAGTGGTCTTGATGCACAGCTCACCATAACCCCAGAGCAGAGGGACCATCCAAAAGATGTGATCCAGAAAAAGATGCTACAAAAATATTTTAGAACTTCCCCTAAACGGTGGAATTCAACAAAATAACTTCACACATTTCCCTTTGGTTTGACGCTAACAATTAGTTTGAGTTTGTGGGTCATCTCTTGCTTTTCAAATCCCCCCGGTTTAAGAAAGTCCAAAGTACTTGGAAAGCGTAAAAAGCAGGATGAGATAGCGGGGAGTGACTTGTAGGAAAGGAGCAACAGACTGGAAGAGACGGCTTGTGGCACATCCTCCGTACATGGGGTGCATGTAGGACTGCTAGGCCAGTGTCGGCCAGTAACACACCTTTTCCTTGTCTCTAAGATGGTTCACAGACTGCTTGTGTTGTTTCTACTTAAAGGTGCAGTATGCAGTATTCAGTGTAGTACTTAACTTGATGTGCAACTAAATTGTCTGAACCTGGGTTGACCGGTCAGGCTGAACTGAATAGAAACGGCTTACTCTTACCAGTGGATTAATTCCAGAGATAATTTCATGTTTCATTGTATCCGTCTTTTACAACTGTACAACTCGCTTGGCGCTGAATACTACACACTTAACTTTTAATTACTAAGCAAATTGGGATCAGTCTCTCACCTGAATACACTCTGACATTTTGGCATGAGAATCAAACCGCTAAACTTTCCTAAAGGGACACCGCTCTAGCTCAGGACCACAGGAACCAACAAACCACAAAGTACCAAGCCTCCTGAAAGGGTACCACAACAATTAATCAAGCAATACACCAACTAACTAATCAATCTCCATTAATATGGCGCACTAATCTGATACAAATGTGACATCATTACACTTCTCAAACAGGGTGAGTCTCAACTGTTTGCTTTAATATCAATACTTAGGCCCGAACTACACGAATGCGGATATATTTCAAACCGCACATATTTATGTCCGATTAGGCCTCCCTACCACACCAAAACGGGAGTTTGGAGCACTCAAACCGTATAAATCTGAATCCGGAAAAACAAGTGGAAAAATAAAAAAATATCTGTATCCCGTATCCGTAGTGGATTCGTGTGGTTGGACTTTTACGGATCGATGACGTCAAACCGCAGCTCGCGCATGCGAATTAAAAAGAAAAACAACAATGATGGCGGACAGACATGGTATTCTTTACGTTTGTTTTGCCCTTTTGGGGCTAATTTCAGCCTTGCAAGTGAACCTTGTTTTACACAATGACATCCACCAGTCAGCCAGCTCACAGACGCTTCTGCTGCGGCCAATACTTTTATTTATTTATCACATGGTCCGTCACATGGACCCGACGCACTAGCGTAGCTTCCGCAAACAATGCATGACGCATCACGCTGTTACGATTCATCGGCCAATCAGTTAGCTTTGTTCCTGAATTTTTTTTAAGCGGCACCAGATAGGATTGAGTTTGAAGGCTACGTGTGGACGCAGATATTTTTGAGAACTAACACGTGTGGACAGATACATTTATTTAGACGGGAGTACAAAAATATCCTGATAAATAAATATCCATATACGTGTAGTTCGGGCCTTAGGCTGTCAGCATTACAAGTGAATCTCAACATTATAAAGATTTGAAAAGTGTGTGCTAATCTTAAAAAATATGAGCTGTGTTTCCCTTTCCCATTTCCCTGCTCCTGCTGCCAATGTTATGGAAAATAATGACACTACCGCAATATTAAATGGCAAATTTCACGTCAAAAACTCCTAGATGACTCAATTGACAGGCCTAAAGTAATACGCCGCCATAAGCTGCCACCTACAAGCTAAGCAAACGTGAATAATCAGAGTGACGTTAGCAGGCAACAGTGTCACAGAAGCCGGTAGAGCACTATTTTGATACCACAGACCTGTGAATGAAAGCAAACTGAGGAAGTTAACTACTAGGGCTGGGACGATATGCTTTTCTCCCAAATCGATTCTTCTACAATTTTTTAAATGCCAATTCGATTTAAATTGCGATTCTACGATATTGTTTATTTTCTCGATTTTTATTGCAGGGGACAGAAGAAACTCCTGAAAAGTGCAAATGCTGTTTCAGTAGCCAGGAATCCCTGGGAGTCAGTGACTAATCAGAATGATCCCAGACTACTTTGGATCCATATTGACACTGACTGGACATTCTGCTCATTTCTTAATGTAACATTAATTTATTACCCGAGATTCAGTAACTTTATACTTGAAATGGATTTAAAACATTCTTGGAATAAAAATCGAGACAATTATAAATAATGCAATTAAATATGAATAACTGCAGTCAACAATTAATGTGATTTTAAAAATGTCTCATTTGACAGCCATAACAAAGATCTGATATTAATCCACCATAAGCCAAACAACTTTGTAACACTGTACTGGTAAAAGTGGTGATGAAAAGCCTATTTTGAACATGCAAAAACTTTGTCCCTTAAATAGATAAAGTTAAAAGATATATATACAGTATATATTACATCTCCCATGGTGCAACAGTTACTTCCATCAGACTTCCCTGACCTCCTAAAAGGATCTTCCTTCAGCCCCCTCACCTCCACTTTTAAGCAGGATTTCTGTTGCAGCTCTAAAGCAACGACCACATAGATTCTAATTTAATTGTGCTTGGTGGCACCTTTGGTGATGAGCGCTAATTTGTGTGTTTGTGTGTTACTGGACCACAGCCAAAGAAACAGTTAACTCCAGTGGAAGCAATAGCTGGGGGGGAGTCCAGTGCTTCATTCACAGGAAAGATGGAGAGAAATAAGATGGGTCTAACACAGTTTAGCTTCAATAGGTACCGAAAGTTTCCGGAGTGACGGAAAAGTCATCACTGAGTACTGCTTATGATTTCTTTAACTCCGTTCAAATATTGTAAGCAAAGCCTTAAAGCTACAGGCTTTGTTACTTCATTTATGGCTCAAGGTTTGGCCCTTAAACATTTATCAAATCTCCAACCTCAGAAACAAACAAAAAACTTGAAGCTGTGTTTGAACTTACACTCTCCAAAAAAATGCCCTGTCTCAACTTCAGGTACGAAAATATAACAGTATTGCAGGCCGAGTCTCATGCAGAGTTAACTGGACAGCATATCCAAGAGTTACATTTATGATATCGCCTGTATCTCCCACCACTGAGTGTGTAAATTCATTAAAGACGGATGACAGATCCTTGAAGAGCAGAGCACTTTCTCCCATGCTCACCTTCAAGGTATTTCTGTCCTTATCCGTCTTACCCTGAAATCCCCGTAAGACCTGGACAATCCTAAGCCATGCAGGGCTCTGGGGCAGCCCCTTACTTAAACTTCCTCCTTCTCCTCTGACCCCAGCAGCTCACCACTGGACTGTTTCACTTCCTCATCCATCCCAGATAAAAACTGAATTTCTTTACATAAACACACCACAGAATATTTATTTATATATTGTCTCTGCTGCATTTATCATAATCTTTTTGTGTTTTACTTTTATTTTAACCTAGTGTCATTTACCGATTCCCTGCAAGGTCAGAGCCCATTACAGCAGAAGGACAAGCTATAGCTATAGGAGCTTGGGAAGTCTAAGTGGGACACAGCCCAATCCAGTGACACTACAATGCACTGTAATCTTACCGGGAACCTTTCCATTGCAGTCAGCCACTCCTCCTTTAAAGTGCAGCCAAGTACATGACAACATGACAAGCAGAGGGCAAACAAGCTACACAAGAGGACCGTCTAGCCTCAATACGAGATTGTTACTCGACAGCGAATTTGCTGCCAGAGCCATACCAAACTGTACAATCTTAATTACCTCAGCGGCCCTGTGGCCTAAAGAGAGGATTAGAATTAGTAATACGCCCATGTCCGCCACACCACCCCTGATCTATCTGCAGCCCTGCATGGCTCCACCTCCGTGCAACAGCTAAGATGTTTATGAAAATATCAGAGGCGTTTCTCTGAGGCTCTTCAGATGACTGTGAGGGCATTAGATAATCACCAGCGGGCTCCCCCTCCTCTTCACCTGCTAAAACAGGAGCACTGATGTCACCGTAGCATGAGGGATCAGTGAGTGACACGAGCTGGAGCTGCGAGCTTGGCACATTAAACTGTCTTTGATTTAAACACACACACACACACACACACACACACACACACACACACACACACACACACACACACACACACACACACACACACACACACACACAAACAGGATGAGAAATGGGGATTTTTTGACCACATGCCAACACACATTCATCGAAGCTGCTAAACAAACCCAGACGTTAAGACTAGATTTCTTTCTGAATTTGTTGTTGTATGAAAAACTGTGAATGATTTTACCAAAAAGAGTTCATCGTAGAATCCTGTAAAAATATGGCGGTAAAAATAAAGAGAAAGGCAGCAAGAAATGGAATAGAAACTTCCTGTAAAACTCAAGAACAAATGTATTTATCAGCTTTAATGTGATCTACACTGAGTTTCTGTTTAAATTCATTCACTTATTTCATTCACTGTGATTATTGACCGTTCATTTCAGATATACTATTTTAATGAATGGTAAGTTTTTGTTTTTAATCCATGGTTATCTTAAAATCACCTCAGACAGGGGTGTTTTGTGATGAGACCTTTGCTGATCTGTGAAATCAGCAGGCCCATTTTGAGCATTTTAACACCAAGAGTTATGTTACTGATTATAAATTCACAAAAATAGGTTTTAAATTACTCATGAGATTTAAACCCTTATGTTTCCTTTTTCCTTAATACAAAAATCTGACATTGAAATTGAGCACGAAAATAAAAGTTCTGTTTTTACTCGCTTTTTTTCATTGCTATTGAATACAGTCAATTACATCCAGTATTGATGTAATTAAATGTTGATCTGTTTTGGATTTACAGAATTTAATTAAAGTACTTAAATCACAAGTAATTAAATCACATATTTAGAGCCCACTCCAAAAACTATACAAAGCTCATTTACGTTCATACACGTGCACTGGGGAGGGATAGTTTTTGTTATAACACACTCTACTTTATTATATCATCTTAGAGAGTTGTGTGTAAATTTGCATAATTAGGGGCATGGCTGAGCTGTTGTACAGGAGGGTGTGTCATATCTGTTTGCCAAGAGGCTAAGGGCCCGCCTCAGCTTTACCTGTTTCCCGGCTGACTGAAAGTTATGTTGGGTCAGCTTTCTTTAAATGGCGACCATTACTGTTTGGCTTTCTTAGGCCACTATAGAAACCAATGTGTACAACACTAAGGCCACGTCCATGTATTGTGGAGTTAAACCATGATAACATGATGACAGATTATACATTTTCCATTTTATTTTAAAGTATTCTTGTATGATGCTCTTAGGTGTCTGTGTCCTGATGATAGACAGCAGGTAAAGACTGATGCACTGGCTTTGAAAAATAATTATTTAAAACCTTATTTTCAGCTTCATGTTTAACATTTTTAGATCATTCAGAGCAGAGAAATTATGTGAAAACAGGCCTGAAAAAACTGGTTGTCCTGATTCCAGTTTAACACTAAATGTATAAATATGAAGGATAAAACCAGCACAACAAATAATAAAGTTCAAAATAAATATCACAATAAGGAAACAATCGACTCCTCTGCTTACACAGTTAATACAGTGACACCCGGCTAAAACAAATGACCTGTGAGGAATGTACTCAGGCAGGTGCAGCAGGTGCAATAAATGGCACAGGTGCTTTTTGACAGACACGAGGGAGCGCAAAAGCTATTGATTCACTGCTGTAGGCCGATCAAACAGCTTTCATTGTCTCTATTGTAGGTTTAAATTATTTTTAATGTGGCATGTGCTGTCATAGTTTCCATGAAGTCATTTCCTTCTCACTTCTACTGCTTCTGAGGAGTGATCTAAGTTTGTTCCTCTACTTATCATACCGCATGCAAAGGCTGACGCGTTTGGTAACAACAGAGTAACTGCGGCTGACTTAAAGGAAATGAATATTTGAAGAACTGTTAAAATTAGAATTAGATACAAACCATACTCAAGTTTTGATCTTCTTTAATATCATTTTAGTAACTGCGGCTGACTTAAAGGAAATGAATATTTGAAGAACTGTTAAAATTAGAATTAGATACAAACCATACTCAAGTTTTGATCTTCTTTAATATCATTTTAGTAACTGCGGCTGACTTAAAGGAAATGAATATTTGAAGAACTGTTAAAATTAGAATTAGACACAAACCATACTCAAGTTTTGATCTTCTTTAATATCATTTATTTTGTACTGAAATAAATACCTAAGCACCAGTACTGTTTATTTTCAAGTATATGCTGCATATATTATTTTAAATTCATGGTCTGTACAATTCAGTTTTGACAAATGGTCTGTTTTGTTATTTTTTTTAACTCTGATATGGAGCGATGGGTCTGAAATTAAGCACAAAGTTAGATATAGTTCTGGTTTATTACATTACCTCAGTCGAACTGACAGAAAAATCTTACAGGCTGATTTGCACATTCACATTTACACTTGAATTTTCCCGAGAAATTTGAGTCATTTATCATTCAGCAGAGTAACTCAGACAGGCTCACTTCTTGTTTCTGCAGCTAAGCCACAATCATCATTTGCTTGTCACACCTAAATTGATTTTAATATCACAGCTCTGTCACTGGGAGATATTCAGATGATACCTTCTCTTGGACACAGTGAAGCTGAGTCTTTGCTTCACCAAATGTTTAATTGGCAAAATCTAGAAAGTGACCGAGACAAAAAAACTGAGCATACTGAGAGACCAACACTGGAGTTCAGATTTATAAGTGTCCTTGCAACCACACACACACACACCTCACATAACGAAAACAATGAGCCCCATCTGTGCTCGGCCCCGCAGAAACTGTGAGGGATATATCAACTGAGAGTACAGTATATCTTCAGAGCAAAAGGCAAGACACTCTCCAGAGGGTTTTGCGTCATAGCCGGTCCATTAAAAAGAGGGAGGAGACAAACACTGCTGACTTAATGCCCGGTTCAGCAGGTGAATGAGTGTGTTGCGTGTTTACTACAGCCAATAAGCTGCAGGCCTGTTCGCTTAAATCCTACGAGGCTCTTGTCTGCTCAGCGCCTCTTTGGTGGAGAAAAGAGAGCAAAATGAAGTCAAATCCTCCAGAGCAGTTTGAGTCAAACTGGGTTTTTTAGATCAGCTGCCAAACTCTGCAGAGAAATACCCATCACGGTTTATTGGTTATTACTGAATCTACCTGCTGCTTCTGAAAATCATGCCTCAGGAGAATCTTTCACCATGCTGTGCAGGGGACAAACCTCTCTTTAGTTTCTTCTGGCTGCAGGAAGAGTGTTGGGACCGGACATGAAAATGGCCAAAGTGCTCCAGTAACCAGATGCTGTCATTGCGGCTGTCAGCATAGTTAGCACATCGTGTTGTACACGGTCAGAGCAGGCCACAGTTCCCACATAAAGCTCTTTCCAGGGGAGATTTGGTACACGCCTATGGACACTTTGACACTATGGCAGAGAGAGATGACTCTTGGATGAACTCTTCCTCTGGAGGAACAATGATGCTGTGTTCTGTACATGCTGTACTTTTCAAAACCACCCAAAAGTGTGGGATATAAACCTATAGAGGGTATCCACATGACACCACTGTGGGGTCTAAAGCATGCTTTCATATTCTGAGGAAAAACTAAAGCTGCTAAAAGTTATCGTAACAACAACTGAATAGACAATCACAGAATACAGAGAGGGGAAGCAGATGAATCATCCAAATGATCTAACATTTGGAAACAAGGTGCCAAAGCATGTTATAATACATGGCACGGGAACTGAGCTCAATCATATCAATACTGACTCTCTCACAGCAGTCTCACCAGGATTCACTGTAGGAAATGTTAAAAAAAAAGCAGCAACCACAAAATGCTGGGAAAGAAGCGCTCACTGAAGTCCTCTGGGATATCGAATCATTAGAAAAACCAAGACCCTCCCTGCTGAACTTTTAAAATGTTTTTTTAGTGTCATGGCAGGGTTACCTTGACCTCAACACAAACCTGACATGATTTTTCATCATCAAATTTTTGTCAAGGATTCAAGAAAGGATATGTGAAATCCTTTTTTTCTTCTTTGACTGGAAAGATCTATAACACTCTAGAGGCTTCAAAGTTTGGTTAAAGTCAGTGGTCAGCTAATTTAGTAAAAAAAAAACAAAAAAGATTCAGAAGATAGAAAAACAGCTGCCCTGGCTCTGTTCAGAGGTAAATGAAATAAAGTGAGGCAGCGTCGATATCCAGGAGGTCACTGTGACTCTGCAGTGATCAAAAAACTCTACAGCTTCAAAAACAGAGTAAAAGACTACTGACTAAAATATGTTTTCTCTGGATCTACAGTCTTTAGGTTTGTGTTTGAATAAAGTCAATATTGTTGTGTACAAGTTCATAATGCATACAACACTTCTACAAACCTCCTAATATTCAAATTAAATAATCACATTTTTGTAAAAAAAAAAAAAAAAAAACTCGTATTTTCTGATGCAAAATATGAGCTATATAAATATGAGCCGTCTGTTTCATCATGCCTCATTTATGTAGTCATTTATATTTTCAAATTTATTTAACCAGAAGGGCTTGATTGAGATTAAAAATCTCTTTTACAAGAGTGTCCTGGTCAAGATATGCAGTTTCAAAAAGTTACAGCCAAACAGCACATAAAATATCAAGTGTTTTTGTTCCAATAACGGTGTATTTTAAGTCCCACTTCTTTGGATTAACTGATTGATGGTCAACATATTGCTTCACAGGCAACAGGAGCAATATTTATTTGTAGGTTACAAAAGACATCAGAGTAACATGAGGGCCGTTAACAGGACTGCTGCCTATTAGATCACCTCATCTGTTTACTTTTTATTTATCCTAACACTGAGAGCCTCCACTTTACTCAACTTCTAAAGTCACAAAACACGAAGCAGTAAGTTAGATCTAAACCAGGACTGCACAAAATAGAGACACCTGCAGATGCTCACAGAGCCCAGATATTAGGAGAGATACGGTCGAGGAGGAGCTGAAAAGGCCACTAGTGGACTTGAGCCCACTCACATCTACATTCCTGTGAGCTCCTGACAGAGAACAGAGAGCACGGCTCCAAAGTAAACACTCACACAGCGCCTTGTTTTTGAAGAATACCATGTCCATAATCTCATGAAGCTATCACATGCTGACCTTATGATACTAAACTCTAAACCTGGAGGGGGAGCAGGGAGTCGAGTGGGCTTTGAATGTGACATTATTTAAGACTATTTAAAAAACAATGGGAGGTTCTGTGTCATAAGTACACGCACCCAATTGACACCTCATCAGTGAGCCAGCTCTCGCACATGAAGAGACTCACTGGATCTGCGTTAAGGCTGACAAAGGGATTTATTATGCTATCCTAATTTGATTTGAACACAGGATCAACGCTCATGGTGTCAGCAGGAGGAGACTTTGGTGGCTTTATATCAAGTTTCAGAGCTGCTCCATGCTCAAGAATAGATCAGTTCTAGGAAATAAAAGGTAGAAATGCTGTAACGGCACATGACATCAATCTCTGGACTGTGGGTGCTCAATGAGCCCCGTCTTAATTCCTCCTGACTCCTTCTGCTCGTGTTCCAGTGGAGATAAATGACAGGCTTCAAGAAGTGTCACCCCTGCTGCCCCTGCAGACACTCCAGACAGGAAGGAAAACAAAGTCACACTGCAGATGATGTTTTCTTTAAAGGAAACATAACGGACAGTAATGGTTGTATTTTTAAGGCTATTTCAGTAGTTTATGATGTTTTCTGTGATGTTAGTGTATCTAAAAAGTTTGACATGTAGATCTATAGTTACATTAGAAAGAGAAAAATTAAAGGAACAGTTCTACATTTTGAGAACTGTACAGTGTCTCAATGTCTTGTCGAGAGTTTCTTTATCACTGAAATGTCTGTTTTAAACAAAAAGCTAAAGACACAGCTGCTTAGCTTAGCTTTGCAGACAGACTTGAAACACAGCGAAAGAACTAGCTTAGCTCTTTCAGTGATCATAAATATGCTCACCAGCCCTCCCATAATGCTTTGGCAAAACATTTTATTTGTTTAAGCCGTTCAAAAAACTTGAAGATAAAAATCTGCACTTGACACTTCTGCTACTCCCACCTGCCTCCTTAGTCTGAAAATAACTATTAAGTGAAATAGCAAAATGCGAAGAGGTTCAGAGAACACAGACAAGCTATCCTATCGATCAATTAAACTACCATATCAATCCCACAAGGAGTGTCTGCTTTGGCGCAGCTGTATAGAAAAAAAGCTGAAAACAAATACAGTTTAAATAATCCAGTTAGATTGATAAGGGAAATATCTCTGTTGTGTTTTTTTATACATTCATTTAGTTGTGTAACTTTGTCTTCTGTCTCGTCCAGGACTCTGTAAGAGATATTCACCTCAAGGAATTTCCTGGTTAAACAACTAGAGATTAAAGTTCCTGTAAGAAATGTTTGCCTTGGTGCCTGTTGAAAGACAAAGACAGTCAAAGACGGCCTGATAGCAAAGCTTTCAGTCGTGATGCTAAACTAAACTAATGGTGGAAAGTTAAATGGTGTTAGCTGACACTAGCTCCAGTTCATTGTTATGGCCAGACTGCTATACTGTCCAGACGCTAACAAGCAAATGTCTTATCATTGCATGACATGGTGGAAATGCAGTTGTATGTTGGCTGCTCGACTAAAGCAAAGTGGAAGGATAGACATGTGGACTTCAACATGCTAGCAGTGACAAAGGCAGGTGGTGCAAGCTCTGCTATTGTTAGCCAGACTTTGAAAAAGCTTGACATTGTTCACCTGCAGACTTTGCAATCCTGTTTGATACCATTTCATAGAAACTGTGCTCAATTTTGACTGTTTTCTGAGTGTTTTCTTACCCTCAGACTAGTCAGAGTTTTAGAATTTAAATTCCATCTAAACAACCAGAAAACGAGTCGTTTCAGATCATCTCCATGTAAGGTTAGCCATCAGGGTGGTATCTCTTTTTTCTTATCTCCCTTTTTAATTTATCTTTTGACTACAAAGATAGATAGAAAAATAAAATGTCAGACTATTATGGGATTTGCGTTGATGATATTGTCTGTGTCACATCACAACTTCTCCCTGTGAGTCAAACTGCTAACTATGGCTGCATGCCAGGGGTTAGTGCCATGCTCGGCAGCTATAAAAGCCCATTGTACATATACACATGACATCCTTGATAGACACAGATAAGCAGAGTCCTGCACCCGATCCAATCAGCAGCTGTCAAGACAAAGACAACAGCAGGGCCATTGAAGTCAGATGAACGTCATCATTTCTATGGGAGACTGCTCCTACTGTCTTTAAATCATAAATGTCATTGTGACAGTAAAAAACAGAGACCAAAGAGAGGGTGTCAAATGTGCCAATACTGGACATTCAGAGTAAAACCCAAGAAGAAAAGTTTTTCTGAAGCAAGAGCAACCAAAAGAGGAAGAGCACAGCAAGTTTGATGTCCAAATGAAAGAAAGTGAAAGAGAGAGAGAATGAAAAAAGAGGCAATATCAGTCTCCCTCCTCTCAGCCGGCAGAAAAAGCACAGTGGATTAATTCATCACCATGCAGAGCCTTTGCCCTCCTCTGGAATAAATTACCCAATGACTCTAGACTTAGACTAAACACACACACACACACACACACACTCACACACACATTACTGACCAGAGGGGACACACAAAAACAGCGAGAGAGAAATCGGACAAATGCGGAGAGACTACCCAGGTCACCGGTGTATCATATCTTACTTCACATTCTTCAAAGTGCGATGTATCACATGAGGTGTTTGGTTAGAGGACTTTTTTTAAGTGTTGCAAGTTAGCAACAGTTGAGTGTTTCCCCCAGTGAAGAGTTATTTTAGAAAAGCAACCTCGTGTGCCGTGTCACTGCTGAGGATGGGAGGGTTTTAATGGGGGAAGCTTGACTGATTCTACCACTTGTGTTAATGCATGCAGAGGCTGAAATCACAAAGTTCTGCTCCTGATACACTTCTCTGCACAATACCCTTAAATGCACCTTTACACGTTAAGGAAACAGACACTTCAACTGACTTAAGCTCTGCTGTTGAGGGAGGGGAGAGCTACTTGATTTCCTTGAGTTAGGGGTGAAGCAGACTGAAAGAGTCAAGGCCAGATAAATGGTGTTGTGTTTGGCTGAGGTCTTTCTCCGTCTGTTTGGCCAAATACACGCACACACACACACACACACACACATTAAATACCCACTATCACAGGACCTTGTACTTGAGCCTTATCATCGCCAAAGCAGTCCAGATGGTAACACAGCCTTGACAAAGACTCACATCACACTCCCAAACTTCTATTGAAGCTTTCTCACACTGCAGACACCTGCGCATGCGCCCTCTATCTCTATATCTAGGGCTGCACAATGTATCGTTTGAGCATCGTCATCGCGATGTACGTGTGCACGATAGTCACATTGCAGATCCTGCGATGTGGCAGGCGAATGAATTCATCTAATTTCAAGGGAAGCTGACTGACATACACTGCATGTCGACTCTCTGTGTGCTATGCAGCGATCCACCAATCACGTTCGTTCTTTACTCAGTTGCCAAGCAGACTACCCTACCAGCTGCCAATCAAAATCAGAGGAGGAGACCACGCCCCTGCCGGTAACAACAAGTATTACAGAATGAGCAACGAACAAGAGGAAACCGCCGAAAATGAAGACTTGTTGCCACTTCTAGCAAGTCAGACGCGCCAAATCAGTTGATTCTCTCTAACATACATATTTATCTTTTCCTCTTAATATATTTACATCAGTGTAATGTATTTGTTCATTCCAAATGCTTTTTAAAGAAAATGTGTTATTTAATCGTACAGATTTAAATATGTAACATTAATATTATTGCTTTGTTTATGTATAATGGACAAAGAAAAAAGAAAATGTTTCAGAAAACACTTAGGCTTGGATTTTATTTACTATATGCAATACGTACAATGTGTCCTTTGCCAGTCACACTACCTGTTTCTTTAAATAGACCTGTCATATATTGTGCTACAGGTTTTTGTCTTACGCTACAAGATTGTCAACCTCTGAAGCACCAGCGCTACGGACAAAAAAAAAAAGTTAACGTACAGCCCGAGACGCCATTCTACTAACATTCACAAAAAGAGGTAAGATCAGTGCAGGTTAGTTTTCCACAAGATTTTCAGCAGTGTAGCATAGCATAGAGAGCTATTCAGGTCATCTGGTGAAAATTATTGTATTCTTTAATATTGCAGGTATGAAAAAATTTGCAATGTTAGTTTTTTTCAATACCGTGCAGCCCTACCCCTATCTCTCTTTGTGTATGAATTAAGTTTACTGCACATTGCGCGCGCTCCCTCAAGAATCACAATCCAGGGCAAAAATGTGCACATGTGCCCCTTAAAATGTTCAAACGTAATAAGATACACAAACTACATGAGAACATGTGACTTTGACAGTTTCATGAATTCTGCTAAGGAATGCAGCTGATGATCACTGTCATCATTAATAAATCTGCTGATCATTTCCACATAAAAGGTCCTGATCCACAATATTATATCATATTATTATAATATATCAGCAGTGGCGGGTGGCAGGCTAACACAAGTCTTGTCCTGCTCAGTGTTTTTGCCTGTTAGAAGGAGGTTTTTCCAGCGTACTGTCACTCATGTTCGATGAAATGGGTCAAATCTGTCCCATCTTAAGGTTAGGTCTGGGTAATTCATCAAGCAATGAGCGTGGTCTAGACCTGCTCTTTTTTGGAAAGCACCTTGGGATAACCACTGTTGTGATTTGGCGCTATATAAATAAAATTTGATTGATTGATTTGATTGATTGATATTACCCTCACTTAACTTCACAAAGCCAAATATAAAGTCTGGGATGGTTTATTTTGTCTGACCAGCGGCCCAAATCCAAAGATACTGAGTCTGAAACAACATCAGATAAAGAAAAACTTTTGGGAGAAGAATCAAAGACTCCTTGGCATTTCTGTTTTAAAAATACTTTTCAAAAATATTCCTTATCTTAAAAAAAAATAGTAACAGAATTAGTTTATGTCAATCACACACACACACACACAGACACACACACACACACACATGCACACACAAAAAAAAGATAATTTGACTCAGAGTTAATGTCTCTACTCCTCTGACATCTACTGGGATCTGGTACAACTTCACTTTAAAATAAAAAAGTGACATCTCATAAAAGTTTCCATTTCCAAATGTATTCCAGATGAAAACACAAAACTGAAAAAGGCCTTCCTGAACTGAGTTTGTGCACGCATGCAAATTGCCGTTATTGATCTCTTACTGTAGGAAAAAAAAAATCAGAAAAAGCTAAAACAACCAACATCAGGATTGTTTCACTTATCCTTGAATGCAACACAAAACAGCCACTGTGCATTTGACTTTTCTGAGTGCAACAGTAAATTACTTTCTACACATTACGGTAAAGATGAAACCTCTGGCGCATGGTGGGGCCGACCACAGAGGACATTAAAGATGACACCTTACAGAGGAGGGATTAACCATTTCCAGCTGAAGGAAATTTGTATACCATTAGTCTAACTTAATCATGGGACTAATTCAATCAAAGGCACAGTGGGCGTCTTGACGTGGGGGCATCTGTCACACTGACTTCTCACTGCATCCTGCGCTGACATTTGGCCACAAAATTCGGCTTGACAGAGGCCCCTCAAATAGCCTGGGGTCTGTCACACAAATGCACACATACTGAGGGAAAGAAAAAAAAAACACAACACACAGAGACTCCCTATTAAATTAACAAGATCACAATTTTTGTTTGAGCTGACGTTTTGTGTTTGCACTCGTCTGCAGATGCACATGTAAACATTACAGAAGGACCTTCCCTCGCAAACATTACCTATGCACCGCTTCTTAATCCTTCCAGATGATGACTACAAATGCAGTGAGACGTGACAACCAGGACGTCAGTTTCTTACTTTGATCCTCAATTTTGATCCAAAAAACAATGTTCTACGATCTCTTGTGTATACGATCTCTTACACAATCCAGGTTAGCCAATTATATATAGAACTATCACCTTGATCCCAAGTAGTAGTATCAGTAGTAGTGGTTGTAGTAGTAGTAATGAGCAAATGTCCTCAGCTTTATATCTTCCTTTTTATATGTAAATACATAATTTATCTAAAGTTTTATTGTATCTTTATTCTTTATATACACTGCTTTTTATTTGTTTTTTATTTGATCATTCTGTAAATACTGGCTGCTGGAATTTTAATTTCCTTGAGGGAACCTTCACAAAAGGATCAATAAAGTCTATGTTATCTAATCGAATCTAATCTGAACTCCTATATCATCCCTGAGAATAAACAGGGGAAACACATTATTGTTCTCTGTTAGTGTCATTACTTGTGGGCCACTTTACAAAATGGGACTGTTAATTTCTTGCAGTGACTTGACACACCAACGGCAAACTTTGGCCTTTCTTAAGTCACTAAATCTTGTTCAGAACAGACTCATTCTTTCCATTCAGATATTTATGTCACTAAGATATTTAATGCTTCTAAATAGGACTTGTCGCACATAACACAAGAATCAGACAAAGTTTAGGCCCGGATAAGAGTAGACGAATCAAAGGGAGGCATAACTGGTAGAAAGGTGAAGCAGAGGCCAAAGCCGTGTCGACTGGAAAGGAAACGTGTTTGGCAGCAGATGTCAGAGCTTTACGCTTTAGATTTCTGTTCTATAGAGAAGCAAACACACATGGAGGGACTTGGAGCTGAGGCAAATGCATGCTTTATCCACTGTTATATAAAAACTACAAAAAGAACAATACATCAGGTTAGTGCGGGGGCCTGTGACCCCCTGACCTTTCTCTGAGTGTGTGTAGAATTGCCTGGTTTTTGTGATTTCCAAAATAGAAAATGTTGTGATGTAAGGGATGAACATTTCAGTCTAAAGTGTCATCTTTTTGTCAGAAAATCAACTAGACATCAGAGACTGGGCCCGCTGGTCTCAAACATGTCGTGGTTCTGAATCTACTGCACGTTGCACAGATGTTTGTCCTAAAATCTAATATTTTAGGACATATATGAGTCCTTGTGTCATGGACGAGAGGTCTATTGCAGAAAAACTTTATGTAACACACTCACACTTCAACACACTCAGTTTGTTCTTGTCCCTGTAAATGCAATGTGTGTGTGCGTGTGTGTTCCCTCACCTTGCAGCTCGGGGGTTTCAGGGGTAGTCCCGAGGCAGGATTTCCTTGATGCTGAGTGGTATTAGTCTGCTGGGGTGAGTGGGAATCCTCGGACTCTTTTCCACTGTGGTAGACCACCCTATCAGAGATATGAATACTTGAAGCACAGCCCATGCTTCAGCCCACTTTAGCCTTCTCCTTTTTTTGCGCAAGTGCTTTACTTTGAGGCTACCAGAGTGTCATTCGCCCTCTTTTTTTTGTAGTGTTGTTTAAGGTCCACTCTTCCTCCTCAGGGGTTCATTTCTTTAAATATATATAAATACATATATGTATCATCTAGGCCACAGCAAAGCCAGTCCTCGAGTTTCTCTGACACAAGGCATGAATAATATATCTTTCTATCCCCCACCCCCTGACCAGGAAGCTGATTTCCTCCCTCTGCTTTTTCACATGAACTTAATTGAAGATGTTTAATCAGAGCAGCTGTCTTATCCTCAAAAACTTGGATCCCGTTATTCCCCAGGAGACGTTTTTATCCCACACTCCGGCTCCTCTTCAAGCCTTCTTCGTACCACATCACCATTTTCTCATTTCTCCTCAACAACTTCACTGTTATCAAGTAGGCCTGAAAGAAACACACACGCACACACACTCACACTCACACAAACCACGCAGTCTGTCCTCCTCTGCCTGCTTCATGCAATAGTTTTATCCATTTTTTTCATGTGTGTGTGTCCAGGGTTTCATGTGTAGTCTTCCTCCCCCACCCCGGAGCCATCAAAAAAAAAAGATGTTTTTCTCTCTTTCTGTTAAACAATCCGGTTGGCCACTCCAGCTCAAGACACGGGCCATAAACCGGTTCTCACGACACTTTGCTCCAGTCCTGAGCAGGTCATCATCAACAGGCTGAAATATTCACACTGCAGGCTGTTATTCTGGACACTCGCTCCGATGTCAGACACCCTCCGTCAAACATAATGCCATGTAATCCGGCAAAATACTCCATTTATCACAGATTTAGGACGCGGGGAAATCTTGGTGGATGCCTTGTATTCTCCATTCAGGCATCCGCTGCCCGGTTGAGGATGATCCGCCTGCTATAAGAGGTCCAAACCCCGAGTGCAATTGGTTACAGCCTTACCGGGATCCGCGATTTTTCTCTCATTCTGTAGCAGGAAAAAAGGATGTAGAGGCTGTCAGGCTGCAATATCTGGAGGTACCACCTCTGGAGATTGCAATCGCTTCAGAGAGAGACACACACACTGAGAAAAAAAAATCTAAAAAAAAAAGAGAAAAGAAAAGAAACAAGACCGCTCCGTGTCCACAAGTTTCAGATGTGAAATCAGGGACGGCAGGATCGTCCACGGTTGACGCGAGAGGAGGTAAGGCAGGACCGAGCTACATAATGCTGATTTTATGTTTGTCTTTTCTCTGCCTTTTCTGGCGTTTGCCCTTCCAATTCTTCAGCACTGCTTGACAGCGGCACATCCAATAAAAGCACCCGCAAGGATTGACCTACAGCCTTTACTGACGTTAATGCAAATGAGCTCGGCGCAGCTAATCGGCGTCGTGCTCTGCGCCGCTGGGTGGTCCTCCGCTTTCCGTGGGAACTTTGAAAGCAGGAAAAAGGAGCTCTCACACAGGAGCAGGGAGCTAGCTGCAGACACCCTGTCGGCGTATTTACCGCACTAAAGCCTTGGAAAATTGGGTAAAAGATTATAAAGGTGAGTTATTGTCGGTTATTTTGTTGAATGTTGAGTTTACTCGACAGCAACGCTTATGAGTTTTTTCTTAACGGTAAAAATTCCGGTTGATACTCAGAGCTATGGCACAGCATTTAGGCCAAAATTAATCACAGTTTGATAGCTGACTTAACCCTCGTCCTGTGTTAGAGTCTGCACTATTTGATTAGATATTAAATGCTTATAAGAACCACTTAAATTAGGTTTTTTTGAAAACACGGTAAAAGTTCCGGTTGACTCTCAGATGTGTGGCACAGCATTTAGGCCAAAATTAATCACGGTTTGATAGCAAACTTATAAAAATCATTCAAACATTTAAATAAAATGTCCACATAGAAATTTTTCAGACCTTTAAAATGGAAAAAATAAAAACTTCAGCAGGTTTATGGTAATTATAAAATAGCTACTACTCCATGTCAAAACTGAATTACTTTATTCGCCGATATAAAGAAAGTGAGATCTACTGAAGAATATTAAGTAAAAACCTCAACTGTTAAAAATGAAACCGTAGAGAAATATGAAAATCTACATTTCCTTGACATTCTACTCGAGGCCGCCTGCAAGCCAAAGGTGACTCATGCGAGTTGAATATTGAATTAACTCGACAGCATCGCTTATGAGTTGTTGTTTTTTTGACACAGTACAAATTCTGGCTGAATCTCAGCGCTATGGCACAGCATTCAGGCCAAAATTAATCACAGTTTGCTAGCTGACTTTAAAAGAATGATTCAAACCTTTTTAAAAATGTTCACATAGAAACTTTACAGACGTTTAAAATGGAAAAAATAATTACTTAAGCAGATCTATTGGTAATTATAGATAAGCTACTACTTCATGTCAAAACTGAATTACCATGTTTTTCGCACTATAAGGCGCACCATCAATGAACTTGTCTATTCGCATCTATTTTCATACATAAGGCGCACTGGATTATAAAGCACATTAGGCCAAACAAAATGGTCAGATAAGTCAAAATTTATTCAACTCATTCAATAACTCTGCGAGGCTATGGTAACTGCAGTGCTCCGACAAGCCAGAAGGATTTTAAATGGCTTTATAGTGCGAAAAATACGGTACTTTATTGGCTGAAACAAGAAGATGAGATTGAAGCATGACTTAAAAACAGTGCCCACCCACCCACAATAATATCATGGCAAGCAATTCTGTCACAACTTAGAAAAATTGCATGTTAAATTACATCACAGAATCTGATTTACTGAAGAATATCAAGTAAAAACCTCAACTGTCTAAAATGAAACCAGTCTAGAAATATGAAAATCTGCAGTTCCTTGACTTTCCACTTGAGGCCACCTGCAATAGCCAAAGACTTCCTATTAATACCCATGCTAAAGTGCCTTTTTTACCATAAGAATAAAACATGTTGACAGTTAGCAACGGTTTCTTTATAAGTTCAGGGGTGAACTTTTAATTTTGAACATATTAAGACTAGGTTATGTATCTGATTTTGATTTAGGGCATGTGTGAGTTTAGGTGGACCCCAAGTTCCAATACAACTTTTTAAAAAATTGTGTTTTGTATTAGTCCTCCTCCAGAAAGTAAACTTTAAAATACATGTTAACATGGAAGTTCAGCTAAAATCTCACCCAGTCGAGTTTATCATGGTCAGAACCCAACTGTCCTAAGTGTTTACTGGCCTAAGTATAAACACTTAGGCCAATGAATCAGTTCCTGCCTGGTGCTTGTATATTGGGAAAAGGTCAGATGTCCAGTTAAACCTATTAGATCGCTTAAACATATAATTTTGACACAATTCTGCACTTAACCCTTATATGCTTTTGTTTTAAAACTTGCCTTGCCTTCCCAAACTTGCCAAGGTCCATCGATCAAGCTAAAATCATAGATTATCCTGCATGTAAACCTACTGACAAGTGCAAACACCAGGAGTCATGAGGTTGTGACTGGGTGAGTCATGTTGGAAGGAAAATATCTTGGAGTGTTGAACTATATTTAAATGAAATATTTGGTGTAGGCAATATGATATTGCTATACTGATACTTCACCACACCCATACTGAGAATATAGACTAAAAAGTTAGAGTCTAGCCCCTGTCATATCAAGTAGTTTGTAGGCTTCCTTGAAACTCTCATCAATGTTTTATGTGATTTACTTGTATTTTTCGGATTCTATTTTGAGTCACAGAAAAACAGATTTTGGGAAGAGGGTTTAAGCATGTAGGAGAAAGAGTTGTCAAAATTATAACAACAGTCACACAAATGTAAGGGCTTTTTATTTTGTCTACTATGTATTTAATGTCAGTATAAAGTTCTATTATATTTATGGTGAAAGTTTGCCAGAATTGTTTATTTATTTGACCAAAAAGTGAGTGTACTAGATGTGAAAAACTCATCCACTGGGTAAAACAGGGTAAAAGACGTATTTGCTGTGACACTTTCTTATAAAAATATTTATCTTTCCCTGCAGCACTTGTAAAAGTTCTCATCCTGTGCTCATCAGGTGTCGTAAAACTCACTTTTCTGGTCCTAACCTACGTAAATAATGAGAGTTCACTGAGTTCCCATTTCATTTGTTGACAGGTACTAAAACTAATAAAACAAACAAAATAAGAGCTGCACAAATCATTTATTTAGGCACCTAAAAGCAAGAGGTATCTCTTACATCTGCAATACTGAAGTCTATTATTGATGCCTGACTGATATCTGATATTCAATCATTAAAACTGCTGTGATGAGTTTTTTATGTTAATGTAACAGACAAAAATTGATATTGTATGATATGGAAAAGGAGACAAAAGCATCAGAAACAGGACTGATGATTTTTATACTGAAATTTTTAATGCCTGAAACTGGCGCCGGAAGGGAGGAGTCAGCCTTCACCTGGAGAAACAGACCCGTTTTCAAAATTTACACCAAATATTCACAATAAATAATAGATTATTAGTTTCAAATTACAGACGATGACACAACTTAATCGTGATAAGAAAGAACTGCTTTGTCCACAGGGGGCGCCAAAATGGACACAAACTGAAAGTTCATCACAGGAGCTTTAAATTCAATTTGTTAATTTAGAAATACAATCCGGCACCCTGTACTAAAAAGAAGAAATGCAGCTCAATCTCCTCAGCAGTTGCCGTGAAGATTCCTGAAATTTGGTGTTCATGACAAAGTATCTTAAGGATTTCTATATTACTTTTTTTAATTGATGAAAACCCGATGAGTGCAACTGCTGAGCGATAATGTCAGCCTATCATGCGGCAGATGTATCATAAAGTCTCTGTGTGGTGGATGTGCAGCACATACAACTCATAGCATTGTGTTATCTGGGCCTGGGGTGTGCCTTCAGCGAAGACTGGGTGTTCTCGAGAGCAGTAACGTCTTTCTTGAAGGGATTAGCCATGCACCTCGCAAATGTTTTTTTATGGAGTCATAAAATTCGTCAACACTAAGAGAGAAAGGCTTGTTTGATACCCAGACTTGCATCAGACTGCAGTAGCAGGATGCTGCCGATGTGAGGGCCTGCAGAGAGATAAATGTTTGGATGTTTCTAAGGCATATTAAAGAATAGTTTTGGATTTACACAAACAGGATTGATGTACAAGTGACAGAAAATGACAGAAACAGTCAGATTAAAAGAGCCAGGACTAAAGAGATGTTGACTTCCATTCTTATTGCTTAAGACCTAAAAGGTGAAATCTAGATATCTATGAGCTTGAACCAGCTAAAGTTGCAGATGTCGCAACTGGCTGCTGATCCTCAGTGAGATTCATAACACAAGCTCCCATCCAGCAATACCATTAATGATCTTATCTTGGTATCATTTATGATCCATTTTGACAGCTTTTGGCAACAAATCACTCGAAGGTGTGGTTGAGTTGCATTACGCTGAGCATGACGCATGACTGTAAATCCCATCGTCATATGCATCATAGATTTATAGAACAAAAACAAACAGGTTTAAGACTAAGAATATGAGAGACAAATAAGGCTGTGTTTAAAATAACAGCACACAAACACATCTGCAGACATGAGGATATGTCATGTTTACTGTTCCTGCAGGTAGACTTCTGTCATTTATGAGTTTTGCTGCCGGTTATCATCTCTGTGTGTAGTGCTGCCGTATTAAAAAGGAGTCATTTAAAATAACTACCAAAATAAAAATGTGAAATTTGACCATAACCTGTACTTGAGGTTTCTCTCACACAAACGTATATAAACTGTGAATATTCCCACAACTTCATCACAATTATCTGACAAATGAGTTTTACTTTATCTTGGTGGATTAACTCATTCAACTCCACTTAATTCTGCATGCAAAATGCAAATAAACTTATTCACTTATTGACGTTTTTGACAATTTTCTTGCATTTTAAACGTTTTTTTATAATAGCAGAAGAAAAAAACTTGGTGCTATTCTTTAATTTTTGCAGTTTTCTGATGTTAACTTGATTTATGTACTTCAGTGTCTCATCCAGTCCTTCCACTAGAGGGTGTTAAATATGTGCATTTTCTGATTCTACACTCAGAGGCTCATCACTTCTTTTCTCAACGAAATTTTCTTTTTACTTTTTAAAAGGCTGCAATTATGTACTAATTCATTTATAATTTAAGTTGTTTAATGCTTTAATTTTTGACTCACTTATGTAAAATAAATAAGCAATAACTCTCCATAATAAGCCATCTCCCAGGAGCCCTGAAATTGTCCTCTGTTACAGCGAAAGTTTAAAATGATTAAAAGAGTAAAAGTAGCAGCATGACAGTGAATAATTCAAGTATTTGCAATTAAATTTTGATATTAGAGTCGGCTGCTTTAGATTCTCAGAAGTCAGTGTTTAACCAAAAACAAACATGTTTGTTGGCACAGTTTGCAGAATTTTAAATGTTCTAAATTGCCTTTAAATTACCTGGATTGGACATCAGACCATGAAGTAAACTAGGTAATGTTGCTGCAATCAGTTCCTTGATTGAATTTCATTATTTAACCATCCAGTTCTAATCAGTTTGGTGGACTAGCCTCTCACTGCTCACAGACACAACAAAGAAAACCTGGACCTTTTTTTTCCAGTGTGCTGCTGACATGCTTTGTATAATGTATTGTCTGCACACATTGTGCTCCTAGTATCTACTGTTAAACACACAGTTCTTGGCCATGATCCAGTGCAGAACTGTCATTCCAGTTACAGTCGACTAGTTAAAGTACAACTTGTTCAAAGCGTTAAATTAAAGCCGGAGCATGAAACCTTGCTGACGTCAATCCAGCCGCGCTCTCTGGGCTCACAGAGAGAGGATCCTCTCTGCTCTGAGCCTGTGACACATTGCTGTATTCATGCAGCAATGTGTCTAATTGTGTCTAATTGTACCAAATCATAAATAGTTCCAATGAACTACAGAAGATGAAATGTGTATTACAATTCCCATTAATTCACAAGCAAAAATATTCACATTTCTATGTATTTTGTATATGTTTTGTTTTTTTATTTTGGAAACTGGGTTCATTTTCTGGCTAAGTGTCCAAATGATTATGAAGACATACACCTCGCTATAATGAACAAATCATAGATGAACCCGATAGACTTAACTCATAAAGAGCTCTTTTTAGTCTGTAAAGGCCGTGAAAAATATCAAATCTCTGACTTTTTTTCAACTCCCGGAGGCCTCGAGTGCTCAAACTCATCATAAAGAGCCTTTATTTAGTGGCTGGATGGGTTTAAAAGGACATTTTCTAGGCATGAATACACAAGCAGAAGCTTTTCTTTACTTTGATTGTATATTTCAGAAAACATGGGATTTCATGTTTTTGGAGCTTGATTGAAACAACGCCTTAAAGTCAGGACACCTAATGCCCTGCTGACCTGGTTCGCATTGTGCTCTCCTTCTTTTTATAGGAATGCAATCACAAACAGATAAAGAATAAAACAAGTATCAGTATGACTACAGACACGTGTTCTTCAAAAATGCTTTATGTAGTATTATTTTTACGTATGATGCCCTATGAGACTGCAGCCACCTTGTGGTTGCTTTACTTAAAATCAGAGGAGTTTACACTTAGACAGTAGACAGTTTGTTTTATTTAAATTTTGAGTACATCCTCTTTCTGTTTTAGCACAGTTAAGTTACTGTGTATGTTGGACAAATACAGATACAGATAATGTTGAACTCATTTAACCCAAATGGCAAAAATTCAAAGGTTTTATATTCATGTCATATATGTGAAAATAAGTCATTCAGAAATCCAGAATCTCACATTGTCTGAATCAATCAAAAGTGGATATTAAATACAGAAACTGAGGCCCTGGCTGATAGTTGGTCATTAGTAGTGATCTTTGGCTCATTTCTATTTTATGATTGGGTGTCTCATCGTGTTGTTGACAAATACACTTTAGATTTCATATGGGGTTCAGATTCAGGGGAGTTGACTGGCCAATCAAACTATCAAGCACTATCATAATCAGTAAATCATTCGGTAGGAGTTTTGGCGCTGTGGGGAGGTGCTGAGTCCTGCTGGAAAAGTCTTTAAATCTAAATCCTTATTTCTAAAATAAAATGCAAATAAAATGAAGCCCCTGATGCTGTCTGCTTTAGAAATTGCTTGATAGTTGAAATGCAACAGTCTACTCTTTGTTAAGCTCTTCCAAGTTCATGAAAGGATTTTATTTGACCACGCGATCATCCCCATCCCCATTGCTTGTGCATCTTCTCCCTCCATACTCTTCCCTTCCAATCAACTTTGCATAAATAAACTTTGATATAGCATCCAGAGAACAGACAGCCTTTTGAGCTATGATCATTTCTGGGTCATCCTCCTTGTGGATGAAAGATAAGCCAAAGGGTGTCGGTGATCGTCTTCTGATCAGAGATAACCCAACCATCTATGCAGTGAATTTTTTGCACAGTCTATTGATATTCTGTACGGCCTTACTAATGATTTAAACACACTGATCCTCCTCGGCTGACTTTTCTGGACTTTATTTAGATGATAAAACCATCCAGGGTTCATGAGAACATGAGACGATGCCTTCACTTTCCTGCAGCCACCGAAGCCTGATCATTTCCAGATCCCAATCAGTTCTTCTGTTTGGAGACAGTTGTTGAAGCCGCTGCAGTGTTGCTCAATTAGGCAGCTGTACAAACAAGCAATCAATCTGCAGAGGACTATATACAGAGGACACAAGGAAAAATGAGGTATGGCTGAACAGCTGGAGAGGGAAGTGACTTAATGTCAAGTAAATATGACAAAGGATGGCTGAGAATTTGATTTATCCATAAAGGGAGCAGACGGGCATATCCATTGCTTTCAGATGGTCCTCTTAAGTTTCCAGCATTGGTCACACTTCAGAAGATAGTAAATCTTTTAGGATGAAGTGTGCTTTAAAATGTGAGCTGTACTAAACAGATTTAGGTAAAATGTTAAAAGATTGTGCAAGTGCAGTTCTGCAATACTGTGCTATATATGCATAGAGTCAGCAAGCAAAGCAAAACATGTTTTGTTTAGATGGGATTTTGGGCTGAAAACAGACGTTTGGAGGGAATGCTTGCACTGTGGAAATGTTGCGACAATCCAATACGTTGAAATTAAATTAAATACAAATATTTTTCTTAAAACAGCTGTTTAAAACAAACTTTGGTGGACAACTATCAATTTTCACCACTAAGTGGCAGCAGAACACAGACATGTCTTTGCAGCAATACTGAAGCTGCAACACTTTCATGCTTAGTTTCTACAATATTGATTATTATTAAATGAACAACAGATTGGGATCCTGATAAATTAAAACACAGACTATGTAGAATCTGGATCTGATCCTGTGGTATCTAGAGCACACCAGTAATAAACATAGCAAAGAGGTTCATAAAAACATAAATACAGCATGAAAAAGGGGGGAAAAATGTACCTGTAACTCTAAAAGTGACCCAGCCAGTGTGAGAAAGAAGAGAGTGACTAAATGATGCAGTTTTTTGAGAATATATACAGGTGAAGTGCAGTTCTTGTTTGAACAGCAGTGTGATTATTGCGCTTGCCTTTGGTTTACATAATAACATGATGTAATACTCATCTGACTGACACATCAGCCAGGTTAATGTTTGATGATATAAAGGTGTTACAGTAGATGTGGAGCTTTTTATCCGGCAGGTGAACAGGTTTCACTGTTTCAGGTGACCCATATTGATTTTCTTTATGGGACCAAATGAAGGATATAAAACTTTGCAGATCTTAAGGTTACATTTAATGTTGCTTTAGCAGAGTATTGACTGTATCGAACTGAATTCTACACGTGCTTTTTAAATAGTTTTACTTAACACTGTAATTTATCCTCCACCACATAAACTGAAGAACTTCAATCACCCCAGTACCTATTAGATTAAAAGTTCCAGCTAAAATATGATCACCTTGTGAAAAATAATGCAACCGTAATGATAAAATTACCAATCGGTATCTAAGAAGGTCTGATTTTAAGAAACTACAATGCTGATTACTCATAACTACTAACTCCTAACTACTTCATCTACCAAGTCCCCCAAAAGTAATCTTTCCTGAAAATGTTAATAAATTTTTCCCCCTCGTGTTAATCCTTCACCACTCTTGATTTGCACTGCTAGATACCTGATTAAGAGTAAGGACATGCAGTGCTGCCATATGGCGCTAATAACTAAGACAAATGCCTTCAATATAATAAATGATGTATCAAAAACCAAGCACCCAATCACAAAAATGAAACTCCTTTTTTGAATTATATTTAATAATGTTGCATAACACAAAACATCACAACAAAACATGGTTCATTCTTTAGGCGTCTTTGCTTTACACTCAAAAAGCAGCCATGCAGTTCAGAGAGAATGACTAGTAGCATATAACTGGCCCAGTTTGCAATCGGAGACAACAGCAGAGGCAAAAGGTAGACAATATCTGATATGGACCGCATACTTTTTAAGTAAATATATAAAAACACTAATTGTCGGGAAATCCAATAAAGAGTATGAAAAATATAAATAGATCTTTTGCTGTTAAATCAATTAAAGCTTTACAAAATAAAATACTAGTAGAAATAAGAAATTAATCTTGTTTAATGACCTACGTAACAACTTTTTAATACATTTCTTTAAGTAAAAAAATAGTTTGGAAAGAAGAGAATTGTGGTTTCTGACTTTTCATGAGGAGGTAGTTTAACCCCCGTGTGCCCTTTTGTTAGGTGACTCTCATACCAAATTGTACCTTGTCCTCAAACGTTCTGGCTTTTAGATGAAGAAGCCATGAACAGCTTCACAATAGCCAGGCCAGAAATGCAGTTAATATTGAGATTACTGATTGAAGTGATGTTCATTTGTTGCTATCAAGCGTAAAAATCAAGAACAAAGCTGTTTGCAAAGGCACTCTGATGCACAGCAGTGTCAATTCAAAACTATTCAAACATGTTCATTTCAGGTGGTGAGACCCCATCCAGAACAGGATTCAGGTGATGTCTGACACCCAGATTTCAAATGTGTGTACTGTCTAAGAAAAGTTTTTTTAAAATTTCCAACAGTAGGATTTGGCATCACAAAGCTCCAGCCTTCATTAACCTGTGTCTACATACACAATCGACTGACAAAACAGATTCAACAATTATAGTTATGTAAAGATTTGGGACTGAGGCTTTAATCTCCAAAGCTCAATAAAAACTGCCTATTTCTGGCATGGCTAGTGGAAGTAGGACTGTAGGGTACCACGGCGGCGGACATCGGTTGTCCAACAGTGGAAGCCACCACCCAGGGAGTTGGCATGGCGGATGCTCACCTTTATGGTCTTAATACCTGCAACACAAACAAATGTACAAATCTTTACACAGTGAAAACATTTCACATTTCAAAATTTCACATCCGAAATTGATATTTGAAAGACTACAAATAATCAAGTATGTTTAAAATGTATGAATTTACCAAGACTCTCAAACATCTTGTGAATGGTACTCTCGTTGGCGTCGACCATGACACGCTTCTCATCCAACATCAAGACATTCATGGACAGCCACTTTGAGGACATCCACAGTGGATGGTCTAAACAGAAAGGAAAAGTGTCCTTTACCTTCAAGTAAAAAAAAATGTCTGGGCATGTGAGAGAAGAAGAGTTTAGCTGGAGTACTCACTATCAGGAATCAGAGGTGTGGGAGGTTTCACAATAGTCCAGCCGGCCTTCTTGAACATGTCAATCTGAGGTCAGAGGAAAAGTCAAAGGACAAAGAGCAGGGGTGAACAAAGAGCACTTTGTGTTTCGTTATCAATCAAGCTGCTGTCTCAGTCCACAAGAGGGCAGCATGGGACACAATGTGAGCTCAAAGAAAGCCTTGTCCTCTAACAGTACCTGGCGACATGGGCGGTCAGGGTTTGATAGCACCAGTCCTGGCCCGATGATGTTGAAAGTGGCATCAATGTGCATGGGGTTGGGATCCTTGAATGAGATTATGTGGATCTTGTACTCTGGGGCCAGATGACGGCGCATCCACTCAATGCCCATGTAATTTGTAACCTGCAAAAGGATATCACAAAAAGTTTCAGGTATTATCTAATGATGCAAATTCTACATATCTTCAAGGAATAATTCTTTCATGTATCTGAAACAGATTTTTTATTTTTTTTTAAATGTCATTTACAAACAAAAAGACATCTGTGAGTTATGTCATCAGTTCAGCACTTGCACATTGTTGCTTTATCTAATCTTTCATTCTGCACGTTGCGTGTTGTTCTGCATGTGACCATTGTTTGAGTAAAAGATTGTTGGATAAGAATGGAGAATTTGTCCTTGTGCTCTCAGACAAGGAGTCGTCTATTCCAGACAGTAGCCACGCTGCTATCGCAACAGTTTTCATACCTGACTCCTCTGGACAAAAAGATCCCTTCCAGCTCGGATGAAATCTGCAGCATCGAAACAGGGCTCATACTCTGTGGTCACAAACTTCCCCTCTGCGGCCAGCTTGTGTCTGTCCTCCACAGTACGGATGGGATAGTCCTGAATGGTACCATAACATTCAATCAGTCGTGTACAGCTGGTATTTTTAATGCAGGATTTACTTTGTATTATTGAGAAATTGGTCAACAAGTGGCAAGTAAAAGTCGAGCAATAACTCAGGAGGGTACATTACCTGATCGTACAGATCATCTGACATGGTGGGTTTAGGAGCTGTGGTCCATTTAGCACCTCTTCTGAAGTAGTCCTTGATCAGGGGTCTGTAGGCCCTGTACTCAAAGAAGCGAGCCCTCCAGGCCATTGGAGCCTCAATAATCTCGTTTCCCACAACCATAAGGATGTCTCTGGGCATGGCAGCATACATTCCTGAAATGAAAGAACAGCACAGGATTAGCAGTCATATAGCAGTGCATACTACAGCCGTGTATAAGATATAGAGTGATGCAGTGTCACTGCAGGTGGCTTGACAGCAAACACACAGCAGAAAGTACATGATTAACTGCTTGTGTACGAGTAGAATATGTTCAGTATAAAGTAGCAAAAATTGTAAACATCAATAAACTTGCACTTTTGATTGCATTATACACAAAATTTTACACACAATGCAGGAACAACAGGGCATCAAAAATGGGTGGACATAAATTTAAATTGTGATCCTTTTTTCTTTAGTGTTTCTTTTGTTCTCTTTACCTGATGATGAGAAGTCTGGAGTCTTATATTCCATGGACCAGTCAATGGGTTCTGGTCTCGCCACAGTGACGCCCTCATGGCGCAGAATATTGCACATTTCTTCAATCTCGGCAACAGCTTTCTTCAAGTGGTCCGCAGGGAAGGACTGGCCCCCATACTTCTGGTAGAAGGGCCAATACTTCTCATATGTGTTAGCCTGAAGAGAAGTTAAGAAAATAAAAATGACAACATGCAGCGAATTCCAGAGTCCAGCAGTGTAAGTCAGATATCATTTTACAGTCCTGTTGAGAAACCCACACAGCATGACCATTGTTTTGCTTACTTTCACTTCCACAGTGAAGGGAGGCACGTGGGCATTTTCGGCACGACCCACAATCACCTCCTCAAGAGGGTCCCATTCATTGTAGGCGCAGACAGGGCACTCCTGCTGCACAGGCTCAGTAACATGTTCCTCTTCAACTGCACGCTGGGAGTGTGCAGCAGCTGCACTGGAAGTGCTCTGGAAGGTCCTCTGCACCCATCCAGTCACTGCCCGGCCAAGCTAAGGAAGAAAAAGACTTTCTTAAAGAAAAAAATGTAAAAAGCCCTCAGTGGGAAAGAATTAAATGCATATTAGACCAATTATTTAGAGTGAGAATATAATGTGAATTTATAAATATTGCTTTTTTTTATTTATAATATGCAAAACTGACTGTGTAGAACCATAACTGCAAGTGTGTTTACCTTTTCTTTTGTTTCAGAGCTATAAAAACATTAAAATGTGTGACTTGGCTGGAAGCTGAAACATGTAAAGGCTAATCTAATTAAAGTAAAACGGTGCAGGCTGATAAAAGAGACTGAGTGACCTCAGGTATCTTTTTTCAAATGCCTTTAGTTTGTTTGGTGCCAAAGTACACGTGTTATTAAGGAGCGTTATCAGCACAGATAGGCCTGACTCTGTGGCCTCTGTTGGCTCCGGAGCAGCTCAAGTGTCTCTGAGTTTGGGAGCGCATCTGTGCCAAACAGCTGTTCACTGTCACTCAGAGCGCAGCAAAAAACCTCCCTCCGCTTTTAGAAACAAATCAATTCTTGGACCAAGGTCTCATTGACACAATCAGGGTTTTTGCAAAAAGAAAAAAAAACTCGATAAGAGTGGATTCTTTAAAAGGTTTTGTATTGTCGCAAAAAAAAAGAAAAAAAATCAAATTAACAAATCAAACTAATTCAAAGAAAAAAGACGCAGCACTGACAGCCTGATGAAGAAAATGTCAAACACTTTTTTCTTTATTCACGTTGACTGAAATGTGTTTTTTTTTTTCGAAAACAACAACTAAAAATTTGGAAGTAACTGAAAAAAAAAACATGAAACCACCAGAATACCAACCATGGCTCCGATCAGATGGGCAGCCTCGGCCCCCCTGCTACCTCCTCTCAGACACCTTACTCGCAGCATTGTCCAAGGTAATAGTGAGTGTGTCAGTGAAAATCACACGGCAGCTCAGGATCCACTTTGCAGTTTGCTCATGAATGAAGACGACTCGGCTTTATAGCCGTGGGTCTACGTGTCTCGAAGATCATTGGTCGCTGCTATGTTGTGGAGCAACGTGACTTGAGAAAAAGCATTTCTGAAACACAATCCCCTTACGCCAGCGAATTCTTATCTGCTGGCCCACAAGCGTTAAAAGTTTCCGAGGAGAACATCTGAAAACGACTCAAGGATGGTCGTCATTTTGCAGAAATGTTTCGTCTCCCTGCAAAGCTGGGACACTGGAACTGTCTGCACTTTTGTGAAAGAAAATAAGCAAGTTTAATCCGAGTTTTGCATGAAGAAGAAAGTGCAAAATGTTAAAAAAGTGTCTGTTTTGCTTCTGGATAAATACTCAGAGGAATTTTAAATAATTGTCTGATAGAAAAGATCCAGTCTAAACAAAAAAGCCATGACCTACATGACTAGAAGCCTTCACAGAAATTAAAACAAACTTTTTTTCAACTCTTGTTTAACTCGTCCATCTCTGAATCACAGCATGTCCTGTCTTTTTTTCTTTTTGCACAGAGGCACATCTATATCTACCCAACACCAGCTCCAGACCCGGTATTATCCATGGGGAGTGTTTGGATCATGTAAGTCATGTTTTCTCATTTGTCTGTTGTTTATTTTAAGTGCATTTACAGTATGGTTTTGTTAGGTGACCACTGCCTCACACGCTCCAGAGGGTGCAGCAAAAGGTGAAAATGGAGCTCACATAATTAAAGAGATAGATAGCCTTGAGCCGGCTGTGTCACCACATGCTTCGCTGCGGTAGGCTCACAAGAGTTTCACAACCCAAAGACCTCACTGACCCTCACTATTACTTGCCCTCTGAAAAAAAAAAATCCTGGCTGATACCCAAGGTTCAGAGGATACACAGAGGATGCCCTGCTGCTCCTAAAAGAACAGATAGTTTTATATGATGCTGCATTAATCAATTAATGGTCATGCAGACATAGATTAAAAAAGAACAAAGCAAGCAGATGAATGCATAACAGAAATGCACAGCAAAGGGGCTACTCCAAGTTTTTGTGGCTGTTCGGCAAACTTGTGACAAAAGGCAGAGTTTATGAAGCACCAGAGTGGGAGAAAAGAGGGCTCCACCGTACAGGGTCTCCATGTGAGAGGGGCTCACTCAGATACAGCCATAAAAAAACATGGATATGGTTGGTGCGTGCGGGGTGAAGTGTTTTCTGCTTTAATATAGTCAGGAAGGTTTTTTTGCTCCAAGGAAATAAGTAGTCCGGCGGACGACATGTTTCAGATTTTATCAGACAATTCACCTGGCTGTTATCAGTTGTTATCCATAATGATTTAATGCTCCGGACGGGCTGTCTGGATCTACCAGAGGCAAGCAGGTTTATTCCAACATTCCATTATAGGAGACACGTTTCAAGCGTAGACCTTTTGAAAGACGGGTGAAATGATGGCTGCCCAAAAGTGATGACAAAAAAAATTCAGTTCCATTCAGTTCACTTTCTTTGACCCCTAGGGGCAATTTAATATTTTTGATGGCTTTCCTCCATTGCCTGCCTAAAATATAGGCCATAAAGCCCACCTCTTCCATGTTAACAGGTGGGCTATAGGTCACATTATATAATCAACTACACCTCAAATGAACTTTTTCCAAGCATGGTTACTGTGGTTAAAGCTACTGTTGGAGCAAAGATATACATCGTATAGCTGATCTTGTAAAAACTATTTTAAAAGTTCTCTATTGTGCAAAAGGCATATTGGTTGAAATATGATACCATGAAAAACTACAAATGAAAGAACTTTAACATTACATACGTACAGTATATGATGTACTTTGTTCTGTTCTATCAATGACCTCATAAGACTTTTGGTCTTATGTGGGACGTGCATCTTGGTCGTCTTGGTAACAATCTATTTGGTTGACCTATTAATTCCCTCAAACCACCTCCTGTGCAGACCTTCTCAATTTTTATGCTACGTTGTCTAACACCCTGACCGTACTAAATCTGGATTGGATTGGATACTAGCTGGAAGTTTGCTTTTGTAATGATTAATCAGGCTTTTAAGAGTCCTCCTCTTAATGCATCTATGGGGTGTTCCACTGAAGTATAGATCATAATGACCCACTTAGCTGAAGGTATGACAAGGCCCTAGTATCTTATACTACCTATGAGAACTTATTACAGCACTTTGATGGGCTAACAACCCTCGAATCTGCAGGGTTCACAATCCCAAGCAACCTAACTCTAAATGTGCAGGTTTGCATAAGAGCTTCAGATGTGCTGATTGAAAGTATTCATTACCTTGAATCGAGTCATGCTGAATAGGTTCATCTATTTCCAGTCTATATGCCAAGCTAAGCTTACTCGTGACTGTCTGCAGCTTTATACATACAAGGCAATAATTGGAGCAGTATCAAGCTGTCATGTCAGTTCAGCTACATGAAAGTGGCTCCCCAAAATTTGGTTTCTCACTGGTGGCCCAAGCCGCCTTGTCCTGGTTTGCCACCAATCTTCCATGCTGACATTTTATGGAAGCCAAGTTGGCAGTCTCTGATAACGCAACACATGAACTCTGCTGACTCTGTGAAGCAACTGTCCTTAGTTCATGTACTGCAGCTGTTTCTCTGGCCCTGCTCCAAAGCTTAGATGATAGTTGCAACTGAGGCCTGCCCTCCACTCCAGCTCACAGACCAGCCCACAAAACCAGGTCTTGCAGCACTGCCATTGCCCCTCAATCCCTCTCTCCCCTTAAGCCCCAAATTTCTTGCTCAGTTCTTCCAGTGCTGGTCTTTTGCTGAGCTCTCCAGTGGTCTACTCATCGCAGGCCCAACCCCACCTTTGGCATCATCTGCATTTGCCACGCAGGCCTCCATCACAGCCCCAACTCAGGTGCTAGGGTCTACCTTCACTAGTATTTGCTCATCTTTCTGTACATTTTTTTGCAGCTCTACCATTCGGTCAAAATTTCCCTCCTCCAAAGATATTCTCTTAGGCTGGATGGATTCTTGTAATGGGAAAAGAGAGGACATACTATCCAGCTTAGCACACTTACTGAACAATGACTGCTGAACACAAAATACCAATCTCAAAATCTCTATATACCTCCTTTCTTCTCCTTTCATTGTTATTGCGCCTATAGTTGTCCTTTTGTTTTATATTTGGTTTTGTGGGTGAAAAGATAATAAATATAACAGTCTTGGCTCTGGTTTTGTGAGGTGAAAGAATAAACTCTGAAATTCAAGGATCTTTTACAGGACTATAAACAAATGCAAACAAACAACACAAACTCAAGCAAAGACTAGTACCATTTATGTTGAAGAAAAGAAAAATATGTTCTAAAACTCACAAGCTATCTGAGGCACATGTTAAAACTAAGGTATCTACTTACCAAAACCTATTGTTCAGTAGCAGCAGAAAGAAAGAGCACCATCTGCAGGAATTTAAAATTGTTTCAGGGGAACAAAGACACAGCTGGGATAGAGTCAGCTTTTTAAACAGGAGTCCCTAAAAACAACAGATAAGAAAGGACATGATGCTATAAATTCACAATAACTAAAAAGAGTGATATTTCTGCCTTAAGTAGAAAGTAACAGACAAATTTGACTCAACTTGCGTGCAGTTTTGAGGCTCTTGCACTTGAAGGCATTTCAACAAAATAACCCCTGGTTCACTTTTTATACTTAATCATTTTATTAATTTGATTTCTTGGTTTGACTTTTTATATAAAGGCACAAAAACATATTAACATCAACGCAGTGCTGTAGGTGTATGAGAAGGGGTTTCCAGCCTTGTTTGGCCTTTGACCCCCTGCTCACAGTCAGTGTCTTCTTATAGAAAGGCTGCATGTCATTGGTCAGACGGTTTCCTTATGTGACATTTTGAGACCTAAATAAGATAAATTATCCTGTAAATCCTGTTTTCAAAAAATCTGTATGCAGGTAACATACAGTGATGCAGATTTGTGGGTCAGATTTTTCTCAGAATCTGTTATCACCTCTGGACTGTTTACATTTTCTTGTGTGCATCTTGGAAAAGGGATCCAACAACCAAACCTGTAAATGTATATGCAGCCTCTGTTCACTACCAAAGAAGGCTGAAAATGTGGCATTCGTGGCTCCAGGCTGCAATGTTGTTTACATCCTACAACCTTAACAATCCCTTCAACTTGACCCTGACGCTGACCCAAAGAATAAGACCCAGTTGGTATGTTTTAAGCAGTGTCATTTGACTTTTCTGTTTTTTTTTTTTTAGTGTTTATTAGCTTCGTCAGCTTAAGTCTGAAGACCATGTACCTTCTTTCTCCTCTTGCCACACAAATGTCAGACAGTTCAATTGAGCAAAGTCCCTTTACATCGACCCTTTTCTAAATAATTCACTCATTTGACCTCGCCTATGAACTCAACATACCCTTCTTTTGGAGACATTGCCCCGCCCCTCTGGAAGGAAAACTCTTGTTTGCTACATTCCCCCATTTCGCTGTGGGGGCCGCACTTTTTTTTGTTTTCTTCTTTTTCCACTGGATTTGCAGATCTTAACTCGAAAGCATCATGGAGATATACTTAGTTTCAATCGTTTTAGCAAGTTTCCTACTCATACCATTCGTCCTCAAAACTTTTTACCCTTATGTTTGGATGGATATTCTGTATTTTAGGGATCTGCTGCGTATCTTGGTGAGGTTTGTGTCGAGGCGGAGAAGGAGACCTCTCTTCTTTGTTTTGGATCGTTTCTTGGAGCAGACCGCCGCACGGCCAGACAAACCGTTCATTGTGTTTGGAGATGAAAGCTTCACTTACGCTTCTACGGATAAAAGGAGCAATAAACTCGCCCATGCGCTGCAGACTCTGCCTGGGTTTACAGCGGGGGACACCGTCGCACTTTTTATGGGGAATGAACCCGCCTTCGTGTTTACCTGGCTGGCTTTGGCTAAATTAGGCTCCCCCGTGGCTCTCCTCAACCACAACATCCGCACCAAGTCCCTTCTGCACTGTTTCAGCTGCTCCAAGGCCAAAGTGTTGATAGCAGCCGCAGGTAGACACAGCCATAAAGGAACAACTGTATGTTTCTTCAGAGCCTAAATGTTTAAAAAACTTAGGAGTAAGCTGTTATGTCTAATTTGGTTTTCATTTTAAGTCAGACTCCTTTTAAACTAGTTTTCCACAGTGGTCGTGCTCTTTAAGAGCTAACCCACACATCCTGGAATCTTAAAAACAACAATGCTTTCTGAAGTACGGCTGGGCGATATGGGAAAAAGTTTATCACGATATTTTTTTTCATATCAGTCGATATCGATATATATCACAATGTAAAAAATGAAATTTAACGGTGCTTATTGGTAGCATTAGTGATGGGCACAGCAGTTCTTTTAGATGTACTGAAACACTAGAATTAGTTCACTTAAATAGTTTGTTCAAAAGATTCGTTCATCAAATCACTAAATCATTCAGTCCTCGACCTCCTGAACTGTTACGCAGCTGAACAGTTCAGGATTCAGTTCATTTCATAGCTTTTGGGCCCGGGAGACCAGAGTGTTTGGCTGTGTTGCTATGTTAAACTGGTGTGTAAAAATGAACTCATTTATAAGTCATGATGTTTTAAGTGTACTGTCCTACTGCATGCTTTTTTATCAGGTCTGCTCAATAAATTGGGCTCAATGAGTGATTCGTTCACTTATATTTAGAAGAATTCACATTGAACATGCACCACATACACCGCTGCAATGATAGGATGCTGCAGGTTTAATGCACTACTTGTTACATGCTGTGTCTTATTGTGTGCAGGTTGTGGTGGTGGCAACTTAGCAGTAAAAATTTTAAAAAAGTTAGTTTTGTCCAACAAAAATGATTCTAGAAAGTGTAGTTCAATGTGTGATTCGTTAACCCAGTGATTAAGGCATCGGTGCATACGGTCCCTCGTTTGCTAGACATGCAATAGCATCTGCCCTGATGACAGCCCTACTGAAGTGAGGAACGAACGAAACACTTGAGGCAGTGATTCAGTTCAGTACGTTCACTTAAAAGATTTGGTTCTTTTGAATGAATTGTTCGCAAACGACACAACACTAGGTAGCATGTCTTTTGCAATATAATAAGCTACTGCATCTGTGAGGTCTTTGTGTCTCTTTGACGTTTTGTCATAAGGCGTTGCGTCGTTAAAGTGCTATGGTTGCATGTAGCTGCAGCCTGCTACTACGCAGTTGTTTTGCTACTTGGTGCTAATTCATGGTTTGATTTTGTGACCATAAGTCTCCCATAATTTTGGAGCCAAGTGGCACAGTTTAAGTGTAGGAGCTAGGAAATTATTTTCAAGGTTGCCACGCCAGTTTGATTTAGTACAGAAACATCAGATTTATCAAAATAATTAGCATCTCTGTTTACAAATCAACAACTAACGGCTAAATAAAAGACATTTTGTTTATCTCAGAGTTGTCTTTTAGGATGCTGACACAGCTATTCGACCAAGTAGGACATTCAAAAATTGTTTCTGCAGTCATTGACACCTGAACTTTGGTGTGTACTCTCCCTCTGCTCCTTTGTTCTTGCACAGGGGCACATCCAGGGGGTGGCCAAGGTTCCCCCTGACATGAATGTGGCTTCTAAATGTAGCATCACCCAATCCTGTCAGTGTTTTATTCTTTAAGTCTTAAGCTAAAATGACTGAAAAATATCCACAGGAGTTTAACATTAATGTGATTCATAAAAATTAGCAGTCAAAGTAGCTATGGTTTGAAAGACAGTGTACGAGTGCATAAAGGCTGACTTCATGCCACCCCAGTTTGAAAGATCTAGCTCCACTTTGCGTTTAATTTAGAGCTGCACATTTCTCCTTATTTTTATGACTAATATCTTGGCAAGTTTGTATAATGTAAAACAAGTAACTTGAACATATTGTGTAACTGTGCGTCCTTGTTTCAGAGCTGAAGGAGGCTGTGGAGGATGTGCTGCCATCACTGATAGAGCAGGACGTCACTGTCCTCCTCATGACTGAACACTGCGACACACCTGGAATACAGAGTTTCTGCAGAAAAGTGGATGAAGCATCAGACGCCCCGCTACCCCGATCCCTGAGATCACACCTCACATATAAGAGCCCTGCAGTCTACATTTACACCTCAGGAACTACAGGTACCAGGAGTAGCTGCATGGTCAGCTTCTTATCCAGTTTTATGTAGTAATCTGTTCCCACAGCAACACCACAAAAGATTACGGGTTGTTTCAGGATTGTGCTGTTTTTGTCTTGATGTATTTTAGGTCTCCCCAAAGCCGCTGTGGTCAACCAGAACCGCCTCCTAACAGCTCTGGTCATATTATCCTCAAACGGCGTATCAGCTAGCGATGTCATCTACGTCAACCTGCCTCTGTACCACACAGCAGGATTTTTTGTTGGCTTTATTGGTGGCATTGAGACAGGTGAGATTATTTTAAAGTAGCAATCACCACCAAAACCAAACAATCTGGAAGGGCTGTGTGAGGACTGTGCTGAGCTAATAAGAGACGAATGTGTCTTTTTAATCTGCATTACAATTTTGAATGATGAAATTTTTCCTCTATCTCTGGTTTATTGTCACTGCTGATGTCTTCAGCACTAAACAGACATTTTGGTTGTAGGTGCTGGAAACCAAATAACTCTATCAAGAGAACTCTGAACAGAAGTTTTTTCTTGTTCCAACTGCAGCAGCAAGTTTAGTCGACACCAAAAATGATGCCGTGATTCACTTTTAGAGTTTATAAAAGTGACTACCAGTGATTTATAAGCACACCACGGGTCAAGCTGCTATCATCTCAGTTTATAAGCAGGCCAGACTGTTCTTCTCTTTGCAGAGATTCCTACTATAAACCAAATTAAGCTTTAAGATCCCCGTATCAAATAAAATGATTCAGCAGTTGCGCTTAACAAGAGTTGTAAAACAGACAAAGACTTCATAAGACAGAGTTGTTTTTGCACACAATCCAAGCAGAGTGTGATGAAGAATTCAGTGCAGAGACAGTTTCCATCACTGCTGCACAGTTACCAGAAACGAAGGTGTCAAGCAAACGTTTTTAAGAAGCCATTGGATTAGCTGAGACAATAAGTAATCATCTAAAACCTTTAAATGTTTTTATTACTACACAATAACTTGAGTTTCAGGGATCTAATGGTTAACCTTCAATCAACTCAATCTTCTATTTATGGGCCAGCTGTGACCTTGAAGATTTGCAGAATTACTTAACCCTGTTATAAGACCTGTGAAAGGTTCTCACACATGACCTCAGTGTGAGGCCCAGTGCTGAAACATTGTGAACTGAAAAGTGATGCCCACGCTCCTCATTCTCCCTTAGCTTCTCCTGCCCCTGAGAAACCAAATGAAAGAGTCTATTGTCCGTGTGAAGCTGTAATCTGAGCAGAGCCGGGTCAACCAAAACCAGATTACCTCTTGTTTGTAGCCGCTTTCCTCTATGTGGGGAAAAGTTCATTTCGGTATTAGATGTCCCATTACGCAGCATATTTGACAAGTAAGATCAGTCAGTGTGGTATTATACACAATGAATATATTGGTCTGTAATTTCTCATTTTGCTTGGCCAATAATCAAATCTTTTGTTTTTTTATTTTATTTTATTTTGAAGGGTCAACTTTAATTCTGAAGAAGAAGTTTTCTGCCTCTCAGTTCTGGGATGACTGCAGGAAACACAGAGTGACTGTCATCCAGTACATAGGAGAAGTACTGCGTTATCTCTGTAACACACCAAAGGTAATCCTGTTTTTTAGGTTAGTAAGGGTTCATGCAGTGTTTTTAAGCCAACTCAGAAGTAAGTAGTATCTTAGTATTTCCACACAAGATGAGGAAACCCGTGCCTGCATTATTTGATACCATTATGTCAAGATCAGGAGTTAATTATTTAGCTATCTTAGGAAAACAAGCTTTGTTGTGTTCAGATAATGATGGTGGTTGTTTGAGTGTCATTGTGCAGAATTTCACATTTTTATACCAGGCTGCACTTAAGTCAGTGTGAAACTGAAACAGACCGATGTTACTCTATTTAAGATATCTCTCAGTTTTGTCCTCATCAGTTTTTGCAGCTGAACCAAAGGGTCATTTCCAGGTTCTTCATAAACAATTAATGGCAAGTGGAAAAAGAGTCTTCTGATCATGGGTTAGGTTAGAGTTTCATTACCAGTGTCTTAAACTCCAACAGGCGCACACAGGTTCTTGGGCAGGGTGCTGTGGTAGCCTCATGTCCTCTCTGCAGTCCCTGTCCTGTCCTGTCCTGTCCTGTGGATTAAAAAAACCCTCTCTCCTAAATACATCTTCAGAGGCAGGGCACCGGGAACCGGCTGCTGCAGGATGCCATTCAGACAGATCTACTCAGAGGTTTAATTTCCAAATCTGTACATTCCTACAGAGCAGCACAGCTGGCTTACCAAAATAGAAATCATTAAATGTGAACTATCAGGTTCCTGCCTTCTGCGTCACAATCTGTAGGGGTCCTAACAGCTCCAAACTTTGTGAAAACACTTTTTAAAACTCCAGATATTAAAGCAAACACTTAATGTGCCATTTTCAACTCTTCTAAAGGTTTAGGTACTGTATTTTGGAGTACTGTAAACATTTGGCCTACATGTTTGGCCATTCAGAGTATCTGGTTGCATCACATGAAGTGCAGTCTCAGTTTACTGTGTGACCCTGTAGCAGAGGGAGGAGTGAGTTAGTCTGTATCTGGTCACCTCTAGGAATAGATGCTGGCCTTTACTGAGGAAGACCATATTAAGTAGCCGGCTAACCAATCTCACAGGAGTAGTGTATGACTTCAGGGTCACACTGATTACCAGGCATAATATTTCCTTTAGCATATTTGTAAACTTTGGATAAGGAAAATGCAGATTTAAGTCTCTTGAGCTATTTTTGTCAGGTGGAACTAATAATAGTGTCATATTCTTAAAGTATGTAAATTGTTGTACTTAATATGGGTCATACTAAAGGGATCAGCCAAATAAATGTCTTTGTTTTACTCAAGTTTTCACATGTATTTAAAATATTACAGTCATGCAGTTGGTTCTTGTAGCCAAACGTTTTGAAATAAGTAGGTCACTCATGATTTATTTCCATCATGTCTTGCCTTACGCTTGAATGTGTTGTTTTGTTTTTATATGACGACAATGCAGAGAGACAACGACAGGGAACATAAAGTGAGACTGGCCATTGGAAATGGTGTCAGAGCTGAGATATGGAGGGAATTTATCAATCGCTTTGGGAACATCGAAGTCAAAGAGTTTTACGCCTCCACTGAAGGGAATGTGGGATTTGTCAACTACGCTGGGAAAATTGGAGCTATCGGAAGGGTCAACTTTTTGCACAAGGTAAGAAAGCTGCTTGAATGGATCTTCAAAGATTGCTTTTCTTATCAGTTGCAAAGATTTATTGTATGTGTATGGATGTACACGTGTGTGGTTTGAGGCCCGTTTTGTTTGTTTTCAACTACCAGACTTTGAGGTTCTTGGTGTTCATGTGTTTATATCTCTAGTGAAAACTCAAAAATAGTTGGAGGACTTTTAGTTAGGACTGTGTCAAGTAAAAATGTCAATTAGGGTCCAAAAGGGTGGTGAGAGTTTAATGAGCCATTGTTGTTTATTTCAAAGATTCCTTCAAACAGAGTTGTGAGGCAGTGTGAGTTTTATGTTTGACTCTGCTCACTGACATCTTTGTTTCCCCCTATAGAAACTCTTTCCCTACACTCTGATCAAGTATGACACTGAGCTGGATGAAGTGATACGAGATTCAAATGGCCTTTGTGTGGAGGCGCCTAAAGGTAAAGACACTTCTGCACATGCTAGAAACCAAAAAGGACACCATCCCAGCCTCTTATGAATGTCCTTGAATGCACTCTTGTGCTTAATGTTGTTTTTTTATAGGCAGGGAACATTCAATCAAGTCTGGGCTTGAAGGTTGGGCCGTCATTATGAGCAACTTTAGTGTTAGACTCTTTGTTTGTTTTCTTTTAGGTGAGACGGGCCTGTTGGTGTCCAAGATCACAGACATTGCACCTTTCGTCGGCTACGCACAGAATGAAGCACAAACGGAGAAGAAAAGGCTTCGTAATGTTCTGAAAAAAGGAGATCTGTACTTCAACAGCGGAGATCTGATGAGGATCGATACAGACAATTTTATTTACTTTCAGGATCGTGTTGGCGACACATTCAGGTACAGAACACCTGGGCACCATGATTTTGACTAAAGCTTACTGTTATTGACACAATTAACACCGTATACAACAATGCCAGTTATATTACACATGAAAGAGGAACCTAAAATGTGGACATGAACCCACTGACCTGGCGTAAAAGCACTTCAAACAAACTTTATCCATTGATCCATTACGATTTCAATCGAGCAGGAGTAGAGATCGTGTATCTCAGTTTCTTTGGATAATGTTCATTGCTGTAATTTTTACAAAAATCTAAAAAGAAGAATTTCAAAGTTATGATCATCACTTTAGATTAAGTCCTGGATTGTTCCAAAACTGTACAACTTTTATTTGCAGTGATAATAGCGATGTTTTCTTTCTGGGCTTATCCACTTCACCTATAAATACTTGTAATCCTGCAGCTATGCATTCACCCTGCTAATTATGCAACAGGCTCACTTAGAAACGTTTAGAGATTTTGAGAAAGCTTGTGTTTGTTGCTCAGACATGCCTGTAAATTGTTGTCAAGCCTCAGGGTAATAGCACTAATATAAAGTTTAAAATTGTTTGATCCCACAGGTGGAAAGGTGAGAACGTAGCTACAACTGAGGTGTCTGATATCATGACGCTCAGTGAGTGTCTCAAAGAGGCGAACGTCTATGGAGTCCAAGTACAAGGTGATTTTTCTCTCAACATTTGAACCTCCCAGTTTGCTCTATAATAAAATCATTACTTATAAATTGAAGAATAATAAATCAGGCTTTCTTGAGTTAGGGAAATTAAGTGTTTGGCTTGTTTTAAATGGTTGTTTGCCATGTAGGACATGAGGGGCGGGTAGGGATGGCGGCTGTGACTGTGAAGGAAGAAGTCCAGTTTGATGGAGGCAAAATATACAAGCATGTGGTCGGCTACCTACCCTCATATGCCCGACCTCGCTTTATAAGAATACAGGTAACTGAGGAACACTGTGTGATCCAGACCAGATAATAATGTTTAAAAAAAACTGTACCTGAGTGAATATGTTGATTTATTTTCTATCCAGAATACAGTGGAGCTGACGGGGACGTTCAAACAGATGAAGTTGAAGTTGGTGGAGCAGGGTTTTGATCCAGAACAGATCCAGGACCCTCTTTACATCCTTAATGACTCTGAGAAGAGTTACATCCCTCTGACTGTCCAGGTCTACAACTCCATCATATCAGGAAACACCAAACTATGAAGAGGATGTTGGTGTCCGAGGCTCGTAGACATTCTTAGTTACAGAAAATATCTTTGAAAACTTTTTTTTTTTTTTTTACCAATATTCTCAGCATGTATGTGTTTTTATTATTATATTTTATGGGTATCAGTGGGTAGAGTTGATTTGTGATGATTTCTATCAGGGACAGGATGGACCTTACAAAGGGAGGGGGAGTGGTAATGTAAGTAAATGTACATTTTCTGGAAATTAAGTATATACAGTATATCATAGATTTCATATAGCTGCTGCTTTAGTTCAATAACTGTAGTTAAACATGCTTCTGAGAGTCCGTATGTATAAAAAAATCAATGCAATGGCTTTTGTACTTTCTCCAAGACATAATATCTAATATACTTTAATGAATACTTTGCCTATTAATGGTCATGAATTTGAACAAAGTGCAGGCTTCCTGGCTTTGTTTTTGTGTAAATATGTGTAAATTTAAATCACTTTCATAAAAATTAAAGAGATTTTTAATGAAAGAACATATTACTCTTCATGTCTGCTGCAGTCTCGCCTATCACCCATACAAGAACATTTCAGACAAATAAGGAAACTACTGAAGCTTCATATTCATGTCAAACCACTAGGTGGAGGTAAATACACACGCTGCTGTGGCCTCTCTTCTCCTTCAAGTCTAGATATACACTACATGTTCTGCATGTTACAGGATGACAGATTTATGTGGACAGCTGGGAATTTCTATAGCATGGTGGCAGTTGAATACATTGTTCCTGTGCTGATGTGTAACTCTAGGTCACTACAGCCTAGCACCTAAAACAACCAGTGAAAAGATTTTAGTTTATTTATTTGAACAGGTTACAAGAAAAACAAAAATAAATACAATATAATATGTGTTTTGGCAGAGAAACAATTTAAGAGACAGCTCTGTAGCAACATAGATAATCAAACTTTGTTTGAAAGGGTTTAGGGTGAAGTTGATAAAACTTATCTTGTCCTACCCCTTTATAAAACCCCTACTCTATTGTCCTGTCTAACCAGGTAAAGCTCTAAAACAGGTAATCATTACAGACAAGAACAGAATAGGAAGGACATGAAGACCGGAGGAAGATAAGTCTGGACTTAATGTTTGAAGTGCTCTGAAACATTTTTTCCTCTGCAGTGCAGGGTGAGATCATGGGCTTTGCAAAAACAGGGCGAGTTTGTAAAAAAATTAAACAATTTGAAGAAAGTCTGAGTCAGAATGAAAGCTAAATTCATTTTATATTAGTTCTCTCACAACAGGAAATGTTAAAATAAGACCACCAGACTAAGTTTTTCAGGTATTTTTTATGAAATACATTATGATCCTTGCTTTGCCTGAATAGATTAAACACAGACTTTTTATGCATATTTACGTCTGTTAGTCTTATGTTTGCCTTTTGGACAAAGAAACTGTATAATTTACTCAAACGTGTGCAAGCCAAATCTGGACATGATTGCAAGGCTTTAAGCAATTTGAGAGATTGTTTTAATGTGTACAGTTTTCCAACCAGGCATCACTAAATGATTTTTTTCTTGGCATCTTCAGGACAGCTCTTTGTGTTTTGTAGTATTCAATGCAGCTCAGGGGGGGTTACTCTGTAGAGAAGGTCAGACTGTGGTAGTAGAACAACATAAAGCCTGTTTTAGTGTAGCACTAGGCCTCATGTAGGTTGCAGAGTCCCGTTAAACGCAGAGATGTTGGCTCTTTTGTTGCACGCCCCATGGGAGAAAGTGGTGCAAGGTTCAGGAGGCGTAACTTTGAACTGGAGTACTTCTGCCTGTTTTCAGCTGTTGTTGACTGTTGAAAGGTGAACCTCCCAGGACTCCTCCAGCTGCTGTAACAATTTCTTTTCTTCACTATGATTGCATTCATCCTGTTTACAGTTTCGGCAGTTTTGCCACTCTTGCTTTACTTGAGGAACCCCTACATTTACAGAGACTTGATGTACACAGTCGCCTCTCTTAAAATTGGAGTGAAACTCAGCAAATACGCCAAGCAAAAACCTCTCTACAGTATTTTGGATTGTTTTCTGGACAAAGTGGCGAAGCAGCCCAACAAGAAGTTTATTGTTTTCGAGGACAGCTCCTTCACGTACAGCCAAGCCGACAAAGAGAGCAACAGAGTAGCACGAGCTCTGTCATCGCACGCGCAGCTGAAGGAGGGGGACACCGTGGCTCTCTTCCTGGGGAACGAGCCCCACTTTGTGTGGGTCTGGCTCGCACTGGCAAAGCTCGGGTGCACAGCATCTCTGCTGAACTACAACATCAGATCCAAGTCTCTGCTGCACTGTTTTTCCTGCTGCGACGCCAAGGTGCTGGTGGCCGGGACAGGTGAGCTAAGATAAGACTTTTGACCACTATTTGTTTACGAGCTAAGTTGATTTTCTTTGGTCGAGATGTGCACTGAGAAAAAAAGTTAAGGGGGGCTTCTGTAGGCCCACGTACATTTTGTTTCTTAAACCCGGAGCTGAATGTGAGACATCAAATTAAAAAGTATATATCGCAGAAGTCTTACGCTGAAAGAAAACGTATCTTTTAGAAATTATCTGTTATATGTAGGGATGCACCGATCCAATATTTGGATCGGATACCAGCTCCGATATTGACAAATTAACTGATCGAATATCGGATGAATGACGCCGATCCAGCGTTCCGATCCAGTCTTTTTTTTCTCTTAATACATGGAAGTCTTACTTCTTTTTGCTGTGTGCTAATGTGCAATTTGTGATTTTTTGATAAATAATATTAAGTAAATTCATATCTGTGTGAATTTGTTACCTTTTTTTACAAGGCTAATGTCAGGCCTGATGCCTTCACGCACAGGGCAAGGTATACAGTTTATTCATTCAACAGTAGAATTGGATCGGATATCGGCCGATACGCTCAGCCCAGGTATTGGATTGGATCTGAAAAAAAAGGATCGGTGCATCTCTAGTAATATGTATAAAGTGTTTACTCCTGTGAATGTTCCTTTTATTGCACTTAAGACATGACTTACTTATATTCGATGCTAATACTGATAGGCTACCAATATTAGGGATAAAACATAACTTTAAACCATATTCACCAACTAATTTAGCTTTAACTCACTGTGAGAGTGCTTTCTTTAACATAAACTCATGATACATTAAAACTCTTGACGGCTGAAAAGTCATACTGTCATTTCTGAGCAGACTCTGCATTGTTGTGTTGATGCAATGAAAGAAACAAAGCTTTCAAACAAGTCACAATCCAAACAGAGAAACAAACTCTGCAGTGATTCTTTGTACACCATGCATGCTGCATTTTTTTTTAAATATTCCTGAATACATATTAAATACATTGGTTACAAATGAATACCCAACCATGCTGCATTCTCATACACAAAACTATTACAAACTCCTTCTCCTCATTTCTTTCAGACTTGCAGGGGGCTGTGGAGGAGGTGTTGCCTGCCCTGAAGCAGCAAGGTGTCCGTGTGTTTATCCTCAGTGATGTCTGTGATGTGGACGGCATTGAGAGCTTCTCAGACAAAATCAAGCAGGCCTCAGATCAGCCGCTGTCACCACAGCTTAGAGCCAACGTTCATTTCAAGAGTCCTGCACTGTACATCTACACCTCAGGGACCACAGGTGATCTTGAACTCTAGGTTTGACTTTTTGGGCTGTGCAGATCTTGAGTGTAAATAAGGAGACATAAAAAAAAATGCGACACCTGCTTTTAAGTTCAATGTTACATTTCAGGGCTTCCCAAGGCAGCTGTTATCAACCATGAGAGACTGTGGCTGGCAACTTACCTTCAGTCGATCGCAGGCGTTCACTCAAATGATATCATCTATATTTACCTTCCGCTTTACCACAGTGCTGGATTTCTCATGGGACTCTGTGGAGCCATTGAAAAAGGTGACTTGTAGCATCATAAAGCGTGCAAAACATGACACCCAGACTGTACTCTGATTAGTTTACTCTAGGTCAAATAGAAATGACCTCAAATAACAGCCACTCCAGTCTGATATGACACTATTTGTATTTCAAAGTCCTACAGGTCAAAAAATTCGATCACGGCGTGAGATAGTAATGTTCAGCTAAAATCTGTGCCTCTTCTTTCCCAGGCATCACTATCGTCTTAAAACGTAAATTCTCAGCCTCTCAGTTTTGGAACGACTGCAGGAAGTACAACGTGACTGTTATACAGTACATTGGAGAAATTATGCGTTACCTCTGCAACACACCAAAGGTAAAAGCCAGGAGGAAATTACCCTCAATTACATGATTTTATTGTTTTATTATGATACAACTGTCAAGGAGACACATAACTAAATAGATGAGTCCTTTTTATGGTACTGTCACTTTTCTTCCTTTACGTTCCAGAAAGACAATGACAAAGATCATAAAGTTCGACTGGCATTGGGGAACGGGATAAGAGCTGACACCTGGGCTGACTTCCTGCAGCGATTTGGTGACATTCGTATATGTGAATGTTATGGTGCCACTGAAGGAAACATTGGCTTTGTCAATTATGTCGGCAAAGTTGGAGCAATTGGCAGAGAGCACTTCCTCCACAAGGTAAGAGGCTGAGTGTAAATGCTGTCTTTTTACAGTGTTTAACTGTTAAACTACTACAACTAAAGGCATATTTCAGAAGAACACAGTTTGACAAAGCACAACAACATTTCACAAAACACAGCATTCTGGACAGCTCAGGGAAAAAGCAGGTTATCCTTTAACAGGGGGGAGTGGCAGTTTGATCTATGGCTCCTGCTGTTCACATGTAGAAGTGGGCAAGACACTGAAAGTCCAATTCCTAATAAGTTAAACTGGGATTTGATCATTACTGACGGTCAGTGAACCACTTGTTTGTGGCCTCTAGCCATCTATGTGTATGCGGAGCTCCCACTATCTGCTTTAACTGTAGAGCAATATGAAACCTTACACTGAAACACAATATGCACTGTCACAGTATCAAAATGAATGTACAAAGAGACGACAGCAGCTGAGCTGCATTACTGCAGTGCTGCAAACTGGCATTAAGAAAAGTACAGCTGTGTGTGGACGTTTTAATGTAGCTTGAACTCTTAGGGGTCAAAACACTGGAAAGGAACTTTATAATCAAGTCCACTCTCCATTTCTTGGAACACTACTTATCAAAAAACAAATTTCACCAAACAAATATTTAGTATAACACAAGAACAAGCCAGATAACATAAAAAGTTGGACAACACACAGTTGGATAAACAGAAGTGGACCATTACTGTTCTTGTGGAACAGGTCACTGCAGTTCCAGGTCTGTGTTTCGCTGATTGTTTTGGCCACAGCATCAACCAAGGAGCAATGTTGAGTTTAGTGCAATGTTGAGTGTTTCTACGATGTTTTGTACAGCTTCAGAAAGCTGTTGTGGAATAACAAAAGTGTTGTTTAGAGTGATGTTTTATCCTTGGATTCTTCCTCAGATGGGCTGTCCTTACGCCCTCATAAGGTACGACACAGAGAAAGAGGAACCGGTCAAAGACTCCAGGGGGTTTTGTATCGAAGTCCCCAGAGGTGAGCCAATCCCATCTAAAGTTGCATATATTTGGCTCTACTGTAATCTTATATCTGCTGCTAATTCATATCTGATACTGGCTGTTTTCACCCAAAGGAGAAACAGGTTTGTTGGTGGCAAAGATTGGAAAACGAACGCCCTTCAGTGGTTACGCCAAGAACCAGCAGCAAACGGAGAAAAAGAAGCTGAGTGATGTGTTTGTAAAGGGAGACCTTTATTTTAACAGTGGAGACCTTCTGAGGATAGATGAGGAAGGATTTGTCTTCTTTCAAGACCGCATCGGCGACACTTTCAGGTACATTGATGCAAAATTGACGATTGAAGCAGATGATGAGGGTTACATAGAGTTACTTCAAGCTTTTTCAACTCAGGCTTGTCATTTTAGGTCTCATTTAAGGTTGTTCTGCCCCTTTTGTTTTCCATTTAAAATACAAAAAAACGTTATGTTTCCTCACATTTTCCTTTTGAAAACACTCCAGCTTGAGGATTCAAGTCTCTGTTTTGTCATTCAAAGGTGGAAAGGAGAAAATGTGGCGACCACAGAAGTGTCTGATCTCTTGGTCATGGTCGACTGTGTGGAAGAGGCTAATGTCTACGGGGTGAAGGTGCCAGGTAGGAACAAAGTGACTGAAAATATTTGATAAGGAACATACTCATGAGAAAAAGGTCATCAGAAAGCTTTTTTGTTAAGTCTGCAACTTTAGTTCACTGAAATCATGAATCAGTAATCCTGCAAACGGAGGTAAAGCTATTGGGATATTTGAAAAAATAGAAGAGCTGATATCCTAGACTTTTACCACAGTATGGAACAAACACAGAGCAATTAGTTTCATCCTAAAACAAGCCTCTTTATTTCCTTTAACCTTGACTGATAAGGACACGAAGGAAGGATAGGGATGGCAGCCTTGAAGTTGAAAGAAAACATGGACTTTGATGGTAAAGCCGCATATCAGCACGTCAAACAATACCTCCCCAGCTATGCAAGACCGCGCTTCATTCGCATACAGGTAAGGACTGGGTGTTCAACCCAATTTTAAAGATTATCTTGCAATTATTATACATCTATTTGATTTTCCTGGGCAGAATGCGCTGGAGTTAACTGGAACATTTAAGCAGCTTAAGAAGACGCTGGCAGAGGAGGGCTTCGACCCTGCTGCCATCAAGGATCCTTTGTTCTACCTGGAGGACAACAACAGCTACGTCCCCATGACTCAGGAGACATTCAACGCCATCTCAGAGGGAAGAACCAGGCTCTGAACGAGTCCAGTGTTTATTACTGAACCATCAGTTTTAGACAGTACATTTAATTTGTCAGACAAAACAGGATGCCAGATGATGATGATGCACAGAAAGCATTGAGCACTTAAAAGGAAATCAAACTTAATGTGAAGAATTTTGTGAAACATTTCAACATATGTGATTTTTGTTTAATATACTTTTTAATAAATGTATTTTTAAAAAATGGAAATGACAGGTGGATTTCCTGTATGATAGACCTGAATGCTGCTTTCGGGGCCATTACCGCAGCGTGTCTGCTTCCAGTTGAGTCTGTGATGGACCCTTTTTGGCCACAGGAGAGGAAGACATGCAGTTTATGCTCCTGCTGGGGGATGAAAAATGTTTCTGAGCAGTTTGTGACACCCTAGCGGGGCAACACAGTGGGTGCCGGCCACTCTGCACCCACTGGTTACAGAAGCTGGGCACGCTGTAAAACTTTGTCAGCTTTGAAGGTGACTGAGTGATCTTCAGCACAGGGCCTTGTCCTGCTGTTGGCAGTGTTGGGAGAGCACCTGTAGCCTCTTCAGCGATCGGTCTTGTTGTGAACTTGTAGCCAGATATCGGCCCGATATAAGTGCACGGCAGAGGCTCGCTGTTGCAGCTGAGAGAGCGCATCGGCCTCCTTGACTGATTCCACGCCTTGTCGATCCACAGCTCTACCTCAGCCCTGTCTGTTTTGGACGTAGCTACGTGTTCAAAAGCGTCTAAGTCTTCTTTGTTTTCTGCTGCCATCACCTCGTCTTTTCCTGGTTTTGATGGGTCTGTTTTATTCAGAGCTGCGGTCTCAGCTAAAAGAGCGGAAGTTGTTTTGGAGATGAGGTTCCAGTCCTCCAGGATATCATCGGCTGTAGTGAACTGTGACGTCACTGCGAATCTGATGATACGTTTGGTGTTAATGTTTGCAGGGATGAGGTACATGGCGCCTGTTTGAGTCAGTCTTCTCAGCAGCTCCTGAGTCAAAGCATTTCCTCTCTAGGAAAAGAATGGACAACATATCCATAAACAACTTGATCAACACAACAAATCAGTTTTTTTCCAGACTAAACAAGAGCATTTTCAGTGACATACATTCAAAGTTTCTGCTCTTTTATTGATCTCGGATATTGCTTTGGCCTTCACTCGGGCCTGATAAAACTAGTTAACCTCATTCTGGCTCACCTTTGGACGAGGCGTGACTGTAACCTTGTACATCTGAACAATGATTAGCTTATATGGTGCCTCAAAACACTAACAATTAGTCCAACACTTTGATTTACTGTGCAGTACGAATTTGTGCTTCATACTTTCATACAGAAGACAACTAGACCGAGGTGTCTCTCTGCAGGAATCTCAAAATTTGGGTCACTCCTCATGTGAGACTCCAAGAGCTTTGCCATTTCAATGCCCTAAAACAGAAGAAAAATGATAAATATTAACGTAAAAAAACGGCGCCTTGTTCCTCAAACAGGTTACATGAGAGCCTCTTACATGTCTGATATGAGCCTGCAGGTTTTTCAGTCCAAAGGAGCGCATAACAAACCAGAGTTTGAGAGAACGGAAACGTCGGCTGAGGGGGATCTGCCAGTGCTGGAAAACAGAAACAAAAGAGTGACTACATGAAATGATTAACTGTGGCAGCTGGAATTTTAATTTGGTGAAGAGCTGATATTTTAGTACCATGAAGTCTGTGGCGGACTGTGAATAATCATGTTTGAGGTAAACTGGATCAACACCAAACGTCTGTTGGAGCTTGTATTTATCCTTTACCCTGAGAAAACAAAATTCAACTTCACTACTCACTGACAAACATCTTCAACATTGACATTTTATTACTTAATTTTCACACACAGGTGAGATGAAACAGGTTATCATATTAACTCACCAGAAAGCTGTGCAGTCAAAACTGACCAACATCCACTTTGATGGATTAAAAACAAAAGAGTGAGAAAATTCAATTCCTTCGAGAGACCAGCGGAGCTCAGGACACAAGTATGCTGAGCCAGCGTACGCAGCGTCAACATGGAGCCACAGCCCCTCCTCAGCACCTGTTAAAAAAGATGTAAATACAGTGACATACAGTTCCCTCAGTATAAAGACTCTCTGACATTACAGGTGGTGTAACAGACCACTTTATCAGGAGTTAATTTTAGGACTTACAGACTGGTCCCAGTTCAGAGAGGTTGTCAAAGGCACACACGCCTGTGGTTCCCAGAGTGGCACACAACTAAAACAAGAGAGAGAATATCACAAATCTGACAATACTGATATTGTTTTACACTTTGACCAGCGTTGTTTGATTTATTTTCAGATTGTTAAAAGTTAGCTTGAATGGGACTAATAGTACATGAACCCTAACATTAAACATGAGAGTAAAAGTGCTTCATTCAAAATCCTACTCCTATCCACTGATTGATTTTCATGTATGAAGGAGCTCCCATTTAGGTGTCCTTGAGCAAGTTCAACAAGGTTTGAACAGCATTTAATCTGTTAAGGACGGAGCTGTACACAAAAACTTTTCATCTAGTTGGTAAAAAGACAAGAAAACCACAAAGAAGATCAACTAAATAAATCCTTTTTTGTTTAAAGATTTATTTAGTAACAAAGTAAAATTTAGTGACTGAAATATTGAGCGACATAAAGATAACAAACTCAACAGGGGTTCAAAATGTCTGGAAAATAAGTAAACGGGCCAGGTCACATTACCCAACTGGCTGTCTGACTGATAACAACCAAAGCAAACAAACAAGCATTTTTTCATGACATCACCTTTGAAGCTTCAAAAGTTTAGCGGGCCAGTGACTGAAAAACCTCTCAGGTGTTAGACTGACGTGACTCTGACTGTAAACAAGCACTTATGTCAGGAGATAGAGATCATGAAGATTAATGTCATCTATCAGTTGACCTTCAAGTTTTCGAGGTTGAACGCCTCCTGATCACACTTCTGATGAGATTGTAAAACACCTCCAGCATGTTGCCACTAGATGGCGACCTAACCCTTAAAATGAAGTAAATGCTGATGAATGTCTGTTGCTCTCTGTCAACAAAAAACAGTCTGTACAGCATATGAATTCAACTAAACATTACTCATTAGTCTTTCAGATTCAAACACCCACCATAACAGGCACCAGTCCTCTTCTCCGGTCCTCCTGCACAGCTTGTTTCAAAGTGTTTCCTCTCAGAGAAAACTGCTCATCAGTGGGAAGAAACCGGATCTTCACCAAAGAAATCAGACCTGCCTTTTCTACAGATGAATGAGCCTGTAATGATAGTAACACATAACATCTTCTCATTATATTCAGTCTGACTGATGTGAGGATATCACTCAAACTGATGCTACACTAACCTGGTCTGAGGCGTAGGCCACAAGTCTTGAATTCAGGACTGAGTCATCCACGTCATGGTCGATCTCCGCTCGCAGCTGCAGGATTTTATCTTTTCTTGCAGCCAGGAGAGCAACCAGAGTGCTCTCACTGACAGTAGTCTAACAGGGGGAGTCAGGCGGAGAATTAAGGTCATACTTCCACAGGTATGAAGAATAGATATAGACAATAGATCAAGGGGTCTCAAACCTGCAGTATTCCCCCTCCTCTGCTGTCAGGGTGGTGATGCAGGAAGAAGGAGGGGAGCCCTAGAGCTTTACACAACCAGTCCATCATATTCATCTCCAGTTCTGTACAAGCTGGGCTGGAGGCCTGTTAAGAAATTATGTTATTTATCCTGTAGAGGCAGGAATTGACAGAAGTTTCAACCAAACTCCAGTCTAGACACAATATGTACAATCGAATAAATTATGTTTTCTGACAATTTCTGTCAGCCTGAACTCTGATGTGCCTCATCACAAACTCTGATCCACTATCTGCCTGATTATGAGTTAGACTCAGTTTTCCATGTGACTCAGTTTCCCAAGCTCGTCCCCTTACCCATGTGAATCCAATACAGTTGATGGCATCAGCCAGCATGTCCCCGAGCATGGAGGGCCATGAAGTCAGACCTGGGAAGTAGGCGTGCATGTGAGGGCTCTGCCAATGGACTATCTAGAAAACAAAAAAGAGAAGATTATTTCATTTCCATCGTTTGAAACGACTGATAATACGACCTGATATGAGATCAGGGACTCACTCCTGGCATGATGACTTTCTCTAAGTCGTTGAAGATGCTCTCCCAGCTCTCTGGCTCTGTGGGTGCCGTGTCAGAGAGAAGCTCCTTCATGTAACCCGGCTTCACATCTGGAATCACCCTCCTCTCCCTGATGGTGCTCAAATAGTGGGTGATGTAGTCCACCAGCTCTTTGGCTGATCAGAAACAGAGAAAATAACAGAATAAATTACATCCTTATTAAAATATATCATTTATCTTTATTATGTCTGTTGTTTAGTTCTCATTGTTAGCAGTAAAATTTAGCAACACAAGTCAACATAGTAAAATGGAGTCTGTATTACCTCTGCGGTTGTATTCCTCAGCCTGCATTGTCTTTAGTCGAGACCTCTTGACTTTGTTGTGTGTAACAGGTGGCTGCAGTGATGCTCCGTGTATTCAGCGGTAGAGATCACAGGACTATAAAGACTTTTTTTGTGAAAGCCCGCCCCAAACTGGTGACGCATTTGAATTAACAAGTAACCTTTGCTTATTTTAATATAGCAAAAGGTGGTTATAATACTCTGTATTTAATGTAAATATCTACCCATAGTGTTTTATTCACTAAAATTATAACATGCAAATAGGTCGATAGCAAATTTACTGTTGATGGAAAACAATGTCAGTTGGTTGGTACATGATTCATGTCCAGTTTCGTAGTTTAGTACTCGATGCATGATCAAGATCACAAAGAAAATGGATCAGGAATTGTGATGCACTCTAGATACTGGTTATGTTGGGAACACACATTAAGCCACTATCAAATATTACTGAGTGTGATTTAGTGGCACCATCTCAGCACTGGGTTAGTCTTCATCCAAAACCAACATTATGTTTTGACCAATTGTTGGTGTGTGTCTTTCCACCCTTTCTATTTCCCTTTTTTATCATGAAGAAGATAATATGATGAGACTAACACCCCACATAGACTTTTCATGTATATTAACATAACTGATGAACAGCTGCCCCCTTTCAATCAGAAATTGACCTTTAAAGGAAGACAACTTTTTATCCGACTAACCCAAAGCTTTTCCTTTGTCCTCTTTAGAGCAGAGCAACATTTGTTTAGGACGGTGACTCCTCTCAAATAAAGGGGACTTCACAAAACATATTAACAATCTCTGAGCAAACAGCTGAAAGTATGAGGATGACGAGATCAAACCCATTGCGGTCACAGCTTATTCCTGTCTTTTAAATTAGGACAAAAGCTGGAGAATCACCTGCAGCTCAAACACTGTACTATTTAATGTACATTGTGTTCAGCATTTACTCTCTCTCTCTTGTTTTATGAGGAACCCGGGGGTTGAATGCAAATGTATAACACAAACATGCTGAGAGCAAATGCTGATGTCAAACCGGAAAGGAAGTCACTTCATACAATGAACCTAACAAAGCACAAGAGGATGTTCATGTAACCTGAGCCATTCAAGACAGTATATTTGTTTTCCATAAAACACAATTTGTGAGCATAATCTTCTTTTGATTTACAGCTTAAAAACCCAATTTCTTTGATTCTCAACAATAACTACTGCACAGACTTTTGATCCTGCTGTAGGCAGGCAGCTCAGCTGCAGGCAATGACTGGGGTAGTGATAAGAGTGTGTGGTATAATACACAGCAATAAGCAGAGAACACTGCGATTATTGTGCTCTCTGTGTGCCTTTACGTTGGGTGGTCTGAGTCTGATCAAAGGGGGTTTAGTTATAATTGTACAACTGGAGCTTGTGACTTCAAAGACAAAGTGCTTCCTGTTGGCTCTAGCTCTGTGACTTTAATTCAGATAAGCAGATTTATCAATGTGACATCAACCCATCACAAAGAAAACACTGGGCTCCATCAGTCAAACACAAAGCCAGAAAGCAATGTGCAAAAAGGGGATTCTGCTATTATTCTGACACAGGTAAGAGCACAAAGAACTGATTTGAATGAGTCTGTAAGTGAAAGTGAAAATCATCTGTTGATTCAAAAATAAAAATAATTAGGATTAAATAGAGAATATTTATTTCTTTTATACAGTTTTCTTATGTGGCCTTTTAATAAATTATTCTTGGCGCTGACAAAGCAGCACTTGCAATTATATGTGCCCTCGAGCGAGGCCTTTAACCCAAAATAGTTGCAGTGGAGCCTTTTAGCAGCTAGCAGGTCAGACAGGTTGTTCTCGCCTGTTATTGGTGTGGGTGTGAGTGTTGACAAGGCCATCGTGAAAAGACACCGTCACACCAGGCTTTCTTATGTCTGTGTTCAGCTTTAAGTTTTGAAAACAGGTGTCAAAATTGACTTAACCTGTAGATATGGAAACAATATTAGCAATTAAATTAGCAGAGGGGTGCCTGATCCACTGTTATTGTAATTTTTTACTATGTTTTTTTGTGTTAATGGATCAAAATATCACTTCTATCAGCCTGTTTTCTACCCATGAACACTGAGTAATGAGAAAAAAATACGGACACTGCATGATTAACTGAACTACAAAATTATCTAAAGTACCAGTAACTTCTTCTGTAATCCTAAAATGAAAATTCTTGAGGAATCAATGTATTGATGAGTATGAAATATGGCTTATCAGTATGAACTATTCTTCCATGTCCACTATAACAAGAATGTGTTGCACAAACTGACATATTCAGAAATTTCAGTCACATTTAACTTTTGAGACTTAAACAAATGTAAATTATTGCTTTTTAAAGTTACTATTTTACAATATCTATTGTTTACCTTTTTGAAAAAGATAAACGTATGTTATACAACGGACATGGAACAAATTTATTGGAAAATAAAGAACTAGGAAAGGAAATGCGAAGTGGAGCAAAGATGCTGTATGTAGGAAACTTACTGTGTGAGAATGTCACTAGATACATCAGTGCGGTTGCTTAAGTTTTGTAGGACTACATAGCAGTGTAGTGCACAATTTAAAGTTTACAAAAGACATTGCTATGTCAGCTCTATGAAAAGCAGGAATGCATCTGACTGGTTTATGAACAATGCAAAGAATCTGAAATATCCAACATAACCTTTGTTAGCATACGGGAAATCTACGACGACGTGTCAAATGTCTGGGCGAGCAAGTGAAAAGTGAACTGCTACTGCCAGGAAGCCTCTGAATTTCCAGTTTCTGTTGACACGTCCAGACTGGTGAATGGTGTACTGAAGATTTACTGTTGAAGATATAGTGGGTGGTTGGGCATTGGAGTGTCTCTTATCCAAAGATATTTCAAGCGTTGGGAAAATATTATCAATAAATCAATCAGTCTTTATTTATATAGCACTTTTCATATACAACTATGTAGCACAAAGTGCTTTACACAGAAAAAGGAAAAAGAAAAACAGTATTAAAATGCATAAATTTAAAAAGGGCTTGAGTTTGTGGAAACAGCAGTGTGCACACTGAGGAAACGTCATTTTAAAACTCAAGATAAAGAAACACTGGAGGTTTAGGTTAAAATCAAAAAACAAAAAAACATAGATGTTTAGATCTTTATATTTACATAGATCTTTTCAAACTTGTGATTTCAACTTTCTCTTCATGTGTTTGCTCTTTAAAAGCATTATTTTTCTATTTTTAATATCGTGTTCTGATCTTTTGAACTAATCTATTGTTTGTTTGTTCTTTTTCATCTCAGATTGCCTTTAAATTGATCTTTTTTACTTTTTGAATTTCCAAGTTGTTTATAATCATTGCTGATTTTGTTATATGTATTTTGAGAAGGAGGCTGACAGTTTGGGTTAAACGTTGCCCTTGCTGAGGTTGAGCTTGACACCCCTGGTATATATAATGAAAATGTGTTATTCTTGAAGGGATTTGAAACATTTTCAAACAAAATCTGAGCGTTTTAAGAGGTAATGAGTGACACCAGCAGGTGGCAGTAACACTCTGTTTAAATATACCAGCTGCCACAAAAACACAAGCGAAGAAGAAGAGGAGGCGGAACAAGGAATCGGGAATCAGCTGTCAAAAAAGTGTAAAGTGTAAAGCAACCGACCAGATTGAGGTAAATCCTTCATTAATATTATTTTTGCACACATTTGTCAGGCATATATGTGATCTTATTCTTATCAGAAGATACCGTATGACTTCTGAGTGTGGTTGAATCGGTGTCATAATGTACCCAACCTGCCGCTGAACTGCGTGAGCTCGGATCGTATGTATGCTAACGCAGCTAGCCTTACTGGGCAAAGCGACAGAGCTAAGTTACACACAATATAATACAAATAGTGGTACAGTCGAGCTATTTTGTTTTAATTTGACTCTCCGTTGAACTGTGTTAACTTGGTTTTGAGTTAACTGTTCGGTTTGTATCCGGCTAAAATGGATGATCGGGGCTAACCGAGAAAACTAGTCCATGTTGTTGACATTTTCTGCGCCAGCTCGACCCAATAAGCTAAAAAATGCTGTTAAAGTACTAACAGTGAGGAAAATAAGCACCAGTGAGCAAACGTGATCAAATAATAACATAATAAGTGTCTTTGAAAACACTACCTGACAGTTAAAGGTAGAGGAAGTTTACTATCTGTCTGTTCTGATCAGATTAATCTAATCAAAACAGAAACTGATCAATAATTAAACCAGTTAGTTGGTTTTAAGAGAGAGTGTTTCTGAACCAGCATGTGTTTACTTTGTTTTCCTGTCTGTACTGTGTTTCCAGAGATGTCCAGAGCTTGTTTACAGCACTGACTGACTGACTGTTGTCTGCCTGTTAACACTGACTGATTCAACACACCCGCGAAGATGCCTGCAGTGTCCACCGGGGTCAAGGACCTGTACCTGTCCACATCTCTGGGAGACCTCAATAAAAAGGCTGAGATTAAGCCAGACAAGACAAGTACCAGAAGGTAGGCTCCATGGTTCCTGGTATTTAGAGTTTTATACAGACAGAGGTTGAAAGGAACTGATCATGTTTACATGTGTTACTGTGATCGAGAAGCTTTTTGATGTAAAAATAAAACAAAAATAAAATCATGTATATTCAAATGATCAAAACAGACATGTCTTACTCCCCCACCTTCACAGGATAAAAGTAAGCACTCAGTACTTTCACTGACGGCTCTTTTACAAGACTAGAAGCCCTCAGTTATCACTATTCTAAAAGCCAAAGCTTTAACCCCTTTATACCATAACAAGTTATTCCACTCTCAGCGAGCTCAGCTGTGATAATGCATTTTGTTTTACCTTTTTAAATGATTTTTTTTAACAACAACACATGTCAACTAGGGCCCGACCGATATGGATTTTTGGGGCCAATACCAATACCGATTATTAGGGGGGAAAATAATCCAATTACCGATTAATCGGCTGATTTTTTAAATTTTATATGAAGTAAGGAAAAATACATATTTACAGTAGATATCTGCTGTATACTGTATACTGTAGATATACTGTAGGCTACTGCTCTTCATGCCAACAGGATCAAACTGATCAAACTCAGACCAGAAAAGCATTTTCAACTGTTTCCTACATGGAATATTTGCTAAAATAAGGCTGTTAAAAGACTGTCTTTTCTGATACCTACCCTGTCACTGTGGTTACAGGCAGTACAAATTACGATATAAAATTATCAGTCTGGGTGTTGGTGGTCTTTATTCTTTTTGTGGGTCATAATAAGGTATTACCATTATCCTTATTCTCCACCATAAACAGCTGAAAGCACCTCACAGGGGCTTTAAATTGAGATAGATATCATCTTCCACTACTGATACTGAACCACCTGAGCATATTGACCAAGTAGGTAGTTATTTATTGGTGAAAATCAGTGAATGATTTCCCAAGTAAGGGCCCAAAGAAATGAAGATTTTATGCAACAAAGGTTCCTGGACAAAATGTGGCTCTGAGGATTGAGATCACGCCAAGTTAAGAATGTTTTTCTTTTTTTTTCTTTTTTCGGATGTTTTGCAGCTATGTTCAGAGTGCCTGCAAAATCTTCAAGGCGGCAGAGGAGTGTCGTCTTGACAGAGATGAGGAGAAATCCTATGTGCTGTACATGAAATATTTAACAGTATACGACATCATCAAGAAAAGACCTGAGTTCAAGCAGCAACCGGTATGGTGTCTTATGAAATTTTAACGTCTGAGTGTGCATTTTTGCTACTAAACAAAGTGTACTTTTGTGTAAAGCCTCATGCACCATTTGTGTAATCACTTCTTTTTTCTATGGCGATGTTAAAGGAGTATTACATGACCCTGCTTGGGCCAAACAGCTTTAAGAAAGCTATTGAAGAAGCAGAGAAGCTCTCTGAAAGCCTTAAACTCAGGTAAGAAATTCTGGTTGTTTCAGTTCATTATATAAGACACACGCTTCAAGAAAAAACATCAGAACATAAGTATGTCGCCGCATTTCTGGTCGTTTTGCTCAGCTGATCTCTATTTCTGAAAAAGGTATGAGGAAGTTGAGGTCCGTAAAAAACTTGAGGAGAAGGAGAGGCAAGAGGAGAAGAAGAGAAGAGAGGAAATCACGGAAAAAGATGGTGGTCGAGGTTCTCCAAAATCTTCACCTGCAAACAAGAAGGACAGCAAAAAGGTAGAGATGTTGAATAATTAATGCGCTGTAGGGTGGAGCTTTCATGTCCTCAAGGGGCGATTTGACTTGCATTAAATAGTCAATAGAAGTGAGCATTAAATACAAAGATGCAGCACCAATCATAGGTTGAATCCTGTTGTCTTTGAAATGTTTTTTTTTCTTCTAAATATTTGATTAAATGAAAGACCCTCTGTGTCTTTGTAATTTGATCAGCTGTCCAGCTTTTTCTCAAGCCCATTAAACATCTGCCACAGATATCCTGACTTCTACTCATGGTTGATTCAGCACATTTTAACACGGTTCCTTTTTCTCAACTGGATTTTGACCGTTTTGAGTCTAACCAAAAGTGAAACAGGTTTCTGAGACATGCAATGATGTTTTTTAGAGGAGATTATTCACAAACCTGAAATAATTTGATCCTATTTTATTCTCAGATTTCACACTGCAAATGAATTCAGAGGGCTTATTAAAACGAATGACTGTTATCAAGAATATAAACATATCTGCACTGTTATACTGGTCACTCAGTCTTCGCTTCTTTACAGCATGAGCTTCATCCTTTATCGGTTTTTCAGGATTATATGTTATCTTATCTCTATAACAGCAGCAGTAGTTGCTTGGCAGATGAAGGCAAAATTAGAAAATATATACGTAAATGGCGTTGGGATATCAGTATTTTTCACTGTATGTAACTTCAGCATCTTTTTTTGTGTGTGTCAGGTTAAGGGAGAACAAAATGAACTGAAGAATGCAACCTCGAAAGGTAAGCACAACAAACTGAACAGGAGAGGTCCAATAAAGCTGTTGAGTTCATTCTTCACCATTAGTAAGAGTCATTTTTAAATCTTTATAAAGAGAAAGCATAAAAAGAGTCACTTGAAAAGAGTCACTTAAAAAGCTTTAAAAAGAGTCACTCTCAAAGATTTTAAATGAGTCATTTTTAAATCTTTATAAAGAGTCACTCACAAAGCTTTACAAAGCGTCAGACAAAAAGAGTCCCTTTTTAAGCTTTAAAAAGAGTCACTTAAAAAGATTCATTTTAAAGATTTAGAAAGAGGTGTTGTTCAAGTTGTCATTGTTTTAATTTCTTGTCTTCTTTGATTGCTTCTTCTGATAGCTCCAGGGCCAGCTGGTGGGATCACAGCAGAGAAACTTTTCCACATGATGAAAGATCAGACGATCACGACAATTGTCATGGATGCCCGCAGCCACAGGGACTTTGAGGATTCTCACATTCAGGTCCCAGCTCAGACCATCATCTCTGTGCCTGAGGAGGCCATCAGCCCTGGGTAAGAGGGGTGTTAAAGGGTTCTTATTTGACTTTTCCGCTTGATGACACAGAATGTGTCATTTTTATCTGCTTTCGTTTACTCTTGAAACTGAACTCCTTTCTTGGCTTTTCAGTATCACTGTGAATCAGATTGAGGCAAAGCTGCCAGAGGTGTCCAAAGAGCATTGGAGGCGGCGAGGATTAGTGGATTATATAGTCCTGCTGGACTGGTTTAGCTCAGTGACGGACCTTAAACTTGGCACCACTTTACAGAGCCTCAAAGATGCGCTCTTCAAGGTAACGCTGCTCTCAGATAGGCCTCTGTGCACCTGGATTTGCCTGACTTTTACTGGCAGGAATACTAACACACTGACACTCTCCACAGTGGGACAGCATCACCATCCTGCGTAGTGAGCCGCTGGTGCTGGAGGGAGGTTATGAGAATTGGCTGTTGTTTTACCCTATGTACTCTACCAACGCCAAAGTCAGACCCCCAAGACAGAGCGCCATCAACACGCTCCCTCAGTGTGAGTACCACCGCTTCATATTGATCAGTACTAGAGCTTTATTGTATTTTATTTTTTAACTATGACTGTAGCAGGTTTTAGTTTATCGAAATAAAGTCTCTGTGATTCTGTCCATGCTGTGATATGTGGTGCTAAAAATGAAGCCAGTACAGCAGCGCCCATTACTGCAGAGCTGTGAGTGTCCATTAAAGGCTGGATTAAAAGCCTTGAAAGCCCCTCTAGAGCCCAGCTGAAAACGCCCTGTTTCTGTCATGCTTTGAACAGTGAACTTCAGTTACCCATCCCTTGAGGAACCGAAGCCTCCGACGCCGCCTCCACCAGAGCCCGAGGTTCCACCCGAGCCCCAAGAACCCTCAGCTCCTGTGCTGGTGAACGGGGTCACGCCAGCAGAACCTCCTACATCCAAAACCTCCATGGTCGCTGATAGATTGCCAGACACTGTTGATTCTCCACATCCCATCCCTACACACTCTGGGTCGGACCTTGGTAAGGGTTCTGCAACAGGCAACTCGAGCCAATCACCTTCAACAGCAAAGGCCTTCCCTCAGGTATTTTATCCAACCAGATCAGTCTTAAAATGTTGGAGAGTAGAAAAAATTATGGATTTTTGAGTCTTCTCTTTTCTTTTACAGTTTGACCGCACCAAGAAACCCTCTGTCCGTGTTTTCGATGAGCCAAAACCCAACCAGAACGGTTCGGCAAAAGATCCCACACAGAACGGCCCAGTCATCCCCGACCGCTCAGTCAAACCTCCCTTCAACTCCAGCTCCTCTCTTTCCAAGGAAGAACAAAGTCAGATTCACTCCGAGGCCGTGGCCGTGATGGAGAAGGCCAAACTCGAGCAGGAGAAACGCAACCAGGAGAGACGGTTAGAGGAGGAGAGGCGGGAGAAGGAGTTGAAAGAGAGGCAGGAAAAGGAGGAACGTGAGAAGAAGAAGAAAGAGGAGGAGGAGAAGGGACCTACTGACAAGAAGAAACTAGAGAGACAGAAAGCTGAGGAAGAGGAGGACAGAGAGGGTCGAGTGTGGGAGGAGAAAGAGAGGAGGGGGAAGGATCAGAACTCTGAAACCCCCTCCAAGAGTATGTCACTGGACTCACCTGCTCCCAACCATATTGTCAGTGAAATAAAGGTGGGTATCGATGTTTACAGTCACTACACATGTCTATTTAATGCAAAGTATTCAAGCTCTGTTGCAGAAAGAAGTAGTTTTTTTGTTTTGTTTTAATTCAGTGTACTCTGAGATGTTTCTGTCACTAAAAAGTTTTTGTATTTATTCCACAGAGGGAGCCCCTGACCCGAGCGAGGAGCGAGGAGATGGGCAGGAGCGTCCCAGGTCTTCCAGACGGTTGGATGAAGGTAAATGACGTTTATGTGGAAGAAACTTAAGTGAAAATGATTAAGACACAAGACGTTATTTTCTCAGACAAGAGTTTTCCTTTTCATCCACTAATCTATTTTCCTCCATATTTGCCCCTCCACCTCTGGCTAGTTCCTTGACACAGTCACGGGAACATACCGATACTACCATTCCCCAACCAATCGAGTCCACCTCTACCCTCCTGAGGTCACTGTTCCCCAGACCCCTCCATCCACTCCGCCAACAGTCAAACAGAAGCCGCCGCAACCAGCTGAGCCTGACTCCAACCGCGATCGAGAGCGGGAGCAGTCGAAACTGAAACGCTCCTACTCCTCTCCAGACATCAGCCAGGATCTGAGAGAGGAGGCGCAGAAGAAAGCTGCCGCCCAGACAGCTGCTCCTGTCATTCCTACCATCAACAGAGAGACCAAGTAAGGACCGCTGAGACTTTGTGATACTCCTACACGACTGTACCGTCCATCCAGACTTCTAGGACACATATCCAAAGTCTTCCGGTGTGTTCTTATCATGTTTTTTTATGCCTCTCAGACCTCCTCCTGCCAAAGTCTACTCTAAAGTGGAGATTGTGAGGCCTTCAGCTGCCAAAATCCGCAACCTGAACCCTACATTTGGAGGTCTGGGTGCGTCTCTGACAGGTCTTCGTAACATGGGGAACACATGCTACATGAACTCCATCTTACAGTGTCTGTGCAACACTCCTGCCTTGGCTGAGTACTTCAACAACAACCTGTACATGGAGGACATCAACAGGTCGGGGTTTAGATAAATAAAGTGTCATAAAGTTTCTTTTATGAGGATACTTTCTGACAATCTGTCCTCGTTGTGTTTTCTGACAGGTACAACATACTGGGCCATAAAGGGGAGGTGGCAGAGGAGTTCGGCGTGATCATGAAGGCTCTGTGGGCCGGTTTGTATAAGTGCATCAGCCCGCGGGACTTCAAGATCACCATCGGGAAGATCAACGAGCAGTTCGCTTGCTATGACCAGCAAGACTCCCAGGAGCTGCTGCTGTTCCTCATGGACGGACTCCATGAAGATCTCAACAAGGTAATGATTCCACTTAAAAACCCCTCTGACAGAAACACCAGTGAAGTTTAAAAACAAAGGATTCCGTTTACAGAGATGCTAATATCCACATCCTGATTCAAGCACTGAGTGAATAAATAATGAGTGATTAACTCCTTTCAGCTCCTGAGGCGTCGACCACACCCCTGTATGTTGTTGCACATTTTCCTGTTTACAATGACAACGTAGTTTTTTTTATCATTGTCCTTCTTTCTGTTTTTTCACCGGGTTTCATTTTGATGACAAATTAGAGAGTAAGTAAATAGCTGTGTGTCTTTGGTCCTCCTGCAGCAGTGTGAGTGTGGAGTGTCTGCGTCTGTCTGGTCTGATACTCTTGTCAGAACCTCTGTGCATGTAGACCCAAGACATGCCTCATCGCCTGTACCGACTGATTTTACTGGATTCATGTGCATTTAAATGACAGAAAGGACTAGTCGGGTTAAACAAAATGAAGGGAAAGATAATCCCATAGCTTGATTTTTCTTTTTTTTTCTATTTTAAAACTTGACAAAACATGATAACATCAGATTTTTCAATTTACTCTTTTGAACTGTAAAAGAAGCATTTAAAAAACTTTGATACTGTCTCCCCCTGGGGGTAGACTACAGGTAATACATTCGGAGCACTAAATTTATCAAGCTGCTCATTCTGTTGACGTTTAAGGGTGACACACATTTGTCATGGCACATTTCCCATCTCATCACATCCCTTTTGTGTGATCTTCAGACCCGTCAGCCATCAGACTGGTCCTCTTTATCACTCCAAGCGAACTGATGGATCAGTTTAACTCATATTGAATATTAATAAGCAGTTGTTTACCTGCCCTTCATTTCTTCCTGCTGAACTGCATGCTGGTGGAACAGAGATTTTATAACTTTGATATTTAATAGTTTTCTAAAGTTTTTTCAAACTGTAACTTCATAATTTTCTCTTTCTGCTCTTAATAATTGAGCTTTAACTGAACCTCAAAGGCAGTTTATTTTAACACCTAGAGGTGCAGTTGTTCCTGTGTAACATTCATGTTGTGTTATGGTGTCTGGTGTCAGGCGGACAACCGGAAGCGCTACAAGGAGGAGGAAAATGACCATCTGGATGATCAGACGGGCGCCGACCTGGCCTGGAGCAAACACAAGCTGCTGAACGAGTCCATCATCGTAGCGCTTTTCCAGGGTCAGTTCAAGTCAACGGTGCAGTGTTTGACTTGCCATCGCAAGTCAAGGACGTTTGAGACCTTTATGTACCTGTCCCTGCCGCTGGCCTCCACCAGCAAGTGCTCCCTGCAGGTCAGTGGGATACAAGACATAAACACCACAATGTCTGAACGACAGAAGTACGTTACTGAGAACACAATTTGGGGGAAATGTATGTTTTGGTTTTTGTTTCTGAGACCAGATTAAAATGTTCAGAGCCCTCCCCCACAGTTTCAAAAAATCATGGAGATAATCCTGCATCTGTAACAAGTGCACTGTGGGTAAAAAGGGTTCTAGTTTCATCCTCCTCATTTCCATCAACGTTGTTTTTTCCTGGTGCATCACAGCACTTTTTATGTTGAAAACGTGTTTCTGTATTCTATCATTTCGGTCTGTGTATAATGCACTGGTCTCAGATCAGCAGGAACAGCACAGCAGAACTGCTTTGTTGGAGAGTCTCAGAGTCTAAATGAGCCGACTAGACAAGAAATCCAGACATTAAACTAGTAAAGAGTGCAGATTTAAACACAAGTATTCTGACTAACCCTAATGACTAAAATACGACTTTTATTGATGAAGACTGGACTGAAACTAAAAAAGACCAAAATGTGGCTTCAGCAGATAAGACTAGATCATAAGTAGCTGCCAAAATGAAACGTCTAACATGTTTTCTGCTTCTTGGTAGGACTGTCTGAGACTGTTTTCTAAGGAGGAGAAGCTGACTGACAACAACAAGGTGTTCTGCAGACACTGCAAGGCCCACAGAGATTCCACAAAGAAACTGGAGATCTGGAAAGTTCCACCGATTCTCCTGGTTCACTTAAAACGGTCTGTAAAGATGCATGTGCTCAAACTGATTAAGGTCATTACACTGTTTAAAAAAGTGTTGACTCATTCAAAGTAGAAGGAAGAAAGAACCCGAGAAAACTTATGAGAACCTTTTTCTTTTTTCTGAGTGTAGACACCATTTTTATTTCATTGTCATTATTTCTGCAGATTCTCCTATGAAGGCAGGTGGAAGCAGAAGCTGCAGACGTATGTAGATTTCCCTCTAGACTGTCTGGACCTGTCTCAGTACGTCATTGGACCCAAACAGAACCTGAAGAGATACAACCTTTATGGGCTATCTGTAAGTAAAAATGAAATGATTTGTAGCTTTGACAGGTTTTTTTTTTTTTTTAGTGAAAACCTCCCTGTAATAAATGTTTATTTTAGTACATTCAGACAGTACAGAACAAATAGTGAAACAACCGTGGGCTTGGACAGAACATCTGTGAAGATAAATGTAAAAACTATAAAAAACAAAGAAATATACTGACTGTATGATCTTAATGTAGTTTTATTATTGCTATGAAGTGATCACTTTCATTTTAAAATCCCCACATAGATGTAAAATATACACTTAACATCTTGCCTTTAACCACAAGTGTATAAAATGGAAATAGAGAGTGTAATATATGCAGTAGATTAGAGTGAGCCCCAGCTCTGTGTGTTGAAGCTGATCTACACGAGTCTATATGGAAATGAAGCTCCATACGTTTGTTCCTGTGTTCCCACCGTGACGCATCTCCCAATAACTCTTGTAATAACTGCTGACCTGAGTCACTCTAATACTCTGCGTTGTACATGGATGTTATGTGGAGTAAGAAACAGTACTGAGGAAACAATAGGACTGCTTACAAACTTCAAAACTCTCACATCTTTGAAAAGCTTTTCTGTTTGTTTACTGGATCATGCTCGTCTGTCTAACTGGATATATCAGCTCTTTTTAAAGTCCGATGTAATGTGTACTTAAATCTTCAGTCTACTTTATAATAATAACTTTATTTTTATAGCACTTTTAAAAACAGAAGTTTGCAAAGTGCTTTAGTCATACAGCATAGAACGTCAGAACATGGAAATAAAAACAAAAGCTCAGTGAAAACAAGGCCTCAGAATTAAAGGCCAATTTCATTTGTCATAAGGAATCCAGACAGTGCAAGATACAGCATAAAATGAGACCATGAGGACCAAAATAAAAACATGAAATAGGTAAGAAAAGGAACGCAATAAAAAAGGGGGGTAGAAAGCAGGAAACAGGATAGTAAAAAAAAAAGACGATGACAATAATGATAATAATAATAATAATAATAATAATAATAATGATAATAATAATAAGAATAACAAAAATGAGCAAGAGAAAAAACAATATCAATAAAAGGCCTAGTAGGTTAAATAAGACAAGATTATAACAAAGGCTAAAAAGACAGTAAGCCGAAATAAGATGGAGGAGAAAGAGAAAAGTCGGCATCACATAAAAGCAAGTCCGTAAAAGTGAGTTTAGAGTTTTCAAAGTGACTTTCAAAGACCTTTGGCTCAATTTTCATGATATAACCGCTGAATTAACTTCCAGATGTTCTGTTTTGGGGGCTCTTGAAAGCAGGACAGATTAAAAAAGTAATAGAAGTAACTATCATTAATGTCGACTGTGTGTTTCGTGTTCTTCTCTCCCCCTGCTAGAACCACTACGGCGGTTTAGACGGCGGCCATTACACTGCCTACTGTAAGAACGCCCCCAAACAGCGCTGGTACAAGTTTGACGACCATGAGGTGTCTGACATCTCCACCTCCTCTGTCAAGTCCTCCGCAGCCTACATCCTGTTTTACTCCAGCCTGTGATGGAGCTATAAAACACGAAGAGAGAAGAACACTACACCAGGGGGCAGCGACACTCGGGTCTTGAGGTTGATTTCCTTTTTTTTCTTTCTCTTTTTTAAAATCGGGAGTTCTGAGGACCTGGTGCACGCAGCCGCGGGCTCAACAGCTTTGTATGTGCACGCTTGGACATCCTCTGGCGTGCGGCTGCGAGAGCCCCCCTGTTTGTTGCGGACTGGAAAAAGGTGCAATGCTTCAGCTACTAGAAGACTGTATACCTGTTAAAACATGCCGTCTGCTCATTTTGCTGATAATCTAGAGATGAATCAGATGCTCCCTTTACTTCTGTACCATGATGGTGGTGTTGTAGGGCAGACAGCTGGTTCAGATGCGCCTCACTGTCTTTTCTGTTGCACTCCGCCAACGCAGAACTGATTTCCAGCTTTCCTGTACGGGGCAGCCTGAAGATTGAGACGGCATGTACATACTTACCAATGCTGATGTTGCACATTTAGACATGTAAATACTCGAGGGCAAGGTGTTTCTCTGTTAAGTGACCAAATTCTTATAATTTTGTCTTCAAAGTAGCAGCCATCATAGCGTCATCATACTCAAACAAAATAACCGCCTGATTTTGGGGTTTAGCCTTCTGATGTTTCACATGATCTTTAAGATGGTAGAGACTGTGATTGTTGACATTGTGCATTCTTGGAAGAGAGGAGGGATTGAGATTGTTGCTTGTTCATATCCGCCGCATTGTTGCACTCACACAATATGCAATCAAGTTCTGTTGTTTATGTGGATCACGTTGTTTTAACAGCAGACATTAACCCTCGACTCAGAATGCTTTAAATAATACCGATGCTGTGATCTCGACTGTCTCCTCTGTCCGGGCGGAAACAGAGAAACCTGCTTGGAAAATGTCTTTGTTGTAGTATTTTCTCTCTGTTTAACGACAACATTAATATACTCAGATAAGGAATTTAGAGGAAAACTCAACTGGGAGAACTGGGCATCCGTCTTGGCTCTGACTGGCGATGCTGGATTTGAAGGAACGAGTTTCTAACAGGCTGAAATTAATATTTCTGTGACTAATTTGTTTATTTCTGACCCATGAGAATATGAATACATGACAAATTGACTTTCTCACTCTCACCAACATTTGCTGCCTGACTGACTGACTGACTGACTGACTGACTGACTGACTGACTGACTGACTGACTGACTGACTGACTTACTGACTGACTGACTGACTGACTGACTGACTGACTGACTGACTGACTGACTGACTGACTGACTTACTGACTGACCAGAGCAAGCACAACATATACTGATACTCTTGGACCAGAGATGTGGGCTGGCAGGATTTGACTCTCCTCTTACTGATTACAGTTTTATTGCCTAGCATGAGATCATAACCTGTTTTCTTTTTACTTGTACATGTTGATTTTATTTCTCTAAAATAATTTGTTTCAGATATAACGATTATATTAACCTCAAACAGCTCATATGACTATTTATTAAAACTGCTTCAAATTACTCTTCGTGTCTCTCTGAATCTCTGCTCCGGGATAAAATAGCAAACACGACCACAGGATGAGTGGACGCTCTCCTGTATATCCTTCGGTCCTGATGTTTAGAAGTGGAAAAAAATCAGACAGGCAAGTGATGGTTGGATCTTTGCATTTATTTGGAGTAAATATATAACAACACCAGACTGTGTTCCATTATTTATTATCAGACTTCTAGAAGATGTTCTGACTCGGTTGGAAGCTCCTGTTTGCCGGTCAAAGAGCTCAAAGTCCGCTGATCTTTGGCTTTTGGAAGGGTTTGCAGCTGTAGAGCAGCATGTAGGCATTTGGAGATTGAACTTGGCTGTCCTGGACCTCTCTGACCGCTGAGTCATCAAAGCAGTGCCAAGTCCGAGTCAGGGAACTGTGACACGCAGCTGTGTAGTGACCCATGTTCAGATGACCTGAATGGTTCTGGAGAAGGAGAGTGTTTTCAACCCCAGGGTATGACAGCGATCGAAGCACCAAAGAGAGAAATCTGGGAATACTTTTGTAATTAATGTGTTATTATCACATTTAGGAAGCTTTGTAAATCCATCTAAAATCCTTAAGTGGTTATAAGCACACAAATAACATTGTGAGAGTTATAACCAGGCCCGGCGGCATGGGGGGGCATTGGGGGTCCGTGCCCACCCTGGACTAAAAGCAAAAATTTCTGTTAATTTGATTTGGGGTTTGTTTTTTCCGTCAGAGTAGTCATCTTCAGTTAATCCCATCTATCTTGACATGTCAATCAATCCAACCAATCCAATTGATCAAAGGAAACGTGTTAGCCAATTACAGGTAAAGGGGGGCGGGCTGCTTACTGGGTCAAAGATGAAATAATATCTTACAGTGCCGCAGCAGCTCAAAGTGAAAAAAAAAACAAAACTGTTTTACTGCGATTGGAGCTACTTGAAACAGTTTGCCATCGTTATTTCAGTCGTCAAAAGAAACACAATATGAAGATCTAACAACTGCTTTATTTCAGAGCTGCCTCTTCTGTGGTTGTGTGTGAGAACTTACCACAACAGCATAAAGGCGGTATGAGGAATATACGCCGTTCTGCAGTGCGCTGGATAGAAACGGGTTTAGGTCGAGCCTCATCGAGAACAAAACGTTGTTTTTCAGTTTCACCTGGTTCTTCCCCTTACAACCAAACCTGCAGAGAGTTTAATGATCACAGTGGGCATTAGTACTAATACTCACAACACTCACTCTATGACAGTAGTTAGCTTGGATTCCCCCTTAGAAAAGCTGAACCATCCCTCTGGACTCATAGAAAAAAAAAAGGTGCATTACACCAAAAGGTAACATTCAGGTTAAGGGTTAAATTTTTATTAACTATCTACAGACAGTTATATGAACTGGTGAATTTATGCATATCTAATTTTAACACCCTGTCAGCATAACTCTCTCTCTTGAGATCTCTGGTGCCTCCAGGTTGGAGACCAATGCGCCCAGACAGTAGCTCTCCATTATGGAGTACAATACTCGCATTTGCCCAAAACCACAGGCTGAGTCCTCTTGAATGAGTTCAAGGCAGCCTGTTGGTGATTGTGAGGGTCTGTGGCTCAATATGAAGGTATCTTAAGGATCACTGTTACTCTGTGTATATAACATTCGGTGGGTAATAACAGTAAAACTCTGTGTTTTAATACAAAAAATAGCACTTTATGAATGTTTGAAGGCAAAAATAGAAATTTATGACCAATGAGAGGGAAGCAACACATCATAATGTAGTGAAATATTTAAACTGTATGGAGGAAAAAATTTAGATGTGGCTGATTTAACAGCATTTGAATTATTATTAATTTGTCTGCAGGTTGTTTAGTAAATGATATAAAGAAAAACTAAAGTATATGAAGATAGATCTATCACAGATGTGATCATGTGACATGATTCAGAGCCCCTAACCAGTGATGAAGAAGACCTTTGAATGAGACGGTTTTCTCTCATGTTGATTCGACTGTAAGCATCACGTCTTTGTTCAAGTCTTTTATTACAAGGTATCATCTTTATCTTTGCTGCGACTTTTCTCACCCACCGTTTTAGATGTAACATGAGGATCTCTGGAGGTTTGTCTAAACAGGTCAGCACTGCTGTTTCTCTCCTCAGTCCACACACTGAACACAGCATCTGCTCCCCGCCTGTCAGGATAGTCTGCTCAAAGAACAGCGACAGGCAGTCCTGCACATCCCAGAGACAGAATACGATAACCGAAAACTACAATATGATCATCATTCATTTATATTCAGATGTTTATATAATAACAGGGCTTTACAAAGTCACTTCAATACAAGCAAAACCATCCAAAGTAACAGAACAAGCTCGTCAGGAAACAGTTGTAAATGGTGCAGGGTGACCTGATGTACCTGAATGGAGCACTTTATGCTGCCTGTTGGTATTGGCAGAGACAGAACCGTGAAGGTCTGTGTGCTGTGAGCCTGGTGGTCACAGTGCATGCACAGGGTCATGTAGCTCAGCTGGCCCTCAAACAGATGAGAGACGATGGTGGGCTCCCCCGCTGCGGTGGCATGGCTCCTGTTCTGGGCTTGTCTTTGCTGCCTTAAGGAGGAGTGAATCTGGCGCTTGGACACCTTGTAAACAAACACCAAGTCTCTCCGTAAGTGTGAGGATTTATCTGAGGAGGCATGAAAAATCGCTGCACTAACCTTTTTGAGATCTTCATGGAGGGTGTTGAGCAGGAAGAGCAGCAGCTCCTGGGCGTCCTGCTGGGAGTAGTTGTTGAACTGGGGGAGGATGGAGGTCAGCATAGATCTGGCTTCCACAGGTGCACAGCTGGAGCTCTTTCCGAACCACATCTCCTGCAGCAGACGCACAAACACTTCAGCCACCCGGCACTTGGATCTGCATGGACATAGGTTAAACAGCTTCAAAAACACGTCTGTCAACATGAATGTGAGTCAGACACAGAACGCTGTGTGTGTGTGGTCTTACCGGGCCAGCTCTTTGCGTGTGTCCGGATTCAGGAGGTTCTCCACCAGGGGCACGGTGGAGCAGAGACACTGTAAGACTGCGTTCAGGTAGCAGGAGTTACCGGAGTTGTCCAATCCACAGACTCCTGGTCTGTTCAGCCTCTGAAGCCTCACTGGGGAGCTCCTGCCTCGCTTCTCTTTTTCCAGCTGAATAGGAATGCTTGTATTTAATCTGTAAGAGCAGAAATCAGAAACTCTAATTTTTCTGTCATAATTTTATTCAATATTTTTTATGATCAAGTGATCCATCAAGTAAAAAAACAAAAAATAAAAAAATTATAATAATAATCATACTACTAATAATAATGATAACTACAATAACAACAATGATAATAAAAATGACAAAAATTATTATTATTATTATTATTATTATTATTATTATTATTATTATTATTATTAATAATAATAATAATAATAATAATAATAATAATAATAATAACATGACCATGAGTACCAATATAAAAACATAAAATAGGCAAGAAAAAGAAAATACCTAAAAAACAGGGATTGAAAGTTGAAAACAGTATAGTAAATATAAAAGACGATATCAATAATGATGATAAAAATAATAAAGTAATACTGATAATAATAGTAATGATAAAATAGAGCAACAGAAATGAGCAAAATATAAAACAATAAAAGGCCTAAAAGGTTAATTAAGAAAAGAGTATAAGTATAACAAAAGCTAAAAAGACAGTAAAGCCAAATTAAGATAGAGGTAAAGAAGATAAGAGATGAAAGATAAAAGACAAAAGATGGCATAACATAAAAGCAGGTCTCTAAAATTGAGTTTTGAAATTGGACTTAAAAGAAGTAACTATTTCTGCACGCCTTATCTCCTCTGGCACGTCATTCCAAAGTTGAGGAGCTCTGATGGAGAAAGTTTTGTCACTTAGGTTGCTCTCTGTCTTTTAATAAAACTATTACCTAAAGGCTGATATGAGGTGGTAACGCACAGTCTCACTGACCTTTGCTTGGATAGATTTGTTGACCCTGTCTCCTGGTACGACGTGCTGTTGAGTCTCTGCAGAACAGGCACAGTGACGCTGCTGTCCACGGCCAGCTGAGAGGCCAGACCTTTGGTGAACTCTGGGAGATGAACCTGTCTGCGTGAGCCTGAGCTCTGCAGAGTGTGGAGCACAAACGTATTGATGCAGATGATGTGCAGCGCCGCCCATATCCCAGGGAGAAACACATCCACTGCGGGTCCTTTCAGATCTGTCAGGGGAAACAGAGCCGGTCCGGTCCAGCCCTGCAGATGAGCTATGAGTCCAGACAGTGAGTCTTCAGATGTTTGTTGGGCTGATGGAGCAAAACTGATGTCAACCCCTAAAGTTGAGAAGATGTCTGTGAGCCTCCCCTCCATCCAGGCAGATTTGTCCAGCTGGACCCGGTGTCTGTTGCTACAGAGAGGTCTCAGCAGATGACCCAACACCTGCTCGACTACAGTTTTACGACTCTGCTTCTGGAGCTGCTCTGGACAGTACAGATACACGTTACAGATGAATCCTGAGTTCAAATCACAGAGGATGGCCAGATGAAGAGAGCAAAGTCTCTGCTGGTACACAAGTCTGTATTTCTTCACAGCCAGGTTAGGACCAGGTATGTACAGGGCCTGGTACCTCCTTGTTATGTGGCTACAGAAAGAAGAGAGAATCTCCAACTTGTCCCCGTCCTCCAGTCTGGTCAGAGACAGAAGGTTTGTCTGAAAGCTGTTCCTCTTTAGGACACCCTGCCAGCCGTCCAGTTTCAGAGACAGCTTTGATCCAAAGCTGTGGTTCTCTCCTACAGACAGACCGCCCTGTAGGACTATGGAGAACCATGTTAGCACCTCTGCATACTCTCCTTCAGACACATCTACGCTCTGCTCTCTGTTCTGATTCTTTCCTCCTGATTTCACTCCAGCTGCCCTCCTGATCAGCTCCCGTACTGCTCCTCTGTCCAGCACCTCCAGAAGAAGCTCTTTAGCTGTGTAGTAGACCTGGTAAGTGGGTCCAGTTTGAGTTCTCATGAGCGGCTTGACTTTTTTGGACCTGAAGATGTTTGGTAAGCACAGGCCATCCCTCTGAGAGTCTTCAAGACCATCCTCTCGGTGGCACTCCTCTGTGAACCAGGCGCACTCTCTCACTGACAAAGCTTTAGCCTTCATCTCTGCTGAAATAGAAAAAAATCCATCTCCAAGTACTGACTGATGATCGCACAGCTTCTCATCTGAGACCAGTTTAATAATGCAGGAGATAAGCTACAAAAAACCTGTCTCCTGTGTGCCTGAAAGTCCTCCCTGTGGCCTGGTTGGTCTGATAATAAAAGGAGGAGATAACCAGAGGCAGAACACGCTGCGTACAACGTGTTTTATCCTATAGGGTCCACTCTCAGGTGGATCACACACTCACGAGAGTTTTGCAGCTGATGTAAAACACCAGGCATCCATGGCAGCCAGACAACTGTCTCCAGGTAACGCCTAAACAAAACAGATTGTACTTTGGTCCAGCTTTGGTGACATGTTTGTGTCCTCGTGCGGGTGAGTTCAGTTTTTCTCAAAACCAAATGATAACGAGGAGCTGAAGGGAGCTCCTGTTAGACTTTTAAAGTGTGATAAATCTAAATCCACACAGAAAATCTCATCACTTTCCCAAAGAAGTTACACACAGAAAAAATGATTAAAATTGTTTTTTGATATTCACAGATCTGGGATGAATAAATCCACATAAATTGTGAATAACTCAGCAGCTGGACTTTTTCCAAAACAATGAAAAGGGAGTGTATTACTCCTTCGTTGACACCCCATTTCTTTCAGGATTGATTTTGAATTTTTACTCATTATTTTAATTATTTTAAAACTCTTCCTGGTTATAGAAAACATCTGAAATACCGTTCCCTTACCAACTGGTGTGCAGCTTTAGACCTTCAGGAAGAAACCATCGAAGCTCCGACAAGGAACTTTTAATTTGTGGCAATTTTGGCGCCCCCATGTGGACAAAACAGGCTTTGCCTAACATGTACCCGGCATGCTTCAGTAGTGTCATTTGAGAAAAAATCTCCTCCTGCACTATTTTGATGGTGAAAGACTCAGTTTATGAAATGCTTTTAAATGTTTAGAAAGGGCGGTGTCTTCTGCGGCTTGGCTGACACTCCCTCACACCAGTTTCAGGCAGTAAAAACTAAAAACGACACCATCAACACTGCTGGTCTTATCACTGATGGTCTTGTTTGCTTTTGTGTGTCCTATAAAAGGTGTCTATATGAATTTCAGTCAATTTCATAGATGTCAAAAACTCCTCACAGGAGCTTTAATGTTGCTGCTTCAAACTTTAAAACTAAAGGAAACTCGGTGTGAGAACTTCTAATTACATTTTCTTGTAATGCAGGTTCTGAGTTGAAGCTTTCCATCCATTTCAAGAATTCAGCAACATCAAATAACCTCTGTTGTGATGGCTTGAAACATTGTCACTTTAATATTGAAGCCTCTTGATGACCCACATACAAGTTAGATCATTTCTTTATTCTGAATTTCACCATCTGGGTTTAGGTCATGTTTTAAAGCTGAGTCAATATTTGACTCTCTCCCCCAAGGTAGCTCTGCTTAGAAGTCTGCTGGTAAACTCTGAGAGTGAAAAGTGGGTTTGTGAGCCAGAATCAAACAAAATGCAGAACTCGTCTCTGACACGGACATAACTGGTTTGTTTCCACTCACACACCTGGTCTCAGTCACCTTGAACCTTGGCTTGATAAAGGCCAAGCCAAGTTTCCACATGCTGGTGTTGTGTTAGAACTACATGCAGAGATAGTCCTGCAGGCCTGTTTAGTTCATGGGTCACCATTGACCTGTCTGCATCAGTCTCACCTCTGTCCATCTCTCTAACAACTTCTCCCTCTCTCTCCTCTTTAAACCCAGTGTAGTAGCGGTTGACTGTTTTACACAAGTCTGGTCCTGTTCAAGGTTTCTGCCTGTTACAGAGAGTTTTTCCTCTCCACTGTAACCTGCTAAATGCTGCAGTGTCACAGTCATGTTGTTGAAGATGGGTGGAAGTGGGGATAGATTATGGTCTGGACCAGGCTTTTTTGTTAAGTGTCTTTGGATAACACTTGGTGCAAATCGGTGCTTGAAAGTAAAGATTGATAGAAAGAGCATTGACTAATAAAATCTGTGGGATTGAAATTAGACATTGCTTCGTTAAATGCCCTAAATTATGGATTCAAGGATGTCTGAGTGAAACTAAAGGAGGTGCATCTGCTCAGATTAATAGCTCAGTAAATTTTAAATTAGGCTGCAGGATCTCCACAAGAGGGAGCTGTTGGGTTACAGTTAGATCAGCTCTGCATGATCCAACAAGTGAAATAAAAGCCCAATTTTGTACCTAAGAACAGCACCTCCCTTAGATGAACTATGATACAGCCTTCACAATCTAAACACCTGAGCATCTTTATCACCTGTAAGAAAAGCCTGATCTCTATGGCAATCATTCATCAAGGTTTGTAAGTGAACATAAAGGTTTCTCACGTTACTAGAATGATAAAGCAGGCGGGAATGTTTGTAAATCATTCATAAATGCTCACTGGTTTCTCAGTCTATGGTCTTTAAATGCTGACTCACGTGTGTTATAGATTTGTGGTTAAAGCCCCACCACCTCCTCTCCCACCAGGACAACAGTCATTTGGGGTGAAAGTGGAGCGGCATGTTCCAGATGAACATTGGTCGGCTTAAAATTTAACATATGCACTCACCCAGCAGGCATGTAAACAAAGAAGCAAAGAGATGTTGCTTACCTGTGTTTTTCAGGTGTATCAACAATAACTCAGACAGTCTTTGTTCACACAGCTCTCGCTTTGGGTCTAAAAAAACTCACATACAATCTGGCAAATTTGAGCAAAATATTTTCTGCCAACTTTCTGTGTTTTGATTAAACACTTTTTTTTTTCACAGAGCGGTATAAAAATATCTGTTGGATGGTTTTGTTTTGGCTTTCGCACAAGTGTGGTATTCCAAGCTGTTAGGCTGTGAAACGCAGACACATTGGCGAATTCTGATCCCATCGTGATCAAAATGACAAGATTCGCCATCGCTTGTCTGAATTAACCCGTGAGGTTTATCTAACTCCTGAAAGAAAGTTTGCAAAAAGATTGTAGAGTTCGCAGGTGTCTGTACAGTAAGGAAAATGTTAAATGATGAGAAAATACTTGAGAAAGTGTGATAAAGATTTTTCCATAAGAAAAATTAAAGGTTGAGCCTCATTGTAGGGTCACATGATGTCTAGTCTGTTGCACTTTGATAAAAGCCTTCTCCACATTGAATCTATTGTATGAACTGCAGCTCTGAGGCATCGTGACAACACCCTGCATCCTGTCATTGTGTTTGGAAGACTCACACAATTACCTTAAGGGCTCTTTAAGCTCTCCTGCATAAATTAAACCCACTTTAAAGCTCAAAATATGTTAATCCATCTATATCAAAGGACATCTCCTCCACGGCGCCCTTTGAGCTTTCCACACTCTCAAAAACGAAACCTTTTCATGTACCCACAAAAAAAAAAACACGATCCAGCATCTGGAACCACAAGATGTGCTTTCCTGTGAAGAGGCTGGATTTTGTCACCCACACAATGAAGAAGAAAACACTAAGGTGCTGATTTGATTTCATGTAGGAGTCTCAAGTGATACATAAGTAGGTGATATTTTGCACCACATCACTACTCCAATTATCCGCTGAGAACATTATTGCGGCACCTGAGCTGTTTGTCTTTGAACGCTCTCTGTGTGAAACTGAGTCTCATTAGTCAAAAACCCAAATAAATCTCTGAAACTGTGACTGGTTTATGTTTAATTTTCTGTTAAATGTTCTAAAATAAGAGAATACAGACAAAAGACTGACTTCTGTGGATGCACTAGATTGAAAGAGGTGTTTCGAGAACCTCTTATCAGGTTTTGTTATTTGATTCAAATATAATTTAGTTTCATAAAGATTTGAAAAGCTTTAGAAAAGTCTAAAATTCTTTCGGGACAGAAGTTGAGCTCAGAACTTGAATCACGCCTCAGGTCCAAGTCTAAATTTGACTGGTGGCCCTTTGCTGCATGTCACACCTCACGCTCTGTTTCCAGTTTCCTTTTCTATCCTCACTACAAAGGGATAAAAAAGAAAACAGAAATCTGAGATCTGTCAAGAGTTTTCTTTACAGAACTCATAACTGTATCACACTAAATGTTTCTAATATCATTTGTAAACGGTATCATTTGAGCTTATAGATCTTTACATCTGCATACTATAGAAACATAATTCCAAATGTGTATTTTTGTTTGCAGAAATAAACAAAACCGAATAATAAGCGATCATTTAACACAATTTCTCCTGTACCTTGTTAAAATCACATCTTTGTACCTTTTTTAAAAACAGTTTTAAAGCTGGACCCCCTTTGTTCCAGAGCTTCACCCCACAAACAGAGACACAGAAACTTCTCCTGAAGTGTAAGATCCTCTTTCAAAAGTATAAAGCCCAGGCAAATATCCATGTAAATGAGTGTTTGCATAAGGATATCTAAAATAAATCCACTTGTTTTTTTTAGCTTTATATCAGTGACTGCAGTATCTTAATATGGACAACGTGCCCCTATCTTTAGGGAGGTGTGAGGCCAAAATACACAAGCGCTGACATATTGCACCTGTGGAGCCAAGACATGTGCAGAAGTAAGTGGATCCACAGAAACAATATCACACTCCTTTAACTGACCAGAACACACATCTACTTTACTGGTAACATATAAAATGTTTAAGTTCACAACAGAATGGATTCTTGTTATTATTTGAAGCAGGTTCTTGTAGTCCTATATATCTAAATGACTCTTGTGTTTGTGTTTGTTAAGTTTTCTCTCCTCCAACCTGCTAATCTGGTTAATAATGCCGCAAGATCCTGCATCTGTCAACAGAGCTGCCATCAAACAATTATTGGAAACTAAACCTCCTAGAAAATGAAAGTTTGCAGACAAATCGGCATGATAACCGTTTTTTTGTTGTTGTTGTTGCCATTTTCTGGTATAAAATCATAATCCTTTACTGCAGCCAGTCACCAGAGGGCGCTCTAGAGGTTATGGCTTCGCTGTGGGATAGCTGTTGTCATCCATTGTTTTAATCAGCCTGTGCTTTTTGCTGGCGAACTGTTGGTCAGTGTGGAGTTGCAAACAACTGCAGTTCCTTGAGTGTCCACTTGGGTCCATTGGGTTGAACATGTTAGCAGTCTTATCTCTGCTTTTGCTTGTTTTTGCACTGACTTACAGTTAGGTTGAGTCAACTTTTGCAATATCCCACTGAGCAATAGATGGCTATTGAATGTCTATTTTTCTGTAGATTCTGTATATTTTTAGACTGAATTTAGACGTTGCACTTTTACCCATTATTCGATAACTATTTATTTCAAAAAGCAACAGTGAGTTGCATAACTGATCTCCAAGTCCTTAACCAAAACAATTATGATAGCCTTTGTGCAAAATACAGTGTAGTATAGATGTAGCCCAGATTTAGATTTAGTCTAAACTTGGTCTAAATTTAGACGTCATTTTAAACCTGTGGTAGCCTGATTTTAGACCAGTCGTCTAGACTACATTTAGACGTCTATTAGACCAAACAATGCTCAGTGCGACAGTGTGTGACAGTGCCTCCTTTGATGAGCTTTAAAGTGCCAGCTCAGTAATGATGGTTTAAGTCACTGAGGCCATGTTCATGTACGATTGGGTCTATCTGATAGAAAACGTCATAATGGAAATGAACAGATATGTTTAACCACTGCGGAGGAAGCAAACAGAGTTGAGACGTCAGTTGAGGTGAAACATCACTGCTGATGCACCTCTCCAAATTACCTGTGAAAGGTCACCTGAGTTCTGACTCATAACAAACTTCACTGACTCCTCTTATGATTGCATGAACTCATTCTGTAACCCTTCATTATATTCATGAGGCACAAAACCACTAATCTGCAACCTTGGTTATCTTCAATTTCATTTTCAAGAATCAGCAAGTACACTGAGTCACTGGATTTTTTTTTTTTTCGTGAGCACAACCACAAGTGCTGATGTGTTTTTCTTCTCTGCGCTCTGATAGGTTCAAGTATCACACACGCACACATGCACACCGGCCCATGTTCTTTTATAGGGAACAAATTGTATTCACCCCCTCTTCTTCTGCTCAGCTCCGGTAGCAGCACATTCAGTTATTCATAAGGATTGAAGTGTCATATGAATAAAACTCTTAAATACACGTCTGTTAATAAAAGAAACACAGTCTGAAAGATCATTTCTCATAATAGCTGCTGTGGTTTCTCCTGAGAGGTCTGTGGAAAAATACATTATGTGTCTGACAGAGGACACACAGAGCTGAACATTATTTGTTGTCGGTGCATCAGTCGTTTTTTTGTAGCTTTGTCTGAGACTGAAACGTCCGTATTTTTGGAAGTCTGGTGGGAAACATCCATGTCCTTATAAAGGTCAGCTTTATTTAGGAAACAGGATTAAGTGTTATTGAAGTAGGAATGTATGCAGACCTGCTTGTGAGTGTTTCCTTGTAGGAGGAAAATGAGAACAGCCGATAAGTGTGCCTTTTTTTTCCCTCTTAGTTCAGCTTAGGTGAACACCTGCGGGCCTGAGGCCAGCCTCCTCTAACTACTACATGAGTGCAGTGATCTCAAACATCCCAAATCCCTCTGTGACTTCAGTGCGCAGATCATGTTTACGTTAACCACATGGGAACAATACCTCCAAGTGTACCTTGTTTTTGTGGGATGAACTGCTTGGTTTCGACACTTCATTCCCAGGATTGAACGTAGATAAGAAAGAGCTATAAAACAAAATTACTAGACACTTTGTTGCGGAGAAAACTTCATTAAGATAGTACATCTTCATGAGGACCCTGGCCAAGTTTTGCATCAAAAACAGTTGAAAGCAACAGTTCAAAACAACGCTGCAAAACTGGATCAGACACAAATAAGATGATAAAAAACACATCATATAACCATAAAAATGAGCTGAAGATTGTAATGTAAAAACATAAATCTAACCTGCAGTAGTCCTGAACTTATTCCATTTGAGATTGTACATCAGTGATCATATATGGTGAGCAGGTGTTTATGCAGATTAGAACCCCTGATAGGATGAGCATGACCCTGAAATTCACGACACATTACACCTCTTATTGCCTCACTGAACTCACTAAAGACAAACAAGTTAAATGAGAAGAGAAAGTTGATTCTTTGCCTCCTGGTGACATTTCCCAGAGGTAGCATATACAGGTGAAAAATCACGGGACCTAAAACTGACCCTTGGGGAACACCGTAGTTGACACTGTACAGTTTTAATGAGGATTTCCTAAGACTCACATAAAATATTGTATCAGTGTGATCCGATTTAAACCAGTTAAAAACAACAGTGCCAGAGCTGCCAATAAAACTGTGAAGCCTGTCTAAAAGAAGTACGAGTCTACAGTGTCAAAGGCTGCAGCACAGAACAAAAACAGAGGGCATGTTTCAGTCCGTGTCTGACCCGAGGTCATATAAAAGTTTGACGAGTACAGTCTCTGTGCCGTGATCTGCCCTACAGCTGGATTGGTATATTTCAAAATATGTTGACATTTCTTCTCCCTTTCTGCTGTCTCTCTGAAAACTTTGACTCATCTCTAAACAAAACTGAGGTGAATGTCCCAACTTTCAGGATTATTGCACTGCACAATATGGTTTATGGTTTTACTTCTTGTTTTTTTCATTACTAATGATCAGGAACTGCTTTTGCCTGGATTGCAGGACAGAATGTTGTTTTGCCTTTCTCTGTCAGAGATGTTTAGGGTCCAGCAGCTCCTCAGGCGAACCACCTCTGTGCCCACTGTCACTATTGCTCAACTCACAATACTTGGTCGAAAGTAAAACTAAAACTTCTGCCAATTTATCAATTCAAGACACTAACAGAAACGAACATTTTTGCCACAGTGTCAACAGGCTAAGGTGAAATGTGCTGAAAGTCTCTTCTGCAGATTGATTCAATATGATTTGGTTGTCCCTGATGCTTCCTTTCAGACAGCTGGGCAGTAACAGACCACTAAAGCTGCAAGAAACTTCAATCAGTGGCGATTTTTTTTAGTGTGATGTGAATAAATGTTTTGAATTTTTGAACAGCCAGATATATCACCTAACACAAGTCTATTTCCTCAGGGTGTTATAATCACCTAATCTGGCACCTACCCAGCAGCTTTGGTTTAGAAGGTATTAATAAACGCAGTATAGAAACAGTCAGTCCTGTGTTTGTTCTAGTTTGAAGTTCACAAAGGGGCATTTCTATTTCATAACAGCCTAAAAAAACTACACTTAGAAAGTCAGCAACTGGAGAGGACACAATTCCTGCAGCAGTCTAAACACACACACACACACAAAAAAAGGTTTTAATTGTCTCATGACTTAAGATAGCAGATTTTTAGCTTTTTGAAGTTCTGGTTGATAAAATAGCATTTCCCCAGGCTGTGTAATTGATCACAGATGAGGTCAATTGCCATGGTCTAAATCTAGTCCTTTTAGGTCACACATCAGATGATTCCTGAGGGTACGGATCTTGTGTTTTCTCTGAACTTAGAGCCACAAGAATCTCATCATATGACATTTGAAAGATGGTTTCTTTCTGATACTAAGCTTGTTTGTGTACGTGCCAGCTGCGAAAAAGCTGAGTCATTAATAATGCATTTTCTTTCCAAGGTTAAAACATTATAGCAAGATAAATCTTATCTTGCAAGAAGAAAAAATAAGGATGAATATTTTTATTACAGAAAATCTGGCTGGCAAGAGTAACTCTGTGGGATACAAGTCGTTTACCAGGAACAGAAGCTGCTCTACAAACCTCAGGAACATTTTGTGAGAACAATAATCTCTAAAATTAATATTGTTTGGAAAAAAAGCACATGTTATTCAGTGTTGTTTATCCCTTTAGCACCTAAACTCTAGTAAAACAATAATGATTTTGTTCAGTTCAATGTTTTTTTTCCAAAGCTGCAAACAAACTAAATAAATATTGTGTTTTTAACAACTTCAAGAATAAGTTTTAAAGTTTTAAAAACAGTTTGGCCTGAAAGAAGATTTGCTGTAATCCAGTGGTGGTTGGTGCTTTTCTCTCCAGGAGGGTGCTATAACAAAATCTGAAATTCACTGTATATACTAAGAGTCAAACACACAAATATATTCAATAAAAGTCAATAAAAGGGATGTGTCTTTGTTCGTTAGGCTGAATGAACATTGGTTTGTATTCAGTGATTAAAGTTAGAAGTGTCTGTAAAGATGAATTTAATTTGTTCAAGGTTTTAAGGCTTCTTTGTAGGAGCGCTTCAAATCAGTCATACCCAACCAAATTCAGGCGGGAGGAGAAAAATAAAGCCTGACCGATGTTACCCATCCTTGAAAACACTGTATAATTTCTCCTTCTGTTTTTAAAATGCTGTTTATTTTGATTCCCGGCTGTTTAGGTCTGAAATCTCAGCTTTCTCCTCTCAAACAGCATCATTTTCACCCACCTCACAAAGTTCTCTTTCTTCATTTTGTACATAGCTCCCAGTGACTCCAGCAACCATTCTTGTCCTCGGGTTCAACAACTCTCTTCATGTCTTAATTAAAGGTACAAATCTCTTTTGCTGCCACTTGCTAGCCGTTGGTGTGTAAAGTGATAGAGGTGCAATTAGCTGTGCCCCGAGGAGCTCCTGTTTATCATACTGAAGAGGAGCAAATCAGCGTGTGCAACTTATAATAAGAGTCAATGAAGGCCCAAATGTTTGTGTAACTCTGGACACAAACAATTTGAACACTCTTTTTTATTACAGCTTGTTTATTTTTATCTACTAGCGATGAAATATGTTCTTTGATTTAAAAATAACTAATTTTTATATCAATGAAGTTCAACGGTGGTCTGCCTTTCTTTAAGTAGGGAATGTTGGAGATGATACCCACCTGTGTGCACCAGATTCACACAGCTGTTAAAAATTATAACATAGAAACAGTCAGTTTTATTACTGATGGGCTTATTTGTTTTTGTATGTCATGAACAGGCATCAAGATGAATTTCTGACTATTTCATAAACATCAAAAAACTCCTTACTGGAGCTTTGAATAGACCGTACCATCGTGGTGAACAAAATCTACAGACATTGTTCTTTTCTGATGGTAACATGAATTAGGTGTCCAGTGTCTGTGATGTTTGGACATGATTTTCCTGTTGTTGCCTCAGTGGGGGAATAAAACAGAGGAGAGACCTCTCACGGGATTTGTGTGATAAACTTTTGTATAATTTGTAACAAAGACTGAAAATTTTTTCCCTCTTCCTTAAATCGGTTTTGAAGACTCGTCAAAGATAGTATATATATAGAGAGAGGATAAAAAGTCCTGTAGTTTTTACACTGGGGTGTGTTTGGGTTTAACAGACTTTGACATAGACATCTCTTTAATTAACTCATTTTTTAGGACAGCAGATACAAATATAAACAAGACATGTAAGATATCATGTATAGTGAACAGGTGGTTATGGGTATTATAATCTCGATTGGGTGAGCAAGAACTTGACTAAAACTGGAATGCTTTCTTTTTGCTCTGTGCCAATTTACTGTAATTTTATTATTGACTCTCAGGACCATCCTGGAAGAGCTGTGATGCATGTGTTTGTGTATTTTCTGGAAAGCCTGACCACCTGACTGATTTCAGGAACTAACAGCGAATGTTTGTGTGATTTTGCTGTATTTTTTTAGCCCCAATGTTAATTCACTAATCACCAAACACTGGGTGATATTTGGAAAAGTTTCAGCCAGAAACTTAAACAACACAAGACGCACAGTGAACATGCATCCATGTCGATCTTGGAAAGAGGGATTGTGAGAGATGCAGAAGATGGAAACAGATAATACAGATTAATAAATATAGTGCCAATGATAATGACCAAAGTATAGAAACTTTTTTGGATAGGACCGCTGAAGACCTAAATGTCAGCTGGGAACCTCCACCTCTTGCTCCCAGTGATTTCTGCAGGCTGCTGTTACAGGAAAATCATATTCTCTGTTGGTCCGCTTTCAGACACGTGGGAACTCAGATTTCATGCACCTTCCTTTTCACATGTATTCAGTTTGATATGCATGTGCACCAAGAGTCCTGTACGGAAATGGTTCAGTACAAATATTGTGTACATGTGCACCCTTATCATGCAGACAGAGTAGAGAGAGGGAAAGACAGAAGCTCAGTGTGCAAGTTCATGCCTATAGTGACACATTAGGTCCATGCCTGAGCTAAGTTATGAGCCTCAGTACAATGTTACCTACCTACCAGACTCTGAAGGTTCAACCTCCATACTGCTTTTGCTGATATTTGGTTTCATAAACTTGGCCTGTATCAGGGTGTGTCTGCACTCCTGGGAGAAAATAATACTAAAGAATAAAGTAGATCAAATGTCCAGTTGTCAAAACAGCGGGATGTTTATGTGTCATGTAAAATGACATGATGATCAGCTGTGAATAGTCGAGGGGCTGTGCGGCTTTCAGCAGGTAGTTTCAGTTTTGAAAGTGCAGGCCTCTGAGAGCTGCTGTCTATTTCTGAAGGCACTTTGTGCGCTAACTTTAGTTTCTGCAGCAGCTCTGCTCTGAACATGGACACACATTCTGAAACTGAGCGGCCATAATGAGCTGCCTCAAGTCCGAGCAGATAACAGTGGGAGGCTCTGTGCTTTGTCTCTTCATTTATTGAGTCGCAGAGCCAGATCCTCTGCCAATCAGGTCATCATATTGTACACAAACATGTTACTTCACTACTTTCCATTGATGGAAACATCGTAGAGGCTTATGCAGCACCTGGTCTGTGCTGAAATCTCCAACATTGAGGTTTAATTGGCCTTCCAGGAAAGAGTATAGCATTCAGGGCCTTGTGTCAGCAGGTGCTGTGTTAAGCTACTGTCAGCTGATGAGTGCTGAGTTGAGCTACTTATCCTGGAGTTCCTGGACTTTATTTTTAACCCAGCAGCACCTGACAGGCCCGAGACCTGGGGGAGACCTCAGAAGGTGACGGATGAGTGGCAGCCGAGAGGAGGAAATATAGATGGAGGGGAGAAAGAGTGAGGAGATATGCACAATAATTAGGTGCAGAAGCACATAAAGATGCAGTCACAGCAGAGCGGGAGGATGGAGGAGTTTCTGTCACGGCGGTGATAATGAGGAAGCCTGTTGATGCAAGTGTTGACATCTAAGCAGAGAAGAGACAATTTACAGTGAAAAAAAATCATCTTTTTGCATAAGAGGAGCAGAAAAGCTGTGATGAAGACGGCTGCAGAAACAGTTTGGTGGAGATGGAGGACAGCGGGAGTGAGAAAGTGAAGAAGCATAACATGCCATCTTGAATCTGACCTACTTTTGGCCTCTTCGCTCTCCTGCTCCTCTATCACTCCGCTCAAATCTCGCACCTTAGCGTTCATCGGAGTATTCCAGCAGGGTTTAATCATTGAGGCTGAGGGCTGCATTGTTACCAAGTGAGCAGATAAACACACCTAGCTGGCCTAATTTCTCCAAGCAGGAAGTAGCGGTGGTGGAAAAAAAATACCAGTCCAGCTGCAGCTGATTATAGTGAGACAAACAGGTCCAACCTTTGGACTGAAAACCTTTCTCTCCCTGCAGGGTTGCGGTCCCGGTCTGCACGCTATGAACTAGTTTTTGAGAAGATTGGCACAAGCAGACCAAAATTTCAATAATTATTGAGACTCATGTTTGAGTCAAAGATTAAACTCGACATATTAAGATCCTACTGTGCTGAGAATGCACTTGTTTTTCACAGTGGGAAAACACAGTCACACATTGTATTTAGATAAAACAGGAATAAATGAGAGTTTACAAAGTTTTGTCACTGTGATGTTAAAATTGTACTATCTGCATCCTACAAAAAGTTCTGTATTTTGTCCATTTGCATCTAGACACATGACAGAATTTGCCCAAATGGGTCACCAATCATGTAGAGCACCTGTCACGCATGGACTCACCCCCGGAATAAATCAAGTATTCCTGATTCTGTTGTAAAGACCTGGAAAAGCTGTGCCACTACTACACTTACACACAAAATCATACCTTAGTAGTGTACTACAATGAGCTGGTTGTGATTGTCCAATTTCAATCTTACATTAACTTTTAGGAGCAGGTATATTGTACTGTTTTTTTGTGAGTTCATGTTTTAGATACAGCCCTTTTTACTTTTATAGTGTAGTATTTTTACTGTATGGGGTCACGACTGTTATTGTCTTTCGTGGCTCCTGTAGCCAAACATTCATTTACTAACAATATGTTAGTACAACTGCGTGCATATTTACAGTTACAGGTGTGTTTGAAAAATTTTGGTGTGGTACAGCAGTTTGATATTTAATATTACTCATGTTCTCTCAAATGCAAAAACGTCCATGTAACACCTGCTTTGCATATTATCTGGTGACCTTTTCACTCGTTGGTGTCAGTCTCATAAAAACTGGGAGGGATGATTATTTCTACACAATCTGATGTCGTCATCTCATCTTGTTCCTTGTCACATCACTGTTATGCAAGTTTTGGAGAAGTTAAGAAATGCTTACAGTAAGGCTGTCTGAGGGGAAATGCTGGCGTCATTTCTCCACCCGCAACAAACAACAACCAAAAAAGGTCTTTCTGTACGAACCTGCTGGTTTTTCTGCAGGGCTCTTTACCTCTGGAGCAGGTGGGACCTCGTGTTCCCAGACATCAGCTCTGATTTATCGTGGTCTGAGTCAGAGCTACATTTAGCTGATGATTGAAGCTTGTGTCCCAGCTCTCCCAATGTAATTTAGTCTGCCTCTTAAACATTAAAATTGGAGTCTAGAGGTGGCAGAGCTGAAGTCTGCACTTTCTTCTCCACCAATAACAAGCTTGTGGCTGTGCAGTTAAACAAAATCCTGCTTATGAAACCCCCACCAATGTGAGGTCACCGTTGGTCAGAAAAAGGACAGACGAGAGCCAAAGTTTTTACCAGTAATTTTATTTTGAGATATTTTGTAGAACAGGGGAACCAATGATTACAAAAAAAGTCCATAAGTGTTCTACATGCTACACCTTAACCTAATTCATCATGCTTGCTTGGAAAAAGTACATAGAAATTTAACAAAAAACGTACAATTAAAACTGACGTACATTATACTCACCATTGACTTTACTTTAACTGTACCTTTCTCCTGCCTCCATGCACGCATTTACATAACATTAAGATAGAAAATTAAGACTTTAGGCGCTTCTTGAAACCATAAAGCAGTTTTTCCACTAAAAGACAGAACGCACCTATAAATAGAAAACAAAATGAACAAAAAAAAAAAAAAAGAATGATATCCATTTGGACAAAATTGGTGGAAAACAGAAAGCCTCAACTCCTTTCCGAAACAGAACAGATGAATTTGCATCCTACCGTAAAACAAAAGGAACACTTACACGCCCATATAGTGCCGAAATGAAACTGGAAGTCTGTCCAACTCCTCCATCTTCAATAATCACATTGAAATAACACATTTTTGATAAAATAAATATCACACATCTGCTAGAAATAAATAATGATTACTGAAACACCTCACTATGTTAAATGCTAAAAGTGAGACAGATTTCATCTACGCGACCACTTCATTTCATGGCATGAGGATGGTCATGTGTGTAAAGCACTAGTGCGGCTTCGAGTGTCTCTCGCGGCTGTTACCTTGAGGTAGATAACACATTTACATTAACGCCTACGATAATGGTTGCTGCTGGCATCATGTGTCGATTTACAGTATGAAAGGGTTTTTAAGGAAGCTTTCGTCAGGGAAAATAAAAATGTCATTAAACAAACTTTTTTTTAGAAAAAGGACATCCCAACCCCCCCTTTTTTTTCCTTGAATCCCCTCCCGAGAAAATGTGTTTGAAAGCACTTATAATGACTACAGCAATGTTAGCATCTACCGTCCTTCCTTATGTCACACCCAAACAACCAAACCAAATCTCTTCAATCAGAAACCATCTCCTTACATCCACTCTCTCCTCCAGATGACTCTCTCTCCTTCTCCTTCTCCACGTTTGTCTACAGTACTTCAATGTGCGGGTGACATGCCAGTTTAGCAATGAGGGCGTAGACATTAACCCATGAAGGCCTGGTGATCAAGGCTCAGAGTGATGACCCAAACTCCGTAATAAACCACCCCTCTCAATTCTTAAAAAAAAGAAACAAAATTAAAAGTAACCGTCATAAAAAAGGTATGAAATGATTCAAGTACAATAATATACCATGTTGTTTAAAAAAACAAAACAAAAAAAAAACATAAAAACAAAACTGCCTAGTTTTTGCACTGTCAGGGAGGATATATATACTCTTAATTAAGATGCTTGAAGATGCTGCTGTATGTTTTATGGGCAATTTGTGGTGAGCATTTGACAGCGCAGGGGGTGAGCGACGCCTGGATGGATTTTAAAGGCAAGTCATCAGTACTGTCAAAGCCGGGCAGGGCCAGAGAGTCCAGCTGCACGTTGAGCACAATCTCTGTGTTCCTGCTGAGGAAGCTCTCCTCCAGCTCTCTCATCTCCGAGGGCTCCATCTCTGTAGTGGACACAGTCTCTGCGACCACCTCTTCCTTCCGGCTGAACAGGCGGTCCAGGTAGCTGGTGTAAGTGCTCTCCTTCTGGAAGTGGTCCTCTTTGCGAATGTCCCAGCAAGCTTCATCTATCAAACAGCCGCTCTCGCTAATTTGTTCCCCGGAGCCGAAGCTTTCCCAGGGCTGAGCAGGCCGGACACCGTCCCCCAGACCTCCTCCGCCTAACTGGGCGAGGTTAACCAGGCACTTCTCTTCCTTCTCCTGACTTATGGACTTGGACATGGAGCCGGAGCGAGGAGGCTCCAGCTGGGAAACAGAGGAGTTGAGCTCGTTCAGGAGGCCCACTTCGTGGAGCAGCGCGGCCTCCTGACACGGCTCGGGCTGCAGGCTCAGTTTGATGGTGCTGGCGATGAAGGAGTCAAAGTCAAAGCCCTGGTTCTGCTGGCTCTGAGGCTTCTCTGTCTGATGTTTCTCCTGCTCTCTGTCCTTCTCCACCGGACTCTGGGTCTTCTCTGCCTCCTGCAGCGCTATCTGAGCCTTTACCAGCCCGTTCTTCTCACATTTGCTCTTGGCCTTGCGGTCGGCCTTCTCCTTGCTCTGCTGCTCCTTCCAATTGGAGAGGTCGATGATGAGCTTAGGCTCGTAGTAGTGGTTGACTTCACTGTCTCGCCAGATGAGGTTGTCCAGGTAGGAGGGGGACACGGCCTTGTAGTTGCAGGTGTGGCTGCACTGCAGGTCACAGTATTTGTTCTCGTGGTGGTCGTCCTCCTGCCAGGACTGCTCTGGCTGAAACATGGTGGAGTAGTCGTAGGACGGCTCGTCCAGGAACTTCTCCCGATCTCCATCAGCATATTTACGAGGATCCACCTGAAAAAAGATAGCAATCGTTTATTTTCTTATTTCTCTGTCAAAAGGAAACTTGAGTGAGTCAGCGGCATAAATGTTCAAGCCTGGAAAGTAGCCACCGGCCTACAAAGATTTACCGACGCTGCAATTCTTATGTAATCTTTGTTGGCCAATATCGCGCTCGATCTGTACTCCTCACATTTGGGAAACAGTTTCTTTGCACAACTCTCATACGTAAGCGTTCAAAAGTGTAGAAGTGAAGTACTAAGAGTGGAGATGTCGCTGTCGGATTAAAACATACCTGAACCTCCTCCTCGTCCGTCACATCAGAGAGAGCCCTTGGATCAACTTGAACTTCATCTGGGTCATGAGTGCTGTGCAAGTGCCAGTCAGCTTCAGACAGCTGGCTCTCATGATACCTTATTGGGAACAAGAGGGAAAACTTAAGTACACAGAACGACAACAAACACACAAAGTCAGTACTGGTTCTCACTATGCAAACAAACCATTAAAATATGTTCTTTTTCTTGTTACGTAATCTGTATATCCAAAATAAGACTGCTTTGGGAGCAGAGACAAATATTTTCCACTCAAACTAAAAGTCACAGAGGAAAAAAAATAATCTAAGTTTGAATCCCTGAGGTGGGTCAAAGAGGGAGCAGAACTGTGAGAAGACAAAAGTGAGTAAACAGACCTGTCCCAGGTGTGGCTGTGGCTCTGGTCCATGAGCAGGATATCATCGACTTCATCCTCAATGTGGAAGGGGTGCAGAGAGATGGGCTCGTCTAGGGGGAACGAGTAGTCAGCCATATAGGGGTGGGCCAGGGCCTCCTCTGCGGTCAAACGATCCATGGGGTTAAAGGTCAGGATCTTCTCCAGGAAATCCAAAGCTGCAGTGAGAGAAGTACAACGATGAGATTATCAGGTATGAAACGTGTTGTGTGACGTATGAGAAGTCCTGACTAGAGCATGACACGGGAGCCGATTTTCACTCCTGTCCTGTCCCACTCCCAGAGAAAAAATCCCGTCCCAATCCCAGACCAGAGTAAAAAAATTAATCCTCTCCTGTCCCACTCCCACTCTGTCCCGCTCCCATTTGAATAAATCCAAACATGTTGAAAAACGTTGCATTTTTTTATTTTAAAATTACCTACAAAAATTTAGGTAAAAGTGACAGCCGAGTCGGAGTCACTTTTCACTTGCGGTGGTGACAGGAAGTCAAACCACTGTTGTAGTTCTTTTGTGTTGCTAGCACGGTCAAGAGTGTTAGCTCTCACTGAGAGATGACTACAAAAATGGACGCATCTGTTCATCTGGTTGTTTAACACGGCTGAAAATGATCTATTAATGTTGTTCCCGCTCCTGTTGCTTTTTTTCCCGTCCCGTCCCAATCACGGGATTAATTAAAAAATTACTCCCATCCCGCGGGATTCCCGTGGGAATCACACGACCCACGGGAATTCACGAAAAATGTCACCCTCCAGTCCTGACCTTTATGTTGGGTGTGCATTCTAAGAGTACTTCATAATTCAAGAAGTACTAAATAAAAACTAATAAGAGTACTCACCCTGGGGACTGACTTCAGGCAGCAGCTTGGCCAGTGGTGTGTGAGGCGTGGACATGTCGTTACGGATGAAAACGGGGATGACGCTGTGGAGCTCCTGACGGTCCTCCTCTCGCAGCACAGGGATGGACTCCAGTATGAGCTGCATCTGCTCCAATTCGTGGGCTCCTGAAAGAGCAGGCACACAGACAGCGGGCTTTTTCTTAGAATAGTTACACAACAACATCCAACAGCGGCCAGACTGAACATTGTGGATCATGAGAACTGGGATATTATTTGCCCTGCGCACAGCTCTAGGCACTTTCAACAAACAAGAGCAGACCGTCTCTCTCTCTCCCAGCTCACACAGATCTGGAAGGAGAGCAACCGGGGCGATAAGCGCAGACTGACTCAAAGCTTGTCTGTTCTGAGCAAATACACATGCACAAGTAGGATAAAGACACCTCATCAGATCTACAACTCTATACTTACCTCATCAGAGGAACCTAGCCTTCTCCAAAGATTATGCCTGAGTATATTTACATATGAGGTGTTACTGTGACTCACACGGAAGAGTCAACACTTACCAGCAAAGAGGGTTTTCCCTGTGAGCATCTCAGCAAAAATACAGCCGGCGGCCCACATATCGATGGCTTTGGTGTAGTTGTTGGGAGAGAGCAGCAGGCGAGGAGACCTGTACCACTTGGTGACGAGACCTTCAGAAAGATGGCCCTGATGGAGGGAAATATTTCATGGGATAAGAAAAAACCCAAAGCAAAGAAGAGAAGGAAAAAAAAAACCTCTGAACTGTAAAACTTTGGATCTAGCTTTGTTTATGAACTCCTGAGTCCAAATGTTTGTTTTTTTCCTGGCTGAGAAGCTTTCAAACCTGCTCTCTCTCTCTCTCAAATATGAAAATATTTTAATACTTTGATTTTCATGTGCCCTAATGTTTGCCGCTCAACACGAGGCCACAGATCACACCATGCCTGCTGGTCCATACTAAACCCCGTGACCCCCCTCCCCCTGTGCAGTCTCCTTGACGGACCTGCTCTGTGCTGGTCACGTACGCAGCCCAGTGAGGAGACAAAGACCCCAGAGAGAAAAGACAGATGAAAGGGGGGGAGATCGGACACGTGCGGGCCCTGTCAGCAGTCTGAGAGAGCAGGATAATCCCCTGCTGCCACACACTCGGCTCACCAATGACACACCAGTGACACCAATCTACACTCCGCTCTCTCACACGGTGCCTGACTGCTCACAGAAGCAGGAGGACACCGGACACACAGAAAACGGAGTGTGTGTGAGTGTGTGTGTGTGTGTGTGTGTGTGCGTGCACTGGGATACTGGGGGAGGGGATGCGGTAAAACAACACCGTTGCTGCCCCTCGCTCTCCCCCTCCGTTCAGCGGTCACTTGTGGTGAGACCAAAATGGTTGTCTCCTCTTTCCGCCCTAAGTTAGCCACGTATGCTTGATGTCACCCTGTCCAGGAATAAATCATACGCCACACTTTTTTTTTTTAACGGGTCTGTACCACGCTATAGAGCCTGTAGATCGCACAACAACCTTTAATCCATTTGTCTTAGCCTAACAGTGGCTTTCAACAAGCTTGTAAGGAGGTCGTGAGGTATTACGAGGTAGTAGCTCACACATGCAGGTCACTCCTCACCTACTGACTGAAACGTGCGAGCCAAACACAGCACCTGCTCTGAGAAACAGCCACTGGTTTTATCTGACCTGTGTGACTGTCGTTAGTTACCATGGGGAAATACATACAACCGAGCCGCACAAAACATTGCGACAGAAATGTAGATTAGGTTCGCTGGAAAGAGTGTCAGGTCATTGCGAAAGGGCAAGTCTATGCGCAGTGGACTCTGAACTAACAAGGAGACGATTGAAGTTCACATTCCTGCTGAAGGCATCAACTGTGCACGGCAGCCGGATTTGTACTTTTACTGATCATTTACTAAAGTGCTCACTACGAGGACAGACACACGGGCATGAAAGCATCAGCCATTCTCAGTACCTCTGGCAACAGTGGGCGAGTACGTAAACCACCTGATCTAGATCTGACCGGGCTGACATTTAATGACTCATAAAGACTCCCTTAGTGTGTCAGGCTGCCGTTGGTGGGAGAAACCTTCAGCAGCTCTGACCAGATGGTATTAAAAAAAGGTAGGTTTGCCTTTTCACAGAGGCTGTTGATTGACGACTAAAACGAGACACTTTTCTTTGCTGCAGCAGATGTATTTTAGTCCTAACCCACCCACACACACGTGAATCTGTTCACAGGCAAACCACTGAGCTGTAAATAGAAGGATAAGTGGAGCTTCACTGCAGACGCACACAGACATAAAGACCCTACACGGCTGAAGTGCTGATTCTCTTATTCACGGCTGGCTTTGATTCATGTGACGAAAATGGAAAAACAAAACAAATAAAGACTCGCTGATTCTGAGTCCTTAATATCAGGACACCCTACTTCATCTCCTCATAAAATTAATATCATATATTTCGGATTGTTGTAAAAGCTACCACTACTTGAGAGAAAAGGAAAATCATCTCTTGACTAAAGAAGAAAGAGGAACCATGTGTCTGAAATTGACTGCATTTTAAACTCCACTCCCATGCATTATTCTGGTGAGATCATGTGAAGTCTGGTGCCGGGCAGGGCCGTTTGCTGACAAAATAATTAGGTCAACTGTGTGCGCTCCTCAGCTGTGTTGTGCAGAATGCCCGTGTGAGTCAAAGGACCTCTCTGAACCCTTCACCCCTCTTTTATTATAACATTCCTACAAAGCTTTCAGTTTATTGCCTCTCCGGCATCACATATCACCCTCTTTAGGTCGAGTCACAGGCAGACACAGGATCGCACATCCAACTGGTTTTCAAGTTTACATTAGTGAACCTAGTTTAAATTGAATTACAATGCAAATAGACCTCACTACGTATGCCGCTTATCTTACATCTCCAGTCCTTATTTCACCTCTGAACTTAAAACTATGTGTCCACAGGGAGCAGATGGAAAATCACTCAGCTAAGACGCACGTCTAAAGAGCTAATGAAGTATCCAGGAGTAGCTTACAGCCGCAGCTAGCCTTTGTTTACAACCACAGAAGAAATACTACAAACCCGTACTGAAGTATTATATCCCCAATACCTCATTTTCTTTGGAAGGAAAGGGGCTTACAGTGTAAATTCACATAAGCTTTAGGTGAAGACTTGAACCAGCTCCCACAGCAAGACAAAGAGCTGGCTGGGAAAAAAAAGAGAGGGGAGCGAGGGTTGGAGAAGTTAGACGAGTGCACGTGAATTCTTGTCATTCTTGATCCTGAGCCACCACGAGGGTTGGCCTTGCGGTTCACACAGGCAGAAACAACTGGTTTTCTCTCAACAATGGAGAGGCGGCACAGAAACACGGGTACTTTTGGCAAGCCGCGTACTACATACTTAACACAGAAGCCTGATGGATTAATGGAAACCTGAAGGGCATCATGAGCGGGGATGTTTTCTCTAACCCGAGCTACACAAAAACAGCAGTAGACGTGGGTGGAAGAAGGTGGAACAAATACTCTGTGCTTCACCACCGATGCATGAATCTAAATACATCATTAGTGAATCTCCGCCAGGGTCTGAGCTTCACTGGGGGAGAGGAGCTTCTTTATATAGAAGTGGTGTTATTCAAATAACATGCACTCAGCTACACAGCTGCTCTAGCTCAGCCTGCCTGATTCAAGTAGAGACCGGTTGTGAAAGCAAATTTGCCTCCATGATTCTGCCTCTAATGTCTGGCCGGGCACTGAAACCAACTGTTTTTCTACACCTCCACACTCCACTGGGCACCACAGTGTCATGTGAAGGAGATATGTTCATTTTCACACACGCCTCATTTGGTAAGTGACACCAGACACATCCGGAGGACTGCATGTGGTTTCACGTTAAAGAGGCTAGCTGGGTCCTCTCCCCCAAACCAAACCAAACCAAAATGCTATTGTTATCACAGTGGAGACAGAAACTGCAGCACAGTTTAGAAAAGGAGAGCAGGGTCAAGCCTATTAGAGTCAGTGTGCCTTCAGTGTCTGTACCCTCATTCGACAGCAGTAGTCTGCTGCAGGACTTAAGCAGACAACGGAAAAAAAGGAGCTGACCCAATGCAGGCAGCTTTTCAATAACCCCTAGCCTGCATGTTTCCCCCTGCCAGGGGAAAAACTGCTTATATAGACGGAAAAATACATGGCTTGAATTGTTCCAATATTTATACAGACACACAAAATGACCCTAATACAACCAAGGACACAGGGTCGGGGTATTTTGTGTACAGCTTTAGGATCAGGTATCAGTAAGTGCACCAGCATTTGCACCGATTTGTAACCAGAATTTGTTAGCCTTAAAAATATACTGAAATGTACTGACGGCAAACAGGAGACGATTTATTCATGGAAATCTCCCTGTTGTTGCTAAACCGGACCAAATCAGGTTAAGTTTTAAAACAGACACTGTTAGGAAAGCATGGTGAAACTGTTAAAAGTCAGATGAGCATATAGCCTTTGAATCTGGGACAGAAACCCACAGGCAGCGATCTGCTCCAGACAGAAGTCAAACACGCGAGACAGCTGACCCCAAACAAGCAACTTTTCGATACCCTTCTTGTCTGTTTGTTTCCACATCAAGAAAAACTGCCCTCATACATGAAAAAAACGCCCACATGGAAAACCCAGCTGAAGGTGAGGAATGCACCGACACTGAGCAGGTTTCTCGACTGACTGAACCGTGTGAGAAACTCTCACTCATTCCCGGCAAGTACGAAGCTTTGTTTTCCGCTTCCTGAGAGACAACCATTGTCTTCACCACAGATATGACTCATATGAGAATGAAGAAGTTGTGACTAGAAACGTGACGACGCGACAGAAACACGGCAGTAGTTGTAGTAGTTATAATAGTTGCGAGCTGAAACGGGTCGTTGTAGTAAGCGAGTGTGTGTAAGCCTGTCTCAGGGGGATGTCTGGTGCGGCTCCTGGATGTGTAGTGGATATGAATGAGGCCGTGTTAGCCAGAGGAATCACATCACGTGAGCCCGCTTCAGACTGTCCGATGACTAATCTGAGACACGTGTAAGCATCTGACTACCTCGGTGCTCTAAGATGCAGCAGCTACAGTGTGGGAGGGAGGGAGATTTCCCAAACAAGATTCCCTCACATCACTCCACCATATGGCCTCAGACTGGAATTTCCTCATCCCTTTATAAGGTGACAGAAAGACACAAGGGCAGCGCAGCCTTCCACCTGGCTACAATTACACAGGCTAAGCCATACTGTTCACACAGCAAAGATAAAAGACTTTACTGCGGCCGTTACACAGCTTCACAAACAATATACAGGTTGAAAGGGAACATTAACATGTCTACATTGCACATTTGTTGAGCGAACATCTGGCTTTTAATGCTGCAGTTATATATTGCTGGCAACGGGTGCAAAGAAACAAGAAGAGAAGAATGTAACACAAAAAAACAGCCTTCCCTGAGACCCAGTTTTCTTGATTGGATGGTTCATATGCGTGAAAATGGAGAAATGACCTCGTGAAAATGGTAGAAGGAAAACATGTGCTCCAAGATATAAATAGATTCTTATGTGTTTTTATGCCTATAATGGATCTGCTGAAGCCTGGAGCCTTCAACATCACCATCAGAGGCTGAAGAAAGCTCAAGGCTGAACTAACCCTGCTACAATCACACATTTGCTGTCTTTTTCCCACCTAGGAGGAGTGCAGATTTGCTTCATCTTTTTATATGATGAACCCACTCATTTTTATATTTAGATCTGGAATTGAGCCTGTTTTCACTTCTAGCTGTATACACTTGTAAGCGGAAAACAAACAGTTCCCATGGTTGTGCTTCCCGCAGCCTCAATTCTCCTGACAAGGGAAATGGAGGCGTTACCTCCAAGAACCACATCCCGTCTTGTTTATTTCCTGCAGTGAAACTGCGTCACCCCAGGGAGTCCGGACATAACTAGTGGGCAATAACCTAAACATCACGTGTCCGTGCAACAAAGAGCTTATCTTTGGGCACAAGGTTTGCAAATATTTAACAAGTGCTCTTCTCGGAACTTACATACTGCCTATCTCTGCACTCAGCAAAATCTAAACACCCATTTATCACAATTACCAAAAGACTAGGACTGCTGCTTAAAAAGTGGTCCTACCTTGTGAGAGTAGTGGGGGTCCATAATGCGGGCCAGCCCAAAGTCCCCGATCTTCAGCACCAGGTCCTCTGTGTTGACAAAGAGGTTGGCAGGCTTGAGGTCACGGTGCAGCACGTTTGCAGAGTGGATGTACTTCAGGCCCCTGAGGAGCTGGTACATGAAGAGCCTGGCGTGGCCCTCAGACAGGAGGCCCCTCTCCAACAGCTGACACAGGTCTGTCTCCATGTACTCCTGCACGATGTAGACAGAGTTGACCTCTGTCAGGGACACCACATCTTCTGTTAGCCTGCGACCGTTGGGGCCTAGTGTCTCAAACACCTGGTGAAAGAAAAAAACAAAAGCTTAGTATTGCCCCGTTTATACAAGAGGGTGTAAATCTACCCTGTTTCCTTTCAACATGACAAAAATTAAGATTCTTAGCGATTCATGTCCTCTTCATGCGTCTTACCTTGACAATGTTGTCGTGGTCCAAGCGTCTGATGATCTTGATTTCCCTCAGGGCGTGTTTAACACTCTGGGGGTCGGTCAAGATGATCTTCTTCACAGCTACACGTTTATCACAGTCAGTGTCAACTGCAGAGAACACCAAGCCGTTCCCTCCGTAGCCAAGAGGCTTCAAGTCCATGTAGCGAGAACCCAGGTCAAAGCCGTGGATGTTCATCAGGGACTCAAATTTCTCAGCCATGATGATTAGTTTTGCCTTTTTTCACACACTAAGCTTTAGCTATTTCTAATGTTTGGTCTCTGGGCTATTTCAAGTCAAACTTTAAGACCAACAGAGGAATCTGTCAGACAAGTCCTCCGCTGCTTCAGAGGCAAAACTGACGGTCCCCTGTATAGACGACTACCCTGTCCCCCCTTGAGGACTGTCACAGTCAAATGTGGGGCACAAATTTGTAATCCATCTTTTTTCCCATTTCAAATAAGGAGATATAATACTATATTTAATTCCTCCTTAAATAACTGGTTCTAGTAGAATAGTGCTCAAAAACAGAAATGGAATGAACTAGAATGGGGCCAATTAAAAAGCACTTATATTATGTTTAACTATAAAATCATGTAGTTGCATCCTTACAGTGCAGATACATTCAGTGTATGACTGGTCCTGAGTAGCTTCATGTGAAATGTGCTTAAATACACACCTTTTTTTGAAGTATCTGTCTATGTTTGTTTTGTTTTTTTTTGTTTTTGTTTTTTTTTCTGTCAAGTAACCTGATCTATAAAACTGAAATGAGTCTGGCCTTTAAGTCTTAAGATATTATTCACCCTCAATGATCAGGTGGCTCAAGCTCGCCACAGTCACAATCAAAACTATCCTCCATTTTACTTGTGTATAACCTGGAAGAAAAGAGAAAAAGACAACAAAGAAAGGCTTAGTTTAATAGAATATAAACCATATAAGCTAAGCCATTATGAACATCTAGGTAAGATAGTGTAATCCAATACAACAACTCTGCTAATAAAACATCTCTACCAAAAACCCACTACGTTTTCTATAATAAATATCAAGTACAACAAAACCAGTCGTGCCACGTCGACAAAAACTGATCATGTAGATGCTTCATAAAGAGGTAGGATTTGTGGTAGAGCTGTTGTTTTGGGTTGCATTAGACTATCCAGGTGTTATTAATGTTATGGCTGGCCGGTATGTTTTCAGAGCATGAAAAGAAAGGGTCTGGAGCCATCGTTTGAATACGCAAAATACCTCAAAATGGTCACACCCTACTCTTATCAAGTTTAAAATATTTAGGGAGGTTAATAAAATATTACAAGAAACCATTATTCACCGGCTTTAGTGTAAACGTGGTGTCTAATGGAAACTAACCCTCCCCCGCCCGGTTTAAGCGCTCGCTAGTCCGGTTTATGGGTATCGGTAAATATGAGATAAACACACACACAGACTTCACAAGGAATTAAATTAACTGGGATACTCCCATATTGTGTTTTAAATGATCAACTACTCTATTATTTGTGTAGCTATATCAATACTGCCTATTTCAGGCCTTCACCCGGTCTGACTGGCTGGCGGAAAAAAAGCCAAGAATGGAAGCATAACGGCCAACAGACGAGCCACCGTCAGACCTTAATCGACTTAAGTCTAAATTTAACAAACTGCCACGACCAACCATTCACAGACACATCTTCAACATCACATTAAAAAAGATAATGACCCCTTTCGCTACATATTTGAGAAATATCATCGCAAACGTAGAGGTGAAACCCTCTGATAGCACGAACAAAGGGCTCGTTGTTGGCGGAGGCTCCTGACTACGTGGAAACAGCTCGCCTCGCGCTAAGCAGCACAAAAGCCGTCAACGGTTAGAACCGCTAAAAGGTAAAACATATACAGCGAACAGACATAAGGTGTAAAAAGCGGTGACAAATATAGGCATGCCGCGGTTTACTTACAGTCCTTATTCGTCGCATTAGATTGGTTATTTCTGTTATCAAACCCTTGGCGAGGTTTGACGGTGCTCTGCTGCTGAGCTCCGAGAATCTGTTGCAATCGCCATTGAGGCTGGGCACGGCTATGAAAGGGAGGTGTGACGTCACACGACCCCCTCCACGGCCGATCGGAAATTCCCAATCACCGTGAGAGCACTTCACGGTCCGAATGATTATAGTAACTCTTAATTTTCTAACTTTAACAAGGTACATTGCTTGATTGATTTGAATTGACCTCGCAACATTAGAGTGCTGTTCAAAAGAGGCAAGAACCAATAACTATCATGGAAGTGGGCACAAAAATGAAACGTAGAGCCACCTTAATATCCATTATTCTAGACCTTGTGAAAAAAATGTGATAAACTACTAAACTTTTTTTTGACAATAACATTAAAGCAAAGGCATTTCTTTCCCCTTTTGAAAATCGATTCTTTCATGGAAATTCAATTATTTAATGAATAGCGTTTATGTTAGCTTTCTGTATGTCTGTGTGTCTGTGTTGTTGTATTTATCAGACTGACTGATAAATGAATACATACCTAGCCTATCTCTCTGTACCGATCTAATTCTTATCATCTCATCTACACTGACTACTGATGTTGTATCATCAACATCAAATTTTAAACTTCATAAAGTATCACAAAAGAAACATCACTGATAATTTCAATTTTGAGTTCTTCTGCATTTAAATGGTCAAAGTGACTATCCAAGAAACCTTTGGGTAGCCTGTAGTAACATTGTCCAACTGCTTGTTTTTGATAACGTGTTTATCATGTTGAGACAAGGAATAATGGGATAGTACCAGGTGGGTGCAAAAATGAACCCCTGCCACTCTAGGCCATCCACTTGGGCACGCCCCTGAACTGAAGCTGCACAGTTTACATTTGTTGAAATTGTATGAACATGTTTCCTCACATTATTTTGTTTAATATCTCTAATATAACCTCAAATTAAACCTTACTTTTTTAATGACCAGAATTAATTAACTTGCACTTTAAAGATAAAGCAAAGAATTAAAATGTATTTTTCGTCGTATGTATTATTCATTATTTACATCGATTAAAGTAACGCTTCGTAAAAAAACAATGTGTAGTAATATTAGTCAATATTAGTTGACTATCACTGATGAAACGCACTGATAAACTCTTTAAATATCAGATTTCCGAGCAGCACCTGAACGCAGCAGGAATTCATTCAAAACATGTGTTTGAAGTGTGGGATCACATGACAGCGCTGGATTCAAAATCAAACTTTATATTTACTCACGATTTTACGAATACAATTACGACTGGACCGTTTAACTGTCATGCCTCCAGAGCTCAACAACACCATAAAGATCTTTACAAGGAGATGAGGCACGTTTAAAACAAAGTTCAGTGACACCTGCTAACTTATAACACGTTTACTGGGAAATCATCTTTGTCAAAACATCGTCAGGTAGGTCAAAGAAAAGGAGGAGTTTTTGCCCACTTTAAGAGCTGTAGTTTTAGTCCTCCTTAAAGAATGAGAGGTATGAATAAGAGTACCCTACACTCTTGTATCCACATCCAAAAAGACGAGAAAAAGAAAAACAATAGTGGAACCAAAACATCAGGCAACACGAAAGCTTATTCTCTTACCTGAATAGAAGTCCTCGATGTTAATGTTTCGTACTGATTAAGTCAAATAAACAGAACCGTTTTGATTCCCTCTATATCCATAGCACTAGCTCTTTCCCCCCTGTTGTTTTGCTGGATTTTCCACGATTTGTTTTTCTCCAGCCTGTTTGTTTTGGTGGGAATTAACGCTGTTTCCAGATTATGACACGCAAGAGCCGAGCCAGTGAGGAAACTGCTGGGACAGTTCACTCACTGCGTCGTGCGGATTTATAAAAAGTCCATCTGGCACCGGGATGCGCAGGGGTTTCTCTTTTGACGGTCCGCCCTCATATCTGATCTCCCCGAGCAAAACAAAGTCAAGAAAACAGGCTGATCAGATCCCTTATTCGGACTGCGGTTATAGTGTCCTGCAGCCTCTGGTCCTCTCCCTCTCTCTCTAACTGTGGATGCTGCTGCTGTGATGGATGGATGGGCGGGCAGGCAGCAGGCAGCAGCAGCATCACAGACGCTGCAGCGAGTCTACATCAGCATCCGCAGACAGACCATGTGGGAACCCATGTGCCTAAGAATGCAGATGCCTCTCACAGGCCGGGATGGGCTCTGCGATACAGGAACAGCAGGGACTGCATGCGGACTGAGCTGGATGCGACAGACTCAGAGAACCGCTTACTGTAGTGGTTTACAAAGAGGGTAAACACTAAGGATCATCTCTGTATATGTAATCTTTTTTTAGGTGAGGAGAAGGTATAAATATGTTTTCTCTGATATATCAGCTCTAAAACACATGGTTATGTAATAGATGAAATGTAAACAATTGGATCCCATAATGTTAGGCTGAATTTGAAAAGGACACAGCAGTTTTTCCAGATGATAGTTTAAAATGAGTTTATAAATCAAACTGAGAATCAAATTATACCTTTAAGACCTGTGTTTTCATTGTCTTCTGAGGTCAGATGTTGAGTCAGTCACTCCTTGCTCTCTGCGAGGACATATATTTACCGATGTGACATTTTGAGCCACCCTTTGAGGAATACCCTGCCATCTTCTAACCAAGCAGGGACACTTTGCATCCTCAGGAACTTGGCAGGACAGCCTCTACCTCCCCTTTACATAATACTCTTTCCACTGACTGTCTCCTACCTCACCTTTAAACTCACCGATTAAGCTGTGACTCCAAAATACCAAATCTGCAGAAGAGGTTTTGCCTTTTCTTTGAGCGCTCTTTGCCACCTGGTACATGAAAAAGTCAGGAGGTGAAGCTAAACTGTATTTTCATATTTCATTCATTTTTTATTTTTTTTTTGGAGTCAACAGGTCAAGAAAATCTGCTGTTCTTATGTTATTTATATTCCAGTCACAAGCCATAACTTACTCCAGCAGGGTCATAAACGCCGGCTTTACTTGTTACATCATGAGACAAACAGTTGACATCAAGTCTGAGTCCAACACCTCAGACCGTGTCTTTTAGCTGAGATTACAGAGGCGCCACATGTACTATCTGTCAGCTGTAACACTGGTTCAAAACAAAACACAGGGCATTATTACAATCCAGGGGTCACACTTGTGTAATGGGGCAACTTTCCCATGAAAACCTTTGTTCAGACTCTTACATTCGCACTTTTATCTATGTAGGGCACTTGAGCGTCTCAGCGCCAGTCCTCTTCTCAAGCTCACAAAACCGCAACACCCATATTTCTACTTTCTCTTGATTTTTTTCACCTTAATGCGAGGTAAAATCAGCAGTACTCTCTGCCACATGTCTGTCACACTAATGTTGATTTGTTTGAAAGAAAGTTGAACATTTTTGCAACTCACCCAGACTGGAATTATCCCAAGAAGAGTGTCGCAACATGGTACAAAAGGTAATATCCCATCCAGGAGAATTGTAGTTTAAATCCAACAGTTCAGGTCCGACGGTGAGACAGGTGTACAGGTTTTAGTGCATTCCACTATCTCCCTGTAAATGTGTGTGTGGGTATGTGAATGTATTCTCAGAGTGTTATCCCACTCCATGTGCCTCTGGCTGTGAGGTGGAGCTCCATGGACAGTTAATATAGGCCAGTCCAGAGAGGGGAGGAGACTGCTCCAGTCTGTGTATGGCTTGGCCTTTCAGTGTGTCAAACCCACCAACACCACCACCTCTCTGTCCCTCTGTTTCACTGCTACTTTCTAAATCTTTATTTTTATCAGCTCTTGTTGATGTTTTGGTTCAGTCCAAGGAAAAAAAAAAAAACATAATCTCATGTCTGCAACATATTCATGTGTCTATGCGTGACCTTTCCTAATCCAGTTTTGGCGATTCACAATTTTTCATCTGTCAGTTTACATGAAGGGATTACACAGCCCTACTGGGTTGTGATTGTCCTGCGTCACTCTGACTGATGAAAATCCTGAGAAAAACATTTGAATGAAATGAAAACTGAATGAAGAAGTACAAGCTCATCTTGCTATGACTGAGGTAGATTATCTCACAATAAATGATTGTTGTGTTGTTGAAAAGAGAGGACTGTACAGGAAGACATTTATATGTGTTTGCAGTCGATCCTGTGAGTGGGTGTCTTGAGTTTTATCGCCCTCTTTAAAAAACTGGTCTGTATCAGCGGGATGTTTATGAAGTTTTGACTCTACAAATGTCAGAGTCCAGTTATGGCTGATCCCTGTGGAGTACAATGTATGCCTGTTTTCCTGTTGCCCTACATTCACAATTCTCCTTCCTGAAACCCGTATCTACTCTCAGATAGTCACAACATCACATGGTGTGCGTCTGCCACTTTCTGCAGACAGACTGACCCCCTCCTCATCATACTCATCCTCCTCCGTCTTCATCTGCCTGCTTGTCATATGCCAGATTGCTGGCACCTCAGCAGACTGGCATAATGAACTGTTTGTGTGTGTGTGTGTATTTGTGTATTATCAAACCAGACTGCTGCTGGTCTAGACTAGCTGTGTGTTATCAAAATATCTGAAAGGAAATGAGGGCGTAGCTGAGGGTCTCATGTAGAAAGTTTGTATTTTGCCGTTTCTGTGGTATGCATTGAGGACGGTAGGCTTACCATCGCCTACCTGCCTCAATGCAGTCCAACAGCAGTGTCAGGGTCATGATTTCAACAGTTTAATATTGATCAGATACCCTAATTTGAATAAAGTGAAGTCATTCATTATGTGTCAATCATAAATGACATGTTTTTAGTGCTGCAGTGGACGAGCTGTAGGTCAAAACTTGTGGAATCCAGCCATCATTATTCACAACAAGGGGAAAGTGGTGTTAAAACATCTTCACAATTTTAATTGTGTGTTAGTTAGTTTTTGTGGGTTTTTTTAAGACAAAGAGAGTCAAGGAGTCTACTAACGAAGCTAACTTGTTTCGCTTGATTTTAGGACAAGATTTTATTAGTACTCATCGTTTTCAAAGTATCTACAAAAAACGACATGCAGAACAAGCTCCTTAAAGCTCCTGTGAGGAATTTTATGATGTTTATGAAATACACTAATATTCATACAGATGCTTTTTTGTGATCTACAAAAGCAAACAAGACTATCAGCAACAACACTGAAAAATAGTATTTTGAAATTTTTAATGCCTAAACCTGGTGTGAGAGGGTAGGTGTCAGCAGAAGAAGCCCTGGTTTTACATGTTCTGCTTCTTCAGTATATAAAGGACAAGATCAGCAAAGACTGCTTTGTCACAGGGGGCGCCAAAACTGTCACAAAGAAAAACTTCCACACCAGAGCGTTAAAAGTTAAGTTTTGATTTTATTGGCGGGGGGTTGCACCTGAAATGGGAGATAAACTGTAGAGTGGGAAACCGGGGAGAAAGTGTAGGGAATGATATCGAGCAAAGGGTCAAGGGTCAGCATCGAACCTGTGATCTAACTGCTAAGCGTAACCAAAGCCCTGGTAGCTTAAATCGGTAAATACACTTAAAATCGTAACTGCATGTTAAAATCAGTCAGTTTCTCTCTAATGCTGTTTGGAGGTTAGCTTCTGTGACGCTAAGCACACTGACATCCTCAGCCCGGTGCGTTCAAACAAAGAAAAAGTGTAACGACGATAACGTTCAAGATCATAAATCCAGTGGTGCTTATGCTGTTGTCGTGTGGGCTTGTCTCTGCGTGACTCAGTCACACAAAGGACAGTCTGTCTATGAGTGACGCTGCACTCAGGAAGAAAACCCATTAATTAATTAATCACTGATTACCCTGAATGAGCACAGCGAGAGAGGGCGTTACATAACACAACTTACAGAAGAAATACAGCGCTCAGAATGATCTTTTCCATAGTGTCAGCCCTTACGCAACAGCATGTCTCAGTGGACTTGAAGCCAAGGTGCAGAATGGTTCAACAGTATGAATTCTTACACCTCTGTTTATCTCTGAGACCAGCTGACCCTCTCCGGGGGCTGTTTTATCCAGAGACACCCTATATACAATAAAACTAACAAGCAGAAGAAGCATTTCACAGTGTTGTGAAACAGACCGAGGAGTTGGCACACTTTCCCTGCTGCGGTTGCATCTCCAGTGAACGAGGAAAACATGTTTACATTAACACAGTGTTTTGTGGTTTGATTCGCAGTAAGGTGATACTCGCGGGGCGATCCTGGAGAGCCCAGATAGTTCCTACAAATTTATCAGAGCTGTCCTGATACTGGTACCATTATCAATTAGCCTCAATAATCGGGCAGAATGAAATACCTGGTTTTAATAAGTGTGACAGTTTCAGGTTAAAACTCCTGTAAATATGACAAATAATAACAGCTTGATGCTAACAGAGAGTGAAATGTCAATGAAAACTGCAGAAATTTCAGCATCTGTTTCTTTCAAAGATATTATTAATTTCAGTGTCTAAGGGGTCATTTGTATCAGCTGCTATTCAAATCCATAGAAATGTAGATGGTGAGGAAACACCGTTTACATTAATGAATGCTTATTTCTAAACCCTTCAGGTCTGTACCTCAAATTTAAGGTTGGAGAACTTCTCCTCCTCACACACATCACCTCAGAGGGTCTCTCTGCTCCTGCGCCATCACTGACTGAGACAAATTTACATGCCTGTCTGCATGACAATCAGGTTTATGTGCAGGCCAGATGGGATTATATTTAGCTTGATTTTCCCCTAGGGGAGAAAGTTAGTGGGACATGACTTTATTATGTAACACACAATAGTGACTCCACCACTTTATGAAGATTTTGGCCTAAAAGTGTGTGTTTCTACAGAGAAGAGATCTCAAGGAAGCGACATAAAAATGATTCAAATGATATGTTTTTATCAGTAAATTCTGCATTTGTAGAATTTTTGTTATGCAATTTAATAGGGTAACAGTGGGTTCATTCATTTTGTTCACCTCAAGAGACAGGCAAATGCACTTAACAAAACAGGCCCTTTACACTAGTCCAAATTATTAAATGTACTTTGCATAGAAGCAGATTATTAAGAGTAAGAATCCAGCTGCCAACATGGCTGCACATCTTGACTCTCTGACCTGTTTTACCAGCTTTCCTGCATTTTAGTGCACTACTGGGACAAGAAAATCAAAGGGAGAGGAGAGAAGAGAGACTGGAGGAGAGCAGACGGCCATCTGCCTCTGCTCTGCTGTCCTCTCTCCATCTGTGAGGGGCGCATCCTAAGACCCGCTGAGCTCTGTTTATATAACTGTGTATGTCTGTGTGCAAGTGTGTAAAAGATTGGTGCTGGGACCTCAAAATTAATAATCTAGATCATCAGTTAAATTGGCTGAAATTCTGTGATTCAATTATATGTTTTTATACATTTTTCAGATGGGTCATTGAACATGGAGAAATGCAGATCAAACAGCAGGTACGACTGCAAATCGTGAGCCCATGTCTCCCAAACCTAAGCTTAAAAATCTTCAAACTAGCTACACAGGGCTCAGCTGTTTTCATCGGGGGTTGATTGTTCTCTAATCTAATTTTTTTTAACAAGTAGGTGATCAAAACATTGAAGTCAGTAGTTTTGAGTTGACGTCCAGTTACTCCTTGGCACTCTTCGGACGTTAACACAGCAACGCCAACGCTAGCTCACTAACCCATCAAACACATTCAGAAAAAAAGCTGTTAAAAAAGACAATGGTGTGAATTGAAATTCTAGCCTCACAGCAGTTATTATCCAGCTGTGTTAATACTTGACTCTGATTTGTTAAAAACCCATAAAAATGGTATTTAACTCATTTAGCTACAACCCAAAGCAGTGTCAATGATGCAGTGAGCAACATGTTGTCCTGCGATCCAGGCAACAGCAGCAGAGCAGGTGAGTGTATCATTACGTAGCTGATTGCTGCAACTTAAAATGAAAGAGGAGGCAATGACTAAAACAATGGTAAAAGTTCAACATTACTTTGAATAGGAACCCTAAATGAGTATTATTACAAATAAGCACTTTTTTTTTTCTTCCAAAATTTGGCTGAGTTTACACATTAAAAACATAGACTGTGTACAGAATGGACGCCATCTGCCTCCTCACTCGGTGAAGCCACCGCAAGAACAGCACCCTCTATTGATGGGCTGCAGTATAGGTCATAAATCCAGCCTCCTCCAGCAATCCCTATGGAGCTGTGGACAAACTTTAGAAATTTATTACACAAGGATTGGAACACAATACCACAAAACATAAGAGAGTCCAATTCATACAGAGCATTTAAAGTAAATTTGAAGAGGTGGTTACTTGAAAACCAAACTTGTTACCATTAGTTGGTTGGTGTGCTTTCGGGTGGGTTATGTTGATGTTTTAAATATTGTGTATTATGTATGTTTTTATGTAGTTGCTGATTTCCCACCTTTTTAGGTAGCCATGTTCCTTCTGGCAGGGGGACTACCAATGGAAATTAGCCTTGTGGCTACAATTGGGTCCATTTACATTTTATCTTTTTAAAATGTTCATTAATGTACACTGTCCCTCTTTAACAAATAAAAAGGAAAAAAAAAAAAAAAAAAAAATGTACATTTTTCTCCCACTAGTTGGGATGTTGACATGTAGTTACAGTAAGACTGCTCAAGTCCTCTTTTTTCCATGTAGCTCCATTTTTAAAAGTTATTCAGGAGTTCATGTTTACTATGATTTACCCTTGATACAGCCTATGGGCAAAGATTATGTAGCTCACCTGGGGGATACGCTGTTCGACTCGAGCGTCATCACAGCGACGCTCCCGCTGAATGTGTACAATGCTACTGCGCAAGTGGTGGTTCCAGGAGGTGGAGAAAATCCCGGAAATGCCGAGAGCAATTTGGCACCAAATCTGTATAATGACCAAAGGCGGAACCAAGTTGTCCATAGTATATACAGTCTATGGTTGAGAATCTGTTTCCTGGTAATAATACAGGCCATGGAGTATTAGCAAAGCTCCCATTAAAGTTGTGTAAATAAACTTCAAGTCACTAATTTGTGTCAACTTATTTGCTCGTTGTTGGGCAGCCAACAGGCAAGATATTTTACCTGGCGCTGACTTTGTTGGGTTTCTTATTTGACCATGCTCATCCTCCATTATCTCTCACCAGGTCAAATGGGGATCTCGAGGTCACAGGTAAGGTGTAATCAGGTAATGGGGAGGATTTGAGTCTGAGCAAGTCCCCGGGAAATGAACTTGACTCCATATTACTAACCCTGAGGTGACCTCAGCCAACATGTTTGTGTGTATGTATGTGTGTGTGTGAGTTTTGCGTATTAATCATCCTCTCTATGATGTGATGTAACCTGTTTTGTCTGCTCCTTGTCCTCCCACAAACAATCCAAACACCTGTCACTCCTCAGGATATTCTGCAGAGAAAATAATTAAGGGATCTGGCGGGGACATTGAGTGTGCTGCCTGTTTGATGCGATTGAATGTGCTTGTGTGGGTCAGAGATAAAACTGTGTGTGTGTTGGTGATGTAAGGGGATCAGAAGCTTTGGAATCTGGTAGGTTTCTTAACAGGACTAATACATAATAAACCTTTCAATTCTAGGTGCTCCGGCATTTTAAATCACCCATGTTTGTTACAGATGACAAACATGTTGTCAAAGTTGCTTTCCTGCTGATATTTCCCTGATCTCTTTGTGGATTCTACCTGCGTGAATTAACCTGGATTAGATTTAAATGTGTCTTTAATTAGCCTAGAGCTGTTTGTCTGCACACATTTAGACAACTGGGTTAGTAATCTTGCAGTATGTTGTGCCTAAAGCGTTTGATTCTGTCAGTGTAACCTACTGTGTACTCTATTTATATAGGAAATCCAGCTCTGGGACAGGTATTACATGGAAAAAAAGACCTCTTCTGTCTTAAGCTGGAGTTTGCCCTCTTGTTAAAGAGTGATGAAAATCCTTTAAGCGACCTAAATTCTCAGATGACAAATCTTAAATGAGGTTCATGTCAACAAGAGGCTCACAGGTCTTGGACACTTCCTAAGAGTTTGATGACACACTTGACTGGAAACTTTTCATTGTAATAAAACCATAAAGATTAAAATCAGGGTCAAAGTTGATTCATGCCTTTTTTTTCTCCGGGAAAGTGACGAAAGAAGTACCAGAGTGGAAGAAAACAGTGTTTTGTGCCCGACAGAGGCTATAAAACTCAGCAAGAACAAAGTGTCCATGGCATACAGGGAGAGACTGACAGACTGATTGATAAGAGAGGTGTAATTTATAATGCTGTGTGTAATATCTGATAATAATAACCCACAACTTCTGCCCCCTTACTGGCTTTAGACCATCTACAAAGTCTTATTACTCATAATATTTGTGTTTTAAATAAGATCAAGGACGTTCTGTCTTTTTATCAGCTGCTGTCTGAGCATATTTCATAACTCCTCTTTGTCTGTTGTCTGCATGTTTTTAGTCCAGTATCAAATATTTTCCTCTAAATCGTCTACGTGTGCTGCGTCAGTAAATGTTTGCATATAAACACAGCACTTTTTTGCCAAAGAAGAGAGAGTGCGTGTATTTGTCTGGGCTGATGTGTATTTACGCAATAAAGGTCACAATAGTGTTTCCACCTGTGGACTTAATTTCCAACAATTATATAACCTCCCCCTTATCTCTCTTCCCAGACTTTCCTTCACATTTCCACTTGCTGACTTTTGGCTGCTCCCCTCAATTCTTTAAGCCACAAGAAGCAAAATCCACAGTAGCCTTCAAATTATGTAATTAAGGGTCTTATCAGCATAAAAAGACGCATCAAAAAAGTTTTAGAAATAAGTTTTAATCCAAATTCAAGATAATATTTAAGCGTCTGGAAACTTTCCTGATATCGGTCTTGATTGGGCTTGACTTAGCTTTGATACTAATGATGTCATTTATTCATAATTGTCTCATGAGTTAAGTCCCACAGTAGTTCAAATCCAGCGTTTGCAGCATCCTCGATGGACGACTGATGGCTTTAGAAATTGAGTATTACAGAGTAGAAAAAGGAGGGAAAAACCTGGTTTTAATCCTCAGAAACTTAATCAAAACCCAGATCCAAAGTAACTTTCAAGATCCTTAAAAACTTTACAAGACCCCAAGGAACTTGTTCAACATGCCAACAAACTTTAACAAGAAGACTTTTAATCCTGAGAGATCCAGAAAAAACTTTTATGAGAACCAGTAAATGTCCGTGAGAGCCCTTCTTCACCAAGATCCCCACAAAACTATTGTAAGATCCTAAAAAGTCTTTCTAGAAGATTCTAAGAAACTTTTTGGGGATGTCTAAAAACTCTTGTAAGAAGATGAGTGACTATTGTGAGATCTGAAAACACACAAATACTACTACTGTTAGACCTGTTGACATTTATTGCCATAAATTAAATTAAAATCAGTCTAATATTGTCAGGTAAATAGTACACATACTTCCTATATTAATATAGGCACTGCAACCACACATCTGTATGAGCTGTTGTTGTTGTTTGTCTCTATCCATCTTCCACTCTCTGCATCACCCTCTGTCCTCTTTTCAATCCAAACTTGTAGCAGCAGATGACTGTCTGACATGAGTCTTGTTCTGCTCAGGGTTTTTGCCTCTTAAAAGGGAGTTTTTCCTCACTGCTGTAACTTGTTATATGCTCATGTTGGATTGAGATGTGATATGAGTGGGTCTCATCTAACAAAGTGAGTCTTTTCTTATCTTGATAGTGAGTCTAAAGGGTAGAGTTTAGACCTGCTCTTTTGTTTTTAGTTTCATCCACACTGGCCTGTTTTCATGGGGAAAGGGGGGATTCATGCAGATGCAGAACTCGGATAACTTTGTAACATAAAGCTAGCCAACACTTGAGACCCAGTCATTCAATGAAATGAATTCCTCTGAAAACAAATAGGGACACCTCAGATAATGTTGCATGTACCTGCTAAATGCTAGCTGTGATATGGATGGTACTGCATTTGTACTCCACCATCAGGGATCATTTCAAACAGGTATTTCCTGTTGTCGTCTCTAACTCTGTCCCAGACTATCAAACAAAGCTACACTGTGCCCACTTTCTATAGTTTTTGCATACTAAACTTGGCAGGGGTCAATCGAAACATAATTGGCCACGCCCCCACAGTTATACACCATGCAGCACATGACGCAGTACGAGAGGCTTAGGTACTGATAGTCTCACGTCCTGGCATAGATGTTTGAAGATGGCAGTCGCCATGTTGGAAATGCTCCAACTTATTTTCAACTAAGCTACAAACAACAAAAGAAGAGTAGTTAGAGGCCAAAGCTTTGCCCAGGTACACGTCACTTTTAGCCTAAATACAATCAAAGCAGATGATTTATATTGAAAATTTATCTCAGGTAGTTTTTACAAAAGTTAGGTGTAGGGATGTAAAATAAATGTTTCTGCTCAAATAAAAAGTGGGTTTCCTCGACTTTTCCTGCCAGTCTCAAGTTGAGTTAAAGCACAACCTCAACACTGAAGTTCTGCTTCTTCCCTCTGGGTTTTTCCTCCAGTTATGATGGTTTATTCTCACCCAGTGTTTTGTGGATGCTTACAAGACTCTGAACTTAGATGTCATGGAGGCATGACAATTTCTTTTTCCGTTGTGCTTCTAGAGGCTTTACCAGCCCAGTGCAGCATCAAGCCTCTTATCTCACATCACGTCACACTAGCGGTACATATAGGATTGATTGGCCTCTTCTGTCATAGCGTGTGTGTCACAGGCGCTGAGCCACGGCAGCACTCGCCATTAATCAGAGTCCACTCACAGCTGAACCTGAACCTCGCTCAGACCGCTCAGCGTGTTGGCCTCCATCCCTCTTCAGTTTCCCCTTCAGCTTAACTTAGGAGGACTATAGAGTGGACGGTGCATTGATGTGCAGCAATAATGGGCTCTTGTAGTACACAGCCAGCCAACAGTATTAAGATTGCCAGCGTGGGATCAGGCCTGTCTTTTCAATGAGGCAGCAGCGTGTGAATGGTGCTGCGGCAGCCTTCCCCTGCCCTGCTCCTTTAGCCTTGCTGCATTGGCTCTGTGTGGCTGTCACTGCAGATCGATGCAGCGCTGAAGCAGGGGGGAGGCACACAGTGTTCGGTCTATCAGCAGAGTGGCAGCTTTAATAGGGAGGCTGTCTGGCCAATCTTGGGCTGACCTAGCCAAGCTGTCACCGTGATCTGTCCAGCCCCCCTGCATACAAATTAACAGGTAAAAGGGTCTCACAATGCTCTGCTTAGATTGGGGATCTCAGCATCTCTTGTCTGACATCACCAGTGGTCACCTGCTGGTCCTTATCTGTGGTGAAACCTTGGGTTTAAAAGTCAACATGGCTTCTTCCATTTTGACCTTTTACCTTTTAAAAGACACAGCAATGACTGACTCACTTATTTTAAAGGATTGCTAAATGATGATAAAGACTTGCTCCGACAGTGAAGGTCCGGCTTTTCTTTTAAGACTTTCTCAAGTGTCCCAAAAAAGAGCAGACACAAGGACCTTTCCCTCTCGTATTATTCCCCTAAACTTTCAAACTCGCCGCCTCTTAAAATCAAAATGTCACAATCTTTGGTGTTGTTATAAAAGATTCAAGAGCCTTTTGTTCTCTAACCTGACTTTTCATTCTGGGTGTAAGATAAGGGAGCAAAATGTGAAGATGGAGATTGGTAACTTTCCTCTGCAGCACTGTGGGACTTTCTCAAACTTGTCCCTCTTCACTTCCACTCCACTCCAGAGTGGTCTCTTTTTTTGAGGCTTGCAGCTGAATGAAGCACTCTTTATCAAGGTAGTGGGATCAGATAAAGCCACTAGCTTTGGAAAAAATACTGCCCCAACTCCCAAAAGAAAACAGGACTTTGTGTAACCATGGTTACATGTCACACAAATAGTTAGCAGTTTATATAAAAAACAAGGAAGCCGACTCAGAAAAAATCCCCCACAGCATGAAAAAAATGTCTTTGAGAGCTTTTTTTGTAGCTTCACTTTGATGTTTACTAAGTGGTAAAAAAATGTAAAACACTTAATAAAGGCTGGAAAGGATTAATTTGATACTAAACTCATAGACTTATAGATATGATAGCAGTGTTCATCCAGAACCAGTGAAGTCTTGCTGCTAGAGGGTCTGACAACCCACTCCCACTCCACACTCAGAGTGTTTTGGACTGCGCCCAATGTGGCAGACTGTCCACGCAAACGTGCAAACACCCTCTCCTCAAGTGTGTAGGGAGAGGGTGTAGGAAGTGGTTGGAGAAAGCCTATTTTTACTGGTGTCTGTATCTGTTTATAATCAGATGTCACTGAACCGACCAATCAGAGGCTGGAGCGACTGAGCTAAAGGTGGGCATGAGGAAAACGACAGAGGCAGACAAGATGCAAAAGAAAACATTTGAAATACACAAAAAAATGCAGTAATATGTAGATGACTACACTGAGGTTCATGGATTATGAGGCTCTTATTTGGCATTGTGAGTTATACTCCTGGATTCATCGGTACACTTTAGTTTATAAGGAAATTCTGGGCCTGGTACCACACTTTCTTCATGTTTTAATCACACGACATGAATTGAAACTCAAGGAGCTGAAGTCTTAAAATATTTTGAGACCCTAAAATAAAAAAATTTAAAGACAAAGTTGTACAGCAACTTTATCTGTGGTGTATATTCTTATTTGATTTCTATGGTCACAGCTATTCCTGGTGTTGGAAATGTACAGATACACTGTTGTCCTTTTTGTTTTTTCTCAGTGAAAAGTACACATACCTAGAGTTGTGTTGAGCTAATAATGGGATTTTCCAGTCACAGGACATTGACGATCAGGTCGGTGACAGTCCATCGACAACCCGTGCAAAGTATCAATCATTAACCTGTACTACTGAAGCAGAGTGTGAAAGGAGTGAAGGTGGAAAAACACACACATGCACTCACACGCAAACAAATACACAGAGTACCTGTGCTGCATCCGTCCTGGGGACAGTGAACCCTGTTTTGCAATAACATGAAATCTAGTACGGCGGAATGCGAACAGCTCTCGGACCCACTGAGGAGTCTGGACCCCAGTGCGTGTTTACATGCGTATGTGTTTTCCCAGCTGCACTACATGCGCCGCAGTACATCCTAGAGTGGGATGCTAGGTTGGAGCTGAGTTTTTGGGTGGATGGGTCACTGCGGTTCAGACTGTCTCTGCTCCTCTGCACTGCTGAGGAACACATTGCGTAACAAGAAAAATAAATAAATAAATATAACAGGATTAAGGTGTTTTTTTCTACGCGTCTGTTAACGCCTCTCAGCAGCTCACATCACTCTTATCAGGAGGAATTAAATCCTGAGATTGGGAGCTGCATAGTCCTCTTAAATGTCCCCTTTGATAGTGCGTCAGAAATGGGGATAGAGGGATTGTATCACGATTCAGTGGTTACATAAGGGTGGATGATAGAGGAGCCCCCACCTCTGCACACCCCACTATATCACACTGAACCAGTTTATATGAACACACCACCTCTGACACTGATGTGGATTCCTCTGTAATCAAGCCACTGATCAATACATTATTATTATGTGTGCATGTGTGTTTGTGTGTCTGTGTGTTTGTGTGTGTGCCTGTGTGTGTGTGTTCCATTTACAGCTGCTAATGAATGGATGACCCTGTGTGCTAAGATAAATCCAGTGCTACAGAGAGGACAAGGCGACAAGCCAGGACTGATATTTTACAGCTCCGTTCAGTCCGACCTCAGACACTCATGAATATCAGTGAAGACTTCATCCTTATAAGAGACACTAGGAACATTTGACCACTTTGTGTCTGTATTCAGATATAAAAATGACTTTTTTTTCAAAGGACACTTTATTTTCTTTTAGTGCATTTTAAACCATACCTATGTAAGGCATCAGGATCACTGCTTTTAACACCTCATAAGCATTATCACCTATTAGGGTTGTTATCAAACCTTGTAAATACATTTATAAGGCTTTAAAATGCCCTTATAAAGCATTATAAGAGGTAAGTTCAATATTAAGTGTTACCAAAATGTCTTGCAAGGTTTAGAGGAAAGGTCTGATCTTAATATCACATTATCAGTCAATATAATTGAACTGAAAATAACAAAAGACTAATTATAAACTTTTTAATCCATTTTATTAACATTTAATCCCTCTTCTTGTTTTATTTGTTGACAGGTAGAGATCTAATAATCTAGAAGTTAAGTTTTTACCTGCAGGTCTTACCTTTTGGTAGTTCTCTAACAGGTGCAGTGATTTCTTGGGTCCTTGTCATTATCTTGAGCCCATCTGGTAACCAGCGGAGATCCAGGTTTCTCACATCACAAAAAAAAAAAACATCATCTGTGTGGCATTCAGTTTCCTCCAAAATTAGCTGGCTGTGGTCAACTGTTATTACATAAACCGTCACATTAAGGAGTTAGTTTTGGTAAAACACTGTTTCCAGTGACAATAAAATGGGCCAGATTATGTAAAAATCAAATGTATCAGCTTGTGCATCAGAGCAGATAAGAGACAAATCAATGGCTGCTTCTGTTTAATTGCATAACTTGGTCTTAGTCATGCATGGGCAGCAGAACTCTGTAGGCTGTGTTCCTTTTCAAACTGCAGAGGAGAGCAGAACAACACAAGTGTCTGATGTGGAGTGGCAGCTGAGTTGGATGTGGGAAGCTGAATCAGAAAATGGGAAAATTCCACACCTAGAACAAAATTGTCTTGCTACACATGGAGGTACACATGGCCAGTGCACAGGTTGATGTTACGAAATTCACAGGGCAATGACAATCTCTGTGCCTCTTTGTGTCCTCTCTCTCTTTCTATTTCCGTATCTGAAATTGTTGACACGTCAGGGTAACAGGGATGCTTATCAGCTTCTGGAGGTAATGTTTTTGCTTTTTGAAAGTTGTGTTTTCAGATACAAGAGATGAATCAGCACAAACAGGCTTTATTTTTCCCCCTTCTTTCCTGGTGAAGGCCTGAGGCTTTGTTAGCTATTCCCCTGTTTGTGTGCTGTTCTGACAGACTGTGCAGAAACAAACAGAGTTAGGAGCATTGATGGCAAACAGACCTGAGACACAGCGGTGTTCATGTAGGCTAATTGATCGTTTTTCATTGCTTGATCAAGACAGGACTTTTGTGCCTTGATAACAATGTAAAACACAAAGAGAAGAGTCATGAGTCCCCAGTGTTCAAGTCCCAGTTGAGTCCAAGTCCAGTCCTATTTACCTGAGGTTGTACAAGCTGAGCACTGCTCACCACAAACTATTCAATGAGTGGACCTTGACTGACTGGATATGTAGAAAACATCCTTCATATATGGACACTAAATAATGACTGATCCTGTCTGCATTTCTGGACATTTCAATTATCAGTGAAGTTACTTTGCAAAAACACACCGTCGCTCTTAATTAAGAGATGAACTCATTGATTCTGCTGCTGTCAGGGAAGGATTGTACGATCAGAGCATTGGGACATTTGATATTTAGTAATGTTGGTTCCAAAAGGTGCATTATAAATAAAGGATCTATTGCTGTGAACAGAGGGTGTGATTGAATAGGCCTTTCTGGAAACATCATCAAATGCAGGTGTAGCTCTTGCAGTTTATTTATTGTGTTCAGTCGGTACCGCAGAGTCCGAGCCACCATCTGCAAACTAAAGCGTCATACAGTCCCTCACAACACAGACAGCAGCCAACCGCTGACTGGTTCTCAGTTGACATAGGAGAATTATTGTCAGGGGAAATGGTAAGGAAGAACAGGAAAGGTGGAGCAGAACTATACTATTCAACGTCCAGCTCAAAGCATGTCATGTGAACACTGGAGCATGTACATATGTGCTGATGTCCGAATGAGCTGTATACATGACAGTGAAAATCGATCCCCTACCGCATTATTCAGGTATGTTAATCTGACTATAAGAACTTAGCTTTAGAGCAATCTCAGTCAGACTATTGTGTTTACATGATTTTTAAAGGTATAGTTTCAGTGGGACTAAAGTCACAAACCGTTTTTTTACAACTGCATGTAAACACACTTATAATATTAGTGGTAGGTGCACAAATTTAAGTGTCTCACCTACTTTCATGGGTTTGTCCTGAAGAGAATTGTGTCACAGTTTGGGTTTGTCCCTATTTGCCTCTGGACGGTCCTTTTACTCACCGAACATGTGGCACTGCTCTTGCATTTTGCATTCACTGGAAAATGTTTGAAACACAGAAGTTTTGGCCCTTGTTTAACATCCTGGCAGAAATAAAACAACACCTGAGTGCCCATGCAAGGGGGGAAATGCATGCCCGCTTTTGTTCCAAACTGAAATAAATAACTTGGGCCATAACAAAAACAATAAAGATTGACTTCAGTCTCCTCCATCCCCAAGTTTTCCAAGCCTCAATCCAAGTCCAAGTCATTAGTGCTTAAGTACAAGAGGAATTATGACTCAAGGTGGATTCAAGTTGGACTCAAGTCTGAGTCCTTGGTTTTAGTATTACAACACTTCTCCTGGATTATGAATAGATTGTTATTATAAAAATACAAGCTGTCCTACGGGCAGACCTTACTCACAAATCTCTATATTTTCTTTCAAATAAATTTAGTCCAGCTTGTCGTCCTCACTTTAATCTCACTGTAATCTCTATTTACAAACAAAAGCTTTTATAGCACTCTACTGTTGCCTCTGCATAGGAAAATGTTATGGGTCTATTTTAAAATCACAATGTTAGATTGTTGTTAAGAGAACAGGACACAACTGGGTTGCAGCCGGAGTTGTACAGCAAGGCTTGAACACTCTCCATTCAAACAGATTATGCAATGTATCAACATGTATTCACTTGCTGATACACGGGGAGGGGTGGGGGGGCATTATGGGAATTCTTCTTAATGAGGGCCCGAGGGCCAAACAGAGGAAACAACATGAGACAACAGGGACTCGGGTGATTTAATGCAGACAAACAAGACCAGCCTGTGTTCTGATTTTCTCTCTGTTGCTGGAGGTTTCACAGGTGGAAACATTAGGATTGAATGGGTGAATGATGCCTTCTTACTGATAAGGGAGCAGAGCGACAGAGTGTGCAGCAGCAGCAGCAGCAGCAGCGGCGGCCTCATATCCGCGGTAAGCCCTCTCCATCCTTTCTGTCTGTCAGGTTGGTGTGTCCGACCAAGCAGAATATCTTCCACTCCCACATGACACTAACATACAGGGAAGCGTGCTGCACACATGACAGACTGAACAGTTTGTACTCCCTGCTCTTGTCTGCACAATAACTTAGACTGACACTATGCAGAAGCTTACAAAACACAATCATACAAACACTAATTCGAGCACACACTCTGCACTGAGAGCTATGCAGACAAACCCATAATGATGCTGCGAAGCTGTTCTTCTTCAGAGGTCAGTTACATAATGTAACCGGGTCAGGACAGACCTTAGAGCATCTCATCTCTTGGAGCAAAACACAGAAGTATCCATGAAGTCATGCAATGGCTGCTAACACTGTTCAGTGCTTAGACTATCAGACATGTTAGCTCTTTGGGTTCAGACCTGATAGCAGAAAGGTAGCGAGATGTCACCTTCAAACCCCTGTTCCAGACTCTAATGCCTGAGTGCTACGTGCTTTGGTAACTCTTTGAATCATCTGAACACATGTTCATATAAGCTCCAATATTAGTCCTCATCATGAGATCGGTCCCGTGTTTTCTCACTGCATTGCGCAGGTCATGTCTCATGTCCTCCGCGTCAAACATCTTATACCATCTGTTGGGACATTTTGTACTTGTGGAGCCTGTGCCTGACATCGAAACCCCACCTTTAGGGCATCAAATGTAGGACTTAGAGTGTATGTAAAATACACTTTATGGCATTTGTCAAGTGGTTTTGCCATAAAGTTATTACGTAACAGAGATCTCGCCTCAGCGACAGAACATCTTGTATCCTGGCATAATGTGGTTTGCTGAAGAGCTGAATACATTTATGAAAGCTCAAATCGTACACTTTGTTAAAATGACTGTGGAGCTCTGAGAGGTGACACATCGACTTGATTCTACCAAGGTCTCCAATTCATAATAACCCCTCTCATTTTTTATGTTGTGTCTATTTTTAAATAAGTATGCCATTTTGTACAGCTGCTGTCCAGGTCTCTAAATAAGTTTTTAACCTTAATAAAGGGGAAAAAATCAATAAAAATACATCTCTCTAGGAGAGTGTCAGGTCATTCTTTGGAGTATCCAACATGTTTTACTTCCTGAAGTGGTTGTTAATCTTTTTTTCTCTACAGTGAACTATTTTGATTTAACACCAACAGCAACATCTATGATACTTACCATTGAGACATTTTCATCCCGTATGTGTACATCTGGAGCAGTAGCTTGTAGCTTTTTGAGTGTGCAGGCACGACAAAAACAGTCATTCAGCTGAACACATTTAACTTTTTTAGCCAAATAAATAGTTCACCTGCAGTTAAATGTAGGTGATGTTTCTCAACCCTATTCCGCTGTGTGACAAAATGTCAACATAGAGATAGTGTCAATAGCTGGGGTTCATGATTTATAACCAGCTAAACTTTAAGGTCTAATGCATCACCAGGCCAATTTACCCTGTACAGCATCAGGAAGATTAGACCCTGGCTGTCAGAGCATGCAGCCATGTTGCAACATCCTCTCTTGAGACATGATGCAGAAGTACAAAATACTGCAATTCTTCCAGAGTTCACTTGAGGCTGGCTGCAAAAGCCACATTGATGCCATTTCATAAAAGTCCATCTCCAAAGTAAAAAACAAACATTTTTATGATATAATGAAGGGTACAGTTTTGGTCCACTTTACTACTATATCTGAACACACTGTGCTACTCTGTGCTAATCCTAGCTTGACTGAAAATTCGACTCAGTCATCATTTCCAATATGGCTACCATCAACTCTGCTTCTGATGGATGACGTTACTGAGCATACATCCATATCTCAACAGTCTATGCATGCAACACAGCTCCTTGTAATGTCACGTAGGCCTCCCTGCACGCTCATTGAAACCTCTGCAGGTGATCCAGAACCTAGCAGGATGACTGGTCTTCAACCAACCCCAAACGGCACGTCCCTCCACCGATCATTTCTCTTCACTGCTGCGTGCACGAAACGTATCACACTGTTGTTTGCTCACAAAACAGCAACAAAAACAGACCCTGCCAACCTGGACTCTGTCATCCATGTCTACGCTTGCTCTTGCCTGCTACGCTCTGCCAGTGATGGGGGCCTTGTAGTCCCATATCAACAGGACTGAAGTCACAAACTGTACTCTTCTGCTTTGTTTCTCTCAGTGGTGGAATAAATTACTCCAACTGCCTCTGATTGGAGGCTGTTTGTGGCGCTCGCACATTTTATCCCTCCTGTATAGATTTTGCTTGTGTTGTACTTACTCTCAGTTCTCTGCTTTGGACAAAAGCGCCTGTGAAATGAAATTTTCATGTAAAGAAATACCTAAGAGTATCTGTGTAAAGTAGTTGTCATATATTTAACATGTAGACTCTATACACTCACCTTCAACTGTACGAGATCATCAATAATCAAAAACCTGATACATTTAGGATTGCATGAGTGAAACAAACATAAATCTATGGAACATAGTCCTCTCTTTCCTCTGAGTACATATAGTGTGTACCTACAAAGCAGACCACTTCCCATGGCTTCAGCATGTGCCCCTCTCCCCCCTTACCCAGTTCCTATAGTGGTCAGCTACAGCACTGCTTTACCCTTTTGGCAGACTTGGTGCTTGGGGACCTTTAGCCTACATAACATAAAATCTGCAAGAGGAGAGGTATTGCAAGAAAAGTCAAATCACCAGACAGACAGGTTGAAACAAAAGAAATGCTTACAGTAAGGGAGTGCAACAATAAAGAAAGAGAGAAAAAAGAAAGACAGAATGGCCTGCAGGATCTAATGAGGGTTTTTTGTGGAGGGGGGAGGGAGTTTTAACTGTGGAGACATGTCAAGGCCAGCAGGAATGTGGTCCACCTGATCGATCTGATACCAGAGAAGGAAAGGTGGTGTTGGGGTAAGAGTATCTTCAATTAATTTAATTTGCAGTATTTGTTTTGTGCAGCAGATAGATTAAAAACATAAATAAAAGACTCATTATCTCGAGGGGGAAGGGTGTAGGGTTCAGAGACGGGAGTGGAAAAAGACACTATGAATGGGCTGTGTGTTGAGTCTGTCAGTTTCACAACTTCTATTCTAAGAACTGATGCACCTATATGGTGCTGCCTATTTTTAACATCTTCCTATATGCAACATGCAGTCAGCAGATATGAATGAGCACATGGGCTGCAGAACGCCATGTTTTCTGCACCATCTAAGCATGAATCAATCAGAAGTCAGAGCTGCGGATGTAAGAGCTGTAAAACAGGCGTTATGTCTTCACAATGCAAATAAGGGAGTAATGTGTGTTTTATTTTGACAGGCCTCGAACAGGAAAGATCTTATCTGAATGAGGTGGCTGCAGTTGGCTCAGTTCACTTTGGGTTTAGTTCAGAGATTGTGATTAAGTCTTCGGCTCTGGGGGGAATCTGAGTCCTCTTCAGAATGTGCCGCTCTTTCCCTTCAGGCTCGCTTTCAGGATTCCTCACTAAGACAGAGACTAGACCTCCCAGCATGCAGCTGAGCCTGCTGACATTTGTAAATGCTGTCAATGAGCCAGTCACTCCGTTTTCCTGTGGTCATACATGCACTTCAGGAACTGAGCCAAAATGGAAAATACTATATTTGATGCTTATTTTTACTTTTATTTTTAATCATTCAGCTTCAAAACTGCATGTTGTCATCAAGCTTTGAATTTATTGAGGTATAGAAAGAACAAATTCTTTTATTTGAAGGTATGACATGGTTTTAAATCTAATTGCTGTTACAGATAGTGGTAGGGATAGATTTAATAGATTTAATAGAAAATAATGCAAATGGATTGATAATCAGACTTTCTGAATGACTGGCTTCATAAATGTAGAATCTACAAGTAAGAGATTGGATTGTGGGATTGGAAGGTGATCTAGTTTCTGATCGTAGCATGAGTCTCGTCCACCAGATTTTCAGTTTTAGCTTCAGGTGGAATATAATCCATAACAACACAATTGAAGTTACCCAAAAAACATTTAACTTTGATTTAAATCCACAAATACGTATCTGCATACATTTTATTTTCCTTTGGCACCAGGTAAGAAAGTCAAGAAACTTCATTTCTTCATCCCAAACACTGGAAGCACAAAAAGTTGTTTGTTGCTCCCAGAAGCTGTTCTGGTGTCAGATATAATCCACTGGGTTCCAAGATTGACATATAAATCAAGTTAAAGCTCCTGTTAGCAGTTTTAGACCTCTATGAAATAGAATAAAACTCATATTGATATTGTCCATCAGTTACATGATTTAAGTTTTTTAATAGAACTTTTAATACCCAATATCACCGCAAGGGAGTAGGTGTCAGACGAGCGGTTGCAGAAACATAGGTTCAAAATATTCACAATAGATGATTAATTTGTCCGTCAGAAGTCAGCAGATGAGATGTTTTTGCCAGAGGAAGATCAGTAAAGACAGTTTCGTCTACAGGTTGAGACAAACAGAAGGTTCCTCACAGGAGCTTTAATATGCAGAAATATATGACGAGACTGAGTATATAAATCAAGTCAGTGTTGGAGTCGAGTCACCAAACCTTGAGTCCGGGTCGAGTCTGAGTCACCAAGCCTGTAATTAACTTTCATCTTCTGAGAATTGATGAATAGTACAGGTGTCTGACTCTGTGTTATTGACTGTGTGAATCCGGACTGACTGAATGTGCAGAAAACATATTTGATTTATCATCAACAGAGTCTGACTAATCCCCTCGGTGGAGTCAGAACCCTTTGACAACAGTCATTAAATCTGAAGCTGTGCGTCACACGTTAATGAATGTGGAGACGCACTGATCGGGTTCAGCGCAGGTGTGAAGTAAACTGAAAAACACTTGCAGCCCACTTGCTGTTGATGAGACTTTAAACTTCTGTGTCTGCATCTTTGACTGAGGTCTGTTTAGAGTTTGACTTTCGTATCATCTTTTCCTCTGTGGTCCTTTTTTCAGATTGATCATGCTGAGCTGCTTTTGTTTTTGTTAAAAACTTTTTGAAAGTCAATCACACAATTTGCAGCAGCTCCTCATGCAACATGATTGGAGCGGTTTTTAGGACAAGATGGCACACGTTTGCTTATGCAGGTGGACACACCTGTCAGCTCTCGCTTCAAACTTGATAAATGAGTTTATGACATGAGTCAGTCATGACCCCTGATTAACTAAATAAAGAAATTTTATCTACATCTTTTAAATTTTAATAAAGTCATCAGTGTTTGAGTCCAATTTGAGTCACAACACAAAGTGGACTCAAACTCGGACCTGAGTCTGAGCTCTGGCCTCCAGCCCTACAAGCTGTGTCGAGCAGTCTTGGACACAAAAATTCAACCTTAAAGAAATGAGAAATAAAGGATTCTTTCAACAGAGAGCCCACAGAGAGCCCTCTATGACCTAGCTGAGGTCCATCTAGAGTTTTTAGGTGGCCAATTAAAACAAAAGTTTCATTAAAAGTCACTTTTCTTCTTGATCTATGGCTTTAAATGTTCAGATTTGAGGACCTTTCAAAGTGTAGTGCAGCTTGTCTTTAAATATCCATGTTGTGGTCCTGTTCAAAGTTTATCCTCTTTTATGGTTATAACATTAAGTTATATGTGAACTACATTTGTGTTCGCTCTTGTTAAGGGGATTAAAATACTGTAAAATTACATTCTTCTCTCGAGCTCTGTTGTAGAGTTGTTTCTAACTCCCTCCCTCCCTGTCTCCCCTCTTCGTGTGTACGAGACACGATGTCCACAATGAAAGCCTGCAGCTGGTGTTTACAGTATGTCTGAGTGGTGCATGTGTAAATGTGTATCTTAAGATGCTGAGCTATGATTGTTAATATGATGTTGAAAGAGAAAATCCATCCACAAAGGTATGTAACCCAACAGATCAATCCTCTTAACTGATTAGAGCTTTACCAGAGGTTTCACACTCCCTACAGCCATCTGCAGGTCAGCTGCCTGCTGTTATGGAACAAAAGTGGACTCAAAACTGATTATGACGTTGACAGGTGACACTAGTGATACGGAGCAAAAGTGAAAAGAAAAAAAGCCATAAAGGTTTTTTTTTAACTGTTAGATTGCTCTGTGTCCTTTTAAAGAGTCGTGATCGGAGATATGAAACCACTCCGAGAAGAAGCAATCTAATGACACTTGTCAAATCACTGGTCCGGAAGTTTGGTATTTTCTCCAAATTCAGCATTGACCCAGTTTGAACCACTTCAATCTTCAAACTATTTTCCACAGTGTGTCTGAACTTATCTGCTCTGTCACAGTTAAGGAGGCTGAAAGTGGGTCAGAACAAACATGTGAGGGGCCCTGAAAAGAGGCTACACAGCGGGTTACACTATTGTCCCCTCACTCCAGGTATGAGGTGACTGGTGTTTGTGTGTGTGTGTGTCCCCAGAGCACTGGGTGTTCTCATTCAACGGATGCTCTATTTGTGGAAGTATCCATGGTGACAATGATTTGCAGTCATGGAAAAGGGGCGGATGGACAAGTGGATGCATCTATTTGTCACACATGGGTTAGATCTCTGCTCTGCTCTTCTGACCTTGCCGGTATATTTACCTTCTTAGATCAAAATAACGGTTTACACGGGGATACGAGTGTTGAAAAGTCTCAGAAAACCATAAAAAGCAGAACTAAAGGAACAGGGGGTACGAGAGAGTTTAGAGAGTAATGATGAGAGCAAAAAGCTGACACAGAGCTCCAGTCAGGCCTCAAGGGTAATTTGGATTTGCAGTGAGACACGTCGCTGTGCATTCTCGACATGACTAACGCCGTCGGGTTCTGCTTTCCTCGCTTTGCTTACAGTATGGGACATTACATAAGCGGCACCCTGGGGCTTTAACGATGCTGTTCGAGAAACATTTACAGTAAAGAGGGCAGTACCTGCACACAAGGAACACTCTGCAGAAATCCACGGAGAAAAATAAGGATGTATTTTTATTGAAACAAAGAAGCGCAGCCAACTGTACTAGTGATTGTGGGACTCCTGTGAGAGAGAGAGAAAGAGAGAAAGAGAGGAGGGGACAGGGTGGGGAAACAGGTGATTAGCTGACTGTTACCTAGAGACAGCAGATAGGAACAAGGGGGATAATGTCAACACACAAACTACACACACACACACACACACGCACGCACACACTCAAAATCATATCCAGATAGTATCACTCCCTCTCTGTCAGAGGCCTGTTTTCCAGCAGTTTCCCTGCTTCAGCAGAAAGCAGCTCTCTCTGCAGCAGCCCACTGCAGGCTGGTTTCATAACCGCAGACTCCAGAGAAGATAAAGACAACAAAGAGCCAGATCATCAATCATCCACAGAACACAACAGACATCTAGATGAAAGCAACCCAAAGGGGGGTGTAAATTCAACACCATGGTATCGTGTGACTGCGATGGCGAAAGAACTCATTTCTGTTTGGTTTTAAGATTTACGGTTTTAATTTTTTCCCAGAGTACTCGGAAATGTGGTGCCAATGTAGCAAACAACCCGAGCAGTCAAACTGTACAAAGTCTTTCTCTGCATGACACATCAGGAGCAAATGTTTTAGATTAAAGCAGATCTGATTTAGAGATGTTTTCATATCAGAAAATTCGTGTCTAAGATGAAAAAAAAGTTGGGTAACCAGTTCAGATGCAACAGAATCAAAGTTTTCCTAAATTAGCAAGAAAATGACGTTGGTTTCCAGGCAATCAGAAACCAGTTAGACTAAATGATTACTCAAGTAGAGTCTGTGCAAATGCGAAGATGGTACATTGAGTACATATTACCCTGCTCTAAATGTTTTGGATAAACTAACAGAGGAGAAGAAGCAGGTGGGACAGGATTAAAGGAGAGAGTGAAAAAAAATGAGGTGGTTTGCTTGGCTATGTGCTGGCTGGTCGGTTAGATAACTCAAGGTCAGAATGAGCTGTGAGTCGCACCAGGCTCTGAAATACCACAGACACAGGAGGCTGGGAATGCTCTCGGCCCACACCTAACTTCAGCACCATTTTCCCCCCAGCCTCCTCTCTTTTCATGACACACTTTTCTTCTCTTTTGGTGCCAAGTGGAGGCTCTTCTAAAGAACATGGATCATCCACTTCACAACGTCGTGATGGACCAAAAAGGCCAACGGCGGTGGACAGCTCTTCTCACTTCGCTGCAAGACAGAAAGATTCAGGCTTTGGCTTGAATCTGTGTAATGAGGCTGTTTGAGTAAGAAGAAAAATACTGATAGAAAATGTAAAAAGAAGAGGACCTTGTACAGCTGCAACATTTTTTTTTCTTTTTTTGCATCTGTTAAAAAAAATGTTAGCCTTCACCATGAATGAACGTTAATGTAAGGTTTAATGTTCATTCGACCTGTTAGTCAGCTGCTGAGAATATTGTTGCCATGGAGGTGATACCAACATGTCAAAACTGAAAGACTTTTTTTTTTTAGCTTTATAAATCAAGTCGTTTTATTTATAAAGATGAAACATCCTCAGGTCCTCACTTAGCATTTACTTGCAGCAGGATAACATGTACTTAGCGGATGGTTTACTGACGTCTTGCCTCACCCTGTCAGGTTTCCATGTCATGTAACCACTGACTAACCCTCACTCGTAGCTCATAATTAATTATCACTTTACATAATACCCAACATAGATAAGTGAAACTAAGACGCATGCAGCAATTGCACAACCTTTAAGGCCTCGAGAAACATGAGAAACCTCGATGGACCCGAGCACAAATGATATTCTACAAAAGTTGAAGAAAGTTTTGTCTGCCGGAGGTTAAAGGTCATATTCAGTGTGGAGGATGTGAGATGGCTCAGAAAATACTCGGCACACTGTTAGTCAACAGTGCAGCTGTACATGTAAGGGTCTGTGTTTGCTTGTAGACTTGTCTAACTGGTTTCAGATAATTACACTGTTATAACAAGGGCTGCCGAAACCAATAAAACTTAAAAGTGGTGTCTGAACTTATTTTTAGAGGAAAAAATCTGCCTAATATTATGGAAACTATGCATGTTGCAAATACAAAACAGCTCAAAAAGTAGCACAAACTTAAGAAAGGACTGAGCACTGGGTTTGCATCTTTTACTCCATATCCAAACTTGAATCTGCATGTGGTAGGCTTATAGCAACACAGAGCACACAATACAAAGTTGGATAAACTAAAAAGCTTGTAAGAATAAATGCAAACTTAGATGTTCAAGGGTTAGCCAGGCCTTGAAAACTTAAGATTTTCCAGGTCAGTGATAATTCATTGAGACAACTGCACAGCTGACTGTAAAGTGAAAACAAACACTGCAATCAAACCATCTTTCACAGGCAGTAACCTATGTATTCAAATTGACCCACTTGGGACTTTTTTATGCATGTACCGTGACGCCCCCATGTTGAGCTGTTTACACAAGATGCGCATCTGACACCTGGGTCAGTAAGTGTGTCATATCTTGTTATAACACATCACATGATCACCATTTTCACAAAGTAACAAGTAGTAAGAATGAATGTTAAATTCTGGAGTTAGCCAGGTACTTAAAAAAAACACTTTTTACAACTAATATAGAAAATAAAGTAACTTTCCTGCAAAGAAATGACAGATAATTGTTCCAGATTATCATCAGTACTGTTACGAAAAGGCGCAAGAAGCTTTAGGCTGCGTTAACTGCTCATGGTGTAACTACAGTATTTTAACCCCCTTACATAAAGAAAAGTCCAGCTTCTCCAACATTTGCGACAGCCCCCACAGCAGGTCACAGGATAAGTCTGAGCAGTAATATGTAAAGGATTAAAGAAAGGAAAAACAAAACTCTTCCTCTCATTTGTATTCTTGTCCTTGTTGTTTCTGAGAATTGGTAAAATCATTTACAATTGAACCTCACTGGACTCCAGGCGTTATCAGAACATTTACTCCTGAAATATGACAACAAGCCCGAACAAAACACTGGAGCTCCAAGCTCAAGAAAAGAGTGATCAGAGTCAATGATTTTCTTGAACTTCAGCGGTTAAAGATCAATCAATCAATCAATCAATCAATCAACTTTATTTCTATAGCACATTTAAAATAACCACAAGGGTAGCCAAAGTGCTGTACAATGACACATAAAAACAAATAACACAAAGAACAAGATAAGGCGAGCAGAAATACATTAATGCAAGGGGATAAATAAGTAAATAAATAAGGAGGCTCACAGCAAGTGCTAAAATGATAAAAAACAAAATAACACTAAAAAGTATCAAAAGCCAAGGAGTAAAAGTGTGTTTTTAAAAGGGATTTAAAAGATGATCATATTCTTCAAGTAAGAAAGAAACTGTGGCTTTTAAAAAAGGTGTGGTGGTGCTGAAAGTTCATTTTTCACAGCTGAAAAGTATTGAGAAAACAAGTATAAAGTGACAAACAGTTGTTTGAGGAGGTTGGGTCTTAAAAGGACACTGAACAATGGACATAAGGCAGCAAGATTAAGGGCAGTGAATCAGCAGATTTCACAGAAAAAAAAGACTTTTATCCAAGCAAACAGTCGCACCTTATGCCTGTTGAGTGGTGTGTTCACATCGTTTATAAAGTGAGAAAAGGTATGTTACTTAATGGGGCATGACAAAATTGACTATTTTCAACTAATAAGTGAAAGAATCATCATCTCAACAGACGTGATCAGTGACGTTGCTTGATCTACCTTCATAATAGTCATCTGAACCTTATCTGAATCATGACGTTACTGTGTGTCCAGTTAAAGCAAGGCTTACAGTGCTGACAAACTGAGTCTAGTGAATTCATTTTAAGGGGAGGAAAATTTAAAGCATTACACTAACGGTAAAGGACCAAGATGTATAGTAAGTAGATACTAATACAGGTCTTGATGGAAAACTTGGAGGCCTAACTCTTTATTGTGTTTAATTAATGAGGTAGAAGAGCGGCCCAGGCTCCTGAGAAGCTGTACCACAGAGGGTCACCTTACTTTTTTTGTGTCTGTTTTTGGAAAAGCTCAAGTGTAATCTGTGTGCAGAGCAGCTCACAGCTGAAGGTAACCCGTTGTTTACAGATTAAGTCAGAATGTTTCAGCAGAACATGCTGACCCAAATCGCTAGAGGTCACAAGAAAAAAAAAAAAAAAAAAGAAAGAAAGAAAGCACATCAAACTCCATTGTTACAGTGTTTGTTTGAATATGTGTGCGGATAATACACACCTGCCTGTGCGTAAGGGAAAATGTCAGTGCGAAGACCTTCACTGCAGTCTCCGGGCCAGTGTCATGTGTGAGAGTTTGAGGATCCTGCGGTGAGAGTGGGTATTGTGTTTCTATTTTATTTATTAGCCTCTTATGTAAGCAGCAGCAGGGGGATGGGACACACTGAGACAGGGCTAAAGGGCACTGAGGGAAGGAATACAGTCAGGGTACACAGAGTTATTGAGGCGTTTTAGCAAAGGAACAGAAATTAATTAGGCAAACGAAAAATACATTACAGATGGGGAGATGACTTTGCAGTGTGTTTATGCAGAATCACAACAATGATTCCTGCTTTAATCTTCATTATTTAGAGACACTTTGTCTGTGTCTCTGAAATGAGACTGGAAATACACAAAATAATTGAAAAAAATTGTATGAATAATCATCGCTTTTGTGTGATGATTCATATTCTGGTTCCCAGCAGATGAGAAAAAGCTGCAATTTGATTTTCTGATCATAAAAGTGTTCATCAACAAACACATTCAATAAGTATTTGTAATAACCTTTATGTAATAATCTCAAATTTCTACCAGGAGATAGTCTGCAGCAAGTAAAACTTGAAAAGTAGATTTAAAGGGTAGGGAAAAGTCAAATTTCATCAAGTAGTATTGTCAGTGAACTGAGATATACTGTATGTCAATAAATGTCTGAAAGTGGTGTATTTTTATCCAGTGCTACTCCAGCACCGATCACAAATCAATGTCTGTGATTGTATGCATCCTCTGACAAAGTCAAAGTTTGAGTAAAGGAGAAAATAAAACAGTATCACCTTAGCCTCCAAACAAAAAAGCACACATATGCTGCAACTGGATACAAGAACACACACTCAGGGCATCAGCGCACGCAAACAGAGAGGACTCTGACAGAATTGTGAAATCACATCTTTGTTTCCATCCTAAAGCACCTGGCTTAACACTGACCCACCCTCCCCGTCCTCCTCCAGCCTAATAGGCATCACAGCAGCCAAGCTACCCCCGAATGACACCGGAGATTCTCTGTGTTTCACTGTGTATGCCTGCAGGGCTGTAAAAGGAATAAAAACCAAACTGTCTCTGCTCTTCTTTGCTGCTGTCTGAAATTTCTCTACAGAAATGTGATGTAACAGAGTCCAGGCTGTGGCTGGACGGAGGGATGATGGGGTAAATCTGCAAGGAGCAACTGAAGAGATACAAAGAGAAAGACAAGATGAAGAGGGAGGTGGAGGAGAGAAAAGAGGGTGAAATGCTGCAGCCCTCCCCTCTGTCTCATCCCGCTTAAGTCAGTGCTGACTGTGTGTAGCAGTGTCTCCCCCCTCCTCCCCTCCTCACTGTGTGGAATGGGGTTTACATAACCCACTGCAGTCTGAGATAGCGCAGCACACCACTACTGACTGCACCTTCACTCCCAAGGCAACCAAGACACACAACATTTGCATAAAGCTGCATTAAAAATTCATTGTGTGTGGACTATATATAGTTTCGCATGCACAACACTCTGGAGTGCCTATTCGCCGGTGCATGTGTGAACCAGCATGCACAATTATTTGCACACACATGCACTCGCACCGCTCTCTCAGCGATGATGAATCAATGATTGGAAAGATAATTCTGCTGGGCACAACTCGCCCTCAGCGATGGAATGGTTTAGTTACACAACAATCTAATTTAAAAATGAGCAGAGTCATTATGAATTTCGAGCAAACTGACTTCAAACCCTCAGATAACACAGGAGTCTCTTTTCAACACAACACCTGGCAGTATCTCCCTCCTGAATGAGAGTATCCGCCAAAAAGGTACTCAGGAAGTCTTTGATACCTCTCTCTGTACTGTTAAGTCTGTTTGTCTGTAGCCACGTCAAAGAAGTATGTGTGTGTGTGTGTGTGTGCGTGTGCTAAGAGAGGCCGTTGCCAAGAGAGAGAATGCAGCCAATTTATGTAACTCTTACTTAATCGCTTTGCTGGTGTTTTACCAGTTTTGTATCCTGGGTGGCTGTAGCCAGTTCTGTCTGGACCAGACTGGGCAAGAGGTCGAAATGGAGGGTTTCTATTCATCCCTGAGAACCTGTAAAATGCTCCTGCGTGTGTGTGTGTATGTTGTATGTGTGACAGTGTGCGTCATTCTGGCTGATGAACTTGAATCAGTAACAGGACTGTTGTTCTCTACATTCCCCTGTGACTCTGCGGCTCAGCTGGGATCAAGTCACAATACCTCACCCAACATCGCTGACTTTCTAACAACTGGAACAATGACGCACCAAAAGACAGAAATGTACTTTGAGAGTCCTCCAAAGTCTAATTTTAGGTTTTTCATAAACACATCTCTGATTTTCCATTATGGGCCACCAAAGGAATTTTGGATCTGAAACAGGGCTGCGGTCGTTGTCACAAATAGGTCATGATAGTACATGTGGATGCTCAAACTATTTAAAGTGCTTGATAAATTTTCTTTTATAAATATATATGTATTTATTATTAAAATTTGTAACAAGTTGAAGCATTGATTTCAGTACCTCCATGGTTGGTAACATTAGTTTGTAACTGTAAGACGCTAACTAAAAACTTATCAAGTAGAATCAAAATAAATAAATTTCCTTAGATACCATAACATTTGAACAAATCTTTGGTCTGAGAAACACAGAAAAACATTAATTTGTTTATTCTTACACACACAAAGAAAGTTAATATGGTGGCTAATAGGATATTTCTGTTCCATTTGTTCGCAAACCAACATTAGCATAAAAATCCTCAGTGCGATTCTGTCGGCGTAGCGCCATGCTCTTACTGGATTTTAAAGAAGTCTTTACATGACAATGTTTAAATCAGATTTTATAGTTTGTTCATATCCAGTGGAGGTATCTGTGACCCTGTAGACCTACAGAAAGGTCTTAAATTCAGCTAAAACTTTATCAATCAGAACATTTCTATTTAAGAATTGAGTTGGGTTCATTTACTGTTACTTTTTAAATTAATAATAAAAAAAATCCTCTCACTACATGTTGAACTGCGTATGGGATCATAACAGTGTGTTGTAGTTGAGTCTTAAAGTTGGGACTCTGGCAGAGATGAGGTAAAAATAGAGAGGAGTTTTTGCTGATGCTAACCTTTCCTTTTCAAAGAGCAATTATTCCCAGCTATGCTGCTTTTCTTTCCTCACTTCTCTCTGAGCTGACAGGTGGGTTGAGAAGGATCTTGTCTCTCTGTACTGTAGCTTCTTTGTCTCAGCTCCTAAATCTCCATATCTTTTGCCACTCCTGTTAGGTGGGTTTGGCTGGTTCTTTCGACACCAGATAAGATGTATCCCCAAACCACCCTCTCCACTTTTTTCCTCGGGGTGCTTTTTTTTGTATTCATGAACTGCATTGACTTTAAACGGTAAGTGGTGTTTCCTTATGGGTGTCACTGTGAAGCTATTAACCTAATTTAATCTCAATAAAAAAACACTTCATTTACCCCCTTAACCTCCTTTTTGTTCAAAAACTAGACTATTCTGTATATTTCATAATCTCATAACAGTGTGACTCATACATATGAATCACTATGTTACAAAATGTGTTAAAAAAAAAAAGTCTATTGGACACTTCAGTTACATAAGACAACCATTTCTTTATTTTCACTTCAGCTGTACAGAACATAAACAATCACACACGCACACACATTCACCCACACAGACACACACCCACAAGTAAGTCTTAAGAAAATCTACAAAACAAGATACGGCTGTTTATATGCCATGTGGGCTCTGAGCACTGATAATACAGTGGAATGATTAAAAAAAAAAAAAAGGGATTATTCATCATCCTCTTCCTCCTCCTCCTCTTCTTCTTCCTCGTCGCTGATCACATATTTCTTCGCCTTCTTGGTGGCTGTTTCTTCATCGTCCTCTGCCTTTCTCTTGCCTGATCCCTCACCCTCCTGCGCAAAACACAACCGAGGAGATGACTCTGGGATGTGAAATAACAGCCATGCTGACAGCAGCAGACACACTGTACCTCTCCTCTGTACTTTCAGTTTGTCATGTTATTCTTGCTCTGCTTTTTTTTTTTCCTAGCAGAACAACAACCCTATGCAGAAACAGTCTGTGCCGAATTAAGTGCATGTTTTTTGAGGACTTTTCTTCCCCCATCCTGTTTCAGTTCATGCGAGGGTAAAGGGATGAGTTCACGTTTAACCTACACTGTGTGTCCTGCATCACACTGCCCCCTTTCTGTACAGCAGGGTAATGTTTTCAGTAGTTTCTCATGTATGCAAATAGAAAAATAATCAACAAAAGCCACAAAGAGTCTTGCAGTCTCTTCCACCATGGAGAGCATCCTCACTTTCTGCCTCTGTACATGGTTTTCCAGCTGCACAATGAGGAACAGGAAAGACCTCCAGAGGGTCACTAGGACGGCTGAGAAGGTCATCGGGTGCTCTCTGCCCACACTGGAGGACCCTTACGGCTCTTACTAATTCAGGAGAGCCACTTACATCATTAAGGACTCATCCCACCCAGAACACCCCCTGTTTGAGCTACTACCGTCAGGCAGACGCTACAGGGCCATCAAAGCCAGGACAAAAAAACTGCAAAACAGCTTTTTCCCAAACCCTGTCCGCTCCATCAATGCCTCCATGAAAGCCAGATGATGTGTTGCCTATGTATTTATGGGTGTAGTTTCAATTCTTTTACTAGAAAGAATGAAAACTTTCTAGAAAAACAAAGTTTTAATGTCATTAAAACCTGCACAGGTTTTACTCTTTTGATGTCTAATGTTTTATTGTCCCTTTTTTTAATGCACTGACTGTGAAGCCACTTTTTAATTTCATTGGGCTTGTCACAATGACAATCTATCTATCTATCTATCTATCTATCTATCTATCTATCTATCTATCTATCTAAAACAGACAATGGTAGCTCAAAAATGACGTAATCATAACAGGGTTTGAATTAGGGGCAGTTTGATCGCTCCTGCTGGAGTTTGTGATTAACTTCAGTGTGTTGAGCATTAGTTTGACACGTCTCTGCACATAACCATATTTCGATAATAAGTCACGTGGTCATCATAAATAAGTTGTTACTTGCTGTAAAACACTGCTAGTTTTTTGAAAATTTTGGGGATTCATAAACCTGTGATCAGAAGTTACATTTAAAAAATACCGCAGGAAACACTTTTACATAAATTAGTGGCTTTGACAACTGAACGAGGATGATCTGATAAAGCTCTATGTTTAAACTAAAAGACAGAAGGCCAAACTCACCTCATCACTGTCAAGCTTCTTGGCCTTCATCAGCCTCTGGGCCTTATCTTCATCAGAGCCTTCATCACTGTCTGAGGAGTAGATCCTCGCTCGCTCCTCTGGTTTAGGGGAAAAAACAGGATGTTGATTCGGCTACAGGGACTCAAAAAACTTATGATAAGACTAAGGAGAGAAGGTGAGTGGTAAATATCTACTCTTCCTCACCTCTAAGGCCTCCTCCTCCCTTGTATTTGCTCTTGATTGCTGCTAGGCTGATGGCTTCCTCGCCCTCCTCCTCGTCATCATAGCGATCGGGCTCCAGATAACTGCTGCTCAGGCCCCTCTGGTGCTGCTTCTCTCTCATCCTCCTCTGCTGGGACTCTCTGCGAATAGAAGCCCGCAGACGCTCCTCCTCTTTCTGCAGGTCGACACACAGCAGTGAGAATTAATGGTATGTAGAAGCACGTTTGAAGGTGGTTTGCAGAAAACCAGTGTTTCTGACTGGTAATTAAGAATTTTCAAAATAGATTAAAAAAAAAAAATCACTGTGATATGTTGAAGGGTTGTTTGACTCTTCTACGGAAAATATACAGCAGTTTATGAAACCAGAGTGTATTTTGCACATGACTGCAATTTTAACATATACTCAATTTACTCAAGCAACGAAGTGTCTGTATCAAAACATGAACTGAGGACAGATGAGCGACCCTGCTTCCTCTCTTTGCTCTGCTTCTGTTAGTAGCTCCAGAGGCAGGACCATTTTGCCACATTATTGTGCCTATGTGACTTTTTTAAAAAGACATAACAGTCCAATCTTGAAAAGACAATAATAATAATAATAATGCATCAGATTTCAAATAGCACTTTATCAGAGATCCTCAAAGCTCTTTAAATTGGATACATCATTCATTCGCTCACACAGTCACACCTTGGTGGTGGTAAACTACCTTAGTAGTCACAATGTAACCGGGGCTTTACCTCCCGGGTGCCCTTACTAAACTTAAAACTTCTCTTCAATGTTTGCAGATCTCCGTCTGTCAACTCGGGCAGGCTTCCTGGTCAGAACCCTCTCAGTCATCCCCCCCAGCTAAATAAGCTCTCTTTGGCTCTTTCAAATGGGATCAAGATCTCATTGAGAAACAAACAAAAGACAACAAACTGCTCTGGCTTCTGTTGTGGTTAAGTGCCAGCACAAATGCCACTGACAAGCATGATTGGAAATGTGTGGTATAAAATGTTGTGTAGTGGCATTTATGGGGATGCTTTACAAGTTGAGATGATAATCATGTCTCTTGGAAAATGTGAGCATGAGGGAAATCTGGCATATGGCTAAACTTGTTTGTGCATTACAATCAGAAAGGCTCAGCACACCACATCTTCCTCATGGTTAGTCAGAGTGCCTGAAACTATAAAGTTTGCTATCAGCAGAACATGTTTGGGTTGAAAGTAGATACACAGCCCCCTCCCCCTTCCCACCTCTGACTTGCTGACACTGTTTCCATTGGACTGGGCACTGTGTGACCTCATTATGTAAGCATGTCAGGGTTTGACTTTATGTAACCGAGCCAGATGCTTGTCACAAACTGGCCCCGAGCGACCTTTTCGGTCTCCGTGGTAACGAAAGCATTCTCCAGCTAGGCACAGGAAAGACAAACAGGACAGGGGCAGATGGACGGGGGTGTATACGAGACCGTGTGTTACCTTGATCATTTCGTTGCGATGCGACTCAGGATCTCGTCCGGCCATGGGAAGGATTCTGATCTTCTGCGTCTTTGAGCAGCGGTCAGCCAAGGACAGGGTCATCTTCCTGTGAGTGGCGCTGTCTGTGGAGTGGGGCCTGGAAATATGAAGAAAAACAACAACAGCAACAACAAATCCAGTTAAAGTCCACAGCACTTTCAAATCATTCCGTAAAACATTAAGACGATTTTGAGCAGAATTTCTTTTTTATCCCTGGCTTTAGTTTTTAAACTGAATTTCTTGGTAATGTGCAAGAAAAGCCCCGTTAACCATGAAAACTGATGCATTTGTGTAATACATTGGCAAAAACAACATTGCTCCATGCCCTGCCAGTCTTAACCTACACTTACTTACACGTACATTTCTAGACACTGACATTGCTACAAGTTTTGGCAGGAACACGATCAGTATGGAAAGCTAATTTGTGTTTATTCAAATAGTTTCATGCTTGTCTTGATTGACAGAGGAAGTTACAGTGTAAACAAACAAGAGTGAGGTCAAAAATCAGCTGCTGTAGTGTGATGTGTATGAAGGAGGCCATATTTAAGGAGCAAAGATGTACACAATGTCTTTTGCTGAAGTCAGCTAAATGTAAACATAACTTTGTTGGGAGAGAAACTACACAGGGTCACACACATTACACTTTCTGGCTTGAAACCTCCAACACAAAAAAACAAAAACTGCTGAGCTGTTTTCCCCATACTGTTCCCTCAGAGCAGGTCCTTTATCTTCCTTCTGCTTTTATTTAATCACATTTGTTTTGGTTTTGGTACAACATCACTTCCTGTGAAATAAGCATTTTTTAATCCTGTTTCTGTCTGCATAGATGCTGAAGTTTGTGTCCGCCTCAGCTAAGTCATTTTTAAATAAACGCTTAAATTACTCAACAAGGAGAAGTTCAATTAAGTATCTGAGTTCTCATCTCATACTGAGTTCATGATCCTGCACCAAAAACAAGGAGTGGCCAGTTGAGGTAGTTTTGCAGCAGGTGAAGCTGAACTTTTACCTGAAGATCACACAATTGATTGTGATCGGAGCCTCATTGATTAACCAGCTAGTGAATATAAACTTTCAGCTCAAGTGTTTCTGTTCTTTTACGGTCTGCTCTTAAAAAATAACTCTTCACTAATCACGAGTACATCCAGCAGATCCAGTCTAAAACCTTGTCAAACTCAGACCTGATCAGTACACATGGTAATGTCCTGTCTGAGAGTGTACAGGCCTGCAGTGCTTCAAAGCAGCTTTGGCCACTTTCCTACTAGACCCATGTGGTCCCAAGAAGACAGAACATCCAGGTGGACTCGGGGGCGCTAAGAGGCTTAACCAGTTCTCACTGGTAGGAAACCAGGGCCAGCTTGCACAAGGTGATCCAGGGACTTACTCAGTACACTTCTGAGTGGAGCTTGAATGAAGGCTGCTATTGTTGTTGTTTGGAATTAAAGGCACCCTGGGGCTTATGTAGTGCATGTACGGCTGTCAGAGAGCCAGACAGAAGAGGAGGAGGAGGAGGAGGAGGAGGAGGAGGCGTATCCCTGGTAACTCATTCTTTCCCAAGCATGTCCCAGACTCTGGCTTTATATAGCAGGCGGTCACCTATACAACAATGGCATGTTGGAGTGTTACCTGAAGGTGAGTTTGGTTTTGAATACAGCCTGTCCTTGCAGTCCAGTTCCCTGTCTGATGAACAGGTGGTTGTGGTCTCCCTGGAGAGGAGCTTTGTAAACATCAAACACCTCGTTCCCCAGGTGGAGGGACATGCTGTGGCAGGAAACAGGTCTCAGAAGCACAGAAAGTACAGAGAAGCAGCTGTTCGCAGTGTAATAACCTCAAATATCCAGAGTGATAGAACACTAACCTGCCGTCAGACCATTTGACGATGCGAGCGTTACTCTCTCTTGCTTCATTTCCCTCCTCGTCTCTCTTGGCTCGCCACCGAATTGTATTCTCCACCTGCATAGTAGGAAAATAAAATCTTTTCAATACTCATGCACCTTTTACAAAGTCTTGAAGATGATACTGCTTACATTTTATTTCCAAAGCAAAATTACACATAGAAAACCTTCATACCTTCAGTTTGAGCCTCGTCCGTCCCTCTTCATCCAACATTTCTTCATCCTCAAATTCATCCTCATAGTACTGAGGATCAAAAGGCCTAAAAAGGGTAAAGACAGGTCTCTCTTTAAAAACCTCACTTCAACTGTTTGGGTCATCAAGTGTCAACAAATAATACAGAATACCTAAAAATAGAATCAAACTCCTGGAACAATCTTCTCAAACAGCTTCAGATTGAAAGGATCAGAATAAAGTTGATCATTTTGAAAGTGTCTGAAATTTAGCTTCGTCCTCAACCATTTAACAAAATCTTCAAAGTCCACACATATCATGTAAAAAAAGAGTTTCTGGACAGTGCTGAGGTTCTGACCTGGGCTCCACTGACAGGAAGTTAGGCAGCTTTACAAAATAAAGGTCAGATCCCAGGTCCGTGCTGACTTTTGGGATTTCGACTTCGATTCGGGTTTCAGGTGCAGGTTCTTCTTCTGCCTGCTCCCCCTCAATCCCATCCTCTGTATCCTGAACACACACACACACACACACACACACACACACACACACAGGTGGGGACAGAGCGAAAGAGAAAAGAGTATTAAAAAATATGTCTGACCTTTGATAATGGGGATTATCTTTGAGAGGCTTAGGGAAAGGCTCAAGAAATAAAAGATTTGGGAACCCGAACAAAAAATGATTTGGGGTAATTAAAGAGGCAAAGACAGAGACAGAGATCAAGAGAGCAGACAGATACCAGAGGCTGTCCTGGAGTCGGAGGCTTCTCTGCATCACTGTCAGAAGAGATGTCGTCTGCCTCTCCAAACAGGTCGTCTGCTGCTGTTGTTTTTGCTTCAAAGACAATAAGAAATGTGTTTTAGTACCTGATAAAGCAGCTTATAATGCTGAAATCTCAGATTTTAAATTCCAGTTTTGACTCTGAACCAACTGTAATATTTGCAGAGTGAAAAAAAGGTAATAAGTGAACACTTTCTTACTTTTCTTTGTTCCAATATCGCTGTCCGAGTCTGAATCGGAGGCAGCTTTTGCTTTGGTTTTCTGTCTGAGGAAATCATCTTCACTGTCGCTGCCCTTGGCCGACTCTGGAAAACAGAAATTTTCAAAATGAAATTTAAAATCAAGTTCATCATATCAAATATTTGCAGCATGGTAAAAAACAAAAGTTTCAAAACACATGACAGCGTCTGACAGTTACTGTAAAAGGATCTTTCAGGCAAACTTAATTTTCAGATAAATATTCAGGACAAATTCTTCAGTTCTGGCTCTAATCCTCTCTTATAAAATACATGAGGACTGGTTCATGATCCAGGTACCCTCCACCAGACTCAGGGGAGTACCTGACTTCCTGTTCCTCTGCCCCTCGTCATCAGAATTCTCTCTTTCCTCATCAGAGTAACGGCGTTTCTCCTCCTCATCCTCTGATTGGTCGCTCTTAGCTCCTCCCCCCCACTTCTCATCATCTGATTGGTTCTCCCTGCCAGAAGCTTCTCCGTCAGAGTGAGGTGTACCAGGTCCTGACTGTGGGGTACGGGGGTCACTGTGTATACTGGATTTAAAACAAACACTTAGTCATCACTGTATTCACAAGGTTTCGTAAACAAAAACACAAGTTCATGATGCGGTGAATGTCACTTAATGGTTTGGAGGATCAGCTGAAATTTCACGGGAAATTTAAACTGATTATTGGTTTAATTAATTTAGAAAACACAAAACACACTTAACAGTCATTAAGCCTCTTAAAGGTGAGGTATTGCTGTATTTCTATGGTTTATACCATTGTTTATTGGATTTGGGGAGTTGGTTCCAATAAACAAACAGAATGAGGCATTGTGAGACTCTGATAATGGCAGTTTGAGCCTTTTTCACAGTTTGAGGGGAAAACAGAAAAAAATTGCCACTGATATATTTAACTATCAGTACAGACAAAACAGCCCATCTGGCTTCCTATGTTGTTTAACTAACTACAAGGAACATCCAGTGCTTGTTGTTGTACCTTCTGTCTGAGCGCACGCTGCCCCGCTCAGAGCGAGGGCTTCCTGCTCCAGACATCCCACTGCCAGCTGGGCTTCCTCTGTCAGACCTGTGCCCCCCGTCCTCCTCATCTTCATCCTCATCTCGGTGTCCGCGCTCCGAGCCGCTGTGCTGCTCCGCATCAGAGTGGTCATTCTCCCCCTGGTCTGAGTGCATGCTGGCGTCCGATTGGTTCCCTGATCGTTCAGACTGGTTGTCGCTGCCACTGTGCTGACTGTGCTGCTCATCCTCACTGTCGTCTCCAAACAGCTCCTTTAGTTTAGAAAGAGACGGAGTTCAACTGGTGTTTAAAAAAAAATCACTATTTGTAGTTTTTCAGTGCAAGTTACAGATTTTATAAGATCCCTGACGCCTGAGGCAAAACGGTTGATGGGCTGTTGGGGAAAACATAACTTATACTAAAGTAGCTTCATAACATCAAGGCTTACTTTCTGACAGCAATAACTTTTTTCTACGCTTTATTTATTCAGATTTACCATCACTGTCATACTCATCAATCACGACTTACACACTGTGTGCTGAAATTTAAAGATAAATTACAAATATATGACCATTTCAGCTTGTCTCACAAACTCAAAATTCTCATATTTTCAATGCTGCTAAATTAAAATCAAATTACACCTAAGAAATCATGGAAGGATGGATTTGAGTGAGCCAACATGTGTTGGCTTCAGAGTTTCTGAGAGAAGACTTCTGTTTTTCTGTAGATGTGGTGATAAACTGAGATTCCTGCCATTCTGTTCATTGTCTTGAGTTACTTGTCTTGAGTTACCTAAATGAAAACTGATGTAAAATAAAATATGAATGGAAGACATTTTTGTTATATTTGTGCACCATGGGAGCTGAAGCAGCATTTGAATCTTGAATGGATTTTATCTCTTTGTTGTTGAGCTGAGCTGTGATTAAAATGACAATCAAATGTTTGATTTCTTAACCACAGAGCATGTCTGACTGATGTCCCTCCTACACTGCTGGACCTGCTTAGGGCCACAAACCTTATTCATACTGGGTTTTCCTCCCTCCTGGCCTTCCTCATCTTCATCATCATCCCGTTCCCTCTCACTGTCACTGCCGCTCCCTGAGGCGTTGCTGGCAGATCGAGGTCTCTCCTGTTCTGAGTCTGAGCCGGATCCAGAGCCAGATTCTGAAACACAAAAGACTTTTTGATGTTGTGTAATTTTTTTACTCGTTTTCAAATTACTATCAGTTCACAGCGGGGGAGTGTTGTTGCTTAGTAACAATCAAGCATATTAAGAGTTGTCAGTTTCTGAAGTGCTCTGGCACAATTTCTGATTACCAGTCATGATTAAAACACAGCGTGACACACTGACAGTTCATTCATCTGATTACAGCACTGCTGGGTTTGAGAAAATGCTTCGGCATAATCTATCTGGTTTTGTCATATGGAAAGATACACAGATCAGCCATAACATTATACCTGCTAATGAGTGAAGTGACTAGCTTTAATTATCTCTTTAAAGAGATACAAGCAGCGAGTGAACCCTCAATCAATCAATCAAACTTTATTTATAAAGCGCTTTTCCTACAGGAATGTGACTCAAAGTGCTTTACAGTCTTGTTAAAAACAAAAACAAAAAACTATCCGAGATGCCCTCTTACCCCCCCGCCTACACACACACACACGCCAATGCACCCGCACATACACACATTAAGAGAGTGGACATGAGGCCGAGTTCAGATGAACCAGTTTAGAAGGCGCCATTAGAGGAGCCGTCAGCACCAGGAGCAGAGAGCCACAGCCACAGGACACCGACACAGGGCCGGTGGGGCGATGTGTCAGACAGCAACCTCCACCAGGAACCCCGTCGCCGGCCCCTGCAACCACGAGCGACCACTGCTCCCGGTGCCGAGGGCTCCCTCAGAGGAAACACTGGGGGTTCTTCTGTCCACAAGGATGATATACTGAAAGCAGGATACATACAAAAGTGCAAGGATATCAAGGACTTCCACAACATGCAGATTATGATGACTAGACAACAGGGACACAGCATCTCCAGATTTCCATCTAACACAGAGTAGGGCTGGGATGAAATGCTTTTCTCCTGATTTGATTCTTCTACGATTTTTTGGATGCCGATTTGATTTAATTTGCAATTCTACGATATTGTCGCTTCGCTCAACTTTTAGTCTGCATTTTAAACACCAGTGAAACAGTTTAATGATTATGATTGTCTACTGACTATTCCAGGAACCATATTTACAGAAAAAAAAATACTCATAACATGTAAGTCAGTTTTTAAGATAAATTTGAAAAAAAAAATCAATTTTTGAACATAAAAATCGATTTAAAAATTTGTGAAACCAAAAATCGCAATACTAATGTGAATCGATTTTTTTCTCCCACCAGTGATTCATACCAAAGTGATCAAGACTTACTGGTATGTATGAGGAGTTAAGGTTGGCCCATGAGATCCAGTCCAGCAGAAAAACATCCTGCTGGTTCTGATAGAAAAGTGTCCGAACAAACAGTGCATGGCTTTTTGTTGAGTATGGGGCTGACTGTGTGGTAGCAGGCTGACTGATCAGTGTGTGTTCCCAACACAGAGTAAAAGGATTTGTTTGAATACATGTCCACCGCTAAACAGACTCTAATCTAAGACGGCTGCAGTGGCTCAGATAAGGTTTGATGTGAGGTTTCACTGACACCATGAGCTGACTGAAATAAAACAAACATGATTGTAAAACAAAGTTTTCTATAAGCACTGTTAGTGTTTATTAGTTTAATATTTGAGCTGAAATAACACGTTTTAAAAAAATCAGAAACTTAAAGAGTTTCATCTATTCGCCGTATGCTGCTGTCTCTACCAGTTAGGAACCACAAACTACAGATGGAAATAAAAGCTTTTGAAATGGGAAACGGTGATAATGTAAACACATTTCTTATGAAGTTAACATAAAGAAAACACCCTAATTAAATAAATATTTAACATGAATTTACAGTAGATTCACGGAAGAGATTTACACGTCAGTTACGGTAAGGTTCCTCTACTCCCGAGCAAAACAAAGAAAACTTCTGTCAAAATTTGTGGAAAAAATAAAGTCAGTATATTGATAAAGATATCTTTGAAGAGCTAAGACATGAAGTTACCTCTCTGTTCATTGTCGCTGTCCCCATCACTCCCGAACAATTCATCCATGTCCGCCATTTTTCCGAACTGCAGGAGGGAGAAAAAAATGAGCCGCAGGAAATGACCTATGAGGAGAGGTTTCCCCTTCCGGTTCAAGCTAATGATGTACGGGCGCAAAATGGCCACGCGGTGACGCTATATACAACAGATAATACTGTATACTATGATTCAACCATAGACTGTAGTACATACTGTATAGTCTATAAGCTCAACCCTGTAAGACTTCTACTTCAAAAAAATCCTACTATATTTTCATGTTTGACAAACATATTCAGCTAGTTTACTTTTTACAAATATATTGATAATTGATTGTCATGGCAGTTTGTCTTTTTCATGACATTTATGAAGAGTCATCAAGCACAAGTACGACATTATCTATTATATCCCTTGTATTAACTAGTTTAAGACCATGAAAAAGAATTTTCCAGATGCATGTAGTCCATGTATTGCCTCATTCAATCCACCAATTTAATCCATTCACATTACACAATGTTCCTGGGTTTTATTTCATAACTTTTTGTACACCATCATGTAGCACAATCCTGCTCAACTGTACTGCTGTGCTGAGTGATTTATACCAAAAACACCAATGCAAACTCCTTGTGCATGTTAACCTACTTGCCAGTCGATCTGATTCTGATTGTGATGTGATATTATTGCATACATTAGCAGTGTAATGATGCTACATTTGAAATAGGAACCACAAATAACAATGTCAAATGTAAGACTCAAATTTAAGACTCAAAATACACCTTTAAACAGCTGTGGATTTTTTTAAGTGTTATGATTCTACAAAAGTAGTCGGGGTCAGTGATGCTTTTATTTGACATGGCAAAAGAAGAGTCTGATTGTCCCCTCAATCCTGATCAACTACACTATTTACGCTTGCTTCTATCCAGAGCATCTGTTGCTGGACAGCCCTCTTAATCAGCAGCCAATCATCCATCCAATCTACAAAAATACAAATCCAAGAAAAAATAAAACATATTGACCACTTATTGTTTTTCCAGTTTCAAACCCTGGTTTCATCATCTGCCAATATTGATTGACAAATATGTTCTTCTATGGTGCAAAAATAATTTGAAAACACAGTAATGGAGATTCCTTTTAGTACACTGTAATCCATTTAACAGATTATCCAAACTGATTTTTACAAAAGGGAAACTGGATCATTTTCAGCACCCACATCTCATCGTTGAGTTTCTGTGTGACATGCATGGCATCTTATTACAGTGGACATAATGTGAGCAGAGAGGGTGTATGAAATTCAATCTTCCTGCCATTGTATAACACACTGTGAAGGATGATCTCTCCCTGATCCGTACAATTTAGAGGACGACAACGTTTTCATTTTACACTGGGTTCGTCATTGTATGTATTTATATGAAAGAGGAAAGTAGTGACAAAAAGAGTAAGATTGTTTTATCGCAGGTTATCTTTCTATGTTATGCAGACAATGTATGAAGACATAACAATGTTTCTGTTTGGATAAAATTTTCCATTTGTGTGCATATATTAAGTTGACCTGGTCTTTGTTTGTAAAATCACCTTGACCTGACACATTCTTATTTACACTTACAATCAGAATCAGCTTTGCTAGTCAGGCTTGTGTTCATGTACAAGGAATTTGGCTCCTGTAGACTTTGCTCTCTCTCCGTACAACACTACACTAATATGTAGAGGCCTACATCTAAAATACAAACCTATTATAGATATATTACAGACATCAATGTGACTTATCCTCTGATAGAAATTCATGTTTAAGTATTTTATTTTGTTTGTACCAACATTATTGGGAAGTGTATAGAATAATAATAATAATAATGATAATAATGCATCAGATTTCATATAGCGCTTTATCAGAGACCCTCAAGGCGCTTTACAATGGACACGTCATACATTCTCTCACACAGCCACACCTTGGTGGTGGTAAACTACCTCAGTAGTAGCTGCCCTGGGGCAGACTGATGGAAACGTGGCTGCCAGTTTGCAACTATGGCCTCTCTGACCACCACCTCACAACACTCACAATCATACACCAGTGGAGGACACACACTGGTGGGTGGGTTAAATAGCTTGACAAATTAAATTTCAATTTAAGGACCAATTAGTATTTGATTTGGGTTATTTAAACTGCTTTTTGATAACTCAAACAGCAAATGGAGTTTGTTAGTTACCATGTTGATGTCATAACATACAGATATGTGTCATACATAGTTCACCACATGGGTAATGTCTGTCTTATGCAAGTATTAATATCTGAAATGGCCCTCAATCATTTTTGGTTTTAAGATTCCATTGTGCTCAGATATTTTATTTTATTTTATTTTATTTTATCTTATTCTTCCCGATGTCTCACTTGATTGGCTCCTCTTGGCAAGAGAGGCGGGTAAAGAAACCTCATTGGCTCTCGCATATGGTCCCCTCTTTCTATTGGTTCATCCAGACGTCGTTCAGACGAACCTCGGACTCTCTTTTCCTGTGTTACCGCCCTTGGTTGGAGTGAGATATCAACCTCTGAAGACATCGTATTCATTGGGAAGACCGACGTTATTTGGAGATTCCCTAGTTAGGTCCTGTAAACCTCAGGTAAGAAACGAATAACTCTTATGTCTAAGGATAGCCGTCTGTGTTCGTTGGGCTGTGTAGCTGTGCTGTTTTTCACATTGTCACCCACTTATGTGCTGTAAAGCTGACTGGTTTAGCTAAACGGCTAGCAACTTAAGGGTTAGCGCGTTAGCTGCAACATGTCATCGGGGTGTTTCTCTCCAGTCTTGTTGCATACGACAAACATAGCTCACTTACTGAAGTTAATGTCAGTTAAAGCGCTTTGTCTGGCTTTCACTAATTCCTCGCTAATACGCGGTGCTTTTCCTTTAGGGTATTATTACAAGTAACAACATGTTTACTGACAGCATAGTAATCATAAACATGTCAAGTGAGGGTTAGCTAGCGGCAGCCTGTAGCCTGCGGTGATCAGAGGAGATGGATGAAACTACTCAAACCAGGTAACCCTCACTAAAAAAAATACACAGCCTTAAATTGACGCAGCACATGGTTATAAGTGACTGGAGTCTGTCAGGTTTATGATTATTGATTTAATATGATCAATGAAATTAGCTGTTTGTATAAATGTTCACTGTTTAATGAGGTAATCTCAGCTGCCCATCCCTGTACGTTTCACCAAAAAGACATCCTTATCGTCTGTGTTTGTTTGTTTGTTTGTTTGACATAGACAAGAGTTTCTGTGCTTTAGGGACATAGTTTTGGTGGTATGACTCACCACTGTAAAGGGTAATGGGAGAGGCTTTGGCTTAAACAACAGCACTACTTGTCAGATAGGTGCAAGGTCACTGTCACTGAAACACTCCTTGTTTGGGAGCTTATGTGAGAGATTATGTGGGTGTTTAAAAGAGGTAGTTTGACCAGCAAAGGCTCACTCTTGAATGATGGGTGTGGTCCTCATCTTAAAGAGGACGTCTGCATACATGCGGAGTGTGTTTTTTCTCCTTTCTTTAAAGCCTAAAGGCGAGTGGCCCTCATGAAACCCTGAGGCAGGTAGGGATGACTGACTGCTGACACAACATTTTTATAGTTACTGCTTACTGCACTAATGCTGCAGATAAACAGGCTCCTCAAATAGTATTTGTGTAACCTAAATACCTTTCCCTAGAGAGTGAAACCTGGCTGTAAGCGCCTAGTTTCACCCTCAGTGTAATGCATCCATGGTAGTGAATAGCAGCTTGTCAGTAGTTGTAACAAAGGCGTGAAAGTGTCAGCCTCTTTGAACCTGTATTATTCACACTGCAGCTATTGCTGAGCTGAGAGGCAGGGCACTCATTTGAAAACTGTTCTCATTATATAATAATGCTTTGTGTGTGTGTGTGTCTCAAGCGTGTGGCTAGAACAGGGGAGTATACAAATCAAGATGTGTGTTGGTTGGAGAAACACCCCACTTCCTGCCTGGCTTTTGCCAAGTTTGTACAAGAGCTGGCGGGAGAGAAATTTTTGAGTGAATGAACAACATGCTGATTAGGGCTGCAGCTATCGATTATTTTAGTAATCGAGTACTCTATCGATTAATCTGTCGATTAATCGAGTAATCGGATAAGAAATGTTTTGCTCTCACTGTAATACTTTGCATTGAATCACGTTTGCCTCATTAAAAACCATCAGTAACACACAAAACTGAAATAGGCCAGGTCTTTCAAATGAATATTTTTACTGCATAAATCAGGAACCAAAAGTTTTACATTTTACCATGTAGTTCACATGAAACTACTGAAGGCAAGGTCTGCAGATGGTCTTTTAATTGCTATGGTAATGATCTTTGCAGTTTTCACTAAACCAGTCACAACAAATCATCTTCTGAAATCCCTCATCCTCCACCATGGAAAGCGGGCGCATGTCTGAGACAATCATGTTTAGAATACTGTCGGTGAACTCAGCTGCTTGCTCGGTTGAACACGGTGGAAGTCGCCGCACAAAGCTGTCCAGAGTTTGGTTCTTTGAAGAACTGAAAAAGAGTCCAATTGATATTGATATTAACATATGTCTAATGGTGTAAACATTTTATAACTTTTTTTTAGTTTGTTCTGTTTATATTGTTTATGAAGTTCTATTTTTCTCTGGATCATTATCCTGTTTTTTTAGTAAAGTTTTGAGTTTGGTTATTTTATTTGGCTTTTACTTATCTTGCGAAATTACTAAAAAAAATAATATCATACTCAGATACTACAATAAGTCAGCTAGTTATTGCACATTAATCCAATAGTGTAAATAGTTTTTTATAAGTTTGTTCTATTTATATTGTTTCTTAAGTTCTCTTTGTTTTCTCTGGGCCATATCTTGCTTTTTAGTAAGTTTTTTTTAGTTTGGTTATTTTTGTATTAATTGTATTCATATTAATTGAGTTCATTCTTATGTCTATTCACAGCCTTTGCTGCTAAGAAAACGCTAATTTCCATACTGCAGATCTAATTAATCTTGTTTAATTTCTAAAAAATATATATACACTTATATACTAAGATAATTCAACTAGCCCATGCACATTTATTTGATGGTGGAAATATTTTTTTAACTTTTAGTTAGTTCTGTTTATATTGTTCTTGCAGTTCTCTTTTTATCAGAGTCATATCTAGTTTTTTTTTTAGCAAGCCTTTAGTTTTGGTTATTTTTATATTATTATTATTATTATTATTATTATTATTATTAATAGTAGTAGTAGAAGTAGTAGTATTTGTATTCATAGTTATCTCTCTTTACTGTATTTATGCCTTTACTGCTGTCATAATGTTTATTTCCAGGCTTTGGATCTAATTTTACTTGTTTAATTAATAGGCTGAAATAATATAATTCTTGGATACTAACATAATTTGACAAGCAAATGTATATTTATTCAATATATAAAAGTGTTACATTTTTATTTACACTGTGAAGCAGCCTTTAGACAGCGCCATAAATTAAATTACATTATGTACTGGACTTATTCTTGATTATTGATCACATTGATTTGTTTTAACTGCAACTGCTTAGTATCGTGAACATTACCTTGTTGTGGCCAGTCCGCTCTGCGGACTTAATGCATGGACCGGGTGTTTTCTTTTAAGGTGCTGCAGCATTGACGACGTGCTGTTGTGAAACGCCAACTCCGCCTTACAGTGAACGCACTGCACGGCGTTTTCTTTCCTTTTCAGTGTGTAATGGTCCCACACTTAAGACACTTTCTGCCGTTTCCTCTGCGTGTCATCTCTTTCTTCCTCTCTCTGTCTGTCCTCGTTTCCCTCCATGATTGAACCAAACGCGCGGCAGCGGAAGGAGCGCAAACACCGTGCGCTGCACATGGTTCCGGATTTAAACGATTCCTCGAGGCATATAATTTGCCTCGAGGAATTTTATTAATCGAGTTACTCGAGTTACTCGAGTAATCGTTTCAGCCCTAATGCTGATTGTTTTCCCATTTCTGACACATTGATTCACTGACTTTTAAATAAGAGAAACAAATATTTTTCATCAAGGTTTAACACCTGATTGGTAGACACTGATAACCAGTCAAATATCAGCACCATCACCACTGAAAACCACTGGATTATTCTCTGTCATCTGAGTTTTTTTTACTTATGTAATACTGTTACCAGCAGGATAGTACCCTCTGTTACTATCTCTGTCTTCTTCCATCTGTTTTCCATCATCTCTGACACTCCCTGGCAGCTCAGGAGGCTGTACACAACAGGGCTAAAGAGGAATTGAGTAACAGCGGGTGGAGGGAGTGAAAAATAAAGGGAGTAGGTAGGTGGGCGGAGGGAGTGCAGACTCCTGTCCCAGGGGTAGCAGAGCTGGGTCATTCTAACTATAGTCTTTTTTTGTGGGTGGTGTTCTGTAATAATACAATAACCAGTCAGTGCCGCATGTTCTGTCTCAGCGGCAAGTCACTACTCCTTCTGCCCCTGGCTCTAAGATCTGAAACAGCAACTGAACTGGGATTGTAAAATCTGCCCTGATGGATACAGATTTGATATGTCTCTTTTAGATATGATAAATAATGTATTATAAGACCCCGGCATGTCTGATATCAAATCTTATAGTCACAGCCTAGAATAAACTTGCAGTGTTTGCCTGACCATCACTTTTGAACAAAGCTTAGAGTTTATTGACCTGCAACGTGATCAGACAATTTTCTTAATGGCATTTTCAAGCTGCTTTGTCCTTTGAAATGTTCATTACCTCTGTTGAACAGTTTGTTAAAACAACGGATGAAGGTGTTTTAGTTTTTGCTGATACGATACATCAGCTTGTAGAAGGCAGCAAAGTTAAAAGGCCGGTATTTTCAGAGCGATGAACAAACGCTCTAAGCTCTTCAACCTTTGGGTGGTCATATTTTTATCCTTAAGACTAAAAGGAAGGCTGTGGACAGGAAATTTGCCTGTTGTATGCTGTTCTTAGTTTTCAGAAGCTTTTGGTGCTTCAGGATGATGATTTTTTTAATACACAATAAAACTAGTGGTGTCAAACTAATGTAGTTTTGCTGCACTCTTGTCAACCGTACAGTAAAGGCATCACAGGTAGTAGTTATGTTTTCTGTTTTCAACACTTACACTCAACACGTCAAAGCCTAATGTTGGAGCACAAGAGCTGTCACTATATGGACATAATTAGTGTGTCATCAATATTCACAGATGTTTTCCTTTCTGCCCAATCCTGATAATTAGCTTTTAAAGCTTATATCTGTACATACCAATAATTAACTCTAATGCCTATATCTGCCCATTACGACAGAGTATTAGGGCCAAAATTAAGAAAAAAAATTGAGGACCTTGAGATTAAAGTCATTACTTATGAGAATAAAGTCGTAATAAAATCATTATGATAGGCTATGATAATGTGGTGCTGATGTGCCAAAAAAAGATGAAGTATCTCGGTTTGAGAGACCTTTATTGAAGAACATTTTCACAAAATGCTCCATGGCTCTCATTTCAACAACTGTCACCTTTAAACAACAGGTTAGAATACAAGGACTTATTTTGACTTTATTCTCGTAAGTAATGATTTTAGTATGACTTTATTTTCATGAGTAATTACTTAATTACGACTTTACTCTTGTTAGTAATGACTTTATTCTCTTAAGTTAATGACTTTAATCTCAAAGTCTTAAATTTCATTTTCTTAATGTGGCCCTAATACTCCGTCATAGCCCATGATAACTAACTTCTAAAGCTTATATCTGTCCATACCCATTACCAACTTTTAAAGCTTTTGTTTACACATATCAATAATTAAAGCTCCTGTGAGGAACTCTTGGTTTGTGTGAATTTTGGCGTCCCCTGTAGACGAAGCAGTCTTTGGTTATCTTGTCAGAGGAGGTTAAATGTAACACAAACTGTTAATACTTGCTGTAGTAAAAGCCGAAGAAAAGTGGTTTTCCCTCCATGCTATAAACTGTTTCATCTGACACCTTACCCACTGCGGCGGTACCAGTCCTAAAATTATCACTGTACAGAAGTTGCCAGTCTTTGTATGTTGAGTTTGCTTTTATAGGTCATGTAGAGGCATCACTGTAAATTTCAATCAGCCTCATGAACAGCAAAAATCTCTCAGGGGCTTTAAGCCAGGGCTTCATTTTATGAATGAGCTCCTACAGACAGTTTTAAACCAGAAAGGTTATTACTTGTCCGTTCAGACTAGGGAAAATGTAAACACAAATTGTCAAGTGAACTTAAGTCGAGATATTTTTGGCTTGACCAAGTGGAGTCCTTCGTAATATGTTGACATGTTGTTGCACAGTAGTAATCTGAGGTTACTGGTCAGTGTGGGAGAGCTTAAGGTGAAAGTTGAGTGTAGACAGGTTTGTGGTATTATTGTCACTCAGCCATATGTTGTTGTCTTGGAGGATTAGCAGATAGGAGAAGGAAAAGGGAATCAATCAGATTGACCTAATGGATCCTCTCATGTCTCCGCCTGGGCTTCAACCCACCCACTGCCATCATTATCCCTGTCTGCATGCTCCATTACTCTTCAGTCTGCACACAAAAGTGCTGGGCCTCACTGTCTACTGTGCCTGTAGCTTTAAATGTGTTGATTATATGTCGGTGAAGTGGAAAGTGGTTTTTAAAGAGAAGGATAAAATGTTAAATGGTGTTAAATTGAGCTGATCTGGTCATAAGAGCATTATGTGTGTGTTAGTGTATGCGCCCCGTGTGTGCAACCCATGAGAGCGACTTATTGCTTATCCCTGGCCAGGGTCTCTGCTTTTTCCAGATCTGAGTCGGGAATGTAATCCCATCATTTAGCTTTCAGCACATCTTGGAATCAGTCTGGGTAACTTAAACCGAATGATGACCACAGAGTCATAAATCAAACTTCATTTGATGCAGGACTAATCTTTCCATATGCCTTCAGTGGCCAGAAAAGATTTGGCTGCCGTGGAATTAAATGAAAAGAGTTCGGCCTGAACATGAGGGATTATGGCAGAATACATCAAAGTCTTCATTTTCTCACATGTTAGCAGACTCTGGAAAGCTGGCGAGAAGTAAAAAGAGAATACCAGCATAATTACACATTAAAGCCTCCATATGTTTCCATGCTTTCTTTGTAGGACCTCCTTGATGATCACTATGAAAAATGAACAGAACTCCACCTTCCTGAAGAGAAAAAGTGTGCAAAAGCTTTGTAGTGACATCATGAGAAACGAATCTGGGTGCTGTCTCATGATCACAGCACAAAAGATTGCTATAGTGGAAGTAGAACCGTTCCCATGAGATTTGGATTAATGAAATATTTTCAATCCTTCCAAAAAGGTCAAGAAAAGTGTGCTCTATGGTTTAGCCCAGTGTTTGCATCTTTAGCAATGCTCTTATAAGAATTACAAGAATGATTTCAAGATACTAAGGGCTTGTTTGTGAATGAAGTGGCCAAAATAAAACAATCCAGTACACCACCAGCACCTCTTACTGTGTCTTCAGTGATAGGCAGGGAATGTAATTATCACCTGCCTGATCATGTCATGAAAAACTGAACATTTATAAGCTTTGTAAAAGAGGAATCTATGATGAAGCTGTTGGATTAGATCAGGCATGAAAATCTCTCACCTTTCGGCGAAATTCGCCGTTTTGAAGTCGAAAAGGGTGACCTACGTGAATCGTGTAGATCCGAGGAGAAATTTTTTTTTTTTGGGGGGGGGGGGGGTCGGGGTCGGGAGATTTTTTTTTTATTATTATTATTATTATTATTATTATTATCATGTGATTGACTCAATTCGTAAACTGAGCACTTCAGAAATCGGCCCTTTAAATGACACTTGGACGGTCAGCAAATCCTCCTGGCTGCTTCGCTGACGAGAACCAATCACAGGCAGAACTGCGTTCCATTATTCCAATCATGCGCACACTCTTAACGTGTACTTGGAGTGATTGGAGAGCCTGTGGATACATTGCAAAAGCTGCGAGAACGAGAAGCAGGACTTATCCACGCCGGTGTTGTGCCGTAGAACGCACCCCTGCCGTAGAATGCCCCCCTGACGGGAGCGCGGTTGAAAGTACACAACTAGGCGAAATAATCCAAGTTTTCCTTATCGTTTGACTGATTCAAAAGCGTGTGTCTTTAATGACTTCATTCAGGTTCTAGAACTTGTTGTCCTATGCTTTGGCCCATGCTTGAAGCTTTTTGTGACAAAATAAAAACATGTGAACCCTGATCTTTTTAACACTCCTTTTCGCCGCTGATGTTATTCATTGATTCATTAAAACGTAATGGTTTTGAGCCATCTAAAATAGCGAAAGCCGGCGTCTCGCGTTTACTGCTCTGCAGGGCTCTCAAGTCTCACGCATTCAGCGTGTGACACACGCATTCCCACCCGTTCACACGCTCACACGCCACACATTGTATTTCTCACGCATTGATATGAACCCCCCCCCCCCCCGCTTCTCACCTCTTCAACCCCTGGCCTGTTAGATAATCCAGGTGTTCATGGTGTTACTATGACTGGTTGGTTTAAGAGAATGCTATCACTCACAGACTGAGGTTGCACGCATTTTTACTATACTTCATGCACTGTCTGTGGCACCATAGCTAAGTATATTGTTGATGTACAAAAACTACACAAATCCTTTTGGAGAAAGTAACCGGTGAAGTAGCAGCCTCTGGAGTACTTTAGCACTAGGGAAGGGAATCACCAGTGGCCCCACGATATGATATTATCACGATACTTTGGCCAAGTACGATGTCTTTGAGATTTTTTAACATTTTGCGATATAGTGAGTATTGCGAAACAATAAATGGGATTTATACAATTTGTTCAACTTTCAGCTAATTTAGCATTTGTCTTTCTTTCATTAAATCCGTCCAAAGTTACTAGCGAGTCTGGAGTAAGTTCATTCAGCCATGACTCCGTGAACGTCATGAGGCTGCACTCCCGGTACTACCACTGCAGCCGAGTCAGCGCAGTGAGCTCTTCCATCTTGTTGGGGAGAGACCTCAAAGTAGTTACTCCGTCCATGATAATGGACGGGACAGTTGGTTAATAACGTCACCGCTTCGCCCGATGCTGAACTCCGGCTCTGCATCCTCTCCTTCTCCTGCGGAGCTTGGCGGGGATGTCTGGTCTCTCCCACGAAGGTGGCCGGGCTTGGCGCAGCGCCAACAGCTGTTCACGGCTGTAAACAATAGAGCCGCTGAACGGGTCACCAGACGCGGACTTAAAAACTCCAAAAATTAGAAGAAAACAAAGTGTTAGAGTCATGAAATGCACATCCATGGTTGGAACATGCAAAACGCAACACTGCTAATTGAAAAAAAAGACAAATAACGTGCAAAAAAACAACAATAAAAAGGCAAAAACGTAAACACTGTGAGTAGCTGCTGTGACTTGCTACCACTCTCAGGGCGCTCAGTCACTTATTCATTCACACACACTCCACACACTTGGCTTCATATGGGGTCCTCTGCTGGATTCAGTATAATTCGCTGCACCTCTATGCTTAGTTAAGTACTTTTCTGATATTTTAATCCATTTGCCACGAAGAGCTTTTGACTTTCTGCTTATTAATGTAGCCATCTGTGTCTCTTAAAAAGTGAAATATGTTCAAAAGAACGGTGGTGTTATTTCACATCATGGCAGCAGCAGGATACAGCAAGATTCAGCGGCCTAACTGTGGTGTGCCTAAAGGGACGAAATAGCATCATTCAAAAAATAGCAGCTTAATTTCAGACTTTGATTGCATCATGCTGGATGTATCAAAAGTTATGAATTTAATCAAAAGTTATATAATATTTGGAATCATGATCGCCACAGACATTTTGTGATTTCAATCTCATTGTTTCAATTCAGATCTGTTAGACAATACTTCACCTACCACACCATTAACCACCTTACCCAGATATCAAATCAAATCAAAGTGTGTACAGTTTTGGCTCACGCCATCAACACCTTTGTGGCCTCTGGTGTCATCATCAGCGCTACTCCTTGGGTGTGGTCATGGCCCAGGTCTTCATGGCCAGAGTAGATGATGGTCTTTCCTGAAGTCAGTCTGGTTTGGCAACTTCCGTTGCATCGTGATTCGCTTAAACCAAGGAGTGCGATATTTTATCTCCTCATTTCGCTTGCCACTTGGGCTGATTTGCTGCTCTCATACAAGGTTCTGATGTTCCAGGTTTTGTATCCTGGTTTTTGCCTTCATCTTCAGTAGATTCTTCGGTGAGCTGGCTTCCATTTGGTTTTGACCTGCACACGTCATGGGCTCTTTTACAGAGAAATCTCTCTGACTAGGCTCTTGCTGTAGTAGTGTGTTTGTAGTGGGTTTCTATAGCATATGCGATTTTTTACGAGTTGGAGTTGCTAGCCCCAAGCCCAACTTTCCACCATTTTTGGTTTCAAGTGTATTTTGGAGTTGGTTTGTTAGTCCCCTTCCCCTAACCTTTTGTCCTCCAGGCAATGGATTACAGTCTCATACCACGTGAGACCAGACAGGTTCGGGGTCGTGTACAAGCTGTCCCGGCACGTCAAGCCCAACCAACTCCTGCTGCTGTGTAGTGAAAGCTGTAGTTGAGACACGCATTTCCTACCACCAGCACGAGACAGTTTTTATTTGTATTTTTATTTTTAATTATTATTATTTTTTTAATGCTATGCGCCAATTAACCTGCTCATGCATGTTTTTGGCCACGTGGGAGGAAACCGGAGCTCCCGGAGAAAACCCACACAGACACGGGGAGAACATGCGAGTCTGATCTCTGTGAGGCCATCGTGCTAACCACTAGGCCACCGTGTCGTCCGAAAGATCTGAGAGAGTTGCAACAGCACAGCTACCCACCTGGAGGACCCCACACGTGAAGCGAAGCCTAAAGCCAGAAAGCATGTTCCTCAAGTTCTGTCAGCGCTGCACTCCGGCCGAGGCCAATAGCACACGCCACGGCCCACCAGCAGCGTAACAGCAGCGCAGCACCAGCCCTAGGCGGCTGCTCCACTGCTGCCACGCTGCCAGTTTTTTTTTTTTTTTTTTAATGTTATGCGCCAATTAACCTGCTTATGCATGTTTTTGGCCACGTGGGAGGAAACCGGAGCTCCCGGAGAAAACCCACACAGACACGGGGAGAACATGCGAGTCTGATCTCTGTGAGGCCATCGTGCTAACCACTAGGCCACCGTGTCGTCCGAAAGATCTGAGAGAGTTGCAACAGCACAGCTACCCACCTGGAGGACCCCACACGTGAAGCGAAGCCTAAAGCCCGAAAGCATGTTCCTTACGTTCTGTCAGCGCTACGCTCCGGCCGAGGCCAACAGCACACGCCACGGCCTACCAGCAGCGTAACAGCAGCGCAGCACCAGCCCTAGGCGGCTGCTCCACTGCTGCCACGCTGCTAGTGAGCGACGGCGCATGCCGTCGACCCGAGGTGGAGCACAGCGCCGACAGAACGTGAGGAACAGAGGTCCGGTGGGTTTTTGGCGTCAGGCCCCACTCCACGTATGAGATCCTCCAGGCGAGGCGCCGCAAAAACTCTCCCAGAGAGATTCAGTCGGTGGCATGCACAGTTGCAGTGCAGCGACAGAGCTTCTTCCGCAGCCACCGACCGAATCGGACCAGACAGCTTCCACCTTTCTTCTTCCTCTTCTTCTTCTCCTCCTTCTGTGTCTTCTCATCTGGAGCTGGGTCACCTGAGGAGACGGTCCTGTCTTCTGAGGTCTTCTCTTCAGTGTCACTGTCCTCTGAGATCTTCTCTTCAGTGTCACTGTCCTTTGAGAAATATAGGGGAAGACGAGGTCTCGTTTCTAGCTCCACAAGTTCTTCTTCTGTGTCTTCTTCCAGTTTCAGGCAGCGTTCAGGGGGCACAGGTTTAACCTGGATCAATAAGGGTGTCTGTGGGGTCTGTTTTTTTAAGCCACTTCTACTGCTGCTGGGCTTCTCTTCAGTGTCACTGTCCTCTGAGAAATATCGGGGAAGATGAGGTCTCATCTCTAGCTCCACAAGTTCTTCTTCTGAGTCTTCTTCCAGTTTAAGGCAGCGTTTGGGGGGAGCAGGTTTAACCTGGATCAATAAGGGTGTCTGTGGGGTCTGTTTATTCAAGCCACTTCTGCTTCTGCTGGGGTTCTCTTTAGTGTCACTGTCCTCTGAGGAATATGGGGAAAGAGGAGCTCTCTTTTCTAGCTCCACAAATTCATCTTCTGAGTTTTCTTCCAGTTTCAGGCAGTGTTTGGGGGGAGCAGGTTTAACCTGGTTCAATAAGGGTGTCTGTTCATTCAAGTCACTTCCGCTGCTGCTGAGGTTGGAGCTTTGCTGGAAGTTTCCTCTGGTGATGAACGGATGGGCAAGGACTTGGCTCGGGGTGATCCTTTTGCTGGGATCCATCTGAAGCATGGCCTTCAAAAGGTCGATGCTCGCCTTCTTCTCATCATTGTCCTCGTTAGCAAGGTGGGTTAGTCTTTCCAGCTGGTCCAGGTTTCTGAAACGGTAGCGCCTTCTGTCTACAGCCGCCGCACCTCTACCAAAACACTCCTCAGGGGTCTTCAGCCTCCATTGGCCAGATGGGGTCTTTTTGCAATATACTTTGGTAAACATCCCACCATCTATATTGTCTGGAAGAGCACCGAGAAGCTCCACCATGTATTGCAGAACTGTATGTTCCACATCTGATGGAAAGAATACGTATCCAGTCAGCATGTACCCCATCACCACACCAAGAGACCACATGTCGATGGACTCTGAAAATGGCAGTCCTAAAATAATCTCTGGAGCCCTGCAGGGTGGAACTTGTACTCTAGAGCCCTGCTTCGCTAACCTGGTTGGAATAGCCAATCCAAAGTCAATAAGCCTAACCTTTAGAGGCTGCTCTTCACGATCCAGCACCATGATATTGTTCGTCTTGATATCTGAGTGGATCACTTTGTTGGTCTTCAGAGCATCCAAGGCTATGGCCATCTGATGGATGATGCTCCTGATGCTGGCCAGATCCAGAAGGGTTGAGGTGAAGATGTGTGTCATTTTGATATGATCACTTAGAGTCCGATCCATCAACTCAAACACTAAGGCTGACTTGTTGTTCTCAAGTGGAAACATTTCAATAAACTTGACGATGTTCTTCTCGTCCAAGTTTTTAGTCATGAGGAAATTCAACATGTTATACTCATTTTTAAAGTTTCTGTCAGCATTTTGGATCTTTACAGCGACGATCTCTCGGGTGTCCTCATTGATACATTTTAGTACAACCCCAAAGCTTCCAGATCCAAGCCTTTTCAGCTGAGTGTAGTTCGACCCGGTGGGGTTGTAGAGGGTTGAGGGTAAACTGCCCATGATGACGTGATTTTTCTCGAAGTATAGGGATGAATGATGGAATGAAGATCAGCTTATTCTGAGTCTGTTGGGCTGCAGAAAGAGCGGATGGTCATGAAACTTTTCTGTGTACTGCCGGAGTTTTGATCAGTCTATGTCGTTGCCCTTGATGATGATGTCACTGTGACACATCAAAGCCCTTGAATTCTACAAGCAGGTTTGAAAAATGCTGAGGAGCTTTGATGTGTCACTGTGACATATCAAAGCCCTGGAATTCTAGAGGCAGGTTTGAAAAATGCTGAGGAGCCTCTTGTTGCCATAGTAACAGTTGACAGAAGTACATTGGCTTAGGCCATTATTTGGCTGTATTCATGGACACTTTTTGATCCAAACCATAGACTGTATATATTGTGGACAAATTGGCTGCACCTCCCATCATTGTGTGAATTTGAAGCCAAATTTTTCACTGTATTTGTAGGAGTTTTCTCTATTTCCTGAAACCAGCATTTGCACAGTAGCTATGTATGAGAGACAAGCTGTGATGATGAAGGCCACAGGTCTGAAGTGGTTGGGCTCCCTGGGGTGTGCTGTCTTGGGGACAGGAATCACGCAGGAAGTCTTCCACAGTGCTGGGACCCTCTCCAGACTCAGGCTCAAGCTGAAGATGTGCAGTAGCACCTCACAGAGCTGGAATGCACAGTCCTTCAGGAGTCTGGAGCTGATGCCATTAGGACCCGTGGCTTTCCTTGGCTTCATCTTCCTCAGCTTACTTCTCAACTGGTCAGCTGTTATGGAGAGGCTGGGGGTGGTGCTGGAGGGGTTGGTGGAGGATGAGTGGCGGGGGGGGGGGGATGATGATGATGCCGGTGCCATAGAACTGAGGTGGTGTGAAGAAGAAGCAGCAGACGGGTCGTTGGTTTGATGAGTCGGGGGAGGAGTGGGAGCAGAGTCAAATCTATTGAAGAACAGATTCAGCTCGTTGGCCCACTCCCTGTCCCCTCTCGTCACCCAAGGTTTGCTGTTGGAGAAACACCGTACTTTCCTGGTGGGTATGGTGTTCTCAACACAGAGGTTTATATAGTCCGTGATACAATCTGTCATGGTGTTGATGTCATCACCATGTGTGGCCACACAGTACATCCCAGTCTGTGGTCTCAAAACAGTCCTGCAGCGCCTCAGTGGCCTCCTCAGACCATCTCTTTACATACCTGATGGTGGGGGGTTGTTTCTTCACCATAGGTATGTAAATGGGCTGCAGTCTCCGCAGGTTGCGATCTGAGCAGCCCAGCAGGGGGAGGGGGGAAGAGGTGTATGCATCCTTGGTGTTTGCATACAGTAAGTCCAAAGTTTTATTGTCTCTTGTTGGGCAATTCACATACTGGCTGAAGGTAGGGAGAGTGGAGGAGAGCAATGCATGAGTCTCCAGTCTCCAGAGATGATGATCAGAGACTGAGGGTGTGATGTCTGTAGCTTGGACACTTCACTATGGAGGAGTTCACAGGCTGCAGCAGCATCAGCCGAGGGGGGATGTAAACAGTTAACGCGATTACGTGCGAAAAGTCCCTCGGCAGGTAATATGGCCGCAAACTTGCAGCCAGCAGCTCAATGTCCTTAGAGCAGTGCTGCTCTTTAACACTGATGTGCCCAGTATTACACCATCTCTCATTCACATACACCGCTATCCCGCCTCCTTTCTTCTTACCACTCTCCCTCATGCTCCGGTCCGCTCTGACGAGATGAATCCATCCAAAGTTATGAGCGAGTCTGGAGTAAGTTCGTTCAGCCATGACTCAGTGAACATCATGAGGCTGTACTCCCGGTACTCCCACTGCAGCCGAGTCAGCGCTGTGTGCCCTTCCATCTTGTTGGGGAGAGACCTCAAAGAAGTTACTCCGTCCATGATAATGGACGGGACAGTTGGTTTATAACATCTCCGCTTCGCCCGATGCTGAACTCCGGCTCTGCATCCTCTGCTTCTCCTGCGGAGCTTGGCGGGGATGTCCGGTCTCTCCCACGAAGGTGGCTGGTGTTTTATTTTCATGTAACCTTATATATAAGTTGCACTAACTTTCACCTGCTGTATGATGTCCCCTCACTAGACAAACAGTTGATATTATTTCTCCATTATCATAGATTTGACTTTATATTAGCAATTAATTTGAAAAATTGATACTTGGTAAATGAGAGGATACAATATATCACCAGACAAAATATCACAATACTATGCTGTATCGATTTTTTTCTCCCACCCCTATTTAGCACAGTCAAATTCAACTCACAATTCATATAAAGAAATTTTTTATGTTTATTCCACTTCAACAATATAGTAAATCAGCCAGTTTTTAAGTTTAGTGGTTAATTCTTCCTTTTTTAAAATTATGATTATTATAGTCTTTGAAGTACTACTCTGTTATGGCTCAATCATTAACAATGCTATTGTCTGAACTGGTCTTTCTGGCTGATGAATATTAGTATAATTTTTGTCTTGTGTTAGTTAAGCTTGACTGCACCCTGAATGGCTGATCTCCTTTCTCTGGGTCAGCTGTTACAGTACCCGACATTTAGCTGTGAACTTTTCTTCACTTTGTGTGATGGATTCGATTACACCGCTGCACAGTAGAAAATGTGAGTGTGGTTTTTATTGTACATCATTATTTTCATATGCTTGGTTTGATTAAACTCATCAGTGCTGCTGACATTTGGGCTCTGCTGCATTTGCTGGCACTCAAGCTTGTAAGTGTCCTCTCTATGACTCTCATAACCATTTCCCAAATAAATATGTGGAGTCGTAGCGATGGGATGATGGAGGAGGTGAGGAGGAGAGTTCGTCCAGGACAGAGGACTGTAGAGGCTGTACAGTGAAGACAGGAAACTGAGTATTCAAAGAGACTCAGACTCTCTTCAGGGATTTCCTCTGAACTGGAGAAATCACTGAGGGAGCTGTGGGAGAATTACACCGAATGTTTCAAGAATCATTTCCTGAACTGTAGAGCTGAAAACAGAGAGTTTTCCCTGTTATCAGTGGATCTTAGACAATTTCACGTAATTCCACAGACTATGCTTTTTGAGTTTAAAACATACAAATATGACTTTGTGTTTTTTTTTTTGATAATTTTTGCCTTTAGAGCATGTAACCAAGAAGAGTTTAAACGTGTGTGTGTGTGTGTGTGTGTGTGTGTGTGTGTGTGTGTGTGTGTGTGATTAGGACTAAAACCATAGGACTAAAACCATCTGTGGTGTCCTGCAGGGAGCCTGGAAATCATGAGGTCATTTTAGTTTTGGACCGTGGCGTGGGAGAGGGAACTGAAGGCAGCATGGAGCCTCTTCATTTAGTTTGACAGGATGCAACACCCGCTCCTTTACTTTGTCACTTATCTGAGCTTTCTTTGCTCTTTGCTGCTGTGTTTTTGCTTATACAAATATTTGAAGGGTCTCTGAAGTACTTCCAGCCACTGTAACAGTTTGTTTTGTTTTCAGGTGCTACTTCTGAAAAGAACAGGCAAATTTACCTTTTTTAACATTTGGTAAATTTAAGAATTCTTTTTAATTGATTTGTTTCTCTTGAGGAGCAAAACTTTAGTTTGCAAGGAGATGTTTTTGATTCTCAAAGGAGCGGTCAGAGGATTTGTCCGGGCCTGAGAAGGTCCATTTGTTTCAGATGTGTGTTTGTGTTGCATCACTGTAAGGCCTCATGATCCAGCCCAGCTGTGAGAAAGTATTGTTTCACATAGATGGGATCAACAATGGCAGGCTCAGTTTAGGTTTGATGAAATCATACTGTTTGGTTCGGCTAGATAAAAGAGAATTTTAAACCTACATGACCCGCAACTAATGATTTCTGTGTCCTCCTCTGTCTCCAGGTCTCCTCTCTTTGGTCTGTAGCTGAGCGGCTGAGAAGACAAACTGTGGCTGTGGTCTGCTGTGAAGTGTCCGGTGTAGTGAGCTTTTGCCAGCACAATGGCGTTGTCGTTCAAGAAGGATCTGGACAAGTACAAGGATCTGGACGAAGATGAAATCCTCAACAAACTGTCGGCAGAAGAGCTCAAACAGCTGGAGGTGGCCCTCGAGGAGATGGACCCTGAGGTCAGAACTAGGAAAAGTTAGAGAAGCTCTAGAGCTCCTTAGAGAGAAGGAGTTCCTGTTGCAAATGGATTGATTGGGGGAAACATTATAAGATTAAAAGACTAAAATAATGTTTGCACTAAAATTCACTGACTGACTCCCAGATCTAACTGGCACTTCCTGATTGAAGTTCCAAAATCCAAGGGGGAAGTTTTCCTTTACACCCTCCAACAACACCTCCCAGTCCCCAGCCTCCATGGTAGAGGAGAAAAATTTAAGGGAGGGCGTCTGAGCTGCAGTAACTCTGTCAGTGCACTGCCAAGTGTTTGTGTGTTTATTTGTGGCAAAAAGCTTTAGAGTATAATGAAATCCTCCCGAGGCGCCGGGGCGTTTTATTTAAATTCCAGCCAAACCAAGAGAGACAGATAACGCTGCAGTGACCCTCAGGAATGACCCAAAGAAAACAGTCTGCAGCAAATGTGGAAATATTACATTTTCAACCTTATTCTGGTAAATATACCAAGTGCAGTGTGGTGTGTTCTCATTAAGAAGCACTGCATTTAGTTTCAATGGTTGCTGGCCAGAAAACAACTTTCCACACATCCTCATTCACCTCCACCCTCTGCTTATTGTCCGCACTTTGTTGCATTTTTATGTCAAGTTTTGTTTGCCAGCAAGTTTAGTGTATCATGCATCAGTTTAAACTTCGGCTTTGTCTGTTTTGCTTCCTGTTTAGAGGAACTCTATTTCCCTGTGGGACCCTCAAACTCCTACATCTGGTATTGCTTGGAGTTACAAGACCGGCCTCAATGTGCAAAGGATAAACTGGCCTTTGTTAGCAGAGCCGTATTTAACAAAAACTTGAAGAAAAGGAAACAGCTTATCTCAGCCTCGCACACAGATTGTATAAACTGAAGTGGAAACCCATAACGCATATTTCAACTGATATGCATTGACAGTTTGAATGACAGATGTTGAAGCAATCCTGTGGGAGGATTTGGCATACTGAAACATTTTTAGCTTTGAAGAATGCAATGATTTGACCTTTAACCTTTGCCCAGGTCTACAGTGAAGGCGTTGATGTTATCTTCTGTTTATTGTCTGTCCTCTCTTTGCAGAATGCTCTCCTCCCTGCTGGCTTACGTCAGAAAGACCAGACAGCCAAGAAACCAACAGGATCGTTTAACAGAGAAGGCCTCCTAAAATATCTGGAGAAAGAGGCCATGGAGTACAAAGACAGAGAGGATATAGTACCCTTCACAGGGGAGAAAAAAGGTGTGTTTGTCTATATGTGTGCACGATAAAACGCAGCACAAAACCTGAGTAATTCCCACGCGAACAGGAACATATAAACAGGGAACACTGCACTAATTTAAATCCACCTCCACTCTTTTTTGTTTAGTCCAGATTATCAAAGGGAGTCTGAGAGATTATAATTATAACATATACTATACCTCATTTATATCATCAGTAGTGTGATGCCACTGGATGTTGCATAACTGTGAGAAATGGTGAGAGAGGATGAACCGAGGTTTGTCCGCGTCAGCATCACACAGCACAGCGACACTTAGCGCTCTGCTGTCCTAGCATATATGAGTAATACATGTCTGCTCTTATGCAACGTAAAGCAGTTAGGGGGAGATGTGTATGTACCAGGGGAGAGGAGGTAGGGTTTAGGTGTCCTAAATGTGTCTTTTTTTTTATTGATGCTGGTTTGGATATTTACCTTTTTTATAATTCTAAGGCAGAAAGTTCAAATTTTTTTCCAATTTCCCTCCAACAAACAGTGTGACAAAAATACACAAGTGTTTACCAGCACAAATCCCTTTAGATTCACTTAAAAGTAACAAAAAATCTGAAGCAAATACTAAGATTTCAAATTTCAATTTGTGACCCTTGGCTTGGTTTTCTCGACACTTGGCCTCAGTCAAAACTATGTAAATCAAAGCCCAAAGCTTTATGTAAACAGACCACATGTCTCATATTGGTGCCATTTATCTAGTTGGCTTTACTCTCTTCTTTACATATCAATCAAAAAGGATCTGGATTACTCATAGATTGAAGGATCAGTATCTGATTTATGTCTTTCGGGCAGTTTTAAGTGATATAATCAGGATCTTGAGCAGGTAAACATGTGTGTCAGACTGGCATGGGGATGTTTTATCAGAATAATAGTTTGTGTTATGATGAAGTTAAAAACCCAAAGAGGAATAATGTAGCCAAAGAACTCTGTCACGACACAGCAGGTGTTTTTGAGTAGTCATTTTCACAGAGGGGGATGTAAACACCACTGGGATTAGCGCTGCTGTGTACACAAAAATAACCTGATCGTTTTCAGAGGAACAGCCTCTTTTTCAAACATACTCGCTTAGGTTAATCCCTTTCTATAACAAAAAAGATGCTTTATGAGACAGAACAACAGGAGAAAACATTAGCGTGAACAGGAAATAATTCCTGGTCAAAAAAATGTCATCCAGTGGAATTTCTTTTGTTTGGATCTCTGGAGATCTGCACGCTCGTGTCTCACCGGAGAGGAAATATGGAGCTGACATCTTTCCGCTGACCCTGCTCTGGCCTGTTGGAAATCATACTCCCTCTGTGGGTGTGCATGCATGAGTGTGTGTGCATGCATGAGTGTGTGACAACATGGAAAACTCAAACCACTGTGGTGGTTCTGTGGAATGCAGCTGACTTGTTCCCCTTGTTATACTCACCCCCTGCTGGCAAATAATGTGGTCATGAGTGTGTGTGAGTGTGTACCGCCTTCAAATAACACGCAGAGGAAACCGGCGACTTAAATACCATGGAAACCACTGCAGCCCTTTACTATCTAAAGTGTTGTTTTTTGGGAGATTAGTCCTTTTGGCTTGTTCAATGTCCATCTTTTTTATGTTCAGGGTTTACCCATCTTAACTTCCAACCTTTGGATATCCAGAAGGTTAACATGAACTCTACAAAAAAAGGAGAGATTTGCTCATTATTCTGGTATTATGATTGGGGTTTAAAATGGTCCAGTTGGCTAAGTTGTAACATGTCCTAGCTAAGGTTTAAGATGGTTACAGTAGTCTGAGTTATTTAAGGACTGAATCTATTGAAGTTTGGAAAAAACCTCTTGTTTGTTTTAGATACAGTGGAGGGTGTAGCTCTGTTATCCTAATGAAAACAAAGTGCGCAAATGCACAGCAACCCTCACCCCTCTCCTCATTTATTCAGTTTTCTTCAGACCTGCTTTTTCCATTAGGTGACTTTAAGATAGGGAGCTGGAACTGCATCTAAGTGAAGGGTTTATTCCAGTTGAGTATAAGGCGTATGACATTTGTGCATTTTATTTCTGACATTACCTCACCAAGTCAATAGCTGGGATTTGGTAATGCAGAAGAAGTAAGTAGAAGTAGTAGAATATTATTCTAAACATTAGTGACAGGTCTTTTTTTTTATCTTTTAGCTAAACAGACATATCTTCCAAAATGTCTTCTTTATTAAGAGTTTTTTTATTTTTATGTATTCTTGTGCGCTGGTTTAACTGCTGTGTTAGAACTTTCTGATTTATCTGACGATCATATAATATGATAATCAGATTTAGAGGACCAAAATCCTGGCACAACTGGCACAGAAGAAGGGTCTTAAAGTGGTCAAAAGAGCTCCAGTAACACTTGTAGTTCAGGAAAACAGCTTTATTTGACAGACGCGTTTCGACTAGTGGCCATTTTAATGAAGTAGAATCACTGCCTGTTTCCAGCTTTGACTTGATTTCCAAAACTCCAACGTAAGGCCCAAATTGCCAAGAGCTGGAATTATGCTATAACTTTCGTACTGTTTTTCTGTACTTGGCCTTAAGTATGTGTGTTAGCATGTTCGACAGTAGGATGATGTATCATGTATTAATCTTTTGGTTGTGTCAAATGTCTGATCACAACAAGTTTAAATGTTTGTAATGTTGTGATCTTCCTTGAACCATGACTGGAGTTAAAGCTTTTTTCTGATACTTAAGTAACTGCTACAATAGAAAGACAATATATTATTTACTCTCTGGACTCTCTCATTGAATCCATGATATATGGATCATACAGAAGACCATGGGACTGTCAGTATCTTGGCACCGTCTCGGCTCTGAGGCTCTCCAGAGGCACTGGCGCAGGATGTTGCCTGATGACTGTATTTACTGTTTGTTAGCTTTCAGGAAGTGCCAGAGCCCCCACTTGGGACCACTTTGAACAATTTGACTGGCATGAGGGACTCAGAATGAGGGGCTGTTGTTGGGGTGTTTTTGTGGAAGGAGAGAGTCCTATAGAGGGGCAGAGAGAGAGGCAGCCACTGCATGGTCTCTCTGTCCAGTGCAAGCGTTTGTAATGCTCCAGCAGTGCAGTTTAGATCAGACTCCACTCATTGTTCCATGACTTCCTTCGCACATTTGGTTTCGTCTTTTCGATAGGTTGCCATGGTGATACCATAGTTGTCGGACACTCATGGCTGGACTGGGGAATGTTGTGTAAAATAGCAGGAGGCCCTCCAGATTTACTCAAACAGCACCTCCCCGTCAGACGCACGGCTTAAGAAAGAGTTTGAACTTATCTTTTCCTTCAGTTAGACTCAAACACGGTGCATATTATTAAAAACAAACCACTAAGTGAAAATGGTTTTCTTCTACTGGATCAGTGCTGATACTCGGTGAATTCAAGGAAGCATAAGAGATTTAATCAGCTTAAGAAAACAAGCCGAGAAACACACAATGTGGTTTCTTGCAGGAGTAGAGGTTGAAGCTCAGGAGGGAAGGAAAGAGTCGAACAAGGACCAGGATCATGGTCCTGCTGCAAAGAGGGCTGTTTGTGTCCAGAAAACTCAAGTACAAATGTAAATCAACAAAAGATTTTCATTGTCAAAACTTTTTGTGCGCATTAATTGTTCTGTGGTTTCATCTGGGGATGTGTCGTTCAGCTTGTAAACAGACTCACAGAGCAGCATTTGGCAGTCATGCAGTCTTATGACCGGGGCACAAGGATAGTGTTTAGGGACGGCTGTCGGAGAGTAACAAGGCACATGAGCCAGCAGTTAGACAATTTTGACAGAATTAGGGGTGTTGCGTAACATCTAATAAAATTTCTCCAGGCCTGTATTCACCTGTTTCCTCTGCATGCTCATGTTCGAGTCATTTATTGCTTGCCCTCCCTCATGAGGGCTGTATCATCTCCTTTGAGTTTAGAAACTCGATAAAACACTTCATTTTTCCCTATCGGCCTTTCCTTCTGTCTTCATAGGTAAAGTCTTTGTTCCTAAACAACAACCAATAGAATCACGGCAGGAAGAAGTCACAAAACTGGATCCAGAATTAGAGGAAGCTCTGTCAAGCGCCACAGATACAGAACTGTGTGATCTAGCAGGTAAGAAAACCTTTAAAGAAAGTCACAAATTCACACTAAACTGAGTGTAGTTGTTGTCTGTGAGTCTGCCACAAAACAGCAGCTCCTAGCGCTGCCCTTTACAGCGTGATGATGAGGGAACAAAGTAGCTTGTCTGCTGTGGACTCTAGATTTGATTACCTTTCATTTGATTACTGGGGCCTTTTCAAACACATGGGAACACCACATTCAATCAATCACTGGTTTGTTTTTGTTTTGCAGCAATCCTGGGTGTCCACACACTGGTCACCAGTACTCAGACATATGATGGGACTGGGACCAAAGCGGGTTACAACAGTAAGTACAACCAGAGGATTAACCCTTAAAGTCAAAGGGCTAGAAAGGATCAATATCTTGACCTCTGGCCGTGTTTTTATCTAGATGTGATCAAAGGAGAGAAGATGAATCCTGTGTTCGATGAGCCTCCAAATCCCACTAATGTAGAAGAAACTCTGCAGAGGATAAAAAGCAACGACAGCTCTCTAACAGAGGTCAATCTCAACAATATAAAGGTAAAAAGAAACACAAGGTTTTACTGTTAGCGTTACAGGGAATTCCCTGAATGATGGCAGTGTTTTCGTTTCTTTTCAGAACATCCCAATCCCCACGCTGAAGGACTTTGCCAAGGCCTTGGAGAAAAACACGCACGTCAAAAAGTTCAGCCTGGCAGCAACACGGAGTAACGACCCAATAGCTGTGGTAAGACGGTGGCTTGTGGGCTTTTAATGGCTTTGTTTACACCAGGACAACCCCATGTTTAACACTTTGTTTTATTTCTTCCTCTTCTGTCCTTTCCCACTTCTCAGGCGTTCAGTGACATGCTGCGGGAGAACAAGACGTTGCAAGGTCTGAACTTGGAATCGAACTTTATTACCGGAGCGGGGGTGCAGGCTTTGGTCGATGCGCTGCGAGACAATGACACACTCACAGAGGTCAAGATAGACAACCAGGTACCGGATGCTGTGCAAACACGCAAACATACAGAGCCTTGAAAAAGTCTTCATACCCCTTGAACTTTTTCACATTTTGTCACTCTACAACCACAAACTTAAAAGTATTTTATTGAGATTTTTTCTCATAGACCAACACAAAGTAGCACATAATTGTGAAGTAGAATGAAAATGATACATGGTTTTCAAAAATTTAAACAAATAAAAATCTGAAAATCGTGGTGTGCATTTGTATTCAGCCCCCCTATACCCTGATACCCCTAAATAAAATGCATCTGACACTGAAGTGCCAAAAAACTGCTTATATGTCGATTTGGGACTGGTCCTTTTTGGCAGGTTGGCACCTAGCAGCAACCTCGGTGTTTAAATTGAAGCTGTTGCAAATTGCCAAATGCTGCCATTAAGGCGGACTCAAAAAGCCAAGTTATCCCTAACAAATCCGATCTTACAATGCCCATTTTTACACACACACAAAAAAGACTTAAAATACAGAAAATTCCAACTTACTCTGGTGTGGCCTGAACGTGATCAGCATGACCTTTTAGATTCCTGTGTTTTGGTTCGCTGCCATCATCCAGGATCTATGCTGGTAAAAGAAGGAACTTTCTCTGATAGTTTTGTCACTTTTATAAACAAAGTGGTTTTCCACAGCCTCAAGTTGTAAAATAATGTTTGCACTAGGCAGCATGCAGCCGAACAAAAAGCCAACTCACACAAACCACTGCCTGAATAAGACACCAAAAGACCAGCTGAGACTTTCCAAGAAAGGAAGGAAGAGAGAGAGGTTAAACTGTATTCTTGTGGTCGATTTCTGCTTTTATGAACTAAGCTGAAGCCTGACTCTGTACTTGTGTGTGTTTGTGTGTGTGTGTTTCAGAGGCAGCAGCTTGGTACCAACATAGAGATGGAGATAGCTAAAATGTTGGAAGAGAACAACAGCATAGTCAAGTTCGGCTATCACTTCACCCAGCAAGGACCTCGCTCCAGAGCTGCTGCAGCCATCACCAAGAACAACGACCTGGGTATGACACACACACACACACTTACACCCACCCACACACACACACACACACACACACACACACACACACAGATTCAAGATTGCAAAAGCTAGATGAGTTGTTGCAGATCTTGTTACCCCCCCTTCGACTGGTTTCCGTCTTAGTAAGAGCGATGACGTCTCCTCTCTTGTAGCTCTTCATCCCGTCAGCGTGGCGGTAGCTCAGGTGTGATGCATGGGTGTGTCTATGAGTGTGTCAGTGCATCAGAGTGTTTGAACGCAGTATTCACGGCCTTAACAGTACCGAGGTCGACACGGTGTGAGAGTGATGAAATCTCACTTCTTGTTTTCTCTACACGCTGTCACATGCTGTTGAAATGGGTCCTAACTTTGACTGCTTAGCTCATAATGATGTAACATTCGTGAGAAACTAACAGGCCTGTGTTAGCTGAAAGTTGCAAAGCATGTTTGTGGTTTTTTTCATGTAGTGAACTGACTTTGGTGAAGTTTAAACTTTTGCCTGATTGTCATTCCTTTTTTCACTCTCTAGTCCGCAGGAAGCGAGTGGAAGGAGACCTGTAGGGAACAACCACCCCGACCTGTCTCTCAGCCAATCCTGTCGTTTCATCTCACTGTTGCGTGGAATAATTTCAGCCAATGCCCTGGTCTCATCTCACTGTGTGGAAACTTTAGTCTTGTGCCAAACTGTGGGGCAAGGCATGCTCAACCAGAACATACATCTGAGAAGAAGGGAAATAACTGGAATTGCTCTCTCCTAATCACATGTTTATACTTTTGTTTAATATTATTTTGTTGTCGTCGTCATGGAAGGTGTACATCTGATTAGTTTTTAGTCATTTCATTTCAGCTGCTTCCTTTTTTTTGAGCCTTCATATGATCTGTCCAGACATTTTATTTGTGTTTTTTTTTCCTTTTATACAATGCAGTGAACATGAACATTAACAAGTAACAGGAAAAACAACATCAGAAACATCTAGTTGCTGTTGAGGCCCGAAGCTTCCTAATGAATTTCTGTGTTAATCCAGTCAAGCTGAATCAGAAAGTGACGTAAATCAAAGCCAGACGAGTCTGTTAGTTTCCTGCCAATACATCCAGAATGAGTATATCTGCGTCTAAAGCCACTGTGAGGTACGACGATTAGTCATGTAGTAACTAGCTGACTCTTGGTTCAGATCAGATCCATCTGCATGTCGCGCTGCGGGTGTTGTTTATTGGAGTTGCCTTGTAAAACCAGCTCGACTGTCTCCAGCTGATGTTTGTAACGGTTACGTTTCTGCTGACCTCATGCTGCAGTCAACCTTAAAACAGATGCTGGCCCAAGTCCTTATATAAATACTGAAAGCATTTATGCATCATGTTTAATATCACTTCACTGTTTTTATCCTTACTAAAGATCTTGTTGTCGCGTGCTTCAAATTCTGATGTTCATAATTCTAATCGCTTATATCCCGTGATAGGAAAGGATTACATGGTTTCAAGTAAAGTGAGATCATACTGTAAAAAAGGACAGGATATTAACCCCAGTCTGGTCTGGAGGAGCTTCCACCTGCTCCCACACATGATGTCCTAAATGTCTTTGCTCAGCACACTGACTTTCTCTGATGCTTAACCATGCCAAAGACTAACACATGCAGTGTGCAGAGTATCTCTGTTGAACTTGGCAACTGGTTCAGGTTTCAGCTTTGTCATCTGCAGTCATTTCCTCACAGTTCACAGCAGTCTCAACGTCTTTTTCAGACACCATGTTGTGATGTTTTATTATCTCTTTATTTTGTGGGCCTTTTTTAGGATGCTAAGCAAAGCAAGTGTAATGTGAGTTGGCTAACAGCTTGTATGGAACCACTCAGGTTGTGACTATTTGTGAAATGTTTCTATGAACTACATCTTACTGATCGAGAGTCTTGAACAGATCCTAAATTTAACATTTCTCACTCCCACACACACACACACACACATACACACACATTCACTTTAACTGGGCTCTAAGCAGGTCGTTTATTATGTAACAGATGACAACGTGCTGTGTGTGCCTCTACATGAACTTCCATTGGTACACCAACCTGCTTGAGATGGGCAAAACAGGACTAATAAAACAGGTGTTACTTGAAACTTGTACATACTGATTATGTGTAATAGGAACAATGTGCTGGCATGAAGTCATCACTTGTGAACATCATGTTTCTGTCGACCAAAAACACCCCACTGCTTCACATTCCTGGGACTGGAGCTGATCGGCTCAGTCCAGTACTTTGGGTTTTCTATCTGTGTACTCATTCCATCATCATATCTCTAAGTGTTTCCTCTTGGACCTGTTTTTTTTTTTATTATTATCGTTGGTGAAAACTGCTTCTTTGCCTGGGCCTGTTATGAATATTCTGTAATTCATAATACTGTATGTATATTAATTTTAAAACGCCATCTCAAAATCAAAAGTGCGCACTCAAACACAAGCACATTTATATATGTGTTCCCACATTCATTTATACAGGTCATTGCTGGGATGTTTTTGTACCATAAACCAGAACCCAGGTGTATGCTTAACAGAAGGAACATGTAATATTATAAAACCACAAAACTGGTAAAACGCACTGCTGAATATAAGACATCCTTGAAAATAAATGTTTTTACAAACTCTGACTCTTGTGTCATTTGTTCTTTTAAATTGTCCGTATCATATTTAGGCACTGATTCACAAATGAGTTTGACATGTCCATAACTCTCTCAACATCATACGTCCTCATATTATATCTATCTATCTATCTATGGCAAATTTCCAAGCAAGCATTAAATATTCGATACAGGTTGATTCATTGTCATTTAGAGTGAAATGGTCTTAATAATTTCTTGGTAGCTTTAAAACTGAGCCTGATACTGCCTTATAAACAAAGTGTACTTCAAGGCATGTGAAATTATTCATTATTTTTTCAGTGTTAAAAAGTGCTTTGCTGTCTGTTTGCTTCAAGTGAGCAGGGAAAAACAAGGTTTCTCCGAGAATAGCAAGAGTAAAGGGGTGTTCAGACCAAACGCGACCTCGGCGACGGCTCCCAATGCAAAGTCTATGGCCAGCCGCGACGTGGCGACCGCCGGCTGCCTGCGACGCGACCTGGCGACCTGGTCGCCAAGTCGCGTTGCCGAGGTCGCGTCGCCGAGGTCGCAGGACGCCAAGTCGCGTCGCTCCCAAAGTTCAAATATCTGAACTTTGGGAGCGACTATCCGCGACTCCGTGCCGCGACAGCCAATCAGGGCTCTGTTGACGTCAACAAACCGGCGAAACAAGGAAGAGGAGAAGAAGAATCACAATGGAGGAGCAGTTTATCACTGCCGTGAGTTATCACCCGGTCCTGTACGACGTGGGGTGCGCGTTTTACCGGGACCGCACCTCCATGGAGGAGGCATTGGCGAAGGTGGCCCATGACGTCGGGCTTTCCTGTAAGTTTGTTTGTGTAAACAAACAAAGTATTTCAGTGAGCGTACTGTATTATGAAAACATAGCTAACTGCCCCTGCTTGCTAGGCTACATGTTTCAACGTATGTGTGTGTGTCTTTGCAGTGGATGTGTGCCGCAAGCGGTGGAAGGGGCTTGGGGACGTTAATATGAGGGACAGACAAATAGACAGGCGCTCCGAAGCTTAGATGGAGCGCCTGTAGTTCGTGTCCTGGCGGGAGATGCTGCTTCCCACCCGGACGAGGAGGTCCTCGAACTGCGCCGTCGACACACGGAAATACCGCTGGAAGCGGCCGTCGTCCAGGCGGAGTTCCTGGAGCAAGCGGTGAAATTCACCCAGCTCCGTCCTCCTCCGGATGGTTTCATGCACCCATAAACGCCGGCGGCGTCTACTGCGGATGTACAGATATCCGGCAGCACAGAGGACGATGAACTGAAAACGGAGCTAGTGACGTTCTCATGGATGACGTCACCGGCGACCAGCCGCGACCTGCGACTGCAGCTTTGGACCTGCTGTGAACACACCAGAGCACCACGCGACGCGACGTGACCGACCAACTGGTCGCGTCGCGTTCGGTCTGAACACCCCTTAATGAAAGCAGAGCACATGAAGGTTAAGAAAGTAAGGGCTGTTCATATTTAGGGAAGTTTGCACCCTGGTCAACAGACATGAAGAAAGATCAGACGTAACCTAAAGATATGGAGGGAAAGCCGAACCGATGTTGCTCATAAGGGGCGTTCAGACCAAACGCGACCTGACGCGACATGGCGACGGCTCCCAATGCAAAGTCTATGGCCAGCTGCAACCTGACACGACTTGGCGACCGCCGGCTGCCTGCGACGCGACCTAGCGACCGGTCGCCAAGGTGCGTCCCCGAGGTCGCGTCGCCGAGGTCACAGGACGCCAAGTCGCGTCGCTCGACTGGCTGCGACTGCAGCTTTGGACCCGGTGTGAACACACCAGAGCACCCCGTGACGCGACGTGACTGACCAAAGCGTTTGGTCTGAACGCCCCTTTAGACTGTATATAAGATGGACAACCTGGTTCCGCCTTCCGCCTGTATACGGATTTGAAGCCAAAAAGCTCTTGGTAATTCCAGGTTTTTCTCCACTTCCTTGAAACCAGAGCTGTGCAGTAGCGTTGTGCGCATTCGGCCGCGCAGTCGCCGAGAGTCCCTGTGATGACGCTCGGCTCAAACAGCGTATCCCCCGGGAGAGCTACGCAATCCCTGAACGCCCAAAGGCTGTATCAGGTGTCAATCATAGAAAACATGAACCCCCTAAAAAAAGGACTTGGGCACAAACCAGTCTTACAATAACTACATGTCAACATCACAAGCAGGGGGGAGAAAAATTTATGTTCTGTGTAATAAAATTCTAAAGTTTGTCCACAGTCCCAGAAGCTTTGCTGGCGGAGGCGGGATTTATGACCTGTACTGCAGCCCACCATCAGAAGGTGCTGTTCTCGGAGTGGCTTCACCCAGCGAGGAGGCAGACTCTGTCCATCTTATATACAGTCTATGATCTTGCTTTCAAAATATGACATTACTTTTACTTGATTTGGGGTTGTAAAATGGGTTATAGTTATTAAAAGCTTTAATTTGGCTGTTTGCATATAAAGACCAAGTTTTAATTATTGTACCAGGATTGGTCGAGGCTGTGGTGATGGGGCCCAATAAGAGCAAACCCCCTGCTGAGGATCATGAGTGCCCAAACAAAAATGTGAGGTGCTTCTTTTCAACACAGAGTTTGGCTCTTTAGGAAACACAGAGAGAGAGAGAGAGACCTCTATACATGACCCCCAAATTATAGATCTTTCACTCCCTAAACAACATAACACACTTAAAGAAACACAGACTGATGCAAGAACCAAGTTTTGATCATGGGTACAAAAAAAGAAAACCCGCTTGGTGTGTAACTTCTGAAGTCTCAGATGTAAAGCAGATTGTGGTCAAACCTTGAGTGCGCGCGTTTAGGATTAGGGTTCAAACGTTATTCTTGATAACTTTAAGGCAGACCCATATTTTGGGAGGTGCTCTAGGTGGTGCAGCTTAGCCTCTGTGTGCAGTCTTTAATCAGATCCAGTTTTTCAGATTGTTTGCACATGCCTGAGAGATGATGTAATGTATATGACTCCACCGCTCTCTGGGCTTCCTGTGCCAGAGAGCTGTGGTGAGCTTCTGTCAGAGAGAACTCTGCACTGCTGGCAATGAATTCTAGTGTGTGTGTGTGTGTGTGTGTGTGTGTGTGTGTGTGTGTGTGTGTGTGTGTGTGTGTGTGTGTGTGTGTGTGTGTGTGTGTGTGTGTGTGTGTGTGTGTGTGTGTGTGTGTGTGTGTGTGTGTGTGTGTGTGTGTGTGACTCAAGTATTCCCACTCTAAAAGAATAGGCCGGACGAGAACAGCAGGTTTTTGTCATGTCTGTTAATAACTCGAGAGGCATCATTTCAGAGGAAAATCCAAACCTTACACCAGAAACTGAGAGTACAGCGTGCAGCTGTGAGCTCATGTACACACAGTCAAACCTGTAAAACTGTTCCCTCAAACCAAGTCTATTATTAAAGACCACTTATCTGCATGTTGTGATAGTCGTGTGTAACTGATAGCTTTCAGCTCATGGCTTTAGTTGAGACTTCAGAGAGCCTGTAACAAGTAAGAGATTTAAAGGCTTCTGTGAGGAGTTTTTAGCTGATCACAAAAATGAGTGAACATGATATCATGACTCTAAATGACCCACAAAAGTATACCCTAACATCAGCATTATATTATTACTGACTAATACTATGGTGTTGCTTTTATATCTAGGACTGCTACCATGGGGTAGGTGTCAGGAGAAGTAAGTCTCACAGATTCTTGATGAGAATCTATGTGAAACAAATCACTAATCACACAAATACAGGACAAAAGTCAGCAGAGAGGTACAAGGCAGGGCTTTATCCACTGGGGGCACCAAATTTCCCTCACAGGAACTAAATATTGGAGGGGAGTTTCTGGTGGTCCATTAAGAGGTACTCGTGTGTTTGTAAACATGAATAGTGTATCACAGTCAATTTGTATTCAGTTGGTTTAAAGCTCCTGTGAGGAATTTTTGGTTCGTGTCAATGTTAGACAAAGCAATCCCGAGTTATCTTGCAGAAGAAGTGACTTTTGACAAAAACATCTCATCCTGCTAACTTTTGACTGTCAGATTTATTTTCTTTTAAGAGCATTTTAGAGGAAACTGTAAAAACAGGGCTGCCTCTTTAGCTGGTTACAGGGCTCTCAAGTCTCACGCATTCAGCGTGTGACACACGCATTCCCACCTGTTCACACACTCACACGCCACACATTGTATTTCTCACGCATTTAAATGAACATGGTGAATCGTGATGTCCACCACGTTGCACCTCTTTAACAATGGAACAGGTAGAAATCAACGGAGTTTCTCTGAGAGTTCAGAAGCTGCGTGCCAGGCGCAAGCCAATCAAATAAAGTATATCTACTGAACAGCCAATCAAAAAGCAGCATGTCTGTATCCGGGTAGAAATAGAGCAGGTTTTTGAAAGGACGAGTTAGACCCGATGATTACAGTAAGTCAGTAACCTACACATGCAGAGACCTCAACGCCTCATGGCATATAAACTCATATTATAAACTAGGGCTGCAGCTATCGATTATTTTAGTAATCGAGTACTCTATCGATTAATCTGTCGATTAATCGAGTAATCGGATAAGAAATGTTTTGCTCTCACTGTAATACTTTGCATTGAATCACGTTTGCCTCATTAAAAACCATCAGTAACACACAAAACTGAAATAGGCCAGGTCTTTCAAATGAATATTTTTACTGCATAAATCAGGAACCAAAAGTTTTACATTTTACCATGTAGTTCACATGAAACTACTGAAGGCAAGGTCTGCAGATGGTCTTTTAATTGCTATGGTAATGATCTTTGCAGTTTTCACTAAACCATTGACAACAAATCATCTTCTGAAATCCCTCATCCTCCACCATGGAAAGCGGGCGCATGTCTGAGACAATCATGTTTAGAATACTGTCGGTGAACTCAGCTGCTTGCTCGGTTGAACACGGTGGAAGTCGCCGCACAAAGCTGTCCAGAGTTTGGTTCTTTGAAGAACTGAAAAAGAGTCCAATTGATATTGATATTAACATATGTCTAATGGTGTAAACATTTTATAACTTTTTTTTAGTTTGTTCTGTTTATATTGTTTATGAAGTTCTATTTTTCTCTGGATCATTATCTTGTTTTTTTAGTAAAGTTTTGAGTTTGGTTATTTTATTTGGCTTTTACTTATCTTGCGAAATTACTAAAAAAAATAATATCATACTCAGATACTACAATAAGTCAGCTAGTTAATGCACATTAATCCAATAGTGTAAATAGTTTTTTATAAGTTTGTTCTATTTATATTGTTTCTTAAGTTCTCTTTGTTTTCTCTGGGCCATATCTTGCTTTTTAGTAAGTTTTTTTTAGTTTGGTTATTTTTGTATTAATTGTATTCATATTAATTGAGTTCATTCTTATGTCTATTCACAGCCTTTGCTGCTAAGAAAACGCTAATTTCCATACTGCAGATCTAATTCATCTTGTTTAATTTCTAAAAAATATATATACACTTATATACTAAGATAATTCAACTAGCCCATGCACATTTATTTGATGGTGGAAATATTTTTTTAACTTTTAGTTAGTTCTGTTTATATTGTTCTTGCAGTTCTCTTTTTATCAGAGTCATATCTAGTTTTTTTTTTAGCAAGCCTTTAGTTTTGGTTATTTTTATATTATTATTATTATTATTATTAATAGTAGTAGTAGAAGTAGTAGTATTTGTATTCATAGTTATCTCTCTTTACTGTATTTATGCCTTTACTGCTGTCATAATGTTTATTTCCAGGCTTTGGATCTAATTTTACTTGTTTAATTAATAGGCTGAAATAATATAATTCTTGGATACTAACATAATTTGACAAGCAAATGTATATTTATTCAATATATAAAAGTGTTACATTTTTATTTACACTGTGAAGCAGCCTTTAGACAGCGCCATAAATTAAATTACATTATGTACTGGACTTATTCTTGATTATTGATCACATTGATTTGTTTTAACTGCAACTGCTTAGTATCGTGAACATTACCTTGTTGTGGCCAGTCCGCTCTGCGGACTTAATGCATGGACCGGGTGTTTTCTTTTAAGGTGCTGCAGCATTGAAGACGTGCTGTTGTGAAACGCCAACTCCGCCTTACAGTGAACGCACTGCACGGCGTTTTCTTTCCTTTTCAGTGTGTAATGGTCCCACACTTAAGACACTTTCTGCCGTTTCCTCTGCGTGTCATCTCTTTCTTCCTCTCTCTGTCTGTCCTCGTTTTCCTCCATGATTGAACCAAACGCGCGGCAGCGGAAGGAGCGCAAACACCGTGCGCTGCACATGGTTCCGGATTTAAACGATTCCTCGAGGCATATAATTTGCCTCGAGGAATTTTATTAATCGAGTTACTCGAGTTACTCGAGTAATCGTTTCAGCCCTATTATAAACTAAAGCCCTATGCTATTGCTATTGACAGCTGTATTGATGAATTTACCCTCTGTACAGCCATTTCCAGCCATTTTCCCCTCCGCAAAAGCAGCATTTCTCATATATTTTTTTAAAAGTTCTGATACTCATGACAGTGTAACGCTCATGTACCAAAGGATTAAGTATCTCCATGTTTGTGAAACCTATACTAAAGTACAATTCATCTAAATGCTCCACAGTGCTGATTTTAACAACTCTCCTTCACAACAGGTAACTTTACGACTTAATTCTTATAAATTAATGACTTTATTCTCCTAAATAATAACTTTATTCTCTAAAATTTAAAAATGTTTTTTTTTCTTAATGTGGCCCTCACACTCTGTTGTATTTAAGAGATGATTATACTAAAAGTTATCATCAATCACTCTTCACCCCCCCCCCCCCAAAGAAATCTCACTCTAAGCTTAGTTCAAAACTTGAGAGCCCTGTGGTTAGCTGACACGGACCGCCCGAGAACTGGTTTCAGGTGTTAATAATTGCAGTGTAAAAGGGTCAGTCTTGTTGGTAATCTCATTTTCTTCAAGGTATCATAAAAAAGCACCAATATGAATTTTGCGTGAATCAGATTGCGCGTTGTTGCGACGTCTGATTCACCGTTATATCCAACATGGCCGACCGGCTGATCGTTTACGTGTCGAAGAACAGAGTGATTTTTGATTGTCAAAAATTGTCACAATGTTTTTGGCAGAGCAGACTCTCCAATTATTGGTTCCTACAATCAAAGTTAGGAGAAAAAACACAAATAAACAGTATGGCAGACCATGACAGGTTCAACCCATTTTTGAGACTTTGGCTCGAACCCGTTGGCAACCAAAGTACAGACTGACTGAAAGGGGACAACACAGACTCACAAAGGGCTACTGATAGCATGGTTAGCAGAGGATGGTTTCGATCCATCGACCTCTGGGTTATAGGCCCAGTACGCTTCCACTGCGCCACTCTGCTATTTTATTTTGTGAGTGTGTGTGTATGTGTGTGTGTGTGTGTGAGATGATGTTTTTTTTTATTTTTTAAGAATTTATTCTTGTGTTGGGAGAAACCGAAGCACTCGGAGTAAACCCATTCGTGGATGGCCATGTATGGACCTGAAGTCTGTCCTCATATCTATCCAGGACTTCATGCGCTACTAGTTGAAGTGAGGCTGGAAGCCCAGAGAGTCCAAGCTGGATATGAGGAAAGTCTACATGTACCCACCCACCCAAACCCTGATGTTTCTAGCAACAGTTAAAGAGGGCAGTGAAAGGCCGGAATACACATCTCAAGACCTTTTGGATGCCGCTGGGTCTTGGTGGTGAAAAATGCTTTTTTAGAGCCTCAGCCGCAGCCTCAATGACTGTTTCTTTCTGCTGTAAAAGACTTATCCAAAGAACTCCGCCACCAACCTTCTTGCGTAGGTCTTTGTACACAGCTTTGCATTTCTTTTCTATGCTTTTCAGGCTCAAATCAACATTAATGTCAGTACCAATCATCTTTTCAATCAGCATGTCTGACAGTCTGGCTTCCACTGATTTGTAATCCACATGGGGGCGGAAATCCTTCATGACTTTGCGTAAGAACACCTTTACGATGATTTCACAAGACAGTCGGTCCCACTTCTTTTTAACAGACTCCGTGTATTCACATGATGCTTTTGCCACCTGAGCCTGTTCTACTTGCTCCTCAGCTGTGTAGGCCTCTTCTTCCTTCTCCTCAACTAAGCAGGCCTCTTCTTCCTCCTCCTCATCTTGGCAGGCCTCTTCTTCTTCCTTCTCAGCTTTGAGGCTTTGAACCTTCTCTTGTACAGTTGTGGGGCAGGTCTGATCCTCAGCTTCAGTTTTGGGGGAACTGAGATGTGAATATTTAATGAGCACAACTTCCTTGACCTGTCTCAGAGTCACGCTCACACTGTCCTCCCTAGTCTTGTGCAGTCGGATCTGCTTCTTTAGCCAATTCCTTATCCGTTTAATGACATTGGCTACTTCAGTCTGAATCTCCTCTTCGTATGTTTCTTCTTGGACTCCTAGTGGTGTCAAGTGGTCGTCCAATGTGTCATGCAGCTTCTCAGCAAAACTTTCCAGCTTGCCGTGGGAAATGTTGCTGACAAGAGTCTCAAAGAGGCAAACCTCTCTTGACCCACTTCTTGTATCCTGATCGTTTTGTGTAATGACCTCTGATAAAAGGTTATCCACACTCTTAATCAGCTGTGATGTGTCTAATTCCACAACTTCCTGTCCTTGATGGGAGGCCTGCTTGCGTCTGACTTTACACATCATGCTCAGGATTGACCCTCGAGCAAATGTTTGGACAAAGACAGTCCTCATCCTGTTGATGACCTTTCTCCTGTTGTGTATTAAGGTCTCTTCTGTGTATGATTGTTTCTCTCCAACCAGGTCCTGTGAAGCCTCATTTGAAAAAGCTTCTACAATCCGAAATGATAACTCTGATAACTCTGAGTCCTTGCTGGTTTTAGAAAGAAGCAGGCTATCTTCTTCCTCTGTGAAGTAACTCAGAGAATCATTAGAAATCTTCTCCAGTTGTTCAACCAGGATTTGAAGAACTTTATCCTCAGTCTCCTCCACCCTCTTCTCCTGGTGTGACGTTGACATCTCACCTTCCCGAGCTTTCTTGAGCTTCTTTTTAGTCATCATTTTACTCGCCTTTTTGGAGCACTTTTTGAGAATCACCTTCAAGTGTCGAGTCAGTTTGATTAGATAGGTGGGAGGGGGCTTGTGCTCCTCCGTGACGTCAGTGTCACTTGTTTTAGACAGCCTGGAGTTTACTTTCTCTGTGACTGCTGTGACCATGACATCTGTCATCTGCTCGCACTGAAGGTAGTGGATGTCACCTACACCCTGTATTTCTGCCACAGTCTGTGTGATGACTTCACCCATGTTACCTAAACATTCATGCACGTCCTCCTTACACACAGATGTAGCAGATCCTTTCCGTTTTTTAAATCTCCTGCTTAAAGACTCATAGAGACTTTCAGCCAAAACTTCAACTATAGTGACACACAAATCTGTCACAAGAGAGGCGGTTTCTGGGTCAATAAACCCAGTCTCCAGTCTGTTCCAGTTTTGCGCCGTCAGCCGTTCTAAGACCTCACGGATGACTGGCTTTAAGGTCTCTTTGGATGCCAGCTGAAACTTCTGTTCCACCCTCTGTGGTGTGCTGTTGAGACTCATAGCTGTGTTTGTGTTTGTTAGTTGTTTTGAAAACAAAGATTGTGTTTGAGCAATGATCTTGAAGCAAGGTCCAATTTGGTTTTCTTCTCCTTGGTGCGGTCAATAAATGCTTTTCATGCTGCCCTACCTTGAAGTAGCTCTGATGGCATCAAAGCTCTGATGACATCAGAGCTTAGATGTCATCACAGTGATGACATCACAGTGATGTTGCCAAGGTAAAGGGGAACTCCACCTGGAATTCCCTGTTACTATGGCAACAGATCACAACTAAATTCTGCCACACCCTAAGGCTGTGTTGGAAATGAATCACTCAATCCCCAAAGGTCCTTTCACACCAGGACTGTTTTTGTCATGCGATTATTTCGGACGTCAATATTTTTTTTCGAACCTGTATCCTGTCAATACAAGCGTTCACATCAGCGACGTTTTCCCGTCCTGCGATATTGCGGCATTAATTTTTTCGGATCATGGTCGATTTTTCTTAAGTTTCGCATTCTGTGTGTCCACTTCTGACCAATCAGATTGCGTGTTGTTGCGATGTCTGATTCACCGTTATATCCAACATGGCCGACCGGCTGATCGTTTACGTGTCGAAGAACAGAGTGATTTTTGATTGTCAAAAATTGTCACAATGTTTTTGGCAGAGCAGACTCTCCAATTATTGGTTCCTACAGTCAAAGTTAGGAGAAAAAACACAAATAAACAGTATGGCAGACCATGACAGGTTCAACCCATTTTTGAGACTTTGGCTCGAACCCGTTGGCAACCAAAGTACAGACTGACTGAAAGGGGACAACACAGACTCACAAAGGGCTACTGATAGCATGGTTAGCAGAGGATGGTTTCGATCCATCGACCTCTGGGTTATAGGCCCAGTACGCTTCCACTGCGCCACTCTGCTATTTTATTTTGTGAGTGTGTGTGTGTGTGTGAGATGATGTTTTTTTTTATTTTTTAAGAATTTATTCTTGTGTTGGGAGAAACCGAAGCACTCGGAGTAAACCCATTCGTGGATGGCCATGTATGGACCTGAAGTCTGTCCTCATATCTATCCAGGACTTCATGCGCTACTAGTTGAAGTGAGGCTGGAAGCCCAGAGAGTCCAAGCTGGATATGAGGAAAGTCTACATGTACCCACCCACCCAAACCCTGATGTTTCTAGCAACAGTTAAAGAGGGCAGTGAAAGGCCGGAATACACATCTCAAGACCTTTTGGATGCCGCTGGGTCTTGGTGGTGAAAAATGCTTTTTTAGAGCCTCAGCCGCAGCCTCAATGACTGTTTCTTTCTGCTGTAAAAGACTTATCCAAAGAACTCCGCCACCAACCTTCTTGCGTAGGTCTTTGTACACAGCTTTGCATTTCTTTTCTATGCTTTTCAGGCTCAAATCAACATTAATGTCAGTACCAATCATCTTTTCAATCAGCATGTCTGACAGTCTGGCTTCCACTGATTTGTAATCCACATGGGGGCGGAAATCCTTCATGACTTTACGTAAGAACACCTTTACGATGATTTCACAAGACAGTCGGTCCCACTTCTTTTTAACAGACTCCGTGTATTCACATGATGCTTTTGCCACCTGAGCCTGTTCTACTTGCTCCTCAGCTGTGTAGGCCTCTTCTTCCTTCTCCTCAACTAAGCAGGCCTCTTCTTCCTCCTCCTCATCTTGGCAGGCCTCTTCTTCTTCCTTCTCAGCTTTGAGGCTTTGAACCTTCTCTTGTACAGTTGTGGGGCAGGTCTGATCCTCAGCTTCAGTTTTGGGGGAACTGAGATGTGAATATTTAATGAGCACAACTTCCTTGACCTGTCTCAGAGTCACGCTCACACTGTCCTCCCTAGTCTTGTGCAGTCGGATCTGCTTCTTTAGCCAATTCCTTATCCGTTTAATGACATTGGCTACTTCAGTCTGAATCTCCTCTTCGTATGTTTCTTCTTGGACTCCTAGTGGTGTCAAGTGGTCGTCCAATGTGTCATGCAGCTTCTCAGCAAAACTTTCCAGCTTGCCGTGGGAAATGTTGCTGACAAGAGTCTCAAAGAGGCAAACCTCTCTTGACCCACTTCTTGTATCCTGATCGTTTTGTGTAATGACCTCTGATAAAAGGTTATCCACACTCTTAATCAGCTGTGATGTGTCTAATTCCACAACTTCCTGTCCTTGATGGGAGGCCTGCTTGCGTCTGACTTTACACATCATGCTCAGGATTGACCCTCGAGCAAATGTTTGGACAAAGACAGTCCTCATCCTGTTGATGACCTTTCTCCTGTTGTGTATTAAGGTCTCTTCTGTGTATGATTGTTTCTCTCCAACCAGGTCCTGTGAAGCCTCATTTGAAAAAGCTTCTACAATCCGAAATGATAACTCTGATAACTCTGAGTCCTTGCTGGTTTTAGAAAGAAGCAGGCTATCTTCTTCCTCTGTGAAGTAACTCAGAGAATCATTAGAAATCTTCTCCAGTTGTTCAACCAGGATTTGAAGAACTTTATCCTCAGTCTCCTCCACCCTCTTCTCCTGGTGTGACGTTGACATCTCACCTTCCCGAGCTTTCTTGAGCTTCTTTTTAGTCATCATTTTACTCGCCTTTTTGGAGCACTTTTTGAGAATCGCCTTCAAGTGTCGAGTCAGTTTGATTAGATAAGTGGGAGGGGGCTTGTGCTCCTCCGTGACGTCAGTGTCACTTGTTTTAGACAGCCTGGAGTTTACTTTCTCTGTGACTGCTGTGACCATGACATCTGTCATCTGCTCGCACTGAAGGTAGTGGATGTCACCTACACCCTGAATTTCTGCCACAGTCTGTGTGATGACTTCACCCATGTTACCTAAACATTCATGCACGTCCTCCTTACACACAGATGTAGCAGATCCTTTCCGTTTTTTAAATCTCCTGCTTAAAGACTCATAGAGACTTTCAGCCAAAACTTCAACTATAGTGACACACAAATCTGTCACAAGAGAGGCGGTTTCTGGGTCAATAAACCCAGTCTCCAGTCTGTTCCAGTTTTGCGCCGTCAGCCGTTCTAAGACCTCACGGATGACTGGCTTTAAGGTCTCTTTGGATGCCAGCTGAAACTTCTGTTCCACCCTCTGTGGTGTGCTGTTGAGACTCATAGCTGTGTTTGTGTTTGTTAGTTGTTTTGAAAACAAAGATTGTGTTTGAGCAATGATCTTGAAGCAAGGTCCAATTTGGTTTTCTTCTCCTTGGTGCGGTCAATAAATGCTTTTCATGCTGCCCTACCTTGAAGTAGCTCTGATGGCATCAAAGCTCTGATGACATCAGAGCTTAGATGTCATCACAGTGATGACATCACAGTGATGTTGCCAAGGTAAAGGGGAACTCCACCTGGAATTCCCTGTTACTATGGCAACAGATCACAACTAAATTCTGCCACACCCTAAGGCTGTGTTGGAAATGAATCACTCAATCCCCAAAGGTCCTTTCACACCAGGACTGTTTTTGTCATGCGATTATTTCGGACGTCAATATTTTTTTTCGAACCTGTATCCTGTCAATACAAGCGTTCACATCAGCGACGTTTTCCCGTCCTGCGATATTGCGGCATTAATTTTTTCGGATCATGGTCGATTTTTCTTAAGTTTCGCATTCTGTGTGTCCACTTCTGACCAATCAGATTGCGTGTTGTTGCGACGTCTGATTCACCGTTATATCCAACATGGCCGACCGGCTGATCGTTTACGTGTCGAAGAACAGAGTGATTTTTGATTGTCAAAAATTGTCACAATGTTTTTGGCAGAGCAGACTCTCCAATTATTGGTTCCTACAGTCAAAGTTAGGAGAAAAAACACAAATAAACAGTATGGCAGACCATGACAGGTTCAACCCATTTTTGAGACTTTGGCTCGAACCCGTTGGCAACCAAAGTACAGACTGACTGAAAGGGGACAACACAGACTCACAAAGGGCTACTGATAGCATGGTTAGCAGAGGATGGTTTCGATCCATCGACCTCTGGGTTATAGGCCCAGTACGCTTCCACTGCGCCACTCTGCTATTTTATTTTGTGAGTGTGTGTGTGTGTGTGAGATGATGTTTTTTTTTATTTTTTAAGAATTTATTCTTGTGTTGGGAGAAACCGAAGCACTCGGAGTAAACCCATTCGTGGATGGCCATGTATGGACCTGAAGTCTGTCCTCATATCTATCCAGGACTTCATGCGCTACTAGTTGAAGTGAGGCTGGAAGCCCAGAGAGTCCAAGCTGGATATGAGGAAAGTCTACATGTACCCACCCACCCAAACCCTGATGTTTCTAGCAACAGTTAAAGAGGGCAGTGAAAGGCCGGAATACACATCTCAAGACCTTTTGGATGCCGCTGGGTCTTGGTGGTGAAAAATGCTTTTTTAGAGCCTCAGCCGCAGCCTCAATGACTGTTTCTTTCTGCTGTAAAAGACTTATCCAAAGAACTCCGCCACCAACCTTCTTGCGTAGGTCTTTGTACACAGCTTTGCATTTCTTTTCTATGCTTTTCAGGCTCAAATCAACATTAATGTCAGTACCAATCATCTTTTCAATCAGCATGTCTGACAGTCTGGCTTCCACTGATTTGTAATCCACATGGGGGCGGAAATCCTTCATGACTTTACGTAAGAACACCTTTACGATGATTTCACAAGACAGTCGGTCCCACTTCTTTTTAACAGACTCCGTGTATTCACATGATGCTTTTGCCACCTGAGCCTGTTCTACTTGCTCCTCAGCTGTGTAGGCCTCTTCTTCCTTCTCCTCAACTAAGCAGGCCTCTTCTTCCTCCTCCTCATCTTGGCAGGCCTCTTCTTCTTCCTTCTCAGCTTTGAGGCTTTGAACCTTCTCTTGTACAGTTGTGGGGCAGGTCTGATCCTCAGCTTCAGTTTTGGGGGAACTGAGATGTGAATATTTAATGAGCACAACTTCCTTGACCTGTCTCAGAGTCACGCTCACACTGTCCTCCCTAGTCTTGTGCAGTCGGATCTGCTTCTTTAGCCAATTCCTTATCCGTTTAATGACATTGGCTACTTCAGTCTGAATCTCCTCTTCGTATGTTTCTTCTTGGACTCCTAGTGGTGTCAAGTGGTCGTCCAATGTGTCATGCAGCTTCTCAGCAAAACTTTCCAGCTTGCCGTGGGAAATGTTGCTGACAAGAGTCTCAAAGAGGCAAACCTCTCTTGACCCACTTCTTGTATCCTGATCGTTTTGTGTAATGACCTCTGATAAAAGGTTATCCACACTCTTAATCAGCTGTGATGTGTCTAATTCCACAACTTCCTGTCCTTGATGGGAGGCCTGCTTGCGTCTGACTTTACACATCATGCTCAGGATTGACCCTCGAGCAAATGTTTGGACAAAGACAGTCCTCATCCTGTTGATGACCTTTCTCCTGTTGTGTATTAAGGTCTCTTCTGTGTATGATTGTTTCTCTCCAACCAGGTCCTGTGAAGCCTCATTTGAAAAAGCTTCTACAATCCGAAATGATAACTCTGATAACTCTGAGTCCTTGCTGGTTTTAGAAAGAAGCAGGCTATCTTCTTCCTCTGTGAAGTAACTCAGAGAATCATTAGAAATCTTCTCCAGTTGTTCAACCAGGATTTGAAGAACTTTATCCTCAGTCTCCTCCACCCTCTTCTCCTGGTGTGACGTTGACATCTCACCTTCCCGAGCTTTCTTGAGCTTCTTTTTAGTCATCATTTTACTCGCCTTTTTGGAGCACTTTTTGAGAATCGCCTTCAAGTGTCGAGTCAGTTTGATTAGATAAGTGGGAGGGGGCTTGTGCTCCTCCGTGACGTCAGTGTCACTTGTTTTAGACAGCCTGGAGTTTACTTTCTCTGTGACTGCTGTGACCATGACATCTGTCATCTGCTCGCACTGAAGGTAGTGGATGTCACCTACACCCTGAATTTCTGCCACAGTCTGTGTGATGACTTCACCCATGTTACCTAAACATTCATGCACGTCCTCCTTACACACAGATGTAGCAGATCCTTTCCGTTTTTTAAATCTCCTGCTTAAAGACTCATAGAGACTTTCAGCCAAAACTTCAACTATAGTGACACACAAATCTGTCACAAGAGAGGCGGTTTCTGGGTCAATAAACCCAGTCTCCAGTCTGTTCCAGTTTTGCGCCGTCAGCCGTTCTAAGACCTCACGGATGACTGGCTTTAAGGTCTCTTTGGATGCCAGCTGAAACTTCTGTTCCACCCTCTGTGGTGTGCTGTTGAGACTCATAGCTGTGTTTGTGTTTGTTAGTTGTTTTGAAAACAAAGATTGTGTTTGAGCAATGATCTTGAAGCAAGGTCCAATTTGGTTTTCTTCTCCTTGGTGCGGTCAATAAATGCTTTTCATGCTGCCCTACCTTGAAGTAGCTCTGATGGCATCAAAGCTCTGATGACATCAGAGCTTAGATGTCATCACAGTGATGACATCACAGTGATGTTGCCAAGGTAAAGGGGAACTCCACCTGGAATTCCCTGTTACTATGGCAACAGATCACAACTAAATTCTGCCACACCCTAAGGCTGTGTTGGAAATGAATCACTCAATCCCCAAAGGTCCTTTCACACCAGGACTGTTTTTGTCATGCAATTATTTCGGACGTCAATATTTTTTTTCGAACCTGTATCCTGTCAATACAAGCGTTCACATCAGCGACGTTTTCCCGTCCTGCGATATTGCGGCATTAATTTTTTCGGATCATGGTCGATTTTTCTTAAGTTTCGCATTCTGTGTGTCCACTTCTGACCAATCAGATTGCGTGTTATTGCGATGTCTGATTCACCGTTATATCCAACATGGCCGACCGGCTGATCGTTTACGTGTCGAAGAACAGAGTGATTTTTGATTGTCAAAAATTGTCACAATGTTTTTGGCAGAGCAGACTCTCCAATTATTGGTTCCTACAGTCAAAGTTAGGAGAAAAAACACAAATAAACAGTATGGCAGACCATGACAGGTTCAACCCATTTTTGAGACTTTGGCTCGAACCCGTTGGCAACCAAAGTACAGACTGACTGAAAGGGGACAACACAGACTCACAAAGGGCTACTGATAGCATGGTTAGCAGAGGATGGTTTCGATCCATCGACCTCTGGGTTATAGGCCCAGTACGCTTCCACTGCGCCACTCTGCTATTTTATTTTGTGAGTGTGTGTGTATGTGTGTGTGTGTGTGTGTGTGTGTGTGAGATGATGTTTTTTTTTTTTTTTTAAGAATTTATTCTTGTGTTGGGAGAAACCGAAGCACTCGGAGTAAACCCATTCGTGGATGGCCATGTATGGACCTGAAGTCTGTCCTCATATCTATCCAGGACTTCATGCGCTACTAGTTGAAGTGAGGCTGGAAGCCCAGAGAGTCCAAGCTGGATATGAGGAAAGTCTACATGTACCCACCCACCCAAACCCTGATGTTTCTAGCAACAGTTAAAGAGGGCAGTGAAAGGCCGGAATACACATCTCAAGACCTTTTGGATGCCGCTGGGTCTTGGTGGTGAAAAATGCTTTTTTAGAGCCTCAGCCGCAGCCTCAATGACTGTTTCTTTCTGCTGTAAAAGACTTATCCAAAGAACTCCGCCACCAACCTTCTTGCGTAGGTCTTTGTACACAGCTTTGCATTTCTTTTCTATGCTTTTCAGGCTCAAATCAACATTAATGTCAGTACCAATCATCTTTTCAATCAGCATGTCTGACAGTCTGGCTTCCACTGATTTGTAATCCACATGGGGGCGGAAATCCTTCATGACTTTGCGTAAGAACACCTTTACGATGAGTTCACAAGACAGTCGGTCCCACTTCTTTTTAACAGACTCCGTGTATTCACATGATGCTTTTGCCACCTGAGCCTGTTCTACTTGCTCCTCAGCTGTGTAGGCCTCTTCTTCCTTCTCCTCAACTAAGCAGGCCTCTTCTTCCTCCTCCTCATCTTGGCAGGCCTCTTCTTCTTCCTTCTCAGCTTTGAGGCTTTGAACCTTCTCTTGTACAGTTGTGGGGCAGGTCTGATCCTCAGCTTCAGTTTTGGGGGAACTGAGATGTGAATATTTAATGAGCACAACTTCCTTGACCTGTCTCAGAGTCACGCTCACACTGTCCTCCCTAGTCTTGTGCAGTCGGATCTGCTTCTTTAGCCAATTCCTTATCCGTTTAATGACATTGGCTACTTCAGTCTGAATCTCCTCTTCGTATGTTTCTTCTTGGACTCCTAGTGGTGTCAAGTGGTCGTCCAATGTGTCATGCAGCTTCTCAGCAAAACTTTCCAGCTTGCCGTGGGAAATGTTGCTGACAAGAGTCTCAAAGAGGCAAACCTCTCTTGACCCACTTCTTGTATCCTGATCGTTTTGTGTAATGACCTCTGATAAAAGGTTATCCACACTCTTAATCAGCTGTGATGTGTCTAATTCCACAACTTCCTGTCCTTGATGGGAGGCCTGCTTGCGTCTGACTTTACACATCATGCTCAGGATTGACCCTCGAGCAAATGTTTGGACAAAGACAGTCCTCATCCTGTTGATGACCTTTCTCCTGTTGTGTATTAAGGTCTCTTCTGTGTATGATTGTTTCTCTCCAACCAGGTCCTGTGAAGCCTCATTTGAAAAAGCTTCTACAATCCGAAATGATAACTCTGATAACTCTGAGTCCTTGCTGGTTTTAGAAAGAAGCAGGCTATCTTCTTCCTCTGTGAAGTAACTCAGAGAATCATTAGAAATCTTCTCCAGTTGTTCAACCAGGATTTGAAGAACTTTATCCTCAGTCTCCTCCACCCTCTTCTCCTGGTGTGACGTTGACATCTCACCTTCCCGAGCTTTCTTGAGCTTCTTTTTAGTCATCATTTTACTCGCCTTTTTGGAGCACTTTTTGAGAATCGCCTTCAAGTGTCGAGTCAGTTTGATTAGATAAGTGGGAGGGGGCTTGTGCTCCTCCGTGACGTCAGTGTCACTTGTTTTAGACAGCCTGGAGTTTACTTTCTCTGTGACTGCTGTGACCATGACATCTGTCATCTGCTCGCACTGAAGGTAGTGGATGTCACCTACACCCTGAATTTCTGCCACAGTCTGTGTGATGACTTCACCCATGTTACCTAAACATTCATGCACGTCCTCCTTACACACAGATGTAGCAGATCCTTTCCGTTTTTTAAATCTCCTGCTTAAAGACTCATAGAGACTTTCAGCCAAAACTTCAACTATAGTGACACACAAATCTGTCACAAGAGAGGCGGTTTCTGGGTCAATAAACCCAGTCTCCAGTCTGTTCCAGTTTTGCGCCGTCAGCCGTTCTAAGACCTCACGGATGACTGGCTTTAAGGTCTCTTTGGATGCCAGCTGAAACTTCTGTTCCACCCTCTGTGGTGTGCTGTTGAGACTCATAGCTGTGTTTGTGTTTGTTAGTTGTTTTGAAAACAAAGATTGTGTTTGAGCAATGATCTTGAAGCAAGGTCCAATTTGGTTTTCTTCTCCTTGGTGCGGTCAATAAATGCTTTTCATGCTGCCCTACCTTGAAGTAGCTCTGATGGCATCAAAGCTCTGATGACATCAGAGCTTAGATGTCATCACAGTGATGACATCACAGTGATGTTGCCAAGGTAAAGGGGAACTCCACCTGGAATTCCCTGTTACTATGGCAACAGATCACAACTAAATTCTGCCACACCCTAAGGCTGTGTTGGAAATGAATCACTCAATCCCCAAAGGTCCTTTCACACCAGGACTGTTTTTGTCATGCAATTATTTCGGACGTCAATATTTTTTTCGAACCTGTATCCTGTCAATACAAGCGTTCACATCAGCGACGTTTTCCCGTCCTGCGATATTGCGGCATTAATTTTTTCGGATCATGGTCGATTTTTCTTAAGTTTCGCATTCTGTGTGTCCACTTCTGACCAATCAGATTGCGTGTTATTGCGATGTCTGATTCACCGTTATATCCAACATGGCCGACCGGCTGATTGTTTACGTGTCGAAGAACAGAGTGATTTTTGATTGTCAAAAATTGTCACAATGTTTTTGGCAGAGCAGACTCTCCAATTATTGGTTCCTACAGTCAAAGTTAGGAGAAAAAACACAAATAAACAGTATGGCAGACCATGACAGGTTCAACCCATTTTTGAGACTTTGGCTCGAACCCGTTGGCAACCAAAGTACAGACTGACTGAAAGGGGACAACACAGACTCACAAAGGGCTACTGATAGCATGGTTAGCAGAGGATGGTTTCGATCCATCGACCTCTGGGTTATAGGCCCAGTACGCTTCCACTGCGCCACTCTGCTATTTTATTTTGTGAGTGTGTGTGTGTGTGTGAGATGATGTTTTTTTTTATTTTTTAAGAATTTATTCTTGTGTTGGGAGAAACCGAAGCACTCGGAGTAAACCCATTCGTGGATGGCCATGTATGGACCTGAAGTCTGTCCTCATATCTATCCAGGACTTCATGCGCTACTAGTTGAAGTGAGGCTGGAAGCCCAGAGAGTCCAAGCTGGATATGAGGAAAGTCTACATGTACCCACCCACCCAAACCCTGATGTTTCTAGCAACAGTTAAAGAGGGCAGTGAAAGGCCGGAATACACATCTCAAGACCTTTTGGATGCCGCTGGGTCTTGGTGGTGAAAAATGCTTTTTTAGAGCCTCAGCCGCAGCCTCAATGACTGTTTCTTTCTGCTGTAAAAGACTTATCCAAAGAACTCCGCCACCAACCTTCTTGCGTAGGTCTTTGTACACAGCTTTGCATTTCTTTTCTATGCTTTTCAGGCTCAAATCAACATTAATGTCAGTACCAATCATCTTTTCAATCAGCATGTCTGACAGTCTGGCTTCCACTGATTTGTAATCCACATGGGGGCGGAAATCCTTCATGACTTTGCGTAAGAACACCTTTACGATGATTTCACAAGACAGTCGGTCCCACTTCTTTTTAACAGACTCCGTGTATTCACATGATGCTTTTGCCACCTGAGCCTGTTCTACTTGCTCCTCAGCTGTGTAGGCCTCTTCTTCCTTCTCCTCAACTAAGCAGGCCTCTTCTTCCTCCTCCTCATCTTGGCAGGCCTCTTCTTCTTCCTTCTCAGCTTTGAGGCTTTGAACCTTCTCTTGTACAGTTGTGGGGCAGGTCTGATCCTCAGCTTCAGTTTTGGGGGAACTGAGATGTGAATATTTAATGAGCACAACTTCCTTGACCTGTCTCAGAGTCACGCTCACACTGTCCTCCCTAGTCTTGTGCAGTCGGATCTGCTTCTTTAGCCAATTCCTTATCCGTTTAATGACATTGGCTACTTCAGTCTGAATCTCCTCTTCGTATGTTTCTTCTTGGACTCCTAGTGGTGTCAAGTGGTCGTCCAATGTGTCATGCAGCTTCTCAGCAAAACTTTCCAGCTTGCCGTGGGAAATGTTGCTGACAAGAGTCTCAAAGAGGCAAACCTCTCCTGACCCACTTCTTGTATCCTGATCGTTTTGTGTAATGACCTCTGATAAAAGGTTATCCACACTCTTAATCAGCTGTGATGTGTCTAATTCCACAACTTCCTGTCCTTGATGGGAGGCCTGCTTGCGTCTGACTTTACACATCATGCTCAGGATTGACCCTCGAGCAAATGTTTGGACAAAGACAGTCCTCATCCTGTTGATGACCTTTCTCCTGTTGTGTATTAAGGTCTCTTCTGTGTATGATTGTTTCTCTCCAACCAGGTCCTGTGAAGCCTCATTTGAAAAAGCTTCTACAATCCGAAATGATAACTCTGATAACTCTGAGTCCTTGCTGGTTTTAGAAAGAAGCAGGCTATCTTCTTCCTCTGTGAAGTAACTCAGAGAATCATTAGAAATCTTCTCCAGTTGTTCAACCAGGATTTGAAGAACTTTATCCTCAGTCTCCTCCACCCTCTTCTCCTGGTGTGACGTTGACATCTCACCTTCCCGAGCTTTCTTGAGCTTCTTTTTAGTCATCATTTTACTCGCCTTTTTGGAGCACTTTTTGAGAATCGCCTTCAAGTGTCGAGTCAGTTTGATTAGATAAGTGGGAGGGGGCTTGTGCTCCTCCGTGACGTCAGTGTCACTTGTTTTAGACAGCCTGGAGTTTACTTTCTCTGTGACTGCTGTGACCATGACATCTGTCATCTGCTCGCACTGAAGGTAGTGGATGTCACCTACACCCTGAATTTCTGCCACAGTCTGTGTGATGACTTCACCCATGTCACCTAAACATTCATGCACGTCCTCCTTACACACAGATGTAGCAGATCCTTTCCGTTTTTTAAATCTCCTGCTTAAAGACTCATAGAGACTTTCAGCCAAAACTTCAACTATAGTGACACACAAATCTGTCACAAGAGAGGCGGTTTCTGGGTCAATAAACCCAGTCTCCAGTCTGTTCCAGTTTTGCGCCGTCAGCCGTTCTAAGACCTCACGGATGACTGGCTTTAAGGTCTCTTTGGATGCCAGCTGAAACTTCTGTTCCACCCTCTGTGGTGTGCTGTTGAGACTCATAGCTGTGTTTGTGTTTGTTAGTTGTTTTGAAAACAAAGATTGTGTTTGAGCAATGATCTTGAAGCAAGGTCCAATTTGGTTTTCTTCTCCTTGGTGCGGTCAATAAATGCTTTTCATGCTGCCCTACCTTGAAGTAGCTCTGATGGCATCAAAGCTCTGATGACATCAGAGCTTAGATGTCATCACAGTGATGACATCACAGTGATGTTGCCAAGGTAAAGGGGAGCTCCACCTGGAATTCCCTGTTACTATGGCAACAGATCACAACTAAATTCTGCCACACCCTAAGGCTGTGTTGGAAATGAATCACTCAATCCCCAAAGGTCCTTTCACACCAGGACTGTTTTTGTCATGCGATTATTTCGGACGTCAATATTTTTTTCGAACCTGTATCCTGTCAATACAAGCGTTCACATCAGCGACGTTTTCCCGTCCTGCGATATTGCGGCATTAATTTTTTCGGATCATGGTCGATTTTTCTTAAGTTTCGCATTCTGTGTGTCCACTTCTGACCAATCAGATTGCGTGTTGTTGCGACGTCTGATTCACCGTTATATCCAACATGGCCGACCGGCTGATCGTTTACGTGTCGAAGAACAGAGTGATTTTTGATTGTCAAAAATTGTCACAATGTTTTTGGCAGAGCAGACTCTCCAATTATTGGTTCCTACAGTCAAAGTTAGGAGAAAAAACACAAATAAACAGTATGGCAGACCATGACAGGTTCAACCCATTTTTGAGACTTTGGCTCGAACCCGTTGGCAACCAAAGTACAGACTGACTGAAAGGGGACAACACAGACTCACAAAGGACTACTGATAGCATGGTTAGCAGAGGATGGTTTCGATCCATCGACCTCTGGGTTATAGGCCCAGTACGCTTCCACTGCGCCACTCTGCTATTTTATTTTGTGAGTGTGTGTGTATGTGTGTGTGTGTGTGTGTGTGTGAGATGATGTTTTTTTTTTTTTTTTAAGAATTTATTCTTGTGTTGGGAGAAACCGAAGCACTCGGAGTAAACCCATTCGTGGATGGCCATGTATGGACCTGAAGTCTGTCCTCATATCTATCCAGGACTTCATGCGCTACTAGTTGAAGTGAGGCTGGAAGCCCAGAGAGTCCAAGCTGGATATGAGGAAAGTCTACATGTACCCACCCACCCAAACCCTGATGTTTCTAGCAACAGTTAAAGAGGGCAGTGAAAGGCCGGAATACACATCTCAAGACCTTTTGGATGCCGCTGGGTCTTGGTGGTGAAAAATGCTTTTTTAGAGCCTCAGCCGCAGCCTCAATGACTGTTTCTTTCTGCTGTAAAAGACTTATCCAAAGAACTCCGCCACCAACCTTCTTGCGTAGGTCTTTGTACACAGCTTTGCATTTCTTTTCTATGCTTTTCAGGCTCAAATCAACATTAATGTCAGTACCAATCATCTTTTCAATCAGCATGTCTGACAGTCTGGCTTCCACTGATTTGTAATCCACATGGGGGCGGAAATCCTTCATGACTTTGCGTAAGAACACCTTTACGATGATTTCACAAGACAGTCGGTCCCACTTCTTTTTAACAGACTCCGTGTATTCACATGATGCTTTTGCCACCTGAGCCTGTTCTACTTGCTCCTCAGCTGTGTAGGCCTCTTCTTCCTTCTCCTCAACTAAGCAGGCCTCTTCTTCCTCCTCCTCATCTTGGCAGGCCTCTTCTTCTTCCTTCTCAGCTTTGAGGCTTTGAACCTTCTCTTGTACAGTTGTGGGGCAGGTCTGATCCTCAGCTTCAGTTTTGGGGGAACTGAGATGTGAATATTTAATGAGCACAACTTCCTTGACCTGTCTCAGAGTCACGCTCACACTGTCCTCCCTAGTCTTGTGCAGTCGGATCTGCTTCTTTAGCCAATTCCTTATCCGTTTAATGACATTGGCTACTTCAGTCTGAATCTCCTCTTCGTATGTTTCTTCTTGGACTCCTAGTGGTGTCAAGTGGTCGTCCAATGTGTCATGCAGCTTCTCAGCAAAACTTTCCAGCTTGCCGTGGGAAATGTTGCTGACAAGAGTCTCAAAGAGGCAAACCTCTCCTGACCCACTTCTTGTATCCTGATCGTTTTGTGTAATGACCTCTGATAAAAGGTTATCCACACTCTTAATCAGCTGTGATGTGTCTAATTCCACAACTTCCTGTCCTTGATGGGAGGCCTGCTTGCGTCTGACTTTACACATCATGCTCAGGATTGACCCTCGAGCAAATGTTTGGACAAAGACAGTCCTCATCCTGTTGATGACCTTTCTCCTGTTGTGTATTAAGGTCTCTTCTGTGTATGATTGTTTCTCTCCAACCAGGTCCTGTGAAGCCTCATTTGAAAAAGCTTCTACAATCCGAAATGATAACTCTGATAACTCTGAGTCCTTGCTGGTTTTAGAAAGAAGCAGGCTATCTTCTTCCTCTGTGAAGTAACTCAGAGAATCATTAGAAATCTTCTCCAGTTGTTCAACCAGGATTTGAAGAACTTTATCCTCAGTCTCCTCCACCCTCTTCTCCTGGTGTGACGTTGACATCTCACCTTCCCGAGCTTTCTTGAGCTTCTTTTTAGTCATCATTTTACTCGCCTTTTTGGAGCACTTTTTGAGAATCGCCTTCAAGTGTCGAGTCAGTTTGATTAGATAAGTGGGAGGGGGCTTGTGCTCCTCCGTGACGTCAGTGTCACTTGTTTTAGACAGCCTGGAGTTTACTTTCTCTGTGACTGCTGTGACCATGACATCTGTCATCTGCTCGCACTGAAGGTAGTGGATGTCACCTACACCCTGAATTTCTGCCACAGTCTGTGTGATGACTTCACCCATGTTACCTAAACATTCATGCACGTCCTCCTTACACACAGATGTAGCAGATCCTTTCCGTTTTTTAAATCTCCTGCTTAAAGACTCATAGAGACTTTCAGCCAAAACTTCAACTATAGTGACACACAAATCTGTCACAAGAGAGGCGGTTTCTGGGTCAATAAACCCAGTCTCCAGTCTGTTCCAGTTTTGCGCCGTCAGCCGTTCTAAGACCTCACGGATGACTGGCTTTAAGGTCTCTTTGGATGCCAGCTGAAACTTCTGTTCCACCCTCTGTGGTGTGCTGTTGAGACTCATAGCTGTGTTTGTGTTTGTTAGTTGTTTTGAAAACAAAGATTGTGTTTGAGCAATGATCTTGAAGCAAGGTCCAATTTGGTTTTCTTCTCCTTGGTGCGGTCAATAAATGCTTTTCATGCTGCCCTACCTTGAAGTAGCTCTGATGGCATCAAAGCTCTGATGACATCAGAGCTTAGATGTCATCACAGTGATGACATCACAGTGATGTTGCCAAGGTAAAGGGGAACTCCACCTGGAATTCCCTGTTACTATGGCAACAGATCACAACTAAATTCTGCCACACCCTAAGGCTGTGTTGGAAATGAATCACTCAATCCCCAAAGGTCCTTTCACACCAGGACTGTTTTTGTCATGCGATTATTTCGGACGTCAATATTTTTTTTCGAACCTGTATCCTGTCAATACAAGCGTTCACATCAGCGACGTTTTCCCGTCCTGCGATATTGCGGCATTAATTTTTTCGGATCATGGTCGATTTTTCTTAAGTTTCGCATTCTGTGTGTCCACTTCTGACCAATCAGATTGCGTGTTGTTGCGACGTCTGATTCACCGTTATATCCAACATGGCCGACCGGCTGATCGTTTACGTGTCGAAGAACAGAGTGATTTTTGATTGTCAAAAATTGTCACAATGTTTTTGGCAGAGCAGACTCTCCAATTATTGGTTCCTACAGTCAAAGTTAGGAGAAAAAACACAAATAAACAGTATGGCAGACCATGACAGGTTCAACCCATTTTTGAGACTTTGGCTCGAACCCGTTGGCAACCAAAGTACAGACTGACTGAAAGGGGACAACACAGACTCACAAAGGACTACTGATAGCATGGTTAGCAGAGGATGGTTTCGATCCATCGACCTCTGGGTTATAGGCCCAGTACGCTTCCACTGCGCCACTCTGCTATTTTATTTTGTGAGTGTGTGTGTATGTGTGTGTGTGTGTGTGAGATGATGTTTTTTTTTTTTTTTAAGAATTTATTCTTGTGTTGGGAGAAACCGAAGCACTCGGAGTAAACCCATTCGTGGATGGCCATGTATGGACCTGAAGTCTGTCCTCATATCTATCCAGGACTTCATGCGCTACTAGTTGAAGTGAGGCTGGAAGCCCAGAGAGTCCAAGCTGGATATGAGGAAAGTCTACATGTACCCACCCACCCAAACCCTGATGTTTCTAGCAACAGTTAAAGAGGGCAGTGAAAGGCCGGAATACACATCTCAAGACCTTTTGGATGCCGCTGGGTCTTGGTGGTGAAAAATGCTTTTTTAGAGCCTCAGCCGCAGCCTCAATGACTGTTTCTTTCTGCTGTAAAAGACTTATCCAAAGAACTCCGCCACCAACCTTCTTGCGTAGGTCTTTGTACACAGCTTTGCATTTCTTTTCTATGCTTTTCAGGCTCAAATCAACATTAATGTCAGTACCAATCATCTTTTCAATCAGCATGTCTGACAGTCTGGCTTCCACTGATTTGTAATCCACATGGGGGCGGAAATCCTTCATGACTTTGCGTAAGAACACCTTTACGATGATTTCACAAGACAGTCGGTCCCACTTCTTTTTAACAGACTCCGTGTATTCACATGATGCTTTTGCCACCTGAGCCTGTTCTACTTGCTCCTCAGCTGTGTAGGCCTCTTCTTCCTTCTCCTCAACTAAGCAGGCCTCTTCTTCCTCCTCCTCATCTTGGCAGGCCTCTTCTTCTTCCTTCTCAGCTTTGAGGCTTTGAACCTTCTCTTGTACAGTTGTGGGGCAGGTCTGATCCTCAGCTTCAGTTTTGGGGGAACTGAGATGTGAATATTTAATGAGCACAACTTCCTTGACCTGTCTCAGAGTCACGCTCACACTGTCCTCCCTAGTCTTGTGCAGTCGGATCTGCTTCTTTAGCCAATTCCTTATCCGTTTAATGACATTGGCTACTTCAGTCTGAATCTCCTCTTCGTATGTTTCTTCTTGGACTCCTAGTGGTGTCAAGTGGTCGTCCAATGTGTCATGCAGCTTCTCAGCAAAACTTTCCAGCTTGCCGTGGGAAATGTTGCTGACAAGAGTCTCAAAGAGGCAAACCTCTCTTGACCCACTTCTTGTATCCTGATCGTTTTGTGTAATGACCTCTGATAAAAGGTTATCCACACTCTTAATCAGCTGTGATGTGTCTAATTCCACAACTTCCTGTCCTTGATGGGAGGCCTGCTTGCGTCTGACTTTACACATCATGCTCAGGATTGACCCTCGAGCAAATGTTTGGACAAAGACAGTCCTCATCCTGTTGATGACCTTTCTCCTGTTGTGTATTAAGGTCTCTTCTGTGTATGATTGTTTCTCTCCAACCAGGTCCTGTGAAGCCTCATTTGAAAAAGCTTCTACAATCCGAAATGATAACTCTGATAACTCTGAGTCCTTGCTGGTTTTAGAAAGAAGCAGGCTATCTTCTTCCTCTGTGAAGTAACTCAGAGAATCATTAGAAATCTTCTCCAGTTGTTCAACCAGGATTTGAAGAACTTTATCCTCAGTCTCCTCCACCCTCTTCTCCTGGTGTGACGTTGACATCTCACCTTCCCGAGCTTTCTTGAGCTTCTTTTTAGTCATCATTTTACTCGCCTTTTTGGAGCACTTTTTGAGAATCGCCTTCAAGTGTCGAGTCAGTTTGATTAGATAAGTGGGAGGGGGCTTGTGCTCCTCCGTGACGTCAGTGTCACTTGTTTTAGACAGCCTGGAGTTTACTTTCTCTGTGACTGCTGTGACCATGACATCTGTCATCTGCTCGCACTGAAGGTAGTGGATGTCACCTACACCCTGAATTTCTGCCACAGTCTGTGTGATGACTTCACCCATGTTACCTAAACATTCATGCACGTCCTCCTTACACACAGATGTAGCAGATCCTTTCCGTTTTTTAAATCTCCTGCTTAAAGACTCATAGAGACTTTCAGCCAAAACTTCAACTATAGTGACACACAAATCTGTCACAAGAGAGGCGGTTTCTGGGTCAATAAACCCAGTCTCCAGTCTGTTCCAGTTTTGCGCCGTCAGCCGTTCTAAGACCTCACGGATGACTGGCTTTAAGGTCTCTTTGGATGCCAGCTGAAACTTCTGTTCCACCCTCTGTGGTGTGCTGTTGAGACTCATAGCTGTGTTTGTGTTTGTTAGTTGTTTTGAAAACAAAGATTGTGTTTGAGCAATGATCTTGAAGCAAGGTCCAATTTGGTTTTCTTCTCCTTGGTGCGGTCAATAAATGCTTTTCATGCTGCCCTACCTTGAAGTAGCTCTGATGGCATCAAAGCTCTGATGACATCAGAGCTTAGATGTCATCACAGTGATGACATCACAGTGATGTTGCCAAGGTAAAGGGGAACTCCACCTGGAATTCCCTGTTACTATGGCAACAGATCACAACTAAATTCTGCCACACCCTAAGGCTGTGTTGGAAATGAATCACTCAATCCCCAAAGGTCCTTTCACACCAGGACTGTTTTTGTCATGCGATTATTTCGGACGTCAATATTTTTTCGAACCTGTATCCTGTCAATACAAGCGTTCACATCAGCGACGTTTTCCCGTCCTGCGATATTGCGGCATTAATTTTTTCGGATCATGGTCGATTTTTCTTAAGTTTCGCATTCTGTGTGTCCACTTCTGACCAATCAGATTGCGTGTTGTTGCGACGTCTGATTCACCGTTATATCCAACATGGCCGACCGGCTGATCGTTTACGTGTCGAAGAACAGAGTGATTTTTGATTGTCAAAAATTGTCACAATGTTTTTGGCAGAGCAGACTCTCCAATTATTGGTTCCTACAGTCAAAGTTAGGAGAAAAAACACAAATAAACAGTATGGCAGACCATGACAGGTTCAACCCATTTTTGAGACTTTGGCTCGAACCCGTTGGCAACCAAAGTACAGACTGACTGAAAGGGGACAACACAGACTCACAAAGGACTACTGATAGCATGGTTAGCAGAGGATGGTTTCGATCCATCGACCTCTGGGTTATAGGCCCAGTACGCTTCCACTGCGCCACTCTGCTATTTTATTTTGTGAGTGTGTGTGTATGTGTGTGTGTGTGTGTGAGATGATGTTTTTTTTTTTTTTTAAGAATTTATTCTTGTGTTGGGAGAAACCGAAGCACTCGGAGTAAACCCATTCGTGGATGGCCATGTATGGACCTGAAGTCTGTCCTCATATCTATCCAGGACTTCATGCGCTACTAGTTGAAGTGAGGCTGGAAGCCCAGAGAGTCCAAGCTGGATATGAGGAAAGTCTACATGTACCCACCCACCCAAACCCTGATGTTTCTAGCAACAGTTAAAGAGGGCAGTGAAAGGCCGGAATACACATCTCAAGACCTTTTGGATGCCGCTGGGTCTTGGTGGTGAAAAATGCTTTTTAGAGCCTCAGCCGCAGCCTCAATGACTGTTTCTTTCTGCTGTAAAAGACTTATCCAAAGAACTCCGCCACCAACCTTCTTGCGTAGGTCTTTGTACACAGCTTTGCATTTCTTTTCTATGCTTTTCAGGCTCAAATCAACATTAATGTCAGTACCAATCATCTTTTCAATCAGCATGTCTGACAGTCTGGCTTCCACTGATTTGTAATCCACATGGGGGCGGAAATCCTTCATGACTTTGCGTAAGAACACCTTTACGATGATTTCACAAGACAGTCGGTCCCACTTCTTTTTAACAGACTCCGTGTATTCACATGATGCTTTTGCCACCTGAGCCTGTTCTACTTGCTCCTCAGCTGTGTAGGCCTCTTCTTCCTTCTCCTCAACTAAGCAGGCCTCTTCTTCCTCCTCCTCATCTTGGCAGGCCTCTTCTTCTTCCTTCTCAGCTTTGAGGCTTTGAACCTTCTCTTGTACAGTTGTGGGGCAGGTCTGATCCTCAGCTTCAGTTTTGGGGGAACTGAGATGTGAATATTTAATGAGCACAACTTCCTTGACCTGTCTCAGAGTCACGCTCACACTGTCCTCCCTAGTCTTGTGCAGTCGGATCTGCTTCTTTAGCCAATTCCTTATCCGTTTAATGACATTGGCTACTTCAGTCTGAATCTCCTCTTCGTATGTTTCTTCTTGGACTCCTAGTGGTGTCAAGTGGTCGTCCAATGTGTCATGCAGCTTCTCAGCAAAACTTTCCAGCTTGCCGTGGGAAATGTTGCTGACAAGAGTCTCAAAGAGGCAAACCTCTCTTGACCCACTTCTTGTATCCTGATCGTTTTGTGTAATGACCTCTGATAAAAGGTTATCCACACTCTTAATCAGCTGTGATGTGTCTAATTCCACAACTTCCTGTCCTTGATGGGAGGCCTGCTTGCGTCTGACTTTACACATCATGCTCAGGATTGACCCTCGAGCAAATGTTTGGACAAAGACAGTCCTCATCCTGTTGATGACCTTTCTCCTGTTGTGTATTAAGGTCTCTTCTGTGTATGATTGTTTCTCTCCAACCAGGTCCTGTGAAGCCTCATTTGAAAAAGCTTCTACAATCCGAAATGATAACTCTGATAACTCTGAGTCCTTGCTGGTTTTAGAAAGAAGCAGGCTATCTTCTTCCTCTGTGAAGTAACTCAGAGAATCATTAGAAATCTTCTCCAGTTGTTCAACCAGGATTTGAAGAACTTTATCCTCAGTCTCCTCCACCCTCTTCTCCTGGTGTGACGTTGACATCTCACCTTCCCGAGCTTTCTTGAGCTTCTTTTTAGTCATCATTTTACTCGCCTTTTTGGAGCACTTTTTGAGAATCGCCTTCAAGTGTCGAGTCAGTTTGATTAGATAAGTGGGAGGGGGCTTGTGCTCCTCCGTGACGTCAGTGTCACTTGTTTTAGACAGCCTGGAGTTTACTTTCTCTGTGACTGCTGTGACCATGACATCTGTCATCTGCTCGCACTGAAGGTAGTGGATGTCACCTACACCCTGAATTTCTGCCACAGTCTGTGTGATGACTTCACCCATGTTACCTAAACATTCATGCACGTCCTCCTTACACACAGATGTAGCAGATCCTTTCCGTTTTTTAAATCTCCTGCTTAAAGACTCATAGAGACTTTCAGCCAAAACTTCAACTATAGTGACACACAAATCTGTCACAAGAGAGGCGGTTTCTGGGTCAATAAACCCAGTCTCCAGTCTGTTCCAGTTTTGCGCCGTCAGCCGTTCTAAGACCTCACGGATGACTGGCTTTAAGGTCTCTTTGGATGCCAGCTGAAACTTCTGTTCCACCCTCTGTGGTGTGCTGTTGAGACTCATAGCTGTGTTTGTGTTTGTTAGTTGTTTTGAAAACAAAGATTGTGTTTGAGCAATGATCTTGAAGCAAGGTCCAATTTGGTTTTCTTCTCCTTGGTGCGGTCAATAAATGCTTTTCATGCTGCCCTACCTTGAAGTAGCTCTGATGGCATCAAAGCTCTGATGACATCAGAGCTTAGATGTCATCACAGTGATGACATCACAGTGATGTTGCCAAGGTAAAGGGGAACTCCACCTGGAATTCCCTGTTACTATGGCAACAGATCACAACTAAATTCTGCCACACCCTAAGGCTGTGTTGGAAATGAATCACTCAATCCCCAAAGGTCCTTTCACACCAGGACTGTTTTTGTCATGCGATTATTTCGGACGTCAATATTTTTTTTCGAACCTGTATCCTGTCAATACAAGCGTTCACATCAGCGACGTTTTCCCGTCCTGCGATATTGCGGCATTAATTTTTTCGGATCATGGTCGATTTTTCTTAAGTTTCGCATTCTGTGTGTCCACTTCTGACCAATCAGATTGCGTGTTGTTGCGACGTCTGATTCACCGTTATATCCAACATGGCCGACCGGCTGATCGTTTACGTGTCGAAGAACAGAGTGATTTTTGATTGTCAAAAATTGTCACAATGTTTTTGGCAGAGCAGACTCTCCAATTATTGGTTCCTACAGTCAAAGTTAGGAGAAAAAACACAAATAAACAGTATGGCAGACCATGACAGGTTCAACCCATTTTTGAGACTTTGGCTCGAACCCGTTGGCAACCAAAGTACAGACTGACTGAAAGGGGACAACACAGACTCACAAAGGACTACTGATAGCATGGTTAGCAGAGGATGGTTTCGATCCATCGACCTCTGGGTTATAGGCCCAGTACGCTTCCACTGCGCCACTCTGCTATTTTATTTTGTGAGTGTGTGTGTATGTGTGTGTGTGTGTGTGAGATGATGTTTTTTTTTTTTTTTTAAGAATTTATTCTTGTGTTGGGAGAAACCGAAGCACTCGGAGTAAACCCATTCGTGGATGGCCATGTATGGACCTGAAGTCTGTCCTCATATCTATCCAGGACTTCATGTGCTACTAGTTGAAGTGAGGCTGGAAGCCCAGAGAGTCCAGGCTGGATATGAGGAAAGTCTACATGTACCCACCCACCCAAACCCTGATGTTTCTAGCAACAGTTAAAGAGGGCAGTGAAAGGCCGGAATACACATCTCAAGACCTTTTGGATGCCGCTGGGTCTTGGTGGTGAAAAATGCTTTTTTAGAGCCTCAGCCGCAGCCTCAATGACTGTTTCTTTCTGCTGTAAAAGACTTATCCAAAGAACTCCGCCACCAACCTTCTTGGCGTAGGTCTTTGTACACAGCTTTGCATTTCTTTTCTATGCTTTTCAGGCTCAAATCAACATTAATGTCAGTACCAATCATCTTTTCAATCAGCATGTCTGACAGTCTGGCTTCCACTGATTTGTAATCCACATGGGGGCGGAAATCCTTCATGACTTTGCGTAAGAACACCTTTACGATGATTTCACAAGACAGTCGGTCCCACTTCTTTTTAACAGACTCCGTGTATTCACATGATGCTTTTGCCACCTGAGCCTGTTCTACTTGCTCCTCAGCTGTGTAGGCCTCTTCTTCCTTCTCCTCAACTAAGCAGGCCTCTTCTTCCTCCTCCTCATCTTGGCAGGCCTCTTCTTCTTCCTTCTCAGCTTTGAGGCTTTGAACCTTCTCTTGTACAGTTGTGGGGCAGGTCTGATCCTCAGCTTCAGTTTTGGGGGAACTGAGATGTGAATATTTAATGAGCACAACTTCCTTGACCTGTCTCAGAGTCACGCTCACACTGTCCTCCCTAGTCTTGTGCAGTCGGATCTGCTTCTTTAGCCAATTCCTTATCCGTTTAATGACATTGGCTACTTCAGTCTGAATCTCCTCTTCGTATGTTTCTTCTTGGACTCCTAGTGGTGTCAAGTGGTCGTCCAATGTGTCATGCAGCTTCTCAGCAAAACTTTCCAGCTTGCCGTGGGAAATGTTGCTGACAAGAGTCTCAAAGAGGCAAACCTCTCTTGACCCACTTCTTGTATCCTGATCGTTTTGTGTAATGACCTCTGATAAAAGGTTATCCACACTCTTAATCAGCTGTGATGTGTCTAATTCCACAACTTCCTGTCCTTGATGGGAGGCCTGCTTGCGTCTGACTTTACACATCATGCTCAGGATTGACCCTCGAGCAAATGTTTGGACAAAGACAGTCCTCATCCTGTTGATGACCTTTCTCCTGTTGTGTATTAAGGTCTCTTCTGTGTATGATTGTTTCTCTCCAACCAGGTCCTGTGAAGCCTCATTTGAAAAAGCTTCTACAATCCGAAATGATAACTCTGATAACTCTGAGTCCTTGCTGGTTTTAGAAAGAAGCAGGCTATCTTCTTCCTCTGTGAAGTAACTCAGAGAATCATTAGAAATCTTCTCCAGTTGTTCAACCAGGATTTGAAGAACTTTATCCTCAGTCTCCTCCACCCTCTTCTCCTGGTGTGACGTTGACATCTCACCTTCCCGAGCTTTCTTGAGCTTCTTTTTAGTCATCATTTTACTCGCCTTTTTGGAGCACTTTTTGAGAATCGCCTTCAAGTGTCGAGTCAGTTTGATTAGATAAGTGGGAGGGGGCTTGTGCTCCTCCGTGACGTCAGTGTCACTTGTTTTAGACAGCCTGGAGTTTACTTTCTCTGTGACTGCTGTGACCATGACATCTGTCATCTGCTCGCACTGAGGGTAGTGGATGTCACCTACACCCTGAATTTCTGCCACAGTCTGTGTGATGACTTCACCCATGTTACCTAAACATTCATGCACGTCCTCCTTACACACAGATGTAGCAGATCCTTTCCGTTTTTTAAATCTCCTGCTTAAAGACTCATAGAGACTTTCAGCCAAAACTTCAACTATAGTGACACACAAATCTGTCACAAGAGAGGCGGTTTCTGGGTCAATAAACCCAGTCTCCAGTCTGTTCCAGTTTTGCGCCGTCAGCCGTTCTAAGACCTCACGGATGACTGGCTTTAAGGTCTCTTTGGATGCCAGCTGAAACTTCTGTTCCACCCTCTGTGGTGTGCTGTTGAGACTCATAGCTGTGTTTGTGTTTGTTAGTTGTTTTGAAAACAAAGATTGTGTTTGAGCAATGATCTTGAAGCAAGGTCCAATTTGGTTTTCTTCTCCTTGGTGCGGTCAATAAATGCTTTTCATGCTGCCCTACCTTGAAGTAGCTCTGATGGCATCAAAGCTCTGATGACATCAGAGCTTAGATGTCATCACAGTGATGACATCACAGTGATGTTGCCAAGGTAAAGGGGAACTCCACCTGGAATTCCCTGTTACTATGGCAACAGATCACAACTAAATTCTGCCACACCCTAAGGCTGTGTTGGAAATGAATCACTCAATCCCCAAAGGTCCTTTCACACCAGGACTGTTTTTGTCATGCGATTATTTCGGACGTCAATATTTTTTTTCGAACCTGTATCCTGTCAATACAAGCGTTCACATCAGCGACGTTTTCCCGTCCTGCGATATTGCGGCATTAATTTTTTCGGATCATGGTCGATTTTTCTTAAGTTTCGCATTCTGTGTGTCCACTTCTGACCAATCAGATTGCGTGTTGTTGCGACGTCTGATTCACCGTTATATCCAACATGGCCGACCGGCTGATCGTTTACGTGTCGAAGAACAGAGTGATTTTTGATTGTCAAAAATTGTCACAATGTTTTTGGCAGAGCAGACTCTCCAATTATTGGTTCCTACAGTCAAAGTTAGGAGAAAAAACACAAATAAACAGTATGGCAGACCATGACAGGTTCAACCCATTTTTGAGACTTTGGCTCGAACCCGTTGGCAACCAAAGTACAGACTGACTGAAAGGGGACAACACAGACTCACAAAGGACTACTGATAGCATGGTTAGCAGAGGATGGTTTCGATCCATCGACCTCTGGGTTATAGGCCCAGTACGCTTCCACTGCGCCACTCTGCTATTTTATTTTGTGAGTGTGTGTGTATGTGTGTGTGTGTGTGTGAGATGATGTTTTTTTTTTTTTTTTAAGAATTTATTCTTGTGTTGGGAGAAACCGAAGCACTCGGAGTAAACCCATTCGTGGATGGCCATGTATGGACCTGAAGTCTGTCCTCATATCTATCCAGGACTTCATGTGCTACTAGTTGAAGTGAGGCTGGAAGCCCAGAGAGTCCAGGCTGGATATGAGGAAAGTCTACATGTACCCACCCACCCAAACCCTGATGTTTCTAGCAACAGTTAAAGAGGGCAGTGAAAGGCCGGAATACACATCTCAAGACCTTTTGGATGCCGCTGGGTCTTGGTGGTGAAAAATGCTTTTTTAGAGCCTCAGCCGCAGCCTCAATGACTGTTTCTTTCTGCTGTAAAAGACTTATCCAAAGAACTCCGCCACCAACCTTCTTGCGTAGGTCTTTGTACACAGCTTTGCATTTCTTTTCTATGCTTTTCAGGCTCAAATCAACATTAATGTCAGTACCAATCATCTTTTCAATCAGCATGTCTGACAGTCTGGCTTCCACTGATTTGTAATCCACATGGGGGCGGAAATCCTTCATGACTTTGCGTAAGAACACCTTTACGATGATTTCACAAGACAGTCGGTCCCACTTCTTTTTAACAGACTCCGTGTATTCACATGATGCTTTTGCCACCTGAGCCTGTTCTACTTGCTCCTCAGCTGTGTAGGCCTCTTCTTCCTTCTCCTCAACTAAGCAGGCCTCTTCTTCCTCCTCCTCATCTTGGCAGGCCTCTTCTTCTTCCTTCTCAGCTTTGAGGCTTTGAACCTTCTCTTGTACAGTTGTGGGGCAGGTCTGATCCTCAGCTTCAGTTTTGGGGGAACTGAGATGTGAATATTTAATGAGCACAACTTCCTTGACCTGTCTCAGAGTCACGCTCACACTGTCCTCCCTAGTCTTGTGCAGTCGGATCTGCTTCTTTAGCCAATTCCTTATCCGTTTAATGACATTGGCTACTTCAGTCTGAATCTCCTCTTCGTATGTTTCTTCTTGGACTCCTAGTGGTGTCAAGTGGTCGTCCAATGTGTCATGCAGCTTCTCAGCAAAACTTTCCAGCTTGCCGTGGGAAATGTTGCTGACAAGAGTCTCAAAGAGGCAAACCTCTCTTGACCCACTTCTTGTATCCTGATCGTTTTGTGTAATGACCTCTGATAAAAGGTTATCCACACTCTTAATCAGCTGTGATGTGTCTAATTCCACAACTTCCTGTCCTTGATGGGAGGCCTGCTTGCGTCTGACTTTACACATCATGCTCAGGATTGACCCTCGAGCAAATGTTTGGACAAAGACAGTCCTCATCCTGTTGATGACCTTTCTCCTGTTGTGTATTAAGGTCTCTTCTGTGTATGATTGTTTCTCTCCAACCAGGTCCTGTGAAGCCTCATTTGAAAAAGCTTCTACAATCCGAAATGATAACTCTGATAACTCTGAGTCCTTGCTGGTTTTAGAAAGAAGCAGGCTATCTTCTTCCTCTGTGAAGTAACTCAGAGAATCATTAGAAATCTTCTCCAGTTGTTCAACCAGGATTTGAAGAACTTTATCCTCAGTCTCCTCCACCCTCTTCTCCTGGTGTGACGTTGACATCTCACCTTCCCGAGCTTTCTTGAGCTTCTTTTTAGTCATCATTTTACTCGCCTTTTTGGAGCACTTTTTGAGAATCGCCTTCAAGTGTCGAGTCAGTTTGATTAGATAAGTGGGAGGGGGCTTGTGCTCCTCCGTGACGTCAGTGTCACTTGTTTTAGACAGCCTGGAGTTTACTTTCTCTGTGACTGCTGTGACCATGACATCTGTCATCTGCTCGCACTGAAGGTAGTGGATGTCACCTACACCCTGAATTTCTGCCACAGTCTGTGTGATGACTTCACCCATGTTACCTAAACATTCATGCACGTCCTCCTTACACACAGATGTAGCAGATCCTTTCCGTTTTTTAAATCTCCTGCTTAAAGACTCATAGAGACTTTCAGCCAAAACTTCAACTATAGTGACACACAAATCTGTCACAAGAGAGGCGGTTTCTGGGTCAATAAACCCAGTCTCCAGTCTGTTCCAGTTTTGCGCCGTCAGCCGTTCTAAGACCTCACGGATGACTGGCTTTAAGGTCTCTTTGGATGCCAGCTGAAACTTCTGTTCCACCCTCTGTGGTGTGCTGTTGAGACTCATAGCTGTGTTTGTGTTTGTTAGTTGTTTTGAAAACAAAGATTGTGTTTGAGCAATGATCTTGAAGCAAGGTCCAATTTGGTTTTCTTCTCCTTGGTGCGGTCAATAAATGCTTTTCATGCTGCCCTACCTTGAAGTAGCTCTGATGGCATCAAAGCTCTGATGACATCAGAGCTTAGATGTCATCACAGTGATGACATCACAGTGATGTTGCCAAGGTAAAGGGGAACTCCACCTGGAATTCCCTGTTACTATGGCAACAGATCACAACTAAATTCTGCCACACCCTAAGGCTGTGTTGGAAATGAATCACTCAATCCCCAAAGGTCCTTTCACACCAGGACTGTTTTTGTCATGCGATTATTTCGGACGTCAATATTTTTTTCGAACCTGTATCCTGTCAATACAAGCGTTCACATCAGCGACGTTTTCCCGTCCTGCGATATTGCGGCATTAATTTTTTCGGATCATGGTCGATTTTTCTTAAGTTTCGCATTCTGTGTGTCCACTTCTGACCAATCAGATTGCGTGTTGTTGCGACGTCTGATTCACCGTTATATCCAACATGGCCGACCGGCTGATCGTTTACGTGTCGAAGAACAGAGTGATTTTTGATTGTCAAAAATTGTCACAATGTTTTTGGCAGAGCAGACTCTCCAATTATTGGTTCCTACAGTCAAAGTTAGGAGAAAAAACACAAATAAACAGTATGGCAGACCATGACAGGTTCAACCCATTTTTGAGACTTTGGCTCGAACCCGTTGGCAACCAAAGTACAGACTGACTGAAAGGGGACAACACAGACTCACAAAGGGCTACTGATAGCATGGTTAGCAGAGGATGGTTTCGATCCATCGACCTCTGGGTTATAGGCCCAGTACGCTTCCACTGCGCCACTCTGCTATTTTATTTTGTGAGTGTGTGTGTATGTGTGTGTGTGTGTGTGAGATGATGTTTTTTTTTTTTTAAGAATTTATTCTTGTGTTGGGAGAAACCGAAGCACTCGGAGTAAACCCATTCGTGGATGGCCATGTATGGACCTGAAGTCTGTCCTCATATCTATCCAGGACTTCATGCGCTACTAGTTGAAGTGAGGCTGGAAGCCCAGAGAGTCCAAGCTGGATATGAGGAAAGTCTACATGTACCCACCCACCCAAACCCTGATGTTTCTAGCAACAGTTAAAGAGGGCAGTGAAAGGCCGGAATACACATCTCAAGACCTTTTGGATGCCGCTGGGTCTTGGTGGTGAAAAATGCTTTTTTAGAGCCTCAGCCGCAGCCTCAATGACTGTTTCTTTCTGCTGTAAAAGACTTATCCAAAGAACTCCGCCACCAACCTTCTTGCGTAGGTCTTTGTACACAGCTTTGCATTTCTTTTCTATGCTTTTCAGGCTCAAATCAACATTAATGTCAGTACCAATCATCTTTTCAATCAGCATGTCTGACAGTCTGGCTTCCACTGATTTGTAATCCACATGGGGGCGGAAATCCTTCATGACTTTGCGTAAGAACACCTTTACGATGATTTCACAAGACAGTCGGTCCCACTTCTTTTTAACAGACTCCGTGTATTCACATGATGCTTTTGCCACCTGAGCCTGTTCTACTTGCTCCTCAGCTGTGTAGGCCTCTTCTTCCTTCTCCTCAACTAAGCAGGCCTCTTCTTCCTCCTCCTCATCTTGGCAGGCCTCTTCTTCTTCCTTCTCAGCTTTGAGGCTTTGAACCTTCTCTTGTACAGTTGTGGGGCAGGTCTGATCCTCAGCTTCAGTTTTGGGGGAACTGAGATGTGAATATTTAATGAGCACAACTTCCTTGACCTGTCTCAGAGTCACGCTCACACTGTCCTCCCTAGTCTTGTGCAGTCGGATCTGCTTCTTTAGCCAATTCCTTATCCGTTTAATGACATTGGCTACTTCAGTCTGAATCTCCTCTTCGTATGTTTCTTCTTGGACTCCTAGTGGTGTCAAGTGGTCGTCCAATGTGTCATGCAGCTTCTCAGCAAAACTTTCCAGCTTGCCGTGGGAAATGTTGCTGACAAGAGTCTCAAAGAGGCAAACCTCTCTTGACCCACTTCTTGTATCCTGATCGTTTTGTGTAATGACCTCTGATAAAAGGTTATCCACACTCTTAATCAGCTGTGATGTGTCTAATTCCACAACTTCCTGTCCTTGATGGGAGGCCTGCTTGCGTCTGACTTTACACATCATGCTCAGGATTGACCCTCGAGCAAATGTTTGGACAAAGACAGTCCTCATCCTGTTGATGACCTTTCTCCTGTTGTGTATTAAGGTCTCTTCTGTGTATGATTGTTTCTCTCCAACCAGGTCCTGTGAAGCCTCATTTGAAAAAGCTTCTACAATCCGAAATGATAACTCTGATAACTCTGAGTCCTTGCTGGTTTTAGAAAGAAGCAGGCTATCTTCTTCCTCTGTGAAGTAACTCAGAGAATCATTAGAAATCTTCTCCAGTTGTTCAACCAGGATTTGAAGAACTTTATCCTCAGTCTCCTCCACCCTCTTCTCCTGGTGTGACGTTGACATCTCACCTTCCCGAGCTTTCTTGAGCTTCTTTTTAGTCATCATTTTACTCGCCTTTTTGGAGCACTTTTTGAGAATCGCCTTCAAGTGTCGAGTCAGTTTGATTAGATAAGTGGGAGGGGGCTTGTGCTCCTCCGTGACGTCAGTGTCACTTGTTTTAGACAGCCTGGAGTTTACTTTCTCTGTGACTGCTGTGACCATGACATCTGTCATCTGCTCGCACTGAAGGTAGTGGATGTCACCTACACCCTGAATTTCTGCCACAGTCTGTGTGATGACTTCACCCATGTTACCTAAACATTCATGCACGTCCTCCTTACACACAGATGTAGCAGATCCTTTCCGTTTTTTAAATCTCCTGCTTAAAGACTCATAGAGACTTTCAGCCAAAACTTCAACTATAGTGACACACAAATCTGTCACAAGAGAGGCGGTTTCTGGGTCAATAAACCCAGTCTCCAGTCTGTTCCAGTTTTGCGCCGTCAGCCGTTCTAAGACCTCACGGATGACTGGCTTTAAGGTCTCTTTGGATGCCAGCTGAAACTTCTGTTCCACCCTCTGTGGTGTGCTGTTGAGACTCATAGCTGTGTTTGTGTTTGTTAGTTGTTTTGAAAACAAAGATTGTGTTTGAGCAATGATCTTGAAGCAAGGTCCAATTTGGTTTTCTTCTCCTTGGTGCGGTCAATAAATGCTTTTCATGCTGCCCTACCTTGAAGTAGCTCTGATGGCATCAAAGCTCTGATGACATCAGAGCTTAGATGTCATCACAGTGATGACATCACAGTGATGTTGCCAAGGTAAAGGGGAACTCCACCTGGAATTCCCTGTTACTATGGCAACAGATCACAACTAAATTCTGCCACACCCTAAGGCTGTGTTGGAAATGAATCACTCAATCCCCAAAGGTCCTTTCACACCAGGACTGTTTTTGTCATGCGATTATTTCGGACGTCAATATTTTTTTTCGAACCTGTATCCTGTCAATACAAGCGTTCACATCAGCGACGTTTTCCCGTCCTGCGATATTGCGGCATTAATTTTTTCGGATCATGGTCGATTTTTCTTAAGTTTCGCATTCTGTGTGTCCACTTCTGACCAATCAGATTGCGTGTTGTTGCGACGTCTGATTCACTGTTATATCCAACATGGCCGACCGGCTGATCGTTTACGTGTCGAAGAACAGAGTGATTTTTGATTGTCAAAAATTGTCACAATGTTTTTGGCAGAGCAGACTCTCCAATTATTGGTTCCTACAGTCAAAGTTAGGAGAAAAAACACAAATAAACAGTATGGCAGACCATGACAGGTTCAACCCATTTTTGAGACTTTGGCTCGAACCCGTTGGCAACCAAAGTACAGACTGACTGAAAGGGGACAACACAGACTCACAAAGGACTACTGATAGCATGGTTAGCAGAGGATGGTTTCGATCCATCGACCTCTGGGTTATAGGCCCAGTACGCTTCCACTGCGCCACTCTGCTATTTTATTTTGTGAGTGTGTGTGTATGTGTGTGTGTGTGTGTGAGATGATGTTTTTTTTTTTTTTTTAAGAATTTATTCTTGTGTTGGGAGAAACCGAAGCACTCGGAGTAAACCCATTCGTGGATGGCCATGTATGGACCTGAAGTCTGTCCTCATATCTATCCAGGACTTCATGCGCTACTAGTTGAAGTGAGGCTGGAAGCCCAGAGAGTCCAAGCTGGATATGAGGAAAGTCTACATGTACCCACCCACCCAAACCCTGATGTTTCTAGCAACAGTTAAAGAGGGCAGTGAAAGGCCGGAATACACATCTCAAGACCTTTTGGATGCCGCTGGGTCTTGGTGGTGAAAAATGCTTTTTTAGAGCCTCAGCCGCAGCCTCAATGACTGTTTCTTTCTGCTGTAAAAGACTTATCCAAAGAACTCCGCCACCAACCTTCTTGCGTAGGTCTTTGTACACAGCTTTGCATTTCTTTTCTATGCTTTTCAGGCTCAAATCAACATTAATGTCAGTACCAATCATCTTTTCAATCAGCATGTCTGACAGTCTGGCTTCCACTGATTTGTAATCCACATGGGGGCGGAAATCCTTCATGACTTTGCGTAAGAACACCTTTACGATGATTTCACAAGACAGTCGGTCCCACTTCTTTTTAACAGACTCCGTGTATTCACATGATGCTTTTGCCACCTGAGCCTGTTCTACTTGCTCCTCAGCTGTGTAGGCCTCTTCTTCCTTCTCCTCAACTAAGCAGGCCTCTTCTTCCTCCTCCTCATCTTGGCAGGCCTCTTCTTCTTCCTTCTCAGCTTTGAGGCTTTGAACCTTCTCTTGTACAGTTGTGGGGCAGGTCTGATCCTCAGCTTCAGTTTTGGGGGAACTGAGATGTGAATATTTAATGAGCACAACTTCCTTGACCTGTCTCAGAGTCACGCTCACACTGTCCTCCCTAGTCTTGTGCAGTCGGATCTGCTTCTTTAGCCAATTCCTTATCCGTTTAATGACATTGGCTACTTCAGTCTGAATCTCCTCTTCGTATGTTTCTTCTTGGACTCCTAGTGGTGTCAAGTGGTCGTCCAATGTGTCATGCAGCTTCTCAGCAAAACTTTCCAGCTTGCCGTGGGAAATGTTGCTGACAAGAGTCTCAAAGAGGCAAACCTCTCTTGACCCACTTCTTGTATCCTGATCGTTTTGTGTAATGACCTCTGATAAAAGGTTATCCACACTCTTAATCAGCTGTGATGTGTCTAATTCCACAACTTCCTGTCCTTGATGGGAGGCCTGCTTGCGTCTGACTTTACACATCATGCTCAGGATTGACCCTCGAGCAAATGTTTGGACAAAGACAGTCCTCATCCTGTTGATGACCTTTCTCCTGTTGTGTATTAAGGTCTCTTCTGTGTATGATTGTTTCTCTCCAACCAGGTCCTGTGAAGCCTCATTTGAAAAAGCTTCTACAATCCGAAATGATAACTCTGATAACTCTGAGTCCTTGCTGGTTTTAGAAAGAAGCAGGCTATCTTCTTCCTCTGTGAAGTAACTCAGAGAATCATTAGAAATCTTCTCCAGTTGTTCAACCAGGATTTGAAGAACTTTATCCTCAGTCTCCTCCACCCTCTTCTCCTGGTGTGACGTTGACATCTCACCTTCCCGAGCTTTCTTGAGCTTCTTTTTAGTCATCATTTTACTCGCCTTTTTGGAGCACTTTTTGAGAATCGCCTTCAAGTGTCGAGTCAGTTTGATTAGATAAGTGGGAGGGGGCTTGTGCTCCTCCGTGACGTCAGTGTCACTTGTTTTAGACAGCCTGGAGTTTACTTTCTCTGTGACTGCTGTGACCATGACATCTGTCATCTGCTCGCACTGAAGGTAGTGGATGTCACCTACACCCTGAATTTCTGCCACAGTCTGTGTGATGACTTCACCCATGTTACCTAAACATTCATGCACGTCCTCCTTACACACAGATGTAGCAGATCCTTTCCGTTTTTTAAATCTCCTGCTTAAAGACTCATAGAGACTTTCAGCCAAAACTTCAACTATAGTGACACACAAATCTGTCACAAGAGAGGCGGTTTCTGGGTCAATAAACCCAGTCTCCAGTCTGTTCCAGTTTTGCGCCGTCAGCCGTTCTAAGACCTCACGGATGACTGGCTTTAAGGTCTCTTTGGATGCCAGCTGAAACTTCTGTTCCACCCTCTGTGGTGTGCTGTTGAGACTCATAGCTGTGTTTGTGTTTGTTAGTTGTTTTGAAAACAAAGATTGTGTTTGAGCAATGATCTTGAAGCAAGGTCCAATTTGGTTTTCTTCTCCTTGGTGCGGTCAATAAATGCTTTTCATGCTGCCCTACCTTGAAGTAGCTCTGATGGCATCAAAGCTCTGATGACATCAGAGCTTAGATGTCATCACAGTGATGACATCACAGTGATGTTGCCAAGGTAAAGGGGAACTCCACCTGGAATTCCCTGTTACTATGGCAACAGATCACAACTAAATTCTGCCACACCCTAAGGCTGTGTTGGAAATGAATCACTCAATCCCCAAAGGTCCTTTCACACCAGGACTGTTTTTGTCATGCGATTATTTCGGACGTCAATATTTTTTTTCGAACCTGTATCCTGTCAATACAAGCGTTCACATCAGCGACGTTTTCCCGTCCTGCGATATTGCGGCATTAATTTTTTCGGATCATGGTCGATTTTTCTTAAGTTTCGCATTCTGTGTGTCCACTTCTGACCAATCAGATTGCGTGTTGTTGCGACGTCTGATTCACCGTTATATCCAACATGGCCGACCGGCTGATCGTTTACGTGTCGAAGAACAGAGTGATTTTTGATTGTCAAAAATTGTCACAATGTTTTTGGCAGAGCAGACTCTCCAATTATTGGTTCCTACAGTCAAAGTTAGGAGAAAAAACACAAATAAACAGTATGGCAGACCATGACAGGTTCAACCCATTTTTGAGACTTTGGCTCGAACCCGTTGGCAACCAAAGTACAGACTGACTGAAAGGGGACAACACAGACTCACAAAGGACTACTGATAGCATGGTTAGCAGAGGATGGTTTCGATCCATCGACCTCTGGGTTATAGGCCCAGTACGCTTCCACTGCGCCACTCTGCTATTTTATTTTGTGAGTGTGTGTGTATGTGTGTGTGTGTGTGTGAGATGATGTTTTTTTTTTTTTTTTTAAGAATTTATTCTTGTGTTGGGAGAAACCGAAGCACTCGGAGTAAACCCATTCGTGGATGGCCATGTATGGACCTGAAGTCTGTCCTCATATCTATCCAGGACTTCATGCGCTACTAGTTGAAGTGAGGCTGGAAGCCCAGAGAGTCCAAGCTGGATATGAGGAAAGTCTACATGTACCCACCCACCCAAACCCTGATGTTTCTAGCAACAGTTAAAGAGGGCAGTGAAAGGCCGGAATACACATCTCAAGACCTTTTGGATGCCGCTGGGTCTTGGTGGTGAAAAATGCTTTTTAGAGCCTCAGCCGCAGCCTCAATGACTGTTTCTTTCTGCTGTAAAAGACTTATCCAAAGAACTCCGCCACCAACCTTCTTGCGTAGGTCTTTGTACACAGCTTTGCATTTCTTTTCTATGCTTTTCAGGCTCAAATCAACATTAATGTCAGTACCAATCATCTTTTCAATCAGCATGTCTGACAGTCTGGCTTCCACTGATTTGTAATCCACATGGGGGCGGAAATCCTTCATGACTTTGCGTAAGAACACCTTTACGATGATTTCACAAGACAGTCGGTCCCACTTCTTTTTAACAGACTCCGTGTATTCACATGATGCTTTTGCCACCTGAGCCTGTTCTACTTGCTCCTCAGCTGTGTAGGCCTCTTCTTCCTTCTCCTCAACTAAGCAGGCCTCTTCTTCCTCCTCCTCATCTTGGCAGGCCTCTTCTTCTTCCTTCTCAGCTTTGAGGCTTTGAACCTTCTCTTGTACAGTTGTGGGGCAGGTCTGATCCTCAGCTTCAGTTTTGGGGGAACTGAGATGTGAATATTTAATGAGCACAACTTCCTTGACCTGTCTCAGAGTCACGCTCACACTGTCCTCCCTAGTCTTGTGCAGTCGGATCTGCTTCTTTAGCCAATTCCTTATCCGTTTAATGACATTGGCTACTTCAGTCTGAATCTCCTCTTCGTATGTTTCTTCTTGGACTCCTAGTGGTGTCAAGTGGTCGTCCAATGTGTCATGCAGCTTCTCAGCAAAACTTTCCAGCTTGCCGTGGGAAATGTTGCTGACAAGAGTCTCAAAGAGGCAAACCTCTCTTGACCCACTTCTTGTATCCTGATCGTTTTGTGTAATGACCTCTGATAAAAGGTTATCCACACTCTTAATCAGCTGTGATGTGTCTAATTCCACAACTTCCTGTCCTTGATGGGAGGCCTGCTTGCGTCTGACTTTACACATCATGCTCAGGATTGACCCTCGAGCAAATGTTTGGACAAAGACAGTCCTCATCCTGTTGAGTGACCTTTCTCCTGTTGTGTATTAAGGTCTCTTCTGTGTATGATTGTTTCTCTCCAACCAGGTCCTGTGAAGCCTCATTTGAAAAAGCTTCTACAATCCGAAATGATAACTCTGATAACTCTGAGTCCTTGCTGGTTTTAGAAAGAAGCAGGCTATCTTCTTCCTCTGTGAAGTAACTCAGAGAATCATTAGAAATCTTCTCCAGTTGTTCAACCAGGATTTGAAGAACTTTATCCTCAGTCTCCTCCACCCTCTTCTCCTGGTGTGACGTTGACATCTCACCTTCCCGAGCTTTCTTGAGCTTCTTTTTAGTCATCATTTTACTCGCCTTTTTGGAGCACTTTTTGAGAATCGCCTTCAAGTGTCGAGTCAGTTTGATTAGATAAGTGGGAGGGGGCTTGTGCTCCTCCGTGACGTCAGTGTCACTTGTTTTAGACAGCCTGGAGTTTACTTTCTCTGTGACTGCTGTGACCATGACATCTGTCATCTGCTCGCACTGAAGGTAGTGGATGTCACCTACACCCTGAATTTCTGCCACAGTCTGTGTGATGACTTCACCCATGTTACCTAAACATTCATGCACGTCCTCCTTACACACAGATGTAGCAGATCCTTTCCGTTTTTTAAATCTCCTGCTTAAAGACTCATAGAGACTTTCAGCCAAAACTTCAACTATAGTGACACACAAATCTGTCACAAGAGAGGCGGTTTCTGGGTCAATAAACCCAGTCTCCAGTCTGTTCCAGTTTTGCGCCGTCAGCCGTTCTAAGACCTCACGGATGACTGGCTTTAAGGTCTCTTTGGATGCCAGCTGAAACTTCTGTTCCACCCTCTGTGGTGTGCTGTTGAGACTCATAGCTGTGTTTGTGTTTGTTAGTTGTTTTGAAAACAAAGATTGTGTTTGAGCAATGATCTTGAAGCAAGGTCCAATTTGGTTTTCTTCTCCTTGGTGCGGTCAATAAATGCTTTTCATGCTGCCCTACCTTGAAGTAGCTCTGATGGCATCAAAGCTCTGATGACATCAGAGCTTAGATGTCATCACAGTGATGACATCACAGTGATGTTGCCAAGGTAAAGGGGAACTCCACCTGGAATTCCCTGTTACTATGGCAACAGATCACAACTAAATTCTGCCACACCCTAAGGCTGTGTTGGAAATGAATCACTCAATCCCCAAAGGTCCTTTCACACCAGGACTGTTTTTGTCATGCGATTATTTCGGACGTCAATATTTTTTTTCGAACCTGTATCCTGTCAATACAAGCGTTCACATCAGCGACGTTTTCCCGTCCTGCGATATTGCGGCATTAATTTTTTCGGATCATGGTCGATTTTTCTTAAGTTTCGCATTCTGTGTGTCCACTTCTGACCAATCAGATTGCGTGTTGTTGCGACGTCTGATTCACCGTTATATCCAACATGGCCGACCGGCTGATCGTTTACGTGTCGAAGAACAGAGTGATTTTTGATTGTCAAAAATTGTCACAATGTTTTTGGCAGAGCAGACTCTCCAATTATTGGTTCCTACAGTCAAAGTTAGGAGAAAAAACACAAATAAACAGTATGGCAGACCATGACAGGTTCAACCCATTTTTTAGACTTTGGCTCGAACCCGTTGGCAACCAAAGTACAGACTGACTGAAAGGGGACAACACAGACTCACAAAGGGCTACTGATAGCATGGTTAGCAGAGGATGGTTTCGATCCATCGACCTCTGGGTTATAGGCCCAGTACGCTTCCACTGCGCCACTCTGCTATTTTATTTTGTGAGTGTGTGTGTATGTGTGTGTGTGTGTGTGAGATGATGTTTTTTTTTTTTTTAAGAATTTATTCTTGTGTTGGGAGAAACCGAAGCACTCGGAGTAAACCCATTCGTGGATGGCCATGTATGGACCTGAAGTCTGTCCTCATATCTATCCAGGACTTCATGCGCTACTAGTTGAAGTGAGGCTGGAAGCCCAGAGAGTCCAAGCTGGATATGAGGAAAGTCTACATGTACCCACCCACCCAAACCCTGATGTTTCTAGCAACAGTTAAAGAGGGCAGTGAAAGGCCGGAATACACATCTCAAGACCTTTTGGATGCCGCTGGGTCTTGGTGGTGAAAAATGCTTTTTTAGAGCCTCAGCCGCAGCCTCAATGACTGTTTCTTTCTGCTGTAAAAGACTTATCCAAAGAACTCCGCCACCAACCTTCTTGCGTAGGTCTTTGTACACAGCTTTGCATTTCTTTTCTATGCTTTTCAGGCTCAAATCAACATTAATGTCAGTACCAATCATCTTTTCAATCAGCATGTCTGACAGTCTGGCTTCCACTGATTTGTAATCCACATGGGGGCGGAAATCCTTCATGACTTTGCGTAAGAACACCTTTACGATGATTTCACAAGACAGTCGGTCCCACTTCTTTTTAACAGACTCCGTGTATTCACATGATGCTTTTGCCACCTGAGCCTGTTCTACTTGCTCCTCAGCTGTGTAGGCCTCTTCTTCCTTCTCCTCAACTAAGCAGGCCTCTTCTTCCTCCTCCTCATCTTGGCAGGCCTCTTCTTCTTCCTTCTCAGCTTTGAGGCTTTGAACCTTCTCTTGTACAGTTGTGGGGCAGGTCTGATCCTCAGCTTCAGTTTTGGGGGAACTGAGATGTGAATATTTAATGAGCACAACTTCCTTGACCTGTCTCAGAGTCACGCTCACACTGTCCTCCCTAGTCTTGTGCAGTCGGATCTGCTTCTTTAGCCAATTCCTTATCCGTTTAATGACATTGGCTACTTCAGTCTGAATCTCCTCTTCGTATGTTTCTTCTTGGACTCCTAGTGGTGTCAAGTGGTCGTCCAATGTGTCATGCAGCTTCTCAGCAAAACTTTCCAGCTTGCCGTGGGAAATGTTGCTGACAAGAGTCTCAAAGAGGCAAACCTCTCTTGACCCACTTCTTGTATCCTGATCGTTTTGTGTAATGACCTCTGATAAAAGGTTATCCACACTCTTAATCAGCTGTGATGTGTCTAATTCCACAACTTCCTGTCCTTGATGGGAGGCCTGCTTGCGTCTGACTTTACACATCATGCTCAGGATTGACCCTCGAGCAAATGTTTGGACAAAGACAGTCCTCATCCTGTTGATGACCTTTCTCCTGTTGTGTATTAAGGTCTCTTCTGTGTATGATTGTTTCTCTCCAACCAGGTCCTGTGAAGCCTCATTTGAAAAAGCTTCTACAATCCGAAATGATAACTCTGATAACTCTGAGTCCTTGCTGGTTTTAGAAAGAAGCAGGCTATCTTCTTCCTCTGTGAAGTAACTCAGAGAATCATTAGAAATCTTCTCCAGTTGTTCAACCAGGATTTGAAGAACTTTATCCTCAGTCTCCTCCACCCTCTTCTCCTGGTGTGACGTTGACATCTCACCTTCCCGAGCTTTCTTGAGCTTCTTTTTAGTCATCATTTTACTCGCCTTTTTGGAGCACTTTTTGAGAATCGCCTTCAAGTGTCGAGTCAGTTTGATTAGATAAGTGGGAGGGGGCTTGTGCTCCTCCGTGACGTCAGTGTCACTTGTTTTAGACAGCCTGGAGTTTACTTTCTCTGTGACTGCTGTGACCATGACATCTGTCATCTGCTCGCACTGAAGGTAGTGGATGTCACCTACACCCTGAATTTCTGCCACAGTCTGTGTGATGACTTCACCCATGTTACCTAAACATTCATGCACGTCCTCCTTACACACAGATGTAGCAGATCCTTTCCGTTTTTTAAATCTCCTGCTTAAAGACTCATAGAGACTTTCAGCCAAAACTTCAACTATAGTGACACACAAATCTGTCACAAGAGAGGCGGTTTCTGGGTCAATAAACCCAGTCTCCAGTCTGTTCCAGTTTTGCGCCGTCAGCCGTTCTAAGACCTCACGGATGACTGGCTTTAAGGTCTCTTTGGATGCCAGCTGAAACTTCTGTTCCACCCTCTGTGGTGTGCTGTTGAGACTCATAGCTGTGTTTGTGTTTGTTAGTTGTTTTGAAAACAAAGATTGTGTTTGAGCAATGATCTTGAAGCAAGGTCCAATTTGGTTTTCTTCTCCTTGGTGCGGTCAATAAATGCTTTTCATGCTGCCCTACCTTGAAGTAGCTCTGATGGCATCAAAGCTCTGATGACATCAGAGCTTAGATGTCATCACAGTGATGACATCACAGTGATGTTGCCAAGGTAAAGGGGAACTCCACCTGGAATTCCCTGTTACTATGGCAACAGATCACAACTAAATTCTGCCACACCCTAAGGCTGTGTTGGAAATGAATCACTCAATCCCCAAAGGTCCTTTCACACCAGGACTGTTTTTGTCATGCGATTATTTCGGACGTCAATATTTTTTTTCGAACCTGTATCCTGTCAATACAAGCGTTCACATCAGCGACGTTTTCCCGTCCTGCGATATTGCGGCATTAATTTTTTCGGATCATGGTCGATTTTTCTTAAGTTTCGCATTCTGTGTGTCCACTTCTGACCAATCAGATTGCGTGTTGTTGCGACGTCTGATTCACCGTTATATCCAACATGGCCGACCGGCTGATCGTTTACGTGTCGAAGAACAGAGTGATTTTTGATTGTCAAAAATTGTCACAATGTTTTTGGCAGAGCAGACTCTCCAATTATTGGTTCCTACAGTCAAAGTTAGGAGAAAAAACACAAATAAACAGTATGGCAGACCATGACAGGTTCAACCCATTTTTTAGACTTTGGCTCGAACCCGTTGGCAACCAAAGTACAGACTGACTGAAAGGGGACAACACAGACTCACAAAGGCTACTGATAGCATGGTTAGCAGAGGATGGTTTCGATCCATCGACCTCTGGGTTATAGGCCCAGTACGCTTCCACTGCGCCACTCTGCTATTTTATTTTGTGAGTGTGTGTGTATGTGTGTGTGTGTGTGTGAGATGATGTTTTTTTTTTTTTTTAAGAATTTATTCTTGTGTTGGGAGAAACCGAAGCACTCGGAGTAAACCCATTCGTGGATGGCCATGTATGGACCTGAAGTCTGTCCTCATATCTATCCAGGACTTCATGCGCTACTAGTTGAAGTGAGGCTGGAAGCCCAGAGAGTCCAAGCTGGATATGAGGAAAGTCTACATGTACCCACCCACCCAAACCCTGATGTTTCTAGCAACAGTTAAAGAGGGCAGTGAAAGGCCGGAATACACATCTCAAGACCTTTTGGATGCCGCTGGGTCTTGGTGGTGAAAAATGCTTTTTAGAGCCTCAGCCGCAGCCTCAATGACTGTTTCTTTCTGCTGTAAAAGACTTATCCAAAGAACTCCGCCACCAACCTTCTTGCGTAGGTCTTTGTACACAGCTTTGCATTTCTTTTCTATGCTTTTCAGGCTCAAATCAACATTAATGTCAGTACCAATCATCTTTTCAATCAGCATGTCTGACAGTCTGGCTTCCACTGATTTGTAATCCACATGGGGGCGGAAATCCTTCATGACTTTGCGTAAGAACACCTTTACGATGATTTCACAAGACAGTCGGTCCCACTTCTTTTTAACAGACTCCGTGTATTCACATGATGCTTTTGCCACCTGAGCCTGTTCTACTTGCTCCTCAGCTGTGTAGGCCTCTTCTTCCTTCTCCTCAACTAAGCAGGCCTCTTCTTCCTCCTCCTCATCTTGGCAGGCCTCTTCTTCTTCCTTCTCAGCTTTGAGGCTTTGAACCTTCTCTTGTACAGTTGTGGGGCAGGTCTGATCCTCAGCTTCAGTTTTGGGGGAACTGAGATGTGAATATTTAATGAGCACAACTTCCTTGACCTGTCTCAGAGTCACGCTCACACTGTCCTCCCTAGTCTTGTGCAGTCGGATCTGCTTCTTTAGCCAATTCCTTATCCGTTTAATGACATTGGCTACTTCAGTCTGAATCTCCTCTTCGTATGTTTCTTCTTGGACTCCTAGTGGTGTCAAGTGGTCGTCCAATGTGTCATGCAGCTTCTCAGCAAAACTTTCCAGCTTGCCGTGGGAAATGTTGCTGACAAGAGTCTCAAAGAGGCAAACCTCTCTTGACCCACTTCTTGTATCCTGATCGTTTTGTGTAATGACCTCTGATAAAAGGTTATCCACACTCTTAATCAGCTGTGATGTGTCTAATTCCACAACTTCCTGTCCTTGATGGGAGGCCTGCTTGCGTCTGACTTTACACATCATGCTCAGGATTGACCCTCGAGCAAATGTTTGGACAAAGACAGTCCTCATCCTGTTGATGACCTTTCTCCTGTTGTGTATTAAGGTCTCTTCTGTGTATGATTGTTTCTCTCCAACCAGGTCCTGTGAAGCCTCATTTGAAAAAGCTTCTACAATCCGAAATGATAACTCTGATAACTCTGAGTCCTTGCTGGTTTTAGAAAGAAGCAGGCTATCTTCTTCCTCTGTGAAGTAACTCAGAGAATCATTAGAAATCTTCTCCAGTTGTTCAACCAGGATTTGAAGAACTTTATCCTCAGTCTCCTCCACCCTCTTCTCCTGGTGTGACGTTGACATCTCACCTTCCCGAGCTTTCTTGAGCTTCTTTTTAGTCATCATTTTACTCGCCTTTTTGGAGCACTTTTTGAGAATCGCCTTCAAGTGTCGAGTCAGTTTGATTAGATAAGTGGGAGGGGGCTTGTGCTCCTCCGTGACGTCAGTGTCACTTGTTTTAGACAGCCTGGAGTTTACTTTCTCTGTGACTGCTGTGACCATGACATCTGTCATCTGCTCGCACTGAAGGTAGTGGATGTCACCTACACCCTGAATTTCTGCCACAGTCTGTGTGATGACTTCACCCATGTTACCTAAACATTCATGCACGTCCTCCTTACACACAGATGTAGCAGATCCTTTCCGTTTTTTAAATCTCCTGCTTAAAGACTCATAGAGACTTTCAGCCAAAACTTCAACTATAGTGACACACAAATCTGTCACAAGAGAGGCGGTTTCTGGGTCAATAAACCCAGTCTCCAGTCTGTTCCAGTTTTGCGCCGTCAGCCGTTCTAAGACCTCACGGATGACTGGCTTTAAGGTCTCTTTGGATGCCAGCTGAAACTTCTGTTCCACCCTCTGTGGTGTGCTGTTGAGACTCATAGCTGTGTTTGTGTTTGTTAGTTGTTTTGAAAACAAAGATTGTGTTTGAGCAATGATCTTGAAGCAAGGTCCAATTTGGTTTTCTTCTCCTTGGTGCGGTCAATAAATGCTTTTCATGCTGCCCTACCTTGAAGTAGCTCTGATGGCATCAAAGCTCTGATGACATCAGAGCTTAGATGTCATCACAGTGATGACATCACAGTGATGTTGCCAAGGTAAAGGGGAACTCCACCTGGAATTCCCTGTTACTATGGCAACAGATCACAACTAAATTCTGCCACACCCTAAGGCTGTGTTGGAAATGAATCACTCAATCCCCAAAGGTCCTTTCACACCAGGACTGTTTTTGTCATGCGATTATTTCGGACGTCAATATTTTTTTTCGAACCTGTATCCTGTCAATACAAGCGTTCACATCAGCGACGTTTTCCCGTCCTGCGATATTGCGGCATTAATTTTTTCGGATCATGGTCGATTTTTCTTAAGTTTCGCATTCTGTGTGTCCACTTCTGACCAATCAGATTGCGTGTTGTTGCGACGTCTGATTCACCGTTATATCCAACATGGCCGACCGGCTGATCGTTTACGTGTCGAAGAACAGAGTGATTTTTGATTGTCAAAAATTGTCACAATGTTTTTGGCAGAGCAGACTCTCCAATTATTGGTTCCTACAGTCAAAGTTAGGAGAAAAAACACAAATAAACAGTATGGCAGACCATGACAGGTTCAACCCATTTTTTAGACTTTGGCTCGAACCCGTTGGCAACCAAAGTACAGACTGACTGAAAGGGGACAACACAGACTCACAAAGGGCTACTGATAGCATGGTTAGCAGAGGATGGTTTCGATCCATCGACCTCTGGGTTATAGGCCCAGTACGCTTCCACTGCGCCACTCTGCTATTTTATTTTGTGAGTGTGTGTGTGTGTGTGTGTGTGTGTGTGTGTGTGTGTGAGATGATGTTTTTTTTTTTTTTTAAGAATTTATTCTTGTGTTGGGAGAAACCGAAGCACTCGGAGTAAACCCATTCGTGGATGGCCATGTATGGACCTGAAGTCTGTCCTCATATCTATCCAGGACTTCATGCGCTACTAGTTGAAGTGAGGCTGGAAGCCCAGAGAGTCCAAGCTGGATATGAGGAAAGTCTACATGTACCCACCCACCCAAACCCTGATGTTTCTAGCAACAGTTAAAGAGGGCAGTGAAAGGCCGGAATACACATCTCAAGACCTTTTGGATGCCGCTGGGTCTTGGTGGTGAAAAATGCTTTTTTAGAGCCTCAGCCGCAGCCTCAATGACTGTTTCTTTCTGCTGTAAAAGACTTATCCAAAGAACTCCGCCACCAACCTTCTTGCGTAGGTCTTTGTACACAGCTTTGCATTTCTTTTCTATGCTTTTCAGGCTCAAATCAACATTAATGTCAGTACCAATCATCTTTTCAATCAGCATGTCTGACAGTCTGGCTTCCACTGATTTGTAATCCACATGGGGGCGGAAATCCTTCATGACTTTGCGTAAGAACACCTTTACGATGATTTCACAAGACAGTCGGTCCCACTTCTTTTTAACAGACTCCGTGTATTCACATGATGCTTTTGCCACCTGAGCCTGTTCTACTTGCTCCTCAGCTGTGTAGGCCTCTTCTTCCTTCTCCTCAACTAAGCAGGCCTCTTCTTCCTCCTCCTCATCTTGGCAGGCCTCTTCTTCTTCCTTCTCAGCTTTGAGGCTTTGAACCTTCTCTTGTACAGTTGTGGGGCAGGTCTGATCCTCAGCTTCAGTTTTGGGGGAACTGAGATGTGAATATTTAATGAGCACAACTTCCTTGACCTGTCTCAGAGTCACGCTCACACTGTCCTCCCTAGTCTTGTGCAGTCGGATCTGCTTCTTTAGCCAATTCCTTATCCGTTTAATGACATTGGCTACTTCAGTCTGAATCTCCTCTTCGTATGTTTCTTCTTGGACTCCTAGTGGTGTCAAGTGGTCGTCCAATGTGTCATGCAGCTTCTCAGCAAAACTTTCCAGCTTGCCGTGGGAAATGTTGCTGACAAGAGTCTCAAAGAGGCAAACCTCTCTTGACCCACTTCTTGTATCCTGATCGTTTTGTGTAATGACCTCTGATAAAAGGTTATCCACACTCTTAATCAGCTGTGATGTGTCTAATTCCACAACTTCCTGTCCTTGATGGGAGGCCTGCTTGCGTCTGACTTTACACATCATGCTCAGGATTGACCCTCGAGCAAATGTTTGGACAAAGACAGTCCTCATCCTGTTGATGACCTTTCTCCTGTTGTGTATTAAGGTCTCTTCTGTGTATGATTGTTTCTCTCCAACCAGGTCCTGTGAAGCCTCATTTGAAAAAGCTTCTACAATCCGAAATGATAACTCTGATAACTCTGAGTCCTTGCTGGTTTTAGAAAGAAGCAGGCTATCTTCTTCCTCTGTGAAGTAACTCAGAGAATCATTAGAAATCTTCTCCAGTTGTTCAACCAGGATTTGAAGAACTTTATCCTCAGTCTCCTCCACCCTCTTCTCCTGGTGTGACGTTGACATCTCACCTTCCCGAGCTTTCTTGAGCTTCTTTTTAGTCATCATTTTACTCGCCTTTTTGGAGCACTTTTTGAGAATCGCCTTCAAGTGTCGAGTCAGTTTGATTAGATAGGTGGGAGGGGCTTGTGCTCCTCCGTGACGTCAGTGTCACTTGTTTTAGACAGCCTGGAGTTTACTTTCTCTGTGACTGCTGTGACCATGACATCTGTCATCTGCTCGCACTGAAGGTAGTGGATGTCACCTACACCCTGTATTTCTGCCACAGTCTGTGTGATGACTTCACCCATGTTACCTAAACATTCATGCACGTCCTCCTTACACACAGATGTAGCAGATCCTTTCCGTTTTTTAAATCTCCTGCTTAAAGACTCATAGAGACTTTCAGCCAAAACTTCAACTATAGTGACACACAAATCTGTCACAAGAGAGGCGGTTTCTGGGTCAATAAACCCAGTCTCCAGTCTGTTCCAGTTTTGCGCCGTCAGCCGTTCTAAGACCTCACGGATGACTGGCTTTAAGGTCTCTTTGGATGCCAGCTGAAACTTCTGTTCCACCCTCTGTGGTGTGCTGTTGAGACTCATAGCTGTGTTTGTGTTTGTTAGTTGTTTTGAAAACAAAGATTGTGTTTGAGCAATGATCTTGAAGCAAGGTCCAATTTGGTTTTCTTCTCCTTGGTGCGGTCAATAAATGCTTTTCATGCTGCCCTACCTTGAAGTAGCTCTGATGGCATCAAAGCTCTGATGACATCAGAGCTTAGATGTCATCACAGTGATGACATCACAGTGATGTTGCCAAGGTAAAGGGGAACTCCACCTGGAATTCCCTGTTACTATGGCAACAGATCACAACTAAATTCTGCCACACCCTAAGGCTGTGTTGGAAATGAATCACTCAATCCCCAAAGGTCCTTTCACACCAGGACTGTTTTTGTCATGCGATTATTTCGGACGTCAATATTTTTTTTCGAACCTGTATCCTGTCAATACAAGCGTTCACATCAGCGACGTTTTCCCGTCCTGCGATATTGCGGCATTAATTTTTTCGGATCATGGTCGATTTTTCTTAAGTTTCACATTCTGTGTGTCCACTTCTGACCAATCAGATTGCGTGTTGTTGCGACGTCTGATTCACCGTTATATCCAACATGGCCGACCGGCTGATCGTTTACGTGTCGAAGAACAGAGTGATTTTTGATTGTCAAAAATTGTCACAATGTTTTTGGCAGAGCAGACTCTCCAATTATTGGTTCCTACAGTCAAAGTTAGGAGAAAAAACACAAATAAACAGTATGGCAGACCATGACAGGTTCAACCCATTTTTAGACTTTGGCTCGAACCCGTTGGCAACCAAAGTACAGACTGACTGAAAGGGGACAACACAGACTCACAAAGGGCTACTGATAGCATGGTTAGCAGAGGATGGTTTCGATCCATCGACCTCTGGGTTATAGGCCCAGTACGCTTCCACTGCGCCACTCTGCTATTTTATTTTGTGAGTGTGTGTGTATGTGTGTGTGTGTGTGTGAGATGATGTTTTTTTTTTTTTTTTAAGAATTTATTCTTGTGTTGGGAGAAACCGAAGCACTCGGAGTAAACCCATTCGTGGATGGCCATGTATGGACCTGAAGTCTGTCCTCATATCTATCCAGGACTTCATGCGCTACTAGTTGAAGTGAGGCTGGAAGCCCAGAGAGTCCAAGCTGGATATGAGGAAAGTCTACATGTACCCACCCACCCAAACCCTGATGTTTCTAGCAACAGTTAAAGAGGGCAGTGAAAGGCCGGAATACACATCTCAAGACCTTTTGGATGCCGCTGGGTCTTGGTGGTGAAAAATGCTTTTTTAGAGCCTCAGCCGCAGCCTCAATGACTGTTTCTTTCTGCTGTAAAAGACTTATCCAAAGAACTCCGCCACCAACCTTCTTGCGTAGGTCTTTGTACACAGCTTTGCATTTCTTTTCTATGCTTTTCAGGCTCAAATCAACATTAATGTCAGTACCAATCATCTTTTCAATCAGCATGTCTGACAGTCTGGCTTCCACTGATTTGTAATCCACATGGGGGCGGAAATCCTTCATGACTTTGCGTAAGAACACCTTTACGATGATTTCACAAGACAGTCGGTCCCACTTCTTTTTAACAGACTCCGTGTATTCACATGATGCTTTTGCCACCTGAGCCTGTTCTACTTGCTCCTCAGCTGTGTAGGCCTCTTCTTCCTTCTCCTCAACTAAGCAGGCCTCTTCTTCCTCCTCCTCATCTTGGCAGGCCTCTTCTTCTTCCTTCTCAGCTTTGAGGCTTTGAACCTTCTCTTGTACAGTTGTGGGGCAGGTCTGATCCTCAGCTTCAGTTTTGGGGGAACTGAGATGTGAATATTTAATGAGCACAACTTCCTTGACCTGTCTCAGAGTCACGCTCACACTGTCCTCCCTAGTCTTGTGCAGTCGGATCTGCTTCTTTAGCCAATTCCTTATCCGTTTAATGACATTGGCTACTTCAGTCTGAATCTCCTCTTCGTATGTTTCTTCTTGGACTCCTAGTGGTGTCAAGTGGTCGTCCAATGTGTCATGCAGCTTCTCAGCAAAACTTTCCAGCTTGCCGTGGGAAATGTTGCTGACAAGAGTCTCAAAGAGGCAAACCTCTCTTGACCCACTTCTTGTATCCTGATCGTTTTGTGTAATGACCTCTGATAAAAGGTTATCCACACTCTTAATCAGCTGTGATGTGTCTAATTCCACAACTTCCTGTCCTTGATGGGAGGCCTGCTTGCGTCTGACTTTACACATCATGCTCAGGATTGACCCTCGAGCAAATGTTTGGACAAAGACAGTCCTCATCCTGTTGATGACCTTTCTCCTGTTGTGTATTAAGGTCTCTTCTGTGTATGATTGTTTCTCTCCAACCAGGTCCTGTGAAGCCTCATTTGAAAAAGCTTCTACAATCCGAAATGATAACTCTGATAACTCTGAGTCCTTGCTGGTTTTAGAAAGAAGCAGGCTATCTTCTTCCTCTGTGAAGTAACTCAGAGAATCATTAGAAATCTTCTCCAGTTGTTCAACCAGGATTTGAAGAACTTTATCCTCAGTCTCCTCCACCCTCTTCTCCTGGTGTGACGTTGACATCTCACCTTCCCGAGCTTTCTTGAGCTTCTTTTTAGTCATCATTTTACTCGCCTTTTTGGAGCACTTTTTGAGAATCGCCTTCAAGTGTCGAGTCAGTTTGATTAGATAAGTGGGAGGGGGCTTGTGCTCCTCCGTGACGTCAGTGTCACTTGTTTTAGACAGCCTGGAGTTTACTTTCTCTGTGACTGCTGTGACCATGACATCTGTCATCTGCTCGCACTGAAGGTAGTGGATGTCACCTACACCCTGAATTTCTGCCACAGTCTGTGTGATGACTTCACCCATGTTACCTAAACATTCATGCACGTCCTCCTTACACACAGATGTAGCAGATCCTTTCCGTTTTTTAAATCTCCTGCTTAAAGACTCATAGAGACTTTCAGCCAAAACTTCAACTATAGTGACACACAAATCTGTCACAAGAGAGGCGGTTTCTGGGTCAATAAACCCAGTCTCCAGTCTGTTCCAGTTTTGCGCCGTCAGCCGTTCTAAGACCTCACGGATGACTGGCTTTAAGGTCTCTTTGGATGCCAGCTGAAACTTCTGTTCCACCCTCTGTGGTGTGCTGTTGAGACTCATAGCTGTGTTTGTGTTTGTTAGTTGTTTTGAAAACAAAGATTGTGTTTGAGCAATGATCTTGAAGCAAGGTCCAATTTGGTTTTCTTCTCCTTGGTGCGGTCAATAAATGCTTTTCATGCTGCCCTACCTTGAAGTAGCTCTGATGGCATCAAAGCTCTGATGACATCAGAGCTTAGATGTCATCACAGTGATGACATCACAGTGATGTTGCCAAGGTAAAGGGGAACTCCACCTGGAATTCCCTGTTACTATGGCAACAGATCACAACTAAATTCTGCCACACCCTAAGGCTGTGTTGGAAATGAATCACTCAATCCCCAAAGGTCCTTTCACACCAGGACTGTTTTTGTCATGCGATTATTTCGGATGTCAATATTTTTTTTCGAACCTGTATCCTGTCAATACAAGCGTTCACATCAGCGACGTTTTCCCGTCCTGCGATATTGCGGCATTAATTTTTTCGGATCATGGTCGATTTTTCTTAAGTTTCGCATTCTGTGTGTCCACTTCTGACCAATCAGATTGCGTGTTGTTGTGACGTCTGATTCACCGTTATATCCAACATGGCCGACCGGCTGATCGTTTACGTGTCGAAGAACAGAGTGATTTTTGATTGTCAAAAATTGTCACAATGTTTTTGGCAGAGCAGACTCTCCAATTATTGGTTCCTACAGTCAAAGTTAGGAGAAAAAACACAAATAAACAGTATGGCAGACCATGACAGGTTCAACCCATTTTTTAGACTTTGGCTCGAACCCGTTGGCAACCAAAGTACAGACTGACTGAAAGGGGACAACACAGACTCACAAAGGGCTACTGATAGCATGGTTAGCAGAGGATGGTTTCGATCCATCGACCTCTGGGTTATAGGCCCAGTACGCTTCCACTGCGCCACTCTGCTATTTTATTTTGTGAGTGTGTGTGTATGTGTGTGTGTGTGTGTGAGATGATGTTTTTTTTTTTTTTTTTAAGAATTTATTCTTGTGTTGGGAGAAACCGAAGCACTCGGAGTAAACCCATTCGTGGATGGCCATGTATGGACCTGAAGTCTGTCCTCATATCTATCCAGGACTTCATGCGCTACTAGTTGAAGTGAGGCTGGAAGCCCAGAGAGTCCAAGCTGGATATGAGGAAAGTCTACATGTACCCACCCACCCAAACCCTGATGTTTCTAGCAACAGTTAAAGAGGGCAGTGAAAGGCCGGAATACACATCTCAAGACCTTTTGGATGCCGCTGGGTCTTGGTGGTGAAAAATGCTTTTTTAGAGCCTCAGCCGCAGCCTCAATGACTGTTTCTTTCTGCTGTAAAAGACTTATCCAAAGAACTCCGCCACCAACCTTCTTGCGTAGGTCTTTGTACACAGCTTTGCATTTCTTTTCTATGCTTTTCAGGCTCAAATCAACATTAATGTCAGTACCAATCATCTTTTCAATCAGCATGTCTGACAGTCTGGCTTCCACTGATTTGTAATCCACATGGGGGCGGAAATCCTTCATGACTTTGCGTAAGAACACCTTTACGATGATTTCACAAGACAGTCGGTCCCACTTCTTTTTAACAGACTCCGTGTATTCACATGATGCTTTTGCCACCTGAGCCTGTTCTACTTGCTCCTCAGCTGTGTAGGCCTCTTCTTCCTTCTCCTCAACTAAGCAGGCCTCTTCTTCCTCCTCCTCATCTTGGCAGGCCTCTTCTTCTTCCTTCTCAGCTTTGAGGCTTTGAACCTTCTCTTGTACAGTTGTGGGGCAGGTCTGATCCTCAGCTTCAGTTTTGGGGGAACTGAGATGTGAATATTTAATGAGCACAACTTCCTTGACCTGTCTCAGAGTCACGCTCACACTGTCCTCCCTAGTCTTGTGCAGTCGGATCTGCTTCTTTAGCCAATTCCTTATCCGTTTAATGACATTGGCTACTTCAGTCTGAATCTCCTCTTCGTATGTTTCTTCTTGGACTCCTAGTGGTGTCAAGTGGTCGTCCAATGTGTCATGCAGCTTCTCAGCAAAACTTTCCAGCTTGCCGTGGGAAATGTTGCTGACAAGAGTCTCAAAGAGGCAAACCTCTCTTGACCCACTTCTTGTATCCTGATCGTTTTGTGTAATGACCTCTGATAAAAGGTTATCCACACTCTTAATCAGCTGTGATGTGTCTAATTCCACAACTTCCTGTCCTTGATGGGAGGCCTGCTTGCGTCTGACTTTACACATCATGCTCAGGATTGACCCTCGAGCAAATGTTTGGACAAAGACAGTCCTCATCCTGTTGATGACCTTTCTCCTGTTGTGTATTAAGGTCTCTTCTGTGTATGATTGTTTCTCTCCAACCAGGTCCTGTGAAGCCTCATTTGAAAAAGCTTCTACAATCCGAAATGATAACTCTGATAACTCTGAGTCCTTGCTGGTTTTAGAAAGAAGCAGGCTATCTTCTTCCTCTGTGAAGTAACTCAGAGAATCATTAGAAATCTTCTCCAGTTGTTCAACCAGGATTTGAAGAACTTTATCCTCAGTCTCCTCCACCCTCTTCTCCTGGTGTGACGTTGACATCTCACCTTCCCGAGCTTTCTTGAGCTTCTTTTTAGTCATCATTTTACTCGCCTTTTTGGAGCACTTTTTGAGAATCGCCTTCAAGTGTCGAGTCAGTTTGATTAGATAAGTGGGAGGGGGCTTGTGCTCCTCCGTGACGTCAGTGTCACTTGTTTTAGACAGCCTGGAGTTTACTTTCTCTGTGACTGCTGTGACCATGACATCTGTCATCTGCTCGCACTGAAGGTAGTGGATGTCACCTACACCCTGAATTTCTGCCACAGTCTGTGTGATGACTTCACCCATGTTACCTAAACATTCATGCACGTCCTCCTTACACACAGATGTAGCAGATCCTTTCCGTTTTTTAAATCTCCTGCTTAAAGACTCATAGAGACTTTCAGCCAAAACTTCAACTATAGTGACACACAAATCTGTCACAAGAGAGGCGGTTTCTGGGTCAATAAACCCAGTCTCCAGTCTGTTCCAGTTTTGCGCCGTCAGCCGTTCTAAGACCTCACGGATGACTGGCTTTAAGGTCTCTTTGGATGCCAGCTGAAACTTCTGTTCCACCCTCTGTGGTGTGCTGTTGAGACTCATAGCTGTGTTTGTGTTTGTTAGTTGTTTTGAAAACAAAGATTGTGTTTGAGCAATGATCTTGAAGCAAGGTCCAATTTGGTTTTCTTCTCCTTGGTGCGGTCAATAAATGCTTTTCATGCTGCCCTACCTTGAAGTAGCTCTGATGGCATCAAAGCTCTGATGACATCAGAGCTTAGATGTCATCACAGTGATGACATCACAGTGATGTTGCCAAGGTAAAGGGGAACTCCACCTGGAATTCCCTGTTACTATGGCAACAGATCACAACTAAATTCTGCCACACCCTAAGGCTGTGTTGGAAATGAATCACTCAATCCCCAAAGGTCCTTTCACACCAGGACTGTTTTTGTCATGCGATTATTTCGGATGTCAATATTTTTTTTCGAACCTGTATCCTGTCAATACAAGCGTTCACATCAGCGACGTTTTCCCGTCCTGCGATATTGCGGCATTAATTTTTTCGGATCATGGTCGATTTTTCTTAAGTTTCGCATTCTGTGTGTCCACTTCTGACCAATCAGATTGCGTGTTGTTGCGACGTCTGATTCACCGTTATATCCAACATGGCCGACCGGCTGATCGTTTACGTGTCGAAGAACAGAGTGATTTTTGATTGTCAAAAATTGTCACAATGTTTTTGGCAGAGCAGACTCTCCAATTATTGGTTCCTACAGTCAAAGTTAGGAGAAAAAACACAAATAAACAGTATGGCAGACCATGACAGGTTCAACCCATTTTTAGACTTTGGCTCGAACCCGTTGGCAACCAAAGTACAGACTGACTGAAAGGGGACAACACAGACTCACAAAGGGCTACTGATAGCATGGTTAGCAGAGGATGGTTTCGATCCATCGACCTCTGGGTTATAGGCCCAGTACGCTTCCACTGCGCCACTCTGCTATTTTATTTTGTGAGTGTGTGTGTATGTGTGTGTGTGTGTGTGAGATGATGTTTTTTTTTTTTTTTTTAAGAATTTATTCTTGTGTTGGGAGAAACCGAAGCACTCGGAGTAAACCCATTCGTGGATGGCCATGTATGGACCTGAAGTCTGTCCTCATATCTATCCAGGACTTCATGCGCTACTAGTTGAAGTGAGGCTGGAAGCCCAGAGAGTCCAAGCTGGATATGAGGAAAGTCTACATGTACCCACCCACCCAAACCCTGATGTTTCTAGCAACAGTTAAAGAGGGCAGTGAAAGGCCGGAATACACATCTCAAGACCTTTTGGATGCCGCTGGGTCTTGGTGGTGAAAAATGCTTTTTTAGAGCCTCAGCCGCAGCCTCAATGACTGTTTCTTTCTGCTGTAAAAGACTTATCCAAAGAACTCCGCCACCAACCTTCTTGCGTAGGTCTTTGTACACAGCTTTGCATTTCTTTTCTATGCTTTTCAGGCTCAAATCAACATTAATGTCAGTACCAATCATCTTTTCAATCAGCATGTCTGACAGTCTGGCTTCCACTGATTTGTAATCCACATGGGGGCGGAAATCCTTCATGACTTTGCGTAAGAACACCTTTACGATGATTTCACAAGACAGTCGGTCCCACTTCTTTTTAACAGACTCCGTGTATTCACATGATGCTTTTGCCACCTGAGCCTGTTCTACTTGCTCCTCAGCTGTGTAGGCCTCTTCTTCCTTCTCCTCAACTAAGCAGGCCTCTTCTTCCTCCTCCTCATCTTGGCAGGCCTCTTCTTCTTCCTTCTCAGCTTTGAGGCTTTGAACCTTCTCTTGTACAGTTGTGGGGCAGGTCTGATCCTCAGCTTCAGTTTTGGGGGAACTGAGATGTGAATATTTAATGAGCACAACTTCCTTGACCTGTCTCAGAGTCACGCTCACACTGTCCTCCCTAGTCTTGTGCAGTCGGATCTGCTTCTTTAGCCAATTCCTTATCCGTTTAATGACATTGGCTACTTCAGTCTGAATCTCCTCTTCGTATGTTTCTTCTTGGACTCCTAGTGGTGTCAAGTGGTCGTCCAATGTGTCATGCAGCTTCTCAGCAAAACTTTCCAGCTTGCCGTGGGAAATGTTGCTGACAAGAGTCTCAAAGAGGCAAACCTCTCTTGACCCACTTCTTGTATCCTGATCGTTTTGTGTAATGACCTCTGATAAAAGGTTATCCACACTCTTAATCAGCTGTGATGTGTCTAATTCCACAACTTCCTGTCCTTGATGGGAGGCCTGCTTGCGTCTGACTTTACACATCATGCTCAGGATTGACCCTCGAGCAAATGTTTGGACAAAGACAGTCCTCATCCTGTTGATGACCTTTCTCCTGTTGTGTATTAAGGTCTCTTCTGTGTATGATTGTTTCTCTCCAACCAGGTCCTGTGAAGCCTCATTTGAAAAAGCTTCTACAATCCGAAATGATAACTCTGATAACTCTGAGTCCTTGCTGGTTTTAGAAAGAAGCAGGCTATCTTCTTCCTCTGTGAAGTAACTCAGAGAATCATTAGAAATCTTCTCCAGTTGTTCAACCAGGATTTGAAGAACTTTATCCTCAGTCTCCTCCACCCTCTTCTCCTGGTGTGACGTTGACATCTCACCTTCCCGAGCTTTCTTGAGCTTCTTTTTAGTCATCATTTTACTCGCCTTTTTGGAGCACTTTTTGAGAATCGCCTTCAAGTGTCGAGTCAGTTTGATTAGATAAGTGGGAGGGGGCTTGTGCTCCTCCGTGACGTCAGTGTCACTTGTTTTAGACAGCCTGGAGTTTACTTTCTCTGTGACTGCTGTGACCATGACATCTGTCATCTGCTCGCACTGAAGGTAGTGGATGTCACCTACACCCTGAATTTCTGCCACAGTCTGTGTGATGACTTCACCCATGTTACCTAAACATTCATGCACGTCCTCCTTACACACAGATGTAGCAGATCCTTTCCGTTTTTTAAATCTCCTGCTTAAAGACTCATAGAGACTTTCAGCCAAAACTTCAACTATAGTGACACACAAATCTGTCACAAGAGAGGCGGTTTCTGGGTCAATAAACCCAGTCTCCAGTCTGTTCCAGTTTTGCGCCGTCAGCCGTTCTAAGACCTCACGGATGACTGGCTTTAAGGTCTCTTTGGATGCCAGCTGAAACTTCTGTTCCACCCTCTGTGGTGTGCTGTTGAGACTCATAGCTGTGTTTGTGTTTGTTAGTTGTTTTGAAAACAAAGATTGTGTTTGAGCAATGATCTTGAAGCAAGGTCCAATTTGGTTTTCTTCTCCTTGGTGCGGTCAATAAATGCTTTTCATGCTGCCCTACCTTGAAGTAGCTCTGATGGCATCAAAGCTCTGATGACATCAGAGCTTAGATGTCATCACAGTGATGACATCACAGTGATGTTGCCAAGGTAAAGGGGAACTCCACCTGGAATTCCCTGTTACTATGGCAACAGATCACAACTAAATTCTGCCACACCCTAAGGCTGTGTTGGAAATGAATCACTCAATCCCCAAAGGTCCTTTCACACCAGGACTGTTTTTGTCATGCGATTATTTCGGATGTCAATATTTTTTTTCGAACCTGTATCCTGTCAATACAAGCGTTCACATCAGCGACGTTTTCCCGTCCTGCGATATTGCGGCATTAATTTTTTCGGATCATGGTCGATTTTTCTTAAGTTTCGCATTCTGTGTGTCCACTTCTGACCAATCAGATTGCGTGTTGTTGCGACGTCTGATTCACCGTTATATCCAACATGGCCGACCGGCTGATCGTTTACGTGTCGAAGAACAGAGTGATTTTTGATTGTCAAAAATTGTCACAATGTTTTTGGCAGAGCAGACTCTCCAATTATTGGTTCCTACAGTCAAAGTTAGGAGAAAAAACACAAATAAACAGTATGGCAGACCATGACAGGTTCAACCCATTTTTAGACTTTGGCTCGAACCCGTTGGCAACCAAAGTACAGACTGACTGAAAGGGGACAACACAGACTCACAAAGGGCTACTGATAGCATGGTTAGCAGAGGATGGTTTCGATCCATCGACCTCTGGGTTATAGGCCCAGTACGCTTCCACTGCGCCACTCTGCTATTTTATTTTGTGAGTGTGTGTGTATGTGTGTGTGTGTGTGTGAGATGATGTTTTTTTTTTTTTTTTAAGAATTTATTCTTGTGTTGGGAGAAACCGAAGCACTCGGAGTAAACCCATTCGTGGATGGCCATGTATGGACCTGAAGTCTGTCCTCATATCTATCCAGGACTTCATGCGCTACTAGTTGAAGTGAGGCTGGAAGCCCAGAGAGTCCAAGCTGGATATGAGGAAAGTCTACATGTACCCACCCACCCAAACCCTGATGTTTCTAGCAACAGTTAAAGAGGGCAGTGAAAGGCCGGAATACACATCTCAAGACCTTTTGGATGCCGCTGGGTCTTGGTGGTGAAAAATGCTTTTTAGAGCCTCAGCCGCAGCCTCAATGACTGTTTCTTTCTGCTGTAAAAGACTTATCCAAAGAACTCCGCCACCAACCTTCTTGCGTAGGTCTTTGTACACAGCTTTGCATTTCTTTTCTATGCTTTTCAGGCTCAAATCAACATTAATGTCAGTACCAATCATCTTTTCAATCAGCATGTCTGACAGTCTGGCTTCCACTGATTTGTAATCCACATGGGGGCGGAAATCCTTCATGACTTTGCGTAAGAACACCTTTACGATGATTTCACAAGACAGTCGGTCCCACTTCTTTTTAACAGACTCCGTGTATTCACATGATGCTTTTGCCACCTGAGCCTGTTCTACTTGCTCCTCAGCTGTGTAGGCCTCTTCTTCCTTCTCCTCAACTAAGCAGGCCTCTTCTTCCTCCTCCTCATCTTGGCAGGCCTCTTCTTCTTCCTTCTCAGCTTTGAGGCTTTGAACCTTCTCTTGTACAGTTGTGGGGCAGGTCTGATCCTCAGCTTCAGTTTTGGGGGAACTGAGATGTGAATATTTAATGAGCACAACTTCCTTGACCTGTCTCAGAGTCACGCTCACACTGTCCTCCCTAGTCTTGTGCAGTCGGATCTGCTTCTTTAGCCAATTCCTTATCCGTTTAATGACATTGGCTACTTCAGTCTGAATCTCCTCTTCGTATGTTTCTTCTTGGACTCCTAGTGGTGTCAAGTGGTCGTCCAATGTGTCATGCAGCTTCTCAGCAAAACTTTCCAGCTTGCCGTGGGAAATGTTGCTGACAAGAGTCTCAAAGAGGCAAACCTCTCTTGACCCACTTCTTGTATCCTGATCGTTTTGTGTAATGACCTCTGATAAAAGGTTATCCACACTCTTAATCAGCTGTGATGTGTCTAATTCCACAACTTCCTGTCCTTGATGGGAGGCCTGCTTGCGTCTGACTTTACACATCATGCTCAGGATTGACCCTCGAGCAAATGTTTGGACAAAGACAGTCCTCATCCTGTTGATGACCTTTCTCCTGTTGTGTATTAAGGTCTCTTCTGTGTATGATTGTTTCTCTCCAACCAGGTCCTGTGAAGCCTCATTTGAAAAAGCTTCTACAATCCGAAATGATAACTCTGATAACTCTGAGTCCTTGCTGGTTTTAGAAAGAAGCAGGCTATCTTCTTCCTCTGTGAAGTAACTCAGAGAATCATTAGAAATCTTCTCCAGTTGTTCAACCAGGATTTGAAGAACTTTATCCTCAGTCTCCTCCACCCTCTTCTCCTGGTGTGACGTTGACATCTCACCTTCCCGAGCTTTCTTGAGCTTCTTTTTAGTCATCATTTTACTCGCCTTTTTGGAGCACTTTTTGAGAATCGCCTTCAAGTGTCGAGTCAGTTTGATTAGATAAGTGGGAGGGGGCTTGTGCTCCTCCGTGACGTCAGTGTCACTTGTTTTAGACAGCCTGGAGTTTACTTTCTCTGTGACTGCTGTGACCATGACATCTGTCATCTGCTCGCACTGAAGGTAGTGGATGTCACCTACACCCTGAATTTCTGCCACAGTCTGTGTGATGACTTCACCCATGTTACCTAAACATTCATGCACGTCCTCCTTACACACAGATGTAGCAGATCCTTTCCGTTTTTTAAATCTCCTGCTTAAAGACTCATAGAGACTTTCAGCCAAAACTTCAACTATAGTGACACACAAATCTGTCACAAGAGAGGCGGTTTCTGGGTCAATAAACCCAGTCTCCAGTCTGTTCCAGTTTTGCGCCGTCAGCCGTTCTAAGACCTCACGGATGACTGGCTTTAAGGTCTCTTTGGATGCCAGCTGAAACTTCTGTTCCACCCTCTGTGGTGTGCTGTTGAGACTCATAGCTGTGTTTGTGTTTGTTAGTTGTTTTGAAAACAAAGATTGTGTTTGAGCAATGATCTTGAAGCAAGGTCCAATTTGGTTTTCTTCTCCTTGGTGCGGTCAATAAATGCTTTTCATGCTGCCCTACCTTGAAGTAGCTCTGATGGCATCAAAGCTCTGATGACATCAGAGCTTAGATGTCATCACAGTGATGACATCACAGTGATGTTGCCAAGGTAAAGGGGAACTCCACCTGGAATTCCCTGTTACTATGGCAACAGATCACAACTAAATTCTGCCACACCCTAAGGCTGTGTTGGAAATGAATCACTCAATCCCCAAAGGTCCTTTCACACCAGGACTGTTTTTGTCATGCGATTATTTCGGATGTCAATATTTTTTTTCGAACCTGTATCCTGTCAATACAAGCGTTCACATCAGCGACGTTTTCCCGTCCTGCGATATTGCGGCATTAATTTTTTCGGATCATGGTCGATTTTTCTTAAGTTTCGCATTCTGTGTGTCCACTTCTGACCAATCAGATTGCGTGTTGTTGCGACGTCTGATTCACCGTTATATCCAACATGGCCGACCGGCTGATCGTTTACGTGTCGAAGAACAGAGTGATTTTTGATTGTCAAAAATTGTCACAATGTTTTTGGCAGAGCAGACTCTCCAATTATTGGTTCCTACAGTCAAAGTTAGGAGAAAAAACACAAATAAACAGTATGGCAGACCATGACAGGTTCAACCCATTTTTTAGACTTTGGCTCGAACCCGTTGGCAACCAAAGTACAGACTGACTGAAAGGGGACAACACAGACTCACAAAGGGCTACTGATAGCATGGTTAGCAGAGGATGGTTTCGATCCATCGACCTCTGGGTTATAGGCCCAGTACGCTTCCACTGCGCCACTCTGCTATTTTATTTTGTGAGTGTGTGTGTATGTGTGTGTGTGTGTGTGAGATGATGTTTTTTTTTTTTTTTTAAGAATTTATTCTTGTGTTGGGAGAAACCGAAGCACTCGGAGTAAACCCATTCGTGGATGGCCATGTATGGACCTGAAGTCTGTCCTCATATCTATCCAGGACTTCATGCGCTACTAGTTGAAGTGAGGCTGGAAGCCCAGAGAGTCCAAGCTGGATATGAGGAAAGTCTACATGTACCCACCCACCCAAACCCTGATGTTTCTAGCAACAGTTAAAGAGGGCAGTGAAAGGCCGGAATACACATCTCAAGACCTTTTGGATGCCGCTGGGTCTTGGTGGTGAAAAATGCTTTTTTAGAGCCTCAGCCGCAGCCTCAATGACTGTTTCTTTCTGCTGTAAAAGACTTATCCAAAGAACTCCGCCACCAACCTTCTTGCGTAGGTCTTTGTACACAGCTTTGCATTTCTTTTCTATGCTTTTCAGGCTCAAATCAACATTAATGTCAGTACCAATCATCTTTTCAATCAGCATGTCTGACAGTCTGGCTTCCACTGATTTGTAATCCACATGGGGGCGGAAATCCTTCATGACTTTGCGTAAGAACACCTTTACGATGATTTCACAAGACAGTCGGTCCCACTTCTTTTTAACAGACTCCGTGTATTCACATGATGCTTTTGCCACCTGAGCCTGTTCTACTTGCTCCTCAGCTGTGTAGGCCTCTTCTTCCTTCTCCTCAACTAAGCAGGCCTCTTCTTCCTCCTCCTCATCTTGGCAGGCCTCTTCTTCTTCCTTCTCAGCTTTGAGGCTTTGAACCTTCTCTTGTACAGTTGTGGGGCAGGTCTGATCCTCAGCTTCAGTTTTGGGGGAACTGAGATGTGAATATTTAATGAGCACAACTTCCTTGACCTGTCTCAGAGTCACGCTCACACTGTCCTCCCTAGTCTTGTGCAGTCGGATCTGCTTCTTTAGCCAATTCCTTATCCGTTTAATGACATTGGCTACTTCAGTCTGAATCTCCTCTTCGTATGTTTCTTCTTGGACTCCTAGTGGTGTCAAGTGGTCGTCCAATGTGTCATGCAGCTTCTCAGCAAAACTTTCCAGCTTGCCGTGGGAAATGTTGCTGACAAGAGTCTCAAAGAGGCAAACCTCTCTTGACCCACTTCTTGTATCCTGATCGTTTTGTGTAATGACCTCTGATAAAAGGTTATCCACACTCTTAATCAGCTGTGATGTGTCTAATTCCACAACTTCCTGTCCTTGATGGGAGGCCTGCTTGCGTCTGACTTTACACATCATGCTCAGGATTGACCCTCGAGCAAATGTTTGGACAAAGACAGTCCTCATCCTGTTGATGACCTTTCTCCTGTTGTGTATTAAGGTCTCTTCTGTGTATGATTGTTTCTCTCCAACCAGGTCCTGTGAAGCCTCATTTGAAAAAGCTTCTACAATCCGAAATGATAACTCTGATAACTCTGAGTCCTTGCTGGTTTTAGAAAGAAGCAGGCTATCTTCTTCCTCTGTGAAGTAACTCAGAGAATCATTAGAAATCTTCTCCAGTTGTTCAACCAGGATTTGAAGAACTTTATCCTCAGTCTCCTCCACCCTCTTCTCCTGGTGTGACGTTGACATCTCACCTTCCCGAGCTTTCTTGAGCTTCTTTTTAGTCATCATTTTACTCGCCTTTTTGGAGCACTTTTTGAGAATCGCCTTCAAGTGTCGAGTCAGTTTGATTAGATAGGTGGGAGGGGGCTTGTGCTCCTCCGTGACGTCAGTGTCACTTGTTTTAGACAGCCTGGAGTTTACTTTCTCTGTGACTGCTGTGACCATGACATCTGTCATCTGCTCGCACTGAAGGTAGTGGATGTCACCTACACCCTGTATTTCTGCCACAGTCTGTGTGATGACTTCACCCATGTTACCTAAACATTCATGCACGTCCTCCTTACACACAGATGTAGCAGATCCTTTCCGTTTTTTAAATCTCCTGCTTAAAGACTCATAGAGACTTTCAGCCAAAACTTCAACTATAGTGACACACAAATCTGTCACAAGAGAGGCGGTTTCTGGGTCAATAAACCCAGTCTCCAGTCTGTTCCAGTTTTGCGCCGTCAGCCGTTCTAAGACCTCACGGATGACTGGCTTTAAGGTCTCTTTGGATGCCAGCTGAAACTTCTGTTCCACCCTCTGTGGTGTGCTGTTGAGACTCATAGCTGTGTTTGTGTTTGTTAGTTGTTTTGAAAACAAAGATTGTGTTTGAGCAATGATCTTGAAGCAAGGTCCAATTTGGTTTTCTTCTCCTTGGTGCGGTCAATAAATGCTTTTCATGCTGCCCTACCTTGAAGTAGCTCTGATGGCATCAAAGCTCTGATGACATCAGAGCTTAGATGTCATCACAGTGATGACATCACAGTGATGTTGCCAAGGTAAAGGGGAACTCCACCTGGAATTCCCTGTTACTATGGCAACAGATCACAACTAAATTCTGCCACACCCTAAGGCTGTGTTGGAAATGAATCACTCAATCCCCAAAGGTCCTTTCACACCAGGACTGTTTTTGTCATGCGATTATTTCGGACGTCAATATTTTTTTTCGAACCTGTATCCTGTCAATACAAGCGTTCACATCAGCGACGTTTTCCCGTCCTGCGATATTGCGGCATTAATTTTTTCGGATCATGGTCGATTTTTCTTAAGTTTCGCATTCTGTGTGTCCACTTCTGACCAATCAGATTGCGTGTTGTTGCGACGTCTGATTCACCGTTATATCCAACATGGCCGACCGGCTGATCGTTTACGTGTCGAAGAACAGAGTGATTTTTGATTGTCAAAAATTGTCACAATGTTTTTGGCAGAGCAGACTCTCCAATTATTGGTTCCTACAGTCAAAGTTAGGAGAAAAAACACAAATAAACAGTATGGCAGACCATGACAGGTTCAACCCATTTTTGAGACTTTGGCTCGAACCCGTTGGCAACCAAAGTACAGACTGACTGAAAGGGGACAACACAGACTCACAAAGGGCTACTGATAGCATGGTTAGCAGAGGATGGTTTCGATCCATCGACCTCTGGGTTATAGGCCCAGTACGCTTCCACTGCGCCACTCTGCTATTTTATTTTGTGAGTGTGTGTGTATGTGTGTGTGTGTGTGTGAGATGATGTTTTTTTTTTTTTTTTAAGAATTTATTCTTGTGTTGGGAGAAACCGAAGCACTCGGAGTAAACCCATTCGTGGATGGCCATGTATGGACCTGAAGTCTGTCCTCATATCTATCCAGGACTTCATGCGCTACTAGCTGAAGTGAGGCTGGAAGCCCAGAGAGTCCAAGCTGGATATGAGGAAAGTCTACATGTACCCACCCACCCAAACCCTGATGTTTCTAGCAACAGTTAAAGAGGGCAGTGAAAGGCCGGAATACACATCTCAAGACCTTTTGGATGCCGCTGGGTCTTGGTGGTGAAAAATGCTTTTTTAGAGCCTCAGCCGCAGCCTCAATGACTGTTTCTTTCTGCTGTAAAAGACTTATCCAAAGAACTCCGCCACCAACCTTCTTGCGTAGGTCTTTGTACACAGCTTTGCATTTCTTTTCTATGCTTTTCAGGCTCAAATCAACATTAATGTCAGTACCAATCATCTTTTCAATCAGCATGTCTGACAGTCTGGCTTCCACTGATTTGTAATCCACATGGGGGCGGAAATCCTTCATGACTTTGCGTAAGAACACCTTTACGATGATTTCACAAGACAGTCGGTCCCACTTCTTTTTAACAGACTCCGTGTATTCACATGATGCTTTTGCCACCTGAGCCTGTTCTACTTGCTCCTCAGCTGTGTAGGCCTCTTCTTCCTTCTCCTCAACTAAGCAGGCCTCTTCTTCCTCCTCCTCATCTTGGCAGGCCTCTTCTTCTTCCTTCTCAGCTTTGAGGCTTTGAACCTTCTCTTGTACAGTTGTGGGGCAGGTCTGATCCTCAGCTTCAGTTTTGGGGGAACTGAGATGTGAATATTTAATGAGCACAACTTCCTTGACCTGTCTCAGAGTCACGCTCACACTGTCCTCCCTTGTCTTGTGCAGTCGGATCTGCTTCTTTAGCCAATTCCTTATCCGTTTAATGACATTGGCTACTTCAGTCTGAATCTCCTCTTCGTATGTTTCTTCTTGGACTCCTAGTGGTGTCAAGTGGTCGTCCAATGTGTCATGCAGCTTCTCAGCAAAACTTTCCAGCTTGCCGTGGGAAATGTTGCTGACAAGAGTCTCAAAGAGGCAAACCTCTCTTGACCCACTTCTTGTATCCTGATCGTTTTGTGTAATGACCTCTGATAAAAGGTTATCCACACTCTTAATCAGCTGTGATGTGTCTAATTCCACAACTTCCTGTCCTTGATGGGAGGCCTGCTTGCGTCTGACTTTACACATCATGCTCAGGATTGACCCTCGAGCAAATGTTTGGACAAAGACAGTCCTCATCCTGTTGATGACCTTTCTCCTGTTGTGTATTAAGGTCTCTTCTGTGTATGATTGTTTCTCTCCAACCAGGTCCTGTGAAGCCTCATTTGAAAAAGCTTCTACAATCCGAAATGATAACTCTGATAACTCTGAGTCCTTGCTGGTTTTAGAAAGAAGCAGGCTATCTTCTTCCTCTGTGAAGTAACTCAGAGAATCATTAGAAATCTTCTCCAGTTGTTCAACCAGGATTTGAAGAACTTTATCCTCAGTCTCCTCCACCCTCTTCTCCTGGTGTGACGTTGACATCTCACCTTCCCGAGCTTTCTTGAGCTTCTTTTTAGTCATCATTTTACTCGCCTTTTTGGAGCACTTTTTGAGAATCGCCTTCAAGTGTCGAGTCAGTTTGATTAGATAAGTGGGAGGGGGCTTGTGCTCCTCCGTGACGTCAGTGTCACTTGTTTTAGACAGCCTGGAGTTTACTTTCTCTGTGACTGCTGTGACCATGACATCTGTCATCTGCTCGCACTGAAGGTAGTGGATGTCACCTACACCCTGTATTTCTGCCACAGTCTGTGTGATGACTTCACCCATGTTACCTAAACATTCATGCACGTCCTCCTTACACACAGATGTAGCAGATCCTTTCCGTTTTTTAAATCTCCTGCTTAAAGACTCATAGAGACTTTCAGCCAAAACTTCAACTATAGTGACACACAAATCTGTCACAAGAGAGGCGGTTTCTGGGTCAATAAACCCAGTCTCCAGTCTGTTCCAGTTTTGCGCCGTCAGCCGTTCTAAGACCTCACGGATGACTGGCTTTAAGGTCTCTTTGGATGCCAGCTGAAACTTCTGTTCCACCCTCTGTGGTGTGCTGTTGAGACTCATAGCTGTGTTTGTGTTTGTTAGTTGTTTTGAAAACAAAGATTGTGTTTGAGCAATGATCTTGAAGCAAGGTCCAATTTGGTTTTCTTCTCCTTGGTGCGGTCAATAAATGCTTTTCATGCTGCCCTACCTTGAAGTAGCTCTGATGGCATCAAAGCTCTGATGACATCAGAGCTTAGATGTCATCACAGTGATGACATCACAGTGATGTTGCCAAGGTAAAGGGGAACTCCACCTGGAATTCCCTGTTACTATGGCAACAGATCACAACTAAATTCTGCCACACCCTAAGGCTGTGTTGGAAATGAATCACTCAATCCCCAAAGGTCCTTTCACACCAGGACTGTTTTTGTCATGCGATTATTTCGGACGTCAATATTTTTTTTCGAACCTGTATCCTGTCAATACAAGCGTTCACATCAGCGACGTTTTCCCGTCCTGCGATATTGCGGCATTAATTTTTTCGGATCATGGTCGATTTTTCTTAAGTTTCGCATTCTGTGTGTCCACTTCTGACCAATCAGATTGCGTGTTGTTGCGACGTCTGATTCACCGTTATATCCAACATGGCCGACCGGCTGATCGTTTACGTGTCGAAGAACAGAGTGATTTTTGATTGTCAAAAATTGTCACAATGTTTTTGGCAGAGCAGACTCTCCAATTATTGGTTCCTACAGTCAAAGTTAGGAGAAAAAACACAAATAAACAGTATGGCAGACCATGACAGGTTCAACCCATTTTTGAGACTTTGGCTCGAACCCGTTGGCAACCAAAGTACAGACTGACTGAAAGGGGACAACACAGACTCACAAAGGGCTACTGATAGCATGGTTAGCAGAGGATGGTTTCGATCCATCGACCTCTGGGTTATAGGCCCAGTACGCTTCCACTGCGCCACTCTGCTATTTTATTTTGTGAGTGTGTGTGTATGTGTGTGTGTGTGTGTGAGATGATGTTTTTTTTTTTTTTTTAAGAATTTATTCTTGTGTTGGGAGAAACCGAAGCACTCGGAGTAAACCCATTCGTGGATGGCCATGTATGGACCTGAAGTCTGTCCTCATATCTATCCAGGACTTCATGCGCTACTAGTTGAAGTGAGGCTGGAAGCCCAGAGAGTCCAAGCTGGATATGAGGAAAGTCTACATGTACCCACCCACCCAAACCCTGATGTTTCTAGCAACAGTTAAAGAGGGCAGTGAAAGGCCGGAATACACATCTCAAGACCTTTTGGATGCCGCTGGTTCTTGGTGGTGAAAAATGCTTTTTTAGAGCCTCAGCCGCAGCCTCAATGACTGTTTCTTTCTGCTGTAAAAGACTTATCCAAAGAACTCCGCCACCAACCTTCTTGCGTAGGTCTTTGTACACAGCTTTGCATTTCTTTTCTATGCTTTTCAGGCTCAAATCAACATTATTGTCTGTACCAATCATCTTTTCAATCAGCATGTCTGACAGTCTGGCCTCCACTGATTTGTAATCCACATGGGGGCGGAAATCCTTCATGACTTTGCGTAAGAACACCTTTACGATGATTTCACAAGACAGTCGGTCCCACTTCTTTTTAACAGACTCCGTGTATTCACATGATGCTTTTGCCACCTGAGCCTGTTCTACTTGCTCCTCAGCTGTGTAGGCCTCTTCTTCCTTCTCCTCAACTAAGCAGGCCTCTTCTTCCTCCTCCTCATCTTGGCAGGCCTCTTCTTCTTCCTTCTCAGCTTTGAGGCTTTGAACCTTCTCTTGTACAGTTGTGGGGCAGGTCTGATCCTCAGCTTCAGTTTTGGGGGAACTGAGATGTGAATATTTAATGAGCACAACTTCCTTGACCTGTCTCAGAGTCACGCTCACACTGTCCTCCCTAGTCTTGTGCAGTCGGATCTGCTTCTTTAGCCAATTCCTTATCCGTTTAATGACATTGGCTACTTCAGTCTGAATCTCCTCTTCGTATGTTTCTTCTTGGACTCCTAGTGGTGTCAAGTGGTCGTCCAATGTGTCATGCAGCTTCTCAGCAAAACTTTCCAGCTTGCCGTGGGAAATGTTGCTGACAAGAGTCTCAAAGAGGCAAACCTCTCTTGACCCACTTCTTGTATCCTGATCGTTTTGTGTAATGACCTCTGATAAAAGGTTATCCACACTCTTAATCAGCTGTGATGTGTCTAATTCCACAACTTCCTGTCCTTGATGGGAGGCCTGCTTGCGTCTGACTTTACACATCATGCTCAGGATTGACCCTCGAGCAAATGTTTGGACAAAGACAGTCCTCATCCTGTTGATGACCTTTCTCCTGTTGTGTATTAAGGTCTCTTCTGTGTATGATTGTTTCTCTCCAACCAGGTCCTGTGAAGCCTCATTTGAAAAAGCTTCTACAATCCGAAATGATAACTCTGATAACTCTGAGTCCTTGCTGGTTTTAGAAAGAAGCAGGCTATCTTCTTCCTCTGTGAAGTAACTCAGAGAATCATTAGAAATCTTCTCCAGTTGTTCAACCAGGATTTGAAGAACTTTATCCTCAGTCTCCTCCACCCTCTTCTCCTGGTGTGACGTTGACATCTCACCTTCCCGAGCTTTCTTGAGCTTCTTTTTAGTCATCATTTTACTCGCCTTTTTGGAGCACTTTTTGAGAATCGCCTTCAAGTGTCGAGTCAGTTTGATTAGATAGGTGGGAGGGGGCTTGTGCTCCTCCGTGACGTCAGTGTCACTTGTTTTAGACAGCCTGGAGTTTACTTTCTCTGTGACTGCTGTGACCATGACATCTGTCATCTGCTCACACTGAAGGTAGTGGATGTCACCTACACCCTGTATTTCTGCCACAGTCTGTGTGATGACTTCACCCATGTTACCTAAACATTCATGCACGTCCTCCTTACACACAGATGTAGCAGATCCTTTCCGTTTTTTAAATCTCCTGCTTAAAGACTCATAGAGACTTTCAGCCAAAACTTCAACTATAGTGACACACAAATCTGTCACAAGAGAGGCGGTTTCTGGGTCAATAAACCCAGTCTCCAGTCTGTTCCAGTTTTGCGCCGTCAGCCGTTCTAAGACCTCACGGATGACTGGCTTTAAGGTCTCTTTGGATGCCAGCTGAAACTTCTGTTCCACCCTCTGTGGTGTGCTGTTGAGACTCATAGCTGTGTTTGTGTTTGTTAGTTGTTTTGAAAACAAAGATTGTGTTTGAGCAATGATCTTGAAGCAAGGTCCAATTTGGTTTTCTTCTCCTTGGTGCGGTCAATAAATGCTTTTCATGCTGCCCTACCTTGAAGTAGCTCTGATGGCATCAAAGCTCTGATGACATCAGAGCTTAGATGTCATCACAGTGATGACATCACAGTGATGTTGCCAAGGTAAAGGGGAACTCCACCTGGAATTCCCTGTTACTATGGCAACAGATCACAACTAAATTCTGCCACACCCTAAGGCTGTGTTGGAAATGAATCACTCAATCCCCAAAGGTCCTTTCACACCAGGACTGTTTTTGTCATGCGATTATTTCGGACGTCAATATTTTTTTTCGAACCTGTATCCTGTCAATACAAGCGTTCACATCAGCGACGTTTTCCCGTCCTGCGATATTGCGGCATTAATTTTTTCGGATCATGGTCGATTTTTCTTAAGTTTCGCATTCTGTGTGTCCACTTCTGACCAATCAGATTGCGTGTTGTTGCGACGTCTGATTCACCGTTATATCCAACATGGCCGACCGGCTGATCGTTTACGTGTCGAAGAACAGAGTGATTTTTGATTGTCAAAAATTGTCACAATGTTTTTGGCAGAGCAGACTCTCCAATTATTGGTTCCTACAGTCAAAGTTAGGAGAAAAAACACAAATAAACAGTATGGCAGACCATGACAGGTTCAACCCATTTTTTAGACTTTGGCTCGAACCCGTTGGCAACCAAAGTACAGACTGACTGAAAGGGGACAACACAGACTCACAAAGGGCTACTGATAGCATGGTTAGCAGAGGATGGTTTCGATCCATCGACCTCTGGGTTATAGGCCCAGTACGCTTCCACTGCGCCACTCTGCTATTTTATTTTGTGAGTGTGTGTGTATGTGTGTGTGTGTGTGTGTGTGAGATGATGTTTTTTTTTTTTTTTTAAGAATTTATTCTTGTGTTGGGAGAAACCGAAGCACTCGGAGTAAACCCATTCGTGGATGGCCATGTATGGACCTGAAGTCTGTCCTCATATCTATCCAGGACTTCATGCGCTACTAGTTGAAGTGAGGCTGGAAGCCCAGAGAGTCCAAGCTGGATATGAGGAAAGTCTACATGTACCCACCCACCCAAACCCTGATGTTTCTAGCAACAGTTAAAGAGGGCAGTGAAAGGCCGGAATACACATCTCAAGACCTTTTGGATGCCGCTGGGTCTTGGTGGTGAAAAATGCTTTTTTAGAGCCTCAGCCGCAGCCTCAATGACTGTTTCTTTCTGCTGTAAAAGACTTATCCAAAGAACTCCGCCACCAACCTTCTTGCGTAGGTCTTTGTACACAGCTTTGCATTTCTTTTCTATGCTTTTCAGGCTCAAATCAACATTAATGTCAGTACCAATCATCTTTTCAATCAGCATGTCTGACAGTCTGGCTTCCACTGATTTGTAATCCACATGGGGGCGGAAATCCTTCATGACTTTGCGTAAGAACACCTTTACGATGATTTCACAAGACAGTCGGTCCCACTTCTTTTTAACAGACTCCGTGTATTCACATGATGCTTTTGCCACCTGAGCCTGTTCTACTTGCTCCTCAGCTGTGTAGGCCTCTTCTTCCTTCTCCTCAACTAAGCAGGCCTCTTCTTCCTCCTCCTCATCTTGGCAGGCCTCTTCTTCTTCCTTCTCAGTTTTGAGGCTTTGAACCTTCTCTTGTACAGTTGTGGGGCAGGTCTGATCCTCAGCTTCAGTTTTGGGGGAACTGAGATGTGAATATTTAATGAGCACAACTTCCTTGACCTGTCTCAGAGTCACGCTCACACTGTCCTCCCTAGTCTTGTGCAGTCGGATCTGCTTCTTTAGCCAATTCCTTATCCGTTTAATGACATTGGCTACTTCAGTCTGAATCTCCTCTTCGTATGTTTCTTCTTGGACTCCTAGTGGTGTCAAGTGGTCGTCCAATGTGTCATGCAGCTTCTCAGCAAAACTTTCCAGCTTGCCGTGGGAAATGTTGCTGACAAGAGTCTCAAAGAGGCAAACCTCTCTTGACCCACTTCTTGTATCCTGATCGTTTTGTGTAATGACCTCTGATAAAAGGTTATCCACACTCTTAATCAGCTGTGATGTGTCTAATTCCACAACTTCCTGTCCTTGATGGGAGGCCTGCTTGCGTCTGACTTTACACATCATGCTCAGGATTGACCCTCGAGCAAATGTTTGGACAAAGACAGTCCTCATCCTGTTGATGACCTTTCTCCTGTTGTGTATTAAGGTCTCTTCTGTGTATGATTGTTTCTCTCCAACCAGGTCCTGTGAAGCCTCATTTGAAAAAGCTTCTACAATCCGAAATGATAACTCTGATAACTCTGAGTCCTTGCTGGTTTTAGAAAGAAGCAGGCTATCTTCTTCCTCTGTGAAGTAACTCAGAGAATCATTAGAAATCTTCTCCAGTTGTTCAACCAGGATTTGAAGAACTTTATCCTCAGTCTCCTCCACCCTCTTCTCCTGGTGTGACGTTGACATCTCACCTTCCCGAGCTTTCTTGAGCTTCTTTTTAGTCATCATTTTACTCGCCTTTTTGGAGCACTTTTTGAGAATCGCCTTCAAGTGTCGAGTCAGTTTGATTAGATAAGTGGGAGGGGGCTTGTGCTCCTCCGTGACGTCAGTGTCACTTGTTTTAGACAGCCTGGAGTTTACTTTCTCTGTGACTGCTGTGACCATGACATCTGTCATCTGCTCGCACTGAAGGTAGTGGATGTCACCTACACCCTGTATTTCTGCCACAGTCTGTGTGATGACTTCACCCATGTTACCTAAACATTCATGCACGTCCTCCTTACACACAGATGTAGCAGATCCTTTCCGTTTTTTAAATCTCCTGCTTAAAGACTCATAGAGACTTTCAGCCAAAACTTCAACTATAGTGACACACAAATCTGTCACAAGAGAGGCGGTTTCTGGGTCAATAAACCCAGTCTCCAGTCTGTTCCAGTTTTGCGCCGTCAGCCGTTCTAAGACCTCACGGATGACTGGCTTTAAGGTCTCTTTGGATGCCAGCTGAAACTTCTGTTCCACCCTCTGTGGTGTGCTGTTGAGACTCATAGCTGTGTTTGTGTTTGTTAGTTGTTTTGAAAACAAAGATTGTGTTTGAGCAATGATCTTGAAGCAAGGTCCAATTTGGTTTTCTTCTCCTTGGTGCGGTCAATAAATGCTTTTCATGCTGCCCTACCTTGAAGTAGCTCTGATGGCATCAAAGCTCTGATGACATCAGAGCTTAGATGTCATCACAGTGATGACATCACAGTGATGTTGCCTAGGTAAAGGGGAACTCCACCTGGAATTCCCTGTTACTATGGCAACAGATCACAACTAAATTCTGCCACACCCTAAGGCTGTGTTGGAAATGAATCACTCAATTCCCAAAGGTCCTTTCACACCAGGACTGTTTTTGTCATGCGATTATTTCGGACGTCAATATTTTTTTTCGAACCTGTATCCTGTCAATACAAGCGTTCACATCAGCGACGTTTTCCCGTCCTGCGATATTGCGGCATTAATTTTTCGGACCATGGTCGATTTTTCTTAAGTTTCGCATTCTGTGTTTCCACTTCTGACCAATCAGATTGCGTGTTGTTGCGACGTCTGATTCACCGTTATATCCAACATGGCCGACCGGCTGATCGTAGTGAGTTATTTCACCTTCAAACACAGCCAGTCGTCTGCCTTAGGGTCCTTTCTCCCTCTGTGTTCTCTGCGCTCTTACACAGGTATGTTCACCTGCAGGATTGAGGTTTATTTTTCCATCAGGGTTTTGTGCGGCAGCCCTGCCAGCTCTGAACAAAGCTCCCAGCAGTCCCTCTCTGCCATGACCTCATGTGCTGGGTAAACAAAGGCCCACAGATTATGAGTAACTGGAATTTAAGGAAAACACTACTGCATTCACAAACAGCCAAACTAAAGGTGTGAGTCAGTCTCTTGTTGAATGGAGTTCCAAACCACTTGAAGAATGTTGTTTTTTTTTCATGGAAAGCAGGTGACAAACTGTGCCAACACCTTTAGGAGGAAATGGAAATACTCATCTTAACAGGAAAATCGGAAACCTGTTTTTGATTCAGTTGAAGTGTCTTAGACTGACATTCTTTCGGACTGTTTCCTGCAAACACTGCCTCATACCTGACAGGGTTATGTAATCATCTAGACTGAAAACAGTGAAGTGAGAAAAGTCAGGCACATCTGTGAGTACGAGTTTGATCTTCCTGAGTTCAAACCTGTGGTGCATCTATTTCTTTAAAAAACAGACCCATCAGTATTAATGGGTAACATACGATCATGAGTTCAGATTTATTCTGAGCCATGAATAGCTCTAATAAAAAAATAATGCATCCTGCCTGAGCTTTAACAGGAATAACAGCCATGTCTCTTACTGTTACAAAGCACCACTGTAGTATTCACCTCCTTCGCTTTTGTGGCAAAAATAGTAAGTCATGATGTCAAACCCACTCTGCCAAGTAAAATCACAAGTACAGTCCCTGTTTGTAGTGGAAAAATGATCGTCAGAAGCTCTGAATCATTGGCTGGATTGACCAGCTCCTGAAACCTTCTCTGTGTGCTGGACTGTTTAAAACAAAAGCCTACAATTTAAAGACCTGCCTGGGCGTCTGACCCATCTATTAACTTCACTTAAAGAGAAAAATATCCATTTAGCATAATGTGGCTCAGGTTCATGACTGAAGCACTATGTTTATCTGAATTGTAGTTGTTTGTTGGTCATACATGGCAGCTCTAGTTGTTCAACATTTTTGAACAGACAGTCCTCTATAGCAGTGTTTTTATCGACCAGATCAAACCAAACAGTTCTCTTTAAATGAGCTAAAATAGTTTCCACTTATATGTTTACTTAATTTAATTGAAATTTCTAATTTAGCTTGAAGGACATAAGGACATTACACGTTTTTAAGGACAGTAGATTTTAACTGAAGGTTGCAGGATTGATTGTGAATAAACGGCGCCACCTAGTGAAAAAAAAAATCACATCTGCAATACCTAAAATTGGCCAGTAGAGGTCAGAAACAACTGACTAGTACTGTAAAGCAGGCACCTCTCACAGAGATCCTGTGGGTTTCTGTGCTGTTTGTGCTTCCTGTGACTTTCTAATACCAATATTCCCATGTTTTCACAGAGTTTTACTGTATAGTGATTCATAAACATTGTAATGTAAAATCTAACCCTTTCCCCCCTGTAAACCTTAACTGCTCCCATCTGACTTGTGGTCCACCCACATCATTTCTTTCCTGCAGTTTCAAATTTTCTAAACAAGGTTTAGTCAATACAATAAAACCTGATTTACAGGCCATATCAGCTTCCTGCCTCTTTATTGGTGAGAGCAAGAGTGATATTACACTGATAGCAACATCTTCTCATCGAGACCACAGGGTGCAATTTGATCAGGAGGTGGCTCAAGAGATTGTCGTCATGGTAACATTACAGATGACTCACTGACTTGCTTGTCCTCCCTCCCTTTGTTTCGCTTGTTTGTTTTTGCCTTTAAGAGAAAGTCAGAGTGAGACAGTGCAAGTGAAGTAATCTGATTCTTGCTGGAGGTCAATATGCAAATACACTTTCCTGTTGTTTGTCTTTTTTTTGTCCTGTAGGCCCCAAGTAAATTGGACAAGCTTGCTTAAAAATAGCTTCCAAATCAATACTTCAAAAAGTTGTTTTACATTTAAATGTCATGAGGTTTTCCTTTAAAACGGTGGTTTGACGTCTTCTTCTCTTACTGCACAGAAGCAGATGTTCTCACATGCAATGGGTGAGTTAGTACCTACGCTGCAGAGCAAATCAATCATGACTGTCTTTTTTACACAGGGAACATCATTTGTTATTCATGAATCAAGCCCTCTCCTACTCGTCTCTCTTTGTACTCATGACTTAAATGACCTGATTTCCATTAGAAAATGCCAGACTGTAAGAGTACAGCAGCTTCATTTATAACCAAAAGAGACTGACAATATTAATGAATGATTCAGAGAACATGGACCCACGAGTGGCTTTCCTTTTTTTGTCTTCGAGTAATGTGCACAAAAGGAAGTGAAAATGGTACATGAAGGCCCGCCCTGTCACTTATCGTCTTTGTTTTCATGTGAAATAACACTTTACTACCTTATACCATCACTATAACAAGTTACTCAGATCTAAATAATATTTGAACCTTTATTGATGCCCACTAACAGCACAGTTTATCTGTATGAATAAGAGGTCACATGGCTTTAACTTCCTAAAGCAACGTTTTAAAGGGTAAAAAAAAAAAACTGCCCTTTGAAATTCAGTGCTACTCTAGACTCTAGAATAAATGAAAAAGAAATCAGATGCACAGAGCACAGGGACAAGAGGCTGTGCTGCCATTACTGCTGTTCAGTAATGAATACATAATGAGAACAGTGTTGTATAAGTACTATTTGACTTTCATTTCATTTGGTTATTAAACATCTTTAATGATTAACAGACCTTTCGCAGCCTGTTGGTAGACATCTAATAGGTTGTTATTTAAAGAATAAAGATAAGCTCTGAGGGATTTTATTGCGTGGCATACTGTTCGCTAAGACATTCCATTTTGCTGTTTCATTTTTACAGCAAAATAATCAAAAGTGTCAAAAACTGAGTCTAGGATTAGGTTTAAATGATATCTTAGAAAGAGGGAATATTAACTTAAAATGTCAAAGCATTCTTTTAAAATCAGACAATATACTCATGCTGTTGATGAAGGACAAAATAAAAATGAATTTTCCCTGCATCATTTTTTTGGTCTGCTTTTAGGCCGTATAACTGCATCCTAGTTTTATTCAATCCTTAAACGCTCAAAGAAGAATAGATGTTTTGTTTGTAAAACCCCGGTCAACATGATTGTGGAAAATCTTGTGTTACATAAACAGTCACGTCCTCATTTGACTTTGACACACTGAAATTCCAGTCTTGGAAAATCCCCAAATGTATTTCAAATAACTTTAACCATGTGATGATTATTAGAAGAAAAAAAAAACATTTATTCTTCAACTACACGGTTGGTCATGAGACTGTTAACCAGGTTCCTCTCATAGACACCATCTAAAATTACCCTGAGTTTAGCAGCACTGGCCCCAGATGTCACATGCAATTGTCACACAGACCTGCTGAATGTTTCCACCTGATGTTAAAGGTTCTTCTCAGTCTTTCTGCTTTTGGTGTTTTTGTCAACTAATTAGACTAAATATGTTATCCTTAAACTAATGACCTATCATTGCTGAGCAAAAGGAGAGATTACTCATAGGCTGCTCATGGGGTTAAGGGGTCAGGGCAACAATAAGGTTTAGATAATGCTATATAAAATGACCCTAACTCTGAGTTTAACTTCTTTTATTAGTAAGGGGTCATAATGTTGTACTTCATTTATTATAAAAGATGGTTTTAGGGAAATACTCTATGATAATATTTAAGTTTACTGATATTATGAAACCCTTGACAGCCCACAAGTTCAGGATCTCATGCAGATTTTATCATAAGGCCCCACTGAACGTGTCGCATGCAAGTACAACTGTTGTAATAAATATCTGAGTTAACAATAAGGTCATAAAAAAATTAGGTGTCAGAGTACAAGGAGAAAACAATGGCAGCTTTCTTTGCCAACTTAAATGCCCTACCTGAACTGCTCTAGCTTGTCTGGCTTTCCAGAAACAGAGGATTAGTATATATTATTATGGGCAGTTTCAGGGATTAGGAAACACATGGGTGTTTCTAACTTTTCTATGCCTTGGTTTTTCTGCTTTAAAAGTTAGTTAAAGTTAGCTGCAGTGAGCACAAAAAGTCTTAGTAGTTATTTTGGAAGCACATAGTCAAGATTCAAATACAGTTTGATTCTACCTCATGATAAAAACTCGACACCTCAGCCGTTTAGTGCTCATTTATTTCATTTATTTATTTATTTTTAACATGTGCATGCAACACCAAAAGTAAACTATAATAATAATAATAATAATGTGAACCCAACGTGTCCAAAAAAGGAGTAGGATGAAGCATTATGTTTTTTTTTTCCTTTTTTAGAAACATACCCCTTCTTCTTTACTCAATAATATCAGTCTCCTGCAAATTTTAATTATATTAACAAAAAAGAATAAATAGAATAAAGAAGTACATGAATCATTGTGAAATAACTCGATATTTAATGCCCTTCTTCCACCCTGTACCTGTGTTAGTGTTTAAGACTTCTAAAGAAATTTACAAACTGCTCATATTATTTAAAAAAAAAACAATCTTTTATTTTGAAAGTGCAACCGGAAGTGGTATCATTTGTTTTTCCTCTTGTGAAAGGTTCGACGTTCTTTACGTTTTTACGTCAACGTAACGGATCTATGACAAAGCGAGCCGTGAGGTAGTGGTCCCACGAAACATGTTCCTTCTCCCCCGGGCCGCCATGCCGACAATGACCGGGGATGGGAATCTCCCTGCCGCTTGAATCCGGTCTTGTTCGCGTCGGTCCTGGTCAGTCAGCAGGAGCGCTAAAAGCAGCAGAGGTGAGCGGGCTCTTCATTTATTCAAGAGAAGATGGCGGAGTTTTCGCCTGTCCTGCCGATGCGGGATGGAGGAGGACGGTTGGGCCAGCCCATCTTCCCTCGGTCCAGGTCAGGTTCCGAGTCGGAGAGCGAACTTTCCCAGAGCCTGGCCCGGACTAAGATCCGGTCCTACGGCAGCACAGCGAGCGTCACGGCCTCTCTTGGAGAGAAATACATAGAGCATCGGGTTACAGACAGTGATACCCTGCAGGGGATTGCTCTCAAATACGGCGTTACGGTAAGACTGCAAGGTTAGGCTGAGCTCTGATGTTCACCTTGACAACAAGATCTGACAGTAGGTATACAAGATTATTAATAATCTTGTATACCTACTGATGTTTACATATACTGTGTGTGTCTGATCAGCCCTCACTGTCATGCAACAACAACATCGGGGCTTTTTCTCCATCATGTGGACATCACGCCTGCTCCTGACTTCATCCATCTGTCACAGTCTTTCCCTTTTACAGTAAAATTCAAACTTGAACCGTGAAATGTCTCATTAAAACCTTGAAGCACACAGTGTGAGGCTGTTCTTGCATCAGCCAGAGCATCTCACAGGCTCAGAGAAAGAGGGGTTCATTCAACACCTTCAGACTTTAACTGAATTTCACAAAGTGTTGTGAAAGTCCCATTTCACTTCTTTGTTCTACTCTCACTTTTACAACATGCCTGAACCTGTGAGGTAAAACATGCAGACAGCTATGAAATTGAACAGTTAATGTTGAAGAGTTCCTCCAAGGGGGGGCAGTCTGAGTAAGGTGGTTCCTGTCCATGGGGTCCTCAGACCTTCAAAGTTCACTGTGATTTAACCACCAGACAAGCTGTTCATCCTTTTTCCTTTAACAGACACTAAAATAGATCCTGCACTCTTACTGAATCAATAAAAGTCAAGCTTATCCGGGCAGTCCTGTAGATGCAATCTAATGTTTCTCACAGTTTTAATCTTTGTTATTTTTAATCAGATTTACACACCACCCCGCCATGACTCATCCACAGCTACTGCTGTAGACGTGACTAAGATTCCTCCCTGAACATCAGCCAATAACGACAGCCCAAACAGCAGGAAATGAATTAACTTACTCAGTGGTTTCTTTCATTAAATACATTAAAATGCATCTCCATTTACTCACTTAAATTATAATTCAACTCAAAGTATAATTCATTCTATGATTTTCTGCAAAAAAAAAAAAAAGGTTTACACATGTCTGGACTGCCAGTAAATGGATGTTGCCATTTCTTTTCAAGTAAACATGTATAAATAACTTTGAAATACTTCTACTACTACTACTACTACTACTACTACTACTAAAAATAACTACTCTGACATTGAAGTCAAAGTATTTAGTTGACTCCACAGACTTGTTTATGTCCTAAATGTCGCTGTGTAGGTTAATTTTTCTGCTAATATTCTCCAAAAATCACAGACAGTGACGCTGTATCTTATCAGGACATTTTATGGTCCTGTAACAGCTGTCGTTTTATCCGTCATCCATGTACTCATGGAACCACCACCATGTTTCTTCTTAAAGGTGTCAAAAGATCAGTTGACCGTTCTGTGTGAACCATAGAAGGAAGTGCTCTGTTTGTGTACATGATGCTATTTTCAGACTGTCTTTCTCCCCGTCTCTTTCAAACCCCAGATGGAGCAGGTGAAAAGAGCCAATAAGCTCTTCAGCAATGACTGCATTTTTCTGAGGAACAGCCTCAACATCCCTGTGGTGTCGGAGAAACGCTCCATATTTAACGGACTGTCTCTGGAGTCTCCTGATGGGGACGCTGAAGCAGCATGCCAGGAGGCAGATTCGCCTTGTGTTGTGACGCAGGACATCGAGGGACCCACGCCTCCCCCTTCACCTCCCCCCGAGGACTCCAAACCCCCCCAGCCCCAGCCAGAGGAGCTGTCAGCCAAAGACTTCTTACACAGACTGGACTTGCAAATAAAACAGTCAAAGCAGGCAGCACGCAGGCTGAAAGAAGAGGAAGTGAGGTGAGACGTTTACTGACCTGGAGCAGAGTGATGCTTCTGCTTTGTCATTTTGCTGTGTGTGCAGGTGTTTGGCGTGTGATTACTTTTCTTCCTTGAAGAACATCCGTCAGCGGAAGCTCGCATCCCCAAGATTTTCTCTGCAGTAGAGACAAAATCTGAGAGGTTTTTGAACAATACTTATCAAGGGATTATTAGATGTAGGCATCTGTAAACAAGGCTTAAAGGAAAACATTTCATCCTCTGCAGGTTTAAGTCTCGGTGGAATCTTTCATGTTTTTTTTAGCATGCTGTCATCACTTAAGGCCCCTCTCCAAAAAGCAGAGAGTATCTTAATCTCTGTATTAAAATAAACTTTAAGTGCTCATGAAAATTGGCCCCAGATGCCCCTCCCTGAGCTCAGCTGATGAAGCCTCCAACAGAAGTCTCAGTCAGCAGGAAGAGGAGCCAAATACGTGGAAGTAAAAATGTTCCCACAGACAGAATTATAGATAGCAATCAAGGTTTTGCCCTACTAGTCAGATGCTGTGTTATGCAACATTCAGGTATTTAGCTGCAGATTTGGCTTGCTGAATCAGGCCTGAGCATGCCTCCCCTATCCCGGCATGTTCAAACAGTGAGGTAGTAATGGATACCTGGAATAACCCCGTTGTTGTTGTTGGTAGTTTTTGTGTAGACAGGCCTGAGTCACACTGCAGCAGTTCCTTCCACACACTCACTGAAAGCTGTTTTCTCTCACTCTGGCCCTGTTGGTGTGATGTGCTCAGAGTACAGTGATTGCTGGGTGGACACAGGCCAGCTGTTGGGTTGATGTCCTTCGCTTCATGAAACAACACAAACAAAACTGTTTGTATTTCACAGCTATGTCAATATTTCTTATTGGCAGTAAATCTTAACACGTGATTTGTTTGATTAAAGCTTTGAGTAAATGTCAAAAGTTTTTAATTTAGTCTCTTAATGTTCACCTATCAACTGGAACAAATCTGAGCCTTCTGTTAAAGCCCCGGCCCCCTCTCTGACTCCAGCTCAATCTAAGTCCAGCCGGTGAAGCTGCACTGTGCTTAAGCAAACAGAGACTCATGTCGTTGTTTCCACATAGTCCTAGAGCAAACACACACCACACGCCTGCTGGAAATGAAACTAACCACAAACCTCTTAGGCCAAACTGTGGGGAATGATGGAGGGATTTATACTTCTTCTTTTGTGGCTTCAGTATCTATATCTACATTTGAGAACACTACATCACTGTATTGGTTTTTTACTTTGAAAACTGGCCACTTTACTCCACGAAGTCACTCAGTGCTGTTCAGTCCTGTAGCTTGCTTTTATAAGCTCAGTAACTCAGTTTGTAAAGCACTTAGAGGCACTGTGAGGAGGTTTTGATTGGTTGATACACAGACTGAAACTAATACTAATGCCTCTATGATCTTTTAAAGCAAACAAACCCTTTAGAAACAAGGCGGGTATTTTCTTAGTTGTGATTTTCAGTTCCTGTAACAGCTGTGAGGGGGTAGATGTCGGAGCAGATGATTGACAGCACGCTAAGAACAGCTCTTCCCAGGCAGCTACTCACAGTTAATGATACATTTCAGACGTTAGGTTGAAATTCTTGTCAGGAAAGTCTACTTTCATGAACAGGGATAGATGGTTTCTCTGAGTCCGTAAACCAGAAGTTCCTCACAGCAGCTTTAATGAAGTGATATAACCAGTAGGAATAAAAAGCCTGTTGTGACTGAGCTTAAGATGAAGGTTCAGATGATCCTGTAGCTGTGACAGAGGACAATAGGGTTGCCTGGTTAAACTCATCCATTATTCACACACACAGCACTCGTACCTGGGTGCTGTGGTGACTGAGGAGAGGGAGAAAGGCAAGAGCAGTGTAGTCTTATGCAAAAACAAAACAAAAGCATGTTTCTTTTGTGTAAAACTGCCACAAAAAGTGAATCTTTTCCCTTTTTCACCCACAGGAGCAATGAGGAGAACTACACGACCCCTACGTCATCATACCAGGAAATCTAAAGGACCTGTCTGTTTACCTGAAGCCCTGTCTCAGACTAATACACTCACCACCACAATCTCAGCGCTTTCCTCTTCTACGTTTCCGCTTTTACCAAACCCTCGTTTAACAAGTGTCATGTTTGCCTTTTATTTATTGATATGCACCAACAATGTACACGATTGTTCTTGTTTTGTACAGTTTTACTCGCACCGCAAGGGGAGCATCTCGCATCTAAATAGCATTCAAGCACACGCCCCCGTCCGCTCCTTATACCCTACTGAAGCTGCTGTACAGAACCCACCTGCTGCACATGTTTACACACACATACAGACACACACACGCAGGCACAAAGCGTTAAGCAACTCCAGGAGGATTAGCTTGTTAGACTCGCTAACCGCCTCTGATGTTCTAAATCCCCTCTTAGAATAGAATCATCGGAAATTGTATTCAGGCCTTCCTCATCAGTGTTTACCCAGCACGAGCTCATCCCAGACAGGAGCGGTGGATGGACTCAAGCCTTTGACATGTCCTGTTTGCCTCATTGAACCTTTTTTTTTTTGTCTTTGGAAACAGAAGGGAGTGCTCTATTTTTTGAGGTGTGAATGCATTATTTAAGTGTGTGGAGAACTGTCTGTAAATGCTGTTCTGTTTTATTGTGCTTTCAGATCTTATCGTTTTATTTGGAAGAATAAAAGTGTATTTAAACCATGAGGGAGGCTTTTCATCAGTGTGTTAGTGATCGTGTTTTTGTTTAGAAGAGTTAAGTACACAGATAAAGAAAAGGCAATGTTTTAATTGCTTTTAAACCTTAGGAAAAAATCACAGATATTTACATTTAAAAATACTTATCTTCTGGCTCTACACAGATGGAAATGTTGAACTCACAGAGACATGCAGAGAGACATGATGTTACAGACACTGCCCTCTAGTGGGCCCCAGAAGAACGACAGCAGAACTGAAAACAGGAGTTCAGAGGGCATTGACATCGTACACAAGAAATATATTTTTGGTAAAATAAAAAGCAAGAAATACATAAAAGTTCTGACGTATACAGTGGAAAAAAGAAATCAAACAGGCTAAGACAGGTTACACAGAATGAGTACATTTTCATACGTGTGTATTTTGTAGCAAAAAAACGAATCGGAAACAGTTGATGGCAAAGCTACAGCATCATATTCCTATAACATTCATTTCCCACAGGAGTAAATGGTAGAAGTTTGTGGTGAGTTGGTAACATAAAATACTTTAATTTCTATTCATAATTATACTCTATTCATTATCACACTGAGATCTTAACGTGCAAATAGGATCAGTTAGGTTGCTGCAGAGTAGCCCTAATGTTTTATTGATTGAGTTTGATTAAATCTCTTGAGACATTTTGGGAATGTCAGGGTGGATAAGTTCCCCCCTAGCATGTAGATTCAAATACACAGTATATACTTTACCATGCTGTGGGAAATAATGAGTAATCGGAGTTTGGTTGGGGTTTTTAAATTCAGATTCAGTCCTGTGTGAACAGGCTACGAAGGACGACAGCGTTACAGACTGCTGTAGATCCTCTTGATGGTGTCGCCCTCGTCTTTGGCGATGATGCCCTTCTCGATGTATGAGTCAACCTGCTGGTCCATGAAGTCCTTCAGCTTGGACAGGTCATAATCTGGGAAAGGCATGCACAGATGGAGACGTGTCTTTAGTGTGTGATTCAGAGAGGGGTCAGGAAGCAGTGGTGGTTTGACCACAGACTAGATCAGACATTGAACTCCTGCAGCGCCGTCTCCTCACAACAGCAAACCCAAACAAGGCATAATCTGGTGCTGCGGTTATTTATCAAGGCAGATTAAGGTCAGAATTAGCATGTCTGGGGTTAAGAAGAGACAAACATTGAATAAGAAAAAGAAAAAGATCACAATTAAACTATTTCTGGTATTTAATTTGGCAGAGGTTGTGAGTTACAACTTCAAACAAGCTTAAATAAAAAGTTAAAAGGCTGAAAAACACTTGAAAAGCACATTTGACTTTTTTGAAGCACCATTTTTCATCATCATTCCATAAAACACCATACGGCCACAGCGGAAAGGAGCTATATTTAGATATGAAAGAGGCCTAACCCTGTATTATACATCACAGTAACAAATGAGTCTCAGCAGAGGAGCAGCAGAGCAAACATCAGCAGCTCCACTCCTCTCTGCTCTTAAACTGACTAAGAGGACAAGTGAACAGAAGACTACCACCATACCTCTATCGTGACATTTTAAGTTATAAGAAACACTTTCGGACAAACATGCCGTGTGTGAAGGATTAACAGAATGTGATTATGGACTGCACCAGTTTTCCCAATCTTGACTGCGAGGAGGCCAACAGGCAGAACCAGGATGTTGCCTCGAAGCCCATCTGCTCCTCTGGCTAATCTGTGTAACGTGTAGGCGTAAACACACACACACGCACATTTATGCACACACTGAGATTGTCCTAATGGCTGCTTCTGGTAGAGTAAACACAATAAATGGCCCGCTTTCCACTCTGTTTCTATGACGCTGCCTTTTTTTTTTTTTTTGTTGAAAGGCTTTTTGTTCTGCTCCAGCTGTACTTTTCCTCAGAGAGACAGGAAAATTAACGAGGATGACACAGGCGATTTTTTGTGGTCTAGGAGTGCCAGAAAAGTGGATGTCATTTTGAAAGATCATAACAGGACACTGGGTGGTTCTCAGAGCACAATGTGACCCTCTAGACAGAATTTTTTCGTCCTGACACCATAATCTGTCTGTCTCCCCCTGCCCAGATCCCTGACTGGCAGGCAGGGAGGCCCCTGTTGCCCCAGACAACCACTCCACGCACACTTGCATGCTAATGAGGTGTCCTATATAGAGCCAGGTCAGGGATGAGCACCGAACAAAACTTCCCTGCTGCTTTTCTTTCACTCTGCAGCTTTATGAGCTCAGCATCAGCCTTGTTTTTTTTCTCTCTTTCTTTTGCTTTAACAAACCAAAATAAAATCTGGGTCAAACTTTTATCTGATTCTGTTTTTCTGACTCCCTGGAGGCTGAATGTCCCATTTAGTGACTCGTATCGGATCAGACCACTGAGCATGACCGGTAAATATAAATATCACACAGCAAGTACTTTGGCTTATCTTTATGTCCTCGATGTCCTGCAGAGATGATCGCCGGTGGACCAATGGCCCGGATAGTGAGAACTCATTAACATTTCACTCTGCTGCTTAATTAAGCACAAGTGGGCATTGATTTTTGGTTGTGTGTCAAACCAATACAGTCTGCACAGCTCTGCAGTTTCTGGGTCAGATGCTGCTGACAGTTACAGTATGTGCACAGACGCAAGTATAAACACAAACACAACTGTCCTTGCTAAATATGCTACGGGACTGTTGATGTAGAGGAACAGGTAGGAGGGAGTAAATGAACAGCTCTCTATCTTTGATGAAGAAGCCCAGATCATTAACGAGGACAGACTCATGTACAATTATCCATATTCATGAGATCTGGAGTGAAGCATCTATCCCACACTCATTTCAAATGCAAATGAGAGCGGACAAAAGAGCCTTCAAATTTTGTGTTCTTGAGCGCGTCTCTCCAGAACTGCCCGTGACCCGGGTCACTTTAATGAGGAGAGGAGGGCTTGCTAATGAGGATGTTTTTTTCTTGTCCTGGCTCTTCAAACTTGACAAAAGTGGAGAAAAAAGAACAGTTTAGAGTGACCACTTGAGAGAAAAAGTGGAGCGTGTCTCACCGTCCTTGCCTTCTTCCTTGTTATGTTTCTTCAGCCACTCGATGTTCTTCCTGATAGCCTCCAGATAGGTTTCTGACTTGCCAGGTTGACCTGAAAGAGAGGAAAAAACAGAGGAAATGAAAAAGGTCCTCTTTGAAGCTTTAGAAATTAGATAACGGTTCGATGTCCCTTCATTTCCTCTGAGGACATCTGCACTCTGAGGAGACCAAAGTGCCATCTTACACTTCTAAATTATTTACAGGATTGAATTTTGTTGAACCAGGACATTTTCTCTCATCTGTCAGGGTTACAGCTGCCCAAGGTTAAACATTAGTGCTAAACTTGCAGCGGTTATAGAGTTTTCTGATTCAAATTCAAGAAACTTAAAGAGGAAAATCATAAAATATGTTCATTGTTAACTTCAGATTGAATATAGAATATAATGCAAAAACTCCATGAGTACATAAGTGTTATATTAAACAACTCAGCATGGCCTGTTAGCTGAGACATATACAGGATTTAGCCGACATTACTCAGGATTTTCTTAATTTCAGGAAGCAATCAATGTTCTTCTGGTAATCCAGCTCTAGGCTTCATTTTGCTTTTACAGCGAGCGAGCGTGTGTATGTGTGTGTGTGGGTGTGCGTGCGTGAGTTTATGTGGATTAGGCCGATGAGCAAAGACGGATATAGGGAGGGACGGCAGCTGTGACGTGCCTTCCTGTCACCGTCATGGGACTGGCCTAATTCAGAAACAGGAACTTAACTACAATTAGCTTTGAAGCACGCCGTCTACTTCATGTCATTGTTTCGACTAGAGAAAGAGCGAGGAAGACGCTTCATTGAACTGGTGTGGCGGGAATTTGCTATATTTGGAGATTTTGCATTTATTTCAAACTTTAGGTACAAAACAAGGCAATCAAAAAACAAAAAAAAAGCAAACAGAGGTGGAACAAAACAAATCTTAAAAAAGGGAGTAATGCAATCTACAAGGCACAATCATTCTCAGGGGTCAAAACTACTAAACTATTAAAGCAGTGTATTAAATATCATTAAAATAGGCTATTCATGTTCCCTCAGGTCATCATTGGGTTGTGGACTGACTGGTCTCAGTTGATGGTTGCTCCTCTTTTGTTGAGTCTTTCAGGTTCTCGTACTCCTTCTGCATCTTGGCAGCCTCGGCTTTGGTGTTGTCGTCCTCATCCAGCATTTTTCCTACAATGACATCAAGAATGATTGTTGTTGCTTTATTTATGTTAATTATTTTTTTTGCACAAGGTTTCCCTTTTCAGCAACTTGTTATAGTCTTACACATAAACCCGTGTATCATTAGGTTCTGGTGACCACTACACAACGATATATTATGAGTTGATTTCTGAGCTTTGAAGGTGCCAGTTTCATCTTGTTTTCAGTTGTTTTGCTAAGCTAAGCTAATTGACCATTGGTAGTTTGATCCTGACTGGTGGATCTGGGAGCGGTTTTAATCTTCTCATCTAAGGCTTCTCATCTAAGAAAATGAACAAACACTTCAAAATGTCAAACTGTTTTTATCTGAATGTTTTGTTCCACATATAAAATAAAAAGACATATAACTGCCTTTTCCTTTAACATACCTTGGTCATGAAATTATCCTCAAAAAGAGCTAAACTTACATCTCTTCACAAAAATCAACACTCATCCAAGTTGCTCTGTATTTTTATTTTCACAGATTTAGGAGTTTTAAAAATTGATCAAATAATCCTTTCCACAGTAAATATTCTGTCTCAGTTTCACAGTTTGGCATGTTTGGAGCGACATTATACTGAGATGGTTTACCGTTGGGTCCGCTGAAGTCAGGAGACACGAGAGACTTGCCCAGCTTGTTCTTGGTCTGCATGGCAATCATAGCATCCAGGTTCTCTGCAGAAACAACAGAACATGCATTCACTTAAAATTCAATAAACACTGAGTCATCAGTTGGTTCTTAAGTCTATGAATAAAGGAAATTCATGACCTTAAGAAAGTCCCACGCTGTCTGAGTGACTCACAGGGTCGTGATCATATCAAAGGGGTTATTATCTTGTTATTGTTTGATGACTTTAGTGATAAACAAAATCTCTGTCCATGTTTTTATTAAGTTACTTTAAAAGCACAAGCCTGAATATTGGAAAACTGAAGGGTCAACCTTAATGTGGATAAATAACCCTGTTTTAGTAGACACAGTCCTCTGTCCTCCTCTGTGCTTGTTACGGCACACATAACAGAGGTTTTGTTCTCGATCACAACAAGATTAGAGAGTTTTAAGACTCTAAATCAGCCAAAAAATAACACAATCAGATCATATAGCTCATGACACTGATGTTAAGTGTCAACTGATCCTCTGTGGATTAACAAAAGGGTAAACATGTTCAAAGAGAGGGGAGCAGATGTTCTGCAGATACACAAATCCCAGAGATCAGATGTAATTTCATCTGATATATCGAGTTCTAAGAGCACATTTATATCAGTCCCTTAAATTAGCATTTAAACAGTCTGAACACAGTCTGAACACTGTTTGAACCATCAAGATATTCTTTTTCTAACAAGCTGCTGAATTAAACTGTCACCATGTTTGTTAACATCCAAGTTTTACCCTCAGTAAAACAGTGTTTTAGTACATCATCATTAATTTTTCATTTTTAGACAAACTCCTGCTTATTGTTGACATTCACATTAAAAAGGGCTTGTATTTTCTTACCATTACATCATGCACCACTACATCACTATTACATCAGGCACAGACCATTTCTTTTACTCTTTTAAGCTCAGGGAGAGAATATCTCACGCTGTATTGTGTCACAGGTTTGCAAATTACACGGACGTTAAGAATCTGAAAAATGATCCAGACAATTATTACCAAACACGACGTTATCTCACTTAGTACCAAGCTATTTTACATTAATGCTAATATGTTCACCTCTCCTGTTGTATCTTTTTACCTATTTCACTGATGTTGTTTGATCGAGTGTGGCTGAATTCAACTGAGCCGTTTCTTTCCTTTAAATTGGTCTTTTTAGTCACATCTAGATTTCCTGTATCTGTGTGTCTTTTCAGATATTCAGATGAATATCAACTGAGAGGATGTGATCTGCTAATGGTTTGCCATATTTCCCCAGTTTTATCTCATTTGCAAACCAGTACAACATTAGCTTGGATGAAAAACATCATTAAAGCTTTCATCTCTGAGTAAGGCATCAGAAAAAAGGACCATTGTGTGGGTGTAAATGATTATGAAGGATAAACTGAATATTGAAACAGGATACTGCTTAATAATGATTAAAAAAATAAAGGTTTAGATATTTTAGACACATCCAGTCAGGCTGTGTATTTATTGTAAGTGATTACATAAACATTGTGAGTTTCTTTTTCTACTGCATCTTAATGAAGCTTAAATGACATCAGGTGATGAGAAACCTGGATAATAATGCACCAGAACGACACAGCGATAAAAGAAAAACCTCCCCAAACACTCAGCTGTGACTAAAGCATCCTAACAATTTCCTCTGTCCTCCTTTTTCATTTCTTCTAATCAAATCATCTCACTATCCCTTCACTTCCTGTGTTTTCAAGCTGTCTTCTCCCACCTGTGGACATTATTTCATCTTCTCTCTCTACCCACACAAACGCACATCACTTTCTTCCTCCCCCACCACCGTCCTCCTTATCTCACTCTCTCTCTCTTTCTCTCTCCTCAGGCCTGTATCACCCTCAGGCAGACTGGCGTTGATTGACAGCTGTGTGTAGGGTTGTATACCTGGGGGTGACTCATCAGAGCCTCGCAGCCAGTTGGGGGTGGAAGAAGGGAAGGGGGGCATTATCATGTTGCTAGGTGATGGTAGGATCCACTGGCTTATCTCCTCACAACCTATAGCACATGAGGCGAGGCTGGTTGTCTAGGAGACCTATATCTGGTGTAATGGTGTACGCCTGAATAGTTCTGGTGTGTAGTGTCAGCAGTGGTCTTTGCTGTGCTGTTCAGAGACACTGAGGACCAGGCTGCAGTGGGGGGGTCATCTGAAAGAGTATTGATTGATCCTGCCAAGGTTGGCGTTTGTAACATTACTCCATCATAACCTCTTACAGTGAGACATGTACAAAGTGAACAAAGCCTGATTATCCGCACATTACCTTTCTGAATCGATTTGTCCGACAGTGGATGTCATTCGTTTATGCATGTATCAAGAAAGCTTGCTGATAGAAGCTTTATAAAATGTGCAGATTGGCTTATTTCCTATGTTTTATGTCACTCTAAATACCCTTACTAAATAATGCAATTTGAAGTCATCACTTTGGGGTCTTAAAATGTGTTTCTTCATTGTTTGTCTCAAAATCCCTTTGAGGAACTTTGATTTTACACTGATTACGGCTGCCCTATTTTTCTCCTGTAAAAACAAGTTAGTGTTTTATGACAAAAATCTCGTTCTCATCCCCTTCAGTACTCAGTGTATCACTTAATATTTACTGTGGAAAGAGTAAAAATATATTGTTTCTATAACATTACAGGAGTTAAAAGTTTCATTATAGAATTAGCCAATCTCTGATGGTCTCATTTGCTTTTATAGGTCATAAAGACGCAGCAATATAAATGTAATCCTGTTTCATAACCAGTTTAAAGCTCCTCACTGGGGCTCTAAATGACACATTAATCATTAATGATGATAATCTTATGATGAAATGAGTCCACTTATTCTGCGCTGATTTAAAGCTAATCAAATCTGTTTTTCTGTCCGCACTGAATGTCATCTGAACAGAGAGGGAGTGAGAGGATGTTGGGTCTGAGGTTTCCCGAGGCTCAAAAAAAAAAAAAAAGGGATGACAGCCGTCCCTCACAGGTGGCTGACCTTTCAACTGGTTGCTGATGTAAAAGCCAAGCCTGGTTATACAGGGTGTCCCTGACACTAATCTGTCTCTGCAGGCTTCACACTCCACTGCACAGCCTAGTGGGGGGACATTAGTTTGGCTGAACACACAGAGAGGCAGATGTAACAACGCAGTGAGACAGAAAAGGCTTGTAGGTCAGTTTGGCAGAGGACTGAATTTTGTAAGTCTAAATCTTTGATAGATGTGTGCCACACTTCCAACCTGGTGAAATCAAAAAGAAACTATTCATCCAGGGATATTGTGTAGTTTTAAGTTGGGGAAATGGCGACATATCAGGCACAGCTGAAGAGTATTTAGTTTAACTTGCATTCCCACAATCAACTATAAACTGTCTCTCTACAGAAGTAAATAATTATCAATTAGGTCTGCCAAAAGTCTTCATAACTGTGCACTCCTTTTCTACAGCCCTCTACCTCAGGTTATGACAGTGAGTATCCTAGAGCTTAGATGAACAGTGCCATTGTTGTGTAACGCCTTACCCAGATAGGACACTCCCTCCTCAGGTGTGATGGTGCCGTACTTCACCATCATCTTCACAAAGTCGATCAGCGTCTTCATGATGGTGATCAATGTTTCCCTCTCCTGAGTGTCTTGTTCTGTAGCAGCAGCAGAGGATCATTTCAGAGTTTGCGTCAAGCATCAATGCTTCATCAACAGTAATTGGTTACCATGGTGTTAATGGTACTTCATGGTGTTTGACTGTTGGGGGTCATGATGATTGGATTATAAATAATTAGTGTGTGTGTGTGTGTGTGTGTGTGTGTGTGTCACTGCTAGGAATGAATGGAAACACAGGGAAGCTAACAAGCATCGACCCATCTTTGAGAACAGTATGTCGTGACAACAACAGCTCTTGAGTGCTCTTCTCCATCTTGAGATCGTCTATCTTTAGACAGAGCATGCTATGAAGTGATGATCTTAAATGTCACTCCAGACTTGACTGAGTGTTTACCTGAGTCAAGGCTCCGGAGCAGACGGTAGAAGTTGGGGAAGTACTGAAGGTCCTGGAGCCCGTCTTCAGGTCTCACTTCGTTGCCCTCCTCGTTCTCTTTGTCCCAGGTGTTGTCCCCTGTGTCCTCCTCTTCCTCCACATCTCTGTCCACATCATCCTCGGTCTCCTCGTCATCTACTTCCTCATCCTCCTCATCATCGTTGTAGCGGCGCCGGGCTGGCTCCCACGTGTCCTTGAAAATAAATGAGTGACAATTGAAACCCAACGTCCCCCAATAAAAAGTGAAATATGCATGTAGGTGAAGAGGGAAATCAAGCTAATATGTACACATAATACACAGGACTGTTATGTGGATTGTAAAGCCTGGACCATGGCATGCAAACACCTCACCCACGTTTTTTTTTAGTATTATTTGTTTTCAGGTGGAATTTTTTTTACCGGATTTGTGTCTGAACCCTGGTCGTCCTGCTCCCCTCTGGGTTCCTGGTCGTTATTTTCGATGTCCTCAATCTCGTTGTTCTTGGCGTTTTTAGAGATGAGATCCTGCAGAGCCTCGGCCACCTGGTACTCCAGAGTGTCAGCCTGGCTGTCTGTGATCTACACAGAGACAAAAAGGAGGAAAAAAAAGGCTGAAAAAAACAAGTGTGCGAACTAACACATGTGCTGTAAGCTGTGCCAATACAGGACAGCATGTCCTGTCTGCAAACCTCTGTGATGAAACACTGTCTCTTAAGGATCCCTCTGAAGGAGTAATTTGGCACCGACAAACTACTTATTGAGTGTCAGTAAAAAGTAATTCACAGCTGAGACTATGAAACAAAGCTTAATTCACACTTCTCTTCCTTTCATGGTGAGAAGGCAGGGGGGAGAGAGTTCCTGCTAAAAAAAATGTCAAGCTGCACGCTGTGCAAACTGAACAGCATGCGAGACAACAGGCTCTCAACTTACCAGGCCCAGTTTGAGCAGTTTGGAAACAATTCTGTCAAAGACTCCTCTGTCGTCCTCCTCGTAGATTTTATTCGCAATTTTCTGGACAATGTCTTCTGCTGTCAGTGGAGTGCCATCGACTTGACGAAAGCTGTCTTGGTCATCTGTATGGAGACAATGGTTCATCTGTTACTATTTGCTACTTCTCCAACATACTTTTTCCTCATTTCTTACAACCAAACACTCTTGAATAGATTTTAAAAAGGTGTTTTTCTTTTTGTTTACCCCCCACTGTACCCATCCTCTGCACATCTTTGTACCATAAATAAAATAAAAATCAACCAGGCAATTATATTTGGACCAGGATGGGTTCTCTCATAGTCAAAAAAAGTGTTTTCATCACGTTCAATTTCACACATTTATCTGCATTACTATCAGAAAATGAGCAATAGTTACAGCTTTTTTCTTACGTAACACCCCTGCTGCTTTTCCATGTCCACGCACTACAAAAATAAGCAGAGCCAGAATACTCCGGCCCGCTTTGGCAGCATGAATCATCTCTGAAGTACTTTTCAAAAAAAACCATCAAATACCAGGGCTATTTTTGTCCCTGGGCGGAAGGAGGAAAAGTGAAACTCGGACTGCGTTTGCCAATTTTAGATGTAGAGTAACCTGACGAGCTGCTTGTCATTGCAGAGCCGACTGAGTGAATCGATGAAATGTAGCGCTCAGCGCTTTGTGTCTGAGTCACCTCGTTTTTGAGACTGTGCTTTATGCTGCTGACTGGATGGGAGATCAAATTACATGCATAAACAGCGAGATGTGCTGATCTGAGGAATCTATACGAACCCAAAATCAATGTTCAATTCTGCATATGGTTGGATTTTGAGAGAGCTCAGAAGTATCCTATTCAAAAAGCTGAAGGTCTGTATTTGCACAAAAAACAGACGAATTACCTGCACTGAATCTGACTGGAAATTATTTAAATGCCTTTAGAAATGACGCTTAAATATTTTGTAAATGTCATGTCTGTCGTACTGGCATGGCATATATTCATTATGTATTCATTTTCTTCTGAGCTATGCATAAAACACCCAGGTAATCACCATAATTAGGGTCAAAACAGTCTGAGGACTGCACTATCACTGAAGGGCTCTCTACTTCTCTTCTTTCTGGCTCCAATTGATTTTTTTAAATTTCTCTGTACACCAAAAAGGGAGAGAGAGAGATATGAAATAGTGACGCCATCTCTGGGAAAAATCAGAGCCAAGAAAAAAAAGTCCCCTGTGGAGAGATAAAAGAAGCGGGAACAGTAGCTGTACAGAGAGGGTGGGGATAATCTTTCTCTCTTGCGTGCACGTGTCCTGTCTTTGACTCTTTCTATCTGTCTCGGCTGATCCCCATCAAATACACGTGCTCTCTCTCCCTTCTCTTTCTTAAAATGTCTGCCCAGTGACCTGCCAGTGGTGGACCGAAGCACGCGGCATGAGGCCTGCCCTTATTCAAGGGGACAAAGGCCACACAAGCAGAGGGACCAAACACTGTGGTTATAGCCGCTTACTTTATAAACAATGCCAGTGCGGGGCGTGCTGGAGTGAGATGGTGACAGGTGTGCGTACCCTGGTACTTGCCGTAGTCCATCCCGTTCTTGGTGGAGTCGTAGTCCTCAGCCAGACGTCGGCTCTTTGTCGAGTCAGACTCATCTGGGACGTACTGGGTGTCTTTTTTGTTTGGCACATCAGTGGACTCCTTTGATTTCTGCCCATCAGCCAGAGACTTCAGCACAGTGAAGTCATCAAGGTCCTGCTGTGACTCGGAGTCCTTGGGAGCGGAGGAACGCTTGCTCTCTGAATGAAAACAGAAAAAAAAAAAAAAGGACATAATGGAAGAAGATGAACGCTCATTCATTGTGGTTTTATAAGTTGTTTCTTTTCTATACAAGTGGAGCTTGTTTTACTGGAAGGGCTGCAACAGAAATGCACTCAGCAAAGTGGGAATGAAGTTAATTGATTAGCAGCAAGGTTTCCTCTTACCAGCTGACTGTACTGCAGCCTTCACACTGTCTGCCTCAGCAATCTGCAGGGAAAAAGGAACATTAAACAAATAATTTCCACTCAGGATATAAGCTCGGATAAATGTTTGCTGGGCTAAGACTGAGGTTGTTTGACAAGTCACCATAAAGCCCTCTGACCGGATATTGGATGATAAAATTGGCTGGGAGGACTCACCTGCTCTTGTAGGGGTCTTTCTTCTGTCAGCTGTCTATTGTACACAGTTTTATCTGCAACACAATAAAAAGACTCAATCTGTGACTCAAAACAGACTTAATAATTAACGTTCTCACTTTGATTTTATGGCTAAGAAACCTACTTTGCACATGAACATTTTTTAAAAGAGAAAAAGTGTCATCTTTTAAGCTTCCATTTACAGACTCCTTTAGCTATCCTTGTCATTTAAATTCATTTACAGCTTTCAGACTCCTCTGACCGTCCCTGCCCTCCCAGCTAACCACAGCAGAGGCAGAGCTTAATCGGATTATCAAACAAAAGATTAAACCGCGTCGAAAATAGACCACAGGCGGCCATCGCAAGGGGACGAGGCGTCGTTCAAAATCCACTTGGTCACTGTAAGAAGTGGGAGCCAAACTTTGATTTAAGGCTTTTTTTTGCTTTATTTAGTTATTCAACAGGTTTGTAACTGGATTTAAAATCGTGAGCTGCTTATCACGTTTGCAAAATATCCCACAACTTCAGTAAAGATAAACAAAAATTGATTGTCACAACGTTGAACTACAAACTAAATGAAGTTTGAACAGTTGATATCCAATGGACAGGTCAATCTCAGCATTCAACACACCGTCTATGTGCAGCTGAATAGAGTTGAATGACCTGCTTGCACTTTGTGACATTAAAAAAACCTTAAAAATCAAGTGACTGGCTCCATTTACAACATCTTTGTTACAGTATAGGGACAGAATGTTTCACAGCACAACAAACGATCGATTTAATACAAATTTATCATCGCACGGCTGTGGGAGAGATGGTCAACTTACCATCCGTCGAGGCTGGTGTAGGTGTGGGGAAGGCAGATATCTGGCTCACTACATTCAGTGCTAGAAGGGTGAAAAGGACGAAGAGGCCAACGTATTTTGACGCCATCCTGAAATACGCTGTCTCGTTTGGTCCAAGTACGCCTTTATCCCGACTTTCCTTCCTCCTCTATGCTCTTGTTTCCACCCTCCAGGAGAAGAAAAGTGCTGAATGTGTGGACAGCTCCGTGCCGCTGGTGCTGAAACTGTCCGCGGAGGCTGCGCCCTGGTAACCCGCTGTGTGAGACGCACCGGCCGGGCGAGGAAGGGCTGAGCAAATGTCCGCCGTGCTCAGGAGCTGTTAGCGGTGCTGAAATCAGGTCACCTCGCTATTATTATAACGACATAAGCAGTGAGGCTCTTCAAGCCCCGTGTGAGACACAGCATCACCTGCCAAGGCAGTAATAGAGCCCACTACAACAAGACCTGCCCCCTTCTGTCATTACAGAGGAGGAGGAGGAGGAGTGGGAGGAGGAAGGGGAGGAGAACACTGCAAGAAGTGTCAATCTTGTACAGACAGCCCTGTCATGAGAATCCTTGAGGTTAAATGAATAAATAACAATAAATATTATCAAAAATAAAAAAAAGTTTAGTTCACAAATATATCTTTATAAAAAAAACCATCTGGTAACACTTTACAATAACCATAACTTATAAATGGTAAATAGACCATTTATAAATGGTAAGCAGATAGTTTATTAATGTCTAATCATCATTTATAAGATTCAAGATTTGTTTATTTGTCATGTGCATGTTAGACAAGGTCAACAGTGCAATTTAATGCCCTAGAAGAGAGGACCGATCGACTCAAAGGGGTACGGATAAAATACACAATAGTATGAATACAAGTATTGGAGAAATATTTACAAAGTGCGAGAAATATTTACCATTTATAAGTTATGGTTGGTGGAAAAAAAAGGAGATACTTACAAGGTGAACGAGCAATGCAGGTGCTCAGTGTGAATGTATGTATGAAATGAATGAAATGGAGGATAAGTCAGTGGGATAAAGAGGTATGAAAATTGCTGTATTGCACATGATTACTAATGATGTCCCAATGCTGTATTGCACAAGATATTGCAAAATTACCTTGTGCAGCATATAGACCATTAATAAATTGTAAATTTTACAGTTTTTAAAACCTAACCCTAACTTTACAATAACTATCTAAGTAATGTTTATAGGTGGTTTATAAACCACTTATTAATCATTTACAAAGTCTTACAAACATCAGTTGCAACTCTACAATAACCATCTAAGTAATGTTTATAGATGGTTTAAAAAACAAATATTAACCATTTACAAAGTGCTACTGACACACATTTAAATCTAGATGTTTTACAACAAGTATTTAAACCCTACCTTTAATAAATAGTCCATTAAAAATTAATTAAAATTAATTTCATTGCTTGTTAATGGTAAAGAAACGATTAACTTACATTAATAAACTTTCTATTTGCCATTTATAATTGGTCTATATGCTGTTTTTAAATGATGACTAATCATTAATAAACTATCTATTTACCATTGTAAAGTGTTACCAAACCGCTTTAAGTTTCCAGGATGAACACTTTGAAACCATCACTAAAACTTTCTTGTTCTTAACCCCTTATTGCCTTTTGTATCATATTTGATACATACTTTTATAATACTTCTATCAATCAATATGATCAACAAATTCCAAAAAAAAACAAACAAAAAAAAAAAAAAAACACCTTAACACAGTCTGATAAATGATAAAAATGTCATTTTGTGGTTTATCAGTTTCCAAAAACATCTGATGTATCAAACAAGATAAATAAATATAAATGTAAAATTTTTAGGACATTTTCTTGTTGTTTTTTTGGTTTTCAGTACTAAGTAAAATAAACATTTCAGCTCCAAAAAAATTGAATTTTCTGGCCATAATTTGTGGTTTCAGGCATTAGAGGGTTAAAAAATAAAGAAATAACCACTCTTTATAAGAGCAATAGGCATGCCTTAGTCTTTACATATTACTCTGTCCCTTTGTTTGTTCGCAGTAAAGTAAATAACACTCCGAGTTTTGTACTTTTCGCAGCGTTTTAACATGAAACTCCGCCCACTTTGTGCGTCACAAACAACCTGCGTCACGGCCGTAGATCTTCCACTGGCCGGTCAATAGCAACCACCATTAAAACGCCAAACAATTAGACACATAAACGAAGGAGGAGATATATTAGTGCTGCTTTTATGACCTTTCTGCTTTCACAGGCCCAGTCTGGTGCTAATTAGATGTAGGCTTACGTCTCATGTGGATGAATCAGAGGTTATTAGATTCAGCTTCCAATGGCCCATTCAGGTCCCAGACTGAGGCTCCTGTCAAAATGAAGAGGTGTAATGTCTTGAGTTAAACTTTCAAATAAAGAAAATTACATAAGAGTACCTAAAGAAAATGGCACTGATTAAAGCTATTGAAAAGAGTTTTCTTAAAAGTTGAAGGTTGCTCAAATTTAAAGAAATTGGAGCAAACATTTCAAATCCCGCAAGAGAGATGTAAAAATGAACTGTGAGACTCAAAACAAGCAACCCACGTGACACATCACTGTTAATCCCATGATTTATGAAATCCGGTTGTGTGAGATTAAAATGCATCCTGGTCAGGGATTGGATGATGCTTTGCTCAGAGAAATCATTTCACTTCACATTGAGTACACTGTTCACTGCAACACCAAAAAGCAATATAAAATCATACTCACAATACCTTTGAGTAACTGAGGTGGTTATTCAATTCTGTTTACAGTGCACTGCTTTTTTTTTTTCCCCACACAGTGTGTAGGAGTGAAGCTTTCTTAGCATCGCACTGCCAAGATTTAGTAGCACTGTTTGCTGGCTGTGAATCAGCAAAGGTTTGTTTGCCCTGTCTCTGCAGCCAGTTTGATTTTCTGCTGCTTTTAATATAATACACTGCAATAAAATGCTGCCAACACGACGTGAGAAGATGCAACACCATTTTCACATGAACACTGGGAAAAAAACACAGGTGTTACTCATATTTTGAAACAAATGTAGCTCACAGAAATTCAGAGTATTTTTAAACACCATTATTTACACTTCATTAAAATTAGCCTTATAATACAGATTTTTTCCTTTTGCACCTGTACATGTGTTTTCAATTGCTGTGAAGGTTACACTGCAAGACAGGCTCAAGCAATGCAAGTGCCAAAAAGCCAGAAAAAGGGTCAGTTTCGCTCAGTTTGCACACACCTACACATGCATAATTTCTTTTTGTGATATGTACTGAAACTCTTCCTTTAAACAAAGCATCCAAAACAGTTCGAAATGGTGTCTTTAGTTAAGGACTTGGTCAACCAAACCTTCATATCAGGCTTCAGGGATTATTGAGATCTTTTTTGGTGTACATTGTACATGTTTTAGTTCTTCAAATTTCATCAGGGCTCTGACTGAACTTATTTTGAATTTGATCAAGCTCACATTTGCTTTTCAATGCAGCATTATTTAGTGTTATTGAAAATAACATGGAGTGGTATCAGGAAGAGTTATGAGACCATCACCCAGCCGGTGATTTCTATATGCTCCCTCTGGTCTTATGTTCACGATGCTCACAGATATTTAAAGGGTGATTTTCTCAGTCAAAACTTTAACAAATACAGCCAGTCATGGAACAGAGCTGATGGGGTTACATAATGAATGATAAAAAAAAAATGTTCAGCCACTGTAGAGTACAAATGCCTGAGTCCAGATGACTCATTTCCCTGCATACCTGAGGATGCACAAGTCAAGGATTTCTACAGCAGTGTGCAGATTTGGTTTTATTTCTTTAGGGTTTTCCTTCACTAAGGGAACACTCTCTCTTCTCTTCTTTTTCTCTCTCTGACTCAAGTCTAAGTGTGATTTCACTGAGTTATTTCTATCATGTATACAATTACTGAGCAGCAAGACTGAAAGTCACACAACGTTCAGTGTAATGAGACGAACAGGTTTCATGCTTACTGAAAGGATTTAGTACATTTACATGAGTGGACAAATTCATTACATGCAGTACATAATAATACATAGCCTTGAAAATGACAACAAATATCTTCTCAATGATAATAAAGGGTCTGCTGATGAAGACTGTTGTGACTCTTCTTGACGTGGATCTTAAGGCACTAGCTACAACCTTTTTTTACCTCTCTTTTAAATCAAAGGAAGATTAAAAAATAGGATCAATAAGCCGGTAAAAAAGGCTGCCTCTATGATTGGCATTATTTCAGACTCTAGAGAAGAGAATGGGGATCAAACTAAAGAAGATATGATCTTTGAAGGCAGTCACATATATTCATATACAACAAGATATTTATTTAACATGTGAATTTAACATCTGTCCACACACCAAATTATGAGACGTGAAAATAATAAATACTCACTTTAATGTTATTATCTTAATCTACAAACAGTATATGTAATTAAATGTACAATTTCAACAACACACACACAATGCTCTAACATCTTTACATAAATCTGCTCCGTCCCTGTCTGTGTCCTGTGAAGAACAGGATGGGATGTCTGTGGGATGACTTTACTTCCTGATGTCTGCTTGCTTCTTCAGCACTCTCAGACCAGGAGAGCTGCCAAGAGCAGGACGATCAGATACTCAGTGTGGTAAGAACACCAAAGGGCACCTCTAAGAAATATCAGGGAATCATCTGCAGCTCAGCTAATCACTAAATGGATCAGCAGAGAGGAGAGTCTGAGGATGTGCGTCAGTGGCTTCACTTTGATTTTTTCAACTATATTTACAGCCAATCCCTGATATTAGATTTTTATTAATGAGCCCTTCAAGTCCTAGGTACATCTATAGCTGTGAGCAAAATGCTTTGTGCTACTGACATCTGGTGTTTGATAGCTGCAATTACACTCAAAATCCGATTCCTTGACAAAATGCCAAGCCCTGTTTCAACTCCATGGAGAAAATAATGATTATCAAATTCCACTCTGATGAGAAACGAGATTCACACAAACTTCCTGACCTCTGAAAATAAATAAAAACTCAACCACAAACAAGTTGTATGGCAAACAGCATGTGTGGCTCATTCAAATCCAAGTCTAGTGTAAACACTGCACCAGATCTCTCGTCTCTCACAGAATTTTGCACTGAACTGTTTAATAACTTTGTAAACATATTTTTCCTTGTAAATATACTTACCAGTAGAGACCAGGAAGCTAAAATATTTGGCAGTTACTGAGTGACATGATGTTTAACAGGCACTTTATGTTCACACACTGTTTTGTTTTTGGTAGTGGTGGTAAGCAGCCGTGCAATCAAGGTCTTATGTTAAGCTACAAAGCTGGTCAGCCGAGGGAAGCACAAAGTGCTCTAAAACTTCCTGGTAGACGGCTGCGTTGACCTTTGACCTGATACGACAGTGGACCAACACTAGCAGATGACATGGCTCCCCAAACCATCATTGACTAGAGAAACTTTACACCGGGCTTAAAGCAACTTGGATTCCGTGCCTCTCCTCTCTTCCTCCAGACTCTGGGACCTTGATCTCCAAACGAAATGCGAATTTTAGGACCTCTGAGCAACAGTCCAGCTCTTTTTGTCTTTAACCCAGTGAAGACATGTCTGACAGTGTTTCTGGTTCACACAAGGAGTGCCTCAGTTAAAGTCCATGTGCTGCATCTGTCTGTGCATGGTGGCTCTTGAAGCATTGACTCCAGTAGCAGTCCACTCCTTATAAATCTCCCTCAAATTCTTAAATGAGCTTGGTTTCACACTCTTCTCCAGAATCTGGTTATCTTTGTTGCTTTTTTTCCTTCCATTCAACTTTCCACCACCGTTGTTGTTGTTGTTGTTGTTGTTGTTGTTGTTGTTCAAGGTGTTATGAAGTGGATGATCCATGTCCTTTGGAATAGCCTCCACTTTCCTCAGTGTGAATCTCTCTCATATTACGTCTATGGCATAGACTGTATTTGTGGCAGCAAATGTGACCTTTCCTGGTTGCCACAGGTGATAACTAGGGGTTGACCACAGAAGTCTGGTAAGCAAACTTTATCTTTTTTTTTTTGTATATCAACAGCTTTTCAGATTTGTAAGTTAAGTTTTGAACCAAGAGGTGACCCAACTGATTTTGCCTAAAGTAATTTAAGCCATCACACTCTTTTCACTTAAACTTATAAGCAGTGTTGGGCAGGTCACTTTAAATTAGTAACTTTGTTTCAGTTGCTAGTTACTTTTTTCAAAAGTAACTAAATTACTGAGTTATATTCCGACATAAAATTAATTTAGGGTCATACACACCGTAACACTGAGTTAGTCACCCCTTGAGAGATGAATGTTGCCAACCGCTTGCTTCTCTAGTTATACTACCTTTAGCAACGACTGCAGTTAGCATTACACAGAGCCACACGCTCAACCAAAACGCCACTCTATAGCCACAAATAATTCTCAGAGCAGCACCTAACTTTATCAACAGAACATATAGGGTCCCAGCCATAGCACTAGCCACCAAACATCTTCTTAGCTTTGCCTGATTTCTTTAGCAAAGAGACTAAACACAACTCACTCATTTGCTGCGTCCGAACTGCCCGCTCGGATACTACATGCTACTGCTACGTGCTACTGCTAGATCCTACTCCTGCATACTAAAAACGTTGGCCCAATTCGGACACACTAGACGAGCGGTGGGGAAAGACGACCCCCGCAGGCAGAGAGTAGGTACTGCGCCCGTGCAGACAGTGGTAACTGAAGCCCCTCATCTGCGGGCCTGGCTGTAGTACTGCAGCTGTGCAGTTTAATGATGGAATAAGTGAGCTTTACCTCCATGATGTCGCCACTTGCTCATAAAATGATTACTTGGGCAAATATGACACCATGACATGACAAAGAGATACAACCGCACATTTTTTAGGACAATGTGTGAAGTTACATGAAACTTACATCTGTACGGCTGCGGTCCCGCCTGCTGCTGCTGCTCCGACATGGTGCGCGCTGCTGTGGCCAGCCGGCGTTCGCGACACTTTTAAATAGGCAGAGCAGCTGGTGGCGCTAGCATCACATGCGCTTCTACAACTTTTAAGAGGACGAAGAAGAAGCCCGCGGTGCATTTTGGGTCAGTAGCATGCCCGTAGGATGCACCGAGACCAACTACAATGTGGGCGTGTCTAGCATCTGAAGTAGTATCTGAAGTAGCATGCTACTCGCTCCGGTGGCCAATTCGGACATGCTAGATACTACTTCGACTACTACTTCGACTACTACTTGGCAATTCGGACGCAGCTATTCTCTTCCAGCAGCCGCTTGTTTGTGCGGAGACTTCCGGGTGAATCCATCAACTGCAGCGGGGGGTCGCAGCTCAAGGAAGAACATTTATGATTATTACTTCATGTAAATGCAATCAGGCTGAGATGCTAAGGCAGAAGAACTACCACGTCTGCAGTGCAAAATGATAAATATTATGATTATTTCTTCAACGAAATGCTAAAGGAATGATCATAAAAGTTCTTCCTTGAGCTGCGTCACCCCGCTCCAGTCAATGGACTCGCCCGGAGGGCTTCGCACAAACAAGCAGCTGCTGGAGAGAGGGTGAGTTGTGTTTAGTCCCTAGGGAAAGTAACTTTGTTTTATTTTTTTACTCTAAATTCTCTTATGAATGTGTTGCCTGCCTTACTGGACAGCCAGGGAGGCTGCCAGCCCTCCGGTTTGCTAAATCAAGCTTTCGTTGTTTGGCTGGAGGGGCTCCTCCTTTTGGCGGAGCTGTTAGCAGTATCACCTGTGTTAGCCTAAGGGTCTTTTACAACTAGCCTGGTAGATGCGTGTTGTTTCCGGAGATGTTTCATCAGATTAGAAATGCTCGCCTTTGATGTGGATAGAGTTTTCAGACCTCCACATAGATTACAGGCCACTAACGTACATTTCCAGGTGAGAAATCCCAAACCTGGACTGTCGTCGACTGCCGCCATTGTTGTTTTCATTCATTCACCTGCACGTCGCTGAGTCACGTGTGCTTCAGGTGCACCACGGAAATTATGGTTCTGAGTCATGCACGTGAAGTAACGAGTAACGAGCCTGTTTAAATCGCAGTAATGATAAACGCGTTACTGATTTTGACAAAGTAATTAGTTACAGTACTCGTTACCGCAAAATGAATTTAGTTACTGTAACGCATTACTGAATAGCGCATTAGTCCCAACACCGCTTATACGATCTGTAAAAAGTCTTTACCTTATAAAAATTTATATTCAAAAGTTTTCTTTTGAATATTTTTAGCACATTATTCAAAAAGTGCCTTTTGGAGGTTCAAAGTTTAAATTTTTTTTTTAAAGTTTGTTGTATACACCTGGCCTGATGTGAACCAGGCACAAAGATATGAGAGGCTCTGTTTGAGTCTTGGGAGTAGTGTGGTGCGTTGTGCTGTTGAAATGGTGTTTATTTGTGTTTTCTGCAGTCGTCTGTCTCTCTTTTGGGAAGTTCTAAACAGAAACGGTCTCTGGGGAACAATGCAGAGATGGAAGGACATGGGTTTTCTGTTTATATCAGGCCCAAAGGCAAGTTGTTTGTAGTACTTCAAAGACTGAAGGATTTCTACCAGAGCAAAATAAAGGGGAAAGGGGGTGTTTGGGATATTTCATCTACTTAGAGCCTTTTAAAATCTATAAGGGGAACGCTTTATTTGTTTAGTGTTTTTCAAGAAAACCTTTGATTTTTAGGATAAATAACCCTGTTGAGGACATGCTGATCCATTTTTGGGTTCAGATTGTAATCTGTGTGCCCCAGGCCCGTGTAAATACCTCCCAATTGAGGTTTTGTCTTTGTTCTGTTTCAGCTGCAGTTAAAGTCAGGTCTCTTTCCTAAGCCGGTGTGAAAACAGCTTATTTCTGATTAGTTAAACTGTGAACAGAAACCTGTCATCTTTAGGACATACTGTACCTCTCAACTGTTGCGCTGTGTCAAGACTCTTTTTCACCACTAGAGGTCTATGCTTTCCTTAAAAACTCACAGAGGGAAAAACAGCAGATACATAAAACACTCATTATGTGTGCTTTTCTATCGATTGTGGGTCAGTGAAACCTAATCATGTTAAAATGGCATTGCAGAGCCAGAACGTCTGTGTTCCTCAGGACATTATATGAAAAGAATACGTCCTTATGCAGGGATCAAATATGGGATCTACAGGTTAAGTTATCAACAGTTTAGCATCCTTTCCATCAGCGGAGGATACTGTTTTTTTTTTTCTTATTCTGTGCCATGGGTGGCAACATTTGGAGTTCATCAAGCCGAATGTTGAGAAATTTTTTATTAAATAAACATTTTTGATCTGTTTATGTGTTGTTGGGTGGTCCTGCTCAGCCACTCATCTGAAAACTGTTGTATAAAGTCATCTGCGGCCTCAGAGGAATTCTGTGAAGTCTCAGACGATGACCCCTGGTGATGTTTGAGGCACTATTTTTTACTCAGGCTTAGAAACTGTTTTAACTTGGGGGAAAGTGTTTTAAAATATGTGGCTGTTTAGTTTTTTATATCCTCAGTCAGAACAAGTTTTATTTATTTATTCTTAACCAAAAAATGACTCTGCTTCTTGCATCTAAGACCAGTCAGATCTGTAACCGGACCTATATACCTGACCTATCTCCAATCTCCTGGGGGTCCCCCAACTTAAACTTTATACCTGTGGTGGATTTCAGCTGGAAGTAGGAAGTTCAGGCTGTTCAATGGTATTAGGTGTAGATTTTCTCTTGAAGAGTTTTGTATGTTAATTTTCTCATTAAGTAAGACAGTGAAAGCAAAGAGCACCTTAGTTTGCTCAGTAGTTCCTAACATACAGAGGCAGTTGTTTCTTTCTCTCCTTTGCTCATTTTGGTCTCTCATCATCTTTCTGTCTCACTAACGGCTTGATAATTAAAATACAGACTTAAAAGGAGTGAAAGCAGACAACACAACCCTTTCGAATCTGTCATGTAAGATTAATATATTTAATGTTTTAGTAGCAACATCATTATTTTTCTATTTGCATTGAGGTTGGATACACAAGGTGATGAATGAAGGAGACATCAACTAAATTGAAGAAAACAGACAAACTGCAAAATATTGCTTCATCAGTGTTACAGGACTGGTTGAGGAAAAAAATGCTAACAGAGGATGACCTGACACAGGTTCTGCTGTTGATTCCCACATTTGTTCAGATTGCTTGGCTCTTACCTTTATTTTAAACTTTATGAATATACTCTTTAAATCACTCATATTTGAGTCAATACTCAGTACCAACCTTTAGGATGAAGGAGACCGTGTTCCACATCGGTGTCTTCTTATAGTTTATCAGGATTATTTTTTGCATTACATTCACCATCACCACTCATTATCTCTGCATTAAATCCCCTTGTATTCTTCAATTAAATTGCTTTTATTACAATAATAAACCAAAGGGTTTGCACTTTCTGTGTATCTTGGTCACTAAAATCTACTACATTTTAGATTGTCCCCTGTATTTACAATGATTGATTGAATGATTCAAGCAGTCAGACCCAGACAGACAAATGAACAGAAGGCAATAGAAGTAATGATTAGTATCTCTTCATGTCCACTTACTTTTAAAAAGAGAGTAACTTCATAAGTTGATTAAAGTGTTTGCTTGGCAGCAAAAAATTTGAGTGCAAACTGTGGCTCATTGGGTGGGTGGTCTGTCCGTCTGTAAGGAGACAGAGCTATAAAACTGGACTACTTCTTCCTTGGCTGCCAAAATAATTTGACTGGAGTTCCACCAAGCCACCAGTTCTGTGTTTTCCTGGACTGGAGAGCGGAACAGACTAAAGGGCATGATGAAGCAGAAAAGACAAATGTCAGATTTTTCTGCTCATTTCAGAGTTATTGTTTGCAAATGCACGTCTGTCATGCATGTGGGTCAAACGGAAAGGAAAGTAGCTGCCTTATGCACCATTTGTTGCTAATTTTCCCCACTGGATTCATGGTTTCCCTACTCTTTCATGGTGTCTGCTACCCTTCAGAAAGGAAGCATTTCTCATTTCTGTTAAAGTTGATTTGAGAAATCATTAAGAAAATAAGGGCGTATTCTTTTTGGAAGAAATGCAAAGTACTGTTTTCAAGAAATCTTTAATAAAAGACAAGTGTTACACCCTTGTAGAGAAGAATGACACAGATACATAATACACACCATGTCATAGTTATTCTTATATACAAACACGCAAATTTTCAAGCGAATCCCATACAGACGAATGTGCACACACACACATACAAACTAAAAGAGAGACTGATTACTACCACTGACTATCTTCAAAACCAAATATACCTAACAAATGCTTTTTGGCCATTGGTACAGTACATTTTTGCACACAGGGGATGACTTGGAATGCTTCAATGCATACATATGATGCAGGCTGTCCCAGTGTCCTGCAATGATCCACTGAGCGGAAAGACAGTCCAAAAGATTCCCTCATTGAACCACAGCAGCAGGATATTACAACTAGCTTCACAGATGAAAAAGAAACAGGAAGACAAGAGCAAAAAGAAGGTAGAGGAAGTGTACAGTCATGGGTGAGTGAGTGAAAAGGAAATAGTTGGAGGCAGCAGGAGACACTGGCAAGAGGAGACAGAGCTAGAGGTGATGGAGGTCTGGTGTGGGAGGTTAAAGCGTTCCTTCATCCAGCAGTTTGTTGATGCCATTGCAGATCTTCCTCAGAGAGAGTCTGTAGTCCTCTCCATCTCCGTACAGCTCAGCCAGGAACTCTCCGTGGGCAAAATGGTTGAAAACATGATCAATGCGCGCATGTGAGCGTGCGGTCAGGTGCTGCTCGACCAGGGCATGAAGCAGGTCCCTGCACTCCAGCAGGAGCTCTGACAGAATATTCCTGTCAAAGGTGTACTCCACCTCGTAGAATGACACTGCCGTCATGGCCGCCTGGTTCATCTTCTTCTTGAAGCGCTCCACCGTGTCCAGCTCGTCCGGGCTGAACTGGTGGTTTCGGTACAGGATGCCGATCTTCAGGGCGATCTTGATAACATCTTTGATTATTTTGTGGGCCTCCTTCTTGCTTTTGGTAAACTCCCGGCTCGTTTTGTAGAGCTCATCCAAGATCTCACTGCTGGTGTCATCTGTCAGCATGTTGGCCACCACCATGGTTGCCATCTTGCTTAAGATCTTCTTCTGGGCCTGCAGCGCCAGGGAACGGGAGTTAAAGCTCTCCTGTCCTGCAGGGGGAGAAATAGAAAAACAGAGATGGATAAGTGGTTCTTGCGACCCAGAAATCATCACTCTTGTCAACTATGATAGGAGCAGGATGGCAGCACCAGTTAATGGTTAAATAATGAATTGCTTTGGCCACTTGGGGGCTGCATCACAAACTGATAATCAGTTATCTCTTTACACATCCAGCAGATATTCAAAATTAGCATTATGTAACTCTGAGTCATGTTCGTGTCTTTCTGATGAATGCTAGTAAAATATTAGTCGTTGAAGCTTTGTTTTTGTCCCTGCCAATTCCCTCTCCTTTACTTGTAACAGCCAGTCTCAAAATTCACAGAGCAGGTAAAGACAGTTGTATTGTTGTTGCTCAAAACAGCTGCAAAATGAGAACATTTTCTAATTCAAAGACATCTTAGTTTGAATAATTGAATTAAGGTTGTGATTTCATTATGATGATTGGGTAATATGAAAGTTTAACTCGAGCTGAGTCAGATGAATGCATTAAATAAAAGGCATGCATTGTGCTCGGCCTTTAAAAGATTAAATTGGTTTACTCAGGTATTTTCTCATAAATGGAGTAGAAAGATTATTACACTCTTTTACTGTTCAGAATATTGTTTTCCTCGTTATCTGCAGCCCTTAAGTTTGAGTACAGCTTGTTTACATGCAGCAGCTGGCTTTTATCAGGACTAACAGGCTTTTCCATCTCTGTTGAGCCATTGTAGTATAAACATTGGCTCTTCCTTTTTCAGGTTTCACTGACAATACTCGGGCCTAAAAATGGTAAGCAGAAAAAGCATTTTAATTCTCCGTTTTTCAGAGGAAGACTGACTTTTTTTTTAGCCTTTGTTACACAACTAACAGTTGTGTAACAAGGTAATTTTGTGGCAGTATTTAATGTGATCTGAGCAAACATGAAGGAGCAGCACTAATAAAATCGGTGCCTGCATGATTCAATTTTGGCACAGAGGATGGCTTTATCCAAAGTTGGATTTACTGAGCTGCTGCTGACTGAAAGTTTCTTTCAAAGAAAAACAACACTGTGCTTCGAAGTTGCTCTGTAGAGAATACAGTGTGAGCAAGCTTTAGCAGAGGAGTAGATGAAACGCGGTGCAGCCACATTCAAAGCAGGGCGGCGTCCTTCCTGGAGCTCCCTGTACTGTGGTTGGCTGACTATGAGAGGAATGACTATCTGCTGTGGATAACATCAAACAGCTGTTCAACGATAAGAAGAACCTCTTTGCAATCTGTCTCTCTACACTGTAAATGGGTCCCGAGTTATCTTATTTTGAAGCTGTGCACCACAGGTGTGATAATCCATCATAGAGGAGAATATCAAAGACTGCAGCCATGACAGCAGTTTTACATTTGTATGTCTGAACACGAGGAGGTGGTAGAACCACAAGGGGTTTTATCTAAGATCCACCCAGCGTACAAATTACACCCCAGATATCTCTTATTATGATTAAAGCACAGGAAGGACTCCTCACTTTTTCCTTCTGTTCTCTGGACACACCATCAGCCTCTACCTCCTCCACATGTTCATCCAGACAGTCAGCGAGAGAGGGGGAGGATTGGGGTGTCATTGCCCAGTAAAAGAACAGCAGATGCAGCCCAAATTCACAGAACACCTGCTATGTTTCCATTATAATTCTATTTAAACAGACAGCTATGCAACCACGCAGAGTTCACACCATCATCACATCACCTTTTTATGTGTGTGTGTGTGTGTGTGTGTGTGTGTGTGTGTTTGTGTGTGTGTGTGTGTGTGTGTGTGTTTGTGTGTTTGTACGTGCTATTTCAACACAGACTTATACAAGAGGGTGAAAGCTGCACTTCATTGCGAGAAATCTTATATCTGGCATTTCATGTGCGTGTACAGCAGTGACATTTCACATGTTGGTCTAAAGCTGAATGACATTTCGTGCACACATAATTAGCCGACCATGACATTTACAACTAATAAGGCAAATATCTTTGTCTACTGTGATTTCCCAATAACAGGGGGTTTGAGGTACTGTGCCACTGAAAAACTTCATTAAAGTGGGAGTGTGGTCTGGTGTATGTCAGGAGAAAGTCAAGTGTAGGAGTAGAGATCAAACCCAGTACTTCTTAAAATGAAAGTTTTGACATCTGCAATCAATACTCTCATCAAACAGCTCCTCTAAAATCTGATAAATCCTTCCAGAGTAGAAGGCATGTGATTAAGAGAAAGAATATCCTTAGCTTTTGTTATGAGGAGCAAAAAATACAAATAATTGTAAGTTTTACAAAGCTGTTGTGTCCAACATGTTAGCTAACAGTTGCAGTCCATAACAATGGACCAAAGCTCCAAGTACACAACCCTGCGCTGTGTTGTAGTTCTTCAGTCCAGGACTCTGACTCAAGTCCTTATTTTAATGATTTATAAGGTACTTGTAAGGCTTTGACTGCATTATTACTCGGGAGATTGAGAGAGCTGAGATGCATTTCTAGATGAAAACTGTTAAAATGTAACTGTCTTATTCATCAGTTTTTCCTGCCAAAGAGGGACCATGAGTCATCTAATATACTTGGACTATTGATTATGTGCTCGTAGTAATGTTAGCTTCGAAATGACTCAACTTAGATATTTGGTTAGTTCAAATTTTGATTAGAACCGGATGAGCTGCAGTTATTTTTGAGTATATTAGCCCACTAACAGTGATCCAACCACACCAGAAATAATGAGTTTGTCACTTCATTTGGAGTGTGCGACATTTACTCATGATTTAAATCCACAGACCCCACAAAAGATCATTCTGTAATAACTACAATTAGTAGATAAAACAAGGCGTCATTTCCGTGTGGTTCATATTGGTTCATATTGGTGGGGTTCATATTGTGAGTAGTTTGGAGTTAACCTCATTTGCTATAAATAATAAAAGTAATTATGAGGTCGACTGGGACTGAGATTCTTTTTTGCTGACTCGGACTTTAAAGTTGAGGACTTAGGGACTCAACTCAGACTCAAAGTTTGGTGATTGGACAGCAACACTGGCTCCATCATTCTGACTCTGCTGTCTACACTCTGACACAAGATGCAACAGATGATATCTTGCTTCTGTTGCGCTACTGTTACTTGCGCCAGAGCCAGACTGGGAGACCAACTGTACTCCACCTTTTTCCTGTGTAACCTTATAGTCAGGTGCAAATATGACTTGACCCCCAAAAAATTCTAACAAGAGGTTTCTCAGCTGTTTTTCATCGTATAAAATGTCCTTGATAACATACTAAAACTTTACCAAAGTTTGACCGCAAGAAAGGTGCCATTTTCAAGATGGTATTAATGATGGGTAGGAGGCCCAGGGGAGACACCCTGGTTTGATCAAATGTTATATATGAATATGTAAATAAGGCAATATCTAATTAAATATGCACTGATTTGCATACATTAAAAAAAATCCAAATTTTTTGTACCAGTTGACTCCAAATGGTCTGATACATGCTTCTTAAAAGGTCCTGGACAGTGATTTTAACCCTAACCCCCTAACCCCAATAATCAAACGTTACCCCAACGTAACCCTAACACTTAAATTTTTTAAACATTTTTCCTAATTTTTTTTTGTACCAATTTAATCCAAATGGTCTGAAATATGCTCCTAAATAGGTTCTAGACAGTGATTTTAACCTTAACCAATGACTTTAACCCTAACCCCTACCCCAATACCCCAACCAAACCCTAACACTTCGAATATTTTGACATTTTTCCTAATTTTTATTTTTTTGTACCAATTGATTCTAAATGGTCAAAAAATGATTTTAACCCTAACCTCATAACCCTTACCCTAACCCCAATGCCATATCTACTTAGCCTGTTCTGTTAAATCAATCACTCAATCAGTCAATCAAACTTTATTTATAAAGTCAGGTTCAAATATGACTTGTGTTTTTTTTTTTATTTTCATATATGTACCTGCCTATTAACACAAACCCTGAGGTGTGAGAGTGGAGCAAAGACCTCCAAATTCACCATATTACTGAGTGGACTTGCAAAGTTACAGGAATAAAATCTAAGATTTTCAGTCAAGTAAATGTACTGATGATTCTCAAGGTGATCAACACTATGATCAACACACTTCAAAACTTTATCTGAATCATAGGCCTATTAAAGTATTAACTGGTGTAACAATATTAAACACACCGCTTTGTGTAGGTGTTAAAAAGTACTTTAAAAAGTACACCGCAAAGTATTTACGGTTGTGTTTTTTCATGCGTAGGAGGATGTCCTCACCTTGAACAAACTATGAAAACAAGCAACAAACAGAAGCCTGCTAAAACTAGTTTGCAATTACTCCAACACCTTCAACAATCAAGCTTAGTGTAGGAAAAATGAGCTGTTGTCCCATTCCCAGGCTGCTGTTAAGAATCTGCTCTTAAAAGCATAAAATGTAAAGTATATGTGACCTGTGCGGACAACACTAAGTACAGCTTTTCTGCTGCAATGTGGTGGTTTCCATGATTTCTGAAAAGCATGACCAGGACATTTGACTGTGGCTATCATTAGGCAGATCAGTGTCTCTCATCAACAGGCTCTCTTTGTCACTGTTATTTCCTGTTCGCCTGAAGCAGCTCTTTGTTGCAGGGAGCCTCTGATATTCAGAAACCCAACTGGATGGATTTCTGAAACCTTGGCACACTAATAAAGGTGACAGCTTGCTCCATAAAGCCGGCCTTGTCAGACCAGTGGTCAGGCTGGCTATTTGGATTTTGGATCCTACCAGTATGTGTCTCCAGTCAGTAATCACGTATATTGATTTATCCCATATGCAGATAAACTGGTGTTAAACTCATAAGTAAAACAGGCCCTGCGTGAAAGCCACTGATTTTATATTTCCCTGTTTTTAGTTGAGCTAAAAGTGGACTAATTATTCTTCCGCCACCCCCCTCCACACAGCCTGGAGCCTGTTTCTGAAGACCAGCAGGTGGCTATCGACTCACTTGCCTTGACCCCTGTCTCAAGTCTGTTTGCACATTTCAGGCTGGTGAAGAATGTAAGCAAAAATGCCGGTGTGTGGGGGAAAAAATACTGTGAAGAATGGACATGAGGCTGCTTTAGGTGTGAGTCAGAGTGCTGGAGGAGGAGAAGCGTGATTCAGAGTCTGGCAGGAGATTTTAGCACATACAGTCAGTGAGGGGAGATGGTTTTAAGTGCACACATGGAGACTCTGAAGAACCACAGCTCTCTTACATACAGCATGCTACCCAGAGGCTGAGATGAGTGACATGAATGAACCACGGTGTCAGGCTGAGTTAGTAAAGAGTCCAAGCTGTCAGGAGAGATAAGTCCAGAAAACGATAACTTATCACTTTCTTATTTTCACACTTTTCTCTTCTGGCTGCTTATTATTCTCTCTGCCTCACTTGTCCTCAAGTGTGAAGTTGTCACAAAATAAAGTGTGTATTCTGCACAGCAAGTGGGAAGAGGTTACTGAGACTGTATTCCCACATGGTCGCAGCAATCGGCCCATCAAATCGGTTACATAAGAGTGTTTTGGGAGTTGGGGAGTTTACTTTTAACATCAGGATTAGTAAGGTGCTCGCTGTTCTCTGGTTGTGGATGTTGACCAGACAGTCCCTCTTTGTTCCGCCCCTGATGTTTTTAGAGTGCTGAGTCAACAGTTTCTGCTGCGCTGCATCAGAACATACATGGAGAGCAGCCAAGCCTGACCCGCTGTTCTGCAAAAAAAAAAAAAATGAAACCCTACATCTGGACTGCTTTATTTTTATTTTAGCCACAGAAACATATCAGGAAAATGCTCTTCCTTGCGCTCTAGTGTAGAATTATAGTTTTCTTAATTTTTGCATGGCTGAAACAGCTGTTACATCTTCTTTGTCATCATTGTGTATGTTCTGTGTTCTCAAAGCTCTGCACACATGGTCACATTGTGTTTGGAGCCCGGGTGCACTGTAAGTTTAAGTATGACAGCCCTGACACGAGCTTATCTGATCTTTGAGTAACAGCCAATAACTTTATTTGCTTTTACTGTCAGATGGTCAATAAACTAAATAAAACTGTTTGCTTATAATTCCTATAATACACTGTCCTCCATTTGACACCAGCCAGAGAAACTCCCTCAGTGCTCCGGCTTGTTTACAACAACATTAAGCGTCTTTGCCTGAGTGGGAATCAGAGCAACTCGGCTGCCATGGGACTGTATTTAAAGCTACGCAACTAAAAATCAATGTTAGCACACGACACAAGACCCTATGTCTCTGCTTTTTTCATTAGTATGACTATTCTGTCAAAGAATCGATGCAAATGTGATTAACACAAGGTTATGGCTAGCTTATATAGTCAATGGATGTAGCAAAGTGGAATTTTGTCACCATGGACAACCACCAACAGGCTCCATTTGATCGACTCAGTGGATACTTTTAAAAAGCAGTTGAAGACTCTTTTATTTAGACAAGCTTTTAATTAACAGGGTTTTGTTTGTCTCTTTTACTTATCTTTTATATCTGCACTTATTTCCATATTCACTGTATTTGTATTTGTGTATGTATATGTACTCATCTTTTTTGTACTGTTTTATGTACAGCGCTTTGTGATTTTTATCTGGGAAAAGCGCTCTGTAAATAAACTTTACTTACTTATTTTACTTACCATTGATATAAATAATAGTTAAGACGTGCCCCTTTGAGCTGCCTGCCTGCATGGCAGCCATCTTGGTGGGGGCAATGTTCCTTTTGAAGGCAATGCATGTACAATGAAAACAAATCATATCTTGCTCATTTCTCAACCAATTTTTACGCGGGTCACTTTATTGTCAACACCAAAACATGTGCGATTAATACAGAACAGTTAGAGGCGGGCCTTAAGCCTCCTTCCAAATACCTACAGTGTGCCTACCTGTCAGTCAAGTCAGCTCTGCCTCTGATTTGCCAGTCTCATAAACTTAATATCTTTGAAACAAACGCACTGCAAAAAAACTCTGTCCCTGTAAAGAGAGCGCTACTGTGATATTCAGACTAAAACCATGTCTGAAACAGGCTTATTTTCAGTCTAAAAATTGTCTTTTTTTGACTCAGTGGGTACATGGTTTCCAGTGCTTCTGCAGCCAGCTTCAAGTAGACACTCAGGGACCTGCAGTTTTATGGGTACTGAGTCCTTCATCAAAGTATTAGTCATCTTGGTGCTTTGTTTGGAAAGATTGAAGAAGTAGAGGGTTTTGTGCGTCGGCAGATTGATTATCCTCATATAGTAATACTTTATGTTTCTGTTAGTCACTTCACAGGAGTCGACAGCAACTATTTCCAGCAGTCTGCCTGTATTGAGGCAATCAGGTATGAGAGTCAAATCCCCACTTTAGGAAAATAACATTTTACTGATTGGCAAAACAGAGTAAAAACCTTATTCTAGCAACAATCTGTTGGTTAGTTTGCACATTTAACTCAGCTGGTTTGAATGAACCTCATGTCTGCATGGTGCAACCAAGCAATCAAACAGCTTTAGTTACAAAATAATCTACGGAAAAATCCTGTAGCTTGACCGATTGTAGACTGAGTCCTGGGGTTTGTTTTGGTCTCATCCCAGAGTAACCAGAGGAATGAGCCATTAGCAGGACCAGCAGCTAACACCGACAAGGCTCGACTGGCCTTTACTGAGTCAACGCTGGAGGCAATCAAGGGCTTATTGGCCGGAACGCTGCAGAACACACACACCACACGCATGACTGAGGCAACTGTATGTGTGTGTGTGTGTGTGTGTGTGTGTGTGTGTGTGTGTGTGTGTGTGTGTGTGTGTGTGTGTGTGTGACTGCCCTTGGTGTTTTTTTGGCTGTAGATCTCCCCAGTGGAATAAACAACTTTGAGTACAGGAGGTCATTATTACAAGTTAGAGAGAAGACGGCTTACTTTCAGTGATGATCAGTTATTTCGCCGTTACTGAGTTGATCTGGGTTTAACCACAAACACAAACAACTATTAAGATGACAGCCAAGCTAGAAAGAAAAACTTTACAGAAGAAGCAAATGAGTTGTGAGAATGGATCAATATGTGCAGATAAATAGCAAAACAAAACGTGACTTTTGTCTACAGTACCAAAGCCAATTTGTTATAGCCTATGTGTTATTGTGTCAGATCTAAAAGAGATTGATTATTTAAGTTACCCATTAAATTGAAAGTTGAACTGATAAAACGCATGTCGTAAAACAAATCTGGAACAGCATCTGTCGTAGAGCTGAGCAGTTGATGTTTTCTGGTTCATTACATTTTGATTTATATTCGTAGAAAATTTGAACTCAAAAGTCAAACAAAATCACCAAAATATATGAAATAATGAACATGCCAAACTAAAATAACCCTGTAAAATACTCAGCTGCATGTCTGCATGTAGCCTAAAGTTTTTCTTTCCTGGAGAGCTGTGAGTCATCCACTGGTACAGGCAGCGATTACATGATGTTTTTTCGCTGTGAACCGTACAGAGCCTTAAAAAGGTTTCAGATCCAGACTACACCAGGTATACACAAATACTCACAGGAAGCACACGGGAAACATGCACCTTGATCAGTGTTTACAAGGCTGCTAATGGCAACATGCTCATGTTAAGATCTGGACAAACTAGGTCAGGGTCCCTGCACAGGTGCACAGGTTATCCCTTGTTGTTCTTGTCCTGAGAGTCATATTACATGTTAACCATGCATGATCACATAACATGTACATGTGTTCATACAAAGTGATTCTATCAGGGTTGCGTAGAGTGAGGGTGTGATGGTAAAACAGACTGGAAAGGAGAACAAATCATCTATCTATTACACTCTCTACTGCTTTGCTTCAGCCACTCCTTCTTCTTGACATTATTACTTCAAACAGCCAAACAGTCGAAGTTGCTGACAGACAACTGAGCCCAGAGATGCAGAAAGGTAGGTAAGGTGAGAGGTGTTTTCGTTGTGAGACAAACAAAAAGACTATTGAGCTCTGCGAAGCTTCCTTGTTTTACCAGATTTCCCTGCTGTACATGTTCATTTCCATGTGTAAGCTGTTTTCCATTTTATACCTGAATAGCCCATACAAGCCTCTCTGAGACGAGCTGTTCCCAGACCATTCTTTGCACCTTGTAAATGCTAAAACTGCAATAATATCCCAGACATTTTCCTTTTCACATTTTTTCTTTTATGAGGGAAACTGCAGGAACAGTGTAAATCCTTCTCGGCCTCATGTGTACTGTAAAGTTGGACTTCTGCAGTCATTGTATACATTAACAGGGCTATACAAGATACAGGCTTTAAATCTTTCAGCGTGTGTGCAAAAGGTTCAGAGGAAGTCCAAAGTTTTTCCTTTTTTTACCGATCAGCACTGCCATTTCACTGAGTACAAACCAAGCATTAGCACTGTATCAGTTTTAAGAAAATGCTCTCTGTGCAGGAGGAGTAAACAGAAGTGACAGCTTGACTTCCTCTTCTTTTTTCCTTGGCCTTTTCGTGTGCTTTTGCTCTCCAATAAGGAGCCGCTGCAGACCCTCTCTGGCTGCTTTAACGGGGCTTGAGGAAAACAATGGAGTGGGTCATTCAGCCACAGTAAAGGGGGTTTTAATAGCCTGTGAGGTTTGTGTTAAGCAAGCCTGAGAGGCCAGTGGACTGGAGTGGGGAGCGGGGGAAAGTGTGTTGTGCCAGCTGGTACCAGAGCTCAGTTAGCAAAGCTGGGGAAGAGACCAACTAGGTTTCGTGTTTGTCTGCAGACCTCCGCACACATGCACACAGACACGTAGTAAACAGTAGGCTAAAAACCATCACGACGCCGACCTACACAAGGCGTGAGCTGCAGAAGTATCCAGGCAGTGCAACACACTGAGACTGTGGACCTGCAGAGCCTCCATTCTGCAGATATTTGACTCCCACAGCTCTAATCAGAGGATGACTCAAACACCTCCTTTGCTCACGCTATGTTCCAATCCATGATGGAGTATTTTTGTATTCAGTTCAGAATAGTAAAGATTGAGGGAGATTCTTTCTATTTGGGGAAGGAGACAGAGCTAAGCGCAGTGCATTGATGTGCATTATTCATGACAAATAAAATCTGACTCTGAGCCAGTTTCCGAAGGGCAATGGGACGCTAAAAGGGGTCACTCACTGTGCCATTAACAGCTGCTCAGGATGTGGAGCAGCATTTAGACCTTTAGGGTTAATAAATAACTCCCTTTTAATGCCGTAATGTCTCTCATTTGTGTTGATTGGGGTTTAAGAGAGTAATTCTCATCTCATTTTGTGGATAAGAACCATTTGTCTGTGGCAGGACCCGAAATCTGCAGGTTACAACAAGCTCGTGCTGTATTTCAATGAAGTTAAAGCAAGAAAATACTGTTCTCCCTCCTCATGCACCATCACTGCTTGTTAGGGGTGGACTGATAAGTATTTGTTGTGTCAACAGAGTGTTTTGGCATCTCTACGAAGTGCGTTTTTTGCTCTTCGGTATTCTAGTGCTGTTAATAGGTTGTGCAGGTGCCCCCGTTTCTCGTTTTAAGCCTAGTTTTTAATTCCCCTTGCTGCTGGCAAAGAGTCGCTGCCTTTGATAAAGGACACAAACTCACTACCTAGTTACCAAGCAATAAAAAAATGTGCATTTAAATAATAAGAATTGTTAAAATTTATTTACTGCTCAGATTAAGTTTAATTCTTTGAGTTTTAAGGAACTTTTTTTTCTGAAAAACAGCGTTAGTTTTTATCCAAACGCCTTCTTCTGAGGTTTGGCCATCAAAACAGAAATCAACAGATTTGTACTTGACATGATAAGTCTGTTACTCTGATTAATCTGCCAGTGTTTGCTTGTTGGCAGATAGTTGGGCACTAGTGTGTGTTTTGGCCAATAAAAAGAAGAAGTTGTAGAAAATGCCAAAGATATGATTAAAGTAGGTTAGAGACAGTAATGCCTTCAGATTTATAAGACAAGTTTGTGCCATCTGTTCAATGTCCTGCTCAGCACAGGAGTTGAAGGCAGTTATTTTACAACCGTTTTTACTCATATTGATGACTCATTAATCTCATGTTTATATTACAAATGTAAGTTTATCTGATTGCAAGAAATTACTGTATTCATAACCTAACTATTATGGGTCAGTGTCACATGTATATTTATGTAATCATCAGGTGAATCAATAATCTTGTCCCTGAACCATTTAGCAGATATGAAAAAAGACAGGACAGTAAAAGCTGCAAGAGCTGTCGACTTTGTAACAAGTTATCAGCACAAGTAAAACTAAAACTTTTCATTACAAAGGTGATTTCTGACTAAAACCAAACTAAAGCTGTACTAATTTGTAGCTAATTTAATTCCAAGTTTTAAATTTAAATTGCCACATAGGAAATTTTGCAGTATATAAAATGATAAGCTCATACTATTATTTTGATATATGTGTGTTTTTATTGTCACTCCAGTATTTGTAATCATATGTGTGTCTTTGATATTAGACACATACATTTTAACTTCCTGTTTTGTGCACAATAGATATATATTTTTATTTAACTCAATAGAAAAGTCCATACAAGGTCTACATGCTATGGAATATGAGAACAGACATAGATTTTTCTCTTTTTTTTTGATGCACTGTTATCTTGTGAAAACGACTTATCTCGTCATTACGATATAACAAAGATCGTTTTCTCTTGATAACTAATTTATAATGTGTCCGCCATTGTTGCTGTTGTTGTCAAATTTGAGCATGGCAGTTAAATGTTCCTACATTGAAAGTGTAATACCCATGTGCAAAATGGAGCGTGCCGTCAGCATTTTCATCAAAAAAACAACAACAGACAACAGTGGTTACGGCATTTCAGGATCATCCCAATCTTAAGGCATTTTTAAAAGTTTTGGGTCGCTGCTCGCATTTCCATTACCACGAGAAAACAATCTTTGTTATGGCGAGATACCGAGATAATAAATCGTTATCAAAAGATAACAGTGTATAAAAAAAGAAAAATCCATGGCTGTTCTCTTCTTCCATAACATGAGGTGGTAATTTTAAGGTTATTCTCTGCCTGGAAATAATTTATGCCAAAATGCAGGAAATCAAAGCTTCAGTCAGCATTACTGGCAAATGTAGGATGAATAAAAATCACACAAATGAAGCTGTTAAAAATACGCTTCACAAGTAGATGAGTGCATATAAATGTTAGCGTAATAAAGAGATCCAATTTATCTGAACCTTAAGAGTGTTTATCCTGGGAGTGGTCAAAGTGTCTCTGCTGTGACTAACAGTCCACAGAGAGGCACTTAAGAGGCTCTCTGAGTCAGGAGGGACACAGGAACAGATTGAGTTTGGCTGCTGCACAGCTTTATTTAATGCTTCATGCCTCATCTCTGTCTTTGTATCCGTGTCTCTTCGTTTTAATGGACGCATCCTTGTAGAGCTGAACCACAGAGACAAGGCAAATTGAAGCAAAGAGGAAATGTCTGATTGATTTACGTTTTACTGGCTTGATCGCCTGTCACAAGCACGAACAAGAGGGCGGAAGAACAGTAGAGGAGAGAGAGAGAGAGAAAAGAGCAGGGATGTCAGGGACTTGACCTCCACCTTTAGCCCTGCCCTTGACTCTCATCACAGTTGCTCCACGTTTTGAGGACCAGAGACTTGGCTGGTCCTCAGAGGACGAGAAGTGGTACACAGGACATCCTGTTAGGATACAGTGTGGACTCTGAGGCCCTGTGAGATCTCTGCCCTTTGACCTCTCCTCTGTTGTAAAGCTAATGTCTTCACCAGCTGTGGCTCGCTCTGGTCTGTTGTTGTTTAGCTGGTGTACAGCCAGGCCACAGTTAGCTGGTTAAGTGGGCATGGGAACTAGCTGCAGGCTGTCTCCCCTCTCCTTCTCACTCCTTTGGGAACTTCTCTAGAAAAAAACACTCTGCCACAACCATTATCTCTCAAATCCTGTCAGGTGGGCGTTTGTTAATGGGAAAATACTGTATTTTACTCTATTATTGTTATACTATATTACTCTATACTTTATTCATGACTCACAAATGGAGTAAACTTGATTCCTAGTACAACACAATAAGGATTAAAAATCAACGTCTTTAGCTCTTTTCTAAATTCTCTAATAGGGTGTGTGCTGTGTGCGCTTCCTGACATGTGTTGATGTGTTAATAGTCATGCATTTGTAAAAACAAACTACACTTAAGTTAGCTAAGTAATTGTACTCTGTAATGCTCCTGATTGTTTCCCGTTTTTTGTAACCGCAGAAAAATAAGCAATATTACCCTGAATGAATGATGCACTCATGGGAGGATGCAACCTCACAAACCAAACCAAACAAAACAAGAAGCAGATAACCTGGCTGTATTCATAAAACAGAGGCATAATAGGTTTCGACACTAGAGTATGAGTGTGTGGGCGTGTTTGTGTGGGTTTTAATGAAAGACTATGAGGCCTAATAGAAAACAGAGTGATGTGAAATATGTGGGGTTTCTTTCCTGATACTCAGACAAAGAGCTGCCATCCAAAGTAAAGCTATAAACTTTAAAGTAAGCAATTCACAGAGAATCATAAAGAGTGGATTAAAAAAGAGGGTGAGTGGAGAGCTGGCAGGGAGTGTGTTTTCATTTCACACTGTTCAGTTAAGATTTATAGAGGTGAGTTTGAAAAATGCCTGAAAATCTACAAAAAAAAATGTAGAGAATAAAAAATGCCGCTGCAGTGAAAATCTGAAGATGTGTCACCTCCTTCAGAAAAGAGCAAGGATGAGTGATGGAAAGAGGGATGGAGAAGAGAGGGGGTGTTGAAGAATGAGAGGTGAAATCATGAGTCCATACTGCGATGCTTCTGTCAGAGTCTCTTTACATCAGACACACACCCACACAACATGAAAAACATCTTCCCACCATCATACCACTAAACATCATCTGCAGCGTTTTCTGGAACCTGCTGCAGCTCGTGTCTTTGTCCAACATGGATCTCTTTTTTGTCGATCCGCTCCTCCTCTGTCCGTTTCTCGGCAGATCTGCGACACTGAGCCGAGCATGAGTGGCAAGGAAGTGAGTGTTTTCCGGCCCGGGGTGAGTCGCTCCTCTCATAGACCTCAGCCAAGTCTCAGCATGCTGTGGCATCGTTTACAAAGAGGCTTAAACAGGCACACACACACACAAAATACGCGCACACACTCACGTGCACAATTACCGGGGCCTTGCCAGCATTCCCCATAACTTTGGCCTCCTGGTTTGTTTACAAGTTCACCCGCTAAAACTGGGTCTACGTAGAAGTGAGGCACTGCAGAGATCTGGATCAGCAGAGGGACAGTCTGTTAGACTCTTTATAGAGCAGACCCCCTGCCCAAGCTATCCTCCGGTATACCACCACATATATATAGCTCAACGTGTTTACTTCTACGGGGTCATGAAAAATGGAAACCATTCCTTTTAGGGGTCTAATAATCTATTTAGACACAGGGGAAAACTTCTGTGGATGTGATCTCTGACAAATCTAACAAACTTAATTATATTGTTAGCAACAGCAGTTCCCGTGAGACTTTAAAACCACCTCCAGCATCATGGGAGCTAGTCTTTTTTGGGCTTAAAACCCACAGGCAAAGGATGTGTAGCTTTTAACCAACAAGCAGAGGAAAGCTCTACTGAAAACAGGTTACAGGTTGTCCATCTAGAGGTAGGTAGTGGGGTCATGGAGTGTATAAAACATGGATGTCGTCCCACGAGCGTCCCCCAGTGGGTTCTGAGGAGGTATTTTTGCAGCCCCACAATGATGAAGGCCAAATTAAAAATGCCGACTCAACCTAACTGAGATCACTGGCAAAGAGTTGGAGTGAGCCTCAAGTCTTTTGGCCACTGATCATATCACAAATCAACCCCATAAGTAACTATGTACACTCTGCAAATCTCTCTGTCTTGATAAAACCAAAAATGATTCAGAAAAAAGTCCCACAAGTCATTTTCTTGTGCAGTAAATCCTAGTTTCTTGCAAGATTGGTCATATTGTCATAAATAAAGTCATAATATCACAAAAGGAAAGTTTTCATGTTATGAGAATAAAGTTGTGATAAAGTAGTAGATTTGGCCGGTGGTGAACTGCCTGTACCAAAACCAGAAACCTGGAGAAACTAATTAAATTCTATGTAATGTGTTGGCATCCCACGTCACACTGACGTCTAGATGTGGTCTTTGACGGACCGACCCAATACTGACTTGATCTGCACGTCTCTTCATCCGATGTTTGGTGGGTGTTTTATGTGTTGACACCAACATGCTAATGGGACTGGGGATGGAAATTAGCCAGCTGGCAATAAACTCATAGATTTATATGTAAATGTTCATTAATGCGTATTGTCCCATTAAAAAAAAATCAAAAAAAAATCTCAAATCTCAAATTATCTGAAACTAGAACTGAGTAAACTTGTGAATATTCAAGAGTTAGCATTTAGCATCAACATCATAGTACCATGTTGTTGTTTTATTTACACATGAAGAGATATTCAGATTTACTTTCGCAGATGTTACAGCTCGAAAGAAGCCCAAAGTGAATCAAGAACAGGGGTTATAAATACTGTGGGAGTGATAGCTGGGAAAAGGGGCGGAGCTTAGACTGTCTAAGCCCTCTCAATTACAGGTTTCCTTGCTTCGACTGAAATGATAGAATTGGATCAACCCTGAGCTTCTGGACTTCGAGGCCCTCAGTGCGTATGACACGCTTCAGTGTAAGCCCGAGTGCTGCTGCTCTCTTGGCTGCCAACCCACCGCTAACTAATGACCAGGAAATAACTGTGGTTCACTCACATAAACGCACACACACATACACACATTTGTAGATTGGTGTCTGACTTTCAGGGTCTATATTCCTCTATAACCCTCTAAACCTAATCCCTCCTGAGTTAATTTAATTCCCAGCCTTTAAGGATAAAAGTGTGTGCAGAGCTTTCATTTCTCTCTGCTGCCATTATTTCCAGTGAAAGTTTTAAATCTATAAATGTAATTGCAGCTCTGTTCTGCCGTCTTCTACCTCCAGGAAGCAAATAGCTGCAAAGGTACGTGATAAAGCACCTTAATTTGAGTTTTAATGCTTCATTAGCTGTTGTGATATGTTAAAAGTGGGTATTGTGCATTTTCTTAATGCAACCCTGATAAGTCTTTCATAAGCACTGCTCTGTTGAATTGTGCCAGTGTTAAGTGATAAATTCTTCGCGTGTAATTGCCTCCCACTTAACATCAGTTGCTGTTGCCTTTTTTGCTGCTATAATAGCCAAGTAGGAGAAGAAAAGTCCCCATTTAACTTCATGTAATCTGGATTTAATGTTATATTTGTAGAAAGTTGGAATGACAAGCACAGACTGCAGTAAAACCTCTGTAAATAGATCAGACTTGGACCAAGCTGAAACAGGAAACCAGGCGTAAGAGAGTTAATAACGTTCCTAAAAGCGTCCACACAGGTGAATAAATGAAATAACATACGACCACCTGCGTCACCGCTCCTGTGTGATGGTTTCACAGATCGAGATACCTGCACACGCTCAATGTTCCACTGACGCCAATGCAGCCCTCTCTTAACACACACTGCCCTCCCTCAGACAGCCCTCTCCTCTCACTCCAGGCGCCACGAGTGACTGTTTGCTTTGCTCTGACTGGCCCACCAGAGAAACCACAGCCTCCTCCTCCTCCTGCGTGTGTCCGTGAGGCCTCGTCAAAATGCCTCTGCGGTCTAATTCCATGTTTCAGTAATGGCTCAGCCGTGGGGAAACAATTCCCTCTCTAAATGTCCCACAAACACTATGAAATGCCACAGTATTATTGTGTTAGCACATGCATGAGCATACAAAGGAAAACGCACTCACACAAAGCGGTCAGAGAGCTGTGGTAGAAGTTTGAAGCTGCAGCTAGAGGAAAAAAAAGCTCTCTCCTGAGTCGTCTTTTCCACTTACAGCTTCACTCTTGACCTTTTTTCCTTTTCTTTTTTTGAAGTTCATGTTACAGTTTTCCAGGACCAGCTTCTGGTGTCTCATATGTGTGCGTAAAGGCTGGTGTGCATTTTCCATCTGTGGGCCAGATTAAAGGCAGAGGAGGGAGAAAAAAAAACTTCAGGGATGCATGTGTTGAAGGAGCACAAGACCAAGGGAATGAGCAGGAGGAGTGTGGGCATTTTTTCAGCGTGTGTGTGCATCTGTAGATGGGAGTGTTACACTCAGCCTGTCTCTCATGTGTAAAGCATGTGGTCGGTCTGCCAACATAGCAATCATGAGGCAGAAGCTCTCCTCTGATTGCCGGGTGCTCCTGGTTTGGCCTGATCCGGCAGCTACTTTTTTTTTTCTTCTTCTTCTTTCAAAGATCTTTGAAGTGATTGTGGAATTGAGGATTAGTGGTGATTAACACGGCCGATAGAGCTGGAGAGTTTGTTAGTGTGAATACAGAAGCTAAGATTAAATCTCAGTTTTGTCACCAAACATCTGCAGTTTTTTTGTTTATAATTGAACCACTGCGACAGGTCTCTACCCTCATGGATCTCACAGCTGTTATAACAACAGCAACACAGCTTCTCTTTTCAACAAGTCGGCTTTCCATAGAAAATCTGAAGGAGCCACAATCGGCTGGAAATAGCTCTGCAGATGGCAGATTGGGTTTTGGTGTTACAGTGAGTCGCAGCGCCATGATGAATCAGCCAAAAGTAGACAGTGAGCTGATTATTGAAACCTAATATTAGACTGATATTATAAAAAATATTTCAACCAGGACTGTCTGGATGAGGGCGTAATGCAAATGTTCAGTCTCTGTCGAGGGAACCCTGCAGTCTTGCAGCGGAACAGGTGTGCGGACAGTCAGCTTCGCTTGACCCATAATTTGGTTCAGCCGTCTGTGTCCACCACAGTTAGGAAGGGCAGGGCTGCGGGATGAATCAGCTCGAAGGTATTGTTATGGTTAGTGGCGTGCTCACTGCATGACTGAGTGATTATGGGAAAATGTGAGCCTTTGTGTTTGTATTTCCTCTGTGTATATTTTGTTTAGTTTAGAGAAATCTCTGAGTATCGAGGCTGAGCTTTGTGCCAGAAAAGTGTTGAAAAGTGCGGAAACTTTGTGTCTTTCTGTTAATTCTCTGTGTTACTCCACAATCGAATTTTTAATAACACTGAAATGATAACCTCTCACTGAAAATCAGCTGTAATACACACGTTTGCATAAAACATTACATGTGTGGGAGTTTGTGTGAGCTGTTTTGAATACTTGCTGTGAAATAATAAAAAACTGTGACATTTCTCTTGATGTTGAAGCCGTTAAGAGGTTTCAAGCAGCAAAGCTTTTATTGCAGGAGCAATATTCTTCAATGTCTCAAAACTGAATAGCTTGGCCTTGATTGTTAAGCTTTAAATTTCAACAAACTTTCATCTTCATGATAAAAAAACATTAAGAAGAGAAAGTTAACAACACAAGCTTCTGAAAACTCCAGACATTAAACATTTATAACTTTCATTTATTAAAGTATTCGAAGTTTCTCAGTTGAAGTTTTTCCCTTTGCTGATGGAGACGCTAGATTAGACCACTACTTCAATAAGTGCATCTACTTTTAATGTGTGCTCTTTCCCTGTACTGTGAATGTCAGTTTAAAATGAATAATAGTTTCATTATGATAAGCCTGAAATTATGGTTATGTGTTGTGCCAAAGCTATCGCACCACAACCTGCAACCAGCTAGATCTGCATTTCCAGTTTAGGGCAACTGCTATGATGCTTTAACACTCTACTGCCAGTGTGGAAACAAGCACAGATGGTATCTGTTAGCATGGCGTGGTATCTTGATCGAGAAAATGGAGATTAAGTGGTTTGTCTTCTGTGTTTGGTAAACTCGATCAAAGTGAAATAAGACCAGCACAGACATTTGGACTGAAGGCTGGTGGTGCTAGCTCTGCTGATGCTAGCCACATTCCCTGTGATCACATGTTTCGCCATGTTGGATTGTTTCTGAGTGTTTTATTTAAGCTTTTGATAAATAATAATAATGATGCATCAGATTTTATAGCATTTTATCAGAGACCCTCAAAGCGCTTTACATTGGATACATCATTCATTCACTCAGTCACACTTTGGTGGTGGTAAACTACCTTAGTAGTCACAGCTGCCCTGGGGCAGACTGACAGTTTGCGCATACGGCCTCTCCGACCACCACCACACAACACTTACACTCGTACACCAGTGGAGGACACACACTGGGAGCAAGGTGTGTTAAGTGTCTTGCCCAAGGACACAACAGACAGACTCAGGATAGGAGGGAAATCAAACTGCCAACTCTACCTCCTGAGCTACTGCCACTCCAACTAACCAGTCTATTAGTTAAGATTGAGATTTCTGACACAGTACTTTTAAAGGTTCAATACATTTATTTATTATCTTAATCTCGCTTGTAAGCCTGACTAAAACGGCACTAAATCAAACTTCTCAGAGTCAAACTAACCAGGGGATCAATCTTCTTTGTCATGTATACGGCTCAATCAGACAAACACTGGCCTTAGTGTTCTGCACATACTCCAGGGCTTTGAGCTGGAAGTTGCAAAGCTTAAATGCATTGACTGGAAGCTGGGTAAACGAAACAAACAAAAACTAAACTAAACTAAACCTAAACAGAAGAACGGACATAAAAAAGATGTTACTTTCCTAACAAACAGTACAGAGCTGTAAAAATGACAGTGCCCTGCCGATTGTTTTGATATGTAATACCTCAATCAGGACATAACCTGATAGTAACAAGCTTAAAGGGGGCATTTCGTCACCTACTGTAACTGAGGCGGACATGCTTCTGTCAAAAAATTGGATTTTGCTTGTCAACCTGAGCAAGAACAGTAGTCCCGTTGAATCACATTATCGAGCTCATCTTAAATGTACAAGTAAACGTACCAAATATGACCTGGACTTCAGCCAAGCCAGGAGATCCCTAGATTTGATGGCTCGAGCAGTTTCCTTTAAGGATGATAAAGTTGTACATCCATGGATGGGTTTTCAGTAACTAAGCAACAATATTATCATGATTAAAACCATTATAATCTAACCCATGATGCTTTTCCATGACTTTCTGTCTTGAACACTTGACCTCATGAGGTTGACGTGAGAGCAGCATAGCCCGCGGCAAAATGGGCCAAGGTGGGAAAGGGTCCCTGGAGGTGTTAAGAGGCAATGTGGGAAGAATAGAACTGAAGAATAAAACATCATACACCGATGCAGCAGAGGGAGATATCAAGGAATGAACCAAAGGTTATTAATTTATAATAAAGAGAGTGTCCGAGGGTAGCAGGAGTAGCACTCTTAGTCAATCTTTAACAGCAACTGCAAGCGGCTCAAGGGCAGAAGAGTGAGGGCACTAGAAAAAAATAACTACTTTTACACTGCCAAAGTTTCAGTTTTTATACAGATTGAAAGCACAGATCAGCTTATAGATCAATCACACATCCCTCATCCACAAATCTAGAGATAAGGGTCATGTTTGTGTACAGCAACACTCTCCGAATACACCTGTTTTCAAAATACTTTAGCTCAGGTTTTGTTGAGGAAGTTGACCTTATAAAGGGAGACACAACTGTTTTACCCCTGACAGACAACAAAGCAGCATGCTTTTTCAGCACAAGTCAAGCTTTGGTAAAATTTCATGCTGCTTGTAACCCATGTAACACCATTTAGAGGCCAAAAAAGAAGAGCCCTGCTTACACTACAAAGCCTAAGTCCTCTTACAGACGGCTTTAACGTTTGATGCCAAATGAAAAATATTCCCAGGATTCACCTCAGGCCCAGGCTTTGGAACATTATGCACATATTATGCACCGCTTTATACTTGAGTGAAACAGACAAAGCTTCCGTCTCTGCAGATTGGCTCGGTGCACTCACCGTGTCTTCGTATGTAAGACCTGAGGCCTGTACTAGGAAGCGAGTTCAACATACACCGGATATCTTTTTTTGTCGTCTGGCTTCACTAACCTGAACAAAAGCAATTGCACTTAGCTGACACGTGACACAGGTTATCAACCAGTCGACTCGGTGTTTCCACGAGCACATTCAAATCAAAGGGGCAACAATGCGATGAATTCCTCGGAGTTAGAGAAAATCATGAGATAAAACATATGAAAGAGTTTCGCACGTGATATCGAGCAACAGAGCTGCAGCTGGACAATGAAGTAAGCTGTAAATACTCTTCCCCTCCTTCCCATGTGGATCCATCAGCCGTAACTGATCAGCCACTGTGGATGATGCTATTACACGGATTAATAAGAGCAGGCAAAGTGTAGAGAATGACAGTAAATCCATATTTGAAGTAAAATACTATTAGATTGTTGACAAATTAATGAGACAGGTTAGGGACCAGCTATTTACTATATTTCACCTTCAAGTTTCTGCATGAAATCAGCAGACGATACCGTTCTTTGATTATTTGTTTAAAGGCTCCTGGCTCTTACATCGAGGATCCTCTTCCTTTGCAAACGCACCAAATAGACAGACAGACAATGAGCCAGATGGACAGACAGATGGCTGGAGTTCATCAGAGCATCATTAACATATCAGTCTATACAACTTCAAATGAACAGGGAAACAGCACCAGCACCACAAACACTGGACAGCCTCCAACTGGGGCAACAACAGGCCAGGAAAAATATCAGTTATTTAATATCTATATCAGTTTGTGTATCCATCCCCCATGTGCCGAAAGGGAAATCATTTTAGAGGCATCTCCAGTTTTCTAACAGGGGACAAGATTTAGAGCAAAGCAAAGAGAAGTTTCAATCCTTCCTGACGTAAATTCTGGTTATCTTTCTAGTTCGCTGCAGTAAGTTATGAAAACCTTCTACAGACACATGATTCATGATCTTTGAGCTCGACTTTATCTCCAGAAGGCTGTTTCATCTCCTGGCTTGCATTTTCCACAGGATCACAGTTCAATAAATCGCCCACATGAGAGGAATGCGGGGAAATATCCATAGAGAGCCTGAACTTTAAAGGGTGAGTGTACCGCATGAGTCCAACTGTTCACCCTCGTCTTTGCAATAAATCTTTGCCCTGTACTCTGACACCGTGCAATTTATGTAAGAAAAAGAGCACACATGAAACCTCGTCTGTTCATCTGAATCCAAACTGGAAAGATGGAGACTTTTTTTTTTTTGCGGAGGCTGATCCGTCTGTGTGTGTTGATCCTGCTGGACGTGTTGATGAACAAACTGACTGCACGTGCTGGAGCTTGTCTGTTCCTGGTGGTGACTGAGCCGGCTTTCATTCGCGCACACAGCGAGGCTCTGACAGCCGCCAGCATCAGAGTGTACGTGCATCAGAGCTCACACATGCTTGTCTTTGACGCATCTGAAGAATGAGCAACTTTTACAGTAAGATACCAAAAACTGACTCTTGAAGTTGGAGCTCAGTTGAGTCATCTTAATCCCGGTTACTTTACAAAGTATTTCAATATTAAAGGAAATGGATAATCGTTTCAATGTGCGGGGAAATTGTTCCCACTGAGTATGTGTCTATGTTGAGTCAGAGAAGGGCTGAAAATGTGCAGCAAAGAGGAAGAAGGAACTGGTTGACTCTCTTGGAAAACAAAACCACAACTCTCTACAGAGCATATCTCCATAGAGAGCTGGTTCCTCCACATATCAGAGACTAATGTTTCAGCCGTGGTCGTGGTCTTTTGGAGTCTTACCTGGAGATAGGTCTCCGTCACTCTGCTCTCCTGAGTCTGAATCCATCTTTCCCTGCAGGACACTCGGAGGCTGCAGACACTGACTCCTTTTCCTTCTTCTCTTTCTGTCTTCCTCTTAATTTTTCACCCTGATGAAAAATATATAAACGCTGTGTCTTGATTTTTTTTTTGTCTTCCTTCTGGGTAGTGAGCTAAACTTCCCCTCCCAGCCTGGATCTCTGCAGCTGTGAGAGGAATGCTACTGAACTGTGATCTGCTGAGCTGTCCTCCTTTCCTTCAGCTCTCTTCTCCTCTCCTGACTCCCCCAGTTTCTCTCTTTCCTTCTCCCTCTCTTCTACTTTCCCTCCCCTTGTTCACTTTCGGCCCGGCCCCCTCTCTCTGTTTCTCCCTCCCTGGTCCCTCCTCCTCCTCCTCCTCTGCTCATTCGACGCTGTCACACTCAGCCTCTTCACGCTCTCTCCACTCAAACTCTTTCTCTACCTCTTTCTGTATGCTGTAAGTGCCGTCTCTTCCTCTCTCTTCCTCTCTCCCTCCCTCGCTCTGTCTCTGGTTAAGAGAGCTGCCTGTGTTTAAGCAGAGCAGTGGGAGAGTCTCATTCATGGCAACTTGAAATTCATCTCCAGCAGTAAAAATCCCATGACCCCTTGTTACTGCCTGTTATAAAATCACTCGTTTACTATCTGTGTTAGTCACAGGAAGTCACTGTTTTACTATTTTCATGATCCTGACATGTTTAAGGTCGTTTTAATGAGATAGTAAAGCAGCTTTTAGGTCACATTAGTATAAATATCCTCTAACTCACGGGACTTCTTATACAACTGTCACTGATCAATCCAAAGCAAATCAGACTGATTTTCTTTCCAGTGAAAAGTCATGTCTTCTGACATGAAACAGTTGTTACTTGTGTGTGATTATGATATTGCATCCTTGGAAATTAAAGGTAGTTGACAAAGCAAGTATTTCCAAGTAAAAGCAATCAAGTTAACTGAGAAACTGTGAATTTCTTTGCGCAACAAACTCAAGTCAGTCTTTGGAAAACGTCTTTCTGTGAAAATTAACACCTAACAACACACACTGTGAAATTCTGTGCGCTTAAAATAACTTTTTTTTGTCATCTAAAAAGTGAGCTGCTACCAAACACCAGAGACTGATATCGTGGAATAAAATGAAGAGAGAGTCTTGAACAGTGCGACAGTTTTTTACCCAGAGGATGGCACTCAGAGAAGCCAGCAGCTGGCCAGAAACAGAGTGAGGCGGACCAGAAGCAGTTCCCCATTTTTACACTTCTTTCTCTCTCATCAGGTTATAATCAGAAGTAGTATATTGAAGAAATACACCTTTTGGAACGCTGGTTCCATTGATAGGACGTCTCACTTCAAGATAATTGGCGTCCAGCGGAGTGGGTTGACGGGAAATTTGGCGCACTGGTTGTGGACTGTTGGTCTGTCCACATCTAACCACCAACGCCACTACAGGCTGAGCTCAACCCCTGTATGGGTTACTGGTAAGCAGAGGTGGGGGCTTGACGACTCGACTTGAGACTCGACTTGGACTTGAGTCCCATTTTTGACTTGCTTGATGTTCAAGAAATGACTTGGACTTGCTTGGGACTTGATTGCTGAAGACTTGACTTGACTTGACTTGAGCCCAGTGACTTGAAAAGTCACACCATGTTGTGTTGCCAAGTCTGCTTATTTCCCGCAAAAAAATTGCTTGTTTTTGGCTTTTCTCTGGAGGTCTGTTTCCTTATTTCTCTCACGAAACTTGGCAACACTTTCTCAAACTCTAGCCTCCCTCATAACGACAACACCGGGAGGACTGAACATAAATCGCTCGCTAGTATTGCTCGCCTGTTTCCACGTGTTGCCTTGTGTCTCTCTTTTGTTTTGTTTTGGAACAGTGAATTAGAGTATCAGTTTAATTGTATTTGAGTCTTCCTTATTTTTGTGCACATTGTCTAAGTTTCCAATTATTGAAATTTATCTGATTATTTTTTGTATGACATGCAAAATAGTTTGGTTAAAGCTGCACTATGTAACTTAACACAAACAAGAACTCTTGTTTAATAATAAATGCAAATAGTGAAAAATGCTCATGATTTATGTAAATCTTTACATATAACAAATGGTTTATGGCTTTGATATGACTTGTTTTTGACTTGAAAGAAACGGTAAGGACTTGGACTTGCCTCGGACTTGGGAGCCAAGACTTGAGACTTGACTTGGACTTGCAACATAAGGACTTTCCCCCACCTCTGCTGGTAAGATGGTAATGACAGATGGGAAGCTACACATCTGCATGAAAACTGCACATTGCTGAAATCAGGGGTCTTCATGCAGCAACACAGTTAAAACTAGGGCTGTGCGATAAATCTGTCTGTATCTTTATTATAACATTCTTAATATTTGTTTTCTTTAATATAATGCAGCACTAAACCATCAGAGAATTACAATAATAATCTGAACCTGCTGTTCCCCTGTAGTTCTAAAAATTTATATTTTTTCGCATTTTTCCGCTCGTTGTTTTTGTTTCACAGCCTGCAGTTTCACTGTTTGTGTCATCAAATTAGTTTTCCAGCAGCGGGAAGCAGTTTAGAAAGCAAAAGCTCTGATTAACTCAAGGAATGCTAACCGCGATCACCATATGGCAGACGGGGAAAGTTAATGACTGAACAGCAGAACATTTAGCAGCTCAGGAGCCAGATATTTCCCCCGGGAAACTTGGAGTGGCTTGAAAAATAACTTCAAATTAAAGAAGGTGTTGCTCTGTGTTTGCAAAATATTCAGAAATCTTCACTTCAAAACCCATAAAAGGTGATAATATGTAGGTGTGAGTGTGTTAACACAGCTCTGCTGCCCCCAGGTGGCCACACAAATCAAGCTACTTGCACTTATTTTGGCATAGATGCACTTTCTATTACGTGTCAGTGGTTCAGTCACTATCTCTCAGATAGATTAAGTTGATTGTTTTACTTTTTGGTGTTGACATAAAATCAAGAACAGCAGAATCTTTGTTGATTTTACAGTTTTAGAAACAGCCGTGCAGGGAGAAAAGAGGAGATACTGTCAGAGTTTCTCCACCCACACACTACAGAAAGATGCTGTGTTTTGAGTACTAACAAACTATAAAAACATTATTCTCTCTCCCTCAGCTGAAAACATAAACAAATACATGCATCCTGGGAAATAGTTTATGCAGACGGACACTTAATGAATAACACTTAATCAAAAAATATCTCCCAGCTATGAAAAGATGAAAGACTGATTTTATAGAAGTATATAAATATTTAAAAAACACAATCTTAGTGTAGGTTTCCCTTTTGATTAACTGAAATGACCTTTCCTCAGTGTGTCAACATAAAGCTGAGAATCAGAGGAGTTGGGGGGCAGGTGGGTGTGCGGTTGGTGGTCCAACAACAGTTGCAGGCGATACATCTCCCAGGTGTGGAGCTGACTGTTGCTCAGCATGAACACTGGGCACCAGATGGCATTAGCCCGGCTGCCCACTGCCCCAAGGCTCACTTATCATCCACACTGTGTGCATATTGGTGTGCGCCTGTGCGTATGTCCTCCTACAGTACTGCACTGACGAAGAGATGTGTCAGTATTTGAAAACAAGCTGAACCACTTTGGTCCGAACAATAAAACTGTAGATCTCTCAAACCTGAGTGAGTGCGTGTGGGCGATATGAGCATGAATATGAGGCCAGAGCTAGACAGAGAGCAAATAAATAAATAAATAAAAGAGGCTGTTCTGCATCCTGATTTCTTGGAAAAAAAATTCAATCTTTAAAAATCAGATATTACCAAATGAAATATGACAGCAAACTTCAACAGAAGATGGTTTAGTTCCTCTGCCTCTGAAAAGGAGCTCTTTAGGCCTCAGTGATTGAGTTTCTGATATAATCATCAGCATATCTTTTACTATTCTCTCAGTGTTGCTGGGACTTTTATTTTTAAGTCCTTCTTCCTTGTATAACTGCAAGGTCAAACAGTCAAACCTACTGTGACTCTGCTTGACAGGGCAAACCCCAACCACAATGCACTAATGGCAGATAATGACCGCTGAGGAAAGAAGAATTCAAATCCAGAGCCACGATGTAAAAATACTCCAGAACAAATTCAAGTCCTGAGTAATACAGATCAAATCTCACAGAATTTCCTCAGAACAGCTCATTTAAAGCTCTAATAATTTGAAATACATATATATATATATATATATATATATATAAATTTAAAGATTTATTCACTTACTTACTTGTCTGTAGACTTTCTTACTTTCAGTTTTGTGCTTTCTCGCTGTCTTACCTGCCTCCTTGCTTACTCTCCTGCTTGCTTACCGTACTTTGTTACTTATCTACTCGCTCACTTCCTTACTTACTGACTTGCTTACTTTGTTACTTGTCTACTCGCTCACTTCCTTACTTACTGACTTGCTCACTTCCTTACTTACTGACTTGCTCACTTCCTTACTTGTCTACTCGCTCACTTCCATACTTACTGACTTGCCTACTTCCTTACTTGCCTACTTACCCCCCTCCTAACATACCTACTAACCAGCTTCCTTCCTTCCTTACCGAAAGGCTTAATTTTTTCTGTTTTTAGTTGTGTACTTTCTTTTTAGATATCTTACCTCAATACTTGCTCACTTTCTTACTCGATTACTTGTTACCTTACTTAAATCTTGCTTGTTTATTTGCTTGCTTCCTTCCTGACATACTTACTTACTAATTTGTTTACTAACTTACTGATTTACTTAATTTTATTCTTACTTGATTCTTCCGGCTGACTTTAATACTTAATTGCCTTGCCCTCTAGCATACTTTCTTTAATATTTGCTATTCAAATATTTACATACTTGTTTATTCACCTACTTACTGACTCGCTAACTAGCCCTCTTCCTATTTTTCTTGATGACTTAATTACCGACGAATTCATTTGTTTGCTTACTTATTAATAAATCAACATGCTTTTCTTTCTGTCCAGTAGCAAAACTTATCACTAGATGCACGTTAATGTATGCACACACACAGTGGGCTGCAGGCACCTTTAGTAGGTCAACACAGAAAATCTATTACCAGGTTGGCATTCAGACTTACAGTCACACCTACAGGGAGTTAAGTTAAAGTTACTCAAGGTTTTATATTCTACTAAGAACTGCACTGAAAAATTGAACAGTAATAGATTCTTGTCTTGTTTAATTATTAAGTATAAGAATTACTATAAATTAAATGGAGTATAGGAGCAGTATTCCCACTGAACTGTATGATAGTGAAATTATACTGCAGTAGGAACTGAAATCTGTGCTTCATATTGTTTGCTGAACCGCGACGAGGACACAAAGTTTTCTGCTGCAGTGAAAAGGTACATATTTAATAAGACATGATCTCTGCTGATGAATGTTGTTTCCCCACCACCACTGTGGCTCTGGTGCCCCTAAAGACTGTGTGGACTGCTCACTGCATTCCTTCTTTCATTTCCTCCACTTCACTTACAAAGCCATGATAATAATAAACTAAATATAAAGGTAGAATAATTTATTCTGCTCAGTTAAAATCATTTTTAACTTCCTTTGAGTAAAATCCATGTCTAACAGGAATGTTCTTTTTGTAACATTTCACAGTCTTGAAGACATAAATTAGGAGAAAAGAAGAAAAAAAAATAACAGCACTGACTTTGAGTCTTGCAGCCTCAAACTTCCAGGCAGGCCTGTTTTAAAAATGGGCAGAAAAGGGGATTTCAGAAAAGGAGGAAGAAGAAGAAGAAGTCTCCTTTGAGGTTTCCTGACATGTACTTGGGCTGACTCTGCAAAGTATTGCATGAGAAGATCATGTAGTCAGAACTTGCCTGTGATCCTTTGCCTGGACTGGCAGAAAGCCTTGAAGTCTGGACCTCTACAGACAGACAGACATGATTAAGGGGAGATTGACTCCTTCTTCAAGGGTAGCCAGGATGCATTTAAGTTCACTGATTTAAAACTGATTTCTTGTATTAACTATATTAACTCATGTGAACACTGAGTGTCTGAAAGTCTGAGAGAGATTTTTTAAAAAACTGATGTGTCAATGCAGGCGAGAGAAGGAGGCAGGAGGTGAAATTCATGTCGACAATGTAGCAACAAAAAAAGAGATGTGTATATTTCTACGTTGACCCTTTCTGCAAGATGTTTCTATGGCAACCAAGGCTCTGTTTTAATGAAGCAGTAATCCAGAAGGGGACTGAAACAGAGAGACAATATGGCCACTGGCATTTGAGAATTTTAGCACAACATAATGTGTGTTTGTGGGCGATGAGAACAGCCTGTGATCAATCAGACTGTCAATCAGAGAATCGGAGAACAAGAAAGGATGGTCTTTAGTTTTTTTGTTCTGCGGAGAGGCTCTTGTGTCTGAGTTATTTTAAAAGCTGTCTGGCATCTTGCCTTTATAAATTTGTCATGCAGCAATTGCAATAAATGGAACGAAAAGGAAAATATATATCATGAGACTAACAGAAACCACAAATGAAGAACCCTGGACTTCTTTTAAGAGAAAAAACAGACCGGGCATTTTTAAAGAAGTACATCAGATTCTGCTGGGCAAGCTGCTGTAGTCCTTCGAAGCATTACAGCAATGTTTCATTCTGGTCCAAGTTAATGCAGCTCTGTGGAGTGGACTTGAAATAAGTGTGTTTTCTTTGAGGTGCTTCACCTTTGTTAAAGGGCCTAAAAGAAAGAAAGAAAACTCTAGCTTTGAAAGACACTGCCATGAAAAAAGTACAGCACTGTGACAGACGCTCGGGCAACCTTTCTGCCAAAAGCAGACAAGGCTGACACAGTCTGAAACCACAAGTAGAATTCAATTCCCCTTTGAGACTATTCCTTCACACACACACATAAACACACACACATAAACACACACACACACATACACACTCAGACACCACAGCTCACAGTAGTAGACTTGAAGTGAATATACCACAGATCTATTTAGCAGATGCCCAATATCCCACACTGAGGAGCCAGAGGAATTATATTAGCTCAGTATTTACCCTGTTAAATGCTGGAGACCTCCACTCCTCTGCAAACTGCCTCAATTTAGACAAAAAGGAAACTTTTCAGTGTCTGTGACCACTTTTTATTTTAGCAGTTGAGTAACGGCTCTCAGCTGGTGTGTCGATTAAATGGTTGACGATTCAAGATTATGATAAAACACATCAAAATATGTTGGACTCTTTGCCATAATCACAGGATGATTTTTCAGTTGTGTAACGCTGTAACAGTAGTGATTTCTAGAAAGAGGTCTAGAAGTTAGCGTTAACTTCTGTCTCACATCAATCCTGAAATTCAGCCGTCATGTCATGATGTTATGCTGACTCCTCTGTTTCTGGTACAGCCAACTGTTAGCATTTCAGTCAGGAGACACGGGTCTCTTTATGGAATGATGGCAGGGTGTCTGCCCTAAGCTGCAGATGACTATATCCCCCTGTGGAGTCCAGATACTGGTGGTGGAGGTGTTGGCTGATTTATGTCAACTGAGGCTGATGAAACTGGGCAGGAACGGGGAAGACGAAGGGTCGCATGTAAAAGTAGCATCAGTGAGAAAGGAAACCATGTTTGGAAAGGACGTCATCAGTGTGACAGGCTAACAGTGAGGGTGAGCTTCAGCGCTATTGGAAAGATTGGACCACAGCATGCAGAATACAGACTCAACTTTCGCTAAAGCTTCAACACACGTGTTTTAGTCAACATGCCCTTTACTCACCACTTCATTGTTTATGATTGTGAATTATAAATGTGTATATAAAAGAGATATGTATGGAAAATAAGTGCTATCATGTCTTGTTTTGTTTACATTTCCTAGAGTTGTGACTATTTATCTTTATCTAGTGGGTCTCAGCTTCACTGTAAATAGTAAAATACAATGAGGCTTTACTCCAGTTTACTTCAGTGGTACAAACCTGGACAAAAAAAAAAGAAAAAAAAATACTCTATCTGTTTTAAACTAACAGGTCTTTACCATAGACTGTATATAGAATGAACACCGTCTGCCTCCTCGCTGGGTGAAGCCACCCCGAAAACAGCACCCTCTGGTGACGAGCTGCAGTATAGGTCATAAATCCTGCCTCCTCCAGCAATCCCTATGGAGCTGTGGACAAACTTTAGAAATTATTTTTTTCTTGATGTTGACATGTAGTTATTGTAAGACTGGTTTGTGCTCAAGACCTCACTTTTCCATGCAGCTCCACATTTAAAAGTGATTAGGAGATTCATGTTTTCTTTGATTGACACTTGATACAGTCCATGGGCGTACAAAGATTGCGTAGCTCACCTGGGGGATACGCTGTTTGAGCTGAGTGTCATCACAGCAACTCATGGCGACTGTCCCGCCAAATGCGTACAATGCTACTGCGCAATGTTGGTTTCAGGAAATGGAGAAAAATCTCGTAATTACTGAGAGCTTTTTGGCTTCAAATCTGTATACTGGCAGAAGGCAGAACCAAGTTGTTCATAGTATATACAGTCTATGGTCTTTACTTAAAAAAGATCACATGCAAGCTTTGTGTGGTCTGGACTCAACTGGTTGTCTTTTTACACTAAAATGCTGTGGGAGAGGAATAAGAGGCTGTTTCTTTAGTGTGCTGTCAATCATCTGGTCTGACAGCTTCCCCCCTCACAGCAGTGACAGGAACTGAAAATCCCACCAGAGAAAATATCCGCCTTGTTGTTGATCATGGTTATATTTGCTTTGGAAGGTTATGAAGAGGGATTCCTATCAGTTTCAGTCTATTTATCAACCAGTTAAAAATTCCTCATCACGCCTTGAAGGAAATCTTCAAAGTACCACTGATGGGAGTCAATTCAGCAGCATTTGTTCTGCCTACTCCAAACTCTGTTGATATATGACTGGTCAAATCTGCTCTGGGTAGAAATGCACTACAAATACAAATTTAAAGTACACTTTCATTTCAGACGCAGTCTATCTGGAAAACAAATGACATTTCATTATATAGGTCTACAGTTTGTGTTGTAGTGTGATTGGCAAACACTAACAGAGATAGAAACAGAGATGTAGAAACAGACACATGGATAGTCAGACAGAAAGATGGATAAATTTAGCGATGGTGATGAAAAACGACAGTTTTAAGCCCTTACTTGCTGAAGTGATAATTAGAGCATCTCTTCACCCTGAAGCTACTCATGCAACTCTGTAGTAAGTGCTGACAGATATGACAGATGTTGTTGGAAGTGGCGCATCATAATTTAACACAGAGTTGTTTTTCAATCACTCATCCCTTTATATGCTGCACAGAGATTTAGTTTTCCATTTATAGCAAACAGACTGACAAAGTGTCACCTGACACATCTGTGGGTTAAAAACAAATCGTCAAAGGTGCAACAGGTGGTGTTTTTGTGAGAAATGTAGCAGGAGTGGATCGGGAACGCGGCAGGAGTGATCTCTGCTCTTCCTGTAAAAACTTCACAGTCATTCATGTGTTCAGTACCTGTACTGCTTGTCTTGTTTGGCGTGATTAGGGTTGGATCTTGTCCCAGCTGTTTTTGGGTGAGAGTCAGGATACCGTGGATAGGCTATTACAGAGCTAACACACAGACAACTGACTTTTCTACACTCACACCTATGTGCAAAACGAATCAACAATTAACCCGATGAGCTGTCAGAGTGAGCAGGAGTGTGTGGAGAAAGTTCATGCATGCACAGGGAGAAGATGCAAAGTCATGCAGAGAGGCCCAGCTGGGATTTGAACCAATTCTTTGCTGTGTGTTTTCAGCATTAACCACTGCCACGCTGTGCAGGCCTCTGCAGACATTATGAATAAAGATGCTTCCCTTGTAAAATTTATGAAACACATCTAGCGTAGTGCAGAGCTGCTGCAGTATATGTGAAGAGTATTTACTCTTAAAAAAATAAAAAAAGGGGGGATTGAGACCGAGGTTAATGAGTCTACAGTGATTCATTCGTTATTTCCCATGGACACCTGCGGGAAAAAAAATGATGATAATCAGCCTGTGACGCACGCAAACAAGAGAAACAGACACACCAAAATCTAATGATTAGCATTCACAAACACAGTTCTTGAAACATATATTTTATTAGGGGAAAATATTTACAGACTCTGACGCAGGGAACAAACACACACTTAATGTTTGCACAAAAATGTGTTGCTGAAATGGCAAGGCTGTCTGAGATATTGATTAGCATACCAAGCACTTAAACCCGTGTGTTTTTCCTCACTGTAATCAGCACAAGCAACTCCCAGGTGGTTGTGTGTCAGTGAAATTGACTCTCTTATTTTAGATGTTTCGCTCTCTTGCGTCATAGATAGACAGCTGATGGGTGACAGTTGAGGAGGAGCTAAAAGCCTTACAAAGCTGAAAACATCAACAGTGTATATTTTCTCAGGATGTCCACCTCTGTATGTCTTTATTTCCTCTTAACCACACAGGCATGTTTGAAGTAGATCTCCTGTGGCTATTTAAGATGATTTTTCACTCTGTAGAGAGAATGAAAGCTGCACTAATTGAGACATTTGTGGGTGTGGGTAACGCCATGTTTGCCCAGGAGCAGGACAAATGAATAAAATGAACAAACTGGCTGCAAGACATGTGGTGTCATGTGTTGCAGTGCCCTCTACTGGCCAATATAAGCAAATACAAAAAGAGAATTAAAAATATATATATATCAGTTGTTCAGCCAGTATGCACATATTATTTTTCCCGCAGATTTATCCTCGGCTATTTACTTCAAAATGCTCATGAAGGCATTGATTCTCTTTTACTCAGTTGCACACATGTTGATCGTCATAAAATCAGGTCAATGCAAAACTTCAAAGATGTCTCAAACAAGCAAATAAAATAACCCATTGAGCAGTTTTTAGTCTAAAAGAGGCCTAATAGACGTCTAAATGAAACCTAGATGACTGGTCTAAAATCAGGCTACCACAGGTCTGAAAATGAACGTCTAAATTTAGACCAAGTTTAGACTAAATCTAAATCTGGGCTATATCTAAATGACACTGTATATTGCTAAGTATTATTTTGGTTAAGTACTTGGAGATCAGTTATGTAACTCACAGTTGCTTTTTGATATAAACAGTCTTCAAATGTGCAACTTCTAAATTCTGTCTAAAAATAAACAGAATCTAGACGGTTGAAATTGGGTCTGAACAAACTAGACGTCTAATAGCCGTCTATCACTCAGTGGGAACAAACAAATTAAAAACTAAGATATGAGATAAGATATTAAAGGAACATATAATGATTACATAAGGAAGAAACTAGAGCACAAAACAAATGTACTTCTTGATTTGTTGGTGTATAGGAGATCATATAAACAGAAGTGTATTTCTTCTCAAAAAAAAAAAAAGACAAAAGCAAAATATTTGCACAAAAATGTAAATTTAATGTCAGCATTTCTTAAAATACATTTCACATAATACACAAAAGTTCAAGTTAAACAAAAAAACATCCTGATGTCACTGATATAAAACACAAATTTACACAGTCAAGACAATATTAATGAAATTACAATATAATAGACATATGAAGAGCACAGTACAGGAGAGGGTCTCAGAGGTTTTCCCAGCATCCTCTCTGTCTTGGTAAGAACCTCATGCTGAGCTGCTGGCTCTCATCGTGGTGCTCCACAGGCTGCTGGGACAGGTTGTTGGTCTGATGGAGGTCGTCCAGGGTCAGACCCTCATGAGGGCAGACTGAGTACTGAGACAGCAGGGTCACCAGAATGGATTTCATCATCACCATGGCGATGTGCTTTCCGACGCAGGAGCGAGGGCCTGAGCCAAATGGTTGGAAATAACGACGAGGAGCCTGAAGAGAGAGGGGTGAGTTAATTAAAGGCTTTAGGAACTTCATCTGTGACATCAGTTTTTACAAATTAAGAGGAAAATAAAGTAGTTAATAGTATCAAATACTTTATTAAAGTAATACAAAATGTTTATTCCCTCTACTTTTGTCTCATGGTCGAGCAAAATAAACTTCTTTTACTTACATTCTTTTCAAAATTTTCCAAACTGAACTCGTTGGGTTTGAGGAAAAACTCTGTCCTGTGCATGTGGCCGGTGTTCAGAATGATATTTGTCCCTTCAGACACCCTGTAGCCCTCTATGGTGTCATCAGACAAGGCCCGGCGCATGGTGAAGTCCACCACAGGGTGGAAGCGTAAGCATTCGTTGATGAAGCTCTCGAGCAGCGACAACTTCTGAAGGTCTCCGTTCTGAAGCTTACTGTCACCTACAAGGAAATGAGGTGTTATCAGTCAGGCTTCTCTGTGGCAACTTTAACAAAACTGAACTTTATAACCATCATAGTTTGCTTGTATCCAAACAGTCCTTAAAAACTGACTTTAAAAAAAAATAAAACTTTCCTCTTTGCTACTTACCAACAACAGTGTCAATCTCCTGCAGGAGCCGCAGCTCCACCTCTGGATGTTGTTTGAGAAGCAGCAGCATGAAGAAGACGCTGACGGACAGAGTGTCAGGTGCTGCAATCACCATTTCCAACACACACTGCCTCACATTCTCTGCAGACAGCTCGCCGTGGCTCTAAAAACACACACACACACATACAAATGTAATGGAGCTGGCTGAACCACTGAAGCTTGTCTGACATATGAGCTGGAGACCGTGCTGTAAACAGCCTGGAGGGAGAAAAAAAGACAAAGATGGTTTAGGCCGTTGTTTGAAAACAAACACTCTGAGTCTTACCTGAGCAAATATGAGCTCTGCAGTGAAGTTGATGTTGTCTAGTTTGTCTGCCTGCTCCATTTCTCTCCTCTTCTGCTCCACCATGCTTTCTATGGCATCTTGCAGCTCCTGGCTGTGAGAGAGAAAATATAAGATGCACTTTGTTGCACAACAAAAACTAGAATTAAGCCTGTGTATAAATAAACACAATACAATAAATGATGAAGCGGTGGAAAGACTCACGCTGCCGTCTTGTGCCTCTGGTGGATCCAGTCCATTTTGAAGTAAATGTCTGGTTTGATGAGCACAGTCTGCCATGTGTCAAAATACTTATGAATCTTCAGCATCAACTCTTTCTCTGTGTGCAAACAAAACACTTGTTTATGTATCTGTTTTGTCCTTGTTTTTTTCAAACATGCCTGATCACAAAGATATTTGTGCACGTCTGCTCACCATCCACAGGAACACCCAGAAAGAGTCTATTGGAGATGTCCACCACGGTGCAGCGCAGCAAACTGATCACATCCACTTGATCCAAATTGTCCAGATCTTGCAGATGACTCTGTGTGGACGAGACGCAAACCTCCACCGTCTGCTGCAGACCTGGACCTGTCAGCGCTGAAACAGCAGGAAAGGTTAATGAAGTTGTGGTGGAGTATTTTGCATTTTCTTCAAGCTGATTTGCCAGGTTGATTTAAGGTTACTTTGGCTGACTTGAATCTTACCTTTAGTGAAAAAGGTTCGTATCTTTTTCCACAGAGGCACATTATTGTTAAAAATGATCCCTCTTTCATTCATGCCGATGCAGCCAAGACCTTGCTTACTTCCAAAACGGGATGTATAATGACCACTCTTCAGGACATGGTGCACAGCTGATGCCCTTGAAACAAAAATAAAACAATAATATTGATAAATCAGGCCTGAATTAGCTGTTTTTATTCCAAACTTACCAAAGAAAACATACCTGCTGAGTATGAGCGTCTCTTCTCCATCGATCCAGACTCTGACAATGTCTCCATACTTCTTGTTGTAGTAGTTGCTAGCCGTGCCTATACCGGTCCAGATAAATCTTAAATATGTCAGAAGTGGCCCCAAACCCAGACAAAAAGATGGGCCTGTTGAGGTAGAAGGCAAAATATTGAAATTCACAAGGTACAAGAAAGAACCTGGAAAGTCCAAAATCTTTAGACAATCAGTGGACCCACCTGGTACAGATTTTTTGTCCGTGTGGCTCCAGGCAGCAAGCAGCACACAAACAAGCAAAATCAGGGTCCTGGTGGTCACCGAGACTCCCTGTGATCCCACCACAGATGCATTCTGAGACATGTAGACCAGTTCTACCACCTCGGCGTCTAAACCTAAAGGACTCATGGTCCGTGCACAAGCAGAGATGAGATCCATCAGGAGGCAGGTGTCCGGCTGCACCGAGAGATAAAAGCTGCTTCATTAAACATGTCTCTGTCTTTATATATGTGTTCAGAGCTGGTGACGAGCCAGGTCAGGGAGATGCAAAGTCACAACACAGTGGAGAAAGGTAAACAACAAAGCTGGAGCCTTGAGGCGTTGGACTTTTGCCAGCGTGTGCCCTTGAGTGTACAGGATCCTGCTTTTTTATTTGACATTTTGGTGATAGAAGACAAGAGTGGCTGTGTCTTTGAACATCAAAAGGATCTGTCTGGAAATCCATCAAAAGAGCTCCAAAAGCCTGTGAGAAGAAAGCAGAGTGAGGGTTGTTCTTGTTTGTTTTCAAGTTATAGCTGCACCTGTCCACATCTTACCAATTTTCAGCCTTTTCAAGTGGAAGTCAAACTCTGGCTTTCATTTTACTGTGATGTGCTACAAGACATTTTCACTTACCCTCCTATTGCACATTCCTGAACAGGTTTTCATCATACCAGCAGTCAGGTTGTTTTATTTTCACTCAGAATCGTCCTTTTTTGGTTGTCTGACAGTAGGAACAGTGATGGTTGTTAACTTTATTATTTAGTTCTACTCTTTGCTGATTGTTTTTGCACCAAAACAAATCCTGTTTAACACAACTGATGGTTTGTGTGAGTTTTGGCGCCCCCTGTGGACATATCAGTCTTTCATATCTTGTCCTTTACATGCTTAAGTTGTGTCCTTTAACAAAGGGTTTAACCCGTAGACTGTATGTAAGATAGATGTCATCTTCCTCCTCGCTTGATGAGGCCTCGGCGAGAACAGCACCCTCTGGTGACAGGCTGCAGTACAGGTCATAAATCCCGCCTCCTCCTGGACAAACTTTAGAAATTAACTTACAGAATATAATTTTTTTTTCACCCCGCTGGTTGCGATTTTGACATGTTGTTATTGTAAGACTGGTTTGTGCTCAAGTCCTCTTTTTTTCTGTGCAGCTGCATTTTTTAAAGTTGTTCGGGGGTTCATGTTTTATATGATTGACACTTGATACAGCCTATGGGAGGCGGAGTCAAGTTGTCCGTAGTATATACAGTCTGTGGTTTAACCCTGCCAATTTATGAGTCAAATGAATAATTCATTTTAGATATTTTATCTTCAATTAAGTAAAGCAGGGCTGTTTTCGTAGCTGCTTGGCTGACACCTACCCCCTCACACCATTTTACAGAATTAGAAATTACAACATAGTTATCGTCAATCTTGCAGTGAATTGTTTTATTTGTTTTTGTGTATCATAAAACAGCATCAATATGGATTTCAGTCATTTTAATAGGCATTAAAAAACTCCTCACAGGAGCTTTAATTTACAGTTTATTAACTGTCAGCCTACCATTTATACATGATTGTTATTATAAAATCGTATCTCACTTGGTATGCTCTAATATATTGATATGATTTATTTTATTTCTCGCACAGGCAACCAGTAGGTTAAACTACCAGTAGGTCTAAACTACAAATGTATTTTACAGGCTCATGTTTACGCTTTGTCAAATAAATAAAGAGAAAACTTCATTTTTTGTGAACAATAAATCTTCTTTACTTACTGAGTCCATGCCCTCTTCTAAAAAATTTGTATTTCATGTTATTTTGCAATCTGTGACAAAGCCAATGCTGTGTCTCCATATCTCTGTCTTTGTTTCGGTATAAAGGACTCTGTGAATTCACCCGACGCCCACGCCACAGTCCAAGAATGTGCGTCGCTGAAATGAGTGACTGTGTGCTGAGGCCCTGCCCGGATAACGCTGCCCTGTATGAAAGCTTAGACCTAGATTGTTCTGCATGATTAAGCAGAGACCACCACCCCCCACCCCCAGTGTTTCTCCACAAAAACAGAAGTTAATGTAACCCCGTCTCTGAGCTCAGTGCTGTGGTTTACCACATCTTTGTTTCCAAGACTTCACAACAAGAAAGCTGGAAAAAAAAAACGAAGTAAAATTTCAAAACATGTATCATGTCTGTTCATTTAGGCTTCAGTTTTATAATATCTGAAGGTTTATTATGTATTTTAGATTTTTTTGTACATTTTTTCGTATATAGCTTGTAAAACAAAATGAATTGTTGTGTACTGTGTGACCTGTCTGGAGCCACTTTATTGAATGAATTTCCTTTGACTGTAAGCTGTAAGTCTTCAAATTTGTGGTACCCTGGACTGAAAGAAAAATGCTGGTGAGAGTCTTCCAAGGTTCTCCAGGCCTTTGAAACCGAGATGTGAAGCACGGGAGGATGAAGTTTGCTGCAAACACAGTCAGTCATCTGGATGTCCTTGGCCTGGACGGACATGGACCTCTCAACTCTGGGGTCAGAAAAAAAATGAGATGCTTTCCCTGCAGCTGCATCTGAGGGAACAGAGAAAATCCTGAGATACCAGAAGATTTTCTCATTTCAAATGTTGACATATTTACACCAAACGGTTCATGTCAGTGGATCCACATTACAGTGACTGAGAGACAACAAAGGAGATCTGTTCAGACTGTATTTATGTACACATCTGAACATCTGTCCTGTCATTTTAGTTCCTGAAACTGGAAATAAGAAACCTTAAAAAAAGAGACTATTCCTAATGACTGATACACTATACAGTAAAAAGTCAGAATGACACTGCCTAATCTAAACACTTACACAGTGCCGGCGCCTGCTTAGGGCCCTGTGGCCAATAGAGGGCCCCCAAGAGAAATCAAAAATAATATTAATAATAATTAAATATTTTTCATATTTTTTGCATGCATGAGTGATGCTTTCTGTACGATCAAATATATATTATTGTAAAAATAAAATAAAGTAAAAACATTTTAGTGCTGCTGCTGATGTAGGACTGTGATTCTTACTGCCGATATGTCAAAGCTCCGCTTCGTTATGTGCCTTCTGCTGTGCGGTGTGCACTGAGCATCGAAAGCGCAGGTAGTTGTGGGGCAAAACAATGTCACAAAAAAGAACATATCCTTCAGGAGCAGAGAAAAGAAAGAGGAAGAAGAGGAAAAACGCCAAGATAAAGGTATGTTTGAGATTTGTGAAGGTGTGTGAATGATCAACAATCAATATAATGGGCAGAAATAGAGGGCCCCAGAATCAAACTTTGCTTTGGGCCCCATTGAGGCTTGGGCCGGCTCTGCACTTACAGGACAAGATAAACAGGTACTGGTTTGTCCACAGGGGGCGCCAAACTTGACATAGATTGAAAGTTCCTCACAGCTGCTTCAAAATAGGACAGAAAACCTCTCACATTGTTCATTATTGATCCAAATAAAATGATGACATTTAAAGCAGTTCATCAGTGAACAATGCAGCTGTCAGTTTACATGTTTGAGGAAAGCTGAAATTCTTCCAGCTGATCCATTTTCCTGTCAAACGCTCTTTTGTGGCCTAAATCAGAGCGGTGGAAATGGGTCATTGTTGCAGTTGGTGCATGAAAAGTGTGAGGATGTGAAGAAACGACAGGCAGAGAGGAGCTGGAGAAGAGAGAACGTGAAGCAACTCAATGAAAACTGTATTGATGTTAATGTGAAGCGAACTCATGTGGACTCCAGTTTCCTCATCATCATAAGATGAACGATGAAAATGTGCACATGAATATCAATGACCAGTCAGTTTGTCTGCTCTTATGCATGCTTGTATTTGTTATGTGTGTGAGTGCTTTTGTGTGTGCATCATCCATGAGCGTGTGTGTGTGTGAGTGTGATGTCAGTCAGCCCACGGCGGTGCAGTAGAATGGGTCGTGTTGAATATAAATCAGGTGACTGAACAGGCGGGGGTTTCTTCCCAGACAAGCCCAGTAGATTGTGTAATGCCCACTCCTACATTACTGGTTTGCAAGTGCACACACACACATATATGCACACACATACACACTGCCCTTCTCCACACAACGAGCCGTGTATTTACCAGTCTGCCTTAGATAGACCACCCTGCAGGAGCACTGACTTTGAAGCTCATGGGACTAAACATGGAGCTTTAAATCATCTGGATTGGACCTTAAATTAAGAAAAGTTCTTTTAATACTCAGTTTGAGTAAATCTGAATTTTTCTATCCTGTTTCTGTTTTTTCTTTTTCATATTTACTGCTGATCTGGAGACACACTCCCCCGTGAATGCTGAGGTCGGTGCATGTCCCTCAGAAACAAGGAAGTGAAGTGGTAACCATGTGGATCCCGACTCCCAGCATGACTCTCCCTCAGCGGGTGGTGCTGTATGGGACCTGTATGCTGGCGTTGATGAACTCTGTGGGCCTCCTGGTTCTCCTGGTCCAGCAGAACCAGCAGCGTGTGTTACTGGAGCAGGCAGAGGGGAGGCTGACGGAGGTGCAGCAGAGCTCGGTGGTGGAGTTCATCCAGGAGGTGCCGAGAGGGGCGGCAGGGCTGAGAGCGAGCATGGTGGACCAGCCTAAGTACCAGTACCAGTACTCCAGGAACAAGAGGAGCGAGGAGCTGGAGAAGGAGCTGCAGCAGGAGCTTCACCAGGAGGAGGTCGTGGAGGAGCAGGAGGTCAGCCAGGAGGTGGGAGAGGAGACAGAGATGAAGATGAAGAATGAAGTGAAGCACAAACACGGACAGACTTACCATAAAGCGCACGTGCAGGATGACATGATGATGATGATGACCTACTCCATGGTGCCGGTGAGCAAATCAAACCTGCAGGTGGAACTTAGACTTATGGTCCACGATGATGGTGGATATCACCTGTTTAAACTAAGTAGCTGGTCAGGCCTGGGACCATTACAAAACGTTAGTTAGTTAGTTAGTTTATTGTCCACAAGTGGAAATTTGTCTTTAGTCTCATCGTGTACAAAAAACAGATCAACAACAGAAAGGACAGCAGCAACAGAAACATAACAAATACACACAAAACATCTTGGCAGCAAAAGAGGGAGGACAACAGTGGCAGGTACTGTATGTAACACAGATCTAACGGAACATAGGCCTACTATCATTCAGTGCCCTGATGGCGTTAGGAATGAATATGTTTTTGAAGAGGTCACAATTTGCCTAAGGTACTTGATAACGTCTGCCTGAACGGAGTATAACGAACTCACTGTACAGTGGGTGAGAAGGATCATTTACTATCTTAACAGCTTTTTCCTAATCACATCCTTGTAGAGCTTAAGTGTTTCTGTTGCTTCCCTATGATTTCAGGTTTAGTTTGAGTTGAAAGTCATTTTTTATTATGTGTTTGAAAATAAAACAAGATAATATTGGCCTGAGGGTAAACTCTGCATTATTACATATCTTGTGAGTTCACATTTTCAGCCTCATAAAGAAAGGCTTGAAAATGTTAATTTTGTGAAAAGGTCCAACAGTTTATTTTCCAATGTTTCAAACCCTTAGTCACCGACATTGTCCAAACTAAATGTATGATTGTATTCTTCAAAAACAGATATTAAGTTTAAAAAAAAAAAAAAAAGCAACAAAAGAATCCTGTTTGAGGATGTTTTACCCATTAGACACAAGAAAACTTTAGCAGCGTTAAACTGAGAAACACACAATTAGCCAATGTTTCTGACATTACAGCGAAATACGCAGAGAGAAAAATACAATTATCCTGTAACATCAAAATCCCTTTGTATAAGTCCTGTTGATACAAGAAAGTATGATTCGTTTGTTTTAACCTCAGAGACGGTACTGTTTAGACAAACTGATTTGGCTGCTTTAAAGCTCCTGTGATGAACTCTCATTTTGTGTCAATGGCGCCCCCTGTGGATGAAGCTGTCTTTGCCTGTCTTGACCTCCACATGATTAAATTGTGTCATTTGCAAAATAATAATAATAATAAATAAATAAATACAACATCCAGCAGACTTTTGACCATAAAATACACAATTTATTGTGACTATTTCTAACTTTAAAATCTTTAAAGCTCCTGTGAGTTTTTCAAGTTCATGAAATTGATTTGAATATTAATTAATAACTTGTTAAAATATAAAAAGGCAAACAAGACTGTTACCAACAAGACTGATGTGTTTTTCTGTTGTTGTTGTTATTTTAACACCTGAAACTGGAGACAGTAGGCAGGTGTCAGTCAAGCAGCTAAAGAAAAAAGACCAGTTTTTATACTTTTGACATAAAACCTTTGAATAAATGACACATTTGACTGTCGATAACCAGCTAAAGTGATCATTTTTTGGCAGAAGACTCCAATGGAAAATAACTCACAGGAGCTTTAATAAATAAAATAAAAAGGGAAAGATTCTTAACATATTCAGTTAAGGTGAAAGGGGGGGCTACTTCTGCCCCAAGACCTCAAACTAAGTTGTTCCGGCCCTGGAGACAAACATGAAATTGATCTAAAATCCCTGTATGTGATTAACTTTGATATCTTTCTTTCTTTTTCAGATCAAACTGCTGATCGACATTTGCAACAGCACCAAGGGAGTCTGTATAGCTGGTACGTTTTACTCAGAGCTTTATAAACCACTCCTGTCCAAAATCTTCATTTTTGTCCTCTAACATCCTCAAATCTTCTTTTCCAGGACCTCCAGGACCACCTGGTAAGTCAAGGCCTTACTGAGGATCCAAATCTAAAATCTAGCCACTACTGTACATCCCTTTTGTAGCTCAGTGACCCAAATTTTCAGCGAAAGTGTTTCACATTCAGCCCACGGTGAAGATTTATTTGTGCCACCGTAGGTTTGCCCGGTGCAGACGGTATGCCCGGATATAATGGGACTGATGGCATCCCAGGACTCAATGGAGTGCCCGGGGCTGATGGGAAAAGAGGAAAAAAAGGTAAGAAAATAAGAAGGCTCTTCTCTTATTTTACGCACCATCCTTTTTTTATTGTTACCCCAGGCAATGTTTGCCATTTTAGTGCAGGACTTCTGGTACAATATAACAGTCAAAGGGTTGAGTGTAACCTCAGGGTGAAGTACCAAAATATGAAGCATGCACCGTCACTTTGAATCATGCACACACAAAGACACTCACACAAAACAAACTTAAAACATCCTCAGTATTCATTATTTACAATGACAGTCGACTCTATTCATGAGACTTTCCTGTAATTCATCAGTGACTGAGGAGGCTGGAGCAGCTGCTTTTCTCTCACATTCTCTGCTAATGCTATTCATGTTTGTGGTTTTGGGCTGCAGCTAAATGAAAATCTTTCCTCCATCATCCTCCCACTTCACTCCATTCTCCTCCTCAGTGGACACATGAGTCAGCAGAGCAAGTCAATGAAAGAGTTCATGTTCCTGTAACAATAGGGTGACGATTATGGAGGGTATGAATGCAGACTTAGAGGTGAAATTCATGATGTTCTCAACAGGGCCGCCAGGTGAGACGGGAGAGCCGGGAGTAAAAGGTGAGCCTGGAGAGCCTGGTCCGCCTGGGGCGAAGGGACAGCCATCCAACGACATCATCATAGAGGGCGAGTAGAGTCCTCTTTTACACCCTGAAAAATCGAGTGTTGAATCCAAATGTTGACAAAAGCGAGAAACCTTTACTTTTTCATGGAGGAGGTTTAAATGTAGTTTCCTCTCCTTTGACAGGTCCTCCTGGTCCTCCAGGTCCCCCAGGCCCTCCAGGACCTCCAGGTCCTCAGGGGCCATCCAGAATAAGACACCACAGAGCTAACCTTCAGGCGGCTCAGACACTCGGTAAGCGACTTTTGAAATAATAATATTAATAATAGTGCATCAGATTTTTATAGCGCTTTTTTTGTCAGTGACCTAAAAGAGCTTTACATTGGATACATCATTCATTCACTCACACAGTCACACCTTGGTGGTGCCAGTTTGCGCCCATGGCCGCTCCGCCCACCATAACACAACACTCACAATCATACACCAGTGGAGGACACACACTGTGAGCATGGTGGGTTAAGTGTCTTGCCCAAGGACACAACGGACAGACTCGGGATAGAGGGGAATCGAACTGCCAACCTTCCAGTATTGGCCGACTGCTCTACCTCCTGAGCTACTGCCACCCATGAATCTTCACTCAAAACAAAAATCTCAGCCCTGAGCTCACATGGAGGCAGTTTTGGAGATTTCAGTCATAACTTGTGATGTTTCTCAGCAGATCGAGTCAGACCTGTTAACTCAGGGTTGTAGGTGTTGATACTTGAATTGTACCGAGTCTTTGGTGAGACACTTTCAGAGGAAAAACTCCACTTCTGGTAGAAAACAGTGTGATATGATCAGACGCTCCAGAGTAGGGACACAATATAGCTGGTAATGATTGCTCTGTTCCAGTATGTGTGAAGATAACAGAAAACAAACTAATCCTGACAGGGCTGGTACACGCTGTTCCAAACGATGAAACTTCTCCTGTTAAAGAGGCGTCAAAACTGCACGAGAAGTCTACCAAGAAGAACGGTGAGTTCACCTGAAGGTTTGCTTCTTATCGTGTATGTAAAGTGTTAGAGCTTTGATCATGTAACGTTGTTTGTTCGCCTCAGAGTGCCTGATCAAGTCACTGATCAACCCCAGGAATGTGGCGAAGATGGAGAGCACGTTTGGCACCTGGATGAAGGACACCGCACGACTGCACGATGAGAGGATATGGGTGGCAGAGCACTTCTCCGGTGAGTAAAAACAGAAACGATGGATATAAATCTTTTTGAGTCAGAGTCAGACTTTTTTAGTAACCTCTAATGCTGCATTGGTCTTTTCAACTCTTCTAGGTGTTTTTTTTTCTTCTGGTGTTCTTCAGCGGTCCTATTGATTATTAGTCCAAACAGTACCTTTAAAAGCGTACTTTTTGTCACGTTTAGCTGTTAACTTTTTGCCTGTCCTCCTCCAGGTCGTGTGGTGAAGGAGTACTCAAGCATCGCCTCCTTTCAGAACAACAGTAGTACTGCTGTGGATGTCAGGAAGTTCTACCAAGGCTGTGGCCACACTGTTCACAACGGCTCCTTCTACTATCACATCGCTGGTACCTCCAGCATCGGCAGGTACAGAGAGAGAGAAATTGATGCTTTTTACTTTTCAGTTCTCCTCCAGGTGATCAACCTCCTCTTTGTGTCCTTCTAGGTTTGACTTTTCCACCAGGAAGTTTCGCACTCTGAGCATAGAAAACGCTCTGTACCACAGCCTCGCCTACCTGCTCCATAACTCCAAGACCTACTTCAAACTGGCGGCGGATGAGAACGGCTTGTGGCTGATCTTTGCCTCCAGTGTGGATGAGAGCATCATGGTGGCCCAGCTGGATGAAAAGACCTTCTCTGTGACATCCTACATCAACACCACCTACCCACGCAGCAAAGCTGGCAATGCCTTCATCGCGTGTGGCGTCCTGTACGTCACGGACACAAAGGACACCAGGATCTCCTTCGCGTTCGACCTGCTTAAGGGGAAACCAGTGAACATGACCTTTGACCTGAGGTCTCCGGTTGGAGTGCTGGCGATGCTGTCCTACAGCCCGAAGGACAGACACCTGTATGTGTGGGACAACGGCTCGGTCAGGCTGTATGTGGTCCACTTCATCTCTGACGAGTGAGCATCAGAGTCTCACTGCGACACGACAGACGGACACGACTGCTAAATTATAAGAGTCAATTATGTCTTTGGACTCAGATCTATTTTAGACTTTTAGGGAAAAAATTCAGTTTTAGGTCCTGCTAATTTCACCTGTTCGATCAAAGTGTTAAAAATCATTATTTTCTTTTTTAGAGGATTGTTTTTATATTTAATTACTGCTGTATGTGTATCCTTTTTGCTCTGTTCATGTACGATTTTGTAGTTACTAACAGAGTGAACAATTGATGTGATTTTGCATCAGACTGTTTTACATTGATGCAAATTTAAGTTATAACATATTTGAAGTATTTTTGCATGACTTTTGTGTATTTTTATACTGTAGATGCACGTTACCCTCCTCATCGTCTTGCTCAACATAGAGAAAAAAAAAACAACAGTGCCCAATCCAGCTGATGAAATAAAAAGAATTTATTCACTTTACAAAGGTAAAACTCTGACCATGACCTGTTCTCTCGCACACCTTCAGGCTCAAGTGCCCCAGTAAGCGTCTCCCCGTGATATTGGCTTCTTTTGCATTATTACATGCACACACACACGCACACACACGCACGCACACACGCACCAGACACCAGTAGGACCATCGGTAAAACACTTAAGTTACATACAGTACACATAGTGGGCAGAAAGAGGGAGAGAAACACAAATCTCTTTAATAAATACCAAACATACACTTAACAAAAGTTACAACTAATCCAGCCGGTATGATACAAACCAAAAATAAAGAAATGCTTTCATGTTTGTACAAGCTGTTGTGGTATTTCATATACATATATATTTATATCATTTATATATTAAAACTATTTCAAACGTTTTACTACCAGGCCAAATAAAGCCAGACATTCATTTGTATATAACAGTTTCTTCTTCATTATCCTATTTATTTGAAATAAACTTTTAGTGTCTCCAGAATTTGAGTGCAAATATCTATTCCTTATGGATGAAACAGTAAAAACAACTAGCGAGGTAACACACACTTACAAACAGTAGACTGTGTTGCACATCTCCCAGTCAGATACGATAAAACCCCTTACATTCCTAAAATAAAAGGCAATAAGTTAAATAGTTTTACAAAGGAATGGTCAACCGAACAAACACAAACATATAAATAATTTAAATAATAAAATCAATACAAAAAAAAAACACAAATTCAAGAATATTTTGTGCAAAACCAGAAGTGAACCTTTGTGTTTCTGCTCTGGGTGGGTTAGTGGGCGTTTGAGTTGGGACCAGACAGATGGAAACATTGAAATCACAGTCACAGGAATAAAACACGTCATCTTCCAAACAGGAATGTTCTAGCAGTGAGTCTGCCGCACAAACAGGCATTTGAGGGCAGGTGGGTGGGCAGGCGCACGGATGGCAGACACAGCAGAGTGAGCACGCACTCCTGGGCCAGACCCGGGCTGGGTGGAGAGCCCAACCAGGAGAGGCCGGAGTGGGTGATGAGCAGCCAGTGAGAAAGGGGGTTTTGGGGGAGGGACAGGGGGGGGTTCACTACAGGAGCGATGCACCATCAACTCTTCCATAAGGGCTGAGAAAAGCCGGGCAAAAAGGCGGATGGGGGAGGGGAGGGAGGGAGGGAGGGGGGCAAAACCATTGAAACAAAATGCAGATTCCAACAACTCGATTCACACTGGAAACCACTGACTTAAGAACAAACCACAGTGCTGGTTACAGTAGATGCTAAGAGATTTCAGCTGTGGGCACAAAATGACAACAGTTACACACTTTTTAAAATTTTTGCTTGAGCACTTTTACAGAGCACTATCAATAGACCTGTGATTGCACCGCGGAACGAGAACAGGACATGCATAGCTTCCCTATGGACACACTCTAAGAGTAGAGATTCTTCAATAAAATTACAATAAATCTAGCTTTAAAATCAAGTATGATACCTTTTGCTTGTAACTTCGCTTTCAGCCTTTGGGAAAAAAAGATTTGCAGCTCCGTTTTTTCATTCTTGATATGACTTACATCCACAGTAAACCTGCGAACACAGCACGCTCACAAAGATGCCCAAAGCTTGGCGATCTTTTCCACTAACTCTTCCCCCTTCTGTTAAACTATTGATGCCTAGCGAGTGTTACAGAAGCATTTTGTGTTTTTTTTTTTATCCGTCTCCTTCTTTGGACGCTCAAGAGGTGAAAGTAGGTGTTACAGGACGTCGACCAAGCTGCTGGGGATGTTGTAGCGGTCGGGGAGGACCCTCATCTTCAGGGTGCCGTCCGCTCCGCAAGTAAAGATGCGGTTACCGGGCCGCGTCTCCACCTGCATGACGCCTGCGCCGATGTTGCGAAAGATGGACTGCTTGGCGTGCTCCGTGCTGAATGAGTGCATGAGCCCGTGGCCGGCTAACTTCCACACCTGGAGAGAGAGAGAGATGGCGGAGGAGAGAGGACGAGTTGGTATTTATTCTGTGAAATAGAGGTTTTATTTCTATTTCTTTTAAGAATAATGCTGTTACAATGAAGAAGTATGCAGGAGAGGGTGTACAAAATGTGCAGCACATGTCAACAAAGTGCACTGGTCACAGTGTGTCAAGAAAGCTTCATCTACACCTCACACATATTCCCAGGTGTTTAACCTTTGAACTCCCAGCTATATTTTGCTATTTTTGGTCCGCCTGTTTTTGTTTGGTAAAAAATCTATGTGGCAACTCTATCCTTTCAAGCACAGCAAATATATACACATCTTTTTTTTCGGGACAACCTCAGCTATCAGTTTTATGGGCGCAAAAATGATGTAAAATGAATGTGACAGTAGATTTAAAACCATCAAATTCAACCAAAAAAACAAAAACGGAAATTGATCCCAACAGTACTTTGCTCAATAAACACATAAATCTACTGTGATCAAGCCTTTTCTCACCTGCACATCATTCTGTTAAGTCTAGGCTATCAGGAGTAGAAATATTGGGATTGGAACAAACACACAACAGAAACTATTTACATATTTACACAAACTCTTCCAGGTATTTTTTTGCTATTTACAGTTGTTTATGCCACTCCTTGAAGCAGTTCCTGTCTGGGATGAGACATAGGGCCACATCATACTGCTCAGAATGTCTTCTTTGTTTGTTTTCAAGCATTGAGGGCCATTATTTATTATTTTGAAGACAAGCAGGAAACTTTCTTGTCTCTTGTTGATCTTTGGTTGCCTCTTATTGCACACTACCATCAAGGGAACAACAGGAGAGGAATATGAGACCATGTAGTTGGTTGAAAGTTTGATAGAAAAAGACGTCATCAAAACAGCTTGTCAAACCCCGAAGACATTAGTGGCATTTAGTGATAACGATCTTTTTTATCACAACAATATGATAAATAATCATGTTTTCACCGGTATATCAGCGCTGATTTAGCATCGAACGTCTTTAATCAAACACCTATTTTTGTGGCTGGATTGTAAACCTTGTGGCAGGTATAGAAATGCCTGGAAACCCTCGATAGATCGCTGAAAGGGTAAGATTTTGAACACTTTTCATCCCATAGAGATACACAGTAAAGTTCCTGAGAAACTTTAAACCATATTAATGGTGTCACGTGGGATTGCAGAGTTCAAAGTTTAATTCTCAGGATTCACATCTGAGATATTTCATGAACAAATATATTCTGCTTTTAATACGGGAGGTCTCGTCAACGCTGTGGAGTCAGGAGTTCTTTGAAACGTCTTTAACTCTCTCTGATAAGTCCAGCTTCCCCAAGTGCACATTTTCTATGCAGTATTTTTCTGATAACAGAGAAAGCAGTTAATGTCACACAGGCTTTTGATTTGTCCTCGCTGTCAGGACTGTGATGAAGTGAAATGTGACTCTACAGAGACGAGACTGCCAGAGGAAGATAATCTGTAGGTAGGAAGGAGGACTTTTCTGATTTTATCAACTGCCTTTGTACCTGGAATGAGACATTATTCGTCTGAACATAATCACAGAGTGACAGTGAGGATGAGAGTGTTTTGTCAGGTTAGTGAGTGAGTGAGTGATAAAGCCCGTGAGTCACCTTCATGTTGCCCTCTGCAGAGCCGGTGACGAAGAAGTCCTCAAAGGCATCCAGTGCGAGGGCTTTGATGGCTGAGTCATGGGCCTGGAAAGTGTGCAGCAGCTGCCTCTGGCGGATGTCAAAGACGCACACAAAGCCTTTCCTGCCTCCAGTGATCAGGAGCTGCTGTTTAGGAGCGTACTGCAGCACAGTGGCCCCATTCTCATGGCAGGGGAACGCTGGGGGAGTGGGTTGAGAGGAAATGTGAAATCAGATCAGAAAGCTTCATAAACACGGCAAGACAAGGCTGGTCTGATAAAGGTTGGATTCCTCACCATGGACCATGGTATTGCTGGGCGAAATCAGAGTGTCCCACAGGCAAACATTTCTGTGGACAAAGATTAGACTAATGAGCGGAAACCAAGAGGGAAAGATCGCTGTTATTTACCAATCTAAACATGGTATTAGCATGTTTACATCTCTACCCCCCTGTAGAGTATGTTTGTATTCTACACACATCAGAGTAGGGCTGGGACGATATGCTTTTCTCCAGATTCGATTCTTCTACGATTCTTTGGATGCCAATTTCATTTAAATTGTGATTCTACAATATTGTCGAGTTTCTCGATCTTAAGTCTGCATTTTTAACACCAGTGAAACAGTTGAATGATTATTATTGTCTACTGACTATTCCAGGAACCATATTTCCCAAAAGAATACACATCACATGTAAGTCAGTTTTAAGATTTACTCTTAAATTTGAAAAAAAAATTGATGTTTTGATATAAAAATCGATTTAAAATTGTAAAACAAAGAATCCAATACTTATGTGAATTGATTTTTTCTCCCATCCCAACATCAGAGTTTTGATTACTGATTGGCTGACCTGTTATCATTGGACTGTCCAGCTGTGGCGATGAGGCTAGAGGATGTAATGAAGGCAAAATCACCGCAGGTCTTAGTGTGGCACTGCCAGCTCTGTGGACAAGACATTACCAAAGTGCATATTAATTTCAGCGGTTTATAAACTGATCAGATATTTTCTTAGAGCTGAGGCGAGTATTTGGGAGGTGACTGAGTGGCAGGTGGGCTCACCAGGTAGGGTTTGGGGTTTGAGGATGTCTGATTGACCTGCCAGAGACTGAGGAATCCCTCTCCGTCAGCAACTCCACACTGCAGGAAGAGCGCACAGGAATCAGACCAGATAGACTAAACAAGAGCATGTGTGGAGTGCACGTGTGTCTGTACACGTATATGTGTGAGTACCTTATTGCCTTGGGAGTTAAAATAGAGCCGGGTGACTCTGGCGTTGCCCGCCTGTCTGAAGCAAATGAGCTGCTGAGGTCTGTTCCACTCAAACATTCTCACACTGCCGTCCTGAGCGCCTGTCATGTCTGATAATCGCACACAAAGACGGAGGAAGAGAGAGAATGAAAAAAAGAGATCAGACTGGGATTGTATGTTGGTGATAAACTTAGTAATAACTTCTTTTATACACTTACAATACTGATAAATGGGATGGGATGTCATCCTCTTCACATTGTTCAGATTTCTCTTCATTATCTGAAAAACATCATCACAGTGCGGTTCAGTCAACAAGCAGGGAGGTCTGAAGTTTCTTCAGTTTAAATATAAAGAAAAAAAAGAGTTCTGTTTAAGATGTCCATGTAGATTCTCATTCATCCAGGTCATGGTTATCTTGAAGACTTAAAAACAGGCAACTGGACTGTGTAGAGTTGAGAAAGTTCTCAACTCTACACAGTCCAGTTGCCTGTTTTTAAGTCTTCAAGATTCTGTTTAAGATACAAACTCCAGAAACACATCACAGAGGCGGACAACAACACAAAAACAACTTAAAATTCACACCCTTCAGCTGATCACATTGGCTGATCTCTTAGTAGCTTCCAAATATTCCTCCTTAATCACTATTGAACACATCTGTCAACCACTATATGCTATGCTAAATTAAATTAATTCACAATTTTCCAACAAAAATGTTTTGAAAAGATTGGAGACCTCGCGCCTGTTATTGATATACAACATAAACAACAATGGTCCCAACATGGAGCCTTGGGGAACTCCACATTCAACCGTCACAGATTAAACGTGATATTTACATATTGATACCTGATAGATAAATAATCTACAAGCCAAGCAAGTGCTACTCCTCTTATTCTATATTGATGATTTTTTGTTATTTATACATTATAATCAACCACATCACATGAGTTAAATGAGTTGTTTTGTTAAATGTTACCTAATTAATGCTTGAATAAACTTTGATTTTGTTAAAATACATCTGTTAGTTTTTAATTTGTTCTGTTTTATTTAATCATGTACATGTGATTTCTGATTGTTTACCATTCACCAACAACATACAAAAAAATAAACCAGACCGAACTAAACATGAGGGATGCATTTCATACTATTCCTGCTCAACTATCAGGGGTCTTTGCAAACCACTCCGGTCTCAACCAGACTAAAGAAAGCCCTTGCTGAACCGGTAGAAACCCTCTTCCTTGTCTTGCTTTGTGTATGTTCCTCAACATTTATCAACATGGCTGGGACATGGAGAACTCTGGCTGCGTGAAAGTGTGACGCAAATCTGTACCCTTGGCTAGCTGTCTGTGAGAGCTGCTGCTATCTGTGTTTACATGCGTCCATCCCTGCCGAACACACACCCCCTTAGTATCAGTCTCCACAGACTCAGCAGATCAGCTGTTTAGTCGACAGGTTTCAGTTTGGCTTGACATTGATAAAATTAAAAATCATAATTTATCCAAGAAATATGCAAGAGCCACAAACTGCAGAACTGAATCACAGGGAAACAACTTCATTGTTTTCTGCTAAAAACTTTTCTGCGGCTCAAGTAACATCAAGTAAAGTAAAATAAAGTACATTCAACATGATTGCTGTGTCGTCCACTTGTTTCAAACCCAACTTAGATTCCACCTACTGGCCATAAATGAGAAGTGCATACTCCTTTCTGCCTGTTTTTGCAGAGTTTGTGTTGCTTTGTGTTGTCGTAGTACAAAGGCTCTTACCACACTGGCTCCCATGCTGGTCTGCCCGGTGCCGAGCCACGGCATGGATGCAGAGACCGGCATCTGTGGTGGCGCGAAGGGGACCGAGCTGGCCTGGGCGATGTTGGTCTGAGAGGAACGGTGGTCTATGTCGTCAGAGCTGTAAAAACAAAACCAAATAAGACAGAGATCTTTACCGAATTCTTGTTCTGGATCTAAAAAACACACATACAGACGTACACAATCACTGCAGGTCGGTCGGGTTCCCATAGAGAATATGATACTTGTCGAGCAATTATATCAGTATAATAAGCATCTTCCAACGGTGCAAAGTTTTGTCATGAAAACCACATGAAAACAAACCACTACATGTTTGTGTTTGCAGGATCAGCGTGATTTTAATCCCTGAGATTTTAGAGCTCATAACAGAGAAGGTCTGCTCTGAAACTCACCTGCGGGACTCCTTATCAAAATCCTCCCCAATCCAGGTGAAAGGCTGGACAGACACTAGATTAGACACGTCCACCTCCTGCACATCATGAGTGGAGGCCAAAACTATCTCATTGGAGTTTGCCTAGAGGTGAGGAAACAGAAGAAGAGAGGAATTCAAAAAAAGACATACCAAAGGAAAACTTGGAGACTTCCTAGAGAGCGATAATATTCATGTTTCAACTCAGAGTGAGCTTTCTGGAAACGTTGATGCAGTTGCCTCTTACTTGGTACCAAATCACATCCAGGAAACCTTCTAGGATATAATTATGGAATCGTGCTCTCGTAAAGCAAAGTGCTTCCAGTAATTTTATCTCTGTCTCACACACACATTCACATAAACACACTCAGACATGCACATACACAACTTACTTTATTGATGGCAAACGCCATGATGATATCAGACTCTTTATGAATGATTTTAGCCTTCCCTCCCGGGTAGCCCAGATCTGCTTCAACCTGGAAAAGCAAAGAAAAGTGATACATGAGGGTTCAGGAGACATTTAAGCCACGTGCTTCCACAGATAACAGAGTGAAATCTGAAGCCGCTCATGTTAAGTACATTTCTCTACAAATCCCATCATAAAAATACTCCCAAATAAAGGTGAAACCAACCAAAATAACAGCTTCATTTACCAAGGGATTGACATGTTCATAAAAATTATCCTGTGTACAGTTACATAATTTAACACTGACACTTTAGATCACTGTTTCAGGATGCCCCAGTTCCCTGCACAGTTAGCCAGCCTCACACAGCCCTAAAAGTGAGCATGCAGTTAGTACACCTAATAAAAGTGCCAACTTTCTCAAGGAGAGATTTTTTTGGGGGGTCCAGCAGAATCAGTCAAGCTATAGAGGACAAAGGAGTGAGAAACACGGGGAGACGTGTTATTGGCAGGGATTGGACGTGAGCTTATGTGAGTGGATGTTCCAGTGAAGAGGAAGGATTAGACGTTAAGTCTTAGCCTTGGAGTCTTGAGTAGAGGATATTGCTGGTAAAATTTGCAAGAGAAGTCACCGTCAGGCCAAGCTGGACAGGAGATACTTGAGAGTTTTTCCATTTTGGTGCCACATTTTAGAAAAAGCTGCAAAACTAAACCAAATAGTGCATACAGAGCATGATATTTCTTTGAACTTTACTGCACTTGCTCCCTCTAGCTTGGCTTTGCAGTGACTTCCCCAAACATTAAAAGACAGATAGACAGACATAACCAGGGCCTGAGCTGGAACGTAAGGTAATACTACCTTATTAGGACTGCTAGCTCCTGCTATGCAGTTTGGGCTTAAATGGTCCATACGGTTCTCTACAGACTACACATGACACACAGAGGCAATACACACACATGACACACCAACACGGCACAACAAAAACACATGCACAAACACAGGAAAAATAAAAACATGAAATGAAAATAATGTAAAAGGTTGACAGGATCTCTGGTATATAAATATGATAAATAACTGTCATGACATGGAGCCACAGGTATGTAGAAGGATGGATGGAGATATACAACGTGAGGCTGATGGCTGCTCTTGCAAAAAAAATAAAATAATTGAAATTATAGTTGTGAGACCAGGAGACTAAGAATTCGGGACCTTAATCCTTGATATTTTCATATTCTGGACTGGCAGTCACAGTGCAGTCTGTCACGACAGCGCTAACACAATAACCGTTTCCAGACATCACAGAAGGCAGTGAGCTGTCATGTACTTGATTAAAGATGTCTACAGAGTCAAAGCAATGATAAAGATGACAATAAAAATATCAGCTGAGGAGATTAATGCTCAGTGAACAGCTCTCGATATAACAGGGAAGTGAAGGCTTTAAATTCATGGGTTTGGACGGTCCTGATCAGGTTCTGCATAAATCCTAATCGACCCACTCATGCGTCTTGCAACAAAAAGATTGTTTGAATAGCATGAAGGTTGAGTTTCACAATTTTAGGGATAAATCACTGTGAATACCTGATTTACACGTAAAAAACATTAAAAATACAATAAATAACTGAAAAAATAACACATTTTATTGTACTTATTACTTTGCTTTTCTTAGTCACTCTCTCCTTAGAGGTCTTAGAAGTGGGAAGATTTTCTCAGACTGCTATTTTAGGCCTCTGCACGACATCTTGACACTGCATTTATTGGCTGCTTGACAGTTGTTAGATGACTATAATGAATCCCATCAATCTCCATCATTATGGGTGACATGTGGCCTATTTTGAGCAACTTTTCTAAGTACAGCGGGCTCTCCAGCCCAGTGCCAGTAACACTCAGGGGATAAGTTGGTTGAACAGACGTCTTTTTAAAGCTGTAAATCATATGTGAGACCACTTTACAACTTCAGAGCACTCACTTTTATATTCTGGCTGACAGATTATATACATTAGGAGTGGACAAAAAAGGGGAAACTGAAAAGACTTATGTAAATACGTAAATACAAATCAAAGGGGCAGGAGGGTTAATCATTCTGGCTCATGAACATTGAAATGAGGATAAAAAAGAGCAGAAATGTTTCCATGCATGAGTGCTGCTGACCTCGCTCTGCTTTCTCTTCTTGGTGAAGATGTAACGGATCAAAGACTCCTGAAGAACTTCCTGTTTGACCAGGAAATGCCAGAGACGGCGGGCTGGGAAGGACTGGTGGTTCTTCGTTCTGAAAGAAATATGTTTGTGGGTTTTTGGCTGGGATGCCTATTTTTCTGAAAGTCCAAACAGAACTGCTGCCAGAGTGGAGCAAAAAGTGATCTTACTACCAAAATATCAACAAAGGAACACAATAACTCCATGTTTTTCCAAGGCCTGTTAAAATGACTGTTGCATGCTTTTCACAGTAACTGTAATGATGTATTTAAGAGTTTAGTTTTATACACAATGTGCTGTATTTTTCAGGGGGATAAGGCACACCGGATTATACGGCGCACTGTGAATAAACATGTCTCACTGGATTGTAAGGTGCATTGAGCAAAACAACACAGTCCGGTAAACCAAACTTTATTCAACCATTGATTCACTCATGTTGAATTCTTTGGCAGCTACTCTATTCCCATGTTCTGCTGCGTAGCTGAGTTTGAAACCCACTTCGTAAGCATGGTTCTTAACAGGAGCCATTTTTGGGGTCTTTTTACATTCACACAAATTTACTGTAATATAACGTTGAAGCACTGTACATGCTACGTATAAAAAGTGGCAGGGGTAAGCATACTAAATAGTGCTTTCTGATTGGTTTGTTGTGACTAGCGCATACGCTGGGCCCGGGCTGCCTTACATGAATGCACTTCTAGTTTGGACATTACAGTCATTTCAGTCAGGGGTCCTGTTACGGGGCCAATCATGTAGTGACACAGCGTACTGTAATGCTCTGAATATCCATTGAGCAGAGCAACTTTTTTGCTTACGAAAGTCATACTTACATTTTTTTGTGTAATTTTTGAGCGCATTGTACCACATAAAACGTGTCAGTAAGCACAACAAGTAATCATACATGAGAAGCGCTAGATTAGGAGGCGCACAGTTAATTTTTGAGAAAATTTAAGGATTTTAAGTGCGCCTCTTAGTCTGGAAAATACGGTATCCTTTTTTACTGAGGTGGCCCAACATGGACACTAACTTGCAGAATCAGCATGATAAAGAAAAAAAAATCAGTTCTAAGCATCTATTCTGAGTCTAAATGACTGAGTATTGAGTGTATACAGTAGTTAAACTCTGCCTGAAGTGTGTGTCTGCTGGTCACAGGGTTTCATGGTGGTTTCATACTCACTTGAAGGGTGTGTTGTCTGGCTCCAGCATGGCCTTGTGGCGGAGTATCGCGGGTCCGCCTCCTGCGCTGAGGTCTGTGGGGTAGGTGTTGATGTAGTTGGGAGGCGGGCCATCAAACTTGTTCATTCGCTCCAACAGAAACTGTTCCCAGTTCTCCAGAGTCTTCAACACAGCGTTGCAGAGAGGGGAGGTGACCGGCAGGTCTGTGACACAAACACGAGCAGGGACAGTTTAATTTTGTGTTTATTCAAATAATTAAAGTAATCACTAACAATGCAGTTTAATGAAAATAAACTCTGTAATTATTTGGGCTTTAGGAGCTGTTTAGTGTCAGTGATGAAGTGTTTGCACCTGTGAAGTCAAGGCCAGTGAGAGGGAGGAAGTTCTTGACGTTGTGATGAGCCAATTTCACCATCACCAGGCGGATCAGAGCCCAGCTACAGTACAAACAAGCATGGAGTTCATTTTTAAACTCAGGATCCATATTAGCTTGAAACACACAACGGGGGGTGAAACCAACCTGTACGAATTGGGATCAAGGTGCTCTGTGATCTGTGTGTCAGAAAGAAAGGCGTCATCGTCGTCTTCATCATCCTCTGCGCCGCTTTCGTCTGAGTCATACAGGGCGCTGCTGTCTGACAGCGGCAGGAAGGGCTGAGAGGGAGAAAATAATGACGGAGGAGAGGAGCAAATAAATAAAAGCGACAGAGGGGAGAGGGAGAGATTGAGTGATAACTTTTTAATAACCTGAGGACCATGATTCACCGATCTCATTAAACCGTCCCCTACATGTAAGATTCAAAGCCTTACTTTGGCCACAAAGTAATCCCACATGCTCAGCTCAGGGGGGATGAACTTTTCCCTATATGTGGGTCTCTCTGTGGGCACGGGGGGCGGGGTGGCCGGTGTCTCCTTCACTGGGCGTCCGGGAACCAGCATTCTCATGTTGAACCTGCGTCTGTATCGATCCGAGTCCTCCGCTGCGGGCTGGGGGGGTGCAACTGCAAGAGGGAGAGGAGAGACGGTATCTTTCAAACACAATGAAATCTGATAAGGTCAGTTTGTAGCAGGCTGCAGTATGCTGCAGTTTTGTTCACATGATGAAGATGAGCAGGGACTCAGCGTCATTTCGAAGCCAGAAGAAGGTCAGGAAACAGAGCAGGAGAAAGCAAACTGCATCCACACACCTACACAGAGCACAGCAAACCTTTCAATCTTCATGTTTTCTTGAATGTACTTCCAGTCTGTGCATAAATTGAGTTCTCTGACTTTGATGCGCCATAGCACACACAAAAAAAGAAATAGAAAGGGAGAAACAAATACACAAAACAAACGTTTCTAATGGAGGTAGAGGGAAAAACACACTAGGCTGCGCACCAACCTGCCCCATTATCCTGGGTGACTATCTCTGGCATCGTACCAGACAAAACAAGACAAGACACAAACCAGAGTCGACAGTGCAGTTAGACACACAGATACTAAACAGGCCAATTAGATCAGTAAATATTAGATGGAGTACATGGCAAAGAATACACATCAGACAATGATGGTGAGTTTGTGGAGCAATCATGTGCTAAAGCTTCTTTTCCCTGCAGCACTTGAGGGAGACAAACAATGAGATTTAATTGTGACTGTTATTTTGCTTGAAGATGAGTGTTTATCCGATCATAATAGGGAGGCATCATTCAGTGTGTTACATTTGATTATGGTTGTGTGTGTGTGTTTTGGACATGCATGTTAGTTCGTAGCGGCGCTCTAAAGGGCAAAGTGGTAACATTTTAATGAAGTGATTCCTATCAACAGGCTGGCATTTAAGATCTCTTAACCAGCTACTTCAAAAAGGCTCCTGACTTTACTGAGAGCTTCGTCGGGCTCTGCGGTGATACGGAGCCGAAATGCCAGCTCATATCTTCCTCCCACACAAATACAATGAGAGCAGAGATTACTTAAGCCTAATGACACAGAGAGTAGCTAAACATCTATAAATGTGAAACTCAGATGCAAACAAACAAGTGAATCATGTCACAAAGAGCTAATGTTGGTCTATAGTGGGTGATTATTACTCCTACTCCAAATCTAACTCTTGTTCACGCACATCTTTTTTTTTTTTATCATTAATGCTACCAAAAGGAAAACAGAACTACTCAAACACTTACACTTCTACAGGCTTATTCTAGCCCTTTAATGCCTGAAACCACAAATTATGGACAGAAAATTCAGATTTTTTTGGAGCTGAAATGTTTATTTTACTTACTACTGAAAATCAAATATTTAACAAATATATTTATTTATCTCGTTTGATACATTAGATGTTTTTGGAAACTGATAAACAACAAGAGAACATTTTTATCATTTATCAGACTGTATTCAGGTGTTCTTTGTTTAGTAATTTGTTGATCATATTGATGGAAGTGTCATAAAAGTATGTATCGAATATGATACAAAAAAGCATTAAAAGGGCTAGTAAACCTATTAACCTCTCAAAGTGTACCTGGTTTGGTCTCAGTTTCAGATATAGTCTCAGTCTTGGCCTCTGAACACTCCTTGCTAGGCCCAGCTGTTGCTTCAGCAGCCCAACGGGGATGACACAACAAAATGAGCAAAAAAGACTTTACGACAAGTACATGCAATGCAGTTCACACACACGCATACGCGCTCACACAGCTGTTGGTTTCGTCATACAACTGTACACAGACAGCACCAGTTAGCTTGTTCGTTGTTTGTTACAGGCATTCAGTAGCTGCACAATAGAGAGAGGGGAGTAAGTCAAGTCAAGCATCTGCACCAATGCAAACCTGCACAGTTACCATGCACTGCAATCCTGCAAACCAGCACTGCAATCCACCAGCTCAATTACTCACAGCTGGCCTTAGTTGCTGGTGCCACAGTGTCAGACCCCTCCTCCCTTGAAGCGGGAGGAGGAGGTCGTTTGGGGCGCTGGGTTTCAGTAGGGGTGGGGGTGGGATTTGGGGTGAGGCTGTTCTGCTCAGGTCTTCCTGTCTCCTGAGACTCCTCTGGCCTGGCTGCCTCAAAGTCAGCTGGCACTGAGACACAGGGCAGAGGGCACACTCACACAAGACACCTCACAGCAGCAGCGGCAGCATCTTAGGAGCATCAAAAGGACTTGGATAGGTGTGTGAGTGTGTGTTAGTGTGAGTGTGTGTGTGTGTGCGTGTAGCTATGTAGGCGAGCCTGAGGGATGAGAACATTATTAACAAGGCAGCTGTTTTCCTCTGGTTCAAGCTCAAGGTGGGAATCTGACAAAAATTTATTAGTCACTTCTTTCTAGAATAATCTGAGTTTACAGATATTCTACTTTTTCATTATTCACTACAGAGTATTCATTTACTTTCGACAACTTTATACCATTGCACCCTAAATGTCAAGAGTAGGACACAGCAGTAAGAACACATTAAGGAAAAAGAAACCTAAACTTTCTAAGCTTTAAGATTTTGAAATTTTCTAAACATTTACACATTTTTTCGTCATTTTCTCACTCGAGTAAAGTTGTGGTAAAATCATAAATATCATTAATTTATTCAACGATATGCCTCATAATCCTGTTTTTAAAGGGAAAATGCAAAATCATCTCAGCCTTTTGCATAATCTTCTCAGAGTCCTGACACTTACTTCACTGCAGTGCTGAGGTGCCAGAAGAACACTAAGTACAATTTAATGAGACATTTCTCATTTTGGCACAGACAGCTGGCTGCTCACTATAAACTACAACCTTTTTTCATGACCTAATTCTTGTAATATTTTAACTTTATGACAACTTTATCTTTATAATGATAGGACTTCTAAACGTAACATTAAGGCTTGAGTTTTTCATGACTTTTATTCTCTTGAAATACTGACTTTGAAAGGAAGTCTTAACTTATTTTTCTTTAAAGCAGCCCTAACTCCATCTTAAAAGAGAAATACTTGTGATCAAATATTCCTAAGATATGTTTCTTTAATTAGCTTTAACACTTTGGTGGCAAACTGTCCACATTTTCTGTTTTTTTATATCAGTCATTACAGCAAGACTGAATTTTTAACAAATGGTGCAACAAAAATGAGAAAAGACACCAAATTAAGTTGGAGGACCTGGTGGGATACCCTTTACAGGGACCCACAGGGTACATGTCAGTAATAAAGTTTAGAAAGTATTTAGTCTTTAAAAACTTCTTAAGAGAGTATCTGCATTTACATTCTTCAGTTAAAGCTCCTGTGAGGACGTTTTTTTACGTCTCAAACCTAACCAGACCATCAGTGACGAGAATAATAATTACAATATCTTAACTTATAAATCGTGAGTTCCTAAAATAGTGTAAAGGGGGTCTGGGTGTCAACTGAGCAGCTGAAGAAACAGCCTTGTTTTTACAATTTCCACACACAAAAAAAATCACACTTTATATGATATTTGAGTTAGCTGGGAAGGGCTAACATGCCGATGTCAGTTTAAGAGGCAGTGGAATTTTAATCATTTGTTAGTGAACCACATTGTACACTTCCTACCCTGAGCTTGGTGTCAGGGGAAAGTGGCTGCTGAGTGAGGTACAATGAATTGTAACAGATCACAGATAAGTCAGAGTGAAAGAAGTCAACAGATGGAGAAAAACAGCAACAACAGGAGAGAACAGGAGTGAGAAAATACTTGGAAGAGAGGTGAGGAAGACAAAAGGTAGCGATGATGATGATGATGAACATAAAAGGGTTACTACAAAGTAACTTTTCTACCTGGTGGGGCCTCGGGCCTCTTTGGCTTAATAACGACTTTGGCCCCTCCCCCAAAGACTGCGGCCCACATGCGGTTGTTGAGGGGATGCGCTGCCAGGCGGAAGAGTTCATTACAGCTGTGAGTGCCCAGGCCGTGGATGAGCAGCGCCAGATAAACAGCCACGACCGCTTCACACAGCAGCACGTTGAGCCTGGGCTGGTCCTCCTCTCGTGCAGACGTCAACAGAGAAATCAGGGACGACACACCTGCAGGTGGGAGGACACACATAAACACAACATGAGCTCAGATGGTGTACCATTAATTTTCAAAAATAAAAGACTCCCCCCACAGAACAAAAAAAAAAAACATGCACAATGCGTTTGTGTAACATTTGTATGATAGCGTGATCAGTCTCTGTCTTTTCGCTTCCTTCCTAGAGGCCATGAAGCTCCTATTATAGAACACCATCTGCCTCTCTGCATAAACACAGACTGCCTGCTTTGCTCTTCTCTCCCTCTCCCTCTGCTCTCAAACATGTCTTTGATGCGCACACATATGCCATCTCCCCTTCCTATACATTATGTCAGGTCTCAGGAAGACGATCAGTTCAGTCTCATTAAAAACTACTCAAAAGCATTATGGCAAAAATGTTCACGGACAGCTGGCGTGTGGAAGAAAAGGGTGAAATCTACCTTAAAAACACCAGCTGCTGAGACAGCAGCTCCTTTGTTACCTGGCCACTGTGCTGGAGCCGAGTTGGGAGTGATATGTTCTTCGATGCTTTCTGTGCGAAGTCGTTTCCTTTCACTGAGCAACAGGCCCTGATACACCATCCCTGTGAACTGGTTGGCCTCTGCCTGGCTGCTGCAAAGCCAAAAGCAGAACAATCAACTGAGTCACGACAATTTAAAACAACTATGTTTAAAACTTCACCTCCAAATAAAAGAGGGACAGATACCTGTAGCTGTGACTGTCACACAGAGCTTGATAGACACAAGCAGACAGAGATGCTGCAAGTGTGTGCAGAGCGTTCACCTGAGAGTGAAAAGAAACATCTCAGTTACTCAAAATGGACGGCTGCAGAAAACACTCGAACAAGCTGGAGACTTCTATACTTAGAGCGAAATGGCGATTCTGACCTGATCATTCAAGAGTTCAGGATGTGGAGGATTCTCCATGAACGTGATGGTGTGGAGGATGTCGTGGATGTGGTTGCTGAGGTGGAGAACAGGATTGGCTATGACTGTCTTGGTGGGGGCAATGCAAGCTGACAGCAGAGGCAGTGTCGTGGGCAGAGGCAGCGGAGACTGCAGCTGCTTCACCGTGGTCTCCTAGAGAACAAAGCAGAAAGATGTAGGCTCCATTTTGCTGAAGAGAGATAGTCTGGCATTTATCAAGTAAAGTACAGATCATGCATGGGGGGGGGATGCATGAGTGGATGTGTGTACCTGCTGGCTCTCCTGCAGGAGGAACAGAAGCTCCATACGGACAGAGGTGACTCCTCCCCCCTTGGCTCCGTGAAGGCTGCAGTAGGACAGGAACACTCTCAGCAGGGCCTGGTTCTTCCTCAGCCACGCCTTACGCCTTTCTGAGTGTTGCTGCTTGGCCTGGAGGCGGCGCCGCTCCATCTGGTGGCGCTCGTACGCCCCGGCGTCTGTGCGCTCCAAGATATCATCTGATATGTCAATTGACGCTGTGCGCTCTCCCCAACGCTCCACCTCTGAATCTTCCTCCTTTCCTTCCACCTATGCAACAAAAAGGTCGGTTATTTTTTTACTAAGACCTTCTACTGCAGGAGTGAACATTCAGCTCAAAGGACTCTATTTAAAGCTATTTATGTGTACCTTATAGTTGCAGATGGTATGCATGGCCGCTATCTCCTTCTCCAGCCAACTGTAGAGCTGAAAACGGAGCTTCCCTCCATCCACCTCAAAGCCTGTGGCCAGCGTACGCAGCTCTGTCATCAGGATCTTCAAACAGGCGCGGAACTTCAGCTGCTCAGCGATCACGTCTACCTCCGACTCTCCCTGGCATTAACAAGAAAGAATTAATAGAAAACGGCCCACACCCCGCAGTCTCCCTGACCTTAATGCAGCATTTTTTAAACTGGTCTTAAGCTGACTATCTGCAGGCTTCCAGAGAGGCGCACAATATAAAATACATCCTGAGTCGCAAATTTCCAATGTGGAATTACAGAACCTTTCAGAAAATACTGACATGGATTACAAGTTCGAGAGCTCAGCACTGGCTGGATTGATTTCTTCCCAAATCTTTATCTCTTTAGGTCCAGTGTCATACCAGTTCAGCCTCTAATCAATTCAAAACATGTTTAATTTAAATGCAAAAATGTGGGCTGCAAATTAGAAAATGCCGCTTCATTTCAGTTCACCCATCAGAGGGACACCCCCAGGTTTTGTTTTGACTCAACGCGTGTCTGTGTTTTCAGATTTTCAGGAGGGACAGTTCATACAAAAACAAAACTCTACAACACAGACAGAAAGATCTGAAGTTTTTTGTGTTTTAATTAAAGCTTTCTCCTCCTACCTGTGAGTTCTCTCTCTGCAGTTTGCTGCCGCTGCTCTCTGATCCTCCATCTTTGGTCTCAGCCTCTGGTTTCTTCATGGTCAGACCGTCATCCTCATCTGAATCCTCATCTTTGTCGTCTCCCCATTCTAAGTTCAGCCCCTCATCCTCCACCTTGACCACAGGCTGGCTCCAGTCCAACCCACCTGCACTATCATTACCACCCCAGGCTTGAGTAGGGGCTGATGGGAAGCCCCAGTCCACGCTTCCCTGGGTGCCATTTTCCAGGGGTTGACTAGAGTTCAAGTTGGCCTTTGAAGACGCTTTGCTGAGAGACGAGGAGGTTAATTTCTTGGTAACTTTGGGAATTTTGGAGAGAACTTCTAGAGCAAGAACTGGACAGCCCACCTACAAAGAATTAAGACATAGTTAAAACCATACATAACCATCACGTTTCCCCCCCTTTTGTAGCTAATCACATTAAGAGTAAGAGGGTTGAAGCTTTTTCAAAGGCTTTAATATCAGTGAGTGGTCTTGTTTGTGGCTCGCCCACCTTGAAGTGTGCATTAGCAGTGGTGAAGAACAGTTTGCGCTCTATAAGATTAATCTCATCCGCGCTGCTTTTCTCTGCAGTGAGGCCCACGGTGGTTGCTGTGCCTTCGGGGTTTGCGAAGTGTCGGCGGATGATGAGAGGATGAGTCCTCAGGTAGTTATAGAAACTGAACACCACAGGGTTGCAGGATTTCACCATCATATCTGACGCAGGAAGAAGAACAAAGGAAGAGGCTTTTAAGCGTAGAACAAAGTGCAGATACTGAGCGGGGCGAACCGGCTTTAGTGGATCATTCTGTGTAATACTGAGTGAAAACCTCTGCAAACAACTGACCAGGGTTTTCATCATCCTCTTTGGGGATTCGCTCCAAAAGCGTGTCCAGGGCTTGGGTGTAATCCTTCATGATCCAGTAGGCTATGCTGCGGAGGAAGGGGTCAGGGTGCAGTCTGGAGCAGTGGTAACCACTTCCATCCCTGTTACAACCAAGGACCTTCTCATACAGCAGGCCTTGGCAGGTGGATGAGTTCTCAAAGTCAGCTTCATACAGCCTTGCTACTATCATGGCTAGCTGGAGATCCTCCATCTTCTCCATCAACACCTACATAACATAGAAGAGGATGAGTTAAAACCTGCTAAAGCAACATTAAAAATTACCTCTGAGGTAATAAAGAGCAAAGTTTTTCAAAGCAAACACAACAGTATGTGGAGCTGAGGTAATAAAAACACATGTTGCTATTTCCTTTTACGGCTATCTGTATATTATGACTGTGCTGTATGGACACACAGACCAAGGGGAGCTGTACAAGCGTTGTATGCATCTTATCAGTGTAATTTAGACTCCCCTCATGTGATTGTAAGGCTGTAGAAGATCCAGATCCCTCAACAACAGATATCCAAACTGTAGTGATGTAGTTAGTTAACTCTCATACGGACACATTTTTATACTCAATGCTGCAACAAAAGAAAGCAATGCCAAGTTTCCACTGTGAGGAAAATGAAAATGGGGCGTTGGAACAAGCTCAACTATAATAAGCCACGTCGGTGTATTCCCTGTGTTGCTGAGTGTGTGTAGTTCGCACCTCTATGGCGTCTTTGAGTGATCCGGCCAGCAGGAAAAAAGCAGCTGACTGTTCAAAGCGCTGTTTTCCCAGCAGGGAGAAAGCATTTTTTAGAGCTGCCTTTCTCCAGCGGTCTTCACTAAAGTTGTTCTTGAAGAACTGAGTCATCTTCTCATCGTGCTGAGACCTGAGAGAGTGAGAACACACCAATTATTGCCGTTTTAAAGGTCCCGTGAAAAACATAATTGAAATGTAACATGCAGCCAGTCAATCAAAGTATTCATGTCCTACCGGAAGAGACCCCACAGGACAGCTTTCTTCTTCATGGCCAAGTAAAACAGAGCAGCATCTAAAGGGTCGTTGTGCCTCTGGAAAGCAGCTTTACCTAACTGGAAACACAGAAACATGACGATAATCTGGTTATTTAATGAAGATTTGATTTGCTTTTGAGCTCACTTTAAAGACCACAGAAGAATGACAGTATCAAAACATTGGCTGCATGTTGTTCCTCAGACCGCTTGTTGTATTGATCAGATCAGGAAATGTATTTTAAAGCCCTTCAGCATGGGAAAGATGACATGTTTCCTTATAAAAAAATATCAGTCAGCCATGTTGTTGTATGTCACTGTTCTCATGTAACAAAATATTAAACTATCTAACATTTGCATGAGCGGACATCTCATTAATCTTGCATTTTACGGTCTGATTTAGTTCTGGTACCTTCTCCACCATTTTCCTCAGAGTGTTGATGTTACGTATCCACCACCCCACTCCCACAGCTCTGAGCTCAGACCACTGCGGATCGCCTCTCTGCATGGCGGGGATCATGTTCAGCAACTCTTCCTCTGCCTCTGAGTGGAAGGCCCACGCAAAGTGGCATGTTGACAAGCCTGCCACAGAGAAGAGGGAAAGAGAGAGAGATAGTGGAGGAGGGGGAAGGAGAGAGGAAGATGCCCCAAAATGAAAAAAATATTCATGACCACAAATCTGATGATAAAATGTTTCTTTTGACACATTGAACATGTTTTATATATGTCACAGGGGAAGTATATGGTAGAGTGTTTTACCCTGGTGGAGCAGCTGCATACGGTAGAGTGGGGGCAGAGAGGTGAGCAGGCAGGTGTGGAGACGCATGGCCAGCAGGTACCTCAGTCCACACTCGTCAAGAGCCTCAGCACCTACTCAAACACAACAGCAGGGAGCTGTCAGCTTTAGTCTAATTATTGTAGCAACAGCTCTATTAATATGGCTGCCATGTGACAAAACAGCAAAGGCATTTAAAAACTCAAGTATCACTCAAGTTCATGCACGTCTTTCAGAGACCATATCTGCATCCTTGAACTGTCTTAGCCTCTGTGTGCTTACTTTACCCTGGAACAACCTGCTAATGTCTTCTCCTCAAAAGACTAAATAAATAAATATGATGGAAAATTTGAGAAAAAATATGAAGATAATAGAATAAGAGCAGTGTTTGTTTATGCAGAGTTAACAAGAACAGTGTAGGCACTTCTGTTTATGCTGAGATCTGATGGCTGCAGATATAAATCCAGGAACACACAATCAAGGAAATGATGCTTAGCTATTGTCTACAACCTTTAGCTGACTTTATTAGGATATTATCTCTCACCAAGGGTAACATTAAATGGACCGCTAGACAATGAGGCGAGCTGAAATGCCAATTTACAATTCGAGTCTATTCTGCTGTTATGTGTGCATCATGATCTCTCACGCAAGGTGTTTAATATGAATTAAGGCAGTTCTTCATTCATCCTCTGGTGGCCTGTCCTCTCCCTTGACTGATCAGAGCATGAGAGCAGAATAAACAATGAAAACCATGGAGCTGGGCCGTGTTTTGCTCAAGGATGCTTCAATCAGGACGTGCCTTTCACTCGAAAGAACTTGAATAAATCAGGGTTACTATTTTAAACACGACAGCTTGGATTGCAGTGTGACTACAATGTAGATGTGTGCATAAAACCCACATTTGGAAGAGAAACAAATTGATGATAACTGAAGTATTTTAGAGTAAGTAGGAGGGGTGTAAAGATTAAATGATCTCAATCGGTGACTGATCGTAAAGTCTGAGATACGAGCGCACCGCTCGGTAGCACCCTGGACTAGTAAAAATGTTCAGCTCATATAAGCTGGATGGAGCAGTTTCAAAGTGAAGGTTTTGATGTGTTACTTCTGCATACTCTGCTCGGTGTCTTCACTCTTATACAACTCAGATGTTGCTCTTTTTCACGAGAGTAATAATAGCTTAGGTGGATGGTCAGGTCACATTTGTTAGCTCATAGGGTGATTGGTAACAAGATCTAAAGTCAATACGAAGGATGAAAACTTTCCAGGAGTCTATCTGCCTGTAAAGTTTATAGAGGGGAGATCATGTGCATTGGCTGCAGGACCGGTCTTACCTGATAATAAGACCCCTTGACAAAACCTATGATGTTCACATTAGCAAGCAGCAGCCCAAACAGCCCCCGGTATTAAACTGTTTTTCAAGTCCCGACTCAGAGAAGTCTGTGAACATCACAACATCAGCAGCTCGGCCTATCACTAGGGTTTACAATTTCCCTGTGAGGTGCAGAGTGACAGCTCTGTGGTTTATACATTAAACCCGAGTTAGCAGAGCATCAAAACAGCTTTGAAATCGGCGTTACAGAAATATCTTTCAAATAAAGAAAAAGAAACTTCTACATGAAGAGAAAGCAATAACAACAATGCCTAAATGTCATCAGCAATCCACATGTGACAACCAGAAACAATGAGAGCAGAAAAAAATTGACTTCAATCATAATAACATTTACAGCAGCATTGCTTTCCTGTCTGACATGACACAATGAGCTGTCATACTGTCATGTGATTGGCCTTCACTTTGTTTGAAATGCTATTAGAGCTTTACAGCATCCATGAAGTTAAAGTAGACGTGTAGAGAAGCCAAGAAATCTGTATTAGTTGAAGACAAGTTTCAGTTTTCACACCAACAACCTGTCGAAGTGAGATGCCCGGGCATGATTGTGTGAGAAAGTCTTCAGTGAAGTCATTATCAGTGTTAAAAATTCTACGGTAGATTTTCAGTCTGCTGCGTCTCGTACTTGAGATTTGATTATCAATATTGCAGATACTGGACCTGAACAGCTTTATCTATGTTACCGTAAATATCACAGTTACGGCAGTATCTCTTATGCACATAAATACATATATTTGCAAGAATAAATACATAAACAGACCTGTGTACTTTTGATCAGTGGAGCTCGCAACCTCAGCACTGGTGGTTGCAACAGTATCAGCCAAAGCCACGAGGAACATCTGCTCAAGTCTGGTCAGTCCTGGCAGGCTGGAGTGCATGAGATGACTGGACAACACCTAATACATAAATAAGAAACACATATGAGCGAGAGCATCGAAGAACTCAAAGATCAAAAAGACTGAACGGATGAAATAATGATGGTCTGATTTGATTTATAAGGTGGTCTTTAAATGTCAATGTCTGTGCAGAACTTCAAGTCAAGGCTTTCCTGGAGTAACCAGGTTATTTGTGCGGATTAGCATAATATTATAATGTAATAATATGTTGCAATAATGGAAAAATAAATCATGCAAAATATTGGGCAAGTACGGTGCAGGGATGGTTTTTACTGTGTTGCTGGTTCTAACAGAACACTCCATTAAATATCTCTTATGAACAGCCTATAACCTCTTTGTAAACCACTTTCAAAACAATCTGAATAGAAAACTTGTTCAGATGTAATCATGAATAATCAAGATTAATCGCACCACCTCCCTATTTTCTCTAGAAAATCTATTCTCTCCTAAAAGACGCAGCATTACCTGAGCATGCTCAGGTCCAAAGTAGGTTGGTCCGTATTGTGAAAGGTTGATTACACGTGACTTCTTCTCTGGTTTGTCGGTGGCAAAGTTCACAAAGTCATCGGTGGTAACAGTTGGCACCTTTAAACACAGGAGGAAATGAGTTAATAGTATTAGTGGACTCCAGCCTCTGTAACCAAACCTAACTCTTTAACTCTGCCAACCTGGAAAAGGTCAGAGTACTGGTCCTCCTTGGACTTATGGACTCCATCTCCCTCAGGCCCCTTGGCTCCCTTAGCAGCGTCCTCTGCTCCTTTGTATGATGTGTCCAGGTCTGCCAACATGAGGGAGTAGAGGGGCAAGGGAGGGATGGAATTGATCTCGGTGTAGTCCCTGCCCCCGTCGCGGCCCGCCACGATGGTGTCCTTTGCTGTGCTGCCAGTCACACTGATGGTCCGGGACAGATGTCTCCTGGCTCCCCCCTCACCAGCCTCCACATCCCTCACCACGGCAACTTCACCAGCAATGCACTTCACCAGGTGAGCAAGGATGGCCTGACAAATAGAGACGCAGAGGATTAAACAGCAGTTTGCACCAGAAATGGGGGCGCCCTGTACTATATAACCCAATATTTAAAGATTTATTGTTTCACTCTTGACAGACTTGCACTTCAAGTCAACATTTAGCATGTTTCAGTGCAGCTAAATAGGGCAGATATTCACCTTAGCCCTGCGAACTTTGCCCAGGTCCATGAGCTCCAGCAGCTGGGTAGGATGGTACTGGGGGAGCGTCGGTGACAGTGAATGAGCTGCTTCAAACAGCCCCCCTTCTTGAAGTCCCGCTGGAGCCCGAAGAGCCTCATCCACAGCTGTGTTTCCTTCAAAAACACTCTTCGACCTCGCTCTGCCCTCAAAGACTGAGGAAGAAGCTGTCTGACCTCCTGCGATGTCTGCACATGACAGGTTGCCCTCGTCTCCCTCTCCAGGCTTCTTGTCCTGATGCCACTGAGCGTACACGTGCATCTCACAGTCCATGCCCACCACTAATATGCCGTCCCTCACCCAGGACAGGGAGACTGGCAGAGATGGTGTGCCATCCACAGAGGACAGCAGGTCCACAGAGCGCAGCAGGATCCAGCGAGAGCGGATGCCCTGTTTGATGCTGCCCCCTAGAGGGAGGGTGATGACAGCTACTCCCTCTTTGCTGCTTGTTTGCTCGTTGACCATGCCAGAGATACGACCGTACATGAGGATGTTAGAGCCCACTCCCACAGTGAGGATGTGAGATCCGTCCTCCTTTGACAGCCAGTCCAGATGGACATAGTGTTTTATGTTGGGGGAGCTGTGGTCCCTGGTCATGTACAGGTCAGACCTGAAGGGGATAAAAAGAAATAATTCATGAGACTTTAGAAAAACATAGATGCTGATAAAAAACACACAAGGAGTGTTCTCTAACCCTTACCTGCTGTAGACAAAGAGGTTGGAGTCCACGCTGACTCTGGGATCCAGAGTTGAGGTGGGTCTGGTAAAGTCATCCAGGTGGAGGGTTTGCTCTAAAACCCACTCTGATCCACCAGTGGACTCACACTCATAGATGGACACATGCATGGAGAAGTCCTCTCCAGAGCCCTGCAGCTGAGAGCAAAAGGGACACTTCTTAAAGTCTTATTTTCTTCGAGTCCATCAAATCTAAAAATACTGCAGACACTGTGAACACCGTGTTTCCCATACATTGATTTGTTGTGGCGGCCTGCTACAATATCAACATTGACCGCCACATATTGATTTTCTGCTTTTTTGCCATTAAGAATGGGTAAAATCTTGTTTCATTGTATTGCTGCACACGGCACATTGATTTACTCAGCCCCTCTTTGCCCTGCTCTCACTCTCTTTCACAAACACAATGCACAGACCTGTCTGTGAATAGCACTCGCTCTGTGCACACTCTGAGTCAAAACACGATCATACGCATGAGGAAGGATTGTTGTTGGCTTCTCTCCAAAGAGGAGACAGCTGGCCAAGGTCCTGAATAGAATCTATCTAGAGTTCATGAATGGTTAGTATCATGAACACCTCAGTCTGCTGCACAGGTTTGTCCTCAAACTGATGGATTCAAGTTTACCTGATTCATCTACAGTCCCAAGAGAACACTGTCAATCTAAGGGACTCAGCTCTTTTCAAATAGTGATACCCAAGCCTGTAAGAAGCCCAGCTGATGGAGATGACATTAAAGGAATAGTGCGTATAATACAATTATTTCAATAATTATAATAAAAATGTCATTTACAGTAGGGCTGGGAGAAAAAAAATCAATTCACATAAGTATCACGATTTTTTGTTTTAGAATTTTTAAATCAATTTTTACGTTCAAAAATCGATTTTAATTTTTTATTTTTTCAAATTTAAGAATAAATCTTAAAAACTGACTTACATGTGATGTGTATTTTGGGGGGAAATATGTTTCCTGGAACAGTCAGTAGACAATCATAATCATTCAACTGTTTAACTGGTGTTAAAAATGCAGACTAAAATTTGAAAAAATCTACAACATCGTAGAACCGCAATTTAAATCAAATTGGCATCTAAAGAATTGTAGAAGAATCAAATCAGGAGAAAAGCCTATCATCCCAGCCCTAATTTACAGTATGCAGGACTTTTCATAAACAAGTTACAGAGAGCTAAAAATCAAAAACAAACAAAAAGAGTACAAATAAATAAACTGATAAGATTCAAATCCAATACTTGATGATTTAAGGCTAAGGACTCGTCTAATAAAGCCAACGATCAAGAGAAAGCCAAACGACAGAAGTGGGTTTTAACAAGAGATTTAAAAAAGGACACTGAGTTACACTCTGAGATGCTGGGATACAGCAGCATTCAGCAGAACAGACTTAAAAACAGACTGTAGAGAAATCATGATATTCATGAGTGTGTTCAAGAAAGTGTCCGATCACTTAAATGTAAAACTGTTTTGTTTTTGTTAACACTTCCGCGGGCACCATCATCTTGTATCATAGTGTTTATACAGTAGCACTGAACAAACTCATTTCATTTCTACTGAATATACCTTTAAGGCTACATCATTGTTCAGTTATTTGTTGTTCACAGTCACTTAGCGACTGAAAGAAAGAAATGTCTGTGTCTGTGTGACGTCTGAGCAACAACATGAGAACGCTCGCTTCTTCTCTGCCCCTTTTTCCAAGTCAGCTAGGACCAGAAATACATTCGAACTCTCTGGAAACACTGGAGTGACTAAACCAGGCTTGCTGTAATCACAAGGCAAAGTGATCTGGGCTCATAACAACGCCCTGCTGGTGCCGTCTATCCTGCATCACATCATTAAATACACCCAAGCTCTGACTGTTGTTTGTGGACCTGATCTCAGTCTTAGATTAAAGACATTCAGCTCTACCTACAGAGCAGCTGCAAGGACGTAGATCCTCAGAAAGTCAGGCTCTATCATTTCTCTGTGACTAATGGTTAATGATTGTCAGTGCAGACTTTAAACACTGCCCTGTATAGTGGACCATGGATATGTGTATGTTTTCACATTCCTCTCTTGCCATTCTGTGCTTCCCATAAATGTAAATATGCTGACGTTTGGTATTTTTATCTATTTCTTGAGGCTCCAGACTCTAAAACTTATTACATTTACTCACTGTATTTACATTTTCATTGTATGGTTTTTCCATAAGGTGATCTCTACAATAAAACGAGTTTTAAAACACTATCATGGAGACAAATTCTCATTTCCTACCTGCCCTTGTCGTGGCTTTTTAAAGGCCACAGCCAGCCTGCCGATATAGGAGCAGGAAACAGCTACAGGCCGCCCCGACACGCCAACAGCGCTGTTGTTGTCCTCCTCCTCATTCATCAGGACCCAGGGCTCCCAGCGGTATGCCCGGTTGTCTCTGTCATCTTCACTAAACCCTTCATCACCCTCCACAGCACAGCGCCAGAACCGCACGCGAGAGTCAGAGCAGGTAGTAACAATCAGGTACGGAGCCAGGCACACGGGGTAGATGGAGGAGGAACTAAGATGACCTAGAAGAAACAAAAGACAGCATGAAGGCAGGTGTTAATGTTGCAGTTCTGCCTCATTTCTTGTTTTATCACTAATATGTTTTTTTTCCAGTCCTTTAAAAGTCAATGCAGATCTTTAGGGCTCTATCAGATAGCCACTTTCAGGCAGAAAAAGCAGGTTTTGTTTTTTTCTTGGTTCAAACTGGGAACAGTAACATATGAGTCATATGTGTGAGAAGTGTGTGCCCATTCCAACCTGCAGAAGGGGTTGCCCTGGTAACCTCCACCCCATGAGGCAGGTCGAGCCGCTTGCTGTACACGAGCTTGGAGCTGAGAATGAGTTTGCTGGCTGATTGTAGGTTGGCCGTGGAGGCTGACCGTGGCAGAGGTCTGACAGGTGATGTCTCTGGAGAAGAGTCTGGGTTCACAGCCTGATTGGGAACCATGAGCTGGCTCTGGGAGCTGAAATCTGGGCTTGGCTCATCTGGGCACAGATACAGGAATATTTTAGCTTGGTAGAGGCACTTTGATGTAGATAAAATGGTAGGCTTCACATTAAAAATTCATGCTTGCATGCTTATAAATATCCAGAAAAATTTCATTTATGCAAATAAGAGCTCGGTTGTGTGAACTCTACATACCAACACAAGCCTGCACAGATTTAAGGTGCAGATGCCACATCTGCAGGACTGAGTTTCTGTTGAGATCCTTTTCTATCACCACCAGGAAGAACTTCTCAGAGAATGGAGCAGGCTGGAAATCTGGATATTCAGAATTAGAATTTTCATGTAGGTTAACTCACATAAGGAATTTGTATTAGTGTAGTCGGTGCATTAATGTCAGTATAAAAATAGAAATAAAACATAAGAACAGAAGAGGACAGCAGTACTACAACTGTAAAGAAACTAAATACAGTCAAATGAAGCCTTAGCTATCTATGTCTTTCATTAAATAAAGATTCAGATTCATTAAGGTTAAAGGAAACAGAACCAAAAAGAACTTTGGTCAAACAGCGGACTCTACCTTCACCACATGGGAAGGCTGACGTGTATGCTTCTGGCTCGTTGTGAGGCTTGTAACCTAGAATGAAGTCCTCTTGGAAGACATGCAGCAGCTGGGTGTTGGCACCACACTGAATGGACATGGAGACACATTCAAACAGGTTACGATGGCTATTGATTAAAATGTCTCCGGATTTCAAGCATTGAGTTTCACTGTCTTGTGGTAGGTGTAAAAAACACGGGGAAGCTCCTAACCTGGTTTGTAATGACGTCCAGCTCGATGATACATCCAGGTCTGGCAGTGGACTGCTGGCTGACGATGTTGAACACTTCGCCCACCAGTTTCTAAACAGAGACACACACACAGGAAATGGTAAACTGTCCATTTACTTTGCTGCATCTGAAACCATAACTGTGCTAAAAGAAATAATGTGGAAATAATGATTTACTGAGAAAGTGCAGAGAAATCTGGCTGCTTGTTGTTAAGAAGGGAGAGTATGGAAGAAAGTGCTTATGAAAGAACACGGCTCCACTTACAGTAAAATATTAGATCTGAGTGTTTGATGGGGACAGAGTGTTCTCGTTGTGAAATAACAAAGTTTTTAAATACAATCTTAGTCAAATAAACAGTAAGATGCTGAAAATCAGGGTTGGAACATGGATTCAATATCAGGGAATAATTTGGTTACGCAATATCAGATCTTTCATTTGTCAAGATTGATGCACTCTTGATTGCATTGCACAACCCTGCAGCGGACTCTTTACCTGGTCGTTAGTGACAAAAGCTCCACAGACTCACATCGTGATACACAAAGACCCAAATTCAGTTAACTCCCTGCACAGAGTCCCTGAACAGAGATAACTACATCCCAATGAGCACAATGAGTGTGTTTATTCTAGGGCTCTATGATACGTGTGTGTTGTTGTTGTTGTTGGTGGTGTTTTTGTGTGTGTGTGTGTGCGTGCGTGCGTGTGTGTGTGTGTGTGTGTGTGTGTGTGTGTGTGTGTGTGTGCGTGCGTGTTCACTCACAGACGTTTCGGGATCTGACAGCTCATCTAGTAGCTTTCTGGCGTCCACCACAGCCTGATAGAGACGCAGGTTTTTGCCATCTGATGCCACGAAGCAGGCGCTGGCGCTGTTGCAGTAAGTTCCTGAGGGACAAAACACAGAGTTTGTAGGACTGGACTGGACTGCACAGCATTGGAGATGTGCTCTTGTGGCCGGAAAGACATTATATAACGTGAATTAATTTAGCTGAGCTCTGTCCTGACAAGTGAACCTAATATTGTATTGCTCTATGAGCAATAGCAGATGGCCAGATTGTGCTCCTCCATCATACAGCTCTGAATAAGCATTTACTCGTCACAGAAAGGATTCTGCACCGTCATTAATCCCTCAGGTTCAAATGCACATATATATTTGAAATGCATGGTGTGTTTACCAAGCACAGAGCTGGGTATGAGCGTAGGCAGCCAAGCAACATTGCTGAAGGCAGAGGTGTGCAGAGAGTTGATACGGGCCAGTTCAGAGACCCCTCCAGTGCAGGACAAAGGTCCAATATGGTCCACCCTCCACAAGATCAGCTCGCTGTAGATAGCATTGGGATCATGGAAGGTCCTTGTAGCTGCATTGCGAAGCTGTTTCCTGCTAATGGAAAAGTAATGTTGTCACAGAGCTCATGTTTCATGCAGAGCATAATAAGACCATCAAATATGGAAGCGTGTCACAACGTGTTACAGCAAGAAGCATCTGTGCTCTTTGGCCTATCTTTATGGTTATATAATTTTTATCACTGTTTTCTGTCTCTTCTCTCCATGCGTTTATACCTAGGAAGTCCCTTTGGTATGGGAAAGGTTGGAGGCTGCTCTCCTTCCAGGCTGCCCGGAGCTGAGGGCGGGGTGAGCAGGGCATTATGGTGAGAGGATGTTAGCAGCAGAGGCAGCACTGTGTGGCAGGCCTGGTCGTTCAGATGGAAGCGGTGACCGCAGTATCTGAACTTGTGTGAGACCGTCAGCACGTTAGAGAAGGCAGAACGTTCAGCAAATGTCACTGCCCACTGCAGATAGGAGGAACCAAACACAGACAGGAGAAGGGCTGAATTTTTAAGAGGTACAAACACAACACTCTCAATTTTATTTAGTTATGACAAGATACTTCGGTGCTGTTGTGAATTTTATGAATTTTACTCTGTTACACTCCTTTACCTGGTTGAGAGATCCATCAACATGCTTAGAGACCATCATGACCGCAGGACTGATACCAGGGCGAGGGCTGGGAGAGGAGGCCAGGGCGGGTGAGCCCAGGCCTGCTGAGGCTGAAGCAGAGTGGGACACGCGAGAGGCCATCCTCCCCTGCTCGACTGAGCCGGCGCTCTCATTCTCAGTCAGAGTGCAGGCGTACATCAAGATGTTTTTACTCAGGGAGTTGGCATCGCCGGTAGGAAAAGCCACAGGAATACGAGACGAGAAAGACACCTGAAGGGAGAGTTAGAAGAGAATCAAAGCATTACTACAGGTTTATATCCTCGATGGTCCTTCACCTCTACAGAGACCTAATTAACAATTTATACAGTGTGATGTCAGCTTCTCAGTTCATCAGCTGCAACAATAACAACCATACTTAAAGCTATACCATAAACACATAAAGCATTATATAGTTTACATTTCACAGTCTGCATGTGCCTCACATGTGCACAAAGGAAAACCAAGCTCTGAGTACAACATGCTGAAAGGTCTTTAGTCTTTTTTTTGATCTGATAAGAAAACAAGACAGCTACAGGTATGAGACTGAACGTAGCTCTGCATCGCTGCAGTCCAAGCCAAGTAATCACAAAAAGAACAGACTTGAGAAATGCTGTGTGAACTTATTTGTTAAAGATACCCGCAGCAGATCTTATCTGGGCCAATCCAAGCATATTTTAAAGGATCCCTATCAGCTAGAGGTAGAAGTACTCTGTTGTGTTAGATGAGTGCAGTGCCGCAGCACAAGCAGGCTGAGGAGGACAAGAGGACTGCAGAGCGCTACAGCCTGAGCATCTCGTTACATATCAAGGTGAAGATCTGGGTATGTGAACAAGGAAATAAAACAGGCACGACAAAGAGTGACACTAATTTCAGACTTGGACTTCTTGAGTTTTTCCCTCTGAAATATTTTGAATTTTAGAGGTTGAAGACTCTTTTTTTAACCAGTGATAGCCACCATCTTTAAATCTTTACTGTTTCAATGACAAACAACATTTTATTATAATTAATTCAGTGAGCAACTTGACGGCAGGTTTTTCTGTTGCATGGCTGATTGAACAAGCATTGTATCTTTTACGCAGCTTATAACCATGAGAGGACAATTATTTTTTTATGTTTATATACAGGGGCACTGCTGGCCTTGCAGTCTGTGAGCCCATAAACACAGGTTACGCCTTGAACGGTCAGCTCAGGTTGGCTCCCAGCCTGTCACATCTTTCTCACGTCTCTCCTCGATCTCTCTGTTTCCTAGCCTATCCACAGTCCTGTTTTCTCCCGATACGGCAAATAAAGTCAGAAAATGAATAAATAAGAAGGTCACAAAACCTGAATTCAACTTGCCTAATCAATCATTTGAAATATCTCAAAACAACTTTTGCACACAAGAACTAGATAATTACCGGGTGATAACTTGACTGAAAAGTTTGAACATTTACATTTTTGAACATGAACATTTCAAGCATTAAAAGAAGCCGATAAACTTTAGAAAAACTGGTGAAAGTTGTTTTGTGAACCAAGACCCCACAGAGTTTGGACAGCCCACATGCACAGAGGAGCATGTCTGCTCAATACTAGAAATCTTATATAACGCTGGGGGAGTGCTGCTGAGTCACTTTACAGTTAATACAAAGTTTAACGACAGCCACACAGCTCCGATTGTGTGTGTGTGTGTGTGTGTGTGTGTGTGTGTGTGTGTGTGTGTGTGTGTGTGTGTGTGTGTGTGTGTGTGTGTGTGTGTGTGTGTGTGTGTGTGTGTGTGACAGACTATTAAGTCGACTGAACAACATTAACTCTTTGGAAAATGATTGCTGACCTGTGATATCTGCAAACAGAAACTTCTTCATGTTGTGAATTCCTGACTCACCTGAACCTGTCTGAAGATGCCCTGGTTGAATTCGTCCAGGTACTTCACATGCCAGACCAGGAAGGATCCGTCAGCAGGGTGGATGGTGAACAGCATGTCAGGGCTCTTGTTCCACTCTGTAGTCAGAGTCTCCATCTTCCTCTCCAGCAGCATGGAGGGCAAAGGCATGCTGGAGCTGGATCCAGGTGAGGAGGCCTTAGTGCTTCCCTGTTCCCCCGCCTCACCCTCTTCCCCCTGCTCTGAGGAGGCTTTGTCAGACATCTCATCCAGGTCTGGAGAAACAGAGGATTGTGTTGTTATTTTCATGCTGCTATGTTCTGAGATACGTGTGCTGCAATATTGTGGGTCATACCAAAGTCAAACTTCATTGGGGATCCCTCAGGATCTAGGGGGTCCTCAGTGCCTTGCTCCAGCTGCTGCTCAGAGAACTTCCGGAGCTGCAGCATGAAGAGGTCCATAGAGGAAGTGAAACTGAGGTCTTTGTTGTTAAGCCAGTGAACCACAAAGCCTCCACCCCCAGTGCCGTCATCTGGGTTGAACACTGCAGAGTCAGCCAGAACTGATGGGATATCTGCAACAGGCAGAGGGAGGGAGATCTGGATGACTGACGGTGGGAAAAGGTTAAATGATATATAACTAACACTTCTACTGAGCTCACAGCTGTATTAAATGTCATGCTCTCTGATGTGATTCAGTTTTTTCCAGTCACTAGTCATTTCTGCTGTATCACTCCGTTGCACTTCTCACTTCATATCTAAAAACAAATTCTGCTGTTAATGGCTTACTGTTGTGTTGCAGCAGTTTTATTATTAATTCATTAAGTTTCATATAAAGAGGAACAAAGGCAATAAAAAAGAATAACGCAGCCTCTGCGGGCTGTTTTTGCAGGCACAGTCTGAGGCAACAAGATTATACTATGACATCAATTTTTATAGCGAAGAAATACAAAAATGTTCGGCAGCCCCCCTACCTGTGTTGGGGTTAATACTGGCTGAGATATGGAAGTGACACAGCGCGTTGGCATGGTGTGCAATGTGGCGGTGAGTGTGTGCATCCTGTGTGCCAAGCTGAGAAGGCAGCAGCTCGCTGTGAGCCACCAAAGCGGAGGACCGTCGGCGGCCGCGGCGAAGATGCTTCAGGTGATGGATTGACTAAAGAAGCACAGTTTAGAAATTGAACCCAGAGAACAGTCTGATGTTATTTCATTATCAAACAAAGTATCTCATAAACCCTTTGATGAGTTTGTCCAGGGAGGATCAGATGATTTAAGCGAGTGTACCTCCAAAGCATGCTGGATCTTGTCCTTATTTCCTGCCAGGCCTGGCAGACTGGAGCTGAAGGAGGTTGTGTTCTCAGATATCTGTCCTCCAAGCAGGCTGTCTTCTGGTAGCAGGGTCTCTGACCACAGCCTACACACACCATCCTCGCAGGACGTCAGCAGCACATTGCACACAGAACCCCTAAATAAGAACAGCAGAATGAGACTGTGTGACACATTGAGTGACGTCTATGCTGCTTTTGATCAGCCTGTTTAAGTCGAACGTAAACATTTTAAATCTGAACGAGAGAGACAGATTTAGGTGTTGAGGGAAAATATAATGAGGCATGAAGTGTTGGGACTGTAACAGCAGGGGTGTGTGGCTTTATAACCTCTGAAACCATTTAACTATTTTCTAAAAGACCTGATGCATCAAACAACGCCCACTTTGGACACGATTCATTAAACTGTTAAAAAAAAAAAAAAGAAAGAAAGCTAAAGTAGGCGTGCAAGTGGGAGGAATAAAATTTGATAACTCAAGATTCTCACTGCCTAAGAAGAAACAACCGGCATGATTCTTAAATCCACTACGCTACATATTGGTACACAAAACTGAGAAACTATTTAAAGGATCTTTGTGAAAGCCAAAAAATACAACGTGAATGGATCTAATAAAATCTGTATCAGAGGCTTTACTACATTCTGTCCCTAACCAGAGATCTTTTGCTGGAGGAGAAAGGAAAGGCAAAAGTGAAATATGAAGAGAGACTGCATTAAATTAATGAAATCAGTCAGTGGAACAGCCAAACGGTGAACTCTGAGTCCCTGGCTGCCACCCATTTCATTTTTTTTCCCCTGAAAGCTGAAAAAAAGAAAAACCAAAGCACTAGACACAGAATTACTGGTGGTGGTCAGATACTGTGTAAGGATTCAACAGCAGTTTTGTAAAGGACAGTCTGTCCTCAACCTGAGCGCAGGTGTGAGAATTCAGTGTAGATCATTAAAAGCTGTCCTAAAAAAATCTACATTTTACGTTAAATACATAAATTGCATTTTTTTCACTCCAGCATTTGAGCACATCACTGTAGAGCGACCACAAGAGCATAGCATACCAGGTATTTGGAGGCCTAAGAATCAAGTTGTTTCTATTCATGATAAAACGTGCAGCCCCTAATTGTGAACACAAGCTAGCATGTGCTCCAAAAGTCACAAAAACTACTCCTGTCAATCGCTGCTGTGTTTTCCTATCTGCTGTTTCTTACTTGGGCATGAACTTGCTGGTCTTCCTCCAGGACATGCCAGTGACAGAGCGAGGGTGGGCCAGGTAAACAAAGGAGAAGTGGACGAGGGGAGGCTTTTTATCGGAGGGGTCCTGGACCACCACTGCAGAACGCCAACCCGTGGTGGGATACCACACCTTAAGTAAACAGTCATCCTGTATATGCAAATACATGCAAAAAAAAATGCATTAACACAAACATCCCCAGTGAGCTCCAGATTACCAAGAATGTTGAACAATATTTTTTGCAGCCGTATACCTTCCCAACTGTTGCAAAATACTCCCCGTCAGGAGACCACTTGGCAATGTGAACAGATGCAGCAGTCCTGAGAGACACAGACATAAACAATGATCTCAGCTAAATTCACTTCTGCACAGGAAACCCTTCTGCAGAGAGTCAGCTGTCACTGGGTTTTTGTGGTTACACTGTACATGGCCGAGAGCTGGTCATTTCAGAGGATGCATTTCTCCTTTTAGTCCATATCCGCAGTATGCGCACGTGTCATCAGGTGACAATTACTAACATGGTATTATTTGTCTGTGTGTCTGTTTACACAGCTTTAAGCATATGCCACTGATTCAAAGGGATGGCTTTCAACAGTACATAAAAGCCTTTCACTGGAATCTATATGCAGAAAGGTTTGTATAATCAGTTACAGGATAAGTTTTTATTACTCAAAAAGTGTGCTATGATACAACTTTTAAAGGGATGAGATAGAGTTAATAATATGGGACTACTTAGACAATGCATGATAAAAAGAAAGCATGTCAGCAATAGTGTCAAACAAACATTTGGCTCCTGTTTTACTTAAAGGATATTCAAAGCCAAAAATTGAGCACGACAGTTAAATTTGACCTTGAGTTTCAGGGGAAAGCTGTCAATAAACAAGGAAAGAAGTCTTTTTTCACCTACAATCAATCGGCATTAACAAAACAAAAGAGCAAGGCTGAGAATAGGACAATGAGGTAAAACACACAGGTCTGCATGACACTCGGTCAAATCAATTTACTGCTCTGCTCACTGTCAGGATATTCTGCCTTTGCTTTCCAAACAGACAGCTCTATGAAAACATTTACTTCCAAAGCCAGCTGCTTTCCTGAATAACGCTCTTGGCTGGCTACCAAATCATCTTTGGATTTTGTTCTTGCTCTTGACCTATTGAATGTAACCTTGAAGCAGCAAAGATTTTTGGCCCGTCAATCACATTGGGTGTTTTTAGCTAAAGCTAAATCGTACTTGCACTGCCAGACACAGTTCCAGTCGTTCAGGACAGGGTGGGGCTTGTCCTCCATCAGCTGCCCATCCTCCTCCTCTATCAGGGCATCTGTCAGCGGAGGAGCCCACAGCTGGAGCCGCTCGGTTGCTGCTAGGATACGGTTCCCTGAGGACACAAAAAGCACAATGTTACACACCTCTCGTCCCACGTTGACGACCACAGAACACAGAGCCACATGCACACTCTGACTCTTACATAATACACGTTGTTCCAGACAAACTGGGGTGGGCTGTAATAGGATATGCGAGTATCAAGCGTTTACTTCATCACACAGGGAGGGAATCAGTTAAACACAGAAAGCACTGGTGTACCTTGTGGGTCCCATGCCAGGTTGTAGGTGATGGCATCGAGGAAGAACTGTCCTGTCTTTTGCCACTGATAGTTAAGCTGCTGTTAGCGACAGGAGAGCAACACACACCATGCAATGTTATTGGCATACAATCATAATCACACGATTAGACTGATTCAAACCCCTGAACAGGACTGAGAAGCATGCTCACCTTGTGGCGTTTGTTTGGGTTGGTAGAAAGAGGTTCAAAGATGCAGACTGTATTTCCGTAGGACGCAGCAATCTAAAAATAAAGAGCTGTGTTCATCATCAAAACATTACTCACCCCATCAGTGCTTCAGCCATTCCCTCAGGAGAGGGGTAGGTGGGGAGTGGTGCAGGAGAGCAGGATAGCAATAAGAAGGGTAGGATGGGCAGTAAAACACCAGCGAATGCAAAGCTAAATGTACTTCTTAATGCTCGGGGTAATTCAGAATGTCTTCTGGCTTGATGGAAAAATGAAAACTGCATGTGGGAGTGTGTCTGACTGTGCAGTCAACACTTACCCTGCCAAGCTGGTGGGAGCACTCCACACAGCCCACCTGTATGTTCCCATTCTGAGCTCCAGGGATAATCTGCACACAGTCAAAGTCGCTCGCCAAGATCACCACATCACAACCTGAGCCGTAGGCCTAGGAAGACACACAGAGAATCAGATGTAGCAACAAAAAACAACATTAATAACAACACAGAAGCATACAGGGCCTAATATTGCTGCAAAACACCCTGACATTTTACATAACATGTTTGGGGAACTCCACATTCACACCAAACTTTATTTAAAAGATATTTCAACGCAGTAGACTGTTTTACAGCTCTGCACACTGTGTTCACACTGCTTTGGATTTCCCTGTTCTGGATTTAAATAAAACATACTGTCATATAATGACTAATAGACAACCATCATAGGACTCTGAGGCACTTATATGAATATTGCATTAGCAGGGTGAGATATTACAACAGGATTAGCACAGCATGGCAGTTATCGTAAACCACCATGGCACTGCCTGGTTGCGTCTGTAAGATGAGCGCAGAAACCTTGTAACAACATTAAAAAATAACATGAGATGCTGCTTTTTCGATCCAGGGCATTCAAGAATCAGCTCAGCATGTGCAAAATACAGAGTAGTAAGGGGCGTAGAGCAGACTTGGAAATGCTTAATGAGCAGAACTGTGTGAAGATTTGGATTATGGGCAGCGAGGTAAACTGATACAGTGGTTGCTGCTGGCGGTTTGGAGCCACGTGCAGAACGGCACCTGGGAGACAGGCAAGCTGGCCTCGGAGCAACAGCGCAGTCAGGATGACGGCTTGTGTCTTTTATTATTCAGGAGAACAGGAGGAGAGGCTGGGAACCACTGGGTCACACAACAGGACGACATTACAGCCACCGGTATGATATGAAGTGACAGTGAGGAACGGAGGTACAGTACAGATCGTGATAAGATTGTACTCGACGTACTACGCCATTGTATGCGAGAGAAAAGGAAGTAAAGGAGGTGCCGCCTGTGCTTTACTGCGGCACTCGCTCCCTCCTGCACATTACAGCTGGAATTAAAAAGCGGTCACCGTCACGCACTGTCTAGGACTGCTCTGCACCTTCCTCTCTCTCTTTCACACAACACGTACACACTCTTCGGAGAGTGTGCGAGTCTATCCCACCCTCTGTGTGAGTGAGTTAATAATATGAAGCCAGGTAGGCCCCTTGTTTCAGGCTGGTGAGCAGGAGTGTATCTGCTTTAAACAGGATAAACACCATCACTACTGTGGTCCTAAACCCTGTGTTTCTTTCATTACCCACAAATCCACACGCAGATAAAACGACAAAGCACTGAGGAATGACAAATGAGCTGATTCATTAGCAGCAGCGGCATAAAACTAACATATGGCACTATGGTTAATATTGACACAACTTTTTCAATGAGCGTGGAAGATTCAACAAACAGCATAATCAAACCCTTCAGACTTAAATGTCATTATGTTTCTTTGTTGACTAAGATGTTTATAGATGGGCTGTTTTCATGTTGCTTTGGGGGTCTCTTAAGTGGGAATTAGATCTTAAAAAAGTCAACAAAAAAAAAACTTTGCCTCTCATTGCCAGCTTCTCAATAATGATCACAAAAATAGTACCCTTTGGTCTTTAATAAGCACCAGATTTGAAGAGCTCTGTGTGCATCACTACTTTGATCTACTAAAGGGCAACAGTCCTGCAGAGTCAGTCTGAGGTTTTTTAAAGACGGTTTAAAAACAGATGAAAGATTTCACGATTATTGGTCAGCTAAAGAAACGGCCCTGGAGGGAGTCGAGTAAAAACACCAAGGTCTGCTGCTGGATGCTCTTTCCAATCAATCTGATGTTCAGCTCGCACTCAGACGCATATATCTGACTCAGCAAAACACAGCGTTAGGAGCCACTGATTCTGTCTATGACTTTACTTGGATCAACTTTCAAGTATCTCTGAAGCTTATAAAGCTGCTGACTTAATGAGTGCAACCCTGAAGTAGCAAGACGTCCTCCCAGCCAGTCATGAGAGAAGCTTACACTGAGAGTGTTGCTGCCTGTGGATAAGTTTTACCTCCTGTTATCACACTAACATGGACGAGGTTATTACATTTAAAGAAGAAAGTGAAACAATTCAAATTCAGTTGGGTTTATTTGTTGAGCGTGAACTTTATTTCCTCAGTTAAGGTCCAGTCTGTCATCATGTGACCTGTTACATAAAGAAGCTCTGAGTGTTTGCACACAAAGTTAGCCAGAGATAGTGAGTAAAAAGGATTACTGTGTCAACTTTTCTATTCTTGGATGAATCAAAAACACCTCTTACTAAATCAACAAATCAACAACCTTTTGCCGGTTTCCTCAGCGCAACACGAGAAAAGTCTGCATCATGCGCATACACAGTGAGGCAGGTAGTAAACTGCTTTCAGGGTCAATATATTTCAGAAGAAAAGAGTGCACGCTACAGTCATGTGTTGTGGTAATGATGGTAGATAAGAGGAAGAGAGTGAGGGATCACTTCTGCCTCTCCATCTAATGCTGCTCACTTCTCATGCAGATGCAATCATGTGGGCATATGCCACAGCTGCTACTTTGTGGACCGTCCTCATGTTTGTAAGAGCTGGCTTACTTTGACCTACAGTCAAAGAGCCTTAGCAACAAATTTCTAAAAATATGAATTGATCAACTCTGCCCTTTAGCAACCTGATGTCTCTGCCAATCAGTAAAAGGATGTTATCTCTAACAGAGCTCAGAGCTCAGACCTGTGCTCTCTATGGTTTTATCGTATGGGTCTTGTTGAGGGCGCTGCCAGATATCTAAAGGCCCGGAGCCTCACTTTTGTAAATGTTCTGTTATTTTCCAGGGGCTCTGTCAGCCATCCTAACCTTTCTACCCCACTCAGGGACCCACAGACTCATGCAGAAAAACTGTAGTTAAACAGTAGGCATTAAAAGTCAAACTATGGCAAGTCTGGCTTCAACCCTTTTCTCCTTTAGTGTGTAATAAACAATATAAAACATCACACAAACTTGATCTATGTGTTCAATTTAGTTTGCCCAATCGCCCAGGTTCCCTCAAGTAAGAACCAAAGGGAATTTTCCAGTAGCTTCTGTATTACTGCATATACAAAAAGAAAACTTCAGGATACTTAAAAGTTTACTTCAACAAGATAATCTTCTTTCTTTCTTTCCTTTCTTTGGTAAAAATAAAATTGTAAGAATTAACCAGCTAATGTGAGGCAAACATTGTGAAGACCTGCCCATGGGTTGACCACTGAGTTCCAGCATGTCTGAATTTGATAATGTTCAGTATCCCCCAAAGTCTGGGTTCTAGGAATCCTTCCAGCTTTCACACAACAGGCAAAGTGAACCGAGTTTGGCTCTGATTTGCATGTCTACTTTGGTTTGTAGCCCTGAAAGTGTGATGTGGGACTTTTTTTTTGCCTTAATGCCTTATTATTCCAGACATGAAATTTCCTGGTGGTCACTTGATTAAATCATTAAAATAATTAAATCAGTCACCCTTGACTAGATACTAGGGATGGGCGATAACTATTCGTTGACGATATATTGTTCACGATATATCATCAGAAAAATCCACCCTGACAAATATTTGCCGTCTCATGATAAATATAATAAATGCAAGTTGATGACATGAGCGTGAGCGACGGACTTGCAGCCATAGCCCACACAGAGCAAAATGAAGAGGACGTTTCTCAGCAGCTCATTACTGAATGAAGCTCCACATGAGGGATTTCCTTCAAGATTGGGGCTTCAATGAGTGCAATTAGGAATGCTTGACAACAGACAGTGGATCTGCTGCTGTTCACTCAGTGCAATAAGAGTTTTCAACAAATATTCAAAATGTTTTCACATTTGAGACTTGTTTGATGTCATTAGTTCTCTCCATAACCTACTACTTAAACTTGTGGTCACGGATGTTATTTGACTACTCCAACTGGTGTTCTCAAGACAGAATGAGTCAAAAATATAGATTGAAATTATAAGATTTTTATCAGGACTTTCATTGTTATCGCCAGAATGGCAAATCTTATCATGATAAAGTTTTTAGCCCATATCACCCATCCCTACTAGATACAATATCTTGCATGGGAAGCTCATTTCAACTATTTAACTCCTTGAATGCCACTTGTGAGCAATTTTTAATCAGAAACCAAACTCATGAGACCAATGCAGCATGTGATGCAGCAAGTCGACTCAAATTTGACAACATTCAGCCCAAAGGCATGCTAATAACGTGCTACATTTTAATGAGCCACTTGTAATGTGTCTTGAACATTTGAAACTTGCACAACACACAAAAGTTTATTGTTTCCCAAGAGAGTGTGGGCAATCTCTAAAAATCCCGCCACCTTTCAGCTGTCATATATCATGTGGCATTTCCTCTATTGTGACACTGACAAGATCCAGCTGCAGAAGAGTTCTTTTATTTATCATGACAACAAAACCGAAAGAAACATGCAATCCTGGTGGGCGTATGCGCTCTCTCCGTGTGCTTTGTAGATTACACGTGTTTTCTATTTTTAGTGGATCACACATCTGCAGCTCTGCATATCAAACCCGCCAGGCTCCTTGTATCTACATGATACATCAACCACAGGTGAAACAGAAAGCCACTGATAAAGACTGAAAATAATCTATTTTAACCGTCACAAGAGAACATTATCGATGTCTCATCAGTGTTAAACTTTTTAGGATAAAAACGGCCCTAAACAGATGATAAAACAGTAAACAGATGTTTTGTCTTATTTGTTTTTTTGTGGAACAGCAGACTCTAACCATTTGTAGCTTCAATAATTCAAGAAAGCAGTTTATGTAATGACAATAGTAGAACTAAATTATCCACCAACATTATTTTTTCATGGTGAAAAGGAACACCATTTTCTCCTCCCTAAATAATGAAAAGATCTCCTCTATTCTTACCGTCTAGATCTTACACACTCCTACTCATACTTCTTAGTATTCTGACAGTGGGCTTTCAGCATTTAACTATAACCACCACCCATGAGCTGCTGGACCTACAACGACAGAGAGGATCTTTTGTCGATCACTCAAACTCATTTGAATAAACATCATGTCTTTCAATGTCTGTCAATATGTCAAAGCACTTTGTTAAGCATGCCTTGGCGAACAATGAAGCACTGAAGCTCTAGCATCATGTTGGCTAATTTGAGCTGTTGCACTCATAGTAGCTGTAGGTTAGGCAAGTGTGTGTCTGTACGTGCGACTGTGTGTGTCTGTACGTGTGTGTGTGTGTCAGGGTCTGGCCTAGGAGCCCGCAGGGGTCAGTGTGAGTGTAACTGCATCGGACATGATGTCTAGTGTTCTTCAAATATCCTCTCAGACACAGAAAGAGAGGACCAGGCATAGAAACTGAGGTCCTGTGGCAATGTGCAAGGCTTCTGCCCCAAAACCAGCTCTGTCCCATGTTGTTGAGCAGACATGACCCTGACTATGAAGCCTGCCTGTTTACATTCAAACAGCCTTGAACTGGGGTCAGTAATAAGGGGAAGGGGGGGTAACTCCTCTGTTTGGATTGGACAGAGTGTGCAAGAAAAAAGAGAAATAGTGTGCCACATTCAAGGAGAAAAGAAAGAGGAGGAAGAAGAGGGTGTCTTTGTTTCTGTGAAATGGGAAAATATAAAAATAAAACAACAAAGCATCACCTCACTAATAGGCAGCAGGAACACACCAAGCCCACATTTGGCAGCCATTAGAGTTCGACAATGTTCTCAGCTTGAGGGAATGGTGGCGTGCAACATAGCTGCTCAAGCTTTTAAAGCAAGCCTGCATTGGCAGAATTTGATGAATGCAGTCATACTGCTCTTGGTAAGAAAGCTGTATGCATCTGGTGACAGGCATTGCGGCGTAAATCGATCTAGTCGTCAATGAGGCAGATATCATGCAATCATAACCCATCGTGAATCAATCCTAAGGATCATCAGTTTTTATCATGTGATGTGGCAGCAGCAGCAGATTTTTTGCCTTTTGATCTATGTGGGGAAAAAAAAAACCAAGCTGTGTGTGTGCGTTAAAGAGAATGTGTCTCTGTCCTTTTAGAAAAGTGTAAACCGCTTGAAGACATGAAAAATGCTTTTAGTACGAGAAGATTATGAATTAAATGCAAATCCTGAAAAAGCAAAAGGCTGCAAGGTGAAAACTAAAAACACCTCAGTGGATTTAGAGAGTTTTTTTTATGGGATTCTATGAAAGCTCATCCAGATATCAATAGTCATCATCATTCATCTTCACCCTCAATACAAAAGCTGACTCAGGATGAGCGCTTTGCCCTCCACTTGTTCTACTATCTCCTTCAACTGATCCATTGTAAGCAAAAGATTCGCAGCATTTTGGCATTGTGAACTATTGTGCACAATTTTTCAATTTGCCATCACAAAGAGGCTGTAATATAATAGGCTCTTCCCATGCCTCACTGCACTAAATGGAATATTGACTGGGCTTCTTGGTCCTGTCAACTTGAGTCACAAAGAGAAATGTTGGGACTTTGCCAGACCTCAGACAGACAAAGAATGTATATATAGCCAAAGGGGGTCAATAAATAACAGATACTGGCTTTGGTTCGGGGTATAGTGTTTGATCAGCAGGCATACAAATACATTAAAGTCTGTCTGACTGACCCATGTCCCACAATCTGCCTGAGGAGATCAGGTCACCTGAGTCAGTGATCTCTTTTAAATCCCTTTTAAAAACAAGCTTTCACTGAAGAGACTCTCCTCCTGATTTGACTTGAATTTCAGGTTTGTTCCAGATCTTTGTTTAATCATATGTCTTTTGAGGTTTCTTATCACCTTCAAGTTTTTGTTAATGTTTGTTTATACGCCTTTGCCTTTGATTTTATAATCTGCCTGTTTTATTTTGCTGCATGTTTAAAGAACACTACAGAACACTGGATCGTTGGCAATCCCACGTGACACCATTAATATTGTTTAAAGTTTCTCAAGAACTTTACTGTGTATCTCTATGGGATGAAAAGTGTTCAAAGCTTCCCCTTTTGGCGATCTATTGAGGGTTTCCAGGCATTTCACTTCCCACAAGGTTTACAATCCAGCCACAAAAAAAGGTGTTTGATCAAAGACGTTTGATGGTAAATCCACAGTGATATACCGGTGAAAACAGGATTATTTATCATATTGTTGTGCCAAAAAAAGATCGCTATCGCTCAATGCCGCTAATGTCTGCCGGGTTTGACAAGTTGTTTTGATGGCATCTTTTTCTGTCAAACTTTCAACCAACTACATGGTCTCATATTCCTCTCCTGTTGTTCCCTTGACGGTAGTGTCCAAAAAGAGGCAAGAAAGTTTCCTGCTTGTCTGCAAGATAAGAAATAATGGTCCTCAATGCTTGGAAACTAGCAAAGAAGACATTATGAGCAGTATGATCTGGCCCTCTGTCTCATCCCAGACAGGAACTGCTTCAAGGAGTGGCAGAAACAACTGTAAATAGCAAAAAAACGCCTAGAAGAGTTTGTGTAAATATGTACATAGTTTCTGTTGTGTGTTTGTTCCAATCCCAATATTTCTACTCCTGATAGCCATGACGTAACAGAATGATATGCAGGTGAGAAAAAGCTTGATCACAGTAGATTTATGTGTTTATTGAGCAAAGTACTGTTGGGATCAATTTCGGTTTTTGTTTTTTGGTTGAATTTTATGCTTCTGGATCTACTGTCACATTTATTTTACATAATTTTTGCACCCATAAACTGACAGCTGAGGTTGTCCTAAAAAAATGTGTATATATTTGCTGTGCTTGAAAGGATAGAGCTGCTATATAGCAAAATATAGCTGGGAGTTCTAAGGGTTAAAGAAAGGTTATCATGAATCTGTCAAACCCCATATGAGCTGATTATGTGAGCTAATTAGCATCAGTTAAATAAATGCAAGTGCTGTCCACTTCACTCAGCACAAAAAGAAGACAGATGGCTCCACGTTTTTTTGAATGTTATTTTCACCCCAAAAAACACCCAGCCTGATTCAGCCCTCTAGCTCATGTGTCCATATATGGCTCTCTACGTCATAAGTGGCGCAGCTGATGCTGGGATGACAGCGAGCTAATGATCCGTGAGGAGGATTTAACGCCAAATGGTAGCGAGCTTAGCTAGTTCTGCAACTACACAGGCAAAACACAGCGTTGGTCACCCTCCTCCTTGTGTAATGGGGCGCAATTTTACCATGATCCACGCGTGGTTTTACCTGAAGCGTGCCCTGCAAATTATCACCTGAGCGTGCCCCATTGTAAATACTCGCCAGTACTGTTATGGTTGCGCAAAGGGATTCCCTTGCAGTAATTCTAACGTTACGAGATGCAGCTAAAGGTCATTTGAGTGGCTAGCGTTAAATGTCTTGAAGCGATAAATAATAAAAGGTGTGGAACAGACAGATATTAGCGTTACCAGCTGGCGTTAGGTGAGGTTATAAGCATGTGAATGTTGAGTGGCTGTTATAGGAATGAATGAGGGGCTTGTGTTACGGATGCCCTGAGCAGTCTCGACTCACTGTTTGTGAATCCTCTCAGTGCTGCAGTTTGGCTAGCATACTTCCCCGGCTAGCCTGTGCTTTAGCTCCGGAGCCCGCCTGGATTCAGCAAATGTGCCACTAGCAGCAGGCTAACTACCCAGCTAGCATGTTAGTCGTTAGCTTCAATGGGTGTCATCCTGAGCTCTGAATATCAAAATAAAAACTCACCGTGAACGGAATGTCATTCACACTCCCCACCGAGTAGCAGCAATCTCCAGGGTTCACAGCTCCCGTCAGCACTTGGTGCAGATGCATTTTCCTTATATTTTAGCAGCAGATGGGTTTTTTTTAATTATTAATAACGAGTCCACCCTTTCGGTTTCTCCATCTAGCAACGGCTGGGAATTCCATCAGTTACACGAACGTTGTCCTCCTCGGCCCGGCACCGTCGTCTTCTTCCTCATACGGTAGGGGGTTTTCGGGGATTTGTTGTCCGACCCGTGCAGATGGGGCTTCACCTGGCCCGGTCATCCATTTAAGCGTATAAAACTCGCCGTCCGTCTCCTCTCACTGTCAGCACCATCCCTACGATTAATCGTGAGAGAGCTGAGGCAGTGGGATCTCTGCAGCGAACCTGACATGCGCGTTCACGACGTTGTCAAGGCACGACTGAATGGCCATAGATCTATCACACTTAGAGCAGGTAGGCACAGGTTCCAAACGCAACTTCTTGTCGTTTTTATGCTCTGAATCCCTCAATGGAAGTATGAAATATTCACACGGTCATATTTCTCCTTAAATTGCCTTGAAAACACGCTCATGCAACGACCTGTGTTTCTTTCTGGGGCACCGTGGAGCCGATCTAGTTTTACATACCTATGTTGACGGCGCGCCAATTTGTAGAGCCAGCAGCCCTCTGTCGACGATTTCAGTTCATTGATCATAAATGTAGAGTCTTGGGTAAAACTACAGCCAATACTGAAGGGGTAGTAATTTTGTCAGTGACTGAAAATGAGGAAAGCTGTGGCCATAAAACAGTGTTATATGCAGCAGGGAGCACTTTTAGTCTTGCAGAATTTATGGAGGTGCTGGCTTCTGCGTTGGCCTTATGAAACACTGTTCTTTTTATTGAATGGGCACATAAGCTACAAGTATCTGTTCTGTATTCCATACGGCTGATATGATCAAATGAAATACCGCCTTAGATATTTCTATAAAGGTGCAGAAAAATTAACATTCTAGTTAATAATAACAGCAGACCACTCACAATAAATATAGAGCAGTTTTAAAGAAACTTATTAAATACTTGTGTATTTTTATCCACCAATTATTCATCTTTTCAGAGGTTCCAATGCTGCTTTCTTGTGATTGCAGACTTTGCAAGTTCTTGGGAGAAGTCACCTTAAAGTATGAGAATTAATTGTTTCTTGTTGTGATAGTCATCAAAGTGAAAGGATGCCTAACCCATGTTTACACTTTAAAAAATAGAAGGTCCACATGAATGATCATTTTGACAAGCTTTACTGGTTGCAGATCCGGGTTACAGCTTCATCATGCCACAAGTGTAACAAAGATTGGTCTGAGACTGTTCAAGTATATATAGCCGTCCACGTTTCCAAACATTCAGCTTGCATCTTGTTGACCTGAAGGAGAGTCCATGTAGGGTAATAACAAAGCACAACGTGTTTTGTGAGCCTGAGTGATGTTAGACATGGGTACAAGGTCCTTGTTGAGGATAGTTGAGTGACACAGCTCCACCATCCCCAAAAGCTGACATGACTGGCTAAAGAAAATCACCCTAACACAAAGATAAAACCCTTAAATAAACCTCTTGTTGACTAATTATTGAGGTTGTGTTTGCTTCCCTGATGTCATAAGTACAACATATGACTTTAAATACAGTTAGAGTGATGTCCATAGCAGTGTGACATTTTACAGAGAACAAAGAGTGAGTAAGCTACACCCAGCTGAGGTTGACTACAGCTGCAACTGTCCCTCAGCTCCTTATCTACCCTCATTCATCTCACTGATGAGATTTAATGGAGCAAATCACCATTATACTGTTTATCCCCTTCCCTTTTGTTCCCTCTCTCGCACTCTGTCCTTCATTGTCTCTACATAAATGATGAGAGGCCTGACAGCAGGGATCCATGGTGCTGATACACAAGTAACCATCATGGTATTGGCCTACTTATTATAGCCACGGTGACATCATAAGTCAGGGCCGGCCTGCCTTCAGCCACCATGACACACAGGACAACAGGGGGGAGAAAACTGTGAGGCAGAAGCCCAGAGAGAATGTGACACATACACATAAACAGTGTCAACAACAATGGTGGGGAACACTCATCTTGGAGCCTGTGTAGTACTGGGTCTGTCCATTTAGCATTAGGTGTGTAGCTTCTTTTTAGTAAACTGTGGGTATCAGGCTGTACAGCTGCTCTGTTATCATACTCTAGACACATTGACAGACGCTTATATATATTTAATTTATAGATGACTGTTGAATTTGAGTCGCCTAGGGCTTCATGGGTTTTAGAAATTGGTCGATTTGTATGTAGTTTGGGCAAAATAAGGCCATACAAATAATTAAAAGACATTAAACACAAAAACTTCAAGTAAAGGGAAAATTCAGGTCAAAGTCCCCCATTTAAGCCTATTTTGAGAAGAGCTTAGTAATACATCCAGCATATGAAAGTACCATATGTGCTGATTTTAAGAGAAGGGATTTACCTGGATAGGCTCAAGGTCACATTTTCTCATAGCAACTGCTTTATAAAGAAAGCTGATGGAGTTGTGACTGTTATGTGGGCAGCACATTTTGATTCGTCGTAAATCAACTGCAACATTTCTGTATGACTTTTTAGTTCTATAAGCCACCTGCAAAATAAAAGTCAGGTACATCTTGTGAGAAATCTGTTTTCAGCTTCCTTGTGTTTGTTTGTGTTTTGAAAAGCTGGACCGCCTTGAATGCAACTGACTTTACCTTGAAAGATGTTTCAAGAAAGCTGTTAGTCATCAATGTTTTCTGTGCAGTTTCTAATCTTCAACAGTTTTCATCAGCAAGGACAAAAAATGACTGAGAGGTTCAGATTCACAGTAAGTTATACTGTACACGTGTGCCTGGCTGTACTTATCATTATTGATACAATGGACTGCATCCACTTTAGATTATTAAGACTCAGGGGATTCATCTTCTGAGTACTCGAGGTATTGTGCCGGCCAAGTGTGCTGAGATCATTGCAGCAAAAGCACAGCCAGTAGAAGAAATACAGTGCTACAAAACAGCTGTTAAAGGAGGGAGTATTTAGAGACTCCTGCAAGGGTGTACAGCAGCAGGTGTGAGCAGAAGAAAGACAATGAGATGTTGGACACCTTGAGTAGTAGTTACTGTATGTGGATATTGCAGCAGGGTTGGAGGAAGGTTGATGCAGTGTTTGTGGTCCCCGTGGTGCCATTGGGAGACACAGCCCTGATCTACAGAGAACAGAATTAAATGCATTATAGATTTTCTCATTTCATGGATGGCTGCTGGCTGAAGGGAGCTCCGGTCAGGCCCTGAGGCACCAGACATTGTGCACCTTAGGACCAAAAATGTAATGGAGCTTCTTTACAAACTTAAATAATTAAATCAAGGCATACTGTATAGAAGCTGCTGACACAGAGTGGCTAAATTTACTTTATGAGAGCCTTTGTTTTCTGTAAGAGAAGCACATATACTCTGATATTTAATTTAGAGTGTGCACAGTCTGTCTTTACCAGCTACGAGAGAGTAAATTAAAACTACAAAATGTTGTCTGAAAGATTTGTTTCACCGCATTCTGGGACCAATAAATCGATCGTTGATGCTGCTCTGTGTTTTTTGGCTTCTTGTGATTACTGGCATTTTCATTTTCACTGTCGCTGTTTCAGAGGAAAAAACAGATTCAAAATAATTATTCACTGGTTCTCTGAGAATGTGGTAGTCTTGAAAAGAATTATGTTAATGCCGGGATACACACATTGTAATGTTTGCACACACAGCTAATGGGGCCCAGGAGAGCAACGCTGAAGATCCATTATGTTGATTATTGTTGCTTTGAAATGTTATATGGAGGCAGAAGATCTAAGATGGCTTTCAGATCGGCTATTAAATCATGTTTTAGCTCTTAGCCCCAAGAAAAAGGTAATCTAATGGAAGCTATGGGAAAAAGACATCAACATATTTCAGTTGTCTCTCAATAAATCAGGTTACATTTGTATATTAGAACGATGCAACACAGAGAAATGAAAGCCACACACCACTAGCATGTTAAATACACAATGCCAAATGCATGCAAATATAAAGCATGATAAAAACACATGTAGTGCTGCACTTTTGAAGAACATTTGTTGCTCAGTTTTTTCCATGAATCTGCTCATAAAGGATAAGATCTGCGACATTGTAACTGCAAAGCTGCATCCCAAGGAAGAGCACTCTTGTGCAGCATTGGGCACCATTTCCATCCAGCCACTTATGTGAGGAAGCTGGGTTAGAAAGGGCCACTCAAGTGTTCATCCATCGACCCCATTCATGAACAGATGTGTGCTCCATGCCTCCAGCATCAGATCACCCTGTATGAAGTCTATGCACTTCCAGCTTTTAACTTCTCCGTCTAACGTTTGCAATGTTGATTGTGTTGAACTGCAACAGCTGGTACAAAAGATCACCACAAGATTGCATCTGTACCTGCTCAAATAAAGAAATATGTAAATAATTTATTACATACAGGCAGAAAGAGGCACTAAAAGCCTTTAAAAGACAGGATGGAAGCAGCTGACACCAACAAAACAGCTCGACATGACTGATGATACATTCATATACATATATATGTAAAATATTGGCCAACACTTGGTTCAAAATCTAAAGGTGGAGGTTTGGTTACATCAATAAAATGCATAACCATTACATTAAATTTTTTAATAATTTCAACAAAGCAATTTTATGATAAATATTTTTTTTTTTTTTTAAGTCAAATTTCAAAACAGCTATTTGCCATAAACCAACATGGCTTAACATGCGCAGGCTTCATAGAAGTAAAACATTACATAACGGTGTGCATAAATCTTTCATTGAGGTGAAGACTTTGCCTTTAAAATTTTATGTGGGTTTGGGCCTTTTACAGCCTTTAATGACACTTATTCAGTTTGCATGATTCAGACTGAGAGCTGTGATCAGGGACAAGGTCTACCTCCGAGGACGCTGAAGACTTTGGACGTTTTTTAACCTCGGTGGCCATCTGTATGTGTATTTGTGACATAATAAGTCAGCTGCAGAGGTACTGAGAAAGGTCAACAGGCACTCCTGCATGCTCAGATGTGTGGATATTGAGTCATACTGCTGTTATCCCAACACATACACACAGGTCGCTGCGTATCTTTTAAAACCAAACTTGCAGACTCATGATAACAGTGTGTATTAAACATGTAAAAAGTGATCGTTTGCCACTGAGATTTTGAACTAGAGTATTTTTAACCTGTCATAGATTGACATTCTCGCAGCTCTTCATTTTCACTGACTGAGAGTTGACTGGAGTCAAAGCTTTTTCATTTCTTCAGGAAATTTGAATTATTCTAAAATTACAGAAAATTAAGAAACAAAGCATATATAATCTATAGAAAAACAAAGTAGTGATTTTATCACAATAACCAATAACAACCTATTCCATATGACCATACGGCCACTGACATCTTTTTTTTTTTACCCAAGGGTAAGAAATGCTGAGATTTGTTGAGCAAAGATTCTCTTTTATTAACATATAATACTTAAACAAAGAATAGTAAAAAGCTGTTCTGAATGTGTATCATCATGTGGTTTTACTTAAAAAGCATGCACACCTTACATAGCTCTCCACTGATCAGATCTTACTCTTCAAATGCAAATTAACACTATTCAAAGGCTCTGTCTGTGAGTATAAACCAGGCTCCGAGTGATCGTTGCTGTGGATACAGAGAAAGTGGGTGGTCCTTAATCTGGCCCAGCACACTTGAACATACACACTACTAACATGGACAAATGCCTCCCAGACCACCTTAGTATGCAGCCTGAGAGATCGGATCTCTGCACTCATTGATGAGTGTTCACACCTGGAGCTAAGGCTTGTCAGTTAGTATCAGCTCACCCAGATCCCAATAATGCAAGGTGTAAACAGGGTGTCAGCAGACTCAGTGGACTAATACCATAGGTCCATATGGTCGCAGTAATGCTTATGTGACTGATATTGTGGTGGATCAGACTGTGAATGTGTGAAGAGATCTCATCATACAGGACAGGAGGGTCACGTCTGTAAAGTCTCCTAACCTGAAAAAATTAGTTCAATTTAAGTGAAATGTAGTGATTTGTTATTATTTACTTCTTCATTATATACACTTAAATTATTGTTTTAATGACATATTGTAGTATTGAATTTCCATGTAGGGTCACATCTCAGATATCATCGGGTGAGAAGTAGGGCAAAGCCTAAGATCGACAGCCAACCACAGACCTGGCATGAAGACAGAAAACCAGACACACTCACACCTATGAGCAATTCTGACTCATCGGTTTACATAAAGAGCATTTTTATAGGCTGTGGGAGGAAGCTGGAAATCCCACACCTGTCTGGGATCTGTAATTCCAAGGTGTAGCCCTGGAATAATAGATAATAAATAAAATATCCCCTTTGTTAGCGCAGTATAGTGTATACTGAGTAGTGGTGGTAAAAGCAGATGCAGCCGGTGTAGCAACAAAAGCTATTTTATCAGCACAAGCAATCAAATCTGTGGCACAGCAGGAGCTCGCATGTATCTCAGAGCAACAACATCCTGTATCCTCAGTTAGATCTAAACTAAGACTGTAGTGGTTCCTCATGTTTGCTATGGCTGTCTCCATTCCATCTCTGCTCTTGTATTATCTGTCATTAACAGTTTAAACCGACCAGGTCAGGGCAAACCCATTAGACCAAAGGTTAAGCCCGCATACCATGTAGGCTTTATGTGCATAGTTTGACTCCTGGCTGGGGAACGGTCACAGCATGTTTACCACTGCGCTTTGTTTAATGCAAGGAAGTATTCAATATCATAAAACAGAGAGGATTAAAGTTTCATATTTGGGGACATTTGACTAACAAATGCACATGTGCTGCAAGCAAATACTGCTGATTCATCTTTTGGTGTATTTGCTTTTTGCCTTATCATGTAGTTAGATCTGTTTTGTGAAAATTCTAATGGGGCTGTTTGTCCAGGACTATTTTGTGCCTCAACACTGTTGTACTTGAAAAAAAAAAAAGAAGAAATAAAAAATGCATGTGTAAACAGCAATGGTTTTAAGTTAATGAAGGCTTGAGAAGCCAGTCTGCATCCTTTTTACCCTTGGTATTTGTTACCAGTTTCCCTTAGTAGAAGAAAACTGGTCTAATTAGGTGGCAGGACGGGCCTCTGAATGGATGAATGTTAATATTTTTTTCTTTCCTGGAGGAAAAATTACAAGCCCTGACAATTTGTTGTTCTCATAACAGGTTTATTTGCTCTATTATCAGCAGACACTTTCTTGCAGTGCCAGACTTTTATTACCTCTCCTCATCCCCCTTCATCCCTCTGTTATTTATTCCTTCACATTACAGTATTTGATCTCGAGGTTGATGCTTTTTGCTTTCATACAACCTTCTCCGCTCTCGTGCAGCCAGTCTCATCTGCTCTCGCTTTCTTCCTCCTCCCTCCTCCTCCTCCTCTATCTCTGTCTCGCACACGCTGCAATCCCGCTCGCACTCTCACAGATTTCTGTCTGCAGAGATACTAAAGATTGATGACAGCTATTCCAGAGCGTCGTCTCTGTCTTTGACACCGCCCCTTCCCTCTCTGCACACTCCTGTCGCTTTCCCCTCCTCTTCCCGCTCTGAGGAAGGTCAGCCTCGCTTACTGTGGTTTAACCAGTCCATCTGTCTCTCCGGCTTTCCTGTCCAGCCAGCCTTGGGCTAACTGATGAATCTCTCTCCCACCGGCAGTTGTTTCAGAGATTATTTACTGCCACTGCTGATGTGTGTGAATGCGTGTGTGAGTGTGAATTATTTCCTTTCCTATTCAGGGGTTCTGAGACCTATTCAGGTCTGTCCCTGTGTGCAGTAATGTAATTAAATTTTGTGTGAATGTGTGTGGGTTTTCTCACATGAGTGCAATTGTGCTGCAAAGTTTCCTCTGCCTTTCTCTCCTCTTTTGTGCTGTAACAGGATTATCTGTTTTTCATCTCCACATTATCGAGCTTTATTGCATTTCCCTGGCTCATTCATATTTGGACCACATGCTGCTCTGTTCCTGGCAGGTGCCTGTGTTCACAGTGTGAGCATGCATGTATCTTTTTTTTGGCCAAGTATATGAGTGACATCCTCAAGTGCTCAGTGTAATTAGTCAGACTCAAATATGAGTTCTTCTCTGCAAACTACAGAGCACGATAGAGGAGCAGATGGGAGGGCGGGAGCAGATTTCTGCAGCAGCTCTGAAGTGTGAAGAGAAGATCAAGGGCTTGGCACACAGACATTCATGCACAGACACACGCAAACACACAAACAGACCAGTAAAGCTTATAATCCCAGCTGAGATGCAACAGGTTACTGAATCATTGTGACAGACAGGAATGTGCTGAGAGGGGGGTGAGGAGAAGGAGAAGGAGAAGGGGGGAGTACAGCTGTGTGGTCATTCTGTTTCACACTCAACTCATTGACTTTACCTCAGTGTTCACCGGTGCAAACAAATCTGCTAATTTGCATGTCTATTCATTTCTCAAAACTTCCAAATATTTGCATAGAGAGTGGCTGATGATGCTTCTATTATACATTTCTGCATCATGGCACCTGAGCAGACTTAATCTTGCCCACATTAACGTCATTAACGTATTAAACTCGTCATGATGCTGCATTTATATTGAGTTTTACTTGATAGTCAGGCTATTTTATGAGTTATTAGTGGAACACTGTAGCAAATTTAAAGGTAAATCTCACCAATAGCAGACGAAGTGACTGAGATCACTTTGTGAGACCTGAATCTGTATTGTAGGGTCAAAGTTTGCAGGGAAGCTTAGCAGCAAACGTTCTGTAAACTAAAAGATCCTGCCACTGATTCCTGAGGATTTATTGCTCTGTGCATTGTACACAATAACAAAACAATGTTTTGAAACATCATTAGGGATTCCCCACTGTGGGCCCAACTTCTCCTCCTCCTCCAAAAACAAATGTTGACTGTAATTGAGCGAGGAAGCTTAGCCTTGATGGCACTGAGCAAGAGTACTTAGTCAGCCACTAGAGGCCAACAAATGATCATCATTTTTATTTTTAACAGACGAAGGGAAGGTTGATTACTGACAGCACAAGGAAATATCTCCTCTCATCTCTCCTCATACGCGCAATCAATTCTGTCTCAATACAAAGCAGACACTCAAATGTTCTCTTCATTTCTGGGAGTCAATAAAGTTGTCTCACATGAGCTCTCTTGTTAAAGCCAAGTGATCAAAGGTACACTTCTGTTGCAATGTCCCAATTTGACTGTAACAGGGGACCTTTGTCCAGATTCCTCTCTTTTTCTGCTCATACACTCTGTCACTCTTCTCTGACAGCAACCTGGGGACGGGAACATGAGTGAAACGAAAGCTTTGAAATCACAGCATGGATATTCCTGAGAAAGGTGTATTGGATTAGTTATCATACTTTTGTAATGTGAATGCTACTACCCTTTAAAAAATCAAACAGAACCGCTATGAAAACCTCTACATCCTGGTGGCTTGATTGCTGCTCTTCTTTGAAGGACATTATGTTGGTCCTGCATTTTCCTGAGGTTTCTATCATTCTCTCTTCTTGCTCTATCACATAAAACAATGTTTGCATGTCATAAACAGTTCAACATAAAAAAGAGGATCCAAGCCTCAGTCAGATTATGTAAAATACAGTGACAAGCATCTAGTTCAGCTGACTCCAGATCTCTTGTTCCAAATCTGATCTTTCACTTGAGTGGTCTTTGGAAAACAGATATCGAAACCTAAACCAGATGTTTCACCAACTGCAAAAAAGTTCAGCTGTTATTTTGTCATGAAAAGGTAGCACAGAGCTGAAGTATGACTAAAACCATCCATGAAACACTACGTTCAGCTTCTTCCATCAAAGAATGTTATTTTCATAGCCTCAGTGGTAGAGTCCAGTGTCTCTCAGTTGAAAGGGTGCAGGTTGGGCTCCTGATCCTATTGTCCACATAGTGTATTTAAGCACGACTCTAAGCCCTAAGCTGCCCTGGTGACTGTGCCAGAGGTGTGTGTAAATGGGTTTGGTTAATAGTGTAGCTTTACTTAGCAGCCTCTGCTAATAGTGTATATTAATTTTATACCAACAAAGCCACTACCATTTACTCTAATGTTTTTTTCTTCTTCTAGAAATTAGTAATATGTTGTTTTTTAGGTGTTTTTATTGGTTAAAAATAGGTCACCATGTGTAATGTGTTATCTTGTGTTCAAAGCAGAACGTAGTTTCAGCCTTTCTCATGCAACAGGTGGAAAAAACCACAATATTTTCTATCCTATTCCATCACAACAGAAAGCATCTCAGATATCTAGTTTATCTCAATGTCAGCTGATAGTGTTAGAGAAATCTGAGAATAATTTCCACTTTTTCTCGGTGGTAGGATGCGTCATCTGTTAATTGGAAGAATTGCACTTTGATCCCATCTTCTATGGTTACATGCGAAAGTGTCCTTGGCAAGACACTGAACCACAGTTGCTAACATAGTCCGTGATGTCTGGGTACAAATGAATGGTATTAGGTAACACTGATGATTCCCTGCAGCAGCATCCTCTCGTGTAAGACCAGGTGGTCCTGTATATGTGCAAGCTTATTCATCATTTAGCTTTAGTTTATAACAAGAGAATATTCATGAATATGGGAGCTGTTTTCTCCATGTAGAGGTATGAATTAGTGCAAGGGGTACGTGAAAGATATTCTACTCTCTGCTGCAGCTTGTTAAAAATGGTTAAGCTATGGTGTAATGTGATATATTAGCCAAAAGATGGCACTGTTGACTGGTGGAAAACTCACCTGATGGACTATTTTAGTGCTGATAAAAGCCATAAATGAGACTCTTCAGCTGGCTTTGCCTCAGAAATGAACTACAAAAACCTTGCCTGTTATTTACTTTTCTAACTTTGCAGGTCCTGACATCAGGACATGCCAGGGGCAGCATTCACAGAAATATTTCATGTCTTTATAGGAAAAAGTGTAAAGTATAATCCTCTTGGCATGTTCTTAATCTGCAATACGTGCATTTCTATTTGAGTTTATCGTATGCACATTGAGAATCAGTGTGCATCTGCTTGAATTAATTTCATACTTGCATATACATATGCAGCATGTATGTGTCTGTCACAGGCAGACGGGTGAACCCCAGGAATGTGGAGGCCTATCGAGCAGGAGGAAATGATCACACTATAGGGTGCCACTGCTGCTGCTGGTCAGCTCTGCCCCTCCCTCTACCAGGTTTACCCACGGATCTGTGAGCTCAATAACCTACAGTGAGATAATCAGGAATAGATCAGGACACACACCACTGTGGTTAATAAAAAAAGAAAGACAAACAGATAGTCAGATTAGGATAGTAAGCCTGCAAAGACAAATATTTTCTCATTGGTTTAAGATTAAGAGAAGAATTATGCAGAACGAACAATGATCCTTTTCTATTGAGCAGAATACATCTCAAAATGACTTTGTCTTTAAGAGTTTTCTTGGTAAAAATGAAAATCACCTTTCCAATTCCATCACATTAAAAGACAGATTTACTCCTTTTTAAACCCACTTTGTGGCGACACAAAAGCCTACACTGTGCAGACAACAGTATTTAAAAGAAACGACTTTAGAGTTTGATTGTATTGAGCTTTGAAAAGGTGTCATTTGTCCACTGAGATTAGATGTTGGAGAAAGTGCTGCAGGAATAAATGGTGTTTTTGAATAGTGCCTGATTGAAAAGTGGACTCTTATAAATGGCTCTGTCTGTGTGTGTCTTTGTATTCTGGCTGATCATTAATCTGAGCCATCGGGGCTGATAAGATGGTTCTAAAACAGAGAGGAAACTAAAAGATCACTCTCAGTCTGATAGCTGTATGTGTGTGTGAGTGTGAGAGAGAGAAAGGAAGTGTGTAGAGCTGCAGCACGTTAAAAGACCTTGAGTTTGATGATGGTCATACAACGGCCCTTGTAAATTTTAGAGGAAGCTCATAATAGACTTCTTATCTGAGCCGTGGAGACAATGAAGCCTGGGAAGAGAGGGGAGCAAATAAAGGTCTATGAGGTGGAGAAATAGTGAAGAACACCACCCTTACCTGTTCAAACAAGAGCCATTAAGCAGTGGCAGTAAGTTGGGAAATCTGTGCAGGACTTTGGATTTCCACCACATCTAAAGCTTGCCAAAATTGTTAAGTTTGAGGCACAAACAACATGCAGATCCTCTGATGCAAACATCTATTCCAGCTCTATATGGTATATAAAGTTAAAGCATGTCTTCAGTCAATTGTATAAAACTAAAAGTGACTTAAAAATGTGTGAAAAGATACGATCAAACTTTGTGAAACTACATCAATATCTCATTACAGGTACATGTCAAGGAAAATGAAACAATTAATATGCTCAGAGAGAGATGTGCTACACGCTGATGGGCTGATATTTGGAGAGTAATTTGTTAGTGACACTCTGTGACATTCAGTGATTAATTCCCTCAAAATAGATCAATTAATGCTTTCATTACAGAGGATCAGCTGAATGGAGGTATAATAATAGGAAGGAATATAGGCTAAAGGTTAACAGTATTAAATGTCACAGTCATCTATTCATAAGATAAACTCTACGTGTCAATCATCTTTCATTATCACCTTTTTCATTTAGCATGACACCTTGTGATTGGTGGGGCTGAGAAGCTGGGAAAAAAGGATAATTTCCCCTGATGGTGTTCAGGTGACATGAAATGAAGACGCTCACACATGTCACATATTTGATAGAGACACTTATCACTTCTCTGCACAACTCTGCATGAAGCAATCACTTCAATTTGTCTTATTTGTGAGGTTTTAGTCTTCAAATTCAACAAGATGTTCTTGTACAAGAAAAATGAGAAATTAAATCATAATAAAGTGAAAGTAAGACGTAAAAATTGACTATATTTGACATTTCTAAATAGCAAATTATAGTAACAATACATCATTCTGTGTTGGGTGAAGACTTTATTCAGAACGTGTCCCGCTTTAGTCAATAGGGGGCAGTAGAGACCAAGAAAAAGCTGAAAATACCTTGACGGCCCTTTCACTCTCATGTTTTCTCTCACACACTTTTATCTGATTTCACTGAAATCATCCGTGTGATCAAAACAGATAATAACTGCACTCTGCATTTCAGAAATCTCTGTTTTCCTATTTAGCCACAGGACATCAACGGATTGAAAAACAACAAAAATGGACCGACATAATGACCACAAACTGAAACAATGAGGCAGACATGCTGCGAGTGTGTGTGTGTGTGAGTGTTAGAGAGAGAGAGAGAAAGAGGCAGTAAGTTGGCAGAGTGTTCAGTTTTGTGTTTATGTCCTCCTTGTGTGTATTGAATGACACTGTTATGATTGTCTGTAATGGTTTCTGCCAGTGATAAATGAGGGAGGGATTCAGCTGCCCAGGACTATTCTCCACCCGGCCAAATATCACTCCTCTGCTCTAAACGGCTGCTGTCAGACATCTTCCTGAGTGTCAATGTGTGTGTGAGAGAGAGTGGCAGAGAATGAGTTTCCTGTGTCTGACAAAGTGATTCTGGATGGGCGTTTTAATAAGAGTAAACAGAGACTGGCAGCCATTTGTTTCTGCAATTACACTGTGTTGTTGTGTTAATCCCTCCGTGATCATCCCTCTCTCCCTCCTCCTCTTCACCTTTTAGCCTTTCCCCCCAAACATGGCACCCACTTGCTCCTTGTCTGTTAATGTTGTGTCCCCTCACCCCCCACCCTCCAGTATGCAGTGTGTTTGCACCTGGCCTATAAGAATGAGCAATGAGTGAGAGGAAACTGTGGAGCATGTAGTGGCTCAGGGCACACGGTGGCCATTACGGGGCTAAAGCACTGCCAGCGTGCTTGATGAGGGGGAACAACGGAGCCTCGCCCTGGGACACTCCATTAAACTCCCCCCCTTTGTCTTTCTGTCTCTAACATACAGGATCCTACACACACACACATACAGACACACACCTACATCTCCATAAGGGGATCTGGTTTTCCTTTACATGGCCGAAAGAGATGTGTTTCACCTGGTTTTTAGAGGATAACCTATCACCTGCATAATAGTGTTAGCAGCACCATTCTCTTTAGGCTTTCATTTAGGTCCTTTTGTCTTCTTGCTATCACTCCAAGAAGAGCTGTATTCAAAACCTTTCTAATATACAACTTTGGAGGAAACTGCCTTTAGCTGTTTGAGGCCCCCACAGCAAAGTACTCAGTCTTTTCTCAAGCAGTAGCTCAGCTTTTGTATTAAAAAATGACTCTCAAAGGGACTTCTGTGACAGCCAGGGAGAAAAAAAACATTAAAAAGTACTGACTTTAAAATATATTTATATAAAGTGCAACCTTTACCCCCCGAAGGACATCTTTGCCAGCTGTGTACTTGCCAAGCTCAAAACCTACAAGCTTCAAAATTGAGAAATTTTGACCTTAAAAAAAAAAAGGCAAAAAATAGGTCAATTAATTGATCCAAATGTGGCAGGTGGCTTTTCATCAATATGCCTGGTCCTGCTTGAGGTTTCTGCCCATCGAAAGGAAACTTTTCTTTACGAATGCTGCCACATTCATGCTCGGAAGTGCATTAACGTTACATTTTGGTGAAGTATAACAAAGAGTATGAGTACTTGACCTGTATATGTTTAGTGCAGTGACTTTCCTTATGTTTTAATTATAGGCTCTGTAAATTAAAACTGAAGAATTGATCCTACTTTCACTTCAGTAATTCAGTTGAATGAGGTACTGTTATCTTGCTGATGTTGTTGGTAGTGTTAGTTGGTTCCTATTTTAGTCACCCATTTCATTAATTGCAATTAATTTCTGAGTTTCAACAGCTAATTGTGATCATAAAGAGGTAGGTGACAGCTTCAAAATCTTTATTCTATGAAATACAGTAAACTGTAGTTTGTGTCAGGATATAGTGCCCACTAACACAAGACTTGTTAGCAGCATCTGCTTAGCTTATAGTAGGTCAAACTCAAAGTACTGGTGATATTTCAAGTCCAGTCAACAAAAGTGGCAAATTTTTGTAATCGGCCATATGTGAGCTTTGAAAGTGAGAGCAGCGGTGTCATTATATCCCATCACAATGTGGGGAGCAAAAGCACATTGCAGTGGCTTCACTATGAAGTGCCAAAAGAGGAAAAAAAATAGCTCAAGATAAAAATGTGTGATAATTTGGGATTACAAATACATTGTGATCAGCACATTTCAGCTGACAGCCCTGTTTTTTTTTATATATTCCTTACGATTTCAGTCTCAAATAGATGAGAAAAGAATCCCATTTTCCACATGTTATTGTTGAATGAATAGGTTTAAATCTGTCTTGAAATTTGGAAGGCGACATGCAATGATTCATATTGAATAAACTCCAAATTCTCCTCTCAGGCTTTAAAAGTTGACAAAATTGCAATCTAAGTAATACAGAAAGTATTGATATTTATCTAAAAATGTAAGATGAAGAGTAAGAGGTTGGCATGAAAAAATAAACACTTTGTCTAAGTAATTGAAAAAAGTCTGGTACAGCAGGACAATGTTTGTACTTTGTTTCTTCACACAGTTGAGTGTGGATTAATCAAACAAAAATGCCAGTTATGTATTTCAAAGGCAGGCTAAGCACAAAGAGACGTTTAAAAGAGACCGCTTTGTATGGCACTCAGCTCCACTCATAAACCTGAGACAGAAGACAAAGTAAAAATCAATGGAGCTTCTGAGAAAAGCTTGGAGGATCACCTTTCATAGCTGTGGATATTGATCATGAATGATGCTTGTTTGCAAACAGTAAAGCTGGGATTGTTTAATGTCTCCCTCATTACTCTGACAATGTCATTTTTCAGCTACGAGTTGCACACATTTGCTGCAATTTGTCTCAATGAAGGATGGGCGATGAAAATATGTCTCAACTATTTGGGAGCACATTCCTTGCTGCTAAAGTGACCTGCTGGGCCTGAACAACAGCCGTCTCTCCTTGTGTTGCTATTCTTCTGCAGTAATTAGCATGCTAATGGGTTAATAAAAGTCTTCTGGTCCCACACAGCCTTTGGAGTTGAAATATGACAAAGCACTTTTTAATGAGGATGTGCTGGTGATATTGCTTTTTATTGGGCTCATCTTTCATGGTAAAACTTTATTGAAAAACTTTTGCAGGGAATTTCTATATGTCATCTAGGGAGAATAATTGAGTTCGACCAAAGACTGATCACAGGTTTGAATTGTACTTTGGGGGGAAACCTTTACAAAGATAGCACAGGAGCTTTATTTTTGGATTTATTGCAGTTTTTTGTAAGGTTTAGCAAAAAAACACAAAATCAGGAGGCCCTAAAAGCCCATAAGAGAGGTTATGCACACGATTATTGTGTTGAAGTTATGTTCAGCTGATGAAAAGTAAAGCTAACTTTTATTTTTGATGACTATAGAAAATGTCTTATCCCTCCTCTAAAATGTCAGCCCAGTTGCACAGAACAAACTGTTGATCGCAGCTTATTATACCTATCATAAGTGTTCAGGGTACAAAAGGTAAAAAACTGATAAAGAAACAAAAACCAACAAGCCATTAATCACTCTGCAATATGCCACATCCAAACTTTACCTCCACATTTAAGTCATGGGTGTCTGTGCAGAGTGGATTGTTATTAGAAACCAAACAAAATGACCTCTTGTAATGCATTTAAATGGCTAAAAATTGGGCAAACCAATTTACACGATACATTTCTAAAAACAAGCTGGATTATTTATGATAAGAAAATCATAAAGAAAATATTGACTGAAAGTATTTTAAAAAAGGGTTTCTATTTGGTCCTGTGAGGTTAATGCAGCTTGAATCCAATATAATAATAAGCCATGTAGCCTACAGCATTTCTCACAGGCAATAAAGTTCCAGTGAAGGCAGCTACTTATCTCCAACACTTTTAATGTACTCAGTAAACTACAAGTAGGCTGAAAAAAACAGGCACTAAATTTCAGTTAAAATAGTGAATGTAATTAGGTACCTAGCACCCTTGGATATGTACTGGAGAGGATAAGGGCCACTGGAAATAAAAAAATATGGTCCAAAATATATTTTTTCTCATTGTTATTCTAAAAAAAAAAAAGTTTTGTAAATTGGCAAATGATAGACGTGGCTGTATCTAACTTTCATTAGCCTCATCACTGATTAACGTACATGGATACCCGGTAACAGAAATCAAACACACCCAAGTTTTGCTTGACGGACAGGTGCATTCTGGGACCAAAGTAGCAAAGATACTACAAGTTGTTCAACAATGATTTAGAAAAGTATCTATTTAGATAAGTGGGTGGGGTCCTTATGTTGTTGATGTTAATAAAAACACCCTATCACCATCATAGCCAAACTGTTGAGCTTCTTACTTTTAAAACAGAAGATATTGATAACTCAGGAGCTTGTGAAGGGTAAAGGTCCTGTGGTCGTGCGTATTGGAGGTCAACGAGCACAGGAGTTTTTAATGAGGCCAAATGTCAGGATAACCAACACTGGAGTGAGTAACTTTTTGTGTTTGTGAGCTAAAGCTTCTGTTTGTGTTCGTCGTCAGTATGTGTTGGCTGCCTGGTGGTGTTTTTCACTGCTTTGACTGGTTATTGAAATGATTGAATTATGCAGCCTGATACTGCTAACTGCACCTGCTGGGATGTCCACAGCTGTTTATTATTGACGACCATTTTTCATACTGTCTGACATCTCTCTTTGGCTTATGTTGACTTTAGAGAAGAAAAACAAATGCCAACAGGGCACTCAGGAGAAAAACAAACAAACATAGTAGCACTACAAAAGTCAGTTTGGCACTTACCTTCCTTACAACAAACACCCGGTCTCAAAAAAGAAAGGCCCAGGAAGCCTTTTTTTAACCCTGCCCTAGCCCCTCCCAGTGGGCGTTATCAATTACATAAATTTGAAAAAAATAAAAACCCATTTATTCACATTTAATCAATTTTTAACCATTTTTAACTTTCAGACATTTTTCTGTAAGTTTTTGCCATTTTAACAAAGTTTTTACACAAATCAATAGAGCATTAGTTTTTAGGGATTCATGGCAAACAACAAGAGAATTAATTTTTCTTGGATCATGTGACCACTTTGATCCCCCATACACACCTATTTTACACCCGGAAATCATCCGCTCCGTTTCCTCAATTGAAAACATGATCCGGCATGATGGCGTGGATGGACGCCCGGCAGGTAAGTGGAGGGAAGAATATCTACGTGAATATCTATGTGAATGTGTGTTTAAGTCAACTGATAGAGCTCCAAGTGTGCAACCTTGGTTACCCCATCCAACACAGAAGGGAGGAGAAAAAGTAGCGCTGTGAAGTGGGTAAAATAGCGACGCTGGCGGGGAGGGAAATGTTAGTTTGGCGCGTTTTGTACGTGTGTGTGTGTGTGTGTGTGTGTGTGCCGCCATGTGCTCCCCGCAGTCAGTGTGGACTCCGCTCCTTCACACCCGTTGAACGTTAAAATCGCGGTAATATTCCCAATGTTATAATAATTGTAATATTTCCACATTCATTGACAAAAATGGATCAATGGATAGAAAGTTGGGATGACCGTTTTAGAAGGGGGAGGATTTTGACCATTTTCATTTTAGTGGGGATGCCACCCCCCTCAACTCGAATACTGATAGTAGTCCTGAATAACTTATCATGAGTTTGGAGTTTGAGACAGTTTTTGAAAGTAAATAAGGGCATGGTGCTTCAGGGACAATGCTATATTGCATATTATTATACACAGTAACATATAACATTCATTTAAAATCTAAAAGAGTAATATTATAATCTTCATTTTTATATTTTAGATTGAATTGTTCTATCTTCTAATAGTATTTAACACCATCATCATTATGTCTGGCATTATGTAATTTGGTAGCTATATACAGATCATTTTATACTTTGCCGATTTTTTTTTTCTGGTTAAATTCTATTCTGTACAGGTGTCTAGAGATGAACACATGTTTAGCTGAATTTCACTGCAATGCCAACCCTGTAAACTACACTGAAAACAAAGTTAACACCTCAGAGTTTTCATATAGAGTTGTTGCCATCAGAATGAACGGAGAGCCATTGTTATGTTGCAACATTACAACACCTGAGAAGAGGCCTATGTTTTCAGTGGCCACTGGCCAGTCACAATACTGATTTGGTAGAAGAAGGATTTAACACATACTAGCTCTCATGAGGATTTCCCTTTGCATACTAGGAGCAGAGTTTGTAAACTAGTCATCGTATGCAAAGTCTCAAGGATGTAAATGAATGATGATCAGTTTGTCCCTAATTCATAGTCTCCCTGATACAAAAAGACAAGCCGCTGAAGCTGAGAAATGAGGAGCAACAAAGCAGTTATTTTACCTCCTACTGTAGTGTATTTATCTGAATCAAGTGAGAGCAGAGAACCCTGAATTTACCACAGCGATAAGAAAGACGTTACCTTTACCGTACCGTTGGGCAGGGCTGGTTCAAGTTATTATCATTTTAACATTATATGTATGCATTGAAGTAGGGTCTCCCTTGAGGTTGATACATTAGATAAAAAACAGCTCAGTTTATGCTTAAAGCTGAAATCTTACATGCTGCATGTGATAAGGTGAGACCTTTGAAGATAGGTAAAGTTATGTTGCTACATTAAAAGTCACAGTAGGAGTAAATCTCAAATCCATAAGGAGAGAACTAGATGTTATAAAAATACATTAAAATCTCATTCATCAAACTGAGCCAGCACCCACAGACCATCATAAAACAACTTCACACAGGGATTTTATGTTCGCTTTCATCAGTCATGTCAAACACTGAATGTATTTTCCATATTTGGTGTCAACTTGTTTACAGATTTTGACATAAAAAATCTCATCATGATGTTGGAGCACAGAATAACAGAGGGTCAGTGAGGGAAAAAAAAACATTATGATCTCCTCCCAGTCAGCATGGAAAGACATCTAAAATGCAAATTTGTATTGACTCACACTCAAACGTATCTCTGTGAACTGCAAAACAGATGAGACTTGAAAGCTGAATCAAATTCCTAATTCAATATGCCGGACAGCTCGCTTCCCTCCTGAGGGTGACAGCCTCAATGTGAAACTCCTACATCTGTGATCCTAACAGCATTTGGCACATAGAGATGACTTTTCATGAAAATCAGTGAGCTCTTTGTGGACCGGAGGACAGAATCAGCAAACCAGGCTGAAAATAAAAGTGCTTTCTTGCACTGTTAATCATTATACGATGAACTTGATGTGATTTAGTGTGTTCCCGTGTGTGTATGAGCTTATATTCCTGTGCTTACTGGTGCACTAATTGTGTGCGATAAGGGGATGAAGGTTGTGTTGGTGGAGAGCTGGGAGGACATCAGAGGACATCAGTGGGTTTATTTAAAGGCCTCATCATGCTATGTCTCATGCAAGGCAAACAGTACTGGAAGGAAATTGCCAACATGCATGAAAAACAAGCTTTTCTTATACAACAAATAATACAACAATCAGCTGATTGTCGATGCTCTACTGGCAAACATGTCTTTTTTGTGTTGAACTGTGACTGAGATCTTGGTGCACCAAATTAGGCCAAAATCTAAACGCTCTTCCTTTGACACTGGCTGAACTTAATTTAAAATTATTACGCTCCGGAGAGAACACATGATGAAATTTCTGACCTCAGCTCAGCAATAAAACCACAACAAAGAGCAGAGGTGCTATCTCTGCCTCTCCTCCTTCCTCCGCTCGCTTTTCTTTTTTATTCACATCCTGAATAATTCTCTATCATGAGTCCTGCACCTGAGCAAGGCTAGGGTGCTTTGGGAGCCTCCAGCTTGACTCAGAGTTCCTCCCCTCATGGAATATTAACTGGGGGTTAAGAGCAGCTGAACAGGTGATCCTGGCTTTGAGAGAGCAACATTCAAAGCAGGCCTGCTGGAAAAGCTTGACATGACATGAATGTTAGCAAGGTTTGTATAAAAGGACACAGCAGGATTTTTAAAGCAAAGGGCAGCTAGTAACGTCTCTCTAAAGGGGCGGGAAACTGGGATATGTTTATTGAAATGACAGCTGGAGGTGAGATGGAGGAATTCTTGTAATATGTGTGTTAAGAAGACAAGAGCCATAAAGATTCTTCTTATACATCCCCAGGCCTCTGACTGAGGTTTATCTGAAGTGCTGCCATCACAACCCTGTCAAAGCTGCAACAAACATGAAGGAATGACTATTTTTTATTTAATAACTTATTGATCGTTTAATGAAGGGGGCTGCTTATTGATAGGACAGCTTGTGGGGTGTGGAGGAAGAAGTACAACTTTGTTTTCCTGCTGTGTCAAAATTGATGTAACGCTCCTCTGATGCAGCAGGTCCTCTTAGATCCCTAAAACTTTACGAGGACTGTAGAAGTCTCACCGAAGTTAGTCCTGATAGATATACGTTGCTGTTAAGAACCAGAAAGTAGAACGGAAATTTAGGTGCCTCATCAAATCCACAAATTTCAGAAACTTTGATATTGATTCTGAGTTAGAGGAACCTGTTCTTGATACCCAAGCCTAGTAACACGTCAGCCTCTTGTCTTGATCCACATCTCTTTTTAAAAAAATAGAAAAAATCATTTGTGTTTATCATTTGGACGTGTTTGTGAACTGAGTTTTACTGCACTTGTCCTGGAGCGATGTGTCTCACTGTGGTTGGCACTTTCTGTTCATTTTAACTCTGACCTGTAAATTCCCGCTGCTAAACACTTAATGAGTAGGTGGTAAGAATGGCAGCACATGTGTGATCGTGAAGAGGAGTGAAAGACCAAATGCAACAGACGCCTCTTTGGGCTGTTTATCCAAAATCGATACATGTTTTAGGGTCTGCCTTTTTGGCGAAGAAAGATAGTATTTTATGCAAATTTGAACAGATCTGCGTTGTTGAAGCTGTTTGATACATGTTTTCTATGGTCAAGAGACATAAAAACCATCTATGACTTTTTGTTAGCAGCAGTGCTCCTTCTCAGATGTTCTCTTTTTTACAGACACCCACACACAACTTGTAAATTATGCATAAAATTTAGCGTTTATAATCGATACTAAGCATACAAGCCCCCAGGTTTTAGGAGTTCTTCATAAAATCTTCTCAAAAGGATGTTAAACCCCCCTCCCTTTTTTTAAACTCTGAGTCAAACTGATTCCGTCATATTGATTACAAGTCCATAAAGTCACAAAAAGTCCCCTTTTCAAGCCCCATTAACCAATAAATGATTGACAAAGAGTACTGTAGTATTTTTAGAGATTTTCATGTTGTCATTTTGCTTTTGTCAGGAAAGACGGCTGAAGGGGGACAGGAAATGTAAGGAGTAGACGGTGTCCACCATGGCAAGGACTACAGCTTCTGTACTCCAGGTGTGCACCACTGGACCAATGACTGCCTCAGGATCTGATCTCAGGACTGCTGAAGCTTGTAAGTACCGCCCTTGAAGGGTTACTTACCTTTTTATGTGTTTGGGTCTGAACAGGCGCTGTTGACAGTGGTGTCCTCGCTTTTTAACTCATGCACTTGCTCTTTTTACATTCTTGCGTGATACTCTTTTTTTCGATGTTGAGGGGTCAAAGTAACGCGATTCTCAATAGATATCATGTAAGCTCTCTTTGTTATTTTGTGCATGAGGCTCTTCCTATCTCTCTATCTGTGCTTCAGTCCTCTTTATCTGCTATCTAAACACAACTACACTCACCCGTGTGTACTCTTGTACTTGTGTGTTAGTATAGTCAAACACACAGGTGCACAGGTACCCTCACACTCGCCTTACAGGATGCTATCAGCCAGGTGTCGCTGAAGTGTTTTATTGTGTTTTTCTTCCTAATCTAAACCATCTGGTAATTGTAAAGACGACTGCTGGCAGCAGAGCAGAGTGTCTTGTAGTGAATTTACAACTTTGCGCATTAGACATGGTTAAATACACCGTGAGCTGCAGCCTGCAAGATAAATAAAGACTGCAGGCGATTCATAGGTTGGGAAACAGCGGTTTTTGTGGTAGCTGATGTCTTATCTGCTTAAACAGAGTAGGAGCCGTTCATGGTGCCCCAATTTCATCCCTTTAGGCAAATTATAGGAACAGGAACCAAACCTAGAAGGAAAATATCCTGTGAAGAGATTTATCTTAGGAGTCAGAGGTGAACCAGTTTGGGAACTGTTAATAGAAATGGCAGATGTTTTTCCAGACATTTTAATGCCGCCATTTTTCTCAGGTTATAATTTTCTCTTCAAGTGCAATCTGTGTCTTTACCACAGCTATGGCAATATTGTTTGAAATTTATCTATAGCGGTGCTAACAGACTAGAAAATTAACTCTGCGTGTGAGATAGCGCTTAAATGTGCCGAGCATTAAGGTAGCGCCAAATTCACTCGAGTTTTAAAATCTGTGTTATAATGAATAAGATAATCATGACCTGCTAAGATAGTTTTTGTTGCTCTTTTGTGAAGTCATCAGGCCTGTATTGAAAGAGCTTCCAATAACAAAGAGTCATTTCTAGTGACAAATTATCATGAGAATTCAGAGAATCACAAAGATTTTCCCCTCAAAGTTAAGACCAGATCCTGGAAAGAAAGAGAAGTTTTTCACAAAACCTCTGAGTCTTTAAGAGAGCTCCTGAGCTGAATGGTGTGAGGAGGAGTGAGAAGAGCTTTTAAGAGGTGAAGAGTTTCTGAGGCAGAGGAGTAAAAGACAGAAAGACACAGAGAAGATGAGACATGTTCCCTAAACACCGACTGGGAATGAGTTAATTTAACGCTACAGATTCAACCATGCTCTGATCATGTTTGTGGTATAGCTCATTAAAAGTGTGCTCTTGTCTCCTAGCAATCACAACATGGCAGCATTAGGAGGGAACGACAGGTAATATTGCAATGTTAGGATATTTGGCAAATAGAAAAATGCAACAGTTTGGCTTCTGTTCTCAATATGAGGAGGCAGAACCAAGAGAGCGCAGAGTAACAGCATCTTCAGATGTTTAATGAGATGTTGCTCTGGAATCGGTGCATTTAAGGAGATTATTATTATTATTATTATTATTATTATTATTGTATAATGAGGATGTTTCTGTCTCTCTGTGTCTGATCATCTACAGAGAGGTGCAGATCACACAGTAGTTTATCCAACTTTGAAGGCAATGATGTAAAGCTGAGAGAAAAAAAAAGTCTTAAAAGGTTTAACAAATATCTCTTTGCAGCCATAAACATACCTAGTCTAAAGGGTTATAACAAGCAGTGACTACTGGGATGGTTTGTGTATTTTTATTTAATTTAAACTAAGATATTCTTTATAGAGATGCACAATAACGGTTTATTACTTATATCCAATATTCAATACTTTTGAGCTTATTTTGACAAGTCTCTGCTGTCCTTAAATGTTCCTGTTACTCTGAATTTGAAAATCCATATTTTTTAGAAACAGACTTAAAACAAGGCAGCCAATATTTGGTTCCTTAAAAAATAGAAATGTATGATTTTTCAAACACAAATGAACAACATTGAAAAAAACCCTGTAGATTTCATGCTGGTGTTGGTGCTGGTTTGAAAACCAAGCTTTGCCTCCTGAGAAGTAACACTGGCTAGACAAAACATGATTACGTTTTAAGTACATCATTAGCCTGCAGAAGCACATATCTTCCACCACCCTGAAAATCAATGAATTCAATGATTTTTAGTTTGGTTCTTTAACCTCTGCTTTTCTTAGCTATGGAGTAGAGGCTGCTGACAGCTTTTTACTGGCTCTGATGCTTTTTATTCTTATAATAAAATCTTTGTGCTGTTCAGGATGGCAGCTATTATAATGTACAGTATAATTAATAGCGCTACAGGAATGTTGATTTGTTCCTTCTGGCAGCACCTGTACTTCCTGTCCCTCCTGTTCTCAGTGTCACTCTGGGATCCTGAAAAACACTCCCGGGCTAGACGTCCTTGCTGTATTATTTGTGCTCAATAAGAAGCTCTCTGACATGATTTTTAGACCATCTTTGAATATGAGTGTTGGTGTTTAGATTAGGTGAAACAAACCTGCACTACAGATAACGCTGCCACATTTTGAGACAGTTAAATACTTTTCTGGAAGATTAAATCATAAACTTGAAGAGGTCATTACTCTTTTTTTTTCAGGTTAAAGGTCATTTCATTGATGAACATTTGTCTTAAACGTGGGTCTGGGTTTGAGTGTGTTTAACAGCAGCTCTTAGTCGAAACAAACGATCTGCTCACTGACAAAACCCAGAATAAAACCGAGCCAGCCGTCACCTCTCCCATCACCTCAATTATTTTCCCTCCCAACCTCCTGATTGTGCGGGCTCCCAACACACACACGCACAAACACTCCAATTAGTTTCTTCAACACATTTTCCGCCGACCCTTGACCCCTTCCCCTCCTTCGCCAATAAAAGCGGAGCGACCGGGTGGAAGTTTAAAGTCTGATATAATCACAAGTTAGAGAGCAAAGCTGTCTGCTGTGTGAAGAGTTTAACAGAGAGCGGCAGAGATGATTTAATCAGCAAAAATTTAAATTAGGCAGAGAAAATAAAGAAGGAAATATCTACTTAACCTCGTTTCATTTCTCATGTGTTCAGAAAATGAACTGTGAAAGATTTTTCATCCTTTATTCGCTCCTGAAAAATTTAATCCAACATATTTGAATGGAAAATTTCAGACTGTCTGCAGTTTTTTGCTAAAATTACAAAAGAATTGCGAATTTAGAAAGCCGACAGGCATCTGAAAAGCCGGAAAATTTGATTTTTTTCTTCTTCAAGGTATTTCGACTTGTTTGGATAAATCTTGTTAGTAGAACAAGCAATAAAACGCAGACTTTGCCAGACTTTTCCGAGATGTGAAACGGTTTTCTTTCTTATCAGAGACTTTGACACTCGCCAGGCTTTCCTTTCAGTCCTCCACATCATTGTTTTTACCTCCACCTGTGTGCGGGCATGCAAAATGTACAGCTCAAAGGACTTTTAACCCTCCAGATGTGCTGGGTGAGGAGCCTTGGAGGGAAGTTGCAAATTACACTCTTTCTTTCTCAGCCTCTGTCTTTCCACAGCTGCCCAAGTGGAAAATAGGAGTCATCCTTCTGAAATATTAATACATGGAATAAGAATACACTCTTCTGGGGTCAGCTGCTTAGGATCATGTGGTGTTCGCAGTCTTTACCTTCCTGTTTTTTCAGCTTATGTGCATACAGACTTGTAGTATAGAAATCAACTTGGTAATGCTTGTCCACATCTTAAAACTTGTTAACAGAGCTGCAGGTTATGTGTAGCAGTTTGGTCAGTAGGAAACTAATAAGGCCTTCATATTAGGTCATAAATAACAAATGATATGGCGTAAGCAGCAAGCTCAATAATTTATCCGCCTGAATGTCTGAAAATGGGGCCGACGAGGCAGAGGTTTAATTTTAGCTCGCTGTAATTTGCAGGGTAAATGGGAGGTTTCTAAATAGCCAAACCTCATTAGGAAACGCCATCATGACTCACTGTGGAAAGAAAGAGCCACAGAGGCAGAAAGTGAAATATAAATTGGAACCATCCTATAATTTTCCCGTTGTACCTGCTGCTGCAATCAATGGTGCCTTCAGAGAGTAAATTAAAATTTTATTTCAGCAGCTTTCTTCTTCTTTTTTTTTTTTTTTTTAACAGTATGCTCCAGAGAGGGGGGGGCATCACACCCTGATAGTCATCAAGATGTAGCTTCAGGCACCGACATGTAGTGAGCTGCAGCGTTCAGGTATTATGGCACAATGAGAGTGCTGTAATTAAGAGATATGTTCAGGGAACTTATTTAACCATTAGTACTTAATCCGTCAAAGGCAAGTCGATCAACTCGCTATAATACTTGAATGGCTGAAATATAAAAGGCTTTGTGTTACTTCTAGAGCTGTGTTAATGTTTGGTGATTTAAAGGAACAGTGCGTAGAATCTTAGCAGTCAGATACTGGATTGAAACACTCCCCTTACTCAACCCTTTTGATGAAATTTCAAAAGTGGTGGTGGCCTTTGAGGTCAAGAAGCTTCAGATGTTGTCCTCCATTCAAGTTTTACTGTAAAATCTTGAATTGTCTCCAAATGATGTATTTTCTGTGTCCGCCCTCTAAAACCAAAAACATGTTTATGGGTTTGCCAATCTGGGGATGCAAGATTGGGATGGTGACCCACTCCTGTGGAGAAAATAAAAGGTTCTGTTTTTGGCAGCTGGTCTCAACATCATGAGCAGTTTGGGTTCAGCATCACGCCAAAGGACGCAATCATATAGCTTGTTTGTCTACAAGTACCTTTAACAACACAGCTCGCTCGGACAAAGAAACTAAAACTATAAACGTTTCTGTTGAATTTATTCACAGGCTAACAATTATAAGCAAAGCAGGCCTATTCTAACACACTGCCGTTCTTCAGCCAGTAATAACAGTTTATTCAGTGTATGACTCAAGTAATTATAAAGCAGATACAAACAAACGTACAAAACTTCCTAAGGGTTCTCCCAGTAGTTTAGTTTGATGTATAAGATGGGTTTTAATGGGGCACACTGGGAAACGGTGAATTTCATTTTCTCCTCAGTTTTTACAAAGTCAGCACACCTGGGAAACCTTCCGAGCAGAACTGCAGCTGATTTAGCGAAGAAGAAAGTTTTGTCTAAATCGGAGATATTTTTTTCATGTATAACATATTTATGGGCTCTAGGTGGCTCTCCAAGCAACCTGGAGTTGTATGAACATATTTCGATGTGTTATTCATTCATGCTGGCAGCCAGCCTCAGAGAGAGATGCTAATGTGAATGCATTATGGCTCTTGACAGCAGTATCCAGTGGTATGAATGGGGCACCATCTTGGAACACCTTATCCAAATCTCATATGACATCCATTATTAGGACAGCAGTTCAATATAGATGGCTGGCTACTTCCTGGAGGATATTAAATTATGAAGTAACCGGCTCAGTGTTTGGCATTGGCTGATATTTCATCACGCCATTATAGCTTAAGGACAGATGAAGACTGCCAGCTTGGGTTTTTAATGTTGCATCCCCCAGAACAACCTTGTGTTGCCTGTATGCATGCGATGTTGGAGAACGTCCAACAATAATTAATTCCACCCTCAAAGACGAGGAACAGTTTTCTGCCCACAGGAGCTCTGTGGTTGTGGGACATTTATCAAAAAATATAAAGTCCTTTTACATAAATGAAAGGACGTATGAGTCCTTCGGAAAAAGTCTGTCATTGAGATGGTTGAACTGCCACTTTAGCTCAGACTGAGTTATCAAAACATCTACAGGACGGATCGCTTTAACACTTACTTCAGACATTCATTCATGGAATAGATAATCCACTGACCTTTCCAAGAGACCTCCATCAGCTCTTAATGTAACTTGTCTGTTTCCTTTGTTTATGACCTGCTGCCTGCAGAAATTTACTGCTCTGACTTCCTCAGGAGAACCATGTGCTTTATGCTAATTAGCATATTAGCATTAAAACATAAAAACCAGCAAACCATCAGCGTGATAGGATCGTAGTTTCAGTTAAATCACCTCTGTACTTGGGCTTTAACGTAGATGTTGAACATGATGATACATGATTAATTCTCAGTCCCAATGCTTTAACAGTCAGATAATCCAGAGACTGATCTTATAATATATTCCTTTTTCCCTGGATGGCCTCGCATCTTGTAAAATCAGCCCTGAGTGATAAGATCTGGACTGGCTGGTGTCTCAAAACAAACATGATGGACACAGAGATGCTCTAAAAGACCAACCTGAAGGCAGATGTGCCGTTGTACAGCCGGACTAAAGTGAGGGCCTTTTTTGAGAAGCAAATCGTGGAGGTATAATATTATGGAAATGCTGCTGATCTCCAAAACAGTTTCACAAGGCAGCACTCAAATATACAATCTGCAAAAATGTACAAACAAAACTCTTTGGAAAAGGCATTTACATATCCAATCCAATTCTCAGTTCTTCTGGTTCACAAAGGTGCGTGATTGAAAATGTTTTCCAAATGATCACAATATTGCGATAAGTACACAGACGTGAAATTGACTAACATTTGTTTTATGCTAAACTTGCAAAAATGAAACTTTTTTTGAACCTTAAAATGGTAGAAACAAAAAGTTATAAATAAATAAAAATAAAAAACACATTTTAACACACCGAATGATAGGAGGTTTGTGCCAGCTGCCTCTGTTATTGCTAAAAAAAAAGAATAAAGTTTAAAACATTTTCAATACTTTATAAGATTTTCGAAGATAATCTTGGCATAATATCCCTGGCAGTGGAAAAAAGTCTTTTTTGTTGATTTTGTTGTAAGGGTGCAGGTTTGTTGAAATGAAACTGGCGGAGGGTATTGATATTCTTTTGTCCACTCAGAATTAGCGGAGAGTTTGGCAAAGTTGTGTAGTGTGCACTGGTCAGCTGTTTAGACAATCAGAACAAAATGAATTTAGGCAGTGACATCGATATTGTCAGGTTAGGCCATGGAAAAACAAACTCCGGGCTTAAAAAGAAACCAGTTCTGGTGATAGGATTCAAATCTTTGGTCTGTATGCACAGTCATGAGGCAGTCCTCTTGCTTCAGATTTGTTTTGGTGGCAGAAAAACTGTCATATTTCATTTCTTCTGAGAGTGCAGTCATTGTTTGCTCCACCACAAGAGATCACTTCTCAGGAAGACGTAAACAAAAGTAATTCCCGATATTACTGTTGTGTTTCTTCACAGCATTGTCTGTACTCGTCATGTAAAACACTAAACAGAAACAATCATTGAGAACAATGGGGCTCATTTTACCAAGAGTTTCCCATGATGCCTACTCTGTGACTGTGGTGACTCATCGGAGAGACTATGATATGAGTGATCCAGTCTGCTTAAGAGGAGAGAAACAAATACATTAGATATTCTCAGTGGTGCACACCGCCCCGCTACCATCCGTTGAGCCCACACATGTGTGAAATTAAAGCTATCACGACCTTACATCTGACTGAGAACGCGATTTCTCTTGATAAAACATTTCTGCTGCAGAGGAATCAGCGAGGACACATTTTCCTGCTCTGATGGCCTGCAAGTTACGTACATGGGTAATAACAACGAGATGCATCTGCATGAACTGTAGGTGGTGTCAACACACAAAAATGGAGGGAGAGCTAATGTAAGTGTGTGTGTGTGTGTGTGTATATGAGTGTTCGTACAGGCCCGTGTACACAAAGTGGCTTATGTGTGTATCTGTATCCATATTCATTAAATGTGCAGAGGAGAATCCAATAACGGTTGTGTCAGGAGAGATTAAAGAGATTGACCTTTGGTGACTTCAAGTGGGGCAGTTGGGTTTGTGTGTGTGATAGTGAGAGTGTGAGGGAGAGAGAGAGAGAGAAAGAGAGAAAGAGAGAGGGTGATGGGATTCAGCTGGTAAGAGAGAGAGAGCGAAAGAAGCAAAGGTGAGGAGGGGAGAAAAGACATGTAGGGTTATTCCCATCAGAAATAAACAGGGTCGTATTGAAGAGCACATAACTGTATCATGAACATAACCTTTTTTTTTTATGAGAAATATGAATTCTTACAGTAATGCCACAACCTCTGATCACTTCACAAGTGGGTCTCCTTTTGAACTTGATCTGGGATTTTGTCAAACAAACTGGATCTTGTGTTGGATACAAAGCTTCGCCTGTCTGCCGTTGCTTTTGGTTCTGTGCAGCCTTATATCAACCAAGGCTGAGCGATATATTGCCTGACCATCACAATCACTGTATGTGTGATAGACACATCACAGGATGTGCAATCTCAGCCTTGTGACCTGAAACATGTCATGCCGTCACCAGTTTTATGTTTTCCATGATGGACCTGCAATAAATTCCTGACTGGTATCATTTTAGAGCAGCCACGGAAAACTGACCCTGTGCTGACAGAGTCTGTGTTGATGTGAGGATCAGGAGACGACAGTGAGTTTTCACTGAATTAGAGGTTTCGCTCACAACATCTCATCATGCCATCTTACATGACTGACTTTCATGTCATCAATCAGAGAGGATTGATGACATGTAAGTTTATCGCTTTTATAAGATAAGTTTATGAGGCGTTGTGTCTCTCTTCTTGTACTTGCTCTTGTCTCTTCCCTCCTCCATGTAGATGAGAGTCACAGTCAAACGGCTGAACACAGTCAAGTAAAAGTCAGAGATCGATCTGGTCTAAGAGCAAATAAGCTAGAAAATCAATAAAATCATTTGTGAACTCAAATAAAAATAAGAAAACATGATAACTTTACATACAAACACACCCTGGAGCAACGTTAGGAGTTAATATCAGTCAGCAGGAGCTGGTGAAATTTCTCTGAATAATTCTGCATATGCTTGAGATCTTTTCTCTGACATGTTTATGAAACAGAGACTTTAGCTCACCTGCTAAATGTCGGTATTGTGATTGACAGGATATTAATAATATTTGCTGCGTTTAGATATAATCCTGTCCACATTTTCCTGTAAACAGCTAAAAAAAAGAAAACATTAAAGGACACTGTTATTCTGATTCTGATGCTCTGGATGGATTAACCTGTTATTATCTAAATTGCCGATGGGGCAGGAGAGAGATTGCTGAAAGATGATTCACCTTGACTGTTTATTAGAGAGAAAGTAGCGCTCTGCATGGACAGACATCAGAGGAGCCTTCTGTTCAGCATGGATCCATCTGTTACTGAACTAAAATAACGCACTCAGGGCCAGGCAACAGGGGCGTGTCCAGACATTTTCGGCTGGGGTGGCCCAACCAGGGGACCGATACTGTGAGCCCACGCACAAATTAATCACATTTTTTACGGCATCTGTGTTTCAACACCGACCATATAGTTAATTTCAACGGAAGTGTTGTCTCTGTTCAGGCAGAAAGCAAGATAAGATGATGTTTTAAGTTTTTTTTTGTCTACACAGTGTTCAGTTTAGGGGGGATTTTGCACCTGGACATGTATCCTAAGTTATGAAAAAAAAACATTAAAACTAAATAAAACTAAACAATAACTTATTAAAGGGATATTTCCGCATTATTATTACTTTATCATTTTCTTGATGTAATAATCATATTTATCGTTTTGCACTGCAGACGCGGTCGTTCTTCTAACTTAGCATCTCAATCTGATTGCAGTTCCATGAAGAAATGATCATAAATGTTCTTCCTTGAGCTGTGCCACCTCGCTATAGTCTGTATTGGACTGGCCTGAGGTTTTGCTACAAACAAGCAGCTGCTGGAAGAGAGTGGGTGAGTTGTGTTTAGTCTCTTTGGTAAAGAAGCTAAAAAGATGTTTGGTGGGTAGTGCTGTGGCTGGTACCCTATATGTACTGTTGATGAAGTTAGGTGCTGTTCTGAGCATTATTGTGGCTATAGAGTGGCGTTTGGTTGAGCACGTGGCTCCCTGTATTGCTATCTTGTTGTCATTACTAAAGTTGGTATAACTAGAGAAGCAAGCGGACGGCAACATTCATCTCTTGACCGGGTGTCTAACTCGGTGTTACGGTGTGTTTGACCCTAACTTAATTTTACGCTGGAATATCCCTTTAATTTAAAAAAAGGGAAATTCTTATACTTTGTAGTGGTAAATATTATCAATTATGCATTTGTTTATTTTATTTTCCACCATACGTCACCTACCTGATGGTTCTTTTTCCAGTGTACTCTGTAAGCAGAGTTGGGGATGTTATCGTGAGTCTATTCTGGGAAGGGTTGACAGCCTTTCAGGTTGGATCACACCCAGAATGTCAAAATGACTGAAAACCTCTTGAAGAAGCTCTCAGGTACTCTCAGGCATCCAGGTGTTAAAGGAGTCCATGTGTTTGTCTGAGTCAGCTAGAGTAGTGGGACTGAGCAGTCATTATTTTGTAGTTGTTGAAATGGGAGAAGCTGGCAAAAAGAGGGGCAAAAGAGACTCAAATGGGAGTGATTTTAGCATGTAACTGTGCTGTTAATGGTGCTCCTGTGAGCATTTGCACCATGCACGCACACACATCCCCACTTGGACACCTTGAGAGAGCGGTAAGATCTCATACCTGCGTGTGAGGTGATTTGCAGAGTGTCTGTTTCATTGTGTGTCTGCTCTGAATGGCCTTTGTTGCTTCACATAAACGCTGTATCTGAGCTGACTCTCCAGTGACCTTTACCTGCCTCGCTCCACCGTTGCAGAGTGAAAGTGGCTGCTGGGAATCAATGGTCTCCTCTCATCAGACACACAGAAAAGAGATCTCTATGCACACTCCAGTGTCACAGCCATCACACTGATATTGTGGGGGCATGTAGTCAGCGCTTGTCCATTTGGCGTCCCTCCAGTTGCCGATGTGTCCTCTGTCAGACAGGCTGACATTCAGCACAGCAGTAACTCATCGATCCACATACAACAGGAGAGAGAGAGAGAGAGAGAAGGAGGGCGTCCAGGAGAGAGGGAGAGTCGGGGGGGGGGGGGATTTAGGAGGCTGTGGAGGTGTGGGGGCACGCTGTGAGGCTGATGGCATGATAGCGAGCTGAAGCAATAGATAGCATCAGAGGATTGATAGAGAGCTATCAGGGAGAGAGTTGGAGCGGAGAGGCGATGGAGAGCTGCCTGAATGATAGACTGGTGAAAGCAGGATCACCTGCTACTGAGCTGACAGGAAGTCAGTCAGAGCAAACAAAGAGCTCTGATGGTCCGGTCAAAACTACCGTGCTCTCTAAAACGGTTCTGGGCTTTTTTTAGACCACTATGATGCCTTCTGTTTGCGCTCTGCACTTTGTGTAAGCAAGCCAGGCATCTTATTCTCAAAGGTGCTGCTATGTTGGGTTAGACTTCAAACTTAAAGGTACTCTGTGGAGTTCTCCTGTAAATAAACACCGGGTTGTTTATGGGCTGTATTCCTCAGCAAAATAAGGGACTGTGTTCATCCTTCAGGCCTAAATATTTTTTTCTGTACAAAATCTTTACCTAAACTTTGACAAAAAATGACAACCATCTTTCTACAGCTCCTGATGGAAAAGTTTGCTGAGCTGCACAGAGACATGTTTGTCATTATCACATGATGCAAATATTTTAAGACAGCAGAGGATTTGCAAATCAGATTCAAACATGTTGACGAGTTTTGTGTCTTTGCGTCCATCTGTCCTTCTGTTTGTGAAAAAAAAACAGAGCAGTTGTCTTCGAATTCGGCACAAACATCCATGAAAAAGAGTTGGTTGTATTTTGGTGGTCACTGGCCAGAGCTGAAGTCAACACATTCTGAGAGACTGTCAGCTAGGGGTGGGAGAAAAAATGATTTGCATAAGTATCACAATTTTTTGTTTTACAATTTTTAAATTGGTTCAAAAAATCTTTTTTTTGGACAAATTTAAGAATAAATCTTAAAAACTGACTTACATGTGATATGTACTTTTTGCGGAAATGTAGTGCCTGGAATAGTCAGTAGACAATCATAATCACTCAACTGTTCCACTGATGTTAAAAATACAGACTAAAAAACAAGAAAATCGACAACATCGTAGAATCACAATTTAAATCAAATTGGCATCTACAAAATCGTAGAAGAATTGAATCGAGAGAATATTGTATATCGTCCTAGTCCTACTGTCAGCTGTTCTCAGGAAGTCTCGAACCATTTGTGATCAATTTACACTCAAAAACCCTGATTGGATTAAACACTGTAGGTGGTTATGGTGTTTCTTACCTAAAAGGTCAAAGGTTAGCATCTCTATGTCATCATCATATCTAGGCCTGTCGCGATAATCAATAAATCGCCTTATCGCTCGATAAATAAAAACGAGGTCGATAACTTTGCCAGCCTCGATAATTTACGTGCGTTTGTTTTCCTCCTCTCTCGCTACCAAACACGCTGGATGAGAGAAGAGGTCTCACTCTGCGCATTTTTCTCGGCACCTGGGGGCGTTGGCTCTATAGCGGAATGAACGGAGTTAGTGAACCCTCCTGTCAGTCATTCAGTATCTTTGTTACGAGGGGGCGCGCGCGCAGGTACACGTAGGCGCGCACAGGCACACGGACACAGACTTTTGGATACAGTGCTGCAAGTGAGCGTCGTGAGTGAAAAGCAAGCAAACAGAATGAACACGACAGCTTTGGTGTCTAAACCGAACGCAACAGCCCAAGTGTGGGAATATTTCGGCTTTAAACCAGTTTTGTTTTCGCCAACCAGAAAACTCCACGTGTATGCGCGCGCGCTCGTGTGTGTCTGTGTGTTGGAGGAGCACAGCAGGCTGATGAGAGCTGTCATAGCGGACAGAAGCTGCTCCTATATGTTTAGCGTTTAACTGACTGAGTTTTGCAACTCTGTTTGTCATTTTCGTCTCATCCCATCAACGTAAACCCACTTTCGTCTCGTCACATTTTAGTCATCTCCGACTTATGTTTAGCTCGTCAACGTTACGTCTTCGTCGTGGGTAAAATTAAAGTTTATCACTTTTGACACGGTGTACTCGCATTATTATGCCATTTAATATCATTATCTATAATTAAAAACCCTGATTGGATTAAACACTGTAGGTGGTTATGGTGTTTCTTACCTAAAAGGTCAAAGGTTAGCATCTCTATGTCATCATCATATCTTTAAAAACCTCTCTTTTAGCATTTGCCTCCATCCATTTCTGTTGAAAAGTTACCTTAGAGACCCTTCAAAGGAAAGTAAGTTCACTTACTGACCCTACTTTTAAAATACACAAAAGAGTTATGTGAAAAATCTTGATTTAACTCTCAGAGCTCACACTGTTCCCTCTTGATACTTCCTACAGAGATACACACAACAGTAACTACATGGCTTTAATGAAGAATTTGTTCCTGATGAAGACACGGTCTTAATAGTTTAGGTGTGGTTAGGTTCTGTCGCATAATAATTCAAACGAATCTGTCTGCTGCAAAGCTTATTCAAAACCTGTTGCAGCTGAAGGTAGCACGAACATTTTCTTTCAACATTTTGAAAAAAAGGCATTTGGACGAATTGGATAAATGTGTCTCAGTAAAAGATACACAAAACTGCTGCAGCTAACAACCTCACACTTAAAAGCAGCAACATTTGCAGAATCATCGCCTCATTGCATCGCATATGACAAGAAAGTGAAAATTATGCAAATCAGTAAAAATAGTGTGCCTATATAAAGAAAAAGCTGTATGAGTGTGCAGATGTGGCAAACCATTATTTTGTTTTTAGTTATATATCATGATTTTTTTTGTTTTGTTATTTTACAGGAAGGAAAAGAAAGAAAGAAATTTGTGTAAAAAAACAAACAAACAAATAGACAGCTGAGGTTTTATTTTATGACCATGTTTCCCGGCCCCAGAAAAACCCTCCGCCTGAGGGTGATAAGGCTGTGATGTAAAGCAGGGTCTGAATTGTGAACTGTGCTGCTTCATTTTATCTATTTTATCAAGAGAGAAAAAGGGCATGTCAGAAAATAACGGCATAATTCTCACAATGTCAGAGTCAAATCTTTGGATCTTTCTCCCCTAAATACACCTCAGCATGTCATACTCATGTGGCTTTGTGCTCCTCTTTTTATCTGATATTATTGCATTTCCCTTGTTGTTCATGTATTTTCATCAGGCAGTTTGAAGCTGTGATTTAGTTTTTGTGATCTGTGCTGTCAAGTCTCTGCCTGTCACCCTCATGTGTTTTATTGTTGTTTTGTCTTTTAGTTGTAAATGGTGAGATGTTTATGGACTCTTTTGGGGTTTTCACTTTTTGTAATGATTACATCTCTCACCTTGATGATGTAGCACTTTTTCTACATCTGTCATTTGTTATCATGAAAATACACTAACTTGCACCCATTTAAAAGGGATACTCAGTGACTTTTATTAATTCAGCTTCAGTTTAGAAGGAGAAATAAATGTTAGAAACATTAAAACTTTAGATGTATAGTTGCTTTGCTGTGGTGTTTTTTTCTTCTTCGTAGAAGCAGATCAAACTTTCTAAATCTGGCCTGTTCATCACACTGCCTAGCGGTCTCTGTATTTGATCTGGAGCTGAAACTATGTTCTTGTCATCCTTTTGGTTCCCTTCCAGACAGAGTTCTGCTAATGACTGCTGCTGGTTCTGTTCACAATCATCCAGGATGATTAGGACTGTGACCTTTAGCAGAGCCAGATAATTCAGAGCTTAGTGATTTTTATCCTCCTCTAAATTCTGACAGAGAGAAAGGAGACAGAGAGAGAGAAGGAGAGAGCGCTTATCGTAAAGAGAGAGGGAGCAGATCAGAGAAACAAGGTATGGAGGAGAGGATGGGGAGAGAAATGAAGAGGAAGAAGGTGTGGAGGCGCAGATGAAGGGGGGAGGATCACACTGTGCTACTCGCCCTGGAGGCACTGACATTATCTGGGAGAGGCAGGCAGCGGAGAGAGAGAGGTGATGAAAGGAGAGAACGGAGGGAAATAGTGGAATAAAGAGGAGTGAAATGTAGCTTCTGACGTTCTTCAAAAACTCCTGACATTTACCAGGTTTTCCTGTGTGCAGGCTGGACAATTGGAGTCCAGTAAAGGCCACCAGTTCTCGCCCCTCTGCCGTGGTCTCGCCACTTTCATCAAGACTGAAAACTGCGTTTAGTAAACTGAGAACAGGAATCAATGAGCAGGATCAGAAATGAGGTATTTCCACAGAGGGAGAGTATCAAATCCAGAGTTTTACAGTCTGTGTTTACACAATTGTTTTGGAGAGGTGTCGATGGAAAATACACGGAATAATAAGATTAAGGTTCTGCTTCATTCAGTGTGAGAGAGTATTCCCCAAACTGTTTTAAAATTTTGAGCGTGTTAAATATTTAAACATGCTGTAAGAATTTTTTTTTTTTGTGAAGATTGAAACAGAAAGAAATGAATACTCTTACCTCTTTATGAGCTAAAAAAGCAAATGAGACTGACACGGCCTGTTAGCGCACAGCAGGAGCTCCTCAAACACACACACACACTCAGATATGCACAATATACACACACACACACACACACACACACTCGGATATGCACAATACACACATGGCTGTTCTGCACTTTTGTTGATGTATGCACATAGCTGGGAATCTACAGCTACTGTAAAGGCTTCATACAGAGACTAGGGATGTCCCGATACCACTTTTTACTTCCGATGCCGATATTGTAGCCTCCAGTATTGGCCGATACCAATATTGATCCGATATTAGCACAAACTTGTGCACGACAAGTTTTGTACTCAGCTGCAATGTCTTTTTTGGACTTTAACGAAAAATACTACCATACAGCCGACATCACTCCTATTCATTGTTTCTTTGTTTATACCTTAGTACACACTGTTGTTGTGATCACCTGGGCTCTGCATACTGGACCCGGGTGCTTCTAGATAGAGGTGCCAGAATGGAGTCTGGAATAGACTACTTATATTGGAGTTCTGATATCGGAGATTTTAGATGCAGGCTGTTAAAAAAATGATATTTGTTTTTTGGCTGATATCAGACTGATATCCAACATCAATATCATGTTGAGACAGCCCTAACAGAATAGTTTTTTTTCACCGAGAACACCGAAATCAACCCAAAGCTGAGGTTCCTCACAGGAGCTTTAAGATCAAAATGCTAAGCGCTGCATAGCCCTGCAAGCCCCCTCCTCTACGAACCTTCTTTCTTCTGATTGGCTATGTCTCCGAAGGCTTTCCAGAAGCTGGCTGAGGGCAGAGCTTGTTGTTTTGGCCCCACTCCCTCGAGTGTGGTCGATCAGCTGAGCAGCGGAGGAGCATTACCCCCCATTTCCCTATGTCACCTCAAACGCTGTTGGAGGCAGTCCAATCCGCTTTGCCGGAAGCACATGAACCAGTAAGGAGAGTCTGTAATTCTTACGTCAGACTTCAGTAAATCACATAAACTACAGTCCCGCATTTGCGCGTTTGTCTGAGATTTGAGCAGTTTACATCTACTTTTTCAGATGATAAAAAAAGTACATGTGCCTTATGATTTGAAACTTTGCATACATGTAGTACAGACACCAAACTTTGTAACTTTGCAGTTTTTGTTGTAAACGTGCAAAAGCATAATAACCCCCCTTTAAAGTAATGCAGTGTGTTTTTAATTTGGGGACTGCCAATATAAACCGAAATAAGTAAAGGATTAATACTTGAGTTTGGTTGTTGAGTTACCTCCAGATCATTATCATGTTTCTCTTGGGTGAGTACTCAAGTCTGAGCTCGTCCAGCTGCTCATGCAGAAAACCTGTTGGCTTTGCAGTAATGTTTCTTTTCCATTAAAGAAAATTGCATCATTATGAAGCAAATCTGGGCAGGGATGGTATTACGGCTCATGTGAAGGTTCATCATTAACCGCATGGTTAAGTTGAGAGACAGCCACCTGCTGACCCTGCGCCAAATCAGTGACAATGCAGCTCAGATTCAAAACACCCTTTATGAAAAACAGCCGCAGTCAATCCCCCAATTAACCGCCCGTACAGGCGTGCTGAGTCAGCACTATGGCTGGATCTGTGGGGGGAAAAGCAGCTTTACCTCGACTTACTGGGGCAAACATCATTTCATCATGATTAAAGCTCAATGGTTTGAGACCTTGTCAGATGCCACACAATTAGCCGACATGGCAAACCGCCAAAGCTCAGCGTGTGTGAGTGTGTGTGTGTGTGTGTGTGTGTGTCTGGGTGGGCACATGTACAACTGTGCATGAAAGCGTGTCTCCCATTAGGAGAGTCTGCACTTTGCAGATAAATACTGATTATCAATCTCAGCTGTCAGTAAGAGGGGCAAAAAGAGAGCAAATGTTGAAAGGCCTCGTGGAGAGAGAGCTGATGAAACTCAGTTTAATTTAACTTAATACTAATTAAACACACAGACTGTATGCACTTGTTATTCTCTGCAGAAATAAAGCTGTCATATAAATGCTGAGGAGGATATTTCAGATGGTCATCAGAATTGAAGCTGAGGTGAAAACATTCACACTGTTATTGCTGTGGAGTGCACTAAGTGGAAACTGCTGCGGTTACATTATTTATCCTCTTTACAGTGGAACCATACAGCAATGTACACAAATAGAAGGATGCCTCACAGTACCGAGGGCCAGCTGTTCTGCACAACACCAACATTAATTGTCAGAGACATAGAAATACAGTTGATTCTCTTAGTAACAGGGCCTTACCAACAGTGAGAGTTATTTTGCATTGACCAGAAGGGAAAGCTGACATGCGGGGAGCGTTCATTTGCATGTTTTTGTTTTTATCTTTGCAAAAGAAAAAGAAAAAAAGTATAATATATTTACTTTCCAGATGCAGACCATGGTGGTGTAAATTCAAGGTCAAGACCTTGTACTATTAGCTAAACATGTATGCAGCGATTTTCATGAAATCTCACTGTTTTTGACTATCTGGTGCTTTGATAAGAATATGTTTATGAAATGAAGGCAGCTGACAATATTTCCTTCAGTCCTTCAGTATATTCTCCACAGGCCAAGTAACACAGACCATTTTAACGTTTTTTTCTCTTTTATATAGGATAGCCATCTGCATGATTAAAGTGGTGCCTCTTAGCTTTCTGCCTCTTGAGCCTGATAACCTGCAGTGTCTGACATGCTCTGCTGCAGGTGATAAGAGAGAGAGGTCCTACAGTACCTCCCTCTTATTCTTGATTTAGGTGGAGGGTACTCAGGAGCCGTGCAATTCAGTTATTCAAAAACATAGAAATAACACTTTGTAGCGAGACCTCAGGCCAGTCTATTATGGACTGCAGCGGGGTGACGCAGCTCAAGGAAGAACATTTATGATCATTACTTTATCATTTCCTTGAAGTAATAATCATCATAATACTCAGTTTGCACTGCAGACGCGGTAGTTCTTCTGCCTTAGCGTCTCGGTCTGATTGCATTTCCACGAGGAAATGATCATAAATGTTCTTCCTTGAGCTGCGTCACCCCGCTGCAGTCTGTAATAGACTGGCCTGAGGTCTCGGTACAAACAAGTGGCTGCTGGAGGAGAGTAGGTGAGTTGTATTTAGTCTCTTTGCTAAAGAAATTAGGCAAAGCTAAAAAGATGTTTGGTGGCTAGTACTATGGCTTGGACCCTATATGTACTGTTGATGAAGTTAGGTGCTGTTCTGAGCATTATTTGTGGCTATAGAGTGGCTTTTTGGCTGAAGTTTGTTTATGGCTCTTCAGACCGCTGTGTATCGCTATCCTGCAGTCGTTACTAAAGTTGGTATTTAACTAGAGAAGCAAGCAGTTATCAACATTCATCTCTCGAGGGAGTGTCTAACTCAGTGTTATGGTGTGTTTGACTCTAAATTAATTTTACACTGGAATATCCCTTTAAAGTTCTACAGAGGAGGAATACCTGTGATTTCACATCTTCTAACTGTTTCGTGTTAATAACGTTGCTCACGTATTTCAAAGTTCCTGTTACCTTTAAATCCAACTGGTAGTCCTGCTTGTTGTGTGCAGTCGAAACGATAGCACAGCACCACAAAGACACAACTATGAGAATAATTCCAAGTTATCATTTAAATTTGAAGATTGTGCATTAGAGCGATGTGACACTTATCAGCTTGTATTAGTAATCACTGGGAGCTGCGACATCAATGGCGGTGTTTTGCTTTGATACCTCAGGCCCCAGCCCCTCCTGTCCCCCTGAGTCACCGAAGCCTGTGTCTGACCCAAACAACAAAGTTACAAAGAAGATGAGAGACTCAGTTAATTGGAACACATATTCAAAAGCAAAGTCTTTGGAGGATAAAATACACCGCAGCGCGAAATAACAAAACTTTTCTCCTGTTCGGCTCCACGGTAAAGCGCCTCATGAAATGCCGTTTTGATAGCTGAGCATGCCTCTGTTGGCCGATGCGGTTTTCATCTTCAATTCACATGCTGATGTGGATTTTTTTTTTGTGCGTTGATAACCCTCAGGTCTTTAAAGAGTTTAAGAGCCTTTTAAAGCTCCTGTGGGGAGTTTTTAGATGCTTATGAAACAGGCTGAAATGAATCCTCACGTCTTTGAATGGCCTGTAAGAGCAGAAAAGACCATCACCATTGAGATGAAGCGTTTCCATTTACTGTAGTTATTTCTAATGTCTAAACTTGTAGGTACAGAGTCGTGTGATGAGTTGATAAACTTAATGCTGTTTTAAAAGATTTTTAGTAACTGGAGGAGTTTTCTCGTACTGTGTGTGAGCATGCTCTTGAACTGAATTGTGACCCCAGCTGTTTACTCACTGAGCTCTGGTGTGGTGTGTTACAGGAGAGTAGTTGTATCAAGTGTCTGTGTTGACCTACAAGTGTGTGGGGTCCGTTCGGGGTCTGTGAGTGCTGCCCTCTCCTCTTTGTGAAACCCTATGATTGCTGTGAGTCCCCACGCAGATATCACACTGCCAATACTGCATAAATTATGCAGCTAAAAGGAGTCCCTGTTCACTTGCTATACAATTAAGTCAGGGCAAAAACATGATAAACTTTTTAATTTTCCAACCTAGATGGCAAAGTTTTTGTTTATGAATTAATGAAAAACAATATGTCCGAAGTTTGCTGAGATTTAAAACCCCGACAGTTTTGTTATGATGTGAATTCTAGGCGACATTTAACTTTGGTCTGTCGTCTTGTTTGGCCCTCCTTCTTGTCTCCATCTTCCTTTTTTCCGTTCTGCCTAAAAGCCAGACTGTAACTTCATCCAGGCGACTGAACCTGCTCATCTTGAGCTAAACTGAGCCGAAGGAGGAGGAGCTTAGCTGGCTGTGGAGACATGACCGAGACACCATGATATTGAGTCAAGTTACCTTAAAAAGATTGTGGATCTGTTGTTGAAAGACTGAACCTGAGCACCGCTTATTTCTCAAAATTAAAGATTTTGGTTTCCAGGAGTTATGTTTAGATAAAGCTCCTCTTACCCCCTTGAGCTTAGACACTTTGTGGACAGTATTAATCTAATGTGCCCGTCTTTTAAAAACCTTTTGTCTCTGACCTTTTGGACACACAAATCCAGTGTCAGGGATTCAGATTTTTTTTAGAGCTGGCTGCATTGAGAAATAACATCATAACTTCTGTCATCTTAAGATCCTTCATAACATCATCCCAAATCATGAGGTGTGCCTTTATTGTTTTGCAGTATTGGCAGGACAGTTTACTTAAAACTTCAGGGCAGGGAAAGCCAAAGCTTTATTGATATCCAGTTAGAGAGTAAGTGTATGTGTAAATCAAGACTCTTAAAAGCCTCATAAAACATCAACTACTGCAGACTTTAGGAGCTCAGTTTATATTCTTGCAGTCAAGTGTGCCAGATCTAATACTTTTGGGTACCGTCTTATAGTTAAGACATACTTTGTGTGCCATACATGTTGTTATGTCATTTAGATAGATAAGCACAGAGTGTTTGCATAGATGATACAAAGAAAGAAAATGTCCAGCTGCTAAATTAATGTGCAGAAAAGATTATTAGAAAAAAAGGAGGAAATAAAAGTAACATTTTTGCTGTCTTTCTTTGATGTGGATAGAGGAGCAAACTGGGAGAGAAAGTGGGGAATGACAAGCAGTGAAGGTCAGGAGGTTGGGTCAGAACCTGGGTTGCCCTTCGTCGCAGACTATAGACAGGTTTCTTGTGTACAAACAAAACTAGGTGGGCGCGCAACCAGGGGGCAAAAGCCTGCTTCAGAGTGAACTGATATCAGTGAAGATGCCGTATTGTTTGCAAGTTCTCCGACACAATTGCAATAAAATGTCATTTCATTGAAAAATCGCTTTGTCTTTCATTGCAGCAAAATCAGAGAACACTCGCTAAAATATCCATGAATTTCACTCAATTTACCAGGTTGTGACATTGTTTTAGATGTTTCTAATATCAGGAGCAGGGTCGTAATGTGTGCTGATTGTTTCTTTTGCTGATTCGTGCAGTTTACAGCACAACAGCTCCTTGTTTTTTTCTTTCTCCGTTGACTCTTCTAGTAAACAAATAAGAAATGTCCCGCTTTCTGCCCCCTGGCTGTGCGCGCATACCTGCGATGACGTTGCACAGAAACCCGTCTATAGCCTGTGTATCTTAGACGTGCTGTTTTACCTCTAGGCTCGACCAGAGCCCATAAACAGATGATTTAAAAAGTATGAGGTGGACAGTGAAGAAGTGACCGAGTGTGGAGAGGGAGAGATGGGGAGAGTGAGAGAGGAGAAGTGTGTCGGGGCCACACTGTGTGAAAGACAGTGGACAGGTTAATGTAATTGACACCGCTGGTGCGGCTCCGTCTTGGATCCAGTGACATATGGCTCGTTAACCCCTGACTCATGATTGGTTAAAGATGGCTGCTTGCTGCTTCGTTAGGACTAATTTTCCTCCAATCAGAAGCTGTTAGCCTTCCTTCCAGCGGCGGGCTTAGCTGTCAGAGTGAGACCTCGCTGCTTTCTGCTCTGATCCCAAACCTCCCCCATCACTGATAATTTAGACAATTAGTTTGGGGAGTGCCATCTGGTTACTTTAATTATCCTCTTATGTTTCCCAGCTTCTCTTCACCGTTTCCTGTCCTTTCTTGGACCTCTTTGCTCTCATTTTCAAACAGGCAGAAGAGGACATCTAAGGAGGGATAAAAGTAAAAGAGAGCTGAAGATGAGAGACAGAGATGCGTATAGAAAGAGATGCGGAGCGCTGAACAAATCACAGTGAGGGAATTCTAAATGAGGAGATGAAACTAATCATTTTTTACTCTTTACCGTGTTTCTTCAGGCTGCTCGCTCTGTTTGCATATAGCCTGTCAGATAATATGCAGGGTGCACACACTTCAAACCGTACACCAAATCAACTGCAGGTGCTGTGATTAAACATTACGCCCTTTTTTTAAATTGAGCTTTTCATCCATCTTTTACTGTGTTTATCAAATGTTTGTTTCGGTAAATGAAAACTTCGTTTGGCTTTGAAATCAATGTTTGCCTCCTCTTGCCTTACAAATAAACAAACCCAATTAACCTTTACCTGTATCTCTTACTCAAAATGGCAAGGAGGTCACTAAGTGAATTGTCAGAGGAAACAGTTGGTCGTGTAAATAATGACAGAAATATTTAATTTCATCAACATTTCAGGTAGTTTATAATCTGTAGATTTCAGTACAGACTGAACCAGCAGTCTTTTTATAACCCACTTTTCTCTCCGCTAGCTAAAAGGAAACACTTCTCTGCTGCTGCTTCTTTGAACTTTTGTCTTCTTCCAGTTTGGAATAAAAACAACTTTACAGATTTCATTTTAATTGCTTTTGTTGAGTAAGACTGAATGCAGCTAACGTTCTATATTTACTTCAGTACACTTTGTTTTCTTTTGACCTTTGGGGTTGTTTTAAAAGCCGTACGTAAGGATGCAAGATATGAGCAGATGACATGTCCGCTGATATTTCCAACAACTCCACACAACCGACACGTGGAAGCTTGTTGATGGCGGTCATGAGCTGACATCACATGATCCATGTGCCACCTTATTTTTATGCAAGTTTCTCATCTCCTTATTCTGATAATTAACTTTTTGAACCTAAAGTCTGCAGATGCAAATTATACTAACATCTGTAGCAAAGCTGTGTGCTGTCGTTTAAGTCAAAACAATGAAAATCTAGCCACTGGTGTGTCATAGCCTTAAATAAGGATGTATTTCTGCTATCTTATACCATTTTATCTTTGAAACTGCAGCCCAGGTCCCAAAGAGTTGGGATGCTGTGTTAAATGTTGATAGATACAGTTTTCCTGGTCAGAAAGTCATCTCAGGCCTGTATTGAGTTGTAACAGTGCAAAGTCAACAGTCTAAATGTTGAAACTGACAAGTTTTACGTAACAAAAAATACAATTTCTTTTTTTTTTTTTTTTTCAGGAGCAAAGAAACGCATTAGAAGTTGTGTAATGCTTTAAAACACATGAAAAACTTTCCCTGGCTTGTTACATTAATTTATTATGTTTATTATGAGCACTCCAGAGAGGCTGAGTCTCTCAGAAGTGAGGATGGGAAGAGATTCACTGTTCTGTGAGAAACTGTTCTCTGGAAAAACCTGGAGAAATCTCTGCACAAAAGGATAAAGCAGATAACTGATACTTGATGAATTTGATCTTTGATCTCCTCAGATAGCACTGCATTAGACACGGACATGACTCTGTAGCAGAAATCACAGCATAGACTAAGATTACTCTAAAAAGACAAGAAAAAAATATGTACAAACATGATCTAAAAACTTCTGTGGGGGGCGCTCATGGACTGAGAGGAAATGACACACTTTTCTGTTTGACTTTCATTTTAGAAACTATGGATGCCACATCCTCAAGGGGAGGTAATTTATAAGGATGCACAAGTGTTTATGGCATGACCAACTTACACTTAGCTTAGCAGGTTAAAAATTTGATTTTGGAGCAACACATGCTGCCATCAAGACAATTGCATATGCTATTCATAAATGATGATTAAACATTGATAAACTATCTGCTTACTATTTATAAATAGTCTATTTACCATTTATAAGTTACGGTTATTGTAAAGTGTTACCCAAAAGTTTTTAGTGGGGAACTGTTCACAGTTTAAAAGGTGAAAGGATCCTCAGAATATTTTAGAGAGGCCCGACAGAACAAATGTGGAAACTACTGATATCATGCAGCTCCTAAGTGCTCGCTCATGATCAATTATTATATAACAGACTCCTTCTAAACAAAGGTCGTGGTCTTAACCTGCTCTTCATGTGAGAGATCCTGGGACCACTTTGTTACAGTGTGGGGCTACATAAATGAAAACTGTTTGACTGAATAGAGAAATTTTATGTGTATTTATAGTTGGACTTGAAATGTAGTCCGACATAAGAGTTCATGAGATGTGGAAGAAAGCTTTGAAAGGATAAAGTTTTTATCTGCTTCAAGAATCGATATCTATAAGGAAAATTCACAGAGGCGCCTCCTCTCTGCTTGCCTTCCCTCCCTGACTTATTAACTCTCTTCCTCCCACCATGCATCTGTACTTCCTCCTTTAATTGTGAGCACAAATTACGCCGCTCTGTGTGAAACGTCTAGCACTTCATCAGTATGGGTGAAGTAAAGGCAGAGCTTAACTTTGTGCGCCTGGCTCCAGAGGAAGCTCTCAGAAAGAAGTTCAGTTCTCACTCAGACTTTATACATGCAGAAAGAAAAAAGGGGAAAGTTACACTGATTCAAAATCAAGGTAAAAGCGCAGGTGGACCGAGGGTGTCCCCCCTCTAACAACCAGCTCTCTGCCCTTTCTCCTTGTGCCCAATTGTCTGCTTTACAACTAGATGGATCGGGGTGAGAGGGATGCTGATGGATCAATGTGCTGTCAAGGAGAAGGAGTGGGGAATGAAAGTGATCATAGTAAGAGGAGTACAGGACACACACACACACACACACACACACACACACACACACACACACACACACACACACACACACACACACACACACACACACACACACATAGTCATTCTCTCAGACCACAGTCGAAGCGTGCCTCACTGCAAGTCTTGCTGTTCTTTTCAATCACACGCACGCTGACAGCTTGTCCTACCTAGAAAACCACACTACCCAAACACACAAACATGCACACACACACACACGTGCACACATAAACGGTTTCAGTCTTGATTTGAGACACTCCGTCAGTCTCTCAGCAGTGGTTTTTATTCCAGTTTTTATGCTGCGAAAAAGACGAAAACAACCTTTCTTTCTTTTTTTTTTCCCCCATCATTTTCAGACAAACAGCTGCCTGTCAGACACACACATGCACACACGAGCACGGACACACGCACAGGCGTAAGAACCCACTGATGAATTCACTCGCTCGGATTATTGCATCTGCCAATCAAAGTCCCCATTATTCTTGTGAGTTTTGCATCCTGTCAAGGGAGAATTTGATTTATGTGGGTGGACGGGCGACACTGTAACCAGTCCTTCACTTTATACCTGAAGTTTCTGATTTTCTTTGACCTTTAACCCCTTGATATGTATATAGTTACTTATTTTTTCTCTCTGTATCTGCAGCTCCCTCTTTCTAGCAACTCGGCAGGCGTTGACAGTGACTAGGGAGCATATACCTGTCTGCCCATTGTGAGAGGGTCATGTACATTTATGAGTTCTGTTGTGCCTCAGTGTCCTCTCCCAAGTCACACTGTCATCACACTGCACCTCTCTGTTCGTTTACTTTTCTGCTTGGTGACACCAGTGACAGTCCCAAAAGACCCCCCCCTCGTCAGAGCTGCCTCTGTCTCTGAGGATCTCCTCACATCGTTGGCCTTTTTTATTTTCAGAGGAGCAGGTCGCAACATTTCCGAGCTTCCCCTGGATCCTCAAAGCTTGACTGACAGTCGCACACTCCTTCCCGCTCCCTCACACATGCCCCCCTTTGGCTCTGTTGTGTTATACAAGCAAAGAGGCGAGATGGAGGAAGCGTAGAGGATGAATTGTAAAGAAGACAAGCGGTGTAGTGGCGAGTGGACAGGCTGCTCTGAGAGCAACATTGTCTGTTGATCCTTGACGCAGACGACACCAAAAGAGAGTTATGTCATCTGCAAGAAAAAGCACATGCATGTCTGTTTTTCTGCTTTGACAGCTTTGGAGCGTCTCTGTGTACCTACAGGACTCATCGACTCCCTCTGCTGAGCTTATTTTCATTCTATGTGACCACATGGCTCTTCCTTGGGGGGGTTGGCTGCATCTGTTTGTTTGAAGCGTGAGGGAGAAAGGAGGAGCTGTTACTGGAGGCTCGATCAGAGAGGTGATGCCGGGTTCTTTTAGGATAACCATCCCTGAGGATTCGAAGCCAGGGGCTATTTCTATTGTTATGGGAGCCCCGGTGAGCTCCTGGGGCTAAAACAGTGTGCAGGGTTCTAGGGGATTGAGGAGGGGGTGGTGATGGGGGCAGAGAGAGTTAAGACAACAGAGGTTTGGATGAGGCAAAGAGAGTGGAGAAGCTCTCTGGCTGACTTGTGTGGGGATGGGGTGAGCTGGTGGGATGTGTGGAGATGTGTTTGTGGGGGAGTATGGTTTATTAATATGGGGGTTGAGAGCTGAGTGTGGCTGTGCGGACCAGCAGATAGAGCCATATCGCAGGCTCCCAGCTCAAAGAGGCATGTTTCAATCATTGCCACAGGCTGGTTCCTGCTGCCAGAACGTACAGCTGTTGGCATGTAGGTGTGTGGGAGGTTGCGTCTCCGTTTGTGTCGATTCCTTAGCCAGACGGTTTGTATTTTTGGCAGCATGTGTATATGGGTCTGGCAGTAACATGTGGCTAGCCATACTGTTATTGAGGCTTAAAGCGTCTCCTGAGCGAGGTCATGAAAACAAACCAGCTCGTCCGAGCGCGGCGTTCAGAGAATGATTCTGTTTGTTTCTTGCAGCTCCGCGGTCATACAGTATCTGCAGCAGAAATGTAATCAGGGTTATGTCTGTCCTCTGGGGCTCTTAGTGAAGGATGTTGTCATTCTCTACAGAGCAGTGAGAGCTGCTTTTGCCTGAGATGGCCTGATCATTTACATTGACACTGATGACGCCATTAGCCAGCTGCCAGGAAGCCTGTCAGACATGTTTCACTCAGTGGTGCTGCAGACGCCAAACACTGAGACTGAGTTGGCTCTCCCACGACTTCTTTTTACCATCTCTATCTTCAATGTTATTTTATCCAACAATGTAAAGGTCAGGATTTCAGTGAATGTGGCTGAAAGTCGCCACAGGAGAGGCATGGCATTATTAGCAGCACTGGTCGATTTGCACACTCCAATGAAAGCAGATGTGCTGTTTGCAAAATGGCAGGAGGAAGTCGAGATGCTCATCGTAGCTCGAGGCATCTTTAGATGACTTTTAAACCAGCAAACAACTTTTTATCCATTTGCCTAATGTTGACAGATAATGTCTAGGTTTACAGTTTAGTTTTGAAGGGATGACGACATGATCGGTGTGATTAAAATGGTGCAAGCTTCCTCCAGCTCTGCAGGCTGATGTAATATCTGCCCATATTGCACCAATGATATTATGAAACCTGCCAGAAAAATACACACATGCAGAATCCTTTGGACGGACATTCATGGAGAGATGTCATAGTGAGGATGCTGCACACGAACATGCACCCTGAGCAACCGAAAGATAGGTGCAACGCCTAAGGGCACCTCAGCAGCGCCTGAAGAGTAAACTGGCCCCTCTCGGGTTATTCTTGCTTATATTTTAGTTTTGTACTTTGGACTCTGAAGAACAGCAACCCCTCCTGTTCTCAAGCCAAGACCCTATGAGCTGAGCCACTGCTGCTCCCTTTTGAAAAGACTGCCTGAGGTCTTTGATTCTGCGTGTCTGTGATCTATTCAAAAAGATGTCAAACCTGCTTATCACATCCGTTTCAAACAGTACAGACCTGAAAAGTGAACATCACAGCATGTTTTTTGAGTTACAAGGACAACTCTTTCTAAGGTTGTCCACCTTGCTGCTGTCTTTTTATTTTTTTAAGAATGTCAAAAAGCAGACGAGTAGAAATACATTAAATGATGCTGATCTCATGCACACACATCTATGCATTTTATTATAATGTATGGATGGCTTTTAGTGTTGTGTTGTTCGTGAATGATTTGCTCAAAAGAACCAAATGTTTTAAACGAACGTACTGAACCGAATCACTTTCCCAAGTGATTCGTTCGTTTCTCACTTCAGATGAGCTGTCAGAAGCGCAGCTGCTATAGCACGCAGCACTGCCAGGTGAGCAGCCGGCGCATAAAGGACCGCATGCACCGACGCCTGAATCACTTTGTAAACGAATCACGCATTGTTCTACACTCTCTGGAATCATTTTTGTCGGGCAAAACTACCTTTATTTTACTGCTAAATTGCAACCACAACAACTTGCATACACAGCATGTCACAAGGTAGTGCATAAAACCTGCAGCATCCTATCATTGCAGTGGTTTGCGAGGGAACGGTGTATGTTCAGTTTGAATTCTTTCAAACGTTCAGTGAACAAATCCAAGCCAAATTTACTGAGTAGACCTGACAAATAGCATACCATAGGACAGTACACTTAAGACGTCATGACATATAAACAAGTTCATTTTTACGAATCTCTTTGCTAAAGCAACACAGCCAAACGCTCTCATCTCCTGGTCCCAGAAGCTATGATCTGAACTGAATCCTGAACCGTTCAGCTGTGTATCGGTTCAGGAGGTCAGAGTCACAGGCTCCTCCCGCCAAGCGCTACATGATTCGGTGATTCGGAGACCGAATCTTTTAAATGAATCATTTTAATGAACTGATTCTAGTGATTCAGCACATCTAAAAGAACTGCCGTGCCCATCATTAATGGCTTACAGTAGTATCTTGAGGTTAACACTATAGTGAGGCATGATATTGGCCTAAGCTACCTACTCCCAGGTATCATGTCTGAGTGTGTTACAGGTGAGCCCTCTAAATACAGAAAAGCCTAACTGGAAGTGAGATGACTAGATAAAATATGTGACTAACGTTGGTAAACTAAGGACGAGACGAGAGACATTAATTCAAGAAGTTTCTAAAACAAACCTCAGTCTCACTTTGATTTGCTTCCCTGGTGTATGTTTTGCAGCTGGTTGGCTGAGGACAGGACAGTCTGACTCACTTTCCATAATTATTAGTTTGTCTACCGAGGTGACCAGGTTGGACAGGTGGAGTAAATAAACTTACAGTGACAGACTTGAGTTGTATTTACTGCTGCAGCAGCTTAATATCAGATGCCGGAGATTGGTGCTGTGACAGGGTGACTGAGTGCACGTTGTGAGGTTGTCTGAATCACTTAAGATTTGACAGATTTTTAACAGTGTGCCAGAAGTCACACAAATTTACAGTTTCAGCCATCACTGCGTGCTTGTCACCTCACCGGAGGGAGATAGTGTGTAACAACCTGTCAGGACAAGACGGTCTTATAAAGGGCTGAATAGTCATGGCCCAAAATGCATTTGTGATCTCCTTGTTCAGATTGAACCCTCCAGACCGCTCAGGTGGACTGGGACAGGTCTGCACTCTGTCTCCAGAGTCAGGAGTGGATGTGGGAAAGCGTTTTTTAATGCTCAACAGAAAAATCACAGGTCCATCTGTTCGTATCTGACTCTCCTATTTACACCTGACAATTTTTTAAACGATTTAACAAATCATTTTGTTTCTCTCTTTGTTTTCACATCACTGTGCTTTGTAAGTCTCATGCTGTCATTTCCTAACTGTCTCACTATCCTGTTGTTTTGCTAATTAGGTTTTATCTTTAGTTTTAAATGGCTTGTTTGAAGATTTTAAAGAAACTTTAATCCCCTTTTAATTCTGGCACCCTCTAGTGGACAAAGCCAGTATTTCTCATATCATGACCGTTTTGTCCTGTACATATGTAAATGTTTTATAGCACCTCTCAGCTCTACGTTGATGGTCTGATCTGCTTTTGTGGGTCATTAAAAGGCATTTTCAGTCTGTTTAAAAACGAGCAGAAAAACTCCTTACTGGAGCTTTAATCTCCTCTCACTTAAAGTGTTTCTTCTTCGTCTGCCTCAGTTTCTTGTATGAAGCCCTTTGAATTTTCTCGTTGTGCTGTATAGATAGACTTGCCCTACAGTCTTGTCATCACCCCTGATTTCCAGCAGTCTTTATTTAAGATAAGTAGCACTTAAATAAATAGCAGATGTGGTAACTGAGCATGCCACATATTTCCACCAGTGCCATACTTGTTCAATTTAAACTGTATACAAGCATCAAAACTGTGGTCGCTTCACATCTGCAGTTTTTATGCAATAAGGGGACCACACATACAGTGGATAGAAGTAAAACCAGGAACTTAACAAACCAGGGATCCATTTGGTTTGAGTTTGTTGGCTCATGATTTAAATTTTGATTTTTATTTCAAATGTGCTAAACTAGTTCTAGTCAGCGTCAGTCAGGTATATAACCCTTTTTATTCATGTTCAGACTCTCTGCTTGTTTTCCTCTGCAAAATAAATGAACGTGTTAAATTAAAGTAATCAGTTTCATTTGCTGCTGATTATGGTGCGGTGCCACTAATGAGGCTCTTTTCATTGTGCTTCAGGTCAGCTGTTAGAACAGTCGCAGAGTAATTTCCATCACCTTTAAGAATTAAAATCTTTTGTTAACTTAATGTCAGTCACCTCCCCAACTCTGCAAACAACAACTCTTTTAATTGCAATCCTATGACCTTTGTAGGTGGATTTACGTGCGAGGGAGTTTAATTTAAAAGAGATGAGTCAGACATCATGTTCTGAAAAAGTGTGAGATGATAACTTTGAGCATGAAGTAGACTTGGGCTGGATTTAAAAGTAATGGTTTGTCATAGCTCAGCAGCAGAGCATAATGCTCCGTAAGTCTGTCGGCTTCGGAAAGGATTGATATAAGTCTGAGCTTTAAATAACTACGGAGGAAACTGGCTTTAATAATCAAATCTAAGAGCACATAGATATTCTAGGTCACACTCAATGCGTGAGAAAGTGCGTTAAGTTATTTGTAACACATTTACAGCCTCAATTTAAAACCATTTGTGGAGTGTAGCATCACATTCATCATGCAGTCATTTCAGCTGATATTGGATTTGAGGGTCTTTTTTATTACAGTCAAGTGGACAATCAGGATACACAGTATATCCCTGCATGTATTATGCATTTTAGGTGACCTCATATTACCAAGATCTTCCTCCTATGGGAGCCTGACTTCCTCCTCTCGTCTACTTCTGGAGATGTAAATGGAGACAAAGCCAAAAGATGTCCATAAGGGCACCGGGGAGATCGTCCTGCTCTCTGGCCCATTTAAGCAGACGCCATTATCTGCACTCTGCACAACACACACACTCACACACACACTCACACACAAACGTCAGCAATGCAAACTATAGCCACATAAAGTAGTCCACCTTAAGTAGCTCCCCTCCACGCCACACCATGCATATTTTATAACAGCCAGCATTAAAAGCCAAAGGAATAAGGGATGCCTGGCTAGGCAGCTGGGTTAGCTCCTCGTCCTACTTTCTTTCTAGTCCAGCTGCTTTTGTTGTTTTTTTTTTTTTGTCGTGACAAACATCAAGAGAGCTGGACTCAGGAAGTGTCATGAGAGTCAAAGCGAGATGTAAAAATAGGAAAGGAGGATTAAAGATAGAGAGGATGCACGCCCCGAAATTCCTCACGGGGGACCAGAGTGCATTGTTGACCAGTGATGCTTGAACCAGTTTCATTTCCAACCTTTACTCCATTATGCTGCTTCTGGGGTCTGTGGATGGGGGTGTCAGACCTGGAGACTAGCAACTGATCAATCCCCACGCTGAGAGGGGAGAACCAAGAGCAAACAAGCGAGGTAGGAAAAGGCAGAAGTACATTTACTGGCTGTTCAAAAAAATCTTTTTACCGCCTTAGTCTGACTGAAACTAGAATTTTAAAATCATTAAAACACATTAGACTGACTGAAATAGCTCTAAATCTATGTAATATATCAGAGTTGGATGATGCAGTAGGGGATTGATTTTTTCTTACATGTATACGGCTCTTTCAGACTAAAACTGACACAAGTATCCTGCGCATGCTCCAGTGTTTGCACACCAGGCCTTGTGCTAGAAGTTGGATTGCATGTCTTCAGAGGATGGAGCAGAAACCCCCGTACATAGGTTAAAAACTAACAACATCCCTGCTAATATAGTGGATCCACTGCATTAAGACACATTCAAAAGCTCCACAAAACAGAAATTGTGTCTAAACGTTAATTTTTGTCAGATGTGGATCATGCAAAGTAGAAGCATGACTGTAGAGAGGGATGATAAAACGACCACACCAGATTTAACCTGCGCAGAACCATGAGGTTGATGTTTGAGCTTCATTTTTTCAGAGCACTTAACCGATGATAGTGTGGTGGATGAAGGTCATGTGTTATAAACCCTTCCTAGACCATGTTGCCCGGATGATTTAGTGTTACCTAAACAGCTGTTTTCTGTATTCAACACTCTGTCCAAATATTATCACTACCTGACCACGGCTGAACTAGAGGCTTCAAGTTCAAACTGAACCAGTGGCTGAGTACACACTCGCTCTAATCAGTATTTTCTGGTCTTTGGGAATACACAAAAATGTCCTTCAGCTAAAACACACCGAGCCTGTGACTGGAAACACACATCCATCACTGTATGATGCTGATAAAAGCAGCCGGAGGGCATCTTCAGGGTTGGTTGGTTTTGGTTTGAGTGCGTGCCAGTGTTTGATTGGGTGATTACAGCTCACTCTACTGTATTAGCCCATGTTCTCTTGTTTGCATGTGCACATCAGGCAAGCTGTAACACCCTGGTGGGACAACATCCCCGCTTGTCAGAGCTGGCAGTGTTAAGTATTCAGTCTCTCACAGGGACGTGGGCAGGTTTCTCTCTGTCGGTGTGACACTCTCGAGTGCAGCGTACATGTTGGTCCGTTCCACCTTGTCACTCGTGATGGCGGCGAGCGGGGGACTCCGGGGTCAGTTAGGAGTCAGGTCTGTCACACACACCTTAAGAACGTTGGTTGATCTTTTTTAGTGCTGCTTTCACTCTGGACCACCTCTGGGAATAAATATTTCATATTGACCCTTCTTTCATCCTTTAAAGCACTTACCGAATACAATTAACAGCTGTCTGCGTTTGTGTGTGTGTTTGTGTGTGTTCATGCTTGTGTATACTACATATGTACATAACACTTGTACATGTGTAAACCTACATATGAGCATGTATTAATGTTGCGTGTTGAGCTGCACACCACTAAAAAGACACACTGAGTATTTTTGGAAGGGTCATTGAAAGTTAACCATAAATGTTTAAAACATCAACCGCAGTTTGGTTTTGGTCGACAGACCTTTGTGATGTGATTTATAATACTTTGAAATTCCTCGGTGTTGTTTCCTCAATATATGAATTAAGTATCGGATTTAAGGATTACCGCTCTAAATTTATCCCTCTGGCAAAGAGTCGCCCTCGAAAACCTGTGCACATCCTAACAGCCTTTCAGCTACGTTTAATAAGCCCTCCAGCCTTACTTTTGACAGAAACAGGGTTCATCACTCACATCATCCTTCACACATGAAGGCTAAAAAGTGGGCACACACTGTAAGGTTAGATGTACATGAAAACAAACAAAATAGCTGAAGTTATTTTTTCATTTTGATCAATGATTTATGGTTGGGCTGACGAGTCACACTGATAATCTTTATCAGCTGTTACTTGTCTTTCAACGGTTGATTTCAGAAACAAATAACATCTGCAAATGCAGCTGGCAGCTTTATCGGTGCAGCTAAGCAATAAGATAATATTACAGCATAAACACAGTGTATTTCTCTATTTTATTGATTAATTTAAACCCACCTTAATGTGATTAGGCTAAAATGATCATAAATGTATATTAGATTAGACAGTAATGTACATGCATGCAGTGATAGGTTTTATTATTGTAGAAGTGCCTTATTTTATCACAATTGACCTAAAATTGATTTCAAATAATATTAAGGTCGGACAATAAGACACACCCCTTTATTTCCCTAATTTATCCTCATCATTTTTTTGAGTTAAATTTAAAGAAATGAATTGAAAGAAATAAATTGAAGAAAAATGTTGAACATTTTTCTTCAATAGCTTCCATGTCATGTGACCAAAAGACCTAAAGTTAATTAAAAAAAATAGTACTTATGTTGACCAATATGACAAACATTTGATCAATTTTCATTGTGCCCCTAAAGTTCTTTTTGTGCTCCTTACTTTTTTAACTTAGGAGTACATGTGCCCCTTGTAAAAAAAAATTAGTGTCAAGCCCTGCATGCTATAACACAGATCAACAAAAGTAGAAACTGTTTTCCTATTCTACCTTTTTGTGTTTTGCTGATCTGGTCTGAATCACTGGCATCACTGATTGACACACCTGTCGGTGGTAGAGCTGTGTTTAGTCCATACCCGTAAGCTTCCAGAAAACCTGCAGTGATATGGAGGAAATTGAGGCATTATAAGGGCGGGAGGCTCTGTCTGTATCCACATGCATGTTGGAAGAAGTGCTCAAATTGGCCTTTAAATGTGAACAAATGTGTTTAGGCCATTTCTTGAAACAGCAGTGGCCTGGAATAGTCATCATTAACCTGTTTACCTCAACCAGGCATTATGTACTCTCATTGTGGCTTCATCCAAACTACCTCTCTCTCTCTCTCTCTCTCTCTCTCGCTCTCTTTCCATCTGTCAAGTATTCACAGTTTGTGGTTGTACTGGCTTTGTGTGTCGTTGGCCTTAGCTGTAAAGAAGCAGAAAAAGCCTCACCCCACTTTCAAGAGGTTCTGCAGAGATCAGGAAGGAGGCGGGGCATCTTGGAACACCTCACTGTCCAAGAGAGCTGTAACCTGGCAGCCTGTACCTCCAGGATACGAGCCCCCGACTCCAGGTTGGCTCCGGAGGTGTGTGTGTGTGCATGCGTGTGTGTGTGTGCGGCTGGCATGTTTCAAAACCATCTGCAAGCCCCAGGGATCCTGGCTATGGCGGGCACACACACACTCAAGCATATGTACACATTCTCCAGCACCCCCCACGCTGCGCCTCGTCAAAGTTTGGGCGCCAGCATGTGTGCACAAAGTGAACTATAATCACTCTGAATGCAAAAGATCAAAATCCTATTTCCAGAAAAAGGAGGCAACGCTGAGTTGAACAAAGCCTCCAGGAAAAGCTCCCTGGGTTTCTCAAGTACACACACACACACACCGAACACACACCCCAAAATGTCCTTTGATATTAAAGGATGTGAGTAATATCACTGTAGGCAAATCGGTTATATTGGCCAGCACAGATCTAAGATGTTGTATTATTCACATCCTCTCTGACTCCTGTGATCAGCTGGGAGTGAAATATATAAAACATGCCGTCTAGATGTGTGGGATGTGAATGTGTTTGCTTAGTTGGTGCTGGGGACATAAAAGTTCATTAGGAACATTTGAGTGATTTGGCAGAGATCAATGCAAGGAAACTTGTTTGCCAATCCTGTTGCTCAAAAGCCTGAATGAGCCTTTAAATGCTGCAGGTCTATTGAAAGTGATTATGAGCTTAGCTGAACAAAGAGGTTGGTGATTATACAAATTTAGGTGATGAAGATGATGCCAAAACAGGTCAAGCAATCAAAGCCACATCCACGCTGCTTCTCCGTATTAATCTGCGCGCTGCTGTCAGTGAGCAAAACATAATTCACATGAAACGGCTCAGAGTCTCCACTCTTGTTTGGGATGAGTGTTTTGTTTGTTTGCACAGATGCAAAAGGAAAGAGCAGTTATAGATCATATTTGTTGAATACACTGAAGCTGATTAGTGAGGACGAGTTGAAGGCCCAAAGCTGCTTTTCCTAATCCCGAGATTAGTAAAATAATAAGAGGCCCGTCTTCCTCCTCACTCACACCGAGACAAAAAACTGCTTTTGGCGCAGTCCTGCAAACAGAGCTGGTATCTCCTCTCTCTCAGAGCGGTCCCTTGGATGCAGCCGTGGCAGGCCTAACTGGGGGGATCTGCAGCGAGCCAGTAGGGCTTCATGCCAGACCATCATTCCCAGTGTGAGCAGTGCCTTGGAACCTGCAAGTGTGTTGGGTAATGTAGACCAGTGCCGGGTTGAAGATTAACCTAGTAGCACAATTGAAGAAGTTCCAGGTTTTTCCCTCAGACTCCGCTGCTTTAGTGCTGTAATATTTCCTTTGTCTACTTTGTCTCACTTACTCCAATGTGCCTGGAAGCCCTCACACAAACTTACGCTCAAGCACACACCTAAACTTAAGCACAGATTAAACCCTAATTGCAGACCTCAAGGGGAACCATTTAGCCATACCATAAAAACAAAGCACCACCAAATTACAAAGGCTTCATTTAAACTTGTGAAGCTGCTTACTTTTCCAAAAAATACCTCACTTTTATGAGAAATTAGGCGAAGAAAAAACACACTTAGCTGTGAGAAATTAGATGCAAAAACCTTAAGATGATCATCGCAAATATCACACCAGTGCTCATACATAAGAAAAGGAAAAAGCGAAGCAGAGAAAATGGAAAATACAATTATCTGCGTCTGTCTGACCCCGGGGAATTCACACTATAATGCTGCTGGATCTAATTCACTTGCAAAAGAGTTGAGCAGGATGTAAACGCTCGATTCACGGTGGACTCAAACCATGAAAAAGCCTCTTTCCCTGCAACCTTTCAGACAGACAAAGAGCTGCCGCATCTTCACACTTAGTGAGAAGCACAGCTTTGAATCTGCATGTGGGACAGAGGCACCCTGGGTAAAAACAAACACTCACTGTGAATGAATATATACATTTGCTTTCTCCTGATTGTCCTTTCATGGAAACAGTGAAAAAGAGGACAGGCTGGCATACGGTTGTGAGGAGCGGCTACTCGTCCAACATTAGAGGGAAACCAAAGAGTGCATGTATTAATGTATTCTTTTTAAGGACAGCTACTCAGTGGAGCATGAATTGAGCCCTTTCATAGGAGGCCGTCTCATACTGGTGTGAAATGAGGTGAAAATAAGCGGACTTTAAAGAGATGGCATTGCAGGATGTCTATCAGGATGTCTGAGGAGGTTTGCTGAGGTGACCCAAACAAATCAGCTTTTGAAGGGAGTCAGGGGTGAAAACAGCACACTGGGAAAAAAAACACAGGCTTCTCCTGCTGTCAGTGGGTGTGCATGTCAGAGCTAGTGCTGTCATTTTCTCATGGCAAGGCTTTTTAATCACGTGGTCTGCTGCCTTCTGGGCCTTACTCTTGCAGAACTCTGCTAGTCCCTGAACTGCAAACTGTAACCACAACATACAACAGCTTGACAGACAGAAAAACACAAACAACCACCAGCACTTCTCAACTGCTTCCCAAACTCAAAAACAGAAAATATTTATTCAATGTAGATCAACTCAGAGGAGCGTCGTAAACTAAGTGGCACCTCTATCTGCCGCAGAGAGCTGTTGCATGCAGGGCATCTGTGTGCTGCATATTTATCAAAGTGACAGCAGGCGTCAGGGATACAGGGGCTCCAACATAACCACTTACTCACTAATGGCTTACACAGCCACGGATCATTATCCCTCACAGCATAGCACGGCACAGCACAACACAACACCGCGTTGCACAGCACCACGCTGCACAGCAACCCCCTCAGTCCCAGCGATACACTGACTTTGCTGCAGTACAAACTGTGGAGGAGGTTGATTAGATATTTTCCCAAAATGTTTCCACACTTTCACCAAAAAACATTCAAATGCACTACCTGTTGGTTCATCAGTTTACAATTGCTAGTCTTTTTTTTTTTTAAGCATGTTAAGTTTTCAATATCTTTTCAATGTTTATGCCACTTTTTCTTTTGATACAACATTTATCTCCCCTTTTTAACTGTGCCAGCAAAGGGGAGGACAGTCTGTCTTTTAGCTGACTAAACCGTGTACTTTCCTTAAAATTTCAGAAACCTAACTTTTTCAGTTCAGTTAGTCGATGCAGCAGTTTCAGCCTAAAAAGAAGCCGTTTGAAAACACTGAGAACTTACACCGTATCTGACATGTAGGTTTTCTTTCTCTTATCTTCTCTTTCTTTTTCTTTTACTGCCAAAGAATAAACAATTCACCACTTCAGGCTGCCTCTCAGTCTGACACTCACACAGATCCCAGTCGACAATACCAACCCGCACACAAATGCTCCACCTTCTCTCCACAAAACATACACACACAAACACAAGTCGTAATGATGCTGTGTGTTCAGTTTTTTGCTTCACTACCTAAGGCCAAGGTAAGGGTTGGGATTAGTCTTTACCAATAACAGCAGTGACACGCAACACATTATTCAGTAAATAAAGACAAGATATCAGTCCACAGTGAAGCTGAATAATGCAAATTGTGCATCTGGTCAAGGTTTCTCTGGTTTAATGATGTCCCAATACCAATATTTGGACTTAGACAACAAAACCAGATGTAGTATCACAATACTTAATACTAAGAATGTCCCGGACCAATGTTGATATTGGATATTGGTCCAGGAAGCACCGAGAGGGACAGGAAGAGACTGAATAGACTGGTCAGGAGGGCCATTTCTGTCCTGCACTGTTCTTTGGACTCCCTGGAGGAGGTGGGTGAGAGGAGGATGTTAACAAAGCTTGTATCCATCATGGACAATCCCTCTCACCCACTGCATCAGACTGTGGGGGCTTTAAGTAGCTTCTTCAGCTGCAGACTTAGACTTCCACCTTGCAGGACAGCGCGCTACTGCAGGTCATTCCTCCCCTCTGCAATAAGACTTTACAACAAACTGTAATAATAACTGGATTTACACCACCACTTTTTTCTGGCATTTAAATTGTGTATATTGTAGATAGTTTTATTTTTCTTCTCCCTTTTTCCTTTTTTCTAAATTTTTTCTTAATTATTACATTTATTTAAGTTCTTAATATTAGGATCTTTATTTTTATAACTGCATTTTTGCACTCTTTGTCTGTGATGCTGCTGTGACACAAAAATTTCCCCCATGGGGGATCAAGAAAGGAATCTTCTATTCTATTCTATTCTTCTATTCTAATATCAGCAAAAAAACGATATTACTGTATCGTACTGTATCGTATTATTAATACTGTCCCTTGCATGACAGTATTTTGTCACATATTTGGCACACAGGCTTCGATGAGTCAGTGGTCAGCCAGTCAGAGTTGGATCTAGAATCCAGCTGCCAGTCCTGTTCACCAGCACAGGGTAGCAGGGTTCTCTCCTAGAAAATGACTCTTTGGTGTTGGTAGTGGACATGTTTAGGCGGAGGCATTGCTTTTCCCTCAGTACAGAGTAAAATTATGGTATACTCTGGGTGACAAATCATCTTTTAATATGTTACACTATCACTTTTCATGACTTGTAATAATCCAAAAGTTGTGTCTATGCAAACTTTCAGAGTCCTGCTGTCAATATTATTTTTCTGTGAGTAAAGAAAGGAAAAGCAGAGTGAGTGGACACTGAGGACGAGATAGACCCAGTGAAGATAATTTGATTTGTGAGTTGTTAAAACAGGTGAAGGAGGGACGGGCTGTGCCTCATGGGTGGATTGATGATGCAGCAGCAGTGGCAGGGTTAGATGTATGGGGGCAATGAAAATGGAGAGAGTGACGGTGCCCCATCTGTTTGCTACAGGCGAGAGAAATAATGATGGATTCATTGTTCAATTAGAATTCAAAGAGACAGAGAGAGGAGGGAGAGAAAGAGATAGATAGAGAGAGACTAAGAGAGAGGGTGCGTGTGGTGTGTTGAGGAGCCCCTGTGAAGAGTGTGTGATTTCACAGGCTAAGTGTGAATGGCTAACACAGCTGAGTGAGGGAAGGTGTGAGCAGAAGCTGAGGTGAGAGAGGGATGGCCTGTTGGAAGATTGAGGGGTGAAGCAGGACCGGGCGGAAGCTTGGACCATCTTTTTTGGCCCGCCGTTTTACAATAAAGTGGAGGTGTTCTCGCACTCAAAAACTGGTACTACGCCTGTCGGGCATCATCAATTTGCCTTCCTACATCCCCACTGCTTATTTACAACATCTATTCTGCACAACACATGTTTACAAGAACAACAATAACAGTACTCTGTTTGCTGCTCCAATCCAAATTCACCTCTTGAAAAGACCTTATGTTTACATTTTTATGACGGGGGAGTCGTGCAGCTACGTGCGAAAATGTTTCTAGGCGACTTTTAGTGTCTTATATAGTCTTTATGTGAGTTCCATAGACTCTATGAAACATGGCCAATGAGGTGAACTCAAAGTCTGTGTAGCCTATGGTCAGTCTGCCTGAGATTTAATCTGAAAAGCATGAAAATTAAAACTAGATTAGTTTAGCTAATCCTTGATTCTACTAGATACTTAAAGCATGTGTAGCTAACAGTAACTTTGACTTAATAGCAACAGAGGTGTTTAATGCTAAAAGCTGCACCCCTGAACTCCTTAAACTCCTGAAAGTTTGACACCGAACAGGAACTTGCAAGGAAGGTCTTGCTGGAAGGTCCTTCAAAGGTTCCTAGTCTCTGTGGAAAGTTCCTGCAGTGGAAACATGGCTTTTGTGAACAGAAAAGGAAACTCCCTAAAGGAACGAGGATGAGGGGTTAGGAAAAGGGTGTTAGAGGATGATGAGTGTTTCTGCAGGAAAGGTGCTTGTAAAGAGCGAGAATGGCAATGGGACGTTGGAACAGAGAAAAGTCACAGCCCGGCCCTTTTTTCTTACAGCTCTGCCCTCCCAAATGGAGGAACATAACAATATACTCCTCCCTGTGGGCTGACTGTTTACGCTTACTGCTGCACTGCTCTGCAACAGAGGAGCCTTAATGCCTGCGCATGCATGTTTCCACTGAGACTGTCAGTGCTAATTCAATTAACCGGGCGCTTTGTTAGGACTGTGCATACACATCTGTATGCAAATTGACCCTCTCGCATAACTTATGAATTCTAAATGATGACTTTAGCATGCTGCTGAGCAACAGACAGGTTTCCCTGTTATCAAAATCTTACCCTGGTTGTTGCGTGTATATTTAATGCTCATTAATTTTGCATAACACAAACCGCAGCTTGGAGGGACCCCGCTGTGAAAAATATTGAACCTAGTACAACATTCAGTTGTTGTCCACAACAGCTGGGGAAGTAAAGGCAGATCCAAGCCTTTTATTCTAGATTCAACCTGCCAAAAAGAGAATGAAGTTACACAATTCTCTTTGTCCTCACAGGTCTTTGAGGTCCCAGACTGGTGGGCAGTGAGAGCAGATTCTGTTTTGGGGCCAATGAGCCTTGAAGAATAGAGAAAATGACCTCCGAGAGCTTCTGATATAGACAGAGGACCGAGAGGGGATCGAAGAACAAGAAAGGGAATATAAGGTTACAGGAAAGGAAAGTTAAAATGATCTGAACTTTGTGAAATCCAGCACAGAGGGGAGGAGATGTGACACATGCTGAGTCACTAATGAGACTTGTCATGCTGATGATGGCTGGAGAAAAAGGGAGCAAAAGATGTTTCCGTTTTTGAAGAATACTTGAAATAGCCGAGGTGCATTCAGTCGAGCAAATGCTCTGCTTATTTCCAAAGTTTCCTAAAATGTTTTCATTTATATCATTTGATTCTAGCAATACATTAAAATACGCAATATATTTTACAAGGGAGCCAGTGCAAAGAGGGTGTGAATAAGTTTCACATGGAGGAATACCTCGGAATTAAAGAAGTGCATCAATTAGTGAATTTCAAAAGCTTACCATCCTCAATCTTGTTGTTTCCCCCCCCCATGCCATCAAATAAAAAGGTGTAAGATGACTCTGTTGCTTTCACCAAGAAGGACATGCAAAACCATCACAATCACTGCAACAAAATACAGAGGGTCAAAATCAAGCTCCAATGTCAAGTGTTGAAAAATGGAGCCAATCGTAAAGTTAGAAATATAAATAAATAAACCTTAGATCCTTGAGAGTCCTCTTGAGGCTGGCTTAAAAAGCCCAGAAAGACCCCCATTAGAGCCCACAGTAAAAAGACCCATTTTTCAGTAGAATAACTAGGTTGACAGTCTGGTACAAAATTGGGCTTGGTCACCTAACTGTTCAGGTTTTTTTTCATTTGTTAGTTTTAATGAGGGAGTCGCTCCCAGACCGAGGAGCCAAGATAAAATTCGTGCAATCTGCTCTCATTTAGCAGGTAGATGTAACAGAGGTAGGGGTGTGTGTGTGGGTGTGTGTGTGGGTGGGAGGGGGTGTACTGCTTTATTACTATGCCAACATCCCGGGATGAGCCAGTCTTAAGAATTTGCCTCTGAGAATGTCATGCAGAATGAACAGTAGGCTCTCCAGGCACTGTGGGGATAGTAGTTTTAATGAACAACATATGAAGCACAGATGGACGGCCTCATAACTGTGGCAGCGCTTTCCTTTAATGTCGTCAGACACAAACTTGTATTTCCCCTGGTAAGATATTTTCTTTTGACATATTCTGCCTTGAAGTTATTCTCACTCTGTGACTACTACGATGCTTTTATGACATTTTACTCCAGGGAAATGTCCTTTTTTTCAGCGAGGATCAGGGTCAGAGACACTGTACTGTGCTCAGTATAAGTCACTACAGTGTGTCTCGTTGACAGAGCAGAAGTTCTTGACTTAAAGTTCCTGTGAGTACTTTTAAACTGGTTGTGAAACAGAGTGAAATCAATACTGAAGTCTCTTTATGACTTTAAAAACAACAAAGAGCATTGACAAGAGGAGTCGGTGTTTGGATTTAGTGGTTTATAGTTGGCTTATGGTGTCTAAAAGCACCAGCTGGGGTAGGTGTTAAACCAGGTGATAACTCATCCCTCCTTTTAATGTAGAAATTCTTAAAGGGCGAGGCATTTGACTGATCAGGCTGGCTAGTGGATTTTAAAATCACTGGAGTCAGATGGGTTTTTAACCGTACAGTCTTCAGAACACACACAGTCAACCATTTCATAAGAATGCTCACTTCACACTTGTGGCAAAATCTCACAGAAATGCTCACAATTTTTCCTTGTCAGCCCTGCGGTGGTATGTCTTGTATGAGGCATTATCAAGGAGCTGGTGTTATTATAATTCCAGGGTTGTGGTGAAAATCTCACTGTGCCACCATCATACAGTCTAACAGCTACCTGAGATTTTAGGGTACTGCTGCAAAGGTTAGTCGTTAATCAATCAAACCACTTTGAATATCATAATGAAACTGTTTATTTTTGTCATCTCTGCATGATATTTATGAATTTCAACCATATTGGGAAAAGTGGAAATATTACATCTCCTCACTTTAAAAAAAAAAAAGTCCTCGTGCAAAGGGGCGCAGTTGAGTTTACGGACACTTTTGCGAACCTAGATGGTGAAGCTTCCCAGTCTGCTTCTCTCATTGTTTTGGAACAATGAAATACTTGGTTTGAGGATTATTGTAGTAAATAAATAATAGCATGATGGGAAATAGGGCAATATCGATGAATACAAATTACCAGTAAAGTACATGCAGGCAAAAAATGATTGAACAATCACACACTAAATCTTGTTTTGAGATTAACCAGCTGTGAGAAATAATAATCAGCATGGATTATCATAACTTGAAAAACCCAGCAGGTCACCTGTACTTTACTGGTTTTTCTCAGGGACATGAAAGCAGACAGACAAGGACAAAGACAACAATAGACGGAGACACCAGAGAGGGAGAGATGGATCCATGGTGGGGGGGTTGTCACTCTGCCCTGCCGTCCTTGCACGAGGCTGAAAGATTGTCCGTATCCAGTAGCAACAGATGAAAAGAAGCGCGATAATTCTTCATCCTTTGCACCCATTCTATCATCCCGGTACACTGGCATACAGGCACGGTGCTTCATCATCATCCCGCAGATGTAAAATGAACAGTGGATCAGCTTCATATCCACTTTGTCTGTGAATGTGGAGTACACTGACACCCGCCATGCTCGCCAGATCTGTCTGACATTGTCCCCACGGTGACCGCCATGGCAACCAAGGTTGACAAGACATGCTGGATGGCGGGGAATAACATTACAGCCGGCCTGATCGGCACACACAAACACACTCACTCATACTCACACACATGTATCTCTGTGCATTGACACATTATTATACCAGAACCGTAACAAAAGTGTTCTTGTGATTCCAGATTTGGACTTAATGGAGACTGAAACAGTATTGCTTCTATACTTGATACCTAATAAATCGGACTAGCTGGTCATGTTTGGATTTCATACTTAATTAACTAACAAATTATCCTTAAGGACTCATATGCTTCCAAATATAATACCAAATATCTTTTTAACTTTGTCTAATTTCTTTAGCAAAGAGACTAAACACAACTCACCTTTCTCTCTTCCAGCAGCCGCTTGTTTGTAGCGAGACCTCAGCCCAGTCCATTATGGACTGCTGTGGGGTGACGCAGCTCAAGGAAGAACATTTATGATCATTTCTTTATCATTTCCTTGAAGTAATAATCATCATAATAATCATTCTGCACTGCAGACACAGTAGGTCTTCTGCCTTAGCATCTCGGTCTGATTGCGTTTTCATAAAGAGATGATCATAAATGTTCTTCCTTTAGCTGCGTCACCCCGCAGCAGAGTTAAAAAGATGTTTGGTGTCTAGTTCTATGGCTAGGACCTTATATGTACTGTTGATGAAGTTAGGTGCTGTTCTGAGCATTATTTGTGGCTATAGAGTGGTGTTTTGGTTGAGGTTTGTTTATGGCTCCTCAGACCGCTGTGTATTGCTATCCTGCGGTCGTTACTAAAGTTGGTATAACTAGAGAAGAAAGCGGTCGACAACATACATCTCTTGAGGGGGTGTCGAACTCGGTGTTATGATGTGTTTGACCCTAAATGAATTTTACGCCGGAATATCCTTTTAAGAGACTAGCTTAACTGTTTTGTTGGAAGTGTTGTGAAATTTAGTCCTACAGGAGAATCAGGCCACCAGTTCTGTTCAGAACTGTATTCTATTAGGAAATGACTCCCTCTCCTTGGTAGTGGACATGTTGAGGCAGAGGCATTGCTTTTCTCTCTCTCACCCATATGACAGGCTTATTATGTAAAAATGTGAATGACCGACAATTGTGTTTACAGTCTTTAGTATTTAAAAAGTGCTACAGTTTGTTAAAGCGTGTAACTATTATGTTGTATACATGCACACAGATCACATCATCGACCGTCATACGTCTTACACACACATACACACAAACAGAGCATCTGTTTATCTTGTGACCGATCTTAATTAGAGACGCCCTTCTTGTCCAGTGGGTCCACCTCCTGTCTCCTCCCTCTCTCCCTCCTCTTCCTCAGTCTTACTATCACTCCTGCCTCTTCTTTTGTCCTCTACACGCCTCCTTCGTGATTCTGTTTTGGCTGTGTCGAGCCGACCTCTCTCTCGCCTCCTCTTTCTTTGTCTATCTGCAGGAGATCCAGAGTTCTCATCAAACATGACCTCTCAGCATGGCCTCCTCCTTGTTCTCCCCCTCTCTCGTCTCGCTTTCTTCTCTCTCTCCTGCTCTCCTCTGTCTGTCCTTCTCCAAGCCTGACTTTGTTCTCCCCCACATCAAGTGAGAGGGACAGAGGGTTGGGACCTGCAGCAGCGAGCTCTGCTGAGTGGAGGCTTTGATCAGACGGGAAGCCAAGAAAGGTCGCTGACAGACTGTTAGAGCTCATCCTCGGCAGCCTTCAGACGTGAACTGTAGCTCAATCCATTAAACGCAGACAGTGGAGAGTTTGTATCGTGAAGAAAACAAGGCGAATGTCCTGTTCGATAAGACTCTCGTGCATAGATCTGATAATACTTTATACACTAGTCTTTCTTGTTTCTCCTCCTCATTTGTAGTTAAAAAATATATTTTCAGACGAGTATTCTTCTTATTCGTCTTTTAAAGTGACTGTTTTTATGTTTTGCCACAAACAGATAATATGAATGTAATTATTGTAACCCATAAAAAAACAGCATAACAACAAAACAAGATCTAGATTCTTCTTCCCCTGTAGGAATAAATTTAAGAAAATGATAAAGTCAGTCTATTCCACAGAGACTATTTCCAAGGAGACAAATACACTTTTACAACTTAGCAACTTGAGGTCACACAGCAGGGTTGCACAGTATGGAGAGACAGCTACATTAAAAGGAGAAAAAAAAAACAACCTCTGAGGTGAAGGGTTTGAAAAAAAAGGACTTAACTTCTCTCAAAGACATCTGCTCAGTGATTTAAAGAATAGTTTGAGAAACTGCTCTTTTCACTCACAGACTGTATCCAGTATGACTTTAGTCCTCCTTTCATCTTCAATCTATAAACCCTCCCTGTGGATTTTTGGACTTCTTTATTTGACATTGTGAATAAGTGGAACTCTATGCTATGTGCTTCCCAGTCGTATTTTTGCTATCTGCTTGATAATGCAATGTGAACATTCATACAGTTGTATAAAAGCACAGAAGGCCAATCTTGAAAGAGAGGCGAACTTTCAGTAACACTGGCAGAATCATGAAATGAGCAGTAACAGCCCACCCGAGTTAATTAGTAACTTCATTAAGATGAGCAGTGGTGAACTGGGATCATTTCCTCCCGACATGAAGCCGAAGAAGTTGCAGTTTTATTTTTGTCTTCTTTAACCTTTAAAAAGTGGAAAATATTCCGCCTGAAGAGTATATTTCAGGAATAAAGCCATTTTTAAATCCCCCAAGCGATTTTAAAGGAACCAGTGACGCTCTTATATTTTCCATGACACATCTCACAACACCTGCCTCAGTTTGCATCGGGGTCAAAAGTGCAGCAGCTAATTGATCACATTTACTGTTTTAGCACGAAGTCTTAATAAACATAATAAGTTACAACTCAGAGCTCATTGGTTTTGGTTGTACTAAAATACTGAGAGGACTTGTCTTTTGTTCTCCTAGACTTTATAACTCCCAAAAAAGTCCAATCTTTTTCTGAAATAAGATCTTAAAGAAATATCAGATTATACCTTTATTGTTGTCCTTGAATAGCCCAATGATAAACCTAACTACAAGGATTTCTGCAGTAGTTGAAATGCTTTTTTTAATCAATACCAACAAGTTAAAAGGGTTGTTTCAAATTCTGCCCTTAAAACTTGTAATCCAGCCTGACGACAAAGCCAAGAAAGAAGCAGGATTCACGAGTTATTAAAGCTCCTGTGAGGAGTTTTTGAGCTGGCTATGAAACAGAGTGAAATTGATACTGATGCCCTCTTTTAACTGAAAGACGGACAAACAAGACAAGTGTGACAAACTTCTGTTAACATCTTTTTTTTTATATAAAATCAGCACTAATCCTTAAAAGTGAGGAAACTGTTTTCAATTAGAGTAGAGCTGCCTCACTTTAATCTGTCATCCCCTCTGACAAGATTTGAGCCACAGACTGTACTAAAGGCTTCTAGCTGGGTACTTAGGGCCTTTTAAAAAAACTAAAAATGGGCTGCTAGACCCTCCCACAGTAAGGCTGCTCAGGTGCTGGCTGACTGATCTGGTTTACAGTTTGTAACGTGAGTTTATAATTTGTAATATACACAGATAGATACTGACTGTGAATATGATCAGGATCTATTCAACCACTTTTCAAGTCTGGAAAAACTTAATTTTTATTAATTTTTTAACCACAACAGTACAGTGTGTACATCTCAATACATTTATTTTCCTTTTCCAGCTGAATGTGTATTTTTACAGACATCCACAGTTAAAGTAGGATTAAATTAAAAAGATAATAATAATAATAGTAATCATTGCAAATAAATAATGTCTACTCCAAAATACAGATTTATTGGCACAAATTCCAGTCCGAGGCAAGATTGACAGTATTTTGATATGGATAGAAGGTACTTAGACCACTAAAAGTTTTTTTTTTTGTTGATAACTGTTTTTTTTATTATTGAAAGTAGAAATTTAAAGCTGCTGTGAGGATCTTTTGGTTTATGTTAATGTTGGTGCCCCCTATGGACAAACTGATAGCTGCTTTCTATAATTCTCTACATATAAAAGTGTTTTCAGACGAAAAGGTCACTCTGTTGCCCTTTAGAGATGAACTGTATCACTCATATTAACTGCGTAAGAGTCTAAGAAGGGGTTTCTATAGCCTGCTGTCAACCTTGTCACCCCCCCCCCCCCCACACACACACACACAGCATCTTCAAGCCTTTAAAGGTACTAAATGAGATTATTAGACTTGTTGCTCCCATAAGAAGGCCATTTGTATCAGACTCAGTCAAAAATTCCTTATAGTACCTTTAAGCAGATTAAAAACATTAGTAAATAAATCCTAAGATGTCTACAAAGAGGAAATCCACAAAATACGAGTGGAAATCTCTTTTAAAACAATGTGACGACTTTAAGGTTTTAAAGGTTTAAATTTTGTCAAGTCTTTTAGTGTTAGGATGATCAACCTGGGCTAGGCGTCCTTACATTGAGGTTGTCTTAAACCACAATGTCATGGAGGAAGAGGCTGTTAATGTGGTCCAGGTCTAAAAAGTTGTCCAGTATCTGTTTTTGTCTTGAGAAGTTATGTTGTCTCTGTTTTGCAGACTGAATATGAAGGGTCGACATCATATCAGGCAGATTTCAGGAGTTGGCATCTTCAGCTGTCTCACTGAGAGGCGTTGACTCCACTCACCTCTCACAGCTTCAAGGTTATCTGTATATCAAATCCTGGAATACCTGCGTGCTTCGTGGGCAGTATTTTAGAGAGAGCCTGTTTATTCAGACATTCGAAGTGCTGACTCCAACAAAGGAAGAAGGCCTGCTGAGACCTTTATCTGTGGTTTGAAAGGCGGGAAAATAAGGATGCTAAGAAAAGCTCCGAGAGGAAGAAAGACAGGGAGAACAACTGGAAAATGAGAGAGATGTTTATGCCCTAAGTGTTGTGGAGGGTTTCCCTCCCACAGGGCAGCATGGGCTGAGTCAGGATTGAGCACAGGTGAATGCTGGCCCAGGTAAAGCTGTAATTTCCTGTTCATGGTGTGTGTGGGCTTTGCACCTGCAGAGAGACATCCTGAAACACAGCTGCTCACCCTCAGCTAGGCACAAGCCTGTTAGGTAATAAAGATGCTAACAGTATGACTAACACACACTCTCACAGATTTAGCTTCAGTCTGGGCTTCTCATCTGAACCACTGAAACAGACAGTTTCCAGTGTGTGCTCTGCTTTATAAAGCTGGTGAGCTGTTCAGTTCGGCAGGCTGGGAAGGAGGAAGAGGAGATGCCAGGCCAAATGTTAGATTGGTGCTAAACGGCACAGGCACTTTGGCCTTTTGGCGAACATTAAGCGAATGCTTTGAACAGGCGGCGTAGAAGAAACCAATCACAGTTGGAGGTTCAGAGAGAATACTGATGAGCATGTCTGACCATTGAACAACTGCGAATGATCTGCAGAAATCAAACAGAAGAATACTCAAAGCTGAATGGAGGGAGTCTGTCTTTCAGTCATTTCAGGCTGTTTGACTGGGATGTACTTCATTAAAATCGTCTTCATCTATCAATAAATTGTTAAATATTTGAATAAAGCATATGTTTAGCTAGTAGTCGTATGTCTTTAATATGCTGTGATTGTACATTGTTGGTGTTTTAGCCTTCATAAAGTGATTGTTTCATTCAGAGTGTGCTGGGGTACATCTGGGGAGGATATCAAATTATGGCTGCAAACCCTTCTTTGGTTTGGTGTGAATATTAAAAACAGATACATGATAAAAGTGCGATGATTGAGGGGGGCTGTTGGATGTGGCGAGTGTCAGGATTGTCAGCTGTGCATTGGGGAAGTTTGTAAGAACATCAATAGACAATGGCCCGAGGTGGGACTGAATAATTCACCGAGTGGGGAAGCGGCGCGTACTGTTTTCTCTCTCCCATTAGGGAGACACACAGCGTGGCAAGAGCTCAGCTGCATCAACTTTGATCATTTCCTCTTTCTGAAGGGGAAACAATTAAAACAATTAATTAACATGGAGTCATCCAGCTCCAGTGATTTATGCTGTTTTGTTCCTGTCAAAGATTGACAATGTGATGGGGTTACAGTGAGTGCAGAGGAAATCTGACAAAGATCAGCTAAGACAGACAAACTGAGAGAGCTCAGCGATGTATGGGACACGCAAAGGAACAAACCGAGAAAACATGTGGATTAGAAGTTGCACAGGTTCATGGTGCACGATTATTGTGCACCTGTGTAGCTTTGCCTGGTGCCATCTGTTTTTTGCTTTCCTGTTAGCTAATAGTACTGATGTTTAGGTTAGTCTAAGGAGGAAGTGATAGATACAGACCCACTGCTTGCAACTAGTCTGCTTAGAGCCACTCCATCACCTTCAGTAGTCACTTGTTGTCTTTAAATAAGGAGTATTTTTTCCTAGCCCGCACAACTTAATAGTATACCACTGTTTTGTTAAAGTGCATGATTATGACCAAAAAATTAACAGTATTGTGTTTGATGCCATAAATCCCTGTATGCTCGGCACAGCAAAATGACCTGTTGGATCACACTTTGACTGCAGTCATTGGAATTTTCAATGCTGAAAGATAAGCAATGGGCGGCACAGTGGTGTAGATAGGTGGTACAGTGGTGTAGTGGTTAGCACTGTCACCTCACTGCAAGAAGGACCTGGGTTCGAATCCGGGTCAGGGCATTTCTTGGTTTAGGAACATTATGAACATTGAACATAGTAGTTTAAACACAAATAAAAGTTAATAAAAGACACGTAACAGTTAAAGTTTTGGTGTGAATCACAATATAAGGGGGGACATGAGCTGCTTGGCGGAGGTCTGTGCTCTCGGAGTGCTTCTCTAGTTTGTTATATGCAGGTTAGGCCTTACATAATGATCTTGCTCTTTTTGAGCATTAAAACTGTGTGTAATTAAAATGCAGTCTATGGTGACACTGGTTCGTCACTGAATCCCCACATCACACAATAAGAAACCTCTATCTGCACTTTGTACTGGTGTACTGGTCACCTCAGTTTGAGATAAACCCACTTTTGATATGACCAAAAAAAAAAAAAAAAAGTACTCAAAGTGTCTCTTACAGAATGACTTCTACAGGACTTTTTGAGCGTTAATATTTGTCGTTGCCTCTTGAAAATGATTACAGCCCACTCATCTTCTCTCTAGCTTTGAAAAAAAACACACCCTCAGATAAGAGGACAAAAATGCTTTCCTCACACTCCGGTTCATCTTCCAGCCTCATAGTCTTATTTGTTTATTTTCTATTTATTCAACACTCCCTGTCCCATTTTTTGATGACAGCTGTTTGCGGTTGCGTAGGGTCAGCATTTTTTGTCACTGCCAGCTACATTTCCACTGCTGCAGGCAGACGACTCCATTGTTTGATCTTCCTCAAAAAGCCTCAGTTCTCCTCAACCAGAATGCTTAAAAAGATCCTCGACCGTTATATCCTACATATAAAACCCTTTGAGGGGTGGCACATTCACACACAAACTTTTTAACTAGGTGAAAGTAGTAAGAGAGCACCCTTAAATGCACTTGTCCATTTCAAGTGTATTTAAGCTTTGACTTCCTGTTAATTTCACACACAAATTCATGCACAAAACCCTACTCACACTTGTCAAGCATCCTCAACACACACAGGGGGGAAGAGGGAGATGAATGGATGAAAACACACTGAAGGAAGGAGGGATGTGAACAGGCACAGGTGACAGACAGAGCATGAAAGAAAAGCCAGGAGGAGGAGAAGGCTTCACAGTAAAGAGGTGCTCCTGCAGAGGAGGCGTGGAAGGAGGTCAGGAAAGGGTTAAGTGAGGTAATTGGCATAGGATACAGGTGCAGGTGTTTTCTCAGCCTCTCAACTTAAAAAGCTCAGACACACGCACACACTTATTTGACTACAGTCTCGTAAATGCAAAAGCCCGACTGCGCCAATTAGTTTGTGGTGAAGGTCAGTGTGTGTGCGAGGGAGATAAGTTTCCCATTAATGGGTGAGTACCTCTACTTGACTGTATAGGCTATGAGTCATTTCCAGTCTCACACACTCACACACATATATAGCACAGACTTGGAGCACTTATTATAGTTTATATGAAAATACAGCTCCCCGTATTCAGGCAGAGACCTGTCTTTGTATATCTGTCACCAAAAGCACTGTGCTAATAGAAAAATAGAAAAACCTTTATCTGGGATTGCACCTTCAGAAAGTTTCATTTGTCTCAGCATGATGCTCTTATTTATGTCGCTCAAAAGCTTTACTCCAGTGATTAATCGCCACGTCTGGTAAAAAATGAAGTTTCATCACAGTTTGAGTGATGTAAGATTAAGAAAGGAAACTTTGTCAATCCGCTTCGACGTGATTAATTTGCTTGTGCTCGCCGCATTGAGCTGTGCTGTGATGGCATTTATAAATCTAAGGGAAACGTATGATGCAGCATGATTTAATGAATATACACCAAAGACTAATGATATTTTGTAAACATAAGCCTTGATATCCTTTGTAACAACGACCAATGTAAACTACTTAAAGCTCCTGTAAGGAACTTTTGATTAATGTCAATTTTGGCGCACTTGTCTTGTGGGGGTCAGATATCTCAAAGAAGAATCCTCAGCTGAGTCAAGTCCTTGTTATCAGGGGAATAATAACAAGACCTGCTGTTTAACTCTGATCTGTTCACTTTATGAACCTGATCTGACTCTATCAAACCTTTTGAGATGTGCAGGAAACACAATTCATTCATTGATTTCGGATTGTGACTGATTCTGTAGCCATGTCAAGAGGTGGAAATGATCAATAAAGTTATATTGCCTCTCTCATTAGAGGAACAGACTCTAATTCCGATGCAGTGGGATAACTTTAGGTGTCTAATAAACTCAACATACCTGATTTTGCCTAGAATTTTAACTAACCAATCATCTTGGATGTAGTTGTGGAATCACTTTAGAGGCTAAGAGGATTTTTCAGCCCGCTAACAGTTAAGTTAACAACGATCAAAGCTTTTAGGCGTTCTGAATGAACAGCGCTTTGAAAAGTCCCGCAGCATGTGTTAGACGTCACCATCTACACATGGACCAATCAGGGGCTGCCTTTCCCTGTTGTCCGGGGAACAGTGGAAACACAGTCATTGATTGGCCCGGTTATTTTCTGATTTCTAATACACACTCCCAATTGGCCGAAGTCCAGACTGTTGTGGGAAGGAACTGCAAGTGATTCACGCAACTGGATGGCCCAGCCAGGCAAGAGTTTTAGTACTCAGATTTAGACACCGTTAATTCTGCAGTTGACTCTGCAAAGTCAGCAGAAATCGTTTATATCCGCAGAAGAAGACGTATAAGACATTGTTTGCTCGCACACATTGAAATATTACCAAATCTTTACTTGATGCTTGAGAGCCCAGCAGGGAACACAGTTGCGCACTGTGATGACGTCAGCTGTTTGGTTACGGTGATTGGTTACAGTAGTCTGTCTATCAAGGAAAGTACTCCCTCCCATTTTTAGGGCTCCCAATTGGCCGAAGTCCAGACTGGATGGCCCAGCAAGGCTACTGAAACTCTGCCTCCTCATAAAATAGTAAACTATCATGGAACTGTGACTCTGAAGTGTCACAAAAATTTAACAAAACAGTTCTGGAGTCATGAGTCAACCTGGGCTGTAATAAGCTTTGACCTGTACAGTTCAAGTAATTAGAGAAGAAAACAGATGTACTATTGATCAGCCTCTGAAGACTCGTGAACTCCTCGGGTTGTTCAGTTAAGACATGTTACAAAGCTGGACCTTTTTCAGTGGAATCCAGACCGGCACAGATGCAAAGTCTCAGTCCTCCACTAGCATATCTCTTGCTTTTTCGCCTTCTTGCAAAGACTCTCCCACTCCTCCACAACCATTATTCGAACATAATCACCCTCATTTCCTGCCATTCTTGTTTTATCCCTCTTTTATACGTTCTGCCACATCTCTCTTCATCTACTCCTCCTATCGGCTAATATAGCTCCAGTTTGCACCAGCTGGTCAGAGAGCAGGGGGAAAAAGAGGAGGGGGATCAATAGACTCTTTACCCTGCCCTGTGGCAGGGCTACGAATCGATGGCAGAGGGAAATTAAGCTGTAGTCTTTGAATAAATTGAAGACACTGGAGGATGCAAGAAAACAGCAAGGTGCAAAATGAGTAAACCTGGTGAGATTAAAATGTAAAGGATGTTTGTTGGGCTGCGCACGGGAAGGACTTTGATTGCGAAGAAGTATATTTTCCTCTGTGTACCATCTGAAGAGAGATACTCAAGTTTTTGTTATGCTGGTGTCCTGGAATAAAACGATAACCACTGTAGTCAGGCTCCAAAGAGGACAGAGCTGAAAGAATCAAATTTGACTTTATGGAACATAAGACCGTGTTTGACAATACAGGTAATGTACACCAGCTGAGAGACGGATATTTGCAGTGAAAGGTGATGGATTTGTGTTTTGACGGGGTAGTTTCTTACCTGCTTTACAGGCAATTCAGACTGGCTTTAAAGGAGAGAAGAGGAGTGTTTACAGAAGACAAATAACTCCCTCTGGGGATGGTATTAGTATGATCGAGGAGTGTGCAGCTTGACGTCGCTTCAAGTGCCGAACAGGAAAATGAAATACCAGAGAAACTATTCTTCAAGTAAATGTTGTCGAGTGGTGTGTGAAGAACAAAGATTCAGGTCAGAGAGTCAGTCAAATAAGCGAGGAAGCATGGATTAGATAGAGAGGTGTGAAATAAAGTTGATTGCATATTTCAGTTTGGAAGTCAAGAAGGGAAATGGAGCATTAATGATTTGGTGTGGTCTCTTCCTTTTGCTAATTAAAAGATAACTGTAACCGACTGCAAGGCGTGATTAACAGGACTTTAACTGTCCTCTAAAAGTCTGCACCGTGATCAATAATTCATTTCAACCCTGGCAGTTTATTCAAATCAGTCGGCTTGGAAAAACAACACAAACAGAAAAGAGGGAACCAGAGTGAGAGATGAAGGGAGATCGAAGGAGAAAGAAAGAGATGAAAAGACGGCGAACGAGAGAGAGAAAGGGAAAGAGACGGGCCGCGATGAGAAGAAAGTGAAAGTCAAAGCGAGAAGCTGACAGCGTGTTGAGTGAGACAGAAAGAGTTTAGAGAGAGGTAAGCTCTGTTATTTCTCCCAGGACCTGAGTGAAGTAGCTCATACTCAGGCCTCTGGCACCACATCACTCCATCCAGCCTAATTGCAGTCCGACGGGAGTGGAAAAGCCTTGTACAGACCCAAAGGAGTTCTGCATAAAACACAACCAGAAACCAGCAACCTTGTGTTGCATAACCAAATCTAACTTCTTTAGCTTCCAGGATTTTGATCATTTTTTCTGCCTTGTATTTTTCAAAGTGGTATTGGCATTATTTACTGGAGATGGCTGAAGTTATAACAGAATATCATCAGAAAAGTTAAAACAGGAATTGGCGCTGTAATTGCAGATGTTTGGAGGGTGGGTGGGGGGTCGTAGAGGACAGAGTTTGAACCTCAGAGAAGGTTTGTGGACTCAAAGGACTCATCTGGAGGTTTCTACTCGGAAGACAGTTTGCTTGAAATATTTAAGGGACTTAAAATGTAGATATGTTGAAACTCATTCGAACTCCTCGACATCCCATAATCAATGATAATAATCTGGAGAACAATAATGAGGTAACTGTTTAGTAGATCTGGCAGTAGTAGTAGTCTTAATTGGGTAAAGTTTAGGGGTGATAAATTAGTCATACCAGCTGTGATAATGTTGAGGACTCTTGGGTTTAATAAATTTGATAGCTCTGTTTTATAACATGACATCTATGTATGAAATTGTATCCAAACTGAAACTGTGATTTCTTTTCTAATCTAATTACATTTGGTGACTCAGACTTAACCCAACAAAGTCTTACCGTGAATCAGTCGCTGAACCCATCAGAATTTCATGATGGAATAACCTCCAACTTCTGCAGCCTCTGGTGTTGACAGTGATAGAGAACATCCAGTCTGAAAAAGTCCAACCAAATATCGATGCTGTTCGGCACCAGAATGCAAATATTTATCTTTTTTAATCATGGGACCTACATGCAGGACATTAAATCTCCTGTTAGTGGTTTTTTAATGTTTATGAAATGCTCTGGAGTTCATATTAAAGCTTTTTTAAGACGTTCAAAAGTAATGAGACCATCAGTGACCAGACTGATGATGAATATTGTGCTATTTTTACTGCGAGACATCAGTGTGAGAGGGGCGGTGTCAGCAGAGACAGCCTTTTTCTTAACAAATGATATATTTCACTGCCAGACATCAGCAGGGTGAGACTGTTCGTCAGATTACACTACTAGGACAAGAAAAACAATGACTGCTCTGTCCACAGGGGGCGCCAACATTGTTCTTTAACCTGCAAGGGGGAACAACAGCCGGTGGAGCTGCTCTGCTAACATTAGCCACACTTGTAAACTAATCTGACAGTCTTTACCCATTCCCTCTGTTTGTGTTCAACTCTGAGTGTTTTACGGGTATTTCTGGACCCTCAGACTAGCCGCTGAGTCAGGATTTAAATATGCATTTAAAAAACTCTGAAATGAGTTGTTTTTGGATCATTTCCAATCCAGGGAAGACTTCCTTTCCTGTGTGATCGATTGTTTGCAGTCTGAATTGCAGCGTGAGAGAGTTGTTGACTTTGCTCGCATGCAGATGTTGTTTTTTTAGAGTTTAATTAAAAGCTGAATTGTTGTCAGAAAGAAGCCTCTGTGTACTTTGATTACTTTGCTGCCTGGATTTCTTCTGAACAAATCTAGAATGATTTCAGTCAGGAAAAAAAAAACAGATTGACCTGAAACATCAAAACATCGCTTTAATAGAAAAATAACTGTGTGCGATGTTTGTCATATCTGAATTATTCTTGCTAGAAATGCAGTGAAAGCGTTCCTCAACATCAATCCTCAAGGAGCAAGGACATCCATCTCACCTGATGACCAGGACCAGAGGTGGTCATCTGCAGGAGAAGAGATGGGTTTCGCCTTGACACCGGGGTAGAGTGCTGCAGGGTGAGAGTGGGAGGCAATATGAGGCAGAATGGCAAAGTCATCACCCCAGTTACTCAATATTCATTACTGACATCCCCCCACGCTCAGACATCTGTGACCTGTGGGCTACTGGTCGCTAGCCAAGGTCTGAGGGTGTGTGTGGGATTCACATGGTTTGATGGATAGCTGGGGTTAAAGATGTGTGTCTGGATCAGTGACAGTGTCTCAAAGGGGGGGGGGGGGTACAGTCATGACGCGCAGGCACAGAAACAGTCATGTGGCACTGTAAGCTCATTAGCATAATGATGAGCGGATGCGGCTCCATCACAACAGCGTTTCTCTCTGTCATCAAACAACAACATCTGCACCACAGAGGTCAGCTTGTTCACCAGCTGGAGTTTTCACTGGGTGTTACATTTTAGTGGGTGAAAATCTCTGAGTAAAAATCATGCAGCAGATGCCTACTGAGGAGTTATCTAATATCCATTTTGAGCTTCCCTCCACCCACAGTATGATACCATTTTGAAAAATGTGACACAGTGGGTGTGAAGAGCGGAAGAGAGCAGAGGAGGGGGTCTGAGACTGGGACACATGAAAGAGAGGAGAAAACTTTGCTGATTTAATACAGTAAAGGGGGATGGGAACGCAGGTCACATGTTCCATCCCAAATTCTTATCACAATCGAGTGGAGCTTTAATATGTGTGCATTTATAATCACAATATTTAGGAAAGACAAACTCAGGGTACAAATTTTAAAAGTATAGAAAACAAAAAACATGCTGATCTTTTTTTTATTTTTTTTGTAATTGAAGTTTTATTAAACTTTAAAATATTATACATTATACAGAAGATATCAAACTTCAGCACAAACAAAACAACCATACTGATCACAATTACACATAAAAACTAAACATGCATATATATTCACACAGAGCCCAACCCATAAACATAACAGCACATTGCTCTACACTAAAACAGTGTCTATAAAAGAAAAAGAATATATGATAGTATACCTATATATACACACATGTACCACACACATGAGTCATCATCTCCTCACATGTCAGAGGCACCTATTCCCTCATATATAATTCAGAAAATGGCCCCAGACCTGGTTAAATCTCTCTTTGTTATCATTTAACCTTTGCTATCATTAGTTCATAGAAGGCATTATCCATCACCAGCTTAACCCAGTCAGTAAATTCTGGTTGAGTCTGACTCTTCCAGTGGTGAAGAATGATCCTAGCTGCAGTGATGAAGCCAGTCAATCTGATCTTTTTTATTTGTGAAAAAGTGAAAAACTGCAGTATCTAGTTGGAGTCTCAAAATACCCTCGAGCTGAAATCTTAGTTTTACACTCCGTTATACTATATTTCTCTTACTGCCATCAGAAAATAAATACTTCATGCGTGTAGATAATGCTGAATTAATTTACTACCAGCAGGTTATTAATTTTTAATGTAATCTTCAAAGACATATACAGATGCCCAGCTTCCTATTTGAAATTCAGTGACTTATAGTTAACAGTATGTAAAATGGTGCTAAAGTCAGTGCTTGTAGCTCACTTGACCTGCAGGTCTTCAGCTTGTAGGAAGTATTCTAGGAGGGGAAACGTGAACTCAGCATGGGAAAAATAAACAACATCTGATAGGTTAGAGATGAGGACTTTTTATTCAGCGAGGCCACGGTGCTGACCAACACACATTCAGCTCTGAAGCCGTGTGCTCAGAATAAGACTCTCTGAATAAACACAAGGTTGAACTCTGTGTCTCTTCTGCACCAGCTGTCTTCCTCCATTCTGCTTTTTTATATTTTATTCTGAGATATTTGCTGTTTTTCCAGAGCGCTGAACTTTCAGAGTCACTCCGTCTCCCTCACAATATGATCCTATTTCTTGTCGTCTTGTTCTTTAATTTAATGCCTGATGCTGGTGACCATGTTGTCCTTTTTCCTCAAGCTGCTCCTCCGGCAGGCTCGCTCCCCGTCCCGCAGTGTTTTGACCTTTTTCAAGTATTTCTTGAGGGCGGCTCAGATCCTGCTTCTGTCCTCCAGACAAGTGTGACCCTGAGTGTGACTTCTTTACAGAAAGAGTCCAACCAGAGGGATCCAATTATCTTTTTTGTTCTCTTTCTTCTCTGACAGCACCTCAGTCAGACAGCTCACATTTTAATAGTTGGAAACATTTACTGCAGCAGCAGAAGAGTGTTTGTGTTTGCTGTCTAATCTCCCAATCTCATCAAATTGGGAGGATATGATTGTGAGAATGATTCACGTCAAGTGAAAAAACAGTTTCCTGCTTGCACTTGTAGACATCCCTCCATTTGTTTGGGTTTCTGCTGCTGAAAGTGCAACATTTCTCTACAAATTCACTTAATAAATCTACTTTTATCTCACAGGCAATCACTCCTTATTTTTTGACTTAATTTCATTCCCTTTTTGTCCAATCTCACTTGCCTTGATGAAATTGTTTGCACCGATAATGAATTCTATATGTTATTTATTTTTCAAATACCGTGCAGAGGCTTCAGCATGCACCTCATTTTATTCTGTTTAAAATGTCTTTTCATATTTGTACACCTTTCCCGGCTTTAGAATAGAGGTGAACATAATAAATGAGAGGCATCATCGTGGGATGCTAACACATTGATGATGTTGCATCAACATGATTGTGTTTGTAAATCAGCTGAAACTGGGAGTGGCAGCGCAGTAATGGACTGCTGCTGCACATAATCTGTGTTTTTGCCCCCTATGCATGTATATATGTGCATAAATTAGGTCTCTTTCACTTTGTGTGTCTGTGTGTGTGTGTGTGTGAGAGAGTATGTGTGGCATGGGTGTGTACGCACAGCCAAAGAGGATGCACATTAGAAATGTCTTTCTCTGCAAATTATGGAGGAGAAAGTTAATTTAGTTAGAAGCTAATTAGTATGAATAAAAGATAGCTGGAGTCCCTCAGGCTACCACACACTGTCAGCTTTTCCTTCAGACTCACTGCATCTCGCAAATCCCCCCCCCTCCTCTCCCAATCTTTGTCTCATTCAGATTCACTCTGGACTGTGCTGCAATTGTGATTATGATTGTTGTTAAGAGGCATGTTACATCTAACTAAGAATCACTGCATAAGCTATGTAGTGCTGCAGATGTTATTTTAGTCAGTGGACCGAATAAAGACTCAATTACACCATTAAACTTGAGCAGTAATTCTACAGTTTCTTCTATGAGCCGTGTTTTTATGTATGAGATATAAATGTATCACAAAAGATGAGGGGATACTTAGTGAGTGAAAAAATATTCAGAGGGAGTTTGTAATGAAGGAGATGCTTCCCAAGCTTCACAAGATCAGAATCGGGTTTACTGCCAAGTAGGTTTTACACCTGAGGAGTTTATCTTGTTGTTTTGTTGCATTAACAATGAACCCAGAATAACAATGGAAAAAGAAGAAATATCAGTATAGTATCTGTTGTTAAAAGCTATACCACAACCTTGACAAGATGCCTCAAATAAGAAAACCCCTAACCCACAGATCTAAACTATAAAGCCAATGGAAATAAGACAATGAGGAGTAAAGATGTTATTTTAGTTACTTCCTGTCTGTCACTGCTGCCACCAGGTCACTGTCAGACAAAGCAATGACTGCAGCGACCTGTAGAGTGAAAAGATTCACTGAGTGATACGATTGACATCTCAAAGACAGCAATTGCATTTACAGGGTGAGATCAGCAAAAAGATTACAGCTTTATTGTTTTGTCCACCATGTTGCTTATAACACACTTACAGGCTCTCAGTGGAAACATGTGAAGAGTTTATAGAACTGTTATAAACATCAATAGTATGTTTATTACAAGAATGCAACTTGCTATCGATGTTACTAATCGTCCCGTGAAATTTTAAAAGCTGTTTACATCCTGCAGTAATTTGGTAGTAAGCTCTCTGTGTTTCCAATGTGTTAATCAATCTTTAATTAACCCTAACAAAGTGTAATTAATGTTAATAAAGATCCCTCAGATGTCTATATACAAATAATTGACATGTTTCTATTTATTGAGAGCCCCTTAGTGTCTTATAAGCAGTAGTTAATGCTTTACACTCCCTAAGATATAAATTGGGGTTTATGAGCATCTTTTGGGATCTTACAGGTTGTTTAATTACTGCGTATTACAAGGATCTTAATACAAAGTGTTACCAAAAAGTTGTTGATTAACTTTAATTTGCATTAATTTCCATAAAAAGAAAGAGAATTGACCAGAAAAGCCAAATCATACCGTGAGTGGGATCAGACTGACTGACAACTTTAGAGGATGTATCAGTGCTTTCATTTTAGTTATCTTTGTGAAACTTGAAAGATTTGCTTTTAAACAGCCAACATGTTATATCATTTAATCTGAACTCATTACATTAGACAAGCTTCTGTAAATCTGACTCTGTCTAGTTCATATGATCACATCGTACTTGGACATCCCTCAATGTTTATCACACTATTACTTATAGGTTCAACCATTAGCTCTGTCTGTGTATCTGTGAACTGCTGACGAGGCAGAACAGGTCACCAGTCCAGTGAAAGCACCACCTGTCAGTCATGTGACTTTGTGTTTACAGGTCATTCATTTGTCATGACACAGTGTAAAGACTGAATCAACTAAAGGCAACAAAGAGTCTTTTTTTTCCCCCTTTTGGTCCGACCCAAGGGAGACAAACTACAGGTGTCAGCATGGCCCAGTGTGTGCGCTGCAAATTGAGGAGTTGTTCCCAGCAATGAGCTTTTCATTGTTCGTGTTATGAGTCAGCAGGAATACTCCCTCCCTCCCTCTCCCCTCTCTCCTCTCTCGTTTATGTGGTGTGGATGCCAGCTGACTCTCAGGCCAGGGAGCACGGTCCCTGTGCAGACTTTTGGTCAAAATTTTTAACTACACTTAGCATGAATTAGGATCTTGAAGCACCAAGTGGAATTTAAGCTCATTTATAAGCACCACTTAAAAAGGGCAACAATTTGAAAGTATAAGTAGATACTCTTAGGAGTACTGAAAGTAAAGTGCTGTATTTCAGTCTGACGATCATGATTTTAGAAATTAGGGACAACTGGGGGACAGGCGGATTTCAAGCGGAGCCAAGACCACATAATTTGGCCATTTTGCTCTGACATCTTGTTCAGGTTGCTTAAAATCTTGTCCTTTTTTATCCTGTTTTGCAAGTTCTGTAAAATAAGAACATCTGACATTTGTTTGAGTTTGTATCTTTATTTTTGGGCAAGAAACGGTAGCACAATGCCGTAGTTATGTAGCATGAGCCGTAGTGGGATAGTAGGTACATTGGAAAGTTATAAACATATTCATATTTTCTTATTGTCACTATTTATCTTATAACCAAAGACTGGCAAGTCTGTTTACATTTGCCTCTTTTTGTGAATTCAACAACCTCGGACATTGATGTTTGACACTAAAAAAATATAAGCTTAATGGCTAATGTGTTGATATGGTCATCCTTTGCAAGTGAGTCACTTTATAAAGCAAAATAAGGCCCTAAAAACCACCAGTTCTTGCTTCCCATCATTGGTAAACAAAGTAATTAAAAGATGGTTAATTAGGTGAAGTATTAACATGGAAACAGGCGGATATATCCAGCAGGAGTTACTGAGGTGATGAAACAGCGAAAGGAAAGTGAAAATCTCTGTGTGATGAACACGAATATGACTTTGTACAGCTCACATGTTGCTCTGTAACAGCTTGATGTGTAAAAAGGGAACTGCTTAGATATTAGCTGTTAAACTCGAAAGGCTCATAATAAGTAAATGATCAGTTTACAGCTTGTTTCTGCCACCCCCAAATGGCAGTAAAAGGAAATTTGAAAAACTGTTATTGCAGATTTATCTAATTTTGGTTTTGAGTGTAGTTCAGGGACACGTGTATTAATACAAGGAAACAAATGAAGTGATTAGACATGAATAAATGTTCAGTCGACTGGTTTGTGAATGCGAATCATGCACGGAAGGGTTAAAACGTGGTGTCAAAGACAGAAAACTGAGCTTTATACTCTCAGTGACAGAAACTACAGGAAGAAAACTTGATTTGACAGCTGTCCAGTTGAGTTTCCTTGCTCCTGCCCCAAACTGACCCCAGCTTTAATCCATCACCACACAGCTCTGTATGTTTTCAGGGTTTGGTGGTAAAAGTTTTCACTTCTATCAGAGCTCGTGGTACTTCAGTACTTGTTTTATAACCATGTCAAGCCATGCCGTGACACTCTAAGTTGCTCCATATCTAGTTCAAACTATCGCTTCATTATTCGCCAACAGTAATACAGTCAGGCATATAAATGCTGATTACAGTTCTGTATCACCAGGGGGGTCATGCTAACGGACTTGGAGTAAGTTTTATGAGTCTAATTACAGCCTTGTAGCTTCAGGAGGGTAATGTTCCCTAGCGTGGGGAAGCAACAGCAGATGTGTGGGGTTTCTGCCGTCGTATCTCATGTCTTATACGGCGATCTGCCTGATAGATGTGATTTATCTGAAGCATTGGGGGGAAGAACACTTCTCCCCTCAGACATTCACACCAACCAAACACGCGCAGCGCCACGTACGCGCTCTACCGTCTGTTCGCAATTCCCAACTCTGACATTTTCTTTCCGCTGCTTTGCATTTTCTGAACTCTGCAGAGATAATTCTCGTTTTTTTTCCCTCGTTCCCTCCCCCCCTGCCTCCCGCCTCCCCTCCATCCCAGCAGGGACACCACAAGGTGACAGCATCCATCACCCATCAAGCATCACACATCATCCACTGACTGCTGTCTCAGAACGAGGAGTCTTAAATAAAAAGTCACATTCATTTCCAGGAATTAGATCTAAAACTTTGTGTGAGTGTGAGTGAGTGTGAGTGTTTGTGTGTGTGTGTGTGTGTGTGTGTGTGTGTGTGTGTGTATGTGTGTGTGTGTGTGTGTGTGTGTGTGTGTGTGTTTGTTTGTTTCCATACTTGCAGTGAGTTTATTACACCAATCAGTGAGTGTTTTATCCCAGAGATACCTCCCTAGACACTCTAAATAACACATGCCAGAACCCCCAAGACACTCTCTCTATCTCTCTCTCACACACACACACTCACACTCACAAACACACACACACACACAACTCTCCTGTCCTTGTCACTTAGCTGTCAATCGTGTCATTGCTTGACCTCCACGTCTGCTTGCATACGTTGTTCTTTTGCTTCATTAGCATGATCAATACAGACACATAATGGCTTTCTGCAGCCAAGTGTGTAGTTAAAGAGTGTAGCCAAGGTGTGGAGTCTGAGAGTGTAGCCGAAGTGTATATGTGGTCACAGAAAGCATAAATGTGAGGAGAAGCTGCAACAAGATAAGAGTTTCAGTATTTGAGATGTTGTGATTCCTTCAGTGTCCCACACACTTGACAGATAAATAAAACCCCCTTGTTGACTGTCTCATGAAAATAAGTATAATTGTAGGTTTTAAAAATACACCAAATCGTCCTTTAAAGGGTTGTTGACGAGGAGTAATCAGGGAAGTAGTATGTCCAAATACCTTTAACGAAGAGGCTGCTGCTTCTGAGAGAATAGTTGTTTTTGTCCGCTGCCCAGATGAAATAAGCCTCCGACAGGCTGAGTGGAGTGGAGGAAGACGAATTCTTCCCTTCAGTCTGGAGCAGACGAACAACGAGAGCCTGTGCTGTAGAACCCAATATGAAAAAGAGCAGAGAGACAGGAGAATACACAGGAGAAGAAATGATCATGGAGCTAAGAAGGAGACAAGAGACATATGAAGGATTGATTAACCCTCTTCAAACCCATCATTGTGGGGCTCAGAAAAGGATGCGATCAAAACACAAACTGATGCAGACATGTATGAAATTATCATCTGCAGATGCAACAAATCGCTTTGATAGAGGCCGTTTGAACGATGTCGACTGGAAGTGGACAATGTCATAATGTGCAGGCTTGTTTTGAAGAATTAATGATTAAAGGCACAATGAGGAGTTTTCAACAGGTTGAGAAATGGGCAAAAGCCTCTTTATGACCTTAAAAAGTAAACCAGACCTTCAGTACAGAGGCTGATCATTTCTCTGTTGTGGTTTTTCATGCCTAAAACTGCTTTTGGCGGGAAAGTGTCTGACCAGATGAGGAAACACTATTTTTCTTTTTACCACAACAAACACACACAAGGAGTGATACATCCCACTCTAATAGGGCAACAAGACGAGGTTCTTGTCTGAAAACTCAACTTTCACTTCCACAGGGGGCGCCAAATTGACACAAACCAAAAGTTCCTCTTGGTAACTTTAAATGCACTTTTAAAACAGGAACTATGTTCTGAATCGGTCATTGTGTTTACATAGCGTGACCATATTCTGAATACCCAAATAGAGGACATACGGGGGCGGAGTCACAGAGTTACGTGAAGTTAATTTTGAGAGTTTTTCAGGTCGGATTGAGTGTTTTTTACGCGCTTTTAACTCAGTAAGTCCATGAACTCAAACTCAAAACTTTCACACAAACCCCAGACATTTGAAGGATTTTATAAACTCCCCAGGACAAAGCTGGACAGCCCGGACAGCCCCCCAAAAAAGAGGCATTGTCCAGGTAAAAGAGGACGTATGGTCACCCTAGTTTACATGATGTTATAATGAAAATGTTATTGTGTTATTCTGACTGAAACTGCACTTTTAATACATACATGTGAACACATTAGTCCTGCTGAAACCACGCCAAGAAAAGATAGAACCCATTAAAATAGAGACTTCATGAGGTCTTCTTTCGGTTTACTGAGAAAAGCATCCCCTCATCTTAGTATGCAGGTTTAAATTCTTATTTCCAAACAGAAACAAAACAAAAACACCAACACTGATAATTGTGGACTCTGATGATGGCTTCTGGCTGAAAACGGTAGACAATTTACCTCCAGTTATCTGTCTGAGCTGAGACAGAGAAAATTTGTCAATTAGAAAGTTTGCAGTACCGCTGGTTCAGAATTCTGAGACTGTCCATGAATTTTATTTTTTTCACTCTGACTATTAGGAGAAAAAAAACAAAAAAACTAATATTTTCAACCTATAGCTGTCACAACACAAAGACAGAGTGATGAGGTGAATTACAGAGAAGGTGATAAGAGTGAGAGCAGCGAAAGGAGAAACACAGCAGAGTGTCAGCACATAATTGTATGAGGTGAAAATCCTCCATGCTGCAGCTTTTATTACTATTGTGAGCATTTCTAATGTTATGGATGTTTGTTTGCACTTAACTTTACCATACCTGTACTACATGCAGGTTTGAAGCAACAAATGAGAAAACAGCCCCACTTTTGGTGCCTAGGACATTTTTTGATGCCATTCTTGAGTTAAAAAGTGTTGATACTGGCTGTCTTAAAGGTGGGGTAGGCAGGACTCGGTTTAGGAAGCATTTTTTTGTGGTGTCTATACAAAAAAGCTTTTCATATCAGTCAATAGCTATTAGTTATTAATGACATGTCTGTGTAGTCAACATTTTAAATTTTTTGAGCAGCCCACTCTTTCTGACTGTAAACAAAGTCATTCTCCACCTTCCCCTGGTGTTGTGAGGCATGCTCCATGTCCTTGAATAACATGCACGAGCCCAAACAAAGTAAGTGTGCTACAATATCAGACAGTAGAAACCAACCAGAAAGTACGAAAATTTGTCTGAATCCTCCTTTGGCCACGACTGCCAACACAAGCAAGAAAACTAAGTAAATAACAGAGACTCTGGCAGAATAAAGGGCGTTTAAAACAGAGGTTGACCGGACAAGAGCTAAGAAGGCGGGTCAACATCAATGAAACATAAACGATAGGGGACGCTTTAGGATCTTACGGACCCTGTAACCTTCCTGCTGAACAGGTAAACCGCTTTAACAGAAGTGTTTCTTGTCAAACGGGACCTGCTGCATGTTGTAGCATCGCTAAACTGTTTACCTCGGGTCCTGGAGTATGTCACTTTATCGTAGTTGTAGAAGTCCTGCAAACATTGTGTTTGCTGGTAGTCTGTTTACATTGACAGTAGCACCAATGCCTTTTACTTGAATGTTGACGGGGCCCCATTTGTGATTATCTGAAGTATTTATCTACATTATATCTGAATTTAATTTAAATGATACGAGCGAGTAAGAGCATCTGTTTGTGGGCGGGGCTTGCTGGGGCAGATAGGGAGGGGAGAGGAGGAGCTGAGGGGAAAACTGGTTGGGAGGGGGTAAAGTTTACATTCAAGATTCCTCCCCAAAACTGGCACTTCATCAGATCCTGCCTACCCCACATTTAAATTAGGGGTAAATGAGGGGAACTCAATAATTTCAAGGCCTAAATGAAGGTTAATATTTGAAGGATGGGGCTTGCAGGCCTGAAATGAGACTGCCTGGTCTATGGAGAATTCCAGTTTATGTCACCAGCTGCTCCCCCCTCACTTTGTCATTAGTAAATGCCGTTTCTGCCTTACAGAACAAAAATCACATAGCCAGTTATTTTGAGTCCCTGATAAGTTTCAAGGCCTTTTTTGTTTGTTTGATTGTTTATTGTCAGATATCCAATATCATGAGGAGTCCTTACAATGGAGAGTGTATTACTCTGCTGCTTGAGAGTCCATTTGAGTGGGCTTGCAGTTAATAAGGAGAGCCATGAGGGAGGCACTCTGTGCACCCTTTGTAGCCTCGGAGGAGTCAGGGGCACTGGTCAGACAGCTGATGAGCTGCTGTGACACAATTGCTTTTGAAATGCAGCCATCTGTGTCCCTGCAGCTCCTGTTTGACTTTAGCTCGTACTGTATCAAAGTTGATGTAAAAGTTCTTGTTTTGTTACAACCCTTTGCTGGAGTTTTGTTTACTTGATTTGATTCTTGCCACTCCTTTGCAGTGCACCAGTACACTATTCAAGATGTGGAGCTGCACGCTGCTTCTTTCTGAAGAATCTAATGCATATGTAACTGGTTGTTCATTTTATCCTTGCATGGGTATATTTCTTTGTGTCTTTGTGAATAAATCTAGTGATATATATACGTGTAGAGTGCTTCATGAATAAGAAGAGGAGCCCCAGTCCTTCTTTAATATCATGCGCTGGCTCTCACGCTCCGTTGAAGTTGTGTCTGTTTGTGTGTAACTTTCAACCCCTTTTTTTTTTTTTTTTGCTTATGCTAGAAGCAAACTGTAGCAAGGGTATGCCTCATTTAAACTGTTTGTGTGAATCTATGTGTGTAGAGTGCCTGTATGTGAAGTAGGTGCCCTTTATTGTGTTTGTATCAGAGGGGAAGGCCACTGCAGCCTCGTCTTTTGGTTCAGAGCTGGGGAGTTACCCAGAGGGATCACCTGCTCTAATAGAGGACACACAATCTCCGTCAGCGGTACACAAACACAACACTCCCTTTCTGATTAGGGAAGAAGGGGAAGTGAAAATGGGATGAAACTATCGAGCGAGGGAGTGAGAGAACAGAGAGATGAGATGACGAGGAGTTGAGCTCAGCGGCGGTATTCCCAGGTGCGTGAAAATGTGGAAATGGAAAGAAGATTAAAATAAAAATTTGACATTTTGCTGCCCTCCTTTTTCTGCTGAAATGCCCACTGAGGGAGACAACATCACATCACTCTTTATAAAAAGACAACAAAATGCTGTTATACAGAAATTAATCAGAAAGTGTGCACAGTTTTTCCCTTTTTATTAAATTGACGGGGATGTTATTGACGGCCTCAGGAGATTTTAAAAATCTGCTTTGCGTCTTCCTCTTTTTGATGTGCTGTATTTCAGACCCTCACACTGTAGGGAGATGCCTTTCTAAAATTGAATAATTATGGTCTGTCAGCCTCTACCTGCTCTTCTTATCCTATACCTGCATGCATATAGCCGCTTAGCCATCAGGGGCTGTGAAGAGAAGACTCGGCTGAGTTGGAAATGAATAGCCCTCACCTCCCGTCCTATTTTAAGGTTCTCTTCAAACCCACTGGAGAGTGACGTTCCCTGAGAAGATTCTTAACAGCAGGCTAAATATAACCATGATTGTTCCTCTAATAAGCACTCTGAGAGAAACCAGGAGCAGGTTGCTGAGAGGGGATGGTAGTGGGAGGAGCGGCTTGTGGCGAGGGAAGAGGCGGGGGTTGTTTTGAGGGAAAATAATGACGAAATAGAAAGAAAATAGTTTTTTTTTGTCGTGAAGGAGTTCATAGGTAATGCACAGTCCAAGGGTTTTTAATTTAGGGTTATAGAGCAGCAGTCTTTGATCAAAAAAATCAGGAACTTAAATTTTAGATTGTTACATATTCAACTTATCACACAGTAAGCTAAAAAAAACAACTAATCATTCAATTAACTAACAACCAACCTGCTAAACAACTAACTACAGACAAAATTAACAATAGTTAACAATAACAGTTAAGAAACCACACAACCAGAATAATCAGCCTTTCAACCAACCAATCAAACATAACCAAAAAAGACAGGCAATCAACCAACTAAAGAAAAAACAAACAATCAATCATGGGGCAAAACAATCAATCAACCACACAAATCACCTAATAACTAATCAACCAACAATACAACCAATCAAACAAACAACTTATCAATCGACAAACGAATAGTTTACTAACCACACAACCTAAAAAACAACAGAATAATCAGCCTTTCAACCAGCCAATCAAACAATCTAAAAAAAAAGACAGACAATCAACAAACTAAAGAAAAAAACAATCAACAAACAAAACTATAAATGAACCACACAACCAATAAAATAACCTAATAACTAATCAACAAACAATACAACCAATCAAACAACTCATCAAGCAACAAACACTTAACCAACCACACAACCCTAAAAAATGACAAATAATCAGCCTTTAAACCAACTAACCAATCTAAAAAAAGACAGACAGTCAATCAACCATAGAAAAAACAATCAACCAATCAATCAACGATCAAAACATTCAATCAACCACACAGATAATCTTTTAACTAATCAACCAACAATACAACCAATCAAACAACTCATCCACCAACGAACAGTTAACTAACCACACAACCAAAAACACGACCAAATAATCAGCCAGTCAACCAACCAACCATTTAGTCAATCAATCAAAAAAAAAAACAAAACACAATCAACCAATTGATGGGTACTGATCTCCTCTCCACTTTCTCTGTGATTATGAATGGTGATAAATAAAAAGACGGCCAACAGTTCACAAGAAATAACACTGAAACAGACTGATGTGTGTCTGTAACCCTGTCTCCTCTCTGCCACATTAACAGCACCCATCTGTGTGGAAAACTTAGATTTGCATCCTCTTTTCAAAGGTGTCATATTTACACACAGTCAAAACAAAAAAACTATTTTCAGTAAATTCCAAAGTGTGCTAAGTTTACTTCTCTGCATTTCACGCCAGGGTAGAAACGCCTCATGATGCAAATCAATCAAGGCAAATGTACTAATTGGACGACATGTGTTCTCTTGTACATTTGAAAGAGGCAATCCTCAGTGCACTCAGACAGTAGATCAGCATGCATGTTCGAAGTTTAGACATGTCTTTGAAGCTTAAGTAAATCAGGCCCCCATTTTTTAATTTATTTATTGCCAAGTTCTCAGCCCTCTTGTTTACCCTGTTAACAGTTTAATGTGATTAGTAAAGTGATAAATGCGTTGGAGGAGTGATGCTCATGTCCTTGCAATTTTCAAAACCAAAGGGGGAAAATCCTCACATACAGGGATCACTGTTGATTTTATTTGATTATATGCAATGTCACCTTCTGCTGGTGCATTTTTAGGCAGCGGCTCACAGATCTGAACGCAGCTTAAGGAGAACCAGTGATGATTCAGACAGATTTAGATGGTGCAGATGGTTTGGCTTGCTGTTCGTTTGATGTAACCGGTGTGAACTACATGTTACAGTCAGGTGCTGTCAGAAAATACAGGAAAAAAAAAAACACGCTCCACCCCCACTTCACCTGTCAGTCAGCAACACAGCCCCTCAAAGCTCTCAGATCGCAGTGGGCTTCAGTGGGCTTATAACACCACAGCTTCCTCTGGTGACTTTCATCAAGGCCGCCAGCTGCTGACACCCAGCCAATAATCTGCATACATTAATATCATCATAATGCTCACACTGTACTCCCTCTGCGAGAAGACCTCTGATTAAATTACACATCCAGACATAGATCACTGTCACCCATCTTGGTAAAACCCTGTCAGAGGAGAGCTAGCATCCCCCCGTGCTGTTTCTCTTATTCTTCTGTTCGGGTGTGGCGGAAACTCTCCAATCAAATCAACTCAAATATCAACACAAATTAGCATTCATTAAAAAAAAAATCCGCCCGGTATTACCGTCTGCCTGGAGCCTCCAAACATGACATATTCCACCATTTAGCAGCAGCTCCTTAGCAAAGAACACGTACGATTCCTCACTGCACACAGGAGTTAAACTCAGAAATAATTACCCAAGTCAATGGCTGCTGCTATCTCTGTGATTGGTTGAGTGCTCAGGCAGAAGCTATTAAGTTTTTCTGTCTACTTTTTTTCATAGGATTTCAATTAAAAGCCGTGTGTGAAAATGGCGGGCCTATCTTCAAATGAAAGACCGGTAAAAATCTCTTCTCAAGGGAGGACCTATTGTAGTGTCCTCATCAACACTCCAATTAGAGCCCGCCTATTATCTTTTATGATAAAAAAGGGTATTACCACAAAAGCACCTTATCCCCCCTCTCTTAAAATAACTCTTTAGCTTTTCACCCCATAATTTCATTACAGAGAGATAGTCATTCATCAATTAGAATGGTAATTTTCATTAATGTGGCCCAGGCTCTCTGAATATTGAATAAATCATCCATTCATTTGGATCTGCAGCTTTGGTTCAGTAATATCTCATGAATTCGGTATGAGATATGAATACAAACACTGGAATATCTCTGTGGATGTGTGAGAGAAATGAAGAGAGAGGAAAGTGGAAACGCACCTCCAACATATCCCTCATTTTGCAGCTTATATACTCATAGCATAGTTAGCTTAGCATTTGTCATCTGGAAACGTCAGTCTAACAAATCATGCGCCCGATGTTTTCATTATTAGAGTTTGACCTGAAATGGTCCCCCTCTTTTACACCTCCTGAACCTTGGTAAGCGCATTACAATTTAGCAATTAAAACTCTCACCTCACGTATCATTTTCCCAATTACCGAAGTTGATTAAAAGGGCAGCTGGTGCTCCAGTATTTTGCTGCTTTCATGCCTTGAATGGTCCGTGATGAAAAACGTTTAATTACATTGGACTGACACATGGCACTCACTGGTCAGAGTGGAGCCCAATGTGGAAAACTTCGGACCAACAGCTTTTTTAAGGTGAAATATGTTGGAGTGTTGCTGATAATTTAATAAGAAAACCTGTGGGCACTCTACCTTGACCCTCAATATAGTACAACCAATTTATTTAGACACTCTGAGGGAGAAAATTTAAAGTTATCCCAACATCACATGTGTCTCTTTGTTGTTACAGGCCAGAATGACAGATGTCTATAACTTAAAATCAACGTATATGACTTTTTATACATATTCAGTTATCTGTAATGCTTTAATGAATGGACTCTGTATTGAACTACTGGGGGAAAAGATGTGAAAGAGGAGGCATGAGTCATGCTGCTGATGATTTAAAAAATACAGTAAAAGATTTTCTCATTAATAAAAGACCGCTGCCACCTCTTACACACAAGATCGTACACAGAGTGGGGTATGTGTTATCAGTTGTGACACATGCTGCTCATTTGTTTGTCTCTGTAGTGTTCAGCACAGCCCTCTGCTCGGCAGCCATGATGTCTTCACAGCAGTTTGTTTTTTATGTGTGTGTGCATTTATGTGTGTCCTACACAGACACCAGTCTGGGTGTTTATTGGTTCCCTATAGCAAAGGTCCTCAGCCTCATTTCAAGCAGCCTCTGTGGGCTGTAATTCCCTGAACTGAACACACGTGTCCACAGAGCAAGCTCATTTTCCCCATACAAAGCAACAAGCTGCTTATGACAACCTCATCAGTTTAGGTCCCTCTGGTCCACACTGGTCTATATTTTTGACGTTTAAAAAACGTCTTGCCGCCTGGCCTGTTGAGGCCTTGACTTAAGAAAAATTAACATGTGGTGTAGGTTTTATCTGATTAAAAGCCCATGGCTGTTGAATCTCTTTCATTATTTATTATATGCTCATGATTTTTTATAGTATCCAATGATCTTTTAGCAGCTCTCTTTCTCAAACATAAGAGTCCTGCAGCCCAATAAAAGAATATGTATCTATATTTATATTTATGATATTTAACATTGAACCAAACCTTAAACTTAACATCCCTGTCCAGGATGGAGTATTTTGAGATGACGAACAACAAATTATCATCAATTTTACTGACAAACATTTAACTAAAGTTTATGATTTAACCCTGTTACAGGCTGTGTTAGTGAAACTTCTTCAGAGAGGACATCGCCTCATACAATGATTCTTTGTCATGCTTTTATTTTAATGTTGCGAAATCTGTTAAGTAAAACCTTATCTTTCATGATGATACAGCCGGACTGGTGGAAAAATACATCAGCAACTTTACAGATTTAACTAATAATAAACACAATTACCTTACATGTCATCACCTATTTCTCACAACATTCAGATTTATGATTTATCACCAATCCAAACTTCTTTGGAAAGACGTTGACTTATGAATTTTTTTTTTTTGTCATACTTTGATTGTGATATTTTTCTCTTATTTGAAGTTGAAGCTACTTCAGGTCGATCATAAGTTACAGAAATGAATGAAACAGTTAAAGGAACAGTTAGAAAGTATAAATATTTATTAATTAGTCGCCTGGAGAGGCACAAGCTCCAACGTTATGATTAGATTTACAGAAAATCCCAGAATTTCAGTTTTTAAAAGTGCTGACTCATCTCTTTTTAGTTCACAGACAATCTACTTTTTCTGCTTGTCTCACCATCATCTTATTGTGAGTCACCCACAATTTCAGACTTTAGTGATAAACTCACATCATCACTGTTATTCAACAGGCTTTAAAGACGAATATAGTTGATACTGGTATATTGCGGCAGGCCTAATGAATTGTTAATTAATTGTTTTCTCCTCTTTTCTCTAGTTAGCCATAGTCTGAGGAACATCCCGAGTTTCACCCACATTTCAGCTTGAAAAACAACAACACTGTTTAATCAGCTTCACAAAAAGAGCTGAGTTTTCATTTCCTCCTTCAGACTCATCAGTGGATCTTTGCAGATTTGTTAAAGTGTTAAATTACTTTGATAAAAATCTAAACTATCTATTCTTGAATTCCTGATAAAAATGTGAACAAAACTCAATTTTCGCTCCTGTCACTGTACCCGTCCTCAGCGTGATCTTATGATAAATGTTGCATTAAGACAAGTGCTGGCACAGCCCTGACCTCTGTGACACCTCACCAATCCAACTGCACATCTATCCATCACCTCCTCGACATCCTCCCTCCACAGTCTCAGAGAGAGAAACACCTTCTCCGCCTGTTTCTATTTCCCCTGAGTGTGCGGAGGAGAGCCTAGAGTGGAGGCGGCTTTGGGCTGAAGATGTGCTAATGGGGAGAGAGTAAAATCTCCCACACATCCATCCCTGCGCTGTCAAAGAGCATCATAGTGGAACGCTGACGATGGAAACCTTGGTCCCTCCCCACCCCGACACCTGCTGCTCCTCCATCTGCTCCAGCCTCGTGCTTCTCCTGTTTATCCCCCCCATCTACACATCCATCCATGCACTCATTCATCCTGTCTCTCCGTCCATAAAAACTGAAGTTCTGCTCTGTGAAGAAGTTGTTGTCTTCTCGGGAGTTGTCAGAAAGCTGATATTGTCAGTATGAAACCCTTCAGCTGCTCCTGCAAACTTTTAAAGGTTCTGCTGCAGCTGCTCCAGGATCAGGGTGCTTATGCAGAGAGAGTGGCACCTTGAATTTACAAGTAGAGAGTCATGCATTGAATTTTCATACTCTCCAGCCACACACCCGATGGTTGAGACCCAGGTACTCATCAGCTGCAGCATTTGCATCGCTGCTGCCATCTGACGCAAATGAGAGAGAGGAGGGGAAGACTGGGTCAGCACATAGAAGTTTGTGTGTCAGCAGAGAGGAGGGGGCTCCATCATTTTGTAGGGAAATATCATAGAAATGATGTCTCAGAGGAACTGCAGAAGTGTTCATCCTGTAGGCGAAGAAAAACATGGTTAGAGTGTTTTAGAAACACTGTTAGTGCACTGAAAGCCACCTGAAGATACCCACAGTTTCTGAACTTAGCAGCCCCGAGGCTTCAGAAGAACAAATGGCATTTTTTATGTGTTCGCCTGTAGCATCCGCTCTGGAAAACAATCTCGGTCCTGCTCTTCCAATATCGAAACATCAGGTGTAGCTGAAGCTTCAGTCCATCACAAGCCCTAACAAGCGCATGCTTTTTTGGGCAGACAGATGTGAAAGTACCGCAATTCCAAGAACACCGAATCCATGAAGAATCTGCCGTCTCAGCTGAATGGGCGCAATGAGGGTCTCGACGTTTCCTAGTGTTGCTGTTAGTGGCTGTGAAAGGCTGCGCGGCTTCAGTTATCGTCCATTAAGTTTGAGATTCGAGAATCTAACAGAGACGAGATGGAGGCTATCAAGGAACACCATTACAGGGGATGTGTATGTGTTTCCGACTGGTGATCTGGTGCTCTGCTGTTCTGCGTCTAAGTTGACTAAAATACATTCATAGTATCTGACCTGATGAGTATGACGGGGTGATTTCAGTGTCATGACTTCAGGTGCTTGTTTTGGACAAACAGCATAAGGGCGTACATGATAATTCACTCCACCTCAGACTGAGCTTTAATTTTCTCATGAATAATTTGTATCACCACAAGAATATTCCAGACAAGCATCTCAGATTTTATGATCACAAAAGTCCCAATTCATTATTCAAGTACTCCCACCAAGTAAGATTAAATATGTATATCCACCTCGTTGCGGAAAAAAAAACTCTGTTGTTGTTAATTCACCCTGTCACACAAACCCTGTGAGCCGTAAACTACAACATGTTTTGAATAGTAACTCCAGGAATCCACTTTAATCATAGTAGAAAAGTCGACTCTGAGAAACTGATTTGTTTGCTTTGGAGTGTTCTCACAAGCACAGGAGAGGTGCTTGAGATGAGGACAGTGCTGGCAGTGTGAAGAATAATTCTGTAAAGTGTCTGTGTTTCTGTGTGTGTTTTTTTCCTGGTGGAGGGAAAATAAGTCAGATTTTTTGGCGTGAGATCTGGTTGAGGTCACCTCTCCTGACTGCATCTGTCTGAACTCCTTCTTTGTGGTTCCTGAAGGAGAAACAGATCAGTTGATACGGTTCCCTTCAGGTTAGTCTCACTGGTTCAGAGGTACAGTTTCCTTTGGTTACACACACACACAAACACACACACACAATTGTAAAAATACTCAGGCGAGGCAGTGACAGGCAGAGATGCCCTTAGTTTGACCTGGGAGAACTGCTGCCATGCAGGGTCGTCTGACAGCCACACTGAGCCTCCTCGTATCATGGCTGCATCACTTAGCAACACACATCCAACTGCAAAAACACAAACACAGCGGTGGATGTCATTGCAGAGCTTTAATTTGGCACAACAGCGTTCAGCGATAAATGCTAACATCAGCATGCAATTAGCTGGGAATGAATATTTGAACATGCTGACTGTCAGCAGGTAATATTCAGCATGTTTGTCTTTGTAGTCACACCTGTAAGCGTGCTCCTGTAAACATGCTAAGAGCTCATTCAAGAGAAAACACGAGTGTTCAAGTACTGGGCCAACTCAAATCATAATACTTGCAGTGGTTCTTGATGAAAAGTCAATGAATAATCACGGTCGTTACAGTCCCTCATGTGTTGTTTATAAAACTTCATAAAAATGTCAATTCCTTCAATATTTGTTGAGCTTTTATTCAGATGTAAACAATTACCTGCAGCTGTTAGCATGTAAACAACAATGAGTCAGCAAAGTCTCTGAGATCCATCCCAGATGTAAAGAGTCAGAGCTAATTTGTTTCATATTTATCATATCAGTAAGATATTCAGCAGTTTATACACTATTCAAAATTTGGACCCTTCAGTTAGAATGGGCCCTTTGATAAGCTTTCTATTGTTTGATTATGGAGGCTCTTTCAGTGGGATGTGATCAGTCCATGTTGTTGGCAAAATTAGTTTCAGATAAATCTGATGGTTGATTACAAGAGTGTTTTTTTTATGCTGTTTTCTGTTTCCTGGAGCAGAATTGAAAAGGAGCTAAACGTCTTGCATCTCTGTTTGACAACAGAGATGGGTAGAAACGTATTTCCTGCAAAATCTATATCGTGAAACCTTTTCTTGCATCGAAGGGTGATGGTTATTTGCAAGCTAGGGCTGTCACGATATCAAGTTTTTATGCAACTTCAAAAAGACAGTAATCATCAAGCCCCAGTGTGAGCAAATGTCTTCAACTGTGAGATTTCACTTAAAGCTACTTTTAGGGATTTCCAGTTTGTGCCGATTTTGTCAAACACTGAATTCGTTAAGCTCATACAAACATCTTTTAAGTCCTCACACCAGCATACGGCAGAAGTATGCTACATAATAAAGGTGATTTCATATTGGTGAACAATCTGAAATGGTCCGTGTGTGTCATCACTGACAAACGTCTCCTGCTCCTCCCCGGCTCTGCTGTGTTTCCTTCTCACAGTCCAGATGCTCGGTTTGATGAGCAGAACTCTAATGACTGTGCTGATTATTGCGGTGTTGATGGCCTGGGGGTCACGGGCAGCAGGTGCGCTGAGGAGCTGACGCTGTGCCGAGCAAATGTTTGGACTCCGCTGCACACGCGGATGAGTCAACATGACTGGAGAAACCCACCAGACCTTTTTCAAACATTCATGGCCTGTGCGTGGGTGTGTAAGTGTGTGTGTGTAGGAGAAAGTAGGGGGTGGGGGTCATGTGTGAGTTAGTCCTTGAGATATTGAAACGAAGCACTCGCTCTGTTTCCTGTTCCTGTTTTTAAAAACCTAATATTAGGATAAGTCGGCTAAATATGCAGATGAAACCACAATATTAAATAAAATAACCCTACGCTCTCAAGCGGTGCCTCAAATCTGTCTGCGATAGAGTAAATGTGTTGTTTGTGAAACACTGACGTGACCTTGCCTTAGTATGAGTGTGTGGGTGCATATCACGGCACAGTTAACAGTAGCAACTTGGCATGTGACACGCGGCTTTGTCTTCATTAGAACAACATCAAGCCGTGCACCATCCAGCACAATGGCTTCATTTAGCCCTGCGTTCTGCAGAGAGCTGCTCTGTAATAACACGGGTCAGGACCTGCGTGGGAGCAGAGCGACACACTACCTCTGCCCTCTTCTGTGATGAAAGACGCTGTCAACAATCCCCTTTGCTGTTGCACTAATCTACGTCTCTAATACAGCCGTCCTCATCCTTTGCTTTAAGCTTTCTCTTTTTTCCGTACTCCAGACTCTTTCACTCTTTATTTCCCATCCCTATTTTCCTGCAGAATTTTTTCCCCGTCTCTCTCTGATCCATGGTGCGTAATCGCCCTTTTATACTGCAGTCTTTTCTTCAAATTTTCTATTCCTTTCTTGTGCTTTCTTACCTATTTTAGTTGCACTTACATTTGGTTTATTTTTGTTCAGTCTGTCACTATGTGTTTTCTAAAAGCCTGTAACTTTTTCCCTGCGCTGCTGTATGAGAGGAAAAACAGTTACTCTGGTAGTTGCTTTGCAGTAAACAGAATTATAACTACATTAACTTAAAGCTTCTATATATATATATCGTACTCACAACTTTGAACTTCCTTCCTACTTAGTAAGAAGTGTGTCTGAAGGGATGGCATGTGCCCCCCCAGCTACCCCAAAACTGTTTTGGGGTATTATCTGGCCACAGTCAGAATAAACTACAACATTTTATAAGGAAATTGTAACAAAAGGCATCTAGTAGCTTCATTGCTTTTCAGGGTAGCACTTTTTTTCGCATATTTAATTGATAAGATAGGGGCTTAGGAGAAGAACTAGTACATCGCAGGGCTCGACAGTGCGAACGTTTCACTCGCATTTGCGACTAAAAATAGATGTGTGCAAATTGTAAAATGTATTTAGGGGCACATGTACGCATGAAAAAAAATCAGCTGAGGCAACAAATGTTTCGTCATGTAAATGCTGCAGTGAAGTCAGTTTTAGGTTGGATATTTGATGGATATTCATCTACCGGTGTCTCCTCACTCCCCATAACCGGGAATAGCAACAGCAGTGCAGATAGATCTATTCGGCATCCTCGCTGTCAACGTCAGGTGTTGAATAAGGGACCATCAATAAATTACCTATTGATGTTCTCAAGAAAGGCTGTTATCCTTCTATAGTTTCCATGTCATCTGACCAATTGACCTAAAATTGATTTCAAATAATATTTGGGGGTCGGACGATAAGACACACCTCTTTATTTCTCTAATTTGTCCTCTAAATAAATTTTGTGGTCAATTTAAAGGGACATTTTGAACATTTTCTTCAATAGCTTCCATATCATGTGACCAAAAGACTATACTAATAATAGTACTTATGTGGACCAATAAGACACATGTTATTTGATCAATTTTCATTGTGCCCCTAAAGTTCTTTTTGTGCTCCTTACTTTTTTAAAATTAGGTGCACAAGTTCTCCTTGTGAAAAAAAGTTAGTATCAAGCCCTGGTACATTATGATACTGTTGTTGAAGCAGACAGGGTTAGGACAAACGGAAAGGAATTATATTGATTTGCTTGTGCACACACCACCCCTGCATCAAACACTGCCCCTGAGTCACAGTGGTGTAGACACGCCCCTGCAAGAGGCCTTCAGTAGAAGTTCTGACATTTCGAGCGCAGCTGTTAGTTGTCCTTTATGTTGGTTTGTAAAACGGAGGAATGCGTTTCCTACTTTCTGATTATAAAAACAGACAGTTATAGTGATGTTGAACATTCAATCACAACAAGATCAATTCCTGCATCCTGCATTTGTCACACCTCTACTCGATACCTGTGTTTCTCACACTTCTGCACTGTGATGAAAATGTAAATAAAAACATCTACCTTCTTTGCTGCAGAGCTAAAATATAAGCGTTTTAGACTCTGTGCCACTCTGTGTCCCAGTCAGTCTGACAAATTCGTGTTTTTGCTTCAAAGAGAGAAGTTTGTTTTTTACTGAAACGCTGCCCAACATCCAAAATCAGGCTGACAAAGTAAGTGAAGCGTTTAGACGTGATGTACGACTCCCCTTCTCAGCTGCTCTGGTATGATATGTCCGGTCTGAAAATATCAGTCCTTTTGTCCACATTAATTACCCTGACTGTCCGTCATATGACTCTACGCTGTGTGTGAGGCATCTATCATCGTGCATCTCTTAGATTTGTGTGTGTGTGTGTGCACGCCCGGCATGGTGCACACGTACATCAAACTGGATTGTTTCGACTCCCTGATGGATTAAAGGGTTTTACTCCAGATAGTAGCTTTCATGGAGATTTATGAGCAAGCGCACATGAACACACACACACACACACACACACACACACACACACGCACACTGTCAGTAGGAGAGATGGGTGAGCTTGAAAGGCAGACTGAGTGGAGGGAGGACGAAAGGCAAAGAAGATTGGAGCAGAAGGCAACCTGTGAGCTTCTAAGATATAACCAGGTGACTGATTTCTGCTCTCTCTCAGATTGTTTCCTCGTCTCTCAGCCTGGCCCTGCTCCTCAGAGAGACAGGCTGGAACTGCAGCCCCTCACTAAGCAGCCCTGGTAGACTATCTGGCACAGACATATACCTCAGCTCAGCTACCGTCTCTGCTTCCTGCTCTGCTGGCCGCCGTGCGCTGCCGGCCAAGCTGTTAAAATGCACAGCCTGATTCTCCGCTCTGAATCGCATTAGCTCCGGGGCTGTCGTAACCTGATTCAAGCAGCGGCGCTTGAACGTACACACAGACCCTGAAGAGGGACACACTTTAAGAGCACACATACTCCTTCACTCACACACATGCTCACATGCACAGAATCTCACACATTCATATTATTTTGCCACGGACAAATGTGTACAAAACCATGAGAGGTATCCTGGAGGGGCAAACGCTCTGACCTTTGCAGATATTAATCTTTTCCCTCAGAGCACTCTTGTTTCTTCTCTATTTTCCATTTCATTTGTCAAGGGGAAAATACAGTAAAGGGATATTTCACTTGAAACAGGAGTTTCTTTCCATATGGCTTGTAGATCGAATCAAAGAGAAGACTTCATGGATGGAGAGGGAAAAACAAGCTGCAGTGACCAGATGATGTCCTCTATTTTCCTCACCTGTTTCCTTTCAGTCATTTCAATCACCATCCGTCATCTGTGCTTGTTTACATCCTGTTAGTAGAGCATTATTGCATTATGGCAGTTGGAGCTCCAGCCCTGACTTGAAGTGGATGACACAGCTTAGACACATCATATGACTGGCTACCCTACAATGTTGTAAATACATAAATATACCTTTACATCTCATCTCACATTCACACAATGATGGTAAAGGCTGCTTTGTATTTTTTGACTGATCAAGACAACTCAGTATGTGGACAGTAGGATCGGGGTTCAAACCATTGACCTTCTAGGGAGACGACTGACTCTACCACTGAGCCACAGCTGCTCCTTAATTTTATTTCATTTCTTATTTGAATTAAAAAAACAACTCTTATTGTCCCAAAAAAAAGGAAAATTCATCATTTGATCAAATGAGTTGTGCCTCTGGTGCTGCTTACTATTAGAGACGACACGTATTTGATTAGTTAGGATGACCATATGTCCTCGTTTACCCAGACATGTCCTCTTTTTTGGGGGCTGTCCGAGTTTGTCCGGGGAAGTTTACAAAATCCCTCAAATGTCTGCGGTTTTGTACCTAAGATACCTTAGATTTTGTGTCACGTGGACATACTGAGTTAGAAGTGCGAAAAAAAAAAAAAAACACTCAATCCGATTAGAAAAACTCTCAAAATTAACTTTGTGCGACTGTGACTCCGCCCCTGTGTAGTCATGTCCTCTTTTTGGGAAGTCAGAATATGGTCACCATAGTTTAGTCATCCAAATGCACACATCAGCTTTAAGGGCTAACCACAGCCTCTTCTTTAGCTTTTTGTCTTTTAGCTTGTATTATGCACATATTTCTGACATATTCTGAACTTTTTAAAATATTAATTCACTTTTCATTTCCGAAAAGTCCCGAGACGTTTCATGTCAGTCAAATACAGTCTTAAAGTGAAAGACCAGCTTAGTTCAAAAATCCACTAAAGATATTCAAGTATCTTACTTTCCATCCATCGGTTAATGAGATGATTTAGCCTTTTGCTGATGATCTCTTTTGCCTTTGTTATCAGAGTTATCAGAGTAAAGTTCAGTCTGTGTCATCACCGGCTCAAAACCGCCTGTACAGGAGCTTTAAGAGAAGTTCAGCTAAAAAGTAAATGTTTGATTTTCCTGGACCATGAAGGAGTCCTTAAATCAGGAGGCATATTTAACGATATCTTGACATAAATCTAGTTGATGTATGTGTTAAGTGACATTTTGAAGGCATGTTAAATAAAAGTTTGGCTGTACAGCTGCAGTCACAGCTGCTCGCACCAGGTATGTGTGTGTGTGTGTGTGTGTGTGTGTGTGTGTGTGTGTGTGTGTGTGAACATGGCTTTTTCCTGTGTTTGAGTGTATGCTGGCTTGCATATATTAAGTAAATCCTTTTAAAGTTGTGGGTGTTTAATCTTTTTTGTGTTACTCAATTAAAACTCACCCTGAGGGATTACATCTGTTGAGAGAAAAATAGCTGTTTGTTTCCAGGTAAAATCAGAAACTAACAAATACAAGATGTTTGAACAGGGATTTGAGCTGAGAAAAGGTGCTTTTTTCTCCCTCAGTCTTGTCTACAGGAAGCCACAGTGAAAAGCCTGAGTGAACAAACAGGCTGAGACAACAGGCAGCTTTTCAGACAGAGTGGCAGTGACACCTCTCTCAGCCAGTCTCCAAGCTGTCAGTCCAAACCGGGCCGTCACCTCCCCCCTCTCCATATCATTGACTTTCCACTGACTTAATCGCACTTTTGCTGAGGCCCTCTGAAATGATGCATTGTGCAGGAGGAGTTATCTCAGAGGACAATATTCTCCTGAAACACAGTCTGAAAGTGGGCCCGAGAGAAAGGAGCTGGCTGCTTCACTTTCTCTCTATGGTTGCTAGGTTAGCTCTCCACACAGAATCACTGGGGCCTTTATGGGCGGCTGGCACCGCCTCACCACCCCCTGCCTCTGACCGCTCCCTGAATATGTGTGAGTGTGAGAGAGGCAGAGGGAAAATCATTCCTCTCACTCAGGGTGGCGTGCTAGGACTTCCAATACTCCTGCCACCTCTTGTGCCCCAGACTCTCCACTGGCTTCCTCGCAAGTGTGCCTGATGTGGGTTTCTGTGGCCCCGCTCTCTGGCTCTGACCTCAATCCGTCTCGTTAAACCGTAATTGGAAATGAGCGAGACATTTACCTCTCTGGATATATATCTGTGAACTCGCCCTCCTCTGGGAAATCTGTACCTGCTTTCTCCCCTCTCTAAATCAAAGGCTGGGATTTCTCACCTACAGCTAAAATCATTTAGGCAGATCTGAGCCGAGGTGAAGGTTTGCACTGTCACAGAGAGATATTTCAAAGAGTTTGCCCCAAGGTGCTACTTTACAGCTGCAGAGACAGAGGGCCGAAATGACACCGGCTAACACACTGTACTCTTTTAGATGACAAATTGAGGTGTGATGCCACACCCTGCACTGCAGCTGTTAGCCGTCGTAAATCACTGCTAGAAATGAAGTGTAATCAATGCTCGCTGGTTTACAGCTCATTCTGCGACAGTAGTCATACTGCTGCTGTTCAGTATTCTGCTCTGCTGCATATTACATGAGGAAATATCCCATTGGAGGAACAAAGGGGGATTCTCATTACCCTGAAGGCAACACTCGTACCAAAAAAGCACACACTGCAGTATCAGACCTCTGCATTTAAGTGGTCATTAGGCAATCTTCACTGAAGTGGGTCCATGTTTCTCATCTGTGCACCCTTGTTTCATGAATGCATAACTATCTCTCTGTAACCAATGCTCTATAATGAAGAAAAAGCATTACGATATATACATAGAGAAAAGTACTGCACATACTTATGTGGTTTTTCTGATTCTTTCCAGACTCATCCAGCATTCACCTGCAGGCTGACCACCTCCACCAAGAGATCAATGGCAGAGACCTTGGGACAAAAACCACAAGGTTAGTTTTTCTTATCTTTCTCCGCTCTGGCTCAGGGATGTTTGTATATGCACACTGACTGTACACAGCTTTTACACTCATGCATGTATGTGCAAACATTTACCAGTGTTTGACTCATAAATCAGCAGTGCGGTAACCTCTGCACTTTCTCTTGACAAACAGTTTTCTTAACACTTTTCTGTGAGACTTCTCCTCACTTGAGACGAGAGTGCAGCTGAAAAATAAAACAGCTGATAAAAACTGGGAATATAAGCATATAGCCCGTAATAAAATGATCAGGAAATTCTTCTGTGTTTGCTTTTAAAGGACAGCGAGTGGTAGAGTTTCATATTTCCAAGCTGAAAATGTGGAGATAGCCGAGTGCTATCTAAATGTAAAAAACTTAAACATTAAGCGAGAAAAAGCAATTCTACTTTCTTCTTCTGCGCCTTATATTTCCCATAAGCTTTTAAAAATCCACCTTTATTGCAAAAAACAAACAATGAGTAATTGTCAAACTGTGAATTACAGATATTGTTTCATGGGTATAACAATGTAAAACAATGGCTCTTTTGTCCTTATCTGAACATCAAAGAACACTGCTTTCTATCAGGCTGAAGCACCCTGAGATGAATCTCATGCTTGAATAATAATCAGCACATTTTTCTAAATATACAGACCTGTTTATCCCCATGGCTGAGGAAAATACATATTTATATGCACATTTCCCCACACTCATTCACACTGTATGATGAATTTATATCCAATCCATATTTTGTCTCTATTATTGTTTGGGTTATAAAGAATGCTATTCAGCCCAGAAAATCACAATATAAGCCACAGTGTGAGCATTATCAAACAGGTGGAGTCAAATAAAGCCATGATTGGTGTGCGAAATGAAATTTATGTTTGCTCCCTCAGCACCTTTACTGTCTCTGGGAGCAGAACGTACCCGGGCTGTGCTTCGCCATGAGGGAATAGTTTGTGTGGGCATACGATGGTGGTTGCATATAAATGGACTTTTATCATATCTTGATTCTCGTGTGGTCTTTTGTCATCTGAGTGAGAGAGCGGCACCACACAAACACAGAGGCATACGCTGTTATACAACAGCTAATTACACAGAATCTCATAACTGTTCCCGGTTATTAAAGCGATCAAGGTTTAATTGACAAATTTGCGTTCGAGTGATTGCTAATGAATAATCATAAACCGCGGGCATTAATGACCACAAAGATCTCCTTCCTCCTCCATCTTAGAGGCAGTGGCTGACCTATTTAAACCTCATAATGATGATGACGCTGCCAACCTAATGACCATTTCCCCATTGCATTAGAAAGTACTTCCCCTCATTGTGCAGCGGCGGCGTCGGCTAAATGCACGAGCCAGCAGCAGCTGTCTGAGACACTCATCCACCCACACAGCCTGGCAGGACGAAACACGAAGGCCACTCCAAATGACCCACTCAAGTTCATTTTAAAAGTAATGAAGGTGTATTAGCCGCCCTCTCATCTTACCGTTCGCTCTGCTCTGCAGACTTCTTGGCTTGTGTCAAAAATACTTATTCTTGTACAGAGTTAGCATCGAGGCTAGAAAGTTGGAGAGCAGATAAGAGGATGACAGCCCGAAGGAAGAGGTTGATAGTCTTCTCAGTGGTGGATTGGTGGTTTGATACCGTGTTCCTGTAGTCGACATGTCAAGGAGTCCTTAGGCGAGGCACTTGAACCCAATACTCTTCTTTATGTGGGCGTGTGTGAAAGAGTTTAGATCGCACTGATGGAAAACCTTGAATCAGAACTTGACAAACTCCTCTGAATGGAGCTCTACCAAGTTCTTAAGCTAATTTGAACAAACTCCAGCCAAAGCACTGTTCTCTGAGTGAATTCAAGCTCTTTGAGGCCATTTTACTACTCAACAGATTTGTGTTTTTGGGGCAGTGTCTATTTATCATACAGCCTGTATTGTTATGAATTTACCATTTCCTCTTTGTTGTCATATGTCTGGAAAAATGAATAACTCAGCACCTCTCAAAGAAAGTGATTGAAAACTTTTTTGTTGGCTAGTGATGTCTTGGAAATTTTGCCTTCATTTTAAAACTGTTTTTCCTTTTTTTCTTTTTAAATCGAGGTTAAGTCACATGAAGCATCCACAGAAATCAGAGGAGACAAAACTTCATAACAAATAAGTCTATGAAGTCATGTGTTTTTCCTCCCTTGTATTTCCATCTCTCAATTTGACAGATTCTGTGGTTTTATTTTGAAGTTTTCCATAATTATCACAATAATACCATTTCACAATGTTTGATTTTATCATGAGGTGAAATCCGATACTGCCACAGTCCTAATAAAATAGATTGAAACTAATTTAAGCACTTCCTATGTACATAATCCTCAAATACCAAAGTAAGTCGGCTATTGTGTGAAATTCAGGGGCTTTCATTTTTTCATTTTTTACACACTGATGAGCTGAAGCAGAGAGACCATGACATATGTGATGTGGGACTTTGCAGTGTAAATAAAATTGTTTTAGTCCCAGCCTCGGTGCTGCCTGTCATTTGTAGATTATATCTGATTGTGCTGTTAGACACTGTCACTGTCAATCTGCTGCTGCTCTCAGTTTTTCTACCATATTGACAGCTGATCTGAGGTCCTCTCATTCAGAGCACTTCGACTGAGCTGAGTATCACAGACGTGGCCAGAAAGATATGCGTCTGAAGTGACGCAGACTGTCACAGCTACTGGAGCAGACAGAGGAGCCTGAATCAGATTATTCCATTTTGATGTGTTTAGCTGCTACACAAGGGATTAAAGTAGGCCTGCATGAGTGGTTGACACACAGTCAGAAACGGAGGAAGGGTTGACGTATACTGCCACTCAAACCTTTTCTGAGTCTAAGTCCTCTGGAGAACGTGAAGGGAGGACAGAGAGGCTGAAGGGAAAAAAGATAAGAACTGATGACAGACAGAGATGGTGAGACTGTGACATTTAATTGTGTTGCTTTGCCTGTTTTCATGATTATAATGTTTCATTAGCAAGCAGCGTGATTGATTTACAGCTACAAATTTAAGGGTGAGTTACATTTATAGGGATCATTGAGGATGCGATGGCGTCAGTTATCTATTGAGCTTGTGTTTCATTCACTATGTAACTATTTCTATTGCTTTATAATGAAGTAGAACACCACAGTTGCAAAAATAATATATAAAAATGTGGGCTTTAAACCCCACTTCCCTGTTATCTGCGAGTTTTTCCATTCTGGCTTTGAGTGTGTCCTCTTGGATCAGTTATAACAGGTTTGGATGACATGTGGTATGACATATGGGTAATTTCGACCATACCTGTGCCCTCAGTTTGACACAGGAGCTTAAGACATAGGAAGGTCAGCAGCCTTTGCCAAGAGAGGAAACATTCACCCTTCGATAACTTCAGTTGGTGTATTAATGCCCACTAGGTATTACCAGGTTATTTCTGAATGAACCTGAGACTTTCTAACCAGGGTTTGGAGGATGTAGAGAGCTGAACCTTAAAGGCAGTGTATTAGTTCCTAACACTGGAGCTAATTTTATCCCATTTTTTCCACTGGACTCGGACCCTAGAGGTTTAAGTCTCCCTTTATTACCTCTTTCAGGGACAATTTGTATTTCACTCAACAGTAAATGCACATCCATCGGACTAGTTTTCTGCACTATCAGGCACCCTTAAGGTTATCCTTTTTCTACCCAAAGGGCAACCTGTAAACACGCTGTGGTGTTTTCTCCGGTAATTTGCCTGTTTTACCGAACCACATCTGAAAGCGCCTGTTTACTGTCTAACATGCTCCCATTTTGACCAAAGTGCACTGTTTGAGCATCACCGAGCCACAATTACCTTTCTTTATTCCAAACAGGAGGTCTAACAGAGGACAAGCTGTTCCCACCTCCCTCTATCAGTTTCTCTCGTCATACTAACCATTACTTATTCCCTTCAATCCCAAATGTTCACACAGTCTCAGCCCAGACCACTGGGACGATACTGCATGCGCATTTCCCTGACGGGAGCCATCTGCCTGCTTCTCCCCTCCTGTCATTAGCCCATCTCTGAGATGATTCCCAACACATATCATTGGCTGCAATCTGTCTGTCTGCCTTTACCGCCAACCAAACATCTGAACAGTCGAAATCTCTGATGGGTGGAGGGCTGGAAACTTCTCCTGCCCGTCTGCCTGGGTTGCTTTACCTCCCCCTCCCTCTTTTTATTCTACCTTTTCATTTTTTCCCATTTCCAGTTGAAACTTTTCGATCTTTGTTTCATCTTTTTAGTTGTCTTCTTTGATCCTGTTCTTATTTCTATCTCTCTGTGGCCTTCCCCACTTCTGTTTCCTCATTCCTCCTCCACGCCCCCTCCTCACCCGACACCCCCCACCTTCCCATTTTCATTCTCACTGGCAGGGTGCAGCCATATATTTGCCCGTTCCTGGGAGGTAGTGAGCGATGTGCGTGTCGCCCATGGTGGCAGAGGGAGCAGCAGAGCCTGACGTGAACATACGCTGTGAGAGCTCCCATTTATAACTCCTTCTCCTAATGAACAACGCACTGAAAGCAACACGGATGCAATTACCTTCAGGAACTCATTTTCATAAGGATAAACAAAATTGTTGCTCTTACCATAAAGTGGAAAAGTCAGAATGGATGCTAATGGGCTCCTGGCAAAATATTCTAGGAAATTGAACTTTCATGCTAAAGAGGCAACTCTTGGACCGCAGAGCAGTTTCAAGTCACCGGCTCCAAGCCTGGCAACCTGAGGCCGGGGGAGTCACAGCCAGTTTCGCCATCTGCATCTCTGACCCCAAGTTGTGTGTCAGCGGGTAGGTTTTTATCAGCGTCAGTTTCTCCACTATCACTGCCATGTTACCTCCACTGCGATGACTTACACGTGATATGACCAAATACTCCTGGTGCTCACCCAGGGCTTATACGTGCTGTGCCAAATTTGACAAATGGAAAACTTGACAACTCATGTGAAATTCAGAGTCAACGACAAAGATAACAGAACCTTGACCTGAATGAAGTGCAACATGTTGTGCATTTTGTCCTCCCTTTCTTTTATTCTTCTAATTACCCACCATCACCATCTGTTATTAAAGATCTAGAGAAACTTTCCTCACTCTCTGCCCCTGCATCTGGTAACCTGTAGCACCCTAACACAAATACACTGTCAAACAAAATGAGTTAATTCAGACCCATTCAAACCAGGCCATAAACTTATTTGTAATATACATATATATGCATATTATGATCATATATATATAATGATCATAAATGTTCTTCCTTGAGCTGTGAAACTCTGCTGTAGTCCGTAATGGACTGGCCTGAGGTCTCGCTACAAACAAGCAGCTGCTAGAAGAGAGTAGATGAGTTGTGTTTAGTCTCTTTGCTAAAGAAATCAGGCAAAGCTAAAGGATGTTTGCTAGGGAGTGCTGTGGCTGGGACCCTATATGTACTGTTGATGAAGTTAGGTGCTGTTCTGAGCATTATTTGGGGCTATAGAGTGGCTTTTTGGTTGAGGTTTGTGTTTGGCTCCTTAGACCGCTGTGCATTGCCATCCTGGGGTTGTTACTAAAGTTGGAATAACTAGAGAAGCAAGTGGTCTGCAACATTCATCTCTTATGGGGTTGTCTAACTTGGTGTTACAGTGTGTTTGACTCTAAACTAATTTTACACTGGAATATCACTTTAATGGGAATTTCTGGGTACTTGGAGCCAGCCTCAAGTGGACATTTAAGGATTTTTTTTTTTGCACTTTTGCATCACAACAGTCAGCATGAAGGGGAAAAGAAATCGTACACAGAACATCCTTTATTTATCTCAGAAACATATGATGTACCAACCTTTAAGCTTTTTAGTCTTTATAAGCAGATACCTTAAGGCCACTCAAGCTTACTCTTTGAAGTTGTTCTCAACTCCAACCATGTTTTCTCTTTTCCAGTTTCTTGTTAAACTGTAAACAATGACGACTCACAGATAATGACATCTTGGTTGGAAATCGTTGATTGTTAAATGCTGGCTGCACTGGAAACCAAAAAATCAGATATCACTTAAGGTGGTAGCTTTGAAAAGCAGGTATTCGTGAGCATGTATGTGAAATATGTGGTCAGAATTGTTAACTCCTCTTCTTTAGTGGAGTGGTTATGTTGTCAGCAGTCAGCCATCCCCTCCTCTTCACCTTCGGCACATCTCACCCAACCACCTTCCCCCCAAAATGCACACAGTAAGGAGGCGTCAGCAGGTTAATTAGCAGGAAGAATATGGTTGGGGGCTTGGAGACAGTGGAGACAAACAGGAGGCGCTTTCTCTTCTTGGCCCTTCCCTCACTGGCAGATGCTTCCGCCGCCGATGCCACGACCCCACTCATCACACTTCTGGAGAGAAAAATCAGACACTCAGAGGGACAAAGAGATAGTTGGAAAAAGAGCAGCTTTGGCCATGCTGTAAATGGCAGATGAAATATTTCTTCTGCCCTGAAAAGGAAATTGTTTTACAGTCATTTATGCTCATAAAGCTGCTCAGTGGATGAGTGTTGGTGTATGGAGCCATCACCATATGGCTTGCTTCCTTTGTGGGGTAGTCTGCTGAGATACAGAGAGGTTTCCCGGCGGTCTTCTCTGCTATAAGACTGGAGCATCTCAAGGTCATTCAGGGGAGAGCATTACAACATGACAACTGAATATTAAGTGATGGAGCATCTGCAGCACTGATGGCTCATGGGGATATGCTTCATGGCAGTAGTAACAAGCCACAGTGAGCTACTATCTAAACAACACGTTTAATATAGCATGTATAGTAAGATCGAAGGATGTGCAGTGTAGCTCGACCACCAATGTTTTCTACTGTCCTTTTAGGGAGGAGCTCGGAGGTGGGCTGTAGGCTGGTGGAGGTCTATGATAGAGTGGCCTCATTACCTAAAGTGAAGGGCAATCTGGCTTCATGTAGAGAAAGAGAAGGAGGGGGAGAAAGTAAGAAAGAAGGAATAAAAAGTGAGAGAGGGAGAAGAGATCAATATGAGAGTAAATGAGCTGTGATCTGTATGTCTTAATTTGGGTATAAAGCTAAGTATTCAACCAACTAGTGGGCATAATGAACAGTTGCTGTTTGTGTGTAAACCACACAATTAGCTAGGAAAAATGAGAGGTTGTCTGCATACAGAGATGTGCAAACCAAAAACACAGTTTTCCTCCCTGATGACCTTGTAGTGCAAATTAAGCCTTTTTCAAGCCAAAGTTTATGAGCTCACATTTTTTTCTATTGCGTTATAACCCAGACTTGCATCTGAGAAGTTTTGGAATGCCATTAAAATTCATTAATAATGACGCTTTTCAATATAATTTCTTAAAATCACTGAGCAAATAGGGTGCTTAATCCAAAAATAACTGATCAGAATTGCAGTCTGTTGAAGGCATGAGTGTACTCCATAAAGAAATGTAATGCCATCTAATGGTAAATTCTTAATTTATTTGGTTTATTCTATAATTTTGTTTTATGTTTCATTTAATCCACTTTTTTTCCTTTCTGTTCCATGCTACTCAACTCCATTCCATTTGATTCTGTTCCATTCCATTCTCTTTGGTTCAACTTAACTTTTTTATTCCATTCATTTATTCCCATTCCATTCCACCTGGAACCTCTGCAGTCAGAGATGGACACAGGGCATGCTGAAATGAATGAGAAACCCTGTTAACTCTTATTCAATCAACAAAGACATTAAAGTTGAGAAGTCAATTCGTTCATTCAGTCAAACACGTGCCAGTTAACTTAAACATTAACCCTCCATTAAAACCTCTTAATCTATGATTCATTAAAAAAACGAACAAAAAAAAAAAAAAAAGAAAAACTGAACACATCCATTAAGATCCACAGATTACTCAAAATCAAACTCAAGTATCAAACTCAAGTGTGAGTTTGACAATTTTGAAGCCTTCATCACAGACGCTCCTGTTTGATAGTAATTTTAGCTGTTATTTGTTTTACATGAGTTAGCATGAACCAGTTCTGTCAGCTCCCAATTTGCTCTGAATTTCTACACACTAACCATATATTGTGATAATACGTTGGCTCTTATTCACAAGCAAACCCACATTATTGGAAAAGATGAGCAAGTGATTGGCAAGAAAAAGAAGCATTTGGACATGGAAATGATGAATGACATGGATGTCTCTGCACAGAGATTAGGAAAAAAAAGCTATGGCAATTTCTGCAGTTCATTCAAAAATATCGTTAATGAGATGGTCCATGGTAGTTCACAGTTACTGAACATCAACTTCTGTTCACAGGAGATGATCAAAATGTTTTTAGAAAACTAAAATGTCTACCATGACAGAGCAACTTATCATCTTGACAATAATCATATCTTAGTGTCTTGAATTCCTGCAAACAAGAATTGATTCTGTGATGGGCATTACCCAGCATAACTGTAAAGGCTCTGTTACATTATCACACACACACACACACACACTCGCACATAAAATGGAAAAGTAAAGCTATACCTCCACGGATAAGGCTCTGTGGATGGAGTAATGGGCTTTCCTGATGGCAAGGGACTATAATATCCTCTAAAGAGGTTAGAGCTGCAGTCTGGAGAATGAAGAATACAGTGAAGAGTGGGGGGTGGAAAATGCCAAGACAGACTGTGAAACACCAGAGACTGGCTCCAGTTTAGCATTTACAGGAAAAAAATTGATGTCTTTGTCTTTCTTTCCTCCCTCTTACTTTTTGTCTCCTCTGTGTTCTCCGTCCTTGCCTGTAAAAATAAAAAAAAGAAAACAGCTCACTTGGCATACTCAGCTCAGAGTAATGATCTGTCCATCATTACTCGGCCAGTGGCCACAACCCAGTCAACCAGAGAAACAGTAGGACGCTGGAGGAAGGGAGAGAGCGAGGGAGGAAGGCAGAAATCTAATGGGAATAATCAATGCCACTGTATCTGATGACTTCATCCGGTCCACCTGTTTGCTTTGATTTAGCAGTTCATAATTCCAGCAGTGAATACAGTAAATACAGCAGTGAATCAATAGGACTATAAAGCATGTAGAAGAGAAGCAGTGTGGTCAGTTGAAGGGTACACTTGGGTGGGATACGAGCGCAGGCGGGCGGGCATGAGAGAGCGATATATGAAGGCGTTCTCATCTCAACTGGTCTCACGCTCTGCTGAACATCATCAGTGTCGAATTACACCCCAAACTGAATCAACACACAGCACACTGCTCAGGACCTGCCTCCACCTGCCCGCAATATCAGTCGTTATCACAGAAAAGAGTGAAAGTCTTCTGAGGTAGATGACTCACACCAGGTCCAGTATATTACTTTTTATAGAGGGTTAAAAATTCAAGATCCAAGGGGTGGGACCATGTTATGGGCAGAAGGCCTCCATCTTCTACCATTGTAAAAAAGTGAAGACAAAATTTTGCCTTAGACATCCTGTGCTTGTGATGTACTCTGGAGTGATCTAGCTGGTGGAGCTCACTGCAGGGTTGACTTCACACCTTTAACCTTAGCACAGATTTAAGTCAGTAATAAAACATCAACGATCTGTCAGGCTGGTACACTGTTTACTCAGTTATTGGAGGTTCAGTACCTTGTGAGTTTGCCTGTGTTTTGTACTTTTACTCATGTTTCATTTATAATAACGAAGAGGGTTGACTTTGAGACCTATACAGCTCCCAGTCACCAGGGGCAGCTGTAAAAATTTTGCTTCGATAAGCAGGAGCTGTTGTGCTGTTAATGTTTTTATTCAGTATATGAATGAGACATTTACATTCCCACTGTTAGACCTCCAGGACTCAAACAGATTTACAATGCGCCTGCCAGAGAAGAGAAAAGAAGAGAAGAAGATTGTTTATTTGACAATTAAATTTGTCTTTAGGGATTCTCAGCAACAAAACATGGAGATTTAAAGTTTCATCCAAAAGGCAACTGAGATTTGAAGTTTTTGTAGCTGTATCGCCTCTTGTCTGAAAGGCTTCTTAAGATCTAGACTGACTGGGACTAGATAAAGAAATCCTAGAGGCTTGAAATATAAGCACAAATACAGAAACCTTTGGGTCAAACCATGATAGGGCAGTTGCTATATACTAGTATTGAGAATTATCAAAACATTGATACTGCGCTAAGATTAATTATGTCCCTTTTTTTCTGTACAGCTCCATTTTTAAAAGTTATTAGGCGGTTCATGTTTTCTATGATTGACACCTGATACAGCCTATGGGTGTACGAAGATTGCGTAGCTCACCCGGGGGGTACACTGTTTGACCCGAGTGTCATCACAGCGACATTTGGTGACTCTCCCACCAAATGCGCACAATGCTACTGCGCAAGTGGTGGAGTGCGTACGACGCTACCGCACAGTGTTGGTTTCAGGAAGTGGAGAAAAAACACAAAAATACCGAGAGCTTTTCGGCTTCAAATCCGTATACTGGTGGAAGGTGGAACCAAGTTGTCCATAGTATATACAGTCTGTGCTGGTACCACTGTGAGTTGTCCTTTATGTTGGCGCTCACAGGTCTTGCAAGGAGAAAGAAGCAGGCTGCAAGCAAACTAGCTGTAATAGCCCTCTGATAAAACACTTATGCAAAACCTGATAACCGCTTTAATTTAGTATCTCTTTGGATTACTGATCAATTCAAATTTGTACTTAATAATAATTCTTACTGTTTTCATTCAGTCCTGGAACAAACTACAACAAACTTACATTTTATGTGTTCCTTTATTTTAAAGTGGGTTTGTATGAATCATACGGTTACATATATCTCATGCTGGTAAATCATGCAAAAATGACCGAGCTTTCTGATGGCAAAAATAAGGCTGTGAAAACTACAGTAATAATAGGGTGTATATTTAAGCTGACATGAGTGTCTGAGTCAGGATTTCTTCGAGTTAGCTCTATTATGTGGCAGAGTTGACCCCAACAGCAGTGCCTGACAGCCCAGCTTCCATGCAGGTCCTCCAGTCTTACATATAACACATGAAGCTCTGCTTAAAAGCTTCCTGAGGCCTTTTTTCATATTCACATGTTCCTGGAGTTGATTAAAAAGCAGGATGGTCATTAAAGGGCCTGATTTTGCTGCCAGTTGAATAGGACGGCACCCTCCTAATGAAAACTCCATCCCCTGACCAAATGACATTTTAAATTGTATAATTTTTTGGCTGTAAATGAAGCAGAGTAATGATGCAGGCTCAATATGGCATCTTCTTTGCATCTAATTTCACAACGGATCAAAACAAGACGAGTGAACACAGACAATGTGGGATCCAAATCTTTTGTGGGGAGCGTTTTTTTTCCCAGCACACTCTGTATGAAGCAGTAAGTCCCTAACCATGCATGGCATTTAGAAAGAATAATAGTAACGTGGTGTGTTCTCCTCGTGAATCTGGGAGCTGATGTGGTACAATTCCATTAGCCGTCCTCCTCCAGCTGAGAGCTCTCTGTCTGTCATTCATCACCAGCTGCAGCACAACACCGAAACAACAGCGATGGAAATTAACTTTCCCCGCCCTGCTCCTCCATTCCTGTCTTTTTCTATCTCACCTTCTTTTTTCCAACTTTCCCCATCATAATTAACCTCTAATTCCTGCAGTTTCTATTCTGTGGGTGAATAACAAATGAGAAACAGTGTCTTCCCATGACATCTGGCCACAAGCTGCTCCCTCTTGATAGTACAATTGCAAAGGGGAAGGGCTGAATATCAATACCAAGAGCAGCCGCTCCAATCCAATCCTCTCAAACTGTAGCAACTGTTTTTTTCATGAAAGTTTTATTCGTATAAGTGATTTCAAATGGCTCTTTGAGAAGCTCGTTTTTCTATGTGTAATTCTCAAACAGGATAGCTCTGTTTGTGGGGGTGGAAACCAAAGTGCCTTTTCACTCTTCCAGCGTGAGGAGCTGCCTGTTTCTTCACGCAGAAGACCACGCAACAGAGTGTAACTCAGTGACAGAGTATCGTCACAAACAGCTCAAGTCAAAACTCTTTAAATTGTCACAGCTCACGCCTGAATCACAGCCCTGTTCTTTTTACTATCCTCTCTTCAATTCACATTTCCTCTTTGTAGTAGTGTTTCTGTCCGTACTCGCCATCTCTCACCTTACTTCTCCCTCCACATATCTGTCCTCTTTCCTCTCAGTGTCCTCCATTAGCTGTTTGAGTGACAGATTTGGTTCGGGGTTCAGACTGTTAGAACCCGGCTCTATTTCACAGGTTTCTGTCTGTTCCAGTTAGGTCACGACTCTGACGGTTACGGTGTGATCTGAGCGCCTGCGCCGCCTCAGTTATGTTGTTTTAGAGTACAGTAAGAGCCTGTCTGGGCGCCTGAAGGCCACATATGCTAGTGTTGCCCCAGGCTGCAGGGATGTCACAGCATATGCAATGAGACGTTCTGCAGACACATAGGCTACAGCCTATTATAGTTAATAGTCCCCACAAGGAAAAGAGCATCACTGACTCCGTTTTTTCACTCTACATAAAAGCTTACCTTTATTGGTCCCTTCAGGATTATGAGGGCTCTTTCTGTGATTGTTACCGCCTAAAATGGCTTATATCTTAAAAAAAGAGAGAATGGAAGTTGTGATGTCTTAAGGCTTTGCTTTCTGTGTATTAGATTGAACATTAACTTTGAGCTACAGGGACAAAGGCTCAAAAGAAGCCATTAGCTAGCTGAGTGTGCTGTTTGTACCCTGACATCATTTCTAGGTGATATTAGTGTGATGATTCGAATCCAAATGTGTTAAACTGAGCTGAAAATGTACATGTTTTACACTGGTTTGACATTGTTTACATGTCATTCCTGTGCTGTGATTGGTTAATAGATACAAAGCACCATTAGGTTACGACATGGAGTATCAGTAACTGCTTTTTCTGTCTCTCTTACCCTTTGTCTTGCTCAGGTGAATTCAGTTCAATGAGCTTTATTGGCCAAAGTATTCATATATTTACAGATGAAATGATAACAATATCAAATGAATATGAAACATATAAAAAAATGAATTACAAAGATGTGAAAGATCTCTCTCTCCCTCTCCGTGTCTCTCTCTCTCAGCAGCTCTAGGTGACTAATATGACTTTTATTTGTATTTTTAATCATTTTAGAGATTTTCAATAAAAAGTATGAAAGTATTATAAATGTGAAAATTTCACTTAGAGCGGAAAATGATGTCTATGTAGTCTGAAGAGCTGTGGCTGTGTATTTATTTTATATTAATGCAGAATAAACCAACTTTAATGTCCAATCATATTACTCCTGGGAATTGTTGGAATAGCAGCTGAAAATGATAAAGTCCACTGATTATCTTTCTGTGTTTAAAAAGCACGGCATACTGGTATACAGAAAAATTTACTCTATATGAATTTGTGTTGTGAGTGTTGTCTCTGTAGACCTAATTTATCAAAGTTTTGTATTACACCTTTTAAGTACAACTGCGGTGTCCAAAAAGTTTAAACACATTGTAAAACGTTGATAAAAATGGAATTTAATAGTTTGAAAATCATTAAAAACCCTTTTATGTATTGAAAATAGCATGAAAACAACATATGACATGTTAAAACTAGTGTTTTTCTTGAATGCAGCTGGTCATTTTGAATTTGATGTCAGTGACTCATCAAATAAGTTAGGACAAGGAACCCTGACAAAGTCGTGTGATGCTAAAAAAAACAAAACAAAACACTTGAAGGAACATTTTCCAACAAATCAGAGCTTTTCTGCAACAGGTTAGTGACATGATGGGGAACAAAAAGGACGTCTCAGAGAGGCCGAGTCTCTCAGAAGTAAAGTTGAGAAGAGGTTTGTTTTGTTGGTTTTGACATTTCTGAGTTTTAATATTGCAGCTTCCTAGAAAGACTGTTTATGAAAACACAAACACAGATACACACATGTCTGTGTTTACTTATTCAGCCCACATCAAGTTAGGCTTTTGTTCTTCAGAAATGTCCTTTGTTTGGGTTTTACTACAAAAATTCATCTGTTTTCCTCACCATGTGTGTGTTAAAAGTGCAGATGACCACTGTGTGTTGGTCTTTGTGCATGTACACAGCTATAGACTTCACTCACTCCCTTATGGGCCACTGGATGGCCATAAACACAAGGACACGTTAATTAAGAGTTTGAATGTGTGTGAGGGGGAGTGCTGTCCCAGAGCGGTCGTGCATCCATGTGTGTACGATGGAGAGGAGGGCCGCCGTCTCTGAAGGGCAAGGAGCGCAGCGCTCTCTGGCATCCCGGGAATGGAAGGGGTCCAAACAATCCTTTGGCCCATTGTTATGCAGGATAATCCAAAATCTGGCAACCAGCAGCAGCACCAGGTGGTCCTGTCGGCACACAGGAGAAGAAGATGGACTGAAAGAACGAAGGAATAGAGCATGCTGGGCCAGCGCTGGAGGACTGGGGGTTTCTGGGAAATATCAGCTGACACAGGAGGAGTGATGTGTGGTGGTTAAGTGTAAAATGAGAGGCCACATAGTTTTTTAAGCGAGAAACACATGGCCATGTTTTGTGCTTGCTTCTGGTATGATATGCAGTATTTTTTTTTGCCGTTGTGTAACAACATGATCGTAGTAAGAGACAGATCACATTAAGAATCTTGACATTATGGCTGAGAGGACACCCAAGAAAGGAAACGGAAAATGATCAGAGAGGCACTTGAAACTTGGCCTACATGTAGACCTCTAATAAACACAGCTCCAACAGGAAGAGGAGAACTATAAATGTCATGATATCATCCGTCTTTATGTGTCTGGACTATATGAGAGACTGATTTTTCAAACATATGTGCTGCTACGCTTTACCTTTCCATCACTCCAAGACAGAAGCTTGTCCACAGATCAGGGTTCAATTATCCCCCTTTGTTGTTACTTCATCCAAACCATTATTCATGTTGCTCATCTGGGACTGTGGTTTGATTTGTATTACACTTTGATAACAGCACAGGTCACAGCCTCACATGTGGTCCTAAATCAGACATAGATCAGCTCTTATATGATGCAGCTTCAGTCTGAACAGCCCAGGTGTGAATTTGGTGTCACTCTTGACTTGTTCAAAACATCTGGGTGTGAGAAAGACTCACTAGGACTCAATAAAACATCAGCCTGCTCATTTTTAAAGAGTAAGTTTGTTTGTTTTGTTTTTGCTGTGATTTGAGTGAGGAGAGAAGGGAGAATGACATGCAACCAATAGTGCTAGCACTGGAATTTCAATCTGTGACCAACATGATAAAGATATCCTCTATGGTGCTCAACTAAACCAGCGCCCCATCTGTAAATGTTGGACTCTCTGTCTCCTTACTTTTCATCCTGTGAGGAACTATCAGTTTGTGTCAGTTTTGGCGCCCACGTTGACAAAGCAGTCTTTGCTTATCTTGTCCTCTTCGTGCTTAAATAGCGTCTTCTCTCAGAAATCTCATCATTGTGACTTTGACAATCAAATTTGTCATGTTTTGTAAATATGTTTTACAGAAACTGTAAAAGTAGGGATTTTTCAACAGCTGCTTGGCTGACACCAATCCTCTCACACACTTTATTCAGTGAGTTTCTTGTGTACTTCTTTATCTAATGCTGGAACATCTTAGTTTTTTGTTTTTTAAGTTCAGGACAGAAACCAGTTCACATGAGAATCTGATAGAGGCCACCATCATTCAAAAGTTACGGTGAACAGCTGAACTAAAAAGGTGGGGTCATCGGTAGCATTCAGGCTTGCAGTGCAGCTTATGGTGATGGTGCTCCCTGGACTCCTTCATTGGGAAGGATGATAAAGACAAAAGTGACCGTTGAACCGATTTGTAACTTAAAGAAATTTTCAGGACATTAAATGCTCAGCGGACAGAAGCGAAAAGTAAATGTTTGTTAAACTAAAGTTAAAAGTAACAAAAAGTCAAAGCTTCATATCGCGCAGCCAAATCCAATCTGACTGTACAAATTCTAAGCCCTTGAAAAACATCGACTCCTCTGAGTGTGTACGTCTGTGTCTGTGTGTGTGCACAGGATGGTTTTCCTGTAAATAAAGATTGCTGTGTAAAATTGCTTTGACAAGCACTGACTGGATCCGGCCTTAAGTGGGTGTGAAGGACAGAGCGATCTCCAGTGAGAGCCGAGACTGTACCACATTTCTGCAACCTCAGGGAATGTCCACTGTTACAGCTAGTAAACACAGCAACACAAAGAGAAAAAATGACCTACATGCATAACAACTCTAAATCCAGCAATTCAAGCTGCTGATGTGGGCTGACTCTGGCTGAGCGGGCAGCAGGAAAACAAGAGATAAACAAGCAGTGGAGCTCTGAAGCAGATGCCTTTTTATGGGTCATATGTTACTGGGTTTTCCTGTCCATGTCTGCTGGTGAAACAGATACAGAGAGAGTTTTGCCCTTCAGGAGGTCATAGCTTGATACATCACGTCCTAATGTGTGTTTGTTTTTACCTCTGTGAATGCGTGTGTGAGTGTGTATGTGTGTATTTGTGTGGCCAAACCAGCCTTGGAGTGTCTCCGATGGCTATGAGATACATATGTTTGTTCTCAGCCTGGCCCAGTATAAATGATCCGGCCGGGCAGAGCTCTCATCACTCACAGGCTGTGCTCATATACCATCAGTCAGCCCTGATCGTCTGGATCTCCACCTCCCTCCCTATGAGACAGGCAGGAGGAGAAATGAGCAGAGATAAACAACCAAAACAGCCAAATTCAAAGAGGAGAGGGAGAGAGGGAGGTGCACAGAAGGAAGCAATGGGGGTGGCTGGGAGAAAAAAAACAGAAAAGATAAAGATGCAAGAAGGATGAGAGAGATGAAAGGCAGTGAAATGCAAATCATTTACCTGGAGAACAGCAGTGTTTTTCTTCTCTTCGTCTCTGGAGAAAATAACTAATTGATCTGTCCACTGTGCGATTACCTCTCATCACGGGCTGATTGACTGTCTGTCACATGCACTCACTCTGTCTGGATGCTCAAATGTGCAGGGCATCCATCTCTATCCTCCTCATAGAGAATGTGTGTGTGTGCGTGTGTTTGTGCACCGAGACGCGTGGACCCTGACGGGCGCCTATCACACCCCAGCATCACTCTGCTCCTCATGCAGATGGAGAGGGAAGAGACAGATAGAGGAGTTTGACAAATGATGACAGAATTGTTTAGATGGGAGAAGTTGAGATAGTGACTGAGTGGGTGTCCCAGGCTTGCTGACACACAGAGTGGGGAAAGGTGCATCATGGGAGGGGAGGGGGTTGGGTTTGAAGTGAGGACAAGCTGTGGTACATTTTCAAACTGTATTACCAGCTGAAAAATGAAAAACTGACAGAGTAAAGGGCTCCGACTGCACGCCAAAAGCTACTGTCCTCCACTTTGAAAGGTTTGGAGTTCAGATTTTATTACCTGACCTTGCACCAACAAGTTTTTTCAACAATAAAAGAGCCAAATTAAGTGGATTTGTTTTGCTGTATAACCGTAGCATTATGCTGCATGTTGAAAATGGGTTGACCCTGAAGCTACTTTCAGGTCAGTCTTGCTGTTTTGGGGTCAACCGGGCTGAGTTTGTTTTATTTTGAAGGAGTGCTCAGCGAAGTCTGAGTGGAGAGCTGAAAAAAAAAAAAACAGGAGGGAGAAAAAAATCAATCCCCTTACAGCCAAAAGTGACCCACAGAGCTGAGACACAAGCAGCATATTTCATACTCCTGCCTCTGAGTGGACCCGCCAGAGAAACTGAAGTCACACATCGAAGATTTATTTCTGATTCAAAAGAATCAAAAGTGTGCCATCCAGCTAGCGCAACACTTCGCAGAGTATATCTTTTGAGTTTGTGTAAACACAGATATACGATTAAAGCTTGGAGATACAAAAGAAAGCTGGGTTTGCTTTCCAGAAGCAGCCCGCAATGAGTTTTCAAGTCGGTGTAATGAAATAATGGCTCTGTTCGATGTTTGATGTCTGTTGACACTGAGAAACTCAACATCTTCGCCCTGGCGTTTCGCATGCTTCATGGTCTGCTGTTCCCGCAGACACAGTGAGTTCGGGGGATAGGCTGTCAGAAGCACAGCCTGTCAGAATGACTGTAGGGGTCAAAGGTCATGTAAGGTTAGAGGAGGCAGAGGCAGCAGTGTACAGTGCAGCATGGCTCAGAGCTGTGTTTGTAGGCGGGCGACAGGGAATACTGACTGGAGTTTTTGTTTTTGTTTTTTCTATCATAGCTCCCTCTGCCCACAAGACTGTAATGGTCGAGGCTTATTCAGTCTGAGGGGGCCCCAGTGGATGGTGGATGTAAATCATCCAAGCGTACACGGATGGAGGGCTGCCCTCTCGAGAAGAAGCAAAAGATGTAAACTGAAAGTGACCTGATCTGACTGGTTGATTCGTACTCTCCATGATCTTGTTTTGCTTCTCAGGTGTAGAAAACAGTGATGCAATGTTTTCCTCAGTTGTAGAGCAAAATACACCCAGGGTTTTCTTTTTTTAACTTTTAGGTGCAGTTTGCTGATAACTCTACTTCAGTCAGCCTCAAGTGGACAACCCAGGAACTACAGTTTTTATCACCTCCACATTGATTTTACGTCTCTAGACCCTAGGTTGCTGCTTGAATGGATCAATTACCAGCTAGGAAAGGAGCAGCTGCTTAATTTTCCCTACTATTATCTTGAAAAGAACCTCTGCCTCACAGACGATTTATAATAATGACAATTATCATTGTGCTCTGATTTAAAGAGGATTTTGCAAGCCTGTGGAGGAACTATTTTCGGGAAACAAAAAAAACAAAAGCCAGAAAAATGGGTTTCGTTTAGTGACACAATGCGCACATCTGGCATCTGTTCCCTTTTGTAACTTTGCCAAAACTTGTCCAAGGATAGCGAACAAGACTGGAACTTTAGGGGTGGGTGGGGGGTGGGGGTGATATGCTTCACTTCCAACCAGTCTTGTGAAACAGGAAGGAAGAGAAAAACAGATAATGAATGGGAATGCACAGAAACACAAAGCTGTTCAAAGGCAATTACCACGCAGCGCCTGGCACGGCTGACAGTTAGAGAGAAGCACTCTCAATTGGTTTTATTTTCGCAAACAAAAGACAAAAGATGTACAAGAGCTCGACTGTCAACGCAGCCAACAAGCCTTGGCATGTTTGAAGAACTGTAGCTGTGACCCTGGACATGACCTCCTTGAACCCTCTCTCAACATTCAGGGTGGGAACCATAGATGCTGCCATGACGTCATACCGTTGTGAACAAAGTTTTAGATCAGGCTGCCAATCAGACTATTTGTTATTATTTGATTGTAATGAGCAGCTTCCAAAAACGACTTTGTTGGAGAATTGGAGAAGAGTACCATCAGTGTTCCAGGGTGAAGATGACCAAACTGCTGTTTAGCCCTTAGCTAACAGTGCTGTTACTAAGCCCAAAAAGTCTTCTTGCCCTGGCTTTTCCCTCTCTGTTCTCTTTATAACACCCCCCTACACGGTCTTCTCAGTTTTTTCTCTCTGTTTTTTCTATCATCCCTCATTAAAGAGGAGAGGTAAGGGTGAATAGGCTGTAAGGCCTAGCCTAGCTTGGTGAGCTTCAGCCCAAACAAACTTCTCACCCTGGCTTTGCCTTTCATGTCTTTGCACTAGCAACTCTCCACAGTCTGTTTGCTGTCTTTTGGGTTGTGCAGATCATCACAGGGGCTATGTTGTAAGTAGGGCTGGGCGATACGGAAAAAGGTTCATCACAATATATTTTTTTCATATCAGTCTATATCGATATATATCACGAAATAAAAAATGAAATCTAACAGTGCTTATTGGTAGCAGGTCTTTTGCAATACAATAAGCTACTGCATCTGTGTCAGTCTACCGTAGACCACACAAATCAGGTCTACGGTAGACTGTACTATCTTGGCTCAACAGCGGAGTATATCATCATCTTTTGGCTTCACTTTATCATAGGTGGAGCTTGTGTGTCGTCCATATTAATGCAAAGATCAACATATTTGACTTTTTTTAAGACAAGCAAAGATCAACCTTATTTGTACTTTAAATAAATGTACAGGCAGATCATCACTAATGTTTGTAGAAGGTGGTTAATAGCTAATGTCCGCCTATATGGGATATAACTCTACAGATAGTCCCTCTTGATCATCTTCTCAGGTGCTTATCAGCAGAAAAGCTCGCACTTCAGATACCCACTCAGAGTGTTATGTCAGTGGAAAGAGGCTGCTGTGTCAATCTGATGAAGCTGTCCTCTTTAAATGTTCACCAGCTGCTGACAAGCTGTGAAAACTCTCCATGTTTTTGTCTTGGTCTCCCTTCCAGCCCCTTTATTCCTCATAACCACCACCAGCCTCCATTTTTTTTGTCACCATGGCGTGCCACACCAGAATCACAAGAAACAAAGTGGGAATCAGAGGGGAGGCATTGGTGTGGGCTGTCTCTCTGCAGCGACCACTAATGAGCTGTAATCTGGAGCAGCGGGAGGCGACGCCTGCTCGAGGAAATCGCTGTTGCTCGGTACATTCGTTCACTAACAGAGGAGGAGGCATCAGATCTGAGGTGCTCATTTTCAGAGAACAAAGGAAGCAGAGGGAGACAGTGTTAGAAAAAGACCCTCTCCCTGAGGTGCTTCCTGTGACGTGATTATGTGGGATGGAAGGTGAGAACGCGGGGCAGGTAGGAAGAAGGTAAAAAAACAACAAAAAAAAGTTAATTCCTTACTGCTCTTTGTCCAGGGATCTGACTCACTGCCCTCTCCTATTTTTAAATCCTTTTGCTGAATTTACCAGCAACATCCACAAAAACCCCTCTCTCACCTGCTCTGCCAGACCTCACACTGTTCCAACTCCCCGCCTCTCCACCCTGTGTGTCCTTGTGTTTCATCACCCGCCAGGTCTGTCTTATGTCCTCCATCGGGCTCAGATCTGCTCACAGAGGGAAACAATAGAAACAGTAAACAAAGGTGATATGTTGTCACGCAAAAACAAACAAAAAAAGAGAGACGTCAACTTGAAATCATCCCTGTTATTCAGCCTTGGAAATACAACACCACCTGTGTGAGGAGCTCTGGAAACAGAGGTAATACGTTTCAGTGACAGCGCTGACTGCTCTGGAAGGAGGAAGGTTTATGTCCACAGCAGCAGCAGCAGCATGAGGAGAGAGGAGAAATAAATTTACTTCAATTCCAACCTGCCTTTGCGAGGGGGGGAAGGAAAAGGGGAGTGTCACAGGGATACCAAAGGAAAACAAAATGCTGTGAAAGAGAAAGATGAAACTAAAGAGAGAGAGAGAAAAAAAGAGGGAGTTTGGGGGAGAGAGGCAGAGGGAGGCTGAGCAGCCTTTTCCACCTCAGGGTTTGCCTGCTAAAAGCTATCAGTTCCCCTGGTGATGGAGCACAGCACAAGTTCTGAGATTGGAGAACAGAAGCCTAAGATAGACTCACACACACTCATGCACACTCCTCCCTTTCCTCCATCAGTCCATTCTCCCCCCTCACTCTTTTCCATCATTTCCTATACAGTAGCCGGGCCTGGCCCTTCACCCGGCCTGTCAGCACTTCATTAGCAGGCATCTGTTAGTAAGTAATCTCATCTTTCTGCTCTAGAAATATCCACCCTCTTTCTCCTTTTTAGTCTCTCCCTTTTTCTCTCTTCCTCCATCCCCCCCTCTCTCGCTCTCTCTCTCTTAGTCCTTCTTTCCAAAAGCAGGAAACAAGCCCGGCACCAGCGGCTTCAGCCCCAAACAGAATCAGTCCTTCTTTATTACATGTCAGCATCTCCTCCTTTGGTTTTTTGTCTGGGGAAGAGATTATGCCCCGGGCCAGAGAGGAATGAAGCAGCAGCAGGAGGGGCAAAAGGGAAATGGAAGGATGAGTCAATGAGGAGAGGAAGAGGAGGGGAAAGCGTTGGATCTCTCATTCTTCAAACCACAGGTGCTCCTTTCATACGCTCCTTGTTGGAGGTGATGAGGATTGAAGAAGGGAGGGTTCCCCTCTTTTTCTTCTCTTACCACTTTTTCCTCTTCGTCTCCATCTTCTCTCCAGGAAACCTGGCACCCTCTCTGGATCTCTCTCCACTTTAGACAAAGCCAATTTCATCTTCACTTTGCAACATATGGTGCCGCCCTCCCTCCAACACGCCTGTCGCCGCGCGCACAGAGGCCACTTTTTCAATATATTCTGCGCTAGCTATTACAAGATTCATCAAAAATTAAAGCGGCAGTCAAGGAAGGCTGCAGGGGGACGTGAAACTCTTGAAGCGGGATTCACACTGCAGATACAAGACGGAGGAGATGAAAATCTGCTCTGTTTTAGCATATTCATACACAGCCGCATGTCCACATATGGTAGGAAAAAACTCGGTTGACCTGTTTGTGGCTGACAGGCTGTTACGTGTGACTCACTGTGTTCATATTCAACACCCTGCACTGCAGCCACCCGCCTCCCTTTTTCTTTCTCATCTGGCTTTGTGATAAATACGAGTAATAAAGCAGATACATTAGCAGAAGATTGTCTTTTTTTCATTTAACCGGGAGACAGAGATAGATATTGATCATGTGGTAAGACATTGTCTCGCTAGGCCTATCCGTCTTGCACTGCAACTGGTAACACATCAGCAGTAATGTAGAGTGCTGCCGGCAGAGAATCACTCCTGTGCAGGGGAGATACTCCTCTCATTTTGCATAATGTCAGATATTAGACCTGTTTTGACCCTCACACAGTTATCTATTTCCTACCAGCAATCTTCAGATAGAGCTATAGGAGTGAGATCATGGGGAAAACATCTTGACCTTGCGCCACTCTCTCTGCGCTCCAGTTATCTGCATATGCTCTTATTAATGCACTGTTTCATATTCATGCGCTCTGAAACTCGGAAACATAAACTTGCCATAATCAAGGGATTGTTATGCAAATAAATCCTGCAGAAAAAATCTTTGTAAGTCATCCCTCCTGTGACACAGGTAAGCAACCTCTCTGTTGTTTAATGTAGTTTGCATTATAGTAACTCTGGCTGTTTATAAATGCTCCTAGTTTAGCTCCTAAAATACCAGAATAGTATAAGAGGGGTACAAGAACTAGGTTGACCTAGGCAGACATTTCGTATGCCCATACAAAACAGGGCCAAGTTTAAGAATAATTAAACTGTAACGTCAGAAGAGTTCTTGTCATAGACTCATAAAGTCTAACAAAGAGGTTCCAATGCATTAGTTTGTATGGAAGCATATTTTGCCAACTAAAGGAACAGGAAGGCAAGAATTAGACCATGTCTGCTTGAGCCATGGAGAAATCCTAGTCTGTGTGATAAGACTTACACATTACTTTTGATTCACAGAATCCACATATAGACGAACTACCATACTCATTTCTATACTCAACTCCTCAGTCGATGCCTGCAGCACTTTGTGTTAGCTGCTTTCCCACAGATATTAAGTTAAACACAACTTTTGGGTGTTACTTTTTACACAGTTTTGTAGATACAGAATGACCTGCATTTCATGTCTTCAAGGAAAATGTCAGTCAAACCATTAGCACCTACATGGCTCCTTATTTAGCCACATTAGCGCATATTAGCTATTAATACATTGGCTGCTGTTGTAACTTTGCCTACAGCATTTAAAGAGACAGCAGCTAAACGAAGCGTTACAGACAGAGGCTGAAAAAAAAAGATATTTTAATACACCAGAGTAGGAAATTTCAGGCTGTAGGGGGCGGCTGTGGCTCAGGAGATAGAGCGGTCGTCTCATAACTGGAAGGTTGGCAGTTCGAGTTCCCCCCTATCCCAAGTCTTTCCATTGTGTCTTTGAGCAAGTGACTCAACCCACCTTGCTCCCAGTGTGTGTCCTCCACTGGTGTATGAATGTGAGTGTTGTGTGGTGGTGGTCGGAGAGGCCGTAGGCGCAAACTGGCAGCCACGTTTCCGTCAGTCTGGCCCAGGGTAGCTGTGACTACTAAGGTGGTTTACCACCACCAAGGCGTGACCATGTGAGTGAATGAATGATGTATCCATTGTAAAGCGCTTTGAGGGTCTCTTAAACGCTATAAAAAAGAAAATCTGATGCATGAAAAAGCTACCACTGCTTTCTGAGTTCTTTCTCTTTGGTACGAGAGAATAGCTGTGATTTTTCCCCACAACCCAAAAAACATGTTTAATGTCTCCTTGAGACAAACTTCATCAACAAAGAGCAGAACAGTGGGAAAAGAAAACCTGCCCAGTTCAAGTGGAGGAAGAGCAAATTCTCCTCTTTTGGCGAGCCACACAAACTCTGAAGCTAAACCACTTGTTGAACCAGCCGCTGTTGTTAAGTCCTTCGCCTGGCACCAACTCTTCTGTTGATGGTGGAGTTGATGGAGCTGCTGAGTAATGTTAGCCTATTTTTACGCTAACTGCCTCAGGAGAGTGTAATGAGTCAAACAGCTACTTGTCCCAGTTTCTTGATGCTAACACACTATTTTAGGGTTTGATTGGAAAAGAGCCGAGACCACCTGGACGGTCCCGGCTTGCTTGTTTTTTCTCATCAGAGCAAGATGACTGTGTTTGAGTATGTCTAAATGACCTGAGCCAAGAAGGGAACCGTTTCAAAACAACTTCTCTCCATGTTCCACAGGTAAAAGCACCCAAAATTTACGCTTTTAAAAAAAGGACATCAGTTTTATTTGTTGTAAATTTCCTCTTTGGCTCCTGCCTTGCAGAAAGGTTTTATAAGCAACTCAATTCTTTTCCCAAGGCATTGGTGAACATATGAAGACCTGGGAAAAAAAAAAAAACTTTAAGTCATCTGCGCCAGTGTTAAATGACACTTATTCATTTATTCATGCAAGGTACAAACCCCAGGAACTCTTTGTGTTGTGTACTTTTTACCAAATATATGGAGGCTAAAATAAAAGCACAATTGTGTAAAGACGTAAGGTTTTTGTTAAGTAGGTTTTGCATCAATAAGTTGAGCTTTTCCAGGAGATAAAAACAAATGTTTGCTTAGAGTATTGTTAACCCGGCATTCACTTTGTAGAAACTAAAGCCTGTCAAAACGAACACAGCGGTTTGACGTGTAATCTGCTAACAGAATGTGTTCTGCTAGAGAGAGGGCGGAGGAGATTATGTGGGAACAGGCAAAGACTTTTACAGCTTGAGCAGCAGGAAGCACCTGCGCCACAAGTGACCTGCCGGATGTGTCTGTCAAATCTGCGTCCCAGGTGGCAGCCAAGCGTGCGTGTGTGTGTGTAGGCGAGCGCTTGTGTGCATGAAAGCACTATGGTAAAATCTTGTTGACTGAGTGTGCGCACCTGTCTGCATTTGCAGGACAGGCGGATCTGTTTGTGAGTGTGTGTGTGTTTGTGTGTGTGTGTGTCCAGAGGTGTTCAGGCTGTGAGGGATAGACAGAGCTCACACACAGGTCAAGCCTGAAGGCAGCCAGAGGGATGTGTGCACTGGGCTGTGACTACCAACAGTTGTGCAGGCCTTTACTGTCTCCATCCCTTCATCTCTCCTTCCTCAACATCATCCCCTCTTTTCAGAGCGAACGAGGACACAGATGGTCTCAGTCTATCAGCCATGACTGTCCAACAGCAGAAAACATTTCCTTATTTACTGTCCTTGGCTCAACAGGTGTATCGGGAGACAAAACTGGAACACTGCACCTGCACTCCCACCGTTTAGGCTTGCAGTAAATACTCCAGTTTGAAACACTTACAACAAAAACTGAAGGGATATAAAATATCGTGAAACAGAAGGAGAATCATACTGAATTGCCTGTATTTTCCAGATGAGATCATACATGTTTCACATTTGTACACTGTGTATCAGAAATGTCATTAAGCAGTTGTATGAATTTTAGCACGTGAGATTAATTAGGATCTTTCCTGTGAGGGGAAAGATAATAAACATGATTCATTTAACCAACATTCCTGCACTTTGCGCCACATTTACCCCACTGCGAACCTTATTGTTTTCCGCTCTTTACTCCTCATCTTTGTATTTACTTATTCTTCTCGTGTTTGTTTTTGTTTTCTCTGTTTTTATGAGTGCAAACCCCAGCCCTTTGCTCTAGGGGGATACCGTTTCTTTTCTTTTCTTTTTTTTTTGACATTTGTTGCACAAGATTGCGTTGGTAGGAGACACTGCTTGTTTATAACAATTGTAAAGGTGAATTTGCAGCTGCTACTACACTTGTTATTCTTCCATTGCATTACGCACAAAGTTTTGTGATTGCAATGCAAGGAAACTCGAAGAATGGTACAGAGATGATTTCTTAAATAAACACCTCTCGCAGAGGCAGAAACGTGCTATAAACAGACCAGACAGTACCAGACAGTTCATCGTAAACAAAGACCAGACAGAATAAGAACTGTATTTCTCAAAAATAGCTGCTCCTAAAAGTCTGCAAGGTGTGGCCTTAAAAGAAGACAGAGAATATTCAGTTTGTCCTCCTGAGAAATATGATGGATTTCTTTATATACAAAACAGATCAGATTCTTGTGGCTTTTTAACCACTGTGCTCCCACCCGAAGCTCCATGTCTGAACTTTGCAAACTTTCTCTCTCTCACTGCTCAGGGTGGTGAAGGATACTCCACAGTTTTTGGACGGAATCCATTTTGGCTGACAGGCAAAGGAGGAAATGTTCTATACTCATCACTGTGAAGGCTTTGTTAGCGAGGCAGTAGCAATCCTAAAATTCAACACGCATGCGGTGTGTGTTTCAGAGTATTTTTGAGTGTTTGCAACATTGTGTGTGTGTGTGTGCAGTCTGAGTCCATGCAGTCACGGATAGTGATTTCATTCTCTAGATTTTATGTGCATGTTATGAAGCATTGTCTTATAATTATGGGTTAGATTAAGAATAAGTTATTAATGCTTATTTTCAACATATGATTCGGTGACATATTTTATTCCTCTGGTCAAAAGGCGAACAGACTCCACGACAGTTAGGCCACCTGGCTAATTTCACACTGGTGCGTTTAAGTCAACTTTTATTTATGTGACAACATCTCTGTCCTCCTGCACATACAGGAAGAGATTTATCCACCAAGCATCTTCCTGCTGCCTGAACATAAGGGGATTGATTTAAATGGATTCTTAAATGATATATAAAGCCGTAAATCTTCACGCACAGGGAGCTGCAGATAGCATGCTAGGACTGCCAGGTGAAAATAGAATAGGAGGGGAGTCAGGAGATGATGTTATTTATGGTGATGATGACACTTCTTTTTCCAGCTGAGGAGACGGTGGGTGAGCTCCTCGTACACACAGCAGGTAATGAGGAGACGTCTTCAGGGAGAAGTTTCCATTCAGGGTTTAATTGTGGAACGGTGACACACATTTGGATACGTACAAAAACACACACACACACAAAAGACTTTAACCTGCGTAAAAAGGTACTGACGCTGATACTAAATTGAGGCTTCTTGCCGTAGTGACGAACACATTAACATTTTAGTTATTTGCACCGTGCATGAAGATTTTTTGCTCCCTGTGCTTTAAATACACTCCAGCTGATCCAAACTTGAAACTACCCGGCTCGTATTTCAGTGCCCAAGCTATAAGTCACCTTTAAATAAACAGAGATCTACTTATACTCCAGTGGTTATATGTAGTACAGCAGCAAAGCAGGGCTGATAGGTGTCAGAGATCATATTCATGCCCCACATTTTAAAAGCCGTATCAATATTCCATGTCCATAGGATCGTCTGGCCATGAGAGATGATTGATGTGTTTCTGTGGCAGTGCTTAGACTCTGAGCCTTAGGAGACACGGGGGCAGCAGTGAATGAGCATGCCTGCCTCAACAACGCAGAACTCCATTTGCCCATAACACAAACACAAGACGGATCACTCAGCTGGTCCCTGCATTAACCACTGTGTACGTATTTGTGTGTGTCACTGCTGATGGATGTATAGAGAGCATGCAGATGGGGAATACGCTGACGCTCGGCTGATTCTGTGGACAACCTAAGAAATGTTGAGTTATTATGTATTCATTTAGCTGCGCTGCAGATATTACTGGTTCCTAATAGCTCCTTAGATGACTGTTAATATTTAGTATTCTGGAGATGGTGCGGCCCACCAGATTAATTATTCACAAAAACCATTACACGCATGTGATCCATGTCAGGTTCCCTGTGCAGAATGGACAACCCAGGCTCTGGCTTTATAATTACAATCATTTGTTATTGATGTTTGCAACATGTCAGAGCATGAAACGTAAATTATTAATACACAGTGGAACAATTCAATCATCTTCACTGCATTGATGATACTGCTAAGTATATTGTCATTAATGTTTGTAAGAATCTTTGCCTAAAAACATTAAGTACTACCTAAATATCCTTCAATGCAGGTTTCTGTTAACAGTACACAAACACAGGCGGCTCTCCTGTTGATGTGAGTTTGTTTTGATCATATTTGGATGCATTTGTCTGGCTATACCTGAGGCCATTCTGCCTTGGTGAAGAAAGAAGCAACGTGTCACTTGAAATTGTTTTTGATAAATATTCAAGTATGGCAGGGCCCAAAGGGTTCAGAGTGAGACAAGAAATCACATGGTGAAGTGAGACAAAAGACAGAGAAAGGGGGTAGTAATCACAGAGAGGAGCCAGCAGTAGCTAACATTTACAAAGCTGCCTCTGTGAAGACGTATAAGAGGAGATTTAAACAGCAGCATGGGTAAATCTCTGTTGATATAAACATAGGATTACATCTAATAGATAGATTTCACAGGGCATCAAATATGCATAGAACCTTCAAAACAGTTTTACGAGAAAAAAAAGAATGGGTTCATTGGTGAATACTCAATACTCCATAAAAGTTTAATATTGGGATTGATTTCTATCTTTACAATGCTAAGAGGTGCAGATTTTTCAGGCAAGACAGGGAAAGGCTTCTAAACTCCAAAAGTTAGAGCTTTACTTTTGTCTGTTTTAGATTGCAAAAATTTCTTGCTCATCAACTCACTGATTTCTTCAAGGCATTTACTCGGGTTTGAATAGGGCCCTGATCCCCTGGTGACATTGTTATGTACTGTATGTGTGTGTGTGTGTGTGTGTCATCAGCATAGTTGTGGTAATTTGTTTTGTGTGAGTCAGTGAAAACATGTAACTGTCAAAAAGAAGAGGCCCCAGGATGGAGCCTTGGGGAACTCCACTTGTTGTGTACTATGAAAGACTCATCAAGTACATTGTCTCCAGAATTTCTGGATGAGGGTTGTTATTTGACTCCTTTGGAATAAGATGGACTCTAGTTTTCCTTTCACAAGCCTCCAACATCCAGTCACATTTGGTCCTCAGTCAACATAGGTTGACTCTTATGGTTTGGGGTCTGGATGAAAAGTATGCTTCTGTGGCTCTCCCTTCCAGGATGGTTTTACCTGCCACCTCTGCCCCTTCTTCCTCAAGAGTTTCTGCCTGGATCCTTATCAACATTGGCAGCCCATGCAAACAGTCCTCCTCTATCTCCATTGGCCTCTCTTGGACCCAGAAAGCCCTCCGGCTTTTAATTAGCTTCCACAGTGCCTTGCTGTTCTTAGTCACAGGACTTCAGCCTACTGCTACAACCTTGGGCATCAGGATTGGTTGTCCACCCACACATGCCTCTTTGCATTAGGTCCCGCAGGATGAAACCCCACTAAGTTGGCCTTGGTCCAACTTGGTCAGCACTACTATATGCATTTGCATCAGTCCAAGCACACTCTACCAAAGACTCACATCCCCTGGCCTCGCAGTCGGTCTGAGCTCGTCCTTTGGTTCTTGATACTTGTTTAGAAAAGTTACCAGACTGCCTGGATTACAAATGCCTTGAAGCTCCCATCCTCTCCATCTTCCTCCTCCTCACTCTTCCCAGTTTGTCAGTTCTGGTGTTTTTTCTATCCTGTATTGTTTGACTTGCCCTCCATTTGCCCTCGGTCACTCCCCCTCCCTCAGAGATCCCCTGACCCAGTCACCTGCCTACCCAGCTGCTCCTCATCAGCCTCAGAGTGTACTGTATATAGATGTCACTTTTCAGAGTCTTTGCCAGATGGTCTGTGTTGCCAATTAAGCTGCCATTGCATTCCAGCCATCCCTGCTACCTGAACCTGTTTGCTTGCTCCCCGCTAGTATCTGTTCCTCGCCTCATCATGATGCCAACTTCTCCAGGCTGTCCTGTCTCGGCCTCTTTGTTTACCCCATTGACCACCTGCCTAAGAGCTCTTACTCTTTGTAACCCTTGGATTTAGGAGCTTTCCTGAGGAGCATAAATCTCTTTTACATCTGCATTGGGGTCTAAGAATGTTTTGCAACTCAGCAAAATTGTGACATATTTGTGTCAAAAAGTCTTAACTAATGTTTTCTGCAATACCAAAATGTCTCAGAAAGAAGATTCAAAACAGAATACCACCTCAATTGATGTGAGACTGTACATGTTGTTGCTTTAGCATGATGAGTTTTTGCATTTTCTTGTGCGGGAAAGATGGTTGCAGGAGTTGTATGTGGTACATCAATACTTTACCCTGTCTGGAACCAATCTCACCCATACATACCTGCATGCTCTCTCTGGCTCCTACACAAATATGCTACACACAACCTTGCAAGGTCAGAGGGAAGTGAAGGGAGGAGAAGATTGGGTGTGGGTGTATGGCTATGAGTGTGTATGTGTGTGTCGGTAAATGTAAATGAGACATGGGTACGGGACTTAGAGGGAAAGACAAAAACAGAGACAGAGAAGGGAAAGCTGCTCCTCCATTACCAAGCCTACAAAAGCAATGTACTCGCAGCATATCAGCCCATTCTTTTCACTTAGATGTCTGGCCAGTGTTTTCCACAGCCAGATTTAAATTTTGTGCCCTCAATCCCAAACACAAAGAAGAGTTGACAGAGCTGCAGTTGGAGCATTGATACTGAGTTTTTCCTGCAGAGGAGCTGTGCAAAGTCTTTGCTACAATTCAGTGTCCATGCTGTTGTTTTTAAAAAAGAATTAAAGAAACTGCAGATGAGCAAAAGTATGCATGCACATACATAAGTCAAACATGCATAAACTACTGCATGCATAAAATATTGATCTTTCTTATGTTGTCATGAAGACTCTAAGAATACACACCAACCTGCTGATTCACCTTGAACAAAACTGCTCGACCAGTGCGTGTCACTTTTTCCTCTTTAATCATTTAGCAGCTTGAATCAAATCTCTCTACAAACAAACCCATAAAAGAAGCCCTTTAAGTCTAGGTTTCTGTGCATCTCTACTTCATGAATTTATGTAGCATTTGCTTTTACAGCTGATGTCAGGCGCTTTTTCTGGTAAAAACTGATTTGACATTGTAAAATGATCAAGCTAACACCTTGTTGTAGATTTATTTCCTCTAATTATTCTCCAAGAAAGTCCAAGTATAGCTTCTTCCAGATCAATTGATCTTGATGGTAGGAACTATTTGTGGAAGCGCTGCTTCCCACAGTCATTGTTTAAGCTACAGAGCTCTAATTAACATAGCTCGATATTGAGCCTTACCTTAGCCATGATAAATAACACTCGCTTTATCTCACACACTCCTTTTCCCTAATTGAATCAACAGAGAAATTGACATTTTTTTTGTTTGGGCTGAACAGGACGTTCGATTTCTTCTCTGGTCAGAAGGCTAGAAACGCCTCAGGGACAGAGGTGGTCAGACGACCTTGGGGTGAAGGAGATGACCATGACTTGAAGAACAGAGACAAGCAGACAGATGAAACATCCAGTTAGAGATGTTTTTGAAGGCTTTAAGGATTAACAATCACTCAATGTGCTCCTGAACTCTAGCTGAACTGCACTCTGAGCAGCATCGGTTTTGATTTACATACTAGATTAAAACACTTTAAAACTCATTCTGTACACCTTATTATGATCTAACCATACATTTTTCCCACCCAGAAAGATAACTTAGAATACCATCCAAAAATAACCCAGCTGGATGATTATGTAAAGAAAAGGTGCTTCTAAATGATTTCACTCTTGTCAGTGAGATTGCTTGCAATAAAAAGCTTTTTTACTGCTTCAGACTCTTGTACAAATCCCATTTCTTATGCTATTGGCTGCATATCAAGTGCCAAAACATTTTAAAGCCTTGATTAGAAGAAATTTAAGAAATCAGGCTCTAATTTCTCATTATTTTGCAGTTAACATCTAATGAAAAGACCATGTGCCTCTGATATTTTAAAATAATCATACACCCCTGCTGACATCAAATAAAGCTATGATCCTTTTTTCAGGGATTGTTGTGGTTTTCATGTTCAGCTGAGACAGTGACAGAGAGAAGGAGAGGGAGAGAGGCTGATTGGCTGGATTTGCTGTGACTGAATCAGTGGTAATGTGTATTAACCAGCCCATTCCACTGCCAGAAAAATCATGTCATCTCATTTTCTCATTTAACATAGCTGCTTTAGCATCGCGAGCTGCATTTGTGAGTGTTTCCTGTTCAGCAGAATGTCACTGCAAGGTCAGTGAACTGTAATAGGCTGAACTGGGGGCACTGAGTGCCAAATGATGTGGTTATCTCTTGATAACTAAATTACAACCCCCTCCTCACTTAATATGTGGATGTGTCACCTGTTCACCTGTGTAATAGCCCATCTGATCTCACATGTAGTATAACATTTAGACAATATATGAAAGCGCTGGCCAGCTGTGGCCTTGTTTACTGCCAAGCTGTGCCCTCAGACAAAGGAGAGAGATATTTTTATGGTTTCTTGTCCTTCCTTAGAGCTTTAGCTTTGAAGAGGCCCTCACTTCCTGTTGAGATGACCGGATTTCTTTACATCCTCTTTACTACCACATTGGGATTTAAATTTCAAGCACAGGAGGAGCTGTTTGCAACTTCACAAAACAGGGAATTTTTATCCCATATTTAACTCAGGTCCAACCTACAATTAGTGGAGTGTTTTGGCTGAGTAAAGTGAGAAGAGGAGCAACAGTTCAACGACATTTGTATAGATTCACTGAAGCAGAAGCACAGAATACCTCGAAAACAGCCAGTGCTAAAATTACAGAGCTTTAAATAAAAGACTGATGCCACGGCAACCTGCTTTTCTCATTCCTCTGCTTTAAGATCTGGAAAGCCCATTTACACCACCACAGCTATGCACAGGATATGGTTGTTAAGTGTGGCAGAAACTGTGGCAACATAGAGCAGAGACCAGTTTACACCAGTATCAGTCTGTAGGAACTGAGAAAGCTCTAACCCTCTATTTTTTACAGGTCAGAAGCCTATCAGTTAGTTAGAATAACAAACATATATTAAAATTCAAGCAACTTTGAACATAAACACATTTGTTTATCTGCACTGTAGGTGGCCCGTTTCATTTCTAAAGCTCTTGTGAGGACTTTTTCAGCCTGGGAAAGTCCTCACAAGAGCTTTAGAAATGAAAGCGCAGATAAACAAATGACCTCAGCAACAACACCAGTGGCTATGTTTATGTTTTATATCTGTATATATATTTGTAATATAACCTTGCCTTATAGCAGCGTGAGGGGGTAGGTATCAGCGATGCAGCTGAAAAAGAACTTCTTCTTTTGATGTTTTTCCATGAAACATTAGAAATAAATGTAAGATTTGACCATCAAAAGTCAGCAGGATGAGAGGACACTACTTGGGCAAACAGATGATAAGATAAGAGAAGACTGCTTTGTCCATAGGAGGGCGCAAAAACTCACACAAACTGGAAGTTCCTCACAGGAGCTTTAAATCCAGAAAAACAGGCAGAATTGATACTAAGATGAAGACAGAAAGTAGTGAGCTCTATTTTTATATTCCTGTTATTGTTCAATTTTAAACACATCAATTATTCAGAAATTACCTTGTACGCCTGTGGCAAGGTGCCTGTTTTGGGGACCTGCCTTTATTTGTTTAAACAAATTGCTGTTATGTGAGACAGGTTGAGGTCTCTCACACAGCTTCTTGGGAACAGATTCACAGCCTTCAGTCTGGAAACACACAAGTTAGTAATGCACAAACAGTAAACTGAAACAGGGAAATATGACAGATCTGGCTGCAGATGATTTAAAAAATGGACTGTTGAAAAAACACGGCTGTAGTCTGGGGAACAATTATATGGACCTGTCTGTCAGTCAACTGCACTACTCATGTTGTACATGTTCAACTTTCCTGTTGCGTAGGTGAATGAGGCTTCCTGAGCTTATATAGACTGCCCCAAGTGATCACTCGTGGAACTGCATGGCTTTATTTTTCGTTGTTGTTGCATCACTTAAGTTCAAAACCCTTTTTTATATTATTCTTTGTCAGAGAACAATGACAGCTGCATCAGGCTTCCACACAAACACAAAGGTAACTAGAAAGACATACTGTACTCATGTATTTACACTGACACACATCCTCTCTTCCTCGAACACTCAGTTGTACACATGGTCTCGTGGAGTTTTTTACTGACAGGCTGCTGGACCGAGGGAGGGCACAGTGATGGAAAAACACATGCCAAAACAATTTCCAACACAGCTGGCCTCAAACAGCCAGTCAGCTGTCTCTTAACCTGTTAAGATGCCATGTGTCTAAGAGATAAAATCAGCTCCCACATTTGTGCCCCCATTCGATCACTTTTTAAGACGGCATTTTGCAAAGATACAGCACCAACACTGATGCAGCATAAAAACCCTCACAGGGCTGTCTCAGTCAGGGGGCTCAGGTTCTAATCACACTCCTGCTCTAGGTTGGCTTTTTTGGCAGCACCCAGGCTGGCAGAATGTAATCTTTCATAGCCAGACTATCTACATTAGTTAGTGCCTGGCAATGGTTTGGGGCAAGGGAGCAGAGATGTGGCCCGGTTTGTCTTAGTAATGTGTGCTGTGGAGAGTTTAAGTCTCTGCAGTGTGCACGCATGCAAACAAACAAAGAAACAAATGGTTACCTCATGAGGGAGATAATCTAGGGCTGGGTCTGTTGCAGTGAAGGGATGATGGGTTCTGTGTTTAAGATGGGTTGCCACGTCTGTTGTGTTTGTTGGTGAATTACTCTTCCCTAATTCCTCTCAAGAGGCGCAGCAAGATCAAATAGTCATCCGCAATAATAACATCATTGCCCATTAAACAAGACCAGTGATTAGGTCTGGGAGCCATTTAGGAGATCTCTAAACAAGTCATCAGACTTTCCTCCATTTTTTCTGGACGTGCATGGCTCTGTGGACTCCCCGTCTGTCAACAGATTTCCTGAGTGCATGCAGACTGCCCAAGGAAGTCATTACACCCCTCAGAGAGGCAAAGTGTAAATGTAGGGGTGCTTACAAGGAAAAGTAAGCCTTTAAAGGTTAAATATAGTCTCCATGGTCTGGTTACTTCTTTTATGTTCCCCAGACTCAATCATAAACACACTTCACAGTCCCACAATAGTCGGTGGAATTGAAACGTGGGCAATTATAGTTCAATTTGCGCGAACGGGATGAAGTAACTCAGCAAACCACAAACTGACCAAATGAGTTTCGGAGGTTTTCATGCATTCCAAGTGAATTTAGATCAATCAAGTGGTAAAAGTTTCAACTTTTGGCTTTATCTTAATTACATCACTTAAATGTTCCTCCATCATCCTATCTAAATTCAGTGAAAAATGCAGCCGCTGAATGAGCACAGATGACACTTCCCTATAGTGCAATGATTGGCCTGTAATTTAACCTACTTCAGGAGCGTTTACCCTTCTCTCACCTCTCCTCCCTTACACATGAACATTCTCTCAGATCTGATGGCAACATTTTACCCAGCTGTGTGGTTTCAACATGCTCAGAGACTCTGACACCAAGGACGCAATTTAATTAAGGGAGGCTTCAAACATGATCTAAACAAACAGCGAAGCTACAAACAAACAACAAGTCCAATTACAGCAGTGTTAATATGCAGGGTGAAGCAGCATTAGACAACCAAGAGTGGGAGGGGATGGAAGGAGAAGGAGAAGGAGGAGAAGGAGGAGGAGGAGGAGGAGGAGGAGGAGGAGGAGGGCGGCTACTTTGATCCAAGCTTGGAGATCCAACATTAATATGACTGCTTGGTTCAATTTGGAGTCAAAGTGAGGGAAGGAAGAAAGTCTCTGTTGGCAGTCAGAGGGCCTGTTTATACCACAAGAAACGCTTCTCACAGTCTGTTTCAAGGAATGATGTATAGTGAATGGGTTGTTACAGCAGGTTTGAATCTTAACAGAATAAGCTACCTCTACTATAATTAAACTGAACATTTAGTGTGACATTTTCTTCTACACTTTCCAGTTCTTAAACACTTCAGTATCCCAAACCACGACCTATCAAATGCAACTCATGCATTATTTAAATCTATAGGCTTTAGTTTCAAACAGTATGTTCACATTTCACAAAAAAAAATCGATTCACTGCCTTAGTTTGACTGAAACTGGTTGATAAAAAGATGAAACCGTTCTAATGTACAAAGATATTGTACAGAGCTGTGAGTGTTTTCATCCCATTAGCCACATGCTAACATTGTTTTCTAACTTTTTTTAATTTGTAAAGCAGATGGTAGTGCAGAGCTGAAAAGGGGCATGTCCACCGCTTACCTTAGCAGGGACAGACACCCTTTTGTTTGATTTTGGCACAGTGATTGTAAACTGAGACAAGGACAGTACTGCGGATAAATCGCTTGATTGAGTTATGAGCCTTTAGCTGGACTTAACTGTGCATGTAAATATATTGACTGTCTTTAACCTTCAACTTCAACTTCAGTCCAATCAAGCCACATTCATAACATCAGTCTGTTATCAAGAAATAGCAGACCATTGCTCTGGAGTACTAACCAGTCAGAGTCAAGTATTTAGCAAGGTCATATTATTATGAGAAAAGTGCAGGATCCTCAGACTCGTTCTTATACTGGCATCGTCTTATTCCCATGCTTTGTCACATCCTTCTGGCATCTCATTCAGGTGCCTGTGGTAGCATCTGTACTCTCGCCGTCCTACACATTGTTGACCTTAAACTGGATTCGTGGACCACATTACTGTTTTCAGAGCTGTTATTATTATTGCCACAAGTCAAGTTGAGAGGCAGGTGCATGTAATGCAGAGGCCTGTGGGTCATTAATAAGCATGCCCGTGGCAATTGCTTTTTTTTTTTTTTTCTATGGCTGTACATATTTGCAGAAGGACAAAAACTGATTCCAGATCAATTTCAGGTTTCAGATCCTTTTTAACAATCAGCCGATGAAGGTGGTTCTAATATAGATCCACACTGTAACCTTTAGGCTCTGTAGTAGATGCCACTGATGCAATCTCAGAGCCGAAGAGCTATGTATCTTGCTGTCAGGTCTGTGACAGGTCAGGTGATGTACAAGGAGTACTGAGACCAGATAGAAAGCAGGTCACGGTGTATACATTGGTCAAATAGAAGACTTTCTACCTGGGGATTTAAAACAAAAGTAACACTGGAGCCTAAATGTGGGGCTGTCTCACTGCTTAAACTGTGTGCAAGAAAAGCTTTAAGGAGGAGGGTGCAGAAAAACAGACCCTGAAAGGGGCCGTGATAAGACCTCTGTATTTCATGGTCTATGAATGAGAATAGGTTTGGTGGTTGCCCTCAGATGCTTTCAGCGCAATGTACTCCACTATTATTGATCCCATGTACACCTGCCCTTGAACCGGTAATAGCTTCATGGAATTGCCTCCGTTATATTCTTAAACTTTAAAGAGGGATCCACTGATATTGTCCACAGCAGGCCGGGGGCGTATTGATCATTCGGATTGGATGGCAGTTTTGTAGGATGCAGGGTGGGAATCCTGTGATCTATGATCTTTCGGGTGCTGTTACTGTTAGCACAAACCCACTCACAGATCCATCCACAAGCTGAGAGTATTCCCCAGGAGGAAGCAGATGTGATATAAGAGTGAAATGTTTTCTTATAAATGAAACAATAGCAGTCCAGTTGCTGGCTGATATTGGGTTATCTTGACGCCAGAGGCCACGGCAAACTGTGCCATTACTCCACAACAGTGGAAATGAGCAGCACACAGTATGAAAACTGCCCCGAGCCACGTCTACCCATCTACTGACCTACACAAGGATCTCGTGTGTCAGGCTTTTCATACAGGCATCCACTGAGTTAAAATACCGTGTGTTTATTTGCATTTGTGTGTGTTCTCTTGGAAAATGTAGGCCAAGTTTGGCATTTTGATTTCCATTTAAACCAGGATTAATAAATTCACATTTTTGGGCAAACTAATTTAAACTGTGAGACTTTGAGCTCCGTGTGTGTATCTGTGTGTAAGCCTGTTATCTTTGGCCTCATTAAAAGTGAGTTGATGGGTTGGCAAGGTTAATAGAGATTCATAATCTAAGCACAGCTGCACCCCACATGCTTTTATAGGCCGGTTTTAAATTGAAGTGTATGTGTGTGTCAGTGTGTGTTTAATCTCCATGTCTGCTTATAGACATAATTTTATGTGAGCTCGTCTCTCATATTTGCACGGCTCTGTGTGTGCTCTATAATCTGGTTTACAGGAAACACGCCACAGCCAAACACATGGTCACTTTCCCCTCCAGGCTCTATCATTAGCTCGGGGGCCTAATCTTTCGTTATAATTCAGATGATGGGTCCTGCCAGCGGGGGGAACCCGTAACAGGTCACATAAATCTCAGTGTGAAGCGGAGGCTAGGTCGAGGCCTAGAGAAGACGGTCACTTTCCCCGTTCTGCAGGCAGGAGGATCTCAGTGTCGCCTGATTACCAATAAGGGCCAATGAAAAAGGGCAGTAACACGCGCTTACACACACATGTGCAGAGAGCGAGAGAGAGAGAGTGGTAATCCAAGGATGTTCATGCTTTGAATACTAAGTGTGATGAAATACCAAAGGAGTGCAGCTAAGCAGTGGGAGGGTGATCCTACGTTAGCATGTTCTGAATGCTTGTTGAATATGGATTACTTCATTCCAGCAGAATTATTCACTTTACTTCACTACAAAACACTGGAGCAAATTAATGATGAAAGGAAATGAATACAACTGAGGAAGAAAGGAACCGTTCTCTCTTATTTCCTCCTGTCAGTCCTCATTGCCGACTTTCTTCAGTTAAACCATTTTTTTCATGACATTGAGTCACCTTGAGGTAATTTCCGGCTTTTGTTTCATGTAGTGGGAAAAGGTCGTATGTTAGGAACAAGATTAACAGCCTGGGTCTGATATAGGATTATCACAGCTCTCTAGCAGTCAAGGGATGCTCGTGGATTAGATCTCACACCAGAGATTAATCCCGGACAATCTGCAATGACTTGATTTTGTACAACAGGATTATTTCTCTGACATATGTTTCCACTATTAAAGATCTGAAACTACATTTTTAAAGATTAACTCAGGAGGCACCATTTTCCCAGGCCTCTTTAACTAGTCTTTTGGGATTGATTGTAAGACTTTGTTCTACATACTAAAGGCAGGAGAATCACATCCCTGCTCAGTCTCACCTCTGCTCACAAAGGAAAGTTTTCAATTCTTTCATTGTTAAGTCAGTCTGAGTCGGCCTTGCTTTGACAATGAGTCTGTTGGCGAGCAATGAGTCTCTCATCCTGGACAGTGATGACAGGTTGACACAAATTCATCAGCTTTGTTTGGAGATTTTGAAGGACTATGAGTCAATTATTTATGTATATCGTACAGATGACACTGCACTGTTTGAGAAAATAAGGAATATATTAACCAGCTAAGTGCAAGAATGTAGGATTAAAAAGTAAGACAGCATCCGGGTGTTAGTTCTGACTATATTTCCTAAATCTGTAAATAAATTCTGTGAATGAGGAATAAGAATTTAGTCTTCTTACTCCTCTGGTTTTCATTCATAGTTTGAGTAAAATCATCAGTCAGTGCGTAAGGGTTCAGCTAACACTGAGCTCTTATGCTCAAATAAGATGCATTTAGGTAATGCATCTTATTTATGCTCAAATAAGATGCATTTAGGTAAGCAAAGAAACCAATGGGTCCTTGGGTCAAAAACACTGGCGATGGAAAGCAGGACTTGCTTTACCATTGCAACCCAGCCCTGGATAAGAGGAGGAAAACTATTTTCTGTATGTTAAATAGTAAGTCTGTGGTTTAGTTTGCTGAACATGCAACAGTATGAGTCATCTGATATTACCTTGAACCACTACTGTGTGTTTACCTGCGATAAACAGCTATGCCATGCAACAAGATGCATGACTTTTACAGGATGTAGGTTAATATAAAACAAACAAATACTGCATCTTATCTACAACCACTCAATTGTAGATACTGTATGTTATTTTATTCATGCAACCTTAACTTCAGAGGAGGTTGGACACTGTGTAAAATCTTAATTAAATTTCAATATCAAAATGTCAAACTTTGATTTGTCATTACCACAGGACAGTATACATCTTCACCCATGTCCACCATAGATAGGCTCAGGCCCAGCTTCCACAGCAGAGTTGTGTGTGTTTTAATGCGGTGTGCATGCATTTTTTACAGAACAGATTTTTTCTATTTCAGCATTAGTTTTGTTACCTTTAATAATCTATTACTATTTGAATATGGGATTGTAATGATTTGCAAACCATTAAAATCTGCTTTAATCACTCTTTTAAACAGCATCCCAACATTAGGGTTGTGATTCCTTTGATAGGGCAAGGTAAGAGAGTGCAGCTGATGTAGCTAAAACACTGAAAAAAAATCTCTAATTTTTACTACATGGCTGACAAAGAAATTAAAACATACAAATTAATGGGAGTCCAAACTTTCTGTAATGTCAACAACACAATGGAAGTGCTTATCTAATCATGTTCATCTCCTCCAGTGATGAAACGAAACCAACCTCCCCTGTCCAAGTGAGTATTCCTATATTCACATAAATCAGCACTTCACACATCATAGAGACAGGACTGTCCCGGGCCATCAGGAAAAAACACACATTAAATAAAGTAAAGGCAGGGCACTCAGTCATGCATGGCGCTGTGGGGATCATCTGACAGTTAATACGCACATATATACGACACATGCAAATACTTAAAGTTCAGGGGAATGTATTTAACCCGACAAGCGTCACATTCGCTCCAATTACACATGTGTAGCTGCTCCTCAAAGAGGGGCTAACTTAGCTCAACCTCCGCTTTTATCTGTATGTGCTGCCTTTTACTGTTTTTCATGCTGGATTAACTGTACATTTTATCATTAGAGCAAAATCTATCTGACAACTTTCCACTTTTATGACACATTTAAAGTCCGCTGAGGCTTCGCTTTAAGACATTTCCAGTGCTATGAGACATTAGGATTATTGACTTCGCTCCCTTATAGTTGATTTCTATTTACCCTTTTTTATTCATGTACATTAAAAAACTATAGAATCTAACAACCCTCCTCAGGGAAATGCGTTTAAAACGGTTGTTTTTGTGCTAAAATGTCTGGACCACCGCTGAATTTGTGATTTACAGAAGCCTTGATAACCTCCTTTCATTTTGCGTGCCATTAGCTTATACTGCATTAAACTGCACACATCTCTTATGAGAGTTGTTTAATTGAATGTCATAAAGTTATAAAAGCTTTCTCCCAACTGGGCTGAAGAAAATTGACAACCTGTGGGGAAAATTGCTCAATCATATTGATTTCAAAGAGGCTGTTATTTTTATTTATTTACCTTTCACTCTTTATGTTACATCTGGGCACATTAAAGCAGCACTCTATTGTCGTATTCGGTATATTTAGTGACCGTCTTGCTTTGTTAGACATGAATTTGCGCTGATTTCCTGCCTTTCAAAGCAGAAGGAACATTCCGTTTATACAGCCCTCTGTATGGGTTTCAGACTCTCTGTTTTCCGGTTTCATCATTTGCTTCTCTCTATTGCACACATCATGCATGCATACAGTCCTTCAAAGTGTTCGGGAGTTGGCCAGTGAAATGTGAGCTTGCACTGATACATTGCACTGTGGGCCTATTTGTTGCTAAACAAATCCATTGAACAGGATTATGGACAGTGTGTCCTGGACATCTAAATCACTGAGGACTAAACTGAACCGTCCTGCTTTTATTTAATGCTTCACGCCTGAAGAGCCGCTCTGATAGAACCTCTAAACTCCTGAAATTGGTGCAGCAGTTTCTATTATACCTCTTTGAAAACATGGACAGGTTTTCATTTTTTACTGACAGCCACTCTTTGATGAGACACTCTCAACTCTTTTGGTCAAAAGTGGCGTTTGCAGTGGAAAGAGCAGCTCGGTTTCACTCCACATTTTCAAGAATGGCAGCTTGGTCAAGGCACAACATTTAGGTTTGTTACCTTATATATGGGACGCTGTGGTAATTTGTTACCTGGCTTTCTTACTCATCACCCAGCTGTGAGAAATGCTTGATGATGTTTGGTCAAAAATGTTCACTCAAAAACTCTGAAACCATGAGTGGTAGTGATTGAAATGTTGAAATGTTAAGTGTTTGCCTTGTTTATTAGTGAAAGAAAAGCATCTGCAAATCTTAAAAAGGAGAGTAGAATTAAAGTCAATATAAAAATACCCTAAAAAGCCCCATTAACCTCAGCATTAATCCTCACCAACCCCGACTTGACTACAATGTCATAATCCAAGATGGCAGCACTGTGCATCAACAGTAAACAGTAACAGAGAAAGCTCTTGTAATGTATTATTTATTAGCGCTACTGTTTTGTTTTTTGCGAAGTTAAATAAGAGGTACATATAGAACTCTCCAACATCTAACTGTGGACATGGTTCTATAGCGTTTGTTTGTCTATAATACTGAGCTATGCGTTGCTTTCAACTATTATAGCTAACAACGGCTAACAACAGCTAACAACAACTAAATACAAACACTTAAACAGCCTCTGCTTCTCCTCATCTTCTAAATAACCCTATCTTTCAAAATGATGCACTTTGATGACCTGTATTTCTGAGGACTTCACACCTACATAGAGCAGGCTTTAGAATTTAAGATGTAGCTAATGCTTATGTTTGTACACTCTCTTAAGTGTGCTGAATAAGAAATTGGGCTCAAACTAGGCTGCATTTCAACTTGCTGATGCTGATGTATTGTTATTACAGCTAACTTGATGCCAGAGCCCCACATGTGCCAGGTGGTACTGAGATAGTTTTATCTTCAAAACCTTAGTCCAAGCAATTTGACAAATGGGAAGAGAGGGCAAACTGACTCTCAGCACAGGCAAAGCTAAATTTTTATTTTTGGTCTGACAGCCAGTCGTCTATGGGGCAGTGGTGTATGTATCTCTCGGTAAACAGTGGATTCAGCTATGATGAGAAACAACAATTTAATCGAAGAGGCAATTAAACATGGACACAGACAAAGCAGGTTTTAGCTGCCAGGTGTGCCCATTACTCCAAGAAAAAGCTGGAGTGAGAAAGTGAACGTAAGAACAAGCAGCAGAGCACTGGAAGCTAAGTGACTGTGGGAGTTTGTTAATAATGTTGGGTGAGGGAAAGAACTGCCTGTAATGAGTGAGTTGTCCAACACCTGCAGCTGACTCCAAAGATGTCAGCTCGTAATTAGTGGATGGTATTTCAAATGTTTCAGAATCTCCTACAAGTGGCACAGGAAGTATCTCTTCTCCGGAGTTTGTTTGGTGAGTTTGTGGATTAAACAGCTGCATTAAGAGCCTCATCCAGGCCAGAGAGAATGATGAGCAGCAAATTAGCACAACATTAATTCAGGTCATTATTAGAGCTGCTGAGTTTTCACAAGTGTCCGCTGCTCGGCTTTCCGCCTTATGAGAAGGTATTTACAGTATAATGCTAACTGACATATAGAGGTCTCCAGAGCAGTAGTTACACAGACAGAGGAGGATTAACTGGCTGCCTCGACTCTCTCGCTCACGCAAATATCCTTCTCTCTTTCATTAAGTGAATAAACCATCCCTTCACTCAGTAGTGCAGAACGAAAAAAAAAGGGAGAGAAAGACTCGTTTTTTTTAGGGCAGTCTGACATGACAATAAAGAGGTAGAAACTTGTTTCAGGGGCGACACAGGAAGATTCAAACTTTAATTTTCATAACGGTGGGATTAGGTTAATCCTGAACACGGAGAGCAGATCTGACAAACGCTTTATGTGACTCAACAGGAATTAGGCTGCTAAGCATTTTAAATGGTTACTGTGGCTCAGAGAGGAAAACAGGGAGAGAAGCAACCTGAAGTATGGCTCGGCAGTTACATTAATACAAACTCTTTCATCCGTATTAACCCAGATACACACACACACATATAGACACCCACATTTATGCAATTAAATACCAAACTTTTTGAGAGGTTATTCTCTCCTTTTTTTATACATAAAAGAACGTAGTGTTGCATCCAAAAATAGCCGGTTTATAGAGGATGAGTTGCATTAGAGGTACGGTATATGTAGAAAATGTTGAAAACACTCATAAAATGCAGTGTTAAGTGTCTGTATCATGATCCATTTGGAGTCCTCTGCGAATGCCTGAAAATCTTAAAAGCTTTTATGAGCGAAGGCCAACCTTCTCGAGACAAAGGACCTCCATCCATGACTTCTCTTCCTGTCGTCATTGTTCACAGTCAGTCTAACCACTCAAGAAGCAAGAAAGGAGTTGGAGTGTAGAGACTGTATATGAGCAAATTGTCGGCTGCATTTTAAAATAGGTTACTTTATATTTATGGAAATCAATTAAAGCAAAATGGTTGTCAGCTTCCTGAATCGCAGTATGCCAGATTGCATTCTGCCCTTTTTGTGCCCTCCATGGAGTTCTTTTTCCAGCATGCAGCCAAAGCCAGCTTGAAATGTTCGTCAATGGTTTTACTTAGACTACAAGAAAAGGACACTTTAAATACCATAATCCTGCCATGCACCTATGGATTCAGTGCATTTAAAGAAAATGACTTTATTACCTTGATTACTGACCATTACTCCCATTTACACAGCTGTGTTAAATGCTTGAATATGATTAGTCAATGCTCCATGGCAATAGTCCTTAGACATTAAAGATTATTCTATGAAAATAGTCAACCTTGTTGCTGAGGGTCTTGTTTGCTTTCAGAGATCAAGAATAGGAATCTCAGTCTATTTTATTCAGGGAAAAGAATTTTGGGCACTAAATTTAAGATGGGGCTCTTAACAGGACTTGCTATAATCATGTTAATACACAGAAAGAAGTCAAGCACATTTGATGTCCAGTCATTTGCAAAGAAAAAAGCATTAAAAGTGGACCCTACAAGTTGAGACAAAACCTCATCGTTTTGCATGAAGATCCTTCTCACCCTGTTGGGTTTCTAATCTGCTAAACGACCTGTTCAGTATACATCATCCCTCATTAATTATCCTCATTCCTGCAAAGATAGCAAGCTTACAGGAGGATGTACACTTCAGCTTTCTGATGTTATTATTAATAAAACCTGGTCTTTCTTTGTTCAGCATGCTTGTAATCACTTACTCAAATCTTTGCACATTACCCAGTGGAAATGATCTCTAAAGCTGTGTGGAAAAGGGAGGGAATTCTATCAAACATTATCACAGCTTTGGCAGCACACAATGAGGTGCTAATTAGGATGCAACAGGATGACAAAAATGTGTAGACAAATATGGAAACAAATCACACACAGACTTGTGTGTGACAGCAGTTAATTTGCCAGTTTCTCATGAAATACTGCACCTGCTTATTAGAAAATACAGCCATACCAAAGATAATAGACTTTATTAAAACAAAACTGCAATGAAATAATGAAAATTTACTGATATTTACCTGCTGACATGAGTGTAAAGTAGTAAATAACTTTGCCTTTACTCTCCAAAAGTCTTAGTTTTACCAAAAGCTTATAAAACAAAAGGAAAAGTTGAGATAGCACTAAAACTGTCCTTCATTGTGTAGTGCTTGTTTTATTTGGGGAGTAACTATATGTTGATAAGCAGGACGTTTATAAAAAATAAGAAATAATATATACAGTAGACAGACCAAATGAAGCTTTTTGGACTGTAACAGTATTTGTTGAAAAAATGTTGCAACTAGTTTTCTTTACTGTCTGAGTTTTCTACATTTCTATGTTGCTCTTTGATGACCAGTTCATAATTTAATTGGCTCATGACAGTTTAAAGCAATGTTTATGAATTGTTGTAATCAGTTAGTATAATGCGTTATAAAGGTATGGTTTATAATCGTTTTCAACTTGATGCAAAAGAAAAAACAACATCCTTTAAATTCTCAATTTAATAACACATTGTAGCTCACAACTTTGCCCTGGATATAAAGGTTCATAAACTTATTTTATGTATCATTAAAATAAGTTTATGATTCTCAGTTCAAAAACTGTCATATTAACATTCACAGTCAGCATAAGCAGTACTATTGGTGATTTAAGTAAAGTGACCGTATGAGGTTATTTACATTAAATTGTACATTATTAATATTGTGTTTAAAGTGTCAGACAAAAATGATTCAGAACCATTAAACATTTTTATCAATATATTTTTTTTCTTTTGCATTAAGGTATAACACATTATTAACTATACTTTTATAAGGCATCTTTTTCACTGCTTACAACGCTTTATATAAACATACCTGTAAGTTGTTATGAATGCGTCTTACGACTCATGAGGTTGTTATGAGGCCTTAAATGTGTAATGCATTATAAGGGGTGCGTTGTTACCAGAAGTTTGAGCTTTTTTTTTTAAACTATTTCAGGTTTTTTTTTTTTTTTTTTTTTTTTTTTTTTACGTCTTTCACTTTGTAAACATTGCACAAAATGAAGCAGAATTGCATTTCCTTTTTTGCAGGACTGTCAACAAACGACGTCTTTGAGTTCAGGCTTTTAAATGGCTGTTGACAATCCTTCACTGTTTGTTCATGTGCACCTTCATTACATCATCATTACATCATACAAAACCCACTCACAAACAACACCACACCCAAACAAGACAATGGCCACAGGAGAGACTTATCCCTTCCACGTCATTAAATCATCTCTTATCCAAAGAGGGTTTTATCATTTCTGAGAATTTTGCAGTCTGATTGTAACAGTCTTGACCGACGTGGTTGCCATAGAGAGAAAAATGTTGATGAGCTGATGTTCATCTTCAGGACCTACAGCTGACAGCCTGTGAGGGGGCCGGCTTCCTCCTCAGTGTGAGACAAGTATTTCTGAAATTGAAGCTAAGGAACCTCACCAGCCCACAGTCATGCTAACAATTCATCCTCATTTAGTTAATGAACATCCTCCTACACTTCCCATCCCTTTTGTCTCACCCCCTCCTCCCTCGCTTTCTCCTCCATCCCTTTTCTTCTCTGCTCACCGTCTCTCCTCCTCCTCCTCCTCCTCCTCCTCGCTGTCTTTGTCAGTTTCTCCGACTCTCTTACTTACCTCTCTCTGCGGCTCTGTCTTCAGTTTCCCATCTCCTCGCCCCCGCTTCACCAGTCCTCCTCGTAATGCTAATTACGCTAACATGAAATCATTAGGCTAGCCATCACAATCTCTGCCATGGTAATTCCATAATCATTACTGTCTCTGCCTCTAGCCCCTTGCAGCCACGTAGAACTCATAGAAAAGCTTGACTACCTGACTCCATCTGCGTACAGCAGCAATTAGTAAAGCCTTATTGCTTTACGGATCTATGGTAGTGCTGAACAATAGAAATAATGTCTGTGTGTTTGTTCACATTATAGTTAGGATGTTGTCTTTAATGCAAGTTGTCAATTAGGGCTTGCAGATAGCTTTGCTAACAGATTATCAAAGTAAATAGGGATGTAAACACTATTCCGGAGTATTCAGGTGAGTTAAGGCCAGCTCTATACTGTAATATTGCTTAAAGACTTCCCTGGGTTTGGCTGATGATTTTCCATAACTTCAGGTGTCATTTCATTTCAGAGCTAATAGGTTTAAACTAGAAATCCTTATAAAATCCCCCCCGGCCTTTTATTGTGGACGGCACCGCTTCAGTGCGTGTGTTGATCTCCACAGATTAGTTTTGGCACTCTTGCACTCATTTACTCCTGTTTTTCAGAGGGGAGTGTAAGCGCTTCTTCAGAAATGAAAGCAAAGCCGGTGAAAAAAGATTAGACCGGGAATCCTGTTTCTGTGTAGATTCTTTGGATTTTATGACACGTAATTGCCTAATTAATACATGCAAAGTCTTGATTACTTGATTAGCGGTGATTAGCTGATTTCTAGGATGAGACGCTGGGAACAAAGGATGAATACACTCAGCGAATAATGGTGTGTCTTTCTGACAAAGCCCGGCATAATGTGCAGTTGGATATGCTGGTTTAGAGATGACCCCTATCTCTGCATGTGTCCAGGCTGGCCATGGTTCTGCATACATTACCCTTGAGTCGAGGCAGCCAGAACACTGGAATTTAAAAGAGGCTTCCTCCTACTTACATCCTCTTGTGTTCTCCACCAACCGCCTCTCTATGAAATTTCTTACAATCCAATTTAGGTTTCATGAAGTGTCAGAGCCAAACACAACACTTGAAGTAATACTGTCAGCAGGCACACAGAGGTCACCTGTTGTGTGGATCTCTGTCAGCTACACACCTGAGTAAACACAACCATGTGGGAGGATTGGGGCTTCATCATGACTGGCAGGTGTCTGAGGCGCTGACAGGTATGATGGAGACGACTGTTACATATTTAAGCGGAGTCTCAGTGATGTTAGCTGACAAACTGCTAGCTCACCATATGCCCACCTCCAGTGACTGCATGCCTGTCACATCACGTTTGCCTCGCTTATCCCAAGTCTGACATTGTGCGTCTCCTTCAGTCTCTCAGGTAATAATTGGTCCTGAGCTGTAATCCTGGTGTAAACCTAGACTCACCCTCAAATCGAGGAATTAAGATGACAATGTTGCCACAAGTCATGCAAGTCATCTTCTCTCTATCTCTCATTTTCACACATCTGTCCAGGTCTGCCCTCTATTCTGCATTTTCTACCCTCTATCTCCACTCCACACACACACACACACACGAACAAGAAAACAAACTTCTGTTGACCGTTTGTGTGTCTGTGTGTGAGTCTGTGTGCACCCCGACATCAGGTGGGAGAGGATTAAAGGATGAAAGAGAAATAATGAAATGAGTTTTTTGACCTCCACAGGACAGAGAAGGTGGCAGCAGACAGACGTCACGGGTTTGATTCTGATGTGGTTTATATTAAGCGAACTTTTACAAGGAGAGTCACTGATCCCTTTATTATAGGCCAGGAGCTGTGAGCTTATGGAAGCACATTTACAGGCTCAAAGACCTTCCTGCTTAGCACAGCATGTCCATTAGCTTGATGAGATATGACACTTCATTGATCTGAGTGGGGAGATTTACAACAATAAATAATAAGGATCAAACTGTTAATTATTTAGTGTATAACAGCCGGTTGTCACCCCTAAATTCATCAAAACTGACAGCTTGGTCAGCGGCCCAGTGCATCAAAAAAAATGAAGCAGTCATTCACTCTCAGTTCGAGTCGGATTTTTGGAGCTGATCTTGAACTTTCTGTTTTGATGTGGCGTTAAGGTCATGACATAGTGTGGAGAGCAATAATTCCTCTTGTAGTGAGGATTATGGTCAGTGGAAAAAAAAGAGCTGCAGTTCCTCGAGTGGCCACTAGAGGCCTGCTTTGAACATCAAGAAATCCCCATTAAGCTTCATATTAAAATAGCCAACTTTGCAGCAGAAAGACCGCCTTTATACAGCCTGGTACAACAAACAATTTCAATTCGTTCATTCATACAAACTGTACTGTAAACTGTAAGATGATTTTTTCTTTTCATAACTTGACTGATTTAATCATTTCAAGGCTAGTAATTACAAATAAATTTGCATAATCAGGGGCGTGAAGAGGCTAAGCTCTTTAGCTGAAACATATTTTGTTACATATATTCACAATGTTGGATGTCCATACTAAACTCTAGTGAAGTTTCATAACATGAGTTACACAGATGTTGGCATCATCCCCGTAGCGTGTTTCTCCTGGCTCCTCTGAAGAGCTCATTTTAGGACATGGTCACAATCTGATGTCAGGTTGGATATGCTCACCACTTTATCAATGACTGCTTTGTAAAGGCCAGTGCATTCAAGTGTTTTGAGTTTAGTAATGCTGTTGCGGTAATGCCGTTACGTTTCTGATCTTTGACTTAGAAAGGTGTCATACAAACATAAATAAAGCTGGACAGATTTTAAATATTTATTTAATCTCCACACCAGGATTCACTGACAACAATAACCAATGACAATGTCTAAAACATGAAGAATTCAGATAACAAAAGTGTGACGGTAAACCTTTGGGTATTTTCCACAATGATGTTACTGAAATTTTCTTCATTTTGTCATATTTATTTTACATGAGCTGTATTTAAATTGTGTTTCCTCCGGTCTTCTGACCACTCAAAGTGCTTTTTCATTAGAGGTCACATTCACCCGTTCATACCAAATTCATACACCATGAACAAAAGCGGCTCTGTAAAGTGCCCATCAGTATTTTCTGATCCCAATTACACACCACAGGCACCGACACGGGGGGCAATTTGGGGTTAAGTGGTTGAGCGGGACCTGGGATCGAACTTGCAGCTCTGCGACTGAGAGATGACGGACTCAACCACTGAGCCTCAGCTGACTCTCATGCAAACTGGTTGTTGTTCACTGTTTTTTAAATGGTATGTGGGGCAAAAAGAAATATTGATTACATAATATTCTTTTAAAAGCCTGCACTCATTGGCAGAGAGTTTCCAAGCTAGAAAAAAAGCAGTTTGTCATCATGCTGGCAATAGGAGGAGTTTAATAGAATACAAGAGACCACTGCAGTGACACCGAACAGTGACCTGAAATGACAGTCACCAGGGGACATCAGGAGACATTGTAGCCAGTGCAGTCATCAGAGCATTGAAGAATAGTCCTGAATTAACCTCTCAGTTAATCCGTCTCTCTGGGACTCTGTGCTTTCTCTCAGTGTGCCCTGTGTCAGCAACTGAATAAGAATAATCCAAACCAAATGCTTCCTTCTCATCTCGGACCATCAAACAGACTTGTGGTGAGGTGTGCTCTGTCCCCGATGCTGTGCCAGAACTTCCCTTGAAAACACACAGCCCAGGGCAGCACCAAAGCGGGGAGGAAGGCGCAGAGCAAAGGGAAGGGAGTGGTTTTGGCATGAGCATCGTAATATTAAGGCTTCCAAGTCCTCCCTCCACATCTGAGGGGAGGACGAAAACAGCGAAACCCCAACCACATTTTCCTCCAGAAACAGGGAGAAGAAATGTGGAAAGCTGCATATATTTCCTCCTCTGAATTTCCATTATTTAATAAAACCAGATAGGCAGGTTATGGAAAAGCCCATTTTTAATGCAACAAATGGCTGCCAGGCTTCCCTGTTTGTACTAAAGGCGTTAGGACATGCAGAGCTCTTACACACATACTCCCGCTCAGAGGTATCTCTAACATGCCACACAGAGATCTACCATTATTGGATGAAAGCACCAGAGGGGAGCACTCCTCTCTCCTCCCCTCCTTCTGCCTTGAATTCCAGGGGGAGGAGAGTCATTGATGCCTACTTGACCTGTCTGGTTTACATATTCATAAGGAGATGGAGAAGATGGATACGGCCGAATGTTCCTTTCGCTTTAACTCGATTCTCCCTTCCGCTCTCTCTCCCTCTCCGTCTGTTCCTTCTTGTCCCACCTCCCCCCTCCCCATCCCTCAAGGGTGCACACACACACACACACACACACACATGCACACACACACAGGCCTCCCCAGCAGGAGGTGAGGGTGACAGACAGCAGCGGCTCCTCCGCTCAGACTTTTGCCAGTCACTTCATGTCAGCATTCTGCCCCAGCAGGCAGTGACACAATGAACGTCACATGAGCGATGATGCCGCTCTGCCACTCACACATGCTAACTCTGTTATATATGGAAATGACGATGTTGTTTTTCTCTGGGACTGAGCGGGGTGTGTTTTTCCTCAGAAGCATTCTTCTGTTTGTCTATTGATGTTTTTCTGATGCATCCATTTTCCTCTGTATTTTGCTCAGATAGATCAGTGTAGTTTTGGTCTTTTCTTTTTAAGATTCTCCGAACATTTCAATCACAAAGAAATAAAGGTACACGACTGAACAGAATGTCAGGTTGTTGTTTTGAAGAAACCTTTTTCTTTCACATTTTTTTCACATCATTGAAATGCATCAATGCTCCTTTCAACCTGCTTCATAATCAATCAAAATCTCTTCACAACAGCTTTAAGGTCCATTCTTCCTTTTCTTAAATTATATGCTATTTTGCGCTCAGACCGCCTCTTCCACTCTTCTACTGCTGCCATGATGGAAAACAACACAACCACTTCACTTTTGAGTGGTACATTTGACGCAAGAAACTGCCTGATAGACCAGTTGACAAGCCAACAGTAATGTTCACTTTGCATCAACTCAGAATTATTATCAATGTGCCTTTAGTTTGTGCAACCCCCAGGTTAGCTCAGCAATCAGGCTGATGCAGCACGCAACTGCCTCTCATAAGCTGGCAGAGCTTATTTTGGAGCGCACAAATTGCCATGCTATGAGCCATGGCTTGTCTTTGTTTTTCATGCATTTTATTGAATTTAAACTGTTCAATATTAAGCATAAACCGTTTAATAAACAGAAAATACTGTTTTCACAGGATGAGCATTATGAAAATAGGCTGTCTCTGACTTGTAAGTCGTGGTGTGCGCCTGTGTAGCAGTGTAGCATTCATCTGGAAAAGAAATCCTAAAACAAGACAGATGTAAGAGTTGTTCATTATAGACATGCAAATAGTGCATTCTTTTAAACATGCACGTAAAAATGCAAATATTGATACTAAATTCAGTGATCAATAGTATCAAAAATAAGACCTTTTATCATTTCTAATTAAAAAAATGTGATCTTGCTCTGATTTAATGTTGTAGAGTCGCGTATAAAACCCTATTCAGATGATTAAGATCTTGCCTCATGGTGTGGAACTGTGGTTTGGGATGCAGAAAGTCTAAACCCTGGAGCCTGGCCATGTAGAGCCTTGTCAGTGAGCTCCAAAATGTTTATATGCGTTCTAAATTTAACAAGAAGCCAGCGCGACGAGATTAAAATAGGTGTAATGTGTGACCATCTGTCGGTGCATGTTAAAAGCTCTGCAGCGTTCTGGACAGATTCAGACTGTTGTAATACAGTTTAGTGGTTTTGAAAGACTAAGCATTAGTTAAGTCATTATTACATTAGGTTTTGGTTTGTAACTGCCATTTTTCATGAGGATTTGGTAACATGCTTTTCCATTTTCTGCCACTTTCTATATTGGGTTACATGGCTTTCATCTGAACAAGTTTCCCTCCAATAGACTCACAATTTGTTACAAATTACCTTCAACTCCCAGCTCATTGGATGTCTTGTTTTTCTATAAATGGACAGCAGGTGCAGAAATGCCTAAAAAGACCAAAATAGAGTGAGAGACAGGAAACAGAGAGAGAAAGAGAGAGTGAGCATGAGCAGAACTGAGGGATGGAGCAGAAGGAAAGATGGCATGTCCTGGCTTGGCATTGTAATGTGTGCAGATTGGTGGAGGAGGCGGAGGCCCATAACTCAGCTTGATAATAACCAAGGCCAGAGACCATAGCTCACCTCGCTGTATCTCTGCCACTGCCCACCTTTGCCGGCTAAACGCTTCTCATTTGCTCTGCAGAGCTGTGCAGCTTCCTCACACCAATCAACACAATTATACTGAAGTTCACAGCATCCATCAGTGGGCAGATGAGAGGAGAGGCACCGCTAATACACCATCTCTCTTGTAGGGGTAATAGGCTTTTGGACTGTGTCAGCCTCCACTTGACTGCTTAGATGCAACCATGTATTTTGAACAGAGGAGGAAGTCAGTAGTTTGAAGTTACATGCATAACTTTATTACACTGCTCATCAAATTAAGGTGAATTATTGAAGTTTTGGTCATCTTCATTTATTCAGCCTTACATATTTGTAGTTTTGTTTTCATTTCACTTCTCCACAAATGAATATTCTGCCAAGGTTTCACTCAATACATAAGATAAAGGAGAAAAACAATTAGCACATTTGCAGACCTCCCACTGTGGAGTATTCCCAGCCAGAACTCCCACAGACCCTCTCTGATGTAAAAAGCCTATAGGGCTGATAAGAGTTGTGCGTCATTCATGTGTGCTGATATTTTTACTCTGCTTATTCATTTTTGACCGCCTTACGGGGTAAATACTGAATTCTTCAGTGCAGAAAGACACTCCCGCAATTTAGATTTACATCTCTACTGATGTAAAAGTAAACAACTCTAGCAGCTGCAGCTTTAACAAAAACCAATCACCGTTACTCACTCCCTTCTTCTGATCAGTTACCTTTACTTACTTATCCTTCACATAGACACACATCCAAAATAATGACATGCTTACTCCAAAATAAGCTCATTTTTGTAACTACAGAAATAAAAATCTCCTTACCTTACAGGGATGGACACTTTCACTGTAACCATGGTCTTATCAAAACCTTGTTTAACTTGACAAAGTTAAAGCTCCTGTGAGGTTGCATACTTTTGTGTATCATAAATAAATTTGAGTTTAATTCATACATGTGAAAAAACTCTCCACAGGACCCTAAATTTATATTGATTTCCCATGATAGATAGATAGATAGATAGATAGATAGATAGATAGATAGATAGATAGATAGATAATGGGTTAACATCACTGTGCATCCCTAACTTCATAAAACCTGGCTGTGGTCTCAGGGATGTCACTTCTTGGCATCTGAAAAGATGTTTTAAAGCTCTATATTGGTGGTCGCTGAAAATGCATACTTACCCCAGTTTACCTGGACTCAGACAAATGTATGGAGTCTATGTAGGCTTTATTTTAGCCCCCTGGCAAACAGCTATAATATGCCCACCTGCCGTCCAGCTCAGAAAGGCTCCAGTTTATGCAAACATATGTATAACTCTCAGCCTGGGGTGCCGGTTAGGCTTAGAGGTTGAATTACACACCCCAGAGGCTAAAATCCTTAAAGTGGGCACCCGCGGTTTAGCTCTGACCCCATGACCTTTCGTTGGATGCCACTTACATACTCTCTCTTCCAAATTTTCACTGTCCAGTCTCAGGATAAGAACAAAAATATTGCTAAAATAACAAACTTTATGTTTCCTTCAAAGTACATTGTTGTTGGGTATTTTATCATGGGTCCTAACGGGGATTTCAGTGCTTTTGGAGCCAGCCTTCAGTGGATGCTAAAGGAACTGCAGCTTTTTTCATTTTTGCACAGGCTTCATTTTTTGCTGCATGTTGTGCACACGTACAGCAGAAACCCATCGGGATTTCCCAACATGCCATGGTATGATAAAATACTCGTGGATGCACGTGTTCTTAATCACTCTCAGGCACACACAGGTATCTTCTGACTGACAGCCACACATGGACAGAGACCCCTGCTCTCCTTAAAGTGATATTTCAGCATAATGACTCTTCGGAGAGTTGCATGAGGTCATTATTGTCCTAATGGCTCTTTGTATCAGTGCACACTGTCTGTTGCTGCGTATGCAAACAGCTCTTGTGTGTTTGAGTGAGTGTGGGGTTCCTTTGGGAGCTCCCTGTACGTGCCTGCTCACTGCCACATCCAGGATGGATGGCAGCTCAATTGAATAAAGGGGCTCACCGCTGCACAATACAGCCGACGTGCAGAATCCACAATGAGCGCTGGATTTACACCCCCTGTCTGTGTGTGCGTGAATTAGCATTGCTAACCCCTTTTTCCTCAGTGTGTGCAAGTGTGTTTGTGTGTGAATGTGCTTTCATCTCCAACTGGGACTTCTCCATAAATGCTACCGGCAATAAATCCCAAAACCCCAGGGGGACATATTGGTCTTGTTACAGGGCAGCGTCCGTGCTTTAGTGGACCACAGCCCACACTGAGAGTTTGTAGAAGGAAAGAGGGAGAGATGCCATTGTTGGAGCCATCAGATTCAGCTCGCTTTCATGAAAGTGGGTTGTTGCGGGTGTGGCAGGATGGAGTTATCTACAAAGAAGCTTGGTGGAAAAAAGAAGGCAGTTGGAAAGGAGGAGTGAAGATGCAGATTAAGGCTTTGACATGCAAGGTTAAAATCTGCATTTTTTCTCGGGCTTACCAAACACAAGGTGATTCTGACAAACTGTCATGACCCATGCAGGAGAGAACACGAAGGCTAGCTTCCTAACATGCTTGCAAAATCCTCTCATGTGTGCTTAATATTCATCTCATCGCCGTGGAGGCCAGGCAGCAGTCACAGCTGACGTCTTTGTTTGAAAGTTTCTGTCAATTCGATGCTAAAATTTTGCTCTGAACTTGAGAGAAGAGCTGTTTTTAAAAAAGAGCCACCATGCTAGCGGCGTGGAAACAACGAGAGAACAGTAATTCCACACCTGCCATCATTATGCTCCTGATTTCTCAGGCTTCCTCATATTCTCCACAACAATACCCACACAAAGGGCTAATTGCCTACTGCAGAAGCGCCCGCTCATCTAAAGATTTCTCTGAGGGTTGGATGCTCAATTTTCCTCGAATTGACTCCACAGAAGAAGAAAAAAAGCGATAAGTTAGCTCTAATAATAACATTTGAGTATCAGTGGGTGTATCTTTGCCACTGAACTGACAGCTTTCAGCATTATTCTCACTTACAAAGACTGACCGGGAGAATGAGGGGATCAATTTGTCTCAGTCTGTTTCTGGTGTGAATGGAGCCCATATTCCTTATCTCTTCCAAACACTGAAACTCCCTGCCTGCTCTGAGAGGAGATGCTTTCATTATTTGCCCATGAACAGTATGCAGGGAGGGGAAAGAAAGCCAAGAGAATATGGCATTATCTGAGCGCTGCTAAACACTCCAGCTGTGTGATATGGCAACTTGGAAAGCTGTTGTGTGTGTGTGTGTGTGTGTGTGTGTGTTTGTGTGTGTCGTTGTATGCACATGTGTGGATTTGCATGTAGGCAAGTAGTTCTGGGGCAAGTTGGTTAAGTGCATGTGCAGAAATCCCTTTCAAGGAATCTTTCTAAATTAGAGCGCAGGCACACACACTCACACACACACACACACACATGTACATACATATGCTTTCACACAGTACACTACAAAGCAAAGGCAGCACTCTTGAGTCAAGACCGGTCCTCTCTTCTCCACTCTCCTTCTCCTTCTCTCCATCCGTGTCAGTGGAGGCTGTTACGGCTCAATCAGACTCACAAAGACGCTCTGGAGCTCCTTTTCTTTGTCTGCTGTCACCCTCGCTCAAAAGTAAGTCACCTTTCTTTTTCCCTCTCCCTGCTTCCTCTTTACTGAGTTTGCATTTTCTTGTCCGATAAAACTAAAGAGGTGAGAATGGGATGTCACTCTCCTCGTCCCCCTCCTCTCTCTCTCTCTCTCTCTCTCTATCCCTCTGTCTTTTTTTCCCCCTCCCTGTCCTCTTTACTCTTCACTCTCTGTTTGCTATCTGGTATGACTAGCTCGTGCGCAGACTGATGAACAAGCGATCTATATTCTGTGGAGATTACAGGAGCTTTGTCAAAGTGAAGGCAAGGAGAGAGTCATGAGAAATGTAAACAGAAAGACATTGATTGGCATTCTGAACTCTGGTTCGGATTATAGTCTTATCAATTTGTCTGTGATTCCTTGTGTGTTAGTCAGATATCAGTTTGTCTGCCTGTAAGATGACTTACTTTCACAGACTACATTTAAGTTTTTGGCGTCTCCCGCAGCAGCAAGCTGAACATAAGATAATGTTTGTCCCCCTTAAAAATTCATGTACAGCTACATATTTAGGCATTTACATATACTGGACAAGCACTGCAGCCATTGTTGCAGACACTTGTGTATTTTCCTTTGGTTATTTTAAGGCTTTTGTTTCACTTGCTTAACGTCCCACTGGCCACAAGGACAACCTAATCAGGCTGCAATCAGCAGTGCCGCAGGAGTACAGTTCTTGCATCTCGTTCCTTACTTCATTGACTTATGGTTGGGAAGGCTGGCAGCCTATCAATGCAGAGTAATTACAATAGGCCAGTGTGAGGTTGAATAATTGATGTGCATTTCGGAGCTGATGTATGCTGAAAAACCTATCTGCTGAGAGTCCCGTCAGTAGTTTATCACAGGGCGAGAGAGGGGAAAGTGCAGCCTGACTGCCAATGCTTAGTGCTGTAATAATGATGCCAGTCTGGGCCTGTCAGCACCGGGAACACTGGGAGTTAGCCCCCATGCTGGTTGCAGCTCAGCTATCAGCTTCAGTCTTTCCCCCGGATCGATACCTGCAAGAGGAATGGTTTCAATGTAAGACACTCCCAAACTCTGCGACTGTAGATCAGCCTCCTGTTAGCAGAGTTAGACGTACATGAGGACCGTTGTTACTCCTCTCTATAGATAAGTGACAAAGGGAAGCAGATTTTGAGTGTGACACAGTGTTCAAACAAAAAGGTAGGAAGGGTACTTTTAACAAGGAAGTGAACAAAAAAAAGGTGCTGTGTCAGTGAGGGCATTTCAGGTGCCAGTGAGACACTGAAATACAGGAAGTTTGGTTTGAGTTATGGATCCCTGAGTCTGAAGGTTTTCCACTTGCTGAGAAACTTCACAGTGGTTTGTCATACCATGAGACAGGATTTTACAACTCTGTCGAGCCACCAAGGCACCCATCATTTCACCCTCTGTCTCAACTATCGCGAGGGAATATATTAGATCAGCTGAACATGGCCGGTAAATCTGAGCCCTGTTCATGTCCTTTCTTCTGGACCAACCTGGTTTTTTCTTGTTGAAGCTCCTTTCTTCTGTGCAAACATAGTGGTTTGTTTTAAACGAATGGCCTGGCTTCTTCTACAAGTTTACAGATCTATCACATATCCCTGATGTTTTTTAGCCATGCAAACATAAGGGAATAAACGTTTTTCGTGGGTCTTGGATGAGGACTGAAAAAAGCTGTGACAAAAAGTCTGCATCTTCAGTTTAAAGGATGTGTGTTATCTATAAAGCACTGTGCTTGCAGCAGTCTAAAAGTTTATTCACATCCCAACAGGGTGGGTGGTGGAAATGGATTTTAATGAAGGTCATCACCTGCGATTAAACAGCAGTTTTAAGAAATTTGGGTTGTTATTATTTAATTAAAGACATAATTGTGAGCCCTGAGGCAAGATCAGCTGAGGATCACTGCCTCTGAATACCTTATTCAGACTTCACAAGGATCACAGAGCTTGCAGACAGCATTATCGGGTTTTCACGAGTCTAGATCCATGAAATTGTTATGTTGTTACAGTAATCTGCAATCTGACTGCAGTGGTTAGGTCCGCTTTTGCTTCACAGCAAGAAGGCTGCTGGTTTGACTCCCAGCTGAGGCCTTCTCAGTGTGGGGTTAAAATGCTTCTCCAGTACATGCATGGATCTGCAGCTTCCTCCCACAGTTCAAAGACAAGCTCCTCAGGTTAACTAGTCTCTTTGTATTACCTGTCAGTGTGAGTGTGAGCGTGTCAGGTTGTAACCTGGTAACCTATCCAAGGTGGAGGTCTCTCTCCCCTTGACAGCTGTAATAGGCTCCAGATACCAAGGAGCCATGATCTGTAAACTCTAAGACAGTCCTCCATTAAAAGCAGACATGACTCTGTAGTGGAAATCACTGCAAAACTATTGCGTACACTGATTAAAACTGCGTCATGCAAAGAGGAAACCAGAAATACTTCTTCCTGAGGTGAAGTGGTATGATCTTCAAGATCAAAATCTGTCCTCTGCTGTGTAGAGGAGAGAGAGAGAGAGAGAGAGAGAGAGAGAGACCACCCAGTTTGTTATCACGGTACATTTCAGAAGCCAGCATCCGTGTTGGGACTGGTATGCATAAGAGCTCATGACACGAGTAACTTAGACTACTTGGAGGGCTCTATTACTGCTTAATGATACGTACAATTTTTTGAGCAACATATGCTACCATTCAGAGAATCTTTTTGTTGAGGTGAGACTTTGCCTCTTTTAATAAAACAGTACCAAACTGAAGTATCATGAAACCAAAGAATAATCAAGCTGTTAGAATACAATGTCAGACAAGAATGGGACATCATTCACTTTCACATCTTCAGAATCTGGTCTCCTGGGTCCCCAAGGGTACAGTCTGTTTTTACAAGAAGAGCTGATGCAACACAATGGTTAATATTCTTCAGTCCCCACTTCTTTGAAACATGTTGTTGGCATCTGTGTTTATTTTTTACAAAACATTTTTTAGTTGAAATCAAATGAAAACCATCACATCATCACATTTTGTTTTTATTGTCATTTTACAAAGCCCCTGGAGCAGGGGTTGTATTTAAAAGATCAGTAAAAATATTCAGAGAGTGTCTTAGTACAAAATGCCAGTTTGGAGTGTCTCCCGTTCTTGACTCTCAACAGGAATATCCTCAAATATTTTTTTTCACCAAAGATCTTGTGTGTAATCAAGCTGATATTAATCAAATCTGTTGTGGTAATTTTAGGGGCTTTTCTCAGTGACTCTTGAGAGAAATGGAATGAAATGTGAGCATGTTTCTAAGGGTCATGAAGTCCAGCTCTGATTCTGAGCAACGGTAATCCTTCTTAAGATGAATTTCTTCCCCTCAGACTGATTCAGATGATGAGCTTTGTAGATTCTTTTGCCCGTAAAGAAATCGCATAATGTTCCTTTGGGTAGTCAGGCATGCAGACAAGAAATAATAATCATGTATATATGTGACCTGACTGCTGAAACAGGACGTTTGTTAAGTGTAGTGGTATACTACAGATAGAGTCTTGTTGGAATGTTCTCCTAGATTTAATGTACACTTAAAGACTGTAATGTATTTTATATCACTGTGTGCCAGACAGGGTCACAAACAGAGGTTTTGCCTCTGTCTACCACGATTTCTTCTCCTCTCCGCTGAGGCGAATAATCTCTCTCTTTTACTCAGTTGCCAAGGCTTGGCTCGGCTCAGGCTCTCGGTCAGTCTGCCGCTCTCTATGTCTCTCTTTCCTTCTCTTACTCTATCTCACTGCAATGCCCACAAGCCCCAGAGCCAAACTCCACCCAGACTCACTCACACTGCATCCATTATGTATAGGCCAAAAATTGAAGAATAACAGGCTTAAGGCGAAGAAGTACAACATAAATAAAGTACAACAAATTAAGAAGAAAGGGAGACGCACTGTTTAAATCTATATTTGGTATGCTGTCTAGATGTGTATCTCTTTTCGGCATCTTTAAAACCGATAAATTAACCAGTATTATATGATGGAAAATTATGCCTTTACGAGTGCAAGTATAATGTAGACAAAGTTGTAAAAAGTTACAAAGTTACTCATAAAATATTAAAGAGATTGAAATATTTTATGATTAACTTAAAGGGACAAACAAAAGAGCTAATAAATACACTAGAATGTCATCAGCATACCGGGATAAGGTGGCATGTTGGCATCCTGGCAAACCAATTATCTTGGTCATATTCTTTTAAGCACCACATAAGCCTGCAGAGATTCAGTTGCACACACACACACACACACACACACACACATATATATATAGCTGCAGCCACTGCAATGCAATAATAATTTAAAAGACTAGTGATACCTCTGGAGGCCATCTGGACAGAAAAAAAGTGAACAAGAAACACTAATAAAACAGAGACATAACATTTTTATTAAGGCTGTAACTAAATGAAGAAACATTTTTAATGCAAAAGACCTACTGTATATGTTTAAGTAGCTTACTATAGCAAAGGTTTAAATATGTCTCCATCTGTTTCTATGCTTTTTATGCTCATGAACAATGATTAAGAAAAATACCTGTTGTCTGGAGTTGCTGTGATAAAAAGTGAAAACAGTTTGCCTGATGTTTTGTGTATGCTCTCTCTTTTCACTGGAACCATATGGAGTAGTCCTATAGACTCTCGTTTTTCAAAAACTGTATTAATTTCCTGGATGCCTCTGCCCGGACCAGCTTCCCTTCTAGGATCACTGTCGTGCCACTTCACATTTGGCTTTCATTTTACGCACGGAGAGCCCACAACCACATGGTCCATCCTCCCGCTACTAGAGCTGAAGCTTAAACAGACTACACCAGACACAGAGCCAGAAAGTGTCCTCTTTTGGCGAGAAAAGGAAGGCTGTGCATATTCATACAAACAGGAAATTTGAATTAATTTACAATGCAAATTAAAAACAGGCACAACTTTGTACGGACAGAAATGTAATATATTTCAGGGTTCTGCTGATTATCGTCCATGGCTTCATAGCGAGCTGAAGAGCCTGAAATCTTTTGCTGTAACAACACAGTCTCTTTCAACAAGCCGCGATCATTCCTCTCTGTACAAAGGAAACCGATTTTGTATCTCCTCCCCTTCTCATCAACACAAAGATGAGGTTAGGAGGTCTCTGCTGCTCCATCTTTCATCTGATAAAAAAATACCAACTACAAGGTTTTCCTTTCTTCAAGGGTATAATATCCTCTTTATATATTTTTTGATACTTTCTTTCGTGAGTCTGCTCTGTTATACTCATGTCCCTCATTTAAAGAAGGTCTGGTGTGTTTTGTTTGTTTATGTGGCATTAAGAGGGCAGTTGTGTAAGAATACTGACTGATATTTTCAGACACTGTAAGATAAGTGTAGTGCAGTAGCACAAAGTCCAAATAATTAGCTTTTTCTAGTAGAGTTTGATCAGCATCATGTCAAATTTTAGAGACCTCACAGAGGTTAGTGGATGTCCCGGTGCATATCACAAAAAGTCACAGCATGATGGACCAGAAACATCCCGTAAATAAACTGATGGTGAGAGGACAAAAGAAGCAGGTGAATGATAATCATTTACAATGTTGAAACAGATGCAGAGCAGCAAGAACAGCTGATGAACAAAAGTTAACGTGTTTAGGATCATTTAAAAAATGAAACCAGTAACTTCTGCTGTCCGGTTTTCATTGGTGTTGTCACTTTTAAGACTTTACTACAGGAGCACAGCACTGTGAAAGCTGACTGTATCTATGAAGTTACAACAACAACTCAGCTTCATAACTTCATAACTCAGCTTCATAAGAGACAGCTCCTGCACTGGAACGACTCCCTGAAAATGGGGATCATTCGCCAGAGCTGTGTTCAGTCCATCTCTGCTCTGTCACAGCCTCAGAGCTCAAAGCTCTCATTCAGGTCAAAGGGTGTGCTCAGGGAAGTTTCAGTTAGACCCTGAAACAACAGGCTCCAGATTCAATTTTCTTCAACAAAACTGACCTAACTTCAAAATGATCAGAACCAGGTCTGTTTCCAGAAGCTGTTGATAATAATAATAATAATACATTTTATTTAAAAGCGCCTTTCTGGACACCCAAGGACACTGTACAGGCATTAAGAACACAGTTAAAACACGGTTAAAATAAATAAAAACAATATACATGTATGGAAATGGACAGTTAAAGGGAATATGCAATTTGGAACAGATGTGTTTTGAGTTTTGATTTGAAGTGGGGTAGTGAGTCCATGTTTCTGAGATCCGGGGGGAGAGAGTTCCAGAGTTTGGGAGCAGAGCGACCAAATGGATGGGGGGAAGCTCATCATGGAGTTAGAAAACCACTGATTCTGTGTTTAATGGAGGACATTCTTAACCTGAATCATTGTAAAGAACTAGAATTTGGTGTGCTGGGGCTGTTTACCTGAGAGGGATGACAGGATGAATCGCAGACAACTTGAGCAGGAGTTTACAGCCTTTGTCGACACGAAGTGATCCATGGATCTCTATGGACGTAATGTTTGGTTAAAGGAGTTTCTTGGACTTGGATCACAAGGACCGTCAGAAACAGATTTCAACATCTCTGTTGTTTTTATTAATTAAACAGAGTTTTCAAGCGATCTGTTAATCCAAGTTATCGTCTTTGTTAACAGATTATCAGTTTTACAGAGTTAAATGTTGGATTAACTGTGCTCATGTCTGCTGATACCCACCAGTTCATACTTAAAGTAAAAAGGATTTGGGATTAAAAAAAGTCCCCCAAATTTTATCTGAGGTCCGGTTAGCTGCACACAATCAGATAATTGAAATGTCCTTCAGAGGGCTTCTCTTTACTTTGATACTGAGTACATTTCAGAGCCGGCATTATTCAGTCTAATTTTAGTAAAGATGATGATTCAGCACTTTTACTTTCGCCAAAGCCCCTCTTTGCTTGAGTGTCTCAACTCCTACTCGAGAAAAGATTGTTTAAACTTTTGTCGCCGTCGCTAAACAGAAAAAAATCAAGAGAAATTTCAGCAGACAGGTAATGTCACTGAAGCTAAACTGGCTCCTTAGCTCAGCGTTTGTCTGCCCCTGATACACTGCACCGGAGCAGCAGCAGAGTGGTCTCTGATAAGGAGCGTCTAACGCTAACCATGCTGCACCCTGGAACAAACTACAGACAGCTGTAGAGCTCAGACTCTCAGTAATCGTGTCTGACGGCTCACAGCCACCTACCGTCTTTGTGTTTGATGCTCTTGGAAATGTTTATGTAGACACCACCTCTCTTTGTCTTTACCCAGACATTTCTGTGTCTCTGAAGAACTCATTATACCTGTCATAAAGGTGTCTGGTCAAATCCCTGTATCTCATTAGAGCTATCTCTGGTTAGATATTAGCTTTTTATTGCAAGACCCAGGATGTGTGTGAAAGAGTGGGGGCCTGTAGACAGAGGAACAGTCTGGTAAGGAAGGCCTCCCCCTCACTTCTGAGACGCTTTTATTGCATCTTTATTTCATTAACAGCAGCTCTGTGCAGTCCATACGCCTTTCTTTTTCTGTTGCAACAGGGAAAGTTATACAAATTTTCTTAATTAACTTGAATAGAAAACAGCTCAAGAAGGTAAAAAGTCAATATTGCATGGCGCTGGGGACTGGGGCTTGTTTGAATTAATGTCTTTGCATATTGTAGCTGTTCAGCAATAGATCTCCTTTAATAGCAACACATGATGAAATATAGAGGCTGTTTTAGCGCCGCTTTCAAGTCTGCCAGTCTGGCATTATAAAGTTTATTAGAGTAAATGACATTATCAAAATTTCCCTGTCTTTGCCTTCAGAATATAAACACTGTAAACATTTCCCTACTGTAAATGACATGAGATCATTTATGTGACTTATTACTGTTTGCAAAGTCATTTCCAGTATCAGGCAGATTTTGTTCACTGTATAGGTTGTTTTTCATACTTTCACAAACAATTCCCATCCCCTGATCATTGATTATTTGGATGTGTTTTAAACATTAAAAAACCCAGGAGCCTCCGATTTATGTAGAAATTTAAAACATATAGAAATGTGTGCTTCTTAAGGGTAAGGAAGACACAGTATGAAACTGCATTTCATACTTTCATACCAATTATTTCTAATAGTTTAAATAGAGGAATTAGGAATAAAGGGCAATACACGCCAGGAACAAGATGAAAACCATTTTATGATCTCTTTTATTATGAATATTTATTATTGCAGGGTTAAGCTGAGTGGTTATATTGGGAGGCTGTAGTGCTCACAGCAGGCAGCATGGTTTCACATACTAATGGACCTTTGCCCCATGTCAGCCCCCACTCTCCTTCCGCAGTTTCCTACCCTGTCCACTGCTCTATCCATCAAATAAAAGCATAAAATAGCCCTAAAATAATCTAATATTTTCAAGAATGATATGTGTGATTATTATATGCTATCAAAGTTGACTCTTTGTAGGACAACTGTCAGGTAAAAAGCTCTCTGTGCATCAAATGTCATCAAATAAGATTGTGTGAGATAAACCTGAGCAGTCATGGCCAATAAGATTTGTGGTTTCCTTTATTCAACTGCTAAAAAAAGAAAAATTGCAGACACAAAAATCAAATCTACATTTCCAGGCAGACTTTCACTGTAATGTTGTGGTATGCTAAAAATAAGTCAGTTTCAGACAGCCTAATAGCGTAATGTAATGTATGGAGCACTGGAGGCAGGACAGGAAATCCAATCTGTGTTTATGTTTAAAAGCCTCTCAGTGTGTGTGTGTGTGTGTGTGTGTGTGTGTGTGTGTGTGTGTGTGTGTGTGTGTGTGTGTGTGTGTGTGTGTGTGTGTGTGTGTGTGTGTGTGTGTGTACTGTATGTACGAGGTAGCAGCACTGGCTGATAAGCTGACCAACTGAGAGCAGGAGACACCAGCAGCCCTGAGACTGAGGGACTGTCAGAGGGAAAAGTCAGAGTGACTCTGCTGAAGGCTGAGGCCTCAGGAGCAGCTCTGCATCTTATCTCTGCTTCCTCTCAGCAGACCTTCAGCTCTGACCTAGATGCAGGTCATTTAGGACCCCTCTAACCTCTCCAAACATGCAGTTTTTTACCAGTGACTTAAGACGGAGTTTTGTGTCGCCTCCTTTCGTGAGAATCTATTTTCTTGTTGTTTTCAACTCAGTCACCTCAGTGTCAGTATGTTAATGAGTTTGAACCACTGCCTTTGTAGAGATTGTTGGTGAAGTTGTTGGTCCTTCCGTGTTAACAGGGACACAATCACATGGCTCATGAGGCATTTACCACCTCCAGATGTGGTTTGACCAATCAGATCTCAGTAGCCACAGTGTAACGTTTACAAAAGGATGACAGATGAAGCAATAAAGACTGACGCTGTGATGAGGTTTTTATATTAAGTCCATATGCCGTGGAAACAGAAAGATGGGCTTTGAAACTGACTCTCCTTCTTTTCCCCTGTCTCCTTTGACATGTTGCTCCCTCGCTGGTGGTGTCATTTCTGGATTTTTCCCTCCATGTTCTCACACCAGCTCTCCTGACTTCATTTGGAAATTTTACAAGGGGTGAGGCAGGAAAAATTCAGGGTTAAATTTAATCTGGATGTATTCACACATGCTGCCCACCCTGGCTGCTGGTTGTAAACAGGGTCTGTGATTATAATATCAGGGCCGTAAGATGACTAAGAAACCTGTGAGAGTGAAATTAGGCTTCATCATCGTTCTTAAAGGGCACTTCAGCTGAGGAGATGTTTGATTGGATCCAGCACCATCCTCCTGCCCTGAAACCGCCACTAAAGGACCCCTGAGCTGTGTGTTTGCCTGCATGTGTATGTTTTTCTATACACACACATACATGTGAGCCTGTACTACTGCAGAGAGGACTGGATTTGTGCTGTTTATTCAATATGGCTCAGAATACCATCGCTTTAAGCCACCTGGGTAAACAGGTTATTGCCATATCAATCATTTACAGCGACATGCAGTGGTCGAGACCACAGACAATATTGACCACCTGACTGACAGAGATTAATGTTGCTGCTCATAAACAGGCCGATTCACCAGCTCCTCCTCTCTCCAGACTCCATCTATTTCTCCTCTTCTCCGTTAGCTCGGTCATCAGTTTTCTTCTCCATTCTTTCAATCATCTTTTTTTCTCTTCCTTCCCCCTTCAGTTTTATTATTTTTCTTATCTATTTCTGTTATTCTTGAACCAAGAACAAGGACAACTCTCTTTATGTGGGTTATGACTTCAGTCTGACCCCTAAAGCCGCAGAGAGTTGGAGTATATTAAGAATGAACATAATCGTTCATAATTATTTCCAGGTGAAACCAGCTCATTAAGGCGAATCTCCAACTTTTGATTGAGGGTTAAACGGCATAGTCAGGTGTTTTTATCATTCAAAATGAACTCTGCAAAGGTTTAGCCAATGTCATTCTTCATTAATCTGGAGAAAATGGTGCATTGCTCTGGATTAAATGTACACAACAAGACATTAAACAAGAACACGAAGCAAAACATTAAATTTAGATCAGACTTTTCATCCTTTTTGAGGTCAATAACTCTGTTTTGCATTAGCAAGCTTTGGTGGGAGATACCATAAATCAGAGATAAATGCAAATGTGTGATTTAGCAAAAGAGCTGACATGGTTTTCATGTAAAAATTAGGCCACATGATCTTGTAAGAAAACTGTTTACTAGACTGGCAGACTCTATTGTGAGATTAGATGATGGACCGCTGCATGACAACAATGCACCTGCTGGAATCTGATCAAAACAAAAGAGCTTTTCTGTCTTTTGAAGGTCTGAAGATAACTCCAGCATTACTTGTAATGTTGAATCTTCTGTGAATGTTAACAGCCCCTCAGCTCTGTAGCAATTCAGGGCAACAGCAGGGCAGACTGTTAACTTCAAAAGACTATCAAAATACATTGTAATTTATTCACAAGGTTTTTACTTGGAGCAGAATTATCCAAAGAGAGCTCCTCCAAACTAAAAATGGACCAGATGGTGAAAACACTGGATGAAGCTGTTTCACATTGGAGACAGGGGTGTGTACAGATTGGTGGCACCAGGGGTGGCATGGGCCCCCCTGAAAACATGGCCACCCCAAAATCCTACTCCAGATATTTTGATATTTTTTAAGTATTTTTGGCTTTTATCTCTTTTCTTTTTTCTTTTCTTTTTTTTTGTTTTTGGAAAATCAAACTGTGCTTCCACATTGTTATGTTTCTTTTCAAAGTTGAATCTGAACATGGACTTGGAAAGGCACAGTCAGATGGTCAGACTCATTGTTATCTGGAGATTAAAAAAGAGAAAGTTCATTTATATTTCATGCTCCTCGGTGATGCAGCACGGGTCACCTGAAGCCCTGCAGCTCTGGTCATCTTCATCTGTCCTTGCTCGGTGTATTAAGTCCCTGAAGCTGTGGCTACATTTGATTCAAACCTCTGCAACGTACATCGAATGAAATAAAGCTTGGAAAGTGTTATTTCAGAGGGATGTGTTCATTTCCTCCATTTATAAAAGCCCCAGCAGGAAGTAGTTTAATATAGTCCACATTATTGAAGTTATTCACTCAATTCTGCGGATCTCATTTCGATACTGGCAGGCAGTGGGCTTCACGCTGATGACAAAGCCATCTATTAGTTTCACACATAGGGGGAGGAAGTGTTAACAGTCCAGCAGTGAAAGTCTTGTATAGTTCGTGAGATTTCTAAAGAAATCTCCCTGCCAGATACATGAGAATTAAGCCTAGAACCTGTAGTTCTGACTGTATCCATTAGTTTCCTCCATTTACAAGAGCAACTGTAGTTTATTTTAGTCTTTAACACCCATGGAAATCCAGCGAAGAGAGGCAAAGGTGAGGAGGAGTAGTCTGGAAGGCACTGGGAAAATACTGTCTGATTTGTTCAAATTGACCAGAGAGAATAATAATTTATTTCAAACGCCTAGCATGTGCTTTAAAAAGTCATTCATGAAGCTACAGAGTTTAAGAAAGCCAAAGTCGTGTCATTTAAACCCCTCCCATTAGCTCAGTGATTGGGCCGGCTTCCAGCTGCCCAGCTCAATTATTACTTGATGGCTGTCGTCCAGACTAAAATTTCCAAGGCTGACTTTCAGGGGATGAACGATATCCATATTTTAGAGCGACTTCATTGAAACTCTCACCATTTCCATGAGCCTTTCAAATGCAAAAAAGCTCATATTTTACATACTGTGTCTTCATGACAGTCACAGAATTACACTCAATTTTCATTTTAATTAAAGTTGGTTCCATGTAATTTGTTTTACACACAGCTGTGCTTCATGCCAGCCTACGATGTTCCCTACTTCACGAGTGATTCAACGCTGAATATTTTCCAGTGAGTGACTGTATGTCTTACTCTGTTCACATTTCTTTTTTGGTTCGCACCATGGGATTTTTTCCATCTCACTGCTTTCTTACTGTAAAGGTGAATTTGTCGAGCAAGTGGGGAAGGAAGGAGATATTTTAATGATAACTTGATCCCCCTGTGGGCGAGGAGCCAGATGAGAAAATCAAGTGAAACCAAGTGTTAAATGCACGAGAGTGGAGCTGATAAATTATTGATGACCCGTGGCATTGCATGACCAACCACACACACTAACACATGTTTCTTAAACTCATAAACACACACTAATACATGTACAAAACATAGAAAAGACACACTTAATATAGCATGTCCAGCTTACAACCAACATATGATATTTGTCTGTTTGGCAACAAAACCTGGAATGAAATATCCGGTAGAATAATGAATAACTCCCGCATTAGCAAAGGCTGCAATAATGTCTTCTGAGAGCAAATGTGCAGCTCTAAAACTTATTATTTTCTAAAAATGACTCGCACAGAATCATAAGTCAGACTAATAGGCCATTGTCAAAAGAAACCTCATTCTCTAAGAAGTCAGCGCTCTGCATTACTGTTTACTGTAGCAGAAATAAATGGAATTAATTTGGTTGGAAAGAGACTTCTAATCATGTTGCCCTTCTATTTCATGCAACAGCAAAAAAAAGAGCTAAAAAATTCCAATTATTTCTCATTAAACCCTGTACCACCTCCTTTCAGTGACTTCCTCTTAATTGGAATATGAAATTAACATACTCCCATGAAATAGCTGAAGGGATCCAGAAGAAACAAGATCCTAATGACACGCCCTGCTATCAATCAAAGGTGAGGCAATGACAAAGCAGATGGGTGCTCAGGGATATTTTTAACCTCTATTTACCCTGTTTTGAGGACCTTGTTATTCCAGTTTTTAAATCGTGCAACGTTAGATAGATTCTCAGCTGAGGGCATATCGACTATATCCATTCACAAAACTCACGGTTGTGTTTTTGATGCATCCTTGAGGGCGAAAAAGCTCCAATAAAAGACCATTCACATAGAAACCATAATAATTCTGCAGTATTTCTGTTAACCTGGAGGGGTCAGCTCCCCTGAACATGCTCACAGGACTATTCAGGCCTCATTGCATTTGAGATTTCCATCCTTTTGAATTACTGAGATTAAACATAAACAGACCAATAAACTTTATGTGCTGCATACTGTATTTGTCAGTCAAATGTAAAACCATAGAAATTTTGAATAACAAATGACATTAATGCATTGATTATTGAATTTGTTTCTGTTTCATAATTTTTAACTAAATGAATCTTAGTTGATCTACAGCTTATTGTTTTTAAACTATATTCATACATTTTAACAGGTTAACCTGAATTGTTTTCAGGATAACAGATTTATGCTGAATTCAAGACATTTGAATAAATTAACTCCAAGTAATTAAATAATCTAAATAAAATCAAATAGGTGTAAATAGTCAAAATTAAGCTATGCCACAATTCATTTTTCTGAGTGCAGTGAAGACTTCAATCACTCCAGTGTTGGCCTGAGGAGTGTGTGACAACCATGTCTCTCCTATGGTGCACATTTTGGTAACCCTTAATATTGTATTATATCAAGATGCATCATGAGCACATTTGTAAAGCCTTACTGATGCATTTATAAGACTTCATGGAAACACAGAGGGTCTAAAGCAACAAGGATTGGTAAAAAGTCTTGTGAATTAATTAATTTATAAGAACTTTATAAATGTGCTCAGGTTCATATAAAGCCCTACATTTTTACCTGTCAATCGAATGGTAGTTTTACCAATATCATCCTGTGTTTTAGAAATATGGAGGACTGTGCTGATATGATGAGACAGGTTAAGAAACTTAATGTGAAGATTCATAATATCACCCATTTATCACCTCCACCGTACACAACTTTTCACCAGTTGTTTTTGGTGTAGTGAATTACACAGAAGAAAGCTCATTTTTAATTTTCCTGTCATCTAACTTCAGGGTTTCAAGCGCACGAGCATCGACGTTGTCAAAACTTAAAGAAATCTTCTTTGCTCAATGATCATACACTGTTTTACCAATTAATCATCTTTTTCTTGGATGTTGTGTGCTTTCAAGGGTAAGAGAAGTTGTATGATGTTTTGTAATTGGCTTTCATTTCATAGTCCCCTGAAGCATGATGAAGAAAAGACAATAGAAAAGTTCTCCCAGCAAGAAAAAAGTCACCAGCTGCACCCTCCACTTAAAACACCTTCAAGGCTTACACTGTTTATATTCATAGTCCACGACCTGCAGCCACATGCACACACATGCACACACACAACAGGCAGCAAGGGGAGGCGAGGAAGACAAAGGAAGAGTTCAGTGATAACAAATTAGAGGAGTTTGCTCTGTGGCAGAACAGTGGCTCCCTCTGATTATGTCTAATTAACCTCTATGGAATTAAACAAGCAGGCACTGAGGGATTAGCGCACAGAGGCATGATCTTTATGCTTGCGTAGTGTGTGTGTCTGTGTGTGTAGAGTACCAATCTGTCAGACTTTGCCTGTCCTTCAGACCCATCACACAAAACGGAGCCGTCTCTCCTACTTACATCCACCTACTTATACATATTAACACAAACCTTCTCCGACATTGACAGTTCACGCTCACCCTCAAGAAAAGTCGCCGCTTAAAAAAACCAGAGTGATTGAAATTCAAATATACACAAGCTCTTGTCGCTTACAAGAAAACTGCATTTCCTGAGCTTGACTGTTACCACTGAACACTTCGCCTGAACTCTCACCATCCTCCCTGGGGTCGTGCCCGGCCTCTCAGTTTAACCCCACCTAACCTTGTACCTTATTTTAACCATAAAACAAACCATGACCCTTTAATAAAAGTGCTAACTTTTTAAGAAATCTGATGTTGTTCAGAGTGATAATAGACAGTGTGTATGCTCGGGTGTCCTCAGGGATCCCTTAGCATGCAGAAATATCCAAACATGTTTAATATTTATGATTTTAAGTCAGGAAGTCAGTGATTGTCTCCCTTGCAGACTTAAGAGAAGAAAAATCACTCCTAACACACCTCACACCATTATCTGGTAAGCTCATCTGCTGGACCTTTCCAAGATGGTGCCTTTGCAGACTTTGGTTGGAAGGCTGGCCCAGAACTGGCACGGTTTTCTTGTAGTTTGTGCGTGCTTTGGGTCTTAAGAAATGGAGCCAATCTGGAATCCTAAAAACTGCACTTCTTCAAGTTCTTGAGGCTGGATTTTAGTCTGAATAGTTAATTTCTTAATCTGGCGTGAACTTTTCGCTAACTCGTTTTTTTTACAGAATAAGAGTTTAAGAGTTTGGCACAATGAGAGGCACAGTTGACTTATTGTCAGACTGGTTTGTGCTCAAGTCCTCTTTTTTCTGTACAGCTCCATTTTTAAAAGTTATCAGGGGGTTCGTGTTTTCTATGATTGACACTTGATACAGCCTATGGACGTACAAGGATTGCGTAGCTCACCCGGGGGATATGCTGTTTGAGCAGAGCGTCATCACAGCGACTCTCCCGCCGAATGCGTACAATGCTACTGCGCAAGTGGTGGAGTGTGTACAACACTACTGTGCAATGTTGGTTTTAAGAAGTGGAGGAAAAACACGGAATTACCGAGAGCTTTTCGGCTTCAAATCTGTATACTGGTGGAAGGTGGAACCAAGTTGCCCATAGTATATACAGTCTATGGTGTGCACACTGTAAGGAGGCAAAAGGCTCGCTTTGCTGGGTCAGTATTTCCAATCCGGCTATCACTGCCCATAGGCTAGGTGACTTAGGCTACATTTAAGTTTGATACAGTCCTGTTGTTTAATAATTCACTACACCTCTGATATTCTGTCCATCATGACCACTGACATTTACTGCATTCACTTATTTTATTCCCCAAATGAAGTTTTTGTCTTTCTGTTGGTCTTGCCAGAGAATAACCTCTGGTTCCTGGTGTTTATGCATCATGTGTCCTGGCTGATTTCAGAGCTTTAAAAGGCTTGCCCAACATTGCTCATCATTCAGGGACTTTCTATTATCTCAGAGTCAGAGACAAAGAAATACACTTAGTGCGGCTCAGACTACCAATTACTGTGACTGTACTGGCTTTAGTGTTGAATTTCCATCACGAGGACCTTGCCGAGGGCACTAAATGTGCTAGGTCCTACCCTGAAAGAGGATCTACACTGTTACATCTTACCAGTTCAATCGTGGCTGCGTTTTCTCTCTCCCCCTTGCATTATATAATCTCAGTGACTAAGTCAACACTTGTAACACCTCTGGCTTCTTTATAAAAAGCCTGCCAAAGAGGGAGCTTTTATTAGGAGACATTGCGGGAAGTGCTACAGCTCTCTTCGGGAGAAGGTCAGAAAATGGAATCAAGGTGATGAAACAAAACTGAAACAGATTTACTCCCACTCCTGAGGTGACCAAACAGCTGATGCTCTCTCCCTGCTGGTTTGCAGACAGTTAGACTGACACAGCTGTAAATGAGGACTTTTATTAACAATCGGTCAGTTTAGAAAGCAATCTCATACGAATACTCCCTCCTCAATACATGACAGGTAGTGCTGAGCTCAGCAGGTGTGCAGGGATGAAAAAAAGTGATGCTGTTGATGCACAGTGTAAGGAAAAAACAGATGGACGAAGACAAAAGAGCTGGCAAACTGCCGAAAACTTTGAGAAGAAAGTAAAAGGAGGGGTAAAAAGGAGGAAGGATTTAATTGGCAAAAAAAAAAAGATGCAACAGGGACATGTTAGTCTAAATTGGTGTTTTTTCTTTCTTAATTGGTGCTTTTTCTTCATCAACATTTACCCCAGAGTCTCTAGTAATAACTAGTTATCTCTGGTGAACTGTTTGTGTTTGTGCCATGATTACTTTCACTCCCAATGTTTAAATACTACCCGCTCAACACATAATGTGGTTATAATTTAAGAGCTATCAACCTTTTAAAATTGTTACTATATTCCTGATAGCGAAAGCAAAGTCAGGGACGTCCCTGATCTATCTGTGGAAAGGAGTCTGCCACTAAGGCAAAACTTCAGTGTCTGTTATCACTCTTAATCCGTAAACATTGAAGGGAAAAAGGGGGACATCAATTTCAAGCTGGTCTGGAGAGTTTGAAAATGGTGATAGTTACCGTGTTGATGTAGGAGCAGTTTGAGGAGCTATTGGGCCCAAATCATCTCTGATAGGAAAAGGTGGAGCAGCATCCTGTCCTGCAATCCAGGCAACATCAGCAGAGCTGGTGAGTGCATCTTAAGTTGCTGACTGCCATGAATAACTTCAACCATATGAGAGAGTGATAGCGTCAATGTTAAAATGTGTGACATTTGCAAAGCTGAAGAAGGAAAAGAGCTGAAGGAGGACAGAAATGGCAACATAAATATTCCTGTTCACCTTGTTCAATGTTAACTTTAATGGAAATGTTCAATTTGATTTATTCTTTGATAGATGAGCAGCAAATGTTACATCCCGGCTGTGAATCGAAATGTTCAGTCTAATGTTTTATCATAGCCAAAGGTGTTTGATAAGATTCTGCTTCCAAAGAAGAGTTTCTAAGTGTAGGTATCATTTTGAAACTAAATTAAACCATTTTTGTCAACCTGTTTATGACGAGGTAATGAGCAGGATAATGAGCAGTATTGCTTTAAATGGTAGAGACTATTTTAAAGTGCTTTATTCCAGCATCAGAAAGCTCAATATCTTGAGAGTGCATTTAAATCAGACAATGTCAACACATGTACAGTTTACAATAATCGCTTTTTCATTACTACACAGTGCTGAGCAAAAATGACCTCTAAGTGTGATGTACTTATTTTCTTCTCCAGGGTGTTACAGGGAAGAACAGTTTGATGTCCTTGTTGAATTTAACAGTACAGAGCAGGCGTAGCCCACAGTCTTGGTGTGTATGCAATAAATATAAACAACAATTTTAGTCGAGCTAACAGCGTAAACATTTTCTAAAATCTTCTGAGTGGTGATAAAAAATCTCCATCTTTGAAGGCGTTTTGAAAACAGTGACTTTAACTCAGCCCTTTTTTTCGTTTTTTTTTTATTTATTTTTTTTTTAGAAATGTTATGTTAATGTCACATACTTGTGTGCTTGGGCCTCGAAACGCTGCTGCCAGGCTTCAGACACAAACAAAAGAGGGAATCATATAACTAAAGACAGTGCTTGCTATCCTTCACCAGGTGCCTCAGAACTGACTTTGAGATTGTTTCGAGAGCTTAAAATGTTTGGGCTTCAGCCTGTTTCTGTGAAGTGCTAACTCCGTACGAGCTTTACTGCTGCTTGAGGTCTTTCAGCAGAGCCCTACTCATGGATCATGAGTCTTGGCTGGTCAAAAGAGGTTTGCAGTTTGTGCTTCACAGCCGTGAAACTCCCTCCCTGAGGATGTCAGAGAGACAAACTCAGTGTCCTCTTCTGAATCTCTCCTTCAAACTCACTTCTATCATGCTTACATATTTGATTTGTTTTGATTGTTATTTACTTTATATATTAGTGTTTATGTATTGATAACTATAATCTGCTTTTTTTGATTATTATTTGATTGAATTGTTTTTATTTGCTGAGTACTTTGTTACGTATCTTGCAAAAGTATTACATAGGTGTGTTACAGTTATTGATGTAGCTTCCTCCTCTCTGTTCAAAGCTCCCGCTCCTTCCTGAAACTATTGTAACCTGAAGGTTCGATGTAAGGTGGTTGGATAATTCTGATGAGAAACAGCAGGATGGAGGCGGATAACTTTCTTAGCAGCACTTTTACTGTTCAGCCATCTTGTCATAACCACAACATAACCCAAAAACTTAATATCCTTGACAACCCTGATCACATGTCACAGCACTTACCAATCAGAGGCTAAGAACTCAAAGTAAACGTAAATGAACCTCAAAAACACATTCTGCAGAATCTGCTCACCCTCACTAACAGCTGCAGAGAAAAGCATTTCAACTTGTAAATATGTGAATATGAACCTGTCAACACTTTGTGAATAGTTCTCTGTATGAATTCTATAAACACTATTGTTTAGCTTAGTTTACTGTAATAATTAACAGGAATATATGAGTTGACTTCACTGTTAAAGCTTACACTATGAAAACATGCATCTACTCACATTTTTTCATTGGGATGTTTTATTTTACCAGTTGTGTCTTTGTACAAACTTAAAATAAAAGTTTAGTGTACATTGATCACAAGGTTTTTAAATAAGCCAATTTATCCACAGACATCTCCCCCTCCTCCATAAAATCAACACACCTCTATTAAAACATAGAAACACAAAATAAATCAGTTTTACTTTCAAAAAATAAAGTTATCAGTTTTGTTGACACTTTTTTTTTCAGACAGAGTGCTAGAGGGTTGTGTTAGCAGAGCTGTCGCTACCTCGTGTTCAAAGGCAAGTTTATTTCTGACAATGCTTTCCACAGCCTCATATAATAGAGATGATAATTAAAATCAGCAAAGACACAGTTTTAAACATTTTTGAGTCAAAGCAATCTGTAAATGTCTGATGCTAACAGAAAAGTTAAGTTTGTCGTTGCTAAAAACCCTGTTAAAGGGATATTCCGGCTTAAAATCATTTCCTTGGAGATGCAATCAGACAGAGATGCTAAGGCAGAAGAACTACTACGTCTGCAGTGCAAAATGATTAATATGGTGATTATTACTTCAAGGAAATGATAAAGAAATGATCATAAATGTTCTTCCTTGAGCTGTGTCACCCCGCAGCAGTCCGTAACGGACTGGCCTGAGGTCTCGCTACAAACAAGCGGCTGCTGGAAGAGAGTGGGTGAGTTGTGTTTAGTCTCTTTGCTAAAGAAATCAAAGTTAAAAAGATGTTTGGTGGCTAGTGCTATGGCTGGGACCCTATATGTACTGTTGATGAAGTTAGGTGCCGTTCTGAGCATTATTTGTGGCTATAGAGTGGCTTTTTGATCGAGATTTGTTTATGGCTCCTCAGACCGCTGTGTATCGCCATCGTGCGGTCTTTACTTAAGTTGGTATAACTAGAGAAGCAAGTGGTCGTCAACATTCATCTCTTGAGGGGTTGTCTAACTCAGTGTTATGGTGTGTTTGACCCTAAATTAATTTTACGCCGGAATATCCTTTTAAGTTACAAAAACAACACTTACTTGATGTAAAACACTTTTTAAAAAGTAGTAGGAAATGTTAAATAGAGTTGAGAGCTTTTGACTAAGTAAAATGAAACCCCTGCGTTCTAAAGCAAAGACATATTGCTTATAGAGAAATACCTGTACCACCACACACACACGAACACACACCTATCTACCTAATCACCTCCTCATCAGCTGGAGATGAGGGACTTAAATATATTACAGACAGGCTGATTTGACAGAATGAGGACCAGGCTGCAGGAAATTTGAGCAAGACAGATTTCTCCACCCACTTCCAGCTCCTCACCAACACTAATTATACTGACCCTCCACACGCACGCACACGTGCACGCACACTCACACACACAGATACAAGCCTGTGTTTGCCAGATCCCCAGTGCAAAGCATGGTGTGTTTGAACAAGGCAGCCTGTTAAAGTGTCTGATTAGACCCCTGTTTGAACAGGAAGCGACAGCAACCTATCAGCATGCAGCGAGGACCAGCCAATCATCGCCATAGCTCATGTGCTGTGGGCCTCTGCTTCTTGCTGGCTCGTGCACATCGTGCATCACGCCAGCTCACACAAAGACGAACACAAAGACACACTGGCTGACACATTGAGAAAGACGTCTACATAGAGAAGCAGACTGACACACCCACACACACAGCAGGTTTCTACCCATAATACATTTAGGCGTCCTCAGATGGGTGCAGAGAGAAATACCCAATTTACTCTGATTCGATTGATAATGACCTTCCCACTGTGAAGCAGGTGCAGGTCACTGTGCAAACAGCTGGCAGGCAGGGATGAGGCAGGGTTGCAGTCATATGCCTCTGCTTTTTCTTCATCTATTAGACTAATATTTCTGCTCTGAACTTGTTTTTTCACTTTCATATTTCAATATAGATGCAGAATGGGATTTAGACCAGAGCAAGGCCTGCACCATTAGAGAAAGTCTGCCATGTGTAGAAAAGTGCTGTCATGTAATCAGATTTTCACCTCATGGTCATTTTGCAATAATTATGGAAAAGTCGCCAAAAAAAAACACCTCCAGGAACTCATTGTCTCTACATTTTTACATTATTCAACCTGAAACACAGAGGTAGAAGAAAACGTTCTCACTCACTATGATTACAGAAATTGGGACCCTCTTTTTTGGCCTCAGTCCCAGCCCCATATGCTTGTCAGGATGGAGGTGGCAGCAGGAAGAGCAGATGAGGAAACAGCTACTGCTTTTGCCATTTCTTTCGCCTCACATGTGCTAATGAAGTTGTCACCATCACAAATTAATCAGCATTCAGCAGACAGTGACAGATGATGGGTGCAAACCAGGTGACGCCTTTTGTCTTTGTGTCTTCTTATCATTTTACGCTGACATTAGGTATGGATTACAAAACAAGTCCTACAAATTAAACATCAAAAAATGACATTTACGTTCATACTCCGGCTCAAGGATGACTCAGTGAGGCTGTTATTTGACTATTCCTACTAAAATCTACTTTAAAGTGAGATTTGTGCGCAATATGGGAGTTATGCAGCCCCTAAAAATGCTTTCACACAACATAAAAGCTGAGGAGAATTATGCAGTTGGTTGCAATCTGCAGTGTGTACAATCCTTTTGCAGTGGCACCATAACAAGGCTCCATTGTTGCACCACTGCGCACTACTGGTACAATGAACCCAACGGCAGCAAAACAGTGGTGACTCAGTGTGTGACTTCACACGGACTTACAGTGTTGATGAAAAGCAAAAATGGCATAATATGTGGACATACACAGTCATGCAGCATGATGACTCTGTCCTCTCATTTTACACTGAAATACAAGCAGCAAAAGTCTCATCCAAATAGACAATGTGAAAGGGGCTAATACTAGCTGCCTCTAAATCATACAAAGAGATGATGTGATGACTCTTTCTTTAAGGTTTGCATATGTTTAAGAATTTAACTCAAGTCTAACATCACTTATAAGAGTAGAAAAACTAGCAGTGGTGTAAAACAAGAGTTACCGTTTTGACCTAAATATAAGAAATACGTCTGGAAAAAAAGTGTGATCATCTTAAACTTGGGGTTTAGTGATTGAATACGAAGACAAAGGACAGCTTCACTTCTTTGTGAAACAAGATATTTAAACATTTTTCATTTTAGAGTGAATGTGATCCTAATTGTCTTTATCTTAATAACCATACTTCTGTCAAATACAGACAATATTGTGTTTCATCAAGTCTTTGCAAAATGTTCAACCAGAGCAACATCTCAATCAAAACCCCCTTTCAACACTGCTACAGCGATTTCCTTTGCCAAGTGTGTTTTGGAAGAAACACAATTTCTCTTTGGATTATTTTTCACTGGCAAAGTTTTTGAAGGGATTTGGTGCCAGAAACTGGGATTCATATTCTGCATCACATGTGCTGTGAGGTTTAGAGTGACTGCTTAAAGACAGGGTATACAGCACTTACTCAATATCCATGAAAGTTTTCTGACTTTTTGCCCTGCTCTCATTTCCATGCTACGCCATGCTTAAAAACTTGTCCAACAATCTTCTCCTCCTTTTTTCCTCGTAATTTAAAAAAAACCTTTTGGCTTCTTGATTGGGAGTTTAAATGTGATAGTGAATATTTTGCTCATACTATCAATGCCATTTTTTTCCATATAGTGTCAATCTATTTTTAAAGCTTTTGATCAGCTGCACAGACATTTTAAAGGGTTTCCTATAATCTGCATGAGCACTGGGAGGAGGTTTCTAGATGTGGGGGGGTTGGAATGACTTCTCCTTGACTGCAGCCCCCTATCTCTCTCTGACTGTCGTCTAGACCAGCAGCTGAGTCTCCGTGTCCCTAAACTCCTTAGTGCAGGAGAGACAGCCAGTCTGTCTGTGTCAGTAGGCGCTGCTCCACTCTCAGCAATGACCCTTCACATTTAGTCGTCCCCAGACGGAGCCTTTCTTAGCCCCTCACCACAGACTCGTACCTCTGCGCCCTTCTCACCTCCCAAAACGCCCACATCCACGCAGAGTCGCCACCTTGGTCTTTCTTTGTTTGTCACAAAGTCACCCCTCCCTGCATGCACCCTTTTGTTTGTTTTTCCCTCTCTCCCCTCTGACTCCTTAATCTCCTCAGGTAGCCATAGTGACAGAATTACATGTCATTTGGCCAAAATGCAGTCATTGTGCATCCATATCTTGGCCTCTTTCAACCCATGTAAGTGAGAGATCAGTCTTTCAATTTGTGTGATTGTCAGCTCAATCACTGCACCTTTTAATTGCTATGTCCATGGCACATGCAGTCGTTTTTCTCTGTCTTCAAGCTAAATGATCATTATTAGCTCGCTGGGGTTGCAGGGGAGGAGAGCTGAGCTAATGACTGATAGAAATCTCTTTGTTTTGCTCTTGTTATATACTGGCTGTAGCTGCAGGAGGAGGAGGCGGGTGGGAGGGTTTGAGGAGGACGAAGTGCTGCTTAATAACAGAATGATGGACTATCAAAGGGAGAATAATCACCATGCTTATTCAGGCCCTGCATTTTCAGGTCATTTAAAACTTTATCTGATGGGACTAATAGACAGCAGGCGATAGAGGCATACTAATTTGATTGAAAAATGTGCATAATTATGTTTCAATACAGAAACTTTGCACGTACAGTTGTTGAGTGATTGTAGTGGCTTCTCTTTTGTTATGCACATAAATTAGCCATTGGCTATAATGGCTTTGGAGGCAGACGTTTTGACAAGCACCTCTTGAAGCATTTGTCTCAACAAAGGGCACTTATCATGAGTGCATGCCTAAGTTTGACCTCGACCAGAGTGAGCTGCAGCCGGAAGAGTGGCAGGCGAGAGAGTAAGCAGGAGAAATCTCTGTAGGCTTGGAAAAAAAAACACAGTTTGGACAGCATTTACACCTAAACTCTCTCACGCAACTATCCAGCCTCTGAACAGCTACTCTTTAGTCACAGAGTGCGTGTGTTTCTTTGGCAGCACTCTCGAGTTGGTTAACCATTGTTACACAAATCTGTTATTGAATTTCTTTCTCACTATTGGCCTATGTACTGTGTCGTGGTGTATATTCTGTCTCATTGTGGTAAATCATGTCATTTTACTCAGCTCAGTAATCAGAGTCAGCTTCTTCAGCTTTCAGTGTCTCTTCATTTATTAACACTTCTGGCTCTCAGAGGTTTGTAAAATTTTGCACATTTTTGACCCTTAATTGTATTTCGTGTACATAAAACATTTTAATTGTAAAAAAAAAAAAAGGTATTTTAAGCCCTTTATATCAAATATTTAATAACATAAAAATAAAACTCAGAATTAAAAAAAAGATGACAGTCCTGATTTTTTTCTTATTCATTTACTAATTTATCAATTAAGTTATTTACTTATCAATCAACCTTTGTTTTTGTAGAGCCAACTCACAGCAAATGTTTACAAAAAGACCCGGTCTAGATACAACTTCAATACAACTACATCAACGTCATTCATTTATTTATCTATTTATTTATTCTAAAGACAATTTTGCCAGTTTCCTGTGGTGCCAGAATTTTTTACAATATTGCATGAAAATCATTAAACCATTAATATAAAACAGCTCCTGTGGGGAACTTTTGGTATGTGTCAATTTTGGCACCCTGTGGACAAAGCAGGATTTCCCTTTTTTGTCATCTACATACTCAAGTAGTGTCTTCAAACAAGAAAAACTGTATTTTAGGTGGAAAGTGTAAAAACAGGGCTGCTTCTTTAGCTGCTTGGCAGACACCTACCCCCTTGCGTTGGCTCCAGGCATAAAAAAAAAAAAACACAAAACAAAAATTATCAATATTGTTGCTGATGGTCCTGTGTGTTGTTATTATTATTATTTTTTTTCCGTATTACTATGAAAAGGCTTAAAAATGTTTGGGTTTATTCCTAAACATCAAAAAACTACACACAAGAGCTTTAAATCTACTTGATTGTTCATGAAACGGGCTGAAATGAGCAGTGATGCATTTTATGATGTAAAACAGCAAAGGAGACCATTTTCAACGAGAGTGAGATCTTCTACATTTTCATTTCTAATGCCTGTAATACTTGTGAGGGTTAGGTACACAGAAAAAAAACAGCCTTCGTTACTATTTCTACAGCAAATATTTAAAGTGATCTATAAATTTTACCCTAAAAAGACAATAAGAGGAACATTTGATAGCCAATCAGAATTCACAACAAACATAGTGATGGTGATAATAGTAAACACACAACGCATAGAGTCATGGACATCAGAAATGGAGGATAACCCTGTTCATTTGTCACAGCTGTGTTTCTGTAAACCATAGCTCAACCAAACAGAGAGGGGAAAGAGTTGAAAGAGTCACTACACGACTTGACATGTGAGGGTGGCTAAACAGCTTGCATTATTTAGCCTGTCATCTGCGTTGTTTGTTTACTCTTAAGTCACGTTTGATCTTGAGGGACGTAATGAGATTTCTAGTTTTGCATGTTGCAACACAGAATCTGTGTGTGTGTGGTGTGCTGTACTGCTCTCATTATACTGTAAAACAGGGGGGTTAAAAATGGTCATTATTTGTCACCAAGTGTTGGGTCCCTTACATTTTTAATGTGTGTTAAGATTTAAAGAATTTGAAAGTGTAGACAAAGATTCAGGGGAACGATCTTTGAGAGCAAACCGGTAAAACCAGCTGTGATAGTTTTTAATTCTGTTGGGGTGGATGTTTTTATCACATGTGTTGCTCAAAAATAACAATTTTATGTTTAAAATGTCTATAGCAACATCTCTCCCCAAGAAAGTATCCCTGTGCCTCACCCAGAGTTCATGAGAAAAGATTTTGGGGGACTATTTCCTCACTGAAAAGTACTGCAAGTCTGTTTTTCAGATAAAGTTGCAGTTTTTTTTTCAATACCACAAGCTTACTAGCAAAGCTCCATTCACATCCTTACTAAAACTCTCCTCAACAGATTTATCTAAACTTTGGGAGAGACGATTTGACAACCGAAAACAAGGAAGTCTTGCCTATATTGGACAAATCTGCTCTTTTAGGTCTCATTTGACTCGTGTTAATGAGTTTACAGTGCAGCTCTGAGCCCTGGAAGTCGACCGCATCATCTTGACTCACAAAGAAAACAAAAGAAAATGTGCTCAGTGAGTGTGATCTTTACACTCGGCCCCTCGATCACCACCAGCCACAGGCGAACAGAGGACGATATTGTGCCCCAGACGCAGCTGCTCCAAGGAGGGGAGTCTGCTTTTTCTATTTCCCCTTCACCAGTAAGAAAGAGCATTTGATACTAGTTCCCACAAACATTCACACACTTCTGTTCCTGTGAGTCTCATTCACCCACAGCACACACCCCACCCGCGCCTCTCCCCTGCACTGAATTTCCTGCATTCCCCTCTGCTCACATGCCACTCCCACTCTCATCCTTCCTACCCCACATACCCTGCACATGCCCTCTCCTATCCCTCCCTGTGGTCATCTTAACTGCCCACGCTGAGGAGCTGGAAGCATCTCTATATTTACTCCATCTCCACCCTGGCAGCCATGCATCTTTCATCTGCGGGGCTGGATGACCTATATTCTCAGTCTGGCCCCCGTGCAGCCATAGTTCACCGCTGCTCCACTCCATCCTGCTGCTCTCTCCCTCTCTGGCCCCAGGCAGCAGCAGCGGCAGCAGCAGCAAGCAGCAGCTGTGGGTGTGGCAGCCGGGCTCTGAATTAGAATGGGCACTGCATGCTGGCACAGACGCCCATTCAGAGCAATCTATCTTTGCTGTCTAGAGCTGGGAGACCTTTATAAAAAGAAGCAGCTAAACAAACACTCAGTGCACCAGGAAGACGACAGAGACGCGGGAACAGGCCCATACCCGTGGCGTTATAAATATTTTAAATTCCTTGTGTTTGGAAAGAGTGGCTCTTTAAGATTCTCTGAATATAGGTCAAAGCATTTCTTATAGCACATGACCCAGTTTACCTGTTTTTTTTTTTTTCCGACAGCGCTGTAATTGCATCCCCTAATATGATTCAACTAATTATCACTTGGTATAAATTTTCTGTAGATTTATAAATACACGGCAGAGCCGATCAAACAGAGTATAAGGAGGATTCTGTAATGAAGCTGATTTGCTAATCAACAATGCAGTCTTGATTTGCTGCTCATGGCCCTCGACACATTAAGTTTGTTTTTTTGTTGAGCGGTGAATATGCAATCACACTCCCTCTAATCCAGGTCAGTAGGCTAAGATTTCTCCGCGCAGCCGAACGAATGCGTCTCCACACTTTCTAATCACTGTTATCAGCGTTTGCTCTGAAATGGATCTGAATGTTCTCAGTTATACATAACATCAAAAACAACCTCCCACATCACTCAGGAAAGGTAACACAGTAGGTGTATTATGAAAAATTACCAAGTGTAATCTGTAGGAGGGCTTTAACTGTGGTGTTAATGTTAGAAAATGAGGCAGAAAAGATACCGGACTTGTCTTTGTTTCGTTACCTGACCGTGCACCCTGGATGAGACAGTGCCAGGTTTTGGCAGCAGAGAGAGCGCTGACACAGAAACACACAAACACACAAGCACACGCTGCTATGTTTAACTTGTTTATCCTGCTAACAGGGTTTAATCATTTATGTTAATCCACAAAAGCTGTTGAGAGGGTTTTCTCTTTTAAACAGATGTCACCACACTCTGCCTGTTTATATTTCTGCCTCAAAGTCCGCGTCACCGCACGACTCAGTATGTTGTTTATCCGACAGCTCGCCCGGCCATCTATCCATCTATCATCCATCCATCCAAAAGCTTTCATGTGAGTTCAACCTTGTGGAAAACAAGAGACTCATGTTAAGTGGACACTAGATAGCACAAACAGCTGCAGGCTGACTCCATGTCGATAGCTGAACAGTTCAAAACAATTTGTTAGGTGCATACTGTTTCCACATGAGGAGATAGACTGGCTCCCTTTGGTCTAATCCTTAAGAATTTCACACTGCACACGAAAACTGACTAAAACTGATCCTTTGAGATCCACCAAATGTTTGTACAAAGATTACAATTCAACATGAAGTAATGGCGTCAACATAGAAAAATACTAATCAGATGCTCCTCCCCCCCTTGGTAGGATTTGTATTGCTAATGTAGTCGCCCTCTGCTGAGTCACGGTCGTTCCCATACCCCGGGAAGTGACCTCTCTTTGAGTTGGAGACAGGTGTCTGACCCTTCCCCCCTAGTGGCAGAACCCCTCCGCCTGAATGTCACACACACACAGCGTTCACACACACGATTACAAGCACCGAAGGCAGCTTCCGGGTTGTGGGGTCACTGTGACATGCACAGGCCAAGCTGTCATGTCAAGCTTTATTAAGAGCCAGGGCGTCTGGGAGATTTAATTAGCGTGGTCTGTGTGAGGTAATTCCCTGATGCAGACTAGGTGCTGGGCTAAGGTAGAGGCTAATAATATGTCTCTAACTGGAGCAGGGCCAGAGCTGGGCCGTGCTCGGATAGAGCTCAGAGGATACCGGTGACACTCTGGCCAATCTCTCTCAGTGTAGATGTCAAACAGTTCACTAGTGGCTGAGCAGGGATGACCTGGAGTTCATGTGAGGTAAGCAGAGCAGCTTATACTCTCCAAGAACATTATGAGAGCTGCAATGAAATAAATATGCTTTATATGTGCAGTTGGTATTCTTTGAAATATTAAACTTGTTGATTAAAGTGAAGGAACTTTATAAAAGTGCAAAACATTAGAAAACAAATTTAGGTTTGATGCCCCACTGAGTAGATGTCAAGGGGTGACCCGGGGTATGTACCAATCCAAACACCTGCTGAACAAAAAGTTCTTAAAATCCAAGTTTCCACTTTCTGGAAACACTTTGAATCTCCAGTGAACTACAACAATAGACAAAGAGCAGGGATAAGACAAAAATAGGGTGCTGAAATTAATCCATAATGATCCATGTTGATATTTCGGCCCTCTGTAGACAAAGTCTTACATGTTCTCTATTGTCCTTTACATATGATAATAGTGTTTTCAAACAAAAACCTCACCCTGTTGTCTTTTAATGAGGAAATATATCACTCACTGTGTTTTGCTATGAAAAAAAGTCAAAAGAAGCTGTATTTTAAGCCTGCAGTGTTTTTTATCAAACAACAATTACTACACTGAAATTATCAGACATGTTGCTGATGGCTTTATTGGATTTGAAGATCATAAAGAGGCTTCATTATCAGTATCTTTCTCCCAAACTGTTGAAAACTTTTAAAAAAATCTGGGCTATGATTTGTAAAAGCAAAGTTTTATACAATCTAATAATGGACAAGAAATTGTAAGTGTTGTCTACCAATTACAAAAAGAGCTGGGACTTAAAAATCAAGATACATTCTGGACCAGGTACTGTGTGAGCAGGTGCACCCATGCTTAGCACACACAGCAAAAATAAACTCTTTCACATCATTTGTTCTGAATCTCTTGTGTCAGTGTTAGCTTTAAAAGTTTTGGTTTTATTCACTTTGACATTTTTGAAACTTCAGATTCTCACTTAATCCTAAAAGTGAGTGTGGAGGCTCTTTTTAGATTGAAAATTGAATTTTAACTTTCCAACTTCATAAGTTCCCCCAAGCGCTGTCATATTACTTAGGATAAACCACAGACCATACATACTGTGATCTGTTTCCAGAGTTTATCCCACATCAAAACAGTCTCATCTTAAACAGCTGTTAGTGTTTTATTGCCTTCATAATTTAGGGCGACTAAACATTTTGCAAAAACTTTATAGTCATATTAAAACAGATCAACTCAGTGTCTAACTCATATATGATACCATGCACACTGAATAACCTTTTTTTTTTTTTTTAAAGCTTGAAGTTGTGGAGTCATTTTGGCACAGCCTTTGAGAAAACTGAATTTGCCCAGTGGGGATTTCACAATAAAGTTTTGAACTTGAAATTGCTGGAACTGCAACAGCAGTCACATTATAATGAAATTGGACAGGCACTTTGTGTTACTGAGTAGCCGAGTGCAACAGTTCACAGAGCTATCAGAACATTTTGTTTTGGAAGTCAGACACCAACTTTGCCCCACATGACACTTCCATATTCAAAGCTGCTCCTCTCAGTGGTAGCCACTGCCACTCTGCTCCAAACAATCTGCTGATATTCTACCAGTGAATGTGTTGTTGCAGGTGATGTGGCTGAGTGTGTAACACATGCCTCTCTAGAGACAACTCCGTCTTTGATGTAGCTGCCAGACAGCTAGTTGGATGACTGATCAGCTGTTTCTGAAATGGGGACGAGAGGCTATCAGGGATTTTAGCTCCACAGTCACAGGCAGATGGTGTTGTGTACACATGCACACACCTTCACACACACACACACACACACACACACACACACACACACACACACACAAACACTGGCATAGACATAAGTTTCAGGAGACTGCAAAACACACACATGTACATTTACAACACGTAGGAACAAGCACTCACACATGCAAAGGCAGTAAGACAACTGCTATACTAACCAACACACTAACAAGCAGATCTATAGACACACAACATCTCTCTCACAAGGCAGCAGGTCCAGCATGACTAATTAAACACACAAACTCGCACACAAACAGAGACAGCACCCTCTTAGACATTGTAAATTACTGTGGCTATAATTGCATTAGTGCCGTGAGTAAATTGAATGGCTGCACGCTTGCAGACTCTGCAGCAGGATGGGGATGCAGGTCCCTCACTGTTTACTCTGCTCTGCTGCTGGTTGCCCTCCCAGTCCCTGCCATGTTGTCAGCTGCTCCGCTGTCACACACCATTACCTGCAACTAGCTACCATTCCACAGACACACCTGCAAGTGCTTACACACACACATAAACTGCACAGGCAGGCAAAAACAGACTTTTTGTAGCTTGTAGTGGAAGTTTATTGGACATTTTCCTAACTGTGTCAAGATGTAATTCAACAGCACATGTATTATTCACAGCCCTTTGCCAACTTGCCCATTTTTTTTCTTCTGTAGCTACATGCAGCTTAGCGCACAACACCTGGGAATACTAAGCAGTCAGCCATGCAGATACAGTACAGATGGATAACACTATAACACACATGGCTGCTTGTCGTTATGTCCAGAAACACACACACACGGACACACACTAGCAGCAGAGTGGTAGTAAGCTTAGCCAGGTGTAGGTGTTGTAAGCTTGAAGTCAGTATCAGGAGTCACATCACGTCAGGGGGAGCATCTGGTCAGAAGCTAAAGGGCTTAGCCAGCTGGACTCCTGTGACCTGTTAAACAGCGGATAAGCCCCTCACGACAAGTCACCTGGTAATCCTTATGCATGTAACCGATAAGATTAATAGATCAGGAAACTTTCAATTAAGCAGCAAAATTCTTCAAAGTTGTGCTACAGTTTAAAGTTATAAAGTAAGTAAAAAAGAGACACTCACTCCGGGTTAATTCTGATAGTCTGACAGTAAACAGTTCACAAGAAGTAGACTTAGCTTCAGGCTGAAGCAGCAGTGCCTCAAACTCCAAATCTCTCTAATGACTAACTGTGTGGCGGCACAACAGGCAGATGGTTTTTCTCCAAATTGGAGTTAGCTAGTGTTTCAATGTTTTAAGTACTAGCAACATTTTCCTGATTTGACATTTCAACACAGTCTGAGTTTTTTTTTTCTTTCAGAAATGCAGGACACCACTCTGGCCAGCCTCATGTTCATAGCGTGTTGTTCTTCACTCTCTTCTCCCAGTCGTCTACCTCTGAATGCAAGCATTAAAAAAAAATCTCACAATATGATCGAACTTGGTGCAATTAGCATTTGTTATGAACTGGATGAAGATTGGCTGATTGATGAAATATGATTTTCTGGTGTGGTTGACTAGGATTGAGGTGTGAAATTGATCCAAATATGAACACCTTTGGCTCTAGAAAACTAACCTTGATACTTCTAATACTTTGTCCTATGTTGCACAGTAAGGTAACCAGATTTCTGTAATGAAATCTGGGAACATCCAGAGGGTGGGGGTGCTAAGCAAGATGTGATTCCAGGCCCTTTATTTCTGGAGAGCAGGGGGGGTTCACAGACAACATCTCTGTACTACTTAGCAGCAGCGCAGACCCCCCTTGTATTAATACTGTTGTTCAAGACTTTGCGCAACATGCTTACTTGTGCTTTCTACCCACTCGGCTACCATAATAACCATTGTTCTAATCTACACACAACATTTTTGTTCTCATTCAGAAAACGCTTAAATCGGCTACATTTCCAGAGACAGCTTTAGCCAGGGAAGAGGTCATCCAAAATTGGGACTGTTGCACAGGGTTGTAACAAAGCATCATCATGCCTTTGCACTTTTACATTATTCTCCTAACAGTGCATTATTTGTGTCCCAGTGCATTTCATAATGCGTGATGGCGCCTTACATCAGTTAACCTGTTTCTGTCTCTCAGGGATCTCATGTGTACTCAGGCTCACTGAAAGAGACACAGCAGTTTGTCTTTAAGAGGATAGGAGGGCAGATGCTGCAGCAGCATTTCAGAATCTTCATGGTTCTCATGCTGAGTAGCAAGCCAATGATAGTGAGTGAACATAGTGACAACGTTTAGCTCTCGTTTGCAAAGCAGTAGGTACCGTAATAGACATACTGTACGCAAACCAAAGTGCCTTTTTTCCTGCAGGGGTCCTGGGGGACATCTCTGATTGCCCCAAACATGTTTTATCGTCCCTGGTATGTAGAGATGCCATCCGACTCGAGCCCCGCTGGCATCAGTTGAAAACATTACTGGATCAGTTCAGTTCAAATCTCAGCAGACATGTTTTTGTGTCCGTGCCACCCATCAGACAGGCGAGGGTAACAGTATTGATTTCAAAATGTAGGATGATGATTCAGACTAATCAAACAAAATGGGATGAGAGCTGCGTTTCATAAAATAGAAGCCATCTAAAGCTGTAGGGAAAAAATCCATACGGTAGGTGAGCTAATGGGAGCAGACTGACAGCAATCCACCAATGTGCTGTCATACTGAGCAGGAGTGAGGTCATGATACAAGAACTGTCCAATCCCATTTAGACGCGGGGTTCTGGGCTTCAGACAGTGTCAACGCACATGAGCTGGAAAGAGATCAAAGCAAGAAAGCAGCCACAATTACCACCACAGCCTGAGCTGGCTTACTTCCCAATGATTATGGTGCCATCTGATGCAGCTTGAGCACAAACGGTGGAATATATTTGCTTTGGATGGCAGATGATTCGGCTCATGGCCAAAAATTATTGATTGAATCAGGCGGTCTTTTGGGGTGTGGCAGCTGGGGTAGTTTGCATTGTTTTGCGTTTACTGCCACTTTTTACATTTTTAGAATTAATGCTTGTTTTCTTGTTGTAAGAATTGAACACAGAATCGGGATCAAAGACGTGAACTTTTGAGAAAGGCGTAGGTCTTCCAGGAGATAATGTTTTGGGGAGATGATCGCCACATTTTGCTGAAATCTTTTCTGTCTCCATGGAGTCTCATTTACATTTTTCTTCAAGATTGTCTCCTATGGGAAGACGGAGTAATTTATGCCTCTTGTTACTGGGCTGTCTGCTCCAGTTTTGAACTAAATATGCTATTGTGGTATGACTTTCTTTCTACTGCCATGCGCAAGTGTGTGTAAGTATGTGTGTGTGTGTTTGTGAAGCATCTAAAGGTGTCTTAATGCCTGCGGCAAACTGGCACACTCAGCAGATGGGGAAGAGACTGATCCCTTGTTTGTTGACAGTGCACTTAGCCGCACATGTATGTGCATGAATGTGTGTGTGCATGAATGTGTGTGTGCACGAATGTGTGTGTGCACGAATGTGTGTGTGCATGTGTGTGAGTGTTGCTTCAAAACCTCAGATCATAAAGCAGCTCCGGTGAGTTGTAAATAAACCATAAAAACAAGTTGCCCAATTCAAAAACCAGTCAGATCCTCTCACTTCTATATTTAAGTGTTTGTGCGTTTGTGTGTGAAAAATTGAGTTTAATACAGGGATGAATTATTCACCTCCATTGGCAGAATTCAATCTGCAGGAGTCAGAAAAAAATAAAAGCAAATCTGATGTGCTGTAAAAATAAAAACAGCCAAAGAAGCAGGCAGGTGAGTAATTTTAGTCCATTCATATTTATGCTTTTATCTGATAGAAAGAAACAGTGAGTCAAACACAGAGGCGGAGAGACAATGATGGAGAAACAGCAAGAAATGACGTCCATCATGAATGTTTCATAAAGCTCTCAGAACTGTGAAGGATTCATCCAGTCCAGAGGGAGGTCTCTGGCCTTCGTACCACTCCCTGCTCTTCAGTTCTTGGCTTCTATTCTTTGCCACTCTCTCTCTCACACACACACACACACACACTCACACACACATTCAGAGGGGTTATATATGAGCGTAGATAGAATCAGCTGCTCTGTTATCATCATCCGGCTTTTCATTTACCAGTCCTATTAGCCCCATTACCCTCTCAGCCAGACCCTCTGCTTGCCCTTCTGCTCTCTTTTCATGGTGAAAAACCGTGATTACCTCTCTGAAAACTCCACTTCTCCAAATGTATTCAGCTGCTGGACTTTTTCTCAACTGGCTAACATGCTCGCTTGCTAGTTGGCGGGCTAGCTATTGCTTCCTGGTGGCAACGTGTCCTCATGGGTCATTTAAGGCGCCTAAATGATGGATTCCACACTAGATGCGGAGCTGGCAGATGGCTTGGCCTCCACACACCCCTCGATGTGAACACGAGGGGAGGCGGGACGTGAACTGACAGAGGGGCTCTGTCTTACTACGCACCAGAGCTCAGAGCAGCCAGCGAGCAGAGCAGAGCAGAGCGGAGCGGGGTCCAACACATGCACATTACATACCCATACACACAGAAGAGAGATTATGAATAATTATGTTCAAAGATCCCTCATGGAGATCAAAGCAAGCTGGCACCAAATTGGTCACGTTCATTAGAGTCCATGTTTAATGCATGTGAGATATTTCCAAACTGTGCGGTGCAATATTCACCAAGAGCTACATGTCGAGACTGGCAAAGTAGATACAGATAATTATAAATAAAGCATGAAAAAAGTGTGTGTCTGTGCTAATCTGAAATTACATGATGGGCACTGGAGTCAAGCACCAAATGTGGACCTTATTCTAGAGTCAAAATCCATCTTTTTATGCCTTTTTGTCCTCTAAAGTTCCCTCTATGCACCGCTGCACCAGTACACCGGCATACAAGTCTGAGAGAGGTATTACAGGATTCTACTAAGACGATAGTACTTGAGAAGCAAGCGACCACTTTACTGCCAAAGCATGTTGGATACATAGAGGGAAAGACGAGTCTGGCAGCGTCACCTTATAACAGCTTTTCTCCCTCATTAGCTCATAATCATGCATTTAGAGAAAACTGTGGTATTCTGTTGAGTAAATGAATCTTGTGGCGTGCAGATTTAATTGAAAAGACTCCTCAATATGAGACAATAAATGATGCAAGTTTTGGCGGATTGGTCATAGACCGTCGGACGATCCCACAGATAAAGCTCGGGTTAGCTTAAGTTAATGTTCTTAAACTTTTTTTCTGTGGTGGTTCTTTAAATACAGACTGTGCGATTAACTTTAAAGCCACTGTGAGGATTTTTGGATAATAATGTCCATGATCCTTGTGGACAAAGTACGCAGTTGCAGTCTCTTCTTTTCAAAACTGAATGCATCAAGTTTTGGGTCATCATTTTTTTAAAGTTTTCATCCTCTTTCTCCGTCTTTTACTCAGATTATTAATCTCAAGTCTTTATCTGAACCGCTGTTGCCATAAAAATATAGGTATTGAGTGCAAAAAAAAAGGCTGGCATTTAATGCAAGCTCTGAATCTTGTGAAGCTGAAATTCTCATCTGGCTTTAGAGTTGTTCATTTTGAGGAGTGACACCTCAGTGCCTCCTCTGCTGCTTGGTACCAGGGGAGGAACATTGTCTTACACCTTGTTGTAACACAAAGTTATTGAGTTTGTGTTCGCTGAGGAAAGTCCAGAAAAGTTATATCATATAAAAAAAAGCAATACAGGGATAGAAACAGGCTGCAATCTGTAAGACATGATAGAAGAGAGAAGTAAATAAACTTATGTTTATGAAATACGATCAGGATTGATTTATCTTTTTATTACACATCATGTGCGTTCAACATCTGCTGCGCTTGATGTTTCCATGCTGCACGAGTAAATCAGCCCGAGGCAGGAGATCATCTCATCATGCTGTTTGTAATAAGTGTCCAAACGTAGCTGTTGGAGAGGTTGGAGGTCAGAGTTTTATATGCACAATGTCGGCCTTGGAGCAACAGGTTGCATATTGTACCTTTGAACATTTTCTCCATAGCTCCTGAATATTCTACCATACTCCCCCCTGATGATAAGATATAGAGGAATGAGAACTGAGGACATGGAGAAAAAGACCTCTGGAAGTCATGTGCAAACCAGTGTGGGATAGGAATATGGATCGTTTAATCTTGTATTGCAGAGTTACAAAGGCAAACAAACAGCCTGTTAAATCTTTAATGAACACAAGTATAGTAGTGTTGCTATCTGGCCGAGCTCGTATTGTTCCTCTGAAATGTCCTTTACAAACATTTAATTTAGCTGAACACCGCCTGTCCCTCTCATGGCTGAAAATCTATCCTACACACCAATAAAAAAGCCAAATGCCTTTTAAATGACAGGGGACGCTTTGAAGGGACATAATAGTCCCTCTTTAATGTACAAACGGACAAGTCTGATGGAAGCTGGAGATCAATAATAAATTAAAGACTGCTCCAGCCACTTCACACTAAAATGACTCCCTGGGGGGGATGCCAACAAAGTCTCTTTATCTCTTCTAAGGAGCTCCCCTTTTGGTTTTATCTTTCCTTACAGTGAGCTGTGTGCTACAGTGCAGGGACATACTCTGCTGTAAATGTTATACAGTTTGTAGCTTTTTTTTCCCAATTACTATCTCAAATAAATGTGATTGACACTTCTCCTGGCTGTATTTAGTTACAGGATTAGAATAGTCATTCATACAGTAACACAGTCTGACATTTTTTCCACCAATACGACTCATTTTTGAATATATAAAATACTCAGAAATCATACAGCTGATCAAAAGAAAGCATTAAAAGACTATATTTGTCTCATCCTGTACATGTGAAATAGAGTTTTCTGGCATTAACATATCATCTTTCTGTCTTTTAGCAGTCAAATGTTTCACTAACTTTGACTGTTTGATGTGGAGAAGTAAATAAAGGCTTTTCCTCCAGCTTTCTGTCAGTTGTCTGGTCTGACACCAACCCCCTCACAGCGGCTACAGGCATTAGAATCATGATATAGACACTGTCACTCTTTTTGCTTTTAGTGCTGTTTGCTTTTGTAGGACATCAGAGTTGATTTCAGTCTGCATAATAACCCACTACAAACTCAACATCATGTTTTCAGCAGTACTTTTGGTGCTTTTCCACGGAGGCGCCTGCATTAACAGAATGTACCACTCTGTCAAATTTAGTGTGGAGTGGATGGTTCCCCTACAGCGCCGTTTAAGCCCTACATCCACGTACAAATACTGACTTTTTTCTCATTTTGTCCATATTTCTGAATATTTTCTGGGAGCTCAAAGATATGGACCAAACGTTGCAGAACCACTGGAAACCAAAATCACAATATTAAGCAGTGAAGTCAAGCATTCACAAGCCAGACCAACAAAGCACAACAACAAAAATACTCCTGAAGATGTACAAGTTCCTAAGACACAGCTAGGTGGAGGTTGTACAGGATATAAGACAACAGAGAAGGAGGAGTGGAGGTCTGTGCTGGACTGGTTTGCACTTCAAATGCTTTGTTTGACATCCACCCCAGTGTAAGCTCAGAAAAGTGGTTGAAAGTATTAATAAATGTGAAAAAAGTCATATATATATATATATATATATTAGGAGCAGAGTTGTGCGCTCCTCCCATGAGCGCCAGCGAGGCAGGAGGTAAGGCAAAAGTACAGATTGTAATAAAAGAGAGTTATCAAAATGATGTGAAAATTGCAGGAAGTTCATTCTGTAACAAGAGGGAATTAAAAAGAAAAAAGCTCATTTTTAGGAGTGGAACATTTTTATTGAGATGAGACGTATTAATCAGGCGTTGTGTCGTGATTAAGCTCTTTTTCAGATTATTAGTGGAATCAAAAGCTCCATGTGAACTGATAAATGGCATTAAAGATGCTCTTTAAGTAAGTGTGAAACTGAAAGCTGATAAAATGATTATATGTTTTTCTACTTCTCCCATTTTTCTACTTGATCGACTCAAAATTCTCAGAAAGCTCTTTATTGTGTGATTAAAAGATGAGTGGGGGGGTTGTGATGAGGTTAAAAGATTTCCTCTTCATTCTGTCAAAACAACTCCTGACTGTCTGTGGTTTTGTATGTGGCCTCTCTCTCTCTTTCCACCTACCTGTCTCCAAGACATTGTATTCATATTCCAACCAACATGACAAGTTTACTCAAGAATAACTCTCTTTTCCTCTTGAATCTTATTATACATGGTGACATTTATTCACATACCTGGTGAGGGCCCAGTGGACGTGCTGGTTGTCTACCAGTCAGAGAGTCGGCAGCTCGATCCTCATCTTCTCCACGTCAATATCTCCTTGGGCAAGACAATGATACTTTAGTTTCCTTGAGGTTAATGTATCAAAATTAATCAAAAGTTTAAATTAATTTTAAAATCAGCACAAATGAACATCAAGGTAGTATATGATGGGGAATCTGTAGTGACAGCAGCAATTTTCAGGTTAGTTTGACTATATCCAAAACTGAAAAAAAAGTAGTCACTTACAACACAAGGTTTTATGGTTCCTAAAATCTGACCAAAATACAATTTATTCTTACCCAAGCCAATTGTATTTGTGCCAAAACATTACCAAAATGTACCCAAAGTGATTTTGCTCCCTAAAATTAAGCATTAGGGTGCAGGAACAGAAAAAAGGAGTACAAACAGGAGTCTTGATTGAAGATGTTGAATGACCATCAATCAGCAACCTCTGGTCTTTAGAAATGAAGCCAATATGGGAGCTAAAAACTGCAGTTCATTGTGTATCCAATAAAAACACCTGTAGCTACATACCATCCTAAGAAGTCAGTCTTTACAGCAAAAATAGACAAGTTTACAGCCTGGTTTTAAAATCCTTTTTGTCTGCATAGTTCTTTTTTTCTATCTGCATACACTATACAGGTCATACAGGCATGACGCACAGCTGGCTTGACTGACAGGCAGGCACACTGTGACTACTAGTAAGGAGGCTGAAGATTAGCCTCAACTCCACCTCTTAATGTTTTAAGTCAACAGAAAGTTAGGCTGAGTCAGCATTTTCCATATGACAGCCACCATCGATAGATGACTTCAAAACTCTCAGAAACCAAAGGGCTATGTCACTGAGACTACAGCCATGCAGTGTAGGGTTTATGATCAATGACAACACGGCCCTTTTGCTTGTGTGGCACTTACTCTCAGGTGACTTTGCTCCTGACTTTGGCAGCAGATAAATACAAGCTGAGGACAGTTTTTCCTACAGTGCATCTCAAAACCTGTCAACATCCACACTTCATACTGACCACTGCCTTTGATATACCTCCAGCACCTCACATGGATCGAGAATTCTGTTCTCTCAAAAAACTGTGGTCAGGACACTTAACCTAGACAGCAATTATGGTCTCATTAAAGCTTGATTAAGGCAGAGATTTGGTGAACTGCTCACTTAATTTCAGAGAGACAGGGGCGTCCCTGCTGACCAATCTGCTCCAGTATGTTTTTCTCTTCATGCTTGTTTTCTGCTGTAGTAACTTGTGTTTATTTTGTGGCCTCTGTGTAACTTTGCTGCTGGCCCTCTTCCAGGTGAAGTCTCTCCCTGAAGATGATAACAGGCTGGCAGGATGAGGGGAAAGCTGCCAGGTGGCCAAACATGCAGGGCTGAGCCCCTCTGAGTAGGGCTGATACAGGGGGCTTGCTCTGGTATTTGCCAAATGTATTACCATGGTGTTCAGCATGTGGTCATGCCAACAGCTTATTGTTCTGGTGGGTCAAACAGGCCATCTCAGCCCTGTCAGGTCTCTGCCTGCTAAACATGCCACATCTACATGAAGGGGGGAGATAAGACGGATGACAGGGGAGGTCATTAAAACAGGAGCAACATTTCTGCTCTCACTCCGCCTGAATATGAATCATGCAGCCAACTAAGAAATGTGAATGTGCAGACACTTCGATTCTCAGGAGGAGCAGCCTTCGCCTGTTGCTTGACGTGTTGGCTCTCTTTTTTCTGGCAGGAACCATTGAAATGCAGACCAAGGGGTGTGGATAATGGACTGTCCCACAGTGGCACAGTGCTCCACACACTCTGCCATTCCCTCAGACAGCCACTCCTGCTGTAGTCTGCACTACACATCCCTTCTTTTCAACCCTGGGGAGCCACTGGCAGGTGGCCAACCATCACTGAGTGTGTGAGGGACTGGATTTGTGCATGTGCGTGTTAGCAAGGGTATTTTTTTTGTGTGGGAATGTAGGAAGCGCTCCTTCGCCAAGAGCCATGCTTATTAATGCCCTACAGACTAAGTGCTCTCCCTTTCCTCTCGTTTTGCTCTTTCATCCACTCCTCTCCTTCTCTTCACATCTCTCCAGTGTTCTGAGTGGTCATTGCTGAGAGAGAGGGAGGAGGAAGAGTTGCTGAAAGAGGAGGAGGAGGAGGACTTGGGGTGAGGTGCTGGAGGGAAGTACAGAAACAAAGCTGAATATGAGAGGAAGTACACTCGCCGGCTTTGACAATCCCGAGATCTCCTGCTGCCTCCCAGCTGCCTCCTCTGTTTGATGCTGAGAGCGATCAATAAGGCCGACTCAGAGCTACGCCTCAGATTGTCTCACACCAGTCATGCTAACCACATTAATAATCCACCAACTTTCAGCATATTCAACAATAAAAGGACACAGGGCCTCTGCCAAGCACACCTGGTTACCTCGATTCAAAGGCCAGTTTTCCAAGTGTAACGTGAATGAGTCATAAACCCTCACAAAATCTCTTCGTTCTTTCTTTGTAGGATTTAGCTGAAGATCCCCACTGTTTTTGCTCATGGCCATAATGTTATTGAAAGCACTGCAACAAGCACACATGCACTTAAGTTTCCCATAATCTTATGATAATACAGTGCCTCGCATAAGCATTGTAACAGTGTGGGTCCACCGCACGCAGCACAGTGCCACGAAAGAAAAATCTGCCCCCGTTCATTGTGTGTTGCAACAGTCTGCTTCATCGCACAAAGCTTTCTGGGACACCTGGCAGCGCAGATTTGGCTGGCAGCGCCATTTTTTAACAGCTTTTCTCTCTCATTATGTCAAAATCATGCATAAAAAAAAACGTGGCACACTGTAAAGTAAATAGACCTTCCAGGGGGGCTGGTTTGATTGAAAAGACTCCTCTGTTTAAGATAACAAGTGAAGCAGCCGAGGTGGGCAGCTCATCTTTGGTAGAACTGGAGGCTTGTCTGTAGGTTAGCAGAAGATGGCAAAAAAACCCAGACTTTTAGCTTTCAGACCTTGACACAAACACTGTGTGAGGTTAGGGTGATTTGGACATGGTAACCATTGACCATTGGCCGGGCTTTGAGCCGGAGATTGAAGACCATGGATGTGTTGCTAGGAAACCGTACATCCCCGTAGCTTCTTGCCTACATGTTTCGCGGACTGTTTTGATACCTAGTAGGTCAACCAGGTGACGACCCAGTGGTAACAAGCTGAAAGGACCATGTCGCGACCTGCTGCAGGGGAGGTAGACATGCTTCAATACTTGCGCGGTGCATGTAAAGAGGGGCCAGGACAGAGGTCCACTTAATCAAGCTGTGACCGCAGCTCTACCTGATTGTGCATGTAAACCATAGACCGTATATAGAATGGACGCCACCTGCCTCCTCGCTGGGTGAAGCCGACCCGAGAACAGCACCCTCTGTTGATGGGCTGCAGTATAGGTCATAAATCGCACTAGGGCTGAAACGATTACTCGAGTAACTCGAGTAACTCGATTAATAAAATTCCTCGAGGCAAATTATGTGCCTCGAGGAATCGTTTAAATCCGGAACCATGTGCAGCGCACGGTGTTTGACACGGACGGTTATTTCTGTTGCGCAGCAGCGTGCTCTTTCCGCTCCTTCCGCTGCCGCGCGTTTCATAGACATAATAAAAGGGTAGACCCCGCTGGGGGTGCTGCGCAGCGAGAAATGCGGCCGCCATCTTGGTCAGGTCAAGTTTCCCATACGCTCCGGTCAATCATATTCATTCATTCAGCGATGCCGGAGCACTGTGCGGCGTATTCCTGTGCCAACAGGCGGACAGCAGAGAACAGGGCTCAAGGAATAACTTTTCACAGTTATGATTAAACCTTTTTTAAACAGTACACTTGACTGTAGAGTCATTTGTAGGCCAAAGAGGAAGACTATCGGTCAACTCCAAAAAGGAAACGGCATTTGCGAACAGCTAGCTTATTCACAATAATAGCAACTTTGGTCGATTATCAACAGATTTGCATTAGATTGAAAAACTTTTGTTTGAGAGAGGTTCTAAGAAACGTTAAGAAATAAAATAGAAAGAAAAAGGAAGAAAGTGAGCTCTGTTTTATTATCTGTTTTATTAAAGACTTCTTTGTGGTGATCTCCTGTTTCATTTTGAAGATTTCCTAAGGACAAAAACTTGAGGAAGAAGTGGGAGATTGCTGTTAGAGGGAGAAATTCGCAGCAAGTGATTCATCTGTGCTGTGTAGCCAACAAGCAAATTGATATGTAGTTTAGATGCTGTCCTGTCATGCTGTTCTTGTGTTTAAATCTTTTTGATATGTAGGCTATATATTTGTGTGTATTTTCCAGTTATTAAAATAGTGCTTCTATATGACATTATTTGTGTGTGTCTACAAATGGATAAATAAAATTAAACTATATAAAAACTTATAATCAAATCAATATATATTGAATTGGCCTATTAATACCGCCAGTTATTAATAATTATTGAGACATAGCAGGAACCTAGCTCTAAACCTAAATATATCCTTGATTAATTGTTATACTATAATACAGCCACTGCTGCCATGTTCTAAAATATCATTTTATTCATTCTGAGTATTTGAAAACGCCCAAAAAAAATATGGCCTCTATCATGCCTCTTTGAATGGCGTTTGCAGAGAAGAAAATTACGTAGTATTGAGCGAACTATGATTCATTAATGCGCTCAGACTTCATTCCGCCGGTTAAACAGCGGTGCAGAGTGAGGCGGATGACCGGACCAAGATGGCGGCCGCATTTCTCGACAGCGCCCATTCGTGGTAGCGGCCGATGCGGGGTCTATCTTTTATTATGTCTATGGCGCGTTTGGTTCAATCATGGAGGGAAACGAGGACAGACAGAGAGAGGAAGAAAGAGATGACACGCAGAGGAAACGGCAGAAAGTGTCTAAAGTGTGGGACCATTACACACTGAAAAGGAAAGAAAACGCCGTGCAGTGCGTTCACTGTAAGGCGGAGTTGGCGTTTCACAACAGCACGTCGTCAATGCTGCAGCACCTTAAAAGAAAACACCCGGTCCATGCATTAAGTCCGCTCTGAGGCAAACGTGATTCAATGCAAAGTATTACAGTGAGAGCAAAACATTTCTTATCCGATTACTCGATTAATCGACAGATTAATCGATAGAGTACTCGATTACTAAAATAATCGATAGCTGCAGCCCTAAATCGCACCTCCGCCAGCCATCCCCACGGAGCTGTGGACAAACTTTAGAAATGAAATGTATTACACAGAATATAAAATTTTCTCCCCCCTGGTTGTGATGTTGACATGTAGTTACTGTCAGACTGGTTTGTGCTCAAGTCCTCTTTTTTTCTGTACAGCTCCGTTTTAAGAAGTTATTAGGGGGTTCACGTTTTCTATGATTGACACCTGATACAGCCTATGGGCGTACGAAGATTGTGTAGCTCACCCAGGGGATACGCTGTTTGAGCAGAGCATCATCACGGCGACTCTCCCGCCGAATGCGTACAATGCTACTACGCAATGCTGGTTTCAGGAAATGGAGAAAAATCATGGAAATACTGAGAGCTTTTCGGCTTCAAATCAGTATACTGGTGGAAGGCAGAACCAAGTTGTCCATAGTATATACAGTCTATGATGTAAACACACTGAGTGAAGTCTCCTATTGGTTTCTGAAGTGGAGTTTTGAAGCCTGTCAATGGCTGTGGCCATATTGGAAATGCTGACTCAACCTAATTTACAGTCGACCTTGGAGGTTGCAAAGAGGTTGAGCTGAGGTCAGCTTTTAGTCTCCTTGTTAACTGCTGCATTGTGTCGTCTGTTAGTCAAGTCAGCTTTGACTTTACTTACGCAAAACTCTCAACGTAAAACCTTAAAACTGATGATCTGTTAAAGATAAATCTGCCCACTACTGTGTGTTTAGAAAGAGAAATAAAACCAAAGTGCTTTCTTGAACCAGACAGTGAATGTGTTTTGGGTGCTTTGTAGAATGGATGTAAAGTATATGTTGCTCTTTTTTAGCCGCCTCAAGTGAACCCTCAACGAACTACAGGTTTTAGTGCTTTCATATTGCATTTCTCCAGACCGGAGGTTACCACGGAGTGTGAACACAGCAGGTAGGCTAATGCTCTGGCACTTTGACTGGGATGACATCATGTCTGAGTTTCACTGCGCTGTCCTCTCTGCTTCCCTCTTCGTTGTTTCCACTGTTGTGTTTAAGTTGCAGATATGTCCCCTTACATGCTGTGGTGATATCAGCCCAGACCCCCTCACTATTTCCCATTTCTGCACATTGCACTCATGTGCCCCCTCTAACCTAAACCAGTAGACATGAAAATGTCAGGACCTCTGGAAATAGTCTGAAAACAGCCTGGAGTCCCCTCCATAAAAGAGTGGAGGGGGGGTTTCTGCTTTTTGAAGTGCTTTAGTTCAGTAATCCAAAGGTAAAATGCTCAAATAACTCTTTGTGACTCCTGGGTTGTAACACTGTAAAATCTGTTGAAGGCAAAAAGTGCTGTATACAAATATAAGGCAGGCAGGGTATGGAGCAATAGCAATAGAGGTTGTTCTTGTGCTTGGGTCTAATGTTATTCTAACAGTTCAGCTTACACCAGCTGAGAGTGTCATTACTCTATATGAGTGTGTTCTCCGAGTGTGTGTTAAGGTGGCTGTGTAATGAGACACCTGGGGCGAGGCATAAAGAGGCCCATAGCTGCTGTCGGAGAGACGGAGGGCAGTGAGAGCAGAGCTGCTTTAAGCATATTTAAGGGCACCATAAAGTGAGCTGGGCCTCTTCCATCTACTTGATATATAGCAACAGCTCAGTCTTGTTGTTGTTTCCTCTGGCTGGACTTCCATCCTTTTACCCATCTAGTTTTCCTCCTCATCCATCCAAGATTACCTCGCTCTCTTCCTCTCTGTGCTGCCCTCCCTCCAGCGGGCGTGAATGGCATTGTGCCACCTTGCCCCCTATGAGCTCTTGTCTGATTAAGAAGACAAGGTTTTTGTGGCTATGGCATCTGGCCGGGTCAGCCCACATATGAGAAACAATGGCGTATACATTCTTTGGGGCAGAGCAAACACAGAGAGACGCTCCTACTGGACCTTCCTGAAAGAAGCACATGAATGCAAACAGAGCCGGCACTGCAGAGTGGACCCCCTGAATGAGAGGTCCTGTTTGATTTAATCCCAGCAATGCGCCCTGAACCTCACGCACACACAGATTTCACAGGCATTACGCAAGGCTGCTGTTTGCACTGAGGCTATAACACGATGGAGAGAGGTAACCCACTGAGGATGCCAAAGGTTTGGATTTTCCCATGATAGCAACCCCTCTCACTGGATAGAGGGTGAGTAACCAGGAAGGAATCTGTCCCCTTTTCAATGGCCGCTGAAAAGAGAGCTGTGAAATTGTCCGAAATTTTCTCTGTGTGTAAACAGAGGAGCGCGGGGGGAACCCGCGGACCCTGCCTGGGCTAGACTCAACTGCTTCCCTGGACTCTTTCTCTTCCTCTCTTTCACTCAGTCTGTCTTTGCCCCTCCTCTCTTTTTCACTGCCGGCTCCTGTCTCAAATTAATTTTCTTTCTGTCTGTCCCCCTTCCCCACTGTGAACAAGTCCCACACTGCGAGGACACGGGAGCATTTTTGCACGCTTCTCTCAGATGGCATTAATTAGTTTTGAGCTCTTTTTATTTGGAGACAGATGCTAAATACTGTTTTTACCTCCAAAAGCAGATTCCTGCCTTTTGAATGGAGACCAAGAGTGAAGAGACACCTGTCTGAATGTATCTTTTCTTCTAACTAACCTCTCCTGACATAAAATGTTAATAAGAGTCGGCCTGTCGCCCCGGTAGAACAATTCGAATCATCTTCTTCTTTTACTGAGCGTGACCACATGCAGGAATTTCCCCTAAACTTTTTCGCTGGTTGCTAGGTGACGGCTTCAGCTCCTGCGAGCATGCTGTGTGAATGGGGAGGGGGTAACTAATGTCTTCACCCAATGACCACGCTCTCAACAGACTGCTCTTGTCCAGTTCAAAACAACATTATGCTTCTTCCTCAATACAATCAAACACAGTGCAGTGGGCAGGCTGAAAAGCACTAATACTCAACATGTGTTGTCTGATGGTTTCCAAAACGAGAAACTCTGACAGTCCAACGGCCCTCAGACATGGACGAGTCTCATCAGAGTGCAAGACAACTACAAAAATATCACCTATTTTTGTTTTTGTGCAACAGATATCTTGGTATTTAAAGTGATGAATCTCTTTCTTTTGCACTCCTGATTCAGCAGCTGACAAAAAGGTTATAATTAAAACTGGATTTTTGCTTCAGAATCAAACTGCCTTTCCAATAAATGGCTGGTTGCTTCCTCATCTCGGTCTGTTCAGCATCGACTCTGAACTCAGTGAGTGAATCATGGAGCTCTGAGGTTCATCGCTGACTCTAAAGCCCTCACTCATCGCTCTTGGCTTTAGGAACATGTTGGCTGGTCGTCCTCATCTGCATGCTAATGCCGAGGTCAGACTTTCCGATCTTTCTGTCTGTCACTACATGTGTCAGATTAGTCTGTCACAGGACCATAAGATCGTGCTGTGACTTGACCAGCACACACGATGCGACACTTAACTGATCAATGTAATGCTGTTGGAGGGAAGAAGGGCTGGGCCACACAACACCCAGACATGCAAACTGCAGTTACTCACCAGGTTGTTGAAGTTCGTCAGCTACTTGTCACCAACATTTATCTTTTTTTCAGTGTCGCCCATCGATGACACATCACAAAGGCAGGGCAAGTTGAGCCTTGACCCAGGGCTTGACGAGCTTTCCTCTGTCTCATAGTTCAATCTTGCTGTGCCAGCTTCATCGTCCTCTTTTTGCTGTGCTGTTTTGTTTGGTTACGGTTGAGACGCCTACATATGGTCAGATTGGGTTAAAATCATACTTAAAGGGATATTTCAGCATAAAATTAAGTTAGGAGATGAATGTTGCCGACCGCTTGCTTCTCTAGTTAAACTAACTTTAGTAACGACCACAGATAGCAATACAGAGAGCCACGCGCTCGACCAAAAAGCCACTCTAAAGCCACAAATAATGCTCAGAACAGCACCTAACTTCATCAACAGTACATATAGGGTCCTAGCCACAGCACTAGCCACCAAACATCTCTTTAACTTTGCCTAATTTCTTTAGCAAAGAGACTAAACACAACTCACCCACTCTCTTCCATCGGCAGCTTGTTTGTACGGAGACCTCCGGGCGAGTCCATCAACTGCAGTGGGGTGACGCAGCTCAAGGAAGAACATTTACAGTGCGTTTGACCCTAACTTAATTTTACGCCGGAATATCCCTTTAACATAGTTCAACCTGGGCTTGTAACACAGGCATAGAATTATTACTGTCTTTCTAAGGGTATTTCACATCTAAAAGACCACTGTTCGGTTTGGTCCAGGTTGAAACCACCTCTCAAGACTAGTGGATTTAGTTCGTAAAAATTAAATGCCATAGTGTGTGCAGACAGAAAACGATGTCTTCCTTCCGCATCGCAATGTGCAAAAACAGTGATGCTCATGGGAAATGCGGTCTTGATCTTGAAATAAACACCCCTGATTCATCCAAAGGGTCTCAAAAATCAACATGGCATTAGAGACCCTCACAGTTTGGACTGTTAACATCAACTTAAAGATGTTTGTTTTCTCAGATCATGAGGTCAAAGAGGAAAAACTATAGGTGTTTTCAAACTTTATGATCAAAAGACAGACAGTGAAGAATAGGTGGTGTATTTTTTCTGACAGGATAAGATCTGTAGACATAACCGAAAAAAACACAAACAACCTGTGAAAGGAACTCTTGGGTGCATAAAAATTGTGTTTCAGCAAGAGGGAAAAAAAATAACCTCCAGTAAAGCGTGGTATGTGTGCGCATTCAAGCAATTTCTGTAAAAACTCCTCATCTTTATTCCTAACAGAGCCAATGTTTTGCCCATTTGCTTTAAAACGTACATTCGTGTCAAATGAATGACACTATTATCAATCTTCCTGCCAATGTCACAGCCAATGGCAAACCACCTTCTGCCTCTTTTTAACTCTACTATTTACAATCAGAGGAAAAACAAGTGCTGAATTACAACTCTGCTCATAATTTTGGTAAGGAGGCCCGTTGTTCGGTCTGCCCTCTTTAAATGCATTTAATTCATCTTAACGGAATAAATATGGCAGGGCGTACGAGAAATGACTCAAGAATTAGGGCCGTGCTCCACCGCTAAATCATATTTTAGTGCACTTACAATACCTCTAAAAGCTTGCTGATTTGTCCTCGCAGCGAGAGCGATGGCTCGTGGGACTGAGAGGTAGAAAAAAACAGCTTGAGACTGCTCGTTACAAACCTTTAAACCAACCTAAAAAGCCAGATGCTCACGCTAAAATGCGCCTTCAAAGTGCTTCTGCCATCATTTTTTTGTTCCAAATGCTCAGGAGGCTGAGTCTCAGAAATGTAATACCCATATTCTCACGTCAAATGTGCCTTCAGGAAGTGAAGGCAGAGAGTGTATTTCAGACTCTGACTGCTGGATGGACAGCTTTTTCTTCTTGATTAATACCATCCGTGGTTAAATCAAAATCGAAAAAGGAATTCTTGACATCTCTCTGTTTCAGGACACGCGGCTTAAGAGACTTTTAACTGATGAGGCAAACAAAATCACCCCCGGGAATTCTCGTTTTTCAAACACAGAAGACGAATGTGTCTTGGTTTGAGGCATCCAGGTCTGTTTTTTTTTTCCATAAACAGCAATTTGTCTGGGCTGTGTGCCAGTAATCTTTAATACTAATGGCTTAACTCAGCTGAGGGTGTGGTATGCAAATTTTCAAGATGTTCCTGTGGCACACATTGGATTTTAACCACATTTTCATGGTTGCAGCTGAAATAGTGAGCAGTGTTTTCAGTCAGTAATTAATAATTAACCTTTTATTAGCTCACTGGGTTAAAACTACTACGCTGTCCAATTCCCTTTAGATTTAACAGCTGAGTTTCGACTGAGTCTTTGGGGAAAAAAGTCAATATTGAAGGTCTTTCTGGAAGGAGTTTGCACATTAAAAGGTCAGTTATATCCAAAGCCATGACAGATATTTGACAAAGGTTTCCAGAATCATCTCAATAATACATCCATCATCTACATCACTTGGACATGGAGGTTTCTCTGGGCCTCGGAGGGCTGATTTGTGTGGGAGGCTTGGCAGGTCAAAGGTCAACCACAGGCTTTAGACATTTACATCTTACTCTGCCTTCTGAAATCTTGCAGCTTTTGGGTTTGATTTAGTTTTATTTGGTCAGTTCCTTGTCTGGCGCAGTGCCTCTAAACCACTAGTTTTAAAAGTGACACCAACACCAACACCAAGTTTATAATCACACTCCGAGGGAGCATTATTACAGCGTCATTCGGTTCAGAATAAAACAAAAATACAAAGCTGGCACAACATCAGAGCTCCTTTATGGGGTTTATTGAACTATATGATAACAGTTGAGTCCCAATTCAGGGGCTTCATCCCTCAAAGGGTGCATTAAAAGACTGATTATTTCTCAGCAGTGCAGCAATGGTTGTCCTAATTCAAAGGCTTCTTCAAATGTGTCTGAATTTTCTCTGGCCATAAAGGATGCATCAGGCTCTTCGGGTGCATCCTTTATGGGCCAACTTATCCTGTACAAGATGGCAGGCTCTCACTACCTGAGAAATACAGTATTAAGAGGAAGTCTTTAGTCATATTCAGTCTGGCAACTAGCAATACAAACATTAAAAACAAAAGGAGCAATGAAACTTGAAGTGATCTTTAAAATTAAGAAGCTAGATTATGTGGCTTTACTGATGATAGCTGGTTCCAGTACGGATTTAGATTTCTAGAAGAACAAAGTGACACTTGGCAACCAAAGTATGATGGTAGAAATGGCTGGTAAACTTTACAGGAAACCTTCTGTAGACCAGACTGTCTCATTTCTTGTTTTGCAGACCAACAGTCGAGACACAGCTTCAAAGTCCCATTTAGAGGCCACTAAACCTATTAACACTAATGAGCATGAACAAGTTAAACTTAGATATCAAGATTATGGAGGAATAAATGCACAGATTATAACAAATGTGAAAGCAGATGGAGAAATTAAAAGTGTTTAGATTTTAATATATCCCTCACAGATAAAAATAAACTGTATTGAAATCATTTATTTGCTCTTTGAGTTTTATAACCCTGTTATTGTGGGTTAAAATAAGTCAGATCTAACAAAAAAAAAATACTTGAACTGGCAACTTCTTTAACATCCTTAACTTTTTTTGTTACAGAGGATTTTGTCATTTTCTTTTAATCTGTCTAAAGAAATTCGGAAAACTCATTCCTGCTGGGTGGAGGGAGCTGGATAGGGCTTAACTATTCATCAAGTGAGTGTTGTTAAATGCCACTTCATATTCAAACTATAAGCCCTTTTTTATTTCGTCTAAAAAAGATTTAAAATCCCAAGGGATCTGTGGGTGTTTGAGAAGCAGACGGTTTAATGAAAACTTGGTCATTTTATGAATTTTAACAACATGCTTCTTTTTGTCCTCCACAGTGTAAGCTGATGTCGATATTGTATTTCCAACCACATGTGAACTCATGATGTTTTCTTTAAATGTCTTTGTCAGAAGTGCTAACAGGGTTCATCAGTATCATGCAAACTTCTGATTAGCTTGTTTCATGCTCTGATCACTCTACATTTCCTCGCTGAAACTCGTCCTCTGAGGGCCCATATGGTGGCCACATCCAGCTGACTTTAATCCAGACTCCTCCTCTAACTTCTGATATGCTTATTTTTCCTTCTCTTATCTCAAGAGTTGCTCTCTATAACAACATTTTTTAAAGCAGGCATTAAGAGGCTTAGCAGCGGCAGTGCTTTAGCAGCCAAAAGGTCACTTTTGCAAATTGGGTTCATTAATCTTCTAGTGTATGGCAGCCCCAATGGGACACTCTTCATACATATACGCAGATTAAAATGAGGGGGAAAGCGCCAAAGATTAGCCCAAAAAAAAAGAAACTCTTGGAATGATAAAGAATCTTCAGACGAAGTTGAGACTATGCTCTCTAAAGTCAGATTGCCAGTTTCACTCATATCAGAGGGGGAGAGAGAGCGCTGCTCAGTGAGAGAGGGGGGATATATGAGCCTGGAGAGGAGTTTGACTGAGCTGTGATTATACCATCATAGATGATTATAGTTAGGCATTCCTCTGACCCACTGCCTGACAGAATCCCTCACTTTTCCCTCCCCCCTTTCTCTCTTTTTCTCTTTCTAGATCTCTGGGTGTGTGCCAGCTCCCCCACAGCACTCCAACACCTGCTCAAGCAACAAGAAGTGCTATGAGCCCCTAGATGCTGCTGCTGCTGCTGCTGCATGCAGGTAAGGCTGTTTTCTAACAGAGCTATGGGCTGCAGAGACAGTGCAAGACCTGTGTGTGATACCTCAGGTACCAGCACACCACCAAAAGAGCAAGAATAAATAATAATTTACACGAGAGGTAAAAGGATAGGTTTGGAGCAACGGTTGCCAACTTTTTGTCTGATGCTGTCTCATATTTCTATCAGATCAGCCTGAGTGTCCTCTTTATGCTCCAGGTGATTTAGAGAGGATATAAAGTAACAACATTTAAAGAAGAAATCTGCATTTTCAACAAACATGATCCCGCTTTGACAAAGCTACAAATGAATGACATAATTAATACGCCACAAAAAGATTGTTTTATTGATTTACAAATGACGTTTTTGTTCGGCTAAACAATATTCACATCCAATTCTATGTTTCCATGGAAACAGATGCTCATCAGATGAATTAATACTGAAAAATTCAAGGTCTGGTTGAAACATAAGCCTGCTACTTTTATAAATTACATCAAACTGAACATTTCTATCAGTGGTAACATTTATTAGGGTGATGAGGATGTTTATGTTGACTTCATTTAGCTGTCCCTCACCGTGAAGATATTTCAACACAGTTGCTATTATCACTACCACTGATGGTTGAAGAGACTTAAAGATGCACTCACCAGCTCTGCTCCTGGTCCCTGGATTGCAGGACAGGATCTTGCTCCCTGTTTCTTGATCAGAGATAGTTTAGGCCCAGTAGCTCCTCTGTTTGCTCTCACAGTAAGTTATTTCCTAAAACAGAGAATAATGTTTTTGTCACAGTGTCAACCGGCAGATGTGAAATGACCCTGACTACCTTGCATGGATTTATTTCCTATAATGTGTGTTTGATTAGCACTGAATGTACCTGGTATTAGCTTACATTTTAAAAAGTAATTACTGTTATTACAGGTTTTTGACCAATCACATACTACGAACATATTAACTTTTGAGTATACCACTGTTTGCTTTAAAGCTCCTGTGAGGGTTTTTTTTTAAATGTGATAGACTAAAATGCATTTTTACCTTTTTTTTTAATAGTTACACAACAGCAAACAAACCCATTAGCAGTAGGACTGATGGTTTTTGGATTGTAATTTTCATGCCTCAAACAAGCACAGGGGGAAAGTGTCAGATAAACAGCTGAACAAACAGTCCTGTTTTTACAAATTTTGCTTATAATTTTACGGTAAATTATATACTTGATTGTCAGAAGTCATCAAGACAAGATTTTTTGTTAGAAGTCACTAGTTAGGCACACAAAAGTAGATTTGAGCATAGACTGCTGTATCCACAGGGGGCGCCAAAATTGACACAAACCAAAAGTTTCTCACAGGAGCTTCAAATGCATGATTTTTATATAATGGGGGGAACAGCTGATAAAAATAGGCAAATTGACAGTCATATGTAGGATGCACAACATACTGCAATCATATTTACAGGACAGTGTTGGCAGAGATGCACCATGAAATTCAACAATCAAATAAAAATTCATCGCTGCCTTAAGTTTCAGTGCTAATGTGTGACTGTGAGATCAGGATAATGTTTCTAACACTGTGTCAAAACTATTATAAGGCAACTAGTTTAAAAGTCTACCTACTATTTCAGACTTGCTATTGTAACCTTTTCTTTTTCCTTTAACTTCTTGAGTTACTATCTCACTTACTAATGAAGCATCTCGCACTCTCCACACTTGGCTTTGAGGCGCTACAGCTGAATTTCAACATGTGGGAAATGTACGAAAAAGCACACCTTTGGTTTAATTAACTATATTGCTTTTTCACTTCTGATCACATTCAGCATCTCCGTTATATCCACACATTAAAGGCAGAGGGTGCTAGGAAGGGTACCCCTATTAACTTAAACTATTCTTACACCAAGAGTAATTTGTGATTCAGTGCCTGAAAACACTTTGACTGGTCATTACAGGAGCTCAGATCTGACTGCCATCCTCCTGATAGAAAGAGGAATAACTCTACCACTGAGCCACGGCCGTATAAGATGGTGTTTAACTGCATAGAGGGAGAGTAGATTAAGAATAAGAGTAAACATTTTTAGAGATTAGTTTGAGTTACTTAAACATTTTCCACTTCCACTAAATGCTGAATCGGGGAATTCAAAGTCCCCTCATTCGGAATCACTTGGACAGATTTCTAGAACTACCTCAGTGGCCAGCCTTCTTGTTTTCACACGACAAAACAAGTTTAGTTAAGACGTTGTTCGCTCTTTCATTGTCCTCATAAACCTAATCCAACTCCATTAAACTTTTACTATATCGTAAAAGTGAAGCACATTATCATAATATTGTAATGACCACGCTCTGAGCTCTGAGGATGCTGGTGAGTGTGTCATACTTCCAGCATCATTATTGCCGCCTTGACCCTAATCACTCTCAGGCAAATGCCAATGAAAGGCTGCGTAAATTAGATCTAGGCCTTCTAATAAACTTAATCAAAATTTCATTTATCCGTTTTGTTCTGACTAACCATCGTCATAGTCCAGATGGCGTTGTGTGTTTTCAGTCTCTGTTCAGCCATCATGATGCTTATTAATAATTGATGTCTCATAAATGACTTATCAGCTCCTTCTCAACTCCTCTTTTCTCTCTTATGTTATGGTCTCCTGCACGCCACGGACGGCCGGCGTTGGTCCGCTAAGCCAATGAAGAAGCACAGCTGCTAAAAAGCCATAAAAATCCAACTTTGTTATAAATGGTTTGTTTTGTTGCTCGTGGTAATGCTTTTGTTAGATGGTCACAACACCTGGATTTTATATCAAGCCACATTTCAAATAGTTAATGTGTTTTTCTGCGCAGATAATAAAACACGGAGGATTCGGGCTATGACAAAGTAGACATGGCTCACACAATGAAAATTATTCTCACCTAAACATCGTCATTAAGGAGGACTTTAAAGCCTCTAATGAAACTGAACTCATAAAGCCTTCTTGTAATGATCAGTCGGGATGCAGATGGGATTTGATGCTGCTCACACTCTCACATAGACACAAAGGCACAAGATGCACACTTGCATTCAGAATTCGTATTTCATATTCTATCCACTGGGTGTGTAATGACGCCCGTTATTAAAGCGGGTAATTGTCTTACAGTGGTGCTGCGTTATTGGATCCGGGGGCAGCTCTGCAGACACTCAGATGCAACTGGATGTAAAGTCGCTGAGCAGTGAAATAGGGAGCAGGGCTAAGCACGCACACACACACACACACACACACACACACACACACACACACACACACACACACACACAGAAGATGGTATCAGCATCAAAGGGAGATGCTCGCATTGTGCTGTGTGACCCTTGTGAATGGCATCCAGCCCACCTGTTACCCTATCCCCCCTGAGACTCTCACTCACTCTGTCCCCTGGCCTCCTGGAACCAGACACTGGGTCCATGTGATTACAGCCGTTTCTCTCGCAGCAGAACATCTCCACACAAAGACATCCAAAGATAAATAGCTAATCTGTTCTCTCTCGTCGGAAGACCTAATATGAGTACAGGTCATAATTCACAGAGGAGGGAAAATGCTTTTCTTCTTCCCTGACAGACTTATTTAAGTCTCCAGGAGTCCTTTTATTCTGTTAGCTGAATACTGAAGCTTTCCAAAGCAGAATATATCCCCCTGCTTTTACCATCACTTTTAACTCAACCCTGCAGTCAGACTGCCAGATTTGCCATTAGGCTGCTGTCGTTACATTTCTAATCTGCTCTGCCAGACTCATCCCCGTATTTCACATCTTACTTTGTCTTATTCTTCTTGGCATTTTAATCCTCTGATGAACCCGGTCTAACAATCTGAAGCAGTAAACACTTTTTCGTGTTTCACTTTTAATCTGTAGTGTCATGTAAATCCAGACTGGTTAAGACTGGTTAGAATTGTGAAACAGACTAAGTTGGGTTAGGTTCAGACACTATGACTGCTTGGTTTTGTTGATAAAATCATAAAGGTTTAGGTTAGAAATAATAGTATAGACCCATTTACAGCCTACATCATCAAATATGTGCATTTTGGCAATAGAAGCGACATCCTGCTACAGTCATACGGACAAGATTGTAGGCTGTAGACACCAAATTAGAATAGTTTCCAGCATCAGAATATCTGCTTGTTTCAAGGACTTCAGATTTACAGAATTCAGGCAGGATCACAGTCATATTAGAGCGACCAGTGTTTCCATTTAAAGAGTGACCCTGAGAGTTAAATGGCAGCTTTCAGTGGAATCAGATACTAATGTACTCAGCAGATAGGTCATTGGTAAAAACTAAAAGCGTCTGTGAGCGACTCGTTCAGCTGGAAGTTGCCGGTTAACAGGGTCACTAAACGTGATGACCATATTCAACCTCAGCTCAGTCTGGTTTTAGCTGCAGGTTCGTAACATTTACTGCTGAAATTCTGAACCCCAGGTGTGACTATGTGGGGTTCATCAAAAAGTTGTTTTCAAGTAAGATGATCGGGACTTCGAGTAACTAGTTTAAGTTTGAATTGTGGTTCAAAGAATCACATAACTGTGCTGGCTACCACGCCAACTACACAAAATGATTATAACCCTGATTTGCGGCTGCAGTTTCCTACTAGGGTGAAGTTTTCTGTCTCATTGATATGACCCAGGTCTTTAAGGTAGTGGTTTTGTGAAATTTAGGAGGTTCTCTGATGTGTCCGTGTCTTAAAATCTGTACATAACCACAGATAACACAGACATAAGCACGGAGTGACTTTTGTGCTTCAAGGTGTGCACTCCATGTTTCTCAGCCTAACACATCTGGCCACTTAATTTTTAACAACTTGATAATGTCTGTTATCCACCTGTTGATATCACACAGATCTGGGAGTCATTTCCTATTCATCAAATTAGTTTGTTTTCATAGTAATTGCAGTCTTTTGTGGTTGATCCTCTTGGAAAGCTTAACAAACTCTTGCACAACTGCGCACACACTTCAGTGTAAGTGGCTCTATTACAACAATCAAATTAAATACAGTAGAGAGTGATCTTGATTAAAGGAAAGGTAATAACAAGATAATCATGTTCACCTACTTTAATCCAGAATTTTGAATAACTTAAATATAAAATAATTAAGAAGTAAATGGTTCTTAAGTGTGCGTACAGCCTTGAAGGGAGTAATTACGGGATAAATCATTGAATAAATAGATTAAACTCTCCGAATTACTTCAGCTCTACCATAAACCAGCAAAACGTTGCTCCCAGCAAACAAAGAGAGTTGTGATTTATGGAGCGAACATTATCTGGGAAGCCTGCAGCAACATTTAATGCTAAGATTATTCCCAGTGTACAGGTAGATGCGGTAAAAGATAGGTAAACTGGGTCTGTTGGTGTGGAAATAAAGAAGATAAAAGTGTCTTTTCAAAATAAACAAATCTGTAAACTATTCTGCAAGTTACTAAAAACATGATGCAGCTGTATAACTGAGGCATAAACACCTTGATGGATCTTCAATGTGATATCACTGGTTTAGGTTAAAGGGATATTCTGGCGTAAAATTAAGTTAGGGTCAAACACACTTTAACACAGAGTCGGACACGAGAGATGAATGTTGCCGACTGCTTGCTTCTCTAGTTATAACAGCTTTAGTAACGACCGCACGATAGCAATACACAGTGGTCTCAAGGAAGAACATTTATGATTTTTTCTTTATCATTTCCTTGAAGTAATAATCATCATATTAATCATTTCGCACTGCAGACACAGTAGTTCTTCTGCCTTAGCATCTCAGTCTGATTTCATTTCTATGAAGAAATTATCATAAATGTTCTTCCTTGAGCTGCATCACCCCGCAGCAGTCGGTAATGGACTCACCGGAGGTCTCTGTACAAACAAACGGCCGCTGGAAGAGAGTGGGTGAGTTGTGTTCAGTCTCTTTGCTAAAGAAATTAGGAAAGCTAAAAAGATGTTTGGTGGCCAGTGGGACCCTATATGTACTGTTGATGGAGTTAGGAGCTGTTTTGAGCATTATTTGTGGCTATAGAGTGGCGTTTTAGTTGAGGGTGTGGCTCCTGAGACCACTGTGTATTGCTCTCAGGCGGTCATTACTAAAGTTGGTGAAACTAGAGATGCAAGTGGTTTGCAACATTCATCTCTTGAGGAAGTGTCTAACTTGGTGTTATGGTGTGTTTGACTCTCACTTAATTTTACGTCGGAATATCCCTTTAACTCCTTGCGCATTTTGAAATCGGGTCTGCATTTTGAATGGCATTATTGGGAAGTCAGTGAGGTTTGTAAAAACATGTTAACAAGGACCTCAATGATCATCAGGGAAGAAAAAAAGGAAAGCAGTCCTTGTTAGGGAGAAAAAAAAAATGCTAAACTACATTTCTAATTAACAAGCGGTAACCCTGGATCCATGGCACACATCAGCATTCACTTTGAGATTTGTCCTTTCATCGCCTCTTTGTCTCTGAAACAACAAACCCGTCCTCCTTTACAGCGTCTTTGAACCCGTGTTTAACGCTGGCCCCATAAACAACATTAATCTAGTTCCTGTCCAGCTGTGCTCAGTGTGAGGCAGAGCTGGCAGCAGCAGAAGAAGAAGGAGGAGGTGGACTCAGACAATCCCAATACCCTGCGGTCTGAATGCAGCCAGACAGCTGGTGTCATTGGAGCTCCCTGGACTTAAACCGCGAAGGTGATTGCTCAGTAGGGGCCAGGGATTGGGATAATAGTTTAGTATCTTAAACACGGCTCTTAACGGGAGTCATTTTATCAGCAGGGTGCTTTCAGGAACAGGAACATCCATGGACACATTGTTACGGGAACAGAACAGCTCAAAACCACAAGGACACACACACACACATACACATACAAGGTAAAACCATCTGTAGCTATGTCTAACCTTTTTAATTAGAGCCGTCATGTTAGTGCGAGGAGTCAACGAGGAGACTAATTCAGTGCAGAGGCTGATGGTGTCACATTCTCACTTTTGGAGGAGCATGAGGCAGGAAGCCATTATGCCTGTCTCAGTCTACCCCGCAGACACTTTAACAACACGGCTTCTCCAAAAGTGTGAAAGCTGGGCCCAGAGGTACAAAAACACAGCATCCAACACTCGTGAAAGTTTAGAACTTCTTACCAGGAAAAAAGTTCCTTATGAGGGCAAAACCGGTGTGTGGATTAGACGTTTGTGCTCGAGGAGTAAAGCAAGCACTGTAAAAACACCAAGCTGTGTTTTGCTTGCACACAGTGGCACACTTCTTCTTGTATTTACATAGCAACTGGAAAAGCCAAGCTATTTCCTCCTCTGCCAGACCAAAGGCAGCGAGACATGAATAAACAGGCTTTTCATACCATCCTGTAGGGATTTGTTATTCTTTTACCAACCACTGCATGGATTTTTGCATAAAAAGGTGAAGTCAGGATTTTCTTCAACCTAATAACTTAGAGTGGGGGGTTCACTCCCTGCTGTAAAAATAGAATCAAAACCACAAAACCCTAAAAAGATTGAGAAGGAAGGAAAGCAGGTAATAAAGAAGGTTCACAGTGCTAAAAACAGTAATCCAGGCATGTTGAGAATCAGTAGGAGCACTTCTACGTGTCTTTTTCAATGAAGTTAAAGGATAAAATATTGATGGTATGATGTCCTCGGTTATGTCACAACAATTACAGTTAGACATGAATGTCTGCATGCGTAGTCACTGACTGCTTCTGCACCGTCAAGTTTTTGGGAATCTGTGTGATTCGTCTGCCGAGTGTTTTCCCATCTGCTCCATTCACCTCAGTCACATCCTTCACATCAAGCCCTCATCTCTTGTCTCATGAAAGGCAGTCCATTACTGCATATTAGCAGCAGAGTGAGGCAGGGAGATAAGGGAGGTTGCTGATCAAACACACAGACAAATCGCCAGTGACAGAAACACACATTTGTTGCTTGGCGTTTAGCTTTGATCTCTGACTCTGCCAAGAGCCAAAGAGAGAGGAGAGCCTCCGCCTTTGAACTGAGGCTTTTCAGAGAAGGTCTCTCTCTCTCTCTCTCCCTCTTTCTTTCTCTCACTGAGATCTGTGTGTACATTTTACATACTTATCAGTTGCAATCTTCCTCTGCGATGGATAGCGCCTACATATTCAGGAGGACAGTGAGGGGTTGGATGTGGTATAGGGCGGAGCAGAATATCCACATCACTGACTGAGAACATGACACAGGTGATGTTGATGGTGATTATCTGAGACGTCAGGCCTCTGGTGGGCTGACAGAGGCCTATTATCATGAAGCGAATGTTCAAGGTTTAACAGCAGTGTCCTTGTAAAACCTTCATGCACTTTTTAAATCCCTTTTGAAGCAGCTGTGGTGTCAACAGGTTGTGATTGGAAGGCCGGGGTGTAATTATGTTTCAATCTTAAGTGTAGACAAACACATAAAGTTCTGATTAGCCTTTGCTATCTTCTAATCTCCCGATCTCCAATTTGTTGTCATACCTCGTTTAATTTTGTTTTGTTTGTATCCTTGCATTCATGCACAGACACAAACTCTGTAGAGTGTGAGATTGTTTTTGCAGCATAGTAATAACAGATAAGTGGCTGCTGTGTGTCTAAGCTGTCAGCCATGGATCATCTCATTTCCTGACCGGACTGCCCCGGCCCCATGTGTGTTATTACAAACAGCCCAGATCATGTGACAAGGGAGGGAGATTACTGGAGAAACTAATTGAGGCTGCTCTGTGTGTTCTCTGCTGGAGAACAGTGGGGGGACTGTTTGGCCAGGCGGACTGATACTCGACCCTCCTGTGTCCTCTGCAACCACAAACTGGCCATTACAAACAATGACCCTGTCAAAGCTAACGGACCTGGCCAGCCTGTGGCGAACCGGATCACTCTTTTGAAGCTCAGGGATTCCCCTAATGCTGTAGGGGGTGTATGGGTATGGGATTAGAAGGGCACACACACACCTGGCTTCACATGTCATCTGATTGGCGAGCTCTAAGGCCGGGCTCAGGCTGCAGGAGTTTGGGGCCAATTAGAGCTGATTTGCCTCCACTAGAAAATTGGAGGAGACATCTGGTTTGGGCCCTTGGTTTGTACCAAAGTTGGGCCCTGAAGTACCTGTTTAATACTTCCACAGATCCAGTCTTGAGTCTGCCAAACAGCTGAGTGGCTTAGTAGAGCCACTTAAAAATAATAAGGCTAAAGGCCTGCCTTAGCTTCAATTCTCTACCTGTGTCTATGCTTTTTAAAAGGTGGATACAATCAGTATTTTTGATCTTGCCATAGTTTGGATTTTAAAAGTCCCTCTATTAACCAGTGGGTGACATCACTAAGACTGACTGTTTTTGCACACTCCATAGTACATTCATCAGTCCTCTAGAAGGACCGAGTCGGGAGTATGGGCATATTTTGGGTTTATAAGAATGTCGAGAGACGCTTAGTTGAAGAGGGTAATCCTCTCTGCAGAACGTACAAAAGAAAATACAGCAACACCTCAAACCTAATGACTCATCTCCGTAACCATAACCCACAACTTTACAGCCATTGCAAGGTAAGTGAACATTAACGTTTTAGCTGAAATACATGGTGTGGGCACTTTGGATCGAGGGAGAGTGCAATGATCAATCTGTCTTACTTATTGACTTGTCAATAATGTAAACAGAATCTCGTAGCCATGGAGAGTACATCTAGCAGTTAATATTATAAGATATAAACAGCTGAAGTAAACCTTAATTTGCAAAGATATGGTGAAACGGTAAAAACAAGGCATTGTTTATCACGAGTTAAAAGCATCAAAAATGCCACGAACTTTATTTTTTGTAGAATTTTACAGTGACTACATACATTACTATATATCATTAATTGACATCGGAATCAACCAAATGCGAGCTAGCCGCTTGATCAACTAAATTGCGCTAGCAGATTTGTTTAGTTTGGCAACGGTTAACATTACCACAAAAAGCATCTTTCTTTTTCCTGGAAACCATCAATGTAATAAAGACTGTTACATTTTTTTTAACTATTTCAGTTTGTGTATACCTATCAGTACTTTCTAAACATATTGAATACATTTTAAAAAAATACCGCAATAAAACTGTGATTATTTTGATCACAATAACCGTGAGGTAGAAAAGGTGATCGGTGTTCACTCTGACATACAGGATAATCTAAACTTTATCAATGAGTAATGCTTTTTTATTCCTGTATCTTGCAGTGTCTGCACGTTCAAGATTAGAGGGAAGAACATCTCAGGAGTTTCTCCTGGTGTGTGATGCAACCTAATTTCAAACTGGATAGGATTCTGAAATTCTTGTAGTCTGATCACGGTCTAGTTGGAGGCTGGTTTTTAACTGTGATCAGACTGCTTACATCCTGCAGTATAAAACGAGTGAAAGAGACATAAAACACAGAGCAGTAGTTTTTTTAACCCAGCTATCCTGGTGCTTTATCTGTTCCATACATATATACTGATGTGAAGCCAACCTTGAACACTCCACTTTCAGCCCTCAAGTCTTGACCCAGCTACATTATTGATGGTGAATGTTATTCTGGCATCCTTGTATGACAACTGGTCTTGGCGTCACAAGCCCGGGCTCAGGACTATATAGTAGTATTGTTGTTTGCAGTACAGTGGAGTTGGAAAGAGGCCATCACCAGCAGCTAGAGCCCACTGGTCTTCACACAGGAACAACTGTCGGTTAGGATTTACTCTGAGTGAAACAGTATGGCTGTCATACTGAGCTATTATTACGACACTGCCCTGGGTCAGGCTGGGGCTCCGGGGTGAAGCAAAGTGATCCCGTGCCATCACTTTCAGCTCTGCTTTTCCATAATACTGCATACTGTAAGGCCCTAGCAAAGAGACATCCACATTAAGAGCTGCCCAGAATCCCCTCTGACAAGATGATGTACACGTAGAAGAAAGAAAAAAAGATTCAGGCAGGCAAAAAACTGCTCCATGTTTATATTGAGGCTTGGGAGACATGCTGGCACAAGACCTTCTTTCTCAACACACTTACCCGCTGACCCCTGAAACCCTCTACCCTCACAAAACATAAACATTTCTATAAACAAAGGCACTTATAAACTCATATCCAAACATAGTTCCCACCAGAGAAGATCCAGGCCCTGTCCAGAGGGGCAGACAGCGGGTAGAAGCAAAGAGGGATTGCATTTCCACTCAGGATACGGCCCCTGTGTTTTTTATGTGCAGTCGGCCCCAGGCGCGGCCCAGTTCCAGCTTAGTGCCAGTGCCAAGGCTAGCACAGGCGCCGAGGCTGGCTGGACAGGTCTGATAGCACTTTTACAAGAGGGAATCTGAGAGCCACTGTGCTTTTAAAGCCTGGCTACTTGTGCTGCATCTCAAATGACATCCTCTCGCCACCAATAAAGCAATAATCTTGACCGCTCCTGTGTCAAGTGGCTCTCTGGTCATAAGTAATGCACTGTGTGTGAGACTGGGTGATGTGATCTGGGCTCTTGGGAGCGATCACCCCTCTTGGACGGGGTTCTGGAGTTGGTAAGATTGGAAATGGCTCATCTGCACCGGTCATCAGTGGAGGTATTTGCTGGGCAGTTGAACATTGAATGGTGGCCTCATAAGCACAAACAACCCAATCTATCCAGCTAGTGTTGGCTCTTGTGGGAACCCTTGATTTGACTGAATGGCTTGTATACGGTTGTGACTTAAATTAAACCCTCCAGAATCCACTCGGGATCGAGTGATAGTGATATAAACTGAAGCACACTGAAAACATACAAATTGTAAGTTTGCACTACACTGGGAAAACCACACTTGACTAGATTTCATGCGTAACAGCATGCTCTCAAGCTAGCATTACTTCACTTTCCAATTAGGTGACTTACAGGGCCAGCGTTATTTCTAAAATCATGTCAGTGAAACACAGTGATTTTCTCTGATACCAGCTAATTTTCCTTGCTCACTATGGCGCTCCAGCCCACAGACTAACTGATGATTATGCAAATTGAAAGATACAAGTGCAGTGGGCCGAGTAGCAGTGTATCTTGAAACATGAAGCTCGGGTAGTCCAATGATCGTCAGCTGACATGTACTCTCATCCCTCTGATGTACTGTTGCAACTGCCCTTTCCTTCACTTACATACTGTCATACCTACATGACACCAGTGATTTGTTATTGCACTTCCATCAAGTATGGGTGCATGGACACATGTTCATCAACAGCAGTCACGTTTATCTAGTTCATGTCATTAGTTTAGGCCCTTATGAGCCAAGCTAGAAAACTGTATTTATACTTCCCACAATGCATCTCAGTCTATAATAACCTATCTCACATATTTTAAGATCCATACCCTAAATCTTAATCAAAGTTTTCTGCTGGAGAATGTTTTAAGACAGTCACATATAATCTAATATTTAAAGCCATCAAGTAGCTTCTTGTAATTGATTTTTCAAGCATTATCTACCTAGAACTAAAAATAAACTCTGGCTTCTAGGCTAATTCTCAACTCTATAATTTTGTAATTTGTTCCACCCACTCTCCAACCAACAATATCTTACAACAAAATCTCCACCTCCCCTCCTTTGCAGGTTTTTCACCAAATAGACCAAGTCTTTTGGAATTAAGAGTAAAGTCTGAAAGTGGCTGGCTGCACAAATTTGAGGCCATGATCAGAGATCAGTAAGCAGGGACAGTCTCTTGTTTTGCTGTCTGCGTTTTAACACGATCAAACTTTTTCTCTGACACATTAGATATGTGTGCAACCTTGGTAAATTTGCAACCTCTTGATTCATAAATTATGCATATCTTTGCTTTTCTGCTCATCCAGAATCCACTCACAAGTTTAGTAGTTAGTATGTTTTTGATATTCACAGACAACTACACTAGTATAATTTTATTAGCAAAACTATGCTGGGTAAACTTCCACCTTACGTCTTTAATCTCCCTTCAACACATCATCAGGTACCATCTATGATCCTCTAGTTTGTTGCTCCGTACTCGGGGTTGTGTCAGAACTGGAAGAAAAACTGTGTATTTGACACCTTTTTGAGTCTTGTGATTTCTTTGTGCCTTTTTAATGATTCTTTTCTATACATACATTATGTACTGTAGTCATCCTCCTCCCTACCTACCCTAAAAACATGGAAGCGAAAAAGGCTCTGCATTGCTTGTGTCACCCACCTGCTGTGTCATCCTACACTATGGGTATCTCGCTTGTGTTGCAGAGTCAAGATGTCAAGGGTTCGACCTTGACATGCCAACTGCTCTGTTGTCAGTTGTTGGTTAGTTTTTCTGTTTTATGTAAGCATCACTAGTATTTAGAAAATAATGTTGAAATAATATAATGTTGCTAATTTGTTTGTGTTAATCCTTCCATTTGGACGGCTTTAATATAAAGGTGCATTAATGCAAGACGGTTGGAATAACACTCAAATCAAACATACCACTCCAGGACAGGTAGTTGTAACTGCATGTGCTCTATGCCACTCCTGCATAAGTCAGTAACCTGGTTGGACCCCCCAGTCAAAAAGTCTAAATCCACTCTAGACAGTGTTCATCTCTTCTCAACATTAGCTTGAAAGAAACCACACAGATGGCTTTAACACAGCTCAAGTCACCCATCCATTAGCCTTCCCATCCTTGAGAGCTAATTGATGAATCAAATAATCAGAGCAGAGAGGTTCAGAGCACATGTCTGCCTGCATCCTGGATAGTGTTCCCCTCTCACAGCAGTGTAAATGCATTGCTTGTATTCCCGACCCCTGAGGCACTTTCATTATCCCATCGAATTGATGCGAGCGGGTTGACGTTTTACACAGATTGGACGTATTAAAACCAACATGCTCAAGGATGTGGTGAATAATTGGCAGAGGCAATTAGAGCAAATTTGCAGGTACACTTCTGATTCATTACGGAATTATCATTGTCATTGACCATTCAGCAGCGCCATGAAAATAATAACACCCTATTATGAGGAATATTGTGGTGCAGCTAGTTAGTATGCCACTGCGTGGTGAAGTGAATTTGTTTATTTACGGCTGGCTGGCTTTTGATTACTTAACATTTGACAAGAACAAATTCACAGTCATGCCAATTTTCTTCGGAACCATCCGGCGTGATAAAGACAACAGGGCTTTGATGGATTCTCTCAGGGGACTGATCATGTCAGCCAGATAACAGAACACTCGTTAAAAGACACATACCGCCTCTTTTGAACACATTTGATTAGGTTTGTAAATTACTTGCATTCCTTGTGGAGTTGCCTTCAGGATACAGAACAACTTGACGTGCAAATGGAAGTCGGGATGTGGTTGTGTCTTTGCATGCAATTATAGTGAGTTGTGGATCTCCTTTCTGTTGACTTTTAGGAAAACTGGCAAATATATAAGCGTCCTATAACGCTGACAAATAAGCTTCAGCGAAGTGAAGGCAAAACTAGCTGCTTTAATGGAAGAATCGTGCAACCTTGATGTATTATGAGCAAACAGCATATGAATCAGGCAGGGAAAGAGAGAGTGAATTAGCATCGGGACGGGCCTCCTCCCCCCAGCCCTCCACCAGCCTCCCATCATTCATTATGATGATCTATGGCTGCTCTTTATGTCCTGACTTGATATTTCAGACTCATGCGAGGTGTGGATCATTAGGGAAAGCTTTTACCATTAATAAGCAGACGTTGTTTACATGACTAATACTCCACGAGGCAATGAGGTTGAAGCATTTAGAGAAGGGCATTCATCTTCCCCACACCAGTAAATATCACCCAGATGCTATTGAAATTTACTGGGCTATAGGGAAGACTGCAAGAGTGGACTGACTCCATCACGTCAGGCGATGTTAGAGAAGAGAGAGAATGAATGAAGGGAGGAAAGGATGGGAGGAACTGAAAGCAGCAAAGTCGGTGAATCAAAGACAGGTTCATGTGCGGATTTGTTTGCTCAAACCAAAGTACATAACAGAAATCGCACACGAGTGTAACGGTATCAGAGTGTGTTTGGAGTGACCTGGGTTGGGCTGTTTGCTCAGGAGGTTAGTCTTTTTTAGCGTTCCTGTTAACCCGCTTAATATTCAACCAGAGGTAAACAGGCCACAGCACTATCAGCTCATTTAGATACCGAGCAATAAAGCAAACTGTTTGGTTGGCTCATGAGTCCTCACACAAGCAAACATGAAAAGTGTATGTTAGACATATTTCTGTCTAGAGATATTCTTACAGTTCAATAAGCAACAAATTAACTCCCAAAAGAAAGAAAATGAAGAAGAAAATTGAATTTAGAGAACATCATGATCAATACAAAACATAGTGTAACCTTGTTATAAATAAAAACCACAACACCTCTATTTCCTTGTTTTTCAAATTACCTTCCAGGAAGGACGAACTGTCTATTGATTATGTTTTCTGGCAATGTCGTTCCACTGATCTAAGTGTTAACAGTTTATTTCTCAGGTATGTATTTTGTATGCTTAAACCGTAAAACTAATGATTTAGTTTTATTTACAGGCTGATTTTAGCTGATTTGATTTTTATTAGATTGGACAGCTGAAGAGACGGTTGTGAGGGGAAAACTCACAGCGAAGGATCATGGCCAAGAACTGATCCAACAGTCACTGGAACAAGGACTATAGCCTCAATTCATGGGGTGCTTAGTCTGCCTGGGGTAGGTCCCCATCGAAATAATGTCCTTTTTTTTTTTGTTTGTTTGTTTAATCGGGGTTAATTAGAAAAAAAAACGCAAAAAGATACTTCCGTGTGAATATTTTGCTGCACAGCTGTCAAAAATGTAACTTGATTTGTTTCTTCAGTAGTTTTGTTGTAGATGAACTCAGTTGCTTTAAGGTTTGCATTAGGTGCACACATTTCTTCTTTCATTGCTTGTTAATGGTGGAACTGTTATGTCTCTGTTAAGCCTCGCCTTTAATGCTGTCTTCTAGCAGAGTCTATAAATACACAGACTGACATTGTAGGTATTAACAGGAGCATAATGAAGCCCACCCTGTATGTTTATCTATCATGCTTCTCATAATTATGGAGGCTTTAACTCTGTCTAAAGATACACACCATTACTGGTCACACAAGGTACCAGACAGTTATGTGGTTCATTGTTACAGTAGACTGTCTTCCTTGTCTGTTGTCTTTAAAGCCGCTTAGTGGGAACAAGACAGTTTATGTGGGAGCCCAGATCTCTGCATGAACTAAACCATCACTGTGTCAAATAGAGACATAGATGCACAGTTGTGTCCCACTGCTGGCTCAGCTGGCTATTTATCATTTTATTATTATTTTATTAGCATTATTAATATCATCTTTTTATATTTGCTATCCTGTTTTCCTTTAACCCCTTTTTATTGCATTTTCTTTTTCCTACTGATTTTAAGCTTTTAGCTTTTGTTTTGGTCCTCATGGTCTCATTTAATGGTGCATGGTTCTTGTATTGTCTAGCTTCTTATGACATACAGAAAGCTTGTTGGTTTTATTTTCCTGTGCTGAAGCTCTGTGCTTTGTTGTCTGTATGTTTTTGACTGTTTGTCAAGGTACAGTTTAGCGCAGTATGCAATTGTTTGAACAGTTTAAACAACAACAGCTGGGAGAGTTACCCAGAAAGGAAAAAATCTGTATTGTCCTACTTCTTTGGCACTCTTCTGATAGGATAGCAAGAGGTTATCTGACTGTAAAAGGTGAAACAAGACGCATAGCAGTCTGTAGATTGACAGAAAGGACAAAATTGTTGTAGGTGACATCTCTTTGGTGCCCTTTTTTGTTCATATGGAGGAATACAGGAGTTTAGTTTACACACAGACAACAGTGAGAGTACAGAGATTGGTGCAGTAGAGAGGGAAAATTCAAAGAGGAGATGTTTCTGTAACCTGGTGGTATTTAAAAACAAGGATAGCTTACCTGCAGCCAGTGTGTTTCATAGCAACTTCTTTCAAATGAATGTTTAGTGTAGGTTTAAAGACAGAGTTGTGGAAGTTACTTTTTTTTCACCTAGTAAATGTCCTGTGCACAATAGGGATGGGAATCACCATTTGCCCCATGATACGATAGTATCACGATACTTGGGTCACGATACAATATTATTGTGATAATTAACATTTTGCAATACAGAAAGTATTGTGATACAATATATTTCGATTTAATCAAACTTTTTTAACTGTTTAGCTAATTTAGCATTTGGCTTTCCTTTATGTTTGTCATGTTTACACAGTATTTTATTTTCATGGAGCACATCTAGCAAATCATATATATATATTTGTTGCACTAACTTTCTCCTGCTCTGTGATGTCACCTTTGCCAACCTCACTGGACAAACGATTGATGTTATTTTTCCATTATCATAGATTTGACTTCATATTAGCAATTAATTTGAAAAAATCGATACTTGGAAAATGAGACAATATCACAGATCACCAGACAAAATATTGTGATACTATGCTATATACATTTTTTCTCCCACCCCTAGTGCACAACTTCATAATAAATGTCTTGTGTTAAAACAAGGTGGGCTTTTACTCTGAGAAGCATTCCCAAAGTGCTTCCGATGCATTTTTCCATCCTTGTGATATAAATAAGGCTGAAATAAAGCCAACACAGATCTCTTTTTATAATTTTTCCATATATTTCCTGTAAGACCCACATGTGTCTCACAGAAATAAACACCAAGCCATCTGTTCTCAGGATTTTTCAGCCCGTAAGACAGACGTAAGAGGCGTTGCTCACTCTGAAGGTCTGAAGAAGCCTCCTGCATGAAGCGTTAAGATAGGATTGACTGTGGAAACCCAAATGAGATTAGGTTTTATGATACCAAACAAAACCAAACCTATGCAACAAAGTAGGATCCTAACACCTACTGGAGAACTTAGCAGGAACTGTTCGACTCTGCTCTCCTTTTGCATCATCGGCAAAACACCGAATACAGCTTAGTTTCAGTAGATGGTGTTTGAAGTGCAGCACTCTGAAGCTGTTTCCGCAGCTCGTTGTGGCTCACTACGGCTCTTCTCTTTTAATTTACAGCCCATCTGTAGAAGTTGTCCTACATGCACACAAACACACACTTTGACTCAAACTGTGCCATATGCTGAGTGATGCCGGCTCTAATTAAAAGCTCTTGGTGAAAGGTTAGGCCAAACAGATGCACCACTTGACCTTTTCCAAACATCATCACAACATTACAACAAAAAAAGAAGTGTGTGAGCAAACAGACAGCAACATTAGCATGCTCTGATGCTAACATGGACAAGGTTACACTCCGCTAATGCTAAACTGGGTTGAGATGCATGTCAAAAGGATAAAGACTGGGTGTTTTTTGCAGCACGAAGAGCAGTAAGACACATTCCTAAAAGGCTTAAAACTTTGTGATAGTCCGGATCATACACAGATCAGTGCTCCCACACAGGCCGTGTTTTTCCCGCCATGGGAAGTGGCCTTGAAGACCACAGACGAAGAGAACACAGTCATCATGCTCCCACAAGACTCTCATATCTCCTCTGTGTCTGTTACTGCGTTAAATTGCAATTATGTCCTTGTTCATGCTGTAATAGAGCAGGGCATAGGGGAGGGTGGGGGATGGACACTGAGGCTGGGGGAGGTGTGGAAAAAAGACCACAGAGTGGAAGTGCCAGGCAGGGACACAGTTACGTTTCCTTCTGTCCCTCTAGAAGTGAACTAGGGATTGAGAGTGTTATTTGACGCTTACCGATAGCCCGACTCATCAATGACTGATGACAGCAGAGATGCGTCCTTTCTCCCCTATGGATTATTGAGATTAGCTTTAAGGCCCGCCTCCATGCCTCAGACCCAACCAGGAAAAGACAGTGGCTTAACTTGTCATCCCTTTGGAGAGGGATGTAATTAACGGCCACTGATGAGCAGCTCAATCTCCACAGACAGGAGGAGATTGGCCTGGTTTTGTAGAAGAGGTGCAGAGTGGATGTGTGTAAGTTTGAGAAAGACAAGAAAGAGGAAGAGAGGAACACCTTGCAATATCACTAATGCAGACTTGTCCTTGAATACAACCTTGTGGGGTTTTTTTCTGGATCCTCATATAGTTTTAATGTATTCAGCAGCTCTGGTTATCATTCAATTTATCTAAACTCTTAATTTGCTGGAACAGTTTACTCCACCATAAAACAGTGGCAGAAAAACACTACCAGCAGTGCCTTTATAACACATTTCAAATACAGCTGACAGCTCTGGGAGGGACAGGGTTGTATTATGGAGGGATGGAGAAGAATAGCAGAGAGCTATAGGTCTCCTGTGGTGCAAAATAGCAGTGCAGCACTCCTTCCTGTTTCCCCCGAGGATAAAAATTTGAATCAGATTATCTGTGTTATTTTTGTTTCGACCTGTGATGCTGATTCTTGGCATCAGAAAAAAGCACTTTCCTGCATGAGAACAGCGTTTCATCCAGACACAAATGGTATATTTTAAAGCTCCGGTAGTGATGTGGTGCTAAAGCTATTCATAATGCATGTTTTCACAGTGCATACTGTGTCTCCAACCTAAGCACGTCATCATATGTGTGTGTTGAAGCAGAATTTTATAAGCATGTCTTCAGTATGTGAGCCGTACTGAATGAACTTTACAACAAAGACACTTTTCAATTATTTACTCATGCTGGGTTTTTTTTTATCTTTTTTTTTTTTTTTTGTCTTATCTACTTTATTCAGACTACGACTCGTGGACGTATACATACTCATAGTCTCTAATTTAAGTGTAAGCTTTGTTTAAGTTCTATATGAACATGGACAAACAAAAATCATCATTATTAAACCTTATTTAGATTAATCTATTCAAACAGTATAAATCTCTATATAAATTTTGCATATCAGTGTTGTAAACTCGCACTCTGTTCAACAGAAGTCCAGATTTTCAGGACTGACGTGTAGACTTGGACTCGAGCACAAATGATTTAGACTCAATCACTCACTGCTTTTCTCTAAGAAGAGGAAAAGGATGACTTTGATTTATGTCACATTAAAGACTGTTGATTGTTCTTCTTTTTTTTTTCTTTTGTCATTTCTGAAATTGAATGAAATTAATATTAAAGCCTTTTTCATGGTAAACCAGAGCAACGGTGACAAAAATGGTGTTCTTCGTTCTGTCACCTGAAACTGGTGTAAGGGGGGAGGTGCCAGTGGGACAGCTGAATGAACAGTTCCTGTTTTTACATTTTACACACTGAATATTCACAAAGAAAGACACAGTTAACTTTGTCAGCAGGGTAAGAAACTAATTAATGATGTAAGGGAGAAGATGTGCTTTATCAACCCCTTCCTTACTAAGTGAGACTCTACCATATCTTCTGATACTGGGTCTTTGTTAATAAAAAGAAGAAAAAAAAGAGTATTTTTACTATTTTTGTTAATCATCTTGTAATTGGCGCCACATAAATAAGATTGATTGATCCAGTTTGAAGTAGGGCTGTTGAAGATGATCACCTGACTCCAGGTTATACCACGAGTAATAGGTGAGATGCTGATGTTACTTTGGCCTGTTAACAAGGTCGCTGCGAGCAAGCTGCTTGCTGGAGGTAATGGTTCAAGTTGTTTGGTTGGTTAAAATCTTGTTTTGAAGAGAAGGTTGCATGTATTTTTAAGTGCTTACACAGTGTTTTAACTGCACTAATAGTTAAAGCCTCCGGACATCAGCAGGGTCAGTCAGAATCTCATGTTAATGAATGAAATGTGTTTTTTTTTTACACACATACTAAAGATCCCACACAGTCAGCCCAGATTTATGCAGTCAGTAGTTTGGAGTAAAACAACAGCCCTCCTCATAAATCCTCAGGTTGGTCCACTGAGACTCAAAGAGGATTCTTCTCTGGTGATTCAGACTCGACTCAGACTTAAACACTGGAGACTCTGACTTGAAGTTTGGTATTTATACAACTCTGATTCAAATAAGTTGTGCTGCTGTGGAAATTATCCACAACATATCAGTGGTAAACACTGGCTGTTTTTATATTTATAAAAGTACATTACAGCAATTAGTTCCTAGCAGAGTGATGCTAAAAGAACAGGTGATTTATGCTCCATGTGCTGAGGCTGGAGTTCAGGAGTAAAGCCACACAGTGGTAAACAAAACCCTGACCAGTCCTTTTTGAGGCATTAGAATAAAGTTGAGCACGCAGTTTTCCAAAAACATTTACATTTATCTGATATGTTATCCTGGTGCATATTCTAGCTCCTATTTTAGCTCTGCAACTATTCCTCTCACCAGTGTCACTGTAGTTCATATTTAGTAGTTTAATGCTCTTTTACAGAAATATTCTTCACTGTTCTGTGCATATTTTTGTTAACGTCTATCTTACTTACTCTTCCTTTGTGCTTATTTCTGTCTCTGTCCTGTTTTAATGACATAATGTCTCCTCGGGGGATCAATAGTCACTTATCTTGTCTTTATCACTGAAAAAGTGCTTAGTCCTCTTGTGGCAGTGTAGACCTCACAAGCTGTTAAATCATGAGTTAAGCAACAGGTATTTATAGTGGTAAAAAATGTTCCTAAACTACAGAATTTTAAGAAAAATTCAATAACAGTAAAAAGCTGAATCCTCAAGTTTGCTCCTAAGTTTCCTTCTTTGAAACCATTTTTTACAGAAAAACAGTAAACACTTCAAAGAGACGATCAGAGGGGGGAAAAAGAGAGGGGGCATTGTTTCTGAAGAAAAGTTGCTTTTGAATTTTTAAAATGAAACTTTCACTGCTGTGAGTATTTCAAAGAAACCTCATTCCCCTCAGTTTTATCTAATGCATGTTCAGGTCAGATCAGACTGACCCTGAAGAGAAATAATGGTTACAGTAAATGGATGGCAGGACGGATGTTTTAGTAATGGGCTGCCCTTGGACTGCAGCAAGGGATTCTGGGTAACAATTGTCTTTTTTTAGAAAATGTCCTCAAATTTCCTTTTTTTTTGTGATTCCATAAAGAACATTTCCATAAAATTAGCTGACTATCCAGCATCCAATCTGTCTGCTGATATCATTTATTAAACCTCATTTGTAATTTAAAGCGACTGGGCCGACCATTGCTCGCTGTAATCAGTCAATATTGAGACAGGAGGAGCACTTAGAGGAGGACAGAGTTTGGAAAGCACAATAGAAAGTGTTTTAGTGGGTCTGATCCTGATTCAGGTCAAACACAATTGTTTCCAGTCATGGTGGTCTTAACCCACCTTGTCATTGCTAATGACATGGCTGTTTGAGGGTTTCAGGTTGCTGTCGAAGGGATTGACTGTTTTTCTTTGTTAAGTACAGTCTAGATCTCCATGTACAGAGGTTGTAGTCCTCATCACGGTGGCTGTGGGTTTCTCTTTACTGCATGTTTTCACCTACCCTTTTCCCAAACATCTCCTGTCTCTCTTCAGCTGGTCTTTCTAACAAAGACTTGATAAAAGCTGAAGTAACCATTTTTAACCTTTTTTTAGAGGGCAGGTAAACCAAAAAAAGACTTTGGAGTCAGTGAGCTTTTTCACTGAGTCTGAAAGTCTCTGATGTAACCAATGCAATAATATGATGAACATAAGTCATGACGTCAATGAAAATAGTTTATAATCTATATTTTTATATATATGCCACCTAAAATAATAAAAATACATTTTATTTAAAAGCGCCTTTTTGGACACTCAAGGACACTGTACAGGGCATTGAAAACACAGTTAGAAACACAATTAAAATAAATAAAAACAACATAGAAGTATGAAGGTGGATAGTTAGAGGGACTATGCAATTTGAAACAGATGTGTTTTGAGTTTTGATTTGAAGTGGGGTAGTGAGTCCATGTTTGTGGTGCTTCTTCATTAAGAACAAGGCTGTCACATCTTATGGACCCCTTTTGTTAAAAAAATCACATTTTAAACCTTGTTAACTTAATGACCCATTTGTCTTCATTACCTCAGCCAACACTTTTTTCAGATGTTTTTGACAGAAGGAGCTGACGCTGTTGCTGTCTCAGCCTCCATCATGCATCAAAGTCTCTGTTAAGTGGTAGTTTACTCTCTTGCAGCTGACATTATTGGATTTAAAAATGGAACTATGGCTTTAAAATCTCTTACACATTTGCAGATTTTTCTTCTTTTTTTTCCTGCAAGGACTCTAAAACAGTGGGCGAGTTGCAAAACTGTCACTCTCCCTTTTTAACCTTCTGGTTTTCATTCATTTAAAGCCACAATTGTGGTTTAGACAAACATTCAAAATGAATAAACCAACAAAATTCTCCCATTTTAACTTTGGTTGATGAAATTTTCTTTGAGTAATCAGAGTAAAAGTTTTAATTTGATTTTAGAAATTCAGAGGAATTAAAATAGAACTTGATAGAAATGTACAAACTAAGACAAAGTGCAATTGCTGAAACAAAGAAGTAATCATTATCGGGGTCTAGTCATCAAGAGAGGGAGATAGATGTTTGTAGAAGACTGATCCAGACTGCGCATCTTTGATTACAGCCATTTCCTTTTGACTCAGGCCCCCGCTGCCCTTGTATTTCATGGACATTTGTAACCATTCGGGTGAATTATGAATTGACAAATCTAGAGGAAAGAGGCCCATGACACCAATCGAGAGGTGGACATGAGGGTAATCATCTGCAATTCCCACTACAAGGACCCTTTGTGACATGTTTACTGTCTTGTAGCGTGTGGGAGTTTGCTTTTCTCTGTTTTTCCAAGTATTGCGTGGTGTTGCATCCAGTAGATTTAATACTATTAAGACCAACAACAGATGGTCTGCAGGAAGTGTGTTCAGTGTTGAGTCTTGTGTTTCATTGAACCAGTTAAACCAGAAAACACTTGGACTCTTGCACATTGAACTCTGTGTGTGAGAGAGAGATACAGTTTACTGTAAACAGTGATCTATTGAGAGGTCTGCTCTAAGTCAGCAAATAGTGAGTGGCTTGCAAATGTGTTTGCAAATGAAGGCTGCAGTCAACAAAACAGACGAATATGTTTAATACAAAATAGTGAGCAATTTAAAAAAACACATTTTGACTCATCTGATCTTTTATAAATATAAAGAAAATCAAAGGAAAGCAGCTCTTGATCCTTAAAGCACACATTGTAAAACTCAAGGTCCATAAAAATGAAACACTAACATAAGAGTCAGACTAGCACGCTGCCTTTGAACATCTGCAATAGCTCGACTTGTTTCGGTTTAATGAGTCTTTTCTCCCAGTATATGCTCGTTAAAATACGTGTGTTGCTCTATGACGATTAAACTGTTCGGGGGGTATTTGTTGCTCTTGCATCTTAGTCAGCATTGTTCTGGTATCTCTCTGAGTTTTTGACACCGCTATTTCTGCTTTCCCTGAGTTGCTGGTATCTTCTAATCTTGCACACATCCTTGCCGTTTAAATTTAAAAACAATGTGAGGCGGCATCGTCTGTAAACAAACACTTCACATGAGCTGCTGCCTCTTTTTTTTTTTTAACTATTTTGGGGGGCGTTATTTTAAGACAGGTAAGAGTTGTTGTTTGTGTATCCCTGTCTTCTGACTCTCCTCCTACGGCTCCCTGAGATCTCTCTCTTCAGGTTGATTTTGGAAACCCAAGGGTAGAGCAGTTAAGAGATAACATATTCCACAAGCAGAGGCAAACACATCTCGACTTAGTCATGCACTTGCTTTACCCACAATGCAGTTTGTATTTTCTCAGCTTCATCTGTACTGAACAGATACAATGTGCAGGATTAGCTGTTATCTGTTGCTCGACTCTACCCGAGACTGTCCGGTGTAAAAGAGAGCGAGGAAACTGTGACATGTATTAGTTAACCCTCCCCCTCCTCTTCTATGACATCATCCTGTCTGGGAGAGAGAGGTACGTGATTGACCTTCAGATGTCTTCAGACATTACAGCATAACCCTTATCTCCTCTCCAGTGCAACCACTGAGAATTACCAGCATAAGAAAAAACAACCGTTTCAATTATGTTAAACTCTACAGCATGTTTGTGCAGTACATCCCTGCTTCATACATGAGCTTATCTCCCACTTTCATGCAGCAACATGATTCTCAGTCCAGCTGCCCTCGACTCCCGACTCTTTTGGGCTCTTGATTGTCATTGTTCAACTGACCTTCACTTAAAAAAGCAAGAGGCAATCTTCCACTATGAACAGGGAAATCTTCTCAAAAAGCTCCTCAGAGATAAACACTCCTCTCCCTTGAACGTATTTTGTTATAGCCAGAAAATGTTCACCTGATTCTTGTTCCTTTACTTACTGCATATAAATTCTATGTGAGTGAAAATGAATGTTATTTTTGAAGCTAAAGGCTGGAGTTAGTTCTGATATCTCTATATATGACACTAAGAAGCAAACAGGATTGTTCGTAGTAAAACTGCAATTTAATAACTGTATTTATTTTACAAATAGTAACATATATACAAGGCATTTCAAAACATGTAGAAAACCATGTAAGTGAGTGAGATCAAAACCCGTGAAAAACAAACTAGGACAATATTTAATTTTCATGTAGAACCACCCATAATAGCGGAGTTCACAGATAGTGTGTGATTTCTTTCTTCTAGTGATGGGATGTGTATCATTTTGTTGAAAGTACACAAATGTCTATATTGTTGATCAAATAATGAACACATGCAAGCATATACCGTTATCTTGACCGTTATCTAACAATGCTATTAAGAATTTAAAACTCCTGTGGGGAACTTTCTGTCTGTGTTGATTTTGACGCCCCCTGTGGACAAAGTGGAGACCTATTCTGATTTTTTCTTTTCTTAATCTTGATGTGAATAGACACAAATTTCCTCCCGTATTCTTTTTACTGTAAACTTTATCACCAGCTATTTGCTGTAGAAAAGTCTGTTTTTCGTGTGCCTACCCCCTCGCAGCTGTTACAGGCATTAAAAACAACGATATAGAAAACATCAGACCTGTTGTCAGTGGTCTCATTTGTTTTTGTACATTAGAGAGACCCATCAGTGTTCATACAAGTCTGTTTCATAACTGATCAAAACTCTTCAAAGGAAAAAGTTAATTTGCTGTCCTTTTTTTTCTAATTCACTTAAAGCTACTATGAAGGATATTTTTTTACCTCAATGAAATGGACTGAAATTCACATTGATGCCTTTTTTATGATATCCAGTTGCAAACAAGACCATCAGAGACCAGACTGATCATTTTTATGATTATTTTTAGTGCCTGAAACCAGTTCGAAGAGAGGGAGCAGCTGAAGAAACAGACGTGTTTTTACTAATTCCACATGAAATATTCACAATATACGATACTTTAAATGTCAAAAATGTCTTTTATTAAGAGACACTACTTCAGCATGTAAAAGACAAGATCAGCAAATATGGCTTTGTCCACTAGGGCTGCCAAACTAGACACAAACCAGAAGTTCCTCATATGAGCTTTAATCTATGTTTTAAATTTCAGTCACAAATACATGATGATGGACTGTAAGGGTTGGCTTTTTTATGGTGGCTGGGCTCAGCTTTAGGGGGAGGGGAATGGTATTGAACGTGTATAGGGAGCTTGGAGTAAAGAGCCTGCTCGTTGCCATTAAAATGAGGCGGGAGGTTTGGCTCAGGCATCAGATCAGGATGTCTTTTGGGTGCACTGTTTCAGTGGTTTTCCTGGTTGGTCCAACTGACAGGAGACTCCTGGGTGCACCTTACTTACTGAAGGGGTAATATATCTCCACTGTCATGGGAAGCTCTGGGAATAAAAAAGTGCTGGAGGACAGAGACTAAAACTGCTTAGTCTACTAGCACCATGTTGGAGTGTTCACAGGTTAACAGGACCGTTTGATCCTGTTCTGGACCTGAATGTGTCATGATGTGGTCACGTGGGTCCAGATAAGATCCCACTCTATTACTGATGATCTATTAAACACTCTATGTAACATCCAAGTAGGCCCCAAACCCTCCTGATTGGTGCTGATCATGACAGGAAAACAAAGGTTGCATTATGTGTAACTTCTGCAAAGTCAGGATCAGAGAGAGAAAGAGTGCCTCGAGGAAATGCTGATCAGCTCTATGAACAAATTTGTGGGGTCTTATGGGGGTCATGTTCCTGATTTTGTACCTCTGATGACCTCTTGCATCATGATGAGATAAATAAAGGAAGGTGGATGGATGTACTATTCAGCATGCAGCTTTGCACTTTCAGCAAATGATGTTGTGAGCTCTCGTTGATTAGTTTTTGAAAGAATAATCTGTAACTTTCCCTGAGAAAGATTCACAAAGGACTGAGGTATTCAGTCTACACGGTGTCCTTGTGTTACCCTCCATTTTAGACATCACCCTTTTCAAAACGTGCATTTCACTTTGCCAGGATCTCAGAAAGCTGCCAGTTACTCCTGTTTTTGATAGTGTCTGTGCTACACACAGTCATAGACACAGACTGGAGTAGACTCATTAGTCATTCTGTCATAAAAGCAGTGTCAGCGTGAACAATAAACGTAGCTCTTCCAAAATGAGGCTTTTGTTTGTCCAAAAGAAATAGTGTTGGCAGGCAGCGCCTCTAACACTACTATAACCAAATAGGCCACACACAAAAACACAGAAACACACACCTTCAGTGCACTACACCTAACACAGCAGAGCACAGCTCCTTTGGCTCCTGTCTGATACAGTCATGATAAAGGAGTGAAAAATTAGCCTATCTACCAGACCATCTTAGGCTAAAACAAACAAGGAGATGTAGGACAGAGCTGAGACAAAGGGGGTGGGGGAGATCAGGCATACAGAAGACCAATTAAAGAGGGATGAGGGGGGATCATGAGGAGAAGGTGGTGAGCGCGGAGGAGGAGATAAAGCAGTCAAAACATCAATATTTGCTTACTCCTCCAAACAAGGGTGAAAGAGTGAAAGGCAATGCCTCAGAGGTCAACATACATGAATTCACAGCGTGTGCTAAAAGGAAAACGTAAAAGCCAAAAACCACAGGGAGAATAAAAGAAGGGAACAAAGGGGGGGAAAAGGAAGACAGAAAGGAAGGAAAAAGGAAAGAAGGAAAAATAATTTTTAAAAAAAAGGAAAGGAGGAAGAAAGGAAGAATGAGGGAAAATAAATAAAAAGAATAGAGGAAGAGAAAATGTAAAACAAATTAATAAAAGGAATAAGAAAATAAAAGGGAATAAAGTCACAGGAAGGTTGAAAACAGAAAAATTAATTATGAAAAGAGGGATAGGGAGAAAGAATAGCAGGCAAAATAAAGAAGGAAGACAGAAAAGAGGAAATACGGACAGGTAGGAAGGAAGGAAATAAAAGAAGGAAGGAGGAAAGGAAGGGAGTAGAGATGATGGAAGGCATTAAAAAAGGGTACAAGTGAAGGAAGGAAGGAAGAAAGGAAGGAAAGTAGAAAAGAAGGAAGGAAGGAAGACAGGGAGGAAAGTAGAAAAGAAGGAAGTAAAGTAGAACTTTAGGGGAAAAGGAAGGACAGATGAAATGAAGGCAGGAAGGATGAAAGGAGGATAGAAGGAAGGAAGAAAAGTGGGCATGGGTGAAACCTAGACAAAGTAGAAGAGTCGAAAAGAATAAAGGGAGGAAGAAGGAGGATGAAAAAGAAAGAAAGACAGACAGAAAGTGAAAGGATGACAGTGGCGGACAGAAAATGTTCTGCTGGTTTTTCCATCACAGCTGGACCATGAAATCCTAACTGGGGGAAATGTGGGTATTTCACACACCTATGAGCAGTGGTGAAGTATCCCCTCCTCTGATGTTCACATAGAGCACAGAGACAGTTCATCCTCAGAGCAGATGGTTCAGACTGTCACATACACATGCACACGCACAAATAAACAACTGTTCGCTTCTGAGGCTGCTGGATTTTAGGGGTCTACATGTCTAGACGCCACACAGGCGGTGGCAGCCCGTTTCCAGCAGCAGACGAGGGTCCTGATGCATAATTAACAGGCAGGTTTGGCACCTGACAGCCCCTGAGGTCACAGTGTCCTCTCCATTAGCCAGGCTCCAATCAGCCTCTGGATCACCTGAGCACGTCCTTGTCCCAACAGCAGATTGCCCAGAGGACATCAGTCACATTATACAGCCCAATCAGCGGCTGGGACTCACACAAAGGCCCGAACAGAGACAGCTGTAGAGACAGAGTACAGGGGTGATGTGTCCCAAATGAAGCAGAGCCGCCACTCAGGGCAGGTGGGGCACCAGACAAAGCTCACCCTGCACGAGGAGACAACCTTCTTCACGCAGAAGTGTTACTTTGAGGCAAAACATGAACAAACTGGCGAGCTTGCCCCAATCCAGCCTGACTGATGGAGCATGTGGTGATTTAATTGGTTTCTTTACTCGATGCTGGGTATATTCATGTCTCTTAAATCTGATTTGCTGCAGTAATTCCACTGATAGGTGAAAATGTGTTTTTCTTAAATGTCACTCCCTTGCAGGTCAGTATAATTGTGTTTCTGAAAATGCCACAGCAGGTGTCAGCGGCTTTAATTTATCTCGGACATTTGGTGGCATTTTGTTGGGACGTGTTGGATAAGTTTTGTGATATCAATAGAAAATAAAACATTACATGAACTTTTGTCTGAGGACCTTCTTCTGAGACTACGCGGCTGGATTTAAAGCAAGCACCGGGCACCTCTGTCATCACAGTCATATTAGTCCTGCTGCAGTTGTACCAAAGATTTAAGTCAGTAATACCTTCGGTCTGATGGAGGTTCTTAAGCTACTTCAGACCCCTCACCAAACAAACCATTTGTTCCCTCTCAGACTGCAGCTCTAAATCTCTGAGTTCCCATTGACCTGGAACTGGGCCTCAACACAATACTGAAAGACTCCTTTGAGAGCGCCAGTACGGCAGGAGTAGGAGGGGTCTGAGGGCAGGGGAGCCGGGCCTGGGTACCGCGAGTTGAAGGTCCCTTAGCTCCTGTTTCCCAGCTTAGAGTGATGGGCCCAGGGAGATGAAAGACCTTCAGACTCTGTGAATTGAGCTCAAGACAGGCCTCACAAAACTAGACGCGGTAACACAGGGCCTCCTTCAAGACCGCAGAATGACCGCTTTCTATTGGCAGGCCTATTGTCTCTCTTTAGAAAGCCTCCGTTTGACTTCTGATAGGCAACAATGCAGTGGATACGTGGTATTGTTGTGGCTGAACTGAAGGCTTCATTTAGGAAGTTTGGAGCTGTAATGAGATTACAAATTCAACTTTTGTTCCTTTTCAGTGCTGTGTGGAGTTAAACTGATGCGACTACAGAAAGATACTGTGATAAAATTTCTTTTCTCTTTATTTTTCTAGTTAGATACGACTTACAAAGGCATATTTCTTCAAAGTATAAGAGAGCGCTCTGGGCCCAGTAATCCAATAAAGATCCGGTTTAATGAACAAACAGCTGTGATCAGAGTTAAAACCACTTTTTCTACCTTAGCCGGGGGTAAAATGTGTACCTGTCCTCAGAACTTGAGAGAAGGTATCTGAGTTAGGTTGTTTTTCATGTTTCATAGCAGGCCATCTGTGAGCATCTTTTGCTACAGGGGGTAAGAAACCAATTTATAACGCTCTCCCCTCTCTGTTTCATACTGTTGTTGCTTAAATTGCCAGATTTTCTATAGAGGTGAGCTTAGATTAATCCTCCTGGTTTTTATTTTAATGGATGTGATTAAAGGAAGTGGACCTGAGCCCGGTTTAAGGAGTCAACAAACTTTTCGGGACCCAAAGCCCTTATTATTTCACATTTATGATTATTTACCTTGAACCTTCAAGTAGAAGAAAGTCAGCTGATTAGACTGAACAAACCAAGTCCAAGGCAGATGTTGGTCAAACATGAGATTTCTTCGATAAAACTGAACGTTTTAAGGCTCCCTGTTCCGAAGGGCGTTACGAGTCTCACAGTTTGTTTTTCCCATGAAAAGTGCCGGATATAGCTGTGTCGGGATGAAAAATGATGACAAATGAAGTTGAACCCCTGGCTCACCTCTGCACAGCTGAACAATCGTGGTGTGAAGTGGGCGTGAACGCCAGAAAAGCTCCCTCAGAAAGTTGTCGGACACAGTCCCTCCCTAATCTGACATCATAATAGCGAGCGGAGAGGAGGTTTCCGAAGCTTTTCAACGGTCCAACACTCGAGCACTTCACAAGCAGCATTTTGGCGGCTGAAGTCCGCTGACGGAGGTCTGTTGTTCAACTTCTGTGGCGGTCATTAAGATGAACCAAGCTTCAAGGGAAGACACAGAATAACTCTCCACTCTAACTCAACGAACAGTCAGTATTTTGTCTTCTTTGGTTGAAGGGAAGATACACTAAAAGTAACATCAAACCACTGAGAATGAGCCATCAGACACTGGTATCCTTCCTCTTCAACAAGCTCATCCCATCTTGTCTGTTCCTTTCCAGAAGTATTCAGACTTCAGGCTTTTGGGGTACTATTACTTGTACCCCACTCAAGATCAAAGCTGCAGTACCCTGTAAATCAAAACATACATCTTCATCTTCCAAGTTCAAAGAAAGTACAAATAGAGAAGGAAACAATTGTCAAAATCTCGTTTTATGAAACTGATTAGAAAACAAAAAACATCTGCTTAGATACTGTTGCTATGTGGTTGTAACAGTAAGATCGAACCTTTCTGCCATCTTCAAATCTCTCTGTGACTACTCATTGATCCACGCCTCTGTGCAGCAGAAATAAGTCAACTCATTACCAGATAACATCCATGTGATGAGATCCAATCACCTCTTTTCCTGTTCAGTTGTCAATATTGGAAAACTGTCAGTGAAACAACATTGTGTGTCCAATTATTGTTCATTATATTACAAAGAGTCAACAGACTTTCTATTAACACTTACCTCAGCTCAGAACGACTTGTTAAGATTGGTCTTTTCTTTTCCAGGTGATTTTGAAAGATTTTTATTTTGTTTTTGCCTCTGCGAAGAGAATAAAAATGACATTTAGCTGTTTTTCTGTCAGATTGACGGTGCAGAATGGACAGAGATCACTGTTTATAGAAACTGTGTTACATTCAGATTTAAAATGACATATTTATCCGTCTCCTGTGGTTGTAGTTTCAGTTCTGTGCTTGTTCAATGCTTTCTCCAAACCAGAACTCATCTCTCAGTGGGCACAAATGTAACAACAGGGCTTTGCAGCACCCCATTTTGTATCAAACCCTTTGTGAGTGCAGAAAAATCCATTCTGGGCCTGTCAATACCAACATAAAAATCATCTCTTTGAGTGGACGTAGGGGAGAAGGCCACACAACCCCTCTGGCCTCTCTGTCCTAGTTTCCCTCTGCTTCCCCGGCCAAGAGTTCCTCTCAGAGCGCTGCCCATGCTTTCATCCCACATGTCTGTCACATCTCAGGCTAAGATGTGGACGTTTTGTTTTTGGTTTGAAAGTGTCTTTAATCCTCTCACAAGTCTGAAAGCGGTTGGCTGGTCAGTCTTGATCATGTGTTGAAGGGTCTTTTTGTTCCTCTTTGAAGATATAGATGTGGCTTAACGCTGAGAGCAACAGAAAGGGGCTGGCAGGAAAAAATGTAAAGGGATGTAAAGGGACTGGTCTGAAGAAAAGATGTGCTTCACTTTATAATTAGCATGACAAAATGTTGTTTCGATTCATTTATGGAGATGAGGATGTAAAGCGGATTGCACGTAACAGTGTTCGCAGTGTCCGACAATCCTCTCTCTCACACAGTTCAGGACCTTATTCAAGTTGAGTCAACAAAGACGCCACATTAGTTAACCATGTTTCGACGGTCTCACTTATTCATACGTCCTGAACAGACACTCACACACACAGAGACACACACAGACCAATTAGCTGCAGCGATCTGTGTCATTAACATTCCCGTGTGGAGATCTGTCAGTGTGTAACATGAAGAGAGGTGAGATCTTCTGTTTAAAGAGAAACCACACACATTGAGAGAGTGAGTGATAACTTAAATACAGATTAACAAAAAGAGGACAGAAAAAACAAGCTACAAATCACCTACAATTATACGCATGTCATGATGCGACACAATACAATATGATACAATGCAACACATGATATGATACGATACAGTACAATACAGTATGATAAGATATGATACGGAACAGGCAATATGAAACAGTACAAAATAATACAGTATGATATGATACGATGCAGTATATGATGCGATACAGTAGGTTACAATATGAATCAGTACGATATAATACAGTATGTTATGATACAATACAGTATGATACGATAAAGATATGATATAGTATGATATGATACGATACAGTATGACCCAGTATGGTATGAAATGATACAGTACAGGCTATATTAGACAGTAAAATATGATATAGTATGATATGATGAAATACAGCATGATACGAAAAAATACGATACGATACAGTATGATATGATACGATACAGTAGGATACAATATGATACAGTTTGAAATTATACGATACAATATGATATAGTATGATATGATAAATAACGATACAATACAGTATGATACAGTATATGATACGATACAGTACAATATGATACGATACAATATGATACAGTTTGAAATTATATGATACAGTATGATGTAGTATGATACAGTATGATATGATAGAAGATAGTGTGATACAGTATGTTATATGTTAGATATGATACAGTATATCACAATACAGTATAATATGATACAGTACAATAGCATATAAAACAATGTTAAATCCCATTTTAAAAACAACTACATAAAAGTAGTCTCTGGATAGTCTTTTTTTTTCTTTTTGGTTCATTAAGAGATGTCAGTATTTATTTCAGTCTTTTTTCCAACCCCAGGAAATCTCAGATCTTTAAGTGGTAGTAACAGCACAATCAAGGCTCAAAGCATGGAGGCCTGTATTTTTAAACTATTGGAAATAATGTTATTTTTGACTGTTCAAAGCTCTTGAAGCTACCTTATCAAAAAAGTTTTTTTGAGTGCAAACTGAACCATCATATGAGATTAAACATGTTTATTGTAGATTACAACTATAGATGCTGTGAATGTTCATCTAGATGTCTATCAACACAGACGTTGTCCAAATGTTAATGGCTGGGGCAGATGATGTATTTTGAGTATGAAATAAAGCTGTAAGAGTTGTAGAATTTAAGATAAATATTTCTCCGATATCAATGGTGTTTTTACTGCAATGAGAAGATATCATGAGCAGCTGGTTAGCTTAGCACATACCCTGGAAAAACACAGGAAACAGACTTGTCTCTGTCTCTGAGTTAAAGAGGTAACAAAAAGCTGAAACCAGCCCCTCTGAGGCTCTTTAACAAGTTTCTTCTTGTTTGTTTAAAGCAGAGGTTTTCAGGCTTCTCAGGGAAGCCAATAAGCACAGTCCTGCAAGGCAGAAGGACTGAACCTGAGAAAATCTTAGAAAATAGGTCAGACGTGATAGAACAGGAGGATTTCCTGATGAACTAAACTTACTGTCAGTCAGTCTGACTGGTTTTTTAAAATGTTTAGAACATAGGAAGCTTCTTTTTTTAATTTTATTTTGGCAGGCTGAAACTTGTGATGGAAAGCTTGAAAGTTTTCAGTTCTTGAAAAGTAGACTGCTGTGATAATAATGTGGCTGAAATGGCTGTTGTGATTCAATATAAACCAAATTTATCACGTGTCATAAAATTGTGATGCTGGAAACAGATTTCCTCTAGTGAGGACTCGCCCGACCACTAACTGCTGCTAATGGCGGTGGTGACTTTATTGGGAGTAGAGCTATGCTTGGTTTTGGCTTGTCAGATTTCAAAAGAGGGAAAATGGGGGCCCGCTCATAAATTTTATTTAATTATAGCTTAACAAAGAAAATCTGTTTTAAAACGTATTTGTTTATTCAAAGAGTATCTTGGTCTGTGTTTGATATTCTCTATCACTCAAGGCCTTCTATTTTGTATGTATGTACTTAATCTCTAACAACCAAGAATCTTCTAGGTCAAGTAAACGGATCAAAAATTAAATGAGTATAAAAACAAAACGAGCAGCAAAAAAGTAAACATCTTAACCCTGATCTGTGCTGCATAATTTATCTGTTTTGCCACCCTGGAGTGTTGTGATGAACGGCCTTGAAAGCATGAAGAAAGGGTCCACTTGTGTTCAGACCAGACAGTTTGTCAACTCACAGAAAATTAGCGGTTGTGTACTGGATCTACTTTTCTCCTAATGCACTAATGCACAGAATCTCTTAAATGCAGGTATGTGATCTCATGTGATCTTACATGCTGTAGGGTTTTTAAAATAACTCCTACTGGAGGAATAATCTTACACAAAAAATAGAAAGAATAGCATGATATAAGGTTATTTACATATCCAGCGAAGAGATGAGAAATGCATATGTACTCTGTATTTTACATACAAAAATGCTATATATTTGGGTGACCATATTTTGATTACCGAAAACCAGGACACTTGGACTGCCAAAGAGATACTCAAATGATACTTGAAGTTTACTCAAAGATGCCTTATAATTTTAATACATTTAAAGTATGCCTCCTGTGTATGGACAGAAAATTGTAATATGATCAAAAACTATCTATAGCTAAAGACACAAACTCAGACAGGCTTCTCAAAGGCTACTCAACAGGTTTTATTATGAAAAGATTCATCAGTAAGAAATTAAATAATAAAATGTCTTTTCTGTTTTAGAAAAAAATTATATAAATAAATAAATAAATAAATACCTCTGCTTTAATTAGCAATCCAACTGGAACAAAAATAGCTCTCACAAACTTACAAAAACTACTAACAAAACATATCTATATCTTGAGTTTTCTCCTTCATCCTAGAGGCCCAATAAAAAACTATGAAAACCAGGCCATTTTCAACAATTAATAAAAAACAACCAGGACATCCAGGACAGGATGTGAAAACAGGAAGTTTTTCTCACCCTACTATATACACTATTTCTAAATAAATGACTAATACATAAAAACTGAACAGTTATACATCTTCAGTTGTCTTTTCAGTTGTGAGCTGGAGAAAACCTGAGCATAAAATAATGTCTTTTTCATATCTGAGTCCTCATTTGACCACTAATTCTGCTGAACTAAGCACACTTACTGGACCAAAGCCAAAAGTCCTTAAGTCAGTGATAAAGCTCATGTCACTGATGTTGTTGTGGATCAGACTGTGATTGTGTGTAGAGGTCACGTCAAACAGGGCAGGTAAGGATACGTGTGCAAAGTAGAGGTGGATATTAAAATGGGTCTCCAATTACACCGTAGGCTAGCTTTGGTCTTCAACCTTAGAGCCTGGATTGCATTAACTTCTAGATAGCCAGGTGGTAAAGAAAAAACCTTGACAGAATAGTGTCATACTCACTCTGTAAGCAAATTTAATCATTTGCATTTGCTTAAGTTAAGTCAATTTAAAGACATGATTAGAGTTCTAGTCAGGCAATGCAAATCATACCAATGAGGCGGCACAAGTAGCACAAATTGTGCGAATTATATGTGCAAATAATGTAAATTTGCAACGTGCATCTCGCTTTATTAGCTTCATTACCTTATTCACACAAAACAATCTGAACTAAAGGGAATCATTTGCGCCACTACAGCCAATCAGCACGGAGATTCCCCGGCAACATTTGTCAACAACAGACTGGAGGAGGTTCATCCATCGGGAAAAACTGAGGACTAATAGACCATGATGGTACGCAACTTCCTCAGCTATAGGATACAACTTGTTATTGATATCGAGACGGGAATGGAACCCTTTCTTTCTTGCATTTCTTCACATGTTTGGGCTCGCCTAAAGATGTGATGTATATGACATGCAAATTGAGTGAGTTATTCACACAAATCAAGCAAGAAAACATAATATACTCAGCCATTCAGATACATGCAAATTAATTATTCTGTGTGAGCATGTATCTGAAAAAATACATGTTGTTTGTCAATTGTTTTGGTACTGGACTTAATTTTTCAACCTGTAGTTGGGTAAGAAGTAAGGAGCTGAAAAAGAGCATACTTACCCCTGCGGTGGCTGACATATTTCAGTCAATAAATGGATTCTTGCCCAATGCTTGTAAACTGAAACAAGGGCAGGAGTCCAGTTATGTCGTCTAATTGAGCTATAATCGTAGGTTGGCTAAGCTGTGCATGTGCACGTATTCCCATCATCAGCTGACAGTTAATCAGACTGACTCGTATTTCAATATATGCTATAACGGATGATCAAGAGCACGAAAGTACTTTCACTCCAACAAAATGACACCATTGAACAGCTATCTTTCTGCTCTGTGACACGACTGTGGCTCTTTCACAGTGTGTGTGTGTGTGTTTAACAGTCTAGGTGACTGTGTGTGTGGGCCAGCTGAATATATGTTGTGTCACAGGATTGCCTCTTGGGCCGGGGCTTTATTTACTGACCAGGTTTGGTGTGTGTAGTGGGAACACAGCCGCCACAGATCACTACACGACCTTAATTATGTTATCAGTCAACTCTGGTTGTAAATATCCCCGAGAACATATTGGGCCCAGTGGGGAACATGCACACATCACAAAAACATATTCGCAGACACACAGCAACTTACAAACTCTGTCAGATGTATCCTTTCCTTCAGTCACCATCAATCACAATCTTTATCAACCATCTGACTGATGTGTATGAGATCAATACGTCTGAGCGGATACAGAACAGGTCTTGTAAGGTCTCAGGCGAAGAAGAAGACAGTGACTAGAGGAGAAATCAAAGCTCGGTGCAAAGGAAAAGTTAAGGGAAGCTGTAGAGTCGGAGACACAGTGATACACACAGGGTGAAGAAGAGAAGAGATAAAGCAAAAAAAGACACTTCAATCACTGAACAAAGGAGCAGCGTCTCAAGGTTGCCCCAGGCAGAGCTGCTCTGTCACAGATGTAACATTTATCACACGTACAGTACATGCACGGCCTCAGACAAATACAGACACATCTTGACATACTTGAGCTGAGCGGGACTGTCAGAGTCGGCCTTGTTTATATGTGGCAGACGTTTGAAATACAGAGTGTGGCTGTATCAGGCAGCCCTGGAGAGATAGACCCTGTGTCTGCGGGATGAATAAACGACCTGTGCCAGAGAGTTCAGGTTTGTTTTCAGAGGACGTTCTGGCCAACACTGTTGTTTTGGCTCACAGGACCTGCCAGGACTCATGCTGAAATAATAACTCACTCTTGAGATAAATTTCAATATTTTCACCTCTGCCGGGGAATAGCAAACAAATGAGGGAGCCAAATGTAAGGTATCCCAGGGAGCTAGCATCAAGGGTGCAGACCACGATGTAATTCAGTTCATGTCATTCATGATTTATTTCAGAAGTCTAGAGTTGGAAAGTAACCAACTGGGTATCTGTCCTTTGCTTAAGTATTTATTTCACTGACAACATTTTGCTTTTACCCCATACTTTTAATTCTAATATCTTTGGCATTTCCAACCGTCTTTGGAAACATACTTCAGTTCTGATGCATTTATTTTTCCTTCTGCACCACCATCCTAAAATAGAGGGTGATGGGACAGTAAAGCCTAAAATGATGCCTTTTTGACCCGTCCATGAGTACATACAGCTGACAATACAGGCCAAAGATAACATAAAAGACATGGAGCTCGTATGTTTTTCAAGTCTTTGTAACACAGCTGCATGAAAACCACTCACATGTACTGGCCCTTTAATGGTTTAATTGCAGATCTTAGTGATTAACTTGACTTTCATACAGCACTTAAAGGGATCTTAAGACTTAAAAATCACCATGTAATTACAGTCAACACTAATTATATCATTTCACTCAGTATCAATACAGAATCTTTTTTTATCTTTATTTGATTACTAATGCGGAGAACAACCAAGTTCAGAGAGCAAAACAGAGAGAAAGGTCATCCCAGGTGATACAGTGTTTGGATTAATGTCAGTGTTCCTAATTTTAAAGCTCCTGTGAGGAACTTTCAGTTTATGTGCCCCTTGTCTCTGCTAATCTTGTCCTCTACTTGTTCAAGTTGTTGATTCAGACAAAAAGCTTCATCTTGCTGATGTTGAAGTATAAGCGTATCATTTATTGGGCACATTTCAGGGGGAAATATTAGAAGTGGGGCTGTATTAAATTTCAGTCTATTCTTGGATGTCAGAAAACTCCTCAGAGGAGCTTTAACATATTGCTATTTCTAATTCAAACTTAAGAAGGTTCAACCTAAAGCTCTTGGGAAAGGGTTTTAGCTGGTAGACAAGACTATCAGCATAAGAACGGACTATTTCTTTACAGTAACTTTTAATGCCTGAAATTACTGAACGGAGCAGGTGTCAGGAGGAGTGATGAATGGCGTTCTGCTGAAACAGCCTTTGGTTACATTTTTTTCGTCAAAGATTTAAAGTGAGTGATGTATTTGACCATTAAAAGACAGACAGATGGGATTTTTTGTTGAATAACACTTCTTCCACATTTACAGGGACTAAATCGGGAGATGAGGCTTAACCACTTTGTCTACGTGTTAACAGATTTGACACAAACATTAAATCCCTCACAGGATCTTTTAACAGTTTCTCCCATCTGACATGACATTCAAATAGCTCCACAGAGAAAAGGCTGGCACTTTTTCTTCTTTAACTTTTATAAAGACTTTGAATCAGTATGACGACTGTTATCTTGGTCTGCATTTCTACCTGAGCAAGGACTGTGTGTTTTTACCACCTCTGTTGAAATCAATAAGTAAACTCTGCGGCTTAGTGAGAGAAATGTTAAGCACTGACATGTTGCTCATTTTTACAAGATAATAAACACATCACTGTCTCCTGATACCTGACACAAACAACCCCCTCCCGTCCTCACAGTGGAAACATATCTGAAACTGCGTATTTTGTCTTTGTCTTAATGATGCGTATGTCTCTCCTCGGTGTGCTCGATGATCTGTAGCCAGTATTTTAGTGTCTACGGCCTTGCTGCGGTGACAGAGTAATTACTGTGTGTGTGACCCTCTCCTTTCCTCTTCTGTCCTGCCTAATTGTGGTTGTCACCACGACTTCTATTTAGCCGCAGATAAGAAACCACTGGATGCCGGTACATGTGGACTAAAGTCCCTTTTCACAGAGGGCACATCAAGAAGATAAATGTGTTTACTAATAACTCTTTCACAGCCTCCATTCAGGAAGTTTAATGCCTGCTGGCTGGTGACTCATTCTCATCAGTGCAGGACAGGCAGAGGTGTGATATTACAGTGTTGTGCAGTTTGGTATATATAGCCCGTAATAAAAGCTAGTGATGGAAGATTTCTGTGACATTTTTAAAGGAGACAAATATGGCACAAAATTATGCACCTTTACAAGACCGGGCTCATTATGTTTGTTCACACTGCACTGATGAGAAGACTGAGCGGTGTGTGTAAAGGCATGAACCACACACCTAAAAATTTGTAGACACTGTCCAGAAGAGCACGTACGAGAGAATCAAGGCCAAAGAAAGACTTTTCTATGTTGAAATGAAAGAGGTGATCTGAAAGCATGTGAGGCAACAACGCTGATTAACTGGGTTGTATTTTTTCATGCACTTTACAGCCCGGTAAAGATGCCTGCATAATCTCTCCACTGAGTTTTACTGAATGTTTGAGGTGAGCTGCGTGTGTAAACACAAACTGCTGAGCTTTCCACCTCAACTGCAACCCCTCTGATAGAATTACCTCAAGAATGTGGGATGAGCTCATGTGTGAAAGCTGCAGGTGGTATGAGGTGTGATGATATGTTTGTCATTCAATCACCGTGATCTTTGAGCCTGCAACGAATCTGCTGCATACTCTCTTCTGCACAGTATGTTCTTCCTCGCCTATTTGTTTATACTGCGAGTGCGTCCACTGATATATAGGCAAAAACCTGTCAATTCAGTATTAGACTCTGCTTTGTTCCCCATTTTGGAGACAGTGCAGTAGGGGTGGGATAAAAATCAATACAGCATGGTATCGTGATATTTTGTTTGGTGATATATCGTATCGTCTCATCTACCAAGTATTGATTTTTTAATTAATTGCTTATGTGAAGTTAAATCTATGATAATGGAAAAATAACATCAATCGTTTGTCCAGTAAGGTTGGCAGAGGTGACAACATAGAGCAGGAGAAACTTAGTACAACAAATAAATTATGTATATACTGTATATATATATATATATATATATATATATATATATATATATATATATATATAAGGTTTGCAACTTGTGCTACATGAAAATAAAATACAGCATAAATAAGACAAAAATAAAGGAAAGCCAAATGCTGAATTAGCTAAACAGTTGAAAAAATGGTATAAATCAAAATATATTGTAATGCAATACTCACTGCATTCTCACTGTAAAAATCCCAATAATATTGTATCGTGGCCCAAGTATCGTGATAATATCGTATCGTGGGGCCACTAGTGATTCCCACCCCTACAGTGCAGCATACAGTATTCTTGTCATAACATGTCCTGCAATGACATTGACCCCAATCCAGTACCCCCACCTCCTCCTCCTGCAATCTCTTACCTCTAACCCTCTATAACCTCAACATAAGCTCCCATTTAGAGGTGCATGTGCAGCTCTTGCATCACTACCGTTTTGTACTTGCACACTAAACCCTGAAATTGTGCAATATCAGTGTCCGAATGTGTGATTGCACACTGCATTTTAGTGTTATAGGGTTCAAGAGGCACACTTTGTAAACATACACCAAGAGAGCATCATATACACACACACAGCGCTGTTCCACCCTGCAAGCTCCAATTCTGTGCATTGCTCCTAACGTTATGCCTCTGAAATGATCTTTGAAGCAGGTTATGAGGCAGAACAATTGATGCCCAGCCACGATACACAGCGTAGACAAGGTGTAACAAGGGTGTAAATATCCAGCTTTGATATGGCAGTTTGTAAAGCCATGTGAAAGGCCATATTAGGGAAATATCAGGACCTAAATAATCTGGAAAATATCAGGATTTCATGTGTGAAAGAGGCTTTTGAGTGTATGCCTTTGGCTAAAGTGATGGATAATGAGTCCTCTTACCCTCGGTTAGAGATTTAACACCCAAATGTACCATTAAACCTTGTGATTATATAAAGAGCCTTACATAAAGCCAAGGCCTGACTAAAAATACAGAGCCCAATGGTATTCACCCTATATATAGGTCTGCTGGTGAATTATTTAATAAAAGTGAAGCCTGACAAAAAAATACACAAATGTACGCAACAACTCCACTCAAGTATCCTGTTGCCTGCTTTTCTGCCTGCCTGCCTGCTGAGATTTGAGGTCACCAGCGTAAGTGGTTTGAGCAAAGTTTACAGCTGATGTTTTTAGCTGGCAGTGAAAGGCAGAAAGAGGTGAAACAGGCCGAGAGATAAGCAGGCGAGTCTGCCTCTAAGAGAGAGATAAAATACAGATCTGTGTTTTGTTTTCATCTTTTCTCTTTGGCTCACTTTGCTCTCTGTAAATGTTGGTTCCTGCCTGCGATGCAGCGGATATGAAAACCCTCTGCACCCTGTGACCCATTTGTTTTCTTGAAAAATGGAGTGTGTGCATGTTAAATTTTAAAATTTCATCTTCAGAGGAGTGGACAGCAGCAGAGGTAGACGTGTGTTCTCAAAGTGACTGCTTGACCTCGCTGCACTGGGGGGGAATTCATCAGCTGTTGGCATTTTCTCAGCGTGAGCTTTCTTTTATGCAAACATGAAGCTGTACCCACAGGGCTACCATGCCACACAAAACTGTTGGCTCATAAACACACGGACACACACTCTGAATACGAATCACTACATATCTATGTGAACATGTTAACCCTTAAACAGATGCACAGATCATCTCTTTGTTTCTCTTGTATGCAAATTCGACCAGATACAAGCAAATTAGTTGAGGCCACTCCTTTTCCCACGCCTTGTTTTATGATTTATTTTGTGACTCTAAAACAAACGCCTTTTCTCGACCTTACTAAACTTGGATCACTCTACACAAGCAGGAAACTCAAAAACACCAAATCCAAACCAGGAAGTTGAGACATACAACATCAGGAAGCCTGGAAAACCTTGAAAGCTTCACCACTCCACTTGGGAAACAACTCTGGCAAGCATTGTGTATGTTTTTGACAATGTGTTTCTGTGAGCAGTAAACTGACCCTGGATCAGTGTCCCACACCCAGAGGGGAGCTGACGGATGGGATGAGTGGTAGGCCGCTTGGCCAAACTTGAAAGCCTTCCTTCTTGTGCCCTGGTGGGTCTGTTTGTCACAGCTCAGAACGCTCCGTTTGACTCTGTTTGGACGTACAGGATGAGTGTGCGTGCGTCCCCCCGTGCGACTGTGTATTTGTGTGCATGCTCACATCCTGGCAGGGGTTTCTTTACAACTTAAGACTGAGGATGAAGAGAGCTCCTTTTGATCTGGTTTGTGGCGGTGAAAGTAAGACATCCAAGGGAGTCAGTGAAGGAGCAGAGTCAGTTTTCTTCCTCTTTTGATGCAAGTGACTCTGCAGGTAGTGTTTGGCGTGCTCTTGATAACTCAGGCATAATATATTCTTGAAGGCTTTTAACTGCAAAGTGAAACTACCCTTTGATAAAACTTATTCACTAAAGCAATAACAAATTGCAAAGTGAGTCAGCCCGTGTCCGTAGCTTCGTCCCAGAGCACGAGAGGCTTTGCGAGGAAGAAAAAAAAAACATTTCAGGAACATTTTGGGAACCATAATGGTTAGCAGAGTGGCCAATCTGCTGAAACTTTCCATCTGGATCTCATCACAGAGAAGCAGAGAGTGGCTTGCTCTTACTGCGGTGACTGAACTCGCCACTCACGCACAAACACTCTTAGATACACACTCGCTCACGCACGCACACACACTGTGACTCATCCCCCGACAGGAAAAGGAAGTGGTGCGAAGCTAAAACATGTATAACTGTACCTAAAATGAATCCCTACACCCTAAAATCACAGTTAAAAAGTCAAGCTGACCGCACAGTGACATTCCTCTGTGGGGCACGGCCTCATTGATACACAGTGAGGCCGCAATTGTGTGGCATTTAGCTGGCACACCACTGCTTCATTCATACTTTTGAGTTGGAAATGAGATCACGGGGTTTCAAGGCTTTTCAGTGAGAAAGTGTCCGCTCTGTTTCTCTTGGTGTATATTAACATTCATAAACCATATTGGTGTAATTATAATGAATAAATTATAAATGTTGGCTCCAGGCTGGAGGAGGAAAGCTAAAATCAGCAGCTACAGGGAAAGATAGAAAATTAAGATATCACTTTTTCTGGGCATGCTTTCGTGTCCGTGCGTTACTTAGTCGCTGCGTCCTTCAGCCTTATTTCTTTTGGCAAAATTAGACACAGCCTACTTCTCATCAAAGAATTTGGAATACTTAAATTATGGCAAAGATTAAGAAACCCTAAAACCCAGACTGGTTTTTGCCTGGTGCAAATGTAATCCCCATACTCTGAAACCATGAGATCCAATTGCTCTTTTAGCAGCTGAGTTATTTATTGACCACCTGTCGTTCAGGCTCTATGTAAGGCATTTAAATTAACTCATGTACCTCAATAAAAGCCTTTATTCTGTAGAGGAAAAAAAATCACTTTGTCCATTAAAAACTACGGCCAATTTGCTTGAAACTCTAAAAGACCCTCGCCTATAAGCACTACATCATTAACAAAGCACGCACAACTACTTACATGTTCGTGTGCATGCACAATAATTGCACAAAGTCACTTAAAAACAGATCTCCACGTGCATTCCTCCGTGATTTTTAACAGAAACCATTCTCCTCGCACAGAGGGGCAGCAGCCACAGAGAAGGAGAGCTTGTACGAGAGAACATTTATCAGGAGGAAATTAGAGAACAGGCAGGTGGAAAACATCGACTCTGTTTGCTCTTTTCCCAGCCACTTGACTTCAAACAGTGCACTCTGCTCTCCTTTTTTTATAGGAAGCCCGTATAGACAGATAAGAAGGAGGATAGCAAGGAAACACACATTAAGACTGCAAATAGAGCTCAAGTCCCTGCTATGAGTAAGAGGCGGTGAAATAGACTCGAGAAAGAAGAAGGGGTGAGCTGCAGTACTTCCTGACCAGAAATGCAGCAGTATGGATCATCAAAGGGTTTCTTCCCACTCACTTCCTGCTTCTATAATTAAACCTGGGCTCTGTCTCGCAGCTACCACCAACTTTAGGGAACCCGTCTTTGCCTTTAGCCAGAACAGAACTGGCCTGGGATCAGATTTGGAGTGTCCCCTCTGGAGGATGAGAGAGTTCTTTTAGGATGGAGCTCTGATCCAGCATCTCAGGCCTCGGGGCGGCGATTATCAGGAGTGTGGGACCTGCTGGATGATGGGAACCCGGGGGACTCCAGATCAGCTCGCACCAGTACTTATTAGGAAGCGAGAACTGTACTGTGTGGTAGAAAAACACTCCAGAACCTAACAAGCACATGGTCTTGGTCACACAGTGCCCATCCAGCAGCCCCTTCTGACCCCTCATAACTCATTCACACACTCACAATCGAGATCCTTAAGAGTGCATAACAGCCCAACAGTTTGGAAAACCAACTGTGTGACCTGCAGCAGAGTGAATTCCCATGTATCTGGTGTGACTCCGCATGTGTGTGTGTGCATGTGTGTGCGCGTGCGTGCACTTGTGTGTGAGAGAGTGCAGCGGAGTTGAAGCTTTTCTATAGAGCAAAAGCAAACAGTCCATAAAGAGGCCCTGCCACTCTCCCATTTCAATGTAAATGAGTCTGACTCTGTTAGGGGGTTAAAGAACTCTCTAGGGGCCTGGCGACTACCACCGCTGGGGTCACACATGCACATCCACACACATATACACAAGCAAAAACACAACACAGCAATCCACAGGCACAAACATGCATGCACACACACAAACTGTGAGGCGAGAGGCCCAGATAAAGAGCTCAGAGAGCCTGTCAGAGTGTCAGCTCCCATTAGGCCAAAGGCTGTTGTGTGTGTGTGCAGGCAGGCGTACTGCTTTTTACATTTCATTCAGCGCACACACTCTCCTCTTTCTCACACACACATCCTCCCAGAGCCGCCCCGCCTGGCTGACATGCTGTTTCAGACAAGACACACAAAAGACAACGGAACCCGCCTGAAAAGACAGACATCTCCTACATTTCCTACATCACACGCAGAGGGAGAGAAAGAGGCAAAACAAAACAGGCTGTAAACGATTTTAGATGAGGAGAGGCTGAGCAGAAAAATGTCGACGCTTTAAAGGATCCTCGTACAGATTAACCTCTCCAGCGAACAAGAGAGTAAACTTTTACAGAGTTCCCAGATTCAAACATTAGAGCGGAGTATTTATTTGTCCTGGCAGAGTAAACTGTGACGTCATGCATTATTATACAGCCACTGAGTGCAGGGCAAAAGAGTGAACCACATCAAAGAGACGGAGGCAGAGAGAGGAGAAATACTCGGAGAGGCTGCATAACCTCGCTGACCCGCACAATTAGTGCTGCACTCCCTCGCCTGGCTGTGGCCGGCGAGTTGTGCAGAGCTGGACGGAGGCTGTTAGGACATAAACAGAGAGGACAGGAGGCCTCGGTCTCTCCTCCCACGGAGACTTCAGAAGCACATTACAACCTGAGGAGGAGGAGGAGAGGCACAACAACTGAGAAGAAAGAGAGGGACAGAGGGAGAGGAAGGAGGAGGGCGAAATCTTTAGAGAAAATGTTCAAAACAAGCTTGTGTAAATAAAGGTGTAAGCACACACATGTTCAGAGCTGCGCATGCTCTGACTCAGCTGACTCAGGCAGGTGTGTCGCGGTGTTGCAGCCTACAGCGGAGGCATGCTCAGGCAGCAGCACCGGCCCAACATAATCAAGAGTGTCAAAGCTTAAAAGAATGACTTGAAGTTTCTTTGTTCCGCTGTTTTATGCTCGCTCTTTAGATCCTGCCCTTCTTGCCTTCTTTCTAAGTCTTTCATATCCGCAACACAGGCTGACAGCTGTTGCTAAAAACAGTCCTGCGCTTGATCCACGGGGAACTCCAGCCACCACAGAAACACTCATCCTGCACTCACACACGGCTAGTCATACTACTGACACACGGCTCAGTCTGCCTAATCACCCCTTCTGTTCAAAAAGCTTGAAACCACAGCCCAGACCCCCTCAGGCAACAGACTGATTCACAGGCACACAGTCATAATCTTTCTCATAACGTATACATACCCCGAGAGCTCATTACCGTGTTCACTTTTCACCCACATACATCTTCCCCGAGTCGAGGGATTGGCCGTGCATCAGTCACGACCGTACATGTACGCACAGGCTCAGACTGACGGGCAAACAAACAGAAAAACAGACAAACTGCTTATTACTGAATTACTGATGACTACGTGTTCACGTGGGCAGAGCGACATGCACCCATGTGATGTATTAACTTATCAGGAGGCCGCAGGTCTTTCAGGAATACATCCGAGACTTTGGGAGGTCATGGAGAAGGCAAAATCCATCATACTGATAGACCGCTACAAATAAAATAGGTACCTGAAAGGGTTTTTCGCCTTTTCAAAAGTCGGGCGCTGAGATCAAAGAGCCTGAAGGTTTAAAGCTGGCAAGAGCTTCACATAAAAATCTTTAAATATAGCTTTTTGAATGAAGAATTTAAACACTTTGGGTTGAGTCACAGTGGGTTGGGGTTATCTTAAAAAATAAACACACACAGAGAAAAATGAAAGTGACGCTGTAGATTTAGATGAATGGTATTTTTAGTTGTGAAACTTAAATCGTTCAAAGAAATTATGGGTGATATAAAGTTGATTTTGGCAGCTTATGTGAGCGACATTATATGTCTCGTATCTCTGCAGACCCTGGCCTAGACATGCATGTGTTATTCTCTTAAAAAAGATAAACTCTTTCATACTTCGACAAAGGGGCTAACATACCACTCACTATGTTAGTTAATGTACACACAACTAAGTGGAGTTACAGTTACGACTCTCAGATGTAACTGGACTTCTGTCCTCATCCCAGTTTACATGCAATCTGCAAAAATCGACAGATGGTTATCTCCCACTGAGCCACAGACGGCTATTAGACGTCAATTTTTTTTAACCTAATTTCAACCGTCTAGATTCTGTATATTTTTAGATGGAATTTAGATGTTGCACTTTAACTCATTATTCGATAACTATTTTTTTCAAAAAGCAACTGTGAGATGCATAACTGATCTCTAAGTACTAAACCAAAATAATTATGACAGTCGTTGAGCAATATACAGTGTAGTATAGATCTAGCCCAGATTTAGATTTAGTTTAAACTTGGTCTAAATTTAGACTTCTAAAAAAACTTTCACTTTTAGACCTGTGGTAGTCTGATTTTAGACCACCCGTCTAGGCTACATTCAGACGTCTACTAGACCTGTAGACCAAAAAAAAGCTCAGTGGGCTGTTTTGCTACGGTAGGGAGCAACATGCTCACTTTCAGCTCATGACAATCAGGTTTTCTCGTTGACGTATTGTGTATCAAAACAGCCCTCAAAATGAATCAGCAAGAGGCTGACAGGATGTACTTTGAAAGATGAAAACACCTACACTTTCACAGCTCTGGACTGTTTGTTTGTACAATAGAAAAGTTTCTTTTTTTTTAATAGCCCTTCTTCGTCTATCAAGGTTTTGTTTACTATCCTGTCTCCTAGCAAGCAACTCATCCATGCTTTTCAACCTCTGGCTCAAAGTATGGCGTGTGAACATTGGAGCATGTGCAGAACAGGTTCAGTTCAACTGAGCCGTCTGCAGAGGAATGAAAAAATTGATTCGGTGCAATTTCAGTACGACTAATGCAATACTTTTTTAAACATGTTAACGTGCTGACTGAGAAACTTTACTGAAATCCTTTTCAGACACACTGACAGTATCTGTAAAATTCCTTAAATTGTGAAAGTGAGCTGCATGTGTGGACATAAACAGCCAATTTTTTCTTCACCCTGACTTCATCAGCAGTATTTCCTATCACCCTCCTGGTATCATTTCAGGGTGAAGTCCAGACGAGCTTATGTGAGTGGAGCAGCAGATAATCTTCCAGAGAACTGACTGTGAGCAGGGTGAGGGAGGATGATGATAATATCATGCTGTCAGTGTTCTGTCTGGTTAAGCTGCTTGGTTGAAAAATGATACTCTAGTGCAAATTGGCAGCAAGGGTGGTCATTGTGTTCTATTTATTCATGTTTTCAGGTAGTATACAGAAGTAAATGTGCTGTAAGAATGAGGGAAGCATGTTTTGGTACTTGAATGTGAATCTTTAAGATTTCAAGAGTGCATTAATCGTAAAAACCTCAGTACAGAATCCCTTTATATGCACCACCACTCTCCATTTATATCATCCAAGTTGTAGCATGGTTTCATACACATTAACCAGATCCGCCATTAAGATCTCAAGAGAAGTGTATGTCTCTAAACTGATGTCCTCTACCAAATAATGTTTCCAGTGGTTACAAGAGACCTGGATTAATGCACAGAACGAAAGAAAGGCTATTTAATAGAAGACCACTATAACCTCAGAAGAGTGACACGTAACAAGATGAAAACAACATCTTTAGATAATGACTTCTCTTTTTAGTCTGATTTATTTATGCTTAGGATACATTCAACTCTTCTTTATGTTGATATAAAAGAAAAAAAAACCTGTAAAAGTCAATAACTCTGCATTTTTTTGTCTTAAAAGAGGCAACAGTATTAAATTAAAGCTGTTTTATATGCAGTTAAACACCCCTAACATAATGACTCATAGTATCGCCAGTATACAAGTATAATCAGTTGAGACATCGCTGAACAAGACGGCAGGTTGAGTGCAGACTGGTTAATAAAGTTATTATGACTTTGTTCACTGGGTATAGAAGTTAAATGATGTTTGGGGATATTATAGGATTATGCAGGGGTGTAATTATCCTCCTAAACCTGCCAGAAATACAAATACTCTTTTAAAAGCCACATAATTCCTTCCCTCATCCCTAGTCCTTCGTTCTGCTCTCGCCTATCCATTTTGCTGCTCTGCTAAAGCGACTCTAAACCCCCCCGAACCTCACTGTCACACAATACCTGTTGTTTCTGCCTTTTGGCTGCAAACACAAGGACAAGCTATAGGGGGAAAAAAAAGGCTCCTGTTCAGCTTTGTTTGTAACAAGGGCAAGACTGGTGTTGTGAGAAAGCTGCGAGTCAGCAACATTTAGCTCTTAGAGAAATGAGAAAGCCCAGAGCGCTGGCCGCCGGCCCAGCAGCATCCCTGACTATGAGAGTCTACACACTGGTTGTGAGAGCTCCTGTTGAGAGCTGCTGTCTCATTTCCATCTCTCCATAGCGCTGGATATGATATGGTGGTGTGAATACCATGATCCACTGAAAATGGCAGACTGTATAATGACCGTCTTGACAGCTACATGCTGGTTAGCCCTTCTCGATCAAGAGGAGGATGTGGGAATTAGCAGGATTTGAGAGAGATAAAGGAAAGGGGAAGAGCCTGAAACATTAAGAGGTATAAAGAAAGAAAAGGAGACAGGGAAAAGGAGAGAAGCACTGAATATAAAGCATGATTGCTGAGGATAAGGCTCATTGGTATGACTTATCATCTGCTGGTATCCATGACTGCAGCCGTAACCTTTGGTAAATGACTCTACTTAGTCCACGACACGGCCAGCAGTCCAAAGGGAGATAAAATTAACCTCCCACAACAACTGGCACACATGTGTTCCTGCAGAGATAAACACACAAACACACACAACATACAATACACAGAAATATAAAGATTATTCAGCTTCTATAAAGGAGATAATCACTGGGAGAAAATGTAGTTTGATGTGGAGTACTGGGATATTACAATATAAGAAATGATCTCATTAACAATACCCAGATGGAGACAGATGAGGAGGAAGAGATGAGATGTGAGAAGTAGGGGAAGACTTGATTTAACTTGAGGAATCGGTCCCACAGAGGAGGGAAAGACTTTATTTAAAATGCAGGATACCACTTGTCTATAGCCTCAGGTAGGACAGAAACACAGAGCTAAGCTACTTGAGCACTCCATCCAGCAGGAAAAGTGCAGAGAAAGGGTTTTCCCTCTAATGGAAGCCATTAATTACCATATGTGCTTGTACTTTGCTGTCATCACTATCTTAAGTTCAGTCTTTTAGATGAAAGTGTGGATTGTCTGGATACAGTCCCATGTATGAGTATTTGCAGAGACAGAGTTCCAACATGATTAATGTAATTTTTACATGTTTTGCACATATACACTGATTTTCTTGTTTTTGTCAAGTCAAATCAATGTTTATTTATAAAGCACCTTTAAAAGACAGCAGTCAAACAAAGTGCAATACATGGGATAAATATAAGAAGTAAATAAATAGATAACAATAAACAATACAATTAAATTAAAAACTGTAGAATAAAATACAGACAGTAGAAGAATAAAAGCTACAGTGCCTCTGATTCCTGTGTGCTTATTTATCAAAAGCAAGGGAGAAAAAGTGGGTCTTTAAAGATGATTTAAAAGACTCTTAGGTCTGTGAGATGACAAATGCAATTATTATTATTTGCTTATCTAAAATTAACCAAATAAAACTTCCTAAAACTTGCAAAACAATATCATAACATCTCTGGGAAAACTGATCAGTTGAAGATGAATGATATGTAATGATTTCTAATTAAATGAAAAATGAAAATTGCCCCTTAAAAGGCAAAGTGCAGTACTGATGTCATTGGCGCTACTAAAAAGAGCCATGAAGAGGTGGCTCTCTGACTGAGAAACCTGATTAATGCTGTTATTTCTAATAAAATATCACCAGTGTTACAAGTGTATCACATGAATCAGGACAATGATATATTGCATTATCGGTATTATGTCCCTGCATTTAAGTTTTTTATGTTCCTGGCACTGTAAAAGACTGACTCTAATTTTATTCCCTTTAAAGAGTCCTCTAGTCTGTCCAGAGTCCACTTAAAGGCCTGTGCTCACCCGGGACCTGTCTTATGGCACTGACTAATGTTATCACCAGATGAATGGCTGTGCAGGTCAAAGGTCAAGTCCAGCTCAGTTGTTGTGACTCTGAAACCCAGCGTGTTCACTCTGCATCCTCTCCTCTAATCCTCACCAGCTGTGTGTGTACGGACATGCACCTATGTGTGTGAGAGGGGCTAATAGAGAGAGAAAATAGCTCTGGATTAAAAGTATGAGGGTGTGTTTTTCTGTGATGCTGCTAAAGCCAGATGCTTTTCCAGAAAAATGAGTAAGGTTTACTTCATTTAAGTATAATTTACCTGTGGGAGACATAAGACGTTATTTTTATTCAGTGGCAGCTGGCATCTAGCTGGAGCAGAGAAATCTATCGAAATATTCATTTGGCGCAACAGGAAGGAGAAATCAATCCCATAAAAACAGAGCACTTAATAGAGTTCCATTAAAGCGACTCTAAGAGCCGTACAGAAATGGCCACTTCACTGCGTAGAGGGCACACAGAGGCCACGCTGTTTTCACCAGGCTACAATTTAGTCTGAATAAAGTCATGCTCCATTTTCAGCCAATCCTGACAACTGCTTTTTTTAAAATGACACCTGATACCCGACAACCCGACAACCCCCTCACCCCCTTGGAGACACACTTGAAGAAGGCTATGTGTGGGAGGGGGATGAGGAATGGATGAGTGGTGCTGTGGAGGAGTGTGTGAGGGGTCAGACGCCAGAGCTGCACATCTCTGTCCAGCCACCACACACGTCTGTCTGCACACATGAATGTGTGTATAGCAGTGTGTGTTTCACATTCCACCTGGTCTCTGACAGTCACAGTGAAAGTCTCACTTATATTCCTGAACCATCCTGCTCCAGCCTCAGACATGTGGTGAGGCAGAAGCAACAGAGTGAAGCTGTCTGCGAGCCCAGCCTCAGTGATAGATGTCATACATTTGTTTTGTAGTTTGAGAGTTGGGTAGTTTTGGCTGTCATGGCTATCAATATTAATGACAATGTTCACTCCAAGTTAGATACTGCGATCTGGAAACGCTGCAGAATCACTAAAAAGCTGTCTGGCGCAGCAAGAAACAAGTAATCTGTCAGTCTGTATCCCGCAACACTTCAGTTTAGACAGAAGACAAAATGAAGGCAAATGACAAAATAATAAGCCAAACTGTCTGTTTCAAACATCCATCATGACACGCCATTACACACTGACACTCAGTTATAACTTTGTTCAACCTGCAAAAGAAAAAAAGTGGTTTAACTTCTCTGACTTGTCCACTAAACATCTGACTACCTGGGTTTCTCCCACTTTAGACTTGGTTGTGGCATTGTTGTCAGATATTGGCTGTTATGTTGTGTGTAGCGTGTTATCATAACCTGAAGACTTGAGCGCCAAAACTCATAGAAATAAGGCAAACTTTTTATAGGGAGTTTATAGTTTGCTTTGCTGCTTTTTGTTGAATTTATTGCCCTAATGAATATTTTTTGTTACCTCCTCAACTGTCAGCTAAATGATGTACGTCTAGCTCTGGTTAATGGCTACAGCCACTGCTATCCAGATGTAAACAACTACAGATTACAGCACAGTATAATTTGGCAAAATTTTGATTCAGAAAATTAAGATTTTGGTGTTAAGTTAAATCGAGAAACAATACAACACAGCATGTGGACATTGTGTTGTGTTGGAGATGGACTAAAGACTGGTGATGTAAGTTCACACTCTGCAAATCAACCTTGTGTTGGAGTTTATTGGCTTTATCACAGTTTTCTTACCAAAAACTGGTCACTTCAGAATATCCCTATATTTTCAGCTCCTTCAGGTAATCACTTTCTGCTTCTGAACCAGTTAGTTTTTGTTGGTGTTGAAAACACTGGTTTTCCATGTAAAACTATGACCCAAAAAAAAAACAGCAGCAGCTTCTGTTTTCATGAACAATGTCCCAGTAATTCTTTGAAACATACAGAATTTAAAAGGAAGACACTTCATTTAAAATACCAAAGAAACTGTACCAGGGGAAACTGTTGAGGGTGGTTGGATGTTTGGTTTGTACAAGGAGTAAGCAGGTTTCTTCACTCTTAGGAGATCGTGTTGAGTTTTTTAATCATTTTTTTTTCCTGGTGAACTGTTTCCTTAACTTACTGGATGTCACAATAGGACTGACACAACGCTGACGCACTTCTGAGGAAATCTAACTGGGAATCTGGATCCCGAATTCTTTCAAATCCCGCCTACTCATCTATCCCGTGATCCCCTGAGGAGGTGTGACACAGAAGTCGGGAAGCAGGAGCTGAAGCATGTTGGAGCCGGTCAAACCCCCAAGTGTGGAGGCTGGAAAGTATTAACCCTGAAATGGCTGGCTGGGGAAGTTGGTGTGCACGTTGTGATGTGGGTCTTAAGAGGGAAGATTTCCCTGTTGGTGTGTGTTAATTAGACTGGAGTGAATGGGGCCTGCTACGGCTTGTCTGATGGCTGACCTGGAGAGACGGGATTACCTGCTCCAGCTGCTCTCCTCCCCACTGCCTCTCTTAATGCCACCTTTATTAAAGGGACAGGTGACACTGGCTCTGTCTCTCACTCATCACAACAGAACTGTTTGGTACCAGGTTTTCTGGGACACACTGTTAGTCTGTCTGCCTGGATTTCGCACATCTCCTGGACTCTGTCTGTACACGTTGGATGAGGGAACTGTGGCGCTAATAAAACAGTAAATGGAGCTGATACAGTGGGCAGAGTTCATAGCGGGGAATGGAGGACATGCAGGCCTGATGTGGGTGTGAGCATTAACATTTGCTCTGCAGTTGAAACAATTGGCATCAGCATGAAACAGTTGATGTAAATGCAAGAGCTGAGGAAGGCAAAGTGGATTCCAGCACTGTGGTCCTCCTTGTAAAACCCAACATTTGCTATTGTGATGTAAACAAAGCCATCCTTGACATTTCCTCCCCTCACGCTCACACACACGCACTGTGGCGTCCTGCTGAGTGTGTGTGGACACCTGGTCTGGATCTAGAAGCTGATGGCATTCCTGAGAACTGCAAGCTTAATTCCCCAGATTATCCTATAAAATCCACCTAAAGGGTTAATCAGCGCACAGTATTACATCCCGCCAGTGCAACCTTTATGTACACCCACTCAAGAGAAAGAAAAGCCTGCCAGGTTTTGAAAATGTGTGCTTATATACACAGGTGTAGAATAAAAATAAATAAAAAGTGCTATAAAGGGATAATTAAGCACTACAGCCTCACAGTCTCTCCAATGATTCATTTCACTCCATGTGTTTACTGTCTCAGAAAAGTTTGTTTGCCGCCTCTGAGAGGAAAAAGATGCCATTTGCGGTGTTTATGGTGTTTTGCTGACATGAGACATTTGCTCGCCCCAGCCTGTAGAGAAAGTCCCTGGATAAAGGGCTTTTCCCTTAAATCCCTGATAGCCTCCAAGCTCCGAGCAGGACTTAGCCGGCGACTGACAGCCAGGATGGGAGGTGGGACAGGGTTTTGATGCTGGGGCTTATGAGCGGTGCGCAGGGTTGGTTGTGGGGGTAGGTAAATATTTGGGCCAGCAGTTCTGGTTTAAGTGCTCCCTTTGGCGGGTCATGGGGCCACTTGGAGTCAGAGCAAAAAATGGAAGCAGGCTATTGTCAGTTTTAGTATATAGAGCAGAGGCAGGGTCATTTAGCCCTTGAAGATGTTCTGATACCAATCCTGATCCCTAAAACTGTCAGGCACCCCTTTGAATAAGATCAACCTCCACAGCAGCAACCTACAGTGGACTACACTGCCACCATGGATGTGTTACGGCCTGTGTTTATGAACTGTTTGGTTGGTGGGAACAGTCCCTAATTTCTACTGAAATCCTGTGGCACTCTGCATTTTCACGACTCAGCATCTCGAGTGCAAAAATGCCCTCGGCAACTCGGGGCGTCAGTTTGCTTCAACTGTTAGAACAGGCCCGATGTGCAGAGGCTACAGTCCTCGTCACAGTCACAGGATCAAATCCTTGTCATGGCATGATTCAGTGCGTTGTCAGTGCAGTGTCTCTCTCTCCCTGGATGTCCAATCAGAATGAAGGCAAAAAGAAAAAAAATACACTGTTTTCTACTCACTGATTGGCTACGTCAAACAGCAACAGATCAGTGCTCTCAAATGATATGAAGTGATGACTTTTGAATCAAGTGTTTTTTCACTCATACATACAGCCGGTGAGATGGGCTGCAAGCCAAGCTGTCACTAGCATGATTTTGCATAACATTGGCTAAAAATGAGACGGATGCATTGAATAAATCTCTCCCTTCAGTTTATTTCTCATACCTAGATTTGTTACTAACATTCTCATACAATCTTATTCCTTTAATATTCTTTTTAATTTATGATCATTTTCTCTCATGGAAAAGGCAGAGGAACTACTGTGTCTGCAGTGCAAAATGATTAATATGATGATTATTACTTCAAGGAAATGATAAAGTAGTGATCATAAATGTTCTTCCTTGAGCTGCGCCCCCCCTACTGCATTAAATGGACTCGCCCAGAGGTCTCCGTACAAACAAGCGTCTGCTGGAAGAGAGGGTGAGTAGTGTTTGCTAAAGAAATCAGGCAAAGCTAAAAAGATGTTTGATCACTAGTGCTGTGGCTGGGACCCTATATGTACTGTTGATGAAGTTAGGTGCTGTTCTGAGCATTATTTGTGGCCATAGAGTGGCGTTTTTGTTGAGGTTTGTTTATGGCTCCTCAGACCGCTGTGTATTGCTATCCTGCGGTTGTTACAAAAGTTGGTATAACTGGAGAAGCAAGCAGTCGACAACATTCATCTTTCGACAGGGTGTCTATCTCAGTGTCATGGTGTGTTTGACCCTAAATTAATTTAACACCAGAATAGCCTTTTAAAGACTTACCACATTAAACCCAGACAGGTTTAATAGAATTCAGATGTTCTCCTTTAAGTTATGTCTGGAGTCGGAATAACTTGTATAGTCAAATTCCTAAATTCATTTTTCAGAAAGCCCAACAAAGGCTCAGAATATGTCTGCAACCCTTGAGTTGAAAGACAGAATATCTCCCTGAAGTCAGTGAACTCTGTGTGGGTGGGTGCAGTTGGCCGTGGGGCCCTCGAATGGCACCTTGCAGCTGCCCTCCGTGTGCGTCTGTCTGTGTCAAATGCTGCGTCCGGTGGTATGGTCAGAGAATGCAACAGCTACCTCCCAGCGCGCCCCGCACAGGCTCCTACACACAGCTGTTCGCCATACATACAGTGCGTACCACACACAGCACCTGTCCTTTCCTGCATGTGTGTGTCTGTGCATGTGTGTACGTGCACACACACACCAGAATAGACCCCTGCTTCTGAGCGTGTGAACATAGCAACCTCTTCCTTTCCTGCTAAATCCTGCTTCTATCCTCTTCCACCTTAAATAAAGTCATATCCCTCTGTCAGAAAATGTCTCCGTTTGCTCATTAGCTTCATTACGGAGAACGTGACAAGGTCTCGGATCATCTGCACGGTTGACTGCTATGTTTGGGGCCTTCATTAACGGAGCTGCAGTGATGGATTTTAGCAGAGATGTTGGGGGATCAATGCTGTAATGAAGGGCAGAGTGTGGGAGGAGGCATTTATTATCATTATCAGAAGTAATAAAACTTTTGCCCTCACGACAACCAAATCCCTCCCACACAGAGTGAAAGTCGGTGTAAGGCTCAGGCCAGGAGTGCTCTTCTTAATTGCTGCAAGCATTGTCCTAATGGTGTCAAGGTGGCATTGCATTATAGCTACATCATCATTCATATTATACATGAGACAGAGGGCAACTGTGTCGCTATGAGCTCAAATCCAGGCTCATTTCATAGAGCTTTTCTACGTGAGCCCCTCGATAGCTCAGCAGATTAAAACATTTAGATGAGAACTGAAATGGGATCAATAAGTAATGAGTCGAAAATGTCACGTGTGTCACTCAATCATCAGCAGTTCACAGTGATATGGCAGCTTATCGCAGGCTGCAAATTACCCACAGCACTGCCTATGAATATGATTAGCATTCTCATTTTCCCTGAGAAAACTCTAATAAACACAATTACATTATACCCAAATTTATTTCATACCTTTTCTGTGTTGCCTTGAGTAAATGTGGCAGTCATCAGGGTTTCATCAAAGCGAAATAGATACTGTAATTCCTTTAAATTTAGAGCAGAAAACAAGTTATGACAGAATGGATTTGTTTCCCTCCTTCGCCCCATCTACAAAATAATCTCATAAAAACAGAAGCTGAAGGTGCAATATGTGCAAACAGAGCACAGGTCATTACACTGCAATTTATAGAAATATGTTTCAGTCCCGAGCTGACATCAGTGAGGTAAATTGTTGGCTGTAAAACTTTCCCTGACCTTTGGTTAAGATGAATTTTCTTTAAAGGTGGCTGATGAAGTAGATTGGATGACATAATTGTCAAATCAACACTCGGTGACATGCAGCTCACCTTCAGGGCAGTATTATTATAACTTTGGCATTTGGATTTGAACAGTGGTGACCTGCTCTTTAGTTAAAGTCAAACTTGAATTCTTCATTCACTTTTGGTGTACAGACACATGCCCTCTCAGAACACCTTTGGAGAAAGAGTTGCTGGAACAGATGAGTAGAAACACTGATATAGTGTGTCATACAGATATAAAGAGCATGAGTATGCACTTTTGGAAGTTGCCTTGGCATGGACGAGACTTAGTTTATACCCATTATGTTCACCTGCAGATATGTTGCCTTTAAAATATCAAATAGGTTGAACTGAAGCAAATAATCATGAAATATCCTCATCACATCCATGCACTTAAATCTTAATATCTTCTTTTTAACCAAATACCTTTTTCCAGGGCGCTATCTGTGCTTATATTTGGCAGAAGCGTCTGTCCAGAGAGTCCCCTGCCCCTCCACATAAGTACTACATGTTCAATATGAAAGGCCAAGGTGGGGGAAGCAACAGCAAAGACCCCAGAGATACAGAGTGGGTATCAGCGACAATGCATACGACCCTGGAAGAATCAGACAGTATTAACAGGTGGAGCAGGACGGATGCGGTTGCAAAGCGGTTTGCAGAGGAAGCATCAAGAATAGGCCGGCTAAAGCAATTTAAATAGAACGACCTTTTTCATGTTTGCCAAGTGGATGCACTGAAGGTAATTGGCTGAGCTGTCAGCTGATATTGGGTGGCATTAGGATCAACTGATATACTCTGGGCTGAGACTGACTCTGTGGCCTGCCTGGACTAACACCAAGCTCAATTTTTGGTGTAAATTATACAATCTGTTTCTGGTTTTATGATCAATATCTACACAACTTCTCGACTAATGATGCAAAAGTCCTTTGAAGCTTTGGGATATTGATACTCGTCCACTTTCTCATTTTACCCCTCAGTACTGGGACACCAATTAAAAACTTTACTATCTTGCATTTTTCCAAGCCAAAACTTAGAAATGAAAGTCTAGTTATCCTAACTTCAAAGTTTTAGCCCATTTGGCATTGCTTTGTAGCTGATGCTGTTTGTCATACTGTGGACATGGCAAAGCTTTAGCTAATTAAATGCAATCCAAGCATGAAAATATACAGTGTTTGACTTATTTTCTTCTTATTATTATGTTTTTTAAAAGGCACACAAGTTAAATCAAACTGCATTCACAACAATGTGTTGCAGATTTACTGACGACAATTCAAGTTGTTTATTCCTCAAGAGCTGCAACCTGAGACAAATGCAGTGAGGTCTCATTTGCAGGGAAAGTGTTTCATGTGTAGCATATTTCGTTACCTAACATACCATTTGGTGTTTACACTCATCCAAAAGGCACAGCACCAGAGTGAATGAACAGATTCTTTTTTCCTGGGTGGCCCTTGTGGATCCGGCTGAGTTGGAGATTTAGAGAAAAAAGGGTCTGAATGTAGATTGGAGGACACGAAGCTTCTCAACAGGACTGCACAGTCAGGTGACAAATGGTGCCCCAGGCCAGCCGAGTGCCAGAAATGGCCTCTTAATCAATCAGAGGTCAGCGTGGAGGTTCAGAGCAGACTGCCCTCACCCTGAGAGACAGCCATCTGATAGAACGCTCAATGCCAAGACACAGAGCACACAAACCTTTTTTCAACCCTAGTTAGCACACCACCACCGCTGCTGCTGCTAATGTCATCTCATCTGTTCTGAAACCCGGACCACTCACAGAGGAGATGTCTTTGTCTGTCTTTTTCATTATGACTTTAGTGCTGAGTCAATAGAGCTGTCTTTGAAATCTTTAAACTCAACTTGACACCTTTTAATTTTGTAGTTTTTAATATTCCAGGCATGGTCTTACAAACTCACCTTGCTGCACATTGTGCTGTTCAAGCACTGAACCAAGATCCAGCAGAACACGGGGGGCAAGTATATGACCATAAAAGTTTATTATGCTTTAACTTTTGACTGGGAAAAGTTTGAGTTTTAGTTACAGAGTTGAAAAGTGCTCAGGTCTATTTCGGGTAAAAATTAGGAGGTTTATTCTGAATAATGAGCCGATTTCAGGTATTTTTGTTGCGTCACTGAATTTATGTTCATATGGACGCTACAGAAGCTTGGCTTTGTCTTTTTAACATCTAATAACACATGGAAATTTGAGCGCAGTGTTAGTTCAGGCAGGCCACACAGTCAGGCTCAGCCCAAAGTACATCAGCTTATTGTAACGCCAGCCGATATCAGTGGACAGCTCAGCCAATTACCTTCAGTGCATCCGATTGGCAAACATCAAAAAGGTTGATCTATTTAAAGTGCTTTAGCCGGCCTGTTCTCCATGCTTCCTCTTCAAACTGCTTTGCAACCTACTTCCATCCCAGCTGTCAGATTTTATCTGTGTCATGTATTGTCTTTGCTGCTGCTCTCCCTGCCTTTGTATGCACATAAAATGGGAGGTTTGGCATTTTACGTACATACATGGAGGGGCAGGGAGCTCTCCGAACAGACCCGTACTTTCAAATATAGCTTATTGCAATCAAAATATAATTCTTGTGACTGAACTTAACCTGACAGAAAAGGACACAAACATATAATGACAGGAACTTACTGCCACGACAGGCGCATGTTTTATCAACTTTATTAGATTTTTCTAGTTTGACCAATAATACATCTATTATAATAAGGGAGCTGGGGTTTGTCCTTCCAGATCAAACTACAGCTGTTTTAATAATGCCATATGCGTCTAAAGTGGTCCTACAGGTCAGAGGAGAGTTTTTTTTTTCTTTCAACTGATCCCTGTCATCGTAGATGCTAAGCAAATAGTGTAATGTGAGTTCCTTACCAAAAAAATCATGTGGGGGGTGGGGGCTTAGTATACCGAGAAATTGTGTCATGAGAAGGTGAGTCCTGGCATTGACGTGGCAAAATTCTCACAAAAACAGAAATATTGCGAAAACATTTAAAGCTGAATTCGATGTGAAAGCCTAACCCATTGTTTCACAATCTAAGTCTCTGTAAAAACTTGTTCTTTTCAGCATGTCAGCGGCTAGACTGGAGGTTGTTGTGTTTCATATTCCAGCAGGGATTTTAAAAACCTGCAAATAGCACCTAACAGAGAGGGCGAATGATTCCTTCTCAAAGAGACAGACATACCCAAAGTTTAAATCCTATATGAGTCAGACTATTCGAGACACATCTCCTAAACTGCTCTGTCAGGTTTTTAAACGTATAATTCCTCTGATTAGCTGGTGGGAAAAGGTGATGTTGAAACAGAACATCCAGCCTTGTGGTTAACTTTATGTCTGGTCTCAGCCTCAACCTTAAACCTGCAGCCCCCATCCTTGACACAGCCATCTGTACAGGCATTTCAGGCAGTAAATAAGCGAGTGGAGGGTAGCACACTCCTTAGCAGGCCCAACCTAAGGCCAAGCCCTGTCATTCTCCTCTGCAACCCAAGGCCCACCCTCACACACCCCCTGGGGTTGACCTACACACTGCAGGGTCCCCCAGGGAGCATATCAGGCTTTAGTACTAGCACAGGCCTTCTGTGCTCTGTCTAAACCCCCCCTTCACCCTCCATGCATATCACTCTACTCTCCCACCATCCATCTCTCCATCTCCCAACATCAATACATTCATCTGTCCATCCTCACTATCAATCCAAATATGCAATTAGTCTCAAACCTTTGTCATTTACCCATCTGCTCCATTTCTATCACTCCGTCATTTGTTAGTGTGTCTCTATTAAATCATTTTCCCACGATCAAAACTTGAGAAAAATCATCTGTTTTGCATTAAAAGTGATGAAGAAGATACAAAACGACAAACTTAAGGGCAATATTTCTTAACAAGCTCATATAAATTCTACAGTGCCACAATTATCATCAGTTTCTCATGTTTGATCATCTATAGGATATAAAACTCCTAAACTATCCTTTTTCTCTTCTGAGATTGGTAACAAGTAGCATAAAAACTGCACTAAAGGCACATTGAGGATTGTTATATCCGACAGAGGAGCACCAAAACCTATTAAAACCCACTGGAATAGTGTCACATTACCATTACACCCATGATAAAACTGTCAATTCACCAGGAAAAAGGACCGATCAATACGCCGAGCAATCACCAGACACCCACAGATCCATACATGTATTCACCCATCCTGACACCCAGTACCTGCGTCTGCGCAAACTCTTGACACATTGATCCATCCGTCTTCCCCCCGCTCTCCCACCATAATAGATGCTGTGCTGATTCAGTCCCCACAGGATACAAGGACATCACAGAGAAGTAACCCGGGACTGACAGCAGCATTGAGTGGCAGGATTGAAGCGTGAGACGCCAAAAGAAAGAGAATGAACGTCACATAAATGGCGGACTGGGCTCCACGGCTTGTGGTTACCCTGATGAGATTGGAGGAACAATGAAGGAGGCTGAAGGGAAAAATAAAGATTCCATCAAAATAAGAGCATGGATATCAATAATATATGATAACAAAGAAATAAAAAGAGGTGAGGGTGGATAAGGGGGACAAGCAAGGACAAAGACATGCAAGAATTGCCAAACGGGGATCAGGCAGATCAGCAGTGCAAACTAGTGTTTCCTGTGCAAGTATTGAGATGCAGATCCCACTTTCTCAGCTAATAATGGGGGCTGTCGAGAGTGTGTGTGCTCATGTGGGAGAGATTCTCACACATCTGCTAACCTGCCTCTTTAATGGGGTGCAAATGGGCTCCATTGTTGGGCCCTGCCGACCTGGCTGGAATGACCTGACACGTCCGATGACAGCTTTGAGTTCGCATGCATACGGAAACATGTCCTCACACTGGTGTTTACATACACATGTAGAATGCCTAATGCCTATGCATGGAGCTAGTTTAAACAGAAACAGGATGAGGGGAGTTTGAGATGCTCTCCAAGACATTCAGCGAGGTGTTACTACCCAATAATATCCTGTTTTCTTTTCTTTTCTAGCTTGAAATGTGCAAAAGGTCTTTTAGTGAAGAGCCATTTTTCTTAATACTTAACTTTTGGTTTACTTTCTTGCAATGTCTCATAAATACAATATATTCCTAACAAACTGTAGTGCAGTGTTTTTCTGGCTGAATAGTTTTTACTCTGTCTCCCTCTTGAATCCAGACGTTTCTAAAGCTGTGTTTTACTAAGCAGTCACAAGTCAGCTGAAATGATTTTAACTAGGCACTCTGCTGACTTGGAGTTGGGGGATGGGGGTTTAACAGAAGGAGGGGGGGCAATACGGGGTCACACAGGAGGAGAACTAGAAGGGAGGGGGTCGCTTTTTTTTCTCTTTCTCTCCGAGCTCTTGGAAAGAAAGGAAGGAAGCCAGAGCAAAGCAGAGCCGGAGCCCAAACCAAACTGAGGAGAGATGGATGGTGGGGGGAGGGACTGGAGAGAGAGCGCTGCTTATTGGTAGGCTGCGGGTCTCTCTGTGTGGATGGATTGACTTAGCACGGGTCGAATTACACCATTTGCCGTGCATTAGTTTGTTTTTCTCCCAGCCAGGAGAAGTTGATTCACTACGACGCGCACAATATTCTTTTTGGGATTACAGCAACACGAAAGGATACAAAATAAGCAATTCAGATGAGGTGAGTTTTCTTGGCGATGCGTGGATTTACTTTGTTGCGCAGCATTACGCAGTGAAAGTCGAGGGGAAACTAGAGAGGAGAGAAGTCTTTGCTGGGATACTAAAAATTTCTTCTGACCACGGAGCTATGCTGCTCTGCAAAACTGATGGTTGCAGGACAGAAATAGTTGTGGTCCGGACTATTTTTACTCATGCTTCAGTCCGTTTTATTCCTCATTCATTGCATTTGGCGCTGGCAGCGTTTATCTGACCGTTTCGCACCGTAGCGCCTCTCCAACGCTCACAAAGCAGTGTAACCGGGTAAACCAAATCTAAACTGTTTACTCACTTCTCTCTTGGTGAGACACTTTACCCTTTAAATTAAGCAGCCTCAAATCCCTCTTATAACAGCTTCTGGTAGTCGCACCATTAAACCTCGTACCAATGTCTCAAACCTGAAGTTTATCTCATGATTAGTCACTAAGAATTTAAAAGGCACAGTCTCCTGTTTCTTCTGGTTGTTTGCGTTCAGGTGGATGTGTGCCAGATCATGCTCCCGGTCCCTCCACACGCCCTCTATTATATGAAATCAACGTTGAATCAATGATTTAACATGTGCGCGCTGCATCACGGATCGCGCGTCGTTAATGTTTATGCCTTTTCCCTCGTCTTTGCAAAGTTAATAGTAGTGGAAGGGGCTGGTGTAGAGCTGTATGAGGGAGGGGGCTGTGTGGTCGTGGCACAGCTTTGAAGATCAGTCATCAGCGCGCAGGGGCCCGGGGACGGACACAGAGCAGGCAGGCTAAATGCTCGGATGTGCCGAGCGGAGCTGAAATCTGTGCGCAACTGGATGAAAAGGGAAAAGTGTGGTCCGGATGGAGCTTTAAATAACAGGAATATGACATGCTGGGTGTTTTCTCTTGTATGGATTACCAAAGGAATATGACATTCATTCGGATTGCTCCATTCATGAGTGAATTCGGTCACTTAAGGTAGGTGATCTCGGTGGTTTTTAAACATTGATGCAATACATTTGGAGGATACTCTATGTTTTATCATAAAGAAACATATTATCACTGGTTCTATAAGCCTGTCCGGAGAGCTACTTTATTATGAGGATGAATAAAAGGAAACCAGGTGGGGGGGAAATAATCTATTGATATCAGTAAAAATAGAGCCACGCCAGTTTTGGTCCCACGCGATCATTTTATGTTGATAATTAAAACAACTTGGCATAGTTGAGTCAAAATAACCAAAATGTTCTCTTTTTATTTCCCATCACTTATAATTTGAGTCTTTTATAATGAGAAACATCTTCTCTAATTTTACAATCTCAGAACAAAGCTCACGCGTAATGATTGGACTGATCAGACCAGCAAACACCAGAACCAACAATGTAAAACAGGCTTGGACGGACAATCTGACTTAAATGTTGTTTACCGCTTTACCTTTGATGCCTTTCGTCATCTTACTGTACTCTCGATTACATTATACCAGAATATAATGTTGGGGAAGCGCTCACAACCTCCTATGAGGCAGAACTGCTCGAGAGCCCAGCCCCGTGCATGCATTGGGAGCTGTGGAGGCAGTTTAAACGAAGCCCCATCACTGTTGTCACTCCACCGCTGTCCCCCGCGTCTTTGTTGTCTTTTGTATGAGTCCAACATGTGGGCTAAAGGGCTCTGAAAAGATTTACCACGGATAAAACTTGAATGCCTTTACGCCCCGGTCCGCACAATACAAGCGTCAGAGCCCGGGCTGCTGCAGGGGCTGTGTGCGCTGAGAGAGGAGAGAAGAGGAGAGCAGGATCCTTACACAAAACTTGAAAAATTACCCAGTGAGTAAAAGAGGAGACAGATAAGAGAATCAGAGACAGAGAGACAATTAGTGTGGTTCATTTGCTTCGAAAAGAGGCTTGTAAGTGTGAGAAGGTTAGAGAATTATTCCTTTGTGCCACATTTGGCCAAATGAAGTAAATTGGCCGAAGAAGATGAAGAAAATAGGCTATCGAGGGTCTGATTGTGAAGTTTTAATTGCACTCAATTAAATCTAAAAAAAGGACACACATTTAATGGAGTTTGTCCAGACCTTGTTGTGGCTGTTCTTGAACTAGTCAAGGCCCTTCACAAAAATAAAGACCACAAACATAAACCCAAGATTTAAACACTTTCCAGAGAATCTGCGGGGCCGAGGTTCCATCACAGGGATACTAAAGTACAGAAACTACAAAAACCACAAACTTGATGTTGGCACGAGCACCACACTCTGGCCGGGTCAAACACCAGAACCAGCCACGGCTTTGTTGACAGCACAGCTGGCTGCTGTGTCTCACTCCGCCTCACTGGCTGCAGGGTCACAACTCAGCGACCAGAACGATCACCGTCAACCTCCTCTACAGCCGGCCATAACCCCGGAACAGCCGCCATTAAACCCAACAGCCCTATGGTTACTCTAAACTGCTGCTCTGAAATCAGGTTGTGCAATGACAATTTGGTGAGGTGGTAAAAGTTGAACCCCATGTGCAACGTTTGGAGACAAGATGTTTGTACAGTTTGCTTTGAACCCTTTTTTAGGAGCCTCAGAACAGCTCCAGCTAACTAAGGTCCACTAAACGGGGGTGGGGCTCTATTGTGTTGACTTGCCCAAAGCCCCTTTTGTTGCATGGTCACACCTGCAGCTCAGCCCCCTTTGTGCTCCTCTATAGCAGGACTACTGCTGAGAACAGCCTTTCTCCTGTTTCACTCCTCCTCCTCTCGCCAAGGTAGACACGAAAGGGAGGGAAGCACGGTTTAGGGTGGCACAGGGCTCCCCTCCTGCCAAATCTCTGAAGCAACAAGTCCAACCCGACCTCCTCAGAAGTGAACCTTAGGTAAATAGCACACAGTCAGGGGTAGTGGTTATTGCTGGAGTGGGAAATGGAGTAGTAATCATTTCTGGGCCTGTGTGGCTGCTCTAATCATCAGCCTGACTCACTTCCCTGTGTGGCTGCGTCTTGATTGCTTTCTCAGAGCAACTGTTTAGACTTGAAATCCAGTTTCGGACAAACCGTTGCACACGCAGACAAACTTACACCGAGTGTGTGAATGCAAATGTCTGAAACTGTACTCCTTTGTATCTGGTTTCTTGCGTTGTTGCGTTTACACTCCAGTACAGTGCTAAATGACAAGACAAGCAGCCTCCAGCAGCAGCTATTGTTATGCTGGGATTACATCCACCCTTCACATTCACACACAACTTACGAAACCTCACGCACCGCTGTTGTTTGCCATCCTATTTTATTAGCCCCCGTTCCTCCCAATAGGACCTCCGTGCAACAACACATCCATTCAGCGCAGCACTGGAGAAGTTACAGCGGATATATGCCAGTAAAAGCACAACTAAGAGTAAAATATGTGTTAATCTGTCATTATGAGCTTGGAAGGCTAAATCTTCTGCTGTAACCACCAGAAATGGGGCTGCAGACCCCTAAAACCCACCATCAGTAGGAAAAGTAAATCCAGCAGACCCCCTCCCCCTTCCCGATGTTTAACACCATGGGTCTGAGCCAACAACATCAGCAGGGAAAGTGCGTGGTTGTAGGACACTGAAAAGCCTGTAATAACAGAGGTAGAGTGAGGCAAGGCTGAATGGCACTGCGTTGCGTGACAAGCTCAGTTCCTAGGCTTGTTGAGGCCTATATGTGCATGCACACACACACACACAATCATGCTCTCTCACACTGGAGGGCAGGAACCAGAGAGTGCAAAGAAATAGTCAATAGAAAACATGCTGGGGCTCACCAGAGATTGAGAAGTAATTTTAGATCGCTGACCTCTGAATGTCTTCTGTTTCTGTTTTACATTAAAAGTTTCTGAGGAAAGCCTTCGCCTCCACAGAGCTGTGCGGCTATTACCATGCAAGGAATCATGGGAGATCAGAGCGGGGCGTCTGAGTCTGGTTGGAGTGTTTTTCTCCTGAATTGTTAAGTGAAGGAGAATGGCAGAAAAAAAAGAAGTGTATGTATGTGTGTTGAAGAAAAAGGGATATAGAGCAGGACTCTGACAAGCAGGGAAATGATTTACCTGTGGACACAGTCGAGTTTGGACTAGACTCTCAGCCTAACAGCCTGGATGATAACACCGTGGAATCTAAATGTGCAGCTCGGTTTATTTACCTTTCATAGCTCCTGTTTTCTTTTTTTTTTTCTTTTGTATTGTTGTGCGTCTGGTATCTATTTCTGTCCCAGGCTTCTCCTACACACTCAGCGATTTATTGCTCGGCTTTTAATACAGCACCTTTCTTGGTGCGCGAGCGTCTCAACCAGGTAGTAAAAGAAAACAGCTGCAATGCTTTTAAGGAACACCGCTGTTTATCCGAGCCGTGCATCATCATCAATTCTTCTTTAGGTTAAACTGCTGACAGTTGTTGGTTTGTAAAGATCTGTAAGACTCTGCATAGATCTGTGCCAGGATTTCACTTTTTATCTCAAATCTGGAGACAGATCCAGTATTGTTATCTTTTGTGTCTTCAGAGAGAGAAAGCCGCCTTTAGCCCCAGTTAAGTGTCTCTATTTTGTCAATACCATCAGTCCTGTAATTTCACTATTAAGTGGATGAATTGAGATGAAACGTTGTGTCGTCCAGTGCTTGCATTACTCAATCATAATGACACTGCTCTTTTCAAAAGCCTTAGTACCCCACAGAGGACTGAATAGCCATGATTATACACTATTGATGACTAAAACATGCTGGCATTACTCTGAGGCTATCCTCTCAGCTTCCATTTATTTAAGTGACACATCTCCTACAATTACTGTAAGGACAAGAAACAGATTATTGGAGTGTGGAAATCAAGAGCAGCGCTTAAAAGAAGAATATATAGTAGGCTTTATGTGTCTGTTATATAATGTACATACAAAGACACAAGGCTGACAAGCTGATCACACACTGTATACTGTTAGTGCCATAACTCACATCAACTGATTTTCCACTCCAGGATAAAGAGTAATAATTCATTATGTGTTTTAGAGAAAATTTAAGATACAAATGAGACAATGGTCTTAAAAAAGTGAACACATAGTAGGTTATGAAGTTCTCACGTGGCGAAAGTGATATGTAAAAGTCCATAGATTGGCCCTGCCTGCTGCTAATCCGCCATGCTTCCTGTGTGGATCAATCACAGCACTAATGGCTTGGCAGGCGGGGCACACAGACAGCACTGGAGCAGGTGTGCTTAGGGGCTAATTGAAAAATGAGTCAATATTGTGTGTGTGTGTGTTGGTGTGTTCATGTGCGCACACATGTCTGCCTTTGCATTTCACCATTTGAAAAGGGGATTCTGTATGTGCAGCCGTGTGTGTGTGTGTGTGTGTGTGTGTGTGTGTGTGTGTGTGTGTGTGTGTGTGTGTGTGTGTGTGTGTCAGTGTGCTTCCAGCTAATCCATCCCTCTGCCTGTGTGACGTCTCCCGGTAAATTGTTTATATCCGTTCAAGCTTTGCCTGCATGAATAATTTGTTTGCCTTATAAATATTTGAATGTACACCGATCATTAATATGCACAGACACAGTCTGTCTCTAAAGAACTCCTTCATGCACCAACATACACACATGAACTCTGCCACTCCCATGATGAATTATTACTAACGGAGTTTCCTGCGTATCATGTCCACAATGAGAACAAGTACAAACAATCGTACAAAAAATAACTGCAAAGTCATTTTAACTGTACATGACTGAACCCCTTCATACAACAAACACAGCTGCCCAGAGGGCATGCTAGCGCGCTAACAGCTAACTGAGCGCTAATAGAAGTCAGCTAATGTGAGAGCTCAGGCTTCAACAGTGATGTTGATGAAGTTGCAATGTGCTGATGAGTGTTAAGCCTGACCTGGAGACTAACCAATCAGAGCACAGATGTACAGAGACAGCAGGCCTGCCACGCTTCTGACAGAGCGGACTTCCGCTGCATCCAACACATCGAGACACCCCGCCGGTCAGTTGGCTGACCTTCCCTTAGACAGCAGATGCAGCGAGAGGTGGGGTGGAAACGCCAAGCGCTGCCACTGAGAGCTCAGTCATCAAGAAGCCAGAGAGGGCATAATGTGCACCGTATGGTTGTGTTTTAGCAGACAGTGGGGTTTATTTCTTTGTGCGAATGAATTCTAAGTCTAAAGCTCTTAATCTGAGTCTGTGAAGCGGTATCAGATATCAGCAAGTGTGCCAGTAAATGCAACATAACCAGTTAGCCGCAAAAAAAATCAAGTGGTTTGAGCAGCAGAGTGTGCGATCAATCAATTTTTATTCATATAGCACCAGTTTACAACAAATGTTGCCTCACAGAAAGAGGAAGTCTAGACTGTTACACCATTTATAAAGAGCTAACATCACAAAAGGATGAGATTCAGTCCATCTCACAGGATAAAACTCAGTCTTATCTTAATCCACTATGAGCAGAGCACTTTGCAGCTTTGAGCAAGTTAGAGTAGCAAGGAAGAAGTCTTGAGCAGAACCAGACTCATGATGAACAGCCATCTGCTGTGACTGCGGCTGTGTCGCGCAAAGTTAACAAATAAGCAGTAATGAAAGTCAGAGGATACCATCAATTTAGACATCAGAGCAGGTATTGAACACAAAGGATAAAGTGGTACTTGAATATCTCCACATCAGACCACAGTTTGCAGCCGTGAGCGCTGATTGTGCTCCTTTTTGTGTGTTTCCAGGTAACATCTCCACCAGTGTGAAACAGGAAGTGTCGTCTGTGAGCAGCCATGGGCCAGAGAGCTGTGCTTCTGCTCAGTGAGCTGCTGCTGCTGCTGCTGACAGCCTCACGCACTCTCCTCGCAGTCAGCTTCCCGGAGGACACCGTACCCCTCGATGTCGTTGACGCACATTGTGAGTATAGAGGCATGCAGATGAACTCAGCAGAGACGGGAAAGAGGGGAGGGTATATGACAGGAGCTGCAACGTCACGAAAAACAAGTCAACAAAAATCTGTAAAAAGGCACTTTTTTACTCTATCAAATCACTGAGAATAAAGGGAAACAGAAGCAGTGTCCTCACTGTAGTCGTGTCAGCAGTTCACTTGCACACCGTATCCACAGTAATAAAATCAATCTGCAGTATGGTCAGCTGTAGCATTAAAAGGATTGAATTTTCATCTCTGTGATGTACAGGAAGAACAGAGATGTGCTGACACAGGCAGACACTATCTAAGGCATACACACAATGACACACAGATTTAATTAAAGCGAATATACAGTCTGTGTTTGTACTGTACTATTACCTTAATTGCTGGGGGATTCATGTAGAGCGTACACAGAGCATATGTGTTTCCAATAGGCACAGTGGAGTTAAATATAGCGAAAGGAGAGTGCTGTTTGTCCGTGCTAGAGCATCTTCTGCCTCCACTATGAGAATGCCATTAATAGCATGTGTGCGTGTGTTGCTGTCTTTACAGTTACACGGAGGTACCCTGTGTTCAGAGGCCGGCCCTCTGGCAACGAGTCACAGCATCGCCTCGACTTTCAGCTCATGACCAAGATACAGGACACACTGTTCATCGCTGGCAGGTAAACTCGACACGCACATGCACGCTGTCTCTATCTGTCTTTTTCTCTTTCACACATGCCCCCACATCGATACACTTACTCACTCCTTGGCAGGTAAACAGTGGCATAAGAGGGGGGGAAAAAAGCTCTTAGTGTTATTGGATCCATGGCTCCTCAGCCTGCAGCTGATGTATATGGGCTCTATTGATTCCTGAGAGGCGTCTATCACACCGACCTGACGCTCTGTCAGGGTTTTTTGGCATCTTTACATGTCTTTTTGGTATTTATGGGCGGTTGGATTAATCTAACAGCCTGCACTAATATTGTAGCAGGAAATCACCTGGACATCTGCAGGATAAAACTCCCACCTTTAGAGCCGCTGTAATCAGCAACACATGTATCACCACTGACAGGTGAATCCTCCTTTGCAAGTTATTCACATGTTTTTACTCAAAGGTTGTTCTCTGTGGGCTGATTAAACTACGACAAATCAGTTTTTTACTGTGTAATCCAAAAATGTAGATGTCAAGTGAAATAGTGCAACAGAGAGACTACTAGAGATTCTCACAGCGTAGAGAGTTGCACAAAAAGCAGAATCCACTGTGTAGCTATTCTGCAACATCTAGTTTGTTTTGCAAATGACAGAGTGGGAAAATTACAAATTCAAGTGGGTAAATGACTGTTTTTGACAGAAAACACAGCTCAGGGTCTGAAATGCAAAAAGCGAACGATTCTCCTCTCACTTTATATCCCTATAGGTCAGACAGTGACTGCAAAAAGGGACCCAAAACCCATTTCCTCAGTAAATGAGGTCCTCTCATTGCAAGTATAGTTAAAGAAGTATCTTAAAAACATCACATAATTGTGTTGCAGGTCCTCTCAGAATGAAAATGAGAACACAGAGGGTTTAAAATCTAACTTTTTAGTCTTTCAAAACACAGGTGAAGCCCGAGATTGTCATATTATTGTCACTGATCCTTGTGTTTCTTTGCTGCGTGTCCACAGAGATCAGGTGTACCTCGTCAGTCTGAGAGAATCCTACAGGAATGAGATCATCCCCTACCGGGTAAGACTCTCACCGCAAGCTGCTCCTCTTCTCTACAAACACTAGACGACTTTCATACAAAATACAGAGCCATTCATCACACACTGGACAGGCTGTAAAAGGAGAGAGTAGAAAAGGGAGGACTGTGTGCGTGTGTGTGTACATGTTTCTAATTCTCCGTGTTTGTTATTACAGAAGCTCACATGGCGATCGGGCCAAGTTGACAGAGACATGTGTGCCGTCAGGGGAAAACACAGAGTATGTGTAAAACAACCTTTTACCCTGTAACTGTGCACCACATTAAATCAGTCAGACAGCGGCTGCCTCCTAAACGCTGAGTTATATTGTGTTTCTGTTATCAGGACGAGTGCCACAACTTCATTAAAGTGCTGGTACCAAGAAACGATGACCTGGTGTTCATCTGCGGTACAAACGGCTTCAACCCAATGTGTAGATACTACAGGGTGAGTATCTGTTTCTCGAACTCTCATGTCACTTACACAAACTACAAAGTAATTTGGCCAGCACACCCTTTCTGTTGCTCCTTTTTAAATAAATTTTCTTTCCTTGACTTTCGCTCGACTGATCCATTTGCCGGCCGGTGTTTTAGTGTTTTCTGTTTGCACTGTGTCCCTTGACAAAACTCCTCTAAATGTGTGGGTGATCGCTGTGTTCCCTTCAGCTGGATAACCTCGAGTTTGATGGGGAGGAGATCAATGGATTGGCACGGTGCCCGTTTGACTCCAAGCAAACCAACGTTGCCCTTTTCGCTGGTAAGGGGTCAACCACACACCCACCCACGCACACACACACACACACACATAGTTAGTCCCGCAGAAGAAACACTAATGTGCTCCTGCTTATGCTCTCATTATCACCTCTGTGTCTTTGCCAGAGTAAAACTGTGCCTGCAGCGATAACAGCTTCGCCAATTAGGCCTTATAAATGCAGAGAAACAACAAAGAATGCAAGAGCAGTGTATCCTACTTTCTCGGTGACTGTACTCCTTTTTTTTCTTCTATATTTCAGAGGGGAAGCTGTATTCTGCAACTGTAGCCGACTTCCAGGCCAGTGATTCTGTCATCTATCGCAGCATGGGTGATGGATCAGCCTTGAGGACCATCAAATACGACTCCAAATGGCTGAAAGGTAAGCGAAATGCCCAACCATAACTCTCAATCTTTATGTCTCTCTGGAAATACACTTGTCTACCTGCCAGCTAGCTGAATGCCCATGGTGCCTTTGCATGGTGTATGTATGTACGAGGCTGTCAGGGCTAGTTTTTGGAGTGATAGAGAGCTCTCCTGCCTTGCCAAGATCCGTGGGGATATGGCCTGTTCTCTCCCAGGCAATCTAGGTCACCCCCAGTCATATACAGCCTTGTACAAATCCCTGAAATATTCAACATGCGCGGCGGCAGTGGTGACGGTGCAGAAATACACTTCAACTCTGTGCTTCTGTCTCTTCCTCAGAACCTCATTTCCTGCACGCAGCAGAATACGGGAATTATGTGTACTTTTTCTACCGGGAGATTGCAGTGGAGCACAGCAATCTGGGCAAGGTAAGAAAGTGCACCTGCTGTTTATGATGTAACACATATTTCACGCGGATTCGGCATGCAGGAATACCCCTCCACATCCAGAAAAAGGCCTTGCACCTCCCTTAGTGCATGCCTTCCTGCCACAAAAGGCCCCAGTGGTAATGGAGCTTATTCAAGCGACGACTGAATCACATTAGAATACACGAGGCATTTCAACTGCCAGCGTTCGCAAGGAGATTTCTACTAATGTAAAACCATTACACAGCTAGAGGATTTGTCTCATCTGGAGACGGCACGCTCTGTTTCTGCCTCCCTCTTATGACACAGACACATGCAGAGGGCATTAGGATGTTCTGTGTTTGAAGCCAACTCAAGATTTCAAACGTCCAGCCACAGGAAGCCAGGATCCTCCATCAGTCATCTGCCGATAAATATTTCAGCCTCACTAATGCTCTGGTGACACCTGGCCTCTGACGGAGGTTTGCACCGGTTAATTATTCAGACTGTTGAAATCAACTGTTTCACACTCTTTATGCTCAAAGCTCTGGTTATATTTCTAATCTAACACACATTTTCATGGTGCAGCAGTGGGGCAGCGATGGCCCAGTCTAGTTAAAAAAAAACCTCCACACGCACACAGTTAAAGATGAGTGTGCTTAAGTTGTGGTGCCTGGTAGCTGCCGGATGGACAGATGCATTATTCATCTTGTTGAAGTGTTTTTAGTGACGTTCACTCAGCTGCCTCGCTCTTCCACCTCGCAGGTTGTGTATTCTCGGGTGGCACGGATCTGTAAGAACGACGTTGGCGGGTCACAGCGGGTGCTGGAGAAGCACTGGACGTCTTTTGTGAAAGCGCGGCTGAATTGCTCCGTGCCAGGGGACTCCTTCTTCTACTTCGATGTGCTTCAGTCCATCACGGACATCATCGACATCAACGGCGTCCCCTCGGTGGTGGGTGTGTTCACCACGCAGATGAACAGGTGAGCCGAGACCGCTGAGAGTCAGTTTTAGCAACACGGGGAGCTGGAATGAGAAAAGCTGAGGGAAAAATATCTATAACTTTCACTTTTCCTTCTCCACAGTATCCCAGGGTCAGCAGTGTGTGCCTTCTCCATGGCCGATATAGAGAAAGTATTCTGGGGCCGGTTCAAAGAACAGAAGACTCCCGACTCTGTGTGGACTCCTTTTCCAGAAGAGAAGCTGCCCAAACCTCGGTAAGAACTAAGCCTTTCTCTTCTTTTGAAAACTTCAAAATCCCAAACCTTCTAAGAGCCAAGACAGGGAGAGAAAAAAGCAGGTGGTGCCTGCCAACAGCTGTTTACCACCTGTCATTTGGTCCCCTTTTCTTAACCCTTCTTTGTCCAGGCTGAACCCGCTGAAATCAAATCTTTTTCTCTTATAAAAGACCAAGTTATTAGCTCTGACCCAGCACACACATTCACCATCTGCTGATGATTGAATTATTAATTTGGCATAATTAGACGTGCTGCATATTTAACCTGTTTACAGTCAGCACATGTATTTATAGGCCTGCCCTCTGTCCAAAATACAAAGTCCACAGAGCACCTCGTTACCCTGGTAAATCATTCATGGGGGATAACCATGCATATGTATATTTTATGTTTCCAGCTGAGGCCTTTTTGTGATCCTAATAGGCACCTGCTCCTCTGCTCTCGCCCTCCCCTTGCACTTTTCATCCATCTCAATACACGGCATTATTATGACTCCCCTGTGTGTGATCGTATGGTCTGATCTTTGACCTTTTGCCCTCTCCTCGTGTGCACCCTCCATCTCAGACCCGGATGCTGTGCAGGTCACGGTCCAGCTGCGTCCTTTAAGAGCTCCATCGAGTTCCCGGACGATACCCTGCAGTTCATCAAGTCCCACCCTCTCATGGACACAGCAGTGCCTTCTATTGGGGATGAGCCGTGGTTCACGAAGACCCGCGTCAGGTAAATAAATTGTGATGCTTTGGTGACCTTTATAAAGTGGCTCCCAAAGATGAACTCATGGTGAACTTGGCAAAGATCACAGAATGTGACCCAGTATCTGGTTCAATAGCAGACATTTCAATGAGAGCATAAAGATATCAAGGTACTGCTCTCACTCAGTAATTTAGCACACGTGAAAATAAAAACATTGACACATATTTTCCGTGACTGTCCTGTGTTTCCCAACAGCCCAGATGGTGATATAAAATGCAATGAAGAAATAAAAAAAAACTTGACCTCTTGCTCCTCAACAGACGGACAGATTTATGTATTCAAAATGGCCTCTCTTATTTTGCACCCCTGCTGTGCGTAACACATGCTCTTCTGCTGTGTGTGAAGGTACAGACTGACAGCGCTGGCTGTGGACAATGAAGCAGGACCTCACAAGAACTACACAGTGGTGTTCATCGGGGCTGAGTCAGGGGTCGTCCTCAAGGTTTTGGCCAAGACCACCTCTGTGTCCCTGAACGACAGCCTGCTTCTAGAGGAGATAGATGTCTTCAACAGGGCCAAGTAGGGATACTACACTTTTCACACTCTCACTGTCTGCCTCTGTTCTCTGTTTCTCTTCCTCTTCTGCTTTCTGGCCGAAGAGTCAGCAACTCTTAAAGTGAAGCTTCCTGGCACAGATGGCAGGGCCTGTCTGTCGTTCTCTGTGCAGGAACAGTATGTGTGTGGCTTTTTTTCCCTCTGTTTATTTTGGGATATGAATACACAAGCTGCAGGGTGTCAGAGGTTAAAATCTTGTTAAACTGCGGGGAAAAAGCTTTTTGTGCCTTCTCAGCCTAACAAGTGATTAAATCTACCGAGACTGAAACAGTAGACAGACTTATCTGATAAACCCCTGATCATGTTTCTCGCTTCCCTTTTCCCAGGTGCCTGTCTAACCGTGAGGATGACAAGCGTGTCCTCTCGCTGCACGTGGACAAAGACGCACACAGCCTGTATGTCGCCTTTTCAAGCTGTGTCATCCGTATTCCCCTGAGCCGCTGTGAAAGGCATTCTGCCTGCCACAAGTAAGTGACACACAAATGCACAAGCAGGGGTTGAAAATGCGCTCGACTGGGTCATAGGTTTGTGACTTTACTGTTTTGGTTTTTAGTCCGTGTCATAAAAGCAGCGATAGCAGCTCTCCTGATGATTTGCGGTTAATGTTCAATCAGTCGCACATGTTTATTGAGCTCTTCCCAGAATGATTAAACCCTGTGTTTTGATGATGTGTGTGTTTTTGTTTGTGTGACACCAGGTCTTGCGTTGCATCAAGGGACCCTTACTGTGGCTGGAGGCCTAACGGAGCCTGCGAGAGGATACAGCCTGGCGTTCTGTGAGTTCAAGCCCTCAGCTGTGATTTAAAGAACAAATAAACCTGATGAGAAATGAGATTGTAAGAACTCCTGCAGCTCTCTGATTAATCTCTCTAACTTGATCTCTTTCTCTTTCCTCTTTCAGGACTGGCTATGAGCAGGATGTGGAGTTCGGAATCACGACTCACCTCGGAGACTGTCATGGTACGAATCTCATCTTCATGCCATGCCATCTATCCTGAGACACACGCAAACAGATACACACATACACTGACACACACACGTACGCAAATGAGACACAAACTCATCTCCACACACACCATGAGCCTGCACACTCACACCAGTAACCTCTCCAGTAACTTGCCCGTACATGACTCTATGTTCAGTATTAACACACACATCTGCATACAGTACATGGCCACCTGTAACTTATAAAACATGGACATGTACAATTCAGGGTCATGTTCAGCTGGTGCAAATGGCAGAGGTCTGAAGATATCTCACGGCCAGAAAATGTGCCTTTACTGATTTTACTTAAAAAAAAAGTCTGTCCCTTCATTTGTACCGACTAAACATGACCCAGCTGAACCCCAGTATCGATCAGAACCAGAGGGCTTCCTGTGACTCCGCTGAGAGAAGGACACTGCTAGCGAGTGCTTTGTATCTTTATTATTAAGTGGTCTAAACTGCACTCTTAGTGTCGCTTAGGGAATTTTAGTCTTTACTTTTTCTTTCTGAATTCCCTTATGCTGATTTCTTGTCCTTTTGAATTCTTTTAGCGTTTTTGGGCACTACATCAGCGCCAGATTACAAATCATTTGGCGACCCTACCTCTGGTTAGTTTGATCTTTTACTCAAATGGTTTCTTTCCTTGAGTTCAGCATCTCCAACCCTGTCTTCTACGCCACTGTCACCATTCATCTTTTCTACCCAAACACTTCCTGATTGCTAATGTCACTTTCTTCATTTTGCCATCAACACAAATGTTAGATTCGCCAGGCGACATCGGTGCTCTTTCTCAGCACAGATTCACTCCCTCCTTTTTTACTCATCACTCCCTGTTGGGATCCCTCCTCCCTCTTGCATGCCCATCCTCCATTCCTTTGGCATCCTTACTGTTGTGTACCAACTCCTCTTTGAACCTCAGTATCCTCTTTTTTTCCTGCTCCAAATTCTCTAAAATGAAAAAATAAAAGTATTGATCTGTGAATGTGAAGAAAAAAAAACAATATTTTCATTGAGTTTAACTTGGATCAAGTTTATTCATCATTTTTAAAACACTAACCCTAAAAATGAGCCATTGACCATGCCTACTAACTGGGATGATAACAGTATGCTTTACCCACGTCTGCACAGTTTGTTAACAATTTGTTTGTCACCACAGACATGGAGTTTTCATCAGCGCCAGTCACTGTCCACCCCCCAGTACTCATACCCACTCAGAGCCCCAGTTCTGAGCCTGGTCCAGAGCTCTACGGCTCAGGCTTTGTGCAGCAGGATGACCCAGCCACCTCCCATTCTTTAGACTCTTTCCCAGGGGGCCAAGAGGGTAAGGCCCGCAGGGAGGCAGCCAGCATGCTGCTTTGAGCCTAGTCTGATAGCTGCCAAGACTCACTAAACAACACAAATGTGAACCCACACACAAGCAGCAACTATCTGAGATTTCTATAAATAAATAAGACAGATTTTATTTTCCTAAAAGACATTTGAAAGTTTGTTTCTTATATGTTCTTTTTATTATCTTTCCTTGAAACTATAATTTCCTTTTGTTCTTTCTTCACTTCTTTTAAATTATTAACTTGGCTTTCTAATCATTAAAACTTAAAACTCTCTGTTCTCTCACTGTTTCTTGAGAATCTTTTGTTTGGATTTCACTTTTCCCCCTGCCAGTATAGATTTATTAACTCTAGATCAAGTAACAGTTTACCCTGGCTGGTAGATCATTGACTGGGCCTGCTCTGCCACAACACTTCTGTGGCCGCACGGTGGATGACTAACTCTTTCAATGTCTGTGGTTACTAACAAACCGAAGTCCAACTCTTGCCGTCAACACCTTGAGGGCAAGCACTCTCTCTTCCCTCAGAGTAACAACTTCCTGGTTAATCCCATGTGGGAAAAACATGGATTTGACTCTCTATTTCAGATCAAATTCACTCCTATCCTTCGGTACCTTCTAAATGCATGACAAAAAGCCTCTGGTGGAAACGTGGATCAAGGCAACACTTGAAGTCTTCCCTTCTGAACTAACATAGCACAGCTTCTTATAGACTGAGAAATGGATGTGGGTACCTAACAGCGTCTGCCAACCATATTTCCTCTTCATCTGGGTTTATAATAGGAGTAGAAATGTGTTCGTAGTAATGATGTTAGTTTGTAATTGACTGGTTAACACCTGTGGGTAGAGGTGTGAAAGCAGAAATGTGTGCATGATTGTCCTCTCACACAAACATGCTCTCGTTCTGCTGCTAAATGGGGAGAGATGCTTCACTAAACATTTTGACTCTTTTCACCAGGGAGGCTAACCAATTCTTCGATCTTTTATAGGTGTGTGGGATAACCAAGCAGGTGAGACCAACCAGATGGTCCACATGAACATCCTCATCACCTGTGTGTTTGCTGCTTTCCTCATGGGTGCACTCTTGGCTGGTCTGATTGTTTTCTGCTACCGAGACTCATTCCTCCGTAAGCCAAGGCATGTCCACAAGGATGCCGAGTCTGCACCATCCTGCTCTGACTCCACTGGAAGCTTTGTCAAGCTCAACGGCCTATTTGACAGCCCAGTGAAGGTACGGCCAAAAAAGCCCCAATGCAATTCCAGAGGCTTTAGTTGAGTAGAGTGAATCTTGAAGATATAAATCTGTGTCTGACTTTGCTGATTTGAATTTTTCATTCATAGGAGTATCAAACCAACATTGATTCTCCCAAGCTTTACACCAACCTGCTGAGCAACAGCAAAGACCTGAACACGCCCAACGGGGACACCAAAACCATGATCCTGCGGGACGGTTGTCAGCCTCCCGAGCTTGCTGCTCTGCCTACGCCAGAGTCGACTCCTGTTCTTCAACAGAAAGGTCTGCAGCCAATCAAAAACCAGTGGGAGAGGGCTCACGGGAAGGCCAGTGGACCTCGCAAGGAGTCTAACTCAGCAAAGAGTCCTCAGTTCCTTTCCTCTCCTGTTCCTCCAAACCACCCACACCTGGCTCTGGGGCACTCCCACATCCCCAGTGCAGTTGTTCTGCCTAATGCAACACATGACCACCCTGACTTCGATGATGAGGATGATTCGCTGCCTCGCCCGTCTGAAAAGAAGTTGAAGAACCCAGATTCAAAGGGAAGTAGAAAAGAACAGAAGAGGTCTGTGGATGCCAGGAATACCCTAAATGATCTTTTAAAACACCTTAATGACTCTGTGGCCAATCCTAAGGCCATTCTCCAGGAGGGTTCAGGACCTCGCCCAAGGCAGCACCTCACACTGGAGCCTATGGAGGAACTGACTGAAGTACCTCCTAAGGTACCCAGCCGTGAGGCTTCCCTGTACTCCCCTTCCTCCTCCCTGCCCCGGCACAGCCCCACCAAGAGGGTAGACGTGCCTCTGCCCTCCACTCCCACCACGCCAACGGGCAGCCTAAGCATGGGGGGGACCCTGGAGAGGCATAGAGGGGGATATCAACTCCAACGGAGTGCCTCTCACAGGCACTCCTTATCCACCTCTCCAAATGGGGTAACAATGGGGGTGTCTGTGTCTCGCCAACACAGTATGAACAGAGGGGGTTACATGCCTCCAACACCCCCCTCCAGACTTGACTCCCATGGTGGAGTAATGGGGGGAGCAATGCACTCAGCTCATCCATCCTCTGTATCCCGACAGGGCAGCTACAATGGGCACTGCTCACTCCCTCGCACGGGGGTTAAACGGACCCCATCGCTAAAGCCAGATGTGCCCCCTAAACCCAATGGGTTTTCACCACAGACTCCACAGATGCGAGTGGTAAACAAGTACAGCTATTAAAGGAGAACAGACACTTCTGAGTGAGCTCTTGGTCTTGATGTCAGAGCTTTGAGCCCTGAGTGCTTGGAGGGACTATGGATGGGGTAGGGCCTGGAGTGTATTTGTGTATCGACTTGAGGTGTATTCCCCCTTTAAATGATATGCACATTCACTCACACTGAAAAGGGAAAATCAAACACGTGGCCAAAGATACTCCTTTGAGCTTTTTCGCTCCTTATATCCCCATGTCCCTCCCTTGTCACAGTAGCCATGGGATATGAACAGTGGTCAGTAGTGAATCTGCTGGTCCACAGCGTATCTGGGCTCGGTGTCCGATATTAGGTACGAGGTTTGGGACACTGACGCTGGGCCGCTACAGCGTCTGTGCGTGTCGTACAAGGGTCAAAACAGTGGAATACTTGAAGAATGGGTCTCATTTGTCACTGCCCTTGAGCACTGTCTTCCCACTAATGTGAACTGAACAAAGAGGCGAGGTAGGCCATGCCTTTGTTAGTAAGAGCGCTTGGGGCAAAGGAGAGGGAACTCAAAAATCATAGTGTGCGTGTTGAAACATATGACTTCAGACAGATGAATAAAACGGCAAGCAGACAGAAGGAATGAGTGCAAGTGAATGTGTGTGTCTGCGTGCGTCAGTGTGAGCTGGCATTTAGGGAATGCAAGTTTGTGCTAGAGCAGAACACACATTAAGGCCTTCCTGCAAGGGGATGCACCAAAAGACCCGTTTAAGACCTAAGTCACTGTTCCCCTCTCTACTTTGCTCTTGTCCAAATCTATCTGAGCTGAGGCTGAACTACATTTGTGTCACTCTGATGTGCTCTCCGGTAATTTGGTTGGGCTGAAGTGAAATTGTTCATGCTGGGGGTATACCGAGACAGGGACTCTGTTACTTAATGGGAAATTTAACATAGTACACTTGCTGCTATCTGTTTTAGACAAAGGCGTGTGCCGGTGCACAGCTGCCTGAGTGTGTGTGTGAGAGAGAGAAAGAGAGTGTGTCTGATTCAATGCAAATAGAGGCCAAGAAGTTCAATTTTAAGTAACCAAACACACTGTTAAGACTGAAACGCCGGAAAATGCTTCTCGCCAGGACTGAAACCTTCGCTGCCCCGTCGTAGGAAATAAGCTGGTGGTTCTAGAGACTTCTTTCTTAATGTAGCAATGGTATAAAGTAAAAAAATACAGTTCTCATCTCATTCTATAAATGAATTCTGAACAAATTTATCTGCCTTTATAACGTTTTACTGTGTTATTTAAAGATTTTTCATATAAAAACTAAAGCAACACCAATGGTTTCGCCCTTTTACAGGAATTCCGCATTTCAGGGCACTTCTGTGGACCCCAATAGAATAACACTAGAGTTTTTCCATCCGCATTGAACCTCTTAAAGGTTTGTCAAACTGACCCTCGAACAATACATGGATGTAACACCTCTGTCATCTGCAGCCCCTGTGTTCCCTGTGCAGCTTCCCTGCAAGTGGCCAGTGTACAATCAACACAACAACGACCAATATGTCCAAATGAGTCATGCTGGGAATGACAAGATCCTGTATATAATTAAATACTATAAATAAGGAGTATAAATATTTTTAGGCAAGTGAACCTGAATCTGTGCATTGTGTGCCTTATTCACAAAAATAAACTAGTACATTATATGATATTGGCTATGTCAATTGGTCCTCTGTATGTTATCGTCATATACTATATAAACATTTTATACAAGAAAACTCAAAATCAGCAGGATGTATCGAGAAATCACCAAACCGAAGAGATGTGGAAACAACCGACAAACATTCCACTTTTGAATTTTACAAAAAAGATAGTCAAAAAGAAACATTCATTTTTGGGTAAGAATCCGTTTTTCCCCTTTACTGTTGGTGTTGAAAGGAAAGGTGTTAATCCACCACATAGAGGTGCCATGCGGTGAATGTATTTTCTTGACAGTGGGATGTAGGGTGGTTAGACCTTGTACTGTGGGAGCAGTCGGCTCAGTGCAGCACATCCTGCCCACAGCCAATGTATTAACACAGTGTTCATGTAAAAGCCGTCTGTTGGCATGGGGCGGCGGTCACGCAGAATCTGTAATTCCACGGGATTGCAGAGACCGGAATTGTTTCTGTTGGCCAGTAGGGACGCCTGAGGGATCACATCTCTTAGCATTGGGTTCATTATACAGGAGACATCTGCAATCCTATCCCAGTGTCAGTTGCCTGTTCAGCCCAAAGCCACATTTTGTTTACAAGTGATGATTGTATGTAAAGACTTTCTGCCTGTCATCTAACAAGTGTTTGGGCTCTTTTTTCTACTCGACACATGCACACTGACGAACATACACTCAACACACACTGCTCAACTGCCTTGTACATTGCAATATGAACTGGGTCTTTCTGTTGCAATCTAAATTGAAGCCTTTATATTTCAGTCTGAGCTCGGTGTGTGCAGGTGAACCGGATTTCGTCATGTACTTTTTGATTTAAATACTGTGCAACATGGCGATGCAAGGCCAGCTGTATATATGATCTCCAGAGTATTTGAGCGTGTAGATATGTTGTAAAGTTGTACTGTGAATGTGTAAATAATAATGATGGTCTTTGTTTCATGATATTTTGTTGATTTTTTTAACACGGCATGTATAGTTGAAATAAAACATTACAGCACAGAAAGAGCTGTCTTTAGGCTTGCTTTTTTTATCCCGGGTTCCATATGTTCAGTCATGTGTTTTGTGTATTAGAGTGATTTAATGGAGCTGCAAAGATTTAAAAATCAGATGCTCAGTCCTTTGTGAATACAGCCTAAGAGCCATGAGATGTTTTCTGTCCCAACAACAAATCTTGTCTGGGGGAAATGCTGCTTGTGTCCTCGCTGAGCCCAGTGATTTGACTATCAGAGACAGCAAGAGTCTGCAGAATGATTAAGAGCCTCGGACTATTTTTAGAGCTGGGTTGTTTTGAAGTTTGGGGCCAGCGCAGAGTCAACCACACCAGATAGCATGTGGGAAAGTTTCCAAAGTAGTATGTTCCTGTAGACACCAAACATCTGGACTAACTACTGCTTACTGCATGAGATCAGAGCCACCAATGAGCTGTGTAAGGACCAACACACAAACACACACAAACACACATGCATGCACTCAGAAAGACGCAGCATAAACATCCATTGCATGGTGACACGCACAGATGGGACTGTGATAAGATTAGCTTCCAGCAACAAAGAAAGAAGGAGTGATGGTTAGATGAAGGATAATCACTTTTATGTTTCCCATCGCCAGAATGAAAAGAAGTTCAACTGCCTACTGGATGTGTTTATAAGTGCCGTATAGAAATCATGTACCATTTACATAAATAAGGCAACAAACCAAAAATACAGCTGCAAGAAAAAGAGCGTTGTGGGGTTTAAATATGATGTGAAAAATGCAGACGCATGGGTCCGATTCTCTCCAATCACAAACACATGTTTCACAGTGCCTTAGCGGTCGGAGACTCCACACCACATTACAGCAACATCTCAGGCTGAAGCCCACCAGGACTTTTGTTGCATGTCACCCTTCATCTTTCTCCTTCCTACATTTCCTGTTTGCCTTTTCACAGCCATCTATCAAATACAGCAAAGATGTCAGAAAACATGATCACAAACAGCTTTCCCCTATTGTAGACTTACATTTCTGACATAGTTCCTGTGAACTCTCAGAAAAAAGCCCAGGCCAGTGACCATGGAAACTCTTCAAAGTCAAATATTGAGATAGAAAGAGGAAAAGGAGGTTTCATCCCACTAATCTGAACATAAAGACGGAGAGCAGGAGGGCTCTGAGAGCAACACTCCTACTTTTTTGGAGTGAGGTTTTGGAGCCCTTTGGCTCTTTGACCGGGAGGCTTTGTGGCTCATCACTGCCGTCAGAATGTTGACACAAGTGCTCCTTCATTTGCTTTCAGCAGGACCTCCTGAAAACTCACACCTCCTAGCAACCAGCCCCCCCTCCACCACACACACACACACACACACACACACAAGGGAAACATTCTCCCCTCTGGGTGTTCTAACGGGGGTTGGGGTGTGATTTGGTTGGGAATGAGGAACAACAAAGAGGCGCCTCTTGCTATTCTGATGTACATCCCATCCTCTCAATTTATCAGATGGTCTCTTTGAATTAGTGGAGGCAAATCAAACACAGCCAGTTATTCTGTCGCTGTTTCATTCACTGCTCCGTCCGCCTGGCCACACTTAGACTCATTACCAGCACTGACTGTTCCCAGACAAAAAGCATGCGTTTGTTGTCATGCAGACATGTCTTTTTGTGTCCTCGGTGTGCATGCATGTGTTTATCCCACTTCACAAGGGACGGAGAAAGCAGATGCTAAAAAAAAAATCTTTTGGTTAAGAGTAAGTGGAACAAGGTCACCCATCTAGATGAAGGAAGATGAAAGTAAATTGCTTAATATGAGAGAAGATTAAAATGTGCTCAGGAAACTGCACCACGTGCACAAAACACTCAAGAAGCACACTGACACACACAGCACATTTCGCCCATGCTAACACAGAGAGAGGTATCTGGTCTGTTTCTCTGCAGCATCTCTGCAGAAATTTGAGGATAGTGATTAGAGTGAAAATCGTCCATCTCTACTCCTTCCTGTCCTCCTTTCTTAAAAGCCTGGAGGTGAAACCAGCAATTACATTTACAAGCCTCAGTCATGGAAAGGTGCTTAAAAGGGCTTCTTTGTGGGCTTTAGCAAGTACATTTGCGCACTCTCTCTGATGCATTAAAGTCTGGCAGTGTCCGGGTAATGCTTCATTTGAAAGTGGAATTAAATGACAGGGAAGAAGTCGAAATTTCTCAGAGTGATTGGGGAAAAAAAAAAAGTTTTTGACGCTTTTGCAGTGCAGCCTCTGCAGCCAGGGAAAGCCATCACGGTAATCCCTATGCCAAGCACCCTCACATTGACAGTTGGTTAATGGCACGCATTGCTTTGAAAAGTGACTTAAAAGGCAGGCAAGGAAAGCAAAGAAGAGAAGGGGATTGTAGAAAAATGAGGAATGGAGGTGCTGACAGGTAGGGAGTACTTTTTGCTGTTCTTTTATGAGTTCAAACCAGCATTTCAGCTGTGAATAAACTGTAAACAAAAATCTTAATGAGAGAATAAAGTACAGTCAGGGACTTCTCATAGTTCACCCTCACTGAGTTGCAGTCAAGCTCAACAACCGACAAAGTAAGGGAAATGGCGGGAGAGAAGGCACCTGAGATTTTTATTCATTGCTCTGTTATATAACAGCTTCCAAGATTTCCCTGAAGTGAATGGCGGCTGCGTTCCCAGTTAACCTTCAGAAATGACATGACAACCTTTTTTTATGGCTTCATCTGCAATGCAACCTGTGTTTTATCTGCAGACATTATTATCAAGCAGGAATGTGACATTACTTGTGCTGAGACTGCAAGGAAAACAGTTTTATTATTATCTTAGCGTGAGGACCTCAAGCTATTACCAGAAATGTAGAACGTCAATGATAACCTCATCATGTCTTTTAACTGTAAAAGTAAAGGTATGGAAGTGATAAAACGCTGAAATGTAATTGGAAATTGTGCAAAGACAGCAACTTGAAACTGGTATATTTTAAATAAAGTTGATGCCAGCAAACTTTTCAAAAGAGTTGGGACAGGAGCAACAAAACACTGGAAAAGTCAAAGCTAAGAACAGCAGGAGCAGAATCTCCCAACTAATTACATTTTTATGCAACAGGTTAGTAACATGCTTGGATATGAAAGGAGCTCAACAGACAGGCTGCCACTCAGCATGTTTGCTGTTGGCATTACGGCATATACAAAAATTTATGAATTCCAGCTGTCAATCATTTAGTAACCAACCTTGACCCCTAAATTGTTAGAAGATATACACTTCAGCCTCTTAGACAATAACATAAACAATAAGGTTACATCTTATTGACTGTGGAAGACTTCATGAGAAAATAAAGGCCTGTCTCTTATTGAAGCCTGCCCTGAATGAAGGCAGGATGAGGTTGCCAGTTGAAACACATTAAAGCCCAGCCTACTTTTTGAAGTTTTACAGGGTAATGTTTTGAGAGATCCTGAACTAGTTCCAACCAGTTTGACCCATCAACAGCATTTGCCTTCTTTCTTAACAGCCCTATGTTGATGCCTTTCACTTAGTTCTTGCATAATAATGACAAAACATATCACAAGAGGCAGCATGAACAAGGAGCGGTGAAATAATTACTGAAGAAGAAGAGGAAGAGGATGAACTTTATTGATCCCTGAAGGGAAATTCAATAGTTAATCTACTCGCTTTGTGAGACCGGTGTTTTTTCTGAAAATAAACTTCTGCAACATCCTTGGGTTTTTCCATCCCACAGCAAGGATGAGTTTATTTTCAGAGACCAGATGTAATCACTCACAAATGAAGGTAATTTAGATTAATTTTGTATAAATGTTAGTCCAACAGATATACTAGATAGAGGCTGTCATCTTTGATTTGGTCTTTTGACCTGTGATCAGCTGACCTTTAGCGGTGCAGTCAGAAACTTGGCTTCACTTTCTCAACAGAGCAGAGAAGATAATGAAGCTCAGAATTTTCTGTTGACACAGAAAGCCTTTACAGTCCTGCTTTCTCTCAGAATTGATAAAGTATTTAATCATCAATGAAACTGATACCCCCAGTTTGGCAGACAAATATTTTATTATTTATGGCAGCCTACAAATATCTTTAATATCACTGTAAAAAAAAACACAGCTGGAAAAAATGATAGAAAAAGCGCCATAAAGTAAAACTTTGTGATCAAGAGTTTTAGGTTGAAATTCAGAGTGGCCTGTGGTGTACCAAGTTCACAGAGGGGCTAAAGCCATCTTTGGCTTGTTAATAAATCTGGAAATCAGAGTGACAGGGTGTTAAATCAAGATTTGTGTCATTTGGTATTAACAAGGAAAGCATCAACAGAGCAGGAGAGAGAAAGCGCCCAGAGACGTGGATAGAAACCGTTATAGAAGCAGCAGGAGAGAGTGAGATGAATATCAGTCCAGAGTTGTTCTTTAGAAGCACAGACCCTACTCCAGCACCTGCAAGTAAATGTACTTATCTGTCACGTTTCATCTGCTCACCAGAGAATATGTGTTTGTGTGTGAGAGAGTGGAGAGTGTGTCTGGGAAAAGAGGAGGGTGAGGTGTACAAGTTTGAGCAAGCCTATCAAGCAAGTATTCATTTACTGAGACTGTAAACACCTGAACAATTCTCTTTTACCAGGTTTATCCTGTGTTCACTTCAGAGATTATCGCCACAAAGTGTCCTTTTTATATTTTTTTAACTCAGATATCTTTTTGTCTGAGTCAAAAACAACTTCATTTTTCTTTTCTTTCCTCTTTTCTGTTTCTTTCCACGCTCTTCATTCACCCCCTCTGATGCTTGACTCAGGCCTTTTACAGTGTGGGTGTTCTGGGAGCCTTGTTGGTTAACCAGTGGATTATCCCAATTGCTTTATGACTAAAGCCTAGCCTGCTATTACTCTGCTTTGTTATTGCAGATTCACATCTTCCCAGACACTCACCCTGAGACACGCCCAAACACACCCTACCCCTCAGGGGCGACGAGAACATACACATCAGAGCTGATGGAGCCCTCGTCACCTGCGGGATGGCGAGCCTGGGAAAGCCCCCGACGCAGAAATAAACACATATAGACCATAGATCTACCCTCAAGCAAACACTGTGGCTGAATGAACAGGATGCTGTAATAATCATAAAAGTCTTTCGCCATGTGCAGCAATATTTCTTCACAAAACAAAGAGGCCTTTAATTGCTGTTTTGAAAATCAAACATAAACAGATCCGAGCACATCCCCCCTTAAAAAAGACCACGTTAATTACTAAAACACTTTAATGCAACTGTGTCCCATGGATCAGATTATGTGGGGCAGTTGTAAGTGCAGCAGTCTGCCTTTGTTACGCAGCTTAATTGAACGTAGCTTGGATCTGACGTTGGCTAACAACATGAAGTTAGCCCTATCCTGCATTAGTGCCAGAGCAAATTAATTCTCCCTACAGATCAATGGGCTTATAGTCTGTGCACATCAGCACAGAGAGATTTCACAGGCAGGTTGCTGTATCAGCGGCCCAATTTTCTGCCTCTACTTCGCTTTCGTCCTCCAACCAACCATGTTTATTATGAAGAAATCAGATCAGCACACCTAGGCCAACACAGAGCCAACAACTCGTTCTGTTGTTTCCCTCTTTTTCATCTGTATTGATGCAAACAGAAACCTAGCCTGGCTGTCCTGCTCCGAGACCAGATCAATACGTAATGGGCGTCACACTGAGCAGATGAGCCCTCTCTGACACATCCCATCCTTATTGAACACTGTCTCTTTGTGTTGTTAAGGCGCATCTCCAGTCTCCGAGTGAGCAGAGGATTGAAAGAGGGTAGCTGGAAGGAAAAAGAAGAGTGAGGACAGAAAGTGACGGAGGGGAGAAGATGGCACAGAAAGGAGGGAAGAGCTGAGTGCCAAGATGTTGCACAACAACCCCTAGTCTTTCCAACAGGCAGAATTATCATTCAGGGCAAAAACACATCAACAAGCATCCAATACCCTGGACTCACAGGATACAGCTTAGCACCACCCCCATCCCCATCAGCACATACCCACACAAGGCCTAAAAGAGGCTTTCAGCTGTTTTCATCTCTCTGGATACAGCTATAAAAATACATTTCATCACATACTGTACATAGTTACTGTAACTCTTAAGAAACCCCCAAAAAGTTCAGGGACTAAGTTTCTGTCTAGCAACAGGCAATTATCAGTTTTCTTACTTTTAAAGATGTTCATCTTTTCAAAGTATCATACGCTTAATTTGAAATCACCTAAAGCTGAGCAAAGTTTTTACAGACACTTGAAAACTAAAAAACTGAGTGTGTTTGTCTTAAACTAGTTTCAGATCCAGCTTCACACACTGGTCACAACTATTTTTGTCCGAACAAACTTTCTACATAGTTTGGTTGAGTCAGATTAGGCAACTTTATTTGTACATGTCGATATATTTGTTTTATAGTAACCAAACCAGTCTCCTAATATGCATAGAATCAGCAAGGCAAGAAAAAGTGAGGACTGGAGAGTTTCTGGTGCGACTCATTTCAAAGTTGTATAGATTAAAGTTTAATTCTAACCAACAGACGAGTCTGAAGGTAACAGAAAAAATAATAAAAACAGAGCTTAACTTGTTGAATGTGACCAAACAAGGATCTGTAAGTCTGCAGGTGAACGATGTCTGGCCGGTTTGCCCAGTTTGGCCAATGCTAGCAGAGTTAGCACCACCAGGCTTCAGTTGACCTCACAGTTTTCCAACCACTCACCTGTGCTTTATATTCTCTACTCCAATCAAGTCAAATATAGACATTAAGCCCTACATAATCTACTAACATCTTTATCTCTATTTTCTAATTGAGCCAAACTTTGCAGAGCCGAGGTGCTGTCTGTCATGCAGGGTATATATGTGGTTATTCAGCTCTGGGTAGTATGGCAGTCAAGCATTAACCAAAGCTAAAGCCCGACTAATGGAGGTTAGCAAAGTCACAACCTAAAACATTCAGCCAGAATTTTAGGCCAACAACTGCAAGAAACTTTTGATGCCTCCTGAGGCAAAGGGCAAGGGAGGGACCAGCCCATCCAAACAAAATTCATTAGGTAACACTTTTAATATGCTTTGTTGACCTTTTATTTACTAAGACAGCTGAAGAAAGACAGGACACTTAAGCAAAGAGCTGAAGATGACTTGCACCAGTTTTAATAGCAACAAGGTTTACCAAACAGAGGTTTAAGTGATATCAGCCACAGGAAACTCTGATTAGTAAGAGCAAGTCATTTGTTATTTTTATTCCAACAGAGTTAATGTTTGCCTGTTGTTTTATTTTTGCATGACGAATCCAAAACTGTTTTCTGAGGAGACACATCAGCAGCAAGATTTGATTGAAAAGAGTTTAAGAAAAGGTTTTGGATTTTAAAACAACAGGTTAGGCTTCCTAAACTAGACAACTATAATTGTGAATTTTTAATCAGGAATACAGGCTTGGTGTAGTCATCTACAGCATAAGATCTGTAGATATTCTTTTCTGTGATCAAATGTAGTCCTGCATGCCATTTCAGCACAGGGAAACTGTTCTCAGTCTGAACTACCTGCCATCATCATTCTTTTCATGCTAAATCTTCTTGCATCAAGTGCTTTTAAAACCAACTTCATGTTGAGAAAATGGTCAAGAGAACCTTTAGTTCCTGACAGTCTGCCCTTGAGTGCTCATTTTACAATACAGGCTGGTCAGAGAGCTAGCCTTAGCCTAGCGGTCACCGCACTGCATGACGCAGAAAATAAAAAGGCTGTCGTCTGGCCTAAGGAGCACTTCAAAAAGCTCAGAGCAGTGTGAGCTATTGCACAAATGACACACACACAGACACACTCAGGGGGCCCATGGCTTGTGAGTCTGTGTGCACTTTGTACATGTATGCGGCTGCAGAGGTGCACGTGTTATTGCGTGCGCTTTTGCATGTGTGTTTATATGTGTGTGCTGGGTGAGGGGAGGCCTATTAAAAAGCTGCCTGAGGAGAGGGCTTCCAGATGGGAGTCTATGGGGGGCAGAGAGGATGGCAGGGCCATTGTGTGTCAGAGTTCCATCCTGAGAGCTGGAATTAGAGCCTTTCTCCTCTGCTCGGCTGGAAGACTCTGTACCGCCACTCTGTACGACCCCGTGTTTAATTAGAGCAGCACTGGAGGGACAGCAGAGAGAGGGGAGGAGAAGGAGGAACACGCATGATGGAAATAAGAAGAGAAATATGAAGGAGAAAAAAAACCTTGGGGGAAATAGGGGGAAATTGGATTCACACCGTTCGACAATGCTGTGCAATTCTGATTGGAAGTGTAATGAGATGTATCATAACGGCATGATGTGAAATATGATAAAGGTTAGACCTGGTGTCATCTCTGCAGCATGCCACAGATTGGAAATCAGAAACAGTTTTCCTTTTGCCAAGATGTACACACGCAATAATTCTGTCTTGGTGTTTTAGCTGCATGCTGTTAAATATGTACAACCCCATCGCCAAAAATAACTGGCACCCTGTGTCAAATTTAAATAGAGATGGAATGTACTGAATTGCAAAACAATGATTTGTTTGAGAACAGCAGAGAGAAAACATGTCAAATATTGAAAACCGAGATGTTTGATTTTTTTTTTATTGTTTGAAAAATGATTTTCCTGTTTTGGGTTTAATGCTGGCAATATGAGCCTAAAAAAAGTTCTGCCAGGGTTATGTTTAATTTTTATATTTCTTTGTCTCGTAAGCCTCTGGGAACCATTTGCAGTAATTTTTTGAGCGACAGGTTTTTGCTCGATGTAAACTTTCAGCTATTTGACAGTTCAGGGGTCATTTTGATGTATTTGATTCTTTAACTGCAACATTTTCAAACAACTTATGAGTCTGAAATGCGTGCTGACCAGTTTATCCAGCTAATTTTCTATTATGCTGCCATGCTTTTACCATACTTTAAAGGGAGCGTCCTTCTCTGATACGTAAGTTGTCTAAATGTTGCTTCAAAAAGAATGTATCTGGACTTGCTCTATAAATGACTCCCTCTCTGGTTTTTGGTGCTCCTGAGCAAATACAGTGATTTTCACTACAGAGCCATGTCCGTTTGTAACGTGTTTGTCTGAGAGTGTGATGACTGTGGGCTTGAGCCTCTTTCTTTTTTAATCGTAAAACTGTAAAGTTGTTTTTGTCAGATAAGTCTTTCACAGAGGCGTGTATCTCTACCCAAATTCCAACCCCATTTTAAGCTCTGCCTCTCTGGGATGCTCTATTTACACCAAACCGTGTTGGAAACTTTAACATCAATTTCCAGATGTTCCTTTAGGTGTATTATTTAAACATTTCACAACTTTTCTAGATTATTTTTTAAAAAATATCATGCCAGCATTAGATGTCAAATGGGCTTATCACTCTGCCAGAAACAACATTTTCAGTTTCAACACTTGATTTGTCGTCCATGCAATCCTGTTGAGGTCTAACTAAAAAACATATTTGATATATAAAAGGGCCTTATCCTCTGTACATTCACTATACAGGAATATAGTATAAAATGCTACTGAACTTTCCAGAAATTTGTTTAACTTTGAGTTCAATTAGCATCCTCTCTTTCAGATCTCCTCCCTTGTAAACACTGTGAAAGAAGAGTGTGATCTGCCTCTGTGGAGGTTATAGTACAATCAAATCATGTAAACAAATGTTAATGGATGATAATGAATGTGAGCATTATCTATAATTGAGTGGCCATTAGCATCAATGGCTGTTTTTTTTTTAATCCATCGCATTACAAACCAACAAAACATCAATGTCTAAATAAACAAATGATCGAGTGAGTACATCTATCAGTGGTTGGCTTACTAAATGGATAAATGAGAGAGATAAACACAGGCTGTTGTCTTTCTGCAGATGATCTATCCGTTTAGGCTTGTGAGGTTCATTTATGCTAAATGGGTTGATTGTTATGGGAGGTAAACAATGTGTCAGGCTTTATTCCAGAAAAACTAATTCCACTTAGCAGTTAATGCAATTAAGGGCTGCTGGTAAAAGGGGATTGTCTTAAAAGGAGCCGCTTGTTTATTAACTGGCATGGGTGTCCTACTTAAAAGGCTGATAATGCACGGTGCCAGTGTTGTGCATGCAGTGTAGGTGCATGTTTGCTTTGTGTGTGTGCGTGTGTGTAACTCCCACCTGACTCTTCACAACAACAAAAAAAAAGATTCAGCGATGTTGATGGATTTTTTGACTCACACGTCATAACGCTGTAAGGCAATTAAATAGAAAAAAAGGCCTATCTTGGGGCATCACAAGACAGGGTCTACAGCACACATACACACACATACACACACATACACACACTCCCCTAGCGTGAGAGGTGTGTTGACCCTGGCTATATTCGGGCTTTCTCTCTCCAGTGTGTCTTAATCCTGCTGTCTGCAGCGTTCCACCTGATTAGTCTGATCATTCACTTCTGACAGGCCCATTTCTTAGCCCTCCACACAAAAACACAGACAGGCACACACTCATGCGAGCACTCATGATACATCACACACACAGACAAACACACACACACACGCAGACAACCTGACTCAAGGGGCAAGAAAATAAAAGCCTGAAGAGAGTGACGTGTCAACCCCGTCACCCATAAGGAAAAATATCCCATCATAGCCTGCAGTAACCATTGCCACACGTCACTACACATGGCTGCTCGCAAACATTGGCTCATTATATGTGATGTGCGTACACACACATACACATAATTATAGTCAATAAACGTATATAAATCCCTCAGGAGAAGGTTTAAACTCCAAAATATACATAATGAACACATGGATGTTCTCCAAAGGGAATTCAGTGCAGAGCTAGAAAGGTATACATTCCTGAAATGCAAATGTGAGGTACAGCTGTGGGGGGAAAAGCAGGATTTCCCATATAACCCCTGAACAATGTTGTCCTTCACCTGCTGGGATCTAAAGCAGTAATCAAGAGGCGTGGAGAGCCATGGCGACTATTTCTGTGCAGGGGACCTCTTTGACTCTCTGACTCCCTCAGGCTGCAGATAAGACTCTTTATGTTGTGAGCTATGTGTGTGTGTGTGTGAGAGAGAGAGAGAGAGAGAGAGAGAGATGAGAGTGAGAGTATTCATGCATGCAGAAGAAGTGGAAGTGTACCCTCCCCTTTGTTAGGCGACAGCTCTGTCTCTCTGGTCATTTCTCTCTTATTGATCCTCGCAGTTCCTCGATGACCAACCTGCGCTTAGATTTGTTGTTGAAGTCAGAGTTGATTTAGTCGAGTTTGCCAAGCTGGAACTCCAAAGGCCCACCGCGCGCTCAGTGGCTGTAAATTACATTTATTTACAAGGAGGATCAAGAGAGAGAAAGTGTGTGGAGAGAGGGGCAGTGTTTTATCCGTGTTTATGTTGAGTGTGTCTGAAGTAGGTCAGTACCACTTTCCAATAAGACACAACACTGACAATGATTAACAAACTTAACTCATGTTTTATAAATCATGTTTAATCTCTACCAGCATCACAGATTTCTTCAGGGGTAAGAAAAGTTTGACATTTTATGAAGCTTTACGCCTGAGAAGCTCATTTCAACTTTAAAAAAAAACTTTTCCAACCATATCTTTGCAGTTTCGCACAGATCATATAACAGTGTACTCCACAACAGCACTACAACATGGCTCAGCCGTCATTAACTGATCAAGCAAAAGTTTAATATATACAACTATCCTTCAACCTTGGACCACTTGGAAAACAAAAGAAATATATGTGTTGCATTTGATTCTGAGCTTTGCTTTTGGTTGATGTCCCGCTTATTAAGATTTTTTGGGTCTGTCTCTTTTCAGTTAAAATAAATTAAATTATTTATCATTTAAATGACATTTACCATAGGTCATTCATGCTTTTGATTCACCCCGTTTGGATTTCTGTAATGCTCCCTCTTCAGATATATCATTGCTTTTTGTTCATTGCTTTAAATTAGTTCACAAAGCTGCAGCTCGATTGATCAACCCCAATCCAAGCCCCTAAACTGGCTCCTTGTATTTTTTGTTGTATTGATTTTTACAACTTTCATAAAAACTTTTAAAGCTCTACATGATCAGGCTCCTCAGTTTCACATTGACCTTTTTTACTCCCCATGGGTCCGTATGCACTCTAAGATGGACTAATAGTGGTTTGCCGGTTTGACCCAGAGCCTGTTTAAAGTTTAAAAGCTATCAGGCTCTGCAGTCAGGGCTCCCAAACTCTGTTAGCAGCTGAAATCCAGTGAACTGAATCTGTCTCCACTTTTAGACATCTTCTTCAAAACAGACTTTCACTCTGCTTCTTCTCTTTTCTTCGCCCTATAACCAAGATTTTTTAAAAGTATTTTAAGTTATTTTTGAAGCACTAAATAACTTTGTTAAGTAAAGTCCTATATACATAAAGATTACGAAAACTGGTGTCCCTTTGTGTGAATTCATAGCATTATGGATCTAACGTGGATGCAATGGCAGGAAGGTGTTACAGAGTAGTGGTGGTGAAATTTTTCTATTTTAGCCTTCAGCATTTATATTAAAGGAAAGATGTTTTAAGGGCACTACAGTCCTGCCTTGAACTGTCCAGAGGGCAGATATCACAGCTTCTTCATTTAACCCGCTCAAAAAAAAACAACAAAAAAAAAAAAACATGGTTTGTGTTCCTGAAAATTTCTTGGCTAGCAGCAGGAACATCTGCGAGTAGTAGCTGGTCTGTTTTCTCATTTCTTAAAAATTATCCTGTCTGCTGTGAATGAATCATTGGTAATGTGTGGGGTTTTTTTTCCACACTGTTCCTTAAGTCTGCATTTGTAAATGTTAATTCCTTGTTGATAAATGGATTGTGGCCCAAACGCTCTTTGAGAAAAAAGTAATTCGTTTTCTAGATAACTTACAGTAATTAATCATAATCATTAACTGATTCATGAGCCACAGCCTAGGAACCATTTATAAACAGTTTTTGTAATGGCGCTACCTTCCCTGACATCATAAACCATTTCGTGATATTCCCCTGGTGGCAACGCTACCTCACCTAAACCACAAATCCCAGCTCAGTCTAGACCACACAGGAAACTCTCACAAAGAGCTGCGGCTGCGGTTTGGAGGATCTGCACACAAACAAACTTTGTCAAGTGATTCCCTCTTTTTTGTTTCATCTGCGTAACAATCCTCTTCCAGCCAGAGGCCAAGATCCTCTTTGTATGTACGCTGAGTCACATGATGCTCTAGATGACCCCACCTGAAGCCGGAGACTCGTATCTGTTACCCAGCGCCGCACACACCCCTACACCCATCCCCCACTCGGCCCTCGGCTCTGCCACAGAGCAGCTATCCCATTGCTCGGACAAAGGAAGCCTTGCTTGGATGTAACTCATGCCTGCACATATAGAAAGTCAGGACAAAGCCGTCTTTTATTCTCCAGCAACAACAACACCTTTTGTCTTTTCCAACAACACAAAGTTCACTGCAAGCGTTTGCCTTCAAAAACTTACAAACAGGCCCTACACACAGCTCAACCACACATATTCAGACACATATAGTGATTTATTGAAGCATAAAGTCCCCTTTAGGTAGTCCATAAGCCCCACCCACTTTAAAAATATTGTGATATCAGCATAAGAAAAAGCTTTAAGAGCCGCTTTATCACATTATGGAGAATCTACTTTGTGTTGTGTGTTGTTAAAGCTCCTGTGAGGAGTTTTAAGCTTGTTATTGGACCGACTAAAATGAACACTGACACCTTTTTATGACCTTTTTAAGTAAAGATGATCATCAGCAATATGACTGACTATTTCTACACCATAATTTTGATGTTTGTAACTGCTGCGTGAAGGTAGGTGACAGACTCGACCACTAACAACCTGCTTTAAAATAGATTTTCTTAATTTTTCCATTGCAAATATTCACAGGGAGTTCTGGGTTTGAGTGTGAAATTACATCAGGAGAAAACTTGTCAGAAAATACTACAGACATTGAAGAGATAAGGGATATCACTTTGTTCACAAGGGGAACCAAATCAAAACAGAGAGACCTTCACAGGAGCTTTAAGTTATCATTGGTTGCTACAAAATGTCAAGGAGCAATCTGTTCTTCCAAATCTCATCCACACCTAATTTATTTTGTTGTATTTGTTGGCAATAAAGATTGAACAGCAACTTTTACGACCTGTTTTCAGCGTTGACAGCATCACAACATAAAAGGCTCACTACAGAAATTGCACAGTCATGATCTTATCACGGTTTCTTTCCTGCTTGCTGCTTATCTGATTGTTCTGTGACCGTTCGTGTGTAAAATTTTACTGCACTAAATACAGTCAAAAGGAACCGTTAAGATTATAACCGTTTCCTGTGATGGTATGGCGAAACACAGCGAGCCGTTAAGGAGTTATTTAAATAAAAACTTGAGCTGATTCCACTAAATGAACAGAGTCTAGCCAAGAGTGAAATGTGTGCAGTTAAAACTGCTTTTCATGCACCACCAGCTGGTTCATAAAAATTAAAAATAACCTGTTGGACAAAAAGGAAAATCAAGAGAGTTTGGCAGGAAAATCTGAGCTCCAGCAAATGGGTAAATAGAAATAATTCATAGAGCAAACAAAAGGCAAACTTCTTACTCTTCAACATGACTACATGATTAATGCACACACAGACACTAGTTATGTGATTCAAAGATAATTCTCCCTCTACATGTTTACAGTTCAGTCTTAGACGACTTCTTGATATTTTAACGTCTGACATTTCCCTTTCTCTGCAGCTTTTACCTGCCCCTCTATCGAATCATCCTCCTTCCCTTCCCTTCACCATCATATTCTGTATTATTACTCTACACTTTATGAAAGCTGTTCCTGCTGTGTACGCAGACATAACCCACAATGGCATACACGGTGACATGGCATGAGGAACCTGAAGAAAACACACACTGAAACACACCGATAAGAGACAAACATGAAATGCAAAAACCACGACTTGTCCTACTTCAGCAGCTGCTTGCTTATAAAGTAAAACACAAAAACATTTAGAGCTTTATTGTTCATCAGAGACAGTTTAGATGAAGTCAGGTCTAAAAAACAAGGTCTAAATTTATCCCTCACTGTTTCACTTCATATATCCCTAACTAGACTGTAAAAATACTTCACTTTAGATAAACATCACCACTCCTTAACAAAGAACAGATAAATAAAACTAATTTTGAATGATCAGTCATGCTTTTTGTTGCCTATTTTAGAATATAGTAAACAGTCTACAAATGTTTAAAAAAACACAAAAGCCTGGCTAAAATCCACAGTGATTTTAGTGAGTTTTTCTACAAAAACATGCAGCTCGAGTTGGGCCATGTCCCAGCTCTGACCCTGGGTGTACAAAAAAATTAGGACAAACCTTCAAGTGACTTTTACTGGGAAACCAAATGGCAGCCACAGCTTGTGGACAAACTGTGTAGGGAAGCCCAGGCAGGCCTGTGACAGATGGTCGGAGCGAACGGGTGACTGTTGACAATGTGTGCTGCTTTCAGGAAAGCACATTCAGCACAATGACACACACACACTGACACAGAAAGAGACACAGACACAAACCTGAAGCTTCTGTTTTGTCATTTTTGGACACATACAAAACCACGCTCACAATGGATGGTGACACAAAGACATAACATGACAGAAAAGTGCTATTTTAGTCAGCAACGACAAGCACGGCAGCTGGGACGTGTGAACCTCACTTTTTCATCTATTTAGGTTTTTTTCTGTTTCCTCTATCACCTGCTTTCTCCCTCAAGTTTAAATCCAAACGCAAACACCCCCCTGGCCCCCTCTCCCTCCCTCAGGTACTGCCTCTGTGTCTTTGTCCTGCTAACTCTCTGCAATTAAGCAAATGGGTCATTAATTAATCGCCGCGGGCAACAGGACACAAGAGGAGTTAATCAGGCTGGATGGATGGACTGCTGGGAAAGAGCATGACACACAAACACACATACACGTCTACAAACACACACGCACCTACTTTCACAAGCTATTGACATTTCTGCAAAGTGAGCCCCCAGTAATACGTGCATGAATGAAATTAGAGAAAATGGCAGGAGTTGATGAAAAGCAGCTTGATCATTGATTCACATCGTCAAAGTGTGCTGAGTGGCGGTTTCTTCTTGGAGGAAAACTTTAGTTGAAACCTCGCCTGAGGCCATCAACATTCAGAGTGAGACAAGAGGATATTTTCCAGCGTGTGATGGCACACGAGCTCGATCGCTGAGACTGAAGACTGCTGACAAATCATTTCATACAGTGTATACAAACAGGGCAATTGACTGGGGAAACCACACAGGATTCATACAGACTGAGTTCATACTGAGCAAATTGGTTTGATAAGTATAGAGCTGGTCCCAGACAGGTGCCGGCTCAGTGCTGAGGCATCACTTTGGCTGCTGAGACAGAGGCTGATTGTGAATGCAGACGTGTTTCTCAGACCTTTTCGGCTTTAAAGCGGGGTTTCTCTTGAGGCACACAGAGGAGCTCTTTTTATCTTTGTCTGTCTCTAGCTCTCTCTCTCTCTCTGACGTGTGTGTGTTGGTAGAATAGATGATAGATAGATTGGGGTAGCACTGAGGTAATCACATGCACAAATGCTGGGAATGTTTGGAATCTGCAGCAGCAGTAGAGAATACCAAATGTGTCCTGCACCACACAGCAGGGTCTGCAAAACACAGGGGTAATAACTCTTATGACTATCAACTCAGAGGGCTGCTACTAACATCCCTTCCATCATTGTTTATTTATTCTGCTGGTTAATTTCTGGATTCATTGTTTAGCAGCAGTAAAAAGGTGAAAAGGGCCTTCAGGGTTTCCTTGAGCGGAAGAATCAGATTTCATTTTGCTCGTCCTTGAAGCTCCTGTGAGGGCCTTCCTGGTTCTGTCAATCACAGGGCCCCCTGTGGACAAAGCAGTAAGACCTCTGTCTTTACTGATCTCATCCTGTTTATGTCCCAAAAGTGCTTCATGACAAAAAAAAATCTCACCCTTTAAAACTTTTGATGTCTCACATGCAACTTTACAATAAATCCTTACCACCTAAAATTGTTGAAAAGGCTGATAACTGTAACACTGCCACATACATCTATCCTGCCATGAAGAGACCAGCGTATAAATGCAGAATTGAACCAATTAACTGGTTGGCAAATTAATGGCATTTTGAATTAATTAGCATTATATCAGCTTCCATCACAAGGTCCCTGTCATCTTTTCTAAATAATAACACATCTTTCTCATCCCCCCTTCACAGCATATCAAATCAAAAACATTCATTGACGAGTAATATTGTATTGTATTGTAACATTTTGTAATCACAGCAATACCAGCCATTTTTACCAACCTATAGCGTAAACCAAATATCTGTGTCTTTCCATTAACTCATTAAAAATGTATTTAAACACATAAATAGCCAAGATATTGATGTATCGATTTTTTCAGTGTGTATGGAATAATGAATCTGTACATGGTTTTCTTTTTATATTTTAACCCAAATATTAATAATAATCTTCATTTAAAGAGCACTTTTTAAAATCTCAGTTACAAAGAGGTTTTTACAATAATGTATTAACTTTACATTATTTGTCTTTCTTAACCATTTAGAGAGATAGACAGAAATCCTAAAGTCCTTTCTGGTGACATTTAACTAAGCCAAATATTTTTCCATTTACATCTTCTTAATTAGAAAGTCACTAAATGTCAGCAGTTTTTAAAATTGTTTTATTTAAGAGTTGTATCACCATCAAGTGCAAAATAAAAAATAAAAATAAAAAACAAAAATAAAAAAACACACACAATGTGATATCAGCATTATCTATATCGGCCATAAACTGATCAGCTCCCTTATAATTGGTATCAGTATTGGTCACTGAACTATAAGCAGTTGACCACTTTTTTTTAAACCCCCCTAAATATTAACCTTCTACATCAACAAACTCTGAAATCAAGTCATCAAACTTTTGTAAGTTTTTGCTGGCTTCATATTTGTCCAGCAGATGGCACACTTCTCCTCACTGCAGCTGATTTGGCAGCTTAACCAGAGCAGATCCATTGAATTAAAAATTAAAAATGAGTTTTAAACTGAAGGGAACACATAAAAAGAGTGTGTGTTTTCTCTTTTAAGGTCATTCGAAATGTTGTGATATAGATAACTTTACGGCATCACCTCCTTCCTCACAGAGTCTGAGGGGAAAAGCTGTTTCTTCCTCTTTTTCCTCTAACCTTTCCTCTAACCTCATGTGCCTGCTTGGCCTTTTTGCTATCTGTCAGCAGGAAAAGGGGAGCAAAGCAGGGTTAGCGGGCCAACGTGTCAAAGGACGGGACAGGAAACGACAGTGACGCAGGATGACAGTTGTTTTGTCCCGTGCCACTGCGACTATCTGATCTACCGGAGGAACAACAAGAGGAAGGAAAGGCTGTCAACAGCAAGAGGAAGCAAAGATTCACACCTGGACAAAGCTGAAGTTAAATTCAAGCAGAAAAATATGTGAGACGTGTGAGGAGGGCTTTTCCTGATTTGATATAGTGGCAGCAAACAGAAAAACTCAAGTCATAGAAATATAAACCTTATTCTGAAGTAAGAACTACTGAGGAACATAAAACTGAAACACTGCTTAAGATTTGCATGTCCTCACTGAGCCAGAAAGCCGAGAGGAGGATTACATGAATCTTTCAGAGAGTTTGATCTAATACTCAGTGTAAGCAGTAAGAGAGGAAAGAAATGCTTTATGTTGTACTTACCGGCTAAATGGATTCATTTATACCGGACTGCACTTTTGTAATCAAATTTCCCTCTTTCATTTGGATAATGACTCAGACAGTCTGGGACAACAGCAGCAAAGAGGAAAGCAACTACAGTAATTTAATTAGACCGACTTTTCTTTTACTCTGCTGAGGCTGCACAAGGGAGCAGAGAAAAGAGGCTGGACGGACAGACAGAGGGACAGATTAATGAACTGATAAACAGATACAGACGAATGTTTGTCTTGAAAAGGAGGGAAAACTAGGACTGTCAGTGTTGATGCATTTATGGTGGCTTTAAGGCCCACAATTAATACAACACTTCTATTATATGTTGTTGTTTTTTTCCTTGTGGCACACCTTGTTCAAGTCACTGCTCTGTCCTGCTGTTTCCTGCTGATTTTGCCATCATGATAACAGCACCCGTGAGCATCTGAAAGGTGTATTTTACTTTAAAAACTTAAATGAGACCTGCCTAACAAGTGAACAAGTGTGTGCGAGAACTTTGACTTTTTGCCTCTACCTGGAAACTCAGCATACAGGCAGACTGATGTCAACAGACAACCAAATTAGTAATGTTTCACTGACGTGTGTGTGTGTGTGTGTGTGTGTCATCTGACTGCCCTCATGTGATTTCCAGTTAAAGACAAAGATAAGGCTTACTTTACAGATTTAAAAAATATATTTTGAAATGCAGAACAATTTAACTATGGATGATTCTGCTGTTGGCATAAAAGCAGAAGAAAAAAAATCACATGATTGTAACTACTAAATGCATTATAGCCCCAAGGTTTGATAAACGGGTAAGAGGACTCAGGAAGGTTTAAAAATCCTCATGAGTCTAGAAAATATGTGTATGTAATTTCTATTTTAACAACTTTTCCTTAGCCCTTAGGTATTAATCAGGGTAATAATTTGATGTCCTTTTTTTAAATATTCACATCATACTGACCTCGGTGAGATCATTAAATATTTCTGAGTAGACGTGTCAGCCTCACCTCTTTATTGTTGTTGTTTTTGATGATGCTGTTAGATCCCTCACCTTTGATATGTGTATAAAACTTCACTCCATTAAATTATACAGCCTCTAAAGTGCTGTGTGTCTTAATGGAAAGATTTATTTCCCTGTACTTCCCACTCAAGGTAATAAATTCCCCCGGTACACTGAAACCAAAGTGAAAGGCTGAAACCAGCCTGTGTCCAGCTTTACCTCCACTGGGTTTGAATGCGAAGTCATTGCAGTTAGGATTTTGTCCAGCAGGTGGAGCTGCAGAGCTGTTATTGAAGTTTCAAGTGGAAAATGAGACACAACAGAGCATGAGACACTATCCTGAAAATAAAGCAATGTGTCAGAGTGTTTATTAAAACATCACTGCAGCTAAAGCTTACAGGTTTACTGTTATTTAAGACAAACTGATATTTACTTTTATTACACTTTTAAGTGAAGATAAGTCCCAGCACTAAATTCTACAGTTTGAAGCTGAAGGTCAAGTGCGGTATTAGAGCACAGTCTCAGACTAGCAAGCCATTAAATGAAAACCTTCTGACTCAATTTTCTCTTTAACAACTGTAATAAATCAGAGGAGTGCCACTGCTGAGCAGAACGTGCTTCTGACCCACAGTCTGCCAGTTGTTCCCAGCCCGGCCAGTTAGTTCAGTATTGATTCTCTGTCCTCGCTGTGATACCACTATAACCATCTGACCTATGAATCTGAGCTTACAGCGCTGGCCAGAGATCCAGAGCACACTGATCTCACAGAGAAGATGAGACACCACAGGAGGAGAGGAGAGGAGAGGAGAGGAGAGGAGAAGCCTCTGCCCTTTGCACATGCTTTATAATTTTTAAACTACTTAAGCTTCGAAACTTTCACCTTTCAACCTTTCTCACTGCAATATTACTCCTCACATAGCTTAAACCTGCTCGGTCATTCACAGAATTTTAAGACGTTTATTTTTCTCTGCTCTTAAAGTGTGCTAAATCAGCTCTCAACCCTCTGGCAACTTTTAAGACTTTCTGCATTTAGATAAAAGTGGCTGAAATGTTCAAAGGAAAAATAACTATTAACATGAACACTGAGGGGTTATCAGGGCAAGGAGGGGACAGGCAGAGTGGGACCAAAGCTGTCTTGGATAATAAATATTGAACCAAAGCACCAAGGTGAATATCAAAAAGGCTGAAAAATAGTATTTGATTTTGATCTGATATATGAAAGTTGGTGTGAAATAACACCAAATTTATTACTTTTAGATATTAAATCTGTCTCTTGTCCTCTTACCTCTTCAAACCTTGAACAAACCTTCATAACAGTCAATCTAAGGAGAGAAACCACACTAGGATAAGGTCTATACTAAAGCCATAACTTGTTCTTAAGGGTCATAAATGGGTGTGACTTTATTGTGAGGCATAAAAAGTCAAAAAGGTTTCATAGTACCTGTTTATGACCAAATGAGTGCAAAGTCCTGAATGACTCAGAAAACATCTTCGACAGCTTTGCAAAAAAAAAATTGTAATTGCTTTTTAGACAGCGCTTTAGATGTACCAATAAAACACAATAGAAAGACAATAAAAAGAAATTTTCCATTCATTCACCAAACAGCTGCATATCTGTGCTGCTCCGTCAGGCCTTTCTACTTATACCATATGATGATTATCCAGCTCAGGCTCAAGGCGTGTGCAGATCAGCTCCCACCTGTGCAGAGGTAATTACAGCTCCCCCAAAACCAACGGTCACTGGGCACCAGATCATAACTCTGAGAGTGAGACACCTCCGACCCACACACAGACCTGTCTGATGTGGACTGAGACACACTCTTAAGTTACACCCCCCTCTACGCACACACACTCAGGCAAACAGCACTCCTATAAGCACACACAGTCTGCTCATAAAGTTGGCCTCATTTTGAGGGATTTATTGCATTCTAATAAGCATCAATGTGATTTAATACAGCAAGTAATATTCATTTACACAGAACAATTTAAGACTCCTGGAATCTGTTCAACAGTGGCGAAAATGATTCAATATAGAAAAATATTTGAAGTACCATAATCAGCACATCCCCACCAGCAGATAAAGAAAGAACAATTCTGTAGTTTTTTCACTCACTGAGGGACACACTTAGATTTCAAAGGGATCTTGCACAAAATGTACAGAAAGTGCAGAGGTAGACCACAAGGTTTGGATAAACTTTATACCTAACAAGCGAAGGTAAAACTTGGAAGACCTGTTCAACCATTTGTGCTTTTACATACAGAATCAGCTGTCAGGGGAGTACTGTACATATATATTAGGCTTATCTTTATTCTAACTTCATGATTTACAGATCGATCTCAGTATACAAACAGTACATCATGTCCAAAACAACATCATAAAGATAATTAACAAACAGTCAGATTACAGTCTCTGGATGCTTGCTGTGTACAGTTCCTATGTGGTTTATTGCTCCGTCATGTAACCGTGGGTCAATCTATTGCGAAATGAGACAACCACAAACCAGCCTACAACCATCACAATGTCTGAAACTTTTCACTGAATATAGGGAAAACATGTTTCTACAGAGAGCCGGCCCTCGGGAGATATTATTCACACGTTTTAGTGCAATGTGTGCCATCCTGCATTTCTAGTCATGGGTGTGTTCAGAAGGGTGTGTTAGCATATTCTCTCTGTCATCGTGACTCATAAAATTGGAAAAAAAGAGCAAGAGGAAGAGTCTGTTTGTTTGAAGTTAATTTACAAAGGGACACTAACTCAGCTGTGGATTTGAAGGACAATAGAAGCTCAAGAGCTTTTATCGTTCAGTAAACTTTGGCCCCAGGTTCAAACGGATAGTCAGATGATCCTCTACACTTCCCTCATAAACACAGCAGAGCTGGTGTGGTCACCACACAAAACAGCAATTTGACACTGACTACACGCCACATTTTTTCTGTGTTCACAAGCTATTAAACCATTTTAAGGTAGCCGCATGAACACACCCACAAACTTCACACTTAAGCCAAAAACAGACACAAAGAAACTGCAACAGCATCCAAAAAAATCAGAAAAACGTCCATTAACATTTTTCATTCTTTGAATTTCCTCGAATCTGGTGTCATGTGTCCCAGACAAATATCTCTCTCACAGGGATTTGACCGTGTCCTAGATTGTTGCTGTTTTGTTTCTGTAGCTGTTGTTCATCCTCTGGCTGCCTCTGAGTCTCCCTCAAAGGCCCTGTTGTCATAGAGATGTTGATGTCTCTCTGGGTCAAAGCTCCCTGGGTCAGTCAGTGGGACTTCATACAAGGGTTCTCCTCCTGCCACTGTGACCACAGTGACATCTGGTGGTGAATCAGTCGACATGTTGTCTTTCAGCTCGTCCTCGACCCCCAAGGCCTTCAAGATGTCGCACTTACACATGGGGCAGGTCCTCCGGTCCAGCAGCCAGGGCTCAATGCAGGCTTTATGGAAGATGTGATCACAGGTTAAAACTGTCACCACTTCGCCAGCCTTGTAGGACTCAATACAGACAGCGCACATGTTGGAGTCGTTCATCGTTTCCTCGTCGTCTTTCTTTAGCGTACGTACTTGCAGTCGTCCGATGGCCTTCTTTGCCTCGTTTTTCAGCTTCCTCTCAGTGCGTCTGTGCCTGTTCAGGTTGTAGAGGCGGTTTGCAGAGATAAAAACAAAGTAGGTGATCGCAGCTGCTGTCACAACAAAAAACGCGATGGACAAGAAGTAGAGCCAATAGCTATCCATCCAGGGTCCGTGGGGGCTGCCAACATCGATGAGCATCTGAACCTCAGTCCCATTCTTCACCAACTTTACAATCTCCATACCTTGAAAGTTGCTAATCATGACCGCCACGACACCAGGTGCATCCGAGTGTGCCATATGAGTGGTGGTGTTGCCCGTGCCATCCGCATTGTACACCAGCACGCCAGCTGCCCCTTGTCGTTTGGCCGCATTTATCTTCTCGCTGAAGGTACAGTTGCCCCTTTTAATCAGGGCGATCCACGGTAGCGAGCTGGCATTGCGGTTGTAGACAGGATCTGGGCCACAGCCTTTGGGGTCTCCCTTGGGAAGAGTCACAATGCCAGAAGCTTTCTCCAGGGGAGAGTTGCGACCATACACCCCACACTCACAATACTTGTCTACAGTCTGATTGTTGCTGATAGTATAGCTTATATCCACCACAGCTGTCCAAAACACCATGGCTGAGCAGGGAACAAGCCCTGACAAACAGAGCAAAAGCAGCAGGCAGTGTTGTGTCTTCTTACCCATGGTAACGCTCTCTTCAAAACAACAGGAAGCCCTCTTGTTAGCACCTTTAGCGCCTTTCAAAGTCCTTTGTAAGTCCCAGTTCCTGGTTTGTTTGAGCCACAGCGATCTGAACTCAGCTACAGTTTCACTCAACCTGCTGTCTCCTGTAATCTGATATGAGTCTTTGGTAACATAACACGAGCTCTGCGTCAGCCACTCACCTCTCGTTATCTTCCTGAACCTTGAACAGTGAGCACTCCTCTCAGAGGGCAGGGTGCTGCTATTCAACAAGTTGCAGTACAAAAAACACACAGACCTGTGCTGTTTCGAGTGCCGAGGAACAGCATATGAGAAGCCAAGACGCGATAAGCAAATGATAAGGGTAATTGCACCAACATAGGTCAGAAACACACAGCAGTCTTGTGAAACAAGCAAAAGCTGCTTACATTTCCTTGTATAACAAGGACTGAAGAGACTCAACCAGTTCTTCCAGTTTGGCTCGTTCTTCTTCCCCTATTTTCTGTGAGTTCACTGTTGTCAAAGCAAACTGACAAGTACCACTTCTCTTTTTGCCTCGTGGTTATTTCTCATCCAAGACAAAAATAGATTTCTTCTAATGTGCACTTGCCTTAAAAAAGTTACCCCATCTTTGGATACTTAGAGGTACTTAAAAGGCTTTATTCCACTCTGCTGGCATACCAGTGATAACTGAGATGGAACAGGGCATTGTCAAGTTTCCATTGTATCCTCTTACACACAAGTGAAAGCACACACATACACACACACAAACACACACTGGGAGACACAGAGAGGCTTCAAATGACAAATGAGATGGAAAGGTTTTTTGCCAAGCTGGTGTTTTACCTCGCTGCTCCAGCACAGAAACCACAGACCAGCGACCGCTGCAGAATGTGCTTTTCATTTATTTATAAGAGTGGGGCAAAAATCCGTCAATGAAATCCAGCCTGATATTTATTGTCAATATAGCTGCAGCACACAGGTCTGGATAAGAAGAACAATGGTGCTGCTATGACCCTTAAATTCCTGAAAGTACAATATTTAACCAGAAGCAGTGGGCAGTTGAGCAAAGAATGAATCCTGCTGAATTAGTCAAAATAATAAAAAAGTGTTTTTGTGTGTCCAGTTAACAATACAGGTGTGAATTTTGCAGTCACGTTTTCATAACACACCCAAGAATTCCTGCTCCAATACTGACATCTTCAGGTCAGAGAAAGATCTGGGCAGGGATACAAACAAACATCAGGGTGGCAACATATGACAACAAAACACCAGAGCTCATTAAGTGTGAGTATGATATCATACCTGAAATATGCATGTCAACACAGATGATTTCATCCTAAAGGAATTTATCATGTCTTTGTGGGAATCTTTGTTTTATTCTAGACTGTTCTACGAGGACACACATGAATAAATTAACAGTTAAGATCGGGGTCACAGCTCATCTAGACCTTTTTAGTCCTTTGATATCAAATATGAGGGGAACCAAATACTGTTTATCAAAAACTTTCATTCATAGCACGACATAAAACATTCATTATTAAATGCTTCAGAGCTCCATGGCATCCATGAGAGACACAAACAGCTGCACATTTCTTCAGGTCAGAAGAATATTTATATATTATACTCCAGTCATTTGTAATTTTAAGAAATACAAGATATTTATTAAAAAGAAGGGCGAGCACTAAGTGTAGAAACCTGTCCCATCACGCCCTCTACTGGTAAGAGTTTATACTACTTTAAGTTAGCCACACAACACCTCAGAGTCAGGGAAGCTCGACAGTTAGCCCTGAGGTCCCAGAGCCAACTGTTACTGTTCATCATATCCTCCAGCAAAACCACTTAATATCACAACACAAACTTACAGCACTGTCACATTCAGCAGAACCAGACTCCAAGTAGAAACAAAACCAATATTTTCAACCCTATCACATGGTTTCTCGTGGCCCACATGACCCAAAACAGAAAAAAGAAGAGTGTGTAGTAAGACGAGAAGTTTGGACGACAGCTCATCCTCTATGGGTCAAGATGTTCACCTAACATCCCCCTAACCCACAATCTTTCATTAGAGAAGTCCAGTTACTCTGTTGAAACTCCATGATCTTAACTTTGTAGAAGTAAAATGTAAGTAATAGATAGATAGATAGATAGATAGATAGATAGATACTGTATATCATTTGAAATGTACTTAAACTACTGGATACTGAGTACTTGCTTTTAAACCATGGTGGTGGGGTAGGAGAAATAAAAAAAATCTTAATACAATAAAATATCTTCCTCCAAAGTAATTATTGTTTAAGGCAAACCAGTGCCTTTTGGTCCTTACCATTTTGGAAAAATGACATAAAATAATCATATTTCTGATCACTGAATCTGATTGTGGACGAGTCAGACCTTGGAGATTATATTTTCCCACTTTAGGCACTAATATTAAATCATAATGAGCCCTTTTTCACCCACCAAAGGATGTTTTCATTTCAACCCCATGACAGACAACTTGGATCCAGCGTGACTAAACTAAAAAAAAAAAACTGAATCCTGGATCATAGGGTGTCTTGTTTGGTATCACTTGCTCTTAATAAAATCATTTACTTACTCTAAAAAATGTTCTTGTTCCTTACGTAAGCAAATTGTGATATACTGATCGAACACTTGTATGTTTTATTTCATCAAAAATGTGCTTGAAATTAAGGCTGAAATGAGGCCTTCACACTTTTTGACTGTCTGTCAGGATTTTTTTTTTACACACAGTTCAACAAATCCTGACCTCAATGACCCGGCAGGGTAAGGTGAGCCAATTTGAAGATGAATAAGACATTTAGAAACGAAATTTGACAAATTCCCTTGGTAAGACTTGAGTTTGTACATCAACATCAGACTTTACACCACACGGTGGTGCCCTTTACCTACTGCTGAGTTTCACATTAATGAAAGAGTTCACTCAAAATCAACCATCACAACAACAGTGGCAAGTGCTGACGAATTCTGCTGACCTGCTTGGATTACCAACGCAACCTTAATGCCAAGCAGATTACTAATGATCAGGTAATCTCTCTAACATTCACGATGTGTGCAAATTCAATTAACCTACAAACCTGCTTATTTCAGCACACGCCAGCTTTGTTTGCATGGGGAACCGCTGCAAAGTGAAGTCAACAAAGTTTCCTACCACTTTCCTGCAGGTCCCTGTCTGCTCTCAAGACACTGTCCTGTAGTCCTTTTGGCTGGTGGTGGATTTCTTGATGTATGTGCACATGTCCGCTTGTTTTGAGGACTCACGGGAAGTTTGGGGCATGTCAAGGCAAGTCTGAGGACACCCCGTCGCTCCCCAAACGCACGCACACGCACACGCACGCACCCTTTTCGTTCTGGGTCTTTTTTTTAATTAGGTTGGTGTCGAGGATAATTGCGGATTATTAGCCTATGTCAATATAAATTATTTTTTGGCCTTTTAATGGAGATGGTCTTATCTCTCTTGCAAAATGGTGTAATTTCCCTTTTAAGGCCTATGCTGCTCATCATTGACTATGCATCAAAATAAACGTGCATTTTTCAGATTACCACTTTCTTTCTAACAATCTACATATTTTTCCCAGTATGTTTTTCAATTAAGCACCAAAAACATTGTAAAATTTCAACTTGCACAGATTTAGGCCCTGATTGGTATTGTTTGCAATGTTTTAGATATCATTTGCCAGTATACTGCATCTTATCGTTTCATATAGTATCATATATTGTATCCTTCTGCCATCAACATCTTTGGAGATAATCATAGCAGCAACACTTGATGACTGTTAATTCAGCCATAAAATGTATCACTTAGGTGAAGATATTGCATTATTTTGATGAAGGATTGAAAGGACAGTGATGAAAAACACTGTCAGACCTATCATGATAACCATGGACATGTTCAGGAACATCAATCAAGCTACCTGTTCATGTTTCGTGTCTTAGGGGAGCATTAGCCTCAGCTGACAAGCAGCTGCTAGCCAGCAGCAGTTGAGTGTTGCTATTTACATGTCAAGTAAGATTAATGTACCTCTCCGGTTGTAATCTGTGCTGTCGTTTTGCATACATCTAAACTATTAGAGGAATTTATTGATGCTTTTGTGGAGCTTATTTGGATTTGATTGTTCATCTTTATTGTTGTGTACTTTTTTAAATGAAATGTTTGTTCATTCATAAATTACAGAGTAATTTGTGCTTGCATATAAATTGTATTGACGGACATTTAATTTCCTAACTATATCTAGTGTTGCACTACTGTTTGTTTACATTTGTAATCATCTTAAGCGTCATTAGTTTTTGGCACCTGCCACAAATACCTTCACCTACATATGTACACACACCTCCCCCAGTCATAATTCCTTGGCGCCACTACTACTTAATGTTCACAAATGTTTTTAAGCATGTAAATTTGTGATATAATTCTGTTAACAGAAGAGAGACAGCCAATTTTCCAGATGGAAAGATGTGAAAGGACTGTGTAAAGGGGGTTTTATACTTAGATACACCCCCGATGAGCCTCAGGCTGAAGTCTGTTCAAGTCGACTGGAATGCCTAACAACTCGTGATCCCCCACACTTGGTAGTGCCAGCCCTTAAAAGATGCTTTCTCCCCCCTATAATCCCTTTATTTGCGTCTTGTAGTCGTAGAGTAGTGTTAGATGCAGCGGTTACAAGCAGCTTTAGCTCAAATTAAATCTCTGAAAACTTGTTAGACTCAAAGAAACATATGACTCCTTGGAATATTTGATATTTTACTTTTTATTCACTCAAATGGCCATGAGTAAGACTGCATCTCTGCAGAAAAAGAGGAGAAAAGATTTTATACCATACTTTTTAGGATTTGTAATATTTTTGTATTGCACAGTTCATCTTATATCATTTACAGCAAAAACAACTCAGGAAACCCACCCGGCCAGGGTGCGAAGGGATGTTGGTAAGAAAATTAGAAGTTCTGATCATTTCTGTGTGTATTGATATTGATGTTGATCTCTCAATTATGGTTTGAATTCCTCTCTGTACTCTTAGATATTTTGGTTCGGTCACTTGATTCTGTTCATTGTGTGACTGTAACTTCAGTGGTTTTATTGTATGTTTTTACCAACTGTGAGGAATCAATTATAGCTTGATGACAGTGTTTGCTCAACTAATCCTCATAACTTATTGGCATGAAATACCATGAAACTCCCGTTAAGAGATTATGCTGCAAACTGTGTTCAGGCTGTTAGTTTCAGGTTTCATCAATGATACATCTGTGTGTGTTTGTGTGTGTGTGCGTGTCTGTTTCAGAGAATGAGACAGACTGTGTCTCACCACAGACCACCGAGTTTCCTGAGGGTTTCTTCACTCTACAGGAGAGGAAGGATGGAGGCCTTGTCATCTATTTTATGCTTATTTTCTACATGCTTCTGGCTGTGGCGATAGTCTGCGATGACTACTTTCTGCCATCTTTAGAAGTGATCAGTGACCGTAAGTAACATGAAATACTTTGTGTTTGTACAGCGTCTGTGTGTGTGAGAGAGAAGGGGATCATTGCATCATCACATGAACTGTAATAGTGCATGTATGGGAATAATAAGGATTTATGGACTGAGGCTCTCTCCCACAAGTTTTACAACATACTCATTCACCCTCATGATGCTTAATTTTGACTAAAAACTTGATTTTCAGTGTGAAAGTTCACTTGAGTGATAAAAATTTAGAAAAACTTTAATGTACTGTTTGTGGCAAAAAAATAGCAATGAAAAAATGGATTGTGAATGTGCAAAAATGTAATGTTTTTGTTAACCATGAATGATATCGAAAGTAAAAGCAGAGAGTAACTTCATCATGTAAGCTTGAACCAGAAAAGGCACAGCCTTATTGCTTGTTTTTTTTAGAAATATCTATATTTTCATTCAGTTTTTATAGTTGATTTGTTTTCAGACAGTTCATGAGTAGATTGCTGTTGATGTTTCACAAGATATAATATTACTTATACTCTTGTCTCAGAAGGTAAATTAATAACAGCTCTTTACTGTACGATTCAATCCCATTATTCGAGCTCTGTTAAAGTGAGATAAATTGGTTGGGTGTTGTTGTCTGTGCTCCGTGTTAACTATGATGTACTTCTGCTGTTTCTTGTCTCTTTCTCAGGTCTGGGGCTTTCTCAGGATGTAGCAGGAGCCACATTTATGGCAGCAGGGAGTTCTGCACCTGAACTGGTCACAGCTTTTCTGGGTAATAATAATAATACATAAATATGAGTATGATTATTTCACTTTGTAATGATGAGGATTAGTCTGGCAGAATCAGCACTGTCTCCGTCTACTCCCATGCTAATGAGCTGTAACATAACTACTATATGAATGTGTCCTCAGACTCATTTTTCCACATTGCCACTGTCCTGAGATCATTTCGTTTTGCATGTGCCAGGTGTGTTTGTGACAAAGGGAGACATTGGGATCAGCACCATTGTTGGATCAGCTGTCTACAACCTGCTGGGAATCTGTGCTGCATGTGGACTCTTGGCCTCTATGGTACATCCTGAAGCAACCTCGCAATGACAATATACTGATAAAGGTTACCTGTAACTACCTGTACAAAAGAGCAGCTGCTTATCTGGGTCAAAGCGGAAGGCTTGTTGTGTACATTGTGTTTTATAAGCTGTTGAAACATTTATTTTTGCTCCCTCCATCAGGCAGGCCGACTCACCTGCTGGCCACTGTTCAGGGACTGCCTGGCATACGGCATCAGTGTTGCTGCTGTTATTGCCATCATCTGTGATAACAAGGTTTACTGGTGAGTGTATGTGTGTATCAAAAGTCAGATTAAGCTTTTTATTACGTCTCGTGACAACGTGAGAGGAAATCAAATGGATAAGAAAACAACCTGAAATTGCAGTTCAATGACCAACAGATATTTTATGGCAGTGGCATTGCAGATTAATAAATGTCCACCACTGTAATCAAAGTGAGTGCAGAGCAGCATTCAGCCTTCATTATAGACTGGAGATTACTGTGTTTTGTCAACAGCAAACAGAAATGCCATAAAATATCTGCCAAGAACACTATTACAGCGGTATACGTGAATAAAAAGGAGGAAATAAAATATGATTGCTTCTAAGAGGAGCAAAAGTATTGTGTAAACAATGTGTAAGTGTACCAAAGATACTAAAAAACAGAGGTGAGATTTTGTAACAGAATTCAAGCTAGGAGCAACAAAAACATGTTTGAGAGTTTATAACATAAGTCATGAATCTGCCTATTAATAAACTCTTTATTTGACTTGTTCTACTTTCTGACTTACATGTGTATTGTAAATAAAGAGAACCTATCCTGGCGCTTATTTTAAGTTAAACTACTTATACTTAAAGGGAAATCCTCTCAAAGTAAGGTGGGTCTGACTGGTTAGCTTCTAACTATGTCTGTTGTGTGATCACATGACTAAGGTCCTGTTCTGAGGTCACCTGTTGACAACAGAGCAAGTAGCAGGCCGTGAGGTTATGGGTGAAAGCTCCATAAATGTTTGACATAGTGTGGGCTTCAATTTAGATTATTTAACATTAGTCCCCAAAGTCAAAAATGTAAATTGAAGGGTGGTTTTATTTTCACAGGTATGACGCTGCTTGTCTGCTTATGGTCTATGTCCTCTACATCGTGGTCCTGTGCTTCGACCTTAACATCAGTGAGTTTGTCCTGAGGAAAATAAGCCCGTGCTGCACCTGTGTGACCAGAGAAACTGCCAAGACCGAGATCCAGCCACTGATGGGCTGGAATGATGACACCCATCTCCGGGTGCACAGTCGCTCCAGGACAGACAGCGGGATCTTTCAGGATGACTCAGGATACTCTCACCTGTCCCTCAGTCTGCATGGCCTCAATGAGATTCCTGAAGGTAAAACACAACAGCACTGCCTCTTCAGAACTTGAACAGAACACCGCCACCTGGGTAAACTTAATAAGCTGAATGTGGCTGAAGGATCTACTCATAAACTGTTTCTTCTCTCTTCCTAGCAGAGCAAAAAAGTGTGTTTTCAATGCCTGAGAGCGACTTGAAGCGCATCCTCTGGGTTCTGTCTCTGCCCATCATCACTCTGCTCTTCCTCACCATCCCCGACTGCAGGAGGAGATTTTGGAACAGATGGTTCATGATAACCTTCCTCATGTCTGCTGTCTGGATCTCAGGTTTCACATACATCCTGGTGTGGATGGTCACTGTAGTGGGTGAGTTAATTAATTTGAGATTATTTAAAATCTTGACTTTTTCTTTGCCTTTCAGAGGCAGGTGTAAATCAGCCCATCACTCACCAGCTACAGGGCCTCTGTGGATCACAAGAGTTTCAAGCTTGTGAGAAAAAGGTCTCATTTGCAGAGTAGAATCACATGTTGGTCTGCTGGCTAATTCCTGAGATGCCATTGTCCTGAAAAGTTAAGAGGGGGGTTATTGGAGCTCCAGCGGGCCATGTGCCCAGCTAGCCACAGCAGGATTACAGTCTGTTTCACCCCCAAGGAAACACAATCATGTGAGCCCGACGTGTGTACAGAGCTGTCCACAGGCACGGGTTCAAAAGAAGCTCTATCCCCCACTACCCCCCATTCATTGACATAAAACTGACCTAAGATCAGGAGTAAAGGGTAGCTCCATCATGTGACAGTTGTAGGTCTGCTGAGGTATAATGGGATTATTATTCCGTAGTCTTCAGATGGGCTCACGTGGGAGGAGAATTTGAAGTTATGAAAGAGTAGGCATGGGACCGACAGGTACAAGTCATCCATAAAGAATGAGTTCGAGGCCATTTCCCTACAGCTGGAGGGTGATGATCCACTGGGACTTCAAACTATGTGGTTAATACTCGGGTACCCCTGGAGATTAAGATTACTGAGACTATATTTTCCCACATACGCCTCCGATCAGAGCCACTGCTGCCACTGAGGGCAAAAGCTCATGTCCTCAATAATTTTAAGCTAATGTTGGGGGTGTACAGTGACATGAAAAGAAGTTTACTTTAAGGGATTACACTCGAATAACTGTTGGGGTTTTGTGAGGCTTATTCTGGTATTTTGAGACTAGAATTTAACATCTTTTATCTGCACACACTCAAGAAGAAGGTTTACTGATCAAATTATTCTCTACTGAATCAAAATTACAATTATATTTTTTAACAGTTAAAAACATTTTACCAAGTTAGAGGCTTACAGACATTTCCTGAGGCTGGTTTTGTTAAGAATTTTGTCTTATGACTTCATTATTTCTCCAATCCGCACTACTGCGCTGCCTCCAGTGATTATTTATTAACCCAGTTCAAATCAGCTGGGGTTCACTTCTTAGCTTAATGTTGGAGGAGGGGGATTCTGACTCTTATGATTGGTACTCTGTTTACATAGGTGAGACCCTTGGCATTCCTGATACAGTGATGGGACTCACCTTGCTTGCTGCTGGAACCAGTATACCCGACACTGTGGCCAGTGTGATGGTGGCCAGAGAAGGTAAACAGGACACATTATAATATTTGCCGTCTCAGATGATCAGCGTGGGTAGACTTGAATTCATACCAAATGTTTTTCTCCCTCAATCAGGAAAAGCTGACATGGCCATGTCGAACATTGTGGGCTCTAACGTGTTTGACATGCTGTGCCTGGGCCTCCCCTGGTTCATCAAGACTGCCTTTGTGGACACTGTCAACCCTGTAGATGTCAACAGCAATGGACTGGTCTTCATTTCCTGTACACTACTCCTTTCCATCATCTTCCTGTTTGTAGCCGTTCATATTAATGGATGGAAGTTGGATTGGAAATTGGGATTAGTTTGCCTGTTTTGCTACGTCCTCTTCGCTACACTTTCCATCCTCTATGAGCTCGGGATTATTGGGAATAATCCTATAAGACTGTGCGGTGACTGAGATTTGACCTTCCCAGAGCTGGAGCCATTTTATCGGGAACTGTTAACATTCCAAAAACACAACAAAAATCGTTTAAAGTCTATTAATCGTCAAATGTCAAGACAAGGAAGCATGATCCCACTCACATGCTTCCAAAGATAGTGTACTGTAAAGACTTGTGCTGGTCACATCTCATGAAGAGGATGATCTTTATAAGAGGAAATATGCCAAAGATCATTCACTTGTGTGTGCCAGTGACATCCAGACTGGACTTATAAAGTGAAGACCAGCTATCAAGCGCTGAGACGTCTTCTGTCAAACTCAAGACCCATAAACAGAAACTGTGCCGCCTCAGGACTGCAGAGGTCAAATAAATCTAGAACTGACGAGTCAGAGTTAAGTAATAAAGGTGTTAACTATTCTCATTTGGCCTTGTCCTTCTTTTTGAGTCAATGGGTGAGTTAAGACAAAAAGAGGCACCATCTACAACCTCTGATAAGCTTTTATTGCCTGTGAGGAAGAGTGGAAAGACCCACGCATAGTGAGAAAGAAATCTTTCCACTTGGTTCATCCTGAGAAAATCTTAAGTACCTCAGTTTTTATGAGTTGTGTTTACAGCCGGCACAAAGCTAACACTGGACTTCACACACAGATCAGTAGTGTGATTTGTAACACGGCCAGTAAAATCAAACGTGGCAAACAACACAAACTACCATCAATCTCAAAGATCCGCAAATCGAAGCAGTTTCCTTCCATTTGTGCTTGAAATCGACTTGAAATCCATATCCATTCTGCTTTTACTCTGCTCCTGTTGCTGCCTTTTTGATTAAAACACTGTTCTTGCCCCCAAGAGGCCACTGCATGGCAGTGTTGAGCAGTAATTCTTAATAGATCAACACCTCAGGTCCACTTTACACAATGTGTGCAACAACTTGCCAAGACTTTGATCCCAGGAGACTTTACAACCACCAGGTTTAAAAATTAAAAAGTTTATTTGTTCAAATAAACTGCCTAACAAATTAAAAAGGGTTTACAAAAGAAAGATAAAAGAGCTATGGAGTTAATATAACAAAAAATGAAACGGTGGACACACGGAGATATGAAGTAATTGTGTTTTTAAAACAAAACAAAAGATCATTGGCAAGAGGGCTGAATGTGGAAGTGTGTTAGCGTGACTTCTACAAAAGCTCTAAGCGTTGCGATCAATACGGACGTCCACCTCTCGGCCATTGATCTTGGTTCCATTCATCATCCTGCAGGCCTTCTCGGCACTCTCTGGAGAGTCAAATCTCACTGTTCCGCAGCCCTTTGACTTTCCATTCTCCATCTTGATCTCTGCAAACATTACCTGGCCTGCAAGACACAAAATAAGCAAGTGACGCATTATGAAACTGCAATGTTGAACAAACTGCTGATGTATCTGTTCTACCTGTAATTTTCTCAACATGTTTCATATTCATGAAGAATGTCAGAGATGTCTTTCAGGGTTTGTAATCAAAAGTAATAAATATAAACTGTCATTTAACCTGTAAAATATGAGTAAACAGAAGACGTACCGCAGTGACTGAATTTCTCCTTCAGCTTCTGCCATGTCAGATCGTAAGACAACTGCAACACAAATATATGGACGTTAGCAAATGCATTAGACAACATTACCATATTTTAATTTAATAAAGATGCTCCAAGATGTGCGTCAAAAGAGTAGTGCATCAATAAAACATGTAGTCTAAATACCTCATAGAAATCAAGGACAGATTATACAACCAATAAGCCAATCATGTATCAGTTCTTAAATGCATCACTACTATCATATTAATGCACAGCAAGCATAAATCCCATTTAATCTCAATCAATACTGAAGCCTTGATGCCTCAGTAGGAAATGTTTATCAATTCAGGGAGGTCTCGAAGATGGCTCTGCAACTACACTCCTGCTTTTATTAACAAAGACTGAACAGTCAACTGGATGTAATTCAACATTTATTTATTGATCACACTGAAATGTTGGTTCCGAGTTTGATGTTAAAATTCTCGTGATAATCAATATAGGGAAGCTTATTTGGGGCCACCGTATCTCCCAGGCATGGTGGGCCCCCTTCAGCCTTTAGTGACAGGGGAACAGAGGGTGGAGAAAAGGGTGGGAGAGAAAGGTTGAAGAATGAAAAGGAGAGATTGCTGGAAGAGGCTCTGTTGAGCTGTGGTCCTGCATATGAGTTTAAGACTTCTTATAATCTAACAAAAGAATGGTGCTCACTAATGTGAGCCACACTTACATTTCGCACGAAGATCTGACAGCCGGCTTTAGACCCAGAGCCTCGGTCTGACATGCCTCCGCCCATATGGCTCTGTCCACCTCCTCCATAGCCACCAAAACCGCGGTTCATGTCCATCCCTGACATGCCCATACGGTCAAAGCTGGAGCCCATTCGGTCCATTGACATGTTACCCATTCCACCACCTGCAATTAAACAACACCAACATCTATTATGAGGAACTAAATAAATTCACTGTAAACAAGGCGGCCTATTGAGCACCAATTACATCCTGCAAAGCATGGTCAGATTTATGCAACTGACATTTACTCGCATCCAAACTGCAATACACAAAATATTACAGCCAAATTATAACCATCTAACAACGCCTGTCATTAGGTAAGAATGATGACATGTGACTGGAGCATGAGTAAACACTGTAAATCTGTAATGGAACTTGATAAAGTGGTATTACCTGTCAGAGTCACTTTGACACAGCTTACTCATGTAAAGCAGACTTTGAACCAGGTTGTATTAAAGTAACTAACTATGGACTCTCATTTTTCTGTTTACATGAAAATATCGAAATGACCGTGTGAATACAAAAACATGAAAACAATGATGCTTCACGCCATTTTCATTTTATTTTAGATCTCGTATTAAACTTAACGGTCATTTTATTCTTGCACATTAAGCATAAATCACCAGATGTTGCATCTGTGGTGCAGGTACTGAGTTGCACATGCTATTTTGGTCCATGCAAATGCAGCAGTGCATAGAGCACAACAACTCCCTGAGGCAGAAAAGGAATCAGACAGCACAGTAATTAATAAAGTAACTCTCAGCCAATCACATCACTTCTCACGTGGCTGAAATCAGCTTCATGATATCATGCTGTTATCGTTTTAAAGCAGGGCGGTATGATGTGAACACAAATTATGACAAGAGTGCAGCCAAAGGCAGCTGATATCACTTTTTATATCTTTGAATTTGTATGACAGAAGTAAATCAATTAATGAAGTCATTTATATCCCTGTTATAATCACACTCTATTTCAGATTTATGTCTCAAGGAAGGAACGCTCACGTTGAGTCATAAAACAGGAAACAGATTTTCTTATTTATGCATATTAACTGTAACATGTAGGGACTTATGACTGATGGTCTGCTATTATCTGGAAAACCGTTAAAACCATCCCACCAGATGTGATTATCCACAATGATCAATTTCTGGCATTTAAATCAAGATGATAAATTCTTTGTGGTTCTCCTGAAGTTTATTCATAAACAAGAAGTCAGTGAAGCGCAGTCTCTCAGCTGCAGCTCTGACCACTAAATCATCCCTTATATCATTAATATATGTATATCACTATCGATCCTCCTTCAGCGTGTATTATAAACCAGTGCTGAAGGACGTAAATCCAATTAAGGGGCAACACTTCTCCATCTGATAGAAAGACATCCTCTTTGACTACTTGCTTCCCTAATTACCCATCACTTACTCATTAAATCATGACTACAAATGACTTCTCACATCATGGTATGCTACCACTAAGAGCTCTGTCTAGGTTATGGGCAGTTTAAACCATCAAAAGACTATTAAATTGTGAGGACGATTAACTTTAAATGTCAACAACAATAAAGAAGCCAGTGGCTCTTCTGAAGATCCAAGTGCTGCTTACAAATACTCCCCAAGCTTGTGTGTATCCATAAGGGAAGAAATGTTTTAAAATGGATTTAGAAAAGGTGTGAATGGAATAATTCATGTACCTAATCCAGTCCCCATGTGCCCCATGCCACCACTGCCCATGCCTCCGCCAAAACCTCCACCTATAGGAGAGATTGGAAGTTAATGCAGATTAGCGTGGAGCGTAACACAGCGAACATGCAGTAAACAAAGAAGCAAACAGCTGGTCACGTGATAAAATCCTTCTCCAAAATCAATCGTGACAAAACCAAACAACACAGAGTGACTCCTTCCCAATTCACTGTGTCTGGTGTTTGGTATAGAAGAATTCAGTGTTGTCTGAGGTGACGTCTCTTACCCATTCCTCCAAAAGAATCCCCAAATCCTCGGTTCATTGGCATGTCACTGTGGCCAAAGTCCCGATCCATTCCACCCATTCCTGACCGGTACATATCTAAATACAGGAAAGAAACTTACCTCATTTAGAAGCTGCCAATAACACCTTTCAGTATGAACTGAAAAACTTCACCTCTAGTCAGTGACGATGAATACGCTCATCTTACCTCCCATCCTTCCTACGGGCGCCATGTCTCTCCCTCCATAACTGCCCATGCCGCCCATGTTATCCATACCCCCGTAGCCCCCGCCACCACTCATGCCTGAAATCAGAGGCACAAATTTCACAAGTGCTCAACAACAATCTTTCAGAAGTTAAAATTCAAAAGCAGCAAAAACGCATTACCTCCTCCAAGTCGGTTCATTCCACCACAAGCTTGAACATCCATACCTACGGCAGATCAAGTCACTTAGGCAATTTCTTCTTTCACATATATATTATGAAAGAAACTGAACAAGCTGACTTTTTAACTCTGTACAAAGGTGCTGAGAGGAACAAGGTCAAATGAGAGCGTCACAACGAGGGAGTTTAAAAGTTCTCATTGTTTTCGGCCTGTAAGAGCTCTACCTCTTATCTCGTTAACCCACATTGAGACGACAACAGGGTCAAAAGATGAGCCATCAAGTGTCAGCCAAGTCTAAATGACAGAATGGTTTACATATTAACTGTGTATGTTGGTTTGTGGGTATGTTTTATATAACAGAATGATGTTTATTTGTCTATTGATTTCCACAAGGTGTTGACCGGTGAGTGAAGGTTAACCTGGTTCTCTTTTATGAGCATCTGCCCAAAGAGATGGACTGGATTCTGACACATAATGTTCTATATCAGTAGTAGCACATGTAGGTATCTTCTAGTCAGACATTACTGAAAAGTGTTTGAGAGGTGACTGACCTCCTGGCCCCATGGAGCTCATTCCTCCTCCTCCTCCTCCACCTCCACCTCCTCCTCCGCCACTCAGACGGTTGGCATTTATCGGCTGTCCTCCCGGTCCCAGTCCCATGCCAATGCCACCAAGACCCCCTGCACAAAGATAAACAAAAAAGGCATAAGAACACTGAACTTTTCATTTACTGGTTCACTTAGCCGTCTATGTGAGCCCCACACGCAGAGGTTATGTAACCAGGTTTGACTCCTTTGCTGTATGTTCAAACTTAATCACTTTTCTTGCATGAATTATGACTTTTAATGAGGTGTTGAGAGGTCAAGAGTAATAAAAAAATCAAAGAATAAGAAATATAAAGACATTGTGCAGTTCAATATCTGATGAGTGAAATAATCATTTTGATAACAGATGAATAATCGACTATCAAAAAAGTCTTTCATAAGGAAGACTTTTTATTTTGCTACAAGTCTCCCAGAGTGAAACAAACACATGCTCTAGACAACAGACATTAAAATGCTAATTTTTCACCCCAAAGCTGTCTGATTCTTACACATCTAATGGTAACTGGAACTTAAGATAAAAGCTGAAGAACTATTTCAAGTTTGGAAATTACTGCCAACAGATTTTTTGTCTTACTTGATCATGCCTCAACATTCAGGAGTGAAAAAAAGAACATGCCACTTAGTATTTGCTCTCAGCGGGATACTGCTTCAGCATCACACTGTATCTAGCCTTACAGCGTCTCTGTTAAATACATATATGCCTTTCTTATAATGGGAGGTTTCTTCCCAGAGGCTATCATACCTCTTTCTACAGACAATATTAATGCAATACCCAATTCACTGAGCTTATTACTAAGGATATGAGCTTGGCATCAACTGCTGACAAGAGGATTAGTGTACTTACGTGGTAACTGAGAAGATTTCTCTGCTTGACGGAAATCATCAGGGGGGAGAGATTTCTCATCCTATAAAAGCCAAACACAACCTTCAAGTTCCAATTTCAAGTTCTATGAGCTTACTAATGATGTAACCCATTAAAAGCAACATACCATTTTGACATGCATCTGTCTGTCAAAGAGCATCTGTCCATTAAACATGGCTGAGTCCTAAGTTAAGGAGAAGTTCACGATAGAACATCAAGTATTGTTTCATATGCTTTCCAACATTACTGTTCACTTGTGAAGGATACAGATCGCCTGCACGGCCTCCAGCGGCTGCTCAAAAGTCACAGTTCCCATTCCGCGGCTCTTGCCGTCTTTATCTTCCTTTACGTCGGCTCGTTTCACCACGCCTGCCATTCCAAACACCTCCTTTAACTTCTTCCAGCCCACTTTGAAATCCAGCTGTAAAACATCAACTTTATTAATCACCAGAAGTTACTATTACCAGCTACATTTGAATAACACGTATTACTATGCCCTCACGTTGGCCACGAACACTGTGCTGCCCAGTCGTCCAGCTTGTAGTGCATGGATTATATCATGTGGGATGTTAGGGTTGTTGGCAATGAAGTTTGGGATGTTCATCCCGCCAGGTCCCATGTCCTGCCCACGGCCTCCCTGTTGACCTCCCCCCATGCGCTGCAGCACACGCCGAGCATGTTCTCCATCAGGGTCCTTTAATGAGAAGTGAAATGCATCACCATTGAATACTGTCATGAGGAAAAACTCAAGTTAGCACTTTAAAAATACACTCAACACTTGCACGTGTTCCCCTGAGATCACTTTGGCGTCTTTTAGTGTTTGTTTTCCACTTACAAAATTAATTCCAAAACTTCTGTGATTATTTATGACAACTTACACTGCTCCAAAAACACACACTATGATCTTGAAAGATAAGACCGAAATGTAAAAGCATTACGTATGGGGACATGATCAGGTTTATAGTAGCCGTTACACATTTTCCATTCACCACTACCATCACTCTCTTAAACACAACAAGAGGTCAGCTTAACAAATGGTGCACTCGTGTTTTGTTCTTACCTCCTTGATGTTGAGTGGCCGTCCACTCAGGTCATGCTTATTCATAGTTTCTATCGCCTTCTTCACAAACTCCTCATCTCTGAACTCAACCACACTGTTAAATCAGGAAAACAGAGGCATCAGAGGAGCATGTGAGACTGCAGAATTAAAAACCTGACAAATAAGCAAAAAAAGAAAAAGGTCAATATTTGATCTATTTCAGTAGTTTCTTACCCACAACCCTGCGCAAGGAGGCAACATATGAATCCAGGCAGCACATGTCCATAGCCAAGGAAGTAAACAAAATACAGTTATTTTTTGGAGAAAGCAAAAGAACATGATAATCTTATTCATCATCGTGCTACTAGAAATTCTCATACTGTCTTAGTTAAGAGACATTTTTGCTTTCTGGCATGTGCCAGCAAATTTTTTGGTTGTGTTTAAGTTAAACTTACAATAACTTAAAGACATAGTTCACATTTAACTTACAGTTCATTATTTTTCATCCAATAGTTAAAAAATAAGTCATCAAAATTACACTTTAGAAGAATTCTCTTAAAACATTTTGCATGTAATAAAAAGTGCATGTCCATCTACAGTAAACATTTGAACTGGGTATAAAGTCCAGGGTAGAAAATTGAGAAAAACAACATACATTTTCGCACAATGTTTACGATTATGCTTTACCAATTCACCTAGGAAAAAAAATAGAGTGGTTGACATTTTTAGCTGTAATATTTACGACATAACAATAAAATCATTACAGGATCTTTCAAGACTGTTTGTTCCTTTGAAGAGAGAGCTGTGCCATATAACAGAATTGTAAAGTAAGATTTTGAGACATGGGGGTCAATCCATAAACAAATCACACAACCCACATTTCCCTTTGGAAAATGGCCAAACAAACGGACTTTTACACCAATTGAAATATCAACAACAAAAGCAAAAATGTACACTTAGATGAGTTCGTTAGGCTGGTTTTCCAAAATCAACAGGACATCTCCCTTTCAAATGAGTATCAATCATTAGCCATCTATCAGGCTCTAAACACAACCTTCAGTATCTACAGTTCAGTAACTTGGTAAGACCCAAAGGATCAGAACCTAAATGAGCACTTAATTAATGAGAGCCTGCTGAGGGCATTTAAAACCTCGTGCAGCAAATCGACCACATCACTTACCCTTGACTTTCCTTCTGCATCCTTAAAGAGCTCCACGTATGTAACCTCACCAACTACATGAGACATACAAAAGGAAAAATACCAAAAGAACAAAGGAATTTAAGTCACCAAGTCTTCAAGTCGCCGTAGGCCTTGGCAATGCCGCTACAGGTGGAAATGTCCCATTAATGATCAACAGTCAGCCCAGACCAACATCCCACCAGACAACACCATGCCTTTCTGGGCAGTGACTGAGACACCAAAAGGCCAAGGCCAGAGAGAAACACAGCTACATTAAACCTGGGAAATTCAAAAGACTTCAACATGATCAGTTTGTCAACAGATTCCATTCATAGCAGTTGAGAATTGTAAACTGCCCCCTGACCTTTCAAAAGGCCTCTTTACACCCCCTTAATTCAGTAAGTAAAACATTACAACATTTTCATTCATATCATCAAAATTCACCTAGCAACAGATCAACAAAATCATTCAACAATCAATTCTACAACACGTTTGAGGTTACATTTTGGAGCTGACAATACCTTAAAACAAGTGACAAAGTAACTAAGTTGATCTTCCTTTTCTCACAGACATATCAGCCCAATCTAAATTGGTGCCCATCCAAAAATTTATTAAAAACTCCAATGACCTAATATCACTCTAGGTTGATTCCCTACGATCTGCGCAGGAAGCTACAAACTAATTTACTACTGCTAGAAGCAAGATGCTCCATCAAAGTGAAAAAAAGGGCCAATGACTTCTAATCAGCTGTAGAGAACAGGAGAAGGGAAAACATCATCCCCGTTACTGGGGACATTACCTTTCTCACGCATTAGATCTTTAATTGCCTGCCACTTCATATCATATGGGATATTGCTGATGAACACCCGGTTCCTATGAGAACCCTTCTTTTCTCCACCATGTTTGTCTTTGTAGGGATGATAGCGACTTCCTCTTCTGCTCCCTGAGGACTTCTCTTTACCGTCATGTTTTTCTTTGGAGGGCTTAGTTTCATCAGTATCCCTGAAAAATGCACAAAGTTGCAGTCAAAAAGAAGCCTTCCCAAAACGACACTCAGAAACCGGATAGTCCTGTGACATATCAAAAGGCTTTCCACATATGAGTAAATCATAGCAAAATCCTGCAATGTGTCTTCAATCTTACCCTGTTATACTGTGCAATACTCTATTATACTGTACAAGTATTGCTTTATTATACTGTCTATTATGCTGTACAATATCCAACAGTTTAATAGCCTGGCTGGGCCATCCTGTTGCGTGAATCACTTGCCGTGGGAAGGAACGGCAAGTGATTCACGCAACAGGATGGCCCAGCCAGGCTAACAGTTTAATGCCATTGACAGGTTTTGTATACATGACGTCTTACTCTCTGTGCTTGCATACAGCTGAATAGTTAAAAAAATATGTGCCTTAAAAATAGCCTTCTTTTAAATATTCTGCATTAAGTACGAACTTGTATTTTTATTCATCCTTATTTTATTCATACTCCTATTTTCCTTCTATCAACATTTGTATTTAAAAGCAAGTGTAACTTACTTGATAAGTGCCGTATAAATAAGCTAGAATGACTGATTGACACACAATTCTTTTCTAACGTTTCTTCATTGTACAATTGTTTTTTCAGTCTTGTTTATCTATGTTAAAATATTTAAAGTAATTTTGCACATGATTGTAATATTACTGTTTGAGGTTGAGCAGAGACAGCCAAGTTTTCCAAAGTGCAATATCCTGCATGTATAAAAATACTGGGTGTTTGAGGCTGTTGTTGGTGTAGATTACAATATACAAAATTGGCGAAACAAAATCAAACATTATTTGCATTATTACCCAGGATTGATCAGAAATCATTCAATGCAATTTCATGTTTATCGATTACATATTGCCTCATAAGAAACCCTCTTGGGCTATAAAATAGTTTATCGTTCACCTTGCAAATGTTTGCAAACAAAGCGTGTTTATGAAATTGTTTTAAACCCGCACCAAATGTTTAATCCTGATTTAAACAAAAGAGAAAAACTCAGTATACCGAGAGCGTTAGCTAGCATTAGCTAGCACGGAGCCTAGCGTTGAGGCTGCCTGAGAGTAGCACGTTTGTGGTAAAAATGCACACTGTGAGAGCTCACTTTATATCGTTGCATGTTTTCTAATTTGGTGGCTCTGGACTTGTCATTTCTTTCCACCAGTAAATCACGATTTGACTGTTTAACGACAGACGTTACAGGCGCCTTGGCTAACAATGGCTAGTGTCACAGGACTCCATTTTAGCTAAGCTTGGTAACATTTGCAGCGATGTTAAACTCACGGTTTCACGCCATTTGGTGTTTCTTCAGGTGTCTCCTCGGTATCGGACTTCTCGGGTTCAGTGACGGCAGATTCCTCCTGCTTTGGCTCATCTTCAAGAATTTCGACATCTGCCATGATGAGGTTTATCTTGCCCCACACTGCTCACGATGCCTGTGTCGCTACGCAGTTCAAAATGTGAAGTGAGATTTGCGCCTTCAACGCGAGATTTGGGAGTTGCTAGGCAGCCGGGTGAGAAGGATGGGGGATAAAACTGAACAGGTATGGACAAGTTGTGCAAGATTTCTTCGGGAAGAACTTGAAGGAGCCTCTAAGTAAGAAGTAATGACAATAAGTAAGTAAATAATTAGTAAGTAGAAAGAGATTGAAAAATATGACACAGGACCCCTATCAAGGCGTGCGTAACCCAGTCTGGCCTTTGCTGGATACTCTACCAAAGTCCCGGATACTCAAGTGTTATTTTGCTGGTCATGTAGTGCAGATAAATATTGCTTCTGACATAAATTTAACCAATATTAGCATAATCCAATAGAGTTTTAAGTTCATAAATTAATTCCAAATTAATCTTCAGCACAGTCAGAAGGTTGTACTTATAAAATGCCCCCCAAAAGAAACAACATGATATCAGCATGATATATCAGCCACTGGCATCTGCTGTTGAAAAAGCAATATCGATTGAACACTAACTTGTATTGATTTGTCATCTGTATGCTTACATTTGGGCCAACACTTGAATAAGCCTTGTACAGTTGCTAAAACATACATTGTAAAAGAATTTGAGGGGTTGAGCTTATTTTACTTGAGCTATAAAATCAAATGAATCAATCAAAACTCTTAAAATTTTTATGACATACTCGTGATATAAACTGTTCCACAGAATCCTTACCCTAACCTGTTTATGACCTACATTTGAGATATTTTCTTGCTCCTACTGATTCTCCCATTTAAAATTTAATGGGATTGACTTGTGCAAACAGTGGTGGCAAACTAAACTAAAAATGAAAGTAGTGTAAATAAAAGTTTCACCCTTTTTAGTAATGTGTACCATCAAAAGGTAAAAGTATGGTTAAAAAAAAAGAAAAGAACAAACATTTGCAGTTGTTTCCAGTAACGGCTGTAAATCTGGTTGACCTGTGACAAAGCAGCAAAAGTTAACCTTTAACGAACGGTACAGAACATGTGTTAATCTGTAGATAAAAATCAGGTCAATAAAGATGAAAATGCATTTCCTTGATTGCTGCACAGATGAATACAACACATTTTATACCACTTGGGTAAGAGTCACTAAATTTAGAGTACGAGGTTTGATATGAGTCGTACTAAGACAAAGAAAATCTTGGAGTTGATATCATCATTTAGGTGATATTTTGTGGGTACAGTTCAACCACTTGAGCAACATCAGGTTGTCCTTGCAGTAAATCCAGCAAAGAAACATTATGAAAACTTCTGCATTCCTTATATGTCACAGTACAGTCAGAATGGACACTCATATCTAATTTTATGTTAGATTATTTATTTATAACCTGATTACCTAAAATTAGCCTATCATAATCCCAACCCAAAGTACATTCCCATGTTAATGCTAGTTTTATCGACAACATCAAGCCCATTTCTGATCTCAAATGGAGGTGCAAAATCATTTGTGGCTGTGATTTAATAGCTCCATTTCTAACAACAGCCATATTTGTCTCATCTTATATACTGTGATGTGCACAGTCCCCCATGCTAAATGTCTTTAATAGCAGTATAAGATTACTCTGAAGATATTCTTTTAAGTTACACTGTCATTTCAACATAACAATTGTTCACTGGACATGGTAAATTTAATTCAGTTTTGGCCTCAGAAGATTTAGTAATTGCTGTTAACAGGGCATTGGGTTGGTAATGAGCTATTTCAGATCTTCATAATTTGATTGCATTTGTCCTTGTGCTGTCTTCATTATCACTGGGAGGCTTTGTGTGAAGTTTGTTAACTTTAAAAGGTGTACCATTATCATAGGCCATAGGATCACGGCTTTATAATTGTCTATATCAGCTTTGCTCCTGTTGTTTGGAGGAGATAAAGGTCAAGCAATCTTAAACCTTTTGTCCTGTGTCTCTGGAGTCTCCTGATGTACTTTATGCAACAGGTTAAAGTTGTGCCAGCAGTTACCAGTCCAAAGCACATTAGGACATCTTGACTAAGAAGTAGACGTACACTTGTTTTTTTCCTGGCTGTAGACTGATTTGATATAGAACAATGTGATTGATTAGACTCGTGTTGAGTTTTTCAATAAAATGGTTTAAAGACATCCTTCTTTTCAGGAAAATTTATTTGGATTGTCACACTATTGTATTCAGACTTAATAGTTTTATGTTCTGACCTTGTCTTCTAAATTGACACAAGGCCAGTGAGGTAATGTCTAATAATTTTATTGGCTGTACACTGTTACATCCCCTCATCCAATTTGCAAGAACCGTCCTTGAAATAAATGTGAAATAAAAATGTGCTGTGAGAAGCTGAGTCAGTCGATAAATCACTGGGGTGCCTTAGTATCCTTTTCTGCCCATATATGTCCAAGTATTAATGGCACAGCAGGAGCAGAAGCTGCCACTGACCCAAGAAAAAGGGAGAAATCCAAAGACACTGCAGTGGCATAAAAAACTCAAGAGCTCTGAAGTTAAAGTAAATGTGAGGGAGGAAGTTCACCTTTGTGTTAGATCTCTCTTGGGGAATTCCTCTGACTGAAAGAGAAAAATTGAGCTCATTCCACTAAGCCATAAATTATTGTACATCAAATGAGTGATGACCATCTCCCTCGTGGCTCGGGTTATCCTTAGATCCGAGTCACTGCACCACTATGACAGATACTCCACAATGCTGATATGAATTTGCACTGCATACCAACAAAACAGATGGCTGGACGCTTCACTGCTGCATTCTGTTACACCAGGGCAATCAGATGACCTATACAGTACTTCTTTTAATTCACTACAAGTCCCTGCTGCTTGCCTAGGGAGCTTGCTTTTGTAAGCCTTTAAGCAGAGGGTCTAATTTGATTTGACCACAGCAAACTGCACCAATTAAAAACACATCATCAAACCAGGCTTGCAGGATAATGCTGTGCTGTACCAAAAATACCTTTGCAGCAGCATTTACTGGCCAGGAGCAGTGAGAGGCAGCATTTCTCCCCCTGGCTAAGCCATGGTATTCCTGTCACATTTTGGTGGAGTCATTTTTAGAAAAGCCAAATAAGCCGGGGAGGGGAGAGTGAAGAGAGAGGAAGAAAAAGGAAGAAGAGGCAGATTGCTTGTTTTTTGCTGCTGCATCCTTTACTGGTGTTGCTGAGAGGGAGGGAATGTTGTGAATGAGTGAGGCAGCAGAGCAGCTGAGTGAGACTAACAAGTGGTTGCCATGCAGCAGGGGCAAGCGTGCGTGCTTCTGGAGGGAGAGATAGAGAAACAGAATGATAATGAGTAGGAGGCAGCAAGTAAGGGAGCATGAGGAGAGGAGCTGTTTCTTTGGGAGGAGGACACATATCACAGCTTGATCCAGCCTTATGTCTGCGTATATGTCTTGCTTTTTGTTTAGATCAGAGGCTAGCCTAGCGCATCCAGTATGTCAGCAATGGATGGATTAATGGGTACGTGTCTGACAGCTCCGAGGAAGAGGAGTTGCTCGGAGGAAACGGCAGCAACAGGTCTGTAAGGATGGAACGGTAATGACGGTGAGATACCTGCTTTTTCTTCCTCTAGACATTCTCACAAAAAAAAAAAATCTGTCAATGCAGTCTCTCCCTCCTTCACCCTACCTACCCCTCTCTCTCCCTCTCTGTCCCTCACACCGGGCATACTTGTGCAGTCTCATCATTCTACTTCTATCTCCTTCGTATGTCTTCTCTTTTCATTCTTGTATCCCTGTCTGCATGTAACCTCTTCTCCGGTCTAATCTCCTTCGCTACCTCCTATTCTCTCAGACAAGCCACCTGCTGCTTGTGTTCATATAAAGATTTTGTAGAAAAAAGAGGCAAGACTCCCACTTGTGTGTTCACACCGGTTTTTGTGATGGTGTTTGGTCCAGCACCGTCGCTGTCTTGTTTAATTGAATTACACTGTCTAGCAGGCATCTGCTTGCACGCAACAGGTTAGAGAGAACCCTTTCCTATTAACTGAACATATGTAATGTCAGATCTCCATCACTGATATCTCACCGCTTTGCCTGTGTGTAACTGCTGGCTATGCACTGCGACACACTGTTATCGTAACCGGACTAAAAGGAATAAAGCCGTGGCATCGGCTTGTATTCCCGAGCCTGTTCCTTCCTCCTTTCCCTGCAGTGTCCCCCCACTTTTCTGCTCATGTTTGCCGTTTGTCGTTTTTTTTCCCCCCAAAACTCCCAGAGGGGCAAAGTGAGAGAGGGATCGAAGGAAGTCTTCAGACATCTGTTGGATGGCACATTCAAAAGATGCTATTTTTAGAAACCTGTAACCCCTTTATGTTTCATGGTCAGCTCATCTTTAAAACACTAAACTCTCATTCTTGTTGATGCATTCTTGTTTCTTAAATCCGACGCAGTGTATGCATTGTCTGTGATGATATTTTAATAGGTTTACAAAGCGGATCTTTTATGCACAAGGCAGCACTAATAGGAAGCCCTCATGCTATCTCTGTGCAGGTAACATGCGGGCTTCCAAACGCCTGACCCTATCAGAGGAGAGATGAGGCACCCAGACGTTGGTTTACCATGTGTAGCGTCCACTACAACCACTCCCTTGCTGCCATGAGCGGGAACGACATGATGGCGCACTCTCTGACTCTGGAGCAGAAGACGGCATTCGCCTTTGTGGGGATGCTGCTGGTGTTCCTGGGGCTGCTGATAGTGAGGTGTTTCAGGATCTTGCTAGACCCCTACAGCAGTATGCCCTCCTCCAACTGGGCCGACGGCATCGAGGGGCTGGAGAAAGGGACGTTTGAGTACGCCCTGACTTAACACAGGGACAACACATCTATAGATGTCCTATAAAACAGCAATGCCTAGATATACATGGACACGAAAACACCGACACACATGATCCACAGCCTTGCACCTGCCATTGACACGCCATTTAGACATCTCTGTGACTTTCTAACCCACGAGACAAAAGCTGTGTATGTTGTTAAATGTGTGTGTGCTGTTAGATCAGAGCCTCTCTACTGTGCGCGTACATGTCTGTCGTTGTGTGTCCGAGCGAGTGTGCAGCAGATGCTGTGTCATATTTTTTTCTCTCTTAATCTGCCAGGGAGTGTGCAATTTAGCTGAAGCTCCCTTTAACCCAAACCTTCAAGTTGAATGTCTGTAGAGGCCGTTAAAGGAGGATGTTGGTCGGACATGTTAGGAAATCATTCAGATGTAGTTTGAAGACTCAGGGACAAGATTCCTTCTGTGAGTGGGAAACGGAGCAGTTGCACCTCTGCAAAGCCCAGCTGTTCTGCACAAGAATGTACGTGGTTGGATACAGGGTATTATGTCAAACTAGTGCATTTGTGGACTTATCAAATCCAGTCTGTTGATGGTCCAAAGGATGCTGCTGCTGCTGCTGCTGCCGCTGCTGTGTTTGTGTACAGACTAGTCCTCTCCGTGCATGGGAAGGCAACTGGGCAAACTGTGATTTACATTATGATGTTACTGTTTCTAATGATGCAAAAACATCTCTCAGAGTTTGTATTGCTACTGATGGTGTTCTGTTTGTTGCCACGATTATATGTCTGAGCTAAAGAAAAAACACGACTGTTTACTTCTGACAGTATGTCTGTAGAGATACACGCTAATAATCGATTTGTGGACTGTCTGTGAAGTGCTCTGTCCGGAGGTTGGCTTTTGTGATCGAGCCAAAGAACTTTGAAGGAAACAATGATTCAAAAACTAGGAAGGACACTCTCTCTCAGCGCTGCTAGTTTTTCTAATGACAAGGATAAACTCTCACTACCTGTCTGCAGAGGAAAAGGTCACATGGAAAACAGGGGTGGGATGTCTGTCAGCACTTCACATGGACATCTTTTTCCTCCTTCTCTCAGCCATCCTCACTCTTCCTGACCTGCTCTCTTCCTCCCAGACAGAGGAGGACAGGACAAACCAAGATTCTGGAAAAAAAACAAACAAATGAACGAACTGCAGACTGGTCAAACTGTTTCTTTGCTAATTCTTACGGTCTACGGTTTCTCCTTAGTGCTGTGAATCTGCCTTACTGTGACCTTCAATGGGTTTATGTGCCTTCATCTAGATACATTAGAGCACCTGGTTGTTTGAATGTGTGTGTAAGCGAACGAGTAAGTGTGTGGCATATCATGATGAAAGATAGTTCATCTCCTGACCTGTTGCTTACCCAGCTGGTGGTAGAGACCTCTCATTGATTTAGATTTGATTCAATGATGTGAAATAATAAAATTTCTTCACTTTAAGACACTGCTGGTAAAATCTTTGCTTTTCTGGGACTCTTTTTAGAAGTCGAAGATTATGCCAGGTAAAAAAGATATGTCTCTACCTTCACTTTTGCAGTCAGCAGTATACTCTGGTGGAATTTATTGTGCACAGGGCATTGCAGATCAAAAATTTCAAGCTTTATGTTGTCTCTACACCCAGACACAGGCAGTTGTTATCAAAAAGTGCTGCTGCTGCTAAAGGAAAAAGAAGCAAAGAATTAAATGCACATACAGGAATTCACACTGTTTCCTATATGTGTGTGGGCAACCTATATAAAGAGAATGGAGCTTATATGGCAGCAATAAGGATGCACACAGCCTTTTTATAGACAGTCTAGCAGTGATAAAGCTGTAGAGCCTACCTGTCTTTCCTCCAGTGACCAGTTCAACTTCAATGACCAGGCCACTGTGCACACCTCCCTTGACACACATCACTCACCAAGAATGCATTATTGCACCATTATCTCTGTCACCTATGTGACATCCTTATCTGAAAACTGTTGTTGGTAGAGAAAACGCCGGCCTTCTCTTCCTCCAGCCTACAAGCCCACTTACCTTACAAGAACTAACCGACCAGTAACAGCGTTTGTAAATCCATCAAATCTGAACATAAAGCGTCTGCTCTTCATCGTCTTTTCATATCCCACTCTTCATTAAGGTTATGAGCTGTATGTAGTCAACACAAAGCCCCATTAACAGTATACACTTTGTTGATTGGAAGAAATGTAAAGACAACTTTGTAATTCTGAATAATTTTAAACAGGGCCTCCAGTTGCAGCTTTGCATTTTGCATTCTGCACAAAGCAAACAGATTTCAGAGATGGTGAAAATGATTTGAAGACACAGAAGCAGTTAGAGAACTAATGTAATTACTCTTTGGCGGGTGGATGTAAAGATAATAGGACCTGAGTGCTTTCAGAATCCTTGTTATTCTGTGAAGGACCAATGAGTCAGCTGAATAGTGGACCTTAGCTTCTGCTGATTATCAATCATCAGTTTTATTACTTGTGGTCTTCGGACTTCACAAGCTATGTCCTTGATTTGTTGTGATAAGACAGATACAAGGCCTTTCTTTATAAATGCAAATAAGTAAAAAAAAGAGTGAAAATGTAACATTGACTCAGCATGGTGATTTCCATAACTATTGTTGAACAGCTGAGTTGATAAAGTGCAGCCAGGAGGTATTCCATCATCATCGTTATAAGAAGCTCTTACTTTATTTGTTTGCTTCTACGTAACTTAAACACAGCTTAAATATTTTGTAATGTGACTTTATAGAAATACGAATTATCCCATGAGACACTGAGATATTCTCATTTTTTTCCAAGTGCTGAGGCTCTGATAGATGTGAGGTGAACTTCTGTAAAAGCCAGAGTGAACAGGTCAATGATTACCTCGTATTACATATTAATGTTTTATAACAGATACATAATTGTGGTTCCATAATGATTAACTTTTAATTGATTTAAATCTGCGCCTTAAAATGACAGAATGGGTCCAGTATTTATGGCAATATTACACTTTTATACATATTTGATTTCAATTAGAATCTATCCTAATGTTAAATTGATAAACTCATAGCAAATCTAGGTCCACCTCTGCCTCGTTTTATTTACCTACACTACAATTTAATTACAAGTTATTGAATTTTGAATTTTATAGTTAGCACAAGAGCTTTATAGTGTTGATCTTAGTTAAACATGCTAAATAAAGAGAAATTAACACAACCTTTTGTACTGTAGGATCATCTTCATAATGTACTTTTTTTTTTGCCCCTGACAGAGTATACTACACACACACAAACTCTGACATTCAAGAGGCTTTGAGTTTGACTCGAAGCTGTAAGACGGTTTGCAAAGTCCGAGCATCTGTGTAAATATGTATCTGTTAGTTTTACTCTATGGGCTTATTAACTTGTCTTAAAAGTTTTTTCTCTTTTGAGATCTGGGATTACTTGGTGTTCAGGATTACAGTAGAGGTCATCAGTACTCCCAAAAGGCATCCTTCTCTAATTACATGTATTTCTTTTCTAACCTAACTCTCTGTCTTTTTAAACTGATATGATTGGCTGTTTGAATTTATCACTTGAAGACATCCACATTTGATAAGTTCAATAAGTTTATGTGTAAAAAAGCATGGATAATGTCAAGGCTTGTGGTGACTGCAGTACACAACGGCTATCATAAGTTATGTTGTAAATCCACACTGTTATATTTGCAGCTCTTTAAGATGTCAGGACTCCTGTCTCCCTGTATCTCTACTTTTTAAAATTAAACACTATTTCTTCCTGCTGGGCCTCTTGAACATTAACTCGTAAGCAGACTCCTCTGTTCTGTGTGAATTGGAGCATATGCACCTGCTGCCATGGATTCACCATGCAGTCTCAAAAGTCCTTTTGGGAGCAGTGCAAACTCTGAATTTACCCAAGCAGAGCAGACACAAATCTAGCAGCCTCCGATAATAAAACTGTTGTAGAATTACCAGGGCCTGAGGATCTTTAACTGCACAATAACAACTGCAGTTTTCATTACAGCCCATGTGGAAAATTTTTCGCTTTCCAGCATGACTCAGTTGGTATCACTCTGGTAGAAAATCCTGACAACTTTGAACTGTTGTCTGATAACTATTGAGCAATTGATTGCTTCCTTTCAATCTGCGCATAAAACACGTGTTGGAGTATTTTCCTCAGCCTGCAGAACAGCCAAGGTCATATTTCCAGTCATTAGCCTGCCTCAAAGTGTGTGCATAAATCACCGAGGTGTATCAGTAATAAGGAAGTTTACCTGTTAAGAGGTCTTTTAAAGGCACTTCAGAAGTCATGTGGCAGTAAAGTGCCTCCAGCGTGTTCCTGTAATTCATGGTCCCATATTAACTCTCATTTTGCTCATGAATACGAACATTTTCTCTGTGACAAAAAGACTTATTAGAGACAGCATTTGATCAGTTATAAAACTCACATGGGCTTAATATATAAGAGGGGTTCCCCTCTTGTTATCGTCACTCTACAGATTAAATCGCTCTGCTAAAGTATCTGTTATGAAACTATTAATCTTTTATCATCTATTATTAGTCTTATCTGTTCTGCTTTAGTCATATACATCCAGAGTGGTCTGTAACCTTGAAACTTTTCCTGATTTGATTCGTCATACCATCCTTGTTTTATTTTGAACTTCTCTGTTTTTTTCCCTATGATTCATGCAAAAGGTCCGGAGAGGTGAAGAAATACTGTCCGCATAAACCCATAAACTGCAACTACAGAACAACATGTGCTGTTTCCCTGCACTTCAGACAATAATATTAGTAATCAATTCCCTAGAGCTCAAGCAACGAGCGCCTTTATCTTCCCGTTTAGTTTTTACGACTTGGTTAATAGTTAAGCAATGCCTTTGTGTCCCCTAGGATGGAGCAAGGACATATCTGACACCCCTCGTTCACTTTTCACTTTGAGGGTTGATCCAAAGCGTCAGCCAATGGCTGGCAGCCAGCCTCTGACCCTGACATGCAGGGTATAAAGGTAGACCAGCTGAGACAAACCCAACCTACGCACAAGACTCTCAGAGCAGTGCAGAGGAGCTCTAAACATCTAATCCTAGCCTAGTTTAGACATCAATAAACAAGGATAACCACACCAGTTGATGCAGTGCTCTGTTGTTTTGAATCCCTGTTGGATGACTGAAGACTTTAGACCTGCTCTGCTGTTTGAGCCTTGACTGTTTGAATCTGAGATTCTCCCTCAGCATTCCTGATGGAGAGGATCACGTCCAATGGAGGGGAGCATGTCAACCCCGCATATGACGCCACCCTGGATGGACCCCCGATGTATGATGAGCCTAACCTTTCTAACGGGGACCACCGCACCGTAAGGCCCTCGGTGGTCAGCGCCTTTGGTCATGACACTCTGGATCGGGTGCCCAACATAGACTTCTATCGAAACAAAGGCAGTGTAAGCGGTCACCGGGCTGTGCGACCATCCCTGCAAGAGCTTCATGATGTGTTTCAGAAGGTAAGAGCATGCATGTCTGTAAGGGAAGTTTCCACAAATCCACTGCACGTCTCTTTGCGTTGTCATTATTTTTGTCTGTCACAGATGGTCCCCACCCTTATTTTCTGATATACTAACCATGTTCACCCTTTATTTAGGAAGATTTTTACCTTTTTTTACTCCTTGAGACTCAAATCAAGTCCCTAACCCTGCATCTTCTCTCCTCTCACCAAGCTTAAAGACTTGAGAGAGTGAAACAATAAATTTTACAGTTGTTTAGCCCTCGTCCACAGTTCAGGTGTTAAATCATCACCTCAAGACTTGTTAAACTTGAGAGGACACCGAAAGTTATTTCTGGAACACAACCGCAATGTACACGCTTGACACACTTGAGAGTTTTTAGTGCTTTTTATTGGGCCGTTATACCACTGTGGGTTGCGAAAGAGCTGAGGTTAACGGTCACCAGTAGTCTTCCTTAGCACGAAATGACAGGAATTACGTCCGTTCTCATTAAAGCCAGAGTGATAATATAATATGTGTGTGGAAGGCAGCCAATTATTCGACTTATAATTTAAAGATGTGTCACCGAGCAGCGATTCAATAATCACACAGATTTTTCAGGAAAATTAAACACTAAATACCCCTACTTTCAATCTTTTATCTTTTAAATGTGTTTAATGTATTTGTGTAACACCTTTGATGGATAACTTACATGTTTTAAGTTGTCTGAACGCCTCCGTCACATCATTTTCTATAAACACAGCCCCCTCGCCGATGCATTAAAAAGGCTATAACTCAATGGAAAACCAATTTCTTTAGTAAATGAGAATAAAAGGCCTCACTAAATCAGATTTCAGAGCATGAGTGGGGCAGGAGAGTCATTTAAAAGTCAGTTTTCATCTTCACAGAAAGTTAAAACTCGGTATGCCATCTTCTCTCCATTTTTTTCTCTCAGTGTGCAGTAACAGACACAAAGCAACATAATATCTCTGCAGACACGTAATTTATTTACCTCAAAAATCAAACCACATTTCAGGAGAAAGCCAAACACACAGTGGTGCATTTCAAGTAGGGCAGAAAAAACTGCTAGGAAAACCTTGACATGAAATATGAAGTGTTTGCTGCTGTGTTTATGTGTTTGTTTTTTTTATTGTTAAGAGATCCCAGTTTCAGCGTGTCTCCGTCTCTGTATATAAGAAAAAGTAATAAAATAAAGAACAAAGGAAGAAATAAATCAAGGAAAAACAGAAAACAATAATCATGACAAAAATCCAGTAATGTTTCTCTAGACTGACTTAAATGTTTCTCCTCTGTTTGAACATTTGCCACCAGAATGGAGCGATCTCAGTGCCAGACACCGTGCAGGACGATGGCGAGGGCAGCAGCGGGACCCCCTCTGAAGACCTGGAGTCTGCCATCCCCATTAAGGCCGCTAAAGGAGCTGTAAAGTTTGGCTGGATAAGAGGAGTCCTGGTGAGTTCAGTTGGGCCATGACGGGCTCCCTCTGCTTTATAGGTGCAGGGTCAATCCTCATAACTGTGACCCGGTAGGACGGGGGCTCTGTGTGACCCTGTAACACAGCGGTGGCCAAATGGAGCTGTCAACACCTTTCAGAGATCGGGTGTGATTTGCATTTTCTCAGGAGCTGCTGGTTGATCATTTGTGCAAATGAAAAAAGGCATAAATGTTTAAAAGAAAAAGACTTCCTATGAGCATGAAGCCTTAAGTGCTTTACTCAGGAACAAACAAAAAGAAATTAGGATTCAAACTTGGATTATAATAGATCAGATTTGCAGGATTAAATATGATAATGAATTAAATTTATGAAATATTAGAATCAACTGAAAGAAAAAGGAAAACTACATAAAATCCAGGGATAGTTGGATAAAAGGAATGATAACAACTCAGAATAAAGGTGGCAACATTTCACCACAAAGTATGTCTGAGTGTAACTGGCCTAGCTGTCTATGTGAACCCCCCATAAAGGTGTTAAAGGCAATCAAAGCCCCAAAGTGAGTCTATATTTTTAAGTGTTTGTTCCTTTTAAATCACCATAAGTCACTTTGATAATGCTGCTAAAAAAGTTTTCCAACAAAGTTACAGATGTCGGGGCCTTTGATTAAAATGAAAACAAAAGTTTACTATCCATGTGTTTAGTGTGCAGTGCTGCATCTTAGCGCCTTATTTAACAATGGAATAAATCACTACCAACACTGAGGGCTTTCACACTTCTTCTTCTCCACAGGTGAGATGCATGCTGAACATCTGGGGTGTCATGCTGTTCATCCGTCTGTCTTGGGTTTTTGGACAGGCAGGCTGGGGTACGTAGGCTAATTTCTTCCTCTTTTTTTATACAACAGTAAAGCTGTTTTCTTATTCAGCTCAGGGTAGGCTGGAATGATGGCTCAAAATTGCCGTCAGAAAAACACCAAACTTTGTAAATGAAGAAAAATGAAATTTGCTTCAGAGCCCCTCTTTATCAGTTCAAAGATATCCCTCCCCGTTGAAGCGGAGTTATTTCCAGCTCGATATCGTTGTCTAGAGCAATAACAGATCCAGCATGTCTGCGTACAGAAAATTAAGGGAGCTGTTCCCAGTAATTCCAGGGACTCTGGGGGCATTTAAAGGATTATATAGACCTCCACTCATTAGCAAGGAGTGATTGAATTGGGCAGATTGGACTGAACAGGCCTTTCTGAGCTACCATAATGATCTAAACTTGCTGAAGAGCTATTCTGAGAGCCAGCCGACTATAAGCAGAGCAGTTTGTGTGCGTCAGTGTGTGTGTGGTGATGGAAGCGAGGGGGACACTGTGTGAAAGGCTTCATGAGTGTGTTCATTGCTTAAGAATGTATCGATCAGCAGGGTATTTTGTTCAGGCTGCGTAACTAAATGGTTTTGAGAAGCAGAGCGAGCTGCAGGCAGCAGGCAGAGCAGGTCCAGCAGACAGCTTTAACTTTCAGCCTCCGGGCTCCACAGGGACTTTGACTCTGTCTGTTTTTAAAGGCGACCATAGGGACTAGGGTTTCATTTCACAATCACTCTGTTTTATGACTGACTGCTGAAACATAACGCCTCAATGTAAGCTGCAGTTCAAAAATGTAGCTGTTATTTGTTTGTGTTGCAGGTCTGGGTATGGTGGTCATTGGTCTCAGCTGTGTGGTCACAACCATCACCGGCCTTTCCATGTCTGCCATCTGCACAAACGGTGTGGTTAGAGGAGGTAAGAAAATGCAGCACCAGCCCTCATCAAATACTTTTATGCAGGCATTTCCCCTGTTACAGATACTCATACAGCAGAGTCACAGCAGCTGGCGGCAGCAGTTTAAACATTATTTATACCAGCATATAGCCTGAGATAACCCACATTCATCCTGACATAAAATCTTTTACTGAGACAATGAAATGACCAGAGGACAGCGTGCAGATAAAGACACAAGGCTCAATGTCATTCCTCAAAGCCGTTTCTTTGTTTAACCTAACTTTCTGACATTAAATCAATAAATCGGTGATATGGAGATTAATCATCCACTGCTGCATGTATCTCATTTTCTCTTTTCAGGAGGTGCATACTACTTAATATCCCGAAGTTTGGGGCCAGAGTTTGGCGGCTCAATTGGCCTCATTTTTGCCTTCGCCAACGCGGTGGCTGTGGCCATGTATGTGGTGGGATTTGCTGAGACAGTGGTGGATCTGCTAAAGGTGTGTGTTGTTATTATGATCCTGAAGAATTTGAAGAAGTTACATTTCCAGATTTTTAATGAAGCACTTATTTGTTTGTTTTTTTCGTTGTCCTGTCTGTCATTCTCAGGAGAATGACCTTCTCATGATAGATCCATTGAATGACATCAGGATTATTGGCTGTATCACAGTGGTGGTGTTGTTGGGAATATCAGTAGCTGGAATGGAGTGGGAGGCCAAGGTAGGGGAAGAATATTATGCTAATTGTTTGCCAGCCTCTAGTTCGTCCACAATTTTAATCATTTTTACCCTAACAGGCACAAATCGTCCTTCTCTTCATCTTGCTGGCAGCCATTGTGAATGTATTTGTTGGAACAGGCATACCTGCAACTAACCTCAAGAAAGAACAAGGCTTCTTCAATTATGACTGTAAGACAACCTTCTCACCAAATTAATGACTTAATTCTTTCTGAAACGTAGAGATTTGACTCCCTGTTTTTTCACTATCTCTATCACAGCCAGGATCTTCCTAGAGAATTTTGCGCCGGCATTCAGAGGCTCTGAAACATTCTTCTCTGTGTTTGCCATCTTTTTCCCTGCGGCAACTGGGATCCTGGCCGGAGCCAACATCTCAGGCGACTTGAGGGTAACTTTTTTCAATCATGAGCTGCTCCGGCACATTTGTTTTTGTGCATCCCATCCTCAGTAAATCCTGGGGGAGCTGTTTATTTACATGCTCATTCTTCTACATCTGTGATTCAGACATAAGTTATCTCATGTTGCCTGTTGTCTGAATTATGACTAAAACAATAATGTTTCTTTTCTACAGGACGCCCAGGCTGCCATTCCTAAAGGCACCTTGCTGGCCATCTTAATAACTGGTATCACCTACCTGGGTGTAGCACTGTGTGTCTGTAAGTATGATAATCTATGGAAGCACATGGTTGTGATGAAGATTGCATGACAGTATATTTCTGGTTGGATACTAAGCTTTTCATCTGTTCTTCCCTTTGATTGGTCAGCTGCCTCTGTTGTCCGCGATGCCACAGGAAACGCCACTGACTTCATCAACCAAACACTAAATGTTCAGTGCAATGGTTCAGCCGCCTGTGAGCTCGGTTATGATTTCTCTGCCTGCCAAGTGGTGGAATGCAAATATGGCTTGATGAACAACTTCCAGGTGCGCTATCCTTCAGACTTTAATGTTAACATAGAGAGATTGTTTTTTTTTTTTGAGTGTCTTATGCTCTCCTCCTCCTCTTTCTCTGGTTCAGGTCATGACCATGGTGTCTGGATTTGGTCCCCTCATCATCGCAGGAACATTCTCAGCCACACTTTCATCCGCTCTGGCTTCACTTGTCAGCGCTCCAAAAGTGTTCCAGGTCAGTTCCTCAGCCATAACTTTTCTGTCTGCAAAGTTTTTTGGGGGGACTGGACCTGAAAGTCAAAGTCCCTGCTGCTCACAAAGAGCTTTGTAAATCTGAATTTTCTTTTGACGCCCCAGACTCATGAAATACTCTGAGGGAAAACTCAGTGTCCTTTTGAGAAGAAATAAAGGTTTAAATGAATGAATGAAGAAAATACATCTGATTCAAGCTTTGTCTCTTCCCAGGCTCTGTGCAAAGACAACATCTACAAGATATTGCACTTCTTTGCGAAGGGAGTTGGCAAGAACGACGAGCCAATCCGTGGCTACGTTCTCACGTTCATCATCTCTGTGGCCTTCATTCTGATTGGTCAGTCTGAATGTCAATCATGACCTCTTAACATTTCAACAGAATGTCAAACTATCTCATAAACTTTATCTTAAAGTTTACTAATAGACTAATCATTCTCTATTTCCTTATTTAACTTTAAAACACTGTGAAGTAATCTGAGTTTGTGCCCGTAGGTGATCTGAACGCCATCGCTCCTATCATCTCAAACTTCTTCCTGGCATCTTACGCTCTCATCAATTTCTCCTGCTTCCATGCATCCTGGGCCAAGTCTCCAGGTGAGTCTCTGCACAGTAGAAAGTAGCTTATAAATGGAAAATTATGCCAGTAGCTTGAGGGGATTCTGCTTCTTTTCAGTAAAACAGCTTTAGATATATTAAAGCAAAATCACCCACTTTCAGACATTTTCCGGAGTAAACTGAGGTGCTAAAAATACCTCGCTAGAACCAAATTTTCCTACAATCTCTGTAACATGTGCTTTCTTCTGTCCTACTTCTTCCAGGTTGGCGACCAGCATATAAGTACTACAACATGTGGATCTCCCTGTTGGGTGCATTGCTCTGCTGTGGCGTCATGTTTGTCATCAACTGGTGGGCCGCTCTCCTCACATACGTCATTGAAATCCTCCTCTACATCTACGTCACAGTCAACAAGCCAGGTGAGCTGCCTGGGTATGTGTGGAAATTTGTTTATGAAGAATGCAACGGAGGATCTAACATGTCTCATTTTTGTCTTCAGATGTGAACTGGGGCTCCTCCACGCAGGCTGTGACATTTGTCAGCGCAGTTAGCAACGCCCTGTCTCTGTCTGGTGTCGACGATCACGTCAAGAACTTTAGGTAAAAGTCTGTCAAGTGTCTGTGTTTTTTTAAGAAAGTGCAGCTTGTGTTGAACAGTGACAGAAAAAGATACCTGAAAATCAAATAAGAGACTAAAAACGAATAAAAATGAAAAACAAAAAGAGTGAACAGCCGCTGTTGGAGGGAGAGATGTTGATTTTGGGTTACGTGATCGTAAAAGCACAAATTAAAAATATTCTTTTATCTGTTTTAGACCTCAGATCTTAGTACTGACAGGTCCAGCACGGAACAGACCAGCTCTACTAGACCTGGCTCACTCCTTCACCAAGACTTATGGACTCTGTCTCACCTGTGAGGTCTTTGTGGTAAGGTTATATTCTAATTTCAATACTTGTATATGCAAAACAATGGAACTTACCATGTCAGCACATATTGTTTTTCCTAAACCTTTATTTAAATTTCAACCTTCTATTCAAATCAAGATCTGCACATCAAGCCAATTTAAAAGGTGCAGACAGCAGACTGCAAGACTGAATATTAAGTAAGGAGGAGGGAAATGCCAGCTGTCTGGATACCTGAGACATGAGTTTAGGTTCAGTTGTGTCCTCTGCATATGAAAAAAGGTGCAAAAGGATATTTTCCTCCATCTCACGCTCACACACAACTGTCAACTTTGATTCCTGCAGGGTCCGAAAGCAGAGGCCCTCAATGACATGAACGCTAGCATGGAGAAGAATCAGCTGTGGCTCCGGAAGACAAAACGCAAGGCATTTTACGCTGCTGTGGCCTGTGAGGAATTCAGGGAGGGAACCGACAGCCTTCTGCAGGTCAGTGTGGTCACAATAAAAACCTCTTTGAAGGAAAAGAAAAAATAAAGCATTTAACCCAGAAAAATCCCCCTCGATCAATGTATAACCCGCATTTTTTAAAACAGAATGAGAAGCGGGTTTATTGTCCCGTTCTTTCCTCACAACACTGAGTTTCTATTGCTTTGTTATGACTCAGGCCTGAACCCGTGTTAAGACAGGGCGTTAGTGCAGGAGGAAGAGGAGGGGAGAGTTTATGGGGAGCAGGAACACAGTCTTATGGCTCCAGCTATCGCACTTTCGAGATAAGGCCTCGGTTCATTGTCAGGATTGCTTACTTCAAACAGTGCAGCAGATTAAAAGCCATAATTGATTAACACTGCCAAGACGAGTTCCTGCAGACAAAGTGAGATCTGCTGAGTGATGTGGTCATAATTTCTGGCTGTAAAACGGTTTTATAGTGTTCTTGTCTTTGACATTTTGAGACTGTTTCAGACTTTTTTTTTTTTTCACCAGTCAATAGAGACTCGAGGTTTTACAGCTGCAGGGTTACATGGTGTCTGTGTTGTTCTAGTTAACAGATTGTGAGTTTTATCTTAATTCAATAAGTGAGTGTCCTGCTTGTCTTTACAGGCTTCTGGTCTTGGCCGCATGAAGCCAAACACACTGATGATAGGATTCAAGAGGAACTGGAGGACTGCGGGCACAGAGGGAGTGCAGAGCTATGTGGGAATACTGCAGTAAGTTACAAAGAAGCTAGATGGAGCATTGATGTACGTGGATTTAACTGTAAAGAGGCGGTGACCTTAATCCACTTTCTACTTTGACAGTGACGCATTTGACTATGAGTACGGGTCAGTGATGCTGAGGATAGAAGAGGGACTTGACACGGCGCACATTGTCGAAGCACAAGGTTGGTATTAAAAAAGTCTGTGTGCTTTTATTAACAGGGAACAACAGCGACAGCATAACAACGATTGTGTGTTAGGTTGGGCCAAATAAGTAACTAAGGAATAAAAAAAAGAGTGAATAAATCAGTAAATATTCACAGAAACTAGAAACAGAAAGAAAGACAGTATACTTTACACTCGCAGTTGTTTACTTCACAGTTTTTCTAGCGTCCGAGTTGAACAGGAGTGGTTCATTTCATCTATGACCAGCTAAACTACAAAATAATTAGTGTTTTTAAAAGTTGCACAGTTGTATTAATGAGTTAATGTTCTATCCTCATAACAACCTACAATAACTGATAAATAAATAAGAGTGATAAGCCAAGGGTACTTTGTTCTATAGATTACAAAGTATTTATTAAGGTCTGATAGTGAACAGATAAGATACACAACAGCTTCCACTTAACAGCTGCGCCGCTGGAGAAGTCTTGACCAAAACAAGGCGAATGTCACATGTCTGAAATGACTGCACATCTGTTATAGGAGGCCACTTGTTTTTCTGTGTCCTTCAGATGAGATGCTACAAGCAGAAAAGGACCAAAGGGCGCTGGACAAAGAGCTGATGCAGAGCGGAGGGAAATCAAAAGGACTGTTCAGAAAGTCCAGGAACTCATCTCAACAAGTGCTCACAACCAGAGGTAGCCATCTCAAAACCTTCAGAAATACTTCAATCTACGCTTCTTCTTTTTTTTTAAAGTAACGCTTGCACTGATAGATTTTTAGATATGTGGTGTCCGTCTTGGTCTCCTCCACACACACTTGTATTTCCAATGAGAGAGCATACATTTAGCAAATGAAACCAACGACTCACATCTCTTTTTTTTGGAGACTTCTCCACACTCCCATTGAGAAATAATTGAATCAAGCTCTCCAACTAAAGATGTCTCTGAGGGTGTAATCCAATAATACGGTCCCCTTCGTTCCAGTTTGGAGAGCATCTCTTAAGAGCAACCCTTTCACCCAGACAGCAGAGGGTGCAGCAGCCGCTCTCTCGATCAGTCTCTGTCTCTACATCACACACTCACACATACACACAATTGAGCTGCATCTTGGCAAGCTGCGCTGATCGTTAGTATGCAATCTGGGTGGCACTCATTGGAACATTAAACCTGAGAGATGGCTGTTCCTGCTGATGTAGGCTCAGCTCTTAATGTTGATTAGTGCTAGTTTTCCCATCCAACTTAACTCTCCACGCTGGCTTGGTGATTTACACTCGCTCCTGCCATCCCCCACCTCACCGCTTCCTCCTCCAGCTCTCACTTCTTGTTTCTTTTTCTCTCTCCTTCAGTGTCAGTGTGCGCCCCTCCATCCCCACAGGTGGCTAAGATGAATGAGAAGCTGGTGCAGGCGAGCATGCAGTTCAAGAAAAAACAGCCTAAAGGCACCATTGATGTGTGGTGGCTGTTTGATGATGGAGGTACGTGTTGGTTTTTAATGCCTCATCTTGCAACCTCACCTACAGGATAAGAGCGTATAACAGTATAACAATCACAGACTCTCTGAGGAGTACATCTACCTATGCTGGACACTTCCCAACCTTCACATGAAATAGAGCTCACAGATCATTAAATTTTAAGATCAAATTATAAGCATTAAAAAAAAGTCAGTCAAGTCAAATATTATAAATAAAATCACAGTCTTAGAGCTTTGGTCCGTAAAGGAAAACTACCTCCACAATCCTGATGACAAACCACCACATTCACTTCTTTCTCCTCTCTCAGGTCTCACTCTGCTGCTCCCCTACATCCTCACCACCAGGAAGAAGTGGAAAGACTGTACCTTAAGGATCTTCATCGCAGGGCAGCCCGGACAAACTGAGAAGGATAGACAGGAGTGAGTAAAATGTGAAAAATCGTCAGTCAAGCGTATCAGTTAACATTAACTGAAAATATTCACCTGCATTCACAGGAATACCAATCTATGTGTGTTAATCTGTCTTGCAGGATGAAATCTCTGTTACATAAATTCAGGATTAACTGCACCGACATCATTGTTATTGATGACATCCATATCCAGCCCAGCTCTGACAGGTAACTGACTTCATTAATCACTGAAGAGCAGATGTCGTGACAGTGATAGTAAAATGTTTTCACCTCCTGACTGCATATTTTGATTAAAAAAAAGAGGTGGGCTAATGTTCTTTTCTGCTCTCCTCAAGCTTGAAGAAGTTTGATGAAATGATTGCACCTTTCCGCCTGCGCGAGGGCTCCAAAGACTATGAAGTGGCTGAAGCCATGAAGAAAGAACATCCCAGTAAAATTACAGATGAGGAGCTGAGCAGCTTTGAGGAGAAGGTAAAGTGACAGACACAATAAGTGTATTAACCTCCAAATAAAGTTGTTATTCAATGTTAAAAATAATGTTGCTGTTTTACAGACAAACCTCCAAATTCGACTTAATGAGGTGCTTCAGCAGAACTCCAAATCAGCCAATCTCATCGTTGTGTAAGTCATATAAAACTCTTGTCTGAATAGTGTTAACTGAGGAGGAAACAGTGTCTCACAGTCTCTCTGTAAACCTCCTGCAGGAGCATGCCTATCGCACGTAAAGGAGCCGTCTCTGACTTCCTCTACATGGCCTGGCTCGACATACTGACCAAGGACCTCCCACCCACCCTGCTCATCAGAGGAAACCACAAGAGCGTGCTGACTTTCTACTCTTAAGCACTCTGGAGGCTAAACAGCAGAAGATCGGTAGCTATATAGGAAAGAAATAGTGGTATCGTGACGTTGGACAAGGTTCATTAAAGTAATAATTGATGTTCAGTCCTCCAGACCAACTCAACATAGTAACATGAGCAAGTTCATGACTGAAAGGGGCATTTTTATCATCGTACAGACAAGAAAACACAAAAAAACACTTGAACAAACAGCACGAGTGGTCAGCTGGTAAAAATGAAAGCTGCAATAGATTTATTTTTCAGTCACACAACCTGTTAGTATTTTGTATGAACATGTTTCAAACCTGTTTCTGGTATGTGTGAATTTTTGACTGTTAGCTGCACTCCAAGTTGTCGATAAATGCTGTGAATGAGGAACACGACATGTAAACACGCTGAGCTGCGCTGTTTCTTGTTAAGAAATGTCAATGAGAATTAGTTTATTTCTGAGAGTAAAGTAAGAATTGGAAACAGCCTGAATGTGAACGAAAGAGCCAAGTTCAAGCTCTTTGCCACAGTGAACTAGTATGGAAAATGTACGAAACAAAATTATAATAAAAAATGTGGGGAAAAAAACAAGAGGCTTATATTTAAAAAAATAAAAACAAAGGGCTTATATTTTGTTGTAGAACAAAATCCAATCATGTCTTCCTAGCTTGGTCAGATTAGTAAAATAAGCATTGAAAGATAAAAACACTCTCAGTGGTCACACTGAGTGACAACTGGACCTGCTATTGTGATTGTAAAATAAATGTACAAAGAGGTCTGACTTCAACAGTGGATATTTTTAGAGCAAATAACCTTTTCATAAACAATCACCAGCATCTTTTTTATATAATGCTGTAAAAATAGATCAATTCCTTCCTTTTTTTAATATTCTTGGATATTCACTGAGTGTAAAATACGCACAATTTTATTAAAGAGCTGTTTACCTGTTTGACACTAGACTTTATAGATATTTTAAATGTTATTATCACAGTACACTTTTTGGTTTAGGGGAATTGAGTGAAATTCAAAATTGCAAGAACAATTATTCTGTATATTTTTCCTATTGTCTATCTTCTATTTAAATATGAAGTTGTAATGATGAAGAATAAAAGGCTCAATAAGATTTTAAGTGTGTCTCTTTCTTTTAATTTATGATTACTATATATAAATACAATACAGTACAAGAATTATATTGATCCCCAAAGGGTAATTCAATAATAAAATATATGTAATGTCAATTTGTGTGGTAGTTGAAGATTAATAAAACATTTATATTTGAGAAAGACTATCAATGTTCAGTGTTTCATCATTTCAGTCCATTAAGTCTAGGGGTTTTAACCAGCCAGCAGCAATAAACATAAACTTCATAGTTTTTCTACTTTCACAAGGTTAGGAAAAATGTGTTGTCATGTTTTGTGTAGTACCTCATACATTGGGCCTTACTTACTTCCTTCATATGTTATTATAAAAAGTAAATCTACATAGTGCATATATAAAGCTGGCAGCAGTTTTAATTCCAACTTTTTTAGAGATTTTATTAGATAAACTTTCCATCATGTTGTATTAAAATATCAGTATAGTGCATAGAGAATTACTATTATAAGAAGCTGGTAAACACCCTGAGTGCCAGATCATATCCATTGGAGGGCAGCAGTGGACTTCAGCTTCAGGACTTTGCGGCTGACTTTTTAACCATGATAGTAGTTTTAGGAGAGCACATATCTTCTAAATGGATGTAGATGTCGTTAGTGTATTAAAATTGATAGTTGGGGAGAGTGGGGTAAGATGAGCCATTTTTCATATTTCAGATCACTACATCAAGGCAATCATAGTTTTGTCTCTAACTAGTGTATTTGCATATATTTCAGGATGTTGTGCATCCCTGCAAACCAAAAGAATGAGTGTAAACATAACTGTCTTGATAATATAGCATGCCAAAAAAAAGTGGTCTCCTATGGTCAATTTACCCCATACACAGGGTAAGTTGACCACTCTCCACCCCAGCCCTACCCTCACCTTCTCTCTCCCTAAATAACAGTCACTTTTTCACATTCATGAGTTTTTTTTTTAAATCTATTATATGCTATTCAACTGGTACAATAATTATTTGTATTATTATTACATTTAACTGCTAAAAAGCTGTTTTGTAAAAAGCCATTTTAACATGAGAATGTCTTTAAGTGATTCAGAACATTTATAGCTGTATATTTGAAAAGAAAAAGTAACACATTTCAACAATCTGAACTGAAACTCTGATCCTCTCCTCAGACTCCTTTACTTTCTCAGTTGAGTCACTGGCTCAACTTACCCCAGAACTACTATTATGACTTTATTAGTCCTCTAAGCTAAAATAGTGGACTTTTATACAGGTTTTTGACCTCATGTTGTAGCTCATAGATACCACAATTGATGTATAAAACAAATTTTAAATGATCTTTTTTTGGTCTGAACACAATTCTAATCAAACTTATGACAGACTAAATTGTCTCTTTGTTTTTTTTTTTGGAAATAAATGTCTAACCCCGTCACCCATATGCTTCTAACCTTCACAGACTCCATGAATTGAGACCCATCTCCTAAATATTTGGTCACATATTCAATTTCTTTTACCATTTCCAGGCAACAGGGGGTGGCTCAACTTACCCCTTGGCTCAACTTACCCCACTCTCCCCTATTTTGGTTTATTATTGTGTCTTATTCTGAAAGTATGGCTTGAGAGTCGTAAAGACAGGATTAGTTTAAAGTGCTTTTCGTGTCAAGAATAACAGAAAGTAGACAACAATAAGTTCTCTTTACTGTCCAAGACTGTTTCTTACCGTTCAGGCCTTCAGCCTCTTGAGGACTCACGAGCTGCTCTGCAGAGAGGGGGAGGAGTCAGCTTTGATCACGTGACTCTCCGTTAGCCACAGTCAGTCAGTGTTAGCAAACAACATGACCCGGCTGCTGCCACGGCTAAGAGATCTTCATCTACGATGCTCGTTATTTTATGACGCTACTCTTCGTTTATCAGGGAAAGAGTTTCACACTCAGACTCTCACTCAAAACAAAGGCAAGCTAGAGATCAGTACACATACCTCAAACACTGCAGCAATATGAAAAGAGCTTGTTGACGTTAGCTGTGCTAGCATGCCTAGCATTTCATAATGGAACGCTTCATGTTTTAGCAAATTAGCAGTTCTTTTCACGTGTAAACACTACCGACATCACGTCTGACTCACTCTGGTGCAATGTGTAAGTAAAATGAGGCTCTGAATCCTCCAAATGGTACAAGGTGTTCTTCCAGTTCTGTCATTACAAACCATGATAACCTGCTAACATCGGTGACGGGTTGACATTGGTACAGATTATACTAATAAAGCGATGTTTCATTAATGCTCCTCACGTTTTGCATTTAATGACAGACCTGTAGCATCTTAAAAAGCTGAATGTTGTCAGTCTGTTGACGAGTTGTGGGTGGCTGTGTCTTTAAATTCGGGTCATTGAGGAGGAGGGGCTTATTTGGCGCAACTTCCAGCGCGGGAAATTCGTTGCACATAGAACCGCGAAAAAGCCTCTGCAGGAGTTTCACTCCCTGCAGCAGCCTGTAGTGTTTCAGTTTCACATAGTCCTTTTTATATATTTTTTTGAAGCCCGCTATTAACAGTGATACCTTCTGCCGACATGCCAGCTTTAGAGGTTGCAGACAACTCCGGGATTTCTCCGTCAAAGAGGGCGAGGACGGACACAAAGCCTGTGGAAGAAAAACCTGTCCTTAGATTTGCAAAACTTTCTGAGCATGCTACAACTCCAACCAGGGGATCGGCTAAAGCAGCAGGATATGACCTCTACAGGTTTGTTATACTTGAATCAAAATCATCTTTGGGTTTATGAAGGTGACTTTAGGGATACAGAATACACGTGTTTTAAACAATGTGACCATATAAATACTGTGTTTTGCTAAGGGTTGCAGCGACCTTAAATGAGGATTAAATCCCAGTGTTAAATTTTAGATGTAAACATGTCCTCCTCTAGGTATTTAATCTGACCTTAATTTTCCAAATGTTCACAGTGCTTATGATTACACCATTGGTCCTCTGGATAAGGCCATTGTGAAGACAGACATTCAGATAGCAGTTCCACATGGCTGCTATGGGAGAGTAGGTGAGTGTTTGACATGCTGATGCAGCTCTAGTGTCACCCATTTCTCTTCCTGTGCATGCACACTCATTTTCTCAGTGCATTTAGTTAGTACATCCCAATTCTCTCTTGGTGGCGTAAGTTACACCCACTGCAGAAGAACACGTCTAACCGCCATGATCTATTTTTTCTCTTTGTGTTTCACTTCAGCACCCAGATCTGGTTTGGCAGTCAAAAACTTCATTGATGTTGGCGGTAAGTGACATACCTGAGCTACTTCTCATGAGAAACTATTCAAGCGCCTTATGTTTTAACCCATGTCATGCCTGTGGTTTTAATTGGTCTGATTCTTCATCTCTTTTCAGCTGGGGTTGTAGATGAAGACTACAGAGGAAATGTGGGAGTTGTGCTCTTTAACTTTGGCAAGGAAGCATTTGAAGGTGAGTTCTTGATGATTTTTTGGTTACAGTAGAGCCTTACAAATGATGCTCATTATGCCTTTTAAGAGCATTAGTCAGTATTTTCAGCCTGATGTTGCTCTATTCTCCATCAGTGATCAAATTAAGTGCAAGTTGAGCCTAATAAATGCTCTTAATGCCTCTTTATAGCTTTTTTTACACCACAGTAGAGCAACAATTGAAAAATCCCTCAAAATTAATATTGGGAACTCGATATTCTGCTTTTGTAGTACTTCATCACATAAAGACATCTTCACATGATGGCAGCTGGACAGACTATAGATCCCATTTAAAGTTTGAAGTAGGTAAAGGGTTAAGATTTGCATTTCAGATTGTAACCTCCTGTTTCCCTTTCAGTGAAAAAAGGAGACAGAGTTGCTCAGCTGGTTTGTGAGAGAATCTGCTACCCAGATCTGGAGGAGCTGGAGGTAAATACGAGTTCAAATACTCAAACACACTATTGACACGTATTAATTTAACAGTTTTTAAAGGCACACTTGGCTGAAAGTCCTGCAGAATTGTACGGCAGGCGTTTAAACAACTACATATGAACTTTCAAAAAGTTTTACACACAACTTTATCTTTTTGAAGATGTAGCTCAGTTGATTTCTGTTATACACAATTGTTAAATAATTTTGGCTACCTCTTTATATATCAGAAGGATGGTCTCTTAGCTCGGTGTTGCAGCTGTAACCAATAAACCAGCAACAGAGTGTTACCTGTTTTAAAAAAAAAACTTGCGCAAACATTGTCGGCTTTTGCATTAGATGTATGATCTAACTGCATGTCTTGACTTTACTTTTGTTGATTTAAAATCATATCTTTCTTGTTTAAGACACTGGATGAGACTGAGCGAGGGGCTGGAGGTTTTGGATCGACTGGGCTCAACTAAATACTCCAAAAATCCAAGGTGTTGAGTTGTATATGTTGAAAATAAATCTAAAAGTTTCTAATAAAGGTCTTTGTTTTGTACTCTTGGGTGTAGAGTCTTTACTGGGACCATGACCTACATGTTTTAAGTTTGATAAATATCTTGCTTCAGCTGCCACACAGGGGAAAATGAATTGCCACAAGGGGGCAGTGCAGGTCAAGGAAACATTGGAGTCTAATGAGTAAACCCCAAGTTTTCAACCCAGTTCCATTACTGTTTCGGCCATTTTTTTAAAGTATATTAAAGGCCCAATTTTACTGGCTTTAACATAACAGAGATGTACAAGGGGAAGAAAATGGCTCATATTTACATTTGAGTGAGGGGAAAGAGGAGTGACTACATCAACACCAAAAATATGTTTTTATTGTGAATGTACAACTAAACCCTCACTGATGTGAACAGAGAACACAGACTGGTGTCAGGCTGGTCTGTGGCAATGCAGCACTGATTGTACTTGTGAGAGAATGTGTGGCCACGAAGACCTCAGTGCATAATCATGAAGGCCCAGGTTTGGCATCATCAATGTGTGTTTTGTGTGTGTGTGTGTGCAGGTGTGTGTATGTATACACAGTTTACAAAGGAAGTAGTTGGTCATTATAAGCACCATTACAAACCCCTCTATTCCAGGGGCTTCCTCTAGTTTACAAATGCTTCATAGATTAAAAGTGGCATCGATTATTACAGTATAAACACAATTTACATGTAGTATAGAGGAGAGCGGACAGGCTACGAAGCTAGCTGTTACTGTTGCAAAGACGTGAAATCTTCAGAATGGCCGATGGGATTGTTTTTGTTGACTACAGAGTTTTGTATAGTAGTACAGTGCATTCAGAAGTCTATGTGGTTGTGTTGCTAGCACCAGTAAATATGAAATATTCTAGTCAGTAGAAAAGATTGAAAAGCATAGTTTAAATATGCAGTAGAAGTCATTCAAGCTCAGACATGGCTACATCTCAATAGTCCATAGTGGGTTCCTTTCCTCTCCTAACTGTTCTCATAACCTTCTTTTCAAAGTTTCACTCCATAAATTAACATCAAGCAAAGGAAAATGGGTTTACTTTCATGTATCAAGGGTTGTTCAGTCATTCACCGGAGGGGAGGAAAATGAATTTATTCAGACTATTGGGACTCACCCTCTTCTTCCACCTAAACTGAGTTCTTTAAAAACTCTTGTTTTGGAGTTTCCTGCAGTCCTCATGCTCCGCAAAGTGGCACCTGATTCCACATATCATCATACAACATAAAACCCCACAACTGAAAGGCATTCACACTATAAATAGTGCTTCCCACAAAGCTTGTGTTGTGTGTCTAGACAATATGCTCTTCATTTCACTGAAATCTTTCATACCACACCATTCAGCTGGCATTTTCCCCAGAAATTGTATTAATGACATGTAGAACCATCTTTGGCAATCAAATGACGCAGTCCCTCCCCCCCACCCCCTTCTTGTCTCTTTGGTGGCGAGCTCTTCTCCTTGTTGGAGCAAGCAGTTATGGAGAAGTTGTTCCTAACCACTGATCCAGAGTCAGAGATGTTTGGCCTTTGGGGAAGTGTGAGCCTGACGCTGGATCAGCAGCTCCCAGCAACATCTGCCTGTCTCAGTCTCATGATGGTTAATGGAGGATAATCTGCACCCTCATCTTCAGTATGTCTCCCAGCTGTCCTGTGAGGTAGTCTTTATCGTGCCGGTCCTCCATCTCAGCCAGCTCCTTCTTCCTAAAGAGCGGCATGCTGCTGATCTGCAAGGAGTACGCCCCGGGTGGGAGGGCCTTCTTCTTGTTCAGATGCAGATAGCTGACACCCTCTCTCTGGTTGATCTTAAAGTAGCCGTCTTCATTTCCATAGTCGATGCTGTAGCGCACGTGGTCGCTGAGGGTGGATAACGCTGGGGTGAACTCCAGAATGTGGTCACGGGTGCTAAGGTCACTGATGTTTAGGTGGAACTGCAGGATGTCCTCAACGTCCACACTGGCCAAACTGATCGTCTCCTGTTCAGTCAGCTGCAGAATACAAACATAGTGCTTATAAATGAAGTGAATGTAAGACACAGAACCAAAAGCACATCATCTTGTGAGGCCTTTCTTAAAACTGCAACACAACACAGAAGATTAATGTGGTTGCCTTCTTGTTTTTCACTTTTTCACCCAATTTGCATACTGGGTCAAAAATGACTGAAATAAGCCAGTAAAACCCCTGCTTGGACCACACACATACATCAGTTGGCCGACCCTTCTTTCTGTACCTGCTTGTCTTCCTGAGGATCTTCCTCCTGTGTTGAACCTGCACTGCGGCGTTTGCGTCCCTTCTTGGGATACCCGTTTATCTTACACTCATAGCAGGCCTCAGGAGACAGAGAGTTCTCCTCGTCTTCACCTCCTTGTTCAGTGCCGGTGCCCCCGCTGGTAAAGCCAAGACCTGTGACACAGTGCCTAAAAACATTGACCGAGCCGTCAGTCGACCAGAAACATCTTCTCAACAAGTTTTCACACCACAGCATTTACTGACGTACCCCTGTCCTGCACGGAAGTAACCGGGTGGACATCCGCAGAGGTAACCACCATCCGTGTTGGAGCAGCCAAACTTGCAGGGGTTCTGGGTGGTGGAGCACTCGTTGATGTCCGAGCAGCCGCCGTTCGTCTGCTCATAGTTGAAGCCTGTGGGGCAGAGGCAGCGGAAGCTCCCCAGAGTGTTGTGACATGACGCCCCACCGCAGATCTGGCTGTTCAGGCACTCGTTCTCATCTGGGTGACAGGAAGTTGACGGGAAGAATACAAACAAAGAGGTCATTCCAGTTAAAGGGCACAAACAATACTGGGAAAGTCTGCCATGAGTGTAAGTGCCGGGTAACGGTCAAGCTCCAAACAGAGGTTTAACAAACAGAAGCTTGTTATTTTGAAGTATCCATGGAGGGGCATAATACCATACAATCTGTATTTTATCTCTGGCTGAACTAGTTTTTATTCCATATTACCTCTCCTTCATTATCCTTCTACTCTGTTCAAGTGAGATATTTCCATTAGCCTCCTTAGGTCTCTTTTGTTCCCCTTACAGTTCCTGTTTTTTCATGTCTTTTTATTAATTGAGTGTGCATACATAGTATTGTAAACAAAGCAGATGTTTGTCAGGTTTTAAAGGAGGATGTCGGGCATTTATTCTTGACATATCATTTCCTTTTCCCATGACCTTACCACAATAAGAGCAGGGTTAAGGGAAAGGAAAACACTTTGGATGTATTTATATTCAAAGAGTGGCAGGAAAAAGATGAAGGATGGATAACTTGTTTAAAAAAAGGCTCCAGGCCAAGCCCTAACCCAGAACATAGAGGCTGCATGGTACATACTTTGTCAACCAAGAACCAGGATGCCTGTAAAGGAAAGAATCTTGATATTTGCTGATAAAAAGAGCAGTGGTATTACTCACCCACGCACTGGTTCCACTGATAGTGCTGCAGGTAGCCTTGTGGACAGCTGCACCTGTATCCACCCACGAGGTTCTGACAGCCATGCTGACACCTGTGGTTACCATCACACTCATCCATATCTGTCAAGAACAAACATTCACATAAATAAACTATTTTCTGCGCTGAATGAGTTGAGACTTGAGTTTTGGATGAATTGTTTGCAGACCTTCACAGGTTTGTGCGTTCGGATCTAATGAGAACCCTCGCTGGCAATCGCAGTTGAAGCTTCCCGGAGTGTTCTGGCAGACACCGTTGGAGCCGCACAGATTGGGGTCTGATGCGCATTCATTGTTGTCTACATTGAGAGGAGAGGAGGTTCAGACAAGGGTTACACAGGAAACATTATACAAAGGCTGATTATAGCCCCAATTTGGATTTGATGAGTCACCCATGAATTTGGGGACAGCTAAGATTGGAGTGTCAAAAAAGGTCAGGACATGATGGACTGTTGGCTTAAGTTACCTCAGCTGACACAAACTCAGAATTCTCTTGGTCATTGATTTAATCTCATACTAAAACATGAAGCATTAGTGATTTGATAAAGTCATTTTAACTGGATTTCCACTTGTGAGCTTTTCCCAGAGAAGGCCTCTTACATTACACCTGTTGTACGTACTGTATTTTTCATTCTATTCTGTATTGTTTGTTTTTATCTTCTGACTTTCCTTGACATTAGGAGCACTGCTGTTTACAAGGGTTCAACGTTTTTACTCTACTTCTGTGTATTGTTTTTCAGGACTTATTACTAAAGGCGTAAAAACTATAAGAACATAAGCTTTACTCTTACTGGGAACAAGGAAGTGATGTGATTCTGCAGTCAAATTAATTTCCAACACAGATATGTGACAAAAATCTATAAAAAACAGAATACAATCATGTGCCTGATGGTATCATGCAATTGAGATGAAAGTGGAGATGCCTGTTTTAATCAATGAGCAGATTTTAAAAGTTTCTATTGCTGTGTACCTAAAACTTTTTCATTTAAAATTTTTGCTTAACACAGGACTTAGCATAGCAGGAAAGCCTTCTCTTTATAAGCACCATCATGTGCTTGCTTTAAATGAAGGATTATTGTTATTAAACTGGATAAGGACACTCTTTCTTATGGCAGCAGCACAAAGGAGGAGATTTGGGGTTTTCTGAAAAGAACCTCCAAACTGTGTCTAAAACGCTTCTGAGAAAGTGCTTATTCAATAATGATGTTTTGGCCAACAGGCACGTGCCGTGAAGGAGTATGGGTGTTACATTTGGAAGCATGGGTTCAACAAGTGCTCCATGTCACCACCATGGAGCCTAGTCCAACATTAAAAACACATCCACACCTACTCCATGCCATTTGTCTGGGAATATTCCTTTCGTTAAAACTTAAAAAAGGGTTCCCTGTCCCTAATTTGATGTGAGGTCATAGAAGCTGCTTTATAGTCTGGAAAATAATGTTTTCGGTAGTCATGGCGCTCTACTGCAACGTTCCATAACAAAGCGATGCTAAGCTGCCATGACTCCTGACCAGTCCAGCCTAATAAGATCAGTGTGATATCAGCCGGAGTCCATTACGTCTAAACAAGAGTGAGTAAAGGTTTGACAAGATAGTCCTTGAGAATATCCTGGGCTGGGAAATACCATGAGAAAATACAACCTTAGAGAGCATGTGTGAATTTGATAGGATATAACACTGGAGAGAAGTCAAGTTTGAAGCTGGTTGCTTTTTGGGAATGTCAGACAGCTGTGTGAAGAGTTTTACAAATCCAAGTGTATTTGAATACCTAACAAATGTACGTTCATGTGTTTACTTACCAATGCAGGCAGTATGATGCTGGGTAAAGCCAGGAGGACATTTACAGGTGAACCCACCGATGGTATTGACACATAAGAACTGACAGTTGTGCTGTTTGGTCGAACACTCGTCCAGGTCTGTGAAAGAAAAAGTTCATTAGCATACTGGCTTGACCTCTTTGGTAGTTATTGTGCTTTCAAAATTCTGGGGTGGGTCTGTGTCGGATCACTGTCTGAACCTCTGTTTGGGGGCTGATCTTTTCTGTGAGTCAAATTCCAGTCCTTCTACAGTCACTGACCTACAAATGAACTACAAATGAACCAGACACCGGAAACAATGAGGGGAACTGTGGAGGGGGAAACCTTAAACGTAAATAAAGATAAAAGGAGTCCCAAAATCTGAACACTATGTGCACGCTTGTTTAGACTCACAAACAAGCCAGATAAACAGCAACTGGGCCAGATGCAGTGTTTCACAGTCTCTGGATGTAGGGTACACGTTCAAGAGCTAACACGTGCATGTGGACACAGCAGGCCAAATGGAGCGTCTTGGGACAGTGAGCAGAGCACTGGCAGAGGGCCCGGCCCACTCAGCACAACAGCTGCTCTAACCTGGAAACCAAGTCAAGCAAGAACTTCTACTTAAACTTTATCGTCTGCAGAGGGAAATTTGTCCCACGGCCAAGTACCTGCTGCTTGTCCTCAAAGGAGAAGCGTCCTTCTCATTCGCAAGAGCATGCAATGGAGCTCAAAAAATCTGAGCACAACTGTATCTAAGTGCGACAAATGCTTTGTCTTAAAGTTTTGAAACTGATATGCGTGTGTGTCACCTCTGCAGCTCTTCCCGTCTTCTTGTAGGATGTATCCACGGGGGCAGGAACAGAGATAGCCTCCCTCTGTGTTCTTGCAGATGAAGTTACAAGGCTTTGGTGCCTGTATGCACTCATCCACATCTAGAAAAGAGACGGTGAGTTAGTAGAGGGTGAGACAGAAAGAGTGAGAGACAGAGACAGAAAGTTTATCCTGAGCAGAAATTCCATATGGGGAGATGATGAGACGGACAGACTTGAGCTGCATTTTTCAGGGGAATGTGGGCTGTCCACCCACGTAGTTTCACCTCTTTACTAGACAGCAGGAATGAGAGCTGGAGGTAGGTATGGTAGGAAAAGAGTTCATTAAGTGTAAATCGAAGGTGAAAATGAACCTTACCCACACACTGTGTGCTGCTGATGTCATTGGTGTAGCCAGGTTTGCAGGTGCAGGTATAAGAACCCAAGGAGTTGACACACTGACCGTTCTTGCACAAGTTTCCCATCACACGACACTCATCAATATCTGGGGAGAAAAAAATGAAGTAAGCTCCAGAAAAACTCATCACAAGTGAATTACCAGTTGAATAACTGATTAGGAATAGGAGTGTGCGCCTTAAGTCTGGATTCCTCCGAGAGATTTATCTGCCAAGACCTGGATTTTAATAGTGAAAAACAGCTGTTTGCCCTAATTCCGCCCAACCTCAGGGAAAAATTGTTCTGCTCACATTTAGCTATTTATCAGTCTTGTGTCAAGTATCAAGCCACATGCAAAGCATTGATTTTTTTCCCCTTGTCAGTACAAATCAATGCTTTGCAGTTATTACAACAGATGACAACCATCTGCTCATTTAACACCCAACACAGCTAATTTAAAGAACCATGTTAGTGTTTCCATGTGTACAAACTACAGCTGACAAATCAACCAAGCAGAACTATTGATGTGCTGCTTTTCAAGCAACATTTCATCTTCAGGGTTTTGAAGCAGGATATTAACTGGGAGACTTACAGAAGTTAAGACTTGCTGAGTTGATCCAACAATGAATTGTTTAAACAATTCAAAGCTTTGGTGTCTGTTAGGGTACCAGTGCAGTTGTGTGTGAGAACCATCTGTTTTTAAAAAAATGGCAGGTATGGTCTGTACAAACAAGCATATTCTAATACAAAAGATCAAACTTCATTTTTACATTTGTCTTCAGGATTTGATCTGCTGATATCAAAGCTAATGATTGCAATGTTTTTCTGCAGGCAAACTTTCAAATTTAAGCTGCAGCTTGATGAAAACCAGAGGAGGTTTTCAAAATCAATCCATCTTTCTGCTGCAAGCTACTGAAATAAAGAGAAACCAGTTGGTCTTGTTGTTTGTTGAATGTAACCCGTTCACTCTTTTCAACCAAAGGCAATGTTAGAGACACTGTCTTTGACATTATCAGCAACAATAATAGTTGAATGTAATTTTCAGTTCTCAAATTTCATAAATATTTGATTAAATCTCAAGTCAGATACCTCTGCCATCAGTGGTGTACCCAGGCCCCAGGGGACACATCTTCTTGTACTGGGTGGTCCCAGGCAGTGGGCAGAGTTCACAGTTAGAGCCCCAGCCTCTGCCTCCATCACAGCAACACTCTGACTTGGTCACCGTGGCCCTATTACTGGAGCTCATCTGACACAGTGTGGTCAGAACTTCAGTGAAACAGAAACCTGAACGGTTATCTGGAAGGAAAGGAAAAGGGAGAAAAAGGAACGTGAGAGCCAGACAAACTGACAACAGGAGAGGTGGTCCACAGGAAATCAGACCAAACCACCCAGACAGGACCTGGTCTAAGAGAACCAGACATATATAGATAACCCTCACTGCTCTATCACTACTGTCTGTAAGGAGTGAGATAGTCATAGAGCCTCAGAGCTTACAGAGTCTCCCCTGAGATTTTCTCACCCTTTTCAGACAGAGTTTTACAGACCGCATTCGGGACATTGCGTCTATCCAAAAGTATATATTTAGATTAGGGAGGAAGGCTCTAAAAGGATTTCCTTGCCTCTATCTTTACAGTAACAGACATGTTTTTATAATGAGACTGTGAAGACTAACACGGAAGACTGCTTTTCTTGAGTTAACCAAGATACAAAACATGTACATTTAAATATAAAATTCATTCATCTGTGCTATTAAACTTTATGGGCTAAAAAGATTTTGACACACTCAGTAGGTTAAGGAAAAAAGTCAGAGGGAAAGACACATTTCTATAGTTTACATCATTTCTTTTTTCTTTTTTTGTTGGTATCCTGAACAGTCTGTCAGAGCATTATATCCCTTTCAGATGTCTAACGTCAGGGATGGATGTATGAAATATAGAGGCAGATTATTATATTCTGTTCTGAGTTAGAACTTCATTTCCTAAAGGCGGGCACTTAACAGGAAGATGCAGCTGAGAAAAATGGAATTAAAACAGAATTTAAGTGAAGAGCAATTTACATACCAATACATTCAGTCTGCGTGGGGTTGGCTATGAATCCGTTGTCACATTTGCAGCGGTAGCTCCCCACTGTGTTCTCGCAACGGCCGTTCTTACAGATGCCTGGTTTGGCTGCACACTCATTCAGATCTGAGATGGATATACACATTGTAAATGACAGTGTTAGAAAAAAAAGTTCTTGTGAATATGCCGCTAAACATGCTTGGTTTGGTGTGAAGAAGCTAGAGGTCAAACCGAGCAGCCCAAATTTTTTAGGCCACTGTTTTCACATACGAATTCATTAACATGGGTTGATAAATTTGACTGTTAGGAGATTATGCTCAGTTAATTTAGGGGATCAAGAAGTGTCAAAAAGCTATTTTGCTGTGATCTGAATGTAAAGAGAGGTTATCAACTAACGAGACAAAGTTATCATGAAGGTTGATTTCATCCAAGGCTGAGAATTGAGGCTATGAAACAGAATGACAGTTTATTAATTCATACAGTTAAGATCTATATGGGATGATCTTACCCATACAACCATCCCCGCCGGGCGCACGTGTGTATCCAGGCGAGCAGATGCACATGTATGTACCAATCAGATTTTTGCAGGTCATGCCTCTGCTGGCACAGTCGTCTATACCATCCTCACACTCATCCTGATCTAGAAAAACAAACAAACACAATAACAACTTAGCAAGGGGACAAAAAAGTAAAGAGAAGTCCACGTGAATGCAACTCAACCAGTGATGTAACACAGACACTTGAGCAGCACTCCACAGTTTGAAGTAACTGCCCAATCCTATCTTTGAGCTCTTTAGTGCTAACAGACATGTAGTAAGAGGGTCCGTGATGTGTTTGGAACGCTAATATAAACAGAGAGGCTACAGACAGTTACAAGTTCCTCCTGTTTCTGCACTTCCCTCCAAATACAACCGTTGCCATGGTGTTGGGGCTATCTCAGAGAGCGTAGGTGTAAACAGTGACTCTGCCAGTTACTGTTTCCAGAGAGTGTTTTAAGTTCATCAGAGACAGAGGATCAGAGATAGTGCGTTATGTAACTTTATGGATGAGACCATGTCTCCATGAGGTAATTGGTTTATTTTCTAACACTTGCCAGTAAATGGACCATGGCTTATACAGCTGAGTGTGTGCATGAGTCATCTATCTGTGGTACCTTTACACATCCTCCTGTCTTCACGCAGCACATAACCAGTGGGACATTTGCACTCGTACGAGCCCATTACGTTAACACAGCGGAAGGCGCACAGCAGAGGATTCGAGGCACACTCGTTGATATCTGAAGAGGTAACAGAGGACAACGACTTATAGTCATAGAACAGGTTCACAGAGAATGTATGATAGACTTGAGTGTGCAGATCTAACTTCTTATACCTTCACAGGTCATCATTGGTCCAGGCTCAAAGCCATCATCACATGCGCACTCAAACCCGCCGACGACATTTGTGCATGTTCCGTTGCCACAGGGATTACCAATCTCACACTCATTAGTGTCTGTGGAAAAAGTTTCAGAAACTTTATCATGTACAGATGGTTTAATTGTATAATGACAAATATCAGTTAAATCAATCAGTGGGGAGGTTAGACCAAGGGAAAAAAATATGAGAAGACAAAGTAAAACAAAACAGAGGTTAAACTTGCCTTCACATGTGACTCCACTCAGGTCCAGACGGTATCCCATGGGACATTCACAGCGGAAAGAGCCATCTGTATTAATACACTGGCCGTTTGTGCAAGGGTCATTGAGACACTCATCAACATCTGTAGTGAAAGAGACACCAACACCATGTGAATAACACCCAACACTTGTGATTGGCAAACGGAACAGAAAAGATTCAGTGTTCATAATACACACACCTTTTGGATTATCGTCTGTCCCCTGTTGATATCCCTCCTTGACACAGAGAAGAGAGTACGCCTCTGAAAGCATAAGGTTGAAAAAGTCATGAATACAGCTCCAACACTATTATCATGTGAATGTGTGTGTCAATGAGATATGAAGAGGGCGCACCCTGTCCTTTGGTGGGGCAGATTTCACAAGGGTCTCCCCAGCCTTGACCAGGCATTCCAGTGCAGCAGCACACTTCCTTGGACGTGTTTTGAGGCTTCGGAGCTTGGCAGCGCCCATTTTCAAACTTGGTGTAGCAGTAGTTCACTCGGATATCTAAGGGTTAACCAACAGACGGAGGAAAAATGTGATAAATGAGAGACAGGCTGGAAGAAACAATGAGAGGGAATCAGAGGAGTAAGGGGGGAGAAGTATTGCACAACATGTTTGTTGTTTTTTCTCTCACCACTTAACTTTCTTTCAAATCAAAAGCTTGACGAAGACTTGCTCCTTTGGTAACCAGTAGTGTGGCATTAAATCATCTCCATCATAGAGTCTTACAAGTGTTTTCTAGAGTACAAATTCCAACAATATTCCAAAAGGTCTGAATGATGAAATTGTTAATGTTTCTCTGACTAAAAGGACTCTTAACAAAGCTGTGTTTATCAGAGTTCTCCTGCTCAAAATATGAAGATGACAGCCCTGAGTACAGAGTTATGCTCATCTGTAAACTGACCATAACAAGAGCATACTTGAAATAAACTTTTGGACCCAGTTTTTCAAATCTTTTTGGGTATTTGTGGTCAGAACAGAGGTTGTCTAATCAGCCCTGGTCAGTGATCGTTGTTTGCCATCCTCTTCTCCCTCCCTCTCCCTCTTTCTCTTTTTCTGAGGGCTCTTGTTCCTCCTGAACGAGGCAGGCACTTACATGTAATGAGAAGCATATGGCCGTGCTCTCCTGCTAGCTTTGGCCTTCACTGAACTCAACACAAATAATCTTTTTGACCACCATAGATCACACACACATGCACACACACACACACCTGGCTCAGAGGCAAGGATCACATACATGAACACCTGGTGCTTTGAGGAGAATGTCAAAGAGTGTCATGTTACTTTCTTCCATGAAACTGATTTGTCAGCCTTTCCGCAAAGAGATTTATGGCGCCTTGTGCACAGCTGCTGAGCAAGTGTGTGTGAGTGCATGCACATGTGGATCTGCACGTGTATGTGTCATTCTCCTTTTGTAGTTTATGACCCTGAATATATGATACAAATGTTCAAGTGTTCTATATGCCCCACTGAAATATCAAGGCTTGCACTTTTTTCAAACCACAGATGGAATACCGTGCTAAATGAAATAAGATAACTGACAACAAAATCTAAACAGGAAGGAGAGGCTTAAATAAATCAACACTGTGATAACGAATAGCCTGAGAGTGGTGACACAAATCTGAATGTGGTGGTGGATATTTATGGTTTAATGGTGATAATTATGGAAATTTCCAAAACCTCCACAGCATTATAATTTGAAACATTTCATTAATCGGGAAGTCCTAGTGGTCTCGTGGTTGAGACACATACCTCATACTGTTTTTGCAACATCCTAATGATAATTCAAGCCAGGGAGTGATGTTTCATGTCATCCCCATGTCTGTCCCCATTTGTTTTCGTTTTTGTTTTGTTTTTTTGTTTTTGGCTTTTTGTAATTTTTTTTAAGAGTGCTGTCCCCTAGCTGTCAAGCTAAGTTGCAGTGATTTCCAACAGTGGAAATGTTAAACTGGACCTGGTTGCGTTTTGAAAAAACAGCACAGGTTTAGCTGAACTGCAGCTAACCTGGAACCTAACCTGCAGCCAAACCACAGCTTTAAGAAACCCAAACCAGCTGTGATACAAACCAAGACAACCCACTGCGCAATGCAACGTCGAAATGACGTCAATATAACAAAATTTTCGACGTCTAAATCACGTTTCCTGAAGGTGCAGAATGAACGTTTTTTTGACATCTTTTTCGGAAGTCATTTCGACGTCCATTTCTGACCTCTTATGGACGTCCAAATCGGATGTTGACATGACATGCAATTGCGGTCAAAATTGGCCATCGAAATCAGGTCATCTGGAGGAGCAGAATAAGTTTTTTTTCATTCTGCACACGTCCAAATGAAGTACAAATGTGGACGACAATTTAATATCTAATAGAGGTCCAATATTGACCAATTTTACCAATGGTTTCAAGTGAGGAATCATTGTCCTTCAAATTCACCATCTAACAGGCTTGTTCATCCTTCTTCAGCCTCATTGAGGAATATCACCTTTAGTGTTTCCTTTAATGATCTTTACAGGGCAACATGGTTATGTTAAAACGAAGCTTTTTGATAATCTGGCTGAAACCCAGAAAACACAGGTATGAACTAATCCTCGACCCAGAACCATGGGTAATGACCGAGCAACAGCCTGTCTATTTACTCAGCACATAATTAACCTGTCATTCTTCTTTTATATGTTCCACAAATTAAAGATTGCTATCATGACACAATGTTAACAGGTCTTTTTCCCCCCAAAAGTCAGAGTGTAGACACTTATCATACTTTGGACTCGATCCAAGAGGTGTGAGTGCATGATTTATGTGTGTAGCTGTGTTAAATTTCACCTTAACTTGAGTTATTTTCATCCTTTAGCTTTAGGAGCATTCATTCAATTCAATTTATTTTAGTGAAAAAAAAATGCTGCAAATTAATCATTGCTGGTAGGTAGAAAAAGTTGTGTTGTATTAGGGCTAAGAACCATTTACAAAATAATTAACAAATTATTATGTTTACCAATGCAACTGAAATTTAAAATCAGTAACTCAATAGAGGAAGGGCTTACACAGCTGCAGAATAACTTTCTTGGTGTAAAAGCATGGTAACACTTTACAATAACCATAATTTATAAATAGTAAATAGATATTTTATTATTGTTTAAGCATTATTTAAAAACAGCATTTAGACCAACTATAAATGGCAAATAGATAATGTATTAATGTAAGTTAATAGTTACTTAACCATTACCAAGCAATGAAATTATGATTAATAATTTTCATTAATTATTAATGGACTATTTATTAAAGGTTTATAAAGGGTCTAAATATTGATTGTAAAACATCTAGAGCAAAATGGGTGTCAGTGGTGCTTTGTAAATGGTTAATATTTGGTTTTTAAACCATCTATAAACATTACTTTGAATGTTATTCTAAAGTTAGGGTTAGGGTTAGGTTTTCAAAATTGTAAAATTTACAATTTATTAATGGTCTAAATGCTATTTATAAATGATGATTAAACATTAATAAACTATCTGCTTACCATTTATAAATGGTCTATTTACCATTTATAAGTTATGGTTAAGTGTTACCAAAAGCATATAGAGGCTAATGCTAAGATTACAAGTCCATATTTTTTACTCACCATTATCACCACTTTAACAAGTGTTACATAATGTTGCATCAATACTCCAAGTTTGTTAAACTTTGTTGTGTGAGGGACTATTTAAAAAACTGTGCACAAACTTTTTCTAACGGTATTTACAGTTTCAGTGTGCCTTAAATCACAAATCATACTATTTCTTTTATGACAAAGGGTAATCACAGGTTTTGGGGTCAGGGATGACATAAAGACAACCTACAAATCGATAAACAGAAAGAAATGGTGATATCATTAATGCGCAATGACCCACAAATGATTTTCTAAGTGGGACAGGGTTTGTCCTTGTCAAATTCTTTCTCTTTTACCGCCCATGTTGCTGAGCCCTCCACCCAGGGAAGGCTTCACGTGTTTATCCCCCAACTCTCAGACACTGGAGAGAGAAGTGAAATGCAAACTGTAAACCTCCTCTCTGAACTGATGATGTCATCACTTCAGTGTTTGGAGGGGGAACTCCCTAACAGAGGACTCAGCGCTCCCCCACCCAGCCCAAAAACACACGTGTACATAAACACACACACACACACACACACACACACACACAGACACACAAACACGAACACACAGCAGTGAGGAAATGGAAAAGTGATCTGCTCAGAGCCACCCCTGGCCTTGTTGAGGCAGCGGCAGCAGCAGAAACAGCTGGAACACAGTGTGCTATCATGAGAAGGCAGGAAAAGTCTAACACTATTGCCTGCTGCTTAGTCTCTACCAGCACTCAGAGATAGACTATACAGATACACTGGTATTTACACTTTGCACATCAAACCTCATGCAAAAGATACTTTCATGGCCACTTTCCCCCACTCTCTCTCTCTCAAAACACACCCACGCACAGAATTACCTAAACATCTGCGTCCAGAGGTTGAGATCTGGAAGCCTTCGGGACACAAGCAAGTGAAGCTTCCCTCAGTGTTGGAGCAGGTTCCAAATGTGCAGATCTCGGGAGACTGGGAGCACTCATCAATATCTGACACACAAAGAGAAATAATGTCAGCCACCTCATCAAATTTGAAAATCTGTTTCCCATTTGTACCATCAGAGTTCCACCCTGCACAGTTCATTGACTATAAGTTTTGTCTTGAACTACTGTCAGAACTGCAGGGATGAAATCACGCCGGTACGTCATGGTCTATCCTATTGAGATAATATAGAATCCAGTCCAACTAATACACAGTTCGGTAAAGGGCGTTTCATCTGGAAGAGCTTCTATGTCACGTTTTCAGTCATCACAGTGACCAGCTGCTGCTGTAATTGATGCTGAGAATCCAATACTGTTCCTCCCTGCTTCCAAGAACAGAGCGCAAAGCAGGAATGTGTTGAAGTCTGCCGAATATCTCTTCATCAGCCCCTTTGTATAAACAATTCAAGTGATCTGGCTTGGGCCCACTCCCACGTGTGAAAGGGAGAGTAGGGGGTTTTGTAGCAGCTAGACAGCGGAGGTGTGGAAGTAATTCATTCTCATTTTCATCTAGGCATTGGTAGATTAAGCTGTATTTTGTGCATAAATATGTTTGTTTCTTTTGGCTTACGCTCATTATGCACAATGCAGAAAGAAATAGCCTTTTGGCTGCTATACCTTCACAAGTTTCCTCATGGAGATAGTAGCCAGGTGGGCAGATACACCTGTAAGAGCCATCCAGATTCAGGCAAGTTCCTGCACCACATGTACCAGGATTCACCGCACATTCATTTATGTCTGAGAAACAGAGAAGCAAACAAGAGACACACAATTAAACAAGTGATTACATTTAGACTAACAAAAAAATAAGACCTGGGAAGTCGATTTACTCTTACCTGTACAAATCCTGCCATCTAAGTTGAGCTCATAGCCATCATGGCATACACAGAGGAAGGCGCCCACGGTGTTAATGCACTGGCCATTTCGACACAAGCCTCTCTGCGTCGAACACTCATCAACATCTGAGAAATGCAAAACAAACCATGAGTAATCAAAGAGGACTACAACTGTGAAGCTTCCTTTGCTTCTCTTGTATCCACATATGTGCCCACCTATGCAGTCGCTGTTGTGTGAGTTGGTAAAGCCAGGGTAGCAGAGACAGTTGTAGGACCCCACGGTGTTCTTGCAGGTCCCGTTCCCACAGGGTTGTCTCTCACACTCATCCACATCTGAAAGCAGAAAACACCATCCCAGTTTCAGACAGAGAGTAACCACATTGCCTCCCTAATAAAGTGTCACTTCTGGATCAATTTAACCTAAATAGTTAGGAAAAAAAAAAAACTTACCGACACACATTGACTGGTCTCTTGTTGTTTTGAAGCCGTTGGGACAGATGCAGCGGTAGCTTCCCAGTGTGTCAATGCACTGACCAGGGTTGCATGCACCAGGGTTCTCAATGCATTCATTACGATCTACAAGTGAGAGTTAATTATGGTTACACTGGATAAAATTCAGGGTCAAACCACAAAGCACTGATCAGTCAAATGACAGCAAAAACAAGAAAAGCCATTTTACCAAGTCACAAAATTCTGTGATGAGTTACTTTGATACAAACCTGTATTTCCTACACTGATTTAGAATTATCAAAGCTAATGTAGAGTTAAAACCTTAACTTATTTATCTTGGTGTACAACTCTATTCCCATCTTAATATATATTCATACCAAAATACTTTCTTCTATTCTCCAGAGAAACCCTCTGATGACCCTGTTTGACAGTCCATCACTTGGTGTCTCCCATCAATCTCTCACATGACTCTTGCATGATTATATATCATTTTAAGCCAGTCAGCATTAGCACTTCTCTCCTTTCCTTAATCACCAATTTGTCACTGAAATAGTGAAGAACAAACAAACACCTAATCTTTAGGCAGTCTTCTGTCTTTGGGCAAGTTTAAACACATGACACAAAAACACTTGTGAAATTTCACTCGATTGTTCATCTCAAAAGATTTTTTTAACGTGTTTATTCCTCAGACAGGTGTCTATTATATGACTTTAAAAAGATTTGTTCCTTATGCAAACAGTCACTAGGATGAGCATGTGTTACTTTGTAGAAAAGAAAAGCTGCTGTCCACGCTGTTACGTAACGACAAATTAATATTGCATGGGGCTGAAGTGAACATCCTTATTATTAAACTTTTAATAAAAGAGTCCGAACATGTTTTTGTGTTCTAGGGGATTCATGAAGAGCAGGAAGCAACAGCTTTTCCCTCATAATAAGCCCACCATGAAAAATTTATCTGTAGCCTGACTCTCATTATGCTGCCTCTGGTGTTTTATTTTTGGAGACAGGAAAGCAGAAGGCCACAGGAAGTACGGAGAAGTCTGCTTTTTGACAGCCTCTTCTAATCTTTTCTATAATCCTGCTCAATGCATCCACTTATTCTGTATAATCTTCTCTAAGGTCATTAGGAGTTGACTTAACTACGGCAAGTTGAGTTGATCTTGCACTCTCTAATCTGAGAGCTGCTGACACTTTTATGACTTGGTTAAACAGAGCCTTACCCTGACACTGTCCAGTCGGGGTGAAGCGATATCCAGGTTTACACTCGCAGCGGTAGCTTCCAGGCATGTTCAGACAGGCTGCATTCTGCTGGCACACAGGTCCATTCTGACACTCATCGATATCTAAATACAGCAGAGGTGTTATAAGACTCAAACAAGAAACCTCAGAAATTTGACAAAGGAATTCATGTGATTTTGAGTTATCCAGCAAAAGTTTATGAAGCGCTGGCCTTACCTTCGCATATCAGCAGTTTGTCATTGTAGATGAAGCCAATAGGGCATTCGCACCGAAAGCTGCCAATCATGTTGATGCACACTCCGTTCTCACACACACCTGGGATCTCCCTGCACTCATCAATGTCTAACACAAGAAGAGAAAACAGTTTAAGAGCAGAGTACACTTTCATGTTCACCTCATCTATCTTTTAATGGAAAAATCCTACCAATGACGCGTCCTGTGGTGATGTCAATGTAATATCCTGGTCTCTCGCTGCCACAAAGGACTGCAAAATCATCTGAGAAGACATGAAGGTAAAAGCTCTTTTTTTCAGTATTTCTATTTTTTTACACCTGTCTATCAGAGAGTGTGTGTGTGAATGTGTGTGATCTCACCGGTGCTTGGCACAGGACATTGTTCACAGGGTTTATTCCATGCACGCCCAATGTTGTAGGAGCAGCAGCACATCTTTTTGGTCATGTTGAAGGTCAGCTCTCCATCACATGTCCGATTGTCTGAGTAGAAGTTCCTGTAGCAGTAGCTCTTTCTCATGTCTGTGTGGGTTTCATGAACACAGACGGATGTATTAAATCGTAACTGAAATGAATTTTACTGCTCTTTTGCTGATGTTTCAGGGTAAGCAGGCAGACGTACCCATGCAGTTGTTCCCGCCGTTGACCTGCATGTAGTCCACAGGGCAGATACAGGTGTAGTTCCCGATGGTGTTGTAACACTGGCCTGGACCACAGATGCCTGGTCGTTCACACTCATTGACATCTATGTAGAAAGGGGACAGAGATAAGTCATCTGCTTTGAAGGGGAAAAAAGCAGCATTTACATTGTTTACTGTTCATTATACTGAAGGACTACCTGGATGAAATATATACTGTGATCTGTGGTCAAGGTACTTAAAAACATCCTTGAATTCTAATGCAGTAAATCATTCAAGTTTAGATTAAATCTAAGCATTTTTCTTGTTCTTTATCACCCTCTTATTAAAACATTCAACAATCCAAGATGAAAACTCCTTCATCACAGCAGACAAAGGCTCATAACACCTGTAATTTTTTGCTTTTATCTCTATATCTCCCTCACAAAAAAAATTATTCTGCTAGCATGACGACCAAACAGCAAATGAAGAGCTTGTTGCTTCCAGTTTTGCAAGCAGCTGAACTGCTGATTTACTCCAAGTATTTGAGTTATGTTTCCTGCACTCTGAAAAGCAGACGCTAGCTTTTGTTCCCAGAGCCAACAAACACTTATTAATTAAAGTTCTGCTAACTACGTCATTGTATAATTCTTAACCTCTACCCTCCTCTGTGTTCCTGCCTCTTGTTTTTCTGTACACCCTTCTCTTGTATCTTTTTTTCTACCCATCTTTCATTCCTAAATTTCCCTCCCTCACTCCTTCTCTTCATCATCTCTGGCCTTTCTACAGGGGACACAGTGTACTCAGAGGAAAGGGCTGACCACATCAGAGACTCGCTCCTCTGGACACAGTTAGGAGCTCAGCTGTCTCATCCTCCTGACTGAGCTTTGTTGGGTTAGCAACAGATAAAAAATAGAGCAGAGACATATTGAGCTGGAATGAGCTGCAGTGTTGTCTAGGGGACAAAAGAGTTCCATATTTCTTCTGTCTTTTTTGCTCCCCGTGCTTTTTCCTCCCTCTCCATGTGTCCTGGTCGAACAAAGGCATCAACGGCTGGACTCAATTTCCTCCCCACTGAAACGTCCCAGGGCTAGAGCTACAGAGGGATAGGTCACCTGTGCGCTCATGTGTCTGCGAAGCTGCGCAGAAATGCACGTGTGTGTATAAAATACCTTCACAGACTCTGGTTTCCGTGTTGAGGGCGTAGCCTCTTGGACATTCACACTGGAAGCTGCCAAAAGTGTTGATGCATTGGCCTCCCTGGCACAAGCCTGGCAGCTCCTGGCATTCGTTGATGTCTGCCAAAGAGAGAAAGGAAATCCTCAGAGTCATCTTGGGTGGGTGTGTTTGGTCTGTGTGAGAACTTTAGAAGCTAAGCAGGAGCGGCCACACACAAAAACATAAAGGCATGTTGCCGTCTAACCTTCCAGGATGACTGTGATGGGATTTGGTCTGAAGCCTTCTCCTCCAGGACACAAGGTCTTGTACTCAGCTGTAATAGAGCATGCATCACATTAACAGGAGGCAATGACGTAACACACAAAATCAAAGAGGATTGGTTTTTTTTTTTCTTTTTGCACGTTTTCACAGTAATGGAAAGCGTTTGAGGCAAGTCACATTCTTGGTTGTGGCTGCAAGTTTTGTCATCATCAGCTCGTTTCCTGTCGCTCTCTGTTTTGGTTTGTTTTTTAACCAACCGCCTCAGATCTCAGACTGATCCATGGAGCCCATGGACCGGACATGACTGAAGCGACTCAGAATTACTAATAAGTGAAAAGAGAAAGGTTTCTGTTTTTGTCATAGGAGGAAGCATTTTCCTGAGCTGAAGAGGGTGAGTCATTCCCTGTAATGTTTTGAACCATCTGTTGGCAATTTCAAGTAAGTTGCACAAAGCTGTCTCTTCTTTACCAGAAACAACAACAACAACAGCAAAAACTGCAAAAACACACTCATTGCATGACAAGAGCTTGCAGCCTGAACACTGATAAGTGACACCTTACTAGTCTGAATTTACAATGCAGGGGTCTTGTATGTCTGTTTAAGGGTCAGATAAATGCTAGCTGAAACAGAAAAAAATTTTTTAATCATTTTGAAGGGCATCAATTATTGATTATATGACAGGGGAATTCATCTTGCCCCATGGTACAAACAACTGTGTTGATCAAACTCCTGAAAGATTAAACTAGTTAGACTTTAATGGATAAAAGGATTAGATTAAGGTGATGAAAACATCAATACCCAGTAAACACAAAATGAAAAGTATCATATTTGTTGACTTTGTCAGCATGTAACACCTCTCTGTGTGTTTTATGTAATCCTGTACCCCACCCAGGAAGTAAAACACAATAAAACACTCACGCACTCATCCACACCAAGTCTTAATTTCAACATAATGTCTTACTTGAGTTGACAGAAGGGCACGATTCACATGGATTCCCCCAGCCCTGACCCTGGGAACAGCAGCAAGACGCTTTAGAAACACCCACTCCAATCTCATTGGAGCAGTCCAAGCTCTCCGACGCATCGCCACGGGAACGGACATCCAGGAAGCAGCTTCCAGAACGAGTGTCTGTATGCACACATTTACACGCAGGTCATCAGGTGTACTTGCTTCAAGATTCCTTCTATGATTGCAAACACCAATACTGTGTGTTGAAAACCTGTTTAGTCTCACCTACGCAGCCCACCCGTGTGGGATTCAGTTCAAAGTCTGCTGGACAGTTGCAGTGGTAGCTTCCAGGGATGTTTACACACATTCCATTGATACAGATAGTGGGGTCTGCACATTCATTGATATCTGTGAAGGACAGACATTCCTTTTAATGCACTAGTTGAAGCAGAAGTACATGAGAAGTGTCCACTTTATCTTATTATCTGCATACAGAAATGCAAAATGGAAGACTTTCACCCTGGGATAAGGACAAACCTATGATTCCCTCACTGCTGTTGACACATTAGTTTTGCAATATTTTGTATTTCCTCAGCTCATCAGGTGTAATAAGATATTTATTTAAGAGAACAACTTAAAAATTGCTTTGACAAGTCTTACCCGTGCAGTTGCCTCCACTCCGGTCAAGTTCATAACCAAGGTTACATTCACACCTGAAAAGCCCTGGGATGTTCTGACAGCGTCCATTGACACAGATGTCAGCAAAGGTACATTCATCTATGTCTGTGAAAAAAAACAGAGAAAGAAAGAGAATGATAAAGATGGGGGATGAGAGAAGGGGAGAAAGAGAAAGAAGCCCAGCTGTGAGGGATTAGTGGATCATGGGATCATGGTGGAAAATTGGCAGCCTGCAATAGGAAGTGAAGGCCGCTCACCTCTGCTACAGAATGACAGTTCTGGGGCAAAAAAATGCCCAGACATATCCAGACAGACGCACACATACACTATCAGAGCTGTAGCCAAGGTTATGAAATTGTGCTCTTCCACATCATTACACTCTGCACAAGTCATTACTGTCCAGTCCTGCCTGAGCTGATGCAGGGAGGACTGGACAGGTTATTTCAGGTGTTTGACACATCAGTAAAATGAGGTCAGTCTGCTCATTCAGTTGAATCAAGCAATGCCTTATCTCTGGGAGCATGAATCACGCTTGTCTGCTACCAATACCAAATGTATGTATATGTCGACTCTGCAGGAGCTAATCCGGGATTTTACTCAAGATTTGTCCTCAGTTATTTAGGTCTTTATACAGTACAAATATAAAATTAACAGGACAATCCCTAATTGCCTCTCTATATGCTCCTGAAAAAGCACTCTTGTCTCAGGGTGGATTCTCCCAGACAACTATAAAATAAGTCAAGAGGACAATCGAAGTATATTCCCTATCAACCTTGTGTCTGAGAGTTTTTATGCATTCAGCAAGTGACCTTGCTACTATTGATAGCCCACTGCTGTCTTGCTGCTGTCTATATTAGCCCTGCAACCCTAGATTTTTTGAAAAATGAAAAAGCTGAGAAAGGACTCTTTGCAGATAGATGTGACAGTATAAATGTGTGCCCACATACGGTTGGTAACCACCAATCATTTAGTCAGCAGTCTTGGTCAGCAAGAACAGATTTTTCAAAAATGTAATGTTGGTTTTTAACATTTTTTGCTTGTTTATTCTTTTTCTGTTCTAATTCTCTCATAATATAATGTTGAAATCCCCCTCAACCACTTCTAAACAGACGCATAAACCAAACCCTCAGCCAAATCTGAAAAGAAAACACAGCAAAATCCATATTTTTGTTATTCCCTTAGAAATTTTCTCACAGTTAAAACCACTTAGATGCTCAGCATCCTGTGTACATTCCCTGTCCAAAAAAACTATCTCACAAGTTCCACTTGAAGACAGCATGTGTTTGGATCGTCTGTTTTTTTCCAAACAGGAAAACAAACATTCACCGGGCTAACACCAGACCCATTTGGATCTGTCAACATGACTTTGGATACGGGCAGCACTTCAGAGGTGTAGAGCGAGGATGATCAGTCATAATGTCTTACCTTCACAGGCTTTGCCATCAGCAGTGGGGATAAAGCCCATGTCACATTCACAGCGGTAACCTCCAGGCAGGTTCAGACAATGACCGCTCTCACACAGGTTGGGGTTATCTGCACACTCATCGCTGTCTGTAATGAATTGTTATCACAAACACAGTCCATAAACACAAACCGTATACATGCATCTTTCAAGAGTAGAAATGTACTTCAGATGTTGATTTGTAAGACCGACCTGAACAGAAGAATCCATCCCCAGAGAATCCTTCCTTGCATGCACAGCGATATGAGCCCATAGTGTTGAGACAGTCTGCGTTGTTGCTGCACATGTGTGTCCCATTGGAGCACTCATCCAGGTCTGAAACATAACAAAGTCCAAAAGCAATTACTCCCTCGTCCAAACTTTGAGGACAAAAATGCTTTGGTCGACACTTTTCAGCTTCTCCAGTATGTCTTTGGTTCTCGAAAATCCTCATTGTATTTGCTGTATCTTATTCTACCTTTCAAGTTTTCTCTTTGTCTGGTTGTGACTGATGAACTGCCACACTGGACTCCATTAGTGATTTTGCATAGAAGGTTAAGTATTACCTGTGCATTTCAGACCGTTGCCAATCCACCCTGGAGCACAGTTGCATTTGAAGCTGCCAGCAGTGTTGGTGCACGTGGCATGTCTGTCACAATTATGCGCTCCGATCTCACACTCATTGATATCTGCCAAAGAGAAAACAAACAAGAAGTCAGGTAAGAGAAAAAAAAGACATCGCTCTGATGGTCTGCTGATTTGGGCCTGCATTCCCTTTCCAGTGGGGTTCTTGGCTTAGTGGAGTGGCTTGATGCTTGATTTGCACTGTATAAAGACAGCAGCAGGAGCAACAGGACTAAGTCTTTCTGGGTCACTGTCCTTATCCACTGAGAGCTGTATTTCAGAGCAGAAGGCATGGAGACATTCTCATGATCTCTGATACTAATAGCCTTCCTGCAGAGGTTTAATGAGAAGACTCAGTCTCTGGATTTTCACTGTGCAAGCATGTCTGGAGAGCTTTAAGAAAGACTAAGAGGGACAACCGTATCCTCATGCTAAGGCCTTGTTCTGTCTGCTTCGCTTGAAAAAGTATCTCTGAGGTTATTTTAGGCAAAGATTCCCCTTTTTACCAACAGACCCGCAGACACTGTACCTCTCATATGAGGCTTTTGTAAAAGACTTGTCTTAATGCTTATGTTTGGTTTTCTCACCCTCCCAGATGTTAACTTTGGAAATTCAGTCTTTTACAAATATAATTTTCATAAAAGTGATGTGGTAATGTGCCAGCTCTACAAATAAACATTCCTTCAGAGAGAGGACATTATAATTATACCTGAACTCTGCCAATGGATGAAACACTGAGGTACTTAGTACATCATGTGTCTGACAAAGTTCCTCTCTATACTTGTTTGCCCATTGTATGAGGTTCTGTATTCTTGTAAATGAACAATAAATATTAAAAACAATTAAATCGGCTTCCAATAAAATGTTCTGTTTACATCCTGCAGGTTGTAACTTGTAGAGATCTCATTTAAGCATCTGGTCTTGATAAAAAAAAACAGTGAATGTGGTCTCGCAGCTCCTTTTCCTGAGGAAGTTCTGACATGCTGAACAACATGGCACGACGGAAAAACTCTGTATGAGGCTACAACAATGATGGCTGCTCAAATGAGCCAAAACAATCCCTGCGAAACTCCGATCAACACCTGGTCCTGAATCCGAAAACTGTTTCTGCTTTGTCACAGAGGTTGCGCATGTGTGTGAGTGGGTGTCCCTGTACATCAAGAGAAGCCATGTTATGAACTCGATCAAGATGTTGGGATTTATCAGCCAATGAGACACACACTTCTCTGTGTGTGTGTGTCTGTCTTTGTGAGGGTAGTAATTCAAAGCGCTGTCAATTAGAGATTAGTGCTGCTGCTTTACGGTCTTCCTGAGGAGAAGCTACGTTATATTTACACTACATTTGATGACGGCTTTAATATGAGGGCAAATCCCCCTCGATTACAGACAGAATTAAAGATCATTTCCCCAAGTCTTTGATGACAGAGCACGAAACAAACACACACACACACACACACACATTCTCATGTGGAAATGTAAAATACAAGCGTGTCAGCGGTCACAGCTGGTGTCGAACAAGAGGCTTGATTTAACCAGGGCTAATGCTTGACAGCTGAAAAACAGATAAAAAGGGATAAAAGGGAATTACACATCTGCCTACCTGGCTGTCTAGCCATCTTTCAGCTTGTGTGACTGCCTGAGTATCTGTCTGTCTGTTTGCCACCTGCCTCATTTTTGTCTCAGTTTTTTTCAGACTGCCAGGAAATCTGATTTTTTTTTTCTTTAATTCGCATCATTAGACAAATTGCTCGCGTTGTCTGAAAGTGATCTGATAAGATTACAGCGTCCAGACATTACAAACACACAAGTGGAATCACATTTCAAAACACTTCCAAATGTTAGGATTCGAATTGTAACAAATTTATTTGATGCTGTCTTATTAGGCTGCTGAGACTCTAAAATCTGTCTGGGTACAGTCTAGACAAACAAAAAAATAAATATATTTTAGCGGGTAGCTTAGATCTGGCTGCAGTCTTGACAACCTGGACATGCACCGAAAGCCACACAGTACAAAAATTGCAGAGAACTGAGCGTACTTAAGCATCTTCTGCCAATCCAAGCCATATTAAGAATATTAAAAATATCAGATATTCTTATTACTCTGCATTTTTTGGGCCTCCCTCATTATATCTTTTTTCACTCCTGACAAGCCATTTCTGGGAACAGGTTTCTGCCGCTAAAATCTCCATAAACCAGTTTTGAAAAAAGTAGAATTCCAAGTCTATTTCATATTTTTTTAAAAAACAGTTCTTTAATAAAGTTGTGTTATAACTGCACAAATACAGATCCTGAAAGTTTGCTTAGATTAGCTTGCTCCTCAGGTCACATCAGGCCAAGAAGATGATGATATGTGACCATAAATGTCCACAAAAGACTACTAAAATACTAAAAATATCGTAACTGTAAGTCAGAGAGATCTCAAAGTTACCTTACTGAAGCAGAATATCAATAAGAGACACAACAACAGCTAATTCACCATTACTGACATTAGCTAACATTCATTCTTATGCAAGATCGAGTAAGATTAGTTTGGGTAAGACAATATCTTACCCAATATCTGTCAATAAGCTTTTTATTTTATTTTATTTTGCAGGTGGCGTGACATTTATTCACATTAGAACACTAGAGCTACTTTTCAAAACAGAGCTAGCAACATTAAAACTGAAATTAGCCCATAGATGCAGGTAAGAATTGTGGGACACATGTAAGTACTTTACTGTAGTTAAATAAATTTAAATCTGAATTTAATTTAATATTGCTGTAACAGCAGCATGGATGGGAGTCATAAAGTCAAGGTACATTAACACTCACAAGCAACCGTAAGGTTCTGCTCGTAAAGGCAAGAGAGGGATGAGAAGATAATGATGCTAAATGCTAATGCTAAAGAAGATTATTACCACAAGTTTCAGTAGACTTATTACAAACACTGAAACTTAATGCAAAGGTAGAAAAAACAGCTTAAAGTTATGAAGAGTAAGTGCCTACCAAATCATATCTAATTAAAGTTTACCAATACCTTCAGATGTATCAGTAGCCTACTTGATAAGCCAAGCTAAGCTTCCTGGAATGTGAGACAAGCCCTCTCTCACAGCCGATGCATCCGTATATTTTACTGACTCTTTTCTTGCCATGACTGTGAGTAATTGGTGGTTGTTGTTTTTGTTCCAGAAACTGGCTCATTTTTCTGAAGAAGATTACCTTGTTCTCACATTGTTTTAGTGTTTTGTCATTTAGCTAAAAGAAAATATAGGTCAACAACATATAACCCCAGTTTCCTCTTTAAAGCCCAGACACTCCCAGCCTTGTAAACTCCACCAGTACACCTCCACCCACCCCCAATTTTCCAAAACACAACCCAAAAAAACAAGCACATAAGTGGTCATACGAATACTCACACCCTGCCCCTGATTTCTTAAGTGTTGTGTATAAAAATTGGGAAATAATTCTTGTGGGAACTTCATCAACAGCTGGATTAGATCTGAGCTTGAGAACACCACTCATTAAAACACACTCACGCAAAGAGGATCTAGTCCGCACATACCAACATGGTCGCATAAGCCAATTCGACAATGACAACCAATTTTGCATGCATTTTCCATACGTCGGAAAGGGAGCTGTTCCAAAAAGAGTAGCAGGTTTTGTCTTCTGGTTTATACCAAGACATCCTGCCCGCCTGAGAGGAATTAGTATCCTGATTCCCTGGTATTCTGAGGCTGAAATACCAACACTGTGAATCAGAACCGGCTGCTTTACTGCAATTCCACCCCTCTCAAAACAAGGAATACACTATCCGGACATTTTAACGGGATTAGAATGAGCAAGAGTGTGTGTGAATGAGTTTGAAGGTCAGACAGACCTGTTTATTTGCGTCTGAAGGAGGACATGCTGCACTTGACTGTGTCTCTGAGTCATTTTGATCACAGAGACAAGGCCAGATAAGATCACTGACTGAAATCCAAAGTAGCCCTCGATTCCAAAATTTTAAAGTGGCCCTATAAATCAGACGTAACTCTGGCTACACCAGGAGTGAGTCAAAACTAGCATAAGACTCTACGGGCAGGATGGACTGGTATTTATGTGTTTTGGAGCGGTTTCAGGTGGTTACGTGCTGCAGAACTCTTCCAACCATCACGTAATGTTTAAATGACCTTAATGAAAGAGCAACAAAGGAATAAACAAAGGTGCAATGTGATGCTTGCATCTGTCAGAAAAGAGTGATCTCACTGCTCCTGCTGTTGTTACTGCAAGTCCATGTGAGTGTCTGTGTGTCCTGTGTGTTTCTCATCAGGGCAGACAGGAGCTCTTGAATTAGGCTGACTTGTATTAGAGCTGCCTCTGGTTAGCTGGACATTTTCTCCTACATCCTCGTATTTCTCGCCCTTCTCTTAGCTTTTGCTCCTCAACAAACACTCCTCGTACACACATACAACATGCACACACACACACGCCTCATTCACTGCTTAATCAACAGCAGCCCTTCACTGACTCACCATCCTCTTACTCCCGTCCCTGTTTTTCTACCTACAGGATGTTTTGTGTTGTGCAGAAATGCTCAAGCGTGTGGTGATTTCTCACCTGTGCAGCCTGTGGTGCCTTTGCGGACAGAGTATCCCAGGTCACAGTGACAAATGAAGGATCCTTTTGTGTTCTCACAGTTTCCACTAAGACAGATGTTTGAGTTCAGCTCGCACTCATCCACATCTAGACGGGAAATGAAGAAGAATTTAACGAGGAAAGAGCAAGAAAGGTAATTTGCTTCACACAAATACAGTACGGACAAGTTTAAGCCAATGAATTAAACTGGATTTGCCGCTTTAGTTGATTTTTGAGACGTTGTGATAAATGTAAGGGAGTCAAATTTGATCTACATTGTGAATTATGTTCGGGTTTAGCTCAATAACTCACACGGTATCTTGTTTATCTCAGTAAATACAGCAGTAATATGAGAATGTGTTTGGGCAGATGACTTTAAAAGCCGTATCAGTTTTTTCTCTCTCTCTCAGTGGAACCAGACATCTAAATGTCATGCATTCCTCTTTGCAAACCCAAACTCACAAAATGTTCACTTGTCTCTTAAATCAACAACAACAACTTTAGATGCTATTTTCTCACACACTGACTTGCAGATCTGACTCATTAAGTGTAATTCTCATGACTCATTACTTGGAGAACCTTCATGTTGATTATTTTGTCTTTTCAGCAAATCTACTTTACCACCGAGCTGTAAAGAGTGAAGCTGCAGAGTTTTATTATTTTAAATAATAATATTCATCCATTACCCAGGCAGGTCTTCATATCCTCAGATGACATGAAACCGTCAAAGCAAAGACACTGGTAAGTCCCAGGAGTGTTGGTGCACTGGCCTCCATCACAGATGTCTGGACTCTCTTCGCACTCATCGATGTCTGGAGAATAAGGACAGAGGGAAGGCAAATCAAAAAAGGGAGAATACAAAGTGAGAAGGGCAGGAAACTATATCCACAACCTCCTCATTCAGATGGCAACATTAAGGTATAATTTACCATTAGGATTCTAAGGCTGCAACATAAAACCAGGGGCTTAATTTACTTTCCTTTACAAGGCAAAATACAGGATTAAAACTTAAACTTCTGCCTTATATTTACCATACAACTTTAAATACAAACACTAACCCAACAAAATGCAGGGTGGGGTGCCTTGTACTAGCCGGGTGTGGCTGCATGTTTTGACTTATAACACTGTCTCAATTAGACCCCTGCATACATTGATTGTCTAACTAGCTGTTTTACTTTTACTTAAACACCACCATCGTTTAACATATCCACTGTTGCCCAAGACTCCTGAAACTACTCAAGGACCCCCATACTCTCTGGCTGCTAAACTCGCACTGCAAAGCTCATCTCGTATAGACGCTTTTTTTTTTTAAAGGAAGTTGAAACAATTAAAAGGTCTGGGCCACAAATTGAAGTTTTACTTATATTTACACTCTTAAATCAACAAGGTCAGTTCAGGATACATAATTGCAGCTCCTCTTTCGAGCAATTTACACCAAAATTCACCCAACGCTACTTTGATCTCTGCCTGTATAACTGCATCTGCTAATTAAAGGAGTTGCAGGAGTTAGGTTAGGTACAACACATGAAGCCTACGATTAGGGTTACCACATGAATACTTTCTAAGCAAGAAATCTAAGTAAATGTTTCTTGATCTCTCTTGATTTGAAAACTTTATCTCTTATTATGAGTTAATAATTTTAAGCCCAAATCAAATGTGTGTATCCAGGCTTTGTCTTTCAATTTCCTCTGAATGTGCCAGTCCAATTAAAGCAATAACTACAAACTACGTTTACAATGTGCGGCTTCTTTCTAGCTCTTCAATGTATAGTTATATTTTATGGAAAGTTCCCTGCAGTGAAACACAAAACAGATGAATGGAGTAGGTACTCAATGAAAGGACTGCAAGATCTGAAAGAACTGCAGCTAAGCAACCTACCAGTGCAGCTTCTCAGATCAGGCATCAGGGCATAACCACTGTGGCAGCTGCACTCATAGCTCCCCTCTGAGTTTGTGCAGAAAGCCTCACAGCCGCCGTTCTCTATAGTGCACTCATCGATGTCTGGGGGGCAGAAAAAGATTTGTTCATTTGTTGTTCTTCAATAAAAACAAGAAAAATAGTATTGAAGTGAAAGTGTCATAAATATGTTCAGTCCATACCGACACAATCCAGTCTGTTCTCAGTAGATTTATATCCCATGTCACAGGTACACTGGTAACTACCGATCATGTTGACACATTGACCGTTCCTGCAGAGCCTGTCACTCAAATCACATTCATTGATATCTGGAAAAGAACAATGCAAATGCAATTAGAAAGTTGCTTTGCTAAGGAAAGGAAAGATAAAGTGATTAAAGAACAAGATGAATGAAATGAACTAGTATAACAGTTTAAGGGTTCATTACACAATACATTATATTAAATGCATTAAATACAGGTCAGGGTATTTGGGAAGTAGATTTCTTTGCTGTTCAAATTGCCATTAATCACCATAAAGTGCACATGTGAGGTTAGTGCAAAGAACTATTTTCACTCATAATAAATCTTTTGCGCATTAAATATTAAATAAAATCCATCTTATTTACACACAATCACACGAAACAAGAGAAATTCATGTTTCTGGTTTGACTGATAATACAACAACCCATTGAAGTTTATAAAATTATTTACACAAACAACTTTCTATCATTTTTTAAACTAATTTTACATGTCTCACTATGTACTTAGTTACACTGTTAGAGCCGTTAAAGGTCCATGATGATTTAAATATCCACCCTCCTGAGATTAGTGGAGTTCAACAGAGGCCTAAAGTCAGAGTTCATTTAAAAATGTTTCATGTTGAATCTAATGGTTATAAATGAGCCGTTCAAAACTAGTGATCTGACATCACTAAGTGCACAGTGTTACACCCATCTGTATGACATCTGGACTTAAACTGAAGTAAATCATCATCAGTGTCATTGAAACAGTCATATTTATTGCCTCACCACAGATAATAAGGACCATTGTCTTAGCGACGGGCAGAGTTCAGTCACACGTCTATTGTTTTTATTTCTCTGGGTGGTAATAAGAAAATAAATGAGCTTAGGGCCGGTAACTGAGCATTAGGTCATGGACTGAAACCTTGACACACTACATTAGGTCATTGGAGAGACACCCAGTGATTAATGCATGGTCAGCCCATTGCTATAAACCGCACGTGAGGAGGTTTGAAACTATTAAAAATACATGAAAGTTAAGTTTTTCTCCTTTTTCTAATAAAGAGTTTCCAGAACTCAGAACATTCATTCTAGACAATTTACAAAAACAGTTTAAAGAAAAAGGCTCACAGAGTCACAAAATACATCCAAAAAGACTAAAATATACCCAAACATTAACTCTGCCTTTATTATTTAAAGCTCTTGTGCTACAAACTTACAAAGCTTCAAGTCCTCAAACCCTTTCTTTAAAGAATTTCTCTTGATGAGACCCAACTGGACCCTTCGTCTTGCACACGTCAACTTACATGAAGATACACACATGGTCCTGAGTTCATATCAACCCGTGTATAACAGAACATATATCTCAAACATAAACAAGCCTGACTCTGACACTTTCACCCCCAAATAGCCCCACAGAGCCCACACACACACAGACAGATGGTAAATGGGGCGATCCAAAGCTCTATTGTCTCACAAACTGTCTGCTTTGTGACATCTTCCCTTCCCACTTGTCTTTTCACCCCGAGTATCTTTCTTCAACCTCCAAAGAAAATAAATTTGAAACTATGCTGTGGCTCACAAATTTCTCAAAGACAGAAGAAAAGCAAGAAGAAGAAAAAAGAAGTCCAGAGAAGAAGAGTCTGCCTGGCTCCCCTTTCTGATGACTTGCTCACTCACCTAGACAGGCGGACCCATCAGTTGCGATCTCGTGTCCATCGGGGCAAACGCACTGGAAGCTGCCTTCTGTGTTTTCACATTCACCACCACGACACAGCAGAGGGTTTCTCTCACACTCATCAATGTCTGAAGGTGAAAGAAAACACATGCTCAGTACAGTCATAGACACAAGTAGCGATATTTTGTGTCAAGAGTTCTAGCTCCACAGATATCTGATCGGTCTCTTGTGTATTACCAATGCCAGTTGACAAACCAAAAATTGTTTTTCTAGTTTTGATGCAAGTGTTTGTTAGCTTTGGCACAGTTACGGGTCAAAATTCCACTCTGTTAAAGTGTAATCTACCTAATGAGTCTCTAAATTAAGTTAGCTTGTGGGGAAGGCATTCATAGAGTGCTTTCCTTGTAAAAACACAACTAATTGCATGGTTTAAAAAAAGGAGGAAGAAGAGGAAGCAGCCACATGGCTGGCTGTGATGAAAAACAAACAAAAACTATTTATTAGGGGGATTTCAAATTTTTTTTCTTTTACTTGTTTAATATTTTGTTTGCCTGCTAGTCCAGTCAGCCCAAACAGTTTCTGATTGCTACCCCGCCCACGTTATTTCCACCACCAGCTGCTTTTTTAGCCTCAGTGTGCGAGTAAATTTGTCTCGCCAGTTTTGGCCTCACAGCAGATTCAGGCCAACAAAAGTATTGAGACTCTCCATTTTGTGTGTATGATTCCTCCCAAGAATTTAATCAAGTGGTGTCGAAAGGCAGCCCAGAACAGAACAGAAATAGAGCATCAAGTATTTTCCCAGATGGCGGAACACTGGGAGTTTTAGCTACCTATAAAATATTTTTTCGGTGCTTAGACGATTGCGTCCCCCTCATGCTGTTTAAAAATGTAATAAAGAGAAATTATCTTTATGGCGCAGTTTTATTAAAGGATTATGATGACACCTGGGCTGCACAAAGTGGGCCCTTTAGACAACTCAGAGGGGTTACATAAAGTCTGTTTAATTCTTCTTTGCTCTAAAACACGCCCACACATATACAAACACACACAGCCTGAAAATTTCAGATGACATCAGCCGTCTAAACAGCAAGTTCCAAGTCTGGCATGTTCGCCTAAGCACCTCATCCTGAGCTTACGGCCCAAGAGGGAGCATAAAGGCGAAGGCTGGGTTGTGATGGGGACTTGGGTAGCGTGGCAGATTTTCTTCAGTTTTATAGGTTGGCACTGGCAATGCTCTCTGCTTTCAGACGATGCGATTTTAACAGGGTGTACTTGAGAATATTCAGGGGGTCAAGTTTCTCAAAGTGTCGGTTCGTGAGAGTTTGTCACTCACCCATGCAGTTTTTCATCATCATGAAGCCACTCTCATAGCCTTCAAAGCATTCGCATTCAAAATCTCCAGGTGTGTTGATGCACCTGCCCTGTCCGCACAGGTCCGGGGAGATGCGGCACTCGTCGATGTCTGCAGGAAACAAATGCAACAAGGCTTAGAAAAAGAAAACTTCCTTTAAGAGTAAAAAAAAACCTGCAGAGAAAATAAGAAGAAGGTCTCTTTTTGTAAAACCTATAGATTAGGGAGGTATGGTTTAGTGACACAGATAAGTAGTCATAGAAAAGAAGCTATCCGACATAAATGTTGGACAAACAAGAGAGTAAAAGTACAACGTATTCTTCTCAAGGTTACATCATAAAATAAAGGCTATAAAACAAAATTAAGAGTTGGATTAAAGGATGGTTTATGCAGACTTGGCTCTCTAAGAAGATTCTTCCAAAGGCTGAAGTTAAAGGCCAGATCCCCTTTGAATTTAATCCACATTTTGGAACACTTAGCAAAAAAGGCTTTGGGCTGGGCTCTCACTCATATGGGGGTTAAAAGGTCCCAGATATCATTTACTAACTAAGAGCCTATAAATTATTTCAGGGTAAAGCCATGGCACTGGCATTTAAAACTAAAATGATGTGTGCACATTTAAGCAGAGGGTAATGCAGCTAACCAGACTGCGGGGACCGGCTCCAACAAGTCCAACGCAGCCAGACTGCCATTAGACTGAATGAGCTGAACATAGGCAACAGCTTTACACCACTTTACTGTAATCAGTGTTGGCAGCGGGGTACAAAGAGGGGGATTGATGAAGAGTAGTTCCACTTGTAGGAACACAATGGAGCTCAGAGATATTGTTATGGGTTTGCAAGCACTTGCAACTGCACATACTACTTAAGTATTGCCCATTCTAGTCACCTCAGTGAGCAGTGACACTTACAATGAAAGAACAATTTTTAAGACTGCTCATAACAACTGTTCATGCATTTACAGTTCACCAAATTTGTGAAAAATACAAATACATTTTCTGCACTAGACGGAGTGTTTTCAGGATCTCATTAATACAAAGATCTTGGATTTGATATGATAATCAACAGAAAGATGATTGTAAACACACAGTACATTCTTTTATGTGAGAGGCCCTTTATTTTCAAAGTAATTGACAGCAGTGTTTTAGTACTTAAGTCCAACTTGAGTTTAATTTTCAGGACTCGTGACTCGACTTGGACTCAAGCACTGATGACTCAGACTTGAGCTTTGACTATTTTAAGAATTGGAAGATGGAGAGGATGACTATTTGCTGATAAAGACTGTTTAATTGGTTTTGTCTTTCAGACAACGGCTGGTGTTCACGTGCTGTCTCGTACACCAACATTTCCTGTCTCGGGTCAGGGGTTTTGCTTTCTCAGATTTTCACAACATCTGTTCAACAATGTAGCATGTGCAATGTGCAAAAGAATCATTCCAGAGATAGCAAGTAACAAACTCGAACTTTATCAGAAACCTGTCCAGGATAAACCCAGAGGAGAAAGTGGGAGGCCAGAGTTAGCCAAGGATCAGGAAGAATCTGATGTTGATAAATGAAACGTGTTTTCTACAAACCCGAAAGGTTCCAGACAGTCAGTCAAAGTTCAGACAGTCAAAAGTTTAGGGAGAAACAGCGGGCCTCTTTACAATAAACAATACTTTTAATATTGAGTAACGGAAACTTGACTATACTCAGATTCTTCTCTGGTGACTTGGACTAGACTCGGACTTCAACATTGAGGATTTGAGACTTGACTAGGGGTCAACTACAACATTGCTTGTAAAATGATTGAAGCATCAACTTGTTTCTGGTTCTTTGTTATCTCACTAAATAAGTGATTAAACAGAGAATTGCTTTAGCAGTACTCACCAGTACAGTTCCTCTCATCAGAGTCCAGGGCGTAGCCATTATCACAGCGACAACGGAAGCTCCCAATGGTGTTTCTACACCTTCCATTTGAGCACAGGGTATTTATCATCCTGCATTCATTTATATCTGTAGCACACAGCAGAAACAAGTGAAGGAGCGATCAAAAAAACAACAACAGAGGGAGTCTATGGAGATTGTGGATTCCACCATGTTACCTTTAAGGAAAGGTCTTCCATTGATGAAGTCACCCCTGTGTGAGAAGCCCGGGCCTCGAGGACAGAGCTGGTTGTAATCTGATGTTCCCTTTTCTGGACATTCGTCACACTCAGGGCCCCATGCTACACCCACTGAGCAGCAGCAAGCATCCACACGATGCTTTCCTGGGATAGGAGTCCCGCAGCGCTCATCCTCATGTGTGAGGTAACACTGCTCTGTACGTAGGTCTGGAAACCACAAATACATAATTTACATATTTAATATCAGTTTATAAGATGGTATTCTTAACCAGGCAGAAAAAGATTCCCAGAACACATGAAATGTAGTCATACAGATGACTTGCTGCACCCACCGATGCACATCCTGCCGCTGACATCAACAGTCATTCCAGGAGGGCACTGGCAGAAGAAGGAGCCTTGTGTGTTGATGCACTTTCCATTGATACACACTCCGGGAAACACTTGACACTCATCCACGTCTGACAGTCAGCAGAGGAAAACCAGAGCAGCATTTACAACAGCTTCAGTGTTAAAAGTTACTCAAACTAACCACAAGTCTGAATTTCAGTGTCAACATGGAATCAAGACAGACGTTACCTTCACAGACATTTCCTTTGACTCGAGCAAAGCCTTTACCACAGATAGGATCTGTGATTGTACACAGAACAAAATACAATATTAGTCGTTGCAGTTGTTTGGTTAAGTTAGAGTGTAACTCATTTCAATTTGCTAAATGGTGCATAATGATCATCTCACCTTTTTCACATTTGGCACAGGGGCTGTTCCAAGCTTCTCCCAGTGTGGCACAGCAGTGTGACTTCAGTGTGGCTCCGTTAATATTGACCTCACAGTGATTATTGATTATCTTCAGCCAGCAGGTGCTCTTCGTTGTCTCTGTTTTGTTAAAAGAAAAAAAAAGCTTACTTGACACCCAGTTTTGCATTAAGAGATAATGTGTTTTGCTATGTATCACATCAAGCAATCAAGTAAATCTCCTAAAAATAAAGAGAGCACTGTTTCAGTCCATTTCATCATTATTTATCTATCTGGAAATTGCCAGCTTTATTTCTTCAGTTCATTCAAGTATTTCACAGTTTAGTGGTACTTTGCCAGTTAACAAAAATCTCCTGAACACAGCCCACTGCACTTGTCTTTATGGGAAACTTATCAAGAACAACTTTCATCAGGTTGGACTTACAGGTCCACATTAATCAAAAACTAATTCAAAATGTAGGAAATATTGACATGGCATCATAGGACTGTAATCTAAATGGACACAAATCATCTGCTCAAGCGGTCGCTAAGAGGCGACACTCACTCATAACAGTGCACAACAATATTTTCCAACAAATTTATTGTTGTCATAGTTGATGTTTCAAACAATGGCTTAAATAATCCAAGAATTGGATTTTGGAATATCTGCTTTTATGATTATTTATTTGTCATACAAAGTTACTGTTGTCATAGTTGATCTTTCAAACAATAACTTAAATAATCCAAGAATTGGATTTTGGAATATCTGCTTTTATGATTGCCTACAATTCGAGATTCAAACAACACTTACCGATACACTCCAGCCCAGTGGTGTCCAGCGTACTGCCCGTTGAACACAAACACACAAAGGACCCGAGGCTGTTCCTACACTCTCCATTAATACACGGGTTGGACAGACATTCATCCACATCTATATGAGACAAAAAGATACCCTTCTTTCTTTTAATCAAACTGCCAATCTTTCATCATTTGAATAAAATAATGTGCAACAGGATGAAGGAGTTTCTGACCCTCGCAGACGTCTGTCTCAGGATCAAATCGGTATCCTTTGGGACACTGACAGGTGAAACTGCCAGGAGTGTTTCTGCACAGACCATTTTCACACAGCAGCCTGTTCATCAGACACTCGTCGATATCTAGAGAAAAATGAGTAAACACGGTGAATCCCCTCATGCTGACTTTTAAAATGACGACAGAATACCTTGATTTGCTGAGAGCGTGAGGACATCATATCTCAGTGTTACCTACCAACACAGTTTTTGCCTGTCAGGTCGACCTCAAAGCCTTCATTGCAGGTGCATTTGTATGTCCTCAACATATTCTCGCACACCCCATTCTGGCAGATGTCAGGGTCCAGGGCACACTCATTTATATCTGAAAAGACAGAACATTACAGGAGGGAAAACACCTTTAGTAATGACCACTTTTCTTTGATTTAACTATTTGGTTTCTGCAACATGTTCATTTTAATATCAATGAAAAACCCAAATGATACGCTTGCTTTTATTACCTCTTCCATCGCCAGTTATGCCGCCACCATTGGGACAGAGAGCCAGGAACTCAGCTGCAATGAAACACAAAATAGCACAGTTTTGGTCAATAAAGACAGAAACAGCAATGAGATATTTCAGGAGGAATCGAGTGACAGCATGTTCATGTTTTCTCATCAGTCTCCATACAGGACTAATGAGAAATGAGTGGGCGCTGTATGAGTGTATTTGTTTGTGTGAGCACAGGCAATGTCTCTGTCAAACACTCAAGCCATGACTGCTTCACCGCCTTTTTGTCATGTTTTAATCTGAACCATTTCGTGGCACTTGATCTTGTCATCATCTGGCAGGTGTGTTTTGAATTAAAATCGGGCTGCTTTATACTGAGAGTGTATTTGTGTATCAAACAGCAGGAGGTCGCTCCATATGTATCAGCAGGGTGGAGTAATGTGAATAGTCGTACCAGAGCTTTGTGGTGGGCAAGGCTGGCAGGGCTCTCCGTAGGCGTACTCTGTGCTGGCACAGCAGCACTCCGACTTGGTCACAGCTCCAAATAAAGGCCTAACACACTGCCCTCGCTTGTAGCCACCATAACAAGAACTGCGCATATGTGTGTCTGTTTTGGGAAAAATAAGACAGACAGAGTTAATGCAGAAACCCGGATGAAGCGAAGAGATCTGGAAAGAGGGTAAAGACACAGCAAAAAAAAAAGAGAGAGGAGGAAAGGGACCAGAGCTCCAATAAACAACAACACCAGCAAAACAAATGGTTGTTCTCCCTCCATTATATCCTGGGATTTGAGGCATTCTCCTGCGCTGATATCATCCTGAAGAAAACTCACCCAGAGTGAATAACAGGGTTTTAACACTCTCCACACAATAGACAAAGAATTGACATTTATGGGTCTACAAGAATGCTGCAAATAAAGGCATAAACAGAATCGCTCCCTGAGTGCCAGACCAGGAGGTTGAAGGCAGGAAAATATTTATCAATACTGATCAAAACATGCTGACTAATGAACGTTAGCATGTGTTTGTAACAGGTAAACAGGATGAGATGTTTGTGATAGAGTTTATTAAAGTGTCATTTTGTCACCTTCAGTTTAGCTCAACTTCTCACTGAACTGGAAAATATTTGTGCTGAGGTTCTAGTTAAAATAAACAGACAGCTGTGGGATTAAATCGAGCAAATTGCGACAAACATTTTGACGAAAGCTTTGTCTGATCAGAGACGTCATTTTAAACCCTAGCATGTGTGCTCATAAGAAACAGCTGGAAGCACTAGCTTGTTCCCGAAGCAGTGAATTGAATTATTTGTCAGACAAATCATGAAGGATAAAACTGAGAATGTTTACTATTTGTGCCGAATCAGAAAGCATTCAGAAAAACTGGTAAAAGAAATTCAACTTTCTAGGTTGATAGAGAGTCAAGTGAACACATCAGCGCATTTCAAGATACAATTACTCACCAACACAGACACGTCCGTCCAGGCCAACAGCCATCCCGGCCATACACTCACAGCGGAAAGAGCCCTCGGTGTTGACACAGTGACCGTTCATACACATGCCTGGAGTGTCACACTCATCGATGTCTACAAAAATTGCAGCAAAATTATTTATTTGTTTATTTATTAATACATTCCTCATCTGACAATGACTGCTCAGGAATTAGGATCAATAAAACCACCCTTCTTCCTGCTAACAGTTTGGTGACTAAGTGTTAGGTTCTTGTTTCATTAAAAGTTTTGGCAACACTGCTGCAGCGCTTCAGTTTTACAGCCTAAACTAAACAAATGTTTTTTTTACTTTCCCTCAATCTAAAATAATAATCATGAGTGCAAACAAAGATAGGACATCAACATATTACAGTTTTCTGTTCTGTGTGGGTGTGTCTGCAGAACAGATAGGAATAAAGAGGCCCTGGGGCCCCTTTCAGACTACACAATCATTAATAACTGCATACATCAGCACACTTCACCCGCACCCTGCTTTATTTACTCTGCTCTGACTAAACCAGGTCAGTGTCTTAGAGATCAAGCGTCTGTATGTACAGCTATGTGGAGCAATACTGTGACAAATACCATACTGAAAAACACATTTTGTTGGTTCTTGATTAAGACACTACTTTAAAATGAATAAAGCTGATTATTCTAATGGTAATGGTTTAAGAAGTTCTTTGAATTTATAAGAAAGGTGTCTTTTTTGTTGTTTTTTTGTGCTCAACAAGTTAAGGGAGGGCTGCCTGCTTGAATCTAAAAAAAAAAAAAGGCTGGCTCCATCTTTCTGCATGTTCAGCTGGCCTGCCAGGATGCTGAGAGATTTTGCTGAGGTTTTCAAGGGGATTTCTGGCTCTTTCTGTAATACTCGTATAATAGAAACACAAACATGACAGAGACATTAGCTGGCTAAAAATACAGGACAAATAACAACTGACTCAGAGTATATTCTGGTGGTGTAAAGACATGATTCTGATGGTCAGAATGTCTGCAGGCTTTCTGGGAAACACACCTACACACATGCGTCCACTGGTGTCCAGCAAGTATCCTGGTTTACAGATGCACTTGAAGCTTCCGTCTTCATTGATACACAGGCCGTTGAGGCACATGTTCCTGATCAGACACTCATCCTGGTCTGTGATCACACAAAAAAGTGCAGAGAGTGAATAAACACAGGGGTTAAGATAAGATAACACAACCCTGTACTTATCCCACAACAGGGGGTCTATTGAAGAAACAAAAAAGAAGGGAAAAAGGGAAGCCAAAGTAGAAGTTTTGCACGGTCTAGCCCACAAACAACACATTTAATTCATGTTTTCTTAACAATAAGATCATTAGAGGGCATGATTGCCTTATTTCAGTCATACTTCTGAGTTGAAACATAAAGTTTCTAGCAAAGACAGCTTTTAAAACCAGTTCAAGGATACCGCAAATAAAAACTGGTTGATGAGCTACAAATGCTGTCATGAAATCAAGTCCAAAAGACAAAGCATTAAAAAAACAAATCAGCAACTTTGTGGGAAAATGTTACTCTTGAGCGGCTAACTCAGTAATTTTGGATCCTGAAACATTCCTGAGCAAAACAACAGGCAATCTTCAATATACTTCATGCCAACAACTTTATTTCCATGTCTAAAGACTGCACTATAATGAGAGAAAGCACAAGAGTAAGTTAGAGCAGAATGAGTTTTTGTAGAGATTCTTACAGCCAACTTTGGGAATCTTGGTCCGAATCTCGGTATCAATACTTAAAAATCGATTTGAAACATAGGGATAAGAGCATATCCTCAGATGGTCTTTTCTTGAGAGCATGTTTAATATTGCACTCTCTGGTTTCCAATTAATTGTGACAGAAAGAAATCGGGAGCCAGAGAGAAGTTCAAACTCTGGCTCTTGTCTTTGCTCCACTACTGGAAAATCACTGCCTGTGAATGTGAGATTTTCACTTTCTGAAAGTAAAGAACTGGATGGATGAAGATGTTCCATGATTAACAACCTACCAAATGCAAGGTAAACAGATGAGCAAGTTTTCAATGCTTTAAAGCAAAATCTAAGAATGGAAATGTATGGATGCCTGCAAGGAAAGAAGTAAATATTCCCATCAAAGGTGCCTTTGGAAAAAAGTAGTAAAAATGTTCATCTATTGCACTATATGGGGTGAAACACACCAAACCAGCATGACTATTTAAACTTATGATTATGACAGCATACCCCTTCAGCGGGCATTGATATTAAATCACCTACTCTAAGAGATCCACAGTCCATTAAACATGAACATTACACACACTGACATCATGACAGAGAACTACTCTTTAAAAATGGAGAACTCGACAGACCTTGACAGTTTTTCCCATCTGATGAAATCTCAAAGCCAGCATTGCAGACGCAGTGAAAGCTGCCCTCAGTGTTCACACAGCGGCCATTGTTGCAGATTCGACCATTGGCCACACACTCATCCAGATCTAGTCGAAATAAACAGATAGCTCATTAAACACATACATCCTCTTAAAGTGTGTGTGTGTGTGTGTGTGTGTGCCTGTCAGTGCATGTGTATGTAACCTCGGCACTCTGTTCTTGTTGCAGTTGTCTGGAATCCAGGAGGGCACTGACAGATGTAAGAGCCAGGCGTGTTCACACACTCTCCATGAGCACACGGGTTTCTCTCGCATTCATCTTCATCTGGAAAAAGACACGTAAAGCTCTCAACTTTCTTTAGTTCTGTAAAAAGTTTTCTCTCTCTTAGTTTGAAACTCACCAATGCATTCTCCTCGCGCATCCAACCTGAAGCCCATGTTGCACTCACAGCGGTACCCAACACCTGGCATGGGGATACACCTGCCATTCAGGCAGAGGTTGCGGTAGGCTTGGCACATGTTGGTGATGTTCTGGGTTTGAATAATAAATGGACCTAACAAACATTTACACACACATATCAGAAATACAAAATAAAAAACTATCCACAAATCAAGCCAGAGTCCAAGTCAAGCAAGACGTCATGTCCGTGTGCAACTCAAACCCGAGTCCCCATCTTTGATTTATATCATTCCTAAGTCAGGAGCTGCATCCATTAAAATACATTAAAGATCTTTTTACTCAGCTGAAAAAGGCACATTGTAAGAAATACAGAATAGTTGAGAAGATTTATCAGTGTAATTGCCCAAAAAAGCAGAATGGCATTTCAAAAGCATGCCAAGCTCATTTCATCCAAAATGTATCTGTTCCTGACAGGATCTACTGTCACACAGATCTGAACAAAAACAGCTCAGAGTCGCTTGAGCTTCCAGCAGAGAATCAGCCAAGTTTCTTTAGTTTCAGAGGAAATGTTGTTGCAAGAAATTTTGAAAATGGCCAATTTACCTCTGGACATGGTCTAGTCTACAAAAGTATGCAAGAGTGTTTTCTTTCAGAAAGGAAATTTCCTGCACATGAGCTTTGGATATGTTAGTGGCAACTCACAGAATTAAGAGACCTGCATCAGAAAACAATCAGACTTAGTCAAAGTTTTCCATCTTCAACAATTAGTTTGTTAGCTGGAGAGTGTGGGCTGTTGTGGTTGCACAAAACTGAGATCTTAAAACATGGAAAAACATGGAAACCCAATACCAGCGGGGAGTCGAGCTCTGCAAGTCCATTAAGTCACAGTGGGTAGTGTGACTTCTTGGATATGGCACACACCAAATTTTTAAGAAATCCTTTTTAATGTGAACATTAACCAAACAAAAAGGAGAGAAAATTAGATGAGGCTAACCTGATGGAGGAGGCTGTAAGGGTAGTTGTCCTGGAAATTGTGGATATTGTCCTGGAAATTGTCCTGGATACTGACCAGGTCCTTGACCTGGGCCGTGGCCTGGGCCCTGGCCTGGAAGGATGGGAATCTGAGGCACCTGGCCGGGGCCCTGCCCAGGTGTCTGACCTGGATATGGAGCAGGGTAGATGCCGGGAAGATCTGGGCCTCCTGGGACACGACCAGGTACCAACCCTCCATTTCCATCAGGTATCTGGATGCACAGTTTCTGGTACTCCTCTATGATGAGTACATAGGAAAAACAATGGGAGGCAAGTCTTACGGTGAGACAAACATACAACATGGAAATTAGTCATTAAAGCCATGTGATGGTGAGAGCCACACCTGTTCCACGAATGGGGCACATTTCGGGGGTTGACCCATCAGACCAGCAGCGTCCACTATCACAGCAACATTGCATTTTGGTCAACAGCTGTGAGTTTTGGTTGGCGCAGCGCCCATTCAGCAGGCTAGCATAGCAGTACCCACCACGAGCATCTGTGGGAAACAACACAGCATGGCGTCAGCTAAGCTAACCCCTTTGTTTGGAATATAACATGTGTTGTCTGCATGTTGAGCAAATTGGCAAGAGTACAATCAAAAAGTAGTCATCATAGTTTCAGACTTTCCATCATTTGAAAGATGGAAGCCACTTCAAATAGTCATCACTTCCTATTTATGAGAACCTTTCCTGCATCCTGCAGTTTCTGGCACTGAGCACCAGCGTGACTAACACTCGGGTTCCTTGTTAACATAAATATATCATGTCTTGTTTCACACCAAGCCCATCCAGTATATTGACATGGAGAAACTGACAGGCTTCAGTGCTGATTGCTTGGTTAAGCTCCACTAGATGTAAGGAAAGCAAAGAGTTAGCTGGAGGACTATCAGTCAGCCCTTGAGGGGCCAGCATAGATGTCAATATTTTAGTGTTGCTGCATGGAAAACGGGCCGGACTGTTATGTGCAACAGTTTTCTGGAGCAAAAGACTCAGACATTCTTTCCTCACTAACATCCTCTCCTGGGGGGGTCATGTGGCTGTGTGTGTGTGTGTGTGTGTGTGTGTGTGTGTGTGTGATAGCATATGTTGTTGCTGTGTGAATGTGTGTATGCATGCCCCTGCGAGGGTGTACATGTATATTTAGCGGACTGTTCTGACCCAAATTCCTACCTAGTCTGTTTTGGGTCAAGCTGAGCTGAACTTGCAAGCTGCACAGGCATTTCTGGTGACTGTTTGTGTGTCTGTGTTTAAGTGTGTGAATAAATACACTGTTATCAACTTCCCCGGATGTGGGCTGCTCAGTGACAGACAAGAAACACACTTAACTCTACACTTTGATAGAACAGATGAGCACAAACTTCGATTTTTCTAACCATGAAGTTAAATTTTTTTTGTAAGCTGAGCTTGAGAAGTGAACTCTACTCCTCTCATCACGTTCTCTGACTTTTAAGAGAATATAGCTCATTGTTGTGGAAACAGGCAAGTGACTACTGACCTAAATTCTACCAGCTGGAACGCTGGAAACACTTCAGTTCTTCCTGCTGTCAGTGCCAGGCATAAAGATAGAAGAACCAAAATGGGGTGGAAAAAGGAAAGCGTATGTGCTCCTCGGGTTTGTGTCTTATTTTTCTATGTTCGTAACGATTAACCAAAGCAAATACACGGCCATCCAAGGAGCACTCACCTATGCACCTGGATCCATCCACAGAGGTGTAATATCCCTGAGGACATTTGCAGAAGTAGCTGCCAACAGTATTAGAGCATTCACCTACACCACAGAGACCAGGAATGTTTGAACACTCATCCAGATCTACAGGAAAAGACGAGAGAGGGAAAAAAATGAGAAAAACAGAGATTACTTTGTGTTTGTTGTTTCTTATAAACCACGAATGTCGATGAAAAGCACAGTTTAAAACCAAAAACAACACTTTGACTGTGAGGTTCCCAGAGAGTGGCAGGAGCACTTGTTGGCAGTGATAATGGAAATGGGGAATTGTCACAGGATATTTTATCAGGGGCCTCTGTTGCTGTTCCTCTGTTAGCGTGGTTAAGTGAAAATCATCATGCATAAAGCCTGTTCAGAAATTCTCTGTAATCCATACCCATCTGAAAAGTCTTTTACACAGTCCAGAAGTTTTCCTGCAATTATTTCTGGGCATAAAATAGCGTATTTTTTTTACTCTTCAAATGGGTGCCACAAAACTCTGCACAGTCTGAGTTTTAACTTGGTCTGGAAATTGTCATATACATGTCTTAATGAGCAGATATTTTTTCACAGAATAACGGTCGGCCTCTGTGCGGTAAAACAGACGTGTTGCAGTGAGAAAGAAACGTATTGAAGGTTTGTCAGCCAGAAACACTAAAAAATATTGCGACTCTCAGTGGCCACATGCATCAAGTGAGAAAGATTATGATCTAACGATTCTGTGAGCCGGACAGAAGCTGATAATTGAGATCCATGATTGAAGGAGAAATGTCTTTTTACAACAACTTGTGGACATAATCTTTATCGTGTATTGACACATTTGGTTTCTTAAGTAAAGTTTAAAGCCTATCAGCGACTGAAGCCATACTGGGGATGCTGACTCAACCTAATTTTCAGTAAAGCAAAAAGGATGTTAGTCCTGTTAGATGTTAGTAAAACTTAACTTTTACAACTCCTCCACATTTGGCAGAGGTGCCACTAAAAAAGTTACATTAGTAAACATTAGTAAAATGACATAATATATATAATCACTCCTGCATCTACAGCAAAACCTTCTGCATCATAGAATGGGTGTTTCATACATTTTAATTTGAAAGGAGAGAATTAGTTACTTCCCCTTTCAGAGGTTATACAGTCTGGCTCTTTCACATATCCTACAAGGTACAGGATGAAACATTTCTTTCAAGCATCACAATTAGGTGTTACACAGGATTACTGAGAAAAAGCAGAGCAATGCTTAAGTTAAATTGATGCATTTCAAGGGAAGGGCAAAATGGCTTATGTGTGGTCTCTGCTCAAAGTAATAATCAAAAAACCACGACTGAGGTGAAGTTAACCACAACTAGACGGATGTGGCTTTATACGGACTTCCATATTGTTAATTAGGAACTTTGAAAATAATCTTTTTTAGTCTGCTCTATCATTGAACCAACGCTAAACTTCAGACATTTCACAGCTTTGGCCTGGCAGCTGCTGGCTTGATTCTTACCTTCACATTTTTGGGAGATCTCGTTGAACTTGTGCCCAGCAGGACATTTACATTCAAAGGATCCCACTGTGTTGATACAGTTTCCTCCTTGACAGATACCAGGGATGGCCTGGCACTCATCCACATCTGTAAACACAGAGCAAACAAATTTAAGTACACACTTTAGCACATGTATGCACACATTCCTTTAATGTAGGAATGGAGAAAAATGACAGTTTAGAGGGGAAAAAATCAGCACATTGCAAAGACAGCAATACACACACAAACCTACATGGTGTGTTCATGAATGTCTTCTGCAGGAACAGAAATAAAAACCAAGTTGAATCAGGAAAGGACATATAGAGGAAGGAACGTACATATGGAAAAATTCTACAGTCATAGTTTCGATTGTCGATGAAATCTGTGACTTGGTGGGTCAACTTAAATCTATTCAATGAATTTTAAAAACGCAGGTCTGAAACTGAAAACCTCCAGGAGGCAGTGACCTAAAGCATTCTTCGAGTACTGCATGTTCCTCTTGGTTCTGGCTCTGGTCTTTCTCCCCTGCAGATGTTGTTGGGTCTGGGGCAGGCAGGCCGAGAGCCATCTCACCAGAAATGAGCTCTCCCACGTGGCACCGCCACTGACCCGTGTTACTGACTCTGACAGTCCTGCCACAGCGGGTATCTGTGGGCATTCCATACACATGTGGGAGGCACTGCCACCCACCCCAATTTAACCCAATTAGAACTAATCCTCTGGAGAGGGGATGATGGGTAGAGATGAGGGGATGACAGAGGGAGAGGATTGAAAGCAGACATAAAGAGAGAAGGAGTTAAACAGAAAGAGAAGAGAAACAGCATGGAGTTCTATAGTTGAGAGAGAAAAGAGACAAAAACATAAAGAGAGACAGAGATGCTGAGAAACAGACTTTACCTTGGCATGCTCCGGTGCGGTGGTTTGGTATGAACCCTCTTCTACAGGGGTGAGGCTGAGCAGGGCACATCTCACAGGGGTGACCCCACGCCCGTCCCACTGTGGCACAGCACAAAGTCTTTGTGCACACAATGCCTGTGAGTTGGCCTTGACACATCTGGTTGTTCACCGAGGCGAAGCACGGCCCAGTGCGGTAATCTGCAGAGGCAAAGAAACAGCTCATTTTCTGGAAAAGAACTTCGCTTTGTCTCTTTGTTTGAGTGCAAATGGAAAACTAAACATCAAGGTTTGACAAACTGAAAACAAAGAAACTGAGGAGAGAGAGATCTGAAAAATGCTAATTCTTGAAACGTGTCGACATGAAACTGAGCACAAATAAAGCCAAAGCTGAAAAGCCTGAGATCTGATCTTGATTCTGCGAGTGAATAGCTTTCTTTGGCATGGACAAACAGAAAACTCAAATTGACTTTTACTTTGCATTGTCTGTGTGTATATGTCTGTGTGTGTGTGTGTGTGAACAGAAGAGGGGTCTGGGAAACTTTTTAACATTGTGTGGGCGGCTGTGAAGATTAAGAGACACAAGCTAGAATACGCCAAGACACATACAATGACAAATCAGTGTGTTTCATGTATTATAGGGTCATCCTTTTTTAATGACCTGTTCTTTGTTGTGTGGTGCTTCTCATTGTTTTTCCAGTTATAAAAAGAGAAAAGTAGAGAATAAGTTATTCTTAAGGCCAGCAGAGTTTGACTGACAGGGTGTGTCCATGGATCACAGTGGGTGATTTCCACCATGATTTCAACACTGACTGCAGCAGCTAAGTATCAAAACTTAATTTCTCACTGAAATCAAACTTAATGTTCAGAGGGAAGTCCCTCAGCTCCTTCCCATGTCCTCCTCTTGCAACACTTTTAATCCTCGTTCCCTTGATCCCACTGCTTGCATACATGTATCTCCTTACTCTCTCCAAACACCACTTCTTATTTGCAAACTCACCACACTTTTAACAAAATCACAAAATCTGATCAGCTGAAGAAACCGTAGATGGTGGAACAGATATAAGAACAGAGAAAAAGGGGAGAGAGGGAGAAACTCATCCCTCCCAAAAGAATCTGGCCAAAATCCAAAAGCAAAAATCATTTCCACATTTCACGGCAGACAACAGACAGGGAGAGGAAAGAGAGAGACCAGTTCCAACAGTGCAGTTGTTTAAAACAAACGAGACATTGTGCGTTTCCCGTGTGGACCGGGGCCCAGCCCAGACCCGTCACGTGCACCACAGCCTCCACGGTCTCCCTGCTTCTGGCACCAGCGCTGTGTGAACAGAACTGGGTCATCTCTGCTTCTCTTTCGCACTCTCTCCTGCTCAGACTACACCAGAGACCCAATACTTCACAGCATTAGCCCACATCGCTCTCTAAACCAGCATGGAAACTAACCAAGCGGTTTAAGGAATATTTCAAAGGGGAATACTTTATTTTATTAGACACTTAAACGGAGCCAGATAATAAAGGTGTGCTGATTTGGTTTCTTACAATATTTAATTAAAAGTTAAAACCCTGTAAATGACGCGGTTACTTACCAACAGCAGTTAGAGAACTGTAAACCAGAATATTAGCCTACTTCTGTTTTCAGTCAGCCTCAATTTAAAAGTTTTTATGCTACCAATAAATTAAATGTACATTTGTGGTAGACTTGTTACCTTACAGATGGAGCTGGGCTAACAGTTTCCTCTTGTTTTCCAGTTTACATGCTAAATTAGGCTGAACTATGCTCAGTTAAGCAAACATAGCTTAGAAAAAATATTTTGAAAATTCTGCACCCTTCACGTGCTTAATTGAGCTAAACTACTCTTAATTCAGCAAATTACAGTAACCTTTGGGCTTCTGTTGGGCGTTGGTTGGCCCAAGAGCTGGCCAAGGCATATGCTAACTAAGCACCTGCTTATGTCATGGAGTGCTAACCAGAGAGATTTGTGAAAGTTTGTGAATGATAAAAAAAACAATATTATTGGCAGAAATAGAGGTCGCAGGTGTGTGACGAGCCCACCTGACCTCTTGACAATGACTTTGCTATTGCTACCACATGGCTTTAGCTCGAGAGCTGAAACTAAGCTCAAATCAAATCCCTTTACTCAGCTATTAAGATCTTAATAAATGTATAATAATGAAATCACACTGAAACTTTTAAAACAAAATATCATCAAGTAAAAGCTACATGTTTAAAACTTCAGGTAGGCTTTCTCAAGTTTTTGCCACAGTTTGCCTTTAAAAGGCAAAGACACATCTGACCAGTGACCGAGTGACTTTCCTGAAAGACTGCACTGAGTGCCTTACTCACAATTACACAGGTATGCATTGTCCATAGGAAAAGTAATTATGCTATATATAGGTTTTTTAAATGACAGCCATATAAGCAAAGTCAAGACAACTGAGTGAATAACATGCTTTCTTTTCATCAGATTGAGGATTTGATTTGACACATAATCCATCTGTCATATCAACTGCTTATCACAGCTGTTAGTTGAGGAAAGAAAGCATCATAGAAACAAATATCAAAACATGATGTGAAGGAAATTCAACCACAGCACTCAAACAGTCAGCTGAGGTAAACAGGGAGCGGCAGACAGCTGTTGAGTGAAAGTGGTGTCATTTCATCTGTCATCTCACTGTCTCTCTGTGAACAGCATACAGCTGGGGTATCCACCCATGTCCTGTACATCTGGGAGAAATCGCACGTGTTAACACACAAATGCACTTCGACACACTCACACAGAAAGAACAGCAGCCAATGTCCTAGCCCCTCATAAGCAGCCTTTCCAAAGATGATCTCAAAACAGAACAAAACATACAAAAATGTTGCCCTTGTTTTTTTCTCATCCTCTGCTCTACTTTTGTAAACATGCCTCCTTGTTGTTTTTGTCCTTTCAAAACAAATAGGTCATATTATGGAGGTGAGCAGTTTGTTTTGACCCTCCACAGCAAGTGATTTCATGTCTGTGCAAAGGTGTAGTTACCTTAAGAGCCCAATAGGAATGACTATATGCAAACCGACGGCCTTAATGCGAATGGGAGGGAAGCCCATTGGGAAGTGGGTCAAAAGGACTTCCTGGATTAGCTCCAAAATGTTTGTACACACGCAAAAAATTCTATCCACCTTTCCCATATCCACCCTTCCTCCAACTAACCCTTGCAGATGTTGCTCACAGAATCCTTACATACCTTTACATACACGTAATCTGTGTTCGCATGCATCCATGTATGCGTATGTTAGTGTGCATCTGTAATGGGGTCTCATATCTGGGTGCGGCCTTCTCTCTTGGCTTGTCTGCAGATTTCTTCATTCTCCCAGGACTAATGAGTTCAACTGCACTTGAAACACACATACACACTGACACACATACTGTATTTAGCTATATCTACTGAGGTTTGCATTGGGCCAGAACAGAGCCAGATAGGGGAAAGTCAGCGAGGCATGAAGAGACAAGAGAGCCCCTCAGCTGACTGACCGACTTCCCTATTATGCTCTGGCTGCTGACTTATCGACTGAGGAACTCACAAGTAGCCTCATTTCAGGCCAGACTTTCACCATTATCCCAAGTGCAATGGCGTCACACTGAAGGCTCGACTTTATTGCTCCACAGCTAAATGACTCTGCAGCGAGAGCGAAAAGAAGTACAATCAGCAACAGTGTGCCTGAATCTCTCGACCTGACATTCCAACCCAAATCTCATTTGTTATCAACAAAGAACATGTTGATGAACCAGGCTGCATTTTTTTTTGACTGCAGTCAGCTGTGCCTGGTTGTAGGACAACTGGTCAGCAGATCCCTAGTCAATTTGGCAGCATGCTACTCTGCAGTGGTGATGTGTGCACAGAGTAAGCCTCGACAGCACCAGGGTATTTCCACATCCAAGAGAACCTCCTGAGCGCAGCTACGTCTCCCCTGGTGAGGTCACGTGTTTGTGGAATACCTCGTGTTTCTGCTAATGTGATAAGATCAAGCCATAATGGGGCACGGTTCTGCAAATTGCATTAAAACAGTGAGGGGTTGTGCATGTACTTAATGTATGTGCATGTGTTTGTGTAAAAGCATGATGGGTTTCCCATGGGATGTGGTGGATCCTGGCCAAGGAAATTCCACTGGAAGTAACTTAACCCAAAACGCCACTGTATCCCTTGGCCTACTTTCTCTACCTCTCTGGGTAATCAAATGCAGGATGAAGAGTGGATTTGGATACATTTGCAGAGCCCATTTATTGTAGGTTTTTTTCTTCTTTCTTGTGGGTCTCGTTAAATTTTAAAAAAAGATTTAAGGTTTGATCAATTATACCACCTAATTTTAAATAATGCTCACAACAATTAGCAGCAAGCTAATGCTGATGATGATGGAATATCTTTAGTAGGAGAAAAAATGGTAAACAAAAACAGATTCGACAAGGTGTATAATTGCAACACCCAGTACTACAGGTATAAGGGTAGAACGATTAAATCCTTGCAAGGGCGTTAATGAAAAATCCTTGAAAAGTATCTGTGGATTTACAAAATCATAGCATCACAGCAAATTTATACTACCTAGCAGCTGCCTGCCAGCTGCTGCTCATGTTAGCCAAAGACACACAGCACCTGACAAAAGGAGCTAATTGTCATTCCTCATTTAAGAAGTATAAGGGACACGTTCTCTTCATCACTGTCCTAATCATCTTGATTTGCTGAAGGATGTCCTCCACCAAGATGGCATTTAGCATTCCTGTTGCTGAGATTAGTAGTCTGTGATCACTGCAACCCTTCTTATGAGCTCTCCCTTGTAAAACACTTTAACATCAGATAGCTCTTTCACTTTAAAACGTAAAAACTCACCATTTTTCATTTTGCACTTACAATAACTGTTAGGGACTGCTAGAGTAAGGTATGTGAATGTTGTGAATGTTATTCCCTGTCAGCCAATCAAGGATGCAACAGCATGAATAAATTGAATGACACTATAATCAGCAATGGTAAATGGTCACTGCCCCCTTTTCTGGAACATCATTATTGATTAGTTGAGTAATTATCCATACATAAGCCAGACCTCACAAGGAGTGAGGGGACCTATATATTTGGAAAGTACCATGGAATAACTCTTGTTGCTATGTAAATAAAAATGGATTAAGTCATATTTACATTACTCATTGTATGTTCAACACTATGGTATATAATACACTTGGCACAAGAACTATCTAATTTATGTCTATACACAAATGAAAAGACAAATGGATGTGTCAGCCTCATTCCCTGTGATATTTACTGTGTTAGGACAAATGAAGACAGAGGGAAGTTGGTCTCCAGGGAGTTCCCAGACACAAGCAAAAACAGATGCAAACAACAAAAAGTATGCCTGTTTAACAAAGAGAAAGACAATTCTACCAGCGCAGGAGAGAAAGTAGCAGTCATAAAGCAGCAGACAGCGAGTGGCCAGTTTGCATGCTTGTCACCTTACATAGTAAATCAAAATTTCCAAACCAGATGTGGTCAAACTCTTTGCCCATACATCATTTCCTCATTAGGGATAATTACTCCGAGGATCCTGTTGTGTTCTCTGAGGAGTTTGAACGACTCAAAGACGCTGCATGCTGAAAAGGGAAAGTGCTTCAGTCTCACATGCCCTCTGCCAAAGGGTCCACGGGAAACCAAAGTAACAACATGTTGAAGTGTGTTCCAACAGATAAGTCTTGGCGCTAACCCTCCAAACACCCAGATAGGGTCTTATTAGCTGCAGCGTTGAAGAAAACACTGAAGTAAACCAGACCACAGACTCAAATCCAGACCCCACTAACGGGCTTCTGACAAGCACGGTCTCGTTAAGAGGGACATAACTAATAAGGAGTTTAGCTTCAAATCCAAATATTAGCTCTGCAGGGTTACCTCTTTGGCCTCTTCAGGTCATCACTTTAAGATCCCAGCACTTACATAGACAGACACGCTCACACGCCTCCATACATGCACGTTTGACTCACAAACACAGCGCAGGCGGCCCTCGGTTTGCGTGTGTTTGTATACTTTAGAGCCTTTTACTCTCATGTGCCAAAGAGCAACCACAAGAGGTTGGGAGGTCTTTGGTTAACAAACAGCGATCAGTCACAGTCACAGGCATTACTTTTCCCAAAGCATTGTTCGAAAGCAGATGTGGAAAACAATGGTCATTTCTGAGCCTGAGCTTGACATGCAAATGTTCCACAACAAACCACATTCCTGAAGCTGCCGGCATGACTAAGCACGAGTCGTCTTCAGTCACACAAAGCAAACCGCCATACAACATCAAGTCACGTTCACAAGAGCAGCACATGTGGCTTTGAAAACCACTTCACTCGTTGGGAATGTAGAGCACAGAGACAGTGTGATGTAAGATGAGTGAGGGAAATGCTATGTAATGTAGCGTGGTGCTCGTTACCTCTTTCACATTGAGCTCCGGTGAAGCCGTAGGTACACACACACCTGTTGGGGGCCACACACCGTCCTCCATTCAGGCAGCCATTTTCACAAACCGCTGCAGAAGAAAATAGATGAAAACAAACAATGACAAACAGTAACATGAGGGCACTGCTGTGAGGAAAAAAAGAGAGTATTTCTGGTTTTATGTTTGTCATTTTGGTCATAATTTATATTGGTTGTAAAAACATTTCAGTCACTAAATCCTCTGCGGAGATCTGGGAACATGGTGACATTGTTATAAAAATAAGTTGCAGAAAACAAGCAGCCGTCATTCAGAGCAGCCGCAGACAAGCCAACAGTTTGGGTATATTATGTCAACTGCTTCTTTTGGAGGTAAAAACAAATGTGAGCACGCCCAAAACACTGGGGAGGATTTTTCTTTACACAGCAACACAGTGCACGTACAACTACAGTAGGTTTGCCTGGTCAGAGTTGAACAGGAAGTTTGTCCCTGGGATGTTGAGTAAAGGATAGTGTATAGTGAATGGGTGGTTACGCAAAATACAGGACCCTGATGCAAAGGTGGTCTTGTCCATCCCACTTAGTACCCAGCTACCAACTACACATACAAGTTGATGCTAATTATTGATTAAAAGAAGTTTTTGATTGATTTAAAAATGATTTATTAATGCAACTAAAAGAATAGTCTTTCAGAGTTGATGGTTGTTTGCACCTCCATAGCACTGATATTCTTATTAGCTTCGTTGCAGGTCAAGTCAACATTAGACTTAAAATTTTTACTTAAGTCTAAACATAAACCCACTTTTCTGGTGAAAACCACATTAAACTTCAAATTTTATTCATTCACCAATAATTTAAATCATATGTACTTTCATTTGTCTATCCCAGCAGATGCAGAAAATAACAGCAGTTTGGTCCTCCTAAGGCATGTTTTTATGGCATTTTCTGTTCACTAAATCCAGTGCCCTGACACTGCCAAATCCCATACCGTGTTGTGGTTTGTGGTTGCTTCCTGTCTGCTTTCTTCAATTTTAATGATGTCTCTTTCACTCTTTCGCTCTTTCTGTGTGTGATAACATCCCTCGCTGGTTTTCTGGGCTGTTTCCTCTTGTTTCCTTTTTGCTGCGGGTGACTGGTCAGCCATTAACCACGAATGTTATGTTTTTCTCGTCAAATAAATTGACAGTAACATTACAAAAACACTCAGAGTTTTCTACCAAATACTGTAGGAAACAAATAAGAAATGTATATTTTTTTTCTAGTTCATATTTGTTCTGGCTTTTTAAGTAACCTGGAGGTTTTGGATAACAAGCCATTTGCTGCCCAATTGGACACATTTTGAGTTAAGGCACAACCATTCAAAATAGGAAAAAGTGCACATTTTAGTCTTTGTCTTTTTGTTGTCTGTGTGGTTGTTTTATCAGAGTTCAAACCTCCCAAACTTTAGTCTAAATCCACAGGTATGAGCAACATATGTATGACGCGGATGTAGTTTTTATTTGCACAACACCACCATGGAAAGTGTCTCAGAAGATGGTGTTCTCCAAAAAGCCTCAGAAGAGTTACATCCTGGATTTTTTTCAGAGAACGCTAACTTCCTTTCCAGCGTGAATACTAGCTGACATGACGTTACGCAGCAGGTCCTGTCAGGATGTTAAGCTGGACCATCTGAGCAACAGCTGCACAGATTGACTGACATGTAAAGGCAATGAGTAGTGAGCTTTGACTTGTGGTGCATCACGGACATTTTTTCCATTGGGTGAACAGCCTTGGCAATGACATTGACTGACATAACATGTAGTGTTGCACTTTAATTGTTTGATTGACTTCCTGAGAAGAAATGTTAAGAAACCCTTCATAGAGTTGCCAGAGCCCAAAGACACATCTCCAGTGAGCCTCCTCAGAAATTCTTCTAAGCTTTCCCTGCCACACTTTTTATCAGATCTTGCCATAATCAATCACAAGCTGGGTGCTGACACTAGCTTAGCAACATACACTCTGGGGTACTGATAAAATACAGGTGTGTATCACAGGTTAATGTTTACGGTGTTCTCTATTACAACATAGCCTCACTAGCATTGCTAAAATTAACACCAAATACATTTTTTTTTTTAGCATATTTTAGCTTGATAAAACTGTGAATTATGTTTAAAAATGTTGATAATATTCAATAATACACTGATACTGGTCTTGTAATGTGTTTGGAAAGATGCTTACGTTGACCGCAGTGGTTTCCCACGTAGCCTTTCTGACACAGGCAGTGGTCCTCAGCACATGATCCTCCGTTCATACACCGAATATTACAGTGCTGAACTGTGGGAAGAAAATACAAACACACAATCATACAGACGCCCACACAGAGCAGCGCTGGAGTTACATTGAGGGCAAACAAACATGCACCGTGTATCAGATTTACAACATAAACAAAATGCACTCTGAACCGTGTTTTTTTGAAAGTCACGCTCTGACTTCAGAAATTTATGGTGTGCAAACAGATGAACGCATTGGATTGAAGCGCTGTGTGCTGCAAGAAAGCAACATGGAGGAGCTATTTACTGTGGAAGTTTTCCAAAACACACACACACACACACACACACACACACACACACACACACACACACACACACACACACACACACACACACACACACACACACACAATACTCACAAACACGGCTAACTGACTCACACTCACAAGAACACAACAACCCACGAGACTGACTGCTAGTTGCAGAAATATGATTTCAACATACATCATCCGCTTGAGAAAGTTTCAAGAGATGTTTTGAGGAGACCTTTTGGCTATGTATTTCATATTTTGTACCACTAGTTAGTTCTCATTACTCATGACAAGGAGAAGAAAATTTCAGAAAAAAAAATTGCAAACAGCACACTGTGGTCTGAACTCAAAAAATCTGAGCCAATTAGTGACTCTGACTTTTGTACTGCAGAGGAAAAGAAATGAAAAAGCTGCATATTTTCTGCCATCTATCATCCATCACTGCTTGTCATTAGTGTTTCTGCATGTTGAAATGTTTTTCTTAAGATTATGGCTCTTTTATTAAAAAGATGCAAAGACAAGGGTGTAGTCAAGGCGGTACTTTCCCAAAAAAACACAGAGTTTCAACACACACTCCTCACATAAATCATGCCATTAACGTGTTTATATGCTGGCCCCGTACCAGCTAGCCCCCACCCAATCCAGGCACACCATATAATAAAACCCATCATGCTGATGATAGTGAGCTTCAAAGGAGCTGACTCATTGGTAAAAGAGGAGGTGCTGTTTAATGACCTGACTTGGATCCACAGGATGAGGCGATCTGGCCGTTTGGGCAGGTGCACATGTTGGGTCTGGAGCAGAATCCATCTCCACATGAGCTCCGGCAGATTGCTGCAAAAAGGGAACATCACACTGGGTCAGACAACAGAAAAATGTCCTCTGTCAGGTGCAAGATGGAATAACAGCACTGCTCATGTTGTGGTGTCTGGATTTGTCGTGATTTTTGCGTGGGAGTAAACTCATGTTATGTATCTGTTGTTCCTCATCTTGCCAGCTGCAGATTTTGGATTTCAGGTTCAGATTTCATTTGGTACAACTTTGGCAATGATCTAAACCTCATACTGAACTCTCATCTGTAATATTTCAAAACTCAAACAGACCACACTCCAAATGTGGCCAAATCTTCCTTTTTCACCCTCATCATGGTTTAGTTACAGATGCCTGCTTGGCAAAAGCATCAAGCTATTTTCTTCTTTGAGTATTTCTCTGCCATAGATGTGTACCAGTGTGTGTTTTCAGTTGGTTCGGGCTGTTTTCACTCATTTGTTCTCTTTCCCACAGACTATTTTCCCCTTCCCCAACCTCCCATCAGGTAGAGTCCAGCCACTGACCCCTACTCCCTGAACCCCACTGCTAAACAATGTCATTAGAGCCGCGACAGGCATCCGGCCAGCCGACCGGCCAGACTGCAATCACACACAACGCTACAGCCTCTCAGACCTTCCTGTCTGCTAAGGGAGGGGAGGGAGAGAGAGGTGGGGGATAGGGGGGTAGAGGTAAGGAGGAAATACAAGGAAAAGAAAAAACAGAAAAAAAGAAACCACTGCCAGGATGCCAGGGTAAATGGGCCAAAGTTAATCGCCAATCCCAGTTGTTCCCAGTTGTTTGAAGTATGTTGTCACCACTATTAGCCTCACTTCGATGTAAAACTATTGGTTGATCAGACTCATTAAAACATAACAATGGAAACATGTGGTTAGAATCTAAGTCGAAACCCGTAAATGAGTCATATTAACAAAGAAATGGAAAAATATACAAAATGCTTTGCACACCTGTGTTGAAAAAGATATTTGGGTCAAACTCAACAGCAGAACCATTTAGGTGTTTTAGTTCATTTGCATACGCTCATGTTTGTTCCATGTAAACATACAGTATGTACTGAGATTTTTAGAGGTATTGATAATACTGCAGTAAATTCACTCAAGGAGGTCATGTTCTTCAGCATGTTTGTCAAAACTGAGACCTTTCTGACCTCATTAAAACATTAAAATGAAACATGATCAAATGGTTAAGCTTAGACCTGAAGAAGCAACTGGTTGGGATCCAAGGAAAGAAAAGTCTATCCAAACTCACCTACTTCACCAAATAACCCAATTGTAACCAGATTCTTAATGATAGCACATCATGGAAAACTGGACTCGGCCTCAGGCGCTCTCAGCGTTTCCTTCTAGAGGCTTTAAAGAGGCTTTTAACAAACACTGCATTTGCTTATAATAACTTGTCTGACTAATAATTTTAATAACAGACTCAGAGAAATGCCAGATTTGATGCTGCTCTAAGTACAAAAAAAGCGCAGAAGTCCATTATGCTACAAATAAAATAGTAGGTCTATCTGGCTGTAGTCACAATCCTGTTGGAGATTTTCTAATCCAGGAAATTAGATAAATATAACATGATGTCACTTTGCATGTCTGCTGGATAACGCTTTGTGATGAGAAATCTCTAATAAAAACAGCATGGTGCTAGTCCAGACAAGGAAAGTCGCACCAGTGACAGTGGTGAGCGGATAGATCCACAAAAGCAGTGAAGTAGTAGTGACACTTACGGACGATGCACTGGTTCCCTCCAGTCAGAGTCTTCCAGCCTGGGCAGCAGTAGGCGTTGTTCCTCGATCCGCAAACATTTGGTCTGTAAAAACAGAATCAGAAGGTCAGTAATCGAGTTACACAGTTCAGCTAGTTATGAAGCTAGTTCATTTTATTCATGAAGAGAGTTCCCAGCTTTGTCTCAGCAGGCTTCGTGACACACAAACCTACAACAAGCCTGGTATTAACCCACAAACTATACAATATGTTACTCTTAGATGTGGAATCGCAGAGAATTTTTACTCTGTGCTGCATTCAAGTACAAATTTCAGTTACTTGCACTGCTGGAGTCTTTTTCAGAGACTCTGCTTCTTCTCTTTCACCGTCTAACAAAGTCTCTTAGAATTATTTATTTCATACTCCATGACACTCATCTGGCCGCTTCAGTAACTCAAAATTAAACCGGCCAAGAAAAGCAGGTCTACTAAAGAAGCTAGAAAGTTTAGCCAATTAATCAAACAGTCAGCTGATGGAAATTTCGTTGGCTATATCCTTGTGATCATTTTTCATTTTGGAGCATTTCATGGCATCAACCTCCCAAATGTGAGGAGTTCCTGTTTTTTTTCCTTTGAATTATTTGAATAATTATGCTTTTGAAAAAATACATATTTTTGAGCATGACATTTGGTGAAATGAGCTCTTTCAAAACTCTGGTAACGACGGAATTATCTCACTTTTTTCAAAATATTTTGCAAATTAAACCATCAACCAGTTAGGATAATAGTCCGTGGATCAATTTGCCAGTTCAAAGTCAGTCAGACTTGTCAGTAAATGCAGTTCTATACAAATCAGATCAAAACAGTGCCAAGTTAGACCCACTATGACAAACTACTTCTCCTTCAAAATTTGGTTGATAATAGAGATTTAATGAAGTGATGTTCACTGAAGAAAAAAGCAACGACAAACTGCACTGAGACCTTTTCTTTTCATACAGAAGGTTCATTTTTATCACTTTCCTGAGGTGCTTTGACTTGAGTAGAAACTTCAACATAAAGCTTTTGTAATGAGCAGCACAGTTTTTGAACTTCTACTTGAGTGCTCCACCCACAGTTTTTGGGTCTTGATACTGAGCGTACACGTATCTGAAGCCTCCCGATGACAAATACTGTTTTTAAGGAAAATATTTTCCTGCTTGAGGTAATTTAAGGAATCTGATGCACCTGTAAAAAATATTCCATGTGACATGACAGTGAACCCTGGGCCATCCTGCCCCCTACAGGTCCACAAAAGGCCTACACGAATGCTGAATACCCTCCTGGGCTTGTAGTGGCCCCGGGGTCAGAATATGCTCTAAAGAGAGTAACTCCACATCCAGAAACATGAGGTGAAAAATGAAACCTGCCAGATTTCTGAAACATTCTGATTGTGGTTAGTCAGCGTGACACAGTGTGCAGCCTGTATGCACTTCCTGCCTGTGCAGCCAGATGTTCTGATAAATTAACTTGGAGCATGTCAAATAAAAATGTCTGAGGAGGAGGCTCATTGAGCTGTCTACTGTGTGACCCTCATCAGCTGTTTGCTGTCATCACTCCACACAGACACTCTGTCTTTCCTTTTCTTCCCCACTTTCTCCTGTCTCTCACTCTCCCTCACCCTCTTTTTTTTTTTCAGACACACACGAGCGCACACACAAAGCACACACATACTCAATCTCTCCAGCAGTGACCCACTGTGTACAGCTGCAGATGTGATTTATCCACAACTGGGGTGTGGTGTTTTTGGCCAGAAAGGGGATTAGTCTCTCTCTCTCCCTCTCTCTCTTCCCCCTCTCTCTCTTCCCCCCTCTCTCTCTCTGTCTGCTACAGCCACACACGACCAATGGCCTCCTTTGTTTAGATGTCATTTATTATTGCAGTCAGCAGGAATGTGATAGTCTTGCCAGTATTTAATTATCAAACTTTGCTGCAAACTTCCCATCACAGACAATGTCACCCATGGCTCTCAGACTGCATTATAATTAATAGAAAACACAGCTGTTTTCTGATCATCAGTTTATGTAAATAAAGCTGAAAACACCTGCTCTGTGCCACAAAACAAAAAGGACAAACAACACACTAAAAGGCTGAAATGAAAGCTGTGGGCATACAGGAAAAAAGGGGGAAATGGTGCCTAAATTGGACTAATGAGGATTATCATGGTCACATTACCCTCTCAGGACGTCCGTGCCTCCCCTTCTCTTGGCCCTGCTGGCTCTGGAGTCGGTCTGTTTGGTCACCATCTCGCTGTCCCCGGTCTCCACCACCTCTGCTGAGCTTCCAAAGTGTGCGCAGAGCGACAGCAAGGCCACCAGAGCCACGGCCAACTGCAGCAGCCGTCCCTCTCTCTTACTGTCCGTCATATTGTCCGCGCTCAAGTGCACTAGTCCAGTGCTCGGGAAGGTAAAAGTCTCCTTAACTGGTTTCCCAGCCCTGTCGACCTCCGCAGTCTGGAGTCAAAGCTGCAAAACAATAACACAGAAGAAAAAAAAGAGAGAAAAAATGAAAAAGTCTTTGAGGAGAATGCAGGAGATGCTACTGCGCACAAAAGAAAAGAAATTCAGCAGCAGCACGCGTCAAGGTAGATAGTTTATAACTTCTACAAACAATGAAGTTGGGAAATAATTCATCTTAAAGTCGAATAAAACGTGCACTGAAAAAGAGTGCAAAATTGCGCTCGAGTCAGTGTTACTTTACCTTGTCTCCCGGACAGGAGATTCGCCTCAGACCCGACAGAGGACTGCTTCACTTTTCCTTGCAGGTATTGCTGAATAAACGTTTAGGAGCAAACTGCGAAGAAGAAGAGGAGGAAAAGTTACTCAAATCTTTCGCTGAGTTGCTATAAATAGATGCGCATGGTAACTTTTGGAGTCTGCTCGTGCGCATCCAGTCGTGTGTTGACTTTGCACAGATAAGTTAGAGGAGCTGATGCATTCCAGAGGATGAGAAGAGCAAAACTCAGCGTGTCTCTCTCTCTCCCTCTCTCTCAGCACAGCTCTTTCCTCATCTCTGCTCTGCTCAACTTTCACCAAAACTGTTTTTTCTTTTCTTCTCCTGCTCTCGCGATACGAAAGCCTGAGTGCAAGAATGCACAAGTTAAGCCCTGGACCTGTAGCTCAGGCTTTTGACTGTTTTAGTAATCTCACTGTCAACCTTGGAAAGTTGAGGAGAAGAATACAGAGATTTCCACACACTCACTAATAATCTATGAGATCTTTTCTTGTCTTTTTGAATGATGCACCTGTTAACTTTTTGCTGTAAAAAGTTAAAGGACCATTATACATTTTTATGAGTTGTATGTTTTCATGGGTTACCCTCTTTAAAAAAACTATCAAGTCTCAAAAGATTGTTATGTATCTATTATAAGGACATAAATAATAGCTTTTCCAAGTTGGGCTAAGTCTTTTACCGTCCTTCGCCCAAAGACCGCTCTTTCTTGCAAACTAACCTGTTGCAACTTTTGAGTTAAAAGGACCATTATAAATTTTTAGGAGTTGTATTTTGTCATGGGTTACCCTCTTTAAAATACTATTAAGTCTCTAAAACTGTGTTATTTATCTATTGGGGGGGGGGACATAAACAATAGCTTTTCCAAGTTGGGTTAAGTCTTTTACCGTCCTTTGCCCAAAGACAGCTCTTTCTTACAAACTAAAAAGCTGAAAAGAAATAAACGACATTTTCCTAATCTCTCTGGAGTGGAGTAACTTCCTAAGAAAGGCATTCATAATCTGAGAATCAAAGCTATTATTAAATTATCTTTGCGGAAAGCATCAAATAGGTTCTGTTAAAAGCAGATGATCTAAAAGTTGCACTGCACAGTAAGCATTAAATCGTAACCTCTTCAAAAACTAATTGATTCCTAACACCATCAGGGCACTGACTGATAGTAGGCCTATGTCTCATTAGATCTGTCTGTTACGTACAGTACCTGCCACTGTTGTCCTCCGTCTTTTGCTGCCAAGATGTTTTGTGTGTATTTGTTATGTGTCTGTTGCTGCTGTCCTTGTTGCTGTTGATCTGTTTTTTGTAGACGATGAGACTAAAGACAAATTTCCACTTGTGGACCATAAACTAACTAACTAATTAACTAACTAACTAACTAACTTAAATGTCCCAGTGGTCAAGACGTGCTGTGTCCTTGGGTGTCAGGGTGGTTGTTTTCTGTAAAATGCAGAATAAAGATCATTGCTTTCCATAGTGAATGAAATATAAAATTTCAATATTGACTCTGTGCATACTGTATGTTTTGAGGAATTTTGTCCAGTGTAGTGATAGTTTTCACACACACCGATTCATGCCTGCAGCCACACCCAGCAAACAGAGTCCTCCTGCACCCCTCTCAAGTCTGCCATCACTCTAAATCCGAGAGAAACCTCCTAACACAGTTTAATCCTCCACATCAGACTCCTCAGACAGACTTTTCTTCTCTCTGTTACTTTTACAGTCACCTCTCACACACGTTGAAACACAACCTACACAGACGCTCTTTTCCAGCTCCTCAATAAAAAAATAAAAAAAACTACTGGTGACCTGCCTAAGCTGCTTGAACATTCATCTTTCTTCTGCAGAATTTCATCTGGTGTGCAGAATAGTATTTATATATCATTAATTTAACTTCCACAACTTTCCTTTTCCATCCTCTGACACTCAGGTTGAGGCACGCATCTCCACTAGCCTTGCTGACATCCCCACTTGGATGTCTGCCCACCACCTCAAACTTAGTCTCAACAATACTGCGCTGATTTTTTTCCCCCTGGAAAGTCCTGCCCTCCACAAGGCCTCTCCATCACCGCTGACAAGACCACGTTTACTCCTGAGCCCACTGCCAAGACTCTCAGTCTGCTTCAAGACAACCAACTGTCAAGCAACACCCAGAGTGGAGCAATCCTGCAGGTTTGCTCTCAGTAACCTCTGTCTAGATCAACTTTTCACAATCTCCAAACTAATTTTCTGTAGTTATGTCCTGTTTTGGCTACTGCAGCTCTCCCTCCAAAAATCACAACCTAATCGTCCTAACTTCTCCTCCAAAATATTGGAGGCCACCCCATCTTCAGTTTCATAAGTTTCTCCCCTTCACTCCCTTTGTAAACTCCCTTCTCTGCCTGCCCATGACCTCTGGATGTAACTTGAAACACTGGTGCTTTCTTAGAAAGCTTTACCTCCATTTCAAGGTCAGACTTTTTCTGCATGTGTTGTTGGCAGGCCTGATCTTCTCTGTACCAACAACCCGACTCTCTGAATATTTGAATTCTACTCTCTGGGAGCTCACTGAGAACATAAATATTCCTGACTCTTTTATGTGCTGATGACACATTGCTTTATTTAGAAGTTACGTATGCCCATTGTGTCAGTGCAGAAGTTTCTCTGGAGCAGAATTCATCTTTTTACAGCTGGTCCTTATTGTCTGTCTAGACACAGAAGACTCAAAATATTTTGATAATTCTCGAGCGGTTGGAGGTGTTGTGACTTAAGAAGAAAGACAACAGTGTATAAATATTGTAGCTCACCAACTTTCATGTCAGTGTTGTATAATTTCATTTGATTTACAAGATGATTACATTTCATCCGTTTTCATTTTGTAACCTGAATTTGCATATAACCACTGCACGAATCATTATTTAAATGTATGAGTGAAATATGAGTATAAGATTATCCATGAAGTTACAGCAAAGTAAAATATACTTGAAAATAAACTCCAGTTTTTTTTATTACTACCACAGATCCTCAGATCTTTTCACACCTTCAAGCCCATATTAACAAGATTATGATTTGTTAATCATCAACGATTCTCCTTACTTAAACTCTCTTAAAGTAATCTCTTCTCTTTCTTTTGCACTCTTATTATTATCCTGCCCCTGAAATACTCTTAGGCCTTCTTGGACTCCAATCCATGTGCTTCATAATAATAGTCATACAATAATAGAATTACTGATAAGTGTCTGTGGTGATAAAGGAATGTAAATGAATGTGAAACTGATCTTAATGTTGGACTCCTTTAAAGATAAAAACATCAATTACAGTAAATGGTATGTGTGAGTGGTGTGGGATGTTGGCAGATGAGACAAAGGTCCAGAGGAGAGGATGAGAGGTCTTGAGTGGAGGAATGAGGGATGTCTGGGGGAGAGGTAAGGGGCAGAAATGAACACTGTTGATTGCAGAGGATTGTTTTGACACTTTAAGCCTCTCCCTGGAAGTCCTACAGTCTCCTCTCTCTCCCCAAGCTGAGTTCAACCTCTGAAACATAAGCGTGACCTGGGTGTGAGGAGCTGAGAAGAGTTTGAATGACTGAGTGCCAGAGAGCAAAGTGGTTTGGACCGTGTTAGTGGGAGTCAGAGACAGCTCACTGGCTTTGATACCAGGAAATTCTTGACTTAGGGCATTTACAGGCTTCAATGGCTGCCTCCCCTCCTATCAGCTGTGGAAAGACTCTTTTCCACCTTTGCTTATCCCTTTCGTTTCTGCTGTGAGTTATAGTGTAATCCATCACATTTATGTCACCGGAATCGCTTTTAAAAGGACTTATCAGGGACTTTCAGACTGAGAAATGAGCCTATACACAGGGGCGTATCCACACTTTTTGGACTGGGGCGGCCAAACCAGGTTGCAGAGGTGGCAAAGTAAGTTTGGACATTACCAAGCACCAGACCAGCAAAACAGCATAAACCTGTATCAGACTAATATAGATAAGCAACAGACCAGAACTGTAAAGACCAGCGCCAGATCAGCAAAGACTACACTCAAGGTCCTTACACACCAGCGAATTTGCGGAGCGAAGAGAAAGAGCAAGACGGAAATGCGAAAATATTCGCCAGTCCGAAAAAAAATCGCTTTCACTTATACACACCGGGCGACCACTCTGTGGTACACACTCTCTCCCATCGTTGCTCTCAGTGCCAGTGGTGGTGTGTGTTGTGTGAACTGCAGCCACATGGGTCTGTGACGTCATCAACAACATGACTTTTGATTGGCCAGAGGTCTAGCAGGTCCAGATATTCGCCTGCGAATCTCTGAAAAATTCGACACAAGAGCGAAAAAATAAAAGATGCTTTTCGCCCCGCGGAAAAATCGCCGCCGGTGTGGAAGCTCGCATTGACTTAATGCAGTTTTAAAAAAAGGCGAATAAAGGCGAACAATTCGCCTGGCAAATTCGGGCCTGGTGTGTAAGGACCTTAAGAGAGATAAACCTGAATCAGACCACATGGGGACCAGTCTGGCATTAGTGTTTATATTGATATACTTAATTTCTACTGTAAATAGAGGACATAATGCTGATTTTTGCAACATACCGGTCATGTAATGACAAAACTACTGTGTCACATAGAAAGAACATCTGCATCTGTGCTTCACAATGCTATTATCCAATTTTCCCTCAGGCTTTATAAACTACAGCTTTGGCATGTGGTGCAAGGCAGTCATCAGGCCTTCACTGGAGGACTCCACTGGAGAGAGATGAAACAAGTTGATGCACCACTTCCACCACAAAACAGAGACAGAGAGACACGAAGATACAACAGATAGTAAAGGATGGTGGACAGTGGCACCACAGTGACGGAGTCGAGCTCCAAAACAAACCAGTGAGCGTCATTTAACGCTGTCGGGAGGAAGCAAGTGTCTCGTGGTGTGCCATGGAAAATGTGTTTTAGGTGCTATTATGAACAGCCAAGAGATGCTGGAATACAGAAAGGACAAGAAAGAGTACTGGCAGTTGATAAGAAGTCCCAGGAAAAGTCTCTGGAAAAGTCTCTGTATGCTGGAGGGGTAAATTTCGGGGTGGTGTTGCTGTGTACAGGAGAGCAGCCTACACTGAGGCCCATGATATAATTAGCATTTTACAGCACAATCAGAGAGATTTACAGTCTGTTAAACAAGAAAATTATGGTTTCACCATTCAAGTCAACTGTATTCTGAGGTATAAGTTTTATTCAACAACCCACATCACTGAAATTAGTTAGTTTTAACTATAATTAAGGATGTGGCCACTTTGGATGATGGTTAGTTGCAGATAGTCGTCTGCTGGACTTCAGCTGATACATGTCACTGGACTGTTTTCATGTCCATACAACAAATCTTTACATCTGACCCCGTGTTGAAGGAACCCTTCAATTAGAGAAAATTAGTGCAGGGAAAGATGGGCAACATTTCATGAACTTCTTTTGCTGAATTTGAAATAAATACAAGGTACATGTGCTTCAGTAAAAAGGATAAACACTCACCCTTTCATCCCCATTCATCCTCCACTCAAAAATTAGGAAGCCCCTACTGTCCTCCACAACCCAGACATGAAGAAAGATGGAGATTGATGGGCAGACAGAGCCACTACATCATTAGGAGTGGCCTTGAACACCCCTATACATACAATCAAAGAAGGACGAGAAAAGCAGTCCATAGAGAGTTTTTCAGAAAGATTATAAAGAAGGCAGATCCAGGTTGGGAAGTCTGTTGAGTGCAGGGCTAAGGCTAGGCTGCACGCTCCACCTCCACCTCCCTCCTTTTTCATGAGGACAGAACAGAGGAAAAGAGAAATAACCAAAAGTTGAATGACTCTTGTGTCAGCATTCATGACTTTATCAATCCTCATCTGCTCTAGTTGGGTGCACACAGCACTGCAGGAGCTGCATTCATCACAGCGTTGCCAATACAATAAACTTCGATTTCATGTAATTTAAATAAAACTAAACTTCTCATCAAAGTGAATATTTGGATAAACACCAGCATGGTGAAAATAAACTAAAATGACCGAAAACATTTATAAGAAAAATAAATAAATATTAGTTTTTGGGTTTTTTTTGTATTTTGATTGAAAAGTTTGACCCGTGTTGTATGTCTTCTTACACAGTCTATTGCACTGCCTACGCTGGGAAATCAGTTCTGCTCTGTATTTCTTAAATAACATGTTCTTCATACCTGTTTGCTGTTCATAGTGAACTAAAACCTGCCTCACAAAATGATAGTTTTATCATTTAGTTGTAAAGATGTAGTTTATAGACGCACAATATAGTCAAACCATCATTGCTTTGCTCTTACCACTTGCCTCAAATCTCAACCAGGGTTTTTGAGTGCTCCCCCACTAACCCATCACAGCTTTTTGCTTGCTGGTGTCCCACTGCATGACGCCACCCTCCTTAGTCAGTCTGAGTCCTCCACTGCTGTTGAACATCTGCAAAACTGGAGGACTGCCTTACCATGCATTAGCAGTCATACGGAAATAATTTGATGCATCACAAATTTACATGAAGTCAACTTTATGGATAGCAATGGAAGAGACACCACGATTAAATGCAAGCATATGGGTACATCTGTACTTGAAGAGCTGCACTCACACTCACACACGCAGAGACACAGATAAACATAAACCTCATTGTTGGCGCAGTGATGTCAGAGCAGAGGATTGTTTCCTGGGAAGCTGCAAGTCATGGTTCTCGTCAACAGCACTGCGTGGTAACTCTCCTGCTTTTTTTTTTGTTCACAAATACAGTGTCACTTGCAGTAAGACACCACCTCCCTTCCTACTGTCCTTCTTCTTCTAAACACCCACCTCTGTGTTTTACCCCAGTTGATCCTTTTAACCGTTTGTAGCCGAGCGTAGGCTTCTTTTCAGGCAATGTTTACTTCTGTGGCCTAAAACGGCTGAACAAACTGGTCTGAAATAGGAAGACAGAAACAGAGGCAAGATAAACATTTCTAAAAGCGTACTTTAATTCAATATCCTTCAGACAACAGCTTATTGTCTTTGTATAATTATAAACTCTGCTCCTGTAATGTAGCTGTTTCTTGCTTTAAAGTTCTCCATAAAAGACGTCCATTTCTCTCTCACTTCATCTCACATATTCTTTCACATACTCATGTTCTTGCCCATGTGTTTCATACTGTATATCCCAGGGCAGTCTTTAATAGCTTAGATTGAGGTTGTGTCTCACTGTGCTGCGAGCAGAAACTGTAGCGAGACTTTCTCACACTGTGTGTTGTCTTTGGCTCCAGCAGCCACGGTTCATTTCCTTTTGTCTTCTGCAGCACAACTGCTGCCAATATTCATGTGAAATATTTCAAGAAAATGAGCTGCAGCAGAAATGAGTCTCCCCACCCCACTCCCTCCCGTCTCTGTAACCCACTCTCACACACACTTTCTACATTTGTGTGTAAAGGAGGTACCATTGATTCTTCAGTTTGGCCTCTATCAAAAGGAAAATGTAATTATAAACTAATGCTAAACTTTTTCCTTTGTTATGGCTTTGCCTTTTGGTGGCCCGTCACATATGGTCTCCCGCACTATAACCCACTAGAGATACACAGTCAAACAAAACCACTATCTAACTTGTAGGAATCCCTCTCTGCCTCCAGTGGCTTCATTTTCCCTGTCTGACCTCCTTAGCTCTGCTTCAACCCATTTCCCTTAAACATTTCCCCCAGAACAGCTCAGTAGACTTGCACGTCATAAAAAGTTGTAATTGGTCGTTTTCATAGTTAGGATGCTTCTTTTGGGAAGAGGAGGAACACCATCCCGACAGCATGAGTCATTAAAAATGTTCTGAGATCACAGTTTAACAGATGGGTTACTCACCCTGGATGTTTTTCGCTCTCACTCCTCAGTTTCTGGCATCGTTCCTAATTGAGAAAACAGGACATCACATTATGACAACCCCCTCTCCCCTCCCCTTCCAACATGGCTGCTAGGAAAGCAGCACAGAAAAAGCCCTGCACATCCTAGATTCCCAATGTCATCCTTATTAAGAGATAATCATCACGGGAGCAATAAACAGTCCTGGAATCTGCTTGCACAAACAGAAAGGAGAGTAAACACATGAGGCCTGATGAGTATTAAGTTTCACACACATTAGCACCCAATGTACAAACACAGACTCCAAAGAACAGATTGACCATTTGGATGTTATGCTTATTTTCGTTCTTGCATGAGAACAAGATGGCAATTTTTTTTTTATTCTTGATACTTTTATGGCTGTTTTTTCATACAAGGCTTAAGCAAAGAGCAAAACTCTTTAAGGTCAGAGTCTACCTGCAACATTTCTGTTCACCATGTAAACACACAACATCTTTGTTTATCTATAGACAGTTAAGTTTAAAACAAAACAACTTAACTTTTACATGAGCGGGAACAATGTCTTTCTGAAGCTAATGAACACATTTGTTTATTAATATCAATATTATAAACTAAAAAAAAAGAGGTATTACACTCATTTACAGGTTTTACATTGTCATCATCATACCTCTGTTTAAGCTTTTTAATTGTTCTCAACCTCACCCTCAGCTTTTGACTAAAACACTTAATTTGAAGTATACAAACCCACTCTCTTTAGATTGGCATGCTCTCTAGAAGCTTTCTTCAATGTGCTATGCTACTGAGTTGTTGACATCGACTTAATCAGTGCTTCCTGATTTAAAATGACAGTGGCTACACTATGTTTTTGACTCTGAATCTGAGGAAGTTCTGAAAGGAAATGGTGACAGAAAATCCAGCAATAGAGAACAGAGCAGGATGTTTCAGTCTGTTAAAGCTCCTGTGAGTTTTTTTTCCCCACCAATTAATGGCATCACAAATTGATCTTATCTGGTGTCTCTCTTGCATGATTCTCTCTTTTTCAGACTTTAATAATAACTCTATTGGGAGATGATAGGACAGCACACAGAGCAGGATATAGAAAGAGATTTAGGAAGGTCATGTGAGAAGGTGACTCAGGCACACAACTGAACCACTCGACCACACCGATGCTGCTGTGACATTTTAAACAAGCCATTCAGAACAGTCTGGGTCTCATCCTCACTAATAAGTTAAACCTCACAATGTGAAACTTTGTCCAAGTTTAGAGCTCACATCCAACATATAAATTCAATATCATTTTTAAAATATGGAAATCTCTTCAGGATATTTTCAAAAAGGTTTAGATTTATGGTCCACCATCTCACTATACATCAACATGCTTGAATGTCCCTTAACTTATTTGCAACATGGAGCACTGGCGTGCAATGGCTGTTTAATTTTCTCCATTCTTTGTAAAAAGCTGTTATCACGAGGAGTAGAAGGTTCATAACAGGTGGCTTTGTTAGGCACCTGTTCACACACTTACAAGCCATAGTTTTCCATGTATAACCCCTTATTTCATGTCCACTCCGCTGTTCACAATGCAACAAAAGCAAAACCTTTTTTTCTTAAAAAAAAAATGTCAGCCGTCTTAACAATTCTAGCCATTTTCATGTAGTGTACCCATGGTAATTATGTAATCCAAGGAGTTTAAAGTGCATGGATGACTTACCGGCAGGTGCAGGTAGATAGACTGGCAGAAAAACTGGTAACAAGAAACAGGCAAGTACACTGAATCAGGTCTATGATGGAGGAACTCCAGATGGAAAATCCTCCCCAAGGCAGCATCAAAGCATATCAACCAGGTAGAGTAACATGGACAAACTGGCAAATAAACAAAGGGAATGAGTCCAGTATAAATATTGATGGCACTGATTGTGAGGTGCAGACAGGTGCTTAGGTGAAGCAGTGAATGTCAGGGCAGTGATTGACTGATTATAACAGGGAACAGGTGTGTGGAAGGAGGAGGCCAGGAAAGTTCGAGGGCATCTGGTGGAGAGTAAGAGAATGACAGGGACACCTTTGGAAGCTATACCCAGGAGGGTCATGGAGACAGACTGTGACAAGGCCAAATAAGATTGATTTCTAACACTGCTTTTGCGCCCACGTATGACGCATTTGTTGCTTCACCATAAAAACATAAGTGGGCAGAAGTTAATTTGGCTGCAGAAGTAGGCTGGCAGAGTAATTTATTACCTTCTGAAACGCCACCACTAGCTTAACACGTCAGTTGATAGTCCTAATTTTTAGCTGAACTGAAAGCTAAGCTTATAATCACTTGTTTGAAGTTGAGGTTTCAACCTTTGAGGTGACACAGGTTTCTGTTTCCACTGCCACTAAATGATAAGCTAAGCTACACTTCACTACAAGAACTCTTGCTCATACGCAGGTCAGACTTTATTCATAGACTCTATAAAACATGGATGGCGTCACCCACTGGTTTTTGAAGAGGCTTTTTGAGGCTAATTGATGGTGGAAATGATAACCTAACATAACTTTATATTCACCTGGCATCAGGCAGAGTTGATCTGAGGCAGACCTTCAACTTTTTAGCAAACAGTTACAACATCAACCTGCCGATCAAACCAATCACACCCTAATTATGCATATCGCTTAACGTTAATATATACATATGGAGTTATTGAAAATACAAACTTGAATTTTGTGATGAATGTAAGTCATTATAAATAGTTCTTATTTTGTCCACACCCTGCGTGTGTCTGAGCTCTCAGATTTATTCAGGGCCTGTCCTCAGTTGGCCAAAGTAGATAGTTTTTTTGGTTTAAGACATCACATCCAGGCTGGTCTTGCCGCCCACTTACCTCATCTCCACATGTGATTTACACAGAGCCAGTGTCCCCCCCACACTCACAAATCTGACCATCTTAGGGATGGAAAACATTCCCGGTTGAGTTTTCACAATGAGGGTTTGCCACCACCGTCTGTAAGAGACACTCGGACAGACTCACTGACCCATAAACACACTCCAATGCAAACACACACATAAAGAAATTAACTTATACACACTTTACTTCAGTTCAAATTGGATTTACTTGAGCTATAGCAACAGATTTAGATTCAAAGTGTGAAAACAGAAGAAGGAATCCCTGAAAACCATCATAATGCTACAGCTTACAACAGTTTCATTTTTCAATTTATTTGCCATCTATTTTCTTTGTCTATCATAAAAAGGCTGAAAATATTCAAGTTCAAAACTTTATAACTAACTACATGTGGTTTGCTGTCATAAAGGAATAATTAAATCATGTGATATTATCAAGATGGGGTCTGAGATTTGTTCCTTTTTTGTTTCAAACAATTTACTCAATTGTCACACTGGCAGTTGATTTAATACTGTTATGTCTTTGAGCTTTAGATGAGAACAAGCAGACAAGAGCATGGGGGTGATGGAAAAGAAAACACAGGACTTGCTTAATCCTTGAGGTTTGTTATTTGGGATCCAATCATTTGCAAAAAATTAAAAACAGGACTTAGTGGTTCAAGCTTACAGCTCCTTCATACTGCACAGTAGAAAGAAGAAGATGACCAGGGCAGGGTTGCAAGGGTAGTGGTCAGGAGTCAAACCAGCAACCTTTTGATTCAAGTCCTTGTCAAGACAATAAGACAATAACAAATTGTCAAACTCCCTTTGTTGGTACTCTTAGCGTCCCATAACACAGCAGTACAAGTTTATTAAAATATGTGAGCTTCAAATACAAAGTGCTTTCTTATGAGTGCATAGAAAAAATGTTCTGGTGAGAATATGATCAGTTATTACAAAAGCAAAGTTTTGTATGGATAAATTTAGAGCCAACCAGGGATAAAAACTTTAACTTTTAAGTTCTTCTTATTTTTTATATCAGCCACGAATGGGCATGGTTTTGTTCAGTTTGCTACATGGCAGTAACTGTGCCCCATATGATCAGATCTCAAAGATGAATTAAGTAAGTTAGAAAGTGAATGAATAAATGACGAAGCTCCAGTAACCCCAGCACATGCATTTGGGATATGGGAGGTTTGAGTCAACACCAAAAACAATAATAAAAGGCTTGAAAATCTTTCAGTTTTACAGCTGGACCCTTGTAACAGAAGTGATGTGTCACTTTTGCAGCTTTTATAAACATAATGTCCGTTAAAAATTTTGTTTATGAGCAACTTTCCTTATATTTAGAGAGGTCAAGACGATTCTGTCAATAACAAGTGCTTTTTTTCAGCTGCTACAGGACCACAAACAAAAAGTCCAGCATGACAAAAGCTCCAGTGGATCATCTCTCCTGGTGTGTGCAAGAGTCCAAGTTTGATCTCAGCGTCTGCTTGAAATCCAGGAGAAGTGTGAGCTGCTGGCCAAAACGTGAGGAAACAACAGAGGAATGGAGAGTCAGAGGAGACCAACAGTGGAGGGAAAGTCTCGTTTCTGGAGTGGGCCAACAAAAAAGTTTTGATTCAAGTCTCCCACATCTGTCTGCTGCCTCGTGCAAGAATCCTGGAATCCCCCACCCCCTCATCACCGCCGTGTCACTCATACACACTCACGCACGCACGCACGCACACGCACATACACACAACTACAGACTCGATTGCAATCCACCGACACAGGCCATGAAAACAAACACATTTTCAAGTAAGTGTTTAAGCCAAGTGGCAGATAAGCATGGCTGCTAACCGGACGTGAACACACACACACACACTTGGATCAGAACCTAATGGCATGAGCTGACACTGGCCTATTTTCCAAGGGGGCAATGATAAGGAGGGAGTGGAAACATGAAGATCTTGAGGAGGTAAAGAAACTCAAGGGCATGTTTGTGCTCGGGGATACAGTGCGGCGTGTTTGTAAGAGTGTGTGTGTATTTATGTGTGTGTGTCTTTTAGCCCAGAGAGGCCTGCTGGGAGCCAAGAGTCTACGCACCCTGCAAAACTTAAGAGAAAAGCTGTCATGCTGACTTCAGTGCTGAGGCTTAAGAGCACCGGGGAGTAAAATGTGAGGTGACCACTGTGGGGGTTACACACACACACACACACACACACACATAAACACATACAGTGATTCACTCTGCACTACCTAACTCTGTCCAACAGCAGCTGACTGTGCATTGGTTAAACAGAGACTTTCTGCTCTCCACAGCGTGCCCTTGCTGGTTCCTGAGTAGTGGAAACAGGAAACAGAACCAGGCCCGTCTCTTTGTTTGTGCGCATTTGTTTGCGAACCCTCACATGACTCACGTGCGTGTCTCCTCCCCGGTGCTGTCTCTGGAGGAACATGCGTGTAGATTTTGGCATGCCAGAAACTGCTGCAACACGGCCCAGTCAGTGGCCAAGTCTTGTTTAGTTTCCTCCCAGATCTGAACTCTGTGTGACTCTGATAACATTGAAACGAGGAACGATTTCATGCTCTCCAACTCTGGGCGCTTTTTATGACTTTAATTGTTCCATTAAGGCGCTTCAGGGTCTGGGAATACTTTGTCATATGTGTGTGTGTGTGTGTGTGTGTGTGTGTGTGTGTGTGTGTGTGTGTGTGTGTGTGTGTTTTTGACTGTGTGTTTGTGTGTTTAAAGTTAATGCCCTCAGGCTCATCAGTGCAAGTTTATTCTATAAAGGAATTCAAAGAGTTCAGGCTTTTTAATACTCTGGATCTGAACCAAATCCGCAGGACTTGGAGATTATACTGAATGTTTATCATTTCCTGTTTCAGAGTCATGACATGTCACTTGCTGGGTTCAAGGAATGCACACACATGAGCCAACAAATCCACACACAACACGTGGTTTGAGAAAATTCATGTAATGTGTCTTCTATAGTTTCAGCTGCAGAGGTTTAAAGTCTCAAAACCTCAAAAGATCAACCCACTGACCGAGTTTGTCATGGAAGCCTCAGACAGACGCCTATGTCTCATCCTGAACTACTATATCATGGTTTCTGCATGCATTGTTGCTGTTGCTAATTACCTTTCAGTAGCTGCCTTTACATGGGCACAAATACTCGGAATAAATGCCCGATCGGAACAAAAAAATGCGTCATGTAAAGTGGTCGATCGGAAGATTCTGATCCAAGTCGCCTCAATCGGAAAGAAATTATATTCCGATGGAGAGGGGTGGTTTATGACGGTCATTATTCCGAAACGCGTTCATGTAAACTATTATTTCGATTGTAACTCTCTTACCTGACTCGATCTTCACTCTTTAGCCTTTTGCTTATTTATTGGGATCAATACAGGAGGTTTCATTATTAACAGTCAGACATACAACATAAGCGCAGCAGTCGTGTCTGCTCTTCCGGTAACATTTTTCTTTTTTTTTCTCTTCCGGTAATATAACAAGGCGTACATACAGCGTAATGATGTCACATCTGCACGCACAAAAACCTTTGACAGAAAAGTAAAATAAGTACGCAAGGGCGCCATCTAGTGACAACATTTAACAGGGGGGAAAACTCCTGAATTGGATTAAGTGAGCTACTTCCAAAATTGTTGGTTTGTTGACAGCACAGGCGTAAATACAACTCTTCTTCTGCGGTTGTTTTAAATCAAACAACTCTGCGCATGTCCAAATGCTTCTAATCTGAACACAGATTGGTGCATATATTCACACGTCATGATCGGATTATTTGATTTTGCACCCATATAAACAGTGGATTCAGATTATCCGATCTCTCAAATTTGTAATCGGATCAAAAAAATTTTCCCATGTAAACGTGACCACTGATGTCTTCAATTTCGATCACGATAAGAGTTACATCACAATAAACTTCAAGTTTAAGATATTGTCCACAAAGATTAAGTATTGAGTAGCATGATTACTGATATATCTATACCATTTTGCTGACCACCTACGGTAATTATTGTAAGGTATGGATGAACCCCATAGTGCCTTAAATTTAGGGGTCTCTTTAATCAAACCAGCACTACACAAGGTGCATGAACAAATACATTTATTGTCAAACTCTTTAAACAGATATTAAACTGATTAAATTAGGTAGTTAAAATACTTGATAAGCACAGTAAATTAGGGTCCTCTGGTTCTGAACAAACACTGTAATAAAAGCTTGAATGATTAAGCACTGTCACAGTGGTGTTTGTCACTCATCCTACTTTACAACAGATCTGTACATAACCAGATCTATAATGCATCACTTCACATGATACTGGCTATTGACAAATATCAAATACTGGTGACCCAATAACCCAGATTGTTGTGTTTTAATAACAAAACCATCTGCTTAGTGAAAGGAGTCTCACGGGTAAATAATGACTTTTCAAGAAGAATCGCCCAAAAGTTGACCGAGTTTATGTTCCTCCTGATCTGCTTATGCAGGGACACCACCCAGGTCTCAAGCCTCTACTTTGACATTATTCTAGAGGTCAGAGGTCAAACAGTGACCTCATGGGTTTGACAGCATGTGACCATCTGCAGACCTCAAAGAATGGCATCACACACATAGTCCCTGCTTTTCCTGATGAGCTGTTTTTGGGCGAGGTCCGTGTGACTCAGAGGAAATCCAGAGGGACATAATTGAAGCAGGGAAATAAATTCACATGTTGAAAATATTACTTTCCCTCACACTTCTGATGGTTTTTTGTTGAAAGATGATAGTTTTATCTGATTTTAAAGAGAGTAAAGAGAGTTTTTGTTTGCTAACTGACTGAATCAGATAAGATGCAGATATTATGTATAGAGAGTGCAGCAAAAAGCAGAGATACACCAATTTCCTGTTCTTCGAAACAATCCAGATAAGCCCTCTTTTTGACACCTCAACAGCCCGGGGTTGTGGGAAAGCCTGTGAGATCTGTGATTACACTTGACAGAATTATCAGAAGAGTAAGACTTCCAGTGTTGTTTTTCTTCAGATACTATATCAATGTTTATCTTTTTTCTGTATCAGTCCCTAGCAGAGCTGCTTTTCCCCCCTATGAGTTGTCAGTAGATCCCTGATCTCAGCCTAACAAGCTGGGCTGAGGGTGATTAATGTGGGTGAGACCCTTGGAGCCTCTCAGAGGACGACGAGGGCCACAGCCCCAGAGCAGTTGGCTGCATACTTTAAGCATAGAGTCATTTTTTACTTCACCGAAATCTGCAAGTGACAGGCTGCTGAAAAGCGACGGAGAAGTGTTGAAGAAATTATTACAGGCTGTTTATTGCTGGTCATTTTCACAGCTTTCAGACACAAGTCTGTTTCAAAGGTGCTGAAAGAACTGAATTTGCAGACATGTTTGAAACACGTGTCTTACGCACATGTCACCAAGAATGCGTCATCAGTAAGATGATCAACATCAGTATGAAATTAACATATAATGAAAAAGTAATACCTCTAAAAAGAGAGTATTTGGCCATCTCAGAGAGTATTTGATTCAAACTGAAGCAGGATGAGCTCTATTATAAACTCATTGCGCCATCTTGTGGCTGAAAAAGTCAGCCACTCATATTTCACTTCTGACATGACAAAAAACAAGGGTATGAGAAAGTTTAACCTTATCACAGTCAAGTGATACAAACCTAGGTGCAGATTCATTTATATATAAGAAAAATTTATTGTTCACTGAATTCAACTCATAAAAGCGATGATGTGTCTACAGAGAGAAAGAAGGAGGAAAGTTTTACACTTTTGGTCTGAGGTTCAAGAGGAAAGAAGCAGCCAACACAGATCAGAGAGTCATTTTTGTAAAAGAACAAAAGATGCATCTGATTTAATTTCAAAGGGAACAAAAATATCATTATCCAGTTTACCATAGACTAAACTACAAATCCGTCTCTGTAGCCTCTGCTTACAAACAGTGTTTGAATTTCCACATTGAGAATCTAACAAATAAAAAGGATGAAAAGACTTTTCCAGATTTTTCAAGCACAGAAAATGGGGTCAGACAACAAAAACAAACCAAAACAAAAGAACACAAGAGAAATCAAGCATGTGAAAAAGATTATACTGCAATAATTCTGCTAGAGCTCTGGTAATTTCCTCTTAACACCAGTGATTGTGCTTAATCTTTGAGTAAACACCAACAAGTTCAGCCTGAGGGAAAGAGAGAGTAAGAGAGAGAGAAAGGAGGAAGTTCTGCAAGCCAGCAGCTGTTCACAACACAGAGTGAGAAGCAGTCTGCACGTCTTCACTGAAACTCCCGACATAAAATTAAACATGTATCTGTTTTGTTAACTCATTAATAGTATGTTTCGTACAGTGGGATTGTTTGACTCTTAAAGTAGCTGTAAAAATGGAATAGCTCTGATAGCCACTCCTGAAGGCTGATTTGTGCATGCCACAGTCTGTGAATGTGTGTTAGTGTCTTTGGAGCACCGGCTGCCTCAGACACAGCTCACTGCTCCCAGAGATAATGGGTGTCTGGTTCTCCATATGGAAACGCACCAGGTGACCGACGCTCAGGAACACCTGATCACGCGTCCGCACCTGGTCGCACAAAAACAAGAAAAACACGGTTAAAAATTAAACCCTGTCATTCCCCTCTCTTCGGGCATGAGCACCTGAAACCCAATACTTCATCTCTACCTGTCCTTGTGGATCGACCAGCAGCAGGTGCCGCACGGTGGCCCCCTCCATCCCACTGAGGACGTACTGCCCAGAGGCTGAGCTGCTCTCTCTGACCAGGAAGTCACCACTACAGGTAAGAAGAGACTCCGCCTCCTCTCTGGCTAACCTGGGGTTAAAGTTGCAGAGTACAAATCAAGGAAGGAGGCTGCAAACATCAGTAGAAAGACATATGAAAGGAAATGAACTACTCATAGCTCAGGTAAAGTGATGTTTATTGCTGACCTGCCATGGAACCAGCCCTCTTCCTGGATCAGTTCTGGGACTGGCAACTCAGATAGAGGGGAACACAGTCCTGCACAGGTGCCGGATTTCTCTGAATCTGAAACAAGACACAAGAGAAGAAAATTGTAGGCTGTTCCAACCAGAATTAAACCACCAATGTGATAAAATCTAACTTTAAATTCAATATTTCTTATAATGGGTTTAATTTTTCCCCAAATCACCCCAAAATCAACCCAAACTTTGAGTTAAAGCTTTGGTGAAATCATTTTAAGTTTGACTTTTTGCATTAAGGTAAGGCTTTAAATGGGCAGGTGATATTTCCCTTAAAAAAGCAGGATAGCTGGAGTTGATCTCCGAGTTTATGGATGAATGTTTCTTTTTCAAAAAGTAGCTGCTCTAAAATGATCAGAGACTCCTCTATTTATCGGCACCCATCATGATTTGGTTGTGTCTTTTTCATCTTTATTTTTCCTGTACTTCTTACATGTGCAAAGTTTTGAGTTTGGATCTGTTTCAGAAGTTTTAAACTGAGTTCATACAAGTGTAAAACATTAGTTCAAGCTGCTTTTTTACGCAGGTATCCCCTGGAAAACACAAGAGTACAGATAGTAGTGACCTTAGCTCAGAACATTGTCTACTTGTCTTGGGGTGTGTTGATGATTTCTACCTGCAGGTGGAGCTGGAGTTTCCTCTGAGATGGAGCAGTTCTCGTACAAAGAAACAGGCGGAGATGAACAAACCTGCAACAGCAAAAGATGAGTCATACACTCAACACAGATATCTTTGTGTATGTGTGTGTATCAAAGGAAAGTAATGGCGTTAAGGTCTGAAATGTGTTCATGACAAGAGAGTCACTTCTCAAACCAGAACAATGATCCTGGAAAGTAAATGAGAAGAGCTGAAGCCTTCCTCCATATAAACACTGAGGTGCCCTTCAGACATTTACAGCTGAACTCTTTTGGACAGATTCATGTGGCACAGGGCAGCTGAAGCATTTGTGATTAACAAACCTGGCCTGTCCTTGTAGAGAGCCTGCAATGTTTACTAAGACTAAGTCAGTCTGTACCATACTGTAATGCAACCGAATTTTTAGGCATTTATTTCAACATTTCCAATTATTTACTGGCAACACAATACATTATTATTTCTGTCTGTCTTCTATTGTCTTCTCTACATTTGAACATCCTCCTCTGCTGAAGAAAACCAACAAAAGCAGACAAAATCTATGGATAAACAGAGCTGTATTATCATTTGTCTTGTACTAATATGTGTAACTCTCACTCCACTTACATCAGCTTCCTGGTTTTTCTCCTCCCTTATGAGCTGCAGGTCATCTGCTTTTACAGGTGCTGGCATTTTTCCCGGGATCATGTTGTAGTAGTCACGATGCTGGAAGACTTCACCGTCCTGCTGCTTCGCCTTTTGCTCTGTGATGGTCTCCTCTGGATCCCATATGTGAGAGATTCTCACCACTGATCTGCAGGAACAAAATATCATGATATCACATTAATGCCGATTCATCTACACCTATGCAGCATTAATATAAACAACCAAAAAAAAGCAGATATGGATACAGCTGACGAAAAATGAACATTTCCAAAAATTTAAAGTGATATAGTGTTTGGTGATAAAGTGTTTCTGCATTTACTTTTTGATTTAAGGGCATCGGCGTTGAAAAGGAACTTAAATGAAGTAACTTCGACTTAAACATTTACTTTAAAACAGCTGGCTTCTTACCTCTGGCAGTAAAATAATTGATTAACCCTGATTAAATAGCTGAAATGATCGTGTCTCAGCAGTTGGACAGCTACAGTGGACAAAAACACTACCTGGGATTGTTGGAGATATGCTGCGGTTGGCTGAGAAGTTGGCGGAAGCGAGTCTCAAAGGCCTGACCAATGCTGTTGATAACCTCAGAGGCTCGACCTCTGGGACACTCCAGGATGTGACATGCTGGCAGAGAGAGAGAGAGAGAGAGAGAGGGAGAGAGAGAGAGAGAGGAGTTGAGAAAAGAGGCTATTTCCACATGGAGGACAGAAACTTTAGTGGAGGCCTGATACAATAACCTTCCTCCTGTGTTAGCTTTTACTACACACCCACCATGTTAAGGGTCGGTTTTGATCCGTGTCTTAAATCAGCTGTAAATTACACTACAAACAATTTTCCATCATCCAATTTGGTTTTCATCTCTAGGTTACTTTGTTAGGCTACATTATCCATGAAAATATTGCGTATAATAGTTTTTGTAGTGGTCCTCTGGGCCTTTCTTCGTCAGTATACCCCTCATACAGACATCCTTACTGAACTGATCTCACATGTCTGGAATGCTCAACGTTGTTTTTTTGTGCAGGAAAAACACGGCAAAATGAGAATTTCCTAAATCTCACATGATTGGAAGAGGATCTGACTGTCAGTGAGGTGCCTGACAGTGCACTTATGATTTCAGTTTTTGCTCTGATAATCAGATATTGATCCAACCAGGTCAACAGCAACCCTAACACGACAAGTGCCATAATTTTGATAAAAGCATTTTATAATTTAATCAATTTAAATTTTTTATTTTTATTTTGTTGAAATAGAGGTTCCTGACAAAGTCAAAAAGTCTTGATGCAAAAAGCTGATTTAAGTGGTTCTTTTAAGCATTTAAAATAAAAAAACGGGTCGGTGCAGACCCTAACACAGGAGGGGGATTAAAATGACAACAAGCCTACCTCTTCGGTTGCAGAGGTCTTTTGCAACATAAGCGATGTAGTCAGCCATGTCCTGCAGAGGGAAAAAAATATGTATTCAAAATAGGACGGTAACACTCCTGTGGCATCAAAGACCATATATTGAAAACCAAATGATTTGTGTTGAACTGCCTGTGAGTAAAAGTTTCTGGCATTAAAAGTTTAGAATACTCTTTTTACTCTACAGATATTCAGTCATACACTCTGTATGTCTTTTTATGTCCTTTAGCCTGTTGGTCTGACATGGATTGATCATTTTGCTGCACATTGTCTCGTTATAAAACATGGCACACACATACACACACACTGACTTTATGGCCATCCATGCGTCCATGTCCTTTCTGTTTAATTAACTCACTTCATATCATTGGTTCTCTGATTCTAATTCAAGAGCAGAGTCAGCTGAATATGTTTCACCATAAAGCCTTTGTGACAGATTGATTTTAAATCCCCCTCGTTATCTTTCATGAGTCCGGGCAAACTGAGGCTTTGAGGCTTAGAGCTCACTACAAGATTATTTTAGCTAATTAATTAAACAGCCAGCTATAATCCCATCCACAGCTCCGCCTGTGTTCTCCCTCTGCGAGAAACCAGCCTCCTCTTCTCTCTCTCAATTTGAAAGGGGGGCATCCTCAAAGTTACCAAATGGTGGTAAAATAACACAATGTGAACCAAGCTTTTGATACCTCCTCAGTTAAATGAATTCAGTGAAATTAGCTGAAAGTTAGTTTAATTCATTTAATTTTACAGCAGTTTATTAACCAGGATTTGACCTAGACAGCAGCTTATAACTAACATGTCCTGCAGGCTGTTTACACAAAGCAGCATTGATTTTTTTTTTCTTTCTAATGATAAGAGCTTTTTATGCTTCATAGACATTCAGGAAACAGGAAATTTCACTTTGGATGAAAAACAGATTCCGTCATATGGAAATAATGTGGCACAGAAAAGATGGAGGGGAGAACGCATTAAATAAATTAGCCTGAAAAAGACACTGTGCATTTTAAGGATGATGAAAGGACATCAGGGCTTTTATGCCAATTATATGACAGGAAGGGGTTTCATGATCTGCTGTTTATAGTGCTGCAATATGACAAAAAAATCAGGAAGTTAATTAGTTACAGGATTTAACTTACATTTGCCATGCCGATCAATCAGGGGTTTAATTCTTTATCAAGAGTTTAACTGTCATCAGGAGTGATTCAAAGTTTGTGTGAAATCTCTATTTTTAAGTTGCAATTAACACAGGAAACTTCGCAACTTCTGTGTTTTTCTTTTTGTTTGTTTGTTCGTTTGTTTGTTTTTCATTCATTATGAGCAAAGACTATTTTGACCACAGGTGGCGCCAGAATCAATATAAACCAAAAGTTCCTCACAGGAGCTTTAAGAGAGAGTCTAAAATGGAGAAAAGGCCAAAGAATGGACTCCAGCCTTGGACAACTGCATCATCATATAGAGAGTATAATAATGAGTAAATCCATTTTCTTTACCAACTATAAACAACAACTCTAAATACAAAAGTACTCACAGTACTTTCTGCATGTAAAACAAAAACTATGAGAGGTGATGGTCAAAGCACAAACAAAGCACTCCTGCAGTAATGAACACTTCAAATTATTATTAACCATGTCAAGAAATGAAGGAGTATATTTGTACCAACCAATATAATGTATCTCAATTACACCTTTATTACTTTTTAAAAAAGATTTTAAGGTTTTTCAAATAAATTTGATGCATAAGCTCCAGTCTCAAGTTTCTGACAAAAACTTAAAGTAAAGACAGCAAAAATATTTTGTATTTCTATGTTTGAAAGACATGAAGGATCACCCTCTCCTCGAATTGACAACACCAGTTAAAAGTATGGCAGGATCTAGACTTAGGATAGGAAATGATCCTCCACAAATGGCAGCAAACCAGGCGGTAATCAAACTAAATCCAATTACCGCATATGACAGTGTGTGTGTGTGTGTTTGTACAGATTCTATCCTGTTTGTGTCCCTTCCTCTGAGCGTGCTTGAACATGTGAAACTTTAGAGCGCATGAATGTACCGGATCTCCTCCTGAGGCGAACGAGATGGCCTGCATGGGGTGGTGAGCAATCTTCTACGGAGAAAAGAGGAGAAATAAATTAAAGTTAGGAATGTTTTTGTTCACTCAGTATCTCAGTTAGATTTGTGGAGGAAAGATTCTGCTAAATGAGCTGGAGCTGATACCTGTAAGGAGGAGGCAGAAATCAGAGTCACACTGTCGGTGGAGACGGCGAGGATAATCCTGCTGCCAGAAAACTGAAGATTGATTTGACCCAGAACAGCAAACAGTCCCTTACAGACAGGCTGATGAAGAGGACAAGAAACACATTTATCCTCCTTATGCTGAGCTCGATTAGACTGCTGTGTGTGCGTGTGTGTGTGTTTAAATACCTTACCTTTTTACTTTTTAGTGCTGTCTTTGTTGATGTCCTCTCACACAGTCTGCTAATCGCCTCTCTGCAGACACAAGCACACATGTGACCAAGAGAGACAAAGTCACAAGAAGCACAGTCATCCAAACACAGTTATGAGTCCAAGTTTGGGGTATTCATGATGAACATTCATGTTTTTATTAAATTTAGCTTTGAGTGGACTCCTCTAGTACTACAAACGTGTGTCTGCAGCATTTTATTCATTCAAATGTGGAAGGTTGAGCTTCATGTTGCCTCTGTTTGCTCTTCATTTATCGTCAGTCTGCAGGTGGATTCTGAGGTGTTTGTGGGAAGGCAGGAGGAGACCTGCTTGGACTAGTTTTCCTTTATGTCTACTCTTGATGTAGTTCCTTTACTCTGACTGCATGTTTACAGTGTGGTATCCAAACTTTAACACTGATAGAAGGTCTGTGTAGTCCTCGCATTGACTGCAGCATCTCCAAAGAGAGAGCTGATGCCTGGGTCAGAAAGGTCAAAGCTTACAAACACGCTCAAAACAATAACATCCCTCTATCTAGGAAACAAGACCTTTTTCTAAGAGTTGCTTTTCTTCTCTCCCTCTTTTCCTTCCTCTCTCTTAACTATGGGAGTTCATTAGGCGGAAATTCATGTAATTGGATTTTCTTCCCCATCCTTCAGCAGCGTTCTTATGAACAGAGGTTGCTGTGTCCATCAGCGTTATGGCATCCTGCGCTAGGATGTCAATATCAAATGATGAGGAGAAAGCCCCGGTTTATGAAACATTATACGTTTAATTTCATTTCCCCCTTTGAAATGTTCTTTTTTTAATGAGCAGCACGCATCTCAGCAAGAAAAATATACTTTAAATGGGCTCAGCACGCCATGGTACAGAAGTTTCTATTTGTTTGTGTCTTCACAGCACATAAAGATTAGTTCATTTATGTTATGTTTTACCCTGAGACCCTGTGAGCGATTGGATGTTATCCCACATAAATCAGGTTAGTGTAAAAGCAGAGTTCATGCAAGGGGAGGTAATGGTCGAGGTGTGTATATCAGTGAGAGACTGAGCGAGGCAGTGGAATCGTTTCCTACCGTGTGACTTGCATTCTGGTATCAAAGTCGAGGGTTCTCATCGACTGGGTCACCTCCACACTACCCATGTACTGTGAAACACACACAAAAGTGACACAATGACTTCAAGAAGAAACACAGGAACCAGCAAAGATCTAAGGATCAAACAAAAATCCATCTCAAACAATTCAAAGAGATGATGAGATGATTCAGTTTGGACCAAACTGATGGACCGACCAAGACTGGCATCTTTTCAGGTATAACAATTCATCAAACAAATAAGGTTATGCTTTTAATATTGATCTCGTCTCTGTGATTTTTATGCTTTACACTTGGAGATTTGCTTCAGATACAAAGTGTTACAAAGTGAAAACAGTGAATAGAGAAGGAACCTATGGACCAAGCTGAGACTGAACCTGGGCCATTTGTTTTGAGGAGTACAGCCTCTGTACATGTGACATGCAACTTAACAGCTGATCCAAACAACCCCCACCCCCCCACCCCCTCTAAATTGAATTTATGAGACTGATATAAACTCAAATTTTAAAGGGGTTAAACATTGGGAATGCACAAGTGTCAGCAGATATTTAACATTTCCTTCTTAACCATCTGTTGTTTGTCTTGACAGTTTCACAGAGGAGGCTGTTTTATTGGGAAGAAGAAGAATTCAAAAACTTCGATCTTGCAGCAAATGAAAATGTGGTCACACTAACAGCACATGTAAAAAGCCTTCTTAATGCATCTACAAGGCTTTAAAACAACTCTTGTGAGTGATAATAAGCATTCATATCAGCTTTTAGCTTTGTTTATGAACTGAGAATCACAGAGATTATCCTGTTTTTTAATGATACATAGAATAAGTTCTTCATAAACATTTATAACCAGGGAAAGTTGTGAGAGTTATAAACCCAGAATTAAAAAGACAAAGCATTAAGGTATAATGCATAATAAATCATACCTTTATAAAGCATTATGCTCACTTTTTGCACACTTTATCAACTGTTTTGAATGCTTATAACCACTCATGAGGGTTGCCCTGTGGATGCATTTATACGGCTTTATAAATGTGCTTATTTTGCACTATAAGAGGCAAGTTCATACAAAGAGTTACTGCAGAGCTAAGGTAGGTGTCTGCTCAGCTGAGCTGCTCTGCTACATTTGCTGCAGACAGTGCTAAGAGTGTGTTAAATATTGAGTCAAAGCATGCTCTGGTTCATGTAATTTGTGAACACCACGCTCAAAAATACCTGAAAAAATCATATTAGCACAAACCAGAAACCAATAATGTCAATACAGCTGTAAAAAAACAACAAATTGATTGAAAATGTCCTCTGGGTGATATGTCACTTAGTGATGTTGATGGACCAAAACTAGGAGATAGCATGTCTTTATCACGTCACTACTTCTGGAAAATAGTATTAGCATATATTTAATGATAGAAAAGCCAAGAGTGAGAAGTAGTTGAGGTAAGCAGACCACATTTCAGCCATGTGCTCGGAGACACTTTGGACAGTCTCACTTCTATTGGCTGTGAGCTTCAGCTGAGCCGAGTCTATAGGCTGGAGGCAGGATGAGTAAGTCCATTGACCAAACTTAAATCAATATATGCCTGTATGTGTGAGTGGAGTGAGTGGGTGGGAGTGTAATGTATGTGTGTGTGTGTGTGTGTGTGTGTGTGTGTGTGTGTGTGTGTGTGTGTGTGTGTGTGTGTGTGTGTGTGTGTGTGTGTGTGCTTGTTTATAGAGGACAATCACACAGTCCATCCTCATTTCCATCAGTGGTCAGCTCACAGGCCTCGCTCCTAATCACCCATGCGGACACACCTCCGACTCTAGGACAGCATGGGCTCTGCTGATACCGGATACACACATGCATATGCTCATGCACAAACACACACGCGCACCAACGCAAATGCACACGCACGCACACACACACAAGCAGAGCAGATCTAGAGAGGAGCAGGGAGCCAGGATGAGTCACTACTGCCTACACAGGAAGCTCTAACTGAGAGGGAGGGGGTGAATGTGCAAAAGTGAGTGTGATGGTGTGGATAGAGCACAGGCAGACAGAGAGAGAGAGAGAGAGTGTGTGAGAGTCCAGTGTGTGTTCAGTGTTAGATGTGGTTATGTTGGCATTTGCAGGAATAAAAAAACTGATTTTCACTCTCTGCTTGGAACCTTAACATGAGTTTAGCTCTTCTTTCTTACACAGTTGACACAGTAGTTTGTAAATTGTAAAATGTCAAAGATCAAGACATGATAAGTTGAGCAATTAACCCCAATTATCCAGTTTTCATGCATTTTTGCCACACAGTATTTCAGATTACTGCAAATCTTTTGTGCTTTCAAATACCTTAATGTGATGGTGAATTGCTCTACTTGCCGTCCGCACCACTGCACAGTCATCTCCTACAGAGAGAGTCTTCAAACAGCACAAACAGTCTCTGTGTGTGCACCCAGGGGTCCAGGGGAGGCTGGCCATACGATGCAGGGTGATGGGTCTTTTTGTGCAGCGCAGAGAAGACTGAGTTTGGGGGCACATGATGGCAGGTTGACTACAAAATCTCTGATTAGAACCAGAATGAAACTCTGCGCTGGACAGGGGTCTATCTGTGTGTCCATCAGTGCTTCTGTCCCCTGCTGTGTTTGTCTGCCCCCTCAGGCCTCGCAGGGAAATAGGGCTGTGCAACCGGATATTGGCCACCCGGGGAATGAAGTCCCTCAGGGTGGATGGCCCGTGGTGTGGGGGTGTCCCAGGCTCCAGCTGAGCAAAATCAGTGTCCAGGCAGAGGTCCCTCTTCAGGGGCAGCAGCCTTTGGGGTCGATCCTCCAGAGATGTGAGGGAATCATTGCGCAGACGGCTGTATTTGGTGCGCTTGAGCATGCCTAAAAGAGGTTATGGGGTTAGATGTGCAGCATGTTGGTTTTCATTGTACTGTTTTTGTCAGTAATAAACAAAACAGCTGATCAGCTACCTGGTAAGAGTCCTGACTGTGATTTAAGCCTGGGTAAGGTTTGCTCTCTCATAATCAGGGAACTGCACTGGGAGAACATATTAAAAAACAAAACTCTTTAAAGAATTAGACAAGCAGTTTTTATAAACAGATATTTAACTTTGCAGACAGGAATAAAGCAGAAAAAATAACTCCTCTAAATGCAAAGATTGTCTTTGTGAAATTATCTGAGCACTTTGCTTGTGTTCCCTCTTGACTAAGCTGGATTCCTGCAGCCCCGTTACATTACAGGGATTTTTGACTCACCGTTGTGAGACTGGCGATGTCCTGTGAAGTCTAGAGTCCGGTCTGCTCCGCTCCAGTCACTCTCAGTGCAGTCCCATCTCACTCATCTGTACACTTTCTCAATCAGTTTCCGGGCTTCCAGCTCTGCTTCACCTCCACATCAACTTTCCTCTTGTTTTCTCTCTCAGAAATAACAGACTGTTGCAGCTTTCATGAATGAACTTTCTCTCTCTCGCTCTCTTTTTTTTTTATGAATGAGAGGCTCACTCTCTCACTTCCTTTGTCTGTCTATGACGCTGCATGCAGATGAATATGTGAATGAAGCAGAAGAGATTGACAGACGGCCCCTAAGGCTCTCTCCCCCTCCCTCACCTATAAACTACCATCCAATCATAGGAGGGTAGGGTGACTCATGCTGTACACACACACACACACACACACACACACACACACTGAACCAATACAGTACATGAGTACTCTGTTCTTCTGTTCTAACATCAGTAGCACCTAAAAAATGCCTTTCAAGTGTGTTATTTATACATAATCAGCTCTGCCGTCTCTCTTTTCTAATTTTCTTTCAGGTTAAAATCCACAACATCTTATACTGCATATAAACATTAAACATGACCTGAATGTGCAAACAAGGAACGAGACTGACCGGGACATTTCCGTTTCTGTTTGATCCCAATCAGAACAATACGCCAGGTGAAGACCTGAGACTGCTTTGCATGTTGGTCTTCGTCCATTTCAAGAGATTAATATCTAACAACAGCAAACCTTGCAGAGTGTGGAAGTGGGTCTGTACAAAGACTAGAAGTTGCAGAGTTCATGAAAGAAATTAAACCATAAGAAATATTTTCACTGATAAAATAACTCCATTACAGATCATTTATTTTAGCACTTAGTGGATGCAGAAGATTGTGAAAATATGAATGTATTTCCAGATGGATACCATTTAATTAAGGATAGATGAGCTTTATTGCCCCCTTGTGGTCACTCAGTAAAGCCGCAACTGCCATAACATCTTTCCCATATAACTCTGCATGTCCACATCAAATTTTGCCATGAAAACTGCCTTTTGTTACACAGCCAGTCAAAACACTAAAATACTTGGCGTCAACTCATAGAAGACAGCAAAACATCCCATCCTCTCATTTCAGGACCTTAAGACAGGAAATGTTTCACCCACTCTCACATTTTTTGCCATCCCGCTAATGAGACAGAGACCACAAGATGAGTCATGAGTCGAATAATTTACATAAACAACATTTTAATGATGTTAATCATCAGTTCATATAGGTTAAGAGTGATAACAGGATTATGAGAAACAGCCTCTAACAATGTTGCTAGCGATGTACAGCCTGAAGGAGACAGTCTTAAATATCCATATAAAGACGAGGAACACGCTGAAAAAGTACTTCATTGAACCGTTTTTTTTTTTTTTTTGTAGTTTGTTTTGTTTTTGTTTTGTTCACATTAGTTACAAGACCTTTACCAGTACGTATTTACATAGTGCAAAAAACACACTTGCTGTCAAATAACATACTCCAAACACTGATGGAAGTCATAGCGACAAAGAGCCGAAACAGAGTACCTTTATCAAACTAGAAACACATTCAGAATCCCGAGAATGATATAGAGTACACTGTCACCTCCCATATGAGGGCTTCACATTGCATACAGCCCGACATACTGCATTTACACACTGCATCACCATCAAGTGGCTGAAATCTCACTATGATTCACTATCAAATACCATTATCAAAAATGGATTCCAACTGTTTAAATGCTAAAACTATCAAATGGCTTTAAGAACAGGATGATTGTTTTTTTATTTTAAATACAATGGAAAAATCTCTTTTGTACACTTGTATTTACAAAGCTTTATCATTAGTGTGTGCACGACAACTTGTTTGACTTCAGTGGTGACTCTGCTCCGGGAGTGAACAGATTCAGACTGGCAGCTGTGGCTCATCGTCCACAACAACAACACCTGTTTATCAAATCTAGACGAGCTGAAGCAGGTATATCTGACTGTTTGTAAACTCAGGTAAAGTATAACCTCACAACCCCTGGCTAGTAAACACCTGCTTGTCCTTTTGGTGTACTTGATTCAAGCATCTTTTGTTTTCTTTTTTAGGAAGTAGAGTCAACACTGGTAAAAATGACGGCAAAGAACCCTGTTATAGTTTTCAGATTTTTCCACAATGCTGTGAACTACATAGACAGGCTTGTCATAGATGAAGCTGACAAAAAGGCTTTTCAAAAAATGGTTTCAGGTCATTTCCACCTTCACCCCTTTTCATGGAACAAATGCAAGGTAACAAAGCAGGAGCATTTTTTTATGAAGCATCCAAGAACTAAGACAGCTCCAGTCAGAGGAAATCTACCCCAAATAGTTTCACACTAGGTAAGATCATTATGACAAACCATTATATACTGTAGTAGAACCACACGTAGACAAGGTTTTATACACATAGCTTGTTTTTTGCTTCTTAGAAGTTAAGTCATTTGAATCATCTGATTATACAGAATGGGACACTTATTATTTGAACATTAAAAAACACTCTGAAGACTGACAGGTGGGAGTGGTTTTGGTAGAAACAGAAGAACCCCCTGACACCCTTAATATTCTGCGAGGAAAGCTGAAAACCAACAGTTATCAAGAAAAGCAGGTTTTCCTTTTACCTTATGGAGCAGTCAGGCAGGAAAAACACAAACACACATTATTTACAAAGATAAAGCTACTGAACACGGCAAAATAAATGCGAAAGATGCATCTTTAAAACACACACACACACACAAGCACACAAACACTTGTTGAAGCTGTAAACCTTCTGGGCTAGATGGGAGCTGAAGGGTTCCTCCTCGTTTTTTTTTTTTTTAAAGGCTCGCTGCTTGCTCACAAAAATGTTCCCGACTCTAAAAGAGTTCAGCTGAGGAGGAGGCGAAAGAAAATCCAAATCTTCCCTCTGAATTCAAGTGTAGCAGGTTATGGGCCAAAGAAGTGAGGGAAACTTTCCGTTAAAGGATGAGTGTTGTTCCTCACAAGTGTTACTTTTCCTCAAACTGTGCTAGCTGTGTGTCGTCCAGGTGAGTTGGTCAGTATCTCTGTAATGTGTTAAAAGTCTGTGTGTTTTTGTTGGTCAGCTGGTTGGATACCTGAGATTATGTGGTGTCAGGGGTTGGGAGATGAAGGGGAGAAGCTGCTGGCTGCAGTGAGGATGGATCTGTGTGAGTGACAGGGAATGAGTGCGTGTCAGAGAGCGGAGGAAGAGAGGAGACATCAACCAGTGATCTTTGACGCTTCCATTTGCTCTTTCCCCTCCACCACTGTCTCTGTGATATCTGCTGTGTCAAGGTCCTCCTCATCCTCACTCCGCCCTCTCTCCTCCTCATAATCCTCCTCTTCTTCTTCCTCCTCCTCCTCCTCTTCTTCTGTACTTTCCTGGCTCTTTCCCAGCTGCAGGTTCTCCAGGGTCTTTGACACCCATGATTCGATGCGACTGCTGAGGGTGGGCACCTCCACAGAAATAGGTTCTGGAGTGTAGTCTTCCTCTTCCTCGTCCTCCTCCTCAGCTTCTTCCAGCATCCCGGGGACCAGGGTGGAGGTGGTGGAGGTAATGGAGGAGTTCAGCGGGCCCCTGCAGCTACCGTCTAATGAGCCGGTCTCTGTGCTCTGCTGAGAGGCCAGCTCCAGCCGGTCGTCGACCCTGACCTCATCTCTCTCACCACTGACCTGTGCAGGAGGACCCATCCTGGGCTGTGGAGCAGAGGAGCTGGGCGGGGCAGTGTTACTGGTGGCTACAACAGCCTCAGAGTCTTTCTGAGCTGCTGTGGAAGGAGCAGGGCGGCTCGGTTCAGCCTCTACAGGCTCCAGAGCATCTGAGGACTCCACCATACTCCTCCAGTTTGTCTCTGGAAGAAAGAATTAGTAGATTTGTAATGCTCAGTTTTTATCTGTTATACGAAATCTCTCAGTGATACTCTGACTTTTATCAGTCCGCTGAAGTTTCTTTTCAGATAAGGATTTGCTCTAACTAAAACTAATAATAATTCAAAGATAAAGGTAGTGATCCGAGATCTTTCTTTGGCTTATGACCCTTTAAAGGTGTCTAGTTAGAGTCCTCTGCACATCCTTGAACTCTTTTTAGGGTTCTCTGGTTGTGAGGGATATGTTTAAAGGCAAGTGTAGTTTTTTAGGAACTGTATAGTCAAAAATTGAAAGTTGTCACAGGCACAATTGTGGAAGGGCTTTAAGAACCACCAAGAAGACAAGAAATACCTCCATCTCATACAGATACTGCAGACAAAGGTCTCTTACCAACTTGTGCATCAAATATTAACAGCTTACTCGCTGTAGAGGAAACCCCTCAAAATCAGGACTTGGATTTAAAGAGAGCCTGAAGTCTGGACACTTACCATACTCCTTTTCGTTAACCTCTGAGATGGGCTCAGAGAAGATGGAGCAGAAGGAGATAGCAGAAGCAGCAGAGTGGTTGCGAGAGTGACCCATGTGGTGTGGGACTTTCTTATCGTTTTTCAGAGCCTCCTCGGCCTGCTCCTGCTCCAGAGCTGAAACCATGTCCTTGTAGGCTTTTCTAGCCTCTTCTGTGAGGGACACCAAGCGGTTGAAGAGACCCTGAAAGAAGGAGAAGCTTTATCAAGTTCAAAATGACACACAGAGAGCCCAAACATGCTGTGACACTGTGTCTGAACTAAAATCAATGACATTTGCCAGTGACGTACTCCTCATTCGTTCACCCTCCACTAAAATAAGTACAGAACATTTGACAGGAATAACAGAGGCTATAGGTTTGTTTGATTAGGAATTCTTACCTCAGCTCCAGAATAGTTGAAAATGCCAACCACACTGACAGGCACTAGTTTGTTGACGCAGCGTCCAAGAGCTTTTCTGCCCAAGGCAAACACAAACGGGATCTCCTGATCCCTCGCCATGGCAATCACGTTATATAAAGCTTCATCCAAACCACCTGGAACACAGGAAATCAAGAGTGACCCAAATGTACAAATAAATGTAACACATTACCATAAAGACAAGGAAACAGCAAAAGCACTGAGTACAAGAATGGCAATAAAAACTGCTGTGCTGGTGAGACACAAAAATCAGAGCTTTACAACGTCGACTGCTGAATTTGTACCACAATTTTTGTTCGTTCTGCCAAATCTCATCCTTCAATAACCGACTTTTGCCGTTTAAGAGAAACATAAACAAGTGATGAACTTCTAACACGGCCTTTCTCTCACCTTTGGCCTGGATCTTCTCACAGTTTGGAGAGATGATAACGCACTTAATCTTGTGCAACTTCATATGCTTGGTGACCTCTCTTAGACCCATGACTAGGCGGCGTTTGGATTTGGCTTTGGTTGGATCCTTTTGGTAGACCCGCTCCTGGAAGCGGACTAGTTCTTGTAGCAGCAGAGTCACACTCTCGTCAATCTCCTTACTCAGCACCTGGTTACAGTACCTGCAGATGGAGGGGCGAGGGGGGGGATTAATCCAAAGTAAATTCATTTTAAACTGAACTGAAATGTGACGACTTGTAGAAACTAAACAGCTTTCGGTCTTTATGATGCCAGTTTGGGATTAAGTTCATAATTGAGGGATGTTTTATTTAGAGGAATTGGCAATACAACTTATTATTGTGCATTAGTCCAGGCTATTCCCACTTATTGATTTATTTTACTGTCTATGATAATTATTTAACTGCTTGTCACTTATGCTTCTGCAGCGATACTCCTTCTGGCTCACGCTAAAGCTTTCAGCATCTCAACCAGCACAGCCGTCAGACTCCCAGTGGCTCCTTGGTTTGGTGAAATGTGAATCGGAAGTCTGACGTAGTGTGGCCTGAGGGACAAGGGACCCCGAGGTCACAGCTGTGAGGAGGAGCTCAGCCACAGAGGCTTTTTGGAGGCATTATATGCTAAATCTGTTAGTGAAGGGTGGGCAGGGACAATAGACCTACAGTGGAGGACATGAAGGGACAAAGCTGTGTTTGTGACCACTGGCATACATTTTTGCTGAGAAGGGACAATGTGCTAGGCATCTGTGCCATACTCTACAATTCTTTATTGTGAGAACCCACCCATAAAAACACCCATTCATGACTCTTGCAGCCAAAGTTTTGTGATTTTTGAGTAGGACAAGTATTTGCTTCCTTAACATTTTTGTTGCCACACTTTGCATTTTTGGCAAATTCCAATTCCTGGGATTCCACTCAAAAGGTCTTTCCTGTTGAAAATGTTTGCTTCTCTCTCCGTGGGGACAAAGAGTGAGCACTTACTCCCTGAAACGTCTGCTGTGAATCTTTGTGATTGCGTTTGATGCCATTGGACTTCCGATACCGGAGCTGGCAGGAGAACCCTGTGACACAGGAGTAATACTGTACGGCGAGTTCTGACTGGCTGGAGAGAGAGATGCATCACTGGGAACGCTCAAACCATTCTCTGTAACACAAAAATCAGGACATGTATAAGATTGAGAAAATGGAGAAAACACATAAAACACCCTGATAGATGGAAACATAATCCTTGTTCTGCATTCATTATGGATCGTCCTCACCTTCTTGGGAGGCAGGCTCTCTTGGGAGATCATCAGTAAAATGGAGACTCTCATCCCCGTGCTCCTCCTGGCCTGAAGATTCCTGCTCTGCGCTTGTCTTCCCTTTCTTCCCTTCACGTTCCTTCAAGATAATCTTAGGGCAGAAAACAAGAGCAGAACTTTTTAAAAAGTAGCACCTCAACATTTGTGGGTTCAAATATTTTGTTTTTGTCATTTCTATGCATGCTGAATAACACCCCATCTGCCCTCTTTTAGATGATTCATCTCAGAAGAAATCATCAACCTTTTTCAGGGCTGTTGGTCGTTTAACTTTAGGGATCTCTCTCTCCTTTCCTCTCTTGATGCGCGGAGCAGTAGAATCGAGTGAATTATGTGGGGCTGAGTAAGGCTGCTGGTGACCCTTCAACATGGAGGACACATTGGTCGAGCCTGCACTGTGGAAAGGAGTCGTTGTTCCAACTGGAGAGAAGAAAACAAAACTCAGTGTACAGGCAGCATTTAAGTATGTGTACATGTTTGTGCCCAGTAGGTTCATAGCTTTAAGGCTGTGCTGGGACTATCACTGATTTAGTGCCGGATCAGTGGTCACAGTCTGACTACTCAGGAAGGAGGAAGCATTTTAGGTTACTTAAAGAAACCAGGTCAGCTCTACAAATGAGTTATGTTAAATTACAAGGGATGAATAATATGTAAATACCAATCACTCAACTTTCAACGTGTTCATTGGGATCATGAGGACTTTCAAAAAGGGTACAAATATCAAATACTTTGCCATATTTTCTGTAGCAGCAGGCCAAAAAACCTGCAAAATGATGTCGTGTGGTAGAAGAAGAATGCTTACAATAATAATGAACACCTAGCATGGCAATTCATTTCATTTCCAGGAGGATGTTAGCAATAGTAGCACACAAAAGTGCCCCTGGAAGAGATTTGACCGACCTACAATCAATCAGATTAACTCAGCATGTGCCGCAGAGCAACAGTAATGTTATCAGACAGCGGCATGCAGACACCAAGCGAATGAAAACTGGGAAAGGCAGTCTTATTGTGTGAAGTTTTACCCGTGAAGGACAGCGGCTTTGTATTGGTGAGTTGTCTGGCCTTCATTGCCTGCTGTTGTTTTTCCAAAGCTGCAAGCATATCCCCCAGATCAAGCTCGACCGAGGTTTTACTCTTTTTCCCTGCTGCTTTGGTGAATGCCTCCTGGTAAAAGTAGAGGCAGAGAAAGGTCAGAATAAAGATGAGCCAACTCAAACTTAAGGTCAATATGGTTATTTAAGGACAGGAAGTTGTCAGGATCAGCATTAGAAAAAAAAACAACACACAGAAGCACATTAACAAGGCAAAACTGTTCTCCCTGATCCCAGCCTAAAAGAGCATCAACCACACTGCTGGTTTATACCTGTAATTTCTTCTGTTCCATGCTGATTTCAGAGTACTCCTGTGCAGTAGCCAACGCAGCTGCCCAAGCCTTCTTCCTCTGGCTCTTGGCCCTCTTGGGAACAGAGGTGGTGATAGGAATGGGTGTCTGCACAATGTTGATGGGGGAGTTTTCAGGGAGGTTATCCAGCTATGATCCAAGAGGAAACACGACTTAGTATTTAGCAGGGACAGGCAGTCTACATATGGCTTCATAGATGCGTCACATCAGCTCTGACTTATATATTGCAAAAATAAATATATCCATTTGCAAATAGGCGCCTCTTCTGTGAGTGTGTGTGTGAGGGAATAAACAAGGAGAAACTCAGAGAGAAGGTAGAGAGGAAGCTTTAGAGCTTATGGACTGTTTTTGTCCTATTGTCTTTCTAATACTTCAAACTGCACTGTGCTCCAAGCATCAACAATTTTCACACGCTAATGGTATTTTAGAACAATGTTGCATTGTGGCATGATGTTTATCATTTATCTGGAAACTTCAAAACCTACAGCAGCAGATGGGGAGGGGGGAGTTTACATATATTTCTACTAATTCAAGAATCAGGGTGCGGTCATGCAACTGACACAAGATAAGCAGAAAGGCTCACACCACTGCCAAAACAAAGAACAACAAAAAAAATGTAATCTAACAAAAAACTGGGCTCTCTTTCGAATAAATACAAGAAACTAAACAGGCAATAGACTGATTCTGCTTTGACTTGAAGTTTTGAAAGAATCACAAATCTACATGCCTCATTTTTGAACATGATGGTGAACTCTGTCTGGTTATGTTTCAAGTTACCCCAGAGAAATAGAAAAAACACTCTTCTGTGTATAAATTGAATCTGGCAATCATGACGTGGCCAACCTTTAAAGACAGCTGACATTAGAAATGGCAGTCTTTACCAGGTTTTTGGGTAGCTTAGGTTGTGTGTGTGCCTGGGCTGGAGTGGGTTCCTGTTTGGTGCTACGTTGACCAGGCCCTCCAGCAGAGAGATCTGGGAACTCATCTTCATCCTGACGAGGACACAGAAAGACAAGAAATAAATCTAAAATGAGTGTTTGAATATAATGACAGCCACGGTGCTTTAAAAATCGATTCAATGTAGAGTTGACTAAAAAAAAAACAAATCAAAACTTTCTCTCACCTCAAAATAGAGGGGCTCTGGGGTGAGCTCATTGCCAGTGGCCACTGCTGCCTGCAGCCGTTGTTCTGACTGGTTTTGAGGAACCCGCCCTGGATAACCACTGTGGAAATCCTGAGATAAAGAGAGGGACAACAAATGAGCCAAAGATGTTATCACTGGTATTAAATATCTTTATCTTTTTAGTATCTGTGCAGACAGTGTTCAATGTAGTGAGGAAGAACAACTCAGAGACACTGTCTGATCTTCTTCTGGAGTGTTTCTTGTTCATAAAAGCCACAGTGTGCTTATTTCTTGTTATTATAATACGGTGTAAAAGTATTTTTCTGTTCCCTCCACAACAATAGTGTCTCATGTGTGCTCCATTCACTTATTCCAATAGGCATAGTTGAATAACTTCTGTTGTGCCTCACAGGACTTAATATTTGTGCTGACATTAATTTCATCATACCCAGAGTTGTTCTCCTGACGTACAGCAGGCTTACTCATCCAGGACAAACAGTACCTGTGAGAAGTTTCTTTGTTCAGGATTCTTCCTCTGGTCTGCTCTATGAAACTGTCCGTTCCTGTCCCCCCAGGGCTTTGGGTTAGCTTGAGAGGCTACATTTACCCAGGTACCTGCTAGTGAATCAGAAAACATCAGTGTTATTTTCAGGGTAAAGAAAAATCTCTGGTATATTGTCATGAGAACTTGATACTGGGGGAAAGGAGCTTTACATGTTGGTTCAAACTCACCTGTCATCACTCCAGCTTCTACTCCCTATAAAACATAAGGGGGGAAAAAAAGAAGAACACAGTGAGTTTTGAGATTTCCTGTGTATATTTAACATTCTGAAAACACTGTGTGAGCAAAGGTTGTCTAAGGGCCGTGCTACACCCACTGGTATTTGCTCAGGCATTACACAAGCAAAGTCCTCTATTGTTGATGCGAAAAACTGCTACTGCCAAAAAGTTTAAGGATGACTGAATAAACGACACGCATGCTGGAAATATATCTACACAGAGCATTTAAGTTTACTACTCAGTCTGACTCCTGTAAACATGATTTTCCAAATGTAATGATGTGATTTTCATCCATAGTATCCCTGACCAGAATGTGAGCAAAAACAAACCCCCAGTCTATAATCAATCTGCAGCGTCTTGGGCTGTCCATAAGTTGTCCACTTACTGGAGTTGCCGCCGTATTCTCTGCTGTTCGTTGCGTCACCACAGCTGCCTGGTTGTGTTTGGGGCTGCAGTAGCCGCTGTCACTGTCTATATCTGCCTCACTGGCACCCTGCTCATTGTAGTTTTCACTTGGATGAGATGCTCGTCTTCTTTTTGTTCGGTTCTTCCATAACAGCGGGCTTCCTCGCTCGGCTGCACTCCGCCCTGAAACCTCACCTGGAAAATCTGGGGACAAACAAAAAGAAAGTGAGACTTACTGTCCTTGTAACACAGTTTTGTCACACAGCAGAATAGACCTTCTAGCATCATTGACCTCGACAGTTTATGTAACGGGACGGCAAAACTGTTGATGAATCAATACTGTTCTTGAGTATACTGTGATGTTTTCAACTTGACACAAAAAATTAAGTTAGAAAACTTTTGAGAAGAACTTTGATTTAGTTTGACAGGATAATAGACATCACAGGCCTGGAAATATTTTGAACTCTCAAACTGGAAACTCAGCATTCCAGGTCTTTGAGAAAATCAGAACAAGCATCAACGTCAACCTGTGAGATTAGGCACAGCTTTTACCAGCGTTGTGTCCTCTTTACTGACAGGAAACAATCATGTTTCCATGCAAAGCAGATACTATAAAAAAGTCTGGGATGTTTTGAACTAAAGTTACCTTTGAGCCACAGGAATAAAGACTATTATCGACGCTGGCTATGCACTTGGCAAACAAAATTTGGACTCTGAAATTTAGAGGGCTCCTTATGAATCTTTTCCTTGAAAAACCAACAAAAACTGCATATATACCTTGATCGATAGAACCTAAATTTGTCTTTTAATTATTTCTGAAGTACTCTTACCTGTCTGCTGAGCCGCATCTACCAGCATGACGGTCTTTGTCCTTCCATCAGGCCCCAAGGTGCACACTTCTTTCTGTACAGCTACACTCCTGGTCGGAGGCCGACGTCCTCTTGGAGGCTGGCACATACCCAACTGTTGCTGGTAGAAAGAAAAAAGAAAAAGAGTCAGGGCTTGTTCATAATACTGACGATAAGCAGAGGCATTATCAAGTAAAACAAACAACACATGCCATCAGGTGAGGCTGTTAGCCTTGTATACCTTTGGGAGGAGATTAGGTCGGACCATGCCTCTTCCTCTCTGATTAGCCATGCCATACGCTGGCCCCAGGGGCAGTGGTCTCTCACCAACATCTGCTGAGACAGGGTTGACCACTCCAGCTTGCACTGGACCTGCATAAGTGCCAGGGAAGGGCTGGTAGAAGCCCATCACAGGTGGGCATGGAGCCGGCATGATCTGGTAATAAGCGTAGTCGTTGGAGACAGGAGGTTGGGGGGATGACAGGATAGGGTAGGCCAGGTATGAACCACCGGGGCTGGGGTTAGGCTGCTGCCAGCGCAGCTCTCCTCCATTATACATGGGATGTTGCCTGTGAAACCATGGGAAGACAAGATGTAAAATAATTTCTAGTAATCAACCATTTAAACTCATTTTACACAATATCAACAGAGTTATACACCTTTCCAAAGGTATTTTTTTTAAAAGAGGCAAACCATAAAACAAAACCTGTTATTCAGATTCTCTTTGCTCGTATCCTTTTTGTGGGAAAGTTCAAAATGTGTCGAGAGATAAGATGCATTATGTAATAAATATAAACTGGTTCTTGATAATACTTGCCAAGTGTGTGAATACAATGTAAGAAATGGACTTTGGTTTAACATTGCTCCCAGATATAATACACAAAGGTGGGCAGCTCAAAACTAGGACAACAGGACTGATTAGGTAACACAAACATTAAAGTTCTTTGTAAAGTTGTACAGAATTTTTAGGCAGTAAGACAACAGCGCAGTAGTGAAGAGTGCAAAGGGTGCTGCTGATGTACGTTATGTAACAAGTTGCTTTATATACAAGCAGTAGGTGGTGTAGTATTCACAGTAAATACAGTGTGCATGCGATGGTTCTATAGGGATGATTCTATTAAGCTTCAGCTGCTTTTGAAAGACAAGTGTGATGCCAGGCTAACATCTTTAATGTCAGTGTGATGATGTGCCCGCCTGGTGGCTGCTTTGTTGGGGTTGTGTGCATGGTATGCAGGGATGTTGATAAAGATCCAGATGATATTTTCACAGCCAGCGTGCATTTCCTTGCATTCAAATAGCGGGGAAAGGAAACAAAGGAACGGATGTGTGCAGGATACAGCAGATCACTGTGGACAAAGAGAGAGTCACTGGAAACACAGACTGTGATTCCACGTACACAGAGTAACTCTGGGGAGGTTTCCATTCATAATTAAGTAGTCCTAAACTACAGAGGATCTCATGGCTCCAACTCAATACACTATGTATAGGATCTGATCCAGACCTCTTTTGTGGAGCAAGACAACAGGGACATGGTGTTCCCTTCTTACTTTAGTAAACAGAGTGTTTGAGGAGTAATTCTGAAAATAGAAAAGGGTTCAGAAGAGGGGCGAACTGTTCATGGGGAGTCCACAGTAAAGCATAATCCCCACAATTCTAGAAGAGGGTAAGATATTTAAACACACAACAGAGTACATTTTCACAGCTACTGCAAACTAAAACCCCTGGTACCATCAGCCAGAGTCAAAAAGGACTGATTTAAAAGTGTTTAAATACCTGTTGGGTTGATTCTCCTGGACAAAGGGGTAACAGGTGATGAGGTAGCTGGGTATGGGAGTGGTTTCCACCCCTCCGCCCCCTCCCCCTAAACCTCCACCCCCACCTCCTCCACCTGCATCTCCAGAAAGACTCATGCTGACAAGGGATCCTTCGATACCTTTCTTCTGTGGGATGAACGGTTCCACTTCGGCTGAAAGCTTCACATCCTGCACAAAGAGACAGAGACATTTCAATCACACTGAGACTAGCAACAGCAGCCAATTAACGCCGTGATACATCTGAGCAAGAAAAACAATCAACACCTAAGAGCGAAAATATCTCCAGCAGCTCAAAATTAATTATTTAAGTCTGTCACCATATTGTTTTTCTTGAGCTTAATCAAGCCCACTGATTGTCGTCTTTTTATCAGTGCCTATTCGAAAAAAGAAATCATGAATGTTTTTATCACCCCACATAAAAAAAAGAGAGTGTTTGTGAGGTGGACTAAACCAAACTAAACAGACTGGCTCTGATTAGGTTGGTTTGTGAAGTTCATAACTCTTGTAAATTTCCCCAGGGAAGAAAATTTACAAGAGTTATGACACAACTTCCCAAAGCAACTCAAGTTATTGTTAAAACAGCTAGCTAATTATAACCTTTAAAATACCCGAACTACACATCACCTACCAGCGTGACTGGCCAACCTTTCATCTATTTAGCTGCCATCACAGCTGATCACTGCGTTTCCTCACACTCTTCCTGTTTGTTGATAGTTACAAGGGTCTGGATGGAACCAGCAATAAAAGCAGTTATAAGGCCTTAAAATGGAGACATAAAAACATTTTGAGTTCAAAGATGAGATTCAGCACAACCGCCAATCAATCCCACAGTTTTCAGCCATTGTGACGCTCACTTGTTCATGTTTCTAAGAAATCTGCAGCCATACAGATGAGAGGGATCCATCCAATGACCGGCCTTTTGTTAACATAGTCCATATATGCATAAGTATCAGTATCTCAAATCGTCACAAGGAGCTAATAATTTGTTATAGGAGAAACATTATACAAAACTAGCAGCTCTGACTAAAGAAACTGCAAGATAACAAAACACATGATACGTGTGAAGTGCTTAAAGACACAAATTCCACGTTGTGAAGTTTCCTCAAAGATTCTGCTATATCATTTTTTGAGGAGCAAGGAAGCAACATCAGACAGTCCTATTACAAGAATGTATTTTCTCTATAAGAAAACTCTGCTGCTGCTGTTACAGAATCACCTGGATCTGTATTTTGCACTGTTTGATCTTATGTTACTGTTGACATGCTCTTTACATCAAAGCAATACTGCAGATTTAAACCACCACCTGCACTTTAGGCCATGTGTAACTATGTAAAGCAGAATCATTTTTCTGGTCATCAGGTTCACATGTGAATCCACTCTCCTTCTCCTACTCTCTATTATACTCTTCTCTATTGTACTTTTTTGTCTAGAATTGTTCTCTGTATTTTTGCACAGTGGACTGGAGAGAAACTTCTTTTTCGATTCCTGTGTATGTGCTGACATACGGCAGAAATTGACAATAGAAAGCTTGAACCTTGAATTAAAAATAGAATGTATACTGTGGGTTATTTGACCAATTTATAGGCTGCATCAAGCAGTAACTTGTCTCTTCCCACCTGTCATATTTAACATTTATGAATCTATGATAAATAGAAAAAAATAGTCACAAGGCAACACCTTTGCATAACATTTCAAGCAAAAAAGAGCTTTGACTTTCCAAGAAAAAGGCCATTTCTTGTAGAAAAGCTAATGACAGCAAATCTAGAATTTCAAGTCAAATAAGTCTATCAGTAAGATAACTCATTCAAGATTGTGACATTTTTACAGCCAGTAAAGAACAACAATGCACAAACTTGAGGCTTCCACTGGTCAGTCTGGTCTGCGGTTCACTAAATTTATGGCACAAACATGCAGCTTTGACTCAGGCATTTCGCTGTTAGGGAGTATCGTAACAGGCCACAAAAAAGCCAAAGGTAACACGTCTGGGGCATTAGGAGATAGTCTTGGGAATGACATCCATAAAAAAGCTCTTTGAATCTGCCTTTTCAGACAATTTTGTTGACAACTTCAGAATAGTTGTGCTGACATAAGCTAAATGAAGTCTTATTTCACTTCCTTAAAAAATATGATTCTATTATTTAATTTGCTGGAAAAAAGAAAGAGAATGTGGGTTTTAAATGTGTTATGCTTTATATTTAATTATATATTATATATTTCATTGTCATTCCAAACAAATCAGTGGCAAATTCCTTAAACATTTTTTACTGAGGTACAGACATTTCTTTTTTAAATATGTGATGATGATTCAGACACAAACAGATGAATGTCCAAATTCACCATCAACCAATGAGGAAATCTTTTTGTGTGTGTATCTGGGATCTTCCAGACCTTTTCATATTTTACCAGCATTTGGCTTATGGCTTGAACTAATTTCTCATCCTGATTTTAAACAGAGGTGGCAGCTCTGTCCAAGAGGTCCCATTAAGATAATCCACTATCTTTTGCAAAGGATGAGTAGAGTTGACAGGGTTCAGAGTACAAAGACGCCCCCTCAAATCTCTGAAACAGTGGTCGGATGCATGAATAGAGTATCAGTTCAACCAGTGGATGTCAAACAGACAAGCTATTGTTTCCCACTGCTACTGTCTGTGGGTGGCTCTCTCACTTTTCTTTAGGTGATCTTCACATCGCATCATATTTTAAGTTAGTCATGGTATATAGTTGCTGTTCAGCCTTGGAGCAAAGCAGTCTTCATGCCAAGACTGATAGCCACAGCCATAAGTATTTAGGACTACACTACCTGTATGATGCTTCAGTATAGCGGATAGAGGGCTGTTATAGGATTAAGTTTGAGAGGATAAAGTAGGGACAGTGGTAGAGGATAAGCTAATTACACAGTAAGCTATAGTTTAAAGGCCATCTGCATTTGAAGAGAAAATTTAGCTCTGAACAAAAGAATAAAACATCTTCCCAAAAACAAAAATGCAGTTTGCTGTAAAACAAAGCAACCCAAAGGATCTGTCCATTGATTCAACCATGTGTGCCTTTGTTGAACTGAGTGCTGGGGTTGAGAGGGTCACTGAGAATAGCTGGGATTGTCAAGAAGGCAATGAGGTCAGATCCAGATGTGCATTCATTGAGGATGACAAACCTCGTAGTGATCGGACTCAGATCTCAAAAGCCTCTGTTTATGGAAAGAGTTTAGTCTGACACCGGTTGCTCTCAAAAAGAAATGGACACCAGGCCACGAGTTTAAAGATCAGTCACCCAGATTATGTTTTTTGTTAAAGCTCAAGACACCCATGATCTCACCATCTGAGAGGGTAATCACCAATTGTACGAACAGGAAAACAAACCTGACCAAACTGAACTTTCTGCATTACACACAACGTCGCAGGAATGTCATACATGCAGAAGAACCAGAAACTCCTCTTATTGACAAACACTGTCCACGAAACCTCTACGCCTCTCTTCATAACACACTCATGTGCACACTCATACGTGACTGAAACCTTTTAAATGTTTAAAAACCTGACATTTTCCACACGAACTGCTGTGTTTCTGACCTGAATTTTAATGACAAGCGACGTCAAATGACAGCTGAGCTATTTAGCTTCTGCTAGCCAGCCGTGCTAACACTATACAATAGCCTGCCTTTTCGAGGATGATCAAAAATGAAGTGTCATTGCGATACTTTTACGACAAATCGTAAAAATGTGAAAATAAACTCCACTGCATCGGGACTAAAGACATTTGTATGGTGAGGGGCAGCAGTTACCGTTAGCTGTTTTCACGTTAGCCTGCTAGCTCAATAAGATAACTGTAATACTAAAGACAGACCGCATAAACCTTCCGTCCTCTTACACAATCTAATGATCTATAAAGATAATTTGAGTTACAATTAACAGCAAAATATGTTTTTTTAAGCATTACCTTGAACCAAATTTTTGTTTTTGGGCCCTTCTTCCACAGACCCCCCCCCCAACAAAAACGGCAGATATCAAAATAAACAGTACCTTATTGTCACTAGCGTCCATGTCAGTCACAGACCGTCATTGACCACCGTGCGGACGTCAGGATGCGTGTCCTTTTAATTTCTTCATTGTACACAATAATTATCAGCACAGGGTAAGAAAGACTCACACCCAGTTTCCACTAACCGCTAACTGTTGCTAGATGCTGCTGCTGCGTCAGCTAGCTGAGCTCTACCCAGACTAGCCCGAGCAAACTGCTGTCACTGTAGAAATGGGAGTCACCTGAAACGGAAAGCGCAGAGGCCCACAAAGCGTTTGCGCACTGGAGACTAGAGTGCGTGCCTGTAAGGAAACGTCTTCTAATTGAGAGTAAAAGAAAGATTTCCTTGTGTCTCATTCGTGACAGTTAAAAACATTTTATTCGACGTGCAGCCCGTCACACATTTCAAACTTTGTAGCCAGTCAAAGGCAGCTGAATCCTTGTAGTGCTGAGAGAAATCTGTTTATTACCAACAGGCAACAGTATACATTAAAATACTGTGTACAAGTTTTCATACACATTCGGACTTTTTAAACAACTGAAGCATTTTTGTGTTGCACATGGAAGGATCTGCCAATCAGGAACATGAAAAAAAAATAAGTGTCAGTGACTTCCTCTCATCACGACAAAACATCACACTTTGAACACGTTCTCAGGGTTCCTGGTGTCTTCTTGAATTTGGTGGCATTCTCGAAAACTGTGCTGTGTATCTTGTCTCAGAGGATATACTTGAAGAAGCACAGTAGCATACTTAATGGATGTATTGAAACATGCCATTTTCCTTGTCTCTTGATTTTACATGCCATCATGTGAGCTTGCTAACAATGGCTTGGTTGAGAGTGTTCAGCTGATTTGTCCATTTGTCTAAAGCTGTGTAGCGAGCCCCTCCTCTCTTCTGGTAATCCAGTTCTAGTAGCTGGTTGACTTGGTCAATCCGCCCATGGATTGTGCTGTGACAAAAAAGCAAGAGAATAAGCAGTGGGTCCACGTATTTTGAAAATTAACAAGAAATTCTAATCTGTCCAGAGCCCTGAGGTCAGCTAATCAGGTGGTTTTCGTCGTTCCTCGTTCCTTTTTAAAATCTAGGGGAGATTGGGGATTTTCTGTCATGGCTCCAACTTTGTGGAACGCTTTACCCCTGACAGTGCATACTGCTAACAGCCTTTCCACTTTTAGAACACTTATGAGGACGCACCTGTTCACTTTAGCTTTTGGGGAAGTATAGCTACTTTTATTGGGTATTTTATGTATTTGCTATATTTTATTGTTTTTACTGTCTCTGGCTATTTTACTGTAAAGCACTTTGGTAGGCCACTGGCTGTTTATAAATGTGCTATATAAGTAAAGCTGACATTGACATTGTTCTGAGCAGAATTTATCGGTGCCTAAAAGCCACATTATAGTCAAACACAAAGTTAAAATCCAAGATGCTGAAAATTCTGTTGCTAATTTTACATTGGTGATTAGACATAAGAACAGAATTTGCAACAAAAGTATACACTGAAACTTTTTGGAAAAGACACAGGAATCTCAGTCAAATCTTTGACACTCATTGGTTTTGTTACAAATTTACCTATCTGTTCACATTCATGGCTATAATTAAAAACAAAAAGGAAAAAAATAAGGTTTCAAGGGAAGGTGGAAACTATGAGTACGAGAGTGAGCTGATGTTTTCACCTGCTACGAAGTTATTTGTGTCACAGAACAGCACTGCTGGGTTTTAAGGCTATAAATAGAAGGCCACTACAACAACATAAAAAAAGCACAGGATGTGACTGAAACTGTATTCATACCACCTGACTCTCTCAAGCACAAAAAGATGCAAACTATGAGGAACTCTTATTATTTACAGGAACAAGGGAATATTTTTTTTTCGGTAACCTTCTCAGCAGACGCTTGAGGCAGATACTTACTTGTCCAAGATGCACTGCACCAGCAAACTCTCCACATCACACACGTCAATGTTAAGCTCCTGCAACACAAACAAATGAATTACAATGACATATCGGACATATCTGAGGAGTAGAAGATGACTAAGTATTTTTAGGAGCATTTACAAGCATCACCACTGATCCTGAAGCAAATATTTTCACTCATGTGTTGCGAAAGAGCAACAAAGAACATCTACCAGGCAATTATGTAAAATAATGAACAGATAAGCACAGAGAAAAGGTAATAACAACATTCACAGACACAAAGTTTCAGCTGTTTCCTTATACTGATACTGGCTTTGTTTTTATACGTGATGGTAAGCAAGATCATGTGGGCTGATTCTCATCCAGACATGTTATTTTATTGAAATGTATTATTTGCCATTGAGTACTTGTCACTGAAGACAAAAAGCTAATGCCATTATCTTGACTGCTATGCTAAATTTGTTTTCAAAACAGAACTATATTGCACAGAAATGATATACAATCGGTGACACGGCCTCCAGTGCAGACAGCTGGGAATTATTATCCCATGAAATTGTGGTAAAAGAGGAAAGAGAGTTGATATTGCAGGGTGCTTCTATATCATAATGTGGACTTACCTTAGAAATGAAGGGGATGTGTATTCTTGTGTACGGTTTGATGAGTTTGATAAGTACTTGAGTTCTAATGTTCCGCAGGAGCTCTGTAAAATAACATCACCATTAGACTCATTTTAAAAAACAAAAGACCATGATTTGCAATCTACCACGCATGTGGACTACAGTCACGTTCACTACTCACCCTCTATGTGCTCTCTAATGAATGGGTCATCCATTATGTTACTGTGATTTGTTTTCAAGATTTTCTCAAATTCAGTGATGTCATTGTTCTGGTAGGCGCTGGAAGGAAAAACAGAGAGTGTTATTTGACGATGTACAATGTATCGCTGTGAAAACACAAAAACCCTCATCCTGATAGCTGTCAATCTCTTTCCAGAATATAGGACTTATTATAAACACTATTCTTCTGAGAGTTTGGGGTGTAATTTTGTAGTTTCTTGTTTGAGAAATAAAACTGTTAAATATACGCACAAGTCCTGGGTAACTTAAAACAGTGAAAGTTATTTCTGAGAACAGAGAGCAAACAGGGAAGCAAGTATGACTTGAGGCCTGAGAGAGGAAACGGTCATGTTTAATACTTTAAATAAATACAATAAAATTCACAAGGAACTGCTTTGCTTGCTGGTATAAAGAATATTAGGACTGGTACAGAAATATGATGATGGGTAACAGGACACCAAATCATTGTCATAGTACTATTCAGCAAGGCAATCTGAGTTCAACAGATGACAATCTAATCAAAGCTTAATGCCAACATTTCCTCACAAGCACTCTGTCTTCATAGTTTTCACACAAAACTTTCAACACCAACTTTTCGTAAGAAGACGAAAAGTTAAATGCACCTTGCCGAGATAACTGAGGAACTTCTGCAATATGATGTTGGATTCTGGACAGTTCATTATAGCGTTTAATGAGTTTGTGTGTGGGACTGGTGACAATCACGGTCAATCACTCCTTTCCTTTCCATCTTTTAAAATATCCTCACACTGGGCAGAACCAAGGCATATGATATTAATATCTGAAAAATTTGAATAGAACCTCAGTATGGACCTAGTCTCCATTTGTTCATTCACACGTTTATTTTTTGCAAAGAGGTGATAGTTGTTTTTCACACCTTTAAATATCAAGGCCGCCTCACTACTCTTGTTGCTGATTAAATTGCTCATCTCAGTTAAGCTGTGGTTGTCAAACTCTGCAGATCTCAGAATAAAATTGTTGAGTACGATGCCATAATAGTGAGACAATACCAGAAAAGCCCTTTGTGCTTTGGCAAATTAAAACAACTTTCTTGCATACAAAGAGACAACATTTAAATCCATGCTTACCTTACTAAGTTAGTCATTGCTAGGATCTCTGGGTCATTTTTGTATGGTTTGGCCTTGGAAAAAGAAGAAAAGGAGATCAGAGGTTATGTTTGGCACAAGCAAAACCTACACAAATGCCAATTTCTAAAGTACAAGACTATTTTGAGTTCTACAAATTGGGAATTCTGGCTGTACAATATTAAAAATGTAACAGCTACTACTAGTCTGGCATGTTCTCTTGTGTTTAGTATTACTTATTTTGCATTATGTAATAAATGTATTTTAACAGGAAGCAAATATTTTACACATTTCATACCTCTTGAGAATCAAAAGGGTTTATTCCTGACTTCATCAGCATGTTAGCTAGAACCAGGTACTTCAGGCATGTCGTCCTTCTGGGGCTTCCAGACTCGTCATAGTTTTTAAAGGCCTCAAAGAAGTCTGTGTGAGCTTTTTCGAACTCACCCTCTCTCAAATGCATCTTCCCACCACACTCTGGCCAAGAGCAAACAAGCACAGGTCATTCAGCACACAACAGTGACAGTACCCAGCCTTAATCAAGAACCATAAAACATCTCTATTAAAAAAGAGATATCTTCACAATCATACCTCTGATCACTCCCATAATGAGCGGGTGAGGAATGGCAGATTTAATATGAAGTGACTGCTCGTAAAGGGCTTTCAATTTCTTGTTGTTTTTTTGTGCTGTGTACATCTGGATCTCTAGGGCATAGATCTCCAACAGCTGTGTGCCTTTCTTCAGGTCATCCTCTCCATCATCTGTCTGTAATTAACACAACAATGGAAAAACTTTCTTTTAGATAGCAATGTAGGAACACAGAAACACGCACAAAACAACTGAGATAACATTTACTACTTCAAATGATTTATATGCATTTTAAAAGCGCTCCTCCCACCAAAAATTTATCTGGACTAATAAAATAATAACACAATTCACAGATGAACTCAGTTTTTTAGGACCCACTAATGGCCTCGACAAACTCAATTACCTGACATGACTGGTGAAGTTGCCTCAGGATCTTTTGCAGTTTTCCATACTCTTCCCTCTCCAAGTACAGCTTACCAAGCTGCAAAAATCAAACAAAAGGAAGAGCATCTATGTGTGCCTGTTCCACTATTAGATGACGCCACTTTGAAAAAGTGTTAAAATTTTGCTCACCTTTGTGTTCGTTTTGAACCAAAGTCTGTCGTTCTTTGCATCTTTCAAAGCCTCCAATGTGGTTTCATAGAATTCCTGTAGCAGGTCCATCTAGTGACAGAGAAGAGAGACTTTTAATAGATAGATACTATACACTGGAAACATCTCATGTTGCAAATTCATCATTGCTCATACCTGTTTGGAGGTAGAAATATAGTCCAGTATGGAGTTGATTGACTTCTCTGAGTAGTTCCTGGTGACAGCACTTCTGATATACGTAAGGAGCTGCTTGTACCTGTTCATCATCTCTGGAAAGTTGGTCTACACAGATGAGGCACATACATTAAAACTCAAAAATGGGTGACCAGTGGGATGATTTATTATCAAATGTAGCATGTGTTGCTGAGCATACCAGCTTGAAGTTGATTTTGATCATCTGTTTCAGTGCTTTAAATCCCCATTCTCCTTTCTCTCCTTCAAGTTCCAACACCTAGACACACGTGAAATCAAGAGATGCTCATGAATGTTGTACTTATTGACTTATGAGATAACCACATGTCTGCACATAACAGATACTTGTTATGGTGTACAACTCCACCTTCTGGAAACTGCAAAGTGCTGCTTTGGGATCATCCTCCTTCAAGGCTTTGGAGTTGTAGTACTGGTTCTCCAGGTCCACATTTGGCTCTGAATTACTGTCTTCTGAGTATTCCTTAATTCAGGCATATAAAAAGGTAAAAGTTAAGTTCATGCAGAAATATCTCGGCATATAAATTCATACAGGAAACTCTAAGCTAGCCACCGTAAAGACGAGGTTAGCAGTAGGATCCCGTGTACAAGCCTGCAAACATGAGCCCTCGGCTAACGTTCCGTTAGCCAACGCCAAAGATTGCTAACTAGCCGGCCGGTTTGCCTCTCGTGCCAATAAATACGAACCCAATGAAAGCTGAAAGATTGCTTCCCAACATGGTTGATATTCATAGACACAAAGTACCCCGGACAAACTATCTCAAGCTAGTTCAAGAGCTAATGTAAGTCATCGGCTGTCAGGTTGGTATTAGCCAACAGGCTAACTAAACAGCTAGCATTAGCTAGCCCGTACTGTAGGCACTTCACTGTTAGCGGTCAGACGGTAAAATATGTAAGCGTAAGAAACATAATTTCAAGTGTAATTACCAGGTCGTAATCTTCCTCATCATCGCACATGAAATCGTCTTCCATGTCAGACATTTTGACGGTATTCCTTGCTCCAATTCAGAGACAGACAGTAGCCCGGCCTGTGCTGTGTTTTGCAGCGATGGTGAGGTGGTGTGTCAGGGTGGCACGAAGTGTGAGCCCGTTTCCATCCATAGATGGCGCTGTTTGATCACCTCAGACACATAAATAATGTGCTACTTTGGAGAGGCTTTACTTGGTGCAGTTTCTGAGTATGAAAGGTGGAAACCATAGCTATCCAACTCCTTTCCTTGAGTAAAAAAAAAATCTTCAAATGTTAAAGCAAAGCTGTGTAAAATATACACCACAATAAATGAGTTGACTACCTTACCCATTATTGACCTAAGAGTCTTTGTTGTCAGTGGTCATAAACACAGAGGGGGAGATCCCATGCAGTGACCAACCAAGATTACCCTCGCACATAAACAAACTGAACCACTACAACACAATGAAATGTACCCCAAGTTCATTGAGTTTATCTAAAACACTGGTTTAGAGGAAAGTTTTTCTTAACTCACTAAAAAGAACAACAGGGGTACAAGACCAAAAAAGAAAAAGGGAAAGTTTTATTTACTTTGTATATGCTGTTTTACATATATATAAAGAGGGAGAGCTGGTATTGATATCCGACAAAGGGCCACAGATTGGAGTCAAACCTACTTACTTTAAGGGCTATAACCTCTGTATGTGGGGCAAGCAGTAAAACAACCAGGTTAAAAATCTTAGAGGACAAATGACAAAAGACAACTGCAGTATTTCCTTCTGAAAAACAGAGCACAAAGTAGCATAGTTCTTGCAAAATTACTTTAAAACTGTAAGTTCAGAAATAGCTGAATGAATGTTCCTTACAAATATCCACTCCGACAGATATTTCATGAACTCCAGTTGTGCGAGTCAGATTTCGGTCAGCCCTGTGAATCAGGCACATGTCAAATGGATTCCGTGACTGTTCTCTCAATAGTCTTGGCTGCCACAGAGAGAGAGAATGAACCACTGGCAGCATCACATCCCTCTCTGGCCTCTTTTCTTCACTCAGGGGGTTATTCCACATTGAACCCTGTAAAGATTTCATTTCTGAAGAAACGGTGTTCCTGTTCTGGAAATGTACGCAATCAGCCGGTGTGTCATCAAGTTATGTGTCATAAGTTTATTTTAGAAAATTTATGAGTGTGGATGAAAAAGTCTGCTCATCATCTTATGTGGTCACTTTGGCAATAATATTTACAATATTCTGACATGAATCACAAACACTAATACTCTTCACAGAATGAGTTATAAGTTTAAAAGCATAAAGTATGTCCTGAGTAATATTACTTGTACAAGTGTGTGTGTCACAGACTGTGAACTTTCATCAGCCATTTTACTTTCATGTGTGCACTGGCAGAGTTCTTGCATCTCTAAAGCCATACTGCGGCTTTCTGCTGGTTTCTTATAGAAACCAAAATATTTCGATTGTTCTGTCTGTGTATGTGTACACACTGCAATGACATGATGCAGTATAAGCACACCCTCTTGCTGTGAACATGCAATGCATCCATCTAGCAGCAAGGTTTTCATCCTGACAAAATCTTAATCAATAAGCAGTCTTCGCCTATAATACCAATACCATAAAGCTGTGGGTCTGGGACAAAAGCCACGTACACACAATAGCAGCCTGGTTTGGCTCACAGGCCTTTTCAGCACATATGGCATTATCACAAACTTGAAATACACAGTCTGACTGATCCATCAACAGACCAATAATCTCTATAGTGTGCATTATCGAGCAGTTGTGGACTGATAGCATACTAACTGAAGAGCAAAGGAGTGCACCAATCTTAACATAACTCTCATCAAGTCATCAACTTAGCTGCAAAAAAGACTTAACTCAACAATCAGGGAGAAGGCATACTAAACTAAACTTCAGCTTGCTTAATCTTGCAATGCAAACCTACAAACATTATTCGAGGATCAGGCAGTGTGAGGTGAGGTCTTACAAATGCCCCTAAATGGCCTTTCACCCTTTAGATAATTCTTAAGATTAATTTGATAAAAAATAGAAAGTTGACATTATCCCCTTGACTTTGATGGGCTTACTGCATTTTATGAGCCACTTAGCTTTTCATTGCCAAAAAATGTTTGATGCTTAACTTAACTACCTTAATGGAGTTAATGTAATCTTAATCCTGGCAGGTTCTCTATATGAAACAAGTCTTTTTAAAGTCTCCAGCAAGGGATCTGACAGCAAAAGCTTATGTATCTCTCTCAGCAGGCTGGTGGCTTGTATATTCAACACAAATGGCTTCACCACAAAAGTGCTCACAAAAGTGTGCTAACCTTCACTGTAATGCAGCCAACTCTCATGTATATCATTACTTACACATGCACAAATGTATGCAGCCACACACATTGAAATTTATACATAGTATATTTAAGTTTATGATCTAATATACACACCTGCTTAATCATGTGTGCCTGTGCATGCAGATGCTGTTAAACACCCTGAGAACCGGTGCAGTTGCCAACCTTGTACAACCTACCCTGAGGTCATCGTAGCTGCTCTCACTTCTCAACTTGTGCAAGATGCGTGACTAGCCGGTTTGTTTTTCTCTTTCAATTTTTTTTAAGCTGTTTTCATTTTTAAAAGGTATGTAGGAGCGTGTCTCAATTTTATGCAACAACTTCCATCAAGTGGGGCTGTTATTACAGATGAAATCCCACTTCTAAGAGCTGAAACAGCCACTGCTGCCAAATCCACACGCACCCCTGCTGCCTTACACGCGAGGATATTGTGGTATGTGTGTGGTTTTGCCTTGAGTGGGGTATGTGGGTTGGACATTGGGGGGTGATGAGATATTTGTCGATTTTGTATATATTGAAAATGTACAGCCTTTAGAAAAACTCTGTGCAGTCAAAATTATCATTATATTTTGGGTAGGCTTGGGCACAGTGCACAAAACAATCAAACGACAATAGCAGGGAGTAAAAAAAAAGGAGATCTTGGCTGGACATCTAACAAACTAACATCAAAAAAAGAGAAGGCCCATCCAATCAAAGTCTGCTTTCTGCATAACATTATGAAAAACTTAAACTGAAAGGAATACATTGACATTTTGTGGGACTGTTATTCTATTATTGCCAAGACTTAGATGGAACACTAAAATCCCTGTCATGTCTGCAAAGTAAATACAAAGCCAGTGCCAGCAGGCAGCTAATCTCAGGTGGAATGAAGACAGAATGTATTTGGGGAAAAAAACTACCCTGGTTTCATCTGAGGGTTTCAAATTTCTAAACTGCACAAGAGTTATTAAATATTTCTAAATAGTACAAAAAATAAGACATCATTTTATACTATATTTCTGAAATCCACAGCTGGAAGCCAGAGCAAGATGACTCTGCAAAGTTACTGCAACGAAGCATGTCTCTTACAATGTTGAACTATTCCTTTAATAACGACTCCACTTCTGTCACTCATTCAAAAATGTAGCCGATTAAAAGTCAGACATTTCTGTGGTTTCTGTTGCTGAGATTCCTTTTTGAATTGCAGAGCAATCTCCTCCATACAATTATAGAGCTCATGCTATTACTTGTTTGAGAGCAGGGAAAGTTTGCAAAAGTTTATTGTTGTTTCAATACTGCAAACAAGTCACGCAGTCCAGCCAGTGTAAGCTTTCCCTGCAGCACAGAGCATCATATCCCACCCACGCTTGCTGATGTGACTTTCCCCTGAGAATAGGATGGCGGGCTAACAGCTCAAAGCTGCTCTGTTTTTATTATTCTCTTTTGCAGATGAAAGTAAAAACATGTGTTACTGAACAGGTTTCTGGTGGAGTAGGACTCTGAAAAATACCCTTAGTATCTCCTACAATCTCCCCTCTTTAGTTGCTTTGTGTCTATCTCTCTTCTGCTGCACTCATCCCTGTAAGTTTGGTTTAGACAATCAAACCAGGAGACAGGGTATATTTAGATGCTTTTACATATTTGAAATGCCTAGGCTGAGGCTATGGGACTGGCGGTTTTGACTTAACATTCATAAAAAGCAAGAGGACCACAAAGGGTACCAGTTTGACAGAAGATGCTTTCATTAACAAGAGACAAATCCTTTAGGCAGACAGGACGCTGGTTTACACAGATTGAGTCCATGTCTACAAACTCACCCTCTGTTGTCATGCTGCTGACCTGTCAGAGTAAGCAGAGTGATTTACACCCTTGACTGACAAGCCAAGCTCAGAGGAGCCACAGCTGTGAAAGTGCTTGTCAGAAGTGGAGTAATAAAACCTCTGCTTGCACATAACTCTGCTCCCGTTGAAAGCCTTGCATGTGTCTTCAGCTTCCACATACAGTAAATATAGATCAAATACCAAACCTATTCCTGAAGGCTCACAGCATGCCTTTTAAATGGGGATTACCGTCTTCTTCACTTCATGCAAATTTAACATTGTATTTTGATTTCCTATCTCTTGCCATCCGTTTCTTGTTTGCAGCTGTCATGGCTTTATTGGGCTTGCTGCCCTTACGGTGACTCACTAGATATTGAGAAAACACCAGGCATTGGAGAGTTGCCAGACAAGACTGAAAATGCAGCAACTACAGGAAAATCTGGTGTCGTACACTCTGGTGTCTTGCACTTGTAGGAAATGAAGCTTTGCAAACAATTTGTATAGCCTTTACAGTTGGTTTAACCTGTGTTAGTCTTGCAGCACATGATGCAATCGTTTGTTTATTCAATGATATTTCACAGAATCCCACGTATTGCAAACTCCTCTCTGGTCGCTCGGGCTAAAGGCGAACAAACAATGGTGAGAGGTGAACGTAATAAAAAGCCCATGGTTTTGATTTTGAGGAAGAGCTTAAGTTGTATGCACAGTTGCATGAGGTTACATTGCTTTACAACGGATATTACAGTGTCTGAATCTTCTTTGTATATACAGCAGAGGTGTGTCTGACCTGTTGTCACCACTCTCGGCTCTCATGTCTCGGGCTCAAGTCTATGAGCATCCCCTGGATCAAACAAAAGCCCTCACATTCATCCATTAGGATCTACTTTGTTTATTCCTCTATTAGTGAGTCGCCCATATTGTGAGCTGAGACTTGTGGTCTCCTACTGGGGAGGCATGGGAGATTTTCCACAGGCAGTCACAAATAGTAACTTTCCATTGCATAGAAGCAGGGTCCTTGTTGAGAGATCACTTTGATGTACCTTATCGTGTCTCTGAGTGCCCTCAGTGTTAAAGGGCAACAAATTACAGTTCTAGGAAAGACAGAAGGCATTTGAGTGGGAGGAAAATGTCTTTATCATAGTGTGGATTGAAGACCATTTATCTACTCTAGCTTTGTTTACGTTTGAGACAGCAAGTATCCCTGCGTGTGTGTGTGTTTGTGTGTGTGTGTGTGTGTGTGTGTGTGTGTGTGTGTGTGTGTGCGTGCGTGTGCCTGTCTGCTTGTTGGCGCATCAGTGTTCCTGTGTAAGTTGTGTCTCACCCTGTTGCACGACATCCCCGGAGACAGATAAACCGCTTTTGATATTTCATTTCCCAAACTTGATGAGACGCTGCCACATAGATGACACACATACCTGTTAACACTCTGGCCACAGCTGCAAATGAGGCAAATGTTAACTCACAGTCACAGAAATCCTCCCAGATCATCGTTAACAGAGGCATTAAACAAGAGGCATCATCAAACTCACATCAGGACAACAGTTGTGCCCCCATGTGCAGATGATGGCGTTGTTAACAACATTTGGATGAGAATAAATGAAGAAAGATAAATGAAAAAAGAAAAACCTCAGTATTTTTCCTTCTCTGTGGTTTCATTTGAAGCTGCTGAACCTGTGATGAAGCTAAATAACTGGAAAAGCTTGGAGAATAGTTGAAGTGAGGGCAAGACTGGTTGAAGACAGGTTGAGGTCATGTGCTGGATTTAAGCTGAGGCGGGTGTTTAAGATACCAGGGCCTGCGGTTGACGCTCTGCATGCAGACATTTTAATGAACTCAAACTGGATTGCCACAACAATTTATATTTTAAAGCATGAGATCTATGCTAAGTATGATAAAACTTATGTTATTGCACATATCAGGATCTATTACTGATTGAGATGAGGCATGTGGCTCAGGTTGAGCCATGACTAAAGTAAGAGCTGGATGACTGCCAACGCTTCATGTGATTGTAGGCTTTTAAGCTTGTAAAGGGAAAACAGGCAAACACATTTCCCCTGGAGGAAACTCAAGGCTTTAATGCATAACATACAAGACAATACAGTAAATCTATAACATTCATAGTGTTGTCTACATGTAAACTGTCTGGGTTATGCTGAAGTCTGCAAACCACATATTTACACAGAGGCAACAGGCTATAGCCTCGTGTGTATGTTTGTAAAATACACAGCAAATGAATAGATGGGACTAACATGGAGTTCCAGCACATGAAAGGTAAACATATTATGATAAATGCAAGATTGCATTGGTTCTTTTCTGTCCCACATTAAGAAGGGTTGAGAACTCCATTGCAGTTACCCTACTATAGAAATCAGAGTTTTACAATCTGTAAGGAGTTAGGAAGCGGCAGAGAAGAGGGTTTACAAATGGTTCTGGGCACATTTCCCACAAAAGGCGGGAATTCCATCCTGCTTCACCAATCTGGAGATGTTTACCTACAAAATGTGGAAGTATGATGCAGTGTCTATGTGTCAGTGTCAGCATCTGTCTGTGTGTGTTTGTGTGTGTCAAGTGTGTGTGGCCAAAGGAGACCCTCGGCTCTCGTGACTCTGGATGGGGATAGAAGAAGGGGGTAGGGGTAGATAGTATCAGGCCCTGATTTCTGTGGTTATGATGACATCCAGATAAAAGCAGACACACAAACACGCACACACACACATAATAGATACACATGCACAAACGTCTCTTCTACTCAGAGCTCGCCACCACTGGCCTCTAACACACACAAAAACACAGACACACACACCAGAGCCTGAAAATTACAGCTTAGCATGCAAGCACTGAGCAGTAAAGGGAAAACAGGCAAACACATTTCCCCTGGAGGAAACTCAAGGCTTTAATGTCCCCCTTACTAGACTCACTAGACCCCAAAGCACAGGTCTGGTTTTCATTTACTTTATGTCTTAACTGGCACTAACATGACATATGCAAGTTGCAGGTGGTCAAACTATGAAAAAAAGAATGAAAACATAGGGGAGACTGCTCTGCACTTGCCTTTTTTGGGATGGAGGGAATCATCACTTGTTAAATATGAAGTGAAATTCCTCATTTATGGGACCGAACCTCTGTGTTAAATAAAGTCTTATTTTCTTACATTTTGCCCTCGTTTGTTCTCACTAATGTATGTTGCTCCTAAGGTGTCTACAAAAAACTATCCTTTAGGAAAGGAGACTTTAAATGACATCAATGTGTTAGCGTGAGAGGCAGAGGTAGACTGCTGAGGATCTGTCACGATCGCTGTTAAAGGATGATTACTTTGGAATGAGCTCATTTAATGATCCAATATTTGAAAAGATATTGTTTTCTCATTAATGAGGGATAATTTACCTCTTAAAGTCAAAATTAGATACTTTTACCATTCTCTGAGAATCTCTGGACAATGTCAGATCAGAGACTACACAGAGAACAAATGACTGAAATTGGAAACATTCATTTATAATCCATCACTGGAGCTGCTACAGAGAGAAAAGGAATAAATGGAAATATATGGTCTGTTACACTAATTACAGGTGCACCCCCCCAAAAAAAATATATATATATATCAGGAAAACTTAATTATTATGCTAATTTAATCAAAAATAATATATTCTATGTGATCTTTACATGCACAATGTAATAATTCAATCCTTGTTTGTTGTTATTTTAATGATTATGGAATATAACTTGAGAAAATCAGAAATGAAGTATCTCAAATCGTTACAATATTTAACAAGATCAACCAGATAAAGGATTTAAAACACTGAAATATCCAATTTCTGAATTAATTTACACACTCAATGCTTGGTTAAGGCTCCTTAACCATTAATGACCGCATCAGTGTGGTGTGGCATGGAGGAAATCAGTCTACTTTATGTCTTAACTGGCACTAACATGACATATGCAAGTTGCAGGTGGTCAAACTATGAAAAAAAGAATGAAAACATAGGGGAGACTGCTCTGCACTTGCCTTTTTTGGGATGGAGGGAATCATCACTTGTTAAATATGAAGTGCTCTAAAATTTCCCGGTAGACGGCTACGTTGACTTCAAACATGATAAAACACAGTAAACTAACACCAGCAGATGATAGAACACCTCAAATCATCCAAATCTGTGGAAATTCACAGAAAACTTCAAACACTTTGGATTCTGTGCCTCCCCACTTTTCTGTTTCCAGACTCGATGACCTCAGTATCCAAGTAAACATGACAAACTTGTCTCCGTCTGGAGAAAGGACTTTGGACCACTGAGCAACAGTCCAGTTTTCCCTCTCTTTAGCCTAGGAACCCCTGCTCTTGACGCTGCCAGGAGAGACTTGACATTGATATTAGGAATGTGATATTTGTAGCTCCTTTCCTGAGGACCTCTGAGTGTGATGGCCCCCTGATGCACTGACACCAGCCTCAGCCCACTTTGAAAAACTCTCACAAGTTTTTGAACCGGTTTTGGACAATCCTCCTACTGTTGCTGAAATCATCCATCACAAAAACACAATATTTACAGCTATTTTGTCCTACTGATTGAGCTTTTCTAGTTTATAGACAAAGGCTTGGTGGTCATTCACTAATTATGTCGTACAAAGAGCATGTGCTCAAAACTGTTCAGAGCATAATAAATCTGAAAAATGAGTATAAAACAGGTAAAAACTTTACATATGTGATATTCTTATATGATATCATTCTTGGGGGTGGGGGCTGTATTTTTATGTATTCAGTGAATAATATGATTTTTTCAGTTTCATGTATGTCAGATAAGTTTATTCCCGTCTTTGATGTTCGAGTGTTTAGTAATAATTAACTTTCACTGTGTGCCTGATTGAGACTGACAGCCTCTGTAAGTGATTGAAGCTAAATGGATGCAGACACAGAGCAGGACAAATTAAAGTATGTATGAGCATCGAGTTTATATACTTTGACGTGAGTCATTCCTTCAGCTTACTCCAGTTTTGTTTTGTAGTCATCCTTGGCAACAGGTACAGTATTGAATTTCTCTTTGGGGATTGATAAAGTTCTTTTATCTTCTCTTATTGGGCACAGTTAAATAAACACACAACATTTGTTGAGCTACCACTGTCTAAAAATACTAAAAACAGCTAAAAGCTCTACAGCAAACAGATTACCTAAATGATCGAGTTGCAATGGCACGGCCTGGCCTGTTACCCGGACACAGCCACTTATTTATGAGGACAAAACCAGCTACAGCCCACATTTAAGAGCCACATATCAGGTCACACTCAAAGGCCTACATTTACACATGCCTATCCTCATTACAGGCTCCTTTAAAGACATATCAGTCAGCAGCTTGCTCAGAACCATCAGAGAGAGGGATTGATGTTGTCTTCATGTGCGTGACCCTTCTTTATGCATGTTCATCCCCTGCGTGTGGAAGAGACAATAGAGGGGAAAGGTCTGTCTACAGGCCTGTCTATACCTAATCTGCTGTTGCATGCAAGAGGTGATGTGTCAGACAACCATGAAGGTAACTTCAGATGGACATACGGCCGCTCTGAATTACATCACTTTGTGAGGATGCCTTTGTTTCTGTGAAACCAAACACATCCACATGAATGACAAGGGGAGCTGGATGTAATTGAGATGTCTACGCAGGAAGGCATGTTGAACTTCTGTTAGTCTCAATTCCTCTCGCTTTCGCACGATATCTCATCCATGATACCTCCCTTCCCCATTCTCCTTTCTCCTCCTCCATCTTCATCCTTCTCACTTCGTCTCACTGTGAGGCACAGCATCGTGATATCCTATACAGTCTGCACTTTTGACCAACAGTCCTGGATAATGGTTTTCAGATTCTTCAAGGTGGCCTGAATCTGTGCCAGGGCTGAAAATGGAAAGCAAACACCAGTCCACCACCCTCTGTTCCTACTTAGCTCCAATGTAAGCTGATTATTCAGGTTCTCAGAAATTCTGTCATACATTTTCATGCAAGACTCTCATCCCTAAATAATCAGTCAGACAGAGCATGATTTTTTTAACCACTGCTGCTCTTTATGTAACAGTCGAATAGCGAGTTGTCAGTTATTAGTTTCAGAGGGGCATAAACTGAGAAATGTGTGAACATTATTGTGAAGAATCTTCATGAGTAAGCCATGTCTGTTAGCTGTTACAGGTTGTCTGTGGATCAGTAAACACAGTGGTGTCCATAATCCCACATGCATTATTCTGGGTGCTTTAACAAGCTCTCCTCACGTCCCACATGGCCTCAGTGTGTGGTTCCCTCTGACCACAGGACTATGTTTGTTCTACCAGCCTCCCTTTTTTCTTGTCCACAATTGTTGTGGTTTTGGAGCTACCCTAGACTTGTCTGGCAAACCATGGTCTTACTACTGAGCAACTGAGAAAGTGAAATTAAATATTGTGATACCTTTGTGATATCTTTCATTGCCTTGGAATTTGCAGTGTAAACAGCCAATGACTCAAATCATATCAATGACAAATTATTCCTGTGAGGTCCTTCTGGGCATGCAATCAGTACACAGCTTTTTATTTATCTATGATATCCTGCCAGAGTTTGGAAGACTAGGAAACAAGAGTTTGTGTAAAATAAACAGGGTGAAATAAAAAGGATGGAGATATTTTCAAGGACAAATATAAAAAGAAAAAAAGGAAATAAATGAGGAAACTTTTGTTCCTTTTTATGGAAATGGAAATTGAATCACTTTTCATAAGCACATGAAGGCATAAAACAAGTATGCCTGGCAGTCTTCATTTCAGTCAGATCTGCATCAAACAGAAACGTCTGGGCTGAACAATGAACCAAATGTCAAGGGCACATAAATGGCCACTTGAGTCTGAATTCAAATCAGGTCATTCCCCTTCGTACCCCATAATCAAATATCCAACTTGACAGCAAAACTACTCTGGTTTACAGCCTTATACAGAGACACAGTTTTGGAACAGCAAAGTCAGGTCCAATTTAGGGTCAGAACTCCTGGTATTTTCTGGATTTTTTCTCAATGCATGTGTGAAAACAGCTTTAAGTCCGAACATGGCCACTACTGGTCTCTCATGTAATGACAGCCACGATGCAAAATTCGAGTCCCAGGAGGTCAACAAATCAACATATGTCCCCCAGGACAGGTCTTTGGACAGAATTTCACCCATCTACTATTGTTTACATAAAATCTTCCAAAGCTTTATTGAACTTCAACGTGTCATGTAACTGATCTTGTGTTTCTGCAAAATAAAAAGCTTCTCATGCTGTTTACTTGTTCCCCTTGAACTGCTGAGTCTCGAATTTTGGAAGTTGGGTTGTATGAGTTATACATTCACCGGCCACTTTATTAGGTACACCATGCTAGTAACGGGTTGGACCCCCTTTTGCCTTCAGAACTGCCTCAATTCTTCGTGGCATAGATTCAACAAGGTGCTGGAAGCATTCCTCAGAGAGCTTGGTCCATATTGACATGATGGCATCATACAGTTGCCGCAGATTTGTCGGCTGCACATCCATGATGCGAATCTCCTGTTCCACCACATCCCAAAGATGCTCTATTGGATTGAGATCTGGTGACTGTGGAGGCCATTTGAGTACAGTGAACTCATTGTCATGTTCAAGAAACCAGTCTGAGATGATTCCAGCTTTATGACATGGCGCATTATCCTGCTGAAAGTAGCCATCAGAAGTTGGGTACATTGTGGTCATAAAGGGATGGACATGGTCAGCAACAATACTCAGGTAGGCTGTGGCGTTGCAACGATGCTCAATTGGTACCAAGGGGCCCAAAGAGTGCCAAGAAAATATTCCCCACACCATGACACCACCACCACCAGCCTGAACCGTTGATACAAGGCAGGATGGATCCATGCTTTCATGTTGTTGACGCCAAATTCTGACCCTACCATCCGAATGTCGCAGCAGAAATCGAGACTCATCAGACCAGGCAACGTTTTTCCGATCTTCTATTGTCCAATTTCGATGAGCTTGTGCAAATTGTAGCCTCAGTTTCCTGTTCTTAGCTGAAAGGAGTGGCACCCGGCGTGGTCTTCTGCTGCTGTAGCCCATCTGCCTCAAAGTTCGACGTACTGTGCGTTCAGAGATGCTCTTCTGCCTACCTTGGTTGTAACGGGTGGTTATTTGAGTCACTGTTGCCTTTCTATCAGCTCGAACCAGTCTGGCCATTCTCCTCTGACCTCTGGCATCAACAAGGCATTTCCGCCCACAGAACTGCCGCTCACTGGATATTTTTTCTTTTTCGGACCATTCTCTGTAAACCCTAGAGATGGTTGTGCGTGAAAATCCCAGTAGATCAGCAGTTTCTGAAATACTCAGACCAGCCCTTCTGGCACCAACAACCATGCCACGTTCAAAGTCACTCAAATCACCTTTCTTCCCCATACTGATGCTCGGTTTGAACTGCAGGAGATTGTCTTGACCATGTCTACATGCCTAAATGCACTAAGTTGCCGCCATGTGATTGGCTGATTAGAAATTAAGTGTTAACGAGCAGTTGGACAGGTGTACCTAATAAAGTGGCCGGTGAGTGTATGTCACTTATGTGTCAGCTAGCCACAACAGATGCCTGTCAGTTTTGCTCCTGAGAGCAGCTGAACACTCGTGATTTCCACCGCATCCGGAGCGGCTCCGATCCGGAACGGCAGTGATTTTCGCTGTGCGCCAATTCCTACCGGGTCCGTTTGTGAGGTGAATTTAGTAGTGGATTACGGACAGCAGGAATCGTGAGAACTCACAAGAACCTGCGGATTCATGTGCAATCATGAAATTAATTAACCACGTAGGCTAACCATATAAGCAGTAGACTGTGTCCTTCCAGAGGAGGAAATCTTCTTCTAGACTTAACAATTAACATGTCCTCATCCATGGTGTCATCGGGGTGAAATGCTGTCTATAAACCTTTCACTTGTTCATCTCCGCACGTTTGCATGGTGTGAAATACGATCTGCCTGAAACACAAAGTGTTTTATTTTGAAAAGAAGACAGATGTTTTATTTTGTGTCTGTGCCCAACTTCCTTTCCAGCACAGGTTAATCTGTGCTGAATTTATCCGGCATACTCTGGCGATGAGCTGCGGAGTCTGGTGATTCGCAGCGGAACGGAAAGAAGCATTAACTTGAATGGTTACGATCAGCTTCTATCTGTTCTATCAGCTTCTATCTGTGGATACGGCCTTTTCGTATCTGTTCCGGATGCGGTGGAAATTGCCGGTAGGTCTGTAGAAGACTGAGGCTCAGTTTGCGTGCCAGCTCTCCAGGCAGTTTCTTATAAAAGGAGCTGAACTGACCAGTGTCCACTGTGGCCACTACATTAGTGACATGTAAGTCATACAACCCCACTTCAAAAACACCAAACTTTCCATTTAATGCTCACCTTAGGCCTTGTTTGCGACATCATCCTGTAGATTTTTCCTTTACGTCCAAACTTGTACACAGCCCTTTAGAGGGATCCTAACAAAACACTGTACCACTGCAGATCAGAGGTCCAAGACCTCCTACAGGGGTATGTCAGCCAAAGTTATCTGAATTATAAGTCTGCAAACACCACAGTAAGCTGGGCTACAGCTGCTTTCTTTGACCTCAACAAGTTTTGCACAATCACTGGCATCTTCTTCACTGTGGCCCCAGAGCTACATTGGTCTTCAGTACAGACGAGTGGTGTGACCACGCAGAAGACACTGCAGAGACCACTCAGATGAGCTCCAAAACTGACTCACATGCATTCCACGTTACAGAATTAGACAGTTTGTGAACTGGGGAGTATTGAATCTTCAAAATGTGAACTTGTGTGTCAAATTGCTGAGTAAGGCCAGGAGGAGGCTGAAGACAGGGAATATAACTCTCTGTCTTGTACACATTGGGAAATTTTAATAGTTGGAGTGAGCCAATACTCAAGTGCAAGCGAAGTGCACTGAAGAAATCCTGTTTTGACAAAAGCTTCACAATACACAGCACAGCATTCTCAATATGAAGCCCAGCATTTCTTCCAGCCTTAAATAATGTTCAACAGGAAATTCAAAACATCTACAATGTTTGCCAGAGATGTGAAATAAAGCAAATGAAAACTGCATCCTTTCACTTTATTTTGTCAAGTTTTTAAAGCTGTTTCTTCTCCTGCTTGCACGCAATTAATGCGTGTGTTTTTACGGGCTTCAAATCTTTGAAAAAAAACACTCCTCCTGACACACAACCCCCCCGCCAGCTGCAGAGGTGTGAGGTGTGTGTCCTGGAGTGACGGGAGCACGGCAGGCGTTCCCTGCAGTCCTAAGGGGTGATGAGGCCAGTAAATCTGGGCTGAGGGGTGGTCTCTCAGCCTGTCCCAGCCTTGGCAGGACCTCAGGGCCCAAATTGAAAGCAGACATGTTTGGAGTTCGTTCTCTGAGTTACTACTGTTCAATTGTGATTTACAAGAGTGTGTGAGATATGGAAATCTCTCACGCAACTCTAGATATGGGCTGAGTGAAAGCACATTGTGAAACAGGCCCCTCCGCCCTGTGGGAAGGACTAATCCGTAAACTCATGCTATCCCTCCATTTGGCCAGGACTGTTTGTGCTGTGTTTTCATCCTTTCAGCATGTCATCGTCTCCAATAAGGAATGATGTCCTTTTTGACTTACTGGCTCAAGCAGGCAAGATGTACTGTCTGTGTATGTCTGTGTATGTCTGCAGTTGTTGTACATATGTTAACGGCAATTAGGTGGTCAATGAAGTAAGGCATCAGTCAGTATTATCCACTCTTTATGACTACATTGCATATTTTGTAGAGTTGCAATGATATCTGGAATTCACTCTATCAATTAGAAGGGAAGATAAACACCAACTTTTTTTAGGAGTAACAAAAAAAGAACAAATTAAGACCCTTTGAATTTTGATCATTTGGTTTAAAAACAAAAGAAACGATTTTCTTCTTGATCAATTGCAAAACATTAAATCTAAAACCACCAGATTAGCATTTATATAGTATTGTAAATAATGTAAAAATAAGGTTAATGTATGTTATTTGGAAGCCCTACTTGTCCAAAGTTTTAAGATTGTGCTTTTTGGTTCACTTTAAAAGAATAATATGTATAAACTGCTGAGTACTGAAGTAACACAGGCCAGCTTAGTCTTTTCATGCATTTCTGCTTTTGATTTCAAAGAAACGATTAAGGAGAAAATAACTGAAAATTCCTGTTACTAATGCACCTATCCTATTAGGGCCAGCTGAAAAGCATTTGAAGTAAGAAGTTATTAGATATCAAGTGGACATCCCTCATGTTTATTCCTCATAATTCTCTGTGTTTGTATACCAGGGGATAAAAAGTGTCATAACGAAAAAGACCAACAATTTCTTTTTAGCCTCCCTGCTTTTCATTTTCACATTACGTAAATATTATGCAATAATACCTCGAAAGGTTTCCTAATAATGATTGCACTGTTTATCTTTACTAATTCAATAATCGTATTAAAATGGTAACTCGAAAATGTGAACTGTTTCCACCATGCGTGCTTTGTTGCTCAGTAGAATGGCAGTTAAGTAAATGTTTCGAGCGCTTTTTATGACTAATTCCCTACAACAGATGTCACAGGTAAACAGAAACACATGTCGCCTTTGTATGTTTAGCAGTTTGTTTTGTTGGAGTGGATGACAGCAGCACACCTTCAGTTATAAACCAGGCCAGTTCAGGACATCACTGTGCACTAAAGCTATTTCCTCTGGCCTGTGGTCTGGCCTCTCGCATGCATGTTGTTTCACATGAGTCTTTGTTGGACACACACACCCAAACACATATACACAACACGCACCAGACTCTTTCCTCTAGACAACACCTGCTCCGCACACGAACAACCAATGCATCCATCTCTGTCTCGCCAGAAAAACTCTCTTCCCACTAAAGAAAGACCTGGCCTCCAAAGTGATAGGGAGCTTTAATGAAACACTATGAAACTCCGACCTGTGACCTCTCAGGGATAATTCTCAGACAGCGAGCAGGGAGATGGAATCACAGACGCAAACTCAGAACCACAGGATAGTATAGATCATTGACTAATTACTCAGCAAGCTCACAACTGATCACAGAAAGCAAACAGAGAAACCTCCTGGCAAGTTAGCTGCTACCAAGAAGTCCAAAAGAGGGTAATGCGTCTGTTCTCCTTCCAACATCAGCTCCTGTTCTCCAGCTCTGCACTGCCTTTCCCACCCCCACCATTAAAAAGACATCCATCCTTACAATGAGACAGAGAGGGAGGCACGACAGAGATTGAGAAGCTCTGTTACCTAAAAGCAACAGACAGCGGTGCTTTGCTTGTCAAAAATAAAACCACATGGATTTATCATACGGACATAGACAAGCCTCGGCATGTGTGCGCACACAAAAACACGTTTGTGTGTGACATCTACATATATAATCTGCCGAGACAACATGATAGATTACCACTAACTTTTGTATGTAAATAAAAATGTAAATACAAATGAGATTATGGGTGGTGTTGAAAGCAACAGATGTAAATGTGATAAAAGATATTTGTTTTGCTCTGTGAGTTGGGAAACTCTGCGTATAAACTCCTGGCTGTGTGAGCATGTGTATGTGAATGCTCTCATGGAACCACAAACTTGTCATCTTTTTCTAATGAGGGTTATGAAAATAAAACACAAAATACTGGCTCTCGTTATCTTCTGTCATAACACATGACACAGACGTTCCTCTCAGAAGCTAATGAACAGTTGAGTGACTCAGTGTTATGGTTATGGCTCCACTAAAGCCAGTAGCTATGAGAAGATTAAGGAAGACTTCAGATGGGTCCAAACGCTGCTCTGACCCAGAAGGAATTTTATTTGGCCTTACGCTCGAGAGATTCATCGTGATAATGAGGCCTTTTTGTCCTTCTTTTATTTTAACTAATTACTGCTGCAGATGAAACAGCGAAGAATGGCTGATCAATGTGTGTGAGTGCTGTGTGAGCAGCTAAGGGTTCCTCCCACTCACTGCCTCTCCTGCGAGCCTTTCTGGCTGTCTGTACGTCTGAAGGAACTCAAAACCACACTACAACTCAAGTGTTCCATGCGAGTGATTCATAAAGCGTTCACTTTCTTTGTTAGTTTTTGGGGTTTGCTGTTTTTTTTCTTTGTGATTCCACTTAGGACACAAAAATGTGTTTGCCTGTGCCAGTCAGAGAGAAATGTTCAAGTTTAAAGACGGTAGCAGTACTGACGGAGATGGATTGGGATGGCTAGACATCTCGGTCAAAGTATCGCCGTAACTGAAGGTTTTTGTGGGTTTTTATGGGGAGGTACAGCGGGAGGAAAACTGGTGAACCACCGTCAGGGTCATGGGCTGCCAAGGCTCATTAATACACATGAGAAGCGAAGGCTGGCCTGTGTGGTCAAATCTAACACAAGAGCTATCAGAGCTAAACATGCTTTAAGAGTTCATTCTGCAGACGGGTCGGGTGGCCATGCTGACCCTTGTCCATTACTGAAAATGCCCACAATGGACTCATGACCTTTAAAACACGATTGCAAGTCCTTAGGAGAGAAGTGGCCTGGAGTAACTGACTGTTGTGTGTCAGATCTGTGCACAGAGAAAACACGCCTGAGCTCTTGAACTTTGTTAAAAGCAGCAATGTGTTTGGTGAAATTGACCCAGAGGTATTGATACGCAGTCTAAGGGACTGATTGCAAACATTGTGTCATTTTTAAATATGAGCTCTTTATTGGCATTAAAGTTAAATTAAAATGTCAATAACAGAGGTCAGTTCCAAAAGGTTCAGCTAGTGGAACAAATAAAGACAATCCCCTGTGGATTTTTTTTTACCACTTGTGACGTGAGAGAACAATCACCAAAAAAAGGTTCTGTTTGTCTCTTGCACGCAAAGACACACATGCTCACACTTGTGGGTGATGTGATACACATGTCCGCCCCTGGTCATAGATTATTCTGTTGATCTACAGGTGACTATATGTGCCAAGAGACACAGCATAGGGCCAAATAAAGGCAGGGAAAGAAGACGACTCCAAACAAACAAGGTGTAAATAATGCACGTCTCGGAAATTCCGATACACAAATGTTACGAGGAAAGATCTGCATTTGACTGATTTGATCAAATTCATATTTGCATTTGAAAATTAAATGTTTGCTGAAACATGTCAGAAAAATTAATCCGTTTTGGCCCAAATTAAATTAAAGTCCTTTCATGTTAGAATTTTTCAACGCAGAGTCAGTTTGATACTGAATTTCACTACGTGTTATTTGTCTGAGCAACTCAAAATGACAACAAGTGTTGCCTCTTAAATCAAACAGCTGTGATTTGTTTCAAACTCTAAAGGATCTGCTTATAAAACAGGGACAGACCAGGAACCAAATACTTTTACACAGAAAACTTCCATCAAAACTTGTCTCAACCAATAAATGTTTGACAGTCTCTCATACTTGTTTCATGTATCTCCCACCCTATAAGCCAGGTTCGTGCCAGATTCATTAAGTGCTTCATTTAGCTCAGTGAAACCCTATACATGGTTCTTTTCATAAATTTTATACACTTGGTGCGTTTGAACCTCACACATATTATTATCATTGCACCCTGCTGTTTGAACTCTCCCTCCAAACACTTTTTATGATTGGATTAGAACGTAAAAGGCTGCACCTAGACGAGCCATGGCATTTTATTAGCACACTATTTGTTAGTCTGTTTTTAAAAGCATGTCGTGCCGGGGGTTTCACCATGTTATTATAACTGTAAAACAGCCTGAAATACAGCTGCAGGGGGAGTGAAACACAGAGACAGACACAGCGAGCATGACAGAGAGCCAATGACCAGAGCGAAAACAATGAAGTGAGATAAACAGGACTGAGAGTAATCCAGAGACTCCGAAAGAATAACGAGACGTTCATCTGGAAGCATTTTGTGTCAGAGAGAAAAGAAATTATAGCTCTGGAAATGGTCATGGCAGCAATCTCCTGGAGAACAGAGCGTTATCTGATGTATTTAATTCGGATAATTTTTTAAATAAACCTCTCCTTAGATAACACATGGCTGCTGGGAGTGATTACTCACTATTCATTTGTTTGGTCGATTTCTGATACTCATTTTGCCATCAAGAGAGCAAGAATTTCTAAATATACTTTAAGACGTACTCATATTTTCTATTATATTACATGAAACAGAACCGAGGCAGTGAGTGAGACAGCGAAGCAAGTTCTCCATGCTCATCATACCTAACTGGTATTTTGAGTTTGGCATATAAATTTGCCATCTAACATTTCATGGTTTCCCCCAGCGAATATTATTTCAATAAACAGTTTACTTTAACAACAAAAGTACCGTAAATGATACAGCTGTTTCAAGTAGATGTTACCACAACACTTTCACCAACCAAGAACTGGCTGTGCAGACCAAAGGCAACATGAATAACAAATTATAGACGGGGACCTCAACAAAACCAAATCGAATTGTGTAAGAGACCATCAAAGATAATCATCCTGAGTGTGTGTAAATTTTCAGAGCATATATCAAGTATTTTTCAGACATGTCTCTCATTTATCTATTTTACAGTTTACACCCAGGAACACTATTCTGGAAATGCTGAACTGTTTCCTCACTGAGTCTCTCATAGGATGGTGAATCTGCCTGAATAGAGACTCTGCCTCTCTAAAAGGCCTTCTATTCATTCTCTTGTAGCATTCACGACTGTAACCTGATGCAAATAAACCCAATTAGTTAAGAGCTGTTCCTCAAGGTATTTATCAATACCTGTCTTTGTACATGTTCTAACGGTTTCAAAATCTTCCATTGGAATCAAATCTATAATACGCACATATTTTAGTTGTTTTTTCCATCAAATTTTAAGTTTCAACTTTTGATATGTTGTCTTTGTACTATTTTTTAAATCAAATTTAGGCTTTAAAATGATTTCCAGACCATTCAGTTCTGTCTCACACAGTGTCCCAACTCTCATGGAATTGGAGTTGTACACATTTGCTTTAAATTATAAATACAAAGTGAATTAGAGATGTTGATGTAAACTGTGTAGCTCAGGTTCAAAGTGCTTATTTTAGAACCTTTTCTCCTTCAGAGCCACTACAGAAGAGTGGGTCTACAAGCAAGCTCAGGTTTTTTCTGATACATGAGCAGATATGGTGAGTAGTTAAGACTGTGATCCCCAACAGCTGTTCCTGCATTAAATGGGATCAGAGTATTCCCCCAACAGTGAAGCTCAACACAAGTTCACATTCTCTGACAAGGCTGATTACACTGCTCCTGCTGCAGTGCATCAGCCCACGACATCATGAAGTTTACCTACTCACAAATTTATGTTTCTAATGTAAAGTTAGTTTTTGCACTTTCATATTTCTTCTGCAAGATAAGTCACTTTGAAACAAACTCGCATTTCACCCTGAAGGTAACATCACGGTTGACTAAATAATTAAATTCTGTAAGGTTGTTTTCAGACAATTAATAACAGATATTTAAGAGGACCAACACACCTCTTTCACACACCGTAAGCAGGGCAGATGCAGCAATGACACGTTTATTTGAGACCATGTGTCACCTTTTACTGCAGTAACAGTCACTATGTCAGCAGGACCCAGGAAGAGAAGCTTCAAAGACAGAGTGTGTGTGTGTAAGAGAGAGTGTGAGAGAGAGTGTGCTGTTACAAACAGCGCCGTCTGTTCTTTTGATAGGGCATTATAAATCTTAAAATGCTTTTATGACACAGTTGATCTTGTCGTAATACTCTTAAAAAATCATCTTGACACAGAAAACCCAAGCATCTCTAGTTTAGCCATATCAAGTTTTGCAACATAAATATTTCACATTTCATCTAATAAAAATGAACAATTCAAATGTTGATGAAACGGGCAAAAAGGACACAAAATATTTGCTTGGAATCCATAAAATTCAAATTATGTGTATAAGTGTATAGTCTGTGAAGGGGTGTGTATGTTGTTTTATTCTAGTTATTTATAGTGGGAGCTAATGTTGTGAGGCTCCATCCCCAGAGATCCCCAATTATTATGGAATTTAGAAAGCAAAAGCTAAACCCAAACAGTCTAAAAGAGTTCTAAGAATAGCCTGACCTTAGACATAATCCATTCCCCAAGTATAAATGCAGTCATATCATTACAAGACAGGGTAAAGAGCAAACGCACACACAGACAGAGGCTATTCTCTCTCCAGGAATGCTTTTAGAGTCTTTGGAGTAGACGCTGTGTGTAGGCAGATGTCTCTGCAGTGATAGCGGAAACTATCATTCAGATCAAATTCTGGATTTAGCCTCATATGCAAGAAATTAAAAGAAGTTTTTGAGATGTGACAATAAGATAATGCATGTATAACTCAATATAACTGACCTGAACAAAGGAGCTGGATCCAAATTAAAACTCATTGAATTGACAGAAGAGGAGTTAAACATTCACTTAATTCACACTTAAACCTAACCAATAACAGTAATGAGGCCAGCTGATGAAAATGCCACAATGAGTTTATGCTGAATGAAGCAAACATATACACAGCTACACTCTGGAATCAGGGGGTTAGTCTGAATTTGGAGTTGGAAAAGGACTTAAGTTCATGGTTAGCTTGCATGTTTGCGTGTTACGCTGCAATCAGCGGATCTCTCACAGATTCTCAACCGAGTACAATAACATCCAACAAAGCACTCAACAGAGGGAATCAAATAAAAGGAGCTGTAAGGTTTTTAGATCTGACCTCCATTTGTCAAAACAGCAAATAACTCAGATGGCAGAAGAGAAAAAGAGAGATATAAACAAAAGTAAGGAGGCAGACTGGTGGGAGTGAAGGCGTACAGTCACTGAGAATTAAAGAGGCTCACTCACGCATGTTTAGTGTGTCTGCCTTACGGCCACTGCACTTCCTATGCTACTGTAAACTCCAGACAGTCCTGGGCCTTTGATCCTTGAACAGCAGCAGGCACCCGTTTAGGCCATAAAACAAAACTACCTGCACCCGGCACTACACACATACCTGTATGCACGCAAAGAGATGAGTATATTCACACAAACCAACACAGACACACGTGAGTCAAACAGGTATTTATGATGACTGCGAACACTACAATTGAGATGTCAACCAAGGACAACATAAAGCTCTCGAGTGTTGGTTTCTAGGATTTCCAGGAGTCCACTGCAGGAGTTGTGATGCTCCGACAGTCAAAATGCATTGCTCCACAATTTTACCTTGAGTAAAAAACTTTAAAACTTAGTAATTCTACAGCCAGTAATCATTGGACTAAAGCATGGTTAAGTCGCCAAGGAAGAATCCAAGTAAAGTCTGAGTAAAGTCCCCACTATCTGAGTCTGTGCAAGTCAAATCCCTGTTACCTGAGGAACGGCTGTCTCACTCTAATCTATCTGCTGTGTGAACTTGAGCAGGCTTTGTAGTACTGATCCTGTGATGTTACAGAGCAAATCCACAGTGGGCCTCTCTTGATGGGGAGTTGACCTCTTAGATTGTGATTGACTGACATGTAACTGATTTTTCTGGACGGATGCCTGTTTGAGTTCGAGTCTGTCTCCAGCTTCATCTTCATGGTTCTTTCACATAATGGGCACATTTCACTCTTATTTTTTGCATTTGCTGCGTCATCGTTGTAACCAGAACAAGCCTTTAGACTTCCTGGCACAAACCGTTGCTGAACAAGACAACATTTAAATGAGTATGCAAACGTGCCAGCAGCTCAAGACTCGATGAATCATAAAGGTCTGATATTCAAAAAGATATGTGAAAAAGACTAACGAAAAAGACTAACAAGATAGAGAGGAGTCCTCCTCTCTATCTTCTGAGTCTGAATATAAGCATTGCTTGAATTTGAGTCTTCAGCACATAATTTTGAAGTCCATACCAAGTTCTACAACACTGATAACAAATGGACCAAAAGGGGGATATGAAACTAAATACCCAGGACCGCAATAGTGTTTTGTTTAGACCATCAGGTCAAAAGGTCCTGATGCCCAAAGAAATTGAATCTTTAACGAGAATACAAGAGAAATTCAATAGGTTAAGAAGTAAGCTACTGAAACAACCACTGCATAAAAACTGTTTCTGTAAAAATGATAATATATCCGACAAGGGCATAAAGACTCATCCAATATGCTGTAAATCGAAGCAAAGATCACATGGGTAAGTCCAAACACCTAAGAATATTTACATTCAAGCACAAAAATCTTTAGAGATTACCTTGTGTCCACAAAGCCTACAACATCCTTGTCCTCATGTTAGGTCAATGGCACTGTTCTTAACCTGTGAACTTAGGGCTCTTGTAAAAACTCAACTAGAGGTACACTTTACTGCTGCAATCAACTATTCAAGAGGTGTGACAAACTGCATGCTGTTTGACCTTTCCGCTTCACATCTAGGGTTGCTGGACAACTAAATAGTAAATGCATTCTCCCAGCACCCCAAACTTGCACCAAATTACATCTAATTGTCAGCACATGGTTGTCTAATATGACTGGGAAATGGTACCTTCTCAAGATGTTAATGACCGGAAAGATGAGACACGCTGAGAATTAATGAAAAGGAGGAAATAGAGTGCCAGAGCTTGGAGAAATAATCTTTAATGGCTTTTTTCTTTCTTTAAGGGATTAAAAGGTTCTAAAGCCCATTATCATCTTCCTCATCACAAAGGTCTATAACCCAAGTGAGCAGGCTGATGTTTGGGGGGAGGGTATTCTGAATGCCCTGGATACTCGACCAATCAAAAACATTTAGATCTGTACTTATTTTCTTTCAAAGATAACCCAACTCAAGCTACAATTTAACAAAAAGTTTACCTGATTAAGTTACCTGATTCTCCTTCAACCCCCAGAGGCATCTCTGGAAATAGAGTTCAGTGTTGAAGTGAGGCTAATGACACAACATAGGTAATTATCAATCTCCTGCACTCCCCCAAGACCCAGCATGGCACTTACCCCTAAACAGATCCTTATGAGAACTGAAATGGAGATTCTATCCTGAGTCTAAAGAGCCCAAACACAATCTTGCCTGCAAGCTTGCCATACCAGCCTGTCTGATGATGGGACCCCATTTCCCAAACAAGGACAGTCATTAATTTTCTGCTGAGGCTAATTGGAAGGGGTTTTGAAACCGTCTTGCCTCTTTCCTGGGCAGCAGTTTATCTCAAGGAACCTTTCAAGGTGCTACCTGCCCCTGAAAACAGCTCCCAGGGACTTGCAAAGTCCTCCCAATGGCAAACTGTCAAGTTTTAGTCAATGGTTCTGTGTGTATCACATGAGATACAGTGAACCTGTCAGGGGAAATTAATTTATTCACCAATCAAGTCACATCTTTTGTATTAAATACAATCAGATAAATCTATATTACGTTCTGGATTGATTACTTTTGTGTAAATCTAACGAAAAATGTGGGTTTTACATTGATTTCAATGATTTGTTTTTAGAGTACAGAAGTTGTCTGAAGTGATGTGTTGCTCTGTCTGAGGTGATGGAGGGGACAGATGAACAGGCCATAGTGACACCTAATAGATCAGGTCTTTACGACCCCCAGTTTAGAGATGAGAAGGAGACCTGCTGCGGCCATAAGCGTCTCTCTCAGGCCTGCAGCTCTGACCTCCCCAGGGGAGCGCATTATTAGGGCCCATATAAACTTTTGAAGTAGTGAGTCCAAGGAAAGGCCAGGTATGTAAGGCAATAAATTGTGACTTTAAATACAAACACAAAAAGTGAAAGAGTGCATGACCCATGACACAGAGATGACTACTTCTGAGCAGGTTTGTCTTCTGTTTTTCTCCTCTTCGATAGATACCTGTCAACCATAAATTAGTGCTTCTCACTGTTACACTCAACAATAACGAGAAGTAAAGGGCTTCTCTGAAGTGTTTTTCTTTGAGTCAATAAATCCTAACCAATGATCCAGTGCAGCTAGGTAAAACCCTTAATTAATTGTGACATTTCAAATGAAAGGGGAGAAATTCTTTAAAGCTTTGTCCGCAGAGCAAATATCCTAACCATCATTTAAGTAAACGTGAGTCACAATGAGATTTGTAACAAGCAGAGCAAACACACTGTCAAGAAGCACAGTGTTTCTTTGAAAAGACTGAGGGGTTATAATAAGTCCTTCAGAGGTAAATGTGCATGCAAATGTTCTTAAAGTATTTAAGAGTGCATACCAATGAGAGCCTGCTGTTCCAAGAGTTTATAGCTCCCTCTCATGTCCAGTGGGTGAGTGACAGTAGGAGGCAGGCAGAGGGTGTTTCTCCATTGCATCTCTGCCAGGGACAGCTGACTGGTTGGGATCTAATTGCTCTCAAGTGAGGTCAGCAGGAGGCATTTATCTAAGCAGAGTGCACAGCGACAGTAGAAGATGCACAGAGTCAGCCTGCCAGAATCAGGGAGACATCCATGGGAATTAACAGAAGCTCCAAGCTTACTTAGATTTTCTGTCTTACTGGGCTTTACAACTAAGACTCTTCAAATTGAAACTCTGGCAAAAAGGGAATACATCAGTGGAAACTCCTGTCATCACTCAGAGCACATGTAAGTATTCAGTTTGCTGTTTTTTTTTAACAAGAAACCCAATATAGTTTGTTTAATTTAAGGTCAATTCTCTGTGTTGATAAAGACCAGATCAGAGACGATAAACTGATGAAGGATTTCAGGTTCTCTTGGTCCATGACAGGGAAACATATGCCTGTCTGAATCTATACCAGGAATATTGATTTATCTCTTAAAATGTACAGTATAATATAAATTTGATACACAGACGGAGCCAGATGTTCATTTTACAGCAGTTTGAAAGTTCATAGGAGATCATTAACAGAACCTGGGAAATCCCTGCTACAATTCAATATTTTGGCAGCTATGTCAACAAAAAACTTTTGACTCATCAATGTGCCGGTGGTTGTATTTACTGTATTTCAATCTACTGCTTTTGCAAGAATTAAAAATTATCTACTTTTGTTTTTCAGAAAAATCCCGCAGAATGTTTCCTGAGCTGGATTACGTCTACCTTAATGGACTATGATCGCACAACACCACTGAGGATTAAGAGAGACATCATCGTATGATACTGTCACCTGTCTACTTCACACCAAACTCCAGCCTCAGTCAGCCTCAACCAACTCAAACTCTTCTCCACAAGCATCTTATATCCACAGCCCACTGGGATCTCTTTTGCAGGAACAGGGAGCTGGAGGTTGAACACAGGGGTCACAAGTCAGGGGTCAGGGGTTTGCTGGGCTGAGGGGCAGAACACAGATCTCTATTTCACATTTCAGTATGTTGTTCATTGATCCCCACTGTATTTTACGATAATGCGCAAATGGATGCTGACATGGAGCCTTCAAAATCTAATCTCGGGACTGTACCTGCATGCAATCTTCCTGTTTGGCAGTGTGTGTGTGGTCTACAGTGACTGCCCTCCAGAGCAACGTGCTGCCATTATGAACTGCTCCAGACATGAGCGCCACACCAGGAACTATGACTACATGGAGGGAGGAGATGTGCGCATTCGACAGCTGTACAGTCGCACGCAATGGTTTCTGACAATTGATGACTTTGGCAACATCAATGGGACTCAAGACAAAACCAACTGCCACAGTAAGGATGACTCTTTCTGTCTTACCATACTCCAGATGGTTTAACTATGAGCTCATCTGCATGTGTTAAAATGAAAAGAGAAGTCATTTATCTGTTACCAAATATTTCGGGAATTCATACAGAGACACTTTCCTGTTGTTATTCTGCAGTGTTTGTGAAGTTCCTACTCAGTCAGTGGTTGTTTGTCAATGTGACAAAAAGCACATGGAAGGTGTCCCTGTACAACTGCTCTTCACAGTGTAATCAAGGTGCTAATGGGTCATGTGTCTCTGTCAGAGTGGGCTAAGTGACAGCGCTAAAGTGAAGCAGGTGAAGGCTTTGGCTTGTTAACCATAACACCATCTAAACACAGGCAGTAATTAAGTAATCTGATGCATCTCAGAGACGAATTGGTGCCAGATCTCTATGACCGCAAACTCACAATGGCACAGACCGGTAGTATTATGGCCTGATTTTAACTCTTAGATATAAGATATTAGGACCAAGAATTTGCAAAATCTTGGAAATGGAAAAAATGTTACTGATACTCTGGTGAGGGACATTTTACGTAGACACAGCCACAATACTGTGCAGTCCAAAACCACTAATTCATAAAACTGAGAGAAACTACTATAACTTCCTGGCTTGTTATGGCAATTTTACTGAGTCAACAGTAAATATTATTGCTACAATACAGCCAATATTTCTAAAATTCATGTTTATAGGACTACTGAATATCTCTGTCATGGTGAGGATGTTTAGACCGGTTATCATTTCCTCCTATCGGGCAATGTGGCTGTGGCTGGAATGTGAGCTTAACAGGGAAACGCATCAAAGTTGATGGGAAAGATGCTTGTGCAATCACTGGCAATGAAAGATGGGAAAGCACACAGCAGTATGACTAATAAGCCTTTAAACACACTGGCTTCCTGCATATGTATGTCTATAAATTCAGTGAGTGCAGAGAACAAACCGTTCTGAAAAAGGTTATTGTATGATACATATTTCTTTCTTTTTTTTCCACAAACAGAGAGAGAGCAAAAGAGGAGACCAAAATGAGAAACTTTGAGCTGCATTATTTTTGGCTTCCACATTCCTTGTGCCTCTGAAACAAAAATATAGGCTTCCTTCCCAGCACACTCATGTCTTGCATCAAACATTTCTTCTCTTATTTTATTTCATTTAAAAGTATTTCTTGGATCACCAGTGTCTGCCAACCTGGGTTTGTTTTGTCTTTAGAGAACTAAAATATCTTATTCCGGTATTCGAGGTATTGCAGTTTGGTTTACTTTCTGATAGAGTGCTAGACATGTAAACAAACCCTCAAAGTACACCATGAAAGATAACAGATTCACTTCTGACAAAGTAGTAAAAGATAATTACTTACATGTGTCGTCGGTTTGTGTGACAGACCATGGCATGGCTTTATTTCAGCGGAACCAGAATGTGATAATTATATCAATTAAAAGTTGTGTTTAGCCACTTGAAAGCACAAATAAACAACTTCCTAGTGGTTTGTCAACAAATTAGGAACCAAAGCCCGACAACTGGAAAACAGGGACTTTAAAACATTGGTATAGTACAAGTGGGTACTTATACCTTTTTAATGGCTTGGATGTCTTTTCATCCCCTGTCTTCCCTCTTTGACAGGCAGCTTCCCAAACCCTGTGTTAAATGATCTCTGTGTAAAATCTGCTTGCCCTCCTGTTATTGTCAGAGTTGCATTCTGCCAGTGTGATTCTTTGATTTGTGTAACTTATATATCATATTGTGTGTTTTCCATTGTTGTTCTCCCACCTTATTGAGTATATGGAGATCTTCTAGGTTATTTGAACCTGAGATAAACTCGAGTGACACTGAGAAAAGTTTCCACCTTCTAAGTCTCTGACTGAGACATAATAGAGCTGGTGTCAGATTCAGCCAAATATAAAATATTGACTGTTTTTATCCCTGCATTTAAATTCACTGTTGATCGATAAATGCGAAAGTTGATTCCATGTCATCCAGTTCAGATGTGTTTTGTTCAAGCGTAGACATGTTACATTTGACTTTAAAGACGGGGCGACTAGAAAATCCCTACATGAATTTGCACGAAATTAAACATTGTCAGAGGAAAAGAGAGTTCATATTTATACTTATCTATTCTACCGTTCATGACGCAGTATTCCTGGAAGGCCGTCTGACACATGCTTTCCACTGAAGATAAACATTAGTTTCACAATCAAAAAGCAGGATTAGGGATTACCCTTACAAAGTTTACTTAACCAAGGGCTGGATCAGGGAGTGATAACAAATCTCTTCAAGCTGAGGTTAGTCTAAGAGGCCAACCACATCACAGCCAAATGTTTACAACTAATGTATATGTGAATGCTTAAGTGTATGTGTGATGTGAAATGTAATCCATCTTTCCCAGGTAGGCCTTAAATCCAGATGTTGCATGTAACATCGTATGGCTTTAAACATCACTGTAACACAAAAATTAATGATACAAACCTAGGACTAGGAGTAGTGAACATGCGCCTACAGGTGGTACAAGTGTATGATGTGAAGAAATTGTCAAAATAACTCTAAATGTAAAGAGTTTGTGCATGTAGTGAAGCTGTAAAAGTTTCAATTTGATCTTTGACATTTCCTCCTCTTTGAAGTCATAATAAATAATATCAAGCAGGGTAATAGAAAGCAGGGGTAACACACAGTCAAAGGGCAGTAATATTAAGTTAAATATCAAGTGCAAGCAGAGCACAAACAACATTCCAAGATTGGGAGACTGCCATCTGTTTGTAATCAAATACCAAAAGTACCGCACGCTCAATGTCAGTCTGAAGAGCTTTAATAGAGTTCTTCCCTTTTTCTCTGCCTGTCACACAGCATAATTCATGCAGTATGTAAAAATGAAAGATAAGGATATGGTACAACATTAGAACCTAATATCTCTACCATTTTTTGTCTCTATATGTATACATTTGTGTTAGTTCTATGGTTCTATGTTTTTGATTTCCTAGTTAATGTTATAGATTCCCAGACGAAAGAATTACAGCATAAATCATATTTATGATCTGTGACCTGCATCAGTTTGATTATATGAACAAAATGCATTTTAACTCAACAGTCTTTGAAGAAAAGTTATAGGCACCTAGAGTGTCAAAGGAACTGAAAACGTGTATAAATACCTGTTATCGCTACAGAAAATAGTCTTGATTTCTCCTAGTAGATTTATAAATGCTATAGTAAAACAATCAGCCATTGAATATTTAAAGATATGACTAAGTGGAGTATTTCAAAAAGGCACAAAGATCCAAACAACAACAAAAAAATACTGCTCCTACTCTCCCACAGATTTGAAGAGCAGGCTCAAAACGTAGCGTGCAAAGCCCATGCAAGGAGGCAGTTTTCTCAATCCCAGGAGAGAGAGGCCTAATCTGTCTCCCACATGTGCTATGGCATAGGTTGTGGTTTGTGTAATGGCCACCCAGGCCAGTTAACAAGACTTGAATAAAGCCAGAGAGACCACAGACTGATTAATCACAGGAACTTCCATCCCATTTGTTAATGAAGATGAATGTTGATCGCGGAGTGGAGCTGGGGTGAAGACTGGATGTCAATAGAGTCTTGTCTGTCCCACAATATGTCTTACCTGTCTGTCTGACTGTGTGGCAGGTATCCTGGAGATCAGGACAGTGTCTGAGGGGGGCATCCTGGCCATTAAAGGAGTGAAGAGTCAGTATTATATCTCCATGAACAAGGCTGGACAGCTGCAAGGAAAGGTAATATTTTCCTCAGTGAGAAAAGTCATGCACTGTTTTCACTTTAAGCACTCAAGCTGAAAAAAAACAATATTTGCCAAACATCCAATTTGAAAAATATAGACAAAAGCTCATAATGAGGATAAATGAAGGTCGTATTGTATTAATTAAGTGATATTTATCTTTTTCTTTCCAGAGGAACTACAATGAAAACTGCAACTTCAAGGAAGTTTTTCTAGAAAACTACTTCAATGCCTACTCCTCTGCAAAGTGGACTAAAAACGGCAAAGAAATGTTTATTGCCCTTTCTCAGAAGGGAAGGCCGATGCGAGGGAAGAAGACACGCAGGGAGCATGTAGCATCTCACTTTATCCCCATAAAGTGTAGAGAAGAGGAAAGGAGGGTCGACTGAAGAAGGGGGCTACTAATTGCAAACTGTATATTATTTCAATCACATATTATATATCAGTTTACACATATAAACTCTTTACCAACACCACACTCCAATCTCCTCCAGTCTGATTTCTTATATAACTTTTTATTGTTTTCATTTGAACTCAACCGTTATCAGATGGGCATGTTGAAGTATTCCAAACAGATACGAGAAAATGGTGAGATATTTGAAAGAATTGGATACAACAACTATAAAACCACTAAATGTTATTGTTGTTTTGAGTATTATATTATATTTCCTTAAAAAACATTTAAGTATTTTCTTATAAAACAGTAAAAGTGTTCTACCCACAGTCAGGACTACATCCTTATCCAAAGATTTACACCCTGCTGAAAGAGAAGAGCTGTGATGATCAGCAGGACGGTTCAGAGGAGAGAACTGGCTCGACCACGTTGTCCTGAAGCAAGCTGGACTTGTGTTTTTCATGATACAAGAGCTCAGAGCGCACAGAACGAAAGCAAGGTGTATCAAACTAGTACTTTCAGTCAAGTTACTATGTATATTTAGGACAATCAGTGTGTGACTGATATGTTTACTCTGGTAAAATGCATTTTAGCTGTTTACTGATTCCCTCTTTATTATCAAAGTGTGATTCTGAAATGCTAAAATATGCTGCTGCTGAAGAAGAAATAACCACATTAAAATACAAAGTGAACAACTTAAATCATGTGTGTACTGTGCAGTTTGTCTTTTTCCGAATTGACCTCTAAAACCAAAATGATACTTTTTATTGATCAAGGTTTTTATGAAGTCTTTTCTGTTTTACGCCAAAAAAAACCACACACAAACTGGGATACTGATTTATTTATCTAGCAATTCATCTCCTTCTAATATCGATGTCAGAGACGATCTCTATTTTCAAGATGTAACTCAATAATGGCAATATTTTGTGATGTTTTATCATTTATATTTTGTTTTTGTTTTTTTACATAACAGATAAATCACATTTTCCACCACCCTCTCTTCTCACAATGTGTTTTGTTATACCAAAGTTATTTACCATGCAACTACATCTCGCAGATGAACAGTTTCAAACTGCAGTGGAGGTTTTCTTGATACCACAAGGGGGCCTTCGAAAACTCACAGGATAGAGTCTCAAGTTAGGGTGGTATCATTCCTTACATTTAAGTTTAAAGCAATATGAGGTTGTATATGTCATATAACTTTAAGACACTCTGGAGGCCTTACCTGGGGTGAATGGAGGTGACATTGTTCAAAGAACAAAAAAAGCAGCAGATGGGATGAACAATGCAGGACTCCTGTGGAAAAGAACAAAATGTCAGCAAATTAGTCATAACTTTCCTCTTAGATGTGTTTAGACACTTAACAAGGAAGTTTTATTGGTAAAATCCTGAACAAACAGAAAGTTGAAATTGCTTGAAATGAAGAATACACAGACCCAAAAAAACACCTTAAAACAGACAAAAATACATTTTGAATCAGAGGAAAAACTACAAAATAGAATATTAAAGATTACCTTCAGATGTAAATAACCATGTATTTAGACATTAACTTAAAAATCATTTTACAGCATTTACTGAGGGTATCTTAGCACTGATCCAGTTTTAGAAAGGAGGAAAAACCAGGTAAGACATGTGCAAAAGGTTTCCCTAAAAAACACTTGGAGTTTAGTGAAAGAAAGGAAGAAAATCAGAATCAGAATACTTTATTTATCCCTGGGGGAAACTCGATACAGAGGGAGACAGACCACAACAGAGCACAAACAGATTCAAAAGGGTATTTTTTCACAGACTCTGAACAAACACTAAGTTCTATTTCAACTAAAGCCAAAAGGAGGGCAGAGAAATTGATGATCCTGAGGTGATTGATGATGCTTTGGACAAATAAAAAAATCGTACATTCATATTTGCTTGGTATGATTGTACCCTTTGTTTTAGGACCTGGTGATCAGCTTCAAACGTTGACAAATATTTGCCAACTTACTCATTCATCAGAAAAAAAGACACTGACATCCATTTTCCAAAATCCACACGCACTTTTTCCCTCTTGTCATCTGACTTTTATGAAAAACAAGTTTGCTCCAGTTTGACTTGAAAAATTTTCACCTTTATCAGCATTCACTCTGCAGGTTAGTGAGGTATTATTTTACACCAGACACCTGGACATGTACATCCTATAAATGTGGATAGTGTTGTTGTTTTAGTGGATTCACTAGTACGATCACCTGTCACAATATCTTAAGTTATTTGTTTAATATACCAGGGTGTGTGAGGAGAATAAGGTTAAAGTCTGCACATTATCCATGATTATGATGTACAATCGACACTGGATTACAAAGCCACGATGCAAGCTGTGTGGTAAAACAGAAAGTTAACTCTTTTCTGCTCACTTATTGATGTAAAATCCAGCACACCCTCAAATGCTCAATAGATCAGATTTAAGAAACAAAGTTACAACCAACACTGACAAGGATAACACAGTTTTTTAATAATAATTTGTTAAAAACTTAAAATCTCCGGGGATGTGGCCACTTTTTGACACATGGTAAAGTTATGTTACATGTGATGATGTATTGACTATTATCTGTTGTAACATTGACCCTTGTAGATATGACTTACCTGGAATCAGATGACAAGATACTTAAATCTTCTCATGTTTCCTCAAATAAGACTAAAGACATATCGCAAATGCACTTTTGAAAAAACTTTGCAGGACAATCTCTCAATCCGATAAGGAAGACTGAGATGTGGTAATACAACTCAGGGATAAACCTCAAATTCATGACTGGAGATAAAAATAAATCGACAGGGTCAAGTGTCACATTGTTTCCCCCTGAGTTTATATCACATTAAATAGAAGTGGAGTCTCGTCAGGACAAAAAAAAAAAAACATAGCAGACATATTGGCAGGGGGCCTCCCTCTACCGTAAGCTCACGGTAATAATACATATCAGCATGTGTGCAGGCACATACCCACACACACAAAGGCAGACATAAGGTTTACCTTTTGCCTGGGTTCACATCTGGCTTGGAGAACCCCTGTCAGATAAAGACAGTCAAATTGAGAGAGCCAACCCCTGAAATACGTTTGACCCAAACAACATCTGAGCAAGGTGAAGGCTTCTGCCAAGTCACGCAAAGTTAGTCTTAGCAGATAATTTGTAACATGCTCAAAATGTAAACACATTTTCAGACTCAAGGCTGTGTATTCCCAACACGACCAGGAGAGGCTGAAGCCAAAGAAAATGAGAGAAAACTGTCATAGACGTGGAGCTACAGACATCCAAAAGAAAAGACACAACAGTCACGCCAGACGCATAAATTACCAAGTGTTCCAGGACCGTCAGATTTTGTTGAATAAAATGCTCCTGAAATCACAAATCATCTTTGAACTTTTTTTTTCTTTTACAAAATCAGGGATTCCCATTTACTCTCCTTCATCTGCTGTGCATTAGAGGTATAAAACAGCCAAATTACGAAACTGGACTCACTCCTGCCAGCAATGACACAGAGTTTCTTAACAGGAAGACATACTGCCTCGTAACATAAGTAAATGCATGATAGGGTTTAAACAGCATGTCTGAGTTGTTTTTAATACATATCATTAATAATGATATATGGATGATAAGTTACCATATGTAGTCTCACGCTTCATATTAACTAATAGCATGCTGACTAGGGTTTTACAGCTAAGAAAACGTACAGTCTTAAAAATTGCAAAACTACTTTTCAGTAGTTTTATTGCTTACATGTCTGTACTTCTTAAATTCTTTGTTAAAAATGTTTCTGCCCAGTTTGAGGGGCTGGTTTAGATGAAGAATGAATCTGCAACAATATTGTGTTATTCATTCAAATGTCTCAGACCATCAGTATTGCATTTGCAGTAGTGTGAGAGCATGGACATAGAACAGCATGTGTATATTACAAACAGCACACGCAGATGAGGGAAACGTCTAGAGGGGGGGTCAGGAGAGTCTGACACCAGCTGCGGGGAAAGACGGAGTGAGACAAGCAGAAAAAGGGGAGGATAAAAAGAAAGGCAAGTGAAGATAAACAGGGAGAGAGGCTGGGGAGTCTCGTGCGAAGTGGAGAGGTGGTCTTGGGGCAGCAGGAGAGAAGGGAGGCCCCCTGGGGGGAGGGGGAACACGCAGCTGAACTTGATACATTTCAGGGCCATAAACCTTCATTTCCACAGAGGAAATCTGTGGTTATGCAATGTGGGGAAAATCTGTGTTCGTGGACCCCTGAACATTGTATCACAGTGAAAAAAAGGGTCGGAACCTCCACCGGTTATACACTATATCATGCTTCCCCTTGCAGCTAATATAACCCACACAGAACAATCATAGCTTAGAAAGATAAAGACATTGAGTAAACTCTGCACCATTTCATACATGACTGACCACCAACTTGCTTTGTCACTGCTGAGTCATCATCAAATAGACATAAAGTTGTCTGCTCTGGCATCAAAACCATATGTCTGTTTACATTAGAAAAATACTGCAGATCAGGTATGTGTAAAATGGATATTTAAATGCACAAAAAGCACAAGCCAACATGTTAACTTTAGTGTAATAATTGTTGGGAATGAGAACTAACACAGGAATCACTAAATTGTCTGTGTGTTCATCGAATCCTACATGCATGAGTGTCTTCTTTATCCAGATATCTCCAGAACAATTCATCTCTATGAATGGGTCTGGATTGGTTTTATTTATTTCCTTTCAGGGAGGCATAAGCAACAGCTAATTGAAGTGCCTCTGAGATCGAAGTAGCCTGTGATATAGCACATGTTATGACAAATGTTGGCTGACGGTAGCATGCAGAAGGAATTTAAACATATCTTCCTTTACAATAAACGCTGTGCAGTTGTTAGTTCTGCTTTTAATGAAAATACATCATTGTTTCAGTCGGTGGTTGATTCAACTGACTCCCCACTGGTAGAAATTGCTGTTTTTGTTGTCAACAAAAAAGCTAAAGCATTTTTCCTGTGTCCTCATCTTTTTTAACCTGTCTCAGTTTCATACTGCCTGATGCGTTTGGCAACTTTAGGCTATGTCCGCTCATCAAGAATCTGTTCTGATGACCGGAGGAATCCAGTCGGTTAAATGTGTGTTTTGGGTAGCAAAAGGGGGTGAAAAGTCTATCTTTCCATCAGCCAGATTGTTCCTGAGTATGATTTGGCATCAGCAGCACAAAGTGGTAATGAAATGGAGGGATGTTGTCTGTTCTGTATACAGTCATTGTCTCGACAAAATGGCTACACTTAAGAGTTGGTCAGCGAGTCTGTTAAATTCAATGTATCAGACGCTATGAAAAGTGAACAATTTCACAAGGATGCATTATGATTTTGTGATCTTGCAAAACTGATTATTGCTATGTAGTTTTTTGCTTTCTTGTTAATACATTTTGATGACTAATGCAGCAAGAGACTCCCGTAAAGTTGCTGAGGTACAGACAACAATGGAGCACATGTACACAGTGTGCATATAAATATTGAATATGTCTCTCACCATGAGTTGGGTTTCCTCCCTTCATATCCAACTCCAGCTGCTGTGATGAATGCAGATGCTGTTCTCTTAGGACATGAGTTTTGGCGTTCTACCTGAAAAGTACACAGCAGTACTGTTGAAAGAGTCACACTATGAGTCATTATAGTGTGCAGTGTTATTTTGTGGTTATAGTCGTAGAATACAATGGAACACAATGTATTGCAAATAGGTCTTTGAGTTTAATCTGAGCTCCTGTCAACAGCACAACAAACATTCCTGAATGTGGCCAGAAAGTTCCTTCTTCCTTCCTCTGTTTCAGGCACAACAAAAGATGAGGACACATGAATGAATGTTAATGATAAGACATGTCAAGAACAGTCAATCCATTCATATTTTTTCAACTTGCTTTGACCACAGTAATACTGATCAGTTATGTTTTTGACAATGTCATGCCAAAAAGCACTAGAGGGTAGAAGGCTATGAGAAAGTTAAAAGCATAATCAGGCATTTATGTCTATAGAAACTGAAGCTTCACATTTCAGAGAGCTAAACCTATGTAGGAAAAACTAAAATACCAAAATTGATAAGAAAAAACAAAAACTCAGGCCTAGATCCGAAACAATAAGGCCTACTATAATGGAACAGCCTTCTGTGATTCATCTACCTGATCATGATGAACTGCGTTTTAATGCCATGCATTCAGAACCAACCTGGCACCAAGTTTACATTTGGCAGGTTTGTGATTGTGTGGAATCTAATATCAGCGGCGGAAGGTTTCATTCGATACACATCTGTTTGCCATGCAAGTCTGCATGCGATTGTCTGTTTCATAAGAAGTGTGACAGCTCAGGTATCTTTGAAATCTAACCTAGAACAATCTGCTTTACATCATTCAAAGCACATCTGGCTTAGAACAAGACAAATTCATTTATTAATATCCAAAAGACCATTTTCCCTGAAGTAACCTATGAGGATTTAATAGGCTTTACCAGGGAACTGTCATCTGTAAAATTCAAATTCTTCTAGGAGAGCACGCGCATCACACAGTAGAGAAGATTTTCGTAGAGCATTTTGCAAATGTCCACTGTAGTCACAGTAATGATCATTATTTGACCACAAAAACATTTTATCTGAGATAAACATTAATTGTTCCTCTTATCGTTTCAATAGCTGGGATCAGAGACATGAACAATTATCCAATGGGTTGGATTCAATATCAAAATTACAAGACAAAAATAGCAAATCATACCAAACAGATTGATGAGACTAAAGGCTTTTCTTAATCAGATCAGAATCAACATTTGTTTTTGTTTTTTTCAAATAAAAATTTAAATGGTAATTATAATTTTTTTAAACATTTACCAACAAGAAATTGACAAAAATTATTGATAAAATAATATCATTACCAGTATTGTACATGAACTCAAATGATTGGCCAAAAGTCGTTGGTGCTTATTGATGCCATTGTTAATAAAAAGTAAATCATGAGAGCTGTAACAGGGGTCAGAGTGAGTTAAGGACTGTTATAGACACTTTAATACTAATTTATGCACATTGAACCATATCTGAAATCATTTACTTTGCAGGTATCATGTGTGAGAGTGGATATCCTAAAAAAAAAAGAATATTTTAATATCAATTTATTTGACAATAAAAATGAGACGTGTAGCTGAAGCACAAAATGTAGAAAAGCACTGAATTTCTATTGAAGGTTGAACGGTAAGTTAGTTTAGCAACTTTCTATTTCCAAGGATTTGAACACAGTTTAGCTAAAAGCTGGTAAGACCATAGACCGCATGGACAACTTGGTTCCGCCAGTATACAGACCTGAAGCTGAAATGCTCTCTGTATTTCCGCGTTTTTCGTCCACTTCCTAAAACAAACACTGTGCAGAAGCGTTGTGCGCTCTCCACCACTTGCGCAGTACCATTGTGCGCATTTGGCGGGAGACTCGCCGAGAGTCGCTGTGATGACACGGTTCAAACAGCGGGTCCTCTTACGCCCATAAGAGGACCCCCCCCCCCCCAATAAATAAAATGGAGCCACAACCAGGGAGGAGAAAAATGAACATTCTGTGTACCGGTAATACATTTCTAAAGTTTGTCCACAGCTCCATAACCTTTGCCGTAGGAAGCGGTTTTATGACCTATACTGCAGCCCGTCACCAGAGCGTGCTGTTCTCGTGGTGGCTTCACCCAGCAAGGAGGCAGACGGCGTCCACTCTATATACAGTCTGCGGGTAAGACCAGCTTAAATTTCGTACTGTGTGTACATTTACATTCACTGTATCTTTGCCAGGTGCTTGAAATATTTTAATATTACCCGTTTTATATTTAACGTGTTACTCGTTATTTTCTACCGTGAAGTTTTGTTGAAGTACCTCATAATCGCTGGTCCACCGTCACTGCCTGCAGGCGAGTCGCTGCCTCTCAGCACACGTTGGAACTTGTTGCTAAGCAACTTGTGACTGTTAACTACTTCTTCCTCCGCACGGAACTGTACATCCGGCGTAGAAGAAGACGTTCACGCTGTCATGGCTGTTGTGCATTATTGAACTGCATACCGGTAGATATTTTGTGATATACGAGAGGCTTATGGACAGCGGTTTTCTACAAGATGTTTAAACGTTTGCTCCCCTTTTCTCGTTGCTATCGACCTAACCGCTGTACGTGTTTGTAAGTTGTCGAGTCTGCAAAGGTTAAGCATGTGTGCTAACAGAAGCTAGCTGCACAAGTAAGGCTATGAATCAATAATGAACTATATTGTCAGCTGCAGTGGGTAAACTAGGGCAGATAACACTGTGTGAAGCAGAAGAAATACATAATTATTGAAGGATCAGTGCTAACTGCATGCTTGGAAACTTGTGTATATGTTTGTTTGCTATGCAGTCTCTGTACATTGAGTCACATGTTTTCTCATCCAGGTGCACTTTATTGCTCTCAATGTTACTACAAGTTTCAGCTGTACATTTACTGCTTTGTTGTTTTGTTTGTTGCATTTTCATGATCCATGTCTCTAACGACCCTTAGGCTAGATAGAACCTTGTTTAACACGAAGGTAAAGGAATGGCCGTGTAGACAATGAAGTGGTGCAACAATAATATAAATAATAGTAGTAATACTAATGTTTTTTATACAACAATTATCAAAACTGACTTCACAAACACGGAAGCTCACAATATAAAGATGAAACAGGGAGACAAAATAACAAGACATATTAATAAAAGATGACCCAACTAAAAAAAGTAAATGATAAAATCTTAAAAGAGTGATTAAAAGCTGGGGCTGGACAGAGGAAACAACAAATACAACAATAAATACATTAAATAAATAAATTTAAATAAGGCTATTAGATAAAGATGTTTTCTGAAGTAATGTAAGGTGTTGTAGCAGTGAATGGCTTGTGGCATTCTCACGCACTCCAAAAAACAGCCACTTAAAATTCAAAAGATTTATTCCAAAAAAGGAAATTTAAATTTTAAGTGGCTGTTTTTTGGAGTGCATGCAAACGCCAAGCCATTCATTACTACGGCATTAAGTCAAAAAAACTATCAAACCACAGCCTTTACCTGCCTGACACTGCAGACTGACAGCACCAGCCATGACGTATGACCATAATCGGGTGACTAAAATGGTGACGAAAGAAATACTTACCAATGATTAAATCAGCGTAGATCCAACCAAACAAAAAGGACATAAGTCATAAATAGTGTTTGTGTTTTTTAAAAATGAAATGGCTACAACATAGGGTTCCTTTGGTTTTTAAATTTGATGTGGGATCATTAAGGAGGTCCCTGTCTGAGGATCTGAGACTACACACTGTTTGGTATGGAGACAGCAGTATTCAGGGGCCAGACCATGGAGTGCTTTAAAAGATATAACAAGTAAAACCTTAACATCAATTCTTAAAGAAATGGGTAGCCAGTGTAAGGTCATTTAAACATGAGTAATATGCTCTCTTTTCTTCGTTTCAGTTAAAAGTCTAGCTGCAGAATTTTGCTCTATTTGGCAATTAATTAATTTCTGATTCATTCCTGTTAAAACACGACTAAACTAATCTAATGATGAGGAAATTGATTGTTAGGGTGTCAGTAAAAGTCAGCACAGATCTTATTCAGGCAATATTTCTTCGTTGGTAAAAGCACGGTTGGATAACTTTGTATGTTTCTGATAAGTACAGCTGCTGCTAAAAGTAACTCAGAGTTGAGGTTTCTTACATTTAGTTTTACAGTCAGAGAGAGAGAACCGAGGGAGGACTGAATTTGGGGCCAATAATGAGTATTTCAGTCCCTCTTAAAGTAAAGCTGCTCTGTTCAGTCTGCACCGGTGTCAGGGAAAACTACAGCTTGATGTCACTGGGCTTGAGATGATCAAATGTCTGGATATTTTTTTTTCTATCATCAAAATGTTAACAAACTAAATGGATCCCAACTTCATGACTCATCTGCCTGCGTAAATGACTCCTGTATGACCTTTTAAATGCCAACCTCTAATTTGATTTATGGCTTTTCCACATTATTTTGGGGCTGAAACTAAAGCTAAGTTTATGTTGGATTATTTGTGTCTCTTAAATTTTGCTTTGTTTGTTTTCATTTAATTGTTGTGCAGTTGTGAATGTAGAACCCACTTGCTCCAGCACTGGTCTGTCAACATTAAAAGAGCAAGCATGAGCAGCCTGGACCAAGACCAGCGTCTCCAACCTAGTTGCCGTGACAAAACAACAGTCTCCAGTGATTCATCAGATGCGTGTGAGCTTGCCAAGCAGCCTCTCCAAGGTCTAAAATTGGCATCACATGAAGTACTGAAGAAAGCGCAGCAGAAAGGCAGGTTGATATGCACTAAATGTGGAGGATCAAGGATGTTCTTCTGCTACACATGCTGCTCATTACTGGGTGTCACCCAGCAAGAAATCCCTTTACTCAAGGTCAGTTTAAGGTCAGGACTCACTTGATTGTTCTTTTTAAAAGACAGCGTCACCTCCAGTGCAGCTGCAGTAGAAGTGTCCTGATGTGCTGGAAAATGTTAAGAAATGCCTTTAATGTAGGATGTGTAATTTTGTTATGTTCGTGTCCTCTGAACCTGGCTCTTCTTGTATTTGTAAAGCTTCCTGTTAAGATAGACATCATCAAGCATCCTAATGAGTCTGATGGAAAGAGCACTGCGATCCATGCCAAGATCCTGGCGCCCAGTGATGTGACCATATACACTTACCCCTGCATACCTGACTATGAAAAAGACAAGGTGAGCAGTTTTTCATTGTTAAAAAAGCCCATTTAACCATGGGGCTGTAATTTATTATTGGTTGCTATTAAGTATAATCAGTATTGGTTATTCTGCCTATTATCTATCATATCAATAGTTTCCCCTGAAGATTCCAAAAGGTAATAAGTACTCTAAACTCCAATAAATAGGTCACAAAACATAGTTTATATCTCTCTTTTATTTGCTCCAGAAGCCTTAAACCCCAAAACGATCATTTTACTACTAAATAATCTGAAGAAAAGCAAAAACAGCTCATAGTTATGAAGCTTGAAATAGGAAATGTTAAGTTTATTTGGTCTGGAAAATAATAGTTTCAAGTATCACGTTTCTGCTTCTTACTCAGCATCTTTTACCTATTAGGGAATCATCATTGTCATGTACCTTTCCGTTTATTCATGTAATATTGTTTGTGCTGGAAACTACTCTCAAGTCATGTCATTATACTGTCAGTGTTCATTACATTTACAGTTACAGCTTTTCTGCTTCTTTTAGTTTTTATTTGTACGAGTCAAATGGATTTGAAAATTTGATGACACGGCCTAAATAAGATCAGAATTTGGAAAACTGAGCGACTTCTCCTTTCTGAGGTTTTACACTCGTCAAGTTTCTATTTCATTGATGTAGAACAGAATCAGATACCGTATTTTGATTTGGCTTTCGAAATTAAGATGAACGCATGGCATGCAAAAGTTATGTAGGTTCATTATAGCTGACAGATTTTATATATTTTTTTTATTTCCCTCATTTTATTCCTAATTCCTTAATTTCTTTCGGCGCTACTTCTAGAAATATATATAACACCACATTATAGAAACAATATACATTTGTTGTTTTCTGCCGTCTAGTATGAAACTGTGCCCCTCTAAATCTGTTTATTGTCTTTCACTCTCAGGTGGTGTTAGTGTTCCCTGGTTCTGAAGCTGTCTCAATTCAAGACATGATGCAGTGTCTGCATGCCCAGGCTGACAGCAGGTCACGTGACTCCTCTGATGAACCCTGTATAAAGAGACTAAAGAAAGAGGAGGGTTCAGACATTGATACGAACCCTGAGTCAGGGACCCCAGATGAAATGAAGGGCTCTGAGTCAAGGGTGTTTCCTCTGCAGAGGGTGGTCTTCATTGACAGCACATGGAACCAGACCAACAAGATCAGCACAGATGAGAGACTGCAAGGTAATCAACTAAGATTGCATTTGTGCAGCTTTTCAAAGAGCTCTGGCTGCTGTTGATTATTGGGGGCAAATGTACTTCACCCACGGTGCTGTTTAACATGATCTCAGCCTGTGTGAGTGTGTGTTCTCACTGACGTTTGTCCTCCAGGTTTTGTGCGAGTGGAGCTGAAGACGAGGAAAACCTGTTTCTGGCGCCATCAGAAGGGCAAACCAGACACCTACCTTGCAACTATTGAGGCTATTTATTATTTCCTCAAGGACTACCACAAGCTTGTCCTCACTCAGGAGTACAAAGGAGAATATGACAATCTTCTCTTTTTCTACGCATACCTGCACTCAGTTATCAACACGGCCAAGAAGTCTGCAGGAAAATGCTGAAAGAAAAGACTGAGTCAGCTACAAGAGACTGATATGAGCTGTAGCTGAAGAGTTGCTTCAGCAGTTCCTGCTGTCCTGATTTTGTTTTTTATGCTAAAGGATATTTTCTTTTCAAAGGGACACTGACTGTGATCAGTTTGAACAGAACATGCAATAAAACAAATGGTAAACACGAGTGCAACTGAATTAAGTGTTTTTAAGTAAAACAGAAGTTTAATACATTTAAATAACTTGCCTGAAGCTGCCTGAAGTGTTGAATTTAAAGCTACCCCTTTTCCAAACGGCCAAACATTTATTGGAGATGATGTAAGTCAGAGAAGAGACGAGTTCTTTTATTATGAAATGTTGAAATTATTCTTAAGCATTCAAAAAAAGTCAGCATGCATGATATGATTCATTTGTACGTGTACCATCAGTGAAGTCTGCAAAGTTCAGCATCTTGTTTCCACTTCTCTCCATCTGCAGGCCTGAATTTTTTAATTATTCAAGTGCTGAATTACAACGTAATGTAGTAATGTGGAAATTAAAGTCACTTCAGAAATGTTTCAATATTTTTATTTACAAATCAGTAAATAATAGTGCTTTCATTATACATGCCTTATCATATATTACTCATAGTTCTTGGACACTTGCTATTGAATCCATCTAAAATAAATCTTCAAAGCCAATGCTGGAAATCTCACATCTGTGCACCTGCCTACTGTCCATGGTGGCAAGTTAACGTGGGGTCACTAGTAGAAGGTCTCTCTGATCTTGGCCTGCAGGCTGTCGCACGTCTTCTTGGCGTCTCCAAGCAGCATAGATGTGTTGGGTTTGTAGAAAATGGGGTTATCAACTGCAGCGTAGCCCACACCTAAGGTACGCTTCATAACAATTACCTGAGGAAGATAAGAATACATAGTCACCTTCTGTACCACAGACTAAAACGCAGTGACATGCAAAAAGAAAAAAAACTGAAAACAAACCTGTTTGGACTTCCACACCTCCAGGACAGGCATGCCAGCAATGATGGAGTTTGGATCTTCTTGTGCGGCAGAGTTCACGGTGTCGTTGGCTCCAATGACCAGTGTCAAGTCTGTCTCTGTGGGCCGCAGATGTTCACTCATTTATATACAAAACAGATGAAAACACAAACCGATCGGGCTCTCCATCACCACACTTATCTCCCCCACTCATAAACAGAACCATGTGTCCCAGACCGCGTGCCTGGTTGCTAAGAAAACAAGACTGTTGCTCTGATAACATAGCACATCTAAATATCAGGACACATTACAAAGTTGCTCCCACTGTAGATGAAAGGGGGCTGTGGTCATTACACACAGCTGATCTAATGTTATTGTCTGACACCTTCCGGCCACAGTGACAACCATGCAGCAATAAAACATTTTACAGCTCTGTGAAAAAAAAAGTGATTTACCCGGGAAATCATCATTGATCTCATCCATCTCCAGGACCACATCATAGGGAACTCCAGCCTCGGCCAAGAGGACGTTGAGCTGGCCGGGCATACGACCGGCTACTGGGTGGATACCAAACCTAATGGAGGTGAATGTAAAATATATAACTACCCATTAACACTGATTGATCTACATTAAGGCACTGTAAATTCCCTAATTAATGATGTCTGTGTCTGAACAAATTCAACAGAGAGGAAGAATAACTCCCCTCAGCCTTGTATTTTATGGTTTCAAGCAACAAGTAAGAAGCTTTTCTATATTGTAGCAGGTAGACTTGAGGCTTCTTAACTTGATTGATTGCAATTTAACCGATGAATTGCTTCATATTTAGTATCTGTAATCCAAATATTGCTTCGTTTACAGGCCTTGGATGATAAAACAGAATGTGTATAGATTTTCACCTGACAGCTTTTCCCTGTTCGCTCAGCATCTTCACCATATCTGCAATCGGGTACTGGGCTTTGGCTGCACACAGACCCCAACCTAAAGTCAAAACCATCAAGAGAATAATCATGCAAGGGGTTAAAAAAGGGCCACTCTCAGCCTAGGATAATTTTTATAAAACAAAATAAGATAAACGTCTTTATCTTCATATCTCTTGGGGACATATAAACCAGGGTTGACAGAGCGGAATGAATTCATTGAAGAAACTGCTGCCTCTAGAAAAATAACTTGAACACCAGACTGAATAATGCCCAAAACAGTTTGAGTTCAGGGTTGAATTATGTGTGTTTTGTAAACACTGTAACTGAATTTGGATGAAGATACAAGTGCTCTTTCATACTTTAGGGTGGAACCTCTTTCTTTTGCTTTAATTGTCTGCTGATGAATAACATTTTATCACAATTGTTTTTATGTTTTGTTGTTTCTATGACACAATAAAAACTTCCATGAGAAAGGAGTTACTTGTGCTTCTTCGGCTGCTGAGTCTATTATCACGTCTTTTAAACGCTTAAAACCTAATCCTTTGACACAATCTGTTAATATCTAAATGAAAGCAGAGTAATCCAGCATGGGCAATAAAAAGTTATTCCTCCAGGGTTTTTTCTTTCTTTCCGTCCCTCTCTCCACCACAAGTCTCCTCTCTATATTAAATCATAGTGCTTCATCGGTCTGAGAGACATTTTTCTCAGTAAAACTTTTGCATGTGTGGTGTGCCTTCGGGTCCCCTGCGTGCAAAGAACTCCTTTCCTTATGTCTGCGTAACCCCTGTTTAACCCTGGTGGTCAGGTACCTTGTAGAGTTCAGCATTACCCCTAATTGAGTTTTTTGAAGCCAGTCGCCCGTAACCCGTATCTCCCAATTCCCCAGAAAACTGGAGCCTTCTGTTTCCTCACTGCTGTGCTTTGTTGTTGACAGCGCATGGAGAAGTCCTGGGTCTGGACTCAATAGCTCTTATGACTTTTCACTGTTTCTCTAATCAGAGCAGCATGTTGGACCACACAGCTGTCATTGCGTTGGTTTGGAGCCACTTGAAAACAACAGCAATCCAAGTATCCAAGAGTGGTTCCTCTTACTCAGGCCACTCGACAACTACTCAGCTGTCGGACGAGTCTGGCTTGTTCTGTTTAATAAATCAAGATGTGGTCACCGTCTCACACTGAAAAATAAAATCCATCAACCTTAACTCTTTACGAACAAACACGTTCTGACACACTCACTGTATATACTGTATGTGCTACGAGACACCGGGTTTCTGTGTAATTATTTATGGACAAACTGCTCCCTCTTGTGGTGTCCAGTCCCTGTATTTTCTGTTTAATTAATGACTACCATACAGTCAGTTTGAGATCCCGAACATTTGCAAACTCTTCAAATCCTGTGGTTTTCCAAAAGCTACCACAACAACATTTTGATATAGATTTGGCAGAGCAGTCATGCTGAGCCTCTCTGTCGGATAAGGTTAATCAGATGACAGAGATAGTTGATGTTATTGATGCAGACAGTCTGAGCAGCTGCAGCTGGAGTACAGAGGATCCACGCTCTCTGGTGATGAGGGAATCTCATATTAAATTGGTGCTCCACCTCAGTCTCTGAAGTCAACCCAAACATCTTTCTACACCTGTCGAAGTGATGAATGAATGAATTCAGTCATGCTCCCCCTGGTTCTTTGATCACTTATTGCCTTAAATACTAGAGAAGAGTACAGTCTGGATCAGCACTGCATGTAAAATAAAAGGGAGCAGTGTCATTTTGGTACATTCAAGAGCGGAGAAAAATACAAAAACAAATATTAAGTTGTTCAAAGCTGCTCGTGGCTCTATAGGGAACACTGTAATCATTTAAGGAGACCTATTATGCTGAATGGTATTTTAATACATACATAATGGTCCAATGTTGGCTGCCCGTACCAAACTTTAGCATGGACTTGTTTTCCATGTCCTTTGAACATCCTGTTTCAAAACACTGCCATTATCTAACATCAGGACATGCAATCCTATCAAGACTATTTTTAACTGCCCATCCAGCGGTCCTATTAAAAGACGCAGCCTTCAGGAAGCTAGAGTCCAATTCACTGCTTGTCTTTTTCCTCTGTCTTGTACTTTGTTGATGCAGTACATCTCAGAAAATTGATCCTAAGGGTTCTTTTGGTTGTGAGAGACAATCAAAGTTATTCTCTCTTCCCAAAAACAGAGCGAATATGTTTTTGGGACAACAGCCACATCAGAGCAGCTTGTGCTCACCACTTCACTCAGGACTCCTTAGAAAACAAAGGCCAGTACAGGCTGGATTTGAAACTTCCCCATTGATAGAGACCTTCCCTGAAGGCTTGGAGCCACAAACTGTAAGCAACACTAACAGCAGCTACTGTAACAACAGTGAAAGTACGTTGACATGGCTGAACTGGGAGCCAAGCGGACGCTAAAGGTCAGCCTCAGACATTTTCTGTAAAGGCAGAATTTTCAGGCTGCAGAAAAAACAAAGTGTTTCATGCAGCTGCTGAATAGTGCTGAGGTAACGGTTTTAACAGACGCTGGTGTGAGAAGTTGATCTGTTAATCATGTAAAGCTGCTCTCTGTAGGTGTCTCCAGCTGGAACAATAAAAGGGAAAGTGAGTATAATAGGTTCTCTTTTAATCACCTAAAGTGATGTTACACAACGCACCAGTGGTCCTAATGGATGATATCTGAGGGCAACAGTAGCTTAGGAGATGGATCAGTCATCTAACAACTCAAAGGTTGGCGGGTCGATTCCCTCCTACCCCTAGTCTGTCTCTTGTGTCCTTGGGCAAGTCACTTAACCCACCTTGCTCCCAGTGTGTGTGTCCTGATTTGTATGTACATCACTTTGGATAAAAGCGTCTGCTAGATGATATTGTATTCTGAGAATACCACTTTGATTTTGATCCTTGCTTTCTTAGCTGTTTTTCAGATCTGTTAGGATATAGTGGCTTTTTCATGGTGGTGCTGTAGAGTACACCTTTAAGTCCTGCATTTATGCACTCCCAGAATCTCTTTATACAAACTGTAATAAAATACAAAGTGTTTTAAACAAAAAAAACTCAGTGTACCTGGGGTGATGATGATGGAGTTTGCTTCTTTGATTATTTCAATGGTCTGATCCACATTGACCTCAGTGTGTGTGCCAACTATCTCCATGGGTTTACCGCCTGCTGTGGAGGTGGTGCCATACCCACCCAGGATCACATTAGGCAGGGAGCGGTTCATAGCCTCAGAAGAGAAGACAAGAGTTAATTGTGGCGATTAAACTGTCGAACATTTTTCTTCACCCTGCTGTGTTTTAGCAGACCTGGGATGAGCTCAAGTCTACATTTTCTTTGAGAGTTAGGCTGAGCAGAAAAAATCAAAATAAACTTAAGTGCATGTTCGCATATGTGTGTCTACTCACCACACACATGATGTAGGAGAGGATGGCACCGGAAGAGCCGATCAGAGCTCCAACAATCGTCATGAGATTGTTGTCTAGGAGGAAGCCTTCAGCACACAGAGCCCAGCCGGAGTAACTGTTCAACACAGTGATGACCACGGGCATGTCAGCTCCTCCAATAGCTGCTGTCAGAGTTACACCCTGTGCAGAGAAGGTAAACAGAGAAATTAAACAAGTGGGGAAAATTATTTTAACGCTAACCTATTTGAGGGTATTTTAAAACTAATCATGAGATTAAGAGTAGTGTAAAATCTCCCGAGTGATGTATTTTACTTTTTAAAAATTACTTCAAAGTCACTGACAAAGGGACATTTTATGCAAAGATTTTATTCAATCTTTTTATCCTGAAATACACCTTTAAATGTTGATGAGATTCTTTAATGACAGAAGGAAATTTTTCACTAATTTTTAATAATTTAAGGTGGTTTTTAATGTGTTTTAGTTCAATGGTTGTTAGCTTAGTTATTAGCAGAAACTCACCATGATGGTGGAAAGCCCAGACACCCCCAGTAGACAGCCCATACCAGTTTCATAGCTTGAAGTGAGCATAAAAGGCACCATTCCTCCTACTGATGCAGCCATTAGACCTGCATTCATGGCATGACGTCCTGGCAACAGCAAGGGGGCTGAGTCCAGGAGGCCTGCAGAAATCATATAAATCAAACAAATGAACAAATAAGAAAGAACCAGAAATAAAACATTTCTGTCACACTAAAGGAAATAGTCTGACAGGATAAAATGTAGAAACCTATTTTTTTTCCTGAGTGTGTCTTTGGTCTACTTTGTCCACAAATCAGACAGCAGCCTTTCATCAATCACAGCCAAGCAGCCACTGTACAGCCCCATCAAATTACCAGAAATCCTCCCATGTGTTCCTTTTTCAAGTCCCACAACAATGTAAATCAGTGACTGCTGGAAAAAGCCCAGTGCAGGCCTGGATTTACAGAGGAATCTTTGGCTTTAGCGAGATGAAAGACACAATCAGCACCAGAGGACACAGAGCTCAGTGTGATTATATAGATATTACCGTGTCTGTGTCAAAGAAAGACCAGCCTTGTCAAAGTCTAAGTGTACAGCCGGCCAGCACTATGTCAGAATTCAATATCCTACGGGTATAAAGATACTATAGGTTTAAAGTAAACCATATTACCTTGTAGCTTGCCATAGGCCACCAGAGAGCCACTGAAAGTAACACCTCCGATGTAGGTGCCCAGATACGCCACAGTCTTGAGTACACCAGCGGCTGGGTGAGTTTCCAAGTGGGGGTACTCAATCATGTATTCAGCCACGCAGGTGAGAACAGCTGCCAGCCCCACAAGGCTGTGGAAGGCTGCCACGAGCTGCGGCAAGTCTGTGATTTCAATACGCTTGGCAATGGTCAGACCTGAGGGCGAAAAAAAAAGGGGAAAAAAGACAGATCAGTAAATCTTAATGTGTTACTCAAGTCAGTCTGATTGAGCCGAGGCCAGACACTAAACTTCTCATGCACACTGGATATGTTTGAACTCAAAAAGTGAAAATATTAAGTTAGAGGAAAAATGGTTTTAAGGCTAACACATGTTTTCAGTAACTTCACTCTTAACAAACGGCACTGATCTTCAAAGGCAGACTAATGACTCCTAAGTTTAGTATTGTACGGGCTTTTTTTGAAAACATAGGGTCCCTAATTTAACACTGAGTGAAACCTCATGCTCTGCTGCCTGTGCGTGCGTGTGTACGTAGATTGGAACACCATTCATCATTCTGCTTTTCTACATGGCTGTTAACATGTAGAGCATTCACATATGATGATGAAACCCACCCATCTTTCCGTCTGGACAGCATGATTGATGCTCTGTTAGGAATTAGCAAAAACTTCACACTCTTCAAAGACCGCAGGAGTTGCACGCAAAGCCAATAACGTGCAAATTATTCACGGTGGGCTTGTTGTTTTCTAAACAACCTGTTGGGCTTCAAAACGAGTCATTCTTGAGCTTTATATTTTTGGTTTCTGGCTCTCAGAGTTGTTTTGCTGATTTTTAATGCCCAAACAAAACACAGCAAGCTTTTTGTGAGCTTTCAGGAGTGAATAACAACAAGACCTGTCTTAAGTTTGGATAAGAATGTTCTGCACTGACCAATCAGATACCAAAGTTTAAATTTGAGCAGTCTGACAACAAAATCATCTGTATCCAACTTTAGATCCACTGATAGTAGGAGTTCCTCTTACCCAGGGTTCCACCAGTAGCCATGGCCAGAGACATCTGAGACAGCAGCTCTGGAGAGGGTTTGAGAGCACCGAGTGTGGCGGCGATGCCCCCTGCGACTCCCATCATACCCAGGGCATTCCCCAAACGACTTGTCCCCTGAGCAGAGAGGCCTGCCAGCGCCCCGACACAGCACAGACCAGAACCCAGGTACATCATCTGAGGTATTAAACACAAGTCAGAGGGTTATAGTCTCAGATAAGTCTACTTTGATCTGATCAGTAGGAGAAAAAATCCATAAAACTAATTTAAAAAGATGTGATGTAAAACCCGATCAAAGACGAGTTGTGGAGGTAACACAGGTTTGGATACAGGTTGCCAATATTCATGAAATCCAAGAAGAAGGAGCAGAAATGAAAGGAAAAAGATATTAAAGCGATCAGGATGTGCTTTGATAGTGTTTCAGGCCAGGGTGCTGGTTTAGCTCAGCTGGAAGAGCAGGCGCCCCATGAACGGAGGCCATAATCCTTGTTGAACTGGTATTAGGATCAATTCCCGGTCCTGGCAGAATTTTGTGTGTGTCCTCCCCCGCTCTCTCTCCCCATATTTCCTGTTTCCCTTATAAACTGTCTCGTTCAATTAAAGGCTACAAAGCCCCCAAAGTGGCTTAAAAATACTTTTAAGCCAGTCTTTGGTTCAGTGATTCTCAAGAAATGTAAGATCTTTGGAATTTTGACCATTGTTCACAACAAACAATCTCAAGGACTCTGGGAAAGTTTTGGTTAAGATGTTCCGGTGTTTTCTGACAGACTTCGGTCTACCATAACAATGCAGCACTGATACGGAAGAAATAAGCGTACAGAGGATGTGACAGAATCAGATCCTGTCATCGTGAGAGCTACAGTCAAACAACTGCTCATCTTAAAGCTACTCATATACATATAAGGAAAATGATAAGACGTTTACCTGCTCAATGTTATATCCCGCAGCCAATGACGCTCCATAACCCCCTACAAATGCAGCGCCAGGAAGAGCGTACAAGTAGTTGTACTCAGGAGGGTCAGTGGGGCGCTTGAACATGTCCAACATCCTCTGAGTGATCAGGAAACCACCTACAGACATGCAGACATGCAAAAAAAGATGTTTTTATTTTATCCATATAGTCATCAGTGTTCTGAAATATTTTACTCATTGTCTTAAAATGTTGATAGTCTGACCGGCAATGTTGATGGAGGAAACGAAGGCAGCCGCAAGAGCGAGAGTCTCAGGCAGGCTGGAGGGTGTGAGGCCGCCACCCATCAGCACCAGACCACCGACCGCTGTCAGACCTGACGGAGAGGGCAAAGAGTGTGTTAAAAATCTATAAAAGGATGCGAGATTACAAATCAAATACACTCAACTATACCTGAGATGGCGTTGGTGACAGACATGAGAGGTGAGTGCAGAGCCGGGGTCACGCCCCATACAGTGTGATATCCCACGATCCCTGCCAAGCCAAAGGTGGTGACCATCTGAGTGAAGGCTGCGTTGGGGGAGATGATGCCCAGAGCTAGACAGGTGGACACTCCTACAGAGACACAGAGCAGATCAGTGTTGTTGTTGAAGTTCTGACATGATCCGTGTTGTTTGTTGTCTTGTTGTGGTGGAAGAGAAATGTGCAGCTTGCCGTTTGTTTTGCTTGTGCAATTATTCCATTGCATCAATGGTTGGAAAATAAATGGAAAAAGTCACACTTTTAAATTTATATAACAGGTTACACAAGTATCATGACTCAGAGTTTCTCTAAAACTTACTTGACTGACAAACCGATCCCCCCTGTTCTTAATTACATCTGAGTATCTCTGCTCTGAGGTCTAATTAAAACCTGTTTGTTTTGGAGCTCGAAGTAGAAAAAGGTTGACTTAAAAAAAAAAAAACAGGAAAAACTTTCCTATCATTTTTCCTAAACAGGGGACCCAATTAAATTAACAATCAAATGAAATATTTTCTTGATTCATTGATTTAAACTGGAAAAAAAAACATGAAAAGTCTCCATCAAAATATTCCACTGGTGTCCTACTCAAGTATTGGAGGAGTCTCTTTTGTGGTATTGATAAACCAAACCTGAGGATAGTTGGTTTCCTGGAGTCATACACACCTATTTTCAAAATATTCAGCAATTTTGCTAAGAAATGACATTAAACGGTAACTTAATCATTAATAAAGCTGCAGTTATTTTCTTAGTCTATCCACTTACTGTCTCAGCCCTGTTTTGAGCTGCTTAATACAGTGTAGCTGATCTTTACAATCAGATTAAATCAAGCATTTGTGCAACTTGAGCCAAACATAACTCAAGAAATTCAATTTGCTTAAAGTTTCCGTTTGGTTTATTGTACAATTGCAGTTAAATTTGGGGGGTTTGTCTGATCAGAAGAGTCTGTTGGAAATAAAAGAGCACATCTGAAAAATCCTTGTTAAATAACCTTACAGCACATTCAATTTTGACTCCTCGTCAACAGAAAACTTCCTCCTGGGTGTGTAAATTAATGTCTGACCTGCAGTGTAGACCCCCGCAGAGGTCATGGTGCGTTTGAAGGGAGAGATCACAGCAGCTTTCTCAGCATCCAACTCTGCCACTGATTTCTGTTTCACTGGGGCTGGGGGGGCTGTTTTGGGGAGGGGGGACGGGAACATGTTCTTGCCGTCCTGGACACATCAAAAACAGACATGTGGAACCGTGTGAGAACTCAGAGGACATCCAGAGTTTTGCGTGAGAAACAGAAATCAAAACTTTGGAGTCGATCATTGTGGGAGATCTCGCCTGGCTGGTTTGGAGCTCTCAGAATACAAACTCATCGACCACAAAGGAGATTATGCTGAACAAACAGCAATCACAAACCAGTTACCAGTGGTTCTGAAAGGGAAATTCTCTTCTAAGGGGGCCTGAATAATGCTTAGTTTAACAAGGGGTAAACTGATATGTTCAATTGAGGTTGCATGCTTTCTCTGTCATAAACAATGTGTCAAAGCCAACATTCCTGGAAAAGTATATTTTGAAACGTTCACTGCATTCTTGCAGAGATCCAACATGAGCCTTTCCCAGCCGGGACTGGGATTTTAGTGCTCATTTGGCACAGTATCGTAGCATGACAGGATCTGATAGCTCATGCCGAGAGGGGGAGATCAATGCCAGCAGATGCTGAGGCTGCCAGCGGACAGTTACAGCGAATAAAATCCTACCTTCATAACCAGAGTCCCACGGATGACATGGTCAAGAGTTCCATAGTCAAATTCCTCTGTGGGCTCATAGTGGAAGTATTCCTTATCAGGGCTGATGCCTTTCAGCAGCTTCAGGATGTTGTTGGAATACAAAGCGCTGGCCTGGGTGGCCATGCGGCTCGGAAGGTCTGTGTAGCCAACGTGTGTTACTCCCTGGTGGTTGAATAGAAGTACAAAAGCGGTCAATTTTACATTATTATCAGAAGGGAACAAATCTGGCTTCAAAGAGGTCCAAACAGACACCTAACCTTGTGAACATAGAGTTCCCCGGGTTTGGTGGTCTCAATGTTGCCTCCTGCCTCTGCAGCCAGGTCCACCACGACAGAGCCGTCCTTCATGGACTCCACAAACTCCTTTTTGATCAGAATAGGGGCTCGCTTCCCTGCAATAAAACAAGATGAGCGAGATGAAGAGGACCAGGTGGTATTAAAAAAATATATTATTACCATGAGGTGAAAGAAACAATTAAGTCAGAAGATGTTTCATTAATAAAGCTGAATAAATCAACTTATTTCGAACCGTAACAAGCATCAGAACACGTGTATGAGATGTTATGGCTGATGAGCACCTGCATTTAACAGACAAATAGCGTTTATCACTGAGCTAGTGGACACTTTAAAAGGTAAGAAAAGAAAAAGAGGCAGATGAATATTCTAATAAAAAGAGAGTCGCCATTTTCATATTCAATAATTAATAATAAAAAAACACTTAAAAAGGTTTGAGTATAACTGACCAGGGATCAGAGCAGTGCTGATAAGAATGTCGACCTCTTTACACTGCTTAGCAAAAAGAGCCATCTCAGCCTCGATGAACTCCTTCGACATCTCTTTGGCGTAACCTCCAACCCCCTCCCCGGACTCCTGGACTTCCACCTCTAAAGGCTCTGCTCCAAATGACTTAAACTGCTCCAGTGCTGCCGGCCTGAGAGACAAAAAAAACAAACGAGTTATCACCAAAGTCATGACAACTATAATCACTTTGTTTGTGACTGTCTTTGAACTCTTATACCTGGTGTCAAACCCTCTGACTATGGCTCCCATTGACTTTGCTGCTCCTGCTGCTGCCAAACCAGCGACTCCACCTCCAATTACCAGAACCTGTGGACAACAGAAAAAAATAGCTATGGCACATTTTGATTATCTCTTAAGAGGTGCAGCGAAAAGAAAGATTGTAGGAAGAGGTTATATAATCACACATGTTGACAGTTACCTTAGCAGGAGGTACTTTTCCTGCAGCTGTGATCTGACCAGTGAAGAACCTGCCAAAGTGGTTGGCAGCCAGAACCACAGCCTTGTACCTATAAAGTAGGATATGTATTGATGTGACGTTCACTTTAAATATACAGTCCTGAACAGCTACAAAGATATACATGGGTGAATGTGTACTTTTCCTCACCCAGCGATGTTTGCCATGGAGCTGAGTGCATCATAGCCTTGTGCAATGGTGACTCGGGGCACCTGGTCCATGGCCAACACAGTGCTCTCCCTCTCTGACAGCTTCTGCATCAGCTCTGGGTTCTGTGCCGGGTAGATAAAGCTCACCAGGGTGGACTTTGGCTTGAGGAGGTCTGCTTCACTCAGGCTGGGGGCTCGAACCTGCAGCAGAAACAAGAGCCCAGAAATGTTTTGACTTGAATAAACTGAACACAGGATGATCTTATTAGACGACCAAATGAGAGATGTGTTCAAACCTTGAGGACCAAATCTGAGCCGAGCGCTCCCTGGACGTCAGTGATTGTGGCTCCAGCATCTTTGTACTGCTGATCAGAGAACTTGGACTCCTCTCCGGCTCCACTCTCCACCTGCACACTGAAGCCCTGTTTGACCAGCGCCTGCACCCCAGCAGGAGATAACGCCACACGGCGCTCATTTTGTACAGTCTCTTTAGGAACGCCAACCACGAGGTCTTTGTAGAGCACACCTGAACATACAAACCAGAGAAAGTTGAGTCTGTTGTACACAAGTTCTGGGACTCAGGTCTTTCCTGGCAAAGAGACACTTTCTGATTAATTTGGGGACATTTCATGCTGAATAATCAAGATCAGTCTTGATATAAAACAGAAGGAATTGTGTCTGTTTATCTTTTACGGCAACAACGCAGGGAAACATGCGTATACGGTGGAGAGTGAGTGGCTGGGAACAGTGTCAGATTACACATTTCTCTCCATACACGGCGTGGTGACCTCGCCACCATGGAGACATTATTAGCAGGTGATTGGACCTGAGCCAGCACACACAGAGAGGCCTACACTCCCACATCGCCATGTTCAGAATCCAAACTTAAAAAGCACTCAGTATCTCTCAGACCTTTCACAAACAGTCAGTTCTATATGTCCAGAGAGTAACACTGACTCCCCAAACAAACATCTGTGGACAGAATCTGCCAGGCAGCAGTAAAACTTTCACATGTCACCTTTAACTGACCTCTTTAGCAGCAGCTCCTCCAGCTAAGTGAGCAAAGCCACTGCCTGCTTCACTACCAGCTTTCCCTATTTAGGGAAGATCTCTAGCAACCTTAAGCAAAACAGTTCATGGTCTGTGTGGGGTTTTCCACTCTTCTGGCCAGGAGGAGCGTGTCCTTGAGTGAACTCTTATTCTTCAAATCAAACACAGAGGAAATCCAAAGCAAAAGAAAGCACGCAGACCCCGGCTTGACTTCTGAGAAAAATCATGTAAGGTTGAGCTGAGAGATTTTAACAGATCTGGACATATCCTACCTCTGGAGGCCTTTTGGTCCCATAACGCAGGGAAAGTCCTAAAATTCCTCCTTCCAGGTAACTTCTGACGGGCCCCTCGCTGAAACAATACCAAAGAAGAGCTGGAGACACAGCGCAGGAGGGTCGACATGGCTGCTGCTGCTGCTGCTGAGTGTCCGCCCCAAGACTCCCTCTGGCTCTTTAATATTAACACAAACAAGCAGAGGTAGATAAGGAGTTAACACTACTTCTGCATCTGCTGTCAAATAAGAAAAGTCATTCTAATCCCCCCTAAAGTTAAATCCTGAGCCCCTACACTCAGGCTGTCTGTGCTGCGAGGCCTACAGACAGCAGAGTGACATTTCAGCCTCCCAGGACACACACAGGGTTGATTACACACTTCAGGCTTGTCCGCGAGATCTGAAATTGTGACGGCACAGGGAGGGTATCTGTGCCAAGTCTGGCCTGGTTGTTGTGGGCATGAGCAGAGAGAGGTAGGAAGACAAATCAGTGTTGAGATAACATGTGGTCAAGCTCAGGATCAAACACTGATGCACACTTTCTCACACAATGTACAAAATTGGTTGTTTTAAAGTACAAGTCTTTCATAAAACACACAACTTTATATCTTAAAAGCAAGAAAGTATGAACAGTTTAACTTCTCTGTTTTAGTGTTTTCAGTTTAGGATCTCAAGTTCTTAAGTTCTAGGCCTGTTTTTACACTTAATCACCTCCCAAATGAGAGTGGGGTGCCATCAATCAGTGCCAATCATTCTCCAACTTTTACTGATTAAGTCATTGATAAAGTCGTTGATTTTCTGAGCAAACTATTCTCAGACTTGCCTCTCAGGTTTTCCAGAAAGAGCAGGTAAAGCAGCTCAGCTTTCACTTAAGCAGCAGGGTCACCTGTAAGTGAGGCCTTCTACCCAAAAGTCCCTCGTGTGCTCGCAGGGACACACAAACGACCTTCCGCAGTTTCGATATCACTGCTGCACTATTTATGTATAAATAGCAAACCATGTGACTCCACTCATGACCAACTCTCAATGAGATAAACTCACTACTGCCGCTACCTACAACTCTGAGGGACTGTCGACGGATTTAGGGATAGATAAACAGTATTTTTAGAAAAGTGACAGATTATATATTAGTCAATCTAAGAAAAAAGTTGGCACTGGTGGTCGGTGTCACGAGACAAACCTTGGCTTTCCATGCAGCTCAAAGAAAATAAAAATGGATCAAACATACTAGTGCGTCCAAAATAAGCGAAAATACTACTATTTCGAATGGTGGTTCACGTTTTTGCTCTACTGTATTTTCTTTTCTGTACACAAGGTGACGCCAAAGCGCCAAAGAAGTAGGAACTTTTTGTTGGACAACCATAACTTTTACTCTTTTTTTTTTTTAACCTCTTGATTAAATTTAGACGCGTCAGTTCAAAATTAACAATTGTTTTGCATTGAATTTCTGTTTTCTGTTATTTTAACACCTAAAATTTTTAATATCTTTATCACGTTGCTCTGGGCAGAATTTCTGGATACTTGACTGTATTTGTAAAACAAAACGAAACAAAAAAATCTATCTAATCTGCTCTACAATCTAATTTTCAACTCTAAATCCTAAAGGGTTGGGACCATAGACTGTATATATTATATATTGTCTACTGGATATTATATGTGTATTCTATATACAGTCTATGGTTGGAATGTTTGGTAAAAGTTCAATAAAGCTTAATTTGATAGTATCCAAATAATTTCAACCCTATTTTGTGAAATGTTCTGGAGATAAAAAAATTGAAAGAAGAAGAAATTTAATTGTTTTGTTATTTTCATGATACAGTTTAACCTGCATTTGTAGATGCAGCAACAAACTATGACAGTGACTTTTTTATTTTTATTTATTTGTTTGTTTTCTGTTCGTATTTTTGACACCATGCAGTTACTTCCACTAAAGAGTCTTGTATGTTTTTAATGCAGCACATCATAATGGCCTGGTGATCACAGCCATCTAGTACTAGTTCTGGGCCCTGACTCTTTTGTAAAGTGATTTCTCCAAATTCCCAGATTTTTTGTGATATAATGTAGATTTCAGATGATAAAGTCCTAGAATGCTTTGCAGTTCAACACTGGGGTTTATTTTTCACTATTTCTTCCACAAAAGATTGAACCTTCTGTTTTATTTCCAAGACTCTTAACCTCTCTAGGATGCTCTTTCTATACAAAGTCATGTTACTATCCTACTGCAAATTAAATTAAATAATTGAGAAATGTTTCCCTTATCTGTTTTGAAATGTGTTGCTGGCATTAAAGTAAAAATTAGCACTTATTTTTCATCCATAAGATTTTTCAACTTCACCAATATATAGGTTTTGCTGTCTTTTGCAGCATTTTAGATTAAATATATGACAGACTTTAAATCTTTTGTAAACCTTCAAAATTTGTTTTTGTTTTTAATCAACAGTTTTCACAGCATCCCAACTCTGATGGGATTGGGGTTGTTTGATCAAATTTGATAAAGTCACTAAGCTTCTTTAAAATTAAAAATAAGAAAGTGACTGGAAGGATTACACTATAGACTGATTTTTATATACAGTCGATGTATTACGCTTTGAGTGAAATGACGATACAAATTAACAAAAATATATTTGTGCAAAATTTGACTGGATGACGATTGCCAATACAAACTTTGCCCATAACAGAAACAGAAACCAAAAACCTAGTTATTAAACCCATATTGTACCTTTAAAATACACCATGTTACCTTGGTTTTCGTAGCGGAAACAAACTCCTCTCACACAGGAATAGTTTTGGTTGGCCATCCGCTCCTAGCGCCATGTGGGATTTTGTAAACATTGGACGCTGTTCTCCTTTAACACCGCTGTAACTGGTACCATTAAAACCACCGTCCGCTATTCTTGTGATACCCGCTGTATAACGATGTAACATTCGTTGTTTTAAAGCACTTATGCTGTGAAGTTGTAGCCAGTTTACGTTAGCATGTAGCTACCTTAAACAAGTAGCATGTAGCCTAGCTGGAGTTCGCAGTGGATCAAAACAACTGTCACTGTCTTTACTACATATTTTTGACTGAATTCAGCTGCTGATGAAGAATTAACGCCACGTGTTTTCGCTGTGTGCTAAGAGTGGAGGATGTCTGTGAGGCTGCTGTCAGTAGATGTGTCAGATCGGGGCTCTCAGAGATGCAGACTCGGTCCAGGTTTGATGTCCTCGCTGGGTCTGAGTCTGGGCTCCCCTCTGCTGGTGTGTCTTCCAGGGGGAAGCTGCCTGTGCACGGCTTGGCCCAGATCTGACCTGGCTGAGGGTTTCCTGCAGATGGACATAAAATGTGCCTCTCCAAATCTGATCTCTCATCCACCCACACATCTGAACCTGGAGCCCTCCCAGCTCTCACCTGTACCCTGCCCTAAACTGAGAGGTGTCAAGATAACTGTGGTGGTCCAGAGTGGGGAGTTTAGAAAACACACACCTTCTCGACTCATTTATGAGCTTGTGAAAGACATGCTGAAAGGTGTGTATGTCTATGAGAAGCATGTGATAAATCTGGAAGACTTTGACACAGAGATCAGATATATTATTGTTGAGAGCATCAACCCGGATTCTGCTAGTGCCGGATTAATCACCTCAAAAACTGCTGTGGAGATAGCTGGCATCCAGACAGTAAGACACTACAGGAGTCTGCTGCAAGGCCAGGACACAGTCCCACTCGGGGGTCTGGAGGAGGTCAGTAGTATATCAAAGTTGTCCATGAGAAAAGAGAGTGTATATCTCAATTTTGTGGTTTGTTTCATTGCTGTATTTCAGGTGAGTGCATCCCTTAAAGAGATGCTGCAGCTGCCCTTGCTCTATCCAGGCACGTTGAGCTCTCTTGGTTTGTCATGTCCCAGAGGTGTGCTGTTGGTGGGACCTCCAGGGGTGGGCAAGACCTTGCTGGTCCGGAGAGTGGTTGGGGAGGTGGGAGCCAGCCTGGTGGTGGTACAAGGGCCTGAGGTAAAAACACGAAACAAAATATTACAATGTATTACTACTATCCTGCTGTATTTCCTAACATATATTTAAAGGGATATTCCAGTGTAAAATTAATTTAGGGTCAAACACACCGTCACACCGAGTTAGATACCCCCCAAGAGATGAATGTTGCCGAACGCTCGCTTCTCCAGTTATGCCAACTTCAGTAATGACCGCACGATAGCAATAAGTAGAGCCACGCAATCAACCAAAAAGCCACTCTATAGCCACAAATAATGCTCAGAACAGCACCTAACTTCATCAACAGTACATATAGGGTCCCAGCCATAGTACTAGCCACCAAACATCTTTTTAGCTTTGCCTGATTTCTTTAGCAAAGAGACTAAACACAATACTCACCGTCTCTCTTCCAGCAGCCACATGTTTGTACGGAGACCTTCGGGCGAGTCCATCGAGAACATTTATGATCATTAAGTTATGGAAATGCAATCAGACCGAGGCGCTAATGCAGAAGAACTACCGCATCTGCAGTGCAAAATAATTAATATGGTGATTATTACTTCAAGGAAATGATAAAGTAATGATCATAAATGTTCTTCCTTGAGCTGCGTCACCCCACTGCAGTCAATGGACTGGCCCGAAGGTCTCCGTACAAACATGTGGCTGCTGGAAGAGAGACGGTGAGTTGTGTTTAGTCTCTTTGTTAAAGAAATTAGGCAAAGTTAAAAAGATGTTTGGTGGCTAGTACTATGGCTGGGACCCTATATGTACTGTTGATGAAGTTAGGTGCTGTTCTGAGCATTATTTATGGTCATAGAGTGGCATTTTGGTTGATTGCGTGGCTCTCTGTATTTCTATCATGTGCTCATTACTAAAGTTGGTATAACTAGAGATGCAAGCGGTCGGCAACATTCACCTCTCCAGTGGGTGTCTATCTTGGTGTTACGGTGTGTCTGACCCTAACTTAATTTTACACCGGAATATCCCTGTAAGCCCCTTTTGACTCATTTGCTTGTGTGGCATTTTTATGTAAAAAATTTTTAATGGTATTTGTAAATTTTTGTTTCAGGTGGTGGGATCGCGACCGGGTGAGAGTGAGGAAAAGTTGCGGTCTGTATTTGAGAGTGCTCGATCAGCAGCTGAAGAAGGTCCATGTGTGCTCTTCTTGGATGAGTTAGACTCTCTGTGTCCAAGGAGAATTGCATCATCGGCACCAGAAAACCGCCTTGTGGCTCAGCTTCTCACACTGATGGACGGGATGAATCAGTCCGATAGATTCCTCATCATTGGAGCCACGAACCGACCAGACAGCTTGGACCCTGCACTGCGCAGGCCTGGGAGATTTGACAGAGAGGTGCAGATGATAAAACATGTCCCACTGTGTGATAATAGATGTAAATAAATCTTTGAGGAGGATCTTTATTCTACCTTTTACCTTCAGGTTATCATTGGAGCTCCCACAATGCAGCAGAGGAAAGACATCTTGTCTGTTTTGTGTGCGAAGATTCCAGTGTGTCCCAGTGTGGACATGATAGATCTTGCATTGAGGACAGTAGGCTACGTGGGAGCAGACCTCAGCGCTCTGTGCAGGGAAGCAACTATGCATGCTATACGAGAGTACTCAAAGGTAAATAGAGTTAATCTTTTTTCAGTGAAGAGCATTATTATCATGTTTTTTTTGTTTGTTTGTTTGGTTTTTTTGCACCATACATGAGTAAGTGGTTTGAAGCTACATGTTAACTTTATTGGTTATACTAGTAAAAAAAAAAGAAATTGAATTGAACATAAATTAAAACCAAGTGTAAGAACTGACTTAATCACTCTCATGTGATCAAAAAAAACAATAAATGATTATTTTCATTTTGTCCTGTTGTTGCTGTTCTGCAGGGTTCAGGAGAGCAGGCTGTGGGTTTGAAGCACTTCCAGGAGGCTCTAAAGTCAGTGCGTCCCTCTTGCTTGAGGAGCAGCCTGGGAAGGACAGATTTATCTCCAATTTCTTGGGAGCAGATTGGAGGACTAGAAGAAGTCAAGCTCAAATTGAGACAGGTACACAGCAGAGGGCTTAAGCAAAAGAAATCAAGAGATTGATCACTTGAGTGTTGACTCATGAAATAGTATCTCTGATTATGATGGTTATATATTCTATTTTCTCTTGTGTCTGAACATTTTAGAGTATTGAGTGGCCGATGAGATACCCTGAGGCGTTTGTGCGTCTGGGCCTGAGCCGGCCTCGTGGCGTGCTGCTCTATGGACCTCCAGGATGTGCAAAGACCACACTTGTCAGGGCTGCAGCCACTTCATCTCACTGTGCCTTCCTGTCTGTCAGCGGTGCTGACCTCTACTCTCCCTTTGTTGGAGACTCAGAGAAAGCTTTAGCACAGGTATTTTCTTCCTACTGCTTGTAGTAACTCCATTGAATCTCAGCTGTGATTGTGTCCTCCTGTCTGTGTCATTCATGAACACCTACATTTATTTGTACGTGTTTAGCTGTTTCGGCAGGCCCGCGCCTGCGCTCCCTGTATCCTGTTCCTTGATGAGATCGACTCTCTGATTGGTTCACGGTCAAACAGTCAGACAGCTCATGGCGTACAGACCCGCCTGCTGTCTGTGCTCCTGAATGAGATGGATGGAGTCGGCTTGAAGACACTGGAGAGGAGAGGGACAGAGAAGATCCTTCAGGTGGAGGGGGCGGATGAGAATTGTAAACAGGAAGAGGTCAGGCTTTAAGTCCTCTTATTGTTGCTCATAAAGCCCTCTGACCGGTTCTATGGGGTTCAATCCTTTTTAATTTTTTTGACAGGTGGACTGCCAGGAAGTGTGCAACAAGGATGTGATGGTTATAGCTGCAACAAATAGACCTGACTGTTTAGACAGCGCCCTCCTCAGACCCGGCAGGTTGGACCACATCATCTATGTCCCGCCACCTGACCAGCAGGTGAGTAATCTGTCTGAAGGTCATGAAAAATGGAGTATAACAGTTTGCAGAGGTCTTATAGCATTTTGGTCCATCAATCAGACACCATAAAATATAAGTCACCCTCTTCTTGCTTGAGCTCCTGCAGTATGAGAGCATTTTTTTTAATATTGACATCTTTAAAAACAAAGTCACATGCCTAACCTTTAATCTTCATTGTTTACGTGTCTCTCTGCATGTTCAGGCTCGTCTTTGCATCCTGAAGCTGCGCACAAACTCAATGCCTCTAGGCGCTGATGTGTGCCTAGAGGAGCTGGCAGCGAAGACCGAGCTTTACTCTGGAGCTGACCTGGAGAATCTGTGTAAAGAGGTAAACAAGAGAACACGCACACACAAAAACACAAACAAAAGCCTGATTTTCCTGCAGCTTGAGTATCAAATATGAAATATAATGTTGTCATGAGTGTTAATCAAGATATCTACACCAAGTTCCTAAATACCTAAAAGTGTTTTTGTTTTCCAGGCTGCTCTGTTGGCACTTGAAGAGGAGAACATGGAGGCATCTGACATCAAACACACATACTTCCTCCGATCCCTCGATAAAATGACTCCCTCTCTCACTTCCCAGCAAATCCTGACGTATCAAAAAAACCCAAGATGACAAAGCAGATATGATAATTCCCTCTGCATTGACATTTTGTACAATTTTGCAGATACTGTTTTGAAATAAAATCATTAAAACTGCATTCCTGTTGTCTTTTACTTGTTTATGTGTCATGAATCATCTTCAAATTATTTGTTTTTTTGCGATCTGCAAGCCAAACTGAAAATATTTACCCTTACTTTCATTCTCAAATGTGGCCACAGGAGGGTGCTGGTCACCCAGAAAAAAGTATTGATCATCAGGAAAGTGGATCTGTTGATAAATTGACCTCCACTGGTGCTATTCAGAACAGGAAGCTTGGTCTGTCTGTCTACGTGCCTCTCACCTCGTACTACCTCTCCCATCCAGCCTACATCAGCCGGCTCACAGGATGCTGCGCAAACAGTTGTGAAGGACTCCTCGGCAACAACAGGTGAGACTTGCTTCACTGCTCCCTCTGGAACTTGTTGACTTCACTGCATGGGCTCTCAGCATCACTGAGAGAGAACATTGTCTTTTCCTCTGTAGAATTTACTGACATCAAGATGAGAGGTGGATTTTTTCAAATGTTACGGAAGAAGAAGGAGGTAAGCCACTGAAATGTGATCATTTTTTTTAGTTTTTGATTTTGTAGGATATTATTCTCTTTTAATAACGTGATGGAGATTTAGAACTCTCTTTTTACATGTATATTCCAGCTGATCCCTCTGATAGGGTTCATGGCTTTTGCTGCGACAGGAGCCACCTCTGCTTCACTTTACTTTCTGCTGACTAAACCTGACGTTATGTGAGTATCTTCAGACAAATTATAGTTTCCACTTATTTCATTATATAATGTGCTTAAAATTGCACTTGTCTGTGTGTCTTTCCCAGTTCTGCCCACTTTTTATGAAAGAAATGTTCAATATTGATGTTACATTTTATCATCTTCAGTTTGAACAAGACTAGAAACCCAGAACCATGGGAGAGAGTTGACCCATCAAAACCCCAGAAGGTAATCTCTAATAATCTCTAACGCCATTTTCATCTCATTATGTTGTTAAATACACTTAATATAGTCACATTTCTCCTTTAAACAGCTGCAATCAGCTGAGTCAACGAGGAAGTAAATATAGCATATTGACTGTAATTTAAGATGAGTGTCAAGATGGTTTTGTCACAACATGTATGGGATTATAGCTGAATGAGTAACCTGCAAATGGTAACACCTATAATGAGGTCAGGCGAAGCTCCGATTTAATGTCCATTTCTGTATTGTGCTGCAGCTCATCACCATCAATCAGAAGTGGAAACCTGTAGAGGAGCTGGAGTTGGTGAAGAGCCTCCACAAGTAAAACAGATCCACAGATCCACAGTCTGAGTTCTTTCCCACCCCACATCAGTCCAACAGAAACCTTTCCGCACAAACTAGGAAGCTTTAACACTCAGTGTGCGGAAATGCTTCTGCTCCACTGTTGGGGTTTTACTTTCTCTGAGGGGCCCGGCTCAGCATCATGATCCATCCACAACAGTAGACAGCTATGGAAACAGATATTTTGTGCTATTTGTCTCTGAGTTAAAAAGTGGTTATCTTGCTCTACGCACTTGTGATTACAGCTACAAGACAAAGACACACATCCAGTGAGCAGGTTGTGCTGTTTCATTTAGTGAAGAAGTTAGTGGTCTTAGCTTCTCAGATGCTCTCACAGTAGATGTGAATGTACAATAGTTTTAAAATGTAACATCTGCAAGTGATGATCTGTACAGTGTCAATAAATTATTATAAACATTATGTATGTGTTTCTTCTTTGCTTCTGTCTTGCTTTTCTTAAGAGTTAAAATAGTAATGTAATGATATAATCAAAGTACTTTAATGAGTTTTGAACTTTAATTCTGAGTCAACAAAATGAAAGATAATTGCAGGCTATTTTACCATATTTTTATAGATCAAAATTGAAAATTACTGTAAGTGTACATTTAAGATGGGTCCAGTGTCAGGCCAACAAAGAGCCAGCACACCAGAGGCCTTACACCATATCATTAACACACGATTGGGCTCCCTGACATGTTTCCACATTAACATGATGTTCCGGCCTACCAAAAGTGAAACTATGTCGGGAAACAATGGCTTGAAAAGTGGAGACTCACAAAAGAATTGATGATTAAACTCCATCAATCCCCAGATTCTGGGGGTTTATTTAAAGAAATAAACCCCCAGAATCTTCAAAATCAAGAGAACAAAAACAAGGGAAACAAACAGAGACTGGGGACTACAGCTAAACTGAACAAAAGATAGGAAGGTGCTGGGCCAGCTGTGCAATGGACTATTGCCCCCACCAACACCATCCCACCACCACCACCCACCCACCCCCACTAAAACCCCAAAACTAAACCAAAAAAATAAAAAACTGATGACTAGGCCATCAGAGACAGAGGAGGAAACAATTGGGTTAGAAAAGTTTGGATGATTCTGAGTGAATGCCCATGAATGATAGGCATCCTATGGGGGTCAGTTGTAATATGTTTTCATGGGGCCCAAAATCCCTGGCAGACTGGAGGTCTCCAGCTCAAACCAGTGAGTTGGTATTCATGCCCACCCAGCCTGAGGGTTTCTTGATGGATCCAATTCATGCCTTCTTGATACTGATGTTGCTATGACTGTCAGCTGTGTTCATACATAACAGGCTATAAGATGCTGTTAATGTACCAGTTAGTGGGTGTAAAATCCTTTTTTAAAGTCAGCTCATGTGTTTTAAAACTCAATGAGAAGGAGTGGTTTAGGGTTAGCTTGGCCCACCTAATTTTGTAAGTGTGTCAGTGCTGTCTCTGCCACACTAAGTTCACTGCAGGTAAAGAGAGGAGGTAGACAAATGAGCCTAGGTATCTAAGTAGTTTTATGGTTGGGTAATAAAGATGCTATGAATTATCTGTCAAATATGTGGTGATCCCTCATCACCCATTAAGTGCTTTGTTAGTACTCCTGTTGGAGTAGGTGTGTCATTAAGCTCTTTTAACCAACCTATTCATTTGATGACTGGTTAAACATGTTTGAAAATGAACGTTTTTGCTCTTCTTACTGGAAGTGAAGCTATGGCTAGCAAACAGTTAGCGTAGCATTAACTAGCAAAGATGAGGCGACCTCGGCCCCAGTATTGTGTTTTTGGGAGGTCCACAATTCACAAATTAACCAATTTTCTGAAGTAAATAGATAAATAAATGAAAAAGGATCTGATGGTATGAAGGTCACTCAAGGTCATACTCAGCTACACCAACAATCAACCGACTTAGTACAGCTAGTAAAAATATTTACTATTCTCTTAAGATGTTGGGCAGAAGTCAACTTATTTCAGTCCTTGTAAGAAAGAAAGACAGAGAACTAGTACTAAGTACTAAGACACATATGGATGCTTTGGTTTGGTCTTTTTCTGTGGATTTCAAAACTCAATAAAATATAGACCATCTGCTTTCAGGCTGTTCATATCTCATAAATTTATCATTAGATGGACCTTTAATCATTTTAAGATGCCATATTTATTTATTTTATCTACCCTTTTAACCCGGGGGAAAAAAGCTCATTAGGATTATAAATCTTTATTTCCAGAGTGTCTTGACAAAGACAGACAGTGAACCAACAATAAACAGCCATGCACAAACATGCCACAGAATACACCAGCCTACTTTAATAAAACAGGAAATAAGAGCAGCAAATGTTTGTCCAAGTACAGCCTGGTGTTACTGCGATCATGTAACAGATACTCGTGTTATTAGACCTGTTACCCATCCTCATATTTGTGGACCAAGTTGTGGTTAAACAGGTTACTTCCAATAAACAGGTAAAACCAGAATATTTAACTGACTAAACAAGGCCAAAAATCTCAAGGTCCCACATGATTCCCATCAACAGGATGATCTAATCATGTTGCTATGAAACTGGATATGTGTGTCGTTTGGAGCGTTAATCATTTGAGCAGATTCAACTGTCTTTCATTCACAAGAGAAGAAACTCCCCTGCCAGTGAAAAACACAAGCTATGATGAATAGCTACTGTCTGCCAAAAGGACATTTGGAGATCTGTGCCACATAAGTTATAAACAAAAAGGAAAAACAAACACAGTGAGGACAAGCACATTTTTATTCAAGTCAGACACTATTTATAGGATCCCAAAGGAGGTAATGCTGTGTCATTGTCCTTCATGTTTTTGTTCTTTATGTTGCACATAAGAGCAAAGTCAGGTGTGTGAATGTTGAATGCAGACATAAAAGTGATGTGATGCTGCCAGGTTAAGACAGCTGTAAAGTAATTACTACCCTCCAAACAATGTGCAAAGGCTCTCATCTGCTTAGTTTACTGCTGCAGGGCATTCAACCCACCTGTTTTATAACCGGAGACAATCCTTTTAACACCCATTTAGTGTGCCAGAAGAGAGAAAACACCAGAAAAGCCTCCCTCCCTCTATAATGTCTAACCATGGCACTTTGGCATAGACAGCTTGTGAGTCTGTTGGCCACACTGTAAATCTAAAAGGACTGCTCTTAAATTATTAAACAGTAACCAGGAAGTTTGAAAGGAAAGAAAGAGAGAAGAGGTATGGGTGTTGCTTCCTTGTCTGCGGGAGTTTTTTTTTTCTATCAAGGACACTTTTTGGTTTCACAGACATGCATGTTTAAGCATGACATGCTTAAATTCTTTCTGATTAAAAAGCCACATAAGTTATATTTGATTATGAATGATGCACAGCATAGCAGTCATTAATCATTGCATGAGAGGATGTTGATATGATGTAACGTGGATGAGCCCTGACCTGACTCCTGATAGTCAGAGGACATTTTTAGGTTGCTGTCAAGTAGTGAGTAAGTATGTTACAGTCAAGAGTTAGTTTCACTTTGAAGGCGGAATGCAAAGGCAGAGTTATTTAGGGAAACAATGACAGAAGTGGAAGGATACAGCACGTGGTGTCGGTAACTGTGTACGTGACTGTCACAGAAATCATCACACCGCAGACAAAGTAAGGCTGATGCTTCTCACATGAGATACGTGATTAAGTCCCCCATGTTTGTGTTGTTGTCAAAATAAGAAAAAGACACGTTCAGCTATTTTAATTGAGTCTGAAAAAGGGTTCAGACTCTAGTTACTATATTTTATGGTCCTCCAGGCAGAGCAGTCAGGTGGATGTTGTAAACTTCAAGCTGTGCTGAAATACAAACAGAGTAGTTGTCGCTCTTTGCATTTTTGGTTTTCTGTCAGGGCAGCTGTTGCCTGGAAACTCAGACACTCCCATTTCAGTCATTGTTTCAATTGTAAACCTTTGCTACATCAATCTTGCTATCCAGAGTGTGTGGTTTTGTGTAAATGATTTCTAACTTGATACTCTTCATACGCCCCAAATATATTCAGCCTTTTCTATTGCATGCCTATGCTGTCTGTTGTATTCTTGCCCAAATATCACAGGACTCATGAATGCCGTTTCTGCCACAAATTTATCTGCCTCTAGTTTTTGATGATCTTCAACTTGTTTCCTAAAAAAGCCCAAGCATGTAAAGATCACAATATTTGGTAAATGGGTTTGTTGCTACTCTTAATGACACAAATTCTCAGTCACTGAAGAGGTTAAAGCAGGTAAACAGGGAAGTGTAATTAAAAAAAAAAAGGCTCCCCTGTTGAAGTGCACCACCTTGTGTTGAAAAGTGGTACAGCCTACATTGGGTTTTATCTGGTCGTGACTTGATACTTCACGAAAAAAAAAAAAAAATCAGAAATAGAGGCTCCTCTAAAAAAAGGAAGTGACTCAGAAAACCAAGATTCTGACAAACATGGATGATTAAATACTTTATTATAAACAAAAACAATGATCCAGTTCCTGATTTCTCTTCATGATTAATATCAGAGGCGTGACAAAGGTTTATCCTGAACCTCCCACAGCCTCTCAACACTTGATGAAGAAACACTATAAACAACCTGGTTGGCAGATATTAACTCACAGCTCATTCTTTAAAAACACTGCAACTCTTGAAATACTGAGGCTCTCTTCAACATTCAGCATGATTACACTGTCAGTAACAGATATGGAGGAAAAGCTGAGTAAAGCGTGTGAGGTGGAAACCAAACTAAAGTCAGTTTTACTCAAAGACAGACACACTTTGATTGTCAGTTGCTGTTCGAATGACAATGAAGTCAAAGACATGCTAGAATCCAAGGTCTGTGTTAAAAGTGTGGGTATTAGAAGTGTCGGTCAGTAAAGGCCAATAAAGAATAGTTTGAGGAAGTCTAAAAGTCTGCTTGGCGACAGACTTCGGTTGAGAGAAACTACGAATTTAGTGCATTTAATGAGATGAAATGTTTACGGAAGTGACTCTCCTCATGTGAGCCAGTGGTGAGGAGGACAGCTTATATGCACCGTGACCACAGTTATTCTCGAGTGACATGAGGTACCTTTCCATTTGCTGACATTCTTAGTAAAACAACACGATCTCAGTTTACAGGCCTCAAGCTACAAACAAAAAGTAAAACTGTCATCTGATGACAAAGCACCAGTAGTGAAAAATTAAACCGTAACATATAAAAAAAAGTTACCTGTTTGAATAGGCTTTTATGGTGAATTAAGAGCATTTTTTTTTTTTTTAATTCATCTAAGCTGATACTTAAACCATTCGAACTCCACTCACAGAACTTTGCATAAGGCCCCTGAGGGCTGCAGCGACCCCTTAACGAGAAAAATGCTTCTGCTGTCTCCATCCTTACGGCACCCGTCTTTTCCACATACATTCCTGATCAAAGTTGGACCAGTTGAAAAATTGCAAGAATTTATATTTTGCAGTGTTTGATCTTCAGAAAGTTCTAAGTAGAGCCTCAAAGTGAAAAAAGAAGATATGGGAGTGAGACAAGTGTGGATACAAGTGTGGATCATGCAACAGTGCAAAATGTCTATTCTTGCAATTTCAAAACTGGTCTTAAACTTGATCAGGAGTGTATAAACAAATACTGCGGCTCCTTCTATGGCACTAAGCTGTGACAGCCGTGTGACGTCTAGTCTCTCCTTGTGCTGTGCTCTCTGACGTCTGTAGAGGTCAGTATTTGTATGAGTCTGTCTTCAGGCGCTGGGCTGCTGGCAATGTGCACAGCTGCGTACCGGCCTCTGTCTGTGAGTCTGGACCTGAACTGTGCACCTGGTGAGGCCATAGGTGTGAAGCATCAGGTGGCGGGCCTTCGCCTGGACTTCTTCCCAGTTGTTGGCACTAGAGGGTGCTGTAAACACAAGCATATGATTATCAATTAGTAGTCCTTATCATTGTAGTCCTTATCACAGCTTGCAAGAATGCCATAATGCAGTTTTGCTGCCATCACACTGTCTTTGTACTCTCATAAAGATCCCGCAAACTGGCATTTCAAAAGAATGAGAGCCACACACACACAGACACACTTTCCCACCCTGTGTGCTCTGCACGCTCAATGAGCCTGTCCCCCTGAAATGCTGCTGTTACTAATGCCAGCACACCAATAAGATGACTTGACCCCACCACCATGCCTCTGTGGCATCCACATTGCATTGCAAACTTCGGAGTTCTGGAGGAATGACTGTTTTTGTCTTTTATGAGCATATTTGGACAGACAGGAACTAATTAAACTAACTCACATTCTGTATTTGAGATTTTACTTCAGTATTTTCCATAGGGTTAGAGTTCCTGCGATGTGTTAAAAGTATGTACCCAATACTCTGAGCACATTTTTTAATGAATACTTCCTAATTTTAAGTAGATTAACAAACAGGTAGTTGCATATAATTTCTTGGAGTAAAATATTTTTGTTCTTTTTTCACCTCTGGTCTTCAGATAATTAAAAAGAGAAAGTGAAACCAAAGTTAAAATAAACACCAGTAACAATTTTTACATCTGCTGTGACACTGCTGTTGGTGGAGTTTCATCTGTAGAGCTGATGAAACAGCTCCCTCTAGTGAGGAGTGAGGGTCTGGTGCCTGAGAAACATAACTTGAAGTGAAACAGGGCTCACAGTCTCACCTCAGAAACAGCTGTAAGCACTGAAGGCAAAAAAATAGAACATTTTTTACAACATTTCTAACATTTCTGAAGTGAGGGTTTCTCTTTCGGACTGTGTGAACTCAAACCGGATCATTTAGGCTTTTGTTATGAATCTGCAAATTCAGCACTAACAGAATCAGTTTTCAAACAAGATTGCAAGATTGTAAGGCAAGAGTATAGCTGCATGAGAAAGTTATAAAAATATAAGTGAAATAACTTAGGCACATCATACTATGATTAGAAGGAATGATAAACTGCTACTTTATCATTTTTAACTCAACTGAAAAAATTTGTAGCCCGGTGAATATATTTTTTGTCAAGGCCCCAATATGAACACCTCAGTACTTCAAGTTGCTTTGTCAAATATTATTCCCTTTTCAAAAGAAGTTGCAGCTTCTGCCGTTTGGATGTTTTCACTTTGCCCCCTGTAACTTTTTCCATCTTTACCAATTTAATTAAATTTTTGCTGTTCTAGATAAAAGCAAAGGAAACAAGTGGATCTATTGTTTTCCACATTGAACTTTGCTGTGAATGGATGTAGACACAAGAGTAACTGTTCTGCTCTGACAGATTACTGGCATTTGGGCTATCAGCAAATAAACACTTAAACCTACTGAATCAAGAGGCAGCTTAGCCAGAACAGCAGGATAGATTTGTCTAAGACTATGAAAAAAGGATAAAAGACAGACAGCCTTGGAGACACTTTCTTACTGTGATGGTCTAAAGACATGAATGGCCAATTTTTACTAATTTAATTATACACTCCTTCTATGCCTCTAAATTTCATGTTTAAATCTTAAGGTGAGTAGATATTAAGAGGAAACTCACTGAGCTGAAGGTGAACTAAAGCTGCCGTCTTATCAGCCGTCAGCGCCCAAACGTTCAGCTCATCCACCGATTGGACGTCCTCCAGCTTCAGAAGATCTTCTCTGATTTGCAGAGTGTCCAGATGTCTGGGAACACCTAAAAAAAATCAGGATGAAAACAAAACCATAAAGCACCAAAACTGATCCGGACCACACAGTCTGACAGGACCCTGTGAGCAAAGACTCACCCTCCAGCACGATGACTATTGTGTCTCGTATGATGCGGAATGTGGTGCAGAGAACCAGAACAGAGAAGATGTAGGTGCAGATGGGATCTGCCAACTTCAGCTCCGGCTGTGAAGACAGACATAACAACACATCAACTACAAGAGCCTTTGTTTTATCTCTGAAGCACAGTTTGAGTCTGTTCTTGAAACTTAAACGCAACACTTTTATTTTTGCTCCCGTTTTTCATGAGTTGAACTCAAAGATCCAAGACTTTTTCTATGTACGCAAAAGACCTATTTCTTTCAAATGTTGTTGACAAATTTGTCAACGAACACAGTTGCATTTTACTGATGCCATTTTGAAACCACAGAGATACTGTGACGGGATCCTGGGGCCCATTGTTGTGCTATTCATCCGTGACCATCACCTTATGTTGCAGCATGATAATGCACGGCCCCATATTGCAAGGACCTGTACACAATTCCTTGAAGCTGAAAACATCCTACTTCTTGCATGGTCAGCATACACACTGGACCTGTCACCCACTGAGCATGTTTGGGATGCTCTGGATCGGCGTATACGACAGCGTGTTCCAGTTCCTGCCAATATCAAGCTACTTCGCACAGCCATTGAAGAGGAATGGACCAACATTCCACAGGCCACGATCAACAACCTGATCAGCTCTATGCCAAGGAGATGTGTTGCACTGTGTGAAGCAAATGGTGGTCACACCAGATACTGACTGGTTTTCTAATGGCCTTTTATTGTGGCCAGTCTAAGGCCAACAGGTGCAATAATCATGCTGTCTACTCACCATCTTGATAAGCCACACCTGTGAAGTGGATGGATTATCTTGGCAAAGGAGAAGTGTTCACTAACACGGGTTTCCACAAATTTGTCAACAATATTTGAGAGAAATAGGTCTTTTGTGTACATAGAAAAAAAAGTCTAAGATCTTTGAGTTCATGAAAATGGGAGCAAAAACAAAAGTGTTGCATTTTTATTTTTGTTCAGTGTAATTTGTTAAGTGTCTTTTGCATGCTCAACAATCTTGATCGTTAGAGTTAATTTAAAACCCAAGGTCTCCAGTTACAGCCAACAATCACATGGAGATGCATCCCTGCAAAATGAATGACTGAACGGTATGCAGCTAGTTATTCAACAGTATCACAGGCAAAGCTCTCAAGTGTAGGCACTGGTGAAAAGATCTGCCGATGACTCCCTCAAACAGAAATACTTTCTAAAATTAATCCTATTCATTGTTTCTCAAAAATAGTTTTAGAAACAAAATCAAAGTAAATTGTGCAAATAGATTTTAAAAAATTATCAGCAGGCATTTCTCTTTACAGAGCAGAGTACCTTGAAGCGGACAATGTAGGCGGCTATGAGCACCCCGACACTCTGCAGGAGATCTCCCAAAGCGTGGATGAAAGCGGCTCTTACAGCCAGGCTGCCATGCTGCCTCTGCTGCTGACCTGACCCGGCTGAACTGGAGGGAGCTGGAGGTCCATGTGAGTGACCGTGGCCGTGGCCGTGACCGTGACCGTGAGAGTGGAGGTGACCACCCTGGTTTAACAAGAACCCCATTCTAAAGAGAAGAAAACACAGAAAGGATGATTCATCTACATAATTATGGTATATAATATGATGAATAAATGAGTGGCTTAATCACTGCCTTGGAGATTGTAGACAGTGAGTTATTTATTTACCTATATGCAGTAGTCAAATATTACAAAACATAAAGCTATGGAGCGCACTGAAAACAGTACTTTGGACTAAACTGCGTTTAAACTGCTGACTCTTGAACCTCACAGACATGCAGTCAGCGCTGTCGTGTTGCAGCACTCTAGCTCTTCTTTTGGAAAAGCCACTCACAGCTTTCTCCTCAACGGATATCTTTAAGTCAGCACTTCACTTACACGAGGTTAACAGCCACTCCCACAGCTGCAGTGATGAGCATGACATCTCCGTCTATGTCGAACTGTTGGTGTACCGTCCTCTGTATCGCCTCATAGAGCAGTATGGCCGTCAAAATGTAGATGAGAACCACGCTGAGGACTGCAGATACCACCTCTAAACCAGGAAGCCATAATTAGTTGTACGTACAACTTCAAATATAGAAGCTGTGAGAAAATAACATTTCAACATTCAAAATAACAATTCCACATTTCAACTGTCTGAGCTCAGAATAAGAACTTAAATAAAAGCTTCTTTTTTTCCTACACATGACTTCAACTAAATGGTGCTTGTCTTTCTGAGTGCTTAAGGACAGAGTCAAGTTTCAGCTATAAATCAGACAAAGCAGCATTCTGTCCACTTCTATATTTACACCAAAAACCACATTTGCACTTTATCAGGTCAACTCCAAAAGAACATGAAATGAATTGATGGTATTTGTATGTGTCAAAGTGGAGGTAACCTGAACTTGTCCTTTTTGGAAAATGATTTACAAAAATCAATAATCTAAATCTTTACTTTCAGTGTAACTGAATCTGATGTACCCTGTCTGGAATCTGAGCTGGTTTAAAAACACTGCTGAACACACACTTTCCTCTCTGAACATGACTCATCTACCTAAAAACAAAAGTATTCATTTGCCTAACATATGATAGAAGCAGCAGAGAAGAAGGGCAGCGGAAAGAGGAAGTGAGACGGCTTCTGAAATTAGAGACTCACCGAGGCGATGCAGCCCGAAGGTGAACCTCCTGGTGGGCGGCTTTGTCGAGAGCCAGAGAGCCAGCAGAGAAAATAAAATGCCCACCACGTCTGCCAGCATGTGCACCGCATCAGTCATAATGGCTAAGCTGTTTGATACATATCCACCTGAAGGCAAAAGACGGCATGATTAAAATGGCATCAATTCAAACTATGCAGACACAGATTATAAGATACAAAGCACATGTTCAGATGTATGTGGGTCCATGCAGATACACATCAGCAGCAAAGCACATTGTTAGATTTATTAGTGTGAGTTTAACCAACAGATATTACTAGGTACATTGTTTAATTCCTCAGGGGAGCAGTTACTGAACATTTGGAGGAAATGGCAAAGTTGTATATGATCAAACAAGCCCACAGGAATAAAACTTTAATTAAAGAAGGAGTGACCTTGTCGTACAGTAATGTTGCACCTCAGAGATGGAACACTGTGATAACTTCTGGTCATTGTTTCACGTGTACAGTCATGTGATTGTTTTTCTTTATCTTGAAGTTGTCACGCCTCTTTGTTTTGTTTTGTTTTACCATCACCCGAGTCCACGCAGGCTGAACATCCTGCTGGTGCACAAGTTTAAGAATTAACTACTACTACTACAGCTGCAATAAAGACAAAGGAACAGTTGAGGAAAGCTGTTAAGTCAGCAGGATAACTTTGAAAGATAAGATGATCTTGATAAAGAGTCAAGGGTCAGAAAAATAAAGATGTGTGGGACTAGATTGTGTCACGTCTATCTGGGCTTGTCCAATCCAAATTATAAATAAAACTGTTCTCATATACAGACAGTTACCTAGATACAATAAAGATATAATCTAACATTCACCATAAACAAAGCGCCATCAGTGACAAAATCGTCAATTTTCATGTTGTAATTTTCAATGCCTAAAACCAGTACAGCCAAGCAGTTAAACAAACAGCCCTGTTTTTATATTTTCCACACTCATAAATGATCAATTTGGCTGTCAAAAGTCAGAATGGAGCATATAAGACAGCATAAGCAAAGACTGCTTTACTGACAGAGGACACCAGAAGTTATGCAAACTGAGAGTACCTCACAGAAACTTCAGATACCTATCAATGTCTTGATTTATGAACAGGGAGGGTGTTGCTTGGAATGAAGTTAAGTAGAGATACCACTAGTTACAAAGGAAACTGTAAATCCATGTTACTGCATTATTCATCCTTCTCTACTGAATGACAATAGCTGAAAACCTGATCCACAGCCATTTTAACATACCACTGGGGAGCTATGTCTGTATGCCCCTCAGTGGAGTAAACCAACCCTTTACAGGGAATACCACAGTCTTTGTTGTCAGCTTATGATAGCTGAATGCAAAATTTAAGTCTCTCCTGGTTTAATCACTAAGTATCAGAACTATACAGCTGCATTCACCTGAGTAACCCTTTTTTTATCCCCCCACTGTGACAGATTGGTCATAAAATGATGTTAGTTCTTGTCTGACCAGCATTAATGAAATAAAAAGTGAGTGTCACTTTGCACATCCTTACCTATAATTTCACCTGTCATGAAAAGGAAATACAGCAAAGCTGCAAAGACCAGCCTTTTCATCACCCTCTTCTGTTTGATGCTCTCCCTCTTCCTGTTGCAGTTGTCACAGGGGTCCATGTTTAACCCCGGGCTGCCCAAGCTGGAGGACTCGAGCAGGGAGTCATCATCATCATCCGCCACTACCAAGGTGTTGACCGCCACTCCGTTTGAAGGAGCCCCAGCTGAGTAGTCTGACATCTCACCGGAGACCACCACCTTAAGCTTGTTGAATTTAGGGGCCTCATCCTCCACCAGCTCGTCGGAGAAGTCAAAGGGAGCAGTGTCACTCAGGTCCCAGTCAGCTGGCTCCCTCCTGAAGGCGGACCGCACCCTGTTCAAGAAGTTCCCACCTGACATCTTGGAAGGTGAGAAGAGTTTATCCAGGTGAGCTCTGGCTGTAGGATAGTGTCTTCAGGGGTGATCATTCGTGTTTCTGCGGCTGTAATACTGCATAGTGGGCTTCATAGTCACACCTGGAAGACAGCAACACATGAAAATAACAGCTCAACAACGACGTCTGAACAAACCTGTTTACGATGGTATCGGGATGATTTCTCGAGAAGTTAACAACAGCGTCCAACTTTGAGTTTGAGTTGACCAGTCCCGTTAAAAAACGGTAACCCGCTAGCCAGTCAGGGTTAGCTATCTTCTCATTTTCCGACAAACATAAACCTCTCTTTACGATTGTAAAATGTTCAAAACACAAGTAAACTTACCTGTTGATATACTTCTCGGTTTAACAAACTTATCTCGCTGTGAAATGTGAAACTGTCATAGTTATCTTCACGTAAACACCAAAGTCGGAACAGTGGCAGGATACCTCCGCAGTCGGAAGTATCATCAGCAAGTAGTGTTGTTTCGTTCGCGAACGATTCGTACAAAATAACCGAATATTTTAAGTGGCCGTACTGAACCGAATCACTTGTTCGCTTCTCACTTCAGTTGAGCTGGAGTGAGAGGAACTGAATCGCTTAATCCCTAACCCCTAACCCCCATATGGGGTTTCACTGTGTAGTTGACTATGTAGTGAACTCAATCACTGGAGGTTTCGGACATTACATGGCAAGACGCAATGCATGATGGGATGCCCACCACCGGTGAGTGACCATCGGATGGTCAATACATTTTGCAATGTTTTATGGGAAATTTTGAGTTGCCTATATGGGGCACTGGAATTGATCACTAAGGTTTCGGACACCCCTCAAAATGGAGCTAACCCCATATAGTCACCTACATAGGGGTTAGGGATCCATTTTGGACACAGCCAGATACAACATTGCCAGTCAAGCAGCCGGTAAATGAGGGACTGCATGCACTGACACCTAAATCACTTGGTGACACTGAACTACACTTTCATTTTTGAATTATTTTAGTGAGACAAAACTACCCCTTTTTTACTGCTACAATGCCACCACATCAACTTGCATACAATATGACACAGCATGTAACAAGCAGTGCATTAAACCCGCAGCATCCTATCATTGCAGCGGTTTGCAAGGGAACGGTGTATGTTCAGTTTGAATTCTTCTAAACATTCAGTGAACGAATCACTCACTGAGCCCTATTTACTGAGCAGACCTGGTAAATAGCATACCATAGGACAGTACACTTAAAACATCATGACTTATAAACAAGTTCATTTTTACAAACATGTTTGCCAAAGCAAGACAGCCAAACAATCTTGTCTCCCAGTTCCAGAAGCTATGATCTGAACTGAATCCTGAACTGTTCAGCTGTGTATCAGTACAGGAGGTCGGAGTCGCAGTCTTCTCCCACCAAGCGCGACATGATTCGGTGATTTGGTGAACAAATCTTTTGAACAAATCTTTTTAGTGATCCGATTCTAGTGATTCAGTACATCTAAAAGAACTGCCGTGCCCATCACTATCAGCAAGTTTGGTTTCGCCCACACGCAGTCACGTGATGACGCCATGAGTCACATGACGTTTTTGTCAGCTGCAGCAACAAATCCAAATTCCTGCAGATTTCTCTCTCTGTGTTTCTGGGCCACAGTAACTCAACTCAGCTCATCCACTTCATGTTTAAAGTAGACACTCAAACAGGTAAGATGGTTTTAGTTGATGTTTAATGTTGACAGACTGCAGAGCTGCGGTCCTCGTTGCTAATGAAGCAGTTAGGAAGCTAGCACCATAGTTCTCAACGTGGAGCTGTTTCATGATGATAAAAGCTGGCGTTTTTATCCTCTGCTAGATCAGCACGTAATGTCCATCCGATAAGGTTGTCAGATTTTCGTGTGTCTTCTTTGAGGTTGTCAAAGTCGGTCTGGGTGAAACAAGATCTTTGCAAATGGAGGAAGAGGAGATGGGAGATGAAGGACCTTCATCCCAAAGTGAACTTCCACACAGTGAAGGTACACTTTGATTTCTAATGCGAAGATACACTGACTGTCTGCATCAGGCTATTTCAACTTCAACAGAAAACAGGGGAATTCAGCTGAAGCTCTGGTTTTTGTTCACGATAATGTAATTTAGGCTATGCATCACAGTCACATGGGACTAAACCTGTATGCTCTACTATATTTGCCTTAGTGATTATACAGTAGGGGAGAGTGGGGTAAGTTGAGTCACCCCCTGTTCCTTGGAAATTGTAAAAGAAATTGATCATGTGACTAAATATTTAGGAGATGGGCACCAATTCATGGAGTCTGTGAAGGTTAGAAGCACATGGGTGAAGGGGTTAGACATTTATTTCTAAAAAAAAAAAAACATTTTTCACCCTTGAAAGTGAATTTAGTCTGCCATCAGTTTTTTTAAAAAAAATTTAAGACCAAAAAAGATCATTTTAAATTTGTTTTATACATCAATTGTGGTATCTGTGAGCTACAACATGAGGTCAGAAACATAACATAAAAGTCCACCATTTTAGCTTAGAGGTAAAATAAAGTCATCATAGTAGTTCTGGGGTAAGTTGAGCCAGTGGTTCAACTGAGAAAATAAAGGAGTCTGATGAGAGGATCAGAGTTTCAGTTCAGATTGTTGAAATGTTTTACTTTTTCTTTTCAAATATACAGATATGAATGTTCTGAATCACTTTAAGACATTCTCATGTTAAAATGGCTTTTGACAAAACAGCTTTTTAGCAGTTATATGCAATAATAATAAAAAGAATTATTGTACCAGTTGAATAGCGTATAATAGATAAAAATGCACATGAATGTGAAGAAGTGACTGTTATTTAGGGAGAGAGAAGGTGAGGGAGGGCTGGGGTGGAGAGTGGGGGGGAATAGGGATGCGCCTCAACTTACCCCGCTCCTATGGTCAACTTACCCCATACACAGGGTAATTGGAGACCACTTCTTTTGGCATGCTATATTATCAAGACAGTTATGTTTACACTCATTCTGTTGGTTTGCAGGGATGAACAACATCTTGAAATATATGCAGAAACACTAGTTAGAGACAAAACTATGATTGCCTTGATGCAGTGATCTGAAAAATAGCTCATCTTACCCCACTCTCCCATACATCCAGATAACCAGTCAAACAAAGATTCCTGACTTTTGTCCAAATTTGTAATCAAAGTGTGAAAAGCTAAACTCAGATAAAGATGCTACAATGACTTTTCAATCCTAACCTATTCCTGGCTTGAGTCTCCTAGAATATAAGTGCTCATTCGTTAATTTTACACAGGCCCACTATCTCCTTTCTATTTGAAAACAGCAAAGATTAATGAGTGGCTGGACAAGATGCTCCATGTATGACCCTTAATTTGTCAAGTTTTAACCATCAAAAAATGTCCATCGCTGCAAATTCTTTTGCAACAACAGCCATATTGTTCTTCCTCTTTTTCTATCGATAGGTGTAATTTGCATGGCCAAACACTCAGCACTAAAAATGGGTGTTGCTAGTTTGTCAGTTCTGTGTTACTGCAGAAATGTGGAAGTGAAATATAGCAGCCTCTGCAGAGGGCGATCCACTACAGTGTAGATTTGAAAGGTGTATTCTAAGTTAACAAAGCAATTTGCATATTCAGGGGATTGTAAACTAATTTAGATATACTTAAAAGTATTAAACTTTGTTTCCTGCAAGTCTGATCTGCTAAATGCTGCTGTTCACTACCTTTGTACTTCAATGATTAAGGTCTAAATCCTCAAGTTTGTAACACAGGCCTTTGGTTAAGTTAAAAGTTTTCCAACCTCCAGATAACCGCACCCAGCAGACATAGAAGTAAAAGTGAAAACTCACTTCTCAGATTTTAAATTTGTCATAATAAACTTAAGTGAAGGATTTTGGAGCTAAAACTGTCACCTGACCAGCTATAAGGATGATTATAAATTTTATCAAAGGCTTTTTGAAGCAAGATTAAATGCTCTTTTTCAATGTCTGACAGATCCAGAGTTGGCACAGCAGGACCCACTGCCTGTTGAGAGCTCACCCCCTGAAGAAAATGTGTTTGTGGATAAGAAAGCAGTGGACAAACTCACAGAGGGATTACTCTCTCACTACCTACCCGATCTACAGAACTCCAAACGAGCACTTCAAGAGCTGACGTGAGTTTTCCCTGAATACCCGAGTACCACAGGATTTTGCTAGTAAATTTTCCTCATTTTTGTAACTCTAATAAAGGATAGGTTAATCTGTTATCATCTGTCAACAAGAAAATTTGTTGCCATATATATACCTTTTGCTCCTAAGTAAGAAATTTGATCCCAAACAATCCCTGGTGGCTGTAGCGGTGCTTGAATAAGGCTAGTTAATACACAGCAGCCTCTGCCACCAGTTTATTGATGTGTACGGATGGGTGAATGATGTGGTACAAAAGCACTTTGAGTGATCAGAGGATTTAAGAAAATGCAGTCAACTTATATCCCCATTTACATTTACTCGCATATCTCACACAAACCCATATGATGAATGTTCTTTATATAGAATGTTAAGGCAAATCCATAGACAGACATTCAAAACATACTTGACAACAAGAGACCTTTTCCTGCACAGCCTAAAGTGATGTGATTCACATAAACACGTTGACATACACAGACTGCAGTTTTCAGTAACAGGCATATGACACAGAAAGTCATATGACAAGAGGGACTAGCTGGATGGGTCGACCGCTCGCTTTGATGCTGAGTGTCCAAGAGGGAAAAGTTTCACTCTCAACATGCTGTCTATCTCCTGTCAATACTCAACTATGTAAACGAAAAAAGAGCTGCCTTTTTGAAACATTAACAAATCTGAGGTACACTTTCATCCTTGAATAGTCTGTATGATTGTGATGTGAACAAATCTCTGCTTACTCACTCATTAGACACCCACAGAGATCAGTTATTTCCTGGATTCAAAAGTCCATGTGATGACCTGTCTTCTTTCTGCTTCTGTTTTTTTTGTTTGTTTGTTTTAGACAAAATCAGCTGGTATTGTTAGACACACTGGATCAAGAAGTCACAAAATTTAGAGAATGTAATGCGTTACTGGACCTCAACTCACTGGTAAATTCTGGTGACTTCATTTTACTTAATAATTGTTAATGTTTTGTACACTAGCATGGAAGAACTGTTTGTAATCCTATACATTTTCTGTAGTTTACAGAGGCAAAAGTTTACCACAACAAACTGGTGAACATACGGAAAGAAATGATTATGCTCCATGAAAAGACGACTAAACTAAAGGTAACTCTCATCTCAAAGATTTGAAGCTCAGAGGAAGTATTAGTGGATGGATCTAACTAACCTAACATTGATGGTTCTTTCAGAAAAGAGCGCTGAAACTGCAGCAGCAGAAGCAGAAGGAGGCACTAGAGAAGGAGCAGCAGCGTGAGAAAGAGCTGGAGAGAGAAAGACAGCTTATAGCCAAACCTGCCAAAAGAACGTAGGACCCCGATTACGCCTGCTGTATTAATGGACCATACAGGTGGTTTGTATGTTTTAGCCCATTCATAATAGCACATACATTCATAATGATAATTTGGGTTGTTCTTTTAGTTTGGGAATGAAATAGAGCATCAGACAAGCATAGTGAGGGACAAGGGACAGGGACTAAGACAACTTAGATTTCACATGAAGATTTCAGTGCTAAGGAAATGAGGTAATTTTGTTGTGACAATGAGGTAATTTTGTTGTGACAAACTGCAAATTACCACAGCGTGTCATCTCAGCAAGTACCGACTGTTTTAAATTCAGGTGTGGTGTGCTAGTTTGCAGCATGTTTGCAGATGAAATACCTTTTAAGTGCAGGAGCCTGACATGTTTTCACAGCAGAATTGAGATTATCCTTAAAAATATATTTGTTTCACTCGTTGTTGTGATAAAAGTATTACAGAAAGACTGCAATCAGTATTTCTGCTTTTGTAGACTACATGTTTTAGAGATGTAGTCAGCTGAGAGTTTGAGCCCTTCTACTAGAAGGAAACAAAAAAAACATTTTAATTTAGATGCATACGACACATATTTGGGAAAAAAATCTCACCTCAAAAACCTTTCAGACTGTGACATGCTTCTGAAAATGTTTGGCTCAGTAGACAGTGTATGTAATATTTAGGAAATGGGCTAAAACCTGCAAATCCCTGTTATGATTCTTAAAATCTGACATTGCCAAGATCACCACAAACCAAAGACATGGACTAAATCATCAAATGCTGGTATGTCCCACCATCAACCTGTGACGACAAAGTTGGGTTTTTTACCCACGAGTGGGTAAAAAAGATCCTCAGACACTTTCTCAGCCGCCAGACAATGACCTGAAGAAGAACTGTATGCTGTTTTTGTTCAACATTAAGTGTTACTGTATACTGTTGCTGCCCGGTTAGTATTGAATGCTATAAAAGAGGTTTGTTGGTTAATATCAAATAGGTCTGCACTAAACTTGACTGACCGTATGTCCGGGGTTCAGATGATATGAGACAGATTGACCAAACTTTCTCCCACCAAACACAGCATCGACAGATTTGTTAAAGAGGCCTCTATGCACTACTTACACCTGAACCCCCTCTGCTGTCTGTACAGTTAATAATAAAAGCAAAGCAAACTGGTTTGTACAAGCGTGCATGCATGACTTTCATTTTTTCTGCTTCTGGTTTAAAAACACTTTCTAAGCTGTGGACTGTGTCCAATGCAGTATGCACGGTACATTTTATAAAAGTTTAGTTAATAAAAGACTCTTCTTCATGTCTGTTATTTGTTGTAAAGCACCTTTTTTCAGATCCACAAGCACAAATTTCAGCTGGTTATTAAGCATTTATTGGGGTTTTTTCAAAAGCAAGCAAGACCATCACTTTGAAAGCCTGGAAATATCTGCAGCAGTTTCTTTGACTGTTGACAGCAAAAAAATTAAGGGTACCAATTTATCCACAGGGGGCACCAAAATCATTACAAACTTAACAGTAGCTTGAATTATCCAGTCTGTATAGTATCTCTCTGTCCACTGGGTGTCAGCAGAGACCAGATGACTGGTTGATTTTTGCACCGAGTTGTGTTGTTCCCACAGCCGAACTTGTCAGATACTTCTCATTAATTTGACTGATTTTGATGAATCATTTCAGTCCCTCTGTCTCTCGGACTCTCACACTCAGGATGGACACCCCCAGCCTCTGTTTTCTGCTGGTTTTTCATTACATCTAATCAGGAAGTCATTACCTGCTCAGGTGAATGTAGTGATCTGTGGTTTACATGCAGGGAGACAGGAGCTCTAGGACTGATCATTGTTTACCGACTCTTGTCCTTACGAATCTGATCTGCGTCATCATCCTTTCCCCACAGACCTTAAATTGAGACTGAATTGGTCAACACTAGACACATGTTTTCAACAAACATTGTCCCTTTTACTCTCCTCTCCTGCCTCATTGTCTCGTCGCAGCCACACAAACACTAGTTTGTTGACAGAAAACTAGGTTACATTCCTCTCTATCCCAACACAAGCATGTGTCTGTCCCGTCCCCGTCCAATTCACATAAAGCTCTAATTTTACACTCACTACTACTGCAGGAAACGTTGTCAAAACCAACATGGCTTGGCCCGCCCCCGCTCGGTGCTTTTGGAGCGGAAACTGCACCACAGTGTGGCCATGGAGGGGTCCAGAGAGAGGGGCAACCAGATGCCACTTAATGAAAGTGAGCCAGTGCAGAAACCACATTATGAATATAGTTCTCAGTGGCCTGACTTTTGGTTTTGTTTGACATGTTTTCACTGTATGCCTAAATGCAGTGGCTACATATATAAATACCTTGTGCAACGCTAATTGGTTGAAGTTTTCTTTTTCTGAAAATGGGTCAGTGTTATGAGAAGACCAGAAAAAGAAAGATGGTCAAACTAAACAAAAAGTATGCAAGAGAGCAATGGATGCAAAGATGCAAAGGAGAAAAGTCTCAGGCACCTGTTACCGCAAAATGGCATTTTTTATTGCATTTTTTATTTATCTAATATCATTTTGGTGTAGTGAAAATAATGTGAAACCAGTGCCAAATACCTTGACAGTGCATGTTTTGATGGGCAATAAGGCTGTTTCAGATTCTGATTGTTATGCAAACCCCAATATGTACCAATGAACTTTGTAGTTTTTAGGTGATTTGAATATTTTATTGAATGTTGGGTGAAAGTACAGCACTGTTCGCAATCTTAGAGAGACTTTGGTTGTCCACTGGGTCTCAAAGGGGGGAAAAGTGACAAATATTCTAATATATAATCTTTTATTTAAGATTTATCTATTTCAAAATCATCTAAAAAGTTCCAGCTGAATAAATCACTGCATTTCAAAATAGTGTGAGCATAGATAATTGTGATTAATACAATTTTAATTTGAGGTTTAAAACTTTATTTCACATTTCAAACCAGTTCTTGAGTCTGTTGTCCCGTAAAGCAAGCCTTATCTACGGTATGTCTTGATCTGAAAATCTGATGAATGCAATGAAATAAACTGTATCATGATTTTATTTCTATTTGAGCACGTTCAAAATGTGCAGTTTTTATCTCATTGAACAAACACAAATGTCCCAAATAAAAAGTGAGGCTAATAAAGAGAAAAAAAGATAAATAAGCCTTATCTTTCTCAGTATTGCTCTAAAATCTAAATCTCCACCATCTACACTTATAACACTTACAACATAACACCTTAACGGACCAAAGGGCCAATGGTGGTGGACGGCTCCTCTCTCTTCACTGCAGGACAGAAAGATTCAAAAGGTCTTTTGTACCTTGACTTTACAACTCTTTTATAAATATTAGATGACTTTTGAGACATGACAAATGAGATGACGGACAATTGAATTTCCCTTTGAGGATTAATAAAGTTATTCTTATCCTTATTCTTAAAAAGTCGGAGAACAAAAGTTCCTCACATGAAATCTGCTCTGCCAGCTTTTGTGAAGTTGTTGCCACTTGACACCGGTCTGATGTGGGATTCAAAAGCACAGCGGTGTCATCATTTTTTCATCACAGAGGCAGCAGAAAACAGAAGGACTCTGCCGCAGCTCAGTTAGGGTGTGGCAAAAGAGTCGTTATAGTTAGTGACTGTAAAAAAACAACAGTTCAATTTCAGACCTTGGTCACATTGTTATTAATGCATCAGCACTGAAACCCTGCAGGCCGCAGCTCCTCCTTTGACTGTTAAAGGTCTGATTTTCTTTCTTGTGTACCTCTGTAACTCATTTTTGTTTTCATTCCCTCTGATTCATCCCTGACAGGACCTGCTCATAAGTATTTAATACTCCGAGTGAACAGGGCACTGTTTTTCCAGCAGGAGGGGTATATAAAGTTCCAGAGTCAGACAGCTCAGAGAGGCAATGTGGTTTCCGCGGCTGCACCCTACTCCTCCAAGCTTTTGGTTTTAACTTGAGTCTGCTTTTAGAAACTTGGCCGTCGGGGAAAACACAAACCCCCACCCTCTCTTAAGCCACAAGCGAGTCACAGACATGGAGTAGCAGCAGCAGATGATGATGTTGTATAGCAGCGGGCCTTCCTGTCTAAGTAAACAGTGAATCAGACCAGTGAGGAGTGGGAGGCTGTGGTCAGCTTCAGACTGGCAGCACCAAGCTGCTCCCAGACCCACCATAACAGGATATGGTCCTCAGGCCCACACTCAGGAAGCTTGCATCATATTATTATTGCCCTCAGGTTTTACCATTTGGTTGGTGTGGCGGTGCTCATGCACACTGTGTACCATGTGAAGGGCTGAACTGAAGGTTCTGGAAAACATATCTCTCTGTGGTGTCTCTGACCAAATGACAGTGAATGAGGTTACTTTCCCTTCTCCACCAAGTCTTATATAACGCTACATACGCACGTCTGGATAAGTGGGCTCGGAGAACATTAGTAATTAGGTTTATGTGACTCAACAGATGGTACACAGCAGATATTTAAGAGATCTGTTTACCATGTAACCACCCCATCTCTCCAAAACAATCATTTTACATTTGTTTAGATCCGGTCTGAGACAGAACTGAACAGCTTTTGAGATACTCCTTCTTCTTCAGTGCTTGTACTTCATAACTTTACAACATGTAGCATACAGCTGCAGAAGTTGGTTTGCAGAGAAAAACACACACTCAATGATTAATTTGTGGGGAATTTTTAATTTGCATTGAACAGACTGGTGGGTTAGAGTTAGGGTTAGTGGTGACTTTATATGACTGACAAAAATAAACAAAGGTCAGCCAGAAGACAGGGTGCACCGTTTTGACCCCAGGGAGCGCCAAAAATGTCGCAAATGGAAAGTTTCTCACTAGATTGTGGCTTATCTTGTCATCGTCATGCTTAATTAAGTAGTGTCAAATTTAGTGTCAAAATGCTAGAATACAAGTGGCCAGTCTTGCCCCTGATGGCCCTATACCACAAAAAGGTATGAGTACAAATTACAGCCTGTTTCATGAATATCATAAGAAGCTAAGGAGCCACTGGTTAATGAAAGAATAATAAGACAGATATTTCTGACTATTTTGTTTCTGGAAAGCTTCTGTTTTTCTTCAGCTCTGGAAACATAGGCAGGTAAAATATCCAATATCAAACTTGGAAATGTTCTAGACAGTAAACCATCGAGCAACGGACCCCATTTTTTTCATTTAGTTAGTTTATTTGTTTAAAATCAAGTCAATATTCAAATGTTTTGGTGGTTTGTGCTGTTACTCACCATAATAATGTTTGTGGTTCATGTGCAGTGTGTATGCTCTCCACATACACATACACGTTTGTGTCCCCTCATCAGGTTAACCTTTGACTCTAACTTCCCTGTAGGTGTTCAGTGTAGGTTTGTCTGTTACGTCTGTGATAGACTGGCGACCTGTCTAGGGTGTACTCCACAACTTGCCTGTAGACAGCTGAGGTTGCTGTAATAATAATGGGAAGGTGCTTTAATAATTTAGAGGTGCTCAGTAGAGTGGAGGCCCTGGATGAGAAGTCCTTTTCCATCAGAGCCCCTTTAATCAACTACTATGAGGAGATCAGATTGGCATTCCCTTTATCCTTTTTAAAAACCTCTGTTAAAGCGCATTTTTATGGATGAGATTTTACAAAAATATTAACTGAGTGGGTTTTGATTCTCTCGACACAGGCTTTTACCTTTTTCATCGTTTAGTCCTTTTTCTTTTGTTGGTTTTATTCTGTTGTCATTATTTTATTCCCTTATATCTTTTGGTGGCTTTATTTTTTAACTTGTTAAACTCCTCCATTATCTACTGTGATTTTACTCATTTTATCTTATTTTTTATTATCATTATTTCTATTATTTGTGATCATTATATTGTTAACCCCCCAATTGTTTCTTTTTTAATGTTTTGTCTTTTTATTCATTGTATCCTTCAAGTTTCTGTTTTATTTTTATTTTATTTTCATTTTAAAGAACTTTGTAACCCAGTTTACTCAGAGTGCCTTGAAGAAATATAGTTTATTTCTAAAATTGTTTTTCTTTTATATGACGTTAAAATATCAACAGAAAAATATTCAGTTGTAACAATTGACCTTATAACACTTGGATAATTGTTTTTTTCTCAGCCAAAACTTTGCTGCAATCTAACTTGCGTGTTTTCAGATTGTGGCATTCCTGCTTTTCCCGAACTAAATAATCAAAATTCTTCTACAACCACCTCTGTGTGTTGCAGCAACGGCGGCGAAATGAGCACAACTTAAGAGTCTAATTTCAAGTATGGGTCACAGAGCGAGTTGTTGTGTCTGGCCTGTGGTATAATTTCTCCCAAAGCCAGCTCCTCTCAGGGTAAACACAGACAGACGGGTGAACCACGCGGTAGGTGAAAAGCTGTTTTCACACGAGCCCCACAGGTGCAGCATTAACCCCACTCTGCTCTGCATGTCAGCTTTAGACAAGTCACATTTTCAAAACAAGTCCCTTCAACAACTCTGTACGTCACAAAGGATTTTATGGCATGAATGGCTGGTTTCATTGGCTCCTCTTAGACTGTAGTAAAAGAAGTAAATATAGAAAGTGAAGAGGAGGCTTTGAAGAGTGGGTAGTTGTGGTTGAGGGGAAAGGAGACTTTGATTAAATAAATGCAGCCTGTCTTCACTTGTTGTTTTCTTTGGTGGGGCAGCAGAAGAAAACAGGAGGACGTACTGTACATACAGTTAAGTACCTTGACTTGGCATTTTGTTTTGTTTGACGTGTTTACAGTGTCTAAGTACAGTGGAACCATAGCCTTTATAACTGCCTATTGCGACATACAGTATGTTGTTGTTGTTGGTTTTCCTCAGTCTCCAGAAAGTGGGTCAGTGTTGAACCAAACGAAGACCAAAGATAGGAGGAGAGAAGATAATCCTATAATAAAGTATGACAAGTGCACTTTGGATAAGGCTGATATACGTTAAAAAAAAAAAAAAAACACAAACATGTACATATAAGTATGCTTTCAGGAAAGAAAAGTGTCTGCCAAAGTTGGACTTGGCTCAATGAAGTCACTGAAAAAATGAAATGCTTTGGTAGCAAGCAAATTTTTGTGATTTTGGGGAGAATCTATTTTCATTTATGATAATAAGGATCAGTGTGAAAAAGTTGCGAGGGGCCCTGAAAGTCCTCAGCCACGGGAAAACAAAAAAAGTTTGAAATAAAAATCAAAGTAGAATAGAGCCAGAATATAATCATGAAAATTTTAAAAATCTGTCCAAAAAACAAAAGTTTTTAAAAGACTTGCTGTTTCTGAATCTCCCAGCTGCATCTATAGGTATTCTTATTTGGTTGTTTGTTAGAGTTGTTCTTTATGTTTCTTCTTTTATAATCAAACTTGTGCTTATGTTACCAGCGACTCTCTGCGTTGTACACTGTTAGGACAATAATGATGTCCTAACAGTGGAACTTTTTCTCTTTTTATGGCTCTGGTAGAGACACATACAGACGTAACCTCCAATAAATCAAAGCAGCCCACTCCATCTCCTCTCCCAAAGGGGCACAACAGCAAAGGGCGTGGCAATAATATAACAATAAAAGTGAATAAAAGTAGAGAAGAGCTGCATAACAAAGTAGAGTGGTGAGGTTCTTCAATCAATTTCTACTAAATTGCCAGGATGATTTTCCACGATTATGATAAATTAACTTAAAAATATGTGTACACTTGAGCCCGTTAAAGACAGTAAATAAGCAGTCTGACAAAGAAGGCTTTGAAGAGCATGTGTAGCTGGAGGAGAAAAGATGATCTGATGGAATAAACACAGTCCCTCAAGTCGTGTTGTTTTCTTTGGTTGAGGTTAACAGAAAGTTAGGAAAGCAATAACAGCAGGAGGGCATCGCTTTAAGCTGCAAGTCAGACAAAGACACTGTTTTCAGACAGGAGGCCACAGAGTCACAGTCACCTCCACAGCCAGCATGGTTAGTGGTTTTATGGCTGTGTCCTGTCTGACCTGCGTGAGGTGGGGATGTGATAATCCAAACCTTAACTGTATAGAGTTAGAGGTCTGAAGGGAGGATTTATGGTGTTGTTTATGTGCTCTATTTGAGTCAACCACAGCAGACTGTTGCTTCCTCCTCTGCTTTTTGGATGCTCTGTGTGTGAAGAGGTGTGTGTGCATGTGTGAGGCAGCAGCACAGACACTAGACACTAACTCACGTACACAAACAAGATCCAGTAAGAGCCAGTGCTGCAGGCTTCATGGTGAGGTGGTCGCTGTGGTTTTAGAAAACTGCTGGGTTTGCCGCAGTCCAGAGGCGGTACGGGTGTCAGAGGACGATGTCTTCTATCACCACGGTGCAACTCGTCCATGAGAGATATGATCGGTGGACAATGAGTTCACAATGACCCAGTTTGTGCAAGCTGGAAGCAACTTTACTAAAGAGTACAGTTTTAGCTTTTTTTACATTTATATTTAATCTTTCTGGCTGACCCTGCAGAAACCATCAAGTTAGTGTGTGGACAAAGAAAAGCCACAGGAAGCAAAAGTCAAAGAGAGGAGTAGAGGTCTGCCGTGCTTTTGTTCACAGTGAAGCACTTTCCTTTTTTTCTAAAAGGGGGCCTTGCCAGCAGCAGTCCAGGTTACATAACTCCTTATCTCTCACATTCACATCTAGACCGAGACGCTAGTACGCGCTGTGAAGTAACACCCACCTCAAAATAAGAGAGGTGCCCTAAGGGGAAATTAACACCATCTCAAAATGATTTCTGGCTTTAAAATAAATTATATGTTGAGCTGCTGTGACAAAAGGTGTGCCATGTGAGGGAGTTAGCACACAGAGTTCTTGCTCTCATGTAAGAGTCTGCACAGAGAATACTGAGAGACTGATCTGTGACTTTGCAAATGAGTAAAAGAAAATAAAACTTTTTGAAAGTTTTGTGCACTTGACAGATTGCATTATGTAGAAATGACACGAGGAATGTTGATGTTTGTCTTACGCATACTGTAGTAGGCAGCAGGAAATTCCCAGGATTAATGAGTTTGTAACAGGATCTCCTGCTCACCATCTCTGTCCCCCTTCCTCTACAGCTGAACGTGCTTTATAGTATTCCACTTCTGTTCATTCAGTAAACTGGAGACATCTAACCTAATGCTGACTGGTTACAGTGAGAAATTATTTTAAGGTTTAAGTCACATAAACTGTCCATTGTTGAGAATGGATTAAACTCTTCCTACAAATCCCAGGCCACACCGGAAGCCCTGGAAGTTTGCACAGACGGGAGCATCCGCGTGTGAGAGCATTAACAGCAGATATTTTGTTATGTTTGGTACGGGAAATAGATAGAAGAATGACCGAGGATTTGTTTGAGGCCAGAGAAATTCATAAATATGATGATAAAACCTCAGTTTAACCTAACAGCCCTCACAGGACAGATGTTCACCGTCTGCCTGTGTGTGTCTGTCCTGTTGCTGCAGAGACACAGGTGTGTTGATCCTTCAGACACTTTGAAACCATAAGAGCTGCTTTGTCGTCTGTGAGTAATTCAACACGTGTCTTTGTCTTAGTCAGACCTCCTTTCAGTGTAACATCAACATTTGAAACTTGTTTTTATTCCAGTGACACATCCAGCAGGGGGAAAACAGTGACTGCTAAATGGAAGATTAAATCAGGCAAAAAAACAATCTAAAAATAGAACCAGATTGTTTCAAACTGTGAGTTTAATTTTCACTTAAAGAACAGCTGTTTTTTAAATTCAGGTAATTACATAATATATGTTAATTGGTCTTTCCAGATGTGAAGATTAATTATTACACAAGACAAAGAAGTGTCATGCACAGCGACTAAGGGTCATGATATAGTTTGTCACATTTAGGCCAGTTTGGGCTGGAGTTTGAGTTTTTTCCCCCCTGACCTCCTCACAGCTCTGACCCACTTCCATACATGTCTATAGTAAAATTACGTAACATGCTTTTAAAGCGGAGCGAAGAAAAGGCTGTGTGAAAGCCATTTTACTCCCTCAGAGGGGCCCAACACAGCCATGACTCAGAAGGATCCAGACTTGTGTGGATGTTGACTTTACATTTCATGAACGGTCCTTTTCCGTCACAGAAAAAGAAATGCTTTTCTAACATGAATGAATGACATTTGTGAATTACTACGGGACTGCATAATGCACGAGTTGGTAGAGATAAGTGTTATCAGTTTTCACCTAATTTACTCATGCAGCCAACTTGTCATGTCCTTTACTTATAACTCATGATGCAGCCCCCATAGTGTGTATCAGATTAACACCATGCTTTCTATATGGACTTTTCAAACCATGGGAATGTACAAATGCATGACTTTATTTGTGTCCCTTGTATAACACATTAAACAACCACACTGCATACCGCAGCTTTTTGAAGAATCTGAAACTGGTTGCATTGGTTTGTTTCAAATGGGCAATGCAGCTATTTAGAATACCTGTCTCTGCATATGGGATTAAACAGCTGCTCTATAGGACACCCATTCATAGACTGGTGTGGGAGTGAGATCTGGCCATCTGCCAAAGTCCTTTCCGCTACACATTGAAGTAATGAATAGTCTGCTGGCATCCGCTTCTGTGGCACTTTCTGCCTTGGATTTCTCAACATCTGTGCCAAGTTTGCAGCAAACATATACCTAACCTTCCAAAACGGGATTTTTAACTATTTTTGATGAAAGCTTCAAAAGACATTACCTGCATTATTTGTTGTGTGTGTGTGTCTTACAGATTGGCCAGATATATTTTGTTTAAATACATGTTGGAAAATCTAGAAATGTGAATCTACATTGTAAGATAGAACTAATTTCTGTTTACACCAACTTCTGAAAGAAATACTCCTGGAGAAATAGCACGTGTATGTGTGAATATAGATAAGGCGTGTGCTTTGAAGGTGAGGTCACATGGCCGAACCTTGTGACTCTTTCTTATCGCTCACACCAACTGTCGCCTGGGAGCAAGATAGTGAGAGTGGTCTGTACACGGGCTACTTTGGTGGCTATCAAGGGCTGCAGGTGTTGAATACAGGACTGTACATACGACTTCAGAACTAAGGACTGTGGATACTTTCAAGAAGTGGTTAAAAACCTATTTGTTTACACTTACCTTTGTATAAACAGGACTTTGGCTACAAGTGTACTTTTTGATGATTATTATGTCTTGTTGCAAGGCACTTAGTTACAACTGTTCTAGAAATGTGCTATACAAATTAAGTTTGATTATTACTATTATTAAAAAACAAAGTGTTCATTTTTTCACGAGTTTCTGCCTGAGGTGTAAAAGAAAATGCATCATCCCTTTAAAAAAATCATCACAAAAAGCACAGAATTAACAGGAGGATCATTTATTGACTTAAGCAACTAAGTGCAACCATCCTCTGACATATCCATCGACTCTCTGTGGAGTATAGGTTGTAACAAAGCAATAAATATGGTAGATATAAAATCATGCCAGCATTTGATGCTGCCAGTTAAAAACATTTACAAAAGACTTTGTAGCAGTCAGCTAAATGAGCTGCCAGGTAGAAACTTAAGGCAAGGTGGTCTTCTGCTTGCAGGATGAGTATGTGGTCCTTTTAGCCGATCATCAGACCTGTAACAGAGAGAAATGATCAAGAACTTGCTTTTTGAAAAAGACACTCAGCTTTTAGAGAGCTTGACTGTTTTTGTACCTTTGTTTTTAAAATGACTTCTGGATGGAATTCAGGATGTCACCGTAGACGAAGTTGAACAGCTGTTCCTTCGACTTGGTTCCATCAAGCTGCACTGTAACAGAATTTAAACGTTTGATCAGTAAGATGAAACTTTAGGGTATTTGATTGTAAATAGAAAAAAAGTTGCATGGCTGAAAACTAAAATTGCACACTTACAGACGTCAACATTTGATGCCTCCATGATGTTCTTGTGTTTCAAATACATGGGCCAGACATGACCATCGAACAGGCCGGGGGGATCTGGCACCTTGTAGTTCCTGGAGCTACAAAGAGACACAACACCGATCAGAAAAAGTCCTGAAAATTTACAGTACATGAGAGCGAGGCCAGTGAGGCCCTCACACTGCAGTACTTACCACCTCCTCTTTTTGCATTCTTCATATGGGATGGAAATAAAGTAACGTTGGTTCAGCACGTCGATCAAAGGTCTGAATGAGGAGGGAAGAGACAAATCAAGGTCGATCCTGACTAGAAACAAACAAAACTAACAGATCTGTACTTGAGACACATTCTTACTTGTAGGTGTAAAGCAGAAAGCCTTCCACAATGAGGATGTGATTCGTCTCCTCCTCCTCCTCATTGTCAGACTTTGGGACGATCTCAGTATCCAGGGTGTTATTAACGCCGTGAGACTTCTCAAACTTCACCGGGTTGTCCAGCCATGCGTAGATGGTGCTCATCATGGCGTCCATGTCCAGAGCAGTGATGACTAGAGAGCAAAGCAAGGGGGGGTGGAGGAAAAAGAGAAGCGTATAGAAAAGTGCAAAAAGCAATTAAGAAACACAAGTTTAGTTGTTTTAAATTTGATTATTAGGCATGCAGATTACAAATGCAACACAACAGCAGCAGACACACAAGATATAAACAGGCACACACCCAGACACACTAACCCTTTTATAAAAACCCAGGCTTACCATCGCACAGCTTAAAGCCATCTTCACCAACTTCAATCTGATCCCAGGGCTGAAACATACATTGATAAGATGTACCAAGGTACATACCACTACACTCTATATGGAAGGCTCTGACACTTTTTTTTTTCTTTTTATCTTTACCCTACATTCATCTTTATCCTGTAACACAGGCAGCCAAGTGTAAACACCTGCTTTCCTTGTGTTACTCAGAGCAATCCCTTAGATTTAACTACATCAAAATTTTTACAAGAGCGGTGTTTGTATGCGGCTCACCTTGAAGAAGTCATCCTGGTGGACCACACAGCAGTTGGGAAGGTTCTTGATCAGTCTGTTGGTGAGGGTGGTTTTCCCTCCGTTGGTAACGCTGCATGAAACATGAAGAAAAGGAAATACTTGATTATAAATGAGTGGATTTGGTTAAGTAGCAGTCACACTTTTAATCCACTATGTTGCACCAATTGTAAGTGAGTACCAAACAGGCAAAATGTGTATTTTCAGGCGATTTTTGTTACTGTAACACAAAGTGTACATGCAGTTCATCTGAGATTTTCATATCCGCGTCGTGTCAGGAAAAAAAAGGGTGGGTAAACCGAACGCATACACTTGCAACGATCACCTTTCAGTGTCTATTAGTAACCACGTGTATTAGTGTTAGCACAAACTGCACGATGATTATCGATCATTGGTTTCTGGGTATTTTTCAATCGACAAACAACAAAAGAAAAAGAAGAAGTAGCAACGACCAAGCGGATGTCATGACCGCTCTCTCCCTCTCCCTCCACGTGGATCGGCCTAGCAGCTCGGAAAGCTAGCCGGCTACATTAGCTCCCTTCCACTCCCCTCCATTCATTCATTCGCCATCACTCACCCGCCGATGCCGATGATGTACTTCATGGTTTCAGATGGTCAAAGCTCGTCGATAAAACGTTCAAGAAGCGTCGGTCAAACTGGTTCAGGATCGGATTGATCGATCGGGAAGAAAGCTTAAAAAGAGAAGGTTGCAGCAGGTAACGTCAACTACTTGATTCCTCCATGGCACTTTGAGTGGAGTGAGTAAGGTTAAGTGCAGAGGGACGGAGGTGTCGCTCGGACTTGGTGTTCCACCGAGAAAGAACCGGCTGCTCACTGCTACTGCTACACATACTACAGACAGCGCACTGATTGGCTATTTAAACACTTCGAGAGGCACGGGGAAACCACAACAGCCAACCAGAAGCGAGGGTGACCACAGCTCCCACCCCCTTCTCCCTCTCTGCCCACTCTGTTCATTCTTTTCTACGCGAAATGTATGATGTAATTTTATTTTTTATGAAAAAGGGAAAAAAGGACTTGTTGTACTATCCTGTGTTGCTTTAAAATCGACTCTTATATAACTGAATTCTAGTTTGTTGTTCCAGTTGTAAGTACAGATGCTTAAGCTTATGTATTTTGGTGACTTGCTACACCTCATATTGTGGCGGTTCAAGACCAATTTAGTTGAATTGAAAAAAAGGGACTGCACACTGTTGCATAAGAACATAGGATGACTTTCACAGAGGCCACTTTAGTGTCATGAATAACTTAATGGGCGACAGTGGCTTAAATATAATGCTTGAAAATAAAAACAAAACATTATCACACAAAATTAACTCACTTTTCCAGACTTGCTTTTATGTAATGCCATCTTTTCTCTTATTTCTTTTATATTTTATCTCTTTTACCTCTATCTTATTTTGACTTTCTGTCCCTTTAGTCTTTGTTTTACTAATGATCTTTTCTTATTCAACCTTTTAGGCCTTTTATTGATTCTATGTTTTTCCTGCTCATTTTTGTTATTCTATTTTATCATTACTATTACCATTATTATTATTTTATTATGATTTTATTAACATTATTAATATCGTCTTTTTATACTTACAACTCTGTTTCCTGCTTTCTAACCCCCTTTTTATTACATTTCTTTTTCTTACCTATTTTATATTTTTATTATTTTGGTCTTCATGGTCTCATTTTATGTTGTATCTCGTTTTGTCTGGGTTTCCAATGACAAATGAAATTAGCCTTTAATTTGGAGGCCTTGTTTTTTACTGAGATTTTGCTTTTTATTTGTTTTTATTTCCATGTGCTGATGTTTTGTGCTTCACGACTGTTTGTCAAAGCACTTTGTAAACTTCGGTTTTAAAAAGTGCTATAAAAATAAAGTTATTTTTATTAGTAATAAAATTCATACTGTGGCATATGAGGTATCTTCTTCACTCGACACATTACAGTAAATTTTGGCACACGCACTTAACATTAGTCTGTCAGCGTTAAAAAAGCCTGTCCTTCATAATTTCCCTCTGGAAATGTTATTCTATAGTAGCTTCTGTTTTGTGTTGCACCACATTATTGTTGTAAATCCTGGTAATAAGTGAATTATTTAATTTGATAACACTGCTTGCATTTACGAATTTCCTGTAAATGACTGGAAAAGGTAAAACTTCTAAAGCTATACTTACAAAATCCTCTGTATAAGGTCTCAACTTGGTTTGGGGCATTTATTCAGTGCAAGTAGGCAATTTTTTAAATGTTAATGATCTCATAGTTATAGAAATGAGTCGAATTTACAATCAGACATGAAATAAAATCACCACAAAGAAAGAAAAGCACTGCAGGGAGTTGTCAAAACATCAACAGGATGAGATAATTAGTTCAGCTGTTGGTCGTATTACACTTATCTAATCTGTCGGAAGAGAGGGCCTCCTTTTACTGCTGAGACCTTAACAGATAGTTGATAATTATAGGCCAACTTTACACCGTGAGAAAGATGACCTGTCAGATTATTATGTTGTCCTCGCTGCATTGTTATTACCACAGTGTTATCAGACCTCTCTCAGTATACATATCATACCAGACAAGGTCACCTGCTCATAATAGTATTTGAATCAGAGACAGACTGGACACTAAAAACCGAGGACAGCATTTCTCTATGCAAACATGCAAACACACACGCACACATTGCTGTGGTGTTTCTCTCACCAGCCTGCATCTGACCTCTGTTTTGTTTAGAAACTTCCCAACCAACCCGATGACACAGTTTCCCTGAGGTTGCACCAAAATATTACTTGTGTTGGGGTTTACACCCTCGAGAACCTCAACTATGAGGAGGAAGTCGCCAAGTGTGGAATCCGGTTCAGCTTTTAAGATTTCTATTCATGGTTTTCTGCAGCTTTATTCTGCCAATTTGGTGGCTGAGACAGAGATTTTCCAGATTTTCCTAAAATCTGCAACACCAAGCTGCACAAAAACTTTCATAACCATGGACTGAATTTGAGTTTTATTGCTTTTGCAGGGTCAAGATGAAAGTAATGCACCTCTTTACTTTTTACTTGAATCATTTTACCCTTTCTCTCATGAACCTCAACTGTGGTTATAAAGCTGTTACACGTGAGAGGTTTATGGTTATGAAAGCAGGGCACACCATTATATTAGTCACTAATTCTTTTTCTGTGAATCCTGCTTTTGTTCTTTCTTTAATGGGATCATTTACTGTACATGCATGAATCCAAATGTTTGTTTTACACCAACAATAAATTAATAAGGAAGCAATACCCTCTGACTTGGTTGAGATTAAGGTTGCAAAATGTCATTCTGTTACCAAATATTCAACCTTTGATGGGATTAATCATCAGATCCTTTATCCATTTATTAAAGCAATGAAGGACCAGTGTATTAATACAACATTACAGGTAAACGTCATGAATCAGTAAATCAGAAAGTGAACACAATCACAAATCAACTTAAGAGGAACTTTGAAAGACAGCACAGATAACTACAGGTTGAAAGTCTCTATTGTTGCTATTATTATCACTTAATATATTAACAATCTAGAGCAGAATATGAGGAAAAGCAAAGGGGCAAACCAGTGGTCATGTGTCGTCCTATATAATTGTTAACCAGATCGCTCATAAATTCCCTTTGTCATCACTTTGTGACACGTCTGACACACTTAGATTATACAACAGTGAGGGGCCCAGATCTTTTCAGAGGTTTTACCTTCCCTTTTCAGGATTTAAGTGAACTTCTCCAGAGCAAAACAATGACTTCTTCCTCTTAGCCAAAGTCCCATCTGTGGCCTTTGGATATTCTTCCATGATATGGCAAAGGAACACATACAGCAGCTCCCCCTGACTTATGACAGTCAAATGTATCATTCACTGTGAATATTACGTTCATGATAAAAACAGACACGATATAGCTTCATTTACTGAGGGCACCATGTTAATAAAGAAACTTTAAGTTCTGCAGTGTCTCTGACTGATTTGAATACATATATTTTTTAAATACACAGTTTTTCCCAGGGGTTTATGTACCTTTATCCCATAGCCATAAACTAAAAGTGGTGGTTCAGTGAAGAACTGTGGTAATCTAAAATGCACATCCATGATAAGATGGCTGAGTGTGTTTGCAGCCTGTAATTGGACCACCCATTTTTTGATATGGTAAAAGTACCAAGGAAAGACTCCCAAATGAACCTTTTCTTAGTGTTTGTGTACTATTGTTACATCATTTTAGCATTATACATAAACTAAAATGTCTAACTGCTGAACTTTTTGTTAGGGCTTGCTGTAAAAGTTTAAACAAACAGAAACAAACTGAAAATATTCTGATATATTACCTTGCAATGTGTTGTTTGATAAATGCTGTGTGTGAAAATCTGATTCAGTGAAAAGTACAAGATTACATCTCAAGTTTAGTGCAGCACACTGAGAGGAAACTGAAATGAAACTCATTATCAAAGATCCAATGTAAATCAAACAATATTGATCGTAAAAAAACTCAGTGATTAAATCATGACTGTGACCCTCCTGCTCTTAATAAACTTCACTAAACATCATGAGCTGCCTCATGTCCCTGAGAATTAATAGTAGACGGCTATACAGACAACGCTTGCCTCTTTGTGCATGTATGTTAACGTTCTCTCTCTGCTGTCTCATCAGTCACCAGGCCTGTTTCATTGTAGTTGAAAGGCTTGAATATGTTATTACTGTGTTTCCCGACATGAGCCTGCCAATGTGGTGAATCACCTGCACATCAAATATTACACTGTCCCACTCACGAACATATCACAAACCCGTTAGATTCTGTGGTCTCAGAGAGCACACTCTGCAGACTGTACACTGTGTTCTGCTCTGATTTCCCCCCTCTTTCTGCTCTACAAACGCTTTCAAAAAGTCACATTTGTGTCAGCCTACATTCTTTAAGTTTAATCTGATTGTGTTTCCATGAATATTAGATTTCCTGCATGACTGCAGCCTGTTCATGTTGAATTCAGGAGATCTATTCTTTAATCAAGTGATACAGTTAATGGTGTGCAATGAAGACACAAGAGTCCTGAACTGGAAACTGTGTGATTGAATATAAAACTTGAAGTCCTCTTAAGATTGTGCATTTCTAAGAAAAGTTGAAATTAAGTACTTAAGTTTTTCTGCACACTTTGTCCTGCTCTTGGTGTGCAGCAAGCGTAATCCAAGGCTTCTGTCTGCCATCTGCTGGCTGTGATTGAAGCTACATTTGAGGATTTTCTCTCTTTGCAGCCTCTCACTATTCCTGCAGGCTGCACCTCAGTCTGTCATGACTTTGAGATCTCACTGTCATTTTTCAACATGACAAAAAAAAAAAAAAAAAAATCACTTAAGAATTAAAGATATTTTTATTGTTGCCACTTTTAAACATATAAGCCCATACCTTCACTTCACTTTGAACTGTTATATAAATTATTCTTTTCTGTAAATTCATCTGGCGAAAAACATGTTTGGAACAGTCTATAGTTTGCAGCCATCGCAAATGTAACAACAAAGCTCTCAGTAATATGTTGGTAAACTAATATTACCCTAGCCCAGTTAAAAGTATGTATATTTAGAAGCAATTTGATTTGGATAAGATTAAAAAGATAAGAAAGGATTATATCTCCTTGTCATTACCTCCCAAGGCAAAAGTCCATTTCAAAATCTTGAAGGAAATCTGTCCAACAAATGAATTTTTAGGATTTAACTGTGAAGCGAATAATTGTGTGTTTTGTGATGTGGACGTTGAAAACCTGAGCCATGTTTTTTTTTTTCACTGTAGTGTGTCACATCCCTTCTGGAGTAACATGTGGAGCTGGTTGCAATCCAAAAACATTGACTTCCCTTTGTGAGCAGAAACTATTTTGTTTGGTGTTTTCAATGAGGATAGGAACTTGGATTTTGTTCTAAATTTTTTTTTTCTTCTTCATTCACAAGTGTCGATATTTTCAAACAAGACCATGCCTACCTCACAGGAACAATGAGCCGCTATTTTTTTGTAAATCCTTAAAACTTGTTACGGACAAGAAAGCCCTACGTCTATTTTCTTCACTAGAAATGTTCGAATTGATATAGAATGGCCTCTAACCTTGAAATTGTATTGTTGTTTTTTCTCTCTTTTTATGTTATTCATGCTCAATCTAAGGCAAATATTCTATAATTTTCTTTTATGATAAAAAGGTGCCTTGTTAGTTTATAATTCAATTAAGAAAAAAAAAAGTTTGCAACCATCGAATTCACTGTACTCCGCTAGGTGGCGATAATGAGCTCGTAAGCTGGTTATCAAATCGCTCGTTAAATCAAAAGAAAAGGAAGAAGAAGAAAGACGAACCAGGAAAAAAAGAAGAAAAACAGTTCGGAGGGATGGAAACGATGGACTTTCTTCAAGGGCTTACAGTAAGCAAAAACTTCAACAAAAACACTGTGAACATTAACATTTAAAAACCGTAACAGTCTGTGATGATTTAACTCGTGTTTGAGTAACTCTTAGGCTCTGTAGTGGGCTGACTTCAGACTAAATTCTTCTGATAAATTGTCTTTTTCACCCAATAAGCTACAAACCAGTTGTTTAGCCTATAGCTTCGAAAGTGGCATACAAACTAAGTATTGAATTAATCTACCTTAGTACAAGAACAGATACTTTGGGGACCTTTTACTTAAGCAAGAGCAAAACTACTTAATCTACTCACGTCAAAGTATTTTAGCTGATATCTCCTCTCTTTGTGTCCCACTCAGATTGATGTAACATAGTTAACACCATCAGTATGTGAATTGCTTTGTTTTGCAGCATGTTATAGTGATATATAAACTTTGATTTGTAATAATAAGTCTCCTTGTCCCTGTCTCTATTTTCCAGGTTCATGAATCAATCCAGAAGGGCTCTTCGATCCCTCCTGTGGAAAAGTGCATCACCTGCTGCTTTCCCGGCAAATATCACTGTCCGTTTTGTGAACCAGAAAACTTCAATCCCTCAGCAGAGTATTTAGCACTCAACTTGCATTTGAAAAGGCATTTCAGGTCAGCAGTTCATGTCGGAGGTACGGGTTTGTAATATTTCCCTTTCTTGTATTTGAGTGACTTTAACATTAATCATGTCTCATCTAACTGATTCAAAAATCTTTTATACTTTCAGATTACACGATCCACAAATGTGGACTGGGGTGCAGAAGCCAGCCCCATTTCCACTGTCTGTTCTGTCCAGCTACTCTGATAAGGAGAGTGGATTTAAAGAGACATCTAGTTTCATGCAACAAATTCAAGCAGAGTGTGGCCCAACGAAGTACCCAAGAGGGACTAACTGAAGGGCTGGTGTTTCCCTCATTGACTGAGAGGAGCAGAAACTCTTCATTTGACATGGTAAGACTGTGACCATGCCCTTTTTATTAACCCCCTTTACATTTGTATTTCTGTTGTCATTTTTCCCCTGGAGGATTTACTATTTCAAACACAGAGTAAAAGTTAGCAGCACAAATCAAAAGTGGACTGTGTCAAGAGGGATTTTTTTAGGCCCAATCCCAAACCCCCTACACACTCGCCCTTCACTACCGAGTGTCTCTCGTAATAAAGTTACACTCGCAGCTGTGGAGTGCGCGTCATTTGAAACAGGAGTGTAAACAAAACGGGCGGGTATGGGACGCCCTCCTCACTCCACTGGAAAATGGAAAGTTTCATCGCCATTTTAACACAAAGACGCATCCCGTGCATGGCAGCGTTTCTTTTCTTAGTAACAGGGCATCATGTACAGTTCTGAGCCGCTCGTTTCTTCATCCTCCCAGTAAAATTATAAATCCAGCAACCATCACAGTGACAGGAGCTAAATTAAACTTCTGATTGTTAGTGATTCCACGTCTTTGAACCCCCTTAATGTCAGCACAGAGTACGATTTTGGAGTTTTATTTGATCTTTCCAAACCATGTCTTAAGGGTTTTTTTTTTTTTTTTTTTTGTCAGTAAGACAAAGGTGGACACATACGGAACTTATATTTGTATGTTGTTTCCTCCTCCTCCATTTTTGCTGGTGATACAACCAGATTCAGACGATACAACCACTCCACAAAGGCCAAAAAAGAGTGATTCTTATTGCAAATGCTGTAAACATGTTTGTCAGATAGACAAACTGAATGTAAACTGGCTTTTGGCATAAGGAATGGTGTCCCTTAAAAGAGAAAGACTTAACTGCTTGTGTTTTAAGGCCACCAAACCTGACATTTTGTGTTTTCCTCACAGGAGAGCAACAATGATTACAAAGGCATGAGCTTCAGTTTGGATTCAGACGACCAAAACAGCCAAGGAGTGAGCAGCAGCAGCCGCTTATTGACCTCCCCTGACAGTGAATATGAAGCAGCAGGGCAGAACTCCTCTAAGTGTGTACAGACGGACCTTGACAAACCTCAAGACTGTGACGAATTCTATTTCATGAACCTGGTGAAAATCTTCAAAAAGCTGTCCCCTGAGAAAAAGGCCAATGTCAGGTTGAAAATCGAGAGACTCCTCTTTGAAGCAGAGTTTGTGTAGACAAGAGCTCATTTGCAGGTTAAACAGTTTTACTGATGAGTTCTTATACTTCGATTCAGTGATACATTGAAGAGATTTGGTATCTGAGATGCTTCTTAACAATACATTCTAATCCATCACATTATTAATGGAGGAAAAAAATAGATCAGCGTATAAGCTTTAATGAAGGTAAAGCGTTGTTACCACTACCTCTGCTGAAATGCTTCACTGCCTTCAGGGACCTTTCATTCAAGTTTATCTGTGGCATTATTTTCTTGCATGTTAAATACCTGATAGTCCGGTGTGGGTGTACAAAAACTAAGCAGGATGTAGCAAGAATTTATTTTTGCAATCTGATGTCAAAGTGTAAGCAGTGTTAACAAATCAGCTCAATGAAAAGTGCAAATTTCTTTAAGTGTAACCATTAAACCAAACAGCAAACAATGACAGGATGTAAAAGCTGGACTGGACCGATAACCACTTTTATTTTGGACTGAAATCTCAAGTCCAACAAGCTGCTCCCAGCTGTTTTTCCTGTGGTCAGTGTAAATATGACCAAATAAGGATTTCCTGTAACAGAGAGCTGATTGTATGTATATGGTATATTCTTTATAATGTCATGTCGCTAAAAAAAAAAAAAGATTCAGAATGTTCATGTATGTTTTCAAGCTAATGGTTCATGTTTGAAATTGACTGTTAATGTTTCGTTTTGTTACCTTTGTACTAGAGGCTGCTTTTTTAAGATTACTGTAACCTACCTCACACAGATTCTGGTGCAGATGTCATTGTTCTACAGTTGTTCGGGATTTTTTATACATTTTATTTTTGAGATTATGTATTCCAAGTTATTAAAAAAACAGCAGTTTGTAAGCTTGAAATGTATTTGAGTTTACCTTTGTTCAAATAAAACTCCTGCTGAGACCGATGTTTTCTCTTTCTGTATTTTTATGTCTTTCACAGTCTTCTTAATGAAGATTAGTTTATTTTCTGTACGTATTCTGTAGTTCAGGATGTGTGGACAAAGACAGAAATCTCCTTTTACAATGAGCTGCCTTTTTAGGAGACATGCATGTGATGCCCATCCACATACAGCAGCCATGGACCAGCACATTTCACGAATGAAACCTCTCACCAGGCCAAGGGTCAAAACAGATCAGGACTGTGAGTTCAGCAAGGACAGGAGATGCTGGAAGGATGTTGTTACTTTTGTAAACAGCTGACCAAAGTCAGGACATCCAGAGTGGAGACAGCCCGCAACATCAACATGTGGTTGGGAAGGTTTGTGCAGAAAATAAAACAGTAACTGGCAGCAGGTTCATCGTCAAAAAATTTGAATTCCAGTGTGAAAGCTTCAGTTTGAACTCAAATCCCTCTGCATCTTCATGTTGGATTTGGAAAGCAGTGCTTAAAAATAACTTCAGATTCAGGTGCTGAAAAAATAAGGAAATGTCCTCTTTATTCTGACCAGATTAGTTCCTATGTCCTGCAGTGGAAACAAACCATTATGTAATTGGTATCTGTCATATATGACAGCTCATCCAAAGGCTTTACAGACTTCATTCACAAAAAACACACTTAGTTGTTTATTTTAACATTTAATTAATGATCATAGTTCAAGACCAACAATGATAAAAAAAATGTTTTTTCCTACAAATACTTCTATTCACATTTGTTGAAAATGATGAAATTTTAGGGTGAAGCTTAAAACCTACTTTAAATTAGTAGAAAAACACAATTTTGCAAAAAAAAATCTCTAAAACTGCCAGGCCGAGTGTAACTATGCAAGCAGTTACAATGTGCAAAGAAAGATGTTTAATGGGTCTTTTAGTTTTTAACGTTTGTCCTCTTCATGCTGTTAAAATACAATAAATTCAGGGAGTTAACTGATGTGGGACTGTAAAAAAGGACAGCAAAAACCTACAATTATCAAGTCAACAGATTTAAGAGAACCTGAAATCAAATTTGAAAACACAAAGATTATGCATCAGGATTATATCTACATATATAAAGTTTTGTTTATGTCTGAAGCAGTTAAAGTTGAAATCTTCTGATCATTCAGAAAATTCTAACAACATCATCATCATAAAAAGTCACACATTAAAAAGTGCTAAAAGTGTTAACAGTCCCAGCAGCCAACAGAGAAACAACCAAAGGTGAGAGCAGACGACCCTGCTCAATATCTGCTCCTCTGCTGTGGTTTGAAGACATGGCGAGCGAGGATGGAGTATGGTTAGACGGATGATGAGTTTCTAATCATCGCAGCCCAGCAGCTCCATACGTAAAGTGATGCGTTCGTGCCACTCCCAGGGGATGACTCTGACAAATCGGGCGTAAAATGGAGGCTCAAATAGATTCTTCCTGTGAGTGTTGTTATCGAGGTTGCCTTGGAAAAGCTAGAAAAAAAAGGGTTGATTAGATTCGAGCAGCCCAACCAGATGTCAAGAGAATCCGCACAACAGCCCAACATCCCTGTGTCATGAACCTGTTGACTCTATTTAAAGACTTTCAGTGTTTTTACGCAAAAATATCTCAGACAAAAAGACGTCTTCTGTATTACCTTATCATTTCCAGTGTCAGGCTCCTTCACCGTTCTCCAAGACTCTCCATCGTTACTGTAAGCAACTTTAAACACAGACACAAACTGCACCACACCAAAGTCTTTGGCCCCCTGGGTGATGATGCCTGTGAGGCGCTTTGTCTTCTCCAGATCGACCTGTTGAAGACAACATTTAAACGGTAAAGATCTGAATCACCTGCTGGTTTATAGGGGATATTTTTCTAAGATGATAAGGTCTTGCAGCTGAGATACCTGAATCCACTCGGATCGGTTGCTGCGAGCAGGAGACCAGGCATTTGTCTTCCCCTGTTTGTCCAGACGGGCAAACTGAGGGTGCCACGTGAAGGAGTCGATGCCCCACGTGCGGTAAGTGCTGGAGGCTGTGAGCTGCCCGTCTGAGATGAGGCGAGACTTCATTCCCAGGGAGGCTGAGCAACCTGCCGTGTTTGAATAAACTGTGAATCCAGGGACAAACGGGAAGGCGGAGGAGGGAGGGAAACCACAAGCGACAGAGGAAGAGAGAAAGAAAATGATTACACCCAAAGAACAGACAAATTAAGGTCAAACTTCATCCCCTCTGAAGACATACATTTACCCAGAAAGAAGAGACTGATTAAAATGATTTTTACAGCCAAAGGGACCAGGAGGGAACAGAGAGAAGCAGAATGCACTCAGCAGAGAGATTTACATGCAGCTTGTGTTCAGTCATCGTGTTTGTCTGTAAATATTGTTGCCTGTATGTTCAAAGAGACCAAGGATTAAAGAATAAAGAGTTACACGTGTTTCTGCCTCTGCTCACACTTGGAATTCTCGCTTTATCGTTGCATGTTTGAGTTTACCCACAAACACCGTTTATACTACACATTTTCTCTCTAACCACAGAGAGATGGAGGCCGTGTTATGTAGATGAACTCTTTTACCCCGTCATCATGTTTGTCAGGATAACCGCAGAAAAATGGAAACAAGACATTAAAACAATAAAACAGAGGAAACATTAAAAAAGAGAATTTCCACTCTTATAGACGCTCCAGGAATTTACTCGTATAGTTTCAACCACTGGACAGAAACAGGAGTTCACTGAGACTTCGCCTTGATCTGATTTTAACTTTTGTCTGTCAAGTTTCTCCTGAGCAGCCATGCCCGATCAAAACTGTAGTATATGTTTTCTGTGTGTTTACCATTGAGTTCACAGCCAACCAGCTCCATTCGCAGCGTGCAAGCTTTGCGGCAAACCACAGGAATGATTCGGATGTACTGAGCCACGATTGGAGGGTCAAAAAGGTTCGTCTTTGTGCTCTCATTATCAATGTTGGCCACAAAAACCTGAAGCACAGAAATAAAAGAAATTAAAATCTACTGTTTGAGATGAATCTGGTTAAAGAGCACAAAACATGAGGAGTCCTCTAACCTTGTCTCTGCGTTGGCCATCCGCTTTGTAAGTGGTGTAAAGTTTTCCATCGAAGCTGCTCGCCACCTTGAAGGCTTTGATGTACTCAGCAGTGCCCATACGACTGGCACCCTGAGTGATGATGCCTGTCAGGCGCATTGTCTTCTGCATATTAACCTGTTGTTGAAAGGAAGTAAGTTAAATCAGCTCCGAGCCACTTACACAGATCGCTTCTCTACTTCTTAAGAGTTCACTCCTCTCACCTCAATCCAGGGGTTTTTGTCATAAGCAGCGGACGTCCAGGCGTTGACGATGCCTTGGTTGTTTAGTCGTGCCAGCTCTGGACCCCACCGCTGAAGACCCAGAATGCCATAGTGCACAGAAGAGGATGTGATCTGGGACTCCACGATGGCTCCTCCCTCCATTCCCAATAGAGAGATGCAACCTGAAAGACAAAGTGTGCACTTTTAGGGCTTCTGTTTGAGAGTGTTGTCATGTTGGTAAACCTTTTTTAATCATCTAATCAACATAAATTATAGTACTTCTTTTTGTCAAAACCAAAGTTAAAGTTCATTGTAGTGTGTGTGTGTATTTGATAGTAAACATACGTAGCTGGCACTGCTTTCCAACATATGGTGAGAGGCACTGGCAGGTGTAGTCTCCATCAAGATCTCGACACATCCCTCCATTCTTACAGGGCTGATCGACACAGTCATTCACATCTGAAAAATAAAGGTGACAACTTACTGTGTGGTGCTGATGATCTGCACACCTACTTAGCAACTTCTCAGAGGAAACAACTTTTAAGGCTGTTTGGGAAGGGTTGATGCTTGCAGCCACTTTGTTCACAGCAGATGAAAGGTCAAATATCATGTCTGATTTTAATATTTTGTTAAAATGTTGCAGAGGAAACTTGAGGATTTTCAGCAAGCTCACAAACCAAGTCTGTGTGGATCAGAAAGGGAAAATCATGGAAAAAAATGTTGCTGATCAAAGTCTTGTTACGCTCCAGGGTAACCATGGCAACAAAGCAGGTTGTTCTCCTATACCTACTGCTAATGCAGTACCTAGTTTTCTCCACACGGTGGCAGGCTTGCACAGTGTGTTTTAAAAGTCTGAAAAGAGCAGCATACAGCCTCAAATCAACCAGGGAGACCAAAATGTTTTCATGGACTGATCCAGAATAAATAAATAAATTGATAAATTAAAAACTATAACCTTGTCACAACTCAGAATTTATAATTCACAGATCAAATATCATGACCAGCCTCATTTATAGTATTTTTTTTCTTTAAGCTTTTGGGTTCTGAGTCAGGCGGGGTATAGCAGGTGACTGAAGGTAACTGGTTGATGAAAATGCTGCAGCCAGAGTATAAACAAGGTGAAAACAAACACTCATATCACCCCTGTGCTTAAATCCCTTCACTGACTGCCTGTTGCTTTAAAATCCAGATTAAAATTCTAACACTTACTTATAGATCTCTACACTCAGGCCTCAGAATACCTGTTTGAACTCATTTACCCTCACCAGGCAGCTTGTCCCCTCGGATCAAGTACGTTACACTTAGTTTCTGCTTCAGGTGCACACCGCAGGACTCGTGGTGACAGAGCTTTCCAGACTACAGCAGCAAATCACTGCTCTCCCAGCATCCCTGCACTCTGCAGAACTGTAGGCTCTGCTTTTAAAAATGTGTCAGACTGGCCTTCACAGTCTACGTGCCTCACTTAAAGAGGCTGTAGTACTCGTGGAAGCTGATTCTATTCCTGGCCATGACCCTTTGTTACATGTTTTACCCAGCTCTCTACTCCCTACATTTCCTGTCTTTCTTTAGCTGCCCTATCTTCTCAAGGCAACGATGCCCCAAAACACAACTTAAAAAAATCTATGTAACAACACTCCTATTCAGTTAGAAATGTGGTAAATCATCCCTCTTCTTTCGGTCCACCATAAGAATTTGTTCCCAGTATTGTATATGAGGAGTGTTTCTCAAATTCTTGAACATGTAAATCTCTGGCTCATATAGCAATGACACTTATTACTCGCCCAAAATGTTTAACCTTCTTCCCTTTTCTGTATGTTTCATCTGTGACAAGCACTCTGTGACTTTTGTAGAATCAGCATCAGCTCTATTGGCCAAGTATGTGTACACATACAAGTAAATTGACTCTGGTAGACTTAAGTCTTTATATACAAACACTTAACATGAAATATGACACAAATATGTACAAACTTAGACATTTAGATGATCTATACGAGACTGTTTTAGACAGCGGTGCAATGGGAAGGAGTGCAGAGGAATGTTGAGAGAGAAAAAAATATATACATATGTGATTATATAACAGGTGGTTTATGTGCATGAGGTGGACCTGTCGGTGAAAAGCGCTATATAAACAAACTATTTTTACTTACATGGTTGGAAAGACCACCAGCAGTGTCCTGTCGCATATAATAGTTTGTGCATCTAGTTCAAAGGTGTCTTTTTTATTTCTTTTTTAGTATTTTTGGGGCAATTTTTGCCTTTTATTGATTGGATAGGGTGAGAGAGAGGGGAGAGGACCCAACAGCACATGGTTGGGGCTGTAGTCCCAGGGAGTTCTCTGACTAATATTTTTAGTATTTATTCATTTTAAAATTTGTGTTTGGGTTTTACCAAAGAGAGCATGGCATAAGGTCATGTAAATAATCTAATACACTTTTTAAATGGTTCAATTATTTTTTCAGCCATTGACACTCTGAAGAGGTCAGGATTTCCACATGCTTAGCTGCCAATAAAATAATCAAATATCCTAACTGATGACTAGTGTAAAGCTGACCATGCCTCATATCTGATCTCTTCCTTTTGACAATAAATACAAGTCAGTGTTGCATCAAACCGTTTGGAAATTACTTCTTTTTGTATTTTAACCAGTTTTCCTCTGGCACTCTGTGAATCTACATGTCTATTGTGATATAATTTATGAACACGTGTTATTATGTGGCCTATCAAAGCTGATAAAGCAGTGAACTGACCATGAGTGATACTGAAAAATAAAAATTAACTCTAAACTTTAAAACGAACTTTCTTCCAGTCTTGTTTTCTTGTCTTACTCACATAAAGACTTGTTCTGGACTTTAGGGGTAAAGCAAATGACATGTTGACGTGAGACCACATGGGTCTGTTTAATTCTTGTTCCAGTTAGCACTAAGAGGATTGGTCACACTTCAGAAACGAATAACTGTATGTCTGTGTCAAAACCATAAATGATCCAATCAGGAGACAGACCGTAAAACAGCTTGACTGATTTTCTCAGGGATTATTTTCCACTTGTTTGCCAACACTGACATCATGGACAACTGGGTCTTCTCCCACAGCTGTACTTGAATGATCAGTAACTTTTAACTGTAACTGAAAATACAAACTAAAAGTATGTTTGGTCATTCACAGAAACTAATAAATGGGACAGCCGTTTGGCTCTACTTTCAGCTCTTCCACACCCGCCCAGCCTATGACGTCTGACTGACACAAATATAGAAAATGTCAGGGAGTAGACAACCAGACTGCACAAACATAACATTTGGTGGTCAGGTCGTGGGCTTTAGGGTGAGCTGTTCATTCACAAAAAATGTCACTGCAGGAGTATAAGTCCCACTTAGACTATAATTATGAGGCCATCTGCAGAGTTTGATCTGTCATATGCACAAAGTTTATCGTAGATGTATTTTCTGACAATTCAAGACAAACTGCGTGAGTCACTCTCTCAGGGGGATTCCGAAAAAGACATTCACATTTAAAGAGAAAAAAATGATTTCCTCTCCCTTTTTCCATGACTAAACTGTGCAAACTTCAGCAACATTTGCACGCCAACTTAGTCAATAAAATAAGAGGATATGATGGATTTGACTAATATCAAATTCCTGCACGCTTAGTCAAAGCTTAAGCACAAACAGATGCAGTGTTGAGCCTAAGAGCACAGCCTCTGCATGCTAAGAGACTTGGAGTGGGGTTTTGTTAATTAGCCAAACAGAATGACCACAGAACCAGCTGAAAGGAAGTCTTTCATGAAACTGCTGAACTGACAACGCGTCTCTTTCTGCACTAATGCTATGACAGGATGGAAAACCCTCATGTGTTCACACTCAGAGAGAAATCGGCTCAAAGTGGGCTAAACTCTCATTTCTATTTCACTGCCTTTCAACCCATTTGGATAAAATTTAACATGACTTTCTTTTCTTTTCTTTTTTGATTATTTCTCATCAGGACTCAACCAAAGTTAGTGTTTTGTTCTCAGCAGCTTGGCTGTCTTCTAAACCATAAAATCTCTAAACATCAACACATCATTATTTCAGCAGAACCATTGCTATTTTATGCTTTATCAAGTGTTTTATTGACTATAAAGGTATGAGGGTACTTTGAGTGCTTGATGTAATGATTCCTAAAGGTTCATCAATGTTGACTCAAATTATACCTTGTATTTCTCATTCAAATATCAAAGTTGTTACAAATATTTTTATCATTATTTGTCTTGGGTTTTACGTATCATTTTTGGGGGGATTTTGATGTCATAATTGTAATTTTGGAACGCAGAAGGAGAGGTTTCCAAACAGTGAAATTAAAATAAATTAAATAAAAGCTTATCAGATTTCTTTGAGGTGTGATTTAAAGAAATGAATAGAGGACAAAAGGTGTTACTGTGCAGCTATACCAAACAAGGGATACAGCTATTGCACATAAATTGCATCTGTAGGCTACATACTAGTCTGGCAGTGCGCTCCCTCGAAGCCTGGCTGGCATTTGCAGATGTACTCATTGAAAACATCTCCTCGTCTTGTGGGAGAAATGACCTCACAAGATCCATCGTTCTTGCAGGGGTTTGGGCTGCAGGGTCCTGAAAGAAAGACAGAAAGAAAGAAGAGGATGATGGATGGGTTAATCAAACAATAAACTAGTTTTCCTTTCACTTATAAAAAGGTTTCCCTCAGCTGTACCTGTCTCTGTCAGGTTGCAGGTGTCTCCAGCGAAGCTATCTGCACAGATGCAGATGAATGGATCATCTCCAACTCCCGTCACACATGTTCCTCCGTTATGGCACAGATTCACCTTACAATATTCACCTGAGCAAAAAGACATTAAAAAAGTGAGTAGAAGATATAGAACCACAGCACAGTGCAAGAATGGCAACTACGACTACTTAGACATTAGTATTTGACCGACTTTGTAGTACGGTGGCAGCTTATTTCCCTCGTGAATCTGTATGAGACCATCTACTACAGACTGCAGTGAGACAACAGCACATGTTGTTGTTTTGAAACCCTCACAGTGTCTTGTGTGTGAAACTCTTGGCCTCCTGATCTTGTTATGCTGTAGCTGTTGCCCTTTTAACCCTTAAAGTTTAAGCCACAGGTCAACAGATCAGCTCCTACTCAGTCTGTGGAATGAATCTAAAGTCATTCTGGGAGAAGGATGAGCTCAGTGTGGTAGCCTCAGGACCATTATGTAGATTCAGGCATGAACTATGTAAAGGTCAGAAACTCATCTCAAAACTATCTCTGAGAAACACTGAAAACATGCCTTCTAGCAACGTATTATAACACTTTATTGGCATTGGCATTTAGAGGAATTTCACTAACAAAACAATGTAAGAATAGGGCTTCAACTTTAATTTTCATATTGATAAAACTGTCCATTACTCTTTGCAACAAGTCAATAAATTGATCGATGTAAACATTAGAAACTGTCAAAGTATTTCAGCGTTACATGAGAAGTCTCTAAAACACTGCTGGTGAAATCTACAGAGGACAGAAAGATCCTTTTACCATATTCAATTCCAGTTCAACGCCTCCACTCTAGCAAATTGCTAATTCTCTAAACTTCTCCACCTATAGGTTTGACACGTGGGTTTCCTGCTTAACATTTGTAGCCATGAAAGCGATTCTGGTGGCTTTACCAGGACCTTTAATACCTGAGTGCAACATTCCTGATGCTTTGCAAGTACACAGAGTTTCAACAGTCATCAGAATCAATGGGGCAAATCTCTACAGTGAAAGTTGGGCCTGAACATTTGTAACAACAGCAAAAGTTGCAGTTTTGGCAACAGAAACCACATTGCTGACTCACAGGTCCTGAGTGGATCAGGAAAATAATGGTAGAGACATTTAGTGGGAGTGGCACAAGTTTATGAGTCACACGGTTAAGCATTTGAAGTGACAAAATCATATATCATACTCTGTGGGGTTTGTTTTTACATGTGTGTTGACTCATAAGAGGCCACGTCACAGTCTGCACCCATCTGGCATAAGGCCTGAGTGAGTGTTTGTACTGGAGTTTATCTATTGTGTCAATTAAAAAAAAAAAGAAAAAAAAAGTGACATAACAGACTTTTTCTTTAGTTTCACAGTTATGATGCCAAAAAACGAACACTGAGTATGTGTGCGTGCTTTTTTCAGATTCTGTAGCTGAAACTCTTAGGTACATAGAGTATCTCACTGTTGTCATGAAACCTGTGAGAACTTAGTAGACTGGCTCTGCCGATGGAGTCATTTATACAAAAGGAAAAAAGCTAGTTAATGTGACAGGGGAAGAGATTAACATTGTTGAATGGAGATCATCAATACTATGATTCAATAAATATGAAGAATTTGAGTTAAAATGGGTTGCATCCTTGTTTTCAAGTAACAGAGTCTGTATGACAGAAAATTGGAGGACTGCAAGTGTTTCCACTTAAACCAAATACTGGAAATAAAAGAGGTGGGGCCTTGAAAATAATACAAAACACCACCTCTTCTGGACCTCACCTCATACTTATGGAACTTTTTTACACATTTTTAAACAATAAAACCCCCAATACTACAGTAGTCAACAAGAGACAACACAATGTGTCTCTGTGCAGGATTAAGAGCTTGCAGGATTAGCCAGGTTGCACAGATACCTGAAGCTCTTTCAGGACTGAGCAGTTACACAACATGACAGCATAGCAGCTCAGGTGTGGCTGAGGACACATGGCACACCTGAACTATAGACAGGTGAGTAGAAGTGGGCAATAAATAGGTCCCCTGACTGGACAAAGATCAGATGGTAAAGACACCCTAGCATCATATAGCAAAGGCGGTAATGCCCATTTTATGTCTTCAGATTCACGTGCGGATGGCAGGCATTTTCCCAGGTTGAACTTAGGATAGCTAGGTGAGTGGACAGCTGGCTTGTGTTGGCTCCAGACTGCTGCACAGATGGTGTTGTTGTTTTACTCCATCTGCATCACCTCTTAGTTTGACCGCAAAGGCTTCCATAGGGGGCAGTGATGCTTTACAAAACAAGCAAAACTATAATGGTACAAATCCTCTGTCTACTCCCTACAGATACATTAATATCAAGTTACACAAACTGCTTTTTACAGTGGGTGACACTCAGCAGGAAAAAAACATCAGCTACTGCTTAGCCATCTCCGTGAGCAACATATCTTTTGCAAACCAGCATTTTACAACCTCTTTGAAAAATAGAACTCATAATAACATAGTCTCACATGAAATAACAGGGTTGTCTCACATTTAATAGCCAATTCTACCATGACAATAATGAGGTGGTATCGTGTGATGACAGACTTGACTAAACTCTGAATGTTTTGGTCATTTTAGAGGTGATTTATTGCTATAAAATAATGAGAATGGTCACGTTATATAAATGTGATTATTATGTAAAAACTGTTCAATAAAAAAACTCATGTTGTAGCACATTATTACTTAAACCTATCTCACTACCAAGCTAAGAGGCACTGACTCACTCCAGGAAAAATGGGTCCGTATGAGACAGGAAAATGAAAATGAAAAAAATAACTTTGTGGCACCGTTCAGTGTCAAAGTCCCCTTGTGACTCACATGGAAAAAGCGAATAATGTTTAGTTATATTTTTTGGAATAAGAGGCAAAACAAAAAACAAGAGGCATTAAGAAGCTACTTTTATATGCTAACTACAGTCTGTGAATAAGACCGGCTGCTCTGCCACACAGACATAAACAGACTGTCAGCAGATTTGATACGTTTAGGTGGAGAAAAAGGACTTACCTCTGACTGAAAACAGGCAAAGTAGTAGAGTCGTCACGGCTAAACTCACTTTGATTTCCATCCCGAGACGTATCATGTTTGTTTGTCTTGACTTTGTCTGTATGTCCGAGGAGGAGACGCGCTGCCGCTCAACTTCTAACTGATGCTGCCTTCAAGTGCCCTCGGATATTTTGGAATTTCAACAGAAGTGGGACGTAGCCGAGGTAAGGGGTGCAGTATTAAATACCAGAGCCACCGGGACCTTTTCCATAATACCCGGGTCAATAACACGTGACGTTACAGGGGCGGAGTCATGTTAGTAAACAGACACTGCGAGGGGAGGTGGGGGTGTTTTCTAGCATGTTCCTGACTAGTAATCCATTTTGCCGATAGTTTATTGCTACTTTTGAGGAAAGTTGTACTAGCAGTTTGTCCTTTATTCTATCTACTTAACCATAAGTAAAAGTGTAGAATCAGACAGGCGATCTTGTATCAGAAAGGGCACAAATATTTCATTGAATGCTGCAAATTTAAGATTTATGACTCTACGTTTCCGCTTTTTCATGAACATTTGAAGGCAACATTACCAGATTGACAAGGTGGGACAGGGTGGGCGTGGATCGTTGACGGGCTATTTTGTGTGGCTGTTCCAGGTAAAGATGATAATATCCTAAGCCCATTTACGTGTTCATGTGTTTTATTTAGGCTCTGGTGATGTAAAGGATGACTATTCATCTCCTGACACCCGATCTGCAAGAGAACAGAGCAAATCTAAAGAGATCTACCTATTTGGTGCCTGAATCAATCCCCGTGGGAAAACTTCATCAACCCCCCAGCCAAGTGTTAAGGAATAAAGCAGGCAAAGTGCAGCGTCCAACCTACTCCAGTTTCCAGGCCAGAAATTTCTTTGGTCAAGGCGTTTGGTTTGGCAGGAGTGGTACTGACCTACTAATGCCTCAAGCTACCATTCTCTTACTTACTCTGGGTATTATCCAGAGTAAAATGTCTAGTTTAAAGACCATTAATTACAACCAGCAGTCATTTAATTAAACTTCAGGGGCATGATTTATCTTTTTTATTCAGTTTCCTTCCATATCTTTGAGTAAAAGCAACAATGTTGAGGAAATTAACATGAAGTATACAGTATTGTACACTAAAGAACTCTTGTTCCACATGACAGACAGTGCTGTAGTGCTGTCTTAGATCAGACAAACCACAAACTCCTGACAACTTTTGGCATGAACAACAATAACGCATGAGCCAGTGGCTTTTGTTTGCAACATCTTAATACTCTCCTATTTGACTAGAAAAAACATTACAAATTTTATAACAATATCCGTGTAGTATCATGTAATGTCTTGGTACTTTAATTTCTTTTTTTTAATTTATACATGCATCATATATACAGTACATAGTCAGAGGCAGAGCCGGCCCAAGGCATAAGCGAACTACACGCCTGCTTAGGGCCCCGCAGCCAGTAGGGGCCCCCAAGAGCAATCAAAAATAATAATAATAATAATATTTTTTGCATGTATGAGTGACGCTTTCTGTATGAACAAATATATATATTATTGTAATAATAAAATAAAAACATTTTAGTGCTGCTGCTGATGTAGGCCTGTGATTCTTACTGCCAATATGTAAAAGTTCTGCTACCATTATGTGCCTCCCACTGTGCAATGTGCACTGAGCATCCTAAATGTGTTACATTTTGAGATTAAACAATATGTGGCACCCTGGACATCATTCATCAGTCACTCATTAGTATTATTTGTATGGTTGCATTGGTATTATTTATGTTATTACCTAGGCTATCCCCTTAAATGTGTAAAGACATGTCAGGCATATTAAATTTATACTGTAGTAGGTGTGTGAATGATCAACAATCAATATTATTAGCAGAAATAGAGGGCCCCAAAATCAAACTTTGCTTAGGGCCCCATTGAGGCTTGGGCCGGCTCTGATCAGAGGTAAAAATATATTTATACAATGACTTGAAATAATGTGTCACTAGTCTATCACAAGTGTTTTGACATGATCAGTTTTTTTTTGTTTTTTTTTTTTTACATACATTATCTTTTTCACTTGCCAAACACACTTCGGTTTTCAAAGAGATCATGGTATTTTTAATTTATTTTACGATTACTCATCCTTTCTTTGTAAGGTATCCCTTGTGCTCTGTCGCCATCACGTGGTTAGTATGATATTACACGGGCTGAATTTTTCTCATATTTGTTTTTTATTGATCAATGTTTCTGGTCAAGGTAAGGTAAGGTCATGCAGTCTCCGCTCCTTTTAAAGCCGTGACTATAAATACACAACGAACTGCTGCAAATATTGGACAAAAGGCTCTTGCAAATCAACACCTGCCATGCAAGTACATGTGTGCCATAAAAGAGAAATAGTGAGGGTTATAGAAGGTTTTATTTTCGGATAAAACAGTGCATTACCATCAATTATGCACCAGTATACTGGAATGTTACCCGCTTGTATGCAAATGTGTGGAAATCACTGAAGAAGAAATGTTATGTAACAGGTTCCAACGCACGTTCCTGTCACGTTTAGGAGGCCTCAGAGCTGATCCAATGTCTACCGAATGACAATGGCAGAAGACGTGATCTGATTCTATGCTATTGATAACGGATTTGAAGACTTGTCGCAACATTTTCGGTAAAAATATTCGCCGCTTATAAGAAACTACGCAGCAGCTTTTTCCACAACCCTGTCACAAAGACGGGAGTGTCTTTTAAAGTTGTTAAAAAAAACAATCTTCAACCCAAATGATAGCTCCATGATAATAATATCAATGAATATGTGTAAAAATGTTGCATTGTTATTTGTGATAGATAAGGGGCGTGGAAATTGATGGTGGCGTTACGTCATTGTTGGTATCGACCAATTAGGAGGTCGGTATCCCTGTTCCAGATTCATCGAGGAAGTAGAATCGGAGATGTGTCAGAGCTGCTGTCGCTAGCTTTTGGCTTAGTGTATGAGGAGGGCGTCCTACACATCAGTCAGCCATGGTATAGAGGGGCACGGAATAAATAAACGAAATGTCACGAATATAAGAAAACATCTGAAGCAGGAGGGGCTCATTTATTCTCCTAACAGCCGAGGTAAGTGAGCCAAAGACCTGCTGTTGTTATGACGGTGGGATCCGTGTTAAAATGATGCTGCTACATTTAAACGAGAGTCAACAGCAATCGACGCTTTTTTGCCTTTTACGACAAGCATTTGACAGCTAAGATTCAGGGGGCATTCGTATAATTAGTGTGGATTTGGTCTGTTTGTTGTCTGTATTTGAAGTTACTGCGCAAATATTCAGACTGGTTGTCCAGAAGACACTGACTGTGGTTATCATTTTCTCACCGGGGTGGGATGAGCAAAGATGCAGCGGAGGTTATTGGCTTCCTCCCAAAAACAGTCCGTATAAATAAGCATTTAACGGGGCAAACTGAAATGTTGGTTATTTTTTGTTTAAGCTAGCCAACAGTTACTAACGTCTCTCTACATGTCCGCGCGTGCTGCTGTTAACTCGTCTCGCGCGGACTGTTAAGTCGTGACAAAGACTGAAGAGCTAATCTTAGCAGCTGTTCTCATGCCAAATTGGATAACTTATTTACTGCTACAGTAAGGCCTTTAATAAGTACAGTTTCTCTTGGCTCGAGTCATACACAACTGTCTGATATAACGTTACTCACGAGGTGTGCTGGCGGTGGAGAGGACTGGTGCTGCTCGTGCGGATGTGGGGCCCTTAGTCTAGTTAATGAAGCTTGTTTTATGCAGCTGGGTATTACTCTGTTATTATTTATTTTAAAGTTGAATAACTGGTGTTAAGATCTACTGAACATAGGTTAAAGCGGTAAAAACAGGGTGCGCGATATCGATCTTTACCGATATCTGACATGCCGATATTTTCAAATTTATGTTAGATGACACTGATGTACTGAAGTACATCATTGGCCTGAGGGAGCTGACATTTCCCCCCATGCTGAAGGCTCCTTATCAAGAGTTGTGATCTTAGTATTCTTCTAGCAGCCTGAACTGGATTTTTGTCAAAGCTGTTAATAACTGTTAGGATCTTCCCAGCAGTAACTGTCTCTTTGTTTGCACTCCAGTTCTCTTTGTAGATTTCATTAAAACACAGAAAAAAAGGAGACTTACAAAATATTGAACTAATGTGGCTGGGTGGGGCTGTATGAAGTTTTGTAGATTTCGTAAAATACTGATTTAAACAGTGCAAGATGAAATTTGCCATTTAATAATTAGAAAGGTACATTTTTAAAAGTGTCAAGTACATTTACAAGCCACCAGCTTAACACAAATGTGTTTGTTTGCTTTATTGCAAGAAAAAAAAAATCAACACAAGTATAAAACTGTACAGCACTTCAGATGAGTAGTGATATTCTCAGGCTTACTGCCCTAACTGTAGCTCACCAGTCCTAAAGGACCAAAGCGTAAAGGATGCTTGATATATAATATTGTATAAAGGATATTGTTGTACAAAGGCTTACAGTGTGTCACTGGGAGGCAAAAGGTGACAACAAACATACCTGCTCACACATCTGTTGAGATAGTTTCAGGCCAGGGACAATGGTGATAAGCAACAATACAGTCAGGTGACTGCATGTGTCGGAGATGATTTGTCTGTAATTTATTTTTAATTGTTATGCTTCATAAACCCATTATTTTGAACAATGTTTTTATAGTGGTTAACCCAAAATGAATTCCAGTAATTGTGTAATCAGTTCAGCACTTAACTAAATGTCATGTTAACAGGTTCATGTAATCTAGAGGCAGCTTTTGATAAGATATGGAATAACAAGATATTGAAAATGCACCATAAAGGTTCTGACATTACATTAGGCCACTCCTAAACAGTCTAGGGGAGGGATGGAATATATTACTGATCATTATTATAATCAAGGGATCAATGTATTGTTCATTCTTGTCTTCAGGTTTGACCACAACACTGTGACATTTTATCGACTTTGGAACAAGTCTTTATTGGAGTTAAACTCAAACATCGCTTGTAAGTAAATGTAATTTACCATCATCTGTACATTTTATTGTTTCACTCTTACATTCATTTGTTATTTTGTCAGTTTTGTGTTACTGCTTTGTCAACAATGGAAAGAACTGTTTTCTATTTTTGTGAAATCCAATACCCCAACTTCCCCTTTCTCAGTAATGATAGGAGATACTTTAGCCTCTCTGTATCCTGGACAGTTCCTCTTTCAGTAATTTCACAGCTTATTTAAACCTGGCTGTGAAAGGGTATGTTTGTTCCCTGTAACCAAATGTGTTATGACTGCAATGCACTACACCGTTTTTCAGTCCAGGATTACAGTCTTCTGAATATATGGACAGGTTTTCAGTTGAAGTTGTTAGCACCTCAATCAACCATATAGATAAGTCTACTCTTGGCACATTTTTAGATGAAATGTAATTAAGGTGAGTGTGTTAAGTAACTGATTGTGCACCATCTGACTGGTCCGCTCCTCTTCTGTGTTCCCACAGATCTGTTGCTGCAGGGCTTTGGGCATCAGGAGTATTATTTAGGTCAGTCAGACATCATCAGATATTTTTATTTTCCATTCCCTATCTGACATATCAGTCATCCAAGAGCTCAAGAAAAAAAAGTCCTAAATAAATGATGAAAAAGTGTACAAGTTAAGTGTGCAAGTGTATCTGTGAAATGTAATACCAAAATGGGAAGTATGTTTGTGTAAGTTTTTTGTAAAAGCTCTTAAGAAAGTGTTGACGGCTGTTTTGTGTTTCAGAATAATCATGAACACCCACGAGGCAGACGTGCACACCATCTCCCCGGAGCTGCCGGCGATGTTCGACGGCATGAAGCTGGCAGCAGTGGCCACTGTGCTCTACGTCATCGTCCGCTGCTTGAACCTCAAGAGCCCGACTGCACCGCCAGATCTCACCTACCAGGACACTCCTCTCCACCGCTTCCTGCTCAAGTCCTGTCCTCAGCTGACCAAAGAGTGAGTGTTGTTTTCAGCTCAGTGTCTGTCACAAAGACTCAAAGCATTACCATGGAAATGACTCTGCTTGTCCGCCATCTGGGGCTGCAGTGAAGGTAGCTGTTTGTCTGGCGGTGGTCCCATATGTCATAACTGATTCTGAGTTTGCGTTGAGTGTATGCCAGAGATGTCTTGTCTAAGCAGTGGCTCTTTCATGAATAAACATCAAGCCGTGTTTGCAGGGAGTTATCCCAAAGGTAGATTGGGTTTGTCACATTTGCATTATAGATATAGACTTCTTCACCGTGGGGAAAGTGTATTTGCATATATGACAATGCAAGACTCCCAGTCAGAGCGAGTCTGATAATCCTATGATTCAAATCTTAAAGTAAATGATGCAAACCTGTTGATAGAGGAAGGCAGGTTCATAATGGGTAAGCTAAACTAGATCAGCAGCTAGACGCTAATGCCCTATGGTTTGACAGAGACTTATACCTCCCTGTCTTATTCTAAATGAGCATAACTAATGTCCTGAGATATGATGGTGTAGCAAGAATCCAGAGGGTCTCTGCAGGGTGGCCTCTCTGTTTGCCTCAAGCGTCTGCTTATATAACCGATTGTTACCAAGCCCTTTGCCTTTCAGCTGTGGTGTCACAGAATCATAAGGGGAATGTGATGTTTACATTTGTGTCTCGCTTGTTATCATTCCCCCCTGAACAGCCATATTTTGCTCACAGAAATTTGTACTCAAAAAAGTCCTCAAAACCATCTGCTTTGTTGATGTTGGCATGGTCTGTGTCCTGTCTTTGTGCAATTAAGAAGTGACGTTTGTAATGACCCCTGTAGTTTCGCATAACAAGGATCAATTACACAGAGAAAAGCATAGGAGGGATGTTGTGAGGTTAACAGAGTCAACAGCAGTTTTCTCTGGCTGTGTTTGGGAACATGCACACAAGGGCTCGGACTGACATGGAGAACAAATAGGGACAGTGTCCTTTTTCAGGGTACATCTCAGGTCAACATTTTTCACATTTGAATCAAAAGATTATTCCTAGATATTATTACACAACCACATATGCTCAAGCTTTGTAGCTTATTTTCGAGTTGTATTTATTTTATTTGGCTCCGGGCATTGTCGCAGTAATAATGTAACACATGCATGCTAAATATTAAGTCAGCAGCCAATAATAAACAAATCAATACCAGACAGACATTAGCAGCAATATAGTCTGATGGAGTCTTGTAATAGTAGCACAACAAAGAAGAGTAAATGTACAAAAGAAAGCAGGAAGATGAACCACAGCAACAACAGCAATATAGTCCATAGTCAATATAGCCCAGCCAGCAGCATGCATTTACTTCAAGAGGTGCACTGTGTATCTTTGGGTAAACAAGCCACCAGTTTGCCTTCCATTCACCTCTCACCATTGTAGTTTTTTTTTCTTTTTAAACCAGAGATTTTAATCTTACCAGCATCAAAAGCCTGAGACTTTACTTCTAAACTTTGATGTGGACCTTAGATCTTGGCTTAACAAACCATACTGACGTGTCTGTTTCCTCTTTCTGCTATTTTATTGCTCTGAAAGCAAACAGAGCACAGACATTGTATAAGAGGATGAAATTTATGACTTTGAAGGCAGGAATTGCAAATCAGATTTAAATTAGAATCAAGGAGTCAGCAAGTTAGGTTAAGTTTGTTATATCAGTGTTATTGATATGTTGCTCGTCCTCCTGTCCAGATAACTACATCAAGGCTATTCTCTTCTGGTAGTCATTGATTAAGCCTGCAGAAATTGATATATATTTATATCGATACATGGAAGCAGTCTGGTTTTTGATTGACAGTGCCCTTATGTAAGAGGGTATTTTCTACTTCCAGTAATTGTTGTGGGTGTTGTTCAATACCAGGTTGTACGGCTTGTGCAACTGTTGATGTAACTGAACCCTTTTGCTCCCTTCCCATCTACTTTTATCTCTGTGTTTTGGTCGTCTGTCCACTGTTGGTGTCCACCCTTCTGAGCTTATCTCACCTAACAGCTCCCTAAGATGGCCCCACTGCATCACATTGTCAGCAATTGTGACAAGAAAATTAGAGATATGATGTTATGTAATTGAGGGAAAGTGAGAAGGAGGCAGCCGGTGCTTGCTAATGTGTCATTTTCAACAACTGTACTGTTAAAAGCTTTTTTTTTAACAAGTAACCAAAATCCAATGGATAAAATCTTGCCAATAAACACAGATACTCTTTAAGATAGATCACCTGATGTCTTTAGAGGAGATAGAGAGAGTCATATTTTCTGAGGCGGGTCATATCAGAGGTTTGGAGCCACAATACAAAAGCCTTGTCTCTGCAGAGGGTTACAACATTATGTGGACAGAAAACAAATACTTGTTTTGGCTGTTATCCCTGAGGCTCTCACTCTGATTATAACATCTCTTTAGTCCAATCTTTCTTCATATGATTTGATAAGTGGCTGAAAAAATAGCACTTGACACAGTTTCTTCCCATGAGGTTGTTCACATGATTTTGGAACCAGTGTAGAAATAAGATGGTGATTCATGATAATGCACAACACAAGGTCCAATATTCAAAGGAATATTATGTAATCCAGAGACTTGACTCCCACATCAAACTCCTACAGAATATCGCAGGATTTCAAGTACACATGCTCAGCATAACTTATAAAAACACAGCCAAAGACAGTGTTAAACATTGATGTCAACCAGGAGCACAGAGCAGCTGCAGCAGAAATGTCACTTTGTATGCAAACTTTGTGCCAGAATGTTGTAAAGTGTCATAAACCAGGAATGTAAATGTATCTTCTTTCAATAATGTCGTGTCAAAGGTATTTCTGTCCCCTAACCTTGAGCTTTTTTTCTAGTGCAGTAGGACAGTAAGCTCATATTTCTGGATCAAATGTAACAGTAGAAACCGTATTTGTGTTTTCCAGGTACATTCCTCCTCTACTGTGGGGAAAGAGCGGTCACCTCCAGACGGCTCTGTACGGTAAACTTGGACGGGTTAGTTCGCCTCACCCTAGTGGAGTAAGGAAGTACTTACCCATGCAGGATGGGGCCACTGCGACCTTTGACCTGTTTGAGCCAGTGGGGGATCATCAAACAGCAGGTGGTGAATTTGATTTTTTTAAACGTTCTATTTCTACAACATTACATACTCAACCATAAGTCATGCAGTTTATACCTAACAGAGGTTGGGCATTGTGAGGAAGTAGTGTGAGAACATTGTAAAGGTTGATCCTTCCCTTTGGATGCCTCAGCTGACCCCTGACCTCAACTTTGATCTTGTGATCCTTTAAGAAATCTTAAGACTCACATGACATTAGTTCCCCAAAAAGGAGCGTCATTAGTTCTGTTCTGTTTGACTGAGTATTCAACAGAAACAAAAATCAGTGCTGTTTATAGTTTATACATATAGGAATATACTCTTTTTCTTAACTGAGCTCAACTCCCACTGAAGAATATTTCCCTCTGATCCAACCTCCTGTTACAACAGATGACATCACCATGGTGATATGCCCTGGAATTGGTAACCATAGTGAGAAGCACTACGTCCGAACCTTTGTGGATTATGCCCAGAAGGATGGATACCGCTGTGCTGTGCTGAACCACCTGGGAGCTCTACCCAACATTGAGCTGACCTCTCCGCGCATGTTTACCTACGGTGAGGAGCTGGCTCAACTCTTACTTTACTTGTCATTACTAAGAGATGAAATGCAAGTTAACATTTTATAGCATTATATAGAAGAAGAATAAACCAGACTTAAGCACCAAAAGCACCACTATTTATCATTGAAATTATTGTACCTAGTGTGCTGCTCCTCTCCAGCTGTCTGATTGAAGTTGAGGCTTAAGACTGCTACCATTCATTCTAGCAGGAGAATTTTTTTAAGATAAACCTTTATTTATACCACAGTGGGGACATTTGCAATGCTAACAGCAAAGTTCTACACAGTAAATGCAAAAGAATTGGACATGATATTCCACATTTATTTGAGTTATTATACCAGAGAAAAATGTAGGTATTTGCAATTGTCATAACTATCTGGCCTGTCAATATTGCACATAGAGCAAACATGATGATAGCTTAGCCATCACCCTTCTGTCCCCAACCACCTCTACATGGTCCAGAGGGCAGCCCAGAACAGAGCTACCCTTCCTCACCTGTTAGTTGAGTCTGTTCCTGTCTGCAAACATAATGCTGCTGCTCCAGCAGACGACTCCAGAGAAGAGGACTGAGGCCACTAGTCATAAAAGGTCCTCATTAGTGCTCCCTGCCATAGACTGTATATAGAATGGACGCTGTCTGCCTCCTTGCTGGGTTAAGCCACCATGGGAACAGCACCCTCTGGTGACGGGCTGCAGTAAAGGTCATAAATCCCGCCTCCTCCAGCAATCCCTATGGAGTTGCGGACAAACTTTAGAAATTTGTTACACAGAATATAAATTTTTTCTCCCCCCTGCTTGCAATGTTGACATGTAGTTATTGTAAGACTGGTTTGTAGACTGGGCGTATGAAGATTGCGTAGCTCACCTGGAGGATACGCTGTTTGAGCTAAGCGTCGTTACAGCGAGTCTCCCGCCGAATGCGTACTATGCTACTGTGCAAGCGGTGAAGTGCGTACAATGCTACTGTGCAATGTTGGTTTCAGGAAATTGAGAAAAATCACAGAAATACCGAGAGTTTTTTGGCTTCAAATCTGTATACTGGTGGAAGGCGGAACCAAGTTGTCCATAGTATATACAGTCTTTGCTCCCTGCACACCAAATGACCTCAGTTTCCTCAGTGGGCGGAGTCTACTTTGGCCTTTTCTTGTAGAGTGAGTCTGAGTTGTCAGTCCAGTCCATTATAATTGTTCAGGTGAACACCCTGTACTTGTAGGAGTCCACAATCTCAATGTCCTTTCCTTGAATATTAACCAGTATGGGAGGGGTGGGTCTGTGACTGCAGAAACCTACCACAAGCTCTTTAGTTTTTCCAGTGTTGATCAAGAGGAAGTTCCACTGACACTAGTCTGCAAAGATAAAACATGTTTATGGTGAAACTTTAATTTTCTTTCTATGTAATCTCGTTTAGTTTGAGGTGTTTTAATCTTTCATTGAGACAAATCTCATTACAACATAAAGGTGAGGCTTAAAGGCTTTATGAGTTGGTAAAGCTCTCAGAATAAGAGATAATAACAGGTTTCAGGCCTGATCTCATGTAAAAGTCTGATGCAGATACACATTTAATACCCTGAGCTAAAGGCACCTTCAGCTGGAACTGCTGACCAGAGAGAAATACTCAATCCCACAGAGGTGTTATGTATTGATTGAAAAATGAACTGTTTCTCTAACAGGGTGCACATGGGAGTTTGCTTCCATGGTCAACTACATCAAGCGGACATATCCTCAGACCCAGCTGGTCGTAGTGGGCTTCAGTCTGGGTGGAAACATTGTGTGCAAGTTTCTGGGGGAGAACAGGACAAACCAGGAGCGAGTGCTGTGCTGTGTCAGTGTCTGTCAGGGGTACAGCGCTCTCAGGTGAGGAGTTCTTTCATCTTTGCATCCAAATACAGCCTATCATCAGAGCTCCTGTATTATACAAGCACTAGATTGTCACATGTTCATAAATATTGATGCAGCTCAGCATAATACCACAGAATGATTAGTGGTTGCATAATACAACCATGCGCTTAGGTCACCAAGTTAAAACCTTTCTAAGAGATAGACTGATAAAAGCTCTGAGATTCAAAGGTTTTTGTGTTTTTGTTCAATGCAACCATGCATTACAGCTTTCACTCTGTAGTGTGGAAGGTGTCTGTGTTCAGCATCTACCTAAGTCCATGTGAATCTTTGTGATGTGAAAAATAGGACCTAAAGAGGAAAATGGCTCACGCTTGAAACACTTTATATAGACAGAAGCACATTAGTGAAATCCACAGGGCGAGCAAATGTATCAGTGTGTCTTTATTCCTAAACCACTGGTCCATGAGGGCAGTAGAACAGACTCAGCACCCTGTGGTCATGCTGGACCGAGCCACACCTCCTCCGTTTTAAGTGCAGCTAGAGTCTCTTGGCAGATTTTACAGGCTGGATCTGTCGTAGCAGGCTGCAGGCAGTGGGTGTGTTGTAGGGACTGGCTGTTTGCAAAATTAGATTTCATATTTTCTCTTTTAAATAAATCATCCTCCTTTGAAATCAGTGCCCAGCTACAGCTGGCCCTTCTGTCTGCTCTCCCTTAATGCTGTTCTTCTTCATAAATTATGTCTGACAGTTTAACAACACAGTTGATCAAGTCTGACTTGACTGTTTTATCTGATGATCATGTATTTGTTAAATAAATTTTACTGATGTGTTTGTGGGGCCTGTCTCTGTGAGAGAGCTGGACATTAATGCCTGACACTGTTGCTGCTCTTTGCACACAGGCGTGACTCTTTGTCCGTCGGATTACACAGGGCATTTGGTGTGTTGTTTGGAATGCAGACAGGCTGACAAAGCTAACTTCCTGTGTGTTTGTCTTCATTTCTCAGGGCCCAGGAAACATTCCTACAGTGGGACCAGTTCAGACGCTTCTATAATTTTCTCATGGCTGACAACATGAAGAAAATCATCCTCTCACATAGGTATTACTGTTGGTCCTGCACAGACAGCACAGTTTATTTCATTATGGTTAACTTGTGGGTCAACATGTTTAATTTAAGAGAGCAACACCCAAAAAACAAACAAACAGCCCTTCAATGTCACATAAACAAAACAGAGAGAACATGGTTTCAGGACTTTTTCATCTGAACTTTTAACTATTGAATTCTTTTTGAAGGTGTTGGTCAGCTTGTGACATGCAGCAGGCACACCCGTTTATTTGCAGAGAAGTCCTCGGACAATGACCGGCTCTGTCTCTGCTTTGGTTCAGTCTGACTTAACACAGACTTGACAGATGTTTTGCTTTCCCACGTACACTTCTTCCCATTTTATGTCATTTTTAATGCACAGTGAATAGCCTCATATTTTCACATGTTTTTAGGAATTATGTTTTTGTACATATTTGTGAATCGTTGTTTTCCGAATGTTACAGGCACAGTTTGTTTGGGGGAAGCTCAGTGAAAACGATAGATGCAGATGTCGGTCGGCTGTGGACAGCGACGTCCCTCATGCAGATCGATGACAATATCATGAGGTATTTTAAGAAGCTTTTAAGTGAAGGTCATAGCTCTCAGTCTGCTTTTAATGCAATAGTTTGCTGATTTGCTTTAATAAATCTATAACATTTATTCAATCATTTGTCACTAATGAGACAATAAAATGAAGAACTTAATGACACTTTTGTCTTTGGGTGGTTTCAACAGAAAATTCCACGGCCACAGCTCTCTGAAGGAGTATTATGAGAAGGAGAGTTGTGTACATTTTATCCACAATGTAAGACCTGTTTTTTTCTCATCCCTCACATAAACATAAATATGTATCTCTTTTTAAGTCTGTTTGTGTATTTGTCTGATGCCTGGGTCCTCATTTGCAGGTAAATGTGCCATTGCTGCTAGTGAACTCAGCAGATGATCCTCTGGTTCATGACTCACTGCTCACCATCCCTCGCACACTAGCAGGTAACACCCAACATGTGTCATGATAAGAGTGCAAGATCTAAGCCTTTGTGAAAAACAAATAACATTGTTTTTTCAGCTATGTTCACTTGTGTACTTTACAGATTCTTATTATTGTTTAGTGGCCATCAACTAGGAAATATCAACACACATCAAATTCTGTTCACCTTTCCCAGCAGTATCTGCAGTATTGTTCAAGACAAGCAGTGTGAGGGAGAGATATTGAAGAAAAATCAAACTACAGACCTTTAGAGGCAGTATCTGCAGTTCAGAGTAAATGTCAGACTTCTCTACAATCAGAGCTTTGGTTGTTCTTCTACACATGAAATATGAAAAAGGTGCATGAATAGACCAAAAGCTGCATAATACTTTGCAGATGTGAGTCACTCAAACTTTTTTAATATTATAAAATAAGTTTAATTCTGTAATAGTTATATTGACCCTTGAAAGCAAAACAAGTGCTTTACCAAGGTGCTTCACACAGACGGACAGGCAATAAACATGTGAGGAGAGAGAGGAAATGTTATTGAAAATTAAAATAGGAAACTTAAACCTGCAGATAAAATCTGATTTTGAATAACTCTGACAAGCTGAAAATTTGATGATACCAGATTTAACTGAATATTTAATACTGTGCCAAAAATAATGATGTGTACTTGGCTCTGTAGAGTGAAATTCTGTACTGGAGTCTGTCATGTTCTTGCAGACTCTTTTGTCACATATTTGGTCCTCCATTGAGTCATCACTTCTTTAATACAACAAGTTCACCCTGCCTGGCTGCAATGCTTGCAGCTGACACCCCATTTTGTTCTCAGAATAAAATAAAAAAACATGTCTGCTATCCCAAAAGGCCTTCTTATAATAAGTTGGCCCTTCACCCTTAAACGGCCAGGGTGGGTCTAAAGTGTAGGTTATGCCCTTGGGTGTGTTTCAGCAGCTGCAACAATCACTCATGTATATAGTTTAGTGGGTGGTTCCTGTGTATATCTATTTAAACGTAGTTTTAACTTGTTCACATGTGTAAATTATTACAGTTTTTAACAAGCAGTGGACTGGACAACATGCTCAAATCTTATTTCATAGAAAGTTCATCTATCTAAGCTTGCTCCTTTTGTTACAGAGTGTCTAATCAAGTGCCCCACCCCCCCACAGCCTGAGTTATATTTAAACTTGCTGACCACTTACACTATTTTGGAAAAAGAAATTCCCTTGTGTGAGGATGTTTATGTGGGCAGATAAGTCCTGACTGGAAGTTCTTGCTCTGTCCTACATGTCTCTAGAGAGCAACATTTACTGAAAAGAGGATCAGCCGTCACCTTTGCCCTGAAATATGTCATGGTGACTCACACACGGGGTCACCAGGAGAGGACAGAAATACACTCACCGTGTTAGAGCTGTGATTAACTCGGATTAAAAGTCTATGATAAGAAGAGTTTACAACTTGCTGTTAAGTAATACTCACCTTTGATACACTATTTTCACAGCCTATTTCATGCATTGATGTATGGAGTGTGGCGGTGACACAATGTCTGACAAATCTGAACAGATTTGACTGATGTAACAGCAAAAAATCAACCTGTTTTAATGTCTTTTTAAAGTACAGACCGTTCTCTAGATCATTCTGTTCCTACCTGCCAGTCACAGCCTACTGAAAAAATTGCTTAGGGTCTAAACCTGCTCTTGGCTGTCCCATGACAGCTCAGCAGCTGTCATGAATAGTGCACAGTGGTGAAAACCCTGTGGGATCTTAATCACTAGTCAACCGCATCAGGCTCACCCACTAACCCAGATAAAAGCGGCAGAATAAAAGGATTCAGGCCAATCCTTTTCACGGGACCACTCTGCCTGGTTGACCACAGCGACAGCACTCTGCGCAAGTTCAGACATGAAACGAAACAAGAAGGAATGGATCTGCTTCCTCTCTTTAAGCCTCTGCTGGTATTAAGTGTGGCAGGGGGCACTGTGTTTTTCCATTATGTGTTGGTCTGCCTCCACATACCTCCACTTTAAATATAGTCTGTCAAAAATTTTAAGTATACTGTTATATCCTTATCCCCCACACCAGCAGAAGTTGCACTGTCATCCTGTGAGAAACACGCGGCTGGTTATAAAACTGCAACTTGACTGGTTTGCAGAGGTATGCAACCCCAGGGCAGTAATTCTAGTTGTATATTTATAGATCAGGGAACCTATAAGTCTCTGAAGCTGTGCCTTTTTCTCTTGTGTAGGTGTTACCTTCATCCTGTTTAGTCAGCTGTTGTTATTACAACGGCAGATACCTTTACCCTCCAATAACGTTGAACACCTCATTCTGAAACCATGTCTATTATCATGCTGCTCGTAAAAGGCTGTTCACATCCCGACTGCAGAAATTTGCTCTTCTCTACCTACCTGTGAAAAAAACAAGATGAGATTCAGGGCTTCACATTCACAAAGGAAACTTAAATAAAGAAATGAAAAAGAAATTTCATGAAGACAGAGGTGTCCATTCACTTGCTCCTCAGAAACTTTTGCCAGTTATGTTGGTATATTGTAGTGGGTAAGAGAGCTGTAAGTTACCAAAAACCTGCCTCAAGTGTTCATATCCCATGAAATTTAAATTACACTTATGTTAGTCGATGAATAAATAAATAAGAAATTCAGAGCCACATTTGGAAACCTTTACAGATATTTATAACTTATCAAAGACAGGTACTTGTTTATATTTGTTTCTCTGGTTTTTAGGATTTACTTCCATTTTAGCTTTTTTTTTTTTAATTTTCCATCACTGACAAATTTATTGATTTATTTCTGCCTCTAAAACGTACGTGCTTGAAGTTGAGTCACCCTGTTATCTGTTTGACCAGTTAAACACACCCTGCCTATCTATAAGAGGCATAAAATAATCCGTGTCATGCCCACATTTGGTCATGTGTCCACTGTTGGTTTTCTGATACTGATGTGTGCACAATGTCCAGAGTACAGAGGCCTCATTCTTGTGTGTTGTGTCATCCTTTAGCAAAGAAACCGAATGTCATCTTTTCCCTGACGCTACATGGCGGCCACCTGGGTTTCTTCGAGGGCGCAGTGCTCTTCCCCCAGCCCCTCACCTGGATGGACAAAGTGATTGTGGGTTACGCCAACGCCATATGCCAATGGGAGAAACAGAAACCGCCATGCCAAACCGGCCCCCTGACTGAGAGCCCCTGCACAGAGGAAAAAGCATAAACCTCTTATTTCTCTCATATCGTCTCTTTCCTCTCACCCTCTCCAGCCCTTTTGTCCCAGCACAGAGGAGACATCCAAACTAAACCTTAAACTCTTATCTCTGCCTTCTCCTCTGGTGCTACCCAAATGCCCCTTACACAGACGCACACATGTACACAGTTCTCTTCGCCTTTGACACAGACCCCCCCGTCTATACACAACGTCACCTTACAGTATGTGAAGGAACACAGTCGACTAACTGCCTTTTGTGCTCTTCTTCAGTGAGAAGACCTTAAAATTAAAGCAGAAAACATGAGTTTTTCTGTGTGCGTACACAACAATGATCCTTGACTAACAGAGGTGTTGACCAAATATAATAAATGTTCAGTCAAGCTGGCATTGAAAAGTCAGTGAGAGCAGAGAGCACCACTTAAAAGTAGTTCATTGACAAATAAGAGCACACGAGAAGCCTCCTGTAACTGTAAACATGGACTGTGCTGCAGCAGGTGCCGACGTACTGCACCTGTAAGAAGCTCACTGCTTATCACCGCCAAGGCCATGTAGCCTAGTCTGCTGTCTTAACCAACACAGCGTCTTTGTACTTTGTATGTATGTGTGGTCGTAATGCCCAGATGTGGTGTGTATGTGTCTGTGTGTGCCTGTGTAGGCAGAGAGTTAAAGACCCGTGACAGAGCATGTGATTTTGTGGTTGGTAGGTGTGATCCATATCCCCTGTTGGTTGTCTGTCGGCCACTTTTTCTGTTCTTTCGGGTGAACTGTCGCTCGGCTGTTTTGTAGAAAATGTATAGCAGAGAAGTTAAGTATTGAAGTGGGGTTTTACACATTATTTCCACCTCATAGCATCCTCCTGGGGCTTGTGTTTGGCGCTTGAAATGCGAGTGTACCAAACATGAGCAGGGATCAACCTCAGAGGGGAACCATGCACATTCCCACAGTCGCATTCTATCACTTTGATCCAGAGCACTTTACATCCTGTAGGACACATCTTTTTTTCCCCATTTGTTCATCATTATTCAAAGCCCAGATATGGACGGTTATCAACAGTTTAGCTTGATAGTGAGTGATAGAAATAACAGGGGGGGAGCAGGGATGATAACGTAAAGTTAGATGACTCAAATGTTCCCTGTGTCGTCTTTTGTCCCCGTCTTTGAGCCCTCTTACTCTTTCATCTGCCTTTGATCAGCTGCAGGTCCGACCAAGACCTCGATGTGATTCTCTCACTGCACAGACACAGACTTGCTGCTGTGCTAGCCTCTGCCGTTGCTCCAGGGCTAGCACACAAACCTCAAAGTACCTCATTAGATGTTAACATCTCAGTGTATTTGAGAAATTTCTCTGGATGATTCTGCGTCTATGATGAGGGGCTGTTTTAAGAGGGAGAGTTCTGCAGCAGGAGGCAGGTTTTCTCATAATCTGAGCTGTGAGGTGTGATGCGTAGGAGGGCTGAGGATACTAATGCTAAACCAAACGTTTATTTGAGTGGATTGTTTGTAAAATACTGGTGATTGTTATGTTGTATAAAAAGATGGAGAGGATCGCATGCAGGAGAGGTGAGGCAGATTTTAATGTAAGGGAATATTTTAGTTTTTAAGACGGCATTTCTTGTTTTTCTTGTCTGGGCTGATCCGAGCGTTAAAGCTGTTGCAGCACAGCAGAGTTCACTTGAACACTGCAGTGAGTTGCTGAAACCCATCTCAATCGTGTTTTTAATGGAGTTATACTGCAATAACGGGACCTATGGACTCTTTAAAACCTGAATATGTTTGAGAACTTTGATTTAAGGGCTTAGGAAGCTTCTTCCAGTCCGGCCAAGTAATCTGTATTCTGAAACACTGTGATGAGACAGGTGGATGGTTGAAATGATGAAAGGAGACAACAGCTTATGTTGAAGGCTTTTATAAGATCTGGTGTTAATGTCTTTTTGAGTAGTAGCGAGTTGCAGGAACTCTAGTATATTAGGAGGATACATAAATGGAACTCAGTGTCAACCTTAAAAGTGAGCTGAATATGAAAAACTAAAGACCAAAAACATCTGTCTGGGCTAAAGAAGCATTTGTTATCTCTTAAAGAAGGCACTGACTTATTGTAGCTGGAGGATTACACCTTTGTTTTTATTCATCCTACACTTCTGTGACAGTTTTGGTTCAAATTTCAGTAAATCAAATGAAGCACCTAAAAATTAAAACAGTTTTCAGAGCCCAAAGTTACATCTTCAGTTTGCTTCTCTGTGTTTCCAAAGACTACGTGTTTTGAATACTCTGGCTCCAAAATGAAATGATCACAGCAGTGTGAGGAGACCTCTTGTGTTTGTTTGAAGCTGTAGCTGGCTTAACATGGACCTCCTTCAGTGGAGATTATTCTGTGAACAATCAATGAAACCCGGGATTTACTCACACCTATGTCACTTGGCTGGAATTAAAAAAGGGATTTACAAATCCAACCTTATCCCTTCATACAGAGGGAATTCACTGATCCAACACTCGTGCCCTCATTTTTCTTCAACAACAAATCTGAAATTGAGACTTTGTTATAAAGTCATCAGCCTGATATAACAGATGAAAATTTGAAAAAGAGTTCACTTTTTATTTTGACACTGACTTTATACTGTATTGATCTGCTGGGGCCATAATCTCTGATTCAGGATCAGTTTCATGGCTGTTTGTCATCCTGCGTCACTCAAACCACAACTTAACGTTGCCATCTGTTGTCAGGAGAACAAACTACAACTGCCAGTCAGTCATAGCACTTCTCTTTCACCTGCACTGAGACTAATCGTTCATGATCATATCCAAAGCTCTTATTTACAGACAAATCAGCTAATTTGGATTCATTCTGGGAAAAGAAAATCTCCTATCTGTTTGAGAAATAATCTGCTGATAATTGACGACACCAGCACAAACCTGTCTGCAGTAGGAGTCATTGCTGTTCTTTTGAGGACTTTGCCTCCTTCCTCCCAATTTTGCACCTGAATGCAGAGTTGGGTGTATTGTTTGGATGTATTTTTTTCTAGTTGATTATTTGGGGAATTTTTTTGTATTTTATATTGTTATAGATTTTTGTATTATTTACTCGTGCAAATGCATCAGAGTGAGTGTTGACGAATAAACATACTGTCATGTCACCACTTCTGATAGACAGAAACCAAAACTTGTACACTTTAACATGAAAAAAAGAAAAGAAATATGAAAGAACAGTGTTTATTCAAGTGCTCTGGGGGATAGATAGAAAAAATAAAGGCAATAACAAACCAGGAGGGATGAGCTCATCATATTAGTGCTTGTGAGTTAGAAACCAGTGTCAGGTGGCATTAGACCAAATCATGTCAAAAACATTTGAGAGTGTGGGATCTTAAATGTTGTTTTACTGTGTTAATACGCTTCACTGAACTTATTCCAACCACAGCGCTCCAAACATCATGTGTTTTCTGTTTCTGGGCTCATGTTTTGTTGTTTTGAAGCTAATACTCTAAATATTAACAGTTCCAGTAAATCTGATTAATCCAAACGCTCATACTGGGATGAATATTACACAGTGTTGCATTACTCTAAAGCTATGTCTCATTCGAGAGTCTTTTCAGCCCCCAAAAGTGGATCAGGGCTCACTGTATGTTTTTATTCGCCAGCTTCAATTTTCTGTTAAACATTTTAAGACCGTTAAAAAAAACATGGTGGCAATTTGAAGGGATACACAAAGTCACACAACGTGATGTAATCTGTTAATGAACACTGGGTGTTTTTGTTGAGGAGAATCATTGGTGTGTGTGAACTAATTATGTGAGGAAATATGGTTATTGTGTTCCAAAATAAATTATTTTCTCAAATGAAAAAAGTTTTTTGTCTTCTGTTAACTCGTAAAAAAGTCTCAAGCACTAAGAACCTGATTGTTAAAAGGATTGTACAAAAAATGGGATGGGCTTTTTAGGCCCGAAAGCTGTAGATGATACTACAGCTGAGCCCCCTTGTGGTGGTCTGGTTGTAACTGCTGAATTGCTGACAGGGGGTGGAGGTGTAACTGCATCAGCCAAACAATCTCTATCTTGCATTTTCCATGTCAAAAATTTAAGATGAGTATGAAATTAGTGAGATTTTTGTAATAAACACCACTGACATGTACAGAAAAAAACAAAGAAATGAGAGGTTATGCTTTGTCAGGGGGAGGTGCCAAAATCAATACAATTTAAAGGTCCTCATGGGAGTTGTAATCAAGTCACAGGCAATAGGGCTGGTGTTCCTGCTTCTAGGGTCATTATTTGGATGGTGAAACATGCCAGCGCATCAAAATAGGACTCCTGGCTATAACGACACAAACCAGTTTTTCTCCACTCTCTTGGTTTATGTTGTCATTGGATGTGAGCCAATGAGGGATTATTACAGGTGTTGAATTTGTTTGGTAAAACAACAATAAATTTACCTGATCAGCTTATTGTGAACCACATTGTTTTTGTCAGCAAAACAAAAAAAATAAATAATTAAGGGTAAATGATGTCAGTGGTGACAATAACATACTGCTACTTCTTGCATTGAGGATGCTAACAGGGTGAAGTGAGGACAGTAAAGAGAAGGTTCAAGAAGAGGACTGTCTGAATTATCTGATTTAAAACTGTTGGTTTTAAAAGCTGACATCCACTCTGTCATGTTCAGTGTGCCTTTGGATAATGTGAGGTACAGCCGGCAGGCAGCTGATGGCTCGTCATGTTGGCAGACATGTTTTGTTGCTTGACAGATGTAGTGACATTGATTTGGATTGTGGTTGTTTGGTGTTGCTGCAGAACAGTTTGTGCTTGACATTATGTTCAGTGGTCATGTAAGAAGACAAAATAACAATGAAGAAACAGACACACACAAAAAGTCTATTTAATTAAGCATTTTCAAATCCAAGCTGCAGTGTGGCTCTTTGTGGGACTCAGACATAAGTTGTGTTTCTGTGGCACTGCATCAGGAGGCTCCTGCTCCTATTACAAATATCAAATGCAGACATATCCATAATTAGTTTTCTCTCTTCATAGCTTCTAATATTCGACCTGAAACTGCGACACTCTTCTTCTTTCGTTCATCTGACATGAAATGTAGGCACACAGCTGGTCTGTATAGTGTGAAATTCATTTTAAGGCGAAAAAACTCCAGCTAGTCTGTTTCATTCAGTGTGAGCTACATCGTTGACTCGCTCATCGTCCCTCTGCTCCCAAAGAAATAAGAAATGTCATCACTGTAAAATATAAAATCATTAACTGTGGCTTAGTCTCTCTGTTCTATCAAAACATCCTCTGGGCTTTCCCCTTTCTGTAACATATATTACTCATTTGCAAACCAACTCCAGCTCCTAACTCTAGATACTTCTTAACTGCTCACAGGAACTGCCTGAATAATAAAACAATAAATGCCAACTAGCTTCAGAAGAGACCACACATCTGTTCTGATCAGTGAGAGGCATCTAGGGTGAAGGACACTATTACTCTTGGCTTTGAAATAGGAGGACTGTCTCTCAGAGAGCAGTGTCTTCAGAGCCAAAGAGCTTATTGGCAATGGATTGGTAGTCAGCAACAGGTGCTTTTCCATCGAAGTCTGAAGGCAGAATATCTGCATCAAATTCTTTTACGTAGTTGTCCAGCTCATCTCCATGAACTAAGACCTGAGGACAGGTATGAACAGTTAGGGATGGTGATGCACAATGGAGTGAAAAACAACAACAAAAATCACATTTTTTTGTCAAGTCTCAGAGCTGTCTTGTGCTAGAATCTTATGTGTTTTAAAATGGTCTTTGAATAGAGGTATTTGGACATTAAAATCACATAAAGTCAAGATACAAGTTTGATGTTGCAGCGTATAACTCGTGTAGTGGCCTTTTGGGCCCACAAGAGATGCCAGCACAGAAATGCCAAAAACTGCAGTTTCTTGAGTGTCCACTAGAGGCTGTCTCACGCTTTATTTGGTGAAACTTGTGCTCAACTTCACAGCAGAAATAGACAAACTTAAAGCCTGCTAGAAATGACCTGCTCTGATAAATTCATCTGTTCAGAAGACTTTTAAAGCTCCTGTGAGGAAATTTATGTTAGTATAACTTTAGACCCCTCTAGTGGATGAAGGAGTCTCAAGGTCTCATCCTGATGTCTGTTGACGGTCAAATGTATTATTCATTTTGAATATTTTACACACAAATTGTAAAAGACAGGGCAGTTTCTTCAGTTTTCCTGAAATGGAAATCCTTTGATAACCTATAAAACTGTCAAAATATCAAAATATGGACACAGTCTGATGGTTCTCATACTTTCCTCAAGCTGCACTCTGAAGCCTAACTTTCAGACCACCTCGGATAAGAGAAGAAAGTGGAGGAGAAAGGTGCAACTCCAAACACTCAGCTATAACACATCTGGATCAGCCAAATCCTCAGCTTTGCAAACTAATGGATGGTCATGAATCAGTTTGGAGGAATAAAGACATGAGCTCCTCAGACTTCAGCAGTTTTTGTATCGGGCTGAAAACATGTTTACCTTTGCCTTAAAAATGGGATATTTCAGCTTTTGAGCCATCCTCTATTGGACACTCAAGGAACCAAAGTCTTTTGATTTTCTGCATTGGTTTCATTTCTCAATGTCAGAGGCTGCTGTTGGTCAGAATCAAAGCAAGATGCAAAAATGTTGAACTGGAAGCAACAAAACAAACTTCATGAACTAATCTGTGTCATTTTTAGACTACTGGTTTCAAATATTAATGTTACCGCATTAAAATAAAGCCTGAGTTGAAAAGCCAATAAATAGTCCGCTCATACCCTCTCCAGCAGCTTGCTCTTCATGAAGGGTTTGACCACATTATATGTGGTGGTGAAGTACCACGGCTGGTGAATGATGTGAACTGCCTTAAAACGTGCAGGGAAGGAGTCCTGCAAAAACAAGACAGGGAACACCAAAACTTGATCAAAAAAGCACTGACAGGAGGCACATTAAGAAATACTCTGCTATTAAAACCGTGTCTGTTATAACCTGCAGCATGTCCACCATCTTCTTCAGCTCGGCTGGTTTGATCCCTGAGGCGTGCTGCATGGTGAAGCCTTTGAAATTCTCGATCAAGACAAAGCCGTTAATCTGGGTTTCTTCATTCTCCAACAGCTTCTCCAGGATCACACAATACGCTCTTAAAATCTGTAACACACACACACCATGAGTTATTTCTAACAAATACAGCCGTATTAGAACATTTCTTCTCAAGGGGTGCTTCACAGCCACCTCATCAAACGTGATCTCCTCCAGGTCCCAGTTCTCGATGTTGAAGAGCAGGACGACACGGCCGAACCTGTCTCTGCTGGGCAGAACCACGGGGTAACCTGCCTCGATGGTGCTGCGGACCGCCTCAGGGGTCATGTTCTCAAACAGCTCAGGATACTCCTTCCTGAAGTGCACATAGCCTACACACACAAACATGCACACACACACAAACACACACACACACACACACACACACAAAGATCAGCTGCATTCTGAGCACTAATTGTCCACAAAGCCTTTGTGCACAGTTTCAGTCTTCAGTGACAAACACAATGACACCAGTGTCTCTGTACATCTACAGAGCAGATCGAAGCCTTCATACTCAGGCTCCAATTAACCCAGAGTTCCAGTGAGGGCATGTGCGTGTCTGAGTGTGTGTGGATGTGTGGGTCCTCTTGCACGTGCATGTTTTACTTGCAAGCAGCAATTAACCCCACAAAACAAGTTCATGTTCACATCAGATGTCCCTCTCACACCAACAAGTTTGGCCTCTATAGTCATCAATGTGTGTACGTTTCTGTCTGAGTGAGGTCCAGATATGCTCACAGTGACAGGAGGATCAGGTATTATATTATGTTTGATTTAAGATCAGAGGGATAAATCTGGCACTTAGAAGATTAAAATCTTGTTTTTTAAATCAGATTTTGTTTGGCGTGTTTAAGGTTACATTCAGAATAACTGTCATGAGGTAGCTTTGATAAAAGAGTTTGCATTAGCACAGCATATCATTATCTCACTAATCTTTCCTCCTACTAGAGTATCAAAGCACTCCACTTTTTAATGTCATCTCCTCCTCCAAACCAGCACACTCAGCACATGCGCCCACAAGTTCCCAGGAGAACACTGAGGGTTCACAAAGTAAAGCAAACTCTGCCCGTCCCATTTGGACACAAAGGAGGGCTTTGTTAAGCAGAAACTCAGGCAGCATCTAAAAGCCCCCAATTAATGAACACATGGCTCGCTGTCTCTGATGAGCAGGATTCATGCAAACCAGAGCACAAAAGGGGACTCACCCTCAATTACCCGAGCTTTTTGAAAATGGCTGCAGACATTAAATCAATGTATGGAAGGCCAAAACTGGAGCAAGAGAGTACCTTTAATGAAAATGTACTAATATTTCATAGAGTGTGTCGTCTTACCCTTCATGAGCTCATGGGATCTGCCAACGTCAAACTTGCGAGCTCTAAGGAAGCGCAGCAGCAGAGAGTCCGGTTTGTCCCCTAAGCGCTCCAGCACCAGTTTGGCCATCTCGTCTCCCTCTGCTGCTCGGTCCTTCACCATGGCCCGCAGCTCCTTCAGGGACGACGTCCGCCTCTCGTCTGTCTCATTCAGCTCATCCTTTGCCTGGGGGAAGAAAAAATAAACATGTAATGTTCTGAGAATACAGTGACCAGTATGACTTTGTTTAGTTTATTGACTGGTTTACCTTCTGCACAGTGTGTCCAGGCAGTTTGTGGCAAGGCCCAAAAACAGGCCCGTGATCCTTCACTGTCAAATGCTCCAGCTTTGCCCTCATGGCCTGCTCCTCCTCTGACACCATACGGAAAGATCCAGTCTGCAAAAACACAGACTTTAGTGAAGGTTTCCCAAAAATGTGCAGAGTTTAATTCACTTTTACTTTGGTTTTGTGAAGTCAAAGTCTTAAAACTCAATCTTCAGTACTTCAGGGAACAAAACAGGAGCTCCTCTTTTTAACTCGCTTTAATGCTTGAATACTTCAGTGGCAGCTCATTCCATTAACTTTACAGGAAAACACAGGACCCATCTGAGCTGGTGCACACCCCAAAGATGCACACCAGTGGACGGCTGCTTAATCTGCTTCACATGATTATAGAACGGACTTCTAAAGCCAACTCTTAAAAACAGCTTAGAGGTTTCAATCCACCAGCACAAAAAGGACAAAACATGAGCTGCCAAATAAACTCCCACGGTTGTTTATGCTTTTAACCTGGACCCTTGTGTATGAAGAGAGGCCAGACACTGACTGCATGTCTGGCTCTTACAGAGACACTCAAGTGTTGGATTGTTGCAAAGTGATTAAACTTACAGCAGCCATGGTTGCAGCGTCTCACAGCAGCTCCACTAACACTGTGAACAAAGAAGAATTGGCACAAACAGAGTATGAACTCATTTTTTACACCACTGTATAGAGAGAGTAGAGTGTGACCCTCTTTCTTTCAGAGTCATCCAGGTATTCAGTTTGTTAAAGGGAGGTCATGGGATCAGAAATGCATTCATCCAGTTATTGGATTACTAAATCTACATAAAGATAACAGGGAGCTTGGTGATCTACATTTATTTGGATTGATGATACTCCTACAGCTTGACACAATATGGTGACATATCACTGCTCTCCTGTGAAGCTAAACCAGAGTTTGTCCCTCATGTGCTTCTATAAAAAACACCTGCAGATCAATCATAAAGCCTGGATATCAATCATATCAACTGCTGTTTAAAGACTCTTTCAGGACTTTTTAACCCTTTAAATTTGAATTATTTGATGTTTTTAAGAAGCAGAATATGATCAAATAGAAAGTGCAAAAATGTGGCACCAATTTAGCGTGAAATGTTTCAGTTTTGGGCAAGTTTGAAGAAAATGAAGACACTTAAAGTAGAAAATTGCGAAACTGTTATGCTTTCTGTTGTGAAAACAAAGTAAAGTTGATGTTTAGAGGAAATTTTGAGCATTTTGAAATACCTTTAGTAAATCTGGGATTGTGTTTTTGCATATCTCATTTAGGTTTTCCCAAAATAATAACTGTTAACCTTTTTAAAATCAAAAACTACGCCTCTCTATTAACAACTGACAGTATGTTCTAACACTTCAAGTGCATTTTCCTCCTTTGAAGGGTAAAATAAAGGAGTTACTGGAGTTAAAACTCTACAGAATCACTGGTTATTTGCCAACTTTCAACATCTAGTAAAAGGCAGCATCCAATTTGCCAAAGTTTTCTGTTTTATTGATTACAGCAGATTAAGTTCTACACTATATAACAATAAAAAACACAAATATTGCAGTGCTCATCAGCGATCTTAATCTCCTTTATCTAGCTTCAGTGTATCCAAAGTAAAGAGCTGAGCAGACTTACCTCAAGCAGACGTGATGAGGGGAGTGGACAGACTGGCAGGAGAGACAACAGGAGGAGAGAGGACCAGGAGGGGAGGAGCTCCAGAGAAAACATCACTCAGAGCAGGATTAAAATGACATGGCGGATTACAATGAGGGGCTAATCTGCATTGGTCGGACTGGTGAGGTGTGTCGTTCTGGACCGTCAATGAGACGCTACAGGGTTAAAAACACAAGACGGTAAAGATTTTAGACATTTGACTTCACTGGTTGCACAAAGAAGTCTGATTGTGCTAAAATGGATGACAAAAAAGTATTTATCTATCAAAGTTAATCGTTTCTTTATCACTTTTTGGACCTCTTACCCTCTAGTTTCAAGTTTTTCATTCAGCATGATGTGTATTTTGTAAATAATGCTCCTGTTCGCAGCTACCATAGCAACCTGTTGACTGAATTGAGTCTCTCTGCTGCCACATATGGTCATTTATCACATTTGTTTTCCTCCTCTGTTCCCTCACTTCCTCTTGCACTCAGCCCTCAGTCTGCTCTGACCCGAGTTGTCCTGTGAGCTGCCTGGTGAGCATGCTGTCACCCATCCAGACCTACAGCATGTGACATGAAAGGTGGGATTTAAGCTCAATATTACTGTTCCTGCAAAGTGTCATATGAGAGAATCGACCACCTGGGAGGACCTCATGTTTTCAGCTTCACGTTTCACATTCTTCGAAATCCTCATCAGAGGGAGCCGTCTGTTTTGGTTCCCAGATTAAGGATTAGTTTTCCAAGGTTGCACGAGATCAGGCAAACCGACTCTCTTTTAGCGCAGTCATTACAATTGATGAGAATCAGATCATGTTTGTTGTTGGTTTGTGTTTGGAGATTGCTAAGAAACATGTTTTTCTGTCATCCATCATTTTAATCTTATGAGCAGAGACTGATTTTCAGTTCTGCATCCAAAATTATGCATCTGTAGTCACACTAATGTCATTTATTGATCGTAATTTGAGTCAATCCTCAGATTCACCTGATTAGAAAAACTCATTCACCACCAGATGAACCTCCTCTTTTTTACGCAGGGATTTTTTGAAGGCCATTTTTTCTCCAGAACTATCATCAAGAAGGTCTCACTGTCTCTGTGTCTTCCCCATACCAGAGTACATAAAAAATCCTGGACTCTAGTATGTTAGTTTTCCTTTTGAGCAAACATGTCAGTCTTTTATATTTACATGAAATATCGCCATGTATTCAGCCGCTTTGGAATCAATATGATATTTAGGGACTCGCTAAAACATGCAATCACAACATTGAACCTTTACGGCTTTATGTCATAACCTGCAACATGTCTGTGTAAAGAGGAGAATTCACCTTCATACCCTCGCTGAGCTGATCGAAGAGGTTAATGAGCTGTGGGCTGACAGAGGAGGCGTCCATCCCACACTACAGCTCGATGCTCCACTGGGTCTTCCTCCTCTACACACTGAGGCCTCTGTCATCCAGAACTGGCAGACTTACTGTGCCCGCTCATTGTTTCTCTATCAGAATCTCTCTCATTAGTGGATACTCATGAATGACCTCCTATTCCCTCACAGAGACCATTAGGGGTTAACAATGCCTCCATGTATCACATCAGACATGGCTGTGCAAGTGTTTTGTCTCCACTACATGGTTAACTCCTTTGATGCAAAGGAATTTACTGCTTGTTATGTCACTCTGTGAAAGAAGCATGCATGGACACAAATAAGAGCTACTTCCACAAAATAAGAGGAGGAAAACTATCACTAGTTTGGCAGAACAGATTTATCTTTAAATAAAGGGGGAGTCAGGGTTGAAACAGGAACTTCACAGGTATCTACAAGGATCAACTTTCTTCTACATTAAGTAAAAAGTAAAAAAAAAAAGTAAGCTGTAGATCCACTTTACATGTAGAGTGTCAGTAATTTTAATAAAAATGAACCTTGTTGGACTGGTGGGCCAATTTGACTTGTCTTTGTAAGAACGCGCAGACAGGTGTCAGCAATATCATTAACAAAGCTTAACTTTATGAAAGGGTCCCAGCGAGTCACGGCACTGGATTAAGCTCACAGCTTTCTCTGTGTGTGGTTTTCCAATTGTTGTAAGGTGGATGAAGAGATGTCTCCGGCGAGCTTTTCAAGGTAAAAAGAAAAACTCCTTTAGTTATCTTATCAGCAAAACAAGCATGCATCGATGCAATTTATTCCCCAAGTCATGGTATACCTCAGTGTTATACTGTCTTTGTAGAGAACTTCATCAATCACAGGATCAACACCTCCACCTAGTGGCACCAGATGTCTGCCTACATGAGCAGAATCCTGCTCAGTGTGGAAACATTCATCTGTACGATAACTTCACTTATACAGGTGTACTCATCTGACTGTAACTTTGGATGGTTAAAGATGTCCTCTCAAATGTTTGCAATAGTGGCATCAACACAAACTGGTGCCAATTAAAGGATAAGTGACTGACAAACTTCATCCCTAAAGTAAACATATCATATCATATCATACCGTATTTGGCTCTCGACTGTGTGTGCTGCTGTTCCACCACTTGAATCTTAAGGAGGGACTCACTTCATTTCCACTTTAAATTTTAGGGCGGGACTTTTAGCAGGAAGTTGTTTGATTGGTGGCGTATCTTTGGCTTTCAGAACACCCTCACACATTTCAGCTGACTAGTTTGCTTACTTTGCTAAATCTTCACGTGATTTTAGATTTCAATTGAAATGTAGAAATTAATCCTTTGGAGAAAAACTCTAATCCCTTTCAAGGTCGTCTCAGGGACTAAAACTGCTGGGTGCTGGAAACGCAGATTAAATCTCTCATGTAAACCACAAAACAAACTCTGTTAACCTACATTTACCCTGGTAGTTAAAGGATACAGCCAATGCTCTCAATACGAATATCAATCTTGATTAAATTAAGATTCCTAAAATCTTATTCCTCTTATTCCTTATTCCTTTTGAATAAATTGAACCATTACAGACTTATCTGAGGGATGCCATTAACTCAATGCACAAACATGACTCTACAATTAGGCTCTGACCCTGATGGGATTTACATTTCCTTGCAGCCAAATAAGACCAAACTTTTAGAAAAGATCCAGACAACAAAGAAAACAAATATGTGCTCCTGATCCTGACTCGTTTCATTGCCAGTTAGACATAAACTTCAATCTTTGCCACCATTGTTGCAGCAAACAAATGAGACTGTTGTATTCTCATCTAACACGTAAAATATATGTGATCCAGTGGATTGAAGCTGTATAACAGTAATGATTACTGAATTCAAAGATTGAAAAAAGAAGTAAATATCTCCCTCTGACATGTATGAATTCAGAATCTGCCTTTCACTATATGCTGATGATGCTTTTTTGTATGTAACCAAGCAACTATCATAAAACTCAAATTTTTGAACCCTGTTTAATAAGGAGAGAAACAAAAGTGAACTATTAGCAATTTCTCCAGTGGTTGAATTGACCCTTTAAATAGCCTTTTCTTTTTTTTAGTGAAATATATGGTAGGTTGTTGGGATTGCAACACACAAGTACCTTGAGTTTATCTTTAATCTTATATCTTATTGTGTTCTCAGGGACAGTTTAGGTTGTTTCAGTTGAATTGGAGAAATAACACTTGAAACCTCACTGGTTGGAAAAACCAATGCAACAGAGACTTGCCTTTAGTCCTTCATTTTTTCATGCTGTTTCCTTGTGATATTGTTCAATCTTACTTTAATCAGTTACGTTCAGCAATCATACCCTCAATCTTTTATTAACTACAGGCAGTAAGGATATAAAAGATGCTTGCAGTCAATGATGAAACATACTTTCTCTGCTTATACAACAAACTTGATCTTGGAGTAACAGGCTGCTTGTCTGTTGCGATAGGTAGATATGACATTTACATGCACACTTAAAAACCTGATCATAACTGATCATAACTGAGATATAAAAGATGCTTGCAGTCAATGATGAAACATACTTTTTCTGCCCAAAACACACGTCTGTACCATTTTAAAAGAAACTGCTTTTGTAGGAAGTTACATCCATGACATTCACATGATAGCTCTATTTGCTTGCAGGGTGGGAAGCTTATATGTGGAAGAATCTGACAAATCATTTTCATTCAAGCACCTGTTGATCAGCACGTTGAAAATAATGCACAGTGACAATCCAGAGGGACATTATACCAACATTCATGTTGAGACAGCACATCTTATTACTCATCAGGTAGTTAACCAAACAAATGAATAATCAGCTTTGACACATCAGCTTCAAGCATAACATGAATTTGTTAGTAGTTATCTAATGATCATGGGTTATCAGATACTGGAGGTACAAATAATGTGTTTTCTTTTAAAAAGCAGCTGAGAATTCATTCTTTCACAAATGGAAATTCTTGTTAATGACAATAAACCTGCTGCGATAAAGTCTAAAAGCACATAAAAAAGAAGGAGCATCTGTTTTGCATCTTTATTAGATTTGATGACCTTGAATGAGACATTTATTAACAATGTCTGCCTGCAAAACTCCATCTTCAAACCCACAGCCCAAAAAATTCCTATGCTGGCATATTCACATGTTATTTCTAGGACAACTAATCCACAACCTCAAACTTCTGCTATTTGTTCTGATGATGAAGCCATCAGACCCTCACATGAGAGACTAAAACAGGAACTGTGACTTGCCACACGGTTAATAACTTGCATATGATGGAATTAGCATAGATGATAGATGAGCTTGAGTCAAAGCAGACTGAGTATGAAAATGAACCAGCCCTTTTGAAACTGCGCTGTCCTTAAAATATCTACTATTCTTACTGCATTTCAGTTCCTCACACTTTAGTTCAAGTATGACCAAGTATGACCCCGAAACTAAAAACTGTGGTAATAACGCAGAGCGGTGTAAGGGACCAAAAGTACTGAACTGTTGCGCACTACTTAAGTGGATTTCTTGTTGCATATACAAGTATAAGAGAGTTTACATGGACAAAGTTGCAAAACAGAAAGGGCTGAGCGTGCACAAAGGTCAACAGAGTGTAAATATAAGGATTAACTTCTCAAAATAAAGCCAAAACAGTTTGATTCTTTCTCATCTGTGGGGATAACCACTGATGCTTTATTAGAAAAGTGCAAACAGAATAAAAACAAATCAAACATGTTTCTTTCTTGTTTTGGCATCCAACTTTTTAAGGCAGCAGGGAGCACGTTTACACTTCAGCTAGTGTTTTGGACAGATGCATAAAATGTAAATCGATGATTCAGTTAGTAGAGACTTAAAAGCATTATCATGTTGGAGACTAAAGCTAAAAGCATCATACTAAAATGTCAGTACCAAGAAAATGAACCTGTCAGTAGATACACCATTAAAAAAATAGCTCACACAAAGTCAGCCATCAAGATATGAAACTGAAAACTTTGACTAAAGTGCAGAGATTCTGTGTTTGAATTAGTAACAAATAAATGTAAACATTGAAGATCTGGACATACCTTTATACTAGTGTGATTGAATTACTTATAGGGTATCATGTACGTACAACAAGAGCCTCTGTTCTCTGAGGTTTCCTCAATAGTAACAAAGGTCAGGCTGTGGTTTGTTTGCAGGTCGGAGGCGTGTTTGAAAACAAGAGCAGTGATAAATAAGCAGACAGTGATTTCTTCCCTGTGCTTCTCTCGGTAGTTTCACAAACTTACCATAGCTTTACTTTAACCTCCCAAACCAGATTATTTATACACAGATATCAGGGGAATCTTCTTCTATGAAATGTTTTAAAAGCATACTAAAAGTAATAATAATAAAACCAGCTTCTCTTGTCATGCTGCCCGCAAAACTCCAGAGCTGGATGTAACAGTGCATAAAGGAACTCGATTCATTTATAAAATTGACCCACATCCCAGTGGGAGCTGCAGTAGTTTACACAAAGTACCCAGGTCACATACTGCCAGGTCTGCCAGCAAATGTGAAGCCTGGTCTCAGTCTCAGCCCAAAAACGTCAGAGTTGCCATGACGCTGAAGCCCAGCAGGATGAAGAGCACCTTGATGAGCTGTCTCCCGGGGGAGTTGAGCTCATGAGGAAGGATCTCCATAAAAGTGATGTAGACGAACGTCCCTGCAGCCAGACCTTCCAATATGGCCTGGATCAGCGCTCCGGCTGCAAGCCCTGCCTCCATTACAGAAATGCCGATGGCGATGCCTATGGGTGACATCATGGCGAACACTCCTATGTATGCTGCCACCCACAATGGAGTTACTGCGCTCTGGACCAGCTTCACAGAAAGGCTGAACACGATGATGCTCTTGTGGATAAGTATGGCGACGCAGAGCTCCAAAACCTGCAGAGATAGAAAAGTGTCAGTATTTTACTGTTTTTTTTTTCATAAAGTAATGGTAAACAATAAAAAGGTTTGCATGAGAAGCAGTGAATGTCTATTACTTATTAAGTGTTGTGTTTGTTTCTGTTTGTACTTGTATTTATTGTTTTGTTTATGGTCCTTGAGTCTGTCAATAAAGTCTCTCTCTCTATGTTTAAACACTGTGGGTAAGATCATTTTACTGTATTTTTGATTGAACATTTATACCATGTTAGCTATAAGTTTAATAGTAAGCAATACAATAAGTTATGTGCACTTCCATGAGCCAAACGGAAGTAATCTAGTTAGAGAGATTCAATTACATATTAGACAAAATCAAGCATTAACATCTCTTTATTTTACTTTTTATATTCAAGGTAACAAACTAATATGACAGATAATTGTTGGAGTTAAACAATAACATATCTTAGTATCCTACAGTAGAGGCTCTATGTAAACACATCATGTGAACATCTCTACATCACTGAAGCAAAACTAGAAATTCACCCACTTAAATTCCTGCTAGATTTGTCACTTTGTACTGTGTGTTCATTTCCTTTGAGGCATTCATATTTGAACCCTGTAAGTTATTTTGCCTCTTGTCTGTTATGCAGTTTTAAGTCTGATTTATATTTTCTCTCCAACAACTGTCTCAGATCTCTCAGAAGTTCATTTCTTTAAGTTCTGTGTTTGAAAACAGCCTGAGAGAACACCGAGTGTTTGTCTTATGACCACAAGACTCGGATCTGACCAACGTGACGGCCCTAGCTTCTGACCTCTGCAACCATCCTGAGGGTTTAAACTATGAGTATGCTTCCTTCTGTGTATAAAGAGTCTTTTAAATATGATTCATATCTAGATTGCACTTCCACTAAAGTGTGTGAGCAATGACGTGGGTGTCAATGACTACTGCATTATCTGGTTACTTTTATTTCTACACTGGGTTTCTCATCTGCTTGTTGACTATTTGAGAAGATTGCGGATTGTGCTAGTAATAAGCTATTAACATTATAAGCGTCTTACCTCTCGGTGTTGAAAACTAGTTGCAAAGCACTGTAAAGCACTACACCAGGTGAAGTTTATTAAAATTCAGGTTTTGATCTGTCACATAGACTGTTTCAACAAAGGATATCAGTGTAGAGGATTAAAGAAAAGACCGCCCGAGTGAAGGGAATTAACTTTCACATGATTAAGTCTATAACCGAATGACTTAAATATTAAGTCTCGAATAAAAGCGCTGTACTCTCGAGCCCACTACCCCCTTTTATACAAAGTGTATCACATGTTAGAAGGTCCAGAGAACCTGTGATGAGATGTCAATATAGTTCTTTATTTATGTTCAAGTGTGGGAAAAAGGAAGAGGACAAAACCACACATTCTGGATGTACTGCAGAGGTTTGAATGGATATAAAGACAAAGATAAGGTTTTCTGTTTTCTATAGCTCTTTCATTACAGCTCTGCACTCCTGAAAATTTCCTCACATTACCTAAGAAGTTGTATGTGGAAACAAAACTATTTAGAACCACTTGGAAAGACTTCAACCTGCCAATGCCAAAGCTCAAAGTCTGTGTAATGTCTTAGAGGGTCAATGTATCAACGCAGCAGGTACTTATTTGGGCCATTCACTGTAAACAAGTGGGGATGTAGATAATGACATTTAGAAGGTACAGAGATTTACTGACTTCTACTTTGTCCTGCTTGCCTCACTTGCTTGTAAATATTTATTTATTTCAATTGTTGCATTCATATAAAACCTAAAAACAGTCACCATTAGAAAAAAAATCCTTAAATTCCTGCACAATAAACCCCTTAAATAAACAGATTATTTTACGTGGTTTAGAGCCCGTTTCCATGGACAATATCCTACTCTGTGCTAAATGTGGGAAAGATCCAAAATATGCCCGATTTCAAATGTAATGACGATTTATGGAGATGGAAATCTACACGTTTATATTTTTTAGACCTCAAGGACATACATACATTGCTCTCATGATTGACACTGAATACAAAGAGAACTTGTCCAGCCACACAGTAAAGATTGTTCTGTCTTTTTACCTTGGAGTCAGTGTTCTGCAGGCCGATGGCAAGACCCTCAAATATAGAGTGAACAGAGAGGGAGAGGAAGAGCATGAAGGAGCGAAAGGGGGAGTGAGCGTGGAAGTCAACGTGGACGTGTTGGCTGCTGCTCTCAATATCAGGGTCTGCTGGATGGTTGTGGGCAAGTCCATGTCCATGCCCATTCCTGTTGTCCTGTATCAGCGGTGCCCTTTCCTCCTGAGTCCCTCTTATGCCTCTACAATTTAGGACCATCCTCTCTACTATGAGGACGGTGAAGAAGCCGATAGCCATGATGAACTCTGGAAGGGGAAAGTTGGTCTGTTTGGGACCAGCATAGAGAGATTGATGTGTTAACAGACTGAGTCTAGTGCAGTCAGGACTGCGATTGTAGACATAACGCATTTTGTTTTGTCAGAAATAATCACTATCATCTAAAGATACCAAAAGCATGTTCAAAATTAACTGGATTATGTTGTTTCATTCTAGCAGAATAAAGCTGTTTCAATTATCTCAGAGTAAATGCAGACCCCTCATATCCTGAACCCCCTGAGCTCTCATGTTATTACAATAAAAGAATTCCTTTTTCTTCTAAGACATTAAAACAGACATCTAGATGTACCTCCACTTGCCGAACATCCAGCTCATTGCTCATATCCTCTAGATAAGTGGGAATGATGTCCAGCAGACATGCTGCCAGGAAAACGCCACCAGCAAAACAGCTGATCAGACTCAGAACTGTGCGCTGGGTTTCTGCAAATGAAAAGAAATCAATTTGACAGCATCCATCATGTTTCACCGTAAATTTGAACAAAATAGCAATAGTAAACTTCATCTTTTCCTATCATATCTTCAGCCATATTTTTAAGGATACTGCTGTGAATTAATGAAAGATTCACATTATTTACACAGCTAAATATCACCCAACCCGACAGTTTAAAATTACAATAATCTATCGTTGCCATTCTCTTTAATGTTGGAGTAATATTTTAGAGAGATCATGTGACACATCATGGTTATGAAATAAACAAGAAGTCAAGCTCAGCAGATTTCAGAAAACAGAAGTGTAGCGGGGGAGACATGATACTTTCACTTCCATTTAAGAAAGGCAAAGATCATCATACAGCCGTTGTCTTTCTATCTTAAATGGATGTCAATGTGACCATGTGCTGAGAGAGCTGTAGGCTTTAGGCTTCATCCCTCTCAGGTGACTTCCATGAAGGCTTGAAAAGGAGGGGGGTTGTAGCTCTGGTAAACAAATACCTTTATCTGTTTGACAGCTTAATTATACATAAACGGGAGCAGGAAACTATGGTGCAGGAATAGATCAGCTGTAATGGGCCATTCTTTAAAAAAATACAGTATTAAAAGATTTTGTTAGGATTTATAATCATGGTGTATGGCTGTTAATCACTGAAACTCATATATTACACATGTATAAAGCTTATACTCATCTTTAAAACTGTGATCATTTCATTGATGGGTTGCGGTGGATGAGATCAATAACAGTTAAAATCATCTTTAATTTCATCTCGACCTAAAAAAGTTGATCACATCTCTTTAAGACAGTGTGGATCAGACAGACAGACAGACAGAGGACTGCTATAAGAACCATCCACCTTTCACATAAAAAGAGAGGGATCCCTATACCAAACTTAGTAAAAACTGGCTGTTTAGATCTGGATTGTTTTCTACAACTGTAAAAAAAAAAAAATGCAACTAAATCACCTTCTTCAATTTGGCATAGTTTTCATAAAGACACAGGTAACCAATAAGAGCAAAAACCAAACCTGTTTGGCACAGCCTACATTGTTTACCTGGGGTCGTAGGAAGCTTTGTAAGTGGGTCCTCTTTGTAAAATAATAATTGGAACTAAAATCTGCTATCTCTCCATATCGTTAACAGCTGCTAATGTTAAACTCTTATTTACCATTACATTTGTACCTACCTGTCGCGTTTGAGTCTCTGAACCAGAGGACCCGAGCTGGGATGAATCCAAAAAGGAGAGTTAAAAACAATAAACCAAACAGAGAGCCCACTTTCACCGCGAGCAGGTAGTCCATTTTGAAGCCTTAAACTGTCCGTTTCGAGAATAAGGTTCACTAATTAACTCACTGTTCAGTCATTTGATAAGCTATGAGGCAAACCAGGGCTTGCCAATTCCTCAGACGATAAGAGTTTCGCTGAGCAAACAGCCGCTTTAGCATTATATATGGAAAAACAGAGCAGGCTCCTTGCTACGGTGGCTCAGGAAGCTCAAAAAACACTTCGCGAAGGAAATATCGGTTGCACGTTTTAAAACTTTCACAGTTTTAACACATTTTACACAAATAAGGTTTGATTAAACAAAATTTGAAGTTGCACTGGTGGGTAAATGATTATTAAGTTTGTGATTTTATATACATGATAGTACAAAAGGTTTTAGGAAAATAGTTCAATAAAATATATAATGTTAAAATCTTCGCCACAAAAGGAACTACAGGGAACTATTTTTAAAGCTTTTGTTGGTTTCTATTCAATTTTTAATTTCATGTATTTATTTGTTAACTTTTAGTTTACTACGTACTTATTATCGATTTTACTCACTTAGTTCTACTACTACTACTATTTCTAATAGTAATGATAAAAATAAAAGCAATAATAACAATATTAAAAATATTGCTACTAATACTAACACTACTGCTACTGTTCCTGATAATAATAATAATAATAATAATAGTAACAACAATATTAATGATACTACTAATAATAATAATTAAAAATTACTACTAATACGACTACTACTACAACTACCAACTACTAATACTACTAGTACTACTACTACTACAAATAATAATATTAATAATAACAGGAAATAATAATAACAATAATAATAGAACTACTACTACTACTAGTAATAATAATAATAATAATAATAGTAATTAAAACAAATAATAACAAATAATAATTACAATAATAATAAATATACCACTAATACTGCTAATAATAATGATAATAATAATAATAATAATAATAAAATAATAACAAAAATATGAATAAAAATACTACTACTTCTACGATAACTACTACTACTACCACTAATAATAATAATAATAATAATTATTATTATTATTATTATTATTATTATTATTATTATTATTATTATTATTATTGCCCACGTCATTGTGGTACTTTTGACCACCCTAATAAAAAAATATAATAATCCTTTATCTATCACTACAGCTGGTTTAGTGAACGGCAGACAAAGACATTATTATGGGATGGGAAAAGCCTTGTACGTTGAATAATTATCGTGTCATTTATTAGACCTCACTTAAATTCCTGAATGACTTTGGTAATGTCAGTCTGCCAAATGTCCACAGGGTGGCGCTACCTCACCGACACTGAACCGTAACAGCGAGAGCAGTTTGGAGAATGACGCGATGAAGACGTAGACTTCATGCGCCGGAAATGTGGAGCCGAAGAAGTCCCAAATGCTGATGTGTTACAAGAATTTTCACCACAGAAGGACTTTTCATTTTCATTTTCTTTTGCAATAACATAAAACGAACAAAATAAAGAGCGTCGGGTCACAGGTCGATGTCAAAGAAGACGCAGAGACAGAGATCGACAGCAGCGGGTCATAGAGCTGATGGCGGTGAGACAGAAACACATGCAGCTACAGAAACACTCTCACACTTTCGCCCACTTTATTTTGTTCCTCTTTTATAAACTCAAGAGCCTTTATGGCGTGTTACACACCTGCACCTGTCGTCTTACTATCAGAACCAGAACCAGCTTCAGTGGGTTTTGTTAACAGTTTATATTTATACAGTTTACAAAATAGATCAGCTTCATAGTAAGGCTCAAATCTGCTGTTTAAATATTTGTGTAAATGATTTAAAAACACAGATTAACATGAGAAAACTGTAATAAGAACTAAAATAAACCTATTTTTTTACACGGACCAGTCATTCCTTTATGAACTCCTGGGCAATTTGATGCATCCATATCACAAATTCTACTTTTATAGATCATAATTATTCAGTAAAATTACTGAAGTTGTGGTTGTAGTTGTTGTTGACTGGAGTGTATAGAAAAGTATTCCTCATGTTTTGTTCCCTTCACGAAGAGCACTAAATAAGAGGGACACCTTTAAATGTAACACACTACAGAGCATCACTAGTAACCACTTAATCCTCAGTAATAATTATAAAGTAAAATAATCACCTTTCTGATCATGTCAACAAAAACAAAAACTGTAACATTTTCTAATAGTAAAATTTATGGCAGAGCTGGTTTATTAATACTACTTGTTATAATAATATTAATAGTGTTTTTTATTTATAATGCGCTTTTACAGGTGCTCAAAGACGCCTTACAAAAAAAAAAGAATATAAAATGAAAAAAACACAATTTAAAATACAGAAAATTTTGAGAAATAAAACCAACGATGTAAAAGTTTAAAAAAGACAAAATACGAGGAGACAATAAAAGAACAGTTCACAGGTTAAAAGTCCATTTAAAAAGGTGGGTTTTTAAGAGTGATTTAAAAATGTGGGGGTCTGTACAGTATTGGATGGGTTTGGGGAGTGAATTCCAGAGGGTGAGGGCGGCATTGGAGAAGGCTCTGTCCCCCCAAGTTCTGTGCTTTGTCCGAGGGGGTTAGGATCGGAGGGCACGAGAGGGGATGTAGTGGTGGAGCAGGTCTGTGAGGTAGGTGGGAGCCAGGTTGTTAAGGGATTTGTGGGTGAGCAGGAGGATTTTGAATTGTATGCGGTATTAGATGAGGAGCCAGTGCAGTTTTTGGAGGACAGGGGTGATGTGTTCTCGGGAGTTGGTGCGGGGGAATAGGATTGCCTATAATGTTATGGTGTGCATATGTACAGTACACTCATTTACACAGGTTATATAAAAAAAAAAAAATCAGCAGAAAAAAAAAATCAACAGAATCAGAATACTTTATTTATCCTGGGGGAAATTCAGTCATTACACTTTCTCTTAGAAGTACAAACATTTATTGAAGGAGAATAGAAGTAGGAGATAAGAATAGAGGGTGCTCATATGGATTTTCCCATTCAACAAAAAGGAAACTTAAACTTTTTTGTATTAAGAGTTGAAAGTGTGGTTCTTGAAATTAATCAAGCCTGGGTTGTATTTGTTGGCAGTCTGGGAGTAGATGTAGCCTAAAACTTTGTTTTTTTTTAAATGTTGTATCCCATGACATTGATTTAAAGTTGTGATTGAAAAACAGTCTGACAGTACTAAACTCTTTCCTCTTGGTGTTTCTTCACAGCCCAAAGGTAAGGTTGGCACAAAGGGAAAGAAGCAGATTTACGAGGAAAATGAAGCCACGCTGAAATTTTACACACGAGTCATCCTTGGAGCAAATGTAAGGACCCTGCCTTTCCATTTCTGTTGTTGGACATTTAAGTTCTTGAATGAGTCGTGATTACACGCAAACATCAATCCAGTGATTTACTGTCTGTGCTAACTTTGATAACATGGGTCAAGGCCTTTTGGAGCACTATTCATGATCTTTAGGGTCTAAAACCCATAATTTGGAATCCAGCTGCTAGTTTGATAAGTTACAAATAAACCACTTTAAATGCACTTCTCCATTCTCCAGGCAATTTATACTGCAGTAAATCTTTTGGTTTTCTACAGTTCGTCTACATTTTGGACATGGGTGAGTATTAATTTTTCAAATCTCAGTATCATTAATGTATAAACCAGACCTGTTTTCCAGACATTTAACCTTCTGCGTATGTTCTGCAGCTGCTGCTTGTGTTTGCACTAGCGGTGTATGTCGGGAGTTACCGCTCCATGTCTGCCATGGCCAAGCCAGTGTTTGCTGATGATGGAAGTCTCCTGGATGGTGGAATAGACTTAAACATGGAGCAGGGGATGGCAGAGTAAGTAACAAAAACACTACAATAATGAAATCAAAATGTGTCAGATAAGAAGATCCATCTTTAATTTGTTTATATTATTAAAATGATGCATCCATTGATTTTAAAGTTGTTTTGCCAGTGTGCAGACAGTACATGCATTTTTTAGGTTGCATACAAATGTGTCTTTGCTCCACTGGTACTGAACCTGTTCTGATGGTGTTGATGCCCCTTTAGTCAGAATAAATACTTTGTGGACTTTTTTTTGCCCCGGGTTCCTCCTGTCAGGCTACAAACAGTCTCCTGCTAACCACCTGATTAATTACGTTTATGGGGGACAGGAAGCGTTGCTGACATTACTTAGAGGTGGAAATACTGCTGGCCTTCCTCCGCCCTGTCAATAACTTAATTTTATGGTCTGGAGATGACAATGTTTGACAAAAAAAGGTTGCTGTTGAACATATGTCAGTGTAATGAAGAACATTGATATTGAAAAGTAGTTAGATAATAACACTTTATTCTGCTTTTTGTAGTCTGCATGAATTCACAGTGTTTACAGATGGCCTAATGGATTTTATTTGTATCACTTTTCTGTCAAAGAAAAAAAAACTGTTCATATTGAGAAGTTAAAACATTTGTTGGCTTATTAATGGTAAATTGTTGTTCTTGTTTTGCTGAGTGTTAAAGTATGCAGCCAAGAATCAGTCACATAATTTGTTATTTTATGTGGTTAAAAACTGTTGAAAGTTCTCTTGAGTTCATGCTAAACGGCAAAAGTTTTTCTTGAGTATGGACAGAAACAGAAAACTTGTGAGTGATCTTTAATTGTGTGTGTGTTGTGGTTTTAGGCACCTGAAGGACGTCATCTTGCTCACAGCTATAGTACAAGTTCTCAGTGTAATCTCCTCTTATTTTTGGTATCTTTGGCTGCTGGTAAGAGCGCACATTAAAGATGCAGTATTTCCCAATTCTTCCTTCCTAGTGTCTCACCATCAATCCTGTTTTTGTTTCTGTGTGCCAGGCTCCAGCACGCGCCCTACACCTGCTGTGGGTAAACTTTCTGGGTCCCTGGTTCATGGCAGAAAACCCGACGGCACCTGAGGAGGTAAACGAGAAGAAGCAAAGAAGACAAGAACGCAGACAGATGAAGAGATTCTGATGCGACAGAGCAGACGGAGCAGTATTTTTATACACAGAATCTAATTCACAAATAGTGAGGACCTCGTAAGTTATTCAGGAAATTCTGTTGTTAAGTTAAAGTTTAACCAATTCTGATTCTCTGGAATATGTTTCTCCATGTTTGTTTGCTTTCTGCTCTTCTCATGTCATGTAATTTTCTACCAAAATGATAAATTGTACCTTGTTCAGATAAGTCAAATTTTCACTCACTCATTCTGTCAATGCAGCCTTCATTATGTCATTTGTATTCGATTTTATTTTCCTGATATAGAATTCATCTTTGAGCCTTCACAACAGAGCTGAGATATCATTTGTAAGCTGTTAAGTCTTATAAATACAACAAGTTTTAAGAGGAAAAAAGGAACATTTTTGCAATAAAAATCTTCCTCCAGAGTGTTTAGAGTTGGGAGTTTCAAGATTAGGGATTTATCACTGTTCTCAGGAAGTTGTCTTTTTTGTTGTATATGTCTGTAGTCAGAACTTGGAGTACTAGGCAATCGTTTTCTTACATTTACGAGAGGAAAAAAAATGCTAGTTTCAAGTGTTAGCAAAATTGGACACTCAGTTTTTTTTGGTTTTTTTTTTGAGATTTTTCCGTAATATCTGGATCATGTCATGAATTACTTAAGGTTTTTGAGCCTTGGTCTGCTAAAGCTAATCAGCTAATGACAAACCACTTTTAATATGGCGGTGAGGTGATTTTGGTGCATTATACAGTCTTATGTTTCACAGACATCTCACTCCACTGACAGGCCAGAAATACGCAGGTTTGAATGACTACTAAAGCATTTTACCCAAGTAACGGTTACCTTCACAACATCTTACTTAAAAAAAAAAAGTCAAAGTACTGCTCTGTCAAACTTTCCAAACAAAAGTGAGAAAGTACCTCATTTCACATTTATATACAAACTAGCAAATTGGGCAACAGTGTGTGGGTTTGAACAATAAATTAGGATTGGTCTTTCTCTGTGGTTCAGAAATGACAAAAGGATTTGAATCTCTGGGTTGTTTAGTAAAATGAACACCAACATTTCAATAAATTATAAATTACAGGTTATATCACAAATTTCAAATATAGTGATGCATCAATGTAAACTACAATAACAAACAAGACTGTCCGTATGAGGATTGACTGTTTCTTTATGGACAACTCTTAATATTTCATAATGCTGCCTGCTGTAGGGTAGGTGTCAGACAAAGTGATTCACCTCACACTGAGGAAACAGCCTTTTTTACATTTTCAATATTGATAATGTCATGTAGGGTGGAAAGCAGAATGAGTTTTTTTTTTTGTCAAAAAACAACCCTACATGCACAAAACCAAAAACAAAGTTACAGGACATGCCTCTTCGTCCAAAAGTTTCCTCACAAGGCCTTTTAAAAAACTCATTTATTTATTTCTATAGTAGAGTCAGTGTTATCGCACTAAAACAGTCCTTACTCTACTGTCCCTAATTCAAAAAGGTGTTTTCACGCCACATAGTTACATAATCCTCAAATTCTTTGAACAAAAAGGAGAAAAAAAGTAAAGATGTTCACTTTTGTTGTATAAGATAAATAGAAAACAGTTAAACAGTGTGATGCAGAATATTTTAATAAGAAAGAGCAAATAAAGGCAGATATATGAGAGTAAAACTGATCAAGCCAAGCCTAGAAGGAGACAAATGACCCAAATTAAACAGGTTAATGGGTCTCAGCATGTCGTCACTCGTCCTGAAGATTTGTGGTTTTCACTGAGCAGTGACATGATTTGATTTAAGGTTGAATCCAAAAATCATCCAACTGTTTAAACTTTGTATCATTACAGAATTTTCATTTCTAATCCAATATTACAATTCACATTTGATTTCCAGTTGAAGGTGTAAACAGACTCTTGAGGGATGTAGAAATTATGTTGACGTGATAATGAATATAAAGAAATCTAATAGCGTAATAATGAGTAAATACACCGTGAAATGTAGCCAAAGTAAATGAAACATTTGATCAAAGTTAGTGTTTGCCACATCCGTCAAAACAATCAGCCGCTACGGAGACTGTGCACATATCAGAGAGGAGAGATTTAGGATAAGAGCTGATGTATCAGTGCACAGTTGACAGTTTAATCCCCAAATACTTAGCAAATGTCAACCACTTGGCGAACAGCTACATTTGACATTTTGTTTCCATCCGGTGAGCTGAGCCTTGTCCCTGGGGGGTTAGCGTTGTTTATTATCAAGTCGGCTAAGTGTCTTTACACTGTGTATCCCGTGTTGACAAAGTGCATTCACTGATTATGTTCCTGCACAGACTCCAAAGCGATTGAGTGGGCTGGCAAAGCTTAGATCTGCTCCAGTTAATTACAGATTTCTTGTTATTGTTGCATCCAACAAGCTGCAACATGCAGAGTTAAAGTGCGATGGTGTGAATCCGTTTAGAAGACAAAGCAAAAGCAAGACAGCGACCAAGTTTTCTTCACTTTAAGTCTGGAATCCGTGGAGATCGTTTTACTTAACTTTAAACTTTTCCTCAAATGTCAATATCCCCACAAGCCTTTACAAAATGACTGCTTTTACTTTGCCCGTGTCCTGCCCTCCTTCATTCCAGCAGCCCTGTGGTCCTATACTGTCTCTATTATAGGGTTATAAACAAAGTAACCAAAATTAGAGCAGCACGGCATCCAGTTGTCAGGGCCAATCCCAGATGTGGGCTTTGAGAGGGACCATGTTGCAATGTAATTTAGCACTGGGGCCTCTCACTTGCACGTAACCCCACTCCCTCAAAACTCACATATGTAGTCGATGTTTTTTGCAGAAAGATGTGCAGAAATGGGCATTTTGAGTTCAGTTAACTCCAGTAATTGTCTGCTTGGAAACTCCCCAGAAAATACTTTGGAAAATGTACCTCGAGGCTGGTAAAAGGACATATGGTTTTTCTTTTGCTTTCAGCTTTTTTGTGGACAGACTCTCTCTTTTTTTGTTTGGCCTGTTTTCTTAATTACCCTAAATTGTCTCCTTTTTTTCTTTGAGGTACAACCTAACATAGAGAGGTATCTCCTACAATAACCCCTGTCATGACTGCTGATTTAAGATAGAGAGAAAAGTGGGAGAGAGAGGTTCTTGTTTACCATGGCAGTAAAAATGGGTTCATCCTGACAAGATGATATAAGGGAGTTGGGGCCATTTTCCAGGCTTTATGTGCAGCTTTGCATGCTATAACTTAACCCTCCTTTCACATACGTTTAAACCTGTTCCAAGCATACAAGTAAGAAAAAACTCTAAATGAACTGAAGTAGATATTCAAGAATACAGAGAAGTTGAAACGTTCCTTTTTTTTCTCATTGGCTCCTGCAGAACATGACCTTCACATTTTAGATCCTTTTACGTTCACAGGGCCAGACAAAACAGGAAATTTAGGGGCATTCGGGCAACAGGCGAGCCTTTGACCCTTGAACTGCAGCGCGCCCTGTCTTTGAAGTCGAGAGAGAGAATCACAAGTAATTACATGCGATGCAGAGTGTGTTCCCTTGAACATTTAGCCTCCCTTGTGTAAACAGAATCAGAGCTCTATGAGTGTGTTTGGCTGAGCTGTGGGTGTAGTCTACTTCAAGTTTATAATCTGTGCTCTGCTTTGACCTCGTTTTGGCTCTAAGTACTACTGACCCAAACACTTGTGACAGTTTGGGTTTGCAGTGAAATAGTTTTGATATAGGTATACTTTTGCAATATATTTTCAGTTACTATTTAATTTAAAGACACACACACAAGGCTGAGTTCACACCTCCCTTGATGACCTTAAAAGGAAGCTGTAAGAATTCCTGCTTCATTTGCCTTGACTGAGTGAGTGTGTGTGTGTTCCTGTGTATGTTTCCACTATATGTGTGTCTGAAAGTATCTTTAACATCAGACTTGGTGGCAAATACTCCACCCTCCTCAGAGATTGTCACCTCTGTTTAACATCTTGTTCAGTCTTCTGCAAACCATTCATCTGCTCTTGCTTGTCACCAGCTGCAAACTGAAGACACACATCAATCAAGCAATAGACATAAGCAGTGTCAGGACTAAGGCGTTATTAAATAACCTGTTACAGTAACTAAATTACTTTTGCGGTAACAAGTTCTGTAACTAATTACTTTGTCAAAATCAGTAACGCGGCATGAGCGAACTAAGCGGCTGCTTAGGGCCCCACGGCCAATAGGGGGCCCCCAAGAGCAATAAAAAAAATGTAAATATTTTTTATTTTTCGTATGTATGAGTGATGCTTTCTGTATGATTAAATATATATTATTGTAACAATAGAATTAAAGTAAAAACATTTTAGTGCTGCTGCTGATGTAGGCCTATGATTCTTGCTGCCGATATGTCAAAGCTTCGCTGCCGTCATGTTCCTTCTGCTGTGTAATGTGCACTTAGCATCGAAAGCGCAGGTAATTGTGGGGCAAAACAATGTCGCAAAAAAGGACATATCCTTCAGGAGCAGAGAAAAGAAAGAGGAAGAAGAGAAAAAACTGCCAAGATAAAGGTATGTTTGCATGTCATGGAATATTAACCAAAGGGGTTTGTGCAGGTGTGTGAATGATCAACAATCAATATTATTGGCAGAAATAGAGGGCCTCAAAATCAAATTTTGCCTAGGGCCCCATTAAGGCTTGGGCCAGCTCTATCACTGCTGCGATTTTAACAAACTCGTTACTCATTACTTCACGTGCATAACTCAGCGCTACAATTTCCGTGGAGCACCTGAAGCACACGTGACGCAGCGACGTGCAGGTGAATGAATGAAAACAACAATGGCGGCAGTCGACGACAGTCCAGGCGCGGGATTTCTGTCGTTGAAATATACACATTATTTTATTCTTTCTGTCGGTAAAAGACAAGAGAAGGAATATTGTGGTGACCTGTATTCTATGTGGAGGTTTGAAAACTCTATCCAAGACCCTGAAGCTAACACAGGTGATGCTGCTAACGTTAGCTTCGCTAACGCTAAAGGAGGAGCCACTCCAGCCAAACAAGGAAAGCTTGATTTAGCAACAGGACTGGCAGCATCCCTGGCTATCCAGAAAGGTAGGTAAGCAACACATTAATAAGAGAATTTAGAGTAAAAAATAAATAAATAAAGAAATTTACTTTCCCTGGTAACTAGTTACCTAAAGTAACTGAGGTACTTTTGAAAGAAGTAACCAACTGTAACTAAGTTACTAATTTAAAGTAACGTACCCAACACAGGACATAACTATGATTTTTTCAAGACTTCAGATTATTATTTTCCAAGGGTTTGATGTCACTTTGATGATTTGGCAGTATGGCTGTAAAATTAAAGATCATTTGGGTGTCAAGACAATTGATATTAGAAAGTGCAAGAGAATAAAACCTTGTTTACTTAGTTTGTAAACATAATTTGTTTTGCATTTGTTTTTAATTTGTAATTACTTAATCAGTTTTTTAAATTTGTTTTTACTTCATTTGTTTTGCAATAAATCAGACTTAGGTGACGTGTTAAGTGTTATGATGATGGTGTTTCGATGGATTGTGCAACATTATCCATGTGGCAAATTTTCATGTAGTCAGTTCAACCCATTGTCAGCATTTCTGCACAACATTATGGAGCCTCTGCTCAGCTTTACTGGTTTCGAAATTGATATCAGTACTTCCTATTGTAGGTGGTACATGCATGTGGTCTGAAAGAAACATGGATCTGTTGCCATGTCAGTCTGCAAAGAGACACACAGGCAGGAACTTAACTAAACTCATGAGTTACTCCATTTTACTCAGCTAAAGTAAATGCGATGAGGTTTCTGCGTAAAGATATCGTTGAACGATGTGCATGGGTTGCTTTGGTAAGCACAGAGGTGTAATATTCTATCCAAGCTGGTATACGTACTTCTCTGCAGAGTCCTGTACTGGGTTGGGTACTTTAGTTCTGGTTCAGGTTCAGCACAGGTGGGTAACAGTGGAGAACAAAAAAGAGAGACCAGATTAAAATGATTTGCAGTATTCAACATCTAAAGCAATGAGTATTATCAAGTCTAAAAAGCCACCAGTTCTTACATCAGAGATCTGTGCAGTCAGTGGCAGTGAACAGATTACTTACTTCTCTCTAGTGCATAGAAAAAAGAAGAAGGCAGGTAAAAGTAGCCAGGGGTGTACACCAAATTATGGACAGTACATCAATACTGCAGCCAAGTTTGGCAAACAGTTTCCTAATCTGGCACTGATCACGCCAAAGAGCTTGGCATTCTAGTATGATGCACAACAAGGGAAAGATATATTCTATGTGGGATACAAGAACATAGGGGAGGCGGCTTGCACCAGGAATTATGGAAGATACTCTTTTCCTGCACAGCAACGTGAAGAGTCCGTGCACACACAAAGGAGTTTGTGAATAACTCTGTCAGATATTACAGGCTACCCTGTGAGTGGATTGCTATTAAACTTCAGAGTGTGTTGCACACTGCTGCAAGTTTTTAGAGTCTATGGTAATGTGACCTGGGCTGTGAGTGGTTATAAAAGTGGTATGCATCTATTGTTGTTGTATTTTTGGTTTGGAGAAGATGCATGTTGTGGTGTATTTCATTTGAGTACAAACTTTTAAATCTGAATTCAGGCAGACATGTCAAGTAGATGATTAATGTTCTGCACCAGAGCTCAATCAAATATAAATGCTGCGTCCAGGAATGGATTGTGTTCTCATGTTCTGAGTTTAAACACAAACTTTGTCCTTATTCCCCACAAATTAGATTCAGTAACCCTAAATATAAATGAAGCAGATTCTGGGAAAACTCTTGAGTTACTCACACACAGCATCTCCCATTCCAGTGAGACACACCACCTTAACCTCTGAAACATTTATGCTGAATTTGATCACATACAGAGAATCAGAGTTTAAAGGGAAAAAGCATCAAACCACAAAGTGTCCACAGGTGAACATCTAGTAACTGTCAAACTTTCTAGGGACAACACTTCGTTGTAAACGGGCGCTGACGTAGTTTTCAACCAAAGCAGTCACCGTGAGATGAAACGATGTTTTGAATGTGATTTCTATGAAGAGACACTCTTGGGAATCATAAATAAGTTGAGTATAAATCAGACATTTCAAAATAAAACTCTCTTACTTTCACATTACTCAGTAAGTATTAAAGATAATTATGATTCATAATTCCTTAAGAAAAACTTCATTAGGATATTTTCTTTCTCTGTAAGAAGCACACAAGGGTCGACCGTATGTTGCCTCAAGAGTGTTAGTGACGGGTCATTTGTCAGTTCTCTCCTCAGTCATTATTTTTGCTGAGTTGTTTGTGCGTCCATTAAAATAAATAAATATAAGGTCTTCCATGGATGACCACAGCCATTAGTCGCTGCGGTGGCGCCACTGTCCGCATGACTCCAGCTGATCCAGGATCAGCGAGGGAGAGCTCCATCACACTGGGTTGCCTTCCTCTTCCTTTGTTTTCATCATGCTTCCTTCCTCGTTTTCTTAGATACTGTTCCCCTCTGATGGAAGTCTAAACAAAATACAATACTGTGAAAGTAAACAAACGCACAAATTTCATGTCCTACAACCTTGGCCTTTACCAAAACCAGAACCGGATTTATCTGAAGTCAAGGACAAGGTTATGGTGCATGATTTTTGGCGCATGCCTATGAGGCAGTGTTGCCTTTTAGTTGTTGAAAAGTCTGCATGAGTTTAAGATTTGCGGAGCTAAGAGCTGCATGTCTGTTTTTATACCTTAATTTCAACTTGAATCTTGAAATATACATGACTTTTACGTCTTCAAAAACAGAATCAATACCACTGTGAATTGAGCTGAGAACATTATCCCCAATGCTTCCTGCAATGCAAGGTAATGTTAGTTCATTTGACTTTTTATTATGTGATTTTTTTTTTTTTAGACAGTTCAGAAGGAAATTGTCAAATTGTTCACTCGAACAAAAATAAATGTCATAACATTTGCAAAAATTCTAACCTGGGACTCTTCTCCAGCAGCAGAATCTTTCTGAGTGCAGTGAAACCATGAGCTCTTATGCTGTTCTGATCTCTGCAAAAAATCACTGTTTTTCAGGAAAGGTATCAGGTTATTAAGTGAAGTTTCTTTTTTTTTTAGCAACTTGGTGAGGCAATGGGAAGTACAATGCATGGAGTCTTCGTTACAGAAATGTTTGTATGGTCTATGCAACTGCAGTTTCATGGTGTGTACATGAGTTTGGAGAACCTCCTGCTCAGTGTTTTGCCAATTTCTCTGGCAAATGCCTGAAAATAATCCATGTGGTAGTCCTCTTTGCTGCATATAAAACAACCAGATTAACCAGAATAATCTTAAATGTCTTTAAAGCTTCAAGCTTCGCCAGAACCTGCATCAACATGGTGAGATTTTACACCCTTTTTTTATGCAGTTATTATTTCCACTGTTGTGTTTCTACCATGACCCGTTTCCACCATTTCAAACCCATCCGTCCTGCCTACTCCATGCTATTAAACCTATAATGGAAGTCTAGAGTCTAGATTAATGGTTAATTTCCAGGAAACCCCTGTGTTCTGTCATAAAGTGCTTTCCATTAATTAGTGACTCTTTCTCTGAAGGGGGTGGGTGGGGGTGGGGGGTGATTAATGAGGTAACTAGTGCAGCCAGCGGCTCGCCTAGCTCCAGTGCCGAGCGTGAGAGTTGGACCCACAGAGACAGAGAAAGAAAATAAATATGTGGCCCCTGAAAAAAAAAGTGCATGGAAATTCATTGAAAGGGTAGCTGAGTGCAGTTTCAAAGGGATGGTGCAGCATTAGAGCTGAACTGTGAGTGAGAGGGCAGAGAGCGAGGCTTGATTACGCCCTCTCTGGAGCCAGACGTCCAGCAGACGGCCGAGGATGGGTGTGTGCTGGACTGAGAGCTGTTAACAAGGAAAGAAGTACAGGCGGCTTCTTGACATATTTGGCTTTCTCAAGGTGTGAGGATCCTGTTAAGATGAGAGGATCGATACCACTTTCATGTCTGTTAAATACAAAGCAACGTGCGGTAGTTAGTCAGTTTTACCCTAGAAAGTAAAAGCTAGTTTAAGGGAAGTTTCTTGTGCGATTATTGAGTTATTTGCTTTTGACATGAGTAAAAAGAAATGAAATGTTAAATGACCTCTGGTAGTGCTGGGAATAGATGTTTTTTTAGACTACTGTTCCCTGTCATTGGTTCAGTTTTAAGTTTAGAGATTTAGTTTAAGAATAGTGACTAATTTCCTTTTGATTAAAATGATAGTCATTTATGTTTTTGCCTTTTTTGAGGTCAGGTTTTTGTATTGGACTGTAGATCATCACTATCAACTCCACCCTCATCACAACTATAAATTCAACCAGTATTTTAACAATCAATTCAACCAGATGGTGAGCTGACCCCAGAAAAGTGTGGTAGGATAAGAACCACCTATAGGAGTTCCTGCTTTTACCCAGGAATGGACAAACTTTGGATTGTGTGGTGTTTTTGAACAACCAGATTTTGGATTGTGTGGTACTTCTGTTTATTCCCGATACTAGGTTGGAATTGGTTACTAGCATTTTTTCCTTTTCTACTGGACAAAATCTCAACTATCTTTCCAATTGCAATAATTGTTTTGTTTTCTTTTTGTTGTTAATTCTGTTAAAATATTATTTGAATACAAAACATAAACAAATCTTTTTCTGTGTATCATTCACCCACACCTCGGGCTCCCAAAGAACCAGAATTTCTGACACAAATATACATTGCCCAAAGTAGTGTTACACAAAGCTACAGCCATTGTCCTCATGGCAAGCTAAACTAACCCGCTTTTTTAACAACAGGACAGAGCTAGGTTAGCTGTCTCCCCATTTCTTCTGTTTGCTCGAAGCTAAGCCAACTAGTAGTGCCTACTTTTGAAAACCAGTCGAGTTGTGCCTGTAGGAGCCGTAAGGTGATCGGTCTGTATGTGTCATGTGGTGTTTGTGGTTGCAGTGGTAACATATGGGAGCTTGGGTCATGTGGGGCACGGGATGAATGCCGGGTAGTTATGAAAAGACGTGGCTTACCTGCAGTCAGGTGGAGAGAGGGGAGCGGGGTAGCTGTAATTTTTGTTGACCGCTTTGTTTCGCTTTTCTTCGCATTGTATCGCTTTGGTTTACCTTTGTTTGTTCCTGCTGTGTATCAAAAGGAGTCTTGTGTGTGTGACCACTAGCAAATGTTTCATTAAAACTACCGTAAAGTGCATCATATGTCTCTTGCTTGTCTATGGAGACAGCGACAGCGTGTCGGACAAATACCGGACCCTCAACTTTCCTCTCAAGCGACAAGGTTGGTCTTTAGAGTCGCTACAGTGCCTAAAATGTTGAACTATTCCTTTAAGTCTAGATCAGCTCCAAACAGATAAATATTTTAGCTGGCTAATGTTCCTGACCCTTGGCAATGTTCCTGAGCAGAGATTTCTCCAGACCTCAGATTAAGAGGGCAGCCTGGCGTGAGTCCAGAGGTCTGGCTCGACATTATCTCTAGCACCCCTGCATGTTTTCATAAGGGGGCCTCCTAGTCTCTCTAGTGCTGGCCTGTAAGTAGCTGGGAGTAGGCAGCGATAGTGTTTGTGCGTGCACCAATGTTTATGTATGCATGCATGTGTGCGCGTGTGTGTGCGTAAGTGCAGAGTAAACTACCGTCTTGGTGGGGCAACACTGTCTGCCATGTCTCTGGTCAAGAGGAGAGCCATTAGGGGAGCGATGAAGCTGATGACATGTTGTTCCTGTGACAGGCCGCCTGGCCCCAGACTCCTCTCTGTGACTGCTGCTGGTGCTGGAGCTGTGGGAGCCGCAGGTCTGCCACCGCACAGACACAGAGACGCAAGGACTGAGTTTATTTTGGGAGGTGGTTTGGTGCCGGACACCCTGTCTACTCTCCCACCAACCTTTATACACCACCACCCCCCTCTTCCCACACTCACAATACACACACCCACACCTTATCACCAACACACAGATCCAGGAGGCGTCAGCAGTTATTGCAGAAACAACACAGGTCTTATTAAAGGGTTAGTGGCTGCGAATGATGCTAAAAAAGTTGAGTATTTTTATGTTATTTACTGGTGCTCAAAGTTTTTAAAGCTTAAATGATCTCTTGTCTTGTCAACTTTTATCAGAGAGTCTTCTCTGCTGGTGAGTTTATGGCAGTGTAAAAAGAAAATAAATCCAGTTTTCAAAGATTCATAATGACCGTCAGCTGGCGAGTATGACTTTCCTCATAAAACTGATGAAAAATGAGCAGGTAGCCAAGAGTTTAAGATGCAGATGATGCACAAATCTGGCTTGTTTCCCATCTCTATCTCCTCCATCATGTCTTTTCAACTCTGTACTGTATCTAATTAAGACAAAACAAATCCAAAATACTTTTAAAACCAGAAAAACAAGTCAGGAGCATAAATTGAACCCAGCTTTCTTAGAAAAAAATTGTTGTGTTGAGTAAATGCTTCGCTTCACATCTGCTTCTATTCTTCCGCTGTCTGGCTTTTCTATATCTGTTTCGAGAGTCAATGCACACAGTACGGTGATAATCAGTGAATGTGTAATTCAATGACAGTGTGGCTGCACAGACTATTGCTTTTTTGTCAGGTGTCCAGTTTCTCTCAGGTCAGCACACCAGTTTGTCCACCTTAAAATTTAGTTCTATAGGCTTAAGCGTTTCTTGAATACTCATTTGAATTTTGGGTAAATTGGAAATATTTCATGATTGTTTTCAACCTCCCAACCAGGCTTATCCATTCAGGTGAACTTTAGAGCACTGAGAAAAGTGGGTAAAAGAGAAAAATATGGTATTTTAAAGTATAAGAATTTGCTCTACACAATATCCAGTTAAATAAAGGGGAATCCAAACAGAGAAGTTGGTGTTTGTTTTTGTTTTAAAATTACATTCAGGGCTTTTATGCCTCAATTCAGAGGACTGGGAGAGAGCAGGGAATGGCATGCAGCAAGGAGCCATGGGTCAGAGTTGGACCCAGATCACCTGCTTTGAGGACTGTAGGCCAGTCTGTACATGGCCGTGCTGTTTAACCACTGAGCCAGACCAGCACCCAAGAGAGATATATTCTTAATAGGGCTGCACCATAAATGTAAATGTACATTTCAGACTATATTGGAGCACATTAAGTGCATTTACATACTGTTAAAAACTTAAAAAGAGAAATGACACAAACTGAGTTGCAGCTGATATGCTGATCTCAACAGTTCTTTATTAGGCATGGTTACTGGACAGTGTTGTTGTCCATTGTAAAATGAACACAGGTAACAAGAATGTGCATATCAGAGGACTTCTTTTTGTTTTCTATGTATATGAGATTTTTGTTTGTTTTATTACTATTCATTTTTGTGTTGAGGGAAAAATATGAACATGCTGCACTCTGTCTTTATGTATGTCAAGAGGTGCCCAGGCATGTGTACTGTATTTATAGCTGTTTATGAATGCATACCGGATGCATCTGAGGATGTGAGTGTAAGGAAATATCAGACGATTTATTACCATGTTTTCTGACTCACATCAATTACCACTTTGTTGGACTTTGGTTTAGACTTTTTGATGTGATGGTTTCTGTTGCTGCCGCTTAGTTTACTACATGAATTCGTACGAGCAAAGGTAAGATGACAAAACATGGTTCAAAAACTGTTTTGTTGAAGTTTCTATTTTTGAGTTTTCCTTTCCCCACTTTATGTAAACATCCTTCTCATGTTCTTAATTCTACAGAAAGCACTAAAATCAGCACAACTTAAAATTGCACCCACTTTCCAGCCACACCTGACCTGGTTGCAAACCTGCTGTGATTTGACTTTGACGACATGATCAGTAACTGAGCGTTGACTCTGAGGAATGCATTACACCCACTTTGATTTATGTGTTTGTGTGTTCTTGGTGACTTCATCTGAATTGTTCTTTTCATTTAGCACCAATAATGAGACGCAGGAAATAATGATTAACTCAAGAATGAACAAGTGGTGACAGTTGTTGACGTCAGCCGCTGTTGAAGAATGAATGCGCTCGAACTTTAACATGTGGGATTTACTTAAAATGATAGATGTATATTGTCTTGAAGACTGGTAAATCACGTGAGTCCCTGTGGTGTTTATGCAGCCACTGAAACAGTCAGCTCTGTACAAAGCTCTTGGAAAACACTTCACTCTGCGTCTGATTGAGTTACACAGGGGAACACATTTTGAACAGGTGCCCAGAGAACCCCCCTCATACACACATACTCTCTCTCTTTCTCTCTGTCATTGTAACTTGACCCCCATGTCTTCAGTCAGTGTCCCTCACATACTCCAGGAGACTTTGGGTGCCCTGGTTGTGATAGAGCACGCAAAGCTGAACATGCTCAAAACTCCTCTGATAGGAGGTGCGAACGATGCCCCTCAAAGATGATTGAGCTTATCCCACAGCGGTAGCATCCACTTGGAAAAAGACACTTGTTGTAGAGTTGTTAAAATGCCAGTCAGGCAGCGGTGGAGGTGGTCACACTGACACGGGCAGTGAAAAGACTGGCATGTTGCCACTCAGGGATACCCTAACACCTCTCATGCTCTCTGATTGTAACGCTGAATATTTACCCTCCTCAACTGGGTTAACGCTCACTATTCTTGCACTCGATTTTGATTTTCAGGAAAAAAGTATTGCTGCTTTGCATTTCGAACATTTTTAGAGTGTAGGGAATCACAGTGAGTAACACAACTTTGACAAAAATAAAAGTATCATGTAAAACTGCAGCTGAAACAGAAACATCAGGAAGTTTTAACTCATAGAAAAGTGACTCTCTAAAAATTTGGTATTTTCTTCAGCTTCTTTCAAATTGTCTGAACAGAATCCAAGTTCTGACCTGACTAGTTTTGAAGAGAGAAAAAAGTTAGGAAAACAGTCACACTGTGCACTAATCATCGCTATTTCCTACAAAAACAAGAGTAGGACAATGTAGTATAATGGCAGAAGCCTGTTACTGAAGCCTCAGGTAGTGGCGGGTGGTTGCACTACAACTGCAATATTATAATGTTTGACAGGAGTTTTAGGCCTAAATTAAAATAAAGCTCCTATATGGAGTTTTTTTGACATCTAATAAGACTAAAATTCGCATTGCCGCTTTTTATGAAATCCCAAAGCAATCAAGATCATCAGCAACATGATTGTTGATTTTTATATTGTGATTTTTAATACCTGGAACCAGTGTGAGTAGGTATGATGGTGCCAGCTGAGTTCCTCACTAAAGCTTTAACTTGTGGTTTTGACTGATTTACTTTAAAAGAATATTTGGACTTTGAAAAATATGTCATCTCAGGGCTTGATAGTGCGACCATTTCACTCACATTTGTGACTGAATAGTGCGAATTGTAAAATGTATTTAGGGCACATTTGTGCATTAAAAAAAAATTAGCCGGCAACAAATGTTTTTTCATGTAAATACCGTGATAAAGTTAGTTTTAGGTTGGATATTCGACGGACATTCACTGCAGATCTACCGGTGTCCTCTCGCTCTCCATAAGCGGGAATAGCAACAGCAGCGCGGTAAAATCTACTCGGCACCTTTGATGTCAACGTTGGATGTTGAATAAGGGACTGTCAATAAATTACCGGTTGGTATTCTCAGAAAAGGCTGTTTTTCTTCAATAGCTTCCATGTCATGTGACCAATTGACCTTAAATTGATTTCAAATGATAGTACTAAGGTCGGACAATAGACACACCTCTTTATTTCCCTAATTTGTCCTCCAAAAATTTTTTGTGTTAAATTTAAAGGCAAATTTTGAACATTTTCTTCAGTAGCTTCCATGTCCTGTGACCAAAAGACCTAAAATTAATTTAAAAATAATAATACTTATGTCGACCAATAAGACACACCCCTAAAGTTCTTTGTGTGCTCTTTACTTTTTCAACTTAGTAGCAAAAAGTTAGTGTCAAGTCCTGCATCTGAGTATGTTTAGGACCAAATAAATATAAAATATACAACTTTGAAGTATATTTCCATTTATGATTAACTTTGCCCCTAAAAGTAAATTATAACACAATATGCACTGAGCTATTGATTAGGATATAAATACTCCCTGCAACAGCGTCATAAAAGTAGATTTTTATACATCATATTGTAAAATAAGGGAATAACTGAAAGCACAATTCTTCAAAATGAGTCTTTTTTTGGCACAAGGTAAACTTTTTCCCTTAACTACTATTATAAAACAAAATAGGCAATATTATGAATAAAAGTAGAGATGTGCTAATTAATAACAATATAAAAAAATCCATCATGTTTAATCCTATAGCTGTCTTGTGGTAGTTGGTAGAGGGGGGAATCATGTCTTTTTGCCTTTTTGGTTTGTTTATGAATCGCACATGTGCGTCATGGCATTAATTATTTTTGTTTATGTATCTATAACTCTCCTCTACAGTCATGATCTCCTCTCTGCAGGACATGTTCAGTTGGAGAATAAAGCACAGCAGTGCAGGATGTTGCGTCTTTAAGAGTTAAGAAACTTGAAACCGTGTGTTTGCGCAACAATCAGTGCGGCTCCCAGCAGCCGCCAAAGTGTCTAGACTGGCACATGATGGCGGGAATCAACCAATGGCTCCAGAGCTTTCCTCTGGGGCCCCGAGAGCGAGAGAGAGAGAGAGAGAGCGAGAGAGAGAGAAACACGGTGAGAGAGAGTCAAGTCATACTGAATTCAATGGGAGGCGGAGTTGTGTCGATTTCAAAATAAAAGCAGTATGTTTCAGTTACTGTATTACAAGTACATGACAGCAGAGTAATCCAAAACATATTTACTTGTTTATTATTTGGTCACATTTTCACTCTCGTGTAGACAACACAAAACAAAGAGAAGATGGATGAAAACACCACAGAAACACAGTTTCAGTGACTAAAGGTAACACTGTTACTCAGGTATAACCATAGACTGTATACACCATGGACAACTTGGTTCCACCTTCTGCCAGGATACAGATTTGAAGCCGAAAAGTTTTCTCTTCATTTCCTGAAACCAACATTGCGCAGTAGCGTTGTACGCATTCGGCGGGAGTGTCGCCGAGAGTCGCTGTGATGATGCACCCCCCCAGGTGAGCTACACAATCCTTGTACACCCATAGGCTGTATCAAGTGTCAATCATAGAAAACATGAACCCCCTAATAACTTTTAAAAATGAAGCTGCACAGAAAAAAGAGGACTTACAGTAACTACATGTCAACATCACAACCAGGAGAGAGAAAAATTCATGTTCTGTGTAATAAATTTCTAAGGTTCGTCCACAGCCCCATAAGCTTTGCTGGCGGAGGCGGGATTCATGACCTATACTGCAGCCCGTCACCAGAGGGTGCTGTTCTCGGAGTGGCTTCACCCAGCGAGGAGACGACGAAGAAGACGGCGTCCATTCTGTATACAGTCAATGGGTTCAACACTTAAGGCACAATAGCATTACCCAATTTGAACAGTCTATGGCAGACTACAGACTGACAAATGTTTGATAGACAGTGCCTCCATTTAATAACAGACATTCATCAATATATCTGCTGCCTGATCCCAACTCTTCAAAACACTTGCAGCCAACATGTGTAAAGCTTTTACATTTATACATGCATATAGTTAATGTGTCACCTTTTTGGACAACAAAAATATCAGCAGAATTCATACAAATAAACTTTTAAAGCTATTATCTATCAGTACACATGTCTCTGTGTAATCTTGTGCACCCCTGATTCACTGGGCTAATTTGAGGCCAATTCATTCATCATCATCATTACCTTTTTCTTCTTTTCCCTCTTCTTCACTCTCAGATGAATACCTTCTCCTTATTTTCATCCTTGTCAAACTGTTATTTGAGTATTATAAAATAATATAAGAATATGAGTGTGTGCCATCAGGTGGGGGGGGGGGGGGGTCTGTCATTGCAAACTTTGCACATTGTCACTGCTGTAGTTTCCCAGTATTCAGTAACAGGGACCCCCAGCCAATGCCCAGTTCTCTGCCCTCCCTGTTGACTAGTGGCGCCTCTGTAAACATTCATTACTGCGTTTGAGTGTGTATGTTCATTATTAAAAGTTTTGACGCTCAAGTTGAGGCTTTCTTTGTTCCTAGAATCTTTAAAGAAGTCGGCAGAAGATCATTTCAGTGTAAAGCCCCATCAGATTGGAATAACCTCTATCTTTGCGTTCTATCATTTCAGAATGGCACTATACTCTCATCTCAGAACAAATCGCTCATGTTTCTGATTTTTTTCTTTACTTCTTTGCATTCATGTTCTCATCATTTTTCCTTCTTAATAAGTTTTGTCTACTTTGTATGTTAGGCGTATGTTTGTTGGGGTTGTGTGTGGCAGTAGGGTGAGTGAGATGTCTGTATTTGTTATATGTGATGTATGTTAATGTATTGTAATGTGTCCTGAGTTCTATGTATGTATGTTTGTTTGTTTGTTTAGGGATTTAGGGACCCCTTTGAAAATGAGATGCTACATCTTAAGGGGCAATCCTTCAATAAATTCAAATTCAAGTGTTCACCTGCAATTTGACGTTCGATCAGTCTTTTATTTTGAAAGTCTGAGTTTGGAGCCTCGGTGCACTCTCTCTGACTTGACTCTTGTGGTTGTGCAGAAGCATGTGTGCGTGTTTCTGTGTGAGTTTGTGTGTGTATGTGTTTGTGTGTGTGTGTGCGTCCAGAGAGGACTTCGAGGGGAGTGGAGAGTGGAGTAATTCCAGCTCTGTTTAAAACAACTTCTCAGCACGGAATCCATCCCGGAGTTTGGCACTCAAGTCCCCGAACATCTCCGCTTTTCCCGGGACGCTGCAGCGTGATTCCTGTTCCCAGCACGGCGACTGTAATCATCGGAATTCCAGCGCTGTGAGGATTTATTCCGGGGTGAAGGGGGGATTTTACGGATCGAGGGGTTCACGGAGCTGGTGAAGAAACTGTGGAAAAGTTTGAGAGTTCTGTTCCCGGTGGCGTTTTTTTTTTTGTGAATGTAAACTGAACCTGTTCTCCGGGGGCCTAACTATGGTTTGTGGATTGTGTTCGGGATCTCCAGAGTGTTGGGGAGTTGAAGGCTTTGTGAGAGAGCTGGCAAAAGTTGAGGCTTAATTGAGTTGGCGACAGCAGGTCACTGAGCAGTGACTGTGTGGAGCCTGCTCCCTCTGCAGACTTTGGTTATGTTTTACGCAGCGCATGGTTGAATATCGCTCGCTAATGCTGCGAGAGAGCCACGAAACGGTGACCACCGGCTGCGCATGTTGTGCGCACCGTGCACAGACCCCTAGTCCTGCGCAGAGAAGAGTGTAAATCGATGTGGCATCTCCCGGGACCCGGACGGGACCCACAGGACGCGCACAAAACTGTCTAGGTTGTCGTATGTTCAAGTCGAGACGCTCAGGTCTTGTACGGCGACTCTGGAGAAGCCGTCTGGTCACCGAGAGCGACGGGCGGGATGGAGGCAGAAGAGGTGAGGGAGGAAGGCTCTGTCCGTGTGGCAGACACTCAGGAAAGCTCCACAGACACGAGCAGCGGTCGGTGACACAGACTGACCCGGCTCTGGGACTCACGGGGGAGGCTGGAGAGCTGACGGAGAGCGCGGAGAGGGAGGAAGAGGAGCAGCCGGACGATGACCGGGGTGCCATGTGCGTCCAGGAGCGCAGAGGCTACCACAGAGAGCAGGAGGGAGACAGTCGGACGGTGACGTGTTGTTTGTTTGGGGAATGGGATCTCAGACCTCGGAGCCCTTATTGGGCCCCGAGAAAAGACGGAGGGGGCTCTTGTCAGTGCGCACCGAGGCATGCGGGGCTGGAGGAGGAACTGGCGAGCACTGCTCATGCGTTTCTGAAAAGACTGAAGGAGAGGTCTCTGGACACGCTGCTGAAGGTGGTGGAGGCCAGAGGAGGAATAAACAGCGAGTGTGTGATGGTGCCGAGCGCGGAGCTGCGGCTCGGGGCTCATCTCATCTCTCCACAGTCTCTCATGTGTAAGGTGTTCCGCTGGAGCGACCTGCCGCTCTCAGCGTGGCTCAAAACACTGAGCCACTGCCAGAGCTTTGGCGCAGAGGACAGCGCAAAGGTGTGCTGCAACCCCTACCACTACAGCCGCCTGTGTGGGCCAGGTAAGGACCAAAACATTGTTGGGGGCGGGGTGCTACAATACACTTCACCTCTTTATAAAGGACTTAATAAGAGGTGGAAGTAAATGAAATCCTGCCACTCTTCCTTGAAATTAAACATCACTGATATCAAACCAGTATTTGGGACACCTCCAAGAACCCCACTAGGTCCACACTCAGAGTTGAAGGCCTTGCCAAGTCAAAGTGTCATAAAAGTGAAGTTATTCATGAACTTTCCTAGACTTCCTCAGAGATTGGTTGACCACATATAAAGTAAAATCTAGCTTGAAATAAAGAATTGATGAAAGACAACACTGCATCTGAAGATTGAAGTTTTAAAAAGCTCACATAAAGATCCTATCAGTTATTTTTTTATCCCTAATACAGTCATCTCCTCTCTGCTGGCCTGTGAGCACAATCACATTAAAGTACAAAGTTCAACTCTTAAACCTCTTGGGAATGAAACCCAGTGTCTCTCCTCTCATGTTTTACTGCCTGTCCAACTCTTTTACAATATTTTCAAACTCCAGCTTTTACTTCGGTGAAACATTACTTTGATTTCCTCTCCACATTCCTAACACATTACACACTTTATTTAAATTCGAGCAAAAACTTTGCTGCTTCCCACATCATCCAATTGAAGGTCGCTCTCAAGTTGCACTTAGGCTCTTTTTTCTCTGACAAGGAGGTCCTCCTCTTGTTATTTAGGTGAAGGAGTGCCGATAATATACAGTTTGCATAGTGCTGGCGCCAGACTGACTCGCTGGGTATCTGACTGACTGAGGACTCCGGCAATTACTGGCTCTGCTCTTAAAGGGGCCGCAGCCACAAAGCAGGTCCACTGTGGACTGAAGGGACTATCCCAGCAGCAGCAGCAGCAAGCAGCAGTATTACTGTGTTTACAGGGCTGTTTTTACCCAGGAGTCATCCTCAGTCTGCGTGAATGAAATGTCTCTGCTGAAATTTAAGTCTCTCTTTCTGGAGGGAATGAATTATGGGCATAGTTTTGACTCAGTTGTACAAAGTTTAAAATAAAACCAAACATGATTATACACAGTATTGTGCAAAACATGGTCCTTTTATGTTGTGTGCAAACCCTCTATGAGTGTGTTGCTTCAAAAGAAAAAGATCGACCGCAGGTGAAAGAGTTTTATTGTTAGATATTTTAGCCCAGAGTCAAAGATCTCAAACATCAAGTACAGAGTTTCTACATTACTTAAGATTATCTACATTATTCAGTGTTAAAATGTTGTAAAATGGAAGTAAAAGACTCTGCTAATTCATTTTTCATGGCTGTATTTGATGTTATTTTTAAAGATAAGCTGATGAAGATAACTTGCCCAGAATCAGGAGAGTGTTGATTTTAGTACAATGTAAGTTTTGTTTTCAATACCGTGTAAAAATCCGGATTGAGGGTGTAATGGTTGACTTGAAGAGTGAGTATGTGTTTTATTTGATCAAGGTTAGACTGGAGGCCATTAAATAATTTTAGTAATGGTGATCCACAAACTCTGGTGTTAGTGTCCTTTAGTTACCCTCTTTGATCTTAAACTGTGCGAAAAAGGGAAGCTCTTTTCCTAGATGGGAACAGGGTTTGGTACTTCACAGCAAAAAGACAAAACTAAACTAAGAGTTTTTGTAGTAGGGAAGTATAGATGTTCACCTTTGATCATTTCGTGCATTGATTACATGTGACAGTTGATAAATTGAGATGTAGAATCCACAGCCTTTAATTTAACCTTGACTTTTTTTGCTTGTATTTCCAGAATCGCCTCCTCCCCCATACTCTCTGTCCCGTTCCGAAGAACACAAGCCACTGGGTGAGTTTGGAAAAAATGTCCCCAACACACCCACACATGAACAAAACTAGTAAATGACAAGAGGGTGTCGTCACCCTCATATTTTTAGACTGGAAACAGAGATGCTGGAAAAGCTGCTTGCATTAAAAGTGACACGTAGGCTTTACCTGTGCTCACCTTCTCTTTTCATGAGCATGACATCGTAAGTCACAAGCATGTGAGTGTCCTCCACGCAAACAGACAGTCTGCTACACAATTTTCAAGTTACAGAACAAATTAAAGGAATCTAGAAACAGAGATTACTTTACATGATTGTTGGATTAATTCTTGTCAAATTTCAATCTGTATCTCACCTCTCTGTTTTGTTTTTGCCTCTTCTTCATTTCCCAGACTCGTCTCTGTCTTACACTGAAACTGTGCCCCCCCTTCCCTCCAGTTCGCCTCACATTACGCCAAGAGACTACACAGGTGAGTTACCTGAATCAGTACTGCGGGAGCATGTGAACATCGTGTCGGAGTAGAAGTTTGTTTCTGGAGGGATCAGATGTTGAGAGTGGGTTTGTTTTCCTGAAGAATGAGCAAATAAGTTTGGAAGCACAAATGGAAAAAGTTTTCGAGCTGCACGAGTGTGTTTGCTCTTACAGGCATGCAAACACTTGTAGCGTGCATCCTCTCTAATTTTTTGCATAGAGGAGTGAATTACATTTGCTGCTGCTGTTTTGATGTTGTGTTTTCCTTCCTATTTTCAAAGGCCGTTACGAACAAACAAAACTTTTCTGCATAAAGCTTCTTTTGTCAGAGAGGCATGGAGGGCTCGGTGGGGGTCTGGGGTCTCTCGCTATCTAGATGCCACTGCAGTGTAGTCTTTCTGTCTCTCTTTCCCTGTCTCTCTCTCTCTCTCTCTCTCTCCCCGTGCTTTCTCCGCTGCAAAATATTTCACTGGGATGAAGCTGCAATAAGATCCCTGTGCATACTCCCAATCCCCTCTGCCTCTGCAAGCACCCATCCCCCTCTTTCCCTCTTTCTTCCCTCAAATCCCTCCATTCCTCTCGGCAATTGAGCAGTGGAAAGAGGCTGGCATTTTGGGGGCGGGGGAGCCAAGCGGCTCTGATGAGGCAGAGGTGTAGAGTTTTGTGCGTGTGTGTGTGTATGTGGAAAGAGGGGGGGGGGCTGAGGACAGCGTTTGGACAGGAAACAGCCCCCTCTAGATGATGAAACTGGAGCTTTATTTGTTTACGTGCTGGGGTCGGGTGGAGAGGTCCTCGCTGCGTTAGAAGAAACCCACAAACCCACTCGATCAAGCCTCCCCGGGCTAAGTTGTGGACGGTGTTGAAAGGTGAATGGGCACCTATAAAGTCTGTGTTGTGTCGTCGCAGCGTCACTGAGCTGTCTGAAGAGCCAGCAGAGCTCCAGTTCGGACTTCTCAAGTTTGTTTATCTGCCATGTCCTGAGAAAAACTTAAGCTCTTTTTTTTTTTGTTAGAGTTGGTGTTTATAAAAGTTTATTGAGATGTTATGTATTTTTTCCATGCTGAAGGGCAGGGCCGTAGCTAACATTTAAGAAACACTGATGTCACAAGCCCTCCCAGCAGCCTACACTCCTCACTTCTTTTAGATGAATATGTCCTGGGATATTTTTTCTAAAAGGCGATACTGCAATTACTCAAATAGTACTTTCTTTTAATTGTCTGAATAAATTCATCAACTTTTTCAAAACTTTTCAAGACTGTCAGGATTCAAATTTTTGCTAAATTTTAAGTTCTTAGCGTAAGACTTTACAAATTCATACTTTGATATAAAAAAAGATCGTTATTTGCAACATTTACCCTCCCACTGAGCATTTTAAGCAGTTTTTTTCTGGGATGAATAATCATCCTCTGTCCTCGTGAAACCAACAAGAAAATGACCAAAAGTTAAACGAAACTTTGGAGTTGATTTGTATTAAAGGACTCAAAAGTCTTTGTAACAGTGACGGTCTGTCCAACATGACACCGCACCAGCGTCTTTCTCAAGTTCTGACTCTAACAGAGGTCCAGAAGCAGAACCACTCTGCCCCGCTGTTACGCCTCTATGTGTTCCGCACCTTAGTCCCAGAGGCATAGATATCCCACCTTGAAATAGTGAGAGCCACTCCTGTGTCTTTGTCCAAAAGTCATCCAAAGTCTACCCGCTTACCCTTACAAATTAATCAGTCGTATAATTTTACTTTGTGGTTTGATTGTTCGCCATGATGGTTATTGATAGGGGGTTTCTCTTAGTGCCTGTGGCCTAACATTAGTAGAAATTCATCAGTTTCCTCGGTTGATGTGTTCTGTTGAGCGTTGGGCAGAGTGTGTTTGTGTGTGGTCTCTGATCCCCTGCCCCCCACACCAGAACGCTGGAGCCGAGAACCAGAGCTCAGGCCAAGAGCATGAGCAGCACAGAGAGACTTGGCAAAACAGAAGCAGTGAAGAAAAAAAAAAAAAGAAAACCCCTGCTTGTAGCTTTTGTTTTAAACTTTTACAGGTTATCTGGCTCCTCTTTCTGAGCGTGGGCTGGTTTAATAACAGGAAATAAGCTGAACATGAAACTGGTATCAAAGAATTGTCTGCAGCTTATAGAGGCCCTTGATGTTTGTTAGCTCTTGAAAGAGTGTAAATGAGTCTTTTTTTGTGCAGGTGATCCTTTGGCAGATCATCTAAAGCCTGTGATGTTTTCTTTAGAACAAATACAAGCATTGAACTTGTTCCCCGCCACTTCAGCATCTTTTTTATTCCTTTTAAAACCAGCTATGTGTTCTGGCTTTAAGGGGGAGAAAGAAAGGCTCCAGCAGGGTGTGGTCTATACATACCTTTGCCCCGGCCTCTTTTATCATTCAATCAGTTAACGTTCCCTTTAAACCGCAGCAGCAGTCCTGCTTTGAAAAGGGAAATGTCTACTGGAAGTTTAGTAGACTTATATCTGCTCAGACTGTCCCTCTGTGACTCCAACAAAACGTGTCATTCAGCTGCTTATTGTCAGCCTATGCGCTTGTGTGTGCGTGTGTGAGTGTCTAGTGTGTGTGTGTGTGACAGGGAGGCAGAGAGGGAGGAATTTCTGTCTGACTCAGTGATAAGATCGTCTCGGAGTACTCACATAGGGGTTCTATCAGGACAAAAACACACACACGCACAGATGCACATGGATAAACACACTTCACCAATCACGCGATTTGTTGGACGGGAGGCAAAGTTCTGTTTATTTTTTACCCTCATAATTGATGTATAACTAAAAATAACATGTCAGCGGTATGATGTATTTCTGAAAGCTCAGGCCCGGTTATACATTATTGGATTATCTGCCGCATTCTCCACTATTTGCCTCAATTTATCAGACTGAGAATTTTGTTAGTCAAACCAGATTTGACCGTAAAATACAAACATTTGTCTTCTTTTGTACCTCCTTTTTCTGCGTTACGATCCAAACTCCTGTTTCAGCCTTTATCAGTCTCAGCTTTTGTTCTTGAAAAGCACATTTCTGGATTTCCACAACAGCTGACTGAAGAGCATTTAAGGCAACTGCTATTCAAGTTTGTCACATAAATATAACATCGATATTTTTGAACCATTATAAACTGGAGAAGAGGATTTTTTCTCAAACAATGAGCTTAGGATAACGGCAGCTCAGCTCGTAGCCCCCGAAAAAGGTTGGAATTATGAATGTGAATCTTTATGAGAGTTTTTATTAAATTAAAGCATCTGTAAGGAGTTTTTGATTAGGTATGAAACAGACTGAATTGAACAGTGATGCATCTTAATAATGTACAAAAGCAAAAAAAAAGACCTTCAGTGGCAAGATCGTCAGTTTCTATAGTTTAATTTTAATGAGAGAACTAATAAGAGGAGATTTTTGTCAGTTCGAACCATTTGTATCAGGACAAGAAGAAATCAGCAACAAAAAAGGGTTAAAACTTTGTCCACAGGGGGCGCCTAAGTCAACAGAGACAGAGAGATCCTCACAGTAGCTTTAAGTTACCAGGTGCATCGTAGGGCACTGGTTTAACTCCGCATTTAGATCATGTGCCCTCTTTTCAGAGTCTTTAGTCATGTAAATCAGCTACTAAGCAGCCTTCTACCCCATGTCATTTTCTACGATCGCTTCCCAATTCTTGACTCTATCCACAGTCCTGTCTCTAAAATACAGAAAAAATGAACTGTTAAAAAGTTACAAGTCTGTCTGTTCTTGAAAAAAAAGAGGTTTTCTCTCCACTAAAATTTAAACCTAAACAGATGGAAACAGGTGGTAGCTCATCTTCCAGACTCTCCTGAAACCCTTTAAATGTACCAAATGGGAGCGACTGCTAATGTGAAGTCGATCTTAAGATTGGGAATAGACTTTTGCTAATGATTTGAAAACCATACCATATTTATCAATTTAGTTACAACTTTTTGCCTGTTTATGATTTGAATAAAGACAGAATATACAGTATCTGACCTGCTCCTGACACTTTTAGCCCACACTGGACCAGAGATAAACTGTTTAATCAGGCCAATTCATGGCATGCTGACAATATGGGCGTCATCTTGGCATTATCCCTCACAAAGGCTGATATCAATTGACTTTTTTTGTGACTGAAAACACATTTTTCTCATCACCCATTAACAGCATATCAAATCTACAACACCCACTGGCTTGCATGTTAATTTAAATTCATTTATGATGTGTATTAAAACAATTTCAGATTGCTGGATAGAAATCCAAAATTTCATTGTGGCAATATTTTCTGAGCCAAATACTGATGTCATCCACATTTATTTGATAAAGTATAAAAGTTCAGTAACTTAGTTTTTTCTTTGTTGGTGTTATTTAATGATCGTATTTTGTCACATGCAAAAAAATACATATATTGAATATATTGAATTTGAAAACATGTAAACTCAGTGTAGTGACAGATGTAACTTTATACACCTCTTCAAAGGAAAAACTTTGTGTTTTTTCCAAAATGATACAGACCTCCACAGTCCCTCTGCTTTACTAACACACACCTGATCCCCTTTGCTCTCTATCTGTTTTGCTGCAGATGTCTGTCCTTCACTCTTAGTCAATAATCTCTGCAAGTCACTTGATTGTGGGAAAGCCCAAATTGTGAATCCTGATTTACTTCTCTGACATCTCACTGTGCGATTGTTGTGTTTATGCAGCATCGCTTATATTGCCCCATGACCTCATGTCAAACATTTGTCCACCTTGTTGTCATTAGCGCGAGGCTTTCAAACATGTGGAAGCAAGTAAAGCAATGATACCTAATGGACATTAGTGTGGCCTGGATGCACTGAAGTAAGACAAGAAGACTGCTCCCTCTCTGCCCTCAGTAATCATATTTTGGTGGCTTGTTTGCTTAAGCAGAGCGAGGTATCAGCCAAACATCCTGTCTCAAAGCCCTGTCTGCACTCGCTGCAGCATTAACCCCATGAATCGGCCCTTTGACTGATGGGGCACGGCCCAGGAATGTTGGGAAATTGGGAAGGTGAGGGGGGGAGCGGGGTCTCAGAGTGAAAGAGGTGGGAGGGGGTAAGGGGGTCTGACTCTGGAGAGTGACATCTGATACATGTTTGAACATATCGCCGTTAATACTCAAGAAACACGGAGTGGAGCCGACATTCTTGGCAGAGTGGGAGACAGTTTTAAGAGTGTGAGAGTAGCATGCTGTTTTTGTGAGTTTAGTGCAGAGAGTGTGAAGCTTTCCTGGTCAGTCCTGGTTCACACAGTGGGACAAAGAATTGGAAAATATCTGCTCCGCCAGTCACTAGTGTGGATTTGACTCACAGGAGCGTGAAAACTTGTGTCAAAGTCTTGAGTTGTAAGAGTGCGAAAACAGAGCGTTAAGAGAGGCATTTTGCTGCATTCAGAGCGAATCAGTTTAAGTCTAAGTCTGTCCAGGTCCTCTCAGTGACCTGAACCTCCAGCCTGTTTGTTGGCACGCTTACAACACTTGCTCTTATGCCTGACTGAGACACATTAGACTATGGAATTCAACATCAAGTGCTGGCCCATTAACCATTTGCCATTTCCTCACATATTTTCCATCACGACTCCTTTTGCATGAAGGGTATGCAGCTTAAAACCCAGTGCACAACTCACTCATAGTTTTTTTTTCCTTTTTTTGGGAGGTTGGTCATTTCTTTTGGAGTCTTTTAGCAAGTTTTGCATTTTTCAACATTTGAGGCAGAATTCCAGAGTCTTGAAACTTCTTTGCAGCTGTTTTTCCAGGGAAATTAAGGGTTAGTATTCGTGATTTGTAATAGCAAATCGTTTTAACTTCATAGAGTGTGCTGAGTAGTGTTTTCTGTCAACATAATGAAGAAATGCACTTAGTTCCAACAGGGTTATAAGTTCAAGTTGTGTCACCATGGTGATCTAGCCAAGTTAAAAGTCAGCTGAACACTCTTGGTTAAAGCTCTACAGAGCCGATTTAGCCTTTAATCTCGCTTACAGAAACCTGATTGGTTCAAAACTTTGTGTTTAGGACAATTGAGCGAGTTTCATTTGTTTGTTTCTGCATGGCACAGCACTTCCCAAATCCACACTCATCTCCTGTGGATGTCTCATTAGACTTCATATAAGCTACATAAATTTACATTATTTGATTGTTATTTTCTGAAGTTTTCTTTTGAGGAAGTTTCTTATAGGTTCTTGCGTCTGCATGAGTTTTTTCATGGTGTAGTTGCAACATCCTCTTGTCCATCTGTCTCATTTTGCTCAGTATGCAGCCAGCTATCTGTGTGTTTATTGACATATGTTGTAGGTGTGAATATTTTGAGATATTTTATAAGAAATGACTTTAAATCCACAGCCTTGAACCTCTAAGGGATCTCTATGGATTAGGAAGTTTGACACATCAGAAACAATCCTGATCATCATGTAGGGATTTTCTCACTTAATTCTGAACATTGTTTTGCGTGTCTGAAGTTCGCTCGCTTTTCCTCCACTTGTCATATTTACTCTTAAAGCCTCTACTGTTTGTTGTACACACATTTTTCTGTCTCTTCCCCTTTCTCTCTCTCTCTCTCTCCCTCTGTGCCTCCTCTCTTTCAGCCCATGTAGTCAGGCCATCACAATTTAAAATAAGGTTTAAATTACAGGACTGGCTGTGGCTTTCCGTTGTTCCCTCAGAGTTTTTGCCAACCCGCAATTTGGCTTTTAATGGAATCCTGCCATGCTGCTGAACCTAAAGATTCTTTGCAGATGTCGAAAGACTCTGACTCTGTGAGATGTTTTAGGAAAGTGTCGCCTGAGCTGTGAGCTCTGAGTGTGTAGTGCTGAGTTAAGAGTGAAGAAAGAAACATTTACAGGAGTTTTTTAAGGTGATGTAGCTGCGTGCGGTTGGTGAGAAAGAAAAAAAAGTGTGGAGTCGAGAGTCTGAGGAGATTTTTATGGACATATTTATATGTGCAAACACTCTTTTTGTTTCCTTCACCTTTCAGTCACTGGTCTAAAAACTGCAAACTCAGGAGTTCATGTTTGGTACTTTCCAACTAAGTTATACCTTTTATTGAATCTCTGGAAGAGTTGCTGAAAGCTTTGAGTTTTGCTTGTATTGAGAACAGTAGAGGGTTCTTGCTAGTAGTAACTTTTAAGTTTGTGTCAGCTTTGGCAACCCAGTGTTTTGGCAGTTTTTGCTGATGTTGTCCTGTATACTTGTGTTTTTTTTTCCAAACAGAAAATCCAGATCTCAACCACAAATTTTCTTCTTTGGCATCAGTGATGAATTCTGTCTGTTTTGAGTCCAGCTTTAAGTCGAGTTTCCCTAGAAAGCGTGCATGTTGTATTGTGTCAGCAGCACCAAACACTCTGAAGCTGATCCACGTTGTTCTAGTCAGTGCTGGTGTTTTCAAAGAGAGTCTGTCTTCTGTCTTCTTTGCTCCAGCTCACTTAGGATATGAGCTCTCTATTTTCAACAGAACTCATGTACAACATTCATCAAAAAGAAAGGTATCATAACCTGTTGCTAGCGTGAAGTTCCCTGCATGATCTTGATAATCCTGCAAGATCTTGGGCAGGTCTTGCAGGGTTCCAACAAGGCAAGGTGTGCATTGTTAGACCAAGTGAAATCGTGCTGATGGGTAATACCCTTGGATCCTGAATATAAGACTACTCACAGGAGCTTTTAGTCTGATGCTAACATTACCAAATACTCAGGCTTAGCTTTAACAGACTTTGTGCTGATATACACATTTTCATCAATCCATACAAAAGAATTTTCAATAGTTCTTCGTCATGACTAGGGCTGGGCGATGAAATGATAACGATAGATATAGAAAATTAATTTCTCTCAATATCAATATAAAACATGGTCAGTATGCTTTTCAACAGTCCGCATTCTGCCATGTTTTGGTAGACTATACCACCGGACATGAAGCAGAGTAATGTGAACTGCAAATTATGTCGAGTACATGTTCTTGTAAAACATGTACTCGACATAAATGTTTACCTCAAATCTTTTTTACCACCTGTAGCAGTGCCACGCGGCAGAGCACACGAAATGCTAAAGGTTGCAAACCCTGCGTGGAGCAAGGAACCCATGGCACCTATGCAGCTGAAACAGCCGACCATTCAGTCCACTCTCTCTAGCGCCATGCCTTAAGACGAAACGTCGAAGAGACACAAAGACCTCACAGATGCAGTAGCTTATTGTATATCGAAAAACATGCTACCAATAAGCACTGTTAAATTACATTTTTATACCATGATATATATCGATATTGACTGATATGAAAAAATATATTGCGATAAACTTTTTCACATATCGCCCAGCCCTACTCATGACTGATTAAATGACTTAGTACCATGTTAAAGGAGGAGGCGAACAGTAACTAAAAGTCCATCAGATGCTAAAATTCCCCTCAGATCTACAATATTGTTTTCCCTGAAATGTAACCTGTTTAGTTTAGTTTCAGCTCTCCTATGCTGTCGTTTTCCAGTCAGGCGAGGTAGCTGCTTACGACAAGACAAAATCTTTTTCTTGAACTGAGAGCTATGTGCACAGTCTTCACGAAGAGACAAAGTGGCCAGGTTAGCTGCCAGCCAGTAAACACTTCAACTATTTGGAGGCAGAAGTTCAAGATTTTTAAAACTTCTGCAGACCCAAAGCGAACTGAAAGAGAATAAATGTCGGCTCTGTTTAATCACATTTGCCAAATAAACTCATTAATGTCTGAAACTATGTCAAGTTATAATGTTTCACTCCCAAATGAAAGCATACCTAATGTATGACAATCATACATGTGGTAATGCAAAATGTGTTTGCACTTGTTATTATACCCACTCCCCGAGTCGAGCTACTAAATCATATCAGGTTTTTACATTCCTTGTGTCCCCCCTGCCTGTGTGAATTATGTCTAGTGATTGTGTATTGTATTAGTCCTGTTTTCCTATAAATGTGTTTCACAGTCTGATAATTAAGTTTGAGGAGGAATTTCATAATTCATAGTGGAACAATTGGATCTATTCCACCTCTGATTGTGCGTAATTATGTTGTGAGGAGTGAAGGCCATATAGTGGGACCACGTTAGGGCTCAATGAGAGACTTGTCAACTTGACCCCTGTAACTGGCTGAGCGGGGGGAGGAAGTGTTGAGGAAGAGGGCCTGGCCAGGAATGTGTTGGGAGGGGAGGCCTGTCAACCGCAGAGCTCTGCTCCTCTGTGTCTGCTTATTAAGAGATTCAAAGCCAAACTTTATTTAACTTGTGCAAAACCAAAGGATAGTTTTTCTTAAAGCTACAGTGTTGATATCCTAGTCTTGTCTGTTGTTTGGGCTTGATTTGCAGTTTTTTTGCAGCATCACAATCTGTGTTTGTGTCTGTCTTTGTAGTTACAAACAAACAGGTAATTTCTGCAAAACAGTGTTGGAGAACCGTGCTGCTGTCCTGCAACAGGAGCAGGCTAAAGACTGAGATAAAAACTCCCTTATCAAAAATTATCAGCTGAGTAGCTCGTACTAATCTAGCAAAGGTATTTCCAGTAAAATCTCTGACTTTGATGTGCTTTTTCTCACCACTCTCTAGCAAATCATTTGAGAAACACACGTGATTAGATAAGGCATTGCAAGAATGCACGACAATTGATAAAACGATCTGCGTTAACACAGGTTCGACAACAGACAAGACAAAGCGCCGACATGCCAAACACTAAATCACCACGGACTGTTGCTGCTGTGACACCTTAATATACAGCAGAAGTATAATTTAGACTCCAGTCCCACCCTCCTCCTGCATGGCTGGTTAACTAGCACCTAAACAAATGCAAACATTGCACTGAAACTGAGAACAAGAAGAAAACTCATAAAGATTTACAGATAAGACCTTCGTATTTGCCTTGAGACTAAACTCATTCTGTAGCTTGTTGCAAATCATGCGGCTAACAGAGTCCTAAAGAAAAATTTTGTTCTTGATTATTTTTTAATCTAACCCTTATTCACTGTGCACATCTGATGTGCAGCATTATTTATGTGCAATGCTACTCATGATGCATGGTGCAATAACTTTCATCTTCATTCCTGTAATGTAGAAAAATACACAAGATCTTGCAGTGATAAACCCTGCACTGCATGCACATATTTTCTCATCCTTTTTTCTCTCATTTACCTCCTCCCTAGCAATGATGGTTGTAGTAGATAAAACAACAATTGTGGAGTAAACTTAAATTTATACTCGTGCCCTTTTCTGATACCCAAAACCAAAAAAAGATCTTTTTATGCCTGAAAGTGTTGCTAGGGGGAAGGTGAAGAATTGGTCCCATTTTTATCAGTTGCTCATAAAATGCTCGTAATAAATGATGCATGTGACCATCAGCGGGAGCCAGCGGGACAAGATTTTTTGCCAATAATCATTGCTAAAACGTAGAAGACAAGACGAGCAAATACTGCGTTGACCACAGGACACACGAAAAATTGATCCGATTCTATTAGGACTACTGTGTCCCTCAGGAGCAAGTTTCATTGGTCCACATCATACTTGCACATACTTCTGGTTTTGTTAAATTCAAACAAAAACACTGTTGTTGTTGTTTTACTTTTGCTTATAATTTTTTAGAAGTCTAACATTAGGAGAGGGCCAATAACATGCAACCACAAGAAACACCTGACAGCAAGGACTGCATTTGTTTACTGCTGTTCTCTATAGAGATGCACCGATCTGCTTTTTTTCACCTCCAATACTGATACAGATATTTTAGTATCGGCCGATACCGATCCAACTCCGATTCAGAAAAGCCGCGCTGAATTACCTTTTGTTGTAACCTGAAGTTTTACCACTGCCCATCGGAACATTTACTGCGCAGATATTGCAAGTGGCGGTCGAGCTTGTAGGCTGAGGTATTGTGATAAAGTTCAAGATAGCAGACCCCTTTGCTCGCTCCATTTTGAAAACAGTGTGGGCAACTGCTCAGCGTGTTTACTTGGATGCCACTCATGGCGCAGAGCATAGAGTTAGACTGAATAGATTGGCCCCTATGCACCGGGCCCATTGTCATGATACCCGATCTAGAATTTTCTTCAGTATCAGGATCAATACCGATAGCTGGTAAAACGTTAAAAAATTCTGCAACATAATTTGTTCAGTTTACACAGTTTTTTTTTCCACTGAAACAGATTTTTAATTTTTAACGATGTGACTATTAAAGACAGAACAAAAGTCTTCATTGTTACTCTGAAGAGTGTAACAAAACTTTGGTAATACAAGAGTTTCTCCACGGTTATGATGTGTGAAGTTTTTCTTTTTTCTTTAGTGACAGCATGAACTTGGTATGCAGATAAATGTTTTGAGACATGACAGCAGAGTTTGTCCAGGATGCAATGATGATGTATGCAATACCTGAGACATTCCTCGGCTGACATCGTCTGGCACTTTGAAGTAGCAGCAGAAATGCAGGAAGCTAGTTACTTTCTCTCTTCCTCTTCTCGCGGAGGAACTTGCTAAACTGCACTCCGCCAGGCACGTCCTCCAGGAATTTTACTGGGACACACTGTAACTTTCCTGCCACTTGATTGGCCTGGAAGTTGGAGGAATGTGGACTTCTGTTTGTATGAAATAATGGATGGTGTTTGGGATCTGCAGAGACCCATTTGTAGTTGCATAGTGCGGCAAGCTTCATCGTAAGAATGATAAAAAAAAGGGGGGGGAGAAGGAAAGAGTGTGTATGTGTGCGTGTTTGCGTGTGTGCAGGAATTTGTGTGTATTTGTGTTTGTGAGCGAGAGCTCCGTTGTGTTGGTCTGTAAAGCCCATGTCTGGCGATAACGCAGCTCTCTGATGGTGGAGATAGTCGAGACGCCAGCTTAAATGTGGCTTGCTGGATTGAAGTTGCCCTGTAATGATAGTTGTCTCAAACAACACGGAACATACCATTTGCAGCCCTGAAGGGGTGCTTTCTTCTCCCCCTTATTTTCTTTTACTTACTCCCAGCTATTCCAGAGCTATGGGTTGAAATTCGAGGAATCAAAACAAAGCATCTTGACAATGGTCAGTAGCTGAATTCTATCCTCTCCTCTTGTCCCTCTGTCACCCCCTCCCCCTGTTCTCTCTCCCCCTAAACCACCCGCTTCTTTCAGCACAGTGGAAGAGTCTAATAACTGGAGGGGAATCTAATCCTTGGCACTGGATGAAAGACGAGGGTCTCCCTCCCTCCTCTCTCTTTCTCACAGTCTCTTTCTCTCTTCATTTTTTCCGTGGATGCTGGTTATGCTTGGCAGGTTCTCTCCCTCTCTCCCTCTCATTTTCCCGCTCCCTTTTTCACCCAGTCTTCCCCTTTTTTACTCCTCTACTTCCCTTTCCCCCCAATCTTACCCTCTCTCTGTACAGGTTAAAAGTAACAAGAAAGCGAGTCAGGTGGAGAGAACTGAGTTCAGAGTAAAACTGGACTTTTGTGGAAACATCCTTGGTCAGTTTTGTTGCTGAAAAGTTCATTTAAAGATTAAACCCACACGAGGGTTTTTCTGTTTCTTACAGAGCCAAAGTTAGCAGCTTTGTCAGAACCAGAAGTAGAAAAAAAGGATTGAAATTATAAATAAATTACCTGTCTAGAGGTAAGAAAAAAAAAAAAACAGAAAACAGTCAAAACTAAGCAACATTGGCTCAAAGAGTCTAGTGTCAGACTGGTTTGCTGGGTGTGGGAAACATCAGCACCACCAACCTTCAATCTACCTTGCATCTACCTGTAGTTAGGGCTGGGCGATATGGGCTTAAAATAAAACTTCAGATTTCCTCCAAAAATTAAAACTACACATGAAAAACACATGATTCGCAACACTGTGGTCTGACACCGTAAAACTAAACCAGTCCTGAATGACTAAGAGACTCAGCCCATTTTTGGAACCAGCTTTCATTGTTGTCAGTGTTTGTCTCTGAAGGAAAGGAAGGCAACGATGGGAGTGGAAGTGGGGCAGCTGAGGAAGTTACAGAGAAATTCATTTTTGGATATCTTAAAAACCACAAATGCGATTTATTGATCAATTGATCTATCGTTCAGCCCTATATGTGATGGTGACACATTGCTCAGTTTAACCAGACACTACCTGCATACAACTTTATCTTCATTCTGTAGATCAAAACACTGCAAGATGTAATCGGTCATCTGTGCCTGTTTACATCTGGATAGTTGAGCATTATAGTGTTTTGGCAGTATACATTTACAAGAACTTAAGCTCTGGCTTAAGACGAGTGGTCATGCAACATCTTAGACCAACATATTAACAGCATTTTGAGTCTACAGTAATCCAAATATGATACTCTCACTCTGTGTGACTGACTAGTGATAACGGTGCGAAAAATAGCTGCTTAATTCTTTAATCCTGTCTAAAGTGAATCAGAATAATTACAGCACTAGTTTGGGCGCTCCCTCCCTGTGGACAAAGTGATTTATGTTCCCTCCTTGCTGGTATCTTCCTGCACAAATGTCTGTATTTATTTTAGTTTGTTATTGTTGAAAGAGCTAAAAGGAAACAGACTTTTAAACTTAGATGATCTCGAAACAGAATTTTCCATACATTAAATTTAAAGATCATCGTTCCACTTGCAGCACTGTGTTGTGTTATGTTTTACTTCTCTCCCTCCTTTTGCTCCGGCCATGAATTAAAAACAGCGGTGAAGTGTAGCTGGTGTTTGGAAGAGATTGGCACTAAAAGACAGTGATTCTGAAATGAAACAACAAAGGCTACTTATCTAATTGGTAAACAGAGCTGTTAAATGGTGGTTGGCTTAAATGCTTGCAGGACGCTGTAATTGCTGCCAGCCCTCACGTACAGATGCAGGCGTACACACATACACACGCAGTTTTCTCAACTTCCTCCACTCCAACACAAACACACTGATAACCTCCAGTCTGAACCCGTCTGTAGAAATTCCATTGAAGAAGTCGGTCGGCCACCAACTCCTTCCTCCCTCCCTCACCCACCGCTCCCCCTCATCATTCTAACACAAACTCATGATACCTTTTACTGGATGATAGCCAGACGGAGTGTGATGACACTGAAGACTGTGCCAGAAACATTACACACAGCATGCTGTACCACCCGCGCTGTCAAACACAAGGAAATCATGATTGAGTGACTTTTACATCATAGATATCAGTCAGACTTCAGAGGTCTGTGGCGTAGATGGTTCATGTCAAAGAATTCTTCAGGCTGGAGATGACTTTTTAAAGTTCTTTGGCCCCTTTCTTCTAATCCCCGTGATGATACAGTATACAGTAAAGCAATGGTGGAGCAGAGGAACACAGCTGGAATCTATCTGTTTCAATAAATGACTAAATTTTGAGGATTTGATTGTCAACTGATTGAAAGAACTTCTCTTCTTGTCCGCGTATACATGCAGCTGAGAAAATCGAATGATTGATCCTCCCCAAAACTAGGGGGCGATATGGGTCTTTTCAGCGGCGCTGTTTCCGGTTGACCCCATACAACTGTCAATAACAACAGCAGGTCCGTGCAAGACGTCAGAAGTGGCTACAACTGCTGCTGGGCATTTTCGAGCAAGAAGATGAAGCATCTTACAGCGTTGTTTTTGTTGTACATGATGTACATGCTACTAGATGAGGTGCACACTACTCATTCTCTGATGTATTTGTAACACTGGTTAAAAGGTAGAGAAAATCGAATTCCAATCGCATTATCTAGGTGTCCTAATCAGAGTTCTTTGACTCCAATCGGAGTTCTCAAACTCTGATTATAGTCAGACTAAGGTGTTTACATGCACTTCGGTTGTCCGGTCTTCATTGGAGTAAAGCAATAATCCGGTTTTCTCGAATGTCATGTAAACGTACTCAGTGCCACTCAAATTGCCTGCCTGAAGAAGCCCACAGATGTCACATGCATCCATGTTACCTGCATGAAATTTCAGTAATGTCACTCATTTGTTTCTGAAGAGGCATCACGAAGCCTAAAATGTCTGTCACTATATTGGAAATGTTGACTCAAACCAGCTTATAGTTGATTTAGGGACCAGCAAAGAGGTGGAGTTGAAGCTACAGCTTTACTTCCCAATATATGCAGAACTTAATATAACCAAATCAGATGAGTCCCACCCTCCAACCCTGTTTTTTTTTTTTTTTAATACAAAGCTGTGAACATGTTCATTTCTGCTGTGAAATGTGGATGTTTCAAAATGATTATGGGTTTTCTTGGCTGGCAGTTTATATCAGACATAAAGCAGTGTTCAGCTGTTAAGATGCGACTCCTCACAGTCTACAGTTTACTATGACAAAGCTGAAGCACAGCCGAGTTCTCTGTTGCAATCTCAAGTCAAACTTCTAATGATCGGTACATGACGCCAGCTGAAACATGAAAGTGTATTTGTAGCAGACTGTATTCTCCATGCATGATAGTTTATACTCTTGCATCAGATCTATATGCCATAGATCTGCAGAAACATTTGCATGTAGCCTGACGACATGCACCTTCTCAAAACATGTGATTAGTCCACTGGTTAGCATTGTAGTTCTTGCACATATACCGTATCAGCTGCACATTCCATCTCCACAGACGTCTCTTCTCTGTTTTTCTGTGCAGTAATTGCAGTATGATAAACTGCTGCTCAACTTTTATCACCCCCATCTCCAGCGTAATATGCACACAAACTCACAGCATCCCAGCAGCTGGTGGTCATGTAGGAGTAAGAATTTTACAGGTTACTTGTTTCTTGATAGAGTAAGTTAAAACAATGGATGAAAATATGATGAAACATTAAATCTGAAAAGGAGAAAGGAATATGAAAATCACAGTGCTGTCTCTGTAGAGTACATCAAAAGACAGAAACACACGCACCAAGCATCCATGACTTGATATCAAAGAGTTGGAAGTTGGAGCAGATCTGAAATTTATGGCACTTTCTTATGAATATGTCATGCATAAAAACAGGAACACGTTATACTCTTCATATCTGTGTGTGTGTGTGTGTGTGTGTGAATATGAATCTGTTCCATGAGCACCAGTTGTAAAACTTCAAAAGCCAGGAGTCCATGCCGTATTCTGCGCAGCATCAATCATGATGTGATAGAAATGAAAGTGTTCTCTGTCTAAAATGCCCCCAAAAAGTCCCAGTTTGTTTTATGTCTCAGGAATTAATTTGATCATGAGCTCATAAAGCCTCCCTGTGTTTCCCCAGACATGTTTGTGTTGCCTTATTACAGGGAAGAGCATGCCTTGTAAAAAGTGTGTTGATGTGAGTGTGTGAGGGAGTCAGAAAGAGATAGAGTGAGAGAAAAAAAGAGAAGGAGAGAGAGAGAGAGAGAGAGAGAGAGAGAGATCCTGCTAGCTGAGCAGCCTGCTCTCTTATTGGAGAGCTGTAAAAACTCCAGACCGCAGGAGTTGCCAGCCTGGAATTCACTAATGACACACGTGGGCCTCAGATGAGAAGTGCAATTTTGTGTGTGTGTGTGAGTGTGTATGTGTGTGTGAGTGTGTTACAGTCATACAGTTTGGATCAGAAGGTCCAATTTGTGTGTACATGCATTTGTGTGAGGCCCTATCTCATCATCTAGTGTGTGTGTGTGTTTATGTGCGTACAAACACTCACACAAATCTCCTCCACCTCCTCTTCTACCCCAGCCCCCTAAAACAAAAATGGCCGCTGTGCAAACATAACACACCTAGCCTAATCTCGGCGATAGTTTCACCCAAAAGCTGCTTGTTAATGGGAGCAGGGCCGCAGCCATCCCGGCCCCTGCTGGATGAAGAGGGGGTGCTGGGCGCTGGAAAATGAAAGGAATGGGGCCACGGGCACATGGGTCTTTAAATCCTCTGTGTCAATAGAGTCTCTGGAGCAAAATAATGGCATCACTCTGTGTGGGAGTTAATGTGAGCTGATAGCATGAGGGCTGGGGGGTCAAGGGTTCATGGGCTTGCGCTAGGTTGACAGAGAGCTGAATACTTTCCTCCCCCCTCCTGAACCCCCTCTCTCTGTTGCTCCCTACCTCTTCTTTACCTACGAACCTGAAGGAGTGTTGTGGAGGGAGATGATGAGGGATGTCAGGGGAGGAAGTGGCCTGTTTAGTGTTGGCAGTTTTAGCCCGCACCTCAACATATTCTCATGAGTGACAAGTTCAGGGGGGGGAAATGAGCAGGGAAACATGATAAATGCAGACATTGTCAAAGAGGGGATTACTGATTGGTGAGTTTCACTTCAAAAAACAAAAACAGTCACGTTAAAAACTGATCAAACCCATGATTCATCCATCAGGGAGCAAAAATAGTCCCAAAAAGTGAGTGCATGTGCTAAAGATAATGAGCAATTGCAGAAAAGGACAGAGAACTCTGTGGTATTTATCCCTGCAGGCTTGCTATTTATCTGTATGATATGCTACTTGCCAGTGGAATAAAAATAGTTTATTTCGTTGAAATCAAAATGATGAGAAACAGTTGTACTGCAGGAAGAAGAGAGATTGAATAGATGAGAGCAAATGTGAAGAGAGAAAAATACAGGTTCGACTTTGGGAGTAAAAGGGAGTGATGATCTAATGTCAGCCGACACCGGGACAACCTGAACGGTCAAGAGTCTGGGTGGAGGAGCCATCGCTTTGTCGCATGAAGTGTGGAGCCCCCAGCAGTTTGGGTGTGATCAGACGGAGAAATAGAAAACAGAGTTTGTGGTGAAAGGATGTGAAAGCAGAACCAAAAGGGGAGTAAACAGAAAAGGTGTGCCGAGAGTACATGTGGTGAGATTGAGACGTGTTTGAGGCAAGAGCCAGTGACTCAAACTTGATCGTACATGAACATAGTTAAAAATGTTCGAAATGTAAAGATACATCACATTCTCTGTCAGTATGTGAAAGAATAATATCAGTTTAATCCGTGTTTTCAGTTTTTCTGGGTTTTTTGTAGTTTTTGTAGGCATGCAACTGTCGACAACCTCGACAACCTCACACAGGAGGTCCGTCTGTTTTCTAACAATAGTTTTCACATCAAAACTAAAGCTGTGAGCCAGAATCTTTACAAGACTTTGTTATAGAATTTCATCTGGAGGTTTGCAAGTTTAACATTACACTGACTTATGCCCATCCAGCAGTCAAAGACCCACTTCTGTCTTTGTCATGCAAAATTAAAAATAATAGCCTTTTACAATGTGCTATTTTTATAAGCAGTTAATGTTTTGAGGAACATGTGTGTTTTCACTCTGCAAAAATTCTGATCAAAAATAAGAGAGACCGCTGTGGACACGTAAACGCTCTGTTTGTAGACTGTTCGTTTCTCTGCTGCTGCTGCTGATGTGCTCTTGCGTGCAGCACTCCCTTTTTAACGTCTGTATTTGTTATCGTTGAAGTTTTTTGCAAATTATGAGGTGACCTACATTGTTTTGCAAAGCAGTCGGTGGAGTTGTGTAGAGTAGCGTAAAAGTGATGCATTCAACCATGACACATCTCTCCACAACAGAAGGATTGATAGTAAAATATAGAGTAGATAGAAATATTGATTCATGGTTCTGGTCCTTGTGTTTTTATTGGATTGCTACCAAACTCTGGTGTAATGTCTGCCTGTAGTGCAAACAGAGCAAGAATGAACATCCAAACATTTGGCTCCTACTCTCAGAAAGACTTCCTCTCCCATCCTCCCTTCCTCCTCCCCCCTTAACACAACATCATTCTCCTCCCTTCAAGGGGAATTACTGTCGTAAAAATTAGTGCACTTACCAATGCAAACACTAATTCCTCCACCTCTCTTCCTCTCTTCTTCTCATCAGACACTGGTACCTCCCTCGGCTCCTCCACCTCCGGCGGACATCGCTCTCACTGGTGCAGCGTCGCCTACTGGGAGCAGCGCACACGCGTGGGTCGCCTGTATCCCGCCTACGAGCCCTCGCTCAACATCTTCTATGACCTACCTCAGGGCACAGGCCTCTGCCTGGGCCAACTCCACGCCAACGCCTATCACAGCCGCCGTGAGGACCCGGGCAGCCACGGCACATCCAGTCTTTATGGACACCCCAGCCACGGAAGTGGAGGGAATAACAGCAACAGCAGCAGCAGTGTACAACAGATACGCAGTAAAATCGGCCACGGCATTGTGCTGAGCCAGGAGCCAGACGGAGTGTGGGTGTACAATCGCAGCCTGCACCCAGTGTTTGTCCACTCGCCCACTCTGGACCCACCCAGCGCTCGAGGACTGAGCGTCAGGAGGGTGATGCCAGGTTTCTCCCTCAAGGTGTTTGACTATGAACGCTCCAGCTGGATGGCCTCACACGGCATGAAGCCTGAGAGCCAGGAGGGGCCCTGGGACCCCCACAGTGTTCGCATCAGTTTTGCTAAAGGATGGGGCCCCAGCTACTCCAGACAGTTCATCACCTCCTGTCCATGCTGGCTGGAGGTGCTGCTCAACAACCACAGATAGCACACACACTTACACACACTGACACACACATACGCTCACTCACTCAGACACACACATACACACTCACAGACTCCTTACCCAGTATCCTTATTGTAATCTACCTAGATTTAATATAAGATTTATATATTATATAAAATATATTATACATGTAAATACTTGAGTCATTTTTACAATGCAATTATTTATGTATAGTGTAATGTGTATATGGACAAAATAAAAAAGGAACAAGAATATGCACTTTTCATTCTGTATATGCATTACAGTTTCTCAGTGTCATTTTGCAAATGCAAACTGTAAACATAAGACAAACCTGGTTCATGTTCACATGAGTTAGCAATTCCATCAGAAATATGCCATATACACATTGTCAATAAAGTATTTGTATTAAATGAAGCTTTCTGTGGTGGCCTCATGTGCTTCCTGAGCTATAAATTCATGTTTTTGAACCTGTGGACCAATCCAGGATACCTGTTCTCATCTGGTCTGAGTGTAAAACTGAGCCAAACTAACCACTGATGGCTGCAGATTTAATGTCTAGCCATTATAATTTTGATGAATTAAGATAAAAATGTGATTGTACTAAAAATTTACTAAAAAAATAATCATATTTATTGTGGTTGACCTTTTAAGTAAGATGACTCTTAATGATGTGGCTTCTTGCGCGTTCAGGACTGGAAGCAGTTCTTTCAGGATTTTGACTAAAATACAAGCTGAAAAAACACAAAAACGAACATCCTGGATAAACAAGGAGTTAAATGTCTATCGTAATTCCTCCTGTCAGTTTGATTCTTGGCTGTGACAAAGTAATCTTGGGTCAAGTGTCTGACTTTTCCAGCTCTCTAGAGCTTGAGCTTCATCTCGGGGTCTGCAGGCTAATGGTGTGTGAAACTCTGGTCAAGTCATAACAGGTGTTGGCGTATGAAGACAAGATCATCAACCATGGCCTCTTCTTTTTGATGTGGATTGGGTCCTTGATCTTTGTCCTGTTGTCCACTGACTCCTGTTGTTTTTTTAAAGTTAGTTACTGCAAACATTTTTGATTTTTACCCCATAAGCAAAGCAGTCAAACTAAACTACACTGGAGCGAACTAGCAGATCTATGAAAATGACTATTATTTTTTTCTCTACATGTTTTGAACTCCAGACAAAAGATTGTTCAAAATTAGGAGAGAAAAAAAATGAGTAAACATGGGGACAACCGAAGTCACACCTAATTATCTACTTTTCACTAATGTGCCTGTAACAGGGACATCTTTATAGCGAACACCTAGTTTCCTCTCCTCTCTCAGTTTCTGTGTGAAGAGGTAGTCTCCATGTAATAGAGAACGGTCAGTTACAGTTCTAGCCTTCGTTCTCTGTTTAAAGGAAGTACAGTATATCTACAAATCAAGGTGGCTTAGAAATCTACTTCAATTAGTTCTATCCAGTAAGTTTAATTGTATTCAGGAATAAACTCTCTGTACATGGGCCAGTCCATGGGTTGGCCAGGGTGGTACTTACTCCTCACTAAAACCCGATTGGCCGCCCAGAGAGCCACACTAAAATCCAAATCAATTCAATCACAATTGGCTCTTTTCCTTGTCAGAGTTGGAACAGAGTTGGCCAAAATTTACGATTAGGGTTAATTTAACAGTGTGGTTGTAGATTTTTTTTGTAAATTTAACACATTCATTCTTAGTTTGTGCCTTTAATTGGGATCTTGGACGAATGTCTTATGAATATCTCAAGGGGTAAGACTCATGTGTGTCATTTTATAGTGTTTCAATGCAAACTGTACCCAAAAATGATAAACTTTTTACTTTCATCTTTGCTATCTGTGCAACCTGACTTCTGATGACAACATAGGTGGCCTGTGGACTGACCTGTATGACATGATAGCTGTTAAAGTAAATAGCAAAGACAGAGAGGGGTTACTATTAATTCAGATGTGTGAGCATACATACCTCGGCCACCCCTGCCTCTGTTACTGCCCCACTTGGGCCACCCCAGCCAAAAAAGTCTGGACATACTCCTGGGGGCACCTGGTGTTGAGCCTAACAGAAAAATCTCTGTCATGTGTCCTGTGGGGTCAGTCATCATACATATTTACAGGCAGAGAGATACTCTCATCATTGAGAAAACCAAGTTAAAAAAAGCTGACCATCCCCAAGTGCAGCTTTATTTCTAAAAGTACATGTACACAAACCCATTATATCTCTAAGCAGAAAGTACATGGAATGATGTAAACAGAGAAGCATGTTTAATGCAAGTACAGTATGGCCTGAAAACATGCCATGCTGTACATCTTGTGTTGCAGTTGTACAGATAAAAGATAAGACATAAATGATTTTATAAATGAGGCCTTCTGGTTCATGTGATAAGACCAACAAATAATTCTTTCTGTTGAAGATGAACATGAAAGGAATTGAAAAGCCCCTTAAGTTGGTAAAAGGACCTTGGAGCTCTGATTTGTTGTTTGCAGTCTCGCCACAGGTCAAAAACGAACTTTCATCTTCAATGTTTTCTTGTTAATGTGTTAAAGTAAAGTTTCATCACCATCAATTTCAGTGAAAATCTGCGCAAGTGTTGTAAATCATGGTGAAGTTTTAACTATCTGCCTGGCATTATTAAAAAGGGACCAGTGGCAATGGAAAACAGCGAAAGGCGTCACAGTGCCAGTGGTAAGAAAATAAAGTGCATAACTGAGAGATTACACAACAAACCACAGCAGGGCACTCAGGCCCAAACTGGCTCTGGAAGGAGAAAGTTCTGCAGCATAATGGCATCCTGTTTGACTCTTTCAGCAACACAATTATTTATGGAAACTCATATTTGGGTAAGAGGTTGGAAGGGAAAACAATGAGATGAAAAAGCAAAGTAAGCAGTTGGAGAACCTTTCTAGAGATGTGTGTTTTTAAGAAAAGCAGCAGAACAACTGGCGGAGCGCAGGCAGTCAGGCATTTTTGTTTTGACCCTGAACCTCTGCAGGCTGCTCGCTGAAACCTGTAATTAACTTTAGCTGTAAAAGTAAAGACGGGCTGATTACAAAGTCACAGCAATGTGGAGGGAAAAATGGTGCACTGGTGCGTTCAAAAACTCTCCAGTGTCACAGTATGTTGCAGTCTCAGCTTCACAAAGATCAATAAATGCAGTATCAAACACTTTTGGATGCAGAAGAACAGTCACATTTCTGCATTGAAAGCACAGAATCTTAGTTTTAAGCTTTCTTTGTGTTTATAACAACAAACATCTGAATAAAAACCTTTAATAAAAGCTCTGGGCATTCCCATGTAACCCTTCAAAAATTCCAATGTATATTTCAGTCCAGTCCGCGCTCTGCTTTTCCAGGCAAAGTGTGGGATTTGTGGTCAGGATACAATGGAAGGATTCAGAGGAGGGATTTGGGTGGGAGAGTTGCTTCTGGCAGGCTTAGTCCAAAAAACGTACAATGTTTCTCCTCCATCTCTTTTTTGGTTTTCTCATCTGAAACACCCCGGCCTTGTCTCCTGTCTTAATTGTTTTCCTTTGTCAGGGTTCAGAGTCATGGAGACGCTGAAATGGATCCTGGGCAGAGAGCAGTGGAGGAGGTTTTTGGCCCTCGTCTTCATGGCTGCGGTGTGTGCTGACCTCACTGTGAACTGAAGGAAAATGGGCTAATTCTGCCGCTGGCTCCTGAGCTCCACCCCTTCACTATATAATTATCCCTGTCCAGATTATGATGCTATAATCATGTTAATGAATACATCAGGGATGGGTAATTAATGGATCACATTTCTGTTTTTGCTACAAACGAGATGATGGATCGCTGTATGGACCACACCAGTTTGTTTACAAGTTTTCACAAATCATAGCTCTTTAAAATCTTGGTAATTTTCAAATGCATGATTCAGAGTGGAGGGTTCCCAACCTGTGGGTTCAGACAAACATTTAAGTAATCCCAGAACCATGAATTTATCTCTATTGGTAAACTCTATTGGCATATCCCACTTGAAGAGTTTACAGCAGAAATAAGGAAGACTAAGTGCTTCCATGGGGCTTCATCAGAGACAAATCCTCCTTTTTCTCTGAAAAAAAAGCTTCTACGGGACCTCATTTAGAGATTAATGTCAGTTAACTGTTAAAATGATAGTGTAGCATGTAGATCAAACTAAACCTTACTGGCAAACATGTAATGGGAGTCACAAAGAGAGGTGGCTTCCCTTTTAAGAGGTCAAAGGTAAATTTCTTAGATTTTTTATATACACTTTAAGCAATCGGTGCATGCCATTTATTACATTTCTATCTGTTTAGTTTGAAAATTTGTGGTCAAATCCATGAAACATAAGCGATATTGTTCACAGTAGTTCATTTAAAGGTACACTGTGCAATATATAAGTTTCTGATACAAATGTGATAAACAGAGGATCACACTGACCAACTATCATGAGTTTGTCCTTGAAGGCCACCATCCCTTCTCCAGTGGGAGGAGTGAGGAAGAGAGTGTCTCCATTTATAATCGAACAACTAGATAACTGTAAATATCCCCATTTCTACACATGGCACCTTTAAAGTTTGAATCAGTTTTGTCAAAAATTGTTTTTTATTGTGAGGTGAGGAAATTACAGATTCATCAAACTGTTTAAATATAACAAGAGATGTCACAATAACATTCAAAAAAAGCAATGAATTGGAGGTGAAAGTGCTATATGTGCATCAAGTAGCTGCAGAAAAATATCAGACAATTTTTCTGAAAAGAGTCAAAATGTCAAAGTCAAAGTTGGCCTTAAGAATTTTTTTCAGTCCTTTTGATACTTGAAATTCACATTAAAGCAGATTTTACCTCATTAAATTGACTGTAAAGAACTTTTGGTTCGTGTAAGTTTTGGCATCCCATGTGGACAAAGTAGTCTTTCCTCAGCTTGTTCTCGTCATAGTTTTGTACTGTTCTCTTTAATATTCTCATCCTGCAGACTTCTGGCTGTCAAATTAATAATTTATTGAATATTTTTTCTGGAAACCTTAAATCGGGGCTGTGGCTTAAGCTGCTCTGCTGACACCTACCCCCTTACACTGATTACAGGCATTAAGAATCATTGTTTATTGTTTAAACAATGATTCTTAATGCCTGTAATCATCATATATAAATCATCAATCTTGTCCCTGATGGTCTCGTTACAGTTTAAACATCATGAGAAAGCATCAATATGAATTCGAATCTTTTTCAAAGGTGTAAAAAAGAAACTCTGCATAGGAGCTGTAATGTAGCACAAGGCTGATGCTACCACACTGATTTAAAAAAACTCATTCAGCGGCGATGTGACAGCAACGTGGAGAACACGAGTCTATCATTGATGAAAGTAAAATACTGGGCAAAAGTTAACCCAAATAGCTGATCATTGTGCAGCAGGCAGAGGATCTACAAAGTTTTGCATCCCTGAATAGTACAAAAACAAAGTGGCTTTCTAAAGGCAATGTGCAAAATAAACTTCTAAATGGAGTGCACACTAACACTGAAATTAGTGTTTAGGTTGGAGTTTCTCGAAATTACTGAAATTATGTGGTATAGTTGACCCTGCCTGCAGCTGTTGAACTAAGCTTCCCTTCTGGTTCTTCAGCGGGTTTCTAAACAAAAGGATCAGGCCTACCAGGGTCCCCTTTTGGTAAAATACCAACAATTGACAGATACTTCATGCAACCTCTCTTCAAAAAGCACAACTATCTCTTAAGGACAGATCAAATAAACCTTAAACATGATAAGGAAGAATGAGTTTTAATGTGTTTTTTTATGCCAAATTCATATCTGTCAGTTGATTCTCAGTCTTAAACAGTTGGGAACTATAATATTATATTAAAAACACTACAATAAAAAAAAAAATCTAATAAGAGGCCTCACACACAAAAAAAGAAAAAGTGTCCTTGCTCATTTTTCAGACAAAAATCCAGATCTGCATTAACCTGCCAGGACTGAAAACCGAAGCTTAACAAGTGATCACGGAAGGAAAACAGTCTAACCTCAGATTCCACACTCTTCTTCATTCATCACACCATCATCATCATGTTGACAGTGTTTTGTCACTCTGCTGCTCAGAGTGCTTGTGGATCGATACCTCAGCTGTTAGCGAGCCCTCTGTGTGAAACCACAGACAGCTCATACGTCTCCTCACTGTCTTGCCGCTGATTGCACATCACTGTTTATTAATGTCATCCACACAACAAAGGGATGATGACAGACATGGCTTAAACAGTCTCTCGCTGAACCAGGGAATAAACAGCCGGCATTAAATAAAACAAACAACTTCTGTTGTGGCCTCTTTTTTTGCTTTCTTTTTTATTTGCAGCAGTGGCTGTTCTCGGCCACCGTACAAATAACAGAAAATGACAAGAAAGATTTTATTAAGAATTTTGACATAAATTTCTTTGACTTCGTAAGGAAAATTAAAAAAAATTCTTTGACAGCCTATTAAGTAAACTCCAACAACCACAAATTCTAAAAAGACTACAAAAGACGACAGTGATGACCCATGAACTTTGCTGCTTTGACCTGGTTGGTTGGTTGGTTGTCTGAAGTCTGATTAAATATGCACGGTAACCTAAACAGACTTACTCTGAAAGTTTGAAGTGGAGATGCGACTTAAAGAGTCAGCCACTCCAATAAAAACTGTCTTCTGCTAACCCTGACCACGTACTGCATTTCATATAGGCTACTGTGCTGAAAACAGGAAGAATGGATGAATGATTACTACAAGCGCGAATTGCTCATTTTAGCTCCGGGACGCTAACTCAGTTCGGATTTCGTGTTACCTCTGGTGAAATCTAATGTGGACGTCAAGAGCGACGAAAAAGAGGAAATTCCGACGAAGCTACATTGAAAATGTAAGTATTGATCAAACACTTAAGTTCAACTAAGTTTAAAGAGGTTAAACATCTTTTTTGTTTGTGTGGTGTGCTCTATGTTAGCATTAGCTGTAGCTAGCTGTTAGCTAGCCAGAGTTGGGCAGTGCGGTTACCATAGCAACGTGAAATGAGTCCGCTCTCTGTCATGCTGCACTCTAGCAGGACTACAGTCTCTTTAACTCTCAGGTGTGTTGTAAATCCACTTATACTTTGGTGGTGATTATGCTTTAAGTTGAGTTTGTTTATGGTTGTTGTCCTGTGGAAGTGAATCAGTTATTCTACTTTTTACATATAATGTGATTTTATTCAGTTTTATACCCTTTGTAATTTTGCATTGTTTTCCACAGTATCATTATTGGACAGTCTTCTTGGCCTCAAATAATTACCACCTTTACAAACAATAAGGAGTCTAACAAGTTACTTAAATCATGAATTCATGCATTAATCTATCACAAAGTGTGGTCAGCAGTATATTACAGGTACGATATCGATTGATTTAGAAGTAAAGCACAGTTAGAAATTGAAGCACTCATCTACGTTTGCCATTATAGTAATTTGTTTATGTATCTGTTTATTTATTTTGATCCCCATTAGCTACTATCTAGGTAGCAGCTACTCTTCCTGGGGTCCACAAGAAGACATTAAACATTTGTAAACATTAAAATGATAAAAGTCCAAACAGAAGAATTATACAAGATGTTAAAATCATAACTAAAACAAAAATTATGATAACATTACATTTCCAATTACAATAAAATCCAATAAAGGCCAAGTTAAATGTACAAATAATCAAAATCCCCATTGCATGTATTGCATGTTGTCACAGCCTAGTCGAGGTGTTCTGTTTCTTATTTCGGTGAGTCTGGGTCATTAGATATTGGTATACCTTCTTTTTAAACACATGTTTACTGGTTAACCTTTAAATAACAGAAGGAAGACTATTCCATATTTTCATACCTCTGAACATGAGAGTCTGCTGTCCAGAGTTAAAATTGATGAGTAGAAGTGAGATATCAGTCATCATAGGTTAATTTTTTATTGTCACTCATTGATAAAGCCAGCCTTAATATACAAAAATAATTAATCACAGATATTACTGGCCTGACATGTAATTTAACACTATTTAATTAATCAGAACAGTCAAAAATATGCAGACATTGTTCTGAGTTGTGAAAAAGATATGAAAGATCAGCTAATATTACCAGCAAATAACTTGTATGTAAATCGTGTAACAGCAGCAGCAACCATTTTCTGAATACGATCGAATGATTAACTAATTATTCATCAATCTCATCTGATGGTTTGGGTATTGAAACATTATTTTTCTGTGATGCACTCCATCCATCTTAATATCATTCTGTTACTTCTCTTTATGTCTCTGTTGTGAAGCAAACCTCACAGCCCCCCCACCAACACATGCATGCACAGTTGCACACACACAATTAATGCTGTAGTTTACAAGAGCGAGCATGCAAAATACTCACACGTATTTTCCAGAGTTTTACAGTAATATTTGAAAAAAATTAAAGCATTGAATTGCCAAAAACAATCCCCTGCTGACAAAACATGACTCACTTGTGTCAGTGGACATAAAACAATGTCAACATTTGCGGCTGGACTCCTTGCTCCCTCATTAAAACATGGAAATGACTAATGAGATGACTGAGTGTCGCTTTTACGTGTGCCAAAGATGTAGCTTTGCTTTCTCTGCAAACTGTTTCCCGTCTCCTCGAAGCTATTAGTATAAAACTCAGCGGTGTACACATCTCAGGCTCGCCCTTTCAATGAATGACTGAGGTGCTGTTTATTTTCCAGTCCGTCTTTGTTTTGTTACTTTAAGCACCATGTCTGTCAGCCATAGTGTAATTATATGGAGACAGAGACACAGGAGGGGGGGAGGCGTTGGAGACAGCCTTCTCTTTCAGCTGCTGTGAGCCGCGACCAGTACTGCCTGAAGCTGCTCGCCTCTTGAATAGCAGCCAAGAGACTCTTCGACTCCTTTTTAACCCCTTAGATCACCCGAAGAGCTGTTTCTTAAGAATCACCTGACACTTTCCTCAGAAGAACTCAAATTCAGAGGAGTAAACTAACCGGAAGAGGTCATAAAAAGTGACTGATTTGCAACTCAGAGGACACTTTTAATGATTTAAGTTGTCATAAATATACTCAAGATGTCCTGAAAAAAAAATGTTTTTTTGAGTCAGTTGTGAAATAGTTTCTCACACTACTGTAAGTAAGGAGATAACATCAGTTCACCTTTGTGAGACAGGTTTACGTTTAACATTTGAATTAAGCTGTTCTTTTATCATGGAAAAGAAAGGAGTAGAATCTGCACACTGTAAAACAAAGTATATCTGAGCATCCTAAAATTATAGGCCCTATTTATTGGAGTTTAATTTCATAGAATGTCATTTTTTTCACATCTATCTTATTGTAAATCAGAATCAAAATGATTTAATTTAATTGCTGTTTCTCCAGTTTAATCCTCATCATAAATACTTTGACTTTCCTTGAAGCACATTGGCTTCCTCATATTACTTAATTTAGTTGAGTAACTTAGTTAGATTTTCTAAATACGTGTGATTTATTACTGTATAGTGAAAAGAATGTGAACAGTCAGTAGGTCAAAACCAAGAGAAAACATTCAGGACCAAGTGACATAGCTGTCTCTCTGCAACAAATGTAAAGTAACCTGTGTCTTTATTTGATGCTAAATGAACCTGACAAGTATCAGTATTTGCAAACTTGTAAATGGGGAGGGTTAGTGGTGGAGTGGCTGTGACAAAGGCCAGAGTGGAGACACACACTGTAGGCAGGAAGAAGAGTTAGCTTAGCTTTAAATCTTGCACCTCCTCACAAATTTTAGGGTGATGTGGACATGTGATATAGTGTAAAAGAGCATAACCATCAGCATTTGGTACTGATGAATGTAAAAAAGATCATTTATAATTTAAAGCATGTGGTAATTAAAGTATCCAAGGATCGAAATGTTGACATCCTTAGTGGATCTTGTACTTTGATACTGTTTCGAACTTCAACATAAAGCTTCAGTCCAAAGTGACAGAAGATGAACATGACCATCTTTTCTACTTTGTGTTTCCCATATATTTCGATTCAGATGCAGTTACAGTTTAAAGATAGTGAACATGTATACAAATGTATGGTGGTCACATCGTGGTCAGTGTAAATATGCCTGGTTATTCTGGCAAGGAGCCGCACCACTGAGACAATAGCTGTAGCACATTTCCATATACATAGAGAATGTTTGACTGTTTTCATAGAAATTTTAAGATAATTCCTTTAACAAATCCATAACAAAGAACAATTCTACCAAGAGACCACACAATCAAGTACAAAACCGACTCCCCGTCTGGTTCCAATTTGTTATTGTTCGTAGATAAAAGGCTTCCTTTACAAAACTTGCATTTACACTAAATACCACCGGATAAAAAAATCCCAAAGCAAACCAATGTATGACTTTTCTTCTTAAAGAGATCTAAATGTTTTCCATATTGTGGTGCTCTAAATGGATGCAGGAAATGCTGTCACTCCTCTCTGCTTTCCAAACTTCCAGAGTGAGGTTTTGGCTTCGTCAGATGCCAGTGCGGTAGATTCCAGCGCGGTACCGACCCTGCTCAGGTTTCCTCTCGCTGGGAGAGAGACTGCAGGAGTCCCTGCCCTCTCTTAATTCTGCAGCCTTGGATGAAAACACTCTTTTTTTTCTTCATGCTGCCCTTTAAGCTTATTACAGATCTTGTGGACATTTGTTTACTTGACTCGAGGACAGGCTTATAATTACCTTCAGGACACTTCAGCCTACTTCTCTGACCCTAAAGAATCCTTTGAGTGTTGCTGTTGGCCGAGTCTGTTTTAACTAGATTTTTGGTCATTTCAGTACACATTCACAAAGTCTGACAGTGTTTCAACTGACACCAAACTTTAACAAACTAAAGCTGCAAAAAAAAAAAAAACACTCATGAATGCAAACATATGAGAGTAAATGCAATGTTGTAGTGTAATTGTTGAACCCACACAAGACACAAAGTTCATTTTGGTGTTCACACCTCTAAAGATATATGTGAGGAAAACCTGATGGGTTTGTATTGACTCCATTTTTTTCTTTCTGGTCAGTACGGGGCAATTCCACTCTTCAAGTCAAATAACAAATCTGATTGGCGTATGATCTCAGTTGCAGTCTTCTTTTATTCATCTTGAAATGCATTTTGTAAACATTTGTCTCATTTATCATAAGATAGTAACAGGATAGTAAGAGCAGGTATGCCTTAGTTTCACATTACCTTCTGATTGACAGGTCATTAGCATAGCGCCCGTCTGTCAGGATAAAGAAAATAATTGCTTATTCCTCATGTTGACAATGTGTTTCTTACAAGTTTACTTTAGATGGTTTAGATTTGGTGGTAATCGTACTTGCTTTTCAATCAGACTAAGGAGTCTCAGGTAATGCTAGCTGCTCTGCAAGACTAAAGAGTACTTTAAGCTTCTGTGAGAACCTTTTAGATAAAAGAAAACATGATCATCGTAAAAATGATGATACATTTGTGATGTACTGTATAGCAGAACATTATAGGTGAATGAAGAACAACATCGTACATATACGGTTAAGTCGAGCTACGGTTATAGCTTGATTTAACTGGACTACTGTCCTTGTCCCAGTTTACATGCATGGAGAAGGAATTCAATTTTTGACAGAATCATGTGTGGCGACCTGCTCCTTTCAGCTTGTTACTTTTGGGTGGTCTTCTGGTTGACCTATTGAATACCAAAACAGTCGACAAAATGCATCAGTAAGATGCTTATGGGTTGTGTTTCGAACTATGAAAACACTGTCGCTTTACAGCTCTGTACCGTTTGTTTGTACAATAGGCAAATTTTGTCTTATTTACATCCTTTCTTCATCCGTTGAGGTTTTGTTTATTCTCGGCTTCCTACCAACACATTTGTGCTGTTCAACTCCCAGCTCAGAGCCTTTTTCTGAGTAACATGTAAACGTGTTGGCCAAAATCAATAAATCTTTCTCATGGGAGCTTTAAGAACAGCAGCACTTTGATTTAAATGATCAGCATGCTTACATATTCACAGTGGCAAAATGAACATGCTAATGATTACCAGTGGTAGTTTTACAAGAAGTACCATCTTTTTTTTTCTTTTGCATGTTGTCGCAGTAACAAAGCAAATTATTACAGATTAATGTCAAAAGGTCTAAACAAACAAGCAGAGCTGAAAGAACATAAAACTGGAAATACAAATGAATGTAACTAAATCTTCAATAAGTTAAAAATCAAGGGAAATCAAAAGGTGTTTGTACTATAAAATATAGTATTTTCTTTTCCACTTTAAAGGTCCCCTATTAGGAAAAAATCCACTTTTGGGTGGTTTTCTACCCCCTTGAAGCCAACCCCCTCATGAAAAATGTCATTCTCTCCCTGTCTTACTTTCCCCTCCTCCCTGAAAACATGAGCGCAAACGAGCGAACGGAAAAGCTGTGCGGTTATGACGAAGTAACCGCATAAGCTCCCTCCTAGAAGACGGAAACGGAGACTGACGGAGCCTTTCGCCCGTCGTATTCTATCATTTCGTCCGTCTTTTTGCATGAAGTGAGGGACATTACGGATGGATGTCAAACGGCGTTAGTCATAAGAGATAACTATAACATTCTACTTTTCAAAATATTGGGTATTCACTGAAAGAGCTCCAAGTAACAACGAGACAGCAGAGACAAAGCCGTAAGATAAGCTAACCCACCTAGCAATGTAACATAACACACTAACAAAGTAAAAAGACAGATGTAAAGACACATAATATTTGTAACCAACCATTCAGAAACCGACCTAAGCGTCAGAGTAGCTAACCCACCTAGCAGTGTAACATAGCACACTAAGTAAAAACACAGATATAAAGACACATAATATTTGTTACCAAAACATTCAGAAATGTCCTGTTGCAGCCGCAGAGTTTGACTTTCTTCGGAAGCCTCTCCCTCTGGGTCAGACTCTGGGTCAAATTGGTAGGGCTGAACCACAACGCTTCTATGAGCAATCACACTGCAGAGGCTGTAAACATTGGCGCATGGTATCGGAGTGAAAGCCAGCCCCTTCCAGAGAGGGGCGTGGTTACACACAGCTCATTATCATTTAAAGGTACAGGCGCAGAATCAGCCCGTTCTCGCTGGAGCTCAAAAAGAGGGAGGTACAGGCGGGCTGATAACCACAAAGAAACCGGTGTTTTGGACAACAAACTTCAAATTTACTATTGTGGGACTAATTTAAACTTGATGAAAAATGCCATAATAGGGGACCTTAGAGAAATATCCAAATAAAATAGTCTGAAGTTGGTAAGAGCTCAACTGATGATTTTCTGCAATTATCTGCTGTCCTGAAGTTTTAAGACATTTACATTTTATTATGTAGCGGTAATTTCTAATTCATTGTATTTCATATTTATACCTGTAAATCCTCTTCACTTTGATATAAGTATATTTTTATTAAATCATTTATTCTACCTGGGAAATGTTCTGGGCCTGCTTCCAAGCCTTTCATCTTTGTAACTATAATTACCACTCTAACCCTGTGCATGGATGTTCTCCTCAAACTGTGCTTTAAGCATTATTTCAGTGCCAAACTTAACTTTATTCAACATAATGAAAGTGCAGGTCTACTGCAGACCAACCCAAACTGCTCTAGACATTAAACGTGACTCTTTCATCTCTCCTCCTTTCTTCTTCTCTTTCTGTCTTCGACACACACAGACATTATACCTCATATCAAAGCGTTTTATTGAACCATAGCGGCTCGCAAAAGGCCACAAAGCCTCATTGTGTGACCTCCTCTAGCAGCAGTCCAAGGTATACAGCCATTTTTCATTCTTCACCTTTTGTCTCAAGCTAGGTGTTAAAAACAGAAATAAAAGGGTGGAACTGAGAGGTCTCACTTTCAGCTCGTCATATTGACAAGAGAAGATAGAACTGCCTTGTTTTCCTGCAGCAGTAACCGGATCCTCTTTCAAAAGGAGAGTTTGGGTGTAGGACAAGAGACGAAACGAGTGAAGCGTCTCATTAAATCAAAGTGTTCAGCTCTGCTCTGTTGAAGTGTATTAATGGGAATTCTCTTAGGTTTTTCAATGAAGCTGTCAATCAAACAAAGATATAGGTGAGAAAACTATGTCGGCCTGTCAGTGCTCCCGCGTTGCAAATACTAGCCTAGGCCCTGAAGGCAACATTACCACAACGAGTACTGATGTTCTCAAGATTGTTGGAGGAGTTGTCAACACATGCCCTGCAGTGTTACTCTTGGCTTGCCTTGCTGCTTTACAATCTGTTTTTTTGTTTACTTTACACACTATTTATTCATATATTTTCTGTTGGTATGTTGGAAAGTCCTGAAAGTCAAGACTTCCTGCAGACAAAACAAAGAAATACCAAAATTCTTGCAGGAATAGGGAAAAAAAACACAACAATGATTGTGCAATATTGCACCTAGGGGTTCCCTGTACTCTGTGATAAAATCTTCCTGCTGTACCTGTAGCATGTCAGTTGATATAGAAGATGTTATACTGATAAGTCGGAAGAGTTATGGTTATTTTTCCAAAGAAACATTTTTGCCTTTGCCAACATCAAACTGAAAATCACACTTTCCACTTTCCGAAACCCCAGACTTTTTTTTGTTGAATATCATATCACTGAGATGATCAAACCATAGTAACATCATCCAGGCGCCGAGCTTCCACTGTAACTTAATAAAAATGTCAGTGTATTAGGGTGGAAATAAAGAGATTATATACCTTGTAAAACCAGTGTCAGTCCTTCAAAGTATATTTAATTTGCTGTGAAGTAGATTTTGAAACAGAGAAACAGATCCTTTAAATTGTACAGCCCCAGTCCCCCAGCCCCAGTACCATAAGAGCTGGAGCTCTGCGTAAAAAGTTGATAAAAATAGAATTTATTGGTTTGCAAATCATTTTAAGCCTGTATTTAACTGGAAATACATAAAAGAATAAATCAAATACTGAAAGAAAACAATGTTATTGGTAGTAAAGACTACTCTACATGCTCTGTTAGATTTAAACAGTTGGGACAGGCACAACTAAACACTAAAAAAAGCAGTCCAAAACTTAAAAAACAGCTGGAGAAACATTTCCCAACTGTTTACAGCACTATACATCAAGCTAGTTACATGACTGGGTACAAAAAAGGACACTCAAGAGAGTCTCGAAGATGTAAAGATTGGAGGAGGTTCACCACTGGACTAGGTAAAGAAAAAGTTAACTTGAGGTTTTCATAAATGACAAACTCACAAATAATATTATTATCATAAGATAAAATGAATCTAGAGAAAATTCTGATACTGGGTGGCTCTGATCTTTGGGCCCTCAGGGAGCGCTGCATTGAAAACAGACTCTGCAGTGGAAATCACTGCATTGGTTTAGAAATCACATCCAGGAGCCATAGTCTGTGACCACAGTTTGTTGTTGCATCCACCAATGCTGAGACAAACCATACCATGCGAAGAGGAAACCATATATAAACGTGATCCAGAAATACCAGCGACTTTTCTGGGCCCCAAGCTCATTTCAGATGGACTGAGGCAAAGAGGAAAACTTTCCTGTGGTCTGACTAATCAAAACTTGAGATTCTTTTTAAAGCCATGGACACCACATTCTCCTCTCTAAAGAAAAGAGAGACCACCCTGCTTGTTTTCTGTGTGCAGCTCAAAAGCCAGTATCTATGATGGTATGGGATAGCATGATTGCCCAAAGTATGGCTTGTTGATGCATCTTTGGAGCAATATATGCTGGCATCCAGACAATGTCATTTTCAGGGAAGACTTTATACAGGATAATACAGGAGGAGGATGCCAAATTCTAATTGGACGCATTACAACACTGTGGCTCTGTAGTAGAAGAGTCTGGGTGCTAAACTGACCTGTCTGAGGTCATGACTTGTTACCTGTCGAAAACATTTAACACATCTTAACACATAAAATATAACAACGGACACTCAAAACTGATGAGCAGCTTAAATTGGGGCAGTATTTCTTCTTTAAAACTCCTGAAACTGTTCTTTACGGTTTCTTTACATTTTCAGTGTGTTGATCAGAGGGTGATGTAATGTAATGATAAACATGCCCCAATCCCAACTTTTTTGGAGAGTGATCCTGGCCTTGAATTTGAATTTAGTGTGTATTATGTATATAAAATTCAAACCTTTTACTTTCATCGTTTCATTTTTGTCTTTGTACTATTTTCAGTCAAATTTACTTTAAGCTTTAAATGATTTGCAAACCATCAAATTCTTTTTGATAACATTAACAGCAATAGTTGATGTAAGCAAAGAGCACGGTATGCTGTATCAAATAAACAATGAGAACCTGAAAATACATAGGAAGAAAGAAACAACCAGCTGTTGACTTGTATATACTTTTAATTCAGTTTATCCCAGTCAGTTTAAAAAATCTTCATTGGAGCTTTAACTTTTATGTGAAAACTAACACTTTGACCAGTAATTTTGCATTAAAAAACAATAAAATATGGAGCAATGCTGTTGAATTAACAATACTGAAAGACATTCACACTTGAACATTTACAGTATTCTCTCTTCTATTCTGATTTTTACTCTTCTGCTGGCACTTAAAATGATTTCATTTTGTCTAAACAGCATGTACACAGAATCATTAGGTTGCAGGAATATAAACCATTTATATCTAAACACAACAACAGCATGCCTGACATGGGAAATGACACTGTGGCAGAGATAAAGCCTGTGATTCTTCCAGCTGTGACGCAGATATAATGCACTGTTGACCACACAGAGAGACACAGATAGAGACTCAGATGGACAGATAGATGGACAGGCTGGCAAGCAGTTAGACAGTCTGGCTCCAAAGGATGACTCAACACACTCTGAATCACACGCGCGCACACACAGTCAGACTTTGAACCATGTCTTTACTTTCCCTTCAGAAACACAATCACCCTCTCAGAGTGCTGTGCAGTGGCTGAGTTTGACCAGCACTTGGTGTGATTTTGCTGCCACCTATTGGCAGAGGAGTAAGGAGTGAAGAGAGGCTTTGTGTAAGTTTTAGGCAAGGCAAATTTGTTTATGTAGCACTTTTCAGCAACGGAGCAATTCAAGGTGCTTTTATACACGGCATTAAAAAAACGACTAAGGTCAGATAAACGAATTAAAGAAAAAAGAGAAAAAAACAGCAAAAAAGAAGGTTAGAAGATAAGACGTTTCAAGTTGTGGTGTACAAGAAACAATGTCATGTTGTATTACTAAGATTGTCAATTTATTTGAATAATTTAATAAAAGGCAGCTTTATTAAATCATTTAAATTGTTTTTATTTGCCTTTTACAACAAATGGTACACCGTAGGTCAACACTCAGTCATTACCAGAGATTTGTATTTGACGTTTTTGTTGAAAACTGATAGGAAGCAGAAATAATAAGGTCTATTTTTGCATTGAATTTGAACTAACGGAAGACTAAACAAGTAAACACAAAACAAAAATAAAGTAATAAATCAAATATAGATTAACACCAGAATATCTGGGAGCAGCAGAGAATAAAAAGTTGATGCAGTATGATCCTCTGTGGATAATTTGCTTTTTTTTGACATGTACCTCATTCAGTGTCATATAAAAAAACCCAAAACTATCTAAACTGTAAAGGTTATCAGAAGGGCAGGGGTTCTTTCTTTTGTATGTCTTTTGGTGTATAGAAGCTCCTTCCCAATGATGCTCCTGGGCCACATTTAACATATAGTGCAGGTGTCTCCTCAGCGGTGGTGCAGCCTACATGCATGCTACATTGAGGCACAGTTTGATTCTGCACTTTAAAGATCAGGACCACAGGAGTTTCAGAGATATTTCTACCAGTTCTAAAAATAATGATAAAAATCATGTTGTTGACGGGTCACAGATTTATGTTGAGAAATTACGTACTCCTTTACCTCTTCAAAATGACAGAACTGGTCGACTTTGATCCAAAAATTCACATCTGATGCAGTCTGACGTTCTAACTTCACACAGCTTTAATAGATCACAATGCAAAAAGGTTGTAAATAAACTGTTAGTGTCCAAAAATGAGTCTTAATAAAATAAGGTAACACTTACTAATAATCAGTGATTTTATGAATGAAGTATAAAATCTTCTTAAAACTGTTTTTCTTTTTGTCTTCTTATACTCGTAAACTCGTAAAAGTCACATCCTCAAATGAACAGAAGTACAGAGTTCAGAATCGAGCATAAGGTAAAATACATTGAGCTGAGCTGTGCAAATTTGAGCACCCCATTTCCATACTGTTCATAAAGCAGAGCTCTCATTTCCAAGAAACATTATCAGATCACATAGATCTCTTTGTTTATGCTCCTGCTCCTGATGATGATCGTCAGCCATCTTTAAAGGCTCATGGAATTCAAAAACAACTGCAGCAACAGTACTGTTCCCCACTCTCATATTGTTCAAGTGCAGCAATACAATGGTAGCCCAGGGACATTATTTGCATATTGTCAAGGGGTGTGTGAATAGGGCTTAGGAGAATGAGAAATTATATCAGGCACAAAGAAAAGCAATGGTCTGTGACCAAATGCTCGATCTTCTATGCATATGTTATCTGAGATTGAGGGCTTTTGTTGTCATATAAATGCAAATGGAAGACTGGTGTGCAGGGGAATAATGTGCAATTATGGCTCAGATAGGAATTTTACTGGGTCTGATCCACTGTACTGTTGTGCTAAGTATGATGTTCAGTGGACAGAAACACTCACAAATCAAACACTGCAGTAAATCTGTTCACATCTTTCATTTAACAAAGTATGTAATTAGTTGTAGCTGCTGCTCAGCATGGCATTTTCCTCTGAAATAATAGATTGAACTTTAAATATTCTGATGACCTTAAAAATCCGATCAAATCAGATAAAATCAGATTATTTTTATGTGAAGGATTGATGCTTGATGACTGATTTAAATTTGTTCTGTGCATGACATTCTGACAAGTCAAACTACTCCTCTGTCTCAGCGGAGGGGAAAAACAGAAGGAAGTGAAAACAATTGTAATGAAGCAGTCTGAACACTGGGTGGCACTACTTCATAGAACTTTTTTAGAGGCAAGCAAAGTGCTGCACATGTTCACTGGCAGCAGAATATGGAAAAGCAGTGACAGGTGGAGATCAGAAAATAGGAAATACCTGGATAAATGTGTGTAGAAGTAAATATAATTGTTATCCCTATAAACTACACAACTGTTTTTATTCATAACTGTTAACCTCCAGTCATGCTCTAGTTAAAACACTGAGGAGATTCTGGTTGAAGCAAAAAGGGGAAAAGAAGACTTTAAAATGAAACCTGCATTGTGATCTACGAGGAAGACTTGAAGGTATAGGGGCGGAAATTGTGGTCAGCAGTGCATATATAATGACTTTTCTTGTGCAAACAGAATAACAGCTCCTCCTCCTGACGGTGAGAATTTAAATGCAGGATGTGATTCCTTTTGTGTCAGCAAAAAACTGTCAACAAGTGCTTACAGAAATTTTGTTGTTTCTGTTTTGCACTACTGTAACACAAAAACTAGACCTGCTCAGTATACTGCAATAACTTTATCACAGCAATATGAGCATTCACTAAAAACACATAGCAAAATATGGAATCTATACCAACAAGTACATTTTTGTGTACTGTGCATATGTAAGTGGTGAGCAAAAAAGAAAGTCTTCCTCACTCTGTTCAGTCATATTTTACCTGTGGGAATGAGGCCTCTATCCCCCACTTTGATACAGTTTGATGAGGCTCAAGCTAGCCATTAACTAGCCTTCAGATTTAGTGGTGATAAAACTAAATTATTGGATTTATAGGAGGTGATGGGATTGTATATTTTTGTTGATACTGATTCCATTATCAAGCCTACTTTAAAAGTCTCAGTCCATAACCATCCCCCAGTTGAGTCTTTTATTTCTGTTAAAGAACTACTCTTGTTTTATTCCTTCAATTTTAATGAGAAACATTTTGCTAAGAACAGTAGAGATGATAATATTTTATCTCTGTTTAACCCACCTACACCAGTGACCTTGAGAACACTGTAATGTAACATTCTGCCATCTCACTTTTATCCTGTCATTTAAATGCTCTGTTTTGTACAAACCAAAACTGCTCCAAAGTTTTGGATTTCTTATCATGGCTTCTTTCAGTGAATGAGGAAGAAGACTGTCCCACAGCAGCAGCCAGAGCTGGGAGTTTTTTTCAGTCTGTGACAGTTGGAGGTGCTGCATAGAAGTTTGATTTGATGTTGAGTGCTGATGTGCAACATAAATTGGGCTTTTCCTACTTATCTTTCTATTTGGTGAAGAGTGGCTGATGTAAGACCTCCTAACTGACAATCTAAATTCTTACCCGTCAGCTGGCAATTTCAGTTTCATTCTAAAACGATACCAATGTATCATTGAGCAGTCCAGGGACTGGATTTAAATGACTCTAAAGCTTAAAAGGAAAAAAAAATCCAAATTTTGTTTTGTAAAGCAGATACGAATTATTCAGTAGAGGTGATTAATCACACTACTTGAGGTGCAATGTTGTGTCACACCAAGAAGAGTAGATGGCAGATGCAATAAGCTGAAGTATGATCAGTTACAGGGTTATTTAATGTTTGAACCAGGTCCTTGATAGAACCAGGTTTCAAGCCTCATGTGGGACATGTTGCAAACCAGGTTTGTGTAAAACAGATAGACAAAAACAGAGAAGTAGCTGATAGGCATTTTGTATTATTTGTTTATTACACTTCTGTTCATATTGTCATTGCAGCTCCAATATTGCCATCAAAACACCAAATGAAAGAATTTATGTAGAGGAATTCTGTTAATTTTTCAGAGAGGGCTCATGAGATTTAAATGATCACTGACACTGTATCATTAAAGCTTTTCTGGAAGCATGTGATTACTCGACTCCTAAATTACAAAGTTGGGATGTTTTTTCAGCTGCTTGGTTAGCACTTAATCCTTCGCACTAGTTTTAGGTAAAAATTACAACATGTTTGCTTATCATAAACAGATATCAGTGTGAATTTCAGTCAATTTCATAAACCTGAGAAAACTCCTTTGAGGTGTTTTAAATAACCCCCTCTTACTATGTTTCGCTTGTTTCAAAAAGGTGAATTTCATCTGTTTCAAGCTTACTAGTAACATAGCTCTGAAATGTTGTGGATTGGGGTGTGAAATGGCATGTAAAGAAAGTGTTAAAGAAAAGTGAAAGTATCTAAAATGAGTACCTACAGCAGTGTCCTTGTGTGCATGTATTGAGTTACATTCCAACATTGTACTGTAGTTGCTGTACTCAGCTGTTGAAAAGGTCTGAGTGCACTCTTTCTCATATCAGAGGTGATTGAATTACAGAGAGGAAGCCTCCATTGACTGTCTCAGCATAATGAAATCTGGGCTCATGGACCCAGACTGATCTGTGAACGTGCCATTGGGTCATTTGTAAAGAGGATTTAGTTGGTTGTTCTTCAACCAGCTGATTCTTATTTGTGCTGTTTCTTTACTACCTCATCACTTTATAACTTCAGCTGAATCAACATCCCTGAGTGATTCAGTCTCAGCGCTCCCATCTAGCATGTGTTGTTAAATGATACCAAATGAGTGTCTCCTATGTGGCACAGTATTCTCTCTGCACACACCAGCTCAAACTGAGTGACCTCAACTCAATATCCTGTCTGCTATCAATGAGATTATGCAGGCATGCTAACAACAGGAAATTTGCTCTCACAGGGATTGACCAACAGCCGTTTATAGAGACTCATGACTCAGAGGTAAGTCATGACAGCGAACCGCACTGTAAGACAAGCTTGTAGTTAAAACCAGTCATCGAGAGCACCGGGTTATCTGTGGGATTGTCATTTCACTCCATGAGTCACTGCTCCATGAGAGATAAACTGGAGGTTAAATTTTCACTGCAGCAGCCTCTAAGATTACTGTCAACATGTCTATATATGGGACTAGACTCCGGCTACCTGTGCTGTGAGTCATGTGTTTGTGTGTAAGCGCTCATGCGTGTTCTCGTAGTATCAGGGAGAAGTCGCATCAGCAGAGTCACACAGCGCGGGTGAGCAACACACATATGACTCTTTTGCTGTACCATGCTGCTACTCACACAGCGCTCACAAGAGGTTCTCCTTTTCACTTCTTGCAAAACAAAATTGAAATTTATTTCTGTAACTGCTGATGAGTCAGGCCTGTAACTCCAAACAAGCACACTCGAGTTTTGGCAATGTTTTTGTGTTGTTTGGAGCCTACATTACAGAACAGTGAAATGATTGTAATTCATGAGAAACCCGCACTGGTTTTTGGTTCATTATAATAAGATGTGTCGACTATGAGGCCATCCTCTGTGGCAATAGGGACTTGTAAAATCAGGCTCCACTCCCATCCTATCTTCAACCACAAGTGTAATACTTTGCAGAACTTAGCATGTTACAGTAGCAAGAAAAAACTACCTTTGAACAGGCAGAAACTTTTACAGGAACCAGGCTTATGTGGGACAGTTGTCTGCTGCTACTGCATTGGGTTTAGCTAGAGGACAGAGAAGAAAGAGAAAGAGAGAGATGAACAGAGGTGAGACTGATGCAGGTAGTTGAAGCAGCTGGAAAGTAGGCATGCACGTGGCAGCAACACATCTGCAACAGTGACCCAGAGGAACCTTTGGCATGATGGAGCTTAGGGACTCCCAGAAAAGACTGTATTATCTACCCTTATTCAAAGATAATGATACAATCAGAAAGAGGATGGAGAAAGAGAAAGAGAAAGAGACTTAGAGCTGGTCTAGGCCTGAACCAGATCTAACTAACAGCTTTATCAAAAAGGAAAGTCTTGAGCCTACTCTTAAAGTTAAAGATACCCTCTGCACCTGGACTGGTAGATGATTCCAGAAGAGAGGGGCCCGGTAAATGAAAGCTCTACCTCCCAGACCACTTTTAGAGGCAACTAAATACACCATCCCCTTCAATTACCAATACTGATAATGATTATTAGTAGTTTATGTGACCATGTGGAATAATTCCAAACTCTAACACACTGTTTTTCAATAAAATGTAAACATTATGTACAGAAGAAAACAGCTAACCTTAAGGCACTGTTATATCATACGGTCATGGGGCATCTAGCCAATCAGATAGGTTTGTTGGCAGGACACGAGGTGAGGCAGAGATGAGAGTGAAAACAGACCCAGAGGGAAAAACACACCAGCAGCAAAGCTTTAACAGCACACTTTTTAGTTGGCCGGCTTTAGCGACCATCTGTTAAATAAAATGCTTGTACAGATAATCAGCCAAATGTAGAATATTGGCTCTGGTAATTAGCCAAGGGCTGGTCTACCCCTAGTAATGGTTACCCTTGATAAACATAATGTCACTCACCTATACAACAGTAAATATGCTCACTTTGACATAGAGGCATTTTTGATGATCCCATTCTTCTGCTCCTTTTCATCTCACCCTGTTTTAACCAAAGTTGTCCTCATTTTTGTTGATGGTTAGTGGCGGTTAGTATACAGTAGAATTTTAGTCTGAGACGTTACTTCTATTCTGGCACCAAACAGCACAAAAATACTACATTTAAAGACTTTAATGTCACCTTCCACCCTGTAGTGGCGGTTTGTGTTCACCTCCAGTTTTGCTTGCTTTGCCTCTAGCAAATACTCTCATATTGTCACGATGTTTGCCCTATAAAAGTCTAACTATTAATTTCACAAAGATTTAACAACTATGACAGTGTTGCTTTATATGTAGCTACAATCCAGAGTCCATCATTATAAGACTGTCTCCAGAGCAAGGCCGAAAACAAAGTTACAGGTTCTCTCAGAAGTTTGTCTATCATTAGTGTCGTCTACGGTATGTAGCATGTTTTTTTAACAGAGTTTATCTTTGTATGATTTGCATTCATGCATACTGCAACTCAGGACTGTGCTGAATGACAGGCAATTACAACTGAAAGGAAAAATATCGCTCTTCCTGTTATTCATTGCAAAGTGAGTTGTGCAACAGCCTGAAGTTTCAAAAGATTTGTCATTGAGCACTTAAACATCGAGGATTGCTTCCTCTGCTTAAGTGGATTACTGGCCTAAACAATAGAGACATATTTACAGAAATGTATCTGCATAGGGAGGTGAAGAGCCGTGTTTGTGACGGAAATGTGTCATCTATAGAATAGTGAAGTGATACGGGAGGGGCCTGTTGCATATGGGAGGGCATGCTTTGTGTGTGTCTTTTCTCTTCAGTGTGAGTGTATTCGGTGCGTGTAGGAGGGTTATGATGCGAGCCTCTGGTACACCATGTGCTGCAGCAGTTGGAGGAGCTGTCAGGAGCTGTTGAGCGATTGATGGCCTTCTCAGAGAGAAAACAGCGTGTCATATTATTGCCACAGAGATCAGTGAAAACACATTTGTACTCTTCAAATAGTCACTTGTAAATTTCTCACTTGTGTTTCACAGGTACAGGTCAGACACACACAAGCTGACACATGCAGGAAATAACACCTAAAGTACTCTCAGATTTTTTTTTTTCCAAGTGAAGATTTTTTTTTTTAAATCTGTCGCACAGGAACAATTGAGGAAGTTGTGGCTCTACCAAAGACCCATCTTTGGCTCTATAATTACAAACCACATTTCACATTTTTCTGAAAAAATCTTTGTTAGCATAGGCTCACAATTTTAGCAAATACCAGTGGTAAAATATAGCAGAGTATTTAAAGTTTAGAACAAAAGTAAAGAGTGTTTGCTGACTTGAGCTTTTTTTGTTCACTGCTGTGCTTTTGTGTTACATTTTCAAGTAAGATACTGTGCTTCTGATCCTCTGAATGTGTTATCCATTGATCCTCACTTCTTTAAAGATTCTGTCTTAACAAATCAAATCCTATATGATACACTGGTGTTGGTGTAAAGGTTCCCAGCACTTGTCAACTAGGACTGCAGTGATAAAATGATTTAGTCAAGTCCTGCCTTTACCATTGATTGTAGCTAAATTTCTGACTTCAGTCATTTCTTCAGTGGATACAAAACGTAGTTTCTTGGTGTTTCTGCCACTAAAGCTTACTTAGTATTTCCTCTGCATCTGTCGATAAGCGTGGCCCACTAAGCTGGTGTGCCATGTGCCACTTTTAGTTCAGAGCAGGTTGGGCAAAACATCAAGTTAGGGCCTCTTTTTGATCGTGCCAACAAAAACACTTGGTGCAGCTAGCTGCGGCTCAGCGATTAGATAAGTGTGGCAATTGATAATGAAAGTGGATTTAATCACCTTAACATGGGGTTTCATAATTACTTCAAGTATGTTTGTATATGTCTTAAAATCACTATTACTTTTAATACATGAAGCGGATTTTCTCATATCGAGAAAGTGTAAATGTATGTGGACTTGGAATTACGATCTGAGAGCTAGACTTTAACTTAGTTTCAAATTGGTATTACTGTATTTGATTGCTGTCCTGTTTAAAGTATCTGGAGACTTATTGAATTGTTGTCAAAAATGAAATTTTGTTTCTTGTTAACTTTCCAGATGTTACCAAAAGAGTAATCACCATTCTTTTTAACAAGGAAATTTGTGCTCTGTTTGTTTTGTGTTTATGAATGAGGGTTATATGATGTGGATTTAGAATTGTTAAGTTGAAATAATATGAGGTGTTTATATACTAAAGGGAAATTTAAAGGCTACGTATGTAAATGTTTTGTGAATATAGTTACCTTTTTTGTTCTATAAAGCACATTGTTAAATGTTGCGTTCATCAGTGTTTATGTAATGTCCCCTTTAAGTTGAGCGAACATTGCTCATCTGCGTCCTTATCGCTTACATCCACACCCATCATTTCTTTTCTTTCTGACCCTTCAGCCCCACTGGGACACCAGCTGACATCACACACACCCACACAAACCCCCACCACCCACACACACTCACACTTTGACCAAGTCCCCTGAGGTTGCAGCCAGCACAATGTCATTATCATCCATCGGATTGCACGTGGTCGCTGCCCATTCAGACCGGCTGGAGTGCCTTTTGTGCTCAGTAATTCTTCCTCCCCCCTTCCTCCTCATGTGCCCCCCCTCCCTGTCCACTCTGTCCTACCTCCCGTCTACTCCGGCCCATCTGTAATCCCATCCCCCACCCTGAACCCCCATATCCGCCCCGTCTCGCCCTGCACTTCTCCAAAACAAACCAGCTGTCTTGGCCGGTCGTGTCCCTGGGGGTGTAAACAGGTGCCGAGAGAGTGAGCTGCAGGGCCTCAGCATGTGACACATGGCAGCACGCTCCTCCAGTCCTCTCCTCCAACCTGCCAACACACACAAGAGACACAGTGGTGTGTTTTACAGCTGCACACTTAATTGTTACCACAGACGAGGAGCTGCTGATTGATAATTGTCCACAAACAACTGCATAGGAAACTTTTTCACCATCCTCTTGCATCACTTTATTGTGAGTTATATTGTTGGGCAGGTTATGCAAAGTCTCTGTGCATTTATAATAAACTTTAGTGTGATAGTTAAGGCAAACTTTTTCCCTTCATTTTTTATCATTCAGTGTAAATGTACCCTTGAAGGGGCTTTTTGATGTGAGTATGAAGGAGGAACTTTGGCATTCCTTCAGCAGATATCAAAACATACATCGCTCTGTCACCAAAATAGATCAAAGGATAAAGGTCTGTCCTGCTGAGGCCAGAGCCGGTGGTATTTTTAGCATAAACTACACACTGTGTTGGGAGAGGGGGGCTACTGGACGCAGGTCAATGCGGCTGTACACACATACCAAAATGGTAACCACAGGTTGATGCTACTATTTGTGCATGAGTGTGAACTGTCATTGAGGGCACTGATGAAAGGTTTGCTCAGGAGAGTTGATGGGAGCTTTTTAGGTTCAGTTAAGACCAATTCTGTGAGAACTTAGTTTGGAAAAAGATTGAAAGTTAACTGCTGCATAAGCACTCAATTTGCTTGTTATTTAGTTTTCGTCTCGTGGAACATAGCTGGATTTGTGTATAACATTACTTCAACAGTTTATTTTAATGATAGCGCGCCAGCCTTTGTGCAGAGCATTCACGACTTTTACAACTCTTTCAAGCACTCGCAAATAGGCCTCAAGTTCTCTAACTGCTTTTGAATGCAATAAAGTCTTTTTTCTTTTGAAGCCTGAAGAACAAAGAGTGCCTCACACCCTAAACTATCACTCTCTCTGTGGTGAGCTCAGCTGTGCTTGCACACTCTATTGTACATCTGGCATTTTGACTCCCTGACACTGCGTTAGTGTGTGCGGGGACCAGGGGTGTGTTGTCTGAGAGGGAAGGGGGTGTATACGTGTATGCATATGCGTGAGTGTGTGTGTGTGTGTGTGTGTGTGTGTGTGTGTGTGTGTGTGTGTGTGTATGCATAATTTGTGGTATTAAAGGCAGAGCCACACTGCAAACCAAACTACCGCCTTGTTGAGTAGGCATCCATGAGTGTTCACACCACTAACAAGCTGAGGCAAGTTTGTGGCTCAGTCTGTACGTGTGTGCATGATTTTTATCACCCTCTCTCTCATAGCGACTCCTGGGTTATTTACCCCTGTGTGGAGACAAACAACCCCAGTAGCAATTACTTAAAGTGCTGTGTTGAAGCAGCTGAATGTCAAGGCCTCCATATGTATTGGTCCTGTAAACACACATAGGAATGTTTCATTTTGCAGCAATGCTAACATAACTGCATGTTGGATAATGAAGATGAAGTGGTTTTTGTTTCCAAAAATATAATGGAAAGAAAGAATGAGTGTTTCCCTCTTAAAATCGAAACCCTTAACTTTATTACCATGTGGAGGAAAATGAGGAGGCAAGAACATCATGGACCTTTTTGGACTATAATTATGTTATGTTGATCAACTGAAACAGATGGATTTCATCATACAACAGGGAGTTGTATAAGAAGATTTAAAAAAGAATAAATAAAGTCAGGATATGGAAAAGTGGCTTAGCTCAGTTTGAGAAGAGGATCTGTTATTCTTTTAGGTGGTACCCCTTGTACCTGTAAAGTTTTGCCATGTTGCTTTGTAGTATCTTTATGAGCAAAGGGAGAAGGCAGAGGGTTGTGCAATATCAGCACACCACTTTTGGCCAGCTGCTCAGACTGGCCTTTCACTGGTCTGCTGTGCAGTCTGAAGTCTGAATAGAAACTCTCAGCAGCAGCTCCTACATTTGCATTTGATGCAGACTTCTTGCAGACTTCAGCCGGCGGTAGCAGCGCGGATGAGTATGAACTCCGCAAAACTTAGTTGAACGAAGGTTAAAGCATCAGAGAGGAACAACCGTAAAAGTGCTCCCACTTCAAGTTTTTACGACTATTCTACAAGAAAACGTAGTTTGGATGTGAACCGTAAAGGGTGTTTGCATAATACCGCTGGTTTAAAGAAGTATAGACGGAACTATTTTACTCTGCGGAGTTGTACTAGATCTACAGCGCAACAGACTACCGGTGCACAGTTCACGGCTGAGCTCGTGCCAGACAGAGCGAGTGCGCCCAAACTAAAGGCTTTAACTCCGGGATGCATCCGTGTGGCGAGTAATAGTAAACAACTTTTTGTCTTCTGCTCAATAAGACTTTCCTTTCTGCTGTTTGGACCGCTCAGAGGGCAACTTGTCCTCGTGTTTTTGCCCTAACCGGCGGACTTCTTGACACTGGAAGGACTTTACTGAACTCGAAGATGTCAATTTTGCCTTTCACTCCCCCCATTGTCAAGAGACTTTTGGGGTGGAAGAAGGGAGAGCAGAACGGCCAGGAGGAGAAATGGTCTGAAAAGGCGGTGAAGAGCCTGGTGAAGAAGCTGAAGAAGACGGGACAGCTGGACGAACTGGAGAAAGCCATCACCACCCAGAATATCAACACAAAATGCATCACTATACCGAGGTGAGCAGAGTTTGAGAGTGCTGCTGACGGTGACCGTGAAGGCAGCATCCACAGTTAGCTTGCTAAGGTTGACGATTTTACTGACATTTTATCAAGTGCAGGTTTTTATTAGAGATTTCTCAATCGCTTGTGCATGTTTTGACAACTCTTGTACCTCACACGTTTATCGTGACACCTTCCACTTGATGTTGAAGTTGATGTTTCCCCTTCCTCCCCATCGTCAATACTTACACTGTGCCTCAATGCACTTATGTTATACAGAAATAAACATGGTGGCTAATGAAATGCATAACGAGCTAACACCGGTTGAAGAGATGCTAGCAAACCGTACACGAAAACAGTTCACCCCACTGGCTGTCATGCCATCGAAATGTGCACTTTTTCTTCAAGTGAACTGAAACCACTACACTAGCTGTCTCCTGTAAACACGACTAACGTTATTTTGCCTAAACGGTGACATAATAGTGTGTTTATTGACCAGCCATCAGCGCACATGCAATGCAAAAGCACAAATGGAGTCCAAGTTATATAACTTGGCCTTAATCTGGAACGCTTTCTAGCTCTGCGTGTTAGTGCGTAGGCGAGTCAGTGGAGCTCTCTCTCTCTCTCTCTCTCTCTCTCTCTCTCTCTCTCTCTCTCTCTCTCTCTCTCTCTCTCTCTCTCTCTCTCTCTCTCTCTCTCTCTCTCTCTCTCTCTCTCTCTCTCTCTCTCTCTCTCTCTCTCTCTCTTTCTTTCTCTCTCTCCCTGTCCTTTCAATGCCTCCGTACAGCCATGTATCTACTGAGACAGTATCTCAAAACAAGACACTGGTACACCACATCAAATCACCTCTAGTAGTAGTAGTGATTGTATAGGTCTCTGGTTGCCCCCCACATCTTTCTCTGGATTAAAGGCTGTGGGAGGTAAGGGCTTGTGAGGGGATGTTTCTGAGTAAACACAAGGTTTCACAGCACATTTCTAGGTGTCTCCTTAAAACACAACCTCTGTGGCAGTCGAACTTTTGAAACTAAGTTTAATATAAGAAGCTCTTTCCTTGATATGATTGGATAATATCTATAACATATGTGGAGTAGCTGTATACTGCGTGGTAGATACAGTATTGGATGATATAAGACAACTGTTGTTTTAGTGTTTATGGCTATCTCACTGCTGTCTTGTAACTATAACTTACATTTTCTGTGCAGAAAAACAAGTATGAGTAGATGAAAATGAAACAGGTAATTTGTCCTGCAGCATGCTCTTCACCTTAAGGGTCCAGTTTGTGACAATTAGCAACGTTTAGACAGAATCTAATATAAACAAGTATGTTTAAATAAGTATTGTCCCACCAGATCATTAAAAAACCCTTTGTTTTTGTTGACTTTATATATCTAAAGAAGGAGACGGTCTCCATCCACAGAGGCAACAATCTTGCATCTTCACATTTTCACGGAAGTACTGATTGGACAAACCTGTTACCAGGAATGCGATTCTTTCGGGTTAATCTGGAAATCCAGATTTTTTGGGCCAGAAGAGGTGACCTTCATGAATCATGATTTACCCTAAACACATTAAATAGAAGAAGATAATAGGGTATTTTAATGGAAAATCTCAGGAGGGTTACATATGGGGACATACTTTTCATTTCCAAATGCCACGCTAATGTTAGTGATGAACTCGGCTTGTTGACAACATAGCCTCCAGCAAACAACATTGTGAAATATGAAGTGCCAATCAAGTACTTGAGTTTTTATGATAGTTTTGATTTGCGCTTTGTTTCCGCGTGCCTCTGTTATGAATAACCAGCTTCAATGTCACTGAGGTCAACAACTCAGATGATAATCCACTTACAGAAAATCTTAGCAGATTAAATGTGAAATAGCAAAGACACTTGTCACTGTGAATGCTATTTTGAGTGATCATCTGGAGGATACTCTCTCTTTCTTTCTATATCTGTCAATCTGCAGTTGATTATTATCTAAATTTTGTCATTTCTTGATGGTATTCACTCTGCTTCTTCACAATATGTGTGACATAAGTGTCTCTACTATCCTCCAATTGTTGCCAATCAAGTTCACAAGACAAAATCCCAGTCGTATTATACATTAACTATATAACAGTATACTATATGGACTACTTGTATGCAGCCTACAGCTGTAGAAATTCAGCATTATTAATATTTTGCCGTACAGAGGACTTTAGATTTATTGAAATAATACATCAGGAAGAGAGGTAATTTAATATAAGTGAAATTGTCACCTAGTTGTCATTAAAGGAGATACACTGAATTATATGATAATATGTGCATTTTGAGGTGCATGTGTATTCATCTTGTGATGCCAGTCATATCCCTGAGTGACAAACTCATTTTTATATCAAAAGACTGACCATAAAGGATGTACCAGTTGGAAGACGAAAAGAGTTTTTGACTGCAAAAGAATTTTCACAGATTTTTGCATCAGAGTTATTAATGACATTTTTGCATGCAGCTCTATTACTTTCACAGTTAGACGGGATTCAGAGGGAAAAAAACTGCCAAGACGAAATACATTCACAGCTATTTTTAATGTTCATAAATTATGGAAAATTACAGATATGAATCTTTGATTTGGGTCCGCAGTCCTCTCTGTATTTGTAGGCAGTTTTCATTCAAGAGCATCCTGTGTGTCAGATGAAAATTGAAACCCACGCAGGGCGCTCCCACATTCTTGATTGCCACAAGTGTGCATATCACAGCTTGCACAGGCCTGGGCCGGTGTTCACAGTAAAGCCTACCCGGAAAGTTGAATAACGTTTGCCATGATCCAGGTTTCATGTTTCTCACCACTAATGCAGAGGGGAAGAGGCAGAGTGCATTAAGATGACCCCGGATCAGAGCTGGCTGTCAGTGTGGGCTAACAGTGTCCCTGGAGAGCTGCTGTTTCTATTAATTCCCCCAATGTTCTGGCTCGCTGACAGCAGCTGCCTGCATGTTCAGGCCTGTCCATTGGGAGGACCACTTCACTCCTACCCCTCTGACACATGAACTCCCTGACAAGGCTCATCGCAGCCTGTCTATATGACAGTATGCTGTGATGCTGAATGCTAAACAAGGCAGGCGATGTGCATTAATCGAGTTAAAAGTTGCATTGAGTTGTGCAATAACAGATCAGGTGTCTGTTGGGGGAGTTAGAATCGATTTTTGGATGAAATACCACTGCTTACTGTTTTGTCCATATCGCTTTCCAAATGAGATAAGACCAAAGTGCTTGACTGTAGGCCAAGCTCCGTTGTTGGCTGGGAGACAGCAGTATGACATCATTGCTATGAATACTGTGCTTTTTCACTATTTTTGGTGTTATGAAACTAACTCTCAAGTTAAGATTCCCTGGAAAGAGTCCATGCAGCATCAACAATTCAGATAAAATTTTGGCTGCCGGGGAGAGTTGTCAGCTGAGAAGTCTTCGTCTGTTTTCTGCTGTGTTGTGAGTAAATAAAGACTACCACCTCGCTCTCGTGGCTTCCCGAGGAAACACTAAACTAATGGATGTTAAATCTTTGGGAGACTTTCATGGTATAGACACAATGAAAAGATGCTGTTCACAAGTGTGTGTGCACATGCATTGGTGCTGATGGGCAGTCACAGTTTATGTACAACAGCTTTTGCCTTTAGTTGTGTGACTGTGTGTGTTAATGGGGGGGTAGGACATCTAGCCAGAAAGCCTTTAGTGGTTGTTAGATGTAAATAGCTCCAGAAAAGTGAATTTATGTAATTTTTATCATAGGAGAGAGCAGGTAAGTAACTTGTCGGAGTTGATACAAAAATTGTGTTTTAAAGGGGTAATTACCTGAATGTTTTTTTTCCCCATATTGTTGCTTTTCTCAAGTTTGTCCATAAAACCGAACTTAAAAACATTGAGCCCCCCAGTTGAGAAAATAAGATGCTTCAGAGTTTCAGAGATCCAGCAGTTTTATTTTAAAGGCTGCTTTTTTCTGTGAGGGGATATTCAAAATAACTTGATAGTCTTTGGTTAGAAGCTGTATCATCACAACTGGGTGAATTTTGCCACAGGACATTTATTTTAGGGGTTTGGATTTTGTGGGGGTGGTTAAGGTTGACGTTGTGTGTGTGTGCGTGTGTGTCTCTATATATTTACACTTGGGATAGAGCAACTCATGCAAGAACCTTGGTGATGTTCATTAAGATTTCCAGTTGATATAGAGAGCTCGCTGCCTATCACTTAGGCAGGGCAGCTGCTTCAGTGCCTTTTGGGTCTCTGTGGTTCAGTATTTTGTTTTTTGAGGAGCAATAAACAAAATAGATGTTTCAAGTTCAAGTCTTGGCATTGTGGTACTGACCTACTAACCCATCCACTTAGCTTCCTGTTACTACTTTTAAATCATCTCTTCGTATGAGCTGTTAACTTGCTTTACTCACAAACATCTGTGTGTGAAGTACGTCACGTCATGAAAGTGGACCAGTTTCCAGTGGTTAAAGGGTGGATGTGATGTGTGGTAGCCTGCACTGTAAACGTAAAAGGATGACTAACTGGTGACTTTACTTTTGTTGTTGGAGGAGATTTTCAGTGCATTTGAAAATAGAGGCCAAGTGTGTTTTAGTCATACCCGGGGGTGTGTAAATCTCTTCAGCTTTTACTGCACCGTCACAATAACTAAATATTCTTGCATTGAGTCGGTAGGAAATGTCTACAGGTTTAGCGGAGGAGGAAAGGTTGTTTGGAACAGTAAACAAAAAAAAAATCTGAGTTTGACACAGAAGGCTGTTATTTGGTTCCTTTTTCCAACCCACACTCAGCATTAGCTTCTTTTAGCTATGGTTCCTAGACCTTAAGGATGTTGTTTTAACCAAACCACAATGTTTCCTTTACAGCAACCAGTGAGCTACTTTAACACAAACCACAACCTTTCCCTAAGCCTAACCGAGTTGTTTGTGTGCCTAAACCTGCCCACACTTCAATTAATAAGGAAACAGAAGGTACTGTGTGTATCCTAACCTTACACTCTGATCACCATCACTTAAAAATGTTGCTGTTTTAGTTTGGCTTCTATTCCACATTTGCTACATTCCTTCTTCAAGATATATTCAACTGTTCCTGTTAGTACTTTAGCTCAGTGATATTTTTTATACAAAATTAGTTTTTTTTCTATGAATGCATACTCTTGCAACACACGTACCCTTGTCCCCTGGTTGTCCTAGAGTCAGTATTGTTATGAAACCTTAAATACTCACACAAATCATTCAAAAATGTTTCAGAAGTGCAGTTACTTTTGCAAGTGCAGTACAGCTCTAATTGGCAGCTACAGTAATTGAACTGGACAGTTCACAAAATGTAAGTGAATATTTCAGCAGCACTGCTGCTCCAGCTCTGTGTGATGGAAGACAAGTCAAAATGTATCATCAGTGAAACACTGCAGTCAGGTCATTAGTTTGTGATGTGCTTCATTTATTTACTCTTCACCTGTTAAAGATGAAGTCTATCAGAATTAACTGACTGATTTGTGTCAAGCATGCACCCAGTCTTAAAATAATCCTCTCTCACATTTTCACTTAGAGTGGCTTGTTTTTTATGACAAATTAGGCTGCTACCAACACCTATTTTCATTATTCATAAATCTAATTATTAGTTTTCAAATCACTTGTTAAGTCTGTCAGATTGCATTAAATAGTCAAAGGCCCCAGGTAACTTACTCACATAGTTTTTTTTCACACGGTTATTTTTGACGACAATGACACAGAAACAGGAAAAAACAGGAGACATCTATATATGAGGAAATGAAAACCCTGAGGATATCTTAAGGATTTTATCTAGTTAACTGAGAAGTCAATATGAGGTGACAAGCTGATGAATGATGATGCATTTTCAGCGTCAAATGAAGTGTATTTGGGTGACAGAGTGAGTGACAAATTTTCCATCATCCAGCAGTGATTGGTTTACCATGGACAGATGCTGAGCTAAGGTACCAGACTCGCTTTTCATTTCACTTGTGTGAAGCAGAATACTGTTTCCCTCCTCTCAATGTGAGTAAGTAGTTACAGTTACAAAGGTCAACAAACGGGCCAGCTATCTCCACCAAAAAAGGAAAGAAAACACAGGTATCCAAAGTTGCAGCTTTAAAAATTTAAAAGATTAATTCCCACCTTTGTGTTGATAAATAAGATGTCCTTGCAACAAATCTAACATTAATTTTGTCATTAATATTGTGGAAACTAATCACAGGTAGTTGAAATGCAGCTGATGTGTTCTTATTTAAGCTGATCCTAACAGCTTCTTTAACAGACAACCACAATATGTGCGACACTAAAGGTATGTACACACATTTCCCATTAGTATTGTAGGTTTTGTATTTCACATTTCCAAGTTTGAAACTGACATAATGATCTTCTATTTGGATGTAAAAAATGTAAGATTGCACCAAGTTTTGTTGAGAAAGAATGGCCGTATAAAAAAAATCTGTGTCATGTCTTTGTAAAGGGCCTGGAGGAGTAGATTCCTCACTCCTACCTACTGCAACTTTCCTTGAGTTTGGGCCAGTGCTGGGGAGTGCTTTTGTCTTGTCGGCACACATCCCTTCTGGCAGAAAGTGGAGAGTCTGATTCACACTGCTGCATGTCAGGGCAGGTGGGAAGGATGGAAGAAGCAATAAAAGCAAGCAAGACAGACGTGAAGGAGAGAGATAGAGAGGAAGCAGAGTATGACAGAGACACCAACAAACAAACAGTGCCATTCATAGGACTAAACCTGAACCCACACCTGTGTTTCAACGCAAGTCTCTGCCTGGTTGGGTTGTTGAGATTCACAGAGGATGCTGTAGAAGATTTGTTTGAAAGCTCGAGGATTCATTTTGTTTTGCTTGTGGTGCTTCAATCTATGAATGAAAGAGTTTGAACTCAAAACCAACAGATTTACAAGTTTACCTTAGACTTCCCTCAGCAGTGCTGTAGTTAATCTGTTTGTCCTGGGAACCAGTGAAAACCATTTTACACCAATGCAAAGGTGTGAAAGACCTTTGGTAAAAGTCAGTCAGGATTTAACTGGATCCAGATCAGAAAAGTTTAGTGAAAGGATTCTTTGCTGAGTGTGAATGTATTCTGGCATTCACATTTGGATATCAGGAACAAAGAGAACTAAAAGATGGCATAGATTAACATTCCTGATCAGGCTTGTTCAACACACTGATTTAAATCAAAGTTATGCTCTGTCAGAAAAAAAAACAAAACATGTTTCTCTTTGTTATTGCTAAAACACGAAATCATTGATGCTTGTACTAAGTCCTTAAGGTTGATATTTAAGACTCCCAAGTTTTTATCAACCACATCTTTTCTTGTTCAGGAGGATCAAAGCGGGGCAGAGGTAGCATGAGAGAAAGTTTGAGAAAGAAAAAGAGGGCAAAAATGAGGAGTGATGTGTTGGGGAATCCCAGTGTTGTGTCTACTGCCAGAGGGGAGGGTGTGTCATCATAGCGGGGGAGTAAACTTTAATAAGCAAACACGGCCTATAACAGATAGAGGAACGCATAAGCAAGAGAGTGAAAGCAACAGAGGGTAGAAAAGCGTTTGTAAATTGAGTGAATCTAAATGTTGGAGAGAGAGGTAAACAAGAAAGCCTAATGGTTTAGCTTGAGGAAGAGAAGGAGACATAATATTTGGCAAGAGGCAGAGTGTTTATCTCAAGCTTATCAGAGGGAGACGGTGGTAAGTGTGGTTTGGACGCAAAAAAAGAGAAAAGAAACACTGCTAATCGCTGAGATAGAACTGGTTTGTTTTCCAGCCAGACAGCAGTTCAGCATAAAAAAGGGGTGTCTGTCTGGATTAAATACACACAGACACACACAGTGCAGCTACTGTGTCAGGAAGAAACTGTGTTTACCTGCTCCGCTTCGCACTCCACCTGCTGAAATTTTCCTTGTATGTACTGTACATAAATATGCACAAACAACCCTCCTACACATTAGGATTATCTTCACTGAGACTTTCTGTGGGTTGACTCTGAATGTGGGCTTCAATATAAAGCTTTCACTGTTTATTATTTCTTATTTTTCTTAACTCAGCTTCGTATTAAACCCCAACTATAGCCTCCAGTCCAGACTATCATGTTTTTCTTAAAAGAAGGCTCCATCAGAGTGTTTTGGTTGACTTTTTTGTGTTTTAAGTCAAAAAATTGTTGGTTTTTGATTCCTGATTTTCTCAGAATTAAGATTTCTGTCATTGGGCGTCTGAATTTTAAGGTATAGGAGCAAGCTGAGCCAAATTTAGCAGCTTCTGTCTCAGAGCCTCAGAGAGACGTTTGTTAATGTGAAGTTGCTTCTTTGTTTTCTGTTTTATAATGGCTTAATTCAAAGAGTTTGAGTGATATAAAAACAAAAAGAAATATTTTTCATGGTTTGATAGGGCCCCTTCCAGAAACTGACTTTTACCTCTAAAGGCCTGTTTTGGAGAGCCTCACATACTGTTGCTCTTGCATAGTCTGCCCAGAGTGGGGCTTTGTGTGATGAACTTGCAGCACAGCACTTTTTATCCTGGTGTAAGTGAATCTTTTTTATCTGAGCTCTATGTGTCTTAATACCATCATTTTGAATTAGTTGTTAGCCGTTGTGTCTGACGTGCTGTTGTCTCTCACTGTGCTGATGAATGCCGATAGAATGACACAAGTCCTGAAATGCTGAGACAACAAAAAAAACAGCTGTAATGAGAGCGGACATGCAGAGCGGAAAGTAGTCCACAATTGGACTCAGGGTGACAATTATGCACCCACAGAGATTTACCTGTGGATTTTAAGGGTGGTTAGTGAGAGTCAGGGCAGATCACTTAGTGTATTGATGCTTCATCCCAGTTTGGCATATTGTGTCCACACAGGTCTGACTTCTTGTTTTTGGCTGAATGTGTTTTAATTAAAAGTGCAAGAGAAAGCTGGGTCATTAAAGGGTAGGTCTATTACTGCTGCGGGGTGACACAGCTTAAGGAGGAACATTGATAATAATTTCTTCATGGAAATGCAATCAGACCGAGACTCTAAGGCAGAAGAACTACTGCGTCTGCAGTGCAAAATGATTGATATGATGATTATTACTTCAAAGAAAGGATCATAAATGTTCCTTCTTGAGCTGCGACACCCCGCCGCAGTCGGTAATGGACTCCTCCAGCAAGCAGCTGCCGGAAGGAAGTAGGTGAGTTGTGTTTAGTCTCTTTGCTAAAGAAATAAGGCAAAGTTAAACAGTTGTTTGGTGGCTTGTGCTGTGGCTGGGACCCTATATGTACTGTTAATGAAGTTAGGTGCTGTTCTGAGCATTATTTGTGGCTATAGAGCGGCTTTTCAGTTAAGGTTTCTTTATGGCTCCTCAGACCGGTGTGTGTTGCTATCGTTTGGTTGTTACTAAAGTTGGTATAACTGGAGAAGCAAGCGGTCGGCAACATTCGTCTCTCGAGTGGGTGTCTAACTCGGAGGTACGATGTGTTTGACCTTCAATTAATTTTATGCCGAAATATCCCTTTAAGAAAGAATCTTCTTTCAGATTTTAAAAGCCTGAACCAAAATTTTAAAAGCAGTCAATTTGGCACCTGCAGAATCAATGAATTCCAATTTGCTACTTTCTTTTACTTTTTCAGTTGCACTTAAGTCAGGTCAAAAGTCCTCTATCTTCTTTACACACACAGACACACACATACACTGTCTCTCACTCACTTAGAGGTTCTTTTCATGTCAAGTATCACACCTGAGTCATCTGAGACAGCATTGTTCAACTGGGACGAGGTGTAAGACGGGTCACACAGAGTTTATGTGTTCTGTCTGTCTGTGTGTGGTTTGCTGCACTAATGATGGTAACAAGTCGCCCTCAGCACTTGAGTTCAGGATTCCTGTCATTGTTTGATTTGCTTGACAGGACCAGTTTAGTGCTGTGAGTGAAGATGGATACACACACTGGTGTCTGTGAGACGAGAGTGTTTGTGTGTAGGCTACAGTACCTGTATTATGCTGTTTACCTTGTTGTAACAGGATAGTTTTGACCTTAAAAAACACTATGAGTCAAAGCTCCAAGGCTTAACAGGGCTGCTTCTGCTGGTAAACAATTTTATGTAATTGTTTTCTGTTGTAAGTGGATAATACAATGGATGATGGCAATTTTAGATAATGGTCGTCGTGTCTAAGGATCTTGGCAAAATTAAGCACTTAATTAATGTGCTGAAAAGTTTCAAGGTTAAAGTTTAAAAGCGCTCTAAGCTGCATAATGTCACCAAGTTCAGTGTCGTAGGCTGTTGATTTGGATTTAGCTTTCTCTTTTAATTGAACAAATTTTACCTTCTTATTCAGTATGTTTGAAAGAAACACTGCTTTGAATGCCCTTTCAGAGCTCCGGCACCTTTTTCACCCTTTGAAACTGCGAACCATAACTGATATTCCTGTTTTCCTCTGTCTGATTGTTTTGTCACCATCTGTATTAAATGTGCACTGCAGTTGATAACCTTCATTTCTTTAAAGAGTGCAAAACAACATTGTCTGTTGAAAGCAACTTTTTTGTCTCCCAAAGTTTTGCAATTTTAGTTGCCCCTGGTCCTTCAAAACACACATTATGAGCACCCAGCCTTGTGTATTTACCATGAGTAACAAGCCAGCAGGGCCATGCTAGACTTGAAGCCTCACCTCTGTGGAAGGACTGATACACATGAAGGCTTTTTAAACTTTTCATTACTTCACAGTTTTGATCAAAACAATACATAAATACATCAATATGCCAGTTAATGTTATGAAGAGGTGTTTCTTACCCATCTCTTGATTGTAGAAACCAGTGCTCAAGGTGCACTTGATTATAATTAAAAGGCTTGGTGTAATTTTGCCATGAAAAATGGAGGATTAGTCAATTGAAAAGACAGAAGGAACTGAAAGTTCACTCGGTGGAGCATGGGGCATAGAGTTAATATAAAACGTATAATATATTCTATATTCTCTGTGGCACAGACATATTCAGGCTGCTCTCTACTGGGAAATAAAAGAATTAATATCAATTGAATTTTATGTCACATTGTGTGTGTGTGTTTGTCTGTGCGTGTGTCTGTGTGGTTAGTCAGCTCAGAGGAATGCTCCCTCTGCCTGCCGGAGCCTTGAGGAGGGCGTGGGCTGCTGTTTGGTTTTCGGCTTGTGTCGATAGCAGAGGGGGTTAAAGAGACAGCTCTGCTCTGGCCGTCTCACTATCTGCGGGGGAGTGAACGTGCGCCATACAGGAACACACATGCACACACACACACACACGCAGACGGTCTTACGCATATAGACACATTCAGCAGACAACAAGCCTGCCTTTGTGCTCCACTGGCCGCTACCACTGCTGCTGCTGCTGCTGCTGCTTCTGCTACTGATGTAGGACTGCAGCTGGATCAGTGTGGGAAAACAAGCTGACATTAATGAGCAAAGGTTCAAAGAGGGCCGGAAGATTTCTTCAAAGTCATAAGAAAAGCAGAAAGAGAGCGAAAGATGGCTGAGGAGGGGGTCAAACAGGGGAGATGACAGAATAGAGAACAGAGCGTAACTTCAGCTTAACCAGAGGGCCAAGAAACTTAATTCTAGCTGAGAGTTCACCAGACAGTTTGCCCTCACAGACATCTCCAATATAGGAGCACAAGAGACAACATTCTGACCTCATCGCACTCAGTTTGTATTGATTTTGTGTAGCATTTCAGTGTTGTAATGTCTCTTGGGATCAAAATATTAGTCATTTTACATGCTCTGAATGAAAAAACTTCAATATGTAAAGCAATTGTTACATTAAACTGAAGCTCTTTTTGTCCTGAACTGATAGGAACCGAGGGTGTTCTGGTCGGGGTTCGCATGCCTCACAGTCCAGATTCACTGAGGTCAGGTGTAAGGGCAAATTATGAGACACCATCACTCATACCAGTAGGCATCAGAGTTACTACTTAGATAAATAGCTCATGCATGTGGACATTAACAAGGAGAACTAAAGGCTGATGGTACTAGCTTTGCTATTGTTAGCCTCACTCAGCAAACCAATCAGACATTGTTCATCTGCAGACTCTTGTGATCAGTTTGGACTGTTCTGTGAGTGTTTTCTAACCCTCAGACTCATCGGCATGTGGAAACTCTTATTACCTCCATGCATGTTTCTATTCGCAGTTTGCAGATTCATTGCTGATATTTTACCTGGTGTGTTATTAACAAAACCTAAAACCACACACCGGGTGAGGTCAGTATGTTAGAAGGCATATTTAATCAGAAACTAAATATCTTTGAAAAACCGAAGTCAGCAAAGATGAAGATGCATGCTCATTAAGGGACTGTTAAAGTATAGGTTTAATATAGCCTTTAGTTTTCACCCTGTTATTTGAAGTCAAAGAAATTAGATATTGGTTAGTATTTGTATTGACCACAGCAAAAGTTTTGTTCCTTGACTTTAGGTAGGGAACATTTATTCATATTTCAACTTTTATCTGTGTGTAATTCACTTGTCCTGTATCAGTGGAAACAGCACAACACTGTGGGAGAGTCTTAGTTAAATTAAGGTAAGAAATTCAGATTTAAGTGTGAAGAGAATGAAATGCTGCAGATAGAAACACTTGGTACAATCCTTGATACCAGAAAAACATCCTGAGAAAAAGTACGACATATTAACTGAGAGACCAGGAATGACATTGCTAAGTTTAGAGACTTACTCTTGCACCAATCTATGCATGGAAAGTTACTCAGAACAGCAGGTTACCACCAGACTTCAGAGGTAAAATGAATCTTCCAATAACAAGTTCACAATATATGAATGAATGAATTAATATCATTTTTGGTTAAAGTGGTCAGTGAAGCACTGCTTTTGTAGATATTGGTTCACCTGCCTGGCCTCTGCCTTCTGTAGAAGAGGCCTCTACTCTGTGGGAAAAGTAATTGATGACTTCCATCTGGAATATTTTCAGTCATTCATCATTTTGATTCAGAAAAAAAAAGAAACCCAGGCTGCTCAGCTCATTGACTGTTTTCAGTGAAACTAATGATTCCCAGTCCTCTATCGTCCCACCACTTCTTTGACAGCAGACTATGTTATTTGTCGTCTAGCTTTGCCCGTCGCCTGTCTGCTGGTTTCTTATTTCACAGCAGGCCCTCCTCCACTGGTCCCAGTACGCTCCAGTCCTATGATATCACCTGTGGGCCGCAGGCAGTCTTTTTTCTTTTTTTTTTTTCTCTCACACTCTATTCTTGGTTCTGTTCCTTTACCTCCCCCTTCTTTTGTAAGAAAAGGAGAAGTCTGATGGCTTTTCCAGAGAGAGTGGGAGGTGTGTGTGAGTGTATGCGTGTGAGCAATATGTTTGGCAGTAGGAGCAGCTACACTGCTGGAATCTATTCTAAAGCAGAAAGTTGGTGCGTTTAATTTCTGTGATTAAAGTGATCGCTGCTGGCCCATGTCAGAGTGAAAATTAAGACTAAACTAAAGACTCTTTCACGTACGTCTCTCAAGGTCTGCAACAAATTATTTAATGTCATTGATTTGTTTTATTGTCTTTTTCTGTAAAAATATTCAAGTTATTCAGTTGTAAGCTCTCAAGTTATTAATTTTAATGTCATGAAAAATTCCTCAAACAAAAAACTATTTAATTTGAGAACTTTTAGGATCATCAGATCATTGTACGGTTAACAGTTTTTACACATTATGGATCTAGGATCAAACAAAATCAAACTCATCTTTTAAAATGTGTCAGAATAATGTTCCAGACTTTTCCTTATGCCGTTGTGAACTGCTGCGTCATGTTTATAAACATTTAAAAGTATTCACAGTGATCAAAGACAATGTTCGAGACAGAGTTGGAGGGCCGTTAACAAAGATGTGACCAGTACACTTTGATCTTTAATATTAAGATTAGTAATTGATTCTAATCAGTAAACCTTTTTTGTACTCCTGTATGGGTTACTTTGAACTGTGACAACAATTGCTTGGAAACTTGGCAAGGTTCTGGTTTGACAATTGTATAGATTGACTCCAGTTCAATTGAACATCTTTTCATAGCCAGTAAAGGTAGCATGTTTCCTCTATCACTGAATATCTTTGATTATTTTGGCATGAATGGATGAGTAAATAAGAAAATATATAGACTGCAACAGTAAGTACAGGGGGAAAATGCACAGAAAAGACTGGGTTTTTTTTTTTTTTACTTTGCATTATGTGTTATCAGTGATTCTGTCTATTTCTGGGGTTGTAGATTCTCTGAACAGTAGCACCACAAGGGATTAAAATGTGGCAACAGTTGTACAAGAGCAGGTGCAGTGTGGGCTGAAAATGATGCATTAATATGTGACGCAGGTGTCCTGTGAGCTGCGTCAACAACACTTGTGTGCAAAACAACACTTAAAGAGCATTGTGTATTAAAGATTCATCAAGTAGCTGTTAGTCGAGTTTCAGATTCAAAAGTTCAGAGCAGCTTCTTCTCCAGATTTACTGAAGGATTTGTTGTTGTTGGAGGACAGCAGCCGTCTGCTGTACGTCACTGGACTGCAGCCCTGTTGGTCGCGGCTCGACAGACTGGCCGCAGACTTTATGGAAGGCACAAAGACTATTTCACTCCCACCCCCACCGCCCTCACCCCTTACGCAGTGGTGGGACGGAGGCAGGGCAGCCGGGGCAGTGGGACAGTGGGACAGACGGAGGAGAGGGGAGGGGGCTTTTTAGAGGCCTGGTCACAGACACTCTGAGCTGCCCTGAGCTGTTGAGACAGTCTGGCAGCCCTATTGTCCAGCAGCACCCTCCTTTCTTTATCCATCACCCACTTTGTATCCCCCCCTCTGTAGTCTTTCAGGACAGATTGCCATGGGAGGTCCTGATGTTTACATGCGCTTGCAGACACTTCAAATATCCCAAAACATTTGTATCAGTGTTTTAATTCAATTTAAAGTTAAGCTTCTTGGAAAAGTAAACTTGTTTACCAACACTGGAGTAAGTAAAAGCTGTGAAGTGTTTGCAGGGATCCTTTATAGTCAGCAAAGACTCTGATTCTTTTGATTTTGAATCTTGGCACAGAGTTGTAAAATGTTCATCTTGAAAGGTCTGAGCCCACAGGGAGAGTTTGTGTGCATGTGTGTTCCCCACCGCTCGGACTATAGCCAGTCAGACACACACACACACACGCACACACACAAACACACACAAACTGAGTGTATATGTTTGTGTCTCTCTGAGCGTAACCGGCCATGCCCCAGAGTGTTTGTTTTGCCCCCTCCCCTCCACCTCAGCTCAGTGAAGCTCAATCTGCTCTGTCTGAGTCTGTTATATGAGTCAGCCAAACACACACAGAAACACACACACACCTAAAATTTGTTTATCTACTCCTATTCACTATCACTCACGTCTATGTATCCTGCTTTTTCCACTCCATTTACAAAGAGGATTACAGGATGTGTGAATCTTTTGAAAGCCAAGTTATGTGTCGTTCTCCGGCTCGTACCTGGGCTCACGTGTGTGTGTGTTTGAGTATGTTATTCTGTGTGCGTTTGAGCACGTATCGCACTCTTCTCTACATACATAAACAATAGAACTGGTTGGGCGTAAAGGTCAGGATCAGTTTTAGCTCGGGGTCATGGAGCACGATGATGCTGACACAATTTCCCTTTGGCAAAAAAATCTATACCACGTTGTCCCTCTCATTTCAGCCGTGTATTTGACTGTGACGTCCTCTTGCTGTAAACTTCAAATCTTTGGCTCTGGTCGCCAGTGTTTATACAGGGATCAAGAGGGAGTATCACATGATGACGTTGGCTGCTTGTTACAGGATTTATTTCAGTCAGCTGCAATTCTTTAATGACATTACAGGAAAGTGTGTTGAAGCAGCATCAAGAGCAAGCTAGGGATGCACCGATCTGATATTTCGATCGGATATTGGCCCCGATGTTGACAAATTAACTGGATCAGATATCTGATGAATGATGCCGATCCAGCATTCCAATCCAGTCTTTTTTCTCTTGTACCCTACACAACAACACAGCGATTCTGTTCGCTCTTTATTTTCTGTCTGTCTGTCCTTTTGCACTAAATGTTCACATGAAAGTCTTACTTCTTTTTGCTGTGTGCTAATGTGCAATTTGTTATTTGCTGATAAATAATATTAATTGAATATATATATGTGTTAATTTGTTACCTTTTTTTAGGCTAAAGTCAAGCCTGATGCCTTCACTCACAGGGCAAGTTATACAGTTCATTCTAGGGCCCAACTGATATGGAATTTTTTGGGGGCCGATGCCAATACCGATTATTAGGGGGGAAAAATATCCGATTACTGATTAATCGGCCGATTTTTAAATTTTTGTATGAAGTTATAAAATACATATATACTGTAGATATCTACTGTACAAAGTATACTGTAGATATACTGTAGGCTACTGCTCCATATGTCGACAGGAAGACCGACTGATCAAACTTGGACCAGAAAAGAGTTTTTAACTACCTCGCCCCCGCCGATCGGTGCCTCTGCGTCCTAACTCACGTTACTCACTTCCGGTCAGGTCTCATCAGGAGACATGCAGCTGCCTCAGTAAGAGAAGTAGCACGATCACGTAATGTGTAGTGTTGTTTATCCTACCGTTACTGGCTCGGCTAACAGTGTAGCAAGGCTAATAGCAGATGGCTAACTCTAACTTCAGCTTGCATATTATAATCTATCTCATCTCAGGAGTCTGAAGTTTACAAACCAGTGGCCTAAATTCTTGGAAGCCTTATGATCCCACCCGTGTCCCTCATATCTTGAGTCTGAAAACACACACACACACACACACACACACACACACACACACACACACACACACACACACACACACACACACACAGTCACTCACAGTAGCCCAGCAGGGAATTTGGGGTCATAGTTCTCCCCCTTTTGCCTCCCTCCTGCCACATAGCTGTAGTGCTCGGGGCTTCGAATCATTTTTAAGTGTTTTGCAGAAGCTGAGCTCCTCTGTTTTGGCAGAGTAATTTGCTTTTGCTTTTCTCTAAACAGCAGGCTGAGGCTTGAAACATGTGCAGGAGTGGTTTTTTTACCGTCAGAGAGGTGTTCCTCATTAAAGTCTCATTCATCGTGCCATCATGAATCTCTTTCATAAAGTGAATGATTCAGATTGAGGGGGATAGTGTGTGTGTTTGTGTGTGTAGGTGTGTGTGTGTGTGTGTTTGGACCTGTCTGTGTGTTTGATGTGCTCTGTGTTGTGACTGTTGCTGTTTGTCTTTACTTTTTTTTTTAGCTGTAGGTAAACAAACGTTAGGTAACATGTAACATTTCTGAATCTAAACGTCTGAAAATGATTCAGTCCTAGATTAAAGATGGATAATGAGTTTGTTAATACCCCCTTAGAGATGTTCAACATTTCATTCATTAGATCTGTTACATCAAAAAAAACACCTGATGATTCATCAGAGTGAAGAAAACGAGGTCGGCAGACTGTCCATGTTTGCTAATAGGGTGGGAACTGCTGGAGGAGTCAGAATATTAAGCATGTTACGTTGTCCAGGATACAGGATAAAGCAGTTCCTCAACTATCAATACATCAGTTATCACCTGTTATAGATTATATCACATAATATATAGTAGGGCTGGGACAATATGCTATTCTCCCGATTCGATTCTTCTACAATTTTTTGGAGGCCGATTCGATTTAAATCTCGATTCTACAATATTGTTGATTTTCTCAATCGATTTTTTTCTCCCATCCCTAATATAAAATGTCAGTATTTTGTCCCTCTTCTATCAGCTACCCTACACTAGTTATTTTCTCTTAATAACAAAGTACCCTCCTGAGCTCCAATCAGATGTTAGCACCATAAATCAGGAAATACACAGTCATACCAAAACACTCTCTGCTGTCACCGGTTGATATTCTCAACTGATGAAATGATACACTGTCAGCTCCTCTTCTATGCCGCCTTCTTCTTGATTGTAGTTTACATTTTTCCATTTATAATCAGCCAAGATAGCCGCAAGTTGGCAGCACAGTGCATGTTGCTATTAAGGAAATTCATTACGAGAAAAGGGGAAGAAATGATTCCAAGAGAAACATATTGATTTCTTTCTGTATTGATAAATATTGGTGATAGGTCAGTGATGAAAGCTCAAAGCTGAAACTGGTCCTGTATCTAAGGCAGCAGCACTGGAGGCAATTCATGATTCCTTCTGGTAATTAACGACCATTGAATCACTTTAATCATATGTCACATTTTTGGACAGTCCTTTTGTTATACGATCTTGTCCTGAAAACACAATGTACTAGTTTCCCTCATTACTTTTCCTTTCCCCTCCTAAGGCAGTGTGGATTTTAAAGTAATGTTTTCAGCATTTCTTGGAGGAGTTGGCGTGTAGGTTTGTGAACTGTTTCATTCATGCATCTATCAATGAGGCGTCGTACTGCCAGAAAATGAAGATTTAGCAGGGGGAAACTCTAGAAGGCTTTGAATTGTAATTTGCAGAACAACTTTTTTCGGTCTGGCTGTGGGTTGTTGATGACAGTTATTTCTGCTCTAAAAAGTCATATTCATTATTTCTTGTTGAATGAAGATCCTCTTGTGTGTTTCTCTGCACATGTGCAGTTCAGCTTATTAGCGTGACTCATGCCCAACTTTTACTGTAACCCTCTTAAAAGAAGAAAAAAAATACTGACTGGAAGAGGCCTTTTGAAAAAAATGGACACTGAGTTCTTTAGGACACCAAGTAGTCTTTAATGCCACTGCAGCTTGTGCACGCCTGTTTCAGAATCTAGCCCCACCAAACACCCACTCAGCTACAAGACCCAACACACATACCTTTAACATCAGGTCAGCCCTGTGTGACACATCCACAGTTTGACTTTCTCTGCTTCAAAATAGAGTGAAGGGATACCACACAACTACAGTTAAAATGTCATCTCCCTCTCATTTTGATAATCCACTTCTTCTGTAAGAACTCAAGAGGAGGTTTTGTTTTTTCCAGCTGCATGACTGTTAATGATTTTGTAAACATCTTGTTTTTTCACATGATCACTGTTCCCCTTTGCATATGTAGTTTTCACGTGTTTCTGCAGTGTCTTCATCTTCAATTCCGATGATTCAGCTGTAAAGCTGCGTTTGTGACCTCTTCTTGTCATCTTCAAAGCTGCCGGCTTTCCACATGTCTTTGTCTTTGATTAGTTCATCCCGTGTGAAACAAAGCTTGAGTCAAAACTTAAATTCCAGTTCTTGCCGATGGGAAACACTTGAAGAGCACTAAAAAGCCCCAGCTTCTGCAACATCAGCCAAGCAGAGTGTAAAATAGCTCAATGTGGTAAAAGGAAACAGACCTAATAAATCATAACATTATACGCCAAACACCGGAAAGCTGTAAAAGAGAAGAGGAACTGCAGTCACAAGAACTGAAGACTTTCGTAAACTCTGACTTAAAAAAAGATTTCAGTTCAAGAAAAAACTTAATTTCACTCTAAGTAACTACACAGCCTTTAAATTCGGTGGGCTCCTCTGCGTAACAGCACAAGGTGTTCTTGTTTGTGTGTCTGGTCTGCATAAGTCAGCCAAATCTCTGAGTATTACTGAATATTTTTCCTTAATCTAAGATAAAAAAGCAGAGTGAGCCGCTGTTTGGTTTTGATATAACAGCTTCAAGTCAAGTCTGTGAGTTCTCTAATCCTCCGGCTGTGTTTATATTTGTGTATCAAGTTACTCACTTCCTTTTTTGGTGTTTCAGCGGTGATAATGAACTGCATGTGTGATTGTGTGTTTGAAAAGACCTTATTTGTGCCTTAAATTTCAAACATATATATATTAAAAAAAACTTAACTGACATTTAAAATCAGTCCAGAGTTTGACGGCTGATATGTAAAATGACTTCATTACTTTCTTAGAAATCCTGGTCCCAAATGATGCCTCTCAAATTTGACCTACCTGACGGGACATTAAACAGGGTTCTGGTTTACCTCAAGTGTCTGGAAGCAGCTGTAAAGTTTATCCAGACTGTTTTTGTAGAGGGGGTTAAAATTACAAAGCAAGGCACTCTCCTAGTTGAGGGTTTGAACCCAACAGGGAAACATTTGATTTACTGACATTTTAAGAAGGATTTTTTTTATGGGTCATACATGGATACACACTTAAACCTCTCTTATTGTCTGAACACAATGGCTACAGGACCACCAAGGTATGAACCCCAATAAAGTCACAAAGGATCCCCCTACTGCATTATTTAATATCCATCTTAATTTTTTCCATCTTTATCATGTAAGAAGACAAACGGAGGAAGTCCAGAACACAGAAGCTCTTCTTTAAATAAATTCCTTAAAGCTTTGGTTCTTCGTTGAAGCTCGATGTGCAGATTTGTGATGGGAGTTTGAGTAGCATCCCCCTTTCCTGCTTCCACTGTATTCCACTGTACGCTTGTGTGCACATAAAATACTCAGACACCCTTTACAAATTCAAGACACCCCTCCCTCCCTCCCTCCCTCCCACTGAGTCACACCCTCCTCTGCCCATTTTGGAGCAAAAAGCCCGGGCATAAAAGCTTTTGACATGAAAAATTAAAACTGCACTCTCCGCTTGCCGGATGTACAATAGTTGACCCAGATGAGGGCATTACAGAGCTCTTGGTACTTCAACCGTGTTCGGCTTTTTATTCTTATTTGTGGGCAGACATTTGGCCTTGAAAAAAGGGGCTTTAGCTCATGACTTTGACCCTTACTCCACATCTGTGTGTGAGAGTGAGCCAGTGTTGAGATAGCAGGGCCATATGGGGATGTTGCCTCTTGCATAAGATGATTAGTGTGTTTATTTATTTTTTCTCTTTCATTGGTCAGTGTGCTAAACTTTGGCTCATTTCTGTCTGTCCGCTAGCTTGTGTCATCATCCTGCCTGCAGTATTGTTTACCAGATGAGTGCAGATGTTATACAACACAATGAAATTCCTGCTGTACATATTGTGATTTCATTCTGGGTCGTTTATTATTAGACATCAGCTCAGAGCCAGTCCACACACAGCTGGGACCCTCTTCAGCAGGAGGTGGAGTCAGAGCCCAGACTTCATATCAACACCAAGCTGATATGTTTTGCAGGACTCTGTTAGGCTTATTGCTTTTAAATAAGAAGTTTAAAAATCTTTCTTTTAAGATATCTTTTCATTTTTTGGTGTTTACTGAAAGAAGAGGCTGTAATCCCACAGAAAATCAGTGCCAGATTTATCAGAACAGTTTTAATCATGGTCTTTACTCTGGTGTTAACTTGAAACAAAAGCTTAAAGTAGAGAAGCAGGCAGCAATAATCAATCACAAGAGATGCTGAGTCCCAGTACCTGAGGCTGTGATCACATTTATAACCATTCCAGATCTTTAAAGGGGACCATTTTTTCACAGTCTATTTCTTTCCTTGAAATTTCTAAGACGTGCACCGCTGAAAAAGTGTTTTTAGACACATTTATAAAAATTTCTCTAAACTAGCAGCAATGTCAAAACCTTTATGATGAAAAATAAATGAAAACAAGGACACAAAAATTAAATCAGAAGTTTTCAAATATGACAGGAATCATCTAATAATTTACACAAAATTGATATGATAGGTATGATACGTGCATGAGACAATGAAAACCTGATTTATGCCCTAAAAAACCTACTTCTTTGAGTTTGAAATTATTGACACACTGCTGTTCCTCCTCTTCTCCTGTCTGCAGGTCTCTGGATGGCCGTCTGCAGGTTTCCCACAGAAAAGGTCTCCCTCACGTCATCTACTGCCGCCTGTGGCGTTGGCCCGACCTGCAGTCCCACCACGAGCTGCGAGCGGTCGAACTGTGCGAGTACGCCTTCCACACAAAGAAGGATGAAGTGTGTGTCAACCCATACCACTACCAGAGAGTGGAGACCCCAGGTATTTTAACTCAGAGCGTGTGTTTAAATCTGAGAGGATTTGCCTGTTCATCCTTTGAGTTATGGGACATAATTCTATCACACTTTGTACATACCACATTTTTTGTTATTGTTGTATCATTCAAAATATCTATCTGTTTGTCAAACTTTTTGATATGTTTGTCCGTCTGTCCATCGCACAGTTCTTCCACCAGTCCTGGTACCCAGACACACAGAAATCCCCGCTGAGTTCCCTCCTCTCGATGACTACAGCCATTCGATTCCAGAAAACACCAACTTCCCTGCTGGCATTGAGCCTCAGAGCAACTACATACCAGGTACCAGGACTGTCTCTCATACTTAACCACACTGAATTACACCAAGTCTGTTTTCTTTTGCCAAGAGGAAGTTAGAAAAAAAGTAGTAGTTGTTGGATGTTTGGAATACTTTACCAACATGTAGGTGAAGTAATAGTCTCCATTTGTAGTCTCCAAACCTTTGTTTTTGCATTTCTGCTTTAATCATTGTCCACTTACTTGTCTAAAGAGAAAAATGGGTTGCTAACAGCTTATTTCAGATTTACTCATCGGTTTTTTAATATTTGCTATACATCTCAAGAGCTGCAACAAATAACCCACTTTTGTTTCCATTCATTGAATAACTTTCTATCCCTTTAATCTTTGTACTGAAGAGAGTTTTTCAGTTTTGATGTTATTTGTGCGTAATGTTATTTTTTTTGTCGGTTAAAACTACAGCAGAGACTTGGACCTTATTTTCCACGGTTAAATTCATAACCAGTGTGAAGAGTTGTTTTCTTTGTGTCTGATTTTCTTTTTTTTTATTTGTGCTGCAGAAACGCCTCCACCGGGTTACCTCAGTGAGGATGGAGAGACAAGCGATCACCAGATGACCCACAGCATGGACACAAGCTCCCCAAACCTGTCACCTAACCCTGTTTCACCCACACACAGCAACTTAGGTAAGGGCTGTGTGTTTGTGTTTTTGTGTACTTCTCTGTCTGTTTTCCTCCACGTTCAGCCAGACAAATGTTTCTGTAACGTTTCCACCTTAGTGGGAATACTGTTTGATTTCACTCCCATCTCTGTAAGAGGAAACCAGGTGCTGAAAGACATCTTTGTCTTCCTCCCACCATGCGAGTGCTTAACAGGCATCTCTCAGAACTCAGCTCACCTTCAAACCAATGACAGTATCCTACGCTTATTCTATCAGGATGGAAAAACGCCCGGGGGCTTGGCCGGAAAGCTACTAGAGAATAACAAAAATCACACCAGTTTCATTTGGCAGCTCTGCTCAAGACTTGAAAGCCAAGGACAAAATGTTGAAGTTGTTACAGAACGGCCGTGCTGAGAGGAAAAAGAGCAAATTACCAGAACCAGTTGAAGTTACTGAAAATTATCATGGATAAGCCTGTAATTTGACCGTTTTTGGCTCCAGCGTCCCACCAGTGAGGGTTGAGTTTCCACATTTGCCTGGTGAAAGCTTCTGGGAAACAGCGTATGGGTTTGACATTTTGTGACGCAAGCTCAGCCGAATGTTTTCTTTGGTGGTGTTTTTTTCCCCCTTCATCCACCGTGGCCCCCTTCAGTCCCCCATTTTGCCCTGTCTCTACTTAGTCCTGTTACTTTTATTTTCATCTATTCTGTTTCTTATGTTTCTGTGATTTAATTCCCATTTTTATCCCAGTAACCTTGGATCCTCTCATCACTTATTTAATTCCAGAAAAAAAATCATTCAATTTCATCCATTATTGGCAAGCTACAGTAAATTTTCTTGTCTTTTTACATAAAGTTTCATTTACAAACTGGCTCATTTCTCTGTCTCTGTCAGACCTTCAACCAGTGACATACTGTGAGCCGGCCTTCTGGTGCTCTATTTCCTACTACGAGTTAAACCAGCGAGTAGGAGAGACCTTCCACGCCTCACAGCCCTCGCTGACAGTGGATGGCTTCACGGACCCCTCCAACTCCGAGCGTTTCTGCTTGGGTCTGTTGTCGAACGTCAACCGCAACGCAGCTGTGGAGTTAACACGTAGACACATCGGTACGACCCAGTGCATCAGTCTGCTCTACATGACTCCATCATTATTCACCTAATGTCACATATTGCTTCCAAAAAAAATACCCATAACATCTCTCTACAGTTTTTGTCTGATCTGAGTTTGTTGTCCTGTCTGTGTTTACTTCAAGGCCGTGGTGTCCGGCTTTATTACATCGGAGGAGAAGTGTTTGCTGAGTGTCTCAGTGACAGCGCCATCTTTGTTCAAAGCCCCAACTGTAACCAACGCTACGGTTGGCACCCTGCTACAGTCTGCAAGATCCCTCCAGGTGAGTGTCATATTCAAAGAGGCAGAGAGAGAAAGTGGAGAGAGGACCGAGCAGAGAGTGAGACAAATGAGATGAATATAGAGGCAGGGAGAGAGGGAGCGGGTTATAAATAAATACTAAAAGGCAAAAGTGGAAATGGAAATTCACAGTGGTACAGCGGGTTATTAACTTTTCACAGGGTTGGCTATTTGAACCTGAGCTCTTTGTATGAGTGTCAAAACGAGCTGGAGCGAGTGCCCCTACGGTAAAATGTCTTTTTAGGTTCCTGTTTATAAATTTCAGTTTGGTAGAAAGTTTTGAGTTCCCTCAGTCTCACATCCTCCCACAGTCCCCGTGGCGGGGATACAAATTTGTTCGAGTGGACTTATGACTCTCTTGAGCCAAATCCTCCAGTTTGAGCTCTTAGTCTGTGGCAAAAGTGACGACATCGCAGGAGCTTGTTAGCTAGTTAGGATGTTATTAATTCAATATAAGTCACATTAATTCTGAAAAATGGATGATTCAGAGGAGATTTACTTTGGCTGTGTGATCCTGACTGTGAGCAGCAGAAGCTTCAAGCCCATCACAAACTTTCAGCACCAGTCCAGGAACGTGCTCTTTCTCTTGAGTGCAGCCTGGCTAAAGATACAAATTTTTCCTCTCCACAGAAGTGTGTGTTTATTTTTACCACATGATTTATAAAATGTCGGGAGTATTTCGAGTTTTCCCCAAACTAAAACACATCTTAAAATCTTAGTGGAGGATTGTTGTCAGTGAGGTGATTTTGACACAAAAAGTACAGCACGTTGTGTGTCAGCAGCACCCCATTTCTTTAAAGTCAGTGTTTTACATGGTGAATATATGAGTGAATAAGAGCCTGGGTCACTCTCTAATAATAAAGTCATAGTTGTTATCTTAATCAGGGACCTGGTCAGCTTATTTTGCAGTTTTATGTTGTAAGATTTACACAAAGTTAATGCACTGGAGAATGAGATACATCATTTTCATTTTTTTAGATGTGCTAATGAGAAAACTGAGATGTGAAATCCATGGAGGTAGTTTCCCTCACCTTAGAAAACTTTAAGAGCAAAAAGAATTTTAAAGAAAGTTCACAACATTGTTTGTTTTTTTGACTGTGTTCATAGTTACTTACTGCAACTTTGAACCGCAAGCCTCAAGCAGGACTGCAGGCGAGCAACAGCAGTCTTGGAAACTCACTCTCTTACTTCATACTCCCAGACTTTTTAGAGTCAAACTTACACCGCCAAATTTGACTCAGGGAAGATAATCAGATTTCATCTCTGTCTGTAGCCACGTTTTATACAGTTCTGGTCCACATATGCATGCTACTCCCAAAGATCTGCTACAGACTCTGTTAGAGTTCTTCTTTCAGAGAAATATTCATCTCTGAGTTCAATAACATAAAGGTGAAAGTGACTTGGTATGGGGACTTAAGTGTCTGCCTGTCTTGGTTGTCCCCTCCAGGATGTAACTTGAAGATCTTCAACAACCAGGAGTTTGCTGCCCTGCTGGCCCAGTCAGTCAACCAGGGGTTTGAAGCCGTGTACCAGCTGACCAGGATGTGCACCATCAGAATGAGTTTTGTTAAAGGCTGGGGAGCCGAATACAGGTAGGCTGTCCTCACAGAGAACCACACATTCGTTCAGAAATGGTTCGCCTAGTTAGGGATCTCATCTGCCTATCAGATGACAAAATGTGAAACCATCTTGTCAGTGACATGGGAAGAGCCTTTGTGCGAAGATCAAGTCCTTAGTAAGCCTTAATATAAACACAGACAATAGAAACAAACAGTCTATGAATCACATCCCACAACCCAGCCACCCCCGCTCCCAGGCATCTGCTCGCACTCCGGTGGATCTGCTGTGTGACGTCGCCGAGCCCTCATCAACAGAACCAGGCCCCAGTAGGCACGCCAGACTATTTTTAAAGAGACACACATGTGTTTTGTCAAAAAAAGAGATGTCAGACTTTCCCTCTCCATTACCTCCCTGTTTTCCACAGTCTGACTCACTGATAGTGGGAAGGGAGGAGCCAGAGCAAAAAAGGGAGCAGATGATTGGTCGAAAGTTGGCTCAGCACAGGAGGCTTTCCCAAGGGGGGAAATCTTTGTGCAGTGAGCGAGAGCTTCACAGCCCCGTCCAGACCAAACTCTGACATGTGGAGACACTTAAAAACAGGATTCAGGTTACTGGACTAGCCAGGCCCTCCTCCACGTCTACCTCCACCCACACCTCAGTCCTCAGTCTTTTCCCAGGCTAACACACAAGCTAACCCTTTTCCCTCTCTTACCTGTGAAAAACAGTGAACAACACTGAAGCAGACCAACATAAACGTGATTCATAATCAACACAAACTGTAAATGCTTTATCTTGAATGAAGGAGTCAGCAGTAAGCAGCTGTTTTATTCATTTACACTTGATTGATTATACATTATCATTACATAACAACAAATGAAATCCATTATCTGCTCTTGTTGACATTGAACGAGAGATGAGTGTGAAGGTTCCCTCAAGTCTAGTAATGAGATATGCAGAAATAGCAGCAGCCTTTGTTATCTTCTTTTGTACTCTCTGATGTGTCTGCACAGTTCTCTGGTGTCAAACACGGTTTGTCAAGAAGAAAGCAGAGCACTAGGGGAAACGGCAGGGTTATCGCCAGGTCATCAGCGGGTAAAAGCGCGCTGGAAGCAGAAATCTAACCTCCATCTTTTCCGAGCGCATTCAGACGCAGTTTTGTGCTCCTGTATCTGCAGTATTGTCTGTACCTGATGTCGGTGTAATGAATAAAAGCCGTTGCTAAGCTGCATCTACTCGAATATTTGTAACGTCTCTAGCACTTGTGCCTTTTATCTGCTCTCCTCTGTGGCAGAGGCAGTGAGAGAAAAGCTACAGAATATGAAGATCAAAAGGTCTGAAAGAGGATTTTTCAAAAGTTTAAAGAGTAAATGTTTTGCATTTTCACCGAACACGAGTTCTTTAGTCTCAAAGCGGCACAAAAATTTTCATAAACATTGTTTGAACTCTTGACGACACTGAGACTAGCGGGCTTTGGTTGAGTCAACACATTTATTCTAAACCAGCTGAACATGTCTTTATGTTGAAAACGTATTGTTTGGATGGACTGAGTGAACACAGACAGATCAGCTCTGAAGGGTTTCAAACCCAAAATGAAAAATGAACAGCAAGAATAGAAAGTCAACGGTTGATTCATCTTCACAGGCAAGCAGATGTTTAGGTGAAACTCAAACCAGCGTTTATCCACTCAAGTGGGTTTTGTTGTTTGTTTTCTGAGGTCAGTGTCTTTCCTCTGCCGTACACTGGGTCTGTAATAAATGCTCTGTTGTTTCACCTTGCTGAAAATCGACTTTGTAAGTTTACTCACAAAACTCTTTCTCTAAACAGTGTCCTCTGTGTACTAACACTTCCCTCTGCTCTCTCCGCTTCTCCCAGGCGACAGACAGTGACCAGCACCCCCTGCTGGATCGAGCTGCACCTGAACGGCCCCCTGCAGTGGCTTGACAAGGTGCTCACACAGATGGGCTCCCCTAGCATCCGCTGCTCCAGCGTCTCTTAGGGAAACTCTGCATCCTCCCTCTTCCTCCACCTTCCTTTTAGTGACTGAAAAAAAAACACACACATGCAGACAAGAACAGTTTCACAAGAGCAGAGAGATAATAATCCCCCACACCCACACCCACTCACACTCAGCCAATCATCAACCTGCAACTTGGTCCCTCCTCCCCACCAGCTGTCAGTAGCACTTTTTATATTCATGTTGTTTGTGGCAAAAGGGGACAAGTGCAGTAAAGCAGTATCATGTTAAAAACGTTCTCCCCAAGTAACTGATGGAAACTTTTGATTTCATTTGCATTTAAACGCCAGAACGGCTGTAAGGGAGGAGATTTTTTTCCAGTTAAGAGATTCTTTTATTTTTCATTATTTTTACACCTTTTGTACAGATGTTGAGGTAAACAGTGGTTTGAGAAAAAAAAACAAAACAAAGAAAAGCCTTTTTTAAGCATTTAGAACATAACTAAGATGATGTTATATGCATTTCATTTTGACTTTGTTTCTGTATCGGGGCATTTGATAGCTTATGAAGATGTTTTGAAAAATTAGTAACACAAGGATCATGTTCGACCACATTTGTAACAACAGTATGTGAAGGAAAATCCTGTGAGCCTATAGCATGAATACTCGTCAGTGCTTTCGTATCGTCATTTTAATGCTTTCACATTGTCGTGGCTAATAACATGATGTTCAACTGCACATTTGGGTTTCAAAACAGCAGCAAAAATTGAGAAAACAAGGATGCAGTGAAACTTTTGATCTAACTTTACCCACCTCTTCTTGTTGAAAACCACACACTGTTAAATCGTGCCAGATTAATAAGCATCCTGATACTTCAGGAGCCAGTAAAGCAGACTGGAATCACAGCTCTTTACATCCACCTTTGAGTACTTACAGCGAACAGCATCATCAAATGTTACTAAGATGATGATGATGATGCACTTTTGTTAAATGTTAATATTCTTGTAAAGTTATGTGGCAAAGTGCACACACAAAGGCAGTTGTTTGTAGTTCTTGTCAGAGTGTAATGTGAAATATGTCCTGCATCGATTTCAGGAAGCTTTGCCAATATGCAAAATACTTTTGCAGCATTGTATTGTGTCGTAGGTTTTGTATATAACAGGCCTTTACACAGAACTGGAAAACATCTCATGAACTGAACCATAAGTTAGAATAGCAAACGCACAAAACGTACTTCACACCGTGCAGAAGGCTGTGCACAGAGAGCAGGAAGATGCCTTTGCTTTTTTAATTTTCTCTCTCAGCAGTCCAGAACATTGCTCTTATTTTTAGCCATCAGTGATATTGACTTTGTGCACACTCAGGACTGTCAGCAAACAAAAAATATGTACAGAAACCAGTGAAAAGAAAAGATGCTCAACTTTAGTCTATTTTGATACAGATTGTTTTCTGTAGACAAGGTGATGAGGACTTTGTCTGCTCTCAGTGTTTTTGCAGGACGTAAGTGAACACACTGCAGCAGGCGGGGGATATGATTCTCATATTTTCTTCCTGTGAAGAGGAGGCAGTGTCAGAACAAAGCACAGCTTTTTACAAAGGGAAATGTTTAGATGAACAGAGGCATGTAAATAACACTCGCTTCATCTAATATCCCTGTTTATTGTAGGTCTATGTACATGTAGTACATACAGTACATGTTATAATATGACCGTCAACCTTTATAATGTTGATGGTTTTTTTAAGTATGAGAACAAAAAGAAGCTTAAAAAAGAACAAAAAAGTGGAGTAACTTTTGGGGAAAGTTAATGCTGGAATAGAAAAGCTTAGCCTTAGCTTTTGTCACGTTTTCTTAAACCCACCCACTGTGCTGGAAATGGACGGATTTCCTTTTATAACACTAGACAAAGACACAGTGGGTGGACATGGACAACAGTTGAGTTCTTTTTACAGTGCTTACTTACAATAAACCAGCTTTTGATGTTAATGCCAGCCCAGTGGTGCTAATCTCTAACATTTTAGGGACTCAAAGAGAGCTACAAAGCCATAAGAATTTACTCTTAAAGCTGGTCAATTTTGATCTCTTTACAATTTCAACCTCCTAAAACTGCAAACAATGGTGTAAGATTGTTTCAGAAACAGTAGTATCTACTAATCTGAGACATGTGAACCCTTTGAAGAGCTTCTAGTATTCTTGAATGCAGCAATCTTGACCCAAGTGGGCTCTTTAAACCCACAGTTGGTGTAATTACCCAGTAGGGTTTGTTTTGGAGGATTTGTCATTTTTATACACTCTTCAGGTTATAGTGCTTGTGCTTTTCCCCCACTTTGTTTAAATTTGTTCACTGTAACCATTTTTATTAGTTGTGATTTATGTTTTTGTGCTTTGAATTGGTCCTTTTAGACGTCTTGTATAAACTTGTACCCTTTGTTTTCTCTGCCTATAAAAAGTTGATGTGATGCTTTATTATTTGGTTTAATTATTACTGGTCTATTAATTAAATAAGAAGTGGTGATGCTGGAACAAGACATACAGAGAAGCTCAAAACTCAAACTGCATAATCAGATCTGGTGAACATTAGGATGGTTATTCTTGTGTTCAGTCAGATTCCCTGAACTGATAGAGACGTAAATAATTCAATGTTGCTTGTTTTTTTTTATAGCTTTGAATAAGAATAAGAAGAACTTTATGTCTTATTCTCATTCAAAGCTATAACAAACAAGCTCAAACCTCAATCTCTTGAGGTTTAACAGCAAAAAGTCTTTGCATTTCAGGTTTTTGACTCTTCTGGTTGGGAATTTCCTCGTCTGCGGTGGGTAATTAGTCTGAACAAGTAGACAGGAGCTTCAATTACAGGCCCAGCAGACACCCTCTTGTTTCTTTACCCATTGCTACGATTCAAGGTATCCAAACCATAACTGTTTGTTCTGTCACAGAGGCACAATACTGCTTTGAAAAATTCAATAAATGCAGGCTTTGTTCTGATGCACCTAAGGTAGAGTCACTGAAATACTTTTGAACCACCTGTCTGTGGTGACAATGAGTTTGGATGAAAGAGAAGGGCTGTTGAACAAATCCAGACAGAGCTCCATTCAGCCTTTTTCCTTCACTTTATGAAATCTATGTTGATTATAAAAAATGACAAATGAGATTGTTAAATGTGGATTGCAGAGCTGAGGGCCTTCTTTTCTTCTACACGCTCTGCTTTACATCAAGTCTCCACCACTGTCTCCTGTTTAGGCTGAGATCTGTCTGAGCGTCAGTCTAGACAACACAAACATTTAATAATTAACTCTGTGGTTTTTAGGAGACTCAGATATGAATCATTGATTAGTTCTTCTGAATTGGTATGTCTGCTTTTGGATGTGCATACATTAATCCTGCAGCTGCGTAAAACATGTCTTGAAACTGGAGACCAAAATGTTGTTTTAAGTAAAAGTCATTTATTATCAGCAAATTAATATTAAGCACATTTTAACACTGTTTTAAGAATTTCTTTGCAGCAATTTGAAAAGATTATAATTTTTAGTTGATTTAAAAAATGTGGGGACCATTTCCTGGTGTAGGTTATAAGTGATGTAGGTCATAAGAGGCTTCCATAAAGTCATATTAACCGTGTTTAGTTTTGATGATCTAATTCAAACACTTGCTCCAGGGTTTGGTTTCTATGTTTTGAATCAGAAGTTAGAGTCTTCCGAATATTGGGAAGGCCAAAGAAAGTAATAAATAAAATAGTTTTTGGTTTATTCATTCATCTAAATGAGGAACTGCATGTCCAGGATCGTCTAGTCCAGATCATTTATGGAGAAACGAGGGGACGGTCTAGTCTGAGTAAGCTGCACTCAAATTCATGTATAAAACATCGTGCTCTTGTATGATTTACTCCAAGCAGACAAGCTCCAGACAAAAATCTGATTTGAAGCTCCTGTGAGGGTTTTTCAGTCACTGTTTTGGCATCGTCTGTGGACAGAGTCCTCTTAGCTGATTTTTCCCTGTACATGTGGAAATAGTCTTGGCAAAAATGATCACCCTGCTCTCCTCCAACAGTCGATCAATCTTAGTAAGGGAATGTGAACAAAGTAAACTGGGTTTTCACATTTTAGAAACAATATCTTAAAATAGTTTGCTCTTGTTGTTTTCTTTTATAGATGCTTAAAACTCATGAATATGAATTTTGGTCCACTGCACAGCCAGCTTAAATTTCCTCACAGGAGCTTTAAAGTGACCATACTAATCATATGAGGAAACCATTTAATAATGGCTCACTGTTTTAAACTCTGTTACTGTTGGCTTACTGTAATTGGCTACCATCAAAGTATATGAAATGAAATTTTGGTGACAGTAAGGTTAACAGGATAATCATCAAACATTATGAGAAAAATGTTGGTTTGTGAAGTGATGAGAATTCTGATATCAGTGTGTCGCCAATAGTTGTCACCCAGGAGGTTTTTTTTACTGTGATTAAGTGATGACCATACTCTATTTCAGCTCACTTCTGCCACCTGGTGGGTGCATGGAGTACTGATGATCCCCACAGTATCAGTACTCCATGTGGTGTATGAAGAAAACATGGAAACAAAACCTGCTACTGGTGCACTTACAAGTAACAGAGGAAGACTGTCTCAGCATGAAGCAAAAGGATCACAAAATAACACCAACTAAACACACCACTCATTTGTAAGTATAGAGAAAGGTGTGCATGTATGAGGCATTTTATCTGTATTATTATTTGGGTTTTGTTTTGTTACTCGCACAATCACCATAAGGGGCACTTCAGGTGAATGGACAGGTAAATGCCACAAGGGGACACAGGTGAAGCAGTGATCTGGGGAAGAGCATAAGGTTTTTACTGCTAATCTCTGACACCACTCTCACCCTCATCGCGAACATCACTATTGTAGTAGGTCGGACATTTCTGTCTTTTTTGTTTGTTTTTCATTTAATCAATAAATGGCAAAAATGTAACTCAACAACAATCTTGGATTGGACTAGAAGCGCATCAAAAACACCTCACTCCCACACCCAGACAGTGAGTAAAATTCAGGTCAGCACACTCACTACAGTACATTTAGATAAGCTGTATATTAGACAAAGAAACAGTGTTCAAATATGTGGACTCTGGGGTAATAGTTTTAAAAACTCAGTCTACTAGGGGGGCATTTTTCATTCATTTGATGTGACGGTTGATGTTCATGACCACTCTTAACAAAACACATATGATTATAAGTACTTTGGTCACCATTTCTTAACTGTACTGTATTTATTTACATCCTATTTGCTCATATTTTGCAACTGACTGACTGGCTGTTGTTACCAGTTCTGGATTTGTATGAACACACTTGGGGAAACTGAAGGAGCTAAACAGACTGAGTTCATTATAACAGTGACTGCACTTCTGACTCCAGCCTGTCAGTGTGCTGTTTGGTTCCTCATGATGACAGGTGATTAAATGAACACGACAGAGAGAGAGACCCTGTTTACGCCCAGTTTCAAAGTCAGACTACCAGCTTGACTGATATATTTCTCTGCTGTGTCTCAGTTTTGACTTTTCCTTCGCTCGTGTCTCTTCCACATGTGACTCATGTCTCATCTGTTGAACGGGAATGACTGTATTGGCTCAAAAGATGAACAGATGAGTGCTGTCAGCTCGCTCTCCATGTGAAGGTCAAGCTGCAGCAGGTGTGACAGCCAGAATATTTGTTGATACTCAGATCCATCTTTGGAAAGGTCATCATTTGCTCCATCCCTTTCTCACTGCGCTGTCAGTATGTTTTCTCTATCTTTTTTTCCCACTCCTTGTCTGTCACATCTCCACTGTCCTCCTCCTCCTCCTCCTCCTCCCTGTTGTCTGTTTACTTCTCTGGCTCTTGTTGTTTTCCTGTCATTGGTTGGCAGTTGCTAGAAACGCACTCACTGCAGCATTATCAGCATTCAGTGGCCACCAACCTGATTGCGCATCCACGGGTGGCTATGCTACAGCTGTCTCTGGACAGCAGCAGGTACTCAGCCCAGCATGCCAACCGAGATGAGCACCCACTTTCCAACTGGCCGCTGCTGGCCCTCTGCCTATATGTCACCCACTCACTCACACACACACACACACACACACATGCGCAAACACGCAGAAGCCACTTCACTAGCCAACACTCATCCTCCCTTGTCAGCTTTACCATCCGTGCAGGAGAGGAAACTGTCACTGTCTTTTATTTTGCTCCGACAACATTCATAAACACCTGGCCAACACTTCTGTTCAGTGTGAAAAAAAAATGTGCATATAAAGTATTCAAGTCCAAGCTGGTTGTAAAGGAATGTTTTGTGTAGCAGGGAACAAGCCAGCGAGTTAGATTTTGCAGCTCAAAGCAATTTTCTGCTCCTTGAAGCACTTTTTTTTTTTTTTTCTGTCAATATGTTCTCAGTTTCTTCTTCCACCAAAACCGAGCGCTGCACCTGAAACCATTTAACTTTGTTATGCTTCTACTGTCCTGGTATTAATAATAAAGCTTAAAGCAATTACAGGTCAACATTAAACCCCACAGAGAAGGGGAGAACAACAATCATTGGAGAAATAGAGAGAGTGGGGAAGGAAAGTGTTGGAAAAAGAGGCAGTGAGGGAAACATATTTACTGACATCCATGGGCTGTCACCACTCTGATTAATGGAGGTTGGATTCCCTGCCTGGTGAAAAGGTGTTGTTGGGGTGTAGAGAAAGCCCAGGCGCTGACCTAGAACTAATAGCATTCGACTTGAACAAGCTGTCCAACCTGAGAGAGTGCGCTCATGGTGCTGCTGGTGCAGCTGGAGAGGAGAGGAAATAAGAAAAGTTAGAAACAGGAAAGAAGGTTCATGCGCAACCTTCAAACTTTGGCCCGAAGCTGCCATGTGTCTTAAGTCACTTTGTTCATTTACTCACTATTAACTACTTTCTACGCCCTTTAAAAGTGTAAGACACTCTCCGGTATAAGACACTTGACACTGGAATCAACCATTTTCCACCACTGACAGGAGCTGTGTTGGTTTGTCCTCAGAGGAAAATTAATAACTGTTCATGTGTCATGCTAATACATCCAAATCATATATTTGATCAACAGCAGGTCTATTAAAAGTTAATGTATCCTGTTAATGGGATTAAAGGGATATTCAGGCTTAAAATTAATTTAGGGTCAAACACACCATAACACTGAGTTAGACACCCCCTCGAGAGATGAATATCGCTGACTGCATGCTTCTCTAGTTATACCAACGACCACACGATAGCAAAACACAGTGATCTGAGGAGCCATAAACAAACCTCACCAAAAAGCCACTCTACAGCCACAATTAATGCTCAGAACTGCACCTAACTTCATCAACAGTACAGATAGGGTCCTAGCCATAGTACTAGCCACCAAACATCTTTTTATCTTTACCTAATTTCTTTAGCAAAGAGACTAAACACAACTCATCCACTCCATTCCAGCAGCCATTGGTTTGTAGCAAGACCTCAGGCCAGTCCATTACAGATTGCTACATAATGGACTGGAAGCTCAAGGAAGAACATTTATGATAATTTCTTCATGGAAATGCAATCAGACTGAGATGCTAAGGCAGAAGAACTACCGCGTCTGCAGAGCAAAATGTTTAATATGGTGATTATTACTTTAAGGAAATGATAAAGTAATAATCATAAATGTTCCTCCTTGAGCTGCGTCACCCCACAACAGTCTGCAATGGACTGGCCTGAGGTCTCACTACAAACAAGTGGCTGCTGGAAGGGAGTGGATGAGTTGTGTTTAGTCTCTTTGCTAAAGAAATTAGGTAAAGATAAAAAGATGTTTGGTGGCTATTACTATGGCTGGGACCCTATATGTACTGTTGGTGAAGTTAGGTGCTGTTCTGAGCATTATTTGTGGCTGTAGAGTGGCTTTTTGGTTGAGGTTTTAGCTTTGCGCCTGTGTATTGCTGTCGTGCGGTCGTTACTAGAGTTGGTACAACTAAAGAAGCAAGCTGTCTGCAACATTCATCTCTTGAGAGGGTGTCTTACTCGGTGTTACGGTGTGTTTGACCCTAAATTAATTTTACACATATACACATATAAAGAATATCCCTTTAAGTAAGAACTAAGTTTATAAATCTCACTTTTGACTGTATTTCATAAAAATGTTCCAGTAGTCACCACAGGGTTACAATTCCTGCCCTATTTTCACCTTTATGTGAGAAAGCTCATGTTCACCTGCATGCTGGTTTTGTCTCTTCATGCGCCGTTCAACCAAAACTGCTAAAAAAAAAAACACAGCACAATGACCAACACCTCCTCTTCCAGCCCCCCTCCCTGAAGAAACACACACAGAAAAAGCCTCGCTTCAAATAATCTGCAGCATATTTGCCAGGAACATCATTCTGTCGAGGTTGTTTTTGCTGAGGGCAACAGCAAGCCCAACAGCTGGGACATAATGAAGCTTTCAGGCAACTTGTTCTCCCATCGTGTAGTGCCAGCCCCTGTCTGCTTCCACCAGATGTTTCGTGTTTTCCCTCCAAAATGCTCTGCTGCCAACATGGGGACGGTGGCTAGCAAAGCAGGAACCAGCTAGCTCCTCAGTTGATTCATGATTATAGGGTGATTGTCGGGTTAATTGCTTGTTTCGTGTTTATTGGTGAGGCCTTGTCACCTGTCACCTATTGTGTAGCTGGGAAAATCCGTTTGACAGTAACTAGAGCTGCTGTTATCTGAGTCTCTGGTTTGTGATCAGTTAGAGGTAGACAAACATGATATTGTTCATTAATTTACAAAGATCAGGGTAGCTGTCGTTGTCAGTATTCTTGTTGTTTGATTGCGCAATGTGTCATTATTTGCACCGATTCAGGATGTCAGCTGGAACAATTAACCCTCCACTAAACCACAGTCGTAATGTGTGTGTGACTCAACACTGCTGAACCAGCCAAAATCATAAAGCCAGAAGTTTCTGCTTTCTCTTTGTAGAGCAGTAATTGTTGAAGTAAACCAGTGCTGCTGAATCATAGCTACGAATAATCTGAAAACAACAGTTGATGGTTAAATTTCTCTATATGGCGTATGTTGGCTGAAAGTAGCGGCACAAATATAAAGAGAAAAGTTTTTAAAAAAGGTGGTATTTCAGGTTTGTTTCTGAAGCTGTCATTGTTTATTTAGGTCTAGTTAAACACAAGATGGCTCAAAACTTGATTTGTTTTCAGCATTTGAAGCTGTGAGTGATTTTTTCCTTTGTTTGCTTTTTGTTGTAAGACAGTACACATTTTCAACAGTCACGTCTTAAAATAGGCCATCAAAAAGAGACTTTAGAAAAGACAGAAAATGAAAAGGACTTTATACTTGTCCATATTTTTTGTTTATGAATGAAATAAACTTGTTAGCCGGCAGATAACACCCTAATAACGTTAGCTACCCATAATGATGAGACACAGTATCAATCAATCAATCAATCAATCAATCAATCAATCAAATGTTATTTATATAGCGCCATTTCACAACAGTCGTCATTCCAAGATGCTTTCCAAAGAGAAAGAGCAGGTGTAGACCACGCTTGTTATTTGATGAATTATCAAGACCATAAGATGGGACAGATTTAACCCATGTCATCTAATATGAGTTACAGTGGCAAGGAAAAACTTCCTTTGAACAGGCAGAAACCTTGGAAAGGACCAGACTCATGTTAGACAGCCACCACAGTTCTGAGGCTTAGTCTAAATCCAAAGTTGTTAAATGTACAATAATATATTATTAAATTACATTGAGTTATATTTCTAATATCACATCAACAAAGCTGAGATGAGACAAATGAGACAAAAGAGAAGAAGCCAAACTACGAATTGTGTTCTTCTTAAAGACTGGTTGTTCAACTTTTTGAGTCAGCAAACTATTTCAGCATAAATTTTTGTATCTTGACATTGTTGTCAATGAGGGAAACCTCAATGATCTTTGAGAATTAAATAAAGGTTATAAAAAGCAACCAACAGTCAGATCAACAGTTTTTAAGTCACAGCTGTAATCTGATTGTGGATGCTGATCATTTAATAATTAGAGGTTACTGCGTGTTTGTGTGTGCATGTCAGTGTGTGTGTGTGTGCGAGCAGATTAATGCATATTCACACCATCTTATCCACCCCTCACCACTGAAATTAACTAAACGAACTAATGCTAAATGTTTCTGCAAAATGAATTTGAATCAGATCATGCATGCTTTGTATAGATTGTGTTAAACTGAGGAGGCACCCCGTCAAATCTCTTTTTTTTTCTTAGAAAGGCAATTGAAGAAATCTCTATGGGCTATCTAGTCACTGATCAATGCACTTTTAGATGTTCAACATCTGGCAATCTACTGGAAATTGGCTTCTATGGCAACATTGCGTTGCCATCATCTTCCCGTCATTAGCTTTCACCATTGCCCCGGGGTTCATATTGTCGTTAGCCTACATAGAGACGCAGTAAAGTGATGCTACATGACGTTTTTCAGCTCCTTTTATTGGAGTAGCCTGCCATGCAGCATGCCTGCCCTATTCCATGGGCACCACAGGGAAATAAGACATGATTAGAGCAGAGGCTTGGTGATAAGAAAATTTCTTGCGTCAAACATCATTTAATTTGGGGATTAGGCAAATAAAAAGCCTCACACAAGCTCGCTGGGAAAGCTTTCGAGCAGTGGTGTAATTTTACGTGCTTGTAGAAAATTGGCGATGAAGGATTTGATATTGAGCCAGTTCGCCTGCACAAGCTGTGTTACATTTCAGGTCTCCTCTGCAGCTGGACTTTTAACAGATAATCTGCCAACATCTATATGTAGCACAAAGAGATATGCACGCATCTAAAATTGCACCATTGCCGCACTAGGTTTAATCGAATGTGCAGTCAAAATGATTAGCCACAATGACTGAAATTATGTAGTAGTAATTACAAACAGATGGTAGGCTTTATTTGCACTTAAGGCGACTGTGTGCATGGGAAATGCAGTGTGAACAAGAATAATTAAGAAGTTAAAGTCCTGTTTTTTTCCAACTTGTGTTTAAATAATCAACTCTATGATGTAAATTTGTTTTAAATTAGCTGTATAGTTATAGGAATGCTTTGCCCGGGGCAGCCATCACCTTCAAGCCTTTAGGTTGTAAAGAGGCAGATACTTTTTAATTTATTTATTGAGACCTCAGTTTGTTTCTTTTCTGGAGGGAAGCAGCGTGTAAAGACTGCAGTGCCTCATGCTGAGATGTTTCACAATACCCGAGGGCTCATTGGGGAGACTGTAACTTGTCAAGTGAGTCGGACAGAGCTTTCTGCTTTAGTACCACTTTTCCCCTGGTAAACACAAAACCGTAGATACTGTTTCATTTGTTTCTTCTAAAAGGGGGGAACATGCAAGCTGTAAAAGCGCAATCATTTCTCAATTTGAGGCACGAGAAACTCTCAGGGTAAACATGTGGGGTCAAAATACTCAGGGTACGAGATGAATATGATTTTTAAATGTTATGTTTAGTTGTTTTTATGCTCCTGAGGAAGGCTCAACTTTAAGATTTGTACAGTTTAACTCTCAATTATTCACAACACATATTTTTAGACATTGTCAAATTTGTTCAAAATCATAGCATGGCGAATATGAGGGTGACTTGCAACATATCTACTGTATCGTTTGTGAAATAGTAGAGATATAGATAACAGATCAGTCTGATGCTGACTCTTATGGTTGGATTGTGTATTGTTGTAATCAGGCAGATCTATTCAGTTAAGTTGTGGTATTACAACAAGATTTCCCCAAGAGAAAAAGAAGATAATGTTGTCTCACATATAAATGAACAATCATATTTTAACATAGGAAGCATAGCTTACAAACCAAACACAGGTATCGGACTGAAACGTTGTCCCAAAGCCGAGCTTATGAAACAGTCTGATATATTCAAGGGTCTTATTCATCAGATTTATCGCTTCATTGGAATAGTTATAAAAACATTTCATTACTCTCAACTGGAGAAGATCAGGGTTTTGAGAAAATATGGTCATTCAAATATCTTCAACTCTTTGTTGAGTAGAGAGGCCCCCCTCAAGGCCTTGTCAGTCTAAAAGAAGCTGGTTTGTTTGTAGTTTACTCAGTGTACAACAGAGGTCACTAGAATCCACTCTTGCATGAAGTTGGCGAATCGTCTCTGTTAGAGCTGCCGTGTCACACAGAGTGCTGTGGACTTGAGTTCCCACAAAAACGCTGTAGTTGTGGAAGTCTTTCTTTGAGCTATTATGAACAAACAGCTTGTATCTTATTTCCTCTCTTTCTGATTCAGCAAACCTGCAAGCACAGGCGTGCTTTATTTATGCTGCTGGATTTTATGCATGACAGTTTTGCTGAGGGGAAAAAGTTCCTCCACCCCGTCTTCCCCACGTTTCCCACATCGATTTTTGGCGCTGCTTTGATGTGAATGTGCGCCAGAAGTGTCACTTAGATAAATCACTGTTAGTCCAAGCTGGCATGGCTCTGCACTGGTGACAGAAGGGAGAATTCCACACGGATCAAATAAATACAGATGTGAAGTAATTAGTTGTATTCCCAAGAAGCCTATTGTGGGCATGTTAAAGATGCCAGGGATCAGCTGGCTTTCCCACAAGCAGCTTTTATCAATTTAAACAGGAACAGAAACTAGGTGGGTCATAACCCATGTGGCTTTTCAGGAGTCACGTGTTAAACATTCAGGCCTGAAAATTAGACAAGGTGAAATGTCTGCAGTGCTTGAAAATTTAATTAGGAGCGGACTTTTGTGATCAACAATAAACTGTTTTATTTTTTCTTTCTGAAACACCAACCAATTTGTGTTAAATTGAATAAGCATCTGCTAAGTTCATGTACCTCTAGATTGCTAAAACAGGTTCCTAGCCATGACTCTTGGATGGTTCAACAACATCTTTTTTGTGTATCTAGATTTGTTTTTGCAGGTGATGACTGCCACATAATTAATTTTCTTTCTTTTTGATCTTGCTCCAACCAGCGCAAGAGCAAATTCTTATTTACAATGTCGTCCTGTAAAAGAAGCCTTAATTAGTGGAAGAGACAGAAAAGAAGAAAAAATGTTCATTATAAAGGGAGCAAGGCAATTAAAAATCTGATATAGAAATAAAAGAAGTTGTACACAGACCACAACTTCAGCCTTAGAATTCTATTTTTTCTTCTTCAATGACTAATTCAGAGCGTTTCCCTTTTTTTTATCTTTACAAGAAATAAGCAGTATGCTTACGGTCATGTATTAATCGACCTTAGTACGAAGTGTTGCTTTGGTGCGTTGCAACTTTCTGAGAGGTACATTTGCAACAGTATATGTAAATTACACTTTGATCATCACTCCCAGCAAAAACAATTTTTTTAAAAACTGCTGCCTTAAGTGCATCATCTTATAACAAAAGGAGTATACATTTGCCACATAATACTGCCATTACAATTAATGCCACCTCCTTGTGAAATTGAAACCTCTTTTTTCCTTCTCTCGCAATTATAGGACCCTTCAGGAGGGGACGTATTTATGCCTAGCAGTTAGCAATGCATTGATTTAATACGTTTCTAATCAGGACATACAGCTTCAGGGCCCAAAATGTTAATTTTTCCTGCTGCTTACAAAGTAGCCTTTGATTTTCTGTCACGGCAGTAATTACAGTGTTTTGCCACTAGATAGGGAGAGAGCTTTGTCTCGTCTAATTATGAGGTAATCATTGCTGGAGTGCCAACATGTTGTTTTCACCTTTTTGTTAATACTATTCTTATTTTATTTTACAGCTTCTGGCTATTACTTCTCCTTTTGATTCACAACATGACACTTGTAACACCGTGTGTGGTTGTTGGAGTGTGTGTGTGTGTGTCTGTGTGTGTCTGGGTGTATATTTGGAGAGTAGTAGCCTAGTGACTGTAATTGTTGTGGTATGGGTGCTGTTAATTACTGGAGTAAACGGTTGAATCACGGCCAGGGCCCTTATGTGGCTGCAGAGTGGCGGGCAGCGGCAGAGAGAGACAGAGGGCTGGAAAATTGTTTTTACCATCTGGGGACCAGGGGGGGCGAGAAGGGGAAGCAGAGAGGGGAAAGGGGGAACAGCGGCAGACTGAAAGGCCCAATTGGTGGCCAGAGCCTAAGGGTTCGGGGGTCCATATGGAAGGCAACACTCTGCCTTGCACTTTATTGCACACCTTGCTGTTTTAATCAATGGCAAGCCTGTTCACAGAGCCTAGAGCAGCAGTGGTTGTTTCTCATTGTCTCACTGCTACTTCCACTTTCCCTGCTCCACTACACCCCAACACCTCTTACCAAATCTCTGAAGAGCTGTGCAGCACTTTCAGGGCCTCTCCAGAAACTGGAGAAGTAGAAGTGCCGCAGTGAAAACGTTTGCACTGTGTGTGAAACAGCTCCTGTTTTGTAATGATGATTTGATACGCTTTTGGCTCCTGCCTGCGCTGTTCTAATTTCCCTGCAAAGCGGGGATAAGAACATAGATGCCTGCTGTGTTTGGTGTCGTTTCTTAAAATGGGGGACACCATTCCATCTGAATTCCATTTGAATGTTGAAAGTAATGCGATTAAGCGACAAAAGGCGTGTTAACACTGAGATGCATTGATGTGAGCTAGTAACACCATAAAAGTGCCAGCCAGCGGTGGTCTGGCTCCCTCTATAACCCACCCTGGTCGGAGGCAGTTGTGGTAATCCCCCCTCAGCCTTAGCACCGTGTTGAGGAGGCCCTGCCTTTGTGTGTGGTTGAGTGTTTGATTTCATCGCAGAACTCTTGCAGGAACATCAATATTTCATTGAATTAGACTCATTTTGTTTAGAGCGAGTAAAGCTACCTGTTTGTAATGGCTGACCCGCTGTTTTAATTCCACGGCATACAGGCAGCATCTCAGACAGGCAGTAACAGAACAGCAATAAGCCAGTGGGGTGCTATACTACATGCAACTGATGGTGCATAATGAGCAGGAATCCATTCAAATACTATATCATGTTGTATAGACTGTTGGTGCCGACAGCTCCACCAACACTGACTGTCCTATTCTAAAGATCCGTCAGAGTAGACATCCTGTGACAGAGCAGTAATACGCCAAGGTAAATTATTTATTCTCAGAAATTAAGAAGACTGAGGTCACAAGGAGAAAAAGAAAAACAGACTTTAGCTGAATTATGTTTTTTGGTTGTTTTTTTTTGTCAACAAGATAAGATAAAGATGGTCTGATGGTAAATAAAGTCGACATTTAAAGGCGCAGTGTGTGGTATTTATCAGAAGAGTCTCAGTGTAAAAGGACTTTAAATTTTCTTGAATTTGTTTGAGTTGAAAGTAAACTTTTTTGTTAACTTCTGATTATAGTAGGGCTGGGCGATATGGGAAAAAGTTTATCACAATATATTTTTTTACATCAGTCGATACTGATATATATCACGGAATAAAAAAAATCACTTCAATCAATCTTAAATGTTCCCTGTTACTACTGCATGAAATTGAACATGTACTTGACATAATTTGCAGTGTAAATTACTCTACTTCATGTCTGACCTCAAAAAACTTCATACCTCCACACCACCGACATTTTCGTGCCAGTGTTGTCAACATCAGTTGAGCCTTTCTCTGAATTTCTGTTACTCATTTTCTTTTTTTCTCACCAACAGTGCTGTCGGCTTCACGTGTTAAAGTGCTATGGTTGTGTATAGCTGCGGTCTGCTACTACGCAGTTGTTTGCTACTTGGTTCTAATTCAGCACATGATTGGTTCAGCGCGGCATGACCCGGAGCAACAACCCTTTTCATTGGCTATTCGTAAAGTCTAGGAAAACATGGCAGAATGCTGGCTATCGAAAAGCATGTTGACCATGTTTCATATCGATATTGAGGGGAATACAATTTTTGATTTATATCATTATCGTTTTATTGCCCAGCCCTAGATTGTAGCCTGATTCTACAGACGTAGTGTGTCAGGACCCCCAGAAAGTCTCATATCTATGTAATGATGAGTCCCCATCCACGGAGGCTGCTATCTTGCCCTGCTATGTTTAGCAGAGAATGAAAAAAACAGTAATAGCTAAACATGTTCATGTATTTAGTAGGCGGACACCCAAAAGCACTAGTTAAAAAACAAAGAAGACAGTGATGTTTGTTTCAAGAGATTTTGCATTGATATCATTTTTCACTGCAGGTTCCTGTCCTGAAACGCTTGTAGAGCTTCAGCAATGGGAGGCATAAGCAAGGGAGTATTTCAATCTTGAATCTGCTAAAGTGTCTTATTTCTACAGACTGTACCTTTAAATGATGAAAGTGTTGTTCACTTCAGCCTGATCCTCCTTGATTAAATGCTTATCGGTGTTCTCTGCTCTCTGTGATCATCCAGGTCTCAACATTGTACCATAAAACAAAGAGTGAATGGAGACAGAATTTTGCATTACATTTGAAGAAGTGAGATGACAACATCAGTCAGAAGTCATCAGTCTCACCCTCCCTTAAACTGAGGCTGTAGCTGTTGTCTGGCTTGTTGTACTACAGCCTTTGCCATTACTTGGGTTTGTGATTAAATTTAGCAAAGTGCTGCCGATAGCCGAATTGTCCAGCCACTCTCAATTACCGTCTGGGGAGGGTACCTGAGAAAGCTTAACACAGCAATTAACAACTTAATTAAGTGCCACAGCCATTGTGGCACTTCTGGAGCCATGCAACAAGGGCTGTATTGATTGCAGGGGATTGCCAGTTGGTCTCCAATTGATCGCCCAATTGATTGGCTTGGATAGGCATTCCTCAATGACTCAGAGAAGGAGTTTGTGAGTATGTGTGTGTGTGTGTGTGTGTGTGTGTGTGTGTGTGTGTGTGTGTGTGTGTGTGTGTGTGTCTGCTTGTTTTTTTTTTTTGTCTCAGAGAAAGTAGACGTCACACATTTGTGTGACACACTGATAATGACCTGCCATGCCGGCTGCGTGGACACTCCCAGTATCCCTGAAGTGTGACACACATGTCTGATGTCAATCACTCGCTCCCTGCCTCTGCCTTATACACACACACACACACACACACACACACACACACACACACACACACACACACACACACACACACTCACTCACACACACACAAGCTCTCAGGACGGGGCTTGAATCCAAAGTAACATCTGCAGTCTATTCATGCTAAATGTTCTTGACAATGAAGCTATAAACACAGACCAACAGATGCAACAGAATACAGTGTGTGCATGTGGTACTTAGGGGAAAACTGATATCTTAAAATTAAAAACCCAACGCACTCCTACACAATTTTAGTCTTTTTTTCCAGCTATGAATACTACTTTTTTTACTCCTCAGATTTGATCAGTCTATAATTACAGTAAAGTTACAAAACAGAATGTAGGACTTTCCAGCAAAACAAGCACCAAACACACACACAATTGTGCACATGGATGCATTCCCCACATTACACACACACACACACACACACACACACACACACACACACCATCTCTCTCCCTGGGGAACAGTTAGCATGCAGGACAGAGCTGGATGTAGGAGGGGAGCGAGGTGGTGGTAAGACGTCAAATAAACTGTCATCTCTTATTGTGTCAATGAAGTAATTCCCTTTTAAAGGCTTGACCTTTAACCCCGCAGGAGCTCGGCCAATTGCACAGAGCATCAGAGGAGCCGGGAGGTGATAACAAATGACTCAGCTGAGAGGGGAGGGAGCTACGCCGGACTCACCCTGAAGCAGCCACGCCACTTTGCCAGGTAAAGGACGTGTCCAAATTAATTACAAATATCCCGGACTCAACTGCTCAACCAAGGATCAGTATTTCTCTTTTATTATTTTTTAATACATATTATTCTTTTGCATCTAACAGAATCTTTTTTTTTTTAAATTCTTTAAACTAATATGGTTTAAGCAGCTCAGCAGCTCTTTGTTAATTTAACTGCATAATACCCCCAACAGTAGTAGTTTTGCTTTGCTACCAGTAGGGGGTAATATTATATGAATGCTTTCAGTGAAATGCACACAAGACCCTCCAGAAATGATCAAAATGTATTTTTGGCTTTAAATTCTGTTGCATCCTATAAAAGCAATGTTAAGTTTGGGGCAGTTTAATCCCACAGGATTGTGAGGGGTTATTATAAAATTAGACTTGTGAGTGTATTTTTACATGTTTGTGTGTGTTAGTGTGAGTGTGCTTGTCAGAGTGTTTGACAGGCTCAACTCTCCCTGCACCTGCTGTGGTTCTGAGGTGGTCAACTTATGACCTGTAATTACATTGTTACTTTGCTCTCATGTCTCACTGGACCAGGTTGATCTCGGACACTTCAATTACCTCCTTTCAGCCCTTCTGTTGCTCTCACATGAGCAACAAAATCATAATGATGGTCTGGGGACTGGACCGGCTCAAATTTTACAACATGGGTCACACCTTGCATTGAAAATAGCTGATAGAGGGAGAAATTTCACAACAAATTATTTAAGCCCAATGTTCAAAATGTTATTTTTTATAAATGATTTAAACACTTTAAAACATATGTGAAAAATTACACCCAAACCCTCATGCATCCCCACAGACAAGCTTGTAAATGTTCACACAATTCAATATGCAGATATCTCGACGCTTAAACAAGAGAAGCTTGAGAAAGCCGCACTGCAAGGCCAACAACAATGGCTGACACATATTCTTTGAAATGGTCTGCATCAATTTGCATTCAAACTTGTTACAAAATAGAGGAGAGAAAAAGATCCATCTATGGGGCGCATTTGAAGGTTGGGTCCGGGTCGCATATATTTGCCCTTGTGTAGCTCTGTCACATTGTGGTGTAACGGAGCCTCAGCTGCAGGATTGCAGTTTTTAATGAAAAAGTGGGGGCTGTCACGTCCAGGTAAGACCCCTGGAGGTTGTTCTTCTATGGCTTTGTTATGTTCCACAATGAGGCTGTGCGGACACACACACACACACGCACACAAACACACACACACATACCCTCATACACACAAACAGATTATATCAGACGTTGATAGCTACAGAAGTGACTGAATAAACACACGTGTATCCCCCTAAAAAAATAAAAGTGAAAGATCTGTGATGATTGAAAACCGCTAGGACAGCTGTCAAAAATATAGTATATGTCTCAAACATCTGTCAAGTGTATGAAGAGATATTTGAGGTTATTGAATCACTGTTTAATACAACTTTTGATATAGATTTTCTTATTTAGGTTTCAATAAAAACCATGACGACAGACAGTTGAGAGATCTCTGCAGGCATTTTGTGCGTTTCAAGGCTAGACTTTCACAGTCAAACTAGTTTATGTCCAGGAGCCCCAAAATGTTTCTGCTAGAGTATTTTTTACTTCAATTACAACTTGTTTTATATCAGCAGCCAAAGCTGACCTTTCTCAGTGTTAAGTGTTGATATCTGAGTCAATGTACATTGAATCTAAAATCCAGTCTTTGGTTTTATTGGAAAAATTTAAAATTGACGTTTAAATTTGAGTTTTGTTTTGAGATTTCATTTGAAAAAAAAAAAAAAGAAATGAAAATTTTAATTAGAAGGTTGTACACAAGAGATGTGAATTTTTAAATATTTTTAAATAAACATATTTTAAATATAGAAATCAACAGGGAATGCATAAGCACTAAAAAAAACAACTCAACAATTAACAGGATGAAAATTAAAAAAATATATTACACAAATACATCTGTAAGTAGTATTTAAAATTGTAGTACCTTTCTTGTTGTAAACTTTGCACCTCCTCGGTTTAAATTTAATTAATCTACATTGGTCCTAAAGACTGATTAGACTGTTTTCATAAAAAGGGGAGATGAGGAAGAGCTAAAGATAGGGGTTTACAGGGGATGTTCGTAATCAGCAGTATTTCACAGGCCAGTTTGAAATTTATTCACACACTGTCAGCAGGCTTCTTGGTGAGCGGAGATTTTCAAGAGATGCTGATTCAGTTCACACTGACATATTTTGAATCACACACTTTACTCTTCATTAATACTAAGACTAACTACCAGATAGTTTTTAAGATGATGATTGTGTTTGCTCTATTTTTTGACTGAAAAATAACATTAAAGTTTAAGGGTGTGCAGTAGTCAGTTTCATGACCACTTTTCACCTTATTGTTCCTTTTGAATACAATATCTACACTTATTTTCAGCCTGCACGATTAAAAAAATCATACCGGATCGAAAACGGCACCTGTTGCCCGACGCATTGATCTCTGAATGTAATTCAATGTGAAGACAGTCTTTTATAACACATTAACATTACATGAGGATCTGCTTTTTTATGCTGATGAAGCTTAAATACTCTCTGCTCTGTCCTGCAGATCCTGCAGAGAAAACTGAAAGCATAAAATCGCTGTCCGGCTGTTATTGGTTATCGTGAGCAGAAGGTCAGACAGCAGACAGACGGATAAAGATTCAAGTGTGTTGGCAGTTTGTGGGAATCTCATCCGACAGAGAAGACAAACACACACCAACCCCACAACAACTTTCCACTGACTCACCTCAGTATCAGGTGTGTCGTCTGCCTTTAATTACCAACCATACAGAGGTGCGAAAGACGTATATGATTAACTACAAAGTTCAAATATTTTGTTTTCCATGCACACAATTAACAAGCTTATATGAAAAACGTTTTTGGGACAGACAGAGAGATGATTGGCTCAGCAGGGACATACTTTACTGAGGATCACAGTAATTACAGAAAACTGTTTTTCAGGAATATATGTTTTCTCTTACTATATGGTGAGAATAAACACCCAGGTAAATAAGTGTTAAATGTCATTAAAAAATTACAAACATCTCCTTTTTGCATAAAAGAATGAATAATGACGAATGATAATATAGAACATGTGGTCTGTAGTTTTTACTTCCATAATTGATCATTTCTTTCAAATAGAGCTTTTAGTCAAACATTTCAGGATTGAAAAACACATTAAATACTAATTAAAAGAAAGTAAGTAATAAAATAAATTGTTAAATGTTTTTATTTCTTTAATTACATCAGCTCTTCTTCATCATGACTTTCACTGTTCCCTTCATTGTGCCGGGCTATATATGACATGTGAGCAGTGACCATAATGAGTTCTTTCACACACCAAAGGTCAGAGGCATCGCTTACAGAACGAGAAGGACCCCCAAACACTCCCGAAGTCACTCAGCTCATTCCTTATCAATTATTGACACGCTGTTGTCAGTTGAAAAGCCGGCCAGACTTTCCGTTGATCTGTTTGATGAATATTTCAGCTGACAAACAGGCCACCTGACACTCTGCTCCAAACCAGTGTGTAGTGAGAGAGAGGTCGCTTATCTTGACCACCATTATGTACATATACATGCTCATATACGGTTACAGTGTTGTTACTGTTACTGTACTCTTCTAAACGTTTTTATTACTCTTGTTTATATTGGTTTCATCCTTGACTCTTGTGTCAGCCAACAAGAAGGTTGACTTACGAGCTCTTATCACTCACTATGTGGTCAATGATGCATTATCTGTGCAAAAAAAATGGTTTATTTAAATACTGAGCAATGAGTCTATCTGCTCAGAGCAAAACATTCATCGCATGAAGCAAAAAGTCAATACTTAATAAATATTTTCTCAGACTTTATCAGCCACTGCAGCTGCCTGCACAGCAGATAATCAAACACTCCTGCAAATAATAGCAGAGTGAATGTCACAGCCTCTGCAAGTATCGGATTTTAAAGTTAGTTTTGCTCAGCGCAGCTGTTTTCTCGTACCATGTAAAAAGCAAACATCCATGAGAATGAATATGATACTTAGAAGGTTTGACTTTTTACCCAAGGTTTATACATTATCTACAAAGTGCTGAGATCACAAATGGTGAGTTCGCCTTGAAAATAAACCCCCAAACTATTTATCAGAGGGATCATCAGTACATTTTTCACATATTCCTGGCCTAAAACATTCTGTGCTTCTGATTTGTGTTCTCATGGCTGAAACATCAGCAGTCTACATATCAGATTTTTTGTTTTCAGTGAATCGCACAGAGAAAAAAACAGCCACATTTTGCATTCAATAAAGCCACTTGACCACAGCATGAAAGAGGAGCCCATAGAGCCTTTTGTGAACTGGTGATGTGTTATTTATGTCAAGCTCGTTCAAAAGCAGCTGCTATAGAAAAGACACACCTCATAAATTTTTCTATGGCCCCCTATGAACAGGTCAGGAAGGCACCAATATTTCCTCTTTATTAGAAACAACAGGAACAACATGCAGCCATAAAGGGGGCCTCAGAGGTGAATCTGAAACACGGAGAACAGCAGCAAACGCATGCTGTCCTCAGAGCTGAGAGGTACTCACACAATCCATTTTCTGACCTACCTGCTCGTCCATACAGTTGTACATTTTCCTCTTAACTCACTCAGCAGTGACTCTCAAACTCTCTGCGCTTCATCACAGGTCAACTTGGAGATGAACTTTAAAGGAAGATGTAACAAATGATCACAGCTTCTCCAGCAATTCATATCCACTGAAGTGCCATAACCCTCTACATATCCTGACCTCAATTTGGAGTCTGCGTGTTGAAGGCCCATCTGAGGGAGATGGTATCGATCTGAGCTGGGACTCTGGCAGCATCAATAAACAACAGGCTTCAGGCTTCAAGGCTGAGGAGACACATCTCTATTTCAGCCGGAGGGTTTCGCATCTGGATACCCGAGTTGGTCCGTGGCCCTGGACAGATGGTGGGACATGTTTTCTTGCTGAAGCAGGTTCAGGTCCTTATTGAGAGCAAAGTCAGTGATATCATCCCTACTATTGGTTCTATTGAGTTAAATAAGACCTTTAACCACAAGCTCGCAAATTTTTACTTTGAATAATTACCATTAATGTTAAAGGGCATTGTAAATGGAAAGCTACCAAGTAACAGTCGATAACTGCAAGAACAATCAATGTTTAACCACAAGACAAATAGTATTTCAAGATCCTCTATATCAGCATTACAGTGAAGGAGGACAGTGTTTGGCTCATTAATCAATAAACACAACAAGCCAACCAATACATTTGACATAGACTAATGAAATAATAATCATCAGGAGATGAGGAGGAGTGGGAGGAGAGAAAAGCAAACAGGCTGCTTCTGAACACTTAATTACACACACACAAAAAAAAACCAAGCCATAAACAGTAAAAATTCAACCATGTTAAACAATAATGGGCGATCTTGCCGGACAGTTTTGTTTCTTTCTTGTTTACTTGCTTTTCCCTCTTTGCTGAGAGAAAGTTAAATAAGTGTGCCTCATATATTTAGAGTCAAACTGAGCTCACTTTGTGCTAAGCAGCTTGTCAATAGAGAGAGAGAAGGTACAAGGCAAGAGAGGCGGTCTGATAAAATGGCTTTTAATTACCAGACAGTGAATGCTGGCCTTCCTTTTCCACTTTCTCCTCCCAGCCAAGTCAGGAGTTTGATTTCTGATAATGAGGATTGCTGACTGAGCTTCATCCTAGTTGCCCCTAAAGCAGAAGGACCTAACGTCAAGTCCTCAGAGAGTGTGTTTGACAAAGTGCCATATAGATCCTCTGTGTTTCATCAGATGGCAGTGCTGGTGGAGGCATTAATCAGAGCGCTTGATAGCTCGGCTTTGTTTTCCCCTTTAGTCTCTTGTTACAATTAGGCAGAGTAATAATTTCAGGCATTACATGGAAATCAATGGGTCTTTACCCCAGCTGTTGGTACAGGTGTAAGAGATTAGATGCAGATAGATACAGGTCGATGCAATGAACTTCTAACCTCTGTGTGTACAGTCCATGTATATGTTTAAGACAGGGGAGTATAGATAGATGGATAGATAGATGCATGGATAGCATCACTCAAAAGTTCTATAGTAATCAACATATTTAGTCCAATACTGTATGTTTTTAAGGTGTTTGTACTTTTCTCCTCAATTAAATATGATTTAAAATATGTGATGTTTTGTTATCAACAGATTATAACGTAGTTTGCGCTGATACATGGCGACAGGCTGCAACAAAAATAATCTTTCCCTTTGAAGGCTGCCTTAACCTTTTGAACAAGATAACAAAAACTGATAAAGAAGTTCAGCCCCGGGCCAACCAGAGGAGGAGACTTTTGTTTTGCAGCCAGTGAAACCCAACCTATTGCAGGGGTTGGCCCAGTGCACATCTTATTGATATTGTTTTCCAGCAGCACATGGGCAGACGAAGCAAGCTGTAACAAGTCCTTATCATTACACAGAACCCCAGTCAACAGACTCGGGTATCAGCTCTGAGAGCGGAGTGCTGTAAATGAAAAGAGCGAGAGACTTCATTTTGCCCAGAGATCAATGTCTTGTTCTTCGGAGCTGCAATCAGAGAGGCTGGTGCAGCTCCTCAATCATAAGGCCGTAATCAACAACAGTTTTTAAGTGCCTCTTTGTTTTACATTTAATTATTTACTAATGAAGGAGTTGAAACCACTTTGAAAACTTAAAGCTCGTCTGAGGAGTTCAAACAAGATGATCAGCAACATGACTGTCAATTTCTATATTTTGCCAGGGGATAGATATAAAACTGAAGACTGACAGCATGTTAAGACAGCCTTTATTTAAATTTTCAACAGCAAACATTTATACTAACTGACACATTTGACGATTAAAAGAAAGCAAGATGAGATTTTTTCAGTCAGTGCAACCCTGACATGTACAAAACAAGATCAGCAGAGATAAAATGTAAATGTTTGTCCACAGGGAGCGCCAAAATTGACACAAACAGAACCTCACCAGAGCTTAAAGTAAGGTCTTTTCTGGAGTGTGCCTCTCTGTGCACCTTCTCCTTAAAACAAAAACAAAGGAAAAAATTAAGGGGAGATTTTTTTAGTAAAAAATGAATTAATGTTTAGATATCTTTATTGCACTTTTAGTAACTCCACATATGACATTTAATTTCTACAAGATACAGTTAATCAAAATCTCCTGCTATAGTGTTTTAGTATCTCAAAGAGGCTATACAAATTAATAATTATTTAAAAAAAGGGTATTATTATGATTATCTTAAACAGAGAGGAATTAAAGACAAATCTAACAAAGTTCTGTGAAACACGTCTCCTGGCGATTTATCACCACTTAAAAATACTGTACGACACACTTAAAAGAAAGTAAAAAGTTGTCCATATAACTTATCTTATTTTTGGTAGTAGAGGGGTTGAACTTTGGGGTCATAAAAATAAGTTTTTCTGTCTTTTAAGTGTTGTAAAGGCAGAATACGGATTTCTTACATGAGGGTATGAAGTTGCCACAAAAGGGTTTATGGGAGCAAAACCACTTTATGATGTCGCTAAGAGAAGCAGCCTTGACCAGGAAAGAGAGTTTAAAGGTACAAAGAGAGTGAACAGCATCTCATCTGTGTCCACATTGTGAAATAGCCTTTGTCTGCAATACCCTGCTCTGAGCATTGATAAAACATGATAATAGATCCAGAAATTTTTGTCCCGTTCCTCATTGTCGGCGTGGAAAAGCAAAATTCTAACAACAATTTAAATATGGATGAGAAGCCTTGTAAATGTTCAGTCTCTGTGGATGTGTTTTTATGTGGACTTAAGGACCATTCATACAGTATCCAAATATTGATTGAACATTTGCAATAAATGACTTTAGGTCAGTAGTCAAAAAATATGCACTCTTGAGATTCACGCCTTTTATAACCTTAGATATCTGTTATATGCTCAAAATTATCATCTTCTACCTAACTTGATTTTACATCAATGTCATACAGAGCACAAGCAGTCTGAGGCAACAATAGCAACAATATCTTTTGACGGAGAATTTAATAAATCCAATTCAGAATAAAAGACTCAGTTATACACCCACTCACTCTGTGTCACCCAGTGTTACTGTCATGCACTTTTCTCTATGCGGCTTTTTAGTCAAACACTCACATCCTAGACCATTCAGTACCAGAATAACATCTAGGTTTTGTCCGCAGGTATTAGTGATCACAATAAAGAGATTAAACAGTTTATGAAAAAAATGAATTGAATTGTTCACAAGCCAGGATTGCTTATATATTCACATTTCGCAGAGTTGTATGAGACCTTTGAATTTTTCAATCAAGTTGGTTATTTAATTTTATTGCATATGAGTTCTGGCCAGTGTTGAACATAAGAAAGAACCGTACAATGGGAGTTAAGTTTTGATTCAAAGCTTTTCTGACATGATTGAAGATCTGGGCCATGAAAAGCAGGGAGGGAGGAGATGACGAATTTACTGTGGATTAAAAAAAATGATCTATGCAACAGTAACATTTTATAATGTAAGTTTGAAAAGGAGACTTTTTATAGATAACACAAATGCTTTAATAACAGTTTTCATGTTCTTTCATAGCTCTTCTGTAAAGTTAGTAATACATCGCTTGAAGCTCTTACTGTATGCCAGACTATGTACCGTGTTCGAATTACTCGGAGTCTCTTATTTTGAAAAGCTCCAACCGGATGTTGATTCGGAAACGCTGTCGGTTAAGTTATGGTTTCCTCCAAACTAGCTTCATGGCTACATAGCTCGGATAAAACTGTGTAAAACTTTGCTTTTGAGAGCGGCTGAATCGACCCGGACTAATCGAGCTGTAGTTTTCTTTGAGTCGACGGTTAGCGGTTAACGGTCACTGTTTTTAAACCTCCACTTCACTGAACACGAGCGCGCGGACTGACCAGGATGCTAGCATGTGTCGTTAGCAAACCACTCCAGGAAATCAGCTTGTTAGCATAGAGAAGTCAGCTATGAGTTTAATGTTTTCGTCTCTTTGTTCGCACTCGGTGTAAATAAACTCTCCGCGATGGACACCGAGGCAATAGTTATCCGAATAAAAACGCCTGCGGGTGACATGGACTCGTCTGTCGACTGTCCATCTCTGTTAAACTTCAATGATTTGTTGGTGAGTCCTTAAAAAGACAAGAGAGCGAGTTAGTCCTCTGTCAGTCTTCATACATGTTACAGGCGTTTCGTAAAAGTAACTAAATAAGAATAAAATATCAGCCCACGTGTCTAACTCTGTTCTTTATTACTGACCCTGTTATAATTTTCTCTGTCAAACCTTGTAGGTGGCCATCAGAGATGTCATGCCTGAAGCCACTGTTACAGCCTTTGAATGTAAGTGTTTGTTTGTTTTGCTCTGATAAAACGGCTGAACTCATAGACCAAAGAGTCTGAAACAAAATTTAAGACTAGACTAATGCATGTACATGATGCACTGTTAAATGTGAATGATATATAGGGGAGAGTGGGGTAAGTTGAGCCACCCCCTGTTGCTTGGAAATGGTAAAAGAAATTGATCATGTGACCAAATATTTAGGAGATGGGCATCAATTCATGTAGTCTGTGAAGGTTAGAAGCACATGAGTGAAGGGGTTAGATATTTACTTCCACAAAAACCTTTTTCACTCTTGAAAGTGAATTTAGTCTGTCATAAGTTTTATTAAAGTTGTGTTCAGACCAAAAAAGATCATTTTAAATTTGTTTTATACATCAATTGTGGTATCTATGAATGTGAAGAAGTGACTGTTATTTTGGGAGAGAGAAGGTGAGGGAGGGCTGGGGTGGAGAGTGGGGGTAGTAGGGATGCGGCTCAATGTACCCCGCTTCTATGGTCAACTTACCCCATACCCCATCTTACCCCTCTCTCTCTACTACCATATGTACCTCTCATAGCCTTTCAAAGATTTGCATGTCTTCTAAACATTCATAGAAAGCATACTAGCAACGCTCTTCCCCAATAGACCTGGCTACTGGTTGCAATTGAAACTGTAAGTTTTGCACTGGCATTCTAGTGAAAACTCCAACAGTTTCAGTCTAGTTTATTTTCTTTCTTAAGTAACTGTTCTTAGTTGGTTTTATTATTTTGCCACACTAATCTTAATATGTTGATTTGTGTTTTGTTTTTTTTGTAGATGAAGATGAAGTGGGAGACAGAATCACAGTGAGAAGTGATGAAGAGCTGAAAGCCATGTTGTCATATGTGAGTATAATGTTTTTTAGTATCATAACATGCTGCCGATTCCCTGTAAGGACGGTGGTCTGAAGACAGCTGTTCACGTTAAAGCCCGACCTCACTGCACCATTTCTGTGTAAAATGCTGCATATTGTAGCATCGAGAGGGTTCTGTCTGTGGGTTTTCACACATTTTTCAGACTTTTTGCAGCTTGACTCAAGTCCTGGCTTGTGAGAAATATGAGGCTGGTTTGAAAATGATACAAAAACCTCTTAATGAACAACTTAAGAAACACTCTCCAAAATAAGTTTTCACTACAGAAGCAAACCTCGGTAGGTCAATCAGTCAGTCAATCAGACTCTATGTCTGGCACTTATCATACAACGTGAGTGCTTAACATGAACAAAAATCATTAGAATCAATCAAAACAGCAGTTTATGTGCAAGGTTTATGATAAGCAAACAAATGATAAACAACAGACAAAATACATTAGAAAGAAAAATCAACAATATTGATCAATAAAAACAAAGGACTAACAATGAATGCAAGTCACCAGGACCCTTTTTAAAGTGGTTAACTATATGAAGTCCAGGGATATCTACCAGGCAGACTGTTTTGAAAAAGCAGGATTTTGAAGGGTGATATGTGTTGAAATTTTTAAAACTACTTATGGGCTCACACACAAGATCAAATATCACCCCCCCTTAATTATTAGTTCTGACTCCAGCCGACAACAGCTAAAAGGGTAACTGCTTTGGTATCTTGCCCCTGACAGAGACCACAGTAGGCGTTGTCAATTGTGCATCTTTTTAGAGTGAATTCAAACAAAATCACACAGTTTGACAGAGGATGCTGCAGAGGCGTGGATGTGCTGATTTATACACACTAATGTCACGGTCACCAAAGAACTTTTTATTTCTCCTATGTACTGCTTTGCTCTTGCTGCAGTAGCTCCTCATCTATTATTGAACTCCCCTGACCATCGCTGCTGCTTCTTTTACTGGGAGAATAAGGAAGTAAGGACCAGGTTTTAGTGGTCATTTGCAGACAAGAACTGAAATGTCTCCTTCATGTTGGCATTTAGAAAACTCAGTAAAATTTGTTGTAGGAGGTACCATTCATTTGGTTAAAAACTAACTTTAGATCTCTTTATATCCTGAAATACTGACATTGTAATATTCTGCAGGTCAACAACCAATGAAGAATTCTGAAGCCATTTTGCCTCATTTAATTGTATTTAACCTGAGGCAGGAAAAAAATTATCAGTAGTTTTCAGCGACACACACATCAACACACAAACTTGCTCTTCCCACCAGCTCCCCCTTTCAGTGCGGTGCATTTTCATATCCCCCAATACTTACTGTTCATGCCACGGACAGTAAGAGTAATGGCGTGTAATGGGTTTCTCTATGAGGTACACTGAAAGCTAAATGAACTGTCAATTTTTATTATTTATTATTCAGTACTTAAAGTTTTGCCTCATTAAAGAGCGGGCCCCCCTGGGCAGCAGAATTGTTCAAAATCTACTTTCATCTGTGGATGTCTTTTACCCCCCATCAGCTCACAATGATGCCGCTAGAGCCACAGGCACAATTCACACTCCTTGTTTTTTGTCCATTTTTATCATGCATTCACTTGTGGTTGCTTTTTAATCATTAAGTAGCAAAGGGTAGCAGGGTGATTAAGGAAAAAGAGACAGCTGTTGTGTCGATGAGTACTGAAACAGCATGGGAAGAAGTACTGACCCCAGCTAGTCTTAATTTTTGTAAAAAGGAGTCACAGCAGACATAGTTTGAATCCTTTTGCATTGCTGTGCAGTGTGACCTTTTACGAGGGATTATTTCCTACACCTTTGTTTTTTTATTTAGACAAGAAGAAAAGTCTGATGCCAATGTATGACCTAACCTTGAACCTTTCTTTACATGGCACTAATATTTAACATTCAGACACACGTTGCTTCGTCCACAAATTTTCAAAGCCAATTGTACAACGAGGTTTGGGAGACAAAATCAGGAGTCCTGTAATAGCTTTGTACTCCCACTGGGACAGAAGTCGGAAAAGCTGCTGATCCTGGGGAAAAATGTGGCTCACTAACATATAATTTACACTGTAAGTACTTAAAATGTGCTATGCAAAGGTTATGCATTTCAACAGTCATTTGCCTTCATATTCAGAGTTTTTTTTCTGGTCGTGATTGTTGCTGTGGTTGCCATTTGGCCTCGGTAGAGACCCCCCAGTGGATTTTTGCTTGTGTGTTGTTAATTCCAGGTGAGCAGACATCTATTATGGGAAATTAATAGGAATTAAGGGGGAAAAGCATGTCAGGTGAAAGGTGAAATAATTCATTAGTATCTCAGTGGTTGTCCCATGTGTTCATATGCTTGTGTGTGCGGATGATACATCCATAACAAGAGTTTTAACCATGCTGCAACAACACTGTTTTCTCTGAATCACGCCTCTGTTTTCACATTGCTTAACGGAAAAATTCTCCTTATTACTGAGCAAAATTAATGCTTAACCACAGCAGTTAATTAACATCAGTCTGCAGAGGGCATTTATTGTGAAAAGTATCCCCCATCACGGAGAACATTGATTGCTACATGCTCCTGTGAGACCCACCAGTCTTGCAGGCATCTCTAATCATTGTTCGACACCTTGAAAGACAGACACCTCTGTTCAAAGTTAAAGACTGGCCTGTGTCAGGTGCTAAAAAAAACATGTGACCTCATCGGTTCCTCGCTCAGCTCCCCCTGGAGGTAAAGGCTCTAATTCCACCACTTTTACTCCCATTTCCCCTCAGTCTGCTAATGATGATGAGACCCACGCTGTACTCTTGCTCTGCTACTTGTCCCTCAAGGCTGAGCGATGGTATTTGGGATCGGACACTGTTTAGTTATTGGCCAACAATGGAGAATGTCTTTTAATAACACACCTACTACAGATTAGGTGGTAATTGCAGCCTTAATCAATAAGCTAGCTGAGCGGAAAATTAAAGGTACAAGAAGCTGACCCCCCCCATACCCAGAAACACACACAACACGTTTTTTGGTATTAAGCCCATTGTTCAGATGTGGCCTAGTGAGAATGCTGGAGGGCGAAGGCAGAGGGCTGGGAGCGAGGAGGGATCTGACAGTGATAAATAGGCCTTTTAATAACAGCTGTGCCACTTGGGCAGCCATTCTGATCCATTCCCATCCAAGCCAGTCCCATCATCCTCCTCCCTCCCTCACTCCATCCCCCACAATGAGAGCGCAAATTTACATATTGCTGTGATGACTCGGTAAGTCATACTGGATTTTAGAAGAAACACATTCACAAGTGTATTTTATGAAGACACATCTCCTGACGTGGGTGTCATCAGTGAAGTTTTTTTGTTTATTTGGTTGCTATGAACCTCAAAAAGGAGGTAACAGGAAAAAAAAAACACACACCACACCTCACAGTTTAACAGATGGTTTGGTTAACTGAAACATCAATTATTGCATTGCCTTGGCAGGCATGTGAGAGGCTCCAGAGTGTGTGTGTGCACGTGTTAGTCCTGTAGGATATGAGTGTTTGGTGAGCTGTTGACCTGGAGGAGAAAAGGGTTAATGCTACACTCCTCAGAACAAGCCCACAGGGCATTGGTCCTCATCGGCAACAGATTTCAGCACAGCATGCTCACATTTGTGGGAACACTATGGATTAATTCTGACGTCATTTAAATAAACATCTTTGTGTGAGGTTGTTTTTAAAAGTCAGTGCCAGACAGAATTTAAAAGTAAATGAGTTTATGCTTCTCCTTGATGTTTTTTTATTCTATTTACTATTATTTTACATAGTACAGAATTTATATTCTTCAAGAACAAATCATCTTTTTTGGCTTTTGTCACTAACACTTATCATTCCCCCAAATATTTGTGGCTTTTTTCCCCTTTAGTACTGCAACACGATGAATGAACAACGCATGAATGGACTGCTGCCGGACCCTTTGCAGATATTTCCAAGAGGTATGAAGAGACATCTTACAGCTTTTGAAAAGTCGGAAAAGCTAAGGCTGAATAGGTTTTTGAGATCAATATGATCACATCACATTGCATTAAAATTGGAACATTTAAACAAAATTCACGCTCATACATTTGTACAAATGCGAAAATTGAGGGAACTATTTGTGTTCATTAAATGTAAAGAAATTAGGGGATTTGGCAGACAGTAACAATGCTGCCTCTGGGAGATATGAATATTCATCGGCTTATTCTGATAAAATGTTGAAAGTTGTTTATAGAGCAACATTTATTTTTCTCCTTGGCTCTGTAAGCCTGCATGGAGGCTAACCCTGGTCCAGACCTCCTTTGATTGTAGATAATTCTTTTCAGAGTTGCTCTCTAATATGAGTGATTTTTTTATCCCCCAACACTCATGGACTACAGTTTTTCCTCACCAGTTAAATTCACACATAATCCTCAAAAGCCCCCTGCAGGCTCAGTGATAAAAGATGTTCGAGTATCTTTTTCTATCTTTTCACTTTTCTTTAACTCTGTGATTCAGTTTTTGTCTTTCTTCCAACCTACCACCAGCGGTCTCAAGAGCCCAACATCTCAGTCACTCTCTTCTCTACAACTAATTTCAGAGTAACCCTCATTTCATTTCATCTTTTTTTTTTCTTCTTTATAAAGAACTGATTCCTTTTCAGCACATTTGTAAATGGCCCACTGATGTGTTCTACAATCTAGTCAATTACTGTTTCAGCCGGCAAGACTCCAGGGATCCGGAACATACATGGCCTGAAGGTACCTATCTCAATAATTGTTTCAGCTGCCTTACACAGAGAGCGAGAGGAGGGAGGAAGGGAGGGAGGGAGGGAAGTTGAGGCAAATGGATTGGTAACGCTGTGTTCCACTTATTGAAATGTCAATTGAAGTCAAGGCTCTCCTTTTCTTTCACTCATTTTCTTGTTTCCCTTGTCTATGTTTATGTATGGGGATGGCTGGCTGTGGCTGCACAGTGCTTGTCTCTCTTTTTTTTTTCCTCCTCCCTGTATTCTCGTTTCTCAAACTGGTCAAGTCATTAAAGAGCAAGGTGTGAAATCTGAAGCCTTGATCTCTGCCTCCAGAGTATTATTCTGACTGCATATCATAGGAAGAACTGAAGTGTTGGATAGAGCAAAAACTAAGTCAATATGATCAACCGTGAAATTGTCATTACAAGCCGCCCTCTGCCATTTACAGAGGGTCCGCCACAGACCCTCCTGTTTCATGTATGGCATATGTTACCATTGAAGCCCGTCGCTAATTACCATGGGTTAAATGACTTGACACTTTCTCTATCCCTCCAGATGATCCATATTATATCCATCTCCATTTCAATAGTAAAACTACCCCCTCCTCAATACTCTAACTGCTTTAATCAATGTATCCTCGAAGGAGCTTTGGTAAAGACTCCTGAACCGTATCAGTTTTTTTGAAGGTCAGAGGTCTGTTTGGAGAAAATGATGTTTTCTGAAAACCTTCAGTCCTCCAGTACTCTTTCCCCTTTTTCTTTCCTCTTTTAATATAAAAGTAATTGGCTAAGGGGAGTCTTGTGCACTGTTTAAATTAGGTCTTCCTGGGCACTAATTAAAGAGAGAATCCCTGAGCCTTGGTGGACCAATCACAGCGGCCTTTTGACCTCAATTAAATAAGCTATTTTTAGTATCCTCTTTTCAGGGTCTTGTCTGTGCTTTTGTATATGATATTAGAGTTTGATACTGAAGCCTTTAAAAATCAGAGCTGCAGATGAAAAGATTGGAAAATAAGAAAATATTTGCACTTATAATGCAAGACATTTTCAATATTTAACGTTTTTACCAGCTTTTGCCTACATGTGTTTTAACTGGCGAATTTCTAGTGTGAAGCCATATTGTTTTAGTTTTCTTCTCCTCTTTCAGTTCTGTCTTTCTTTCCACTCATCTATATGGACATCTCTTTCTTTCTTGTCCTCCTGCTTTCCTTCTCTCCTACAAAAGCCAATTAACCTTCAGGCTGAACTGAGAGCTTGTGTTTTGTTCTTGTTCATTAGGGGGTCTGGCCATATGTCTGTCTGTCTGCGTGTCTTTTGGCCTTGACCACCAGGTGTGTGTGTGTGTGTGTGTCTTTGTGTTTGTATGTCTATGTCCTCTAACATGTATGCCTCTGTGTCTGCACACCTTCAGGTTAACACAAGACCTAACCCAGCCAATGACTGCACACATACTGTCCCGGACTCCATGGCTAACAACAGGTGAGCTTGCTGGGTCTTGATAATCACACTACTCTACTCAGAATAAACCACAGTTGGGTTGTTGTTAGATGAGGGGGAGAAACATGTCTGTGGTAGGACATATCTATGCGTTTCAGTGTAACCTTTGCTGTGTTCCCTTCTTCAGCTTAAAAAAGTCATCTGCTGAGCTGAAGAGGATCCTGACAAACGGGCAGGTGAGTCTCTGTTAGTGGTTGAAGCAGAATGTGACTGCTGTTATCTCTCTGCTCCTGCTCTCACACCTGGTTTCACCTGATTAGAGCGCATTCTCACCAGTGTTTGACACCTTTATTGATTTTCTCAGCTGCCAACTGTGGGCTTGTTGTACAGAGCGTATTTGGTTGTTGTCTCTTCATTCACTGGTCCACACAGGGAGCAAGGGGCCTGACGGTTCTCTTACTCTCTCCCACACACACACACACACTCACAGCATGGCTAGTATGTCCGGGAGACAATTAAGCCATGGCCTTTCAGGTTCCTGCTGTAACACAGTGAACTAATAGAACTGTTTCTCCACCTCTCCATCTATCTCCTCTCTTTCTCTTCACCTGTTCCTCTGCAAAGCCCGCAAATCAAGTGAGGTGAATTTGACTGTTTGGGCAGGGAAGGTGGCTTTCATGCTGAGATAGAAGATGCCTCTCTGTTTCTGTAAATAAAAAGATCAGTTTTGGCAGCCACACATTAGTACTGTATCAGGCATAGCACACACAGGCATTTGTACACATAAACTGAATTGTGACAAGGTGCTGTTAGCCTCCAGTATGATTTGATGTCACACACACACATACACACACACACACACACACACACACACACACACACACACACACACACACACACACACACACACACACACACACACACACACACAAACACATATTGTGCCTATGAATTTTCCTGACTGATCCCAGCAGAATATGCTCAGCAATTTTTTATGGAATTATGATTTCTTTTCTGTTTTTATGAATCGTAGGATTTCAAAGTACTGTTTTTTAAATCAGTTGCACATTTCCCATTTTTCATTTAATATCTTACAAAACATTTGAAATAATATGGCTTTTGATTTTTAACCAACTATAAAAATATAGTCAATATATTTATATGTTTTTTTTTCTGGTTTTGAATGTATTGTAAGAGAGGAGCGTATATATTTCTGTTTTTCAGTAGCAGCTAAACACAACAGATAAGGATATGAATCTACTTTATTCCATTAAATGCTAGATTCTTCAAACAATGTAGTTACTTTTAGTGAGTTAAATCAACATGTAGCATCCAGATGGCAACATTTGAACCTTTCAGAAAAAAATACATCTGATTATAGGAATATTTGACTGATAATCTCGAAATGCGCAAGAGCAGGTATCTTCTGCTCAGGCAGGCTGTGTTGGTTCAGGCTATGATATTATACTTGGCACTTTTTATTAAAGTGGAGTGGAAAGACGACAGCAACAAATTGTCATTAAACTCTACATCGGTCACTCCTCCACTCACGTACGCACAGTGTCCTTTTATAAATTGGACAGCAAATGTTGTATTGATCCCCTTCCTTGTGTCCCTCTCTTTTCTCTCCTCATGTTGCTGAACTTGGAGTGACCTGAATGCTTGTCTTGTTTATAGCCTGCAGTGACATTGTAGCCCCCCCACCCCTCCAGCCCCCACCCCACTCTCCCTTTTGCTCTCTGCCTCTTTTTGCTGTCTTTCTTGAAGCCGTGTGGCCACACATATCATCCACTGGTTGCATGTCTTCTTGTGTTAGAACATCTGAGTGCTCTTATTATGTACCTGTGCTTTTTGCTGCTTTGTAGATAAATGCCCAAGATATCCACTATCAAGAGCAACTCGGCCATGGAAACGGAGGAACAGTTTACAAGTGAGTGTTTCCTGGCTTCACATGTTAAGACACCTACATGACAAGGCCACTGTACAATAACAGAGAGTGACCCTGAAGAGTGGGCTGCTGAAGGAAGTGAGGTAGTCTGAAGGATGCATTCAAGTGGATGTGTAAAGTGGAAATATTAAGGTGGAATGTTTCAATTAACAGTCTCTATAATACAGATATAACAAAGGAGTCGACTTCTCTCTTTTCTGTCTTCCTTTTTATGGTGCATAACATAACATAACAGGGCGCTCTTCACACTGTTCACCACCTATTGTCTGTTCCCTCATATGTCAATTTATCTCCCAGTGTTTGCCGCGACATCTATCAGCCTGCTTTGGGTCTGTAGCTGCATTTATTTATTCTAGGTTGAAGGTTGCCAACATATATGATATTGATTTGGGGCTGTAAGGTATGACAGCAATTGACCTAATCTGTCTATAGTGGAGCACATTACCTGCCACGATAGAAGAGCTCCATCCTCTCTGCCCAGACAAATGTATTACTGCCCTGCTAACGTTATGACAAGGTTGGCATTTGTGTCGCTCCTTCAATCCTCCTTTTCCCCAGCTTTTGTTTTCTCCCTGCCATCAATCCCTGGCTATTGAGCTGTTTTATTGAGATTGAAGTATTGATCACTGCTCAGACTAACCTTGACTTGACAGAGTGGGGTCTGCCTCACACGTTCCACAGCAAACCCAGTAAATTTCCAATCTAGCAAGTCCACAAGACTATCTTTTTTATATATATTCAACCCATTTTTCCTAACCACCACCTTTTACTGTTTTATGGCTTTTAGATGGTTACATTAAGAGCCAATCTCTCAGAGTGTAGAAGAGAAAAATTGCTGATAAGTTTGGCACAAGAAATGGTAACACTTCAGTGGGGAAGGCCAATAATGCAAGCCCGACAACTTCTCTGTCAATTTAACCTGGTGAAAAATCTATACACGTTGGTGGTGATACTTTTATGACCAACATGAAAAAATCACATAAAAAGCAACCTAGTTGTTTATGTTTTTTTAGTACATTGATTGTTTTTTATATTTATATTCTGTCTCTGATATATCTTGTTAAATGAGCTGGCTGAGGAGCCCATACATAACTTTCCTGTTGTCAAGACCCGCTGCCTTCCAAATTCATAAGGAAAGATGAATTCTGCTTTACTCAATCCGTATTTTGTTTTCATTTTTGTTTTTTTATATATTTTGTTTTGGGGGCCTTCAGCCTTTACTGAGAGGACTTGTGCCTCCTTGACAGAGCAGGACTCCTCCGTCCAAGAGGGGCGTTTTATATTTGCTTCTTTGTCCCCTTTGAAATGTTTCACTTGAGGTCAATATTTCTCTAGCTTGGACAATTCTTTCTGTGCATTGACAAACACTTTTCAAAGCTGCCTATCGGTTATTTTCTGAGCCTCTCACAAGCATATGAGAGGCCATATTCTTCATGTGTGGTTGTGCTTCCTAAACTCACAGCTGCATCCTTCCTGGTCTATTGATCCTTCTCTGCTGAATCAGCTGTACCTCTGAAGGCTTAGGGTGTTATGAGCAGCTTCTTCCTCAAAATTCAGCAAAATCCTTCAAGAAAGTCGACTCTGACTCCAGTTACACATCCTTTAAAAGGACACTGGAGTGACTGGCTTGGTGATGAAATCTAATTACTCTGAACAGAGCCCTTAATAGAAAATGACCAGCAAATATGTATCCCGCAATTTTGTCTGGCTCTTTCTACACTGAGAATTTCAAAGATTAGTAAAACCTTTTCACTCATCTTTTAAAAAAGGAATAAAACACATTGAAAAGCATGACTTCAGTTCTGTAAATCAGCCAGCTAAACATTATTTTTTGTATGAAATGGGAGGTTAGGCGTTAGAGGAATAATGAGTTCATGTGCACTGAAGACCTGCCCTGTTTTTTGCATGCTTGGAAACCGATTTTGTGTTCCCCTCAGCCTCTTCCCTTCAGCCTAGCTTATATTAGGCTTATTATGTGTAAAAAGCACCACCAAACGCTCCCCACCTTTTAACCTCTTAGCCCATTTATGACCTAAAGCCATTTAGACTCAATTGGATGTTACCAACACCTCAGCTCTCTATAGCCACTCGCTGACCTAGCCATCCATCAAAGTCAGCCCTTGTTTTTTATTACTCACTCTCTCAGAGGTCCATCTTGTCCACCAATCTAACTGACTTTGTGGCTTATAAATACAATAGCAAGGACAAACAGGCCATTTTTGTGACTCATGGATTCAGTGGCGCAATTAAAACCTGCACATTTGCCTGGTTGTTACGGCGGTGACACTTAGACACTGGTGGTGGTTCCTTTCGTCTAAAAGCCCATTTTGTCCATTGATTTTGTGTTTTTTTTTCACTTCATTGATTAAGCTGTATAGCAGAGGCAAACACTCTTTGTGACGACAGAGGATGGTAACTTGAAATCATGCTCCGGACAGAGCTGATCACTCCTTCATGCAGATAATGAGTAACTGTTTACTGGGACCCTTTTTTCTGTCTTCCACTCTGACTTTTGTCTTTTGCTGAGAATTTTCGAGGGTGTTTTAATGTCTTCTTTAATCTGTTGACTCTAATAAAGACAATGAAGTTAAATAGTCTGACGGTTAGGAGCCTGAAAATGATTGTTCTGAAATCTTGTTAAAAACAACGACTAACAGAATCAAATCAACTGTTTTGTGTGAAACAGCCTCAAGCCAAAAATCATGAAATGATTATGATATGAAATAATTGTTTGAGGATATGGTATCCACTGGTTTTTAGTTTGACTCAATTATATTCCAGTTTGTTCTCCTGAAATGGGTCAAACCTGAACTAAAGATACAAAAATAAAAAAACACAAATATAAAAAGAACAAACTTCTGCTGATGCTTCATGTTGGCAGTGCGTCTTGTCACAAACATATCTGTTTACTGTCACTGTTGTAGCTGATACTTTATTTCTGATGAAATAAAGAAATAAAAAAAAGTACTTTAATTTTTTGAACCACACTAACAAATAAAACAAAGTTTAGTTTTTACTTAGCAAGTCTTTTTTAGTGTATCTGTCACTCACTACATGTCTGTGAGTGTCTGTGTTTAAGTTTCTGTCTGGGTCAGTTAAGAGACTCATTATAGCTGTATCAGGTGAAAAGTTAGGGGGGGAGAAGGGCAGCCCATGTGTAAAAGTACCACGTTAGCCCTGATCCATGAGGCCAGTGTCTCTATCCCATGGTCCCAGTTCCAGAGACATCGAGAGAGGCCCTATGAATACTGCATGATGGAGCTTTTATTACAGAGCGAGCTAGAGTGTAAATAAGATCCAGGCAATGGGGCACGTTTACTGGGGTCAGATCAGGTGGAAGTGGCGGGGGGTGGGCCGGGGGAGTGTGGGGGCTATGTAACCTTGTCCCCATGTCTCTCGCTGTCACAAGCCTGTCACTGTAACTCATACAGGGATGCTTGGCCCTGAGGCTGTCAAGGACAGTCTGAGTATAAAGCTTCTACTAAGCAGTAGTCACACCATGTCTGCAGTTCTTTAACATGTCCTTAAAACATGTAACTTTATGAACTCTTGTGCACCTAGTTTTGAACAAAAGTATTGTTTTATTTCCTTTTACGGATTGAAAAGAAGTGCAACTTGTGAGCATATCAGTCAGTATTTGGCCCATTGTATGCACATACAAGAAACCAAAAGGACGGTTTAGGTCCAGCAAGGACAACAAACATCTGGAGGTTTTATGAATACATACAAGACTTTCTCTAAAGATACATCAGTGAAGACTTACAAAAATGATCTCAACTACACAGACGCGATGTTGCTGGGTCATTTACCTGCCAGTGCTTTTCAAATGTCTAGACACTTAATTGATGACTACAACTTGTTTAACATGTAGCATGTAATCTCCTTTTTAGGCTGCTTTTCACACTCAACCTGCCCACTCAGTACTTAACATGTCTACCCCTGCAATCTTGCCTCAATTAACATCTTCATCTTAATTAAAAGGGGAAGTCATGCTTAACTGATATTGATTGTAGCTCAAAGGAAGACCAAGACATCAGAATGGAAACAAGGCCATCAGGCTTCTGTGTAAAGAGCTTTTCCCCCAGAAAAATACGAGAAAAATCACTTAAGCCGAAACAGAAAAGGTATGGAGTTGGGTCTTATAACATGAGACTTGCTGAATCTCTTCTGCTATTCAGTTTCCAATCGTTCATGTTGTATGCATGAACTTGCGGTCAGTGCTGTGTGACTGCTATAAGAACAGTCATCAGGCTGACAGAAAGTTGGGAGCAGACACTTTGTAAATTCCTACCATTGTGAATCTTTAATTTGTAATATAACATGACAGGAAAAGTTGAAAATAGTATTTCTTATATAAGACCATGCTAGAAACCATTCAGATCAAGAATCCTTGAATGTGTTTGATTTTTTTCTGGGCAGATTAAAGTGAAAAGTCAAACTGAAGTTATTGGAAGTTGTAAAAACTTTGTTTTAAGGTCAGTTATTTGTTTTTGTCAATCTTTGAAATGTCTGTGGTGTGTATTTTTGTCTTTTAAAGAGATAAAACTGTTTTGAATTATACATGTACAACATTGAAAAGCTAAAGTAAGAGGCCAGTGTTGGTATTAAATGCAGTTGAACACCTGATGTGGCACTAATAGGTCTCTTTAATTAAAAGCCTTGGCCAGTTTTGAGGTGTCTGGCCCAAGAGCAATGTGATCCTCCAATCTAAGACGCATTAATCACACCTAGCACCATACACATTCTCTCTGAGAGACCTGCTGACAGGTGAGAAGCCAGGTATCGCGTTCACTCAGTCTGCTTGTGAGCTAACTGGCCTGTGTGACGTGCTCTGCCCCACCTCATCCCACTCACCTGACAGCTGTTGGACAGAATTTGTCCTTGAGGATAGTATGTTGTGAGGTCCAGAGGTATTGTCACCGGTGCCGTAAACTAACCTTTGAGGGCTGTAACTAAAGCCGATGTTTGGCATTAAGGAGTTTGATAATTAAATCATTACGGGGAAGGTCTGTGGCTGCTGTGTTCTGTGCAACTCAAAACTCTGTCTGGAACATCCAGAGACGGGGTGACCGGATCTTTTTTGGTGAGGTGACCTCTGACCTCTAAGAGAAGCATTTGTTTATGTTTCTTTTACTCAGAAACATAAAAACCTGCATATTTTTTGTTATACTATCCCCCTTAAGCTCCTCACTAAAAAGAATGGAAAACTTTAAACATCTCTAAAATTGAAATAGTAACCTAAACTTTCTGGATACCGTTGCAATGAGGAGGTAAGAAGAAGTAACCACTCACATAAGTTTTGCTTCATGTTATCCTGTGTTTCCTCCTTCCAGAGCATACCATGTTCTTGGCAAAAAGGTTTTAGCTGTCAAGGTAAGAGATCTTTACATCAGCATGATAATAGTTCTACTTTCTCACTGACCTTTAATGATGAGACCTGCAGAATGTGTTTCAACTGTTTACTGATTGCTGAACATTTTTCCCCCCAAGGTCATTCCTCTGGATATCACAGTGGAACTACAGAAGCAGATTATGTCAGAACTAGAAATCCTGTATAAGGTCAGTTTTCAACGATTTCAAACATTTATTATACTGTGTCTCTGTCCCTCCAGACCTCAGTGTTTGTACACAACACATCTGACTTCAGAGGTGTCATTTACCCCCTCTGGTCTTACAATGTAAACTGAGGTGGGATTAACAGTACAAGACATGTCCAAAACATACACATGCACATGGGCTGAGCATGTTAGTTTACTGATCTGTCTGTGACTCTTTCAGTGCTTGGGCTAAAATATGTTCTCAGTTAGCTTTGTTTTACAATTATTCAGCCATTCCCCAGTAGGGGTGGGAGAAAAAATCGATACAGCATAGTATCGCGATATTTGTCTGGTGATATATCATATTGTCTCATTGACCAAGTATCGATTTTTCAAATTAATTGTGAATACGAAGTCAAATCTATGATAATGAAAAAAAAAAGTCTGAATGAAATGATTATATAGACTTGATGCACTCCTGTGACCAAGCACTTGATTTGAAGAGAATTTTTGGAGCATCTTTGACTAAAACTGCATCCAAAAGTTACTCCAAACAAAAACTCCAAACACTTTTTACAGATAATATTTACACAAATGATTTTAACCACAACTCCAGTCTGCCATGCTCTGTAATGATCACATTGTTTCTCCTCTTGTTTTCAGTGTGATTCACCTTACATCATCACTTTCTTCAGTGCCTTTTTTGTAGAGAACAGGATATCAATTTGCACAGAGTTTATGGACGGTGAGTATTCTGTTTGCAGAAGCCAATAGATCATAAGTTTGAATCTTTTCACTGCAACAGCTGTGAAAAAGAGACTTCTGGAAGCTGTCGTGTCTCTCTACGGTGTGTCCATTTACACTTCTGCAGATCAAGAGGATGTCTTTTTGCCGTGAGCTGCCCAGCATGCCATGTATGCTAAAAGCTACAAGGGTGTGATGAATCTTGACTTAAGTGCATTTGTAGATGCGTTTGTATGAGTGTGTTTAGACTGGTGTGAGATTGGGAACTCTGTTTTTTTAGGTGTGTGTGTTCATCCAAGTGTGTGGTAATGCAGCAAATCCCCTGTTTCACACATTTGTAAGCTTGTCAGTGAAGTCTGTCTAACCTCTCAGCACTCTTAACTTCATGAAACTTTTCTTTGACTGCTCAGAGCTTGTTATACTTGACCATTGTAAACCCATGTGTGAGGAGACATTGATTACCTTGTCATCGTGTTTCATAGAAATAACTAATTGATTATCAGGACAGAGTTGTTACAAAATAATTCTCTTTAATTCAATTTTGAAAATCCGGAATTGTGTCTTCCAAGTTTACTGTCTTAAAATGTCTTAAAAACTTTTTTTTAACATGATGCATTTTCCACTTTATTTTGTATGTCTCCAGAATAATGTGGAAATGTATGTTTAATGCTTTGATTTACATCAACAACCATGAAATACTTTTGTGTTATTCAGGTTTAGACATTAGTCATCGATTTTTTAAAATTTTTGGGGGGGCTTAAAGCTCTGTTGGAATATTTAGTTCTGTATTATTAAGGGTCATTAAAAAAAACCCACAAAGAAAATGGTTATATAATTAAATAACACCAAAAAACTTCATGCTCTAACTGTGTCTTAATCAATGATTTGTCTCTTGCAGGCGGTTCTCTGGATGTGTATAAAAGAATTCCAGAGCATGTGCTGGGACGGATTGCAGTGGCAGTAAGTTTTCTTGTTCCCAAATGCAGAACTAATATTGTTTGTTTGTTTACTTTTGTAATATTGTTTGTTTGTTTATTTTTGTTTGGGGAAAACAGCGTTAGGTTTAGTTTTTGTATCATGTAGCACTTGCCGGGGAAAACAACACCCCCCAAAAGTTGAACATTATGTACAAAGAACTCAAAAACTTTGTCTGATTTAACTGTATGCTTTTTCAGATACAAGACTTCTGTTTAAATTTACAGTATAGCTGGAACAACATCACAGATGGAGTAAAAAATGCTGTTTATTGGTGTGTGGATTTGCATACTTAATGCTAACTCAGCAGTGCCACCTAGAAAGAGCCGCCCTAGCCAAAAAGGTCTGGACCTGCTCATTTGCATACCTATCCTAAGTATATTATTTTAGCTCGGCAACAGATGGATCCAGATGGATCTGCTAAACAGAGCCACTGTTTATGGAAAAGACGGGGCTGTAAGGAACGACAGAAGACTCAACTCACAGATTATTGTCAAACAACTGGTCAAGGATCTATGTCCTTGTAGATCACTGCTCTGTATCCAATTAAGTCGATATGGATCACCTATCGACAATCTCTCTCCCATACTGTCATCATTGTAAACACTTAACAGTTCAATCCATTCAGGTCGTCAAAAAGACGAGATTTTCTTTAATGGAATAAGGATAAAAGTGTCTAAAAAGGTTTTTCTCAATCATCTGTAGCACACGAGGAATAGGATAATATCTTAAGAGCAGCAGCATGATTAACACGCATGTCAATCAGGATAATGATTATCGGAAAGTTGTCTATGCATCATATATATATGAGACCTCAAGAAAAACCTTTAAAAGTACCCTATATGGTTTCAACTAAATGAACGCTTGATTCTCCTCCAGGGTCTGATTTACTGTGTTCAAAGATGCAAAAAATAAAAATTCAATATATATATATATATATATATATATATTTTTTTTTTTTTCTTCTTCTAAATAACACACAATTTTAGTTAGTTATGTTTTTCAAAAAAAACTTGTTTTTATTTTTTATGGAAGTTGACAAAAATGTTTTTGACATTTTAGTTTTGCTGAATCTCTTTGTTTTCTTTTACAACCAAAACCTTGGTGAAGAAACATCCATTAGTGTGCAATATATTTAAGTGTGCCTTTGACTCACAGTTACAGTGTGACCCTTTATGTTTGTTAACTACAGAGCAGGTTTACAAAAAAGTGATTCATTTCAGTAATGAAGAAGAGAAAGAAAAACGCAGATGTGGATTTTTTAATTAGCCTGTCTTTGATTTACTGATGGACAAAGTCAGAGTTGTTTTCCTCCTTTCTCCTTCCCAGTCTGTTCCCAGTTAAAACTCGAATTTGATAAAAATGGCCTTGATGTCGATAACTGCACGTCTGTTTGCCACACTCATTACTCTTCCCCTGCCTCTCCCTCCTCTTTTCTGTCTTCCCCCTTTTAACTTTGTCCGTAATCAAACAATGACAGCGTTTTAGTCAGTGTTAATTCTAATTCACAGCTTTCCCTCCTTTCCACTGTCACAGTTGTTAATTATCACAGAGAGGAAAGCACCCAAGAGGGTGTGAGTGAAGTCACATTTTGCAGTTGTTACACTAGCACCACCACCTTCTGAGGCAGCAGGACTTCAGAGAGCCTTTGTGCATCTTTGATTTATCTGATAGGAAGTTGTTCATCAGAGATAGATGACAGGAGCCTAGAAGCAACAGTCAGCTTCCACACCTTAAAATATGATTTTTTTTAACCAAATTGAAACAGTGTAGACAATATTTGAAAAGAAAGAGAAAGAAGAAACTTTGGAAATAAATCTGAGAATTTCAAAGCACCTCTACTGCAGACTGGCAATGTAAAAATGTCTCACAACTGCAATCTGTCAGTTTTCCATGTGTCAGCTGTGTGTCTCCTTGCTGAGAGTCAGCAGGGAGACACACCAACAATTTGCCCAGGGTACACAAGGATTTTCCTTGAGTGCTCTTTTTCATCTAGAGTCTTGTTAAAAAAAGTGACACCCAAAGTCTGTGACCGAACCTCAGGACCAGAACAGTAGTTGTTTCAGACTTAAAAGCTTGAAGGATCACCTTTTACTACCGTCACTGTCTTAAACAAAGTTCACAGTCAGTTTAGAGTCTTTTACTACCATTGAGGCCCCAAAATAGTTTGATTCTTCTTTGCGTGTGCATCTATAAACACATTTTGACATTGTAGAGTCACTGTATAGAACCTGGATGTCAAAACTGAAGGCCAAGAAGTATAAGAGAAAACATGAAAAAAAATCAGTATACACAGTATTCAACTTGTTACCAGGCTACCAACCAACCAACCAAACAAACAAACTGACATTAAGGATTGATTTAGAGATGATTTATTTATAGAGATGAAACAAATAGTCCCTTCATTTTAAGGGTTCATGGTGTCTCCATGGCAATGAAATTCCTTTTAGTCTACCTTTAGATTAAATGAACATTAAACTGAACATTTTTATTCTCCGTAAAGTCTGAATATTTGCCCGCGTTACCATTGTAGATCACATTCTATTTAACATTTCAATTCATGGTGTAGTCAAAGCCATTGGCATTCATAACAGATGATACAATAGCACCCGTACAAGTGTCCGTCCTCGTACCTGAACCAGTCAAGTAACCAGTCGAGGCACTGATTTTGTCTGTTTCGTTAGTTGACATCTCTTTGACCCATCTTCTTGTGTGATTTAACTTGCTTTGCCATTTTCTATGCTGATGTATCCCTTCTATGCTGGTCATCCATTAACCACCAATACAGAATTTTGTGATATCCAAATAAATTTATATTAATACTAAAAATATCCTTCCTTTTTATCTTCCAGTGTAATTGAAAAATATACAGGGTGAGGGGGAAATCATGAACATTATGCTGGATGTGCTTAAAGTCCTTTCTGTGGATTGATTTCATATGAAGTGTGTGATCAGGTTGTCCTTAGCAACTCTTTTGATGGTCAGAATTAATAACCACTTTTTTGGGTTTTGACCAATCAGAGTGAAGTATTCAACATGTGACTTACAGCTACAATTTAGAGGACTGTAAAGTTCAGTTATTTGGTCCATTTTCTGTTAATCAATTCATAATAACCTTCATTGTTAATTATTCAACCACATCTGCTGCTTTTGACTCCTTGATTATTCTCTTGACTTTTTTTTTCACTGTGTCCGTAGGTGGTCAAAGGCCTGACGTATCTGTGGAGCCTGAAGATACTTCACAGAGGTGAGTAAAGTAGTGGGAAGGCTCTGTGTTATTAAAAAAAGAGCAGAGTTGATAAAGACAGGACACAGGGTGCTGATGTTGCAGTTTTATCAAGCAGTTTGTCTCCACAGACGTCAAGCCCTCCAATATGCTGGTGAACACCCGGGGACAAGTCAAGCTCTGTGACTTTGGTGTCAGCACACAGGTACACTGATTTGTTTGTGTAAGGATGATAAAGAGAGAGAGGAAGAAAGTGAGGGGAGGAAAGACGATTGACTAAAGCTGCGTCACTACAGTGCTGTGCAATCTGTGTATGTATGTATGTATGTGTGTGTGTGTGTGTGTGTGTGTGTGTGCATATGGTCAACCTGTCAATCACTACATTCATTTTCACCTCAAAACATCAGCACTGTCCCGGGGGTCATCCTCTCATACTAAGCCCACCCCCCCACATCCATTGTTCTGCAGCCTCAGAAAAAATCACTCATTATTATTATGACCCATGCGCACAACGGCAGAGCCTCATTGATATGTATTCAGGAGATGTGGGGAAAGCGTGGGTGGCAGACAATGGCCAAGTCAGTCTGTGTGTGTGTGTGTGTGTAGGGTAGAGTGTGTGTTTGCAATGTAATCATCAGGGAGAGACCTTCAACACACCCTAAAAAAAATCAACCCCTAGGACTGAGTCTGAATGTGTGTAGTGAAAAAAAAAGGGACACACAGCTTCCCCTCTGAGGCAAATTATTATTCATTTTAAACCCCTGCTTCCCGGGATGCTCCAAGGTGAATTTTGCACCCTGTATGTGTAACACTTTCACACACACTGACTTGTCCTCTGTCTTTGTGACTCATTTTTTTTCTGTTTACCTCTCTGTCACGCATTCATACACCCCCCCCACCCCAGTCCCCCCGAATGCTGAGGGGCCTGCTCAAAAATAGCCATGAGGGAATAGACAGTCATTATCACTGTCCTGTCATTGATGGCATGTGCTATTGTACCCGCACACACTGAAACACACACACACACACACACACACACACACACACACACACACACATCAGTGCCTCCTTGTGGGTGGAGAGCGGCCCCAAATATGAACCTGACACTTAAATATGTTTACATGAGGTTACTCCCTGATGTAGGATGATTCCGTATTGAATACTGAAGGTGTTTATTTAATTGGAGTTTTAACATCCACCTTTCATTCATTTCTTTTACAGTTGGTAAACTCCATCGCCAAAACATATGTGGGAACTAATGCATACATGGCGGTAAGTTGACCCTTTTAATTTGGCTTCATGGAGTAAATATAATATTTGATCAACAACTGTTGATGACGGTTAATTCATGAGAGGTGTGTTTGTTTGCTTTTCAGCCTGAGAGGATATCAGGGGAACAGTATGGTATCCACGCAGACGTCTGGAGTGTGGGGATCTCTTTCATGGAGGTACGACACTTCATAAATTGGTTATTGCTGGGAAGAAAATGCATTGAGTTCACAGTGAGATTGCAGCTAATTTTATTTGACATTTTAAGATGAATAACTTGAAATGAATAAGGTTGTGTTTTCTCTCTGCCTGTTGCTCATTTGGTCCCTTCATATGGGATCTTCCTCTTTGAGAGGAATCCATAGGGACAGCCTCCTTTAGCACTTTTCACAGGACATTTTCTAACAGCTGACATAGGTGGACAGAGTAATAAAACAGTGGAGGACACATTACTTGACATTATGTAGATGCAAAGGGTTGTTATCGAAGTGATACGCTTCCTCATCTCTTCTTTTTTTTATTTTGTCTTTGCATTTTCAAACTACTTTGGTGTTGCCTATTATTAGAAGACCGATAAACTGAACACCAGAATAACCATGTATTTGACTTAGTACAAAATGGCAAAAACTGAGACGTATTGGATGCATATTGCTTTTTGTGAACATGATACTAAGCATCTGTATCCCTGTCCGAGTCCACTTAAAGTGTTGATCGAGCGCTTGACCGACACCCTGCGATTACAAATAACATTTTAATTTCTGTATAACCCTCCCCTGGTCTTTTGTCCTTCCACCGGCGTTATTGATTCTCCATCTGTGTGTGTCTGTCTTCAGCGCTCCCTCTTCAGTATAACAAATGAATTGGACTTCTGCCTCTCCCATATTTGTCAATAATGTTTAATATCATTACAATAATAACAATAACAGATGATATCACAAGGATGGAGCCCTGTCAGAATTATTGACAAGCTCTCTGTGTGATAAAGATTAAGTCTTATAGAGATAGACCTTCTGCCTGTCCTCTTTAGTTGAAGCTGTTGATGTGTACATTAAGCTAAATGAAATGGCTTTGTAGCCCCTCTCACTATGGATTGATCTTTATCCTACTAGTTGGTCTATCTATGTCCAAGGAAAGACTCTGCTTCTTTTGACACATTAATAACATAATGTTGCCAATAAGCTGGGCAGCTGCCCTTGACCAGGATGAAAAATACCCACCCAAAGTGAATTGCCAAATGTCAGGGAGAGCTGTCACCCACCCCCCAGCTAAAATAACACACACACACACCAGCATCCCACAATCCCCCTGTCCTTCCCTTTTATCCCCCCATTTTGTCCTCTGCAGGTGGTAATCGTGGGGGGGTTATTAACTAATAGCTGATGTTGTTTGATGAGGAAGTGTTATCAGCAGGTGGGCACAAAGCTTACCTCAAAGACTGAAAGTCTCAAGTTCTGCATGCTTCACTTGCGTACGCAGAATTTTCCCTATTTGTTGACACACAAATTCAATTTAAATTGGACAATTACACTTAAATGGTGCATTTGGATTAAATTGCATGTACGATGTATACGGTGCATTACATTTTGATAGCCATTGTAATGGAAACAAATCCAGCTTCTACAGAGTTTTTATTTTTGTGGATTACAGTTTTTACTGCTGCAGCTGCACCATTTCTTCTTCTGTTATCACGGCTGCCTGTATTATATTGTCAAGGACATACGCTGTCCACACACGCAAACACACACGGTATCTATTTGGGGGGTGGGACATAAAATGAGACAAAGCCGAAAATATAAACTTGATGGAGTAGCCAAATTTATGCTTTATGGAATTTGTTTAACAGCAAACTTACTGAAATTACCGAACATGTCTGAAAAAGCATTTCTCTTTTCTGCACAGTTGGCATTAGGGATGTTCCCGTATCCGCAGGTGAGTCATTTTTTTTAATATATTTTTGATTTTAATTTTTGTTATCCTCCACATATTCATTGAGCAAATGTGTTATTCTCCCAAAAGTGGTTTTAACTAAAAACTGAAAATAAGACCACATCTATTTTTACCATAAAAACCTTAAGAAGAACTTTAGAACACTTTATGTCTTCTGAAAAAAATAAATCTGTTGCTCTAACAGGGCCCCTGATGAAAATGTGGTTTTGTGCATCTGTGAAATGGCAATTTTTCACAAATGATTTTGTGAAAGAGTTTCTCATTTTTATTTTCTGAACCAAGATTTTATTATTTTTAAATGTTCTAAATTTAACAGTTTTTCATTTATGCAATCAGGTTTTGTAATGATTCCAAAACTCAGTTTCATCCCAAAGTACTTGTAATAATTCTTAGAAATGCCTTCCTATTAATCCAGGCACTAATAATGAATTAAGACCCATAATAAGATTAAGATGTGGACCTCAATTATCATTTTTCTGTCATCTCTATTACTCCCTTGATTAAATGTTCATTATTGATAAACCAATTGTAATGTGGAAATGCACTAGTTGTATTCATTTTTTTCCCCTCATTACACTAAGTTAAAATCCTGCTCAAATGTAATTGCCGAACACAGAAGTGACTTCACAATCCCATCAAGTCTTAATTAGCCCTTTTAAGATGGGTTTATCTCACTAATCCCTAGCTGAGCAATCTAAATCTGGTTACCTTAGGTTACCTCCTGTCCGCCCTGCTTTACAAACTGTGAAGGCACGCATTTTATCTAATGAAAAGTTTGCTCTCTCACAACTACACTTTGATTGGTGGCAAATCATCCCCACGAATTGATTCAGTTATCGAAAGGGTTTGAATTATAACTTTGAAATAGTCAGCCGCTCAGACTGCGTGCAACTGTACTTGTTATTTACGACTCGACGGCTCTATTAGTCGAAGGAAATTGCAGTTAAACAAAGAGGCAAAGTGTGATGTAACCACTTTAATCTGCCCAGGGTTACTGTGTTAGTGACTGCTTGCTTTCAGCATAGTGACTGTTTATCCTGGCAAAAATAAGTTAGCTAACTAAACAATTGAGCTTAATCGCATACAGACTGTCTCTACCTCTACAAGATAGCTGTTACTGATAGATACCTCAGTTTGAAGATGTAATCCTCTTAGTGTTATAAATTATGTACTGAGAGAAATCCAAATGTTTGTGACAAGTATTAATTCAGCACCTTGCTCAACAGCAAAGCACCATCTGTGAAGCAGACTCGTGTTACGGTGTAGCTATCCTCTTATTTTCTGTGTCGATCATTAATTCTTGGGCCGTGATTTAAAAGCATTTGAAAACCTTTGTGCGTGGTAGAGAGGTGTTTATACCAACCTCAAATTAGATGGTGATGTAAATGTCACACAATGATCAATCTGTTACTCTGCATGTGTATGACGACAGCCTGGGGCGTGTCTGATTTTTGATTGTAGTTCTTGCTTTCGTTTAATGCCTCCATTATCATGTTAATTGTGAGTGTAGTTCTGCAAATGGACGGTAATTTACTCTACACTCATTGATATAAATAGGGTATAGCAAATATTAGAGACACCTCTTAGTTTATAGATTTGTCTCTCCACTATTACGCAGCTTTCCTCATCTCAGTGTTAATTTTCCCCTAACTCCATATGGTGCTGCAGACACTTCACCTGCAGGCTGTAGCAGAGCGGTGCGGCGAGAGCGCTCAGATCCAGCTTGTCAGGCGCAGCCAGCCAAAGTCCTGGGGCCTAAGCTGTCATTTTTGCAGACGCTGGCACAGCTGTCTGTGCAAAACCCCCTGCTGCACTTCACTGAGAACATTTTAGTACAGACTGAGGGAGAAGTTAGAAAAAAATAAGAGAGTTTATAGGAAAATCAGCTGCTGCCTAGTTCCCAGTGTGTCTGTTCTGTTGGCTTACTCTCTTTGCACTGTTTAAGAAAGTCATCTTCATTTTTTTTCCACAACTGCATCTGGAGATTACATGTAAATTGAGTAGCATGTCACATCATACAGAAAGCATGCTGTTGTTAGTAAACGACATTAGTTGAAACCAGCTACAGATTTCAGTTGAAGAGGGAGGTATCCAGTCAAAGTGTATTGATATGGGGGGATTTGAGTTTTTCTGCAGAGATTTAATTCAGAATAAACAGGTGAGCGAGGGAAGAGATATGAGGTGACCATCTACTCTTAAATGAAACAGTTACGGTGCTGTTCTGAGAATGAGAATGCTAAAATGGGTTGGCCCGCCCAGTAAAAATGTAGTTTAGACTATAGACGAGTGGACAGATGAAGTTTTTGAGATGATTTTTACCTTTAAAAAGATATTTAAAGCATTCCTTTGTTTTCAACCTTTTCATTAAGTGTGAGTGCGCATGCTGGCCTGTGGCTTATATTTGTGGACAAGTAGTTGATGCATTATCTCTTTCACTCCTTTGTGTGTCTGTGTGCACACACAGTGGAATCATCACTTCATGTTCGTCATGACTAGAGATGGTGTCTTTAATTCCACTTCACCACATGTCGGGATTCATTTGCGTCCTTTGTCAGGAGTTAATGGAGTTTTTGCACGGCTCGCTCTGAAAGTCTTTGAAGACACCAGACCTGATTTGATGTGTATACAGCCGCCAGCAGTATTGCTTCTGATTGATTCTTTGTCTTTTGTTTGTTCCATAGTTTTTGCTTCACAATTTTATCATTTTTTTCCCCTCAAATCTGAATTTACTCCAGGATGAAATATCATATCACTTCTTTTATGTGTATGTTTCAGGAGCTTCCATTACACATCACTGCATCCATCAAAAACAGCAGAGACACCTCCAGTTATTTGTTTTTTCATGCCAGATGCAAAATGTTGTAAACAGGGTTTTCTGTACCAGCTCCAAACATACACTTTGTTTGACTGTTTTTTTATTAGTTAAAATTCTGTTAAAGACTTTAAGACTCTTCTTAAGCTTCATACATTATTAGTGAAATGATTCGAAACATATTTTCCCTTTCTTCTGAATCAAACGTACTGAGAGTCTTGCTACACCTCCGTCATTTGATACCATACTTAGTAATGTCACCAAAATTTTACTTGTGTGCGTCTTTTAGGTGATAGATTTATTTGAACATATACTTTAGCTCAGTCTTACACATCAGCAAATCGATTCTTCATCGGTATTTGCTTATCTTTATCTGGGAGTTTTACTGATCCAGGCTGAGGATGAAGGCTGTCAACAAGAAGGAGATCAGAGGAAACTGGGTTGTTTTTAATAGCTTGTAATTTTCAGCAGACACATCTGAAGCTAACAACAAAAAAGAGCCCCCACCATCACCCCCTATCTTTTGGTGTTACCCCTTTGGTAGGAGACCTTCTTTTAAGTGTTTCTGGAGTTGATCCAAAAGACGGAACAGAAACCTGAAAATAAATTAGTGACTGTTAATTTTCACCCTTTGATATTTTCATGTAATGGTTGAAGGTTGCCGTGGCTCTTATTGACATGGATTTGCGTCTCAAGAAGACAAGACGATGACGGGCTCACTTGTCAAACATCAGTTTGTTCTTTGTAGATCAGGTGTCAGAAAATGGTTTGAAGGAATGTATAATTGGAGAGTCTTTCTGAAGTATAAATGTTATATTAAACAATGCTCACCCTCAGGACAAACATCGTGATAATATGTCTACTAGATAATCAGCCAACAGTGATGAGACTCCTTTAAGAGGGAAAGATAAGGAGGGATTACCAAAGCTGTCTTTCTGTTCTGTGGTCAAGCTACCTAGTACAAGAAGAATAAGTGCTCAATTATGCTTGAATAAGTTTGTCTCCCACTATCCAATTTCAACCCCTGGAGCAGCACGCAATTTTGTCCTAGTAATTATTTCTGAACAAATTAGTTTTCCATAGTTGCCTTTAATGTGTCTGAATCAGGCAAAACTGGATATAAAGGCGGTTTAGGAGCCCCTTGGTATTGGCAGAGTGGGAAACCCTGTATTTAATTGAGTGAATCAATAAGTGCTCTAATGCACTGTCAAAAGACTGAGAGAAATGAGCAATTTATTTACCAAACAGTATTAGACTTTTAGCTGAGCTGATGTTTCAGGCCTTCAATCTTTTAGTCTGTATGATAGAGTCATTAACTCGGCTCTGGAGGATATGGAACTGATTGTGAAGGTTTCAGTACTGATGGTTTTAATTGGGTAACTCAAATATTTCATGTGGTTCCGCCATGGTGCCATTTTTAAACACTATCAAGTATCATGGTGTTGATCTTTTGTGTTGAGCATGCTTTTCTAAATTCTGCTCTTTAAAAGGTTTTAACTGTTGTATAATTCTTTTACTGTTAAATTGATTTTAAGCTTGATTTAAACACTGCTATCCAAGCATTGACTATTTTTAATGTGTTTTATCCCCATCTGCTTTTATTCCTTTTTTCCCGGCTTAAATTTATCTATTTATCTATTTATAATTCTGCTGTCATCATAAATGTATGTGACATGCCATGTTTTGACCTCATTGTTTTGTTGCACCTGTGAAATTGAGTATGTTCATTCCAAAGCCGGCTCATATTGTTTGTAACAGTTACTCTACAGCCTAGCACACCCGGATAACCTGCAGGGCAGGAATAAAGTACCACTCTGAAAATAAGCATTAGTGGATTTTACCCCCATTCTCCACAAATGAGAGCAAGGCCATTAACATTTGTGTGTTTTCATTATGTAAATGGTGTTAACGCATACTCACAAATTGCCAACAGGAAAGCAATAATTTTCTCCCAGTGATCATAATGTGTCCAAGTGCATCATCTTGATTATGACACGCTAATTACATATTGCCTCGTCCCGTCTTCTCTGTCTTGCCCTACAGATCCAGAAAAACCAAGGATCTTTAATGGTAAGTTTTATTGCATTAGAATAGCAGAAAAGAAAATAGGTCTCCCACACTATAGCCTGTTACTCATGGTTGGCTTTCTCATTTGGGGGGAAAAAAACTCAAATTGCATTTTTGCAATGAAATATTAGATCATGCTTAAACTGCTTGTGTTACATTAGGTGCCATTATGAAATAATAAAAAACTTAAAGGAGCTGAAGGATGGCTTTGCCCGAGCTTGCTGCATTTGATTAATCTAAGTAGATACTTTTTATCACACTATTGATTTTCCTTATTGCCAGGAAATTTCATGTGTGCTAACATTTTTCCTTCATCTGTGTTTCTCCACTCCCAGCCTCTCCAGTTACTGCAATGCATCGTTGATGAGGTGAGTCGTCGTCTTATGTGCTTTTGCATCTAAAGTCAGTCCTAATGGTCCGGAAAGCTTATATTTTGTTTCCTAATGAAGCAAACCACTCAGGCGGCTTTGCTCCCCACTCACTCAGCCCTTCACCCCGTGAAACTGCCTCCGGCAACACACATATGCACCCGCACATTACCGCAGAGGTTGGACCTGTCATGAGTGACACACACAGCAACACAGCTCTGAATTGTGTCTACAACAGTGACAGTATGAAAGCCGATAAGAATATGTTTAAACAGGACTTTTCTCAAGACTCCACTGGATATGTTTCTTTATATAAAGGCGTGATACAAAAACCCAGTTTAGGAGTTTAGTTTTTGTATTACACATGAGTACTAAGGAGAAATGATCAGGACTGGTCCTTCAAAAACTGTTTTATTTTACTATAATCAAGTAAAATATTGAAAATATCTGTATGAAGCAAACACCAGCCCACACAACAATATCAATTATTTCTTTTCCCCAAAACACACAATTTATCACAAGTGAAACTGAAACAACCTAGCATACCCTCAGCTGAGTATGGGTCTAAAGCACTGTGTCTGTGTTTATGTGAACGTGTAGACTCACATGTTCCCACATTTTCATTGAAAGCAGCCACCATCAGCACACTGAGATGTAAAAAAAAAGAAAAAAACACTACACCTCTGTAGCCTGAACTAGCCCCCCAAACCGCATCACCAGCCATATCAGTCATTAAAGATACAATGTCACTTGTCTTTAACTGTCTATAGATAGGCCTTAATTAATAATTAAATGCTTTTGGGTTGTAATGGATTGACCCGAGCTGAACTGTTCATTAGTCAGCTCGACGGAGGCATCACTCAAACTATTTTTTTCCGTGCCTTGTCCTGTCCCTCCCTTCAGGGCAAGAGAACAGTTTTTTTGTGTCCCCAGTGGGCCAGCACTTCCTGACTGTCCCAGCTAAAGCAATGTTTTAGAGAGAGAGAGAGAGAGACAAGAATATCTGCACTGTTTGGAAAGGAGAGTTGTTAAGAGAGGATTTAAAGGTTTAATGATGGATGTATGATGGATTATCCAGAAGAGTGCTTTACCTGGTGAATGTAGGTTGTTGCCAGTCTGGGACCTACTGCACTTTGTTTACTTCTGCACAGATATTTGTCAGAAAGCTAATGGAGATTTTCTTTTTTAACAATGTTCATTTGATTCTTTGTCAGTAGGTCTTTGTTCAGTGGTTGTTCTATTCCCTCACAGGAATGCAGTAATATACACACTAATAATGAAACAAAATATATTTTAAATTACTTTTGTTATTGAGAAGTTTTTAAATTTAGATACATTTTCTCAGTAATGAGACTTAAGTGATAACTGATAAATGGAAAACTATTGAGTGATTTCAATAAGAAATCTGGTACCAAACTGACCTTGTATTAATAGTCATTTTTGTTGATCTCAGGTTTGCATTTGACTAAAATTTACAGTTTTACTTTTATTTACATTTTGTTTCTAGTTATGCCATGTCTACATTTTTTTGCATACGGCAGTGAAGCTTCTTCTGTCGCATGTAGGTCTGTGGAGTTCCCCAAGGCTCCATCTGTGACCCATGGCTGTTCTGTGTCTACGTCCTGTCTTAAGGACTAAAACACAGAAGTCTGTATATTTGTAATGGGTGCCGGCCTCTTCCAAACTTCTCCAGCTAAATGAAAGAAATTGTGTATCACTCTTTATGATCTCCACCCTCATTTGGAAAAGCACTTTGTCTGTACAGTCGCAAATCTTGTGTGGCAATTAGAGTAAACATACATTAGAAAAACGAAGTACAAAATTCGTTCTGTGATGTCTTTGTCAAATGAGAAGTATCTTATATCAAGCATTTAGATTATTTTTATTTCATGAATAATGAGTTGTGTAAGTATGAAAGGCATTTAGCTGCAATGAAACACAACTGCACACCATTTAAGAAATGTCAGAGGGCAAAATAAAGTCAGCCGGGTCTTTCCTTTCGACACAGGTTACCACTAAGCATCAGAATTTATTTTGTAACTGGACTAACTCTCTGCAAAATAACATTATGGCTAGTTTTCTAGATTGGCCCGAATTGCTGCTTCTCTGTTTGCCAGAGTACTTTCTCAGGTCCTCCAGCAGGGCTTCAGAGGTTTAGTCTTAAGTACCAGCTGAAGAAGAAAGACAACTGAGCTTCAGCAGTCATGGACCATCGGCTCTCAAACCTTCTGTTTGATGATTTTAGGCTTGCAGAAGCAGTGACCTCTTGTAAATCATATCTACACCATATGTCTTTTAAACAAGTTTATAGACACGTTTACGTCTGATTTTGATCATGAACAACTTGTAGAGCTAAAAGCTGTAAATGAGCTCTTTGAGTTGTCTTTTTGTTTGTCTTGTTAATAGATACTACTGTGAGTGAATTTGAATGAACTTAACCCAATTAGGCCTGGCACACCCAACATGAAAATAATGGCAGGTGCGAAAAATGATGCCCCACTCACTGACATTTAGTAGCTATTACCTGTTCGTACAGAGTGTAAATGTGATCCAAATACATTTAACTTCCTCAGGTTGTGGTTCTCTAATATCATGCAGTATATATCCACCAGAGATTTGAAAGTTGCTTTAACAGCTGAATGACTAATAGCCTCCTGTGAGTGGATCATTAATATTATTGCAGCTTCAAGTTTTATGCTCAGGAGGGGGTGGGATGTGACAGTCTGCCTCTCTTTTTCCTTCTCTGCCTCACAGTAAGACATAGCTAAGAAAGACCCATCCGAGAGATTGGAGTCTCCTGCGCTCAGAATAAAGACCACATAAAAAATCAGGGACAGCATCAGGTTAAACTATTGATTAAAGCATTCAGAAAGGTCCGTAACATTTATTTCAGTCTCCGAATAAATGTGACTGAACACATAAAAAGTAGTCCATCAGAGATTAAGTAATAATTTTTTATTTTGCAAGGAGAGTGGCCTCGAAAATCATGAAATAACTTGAATCGTAATAGAAACTTCAACTTATTGAACTTGAGTTTTTGGAGTGGAGAAGTCATATTTGTTGTTAAGAAAAGGCACATGGCTCAATTTGCATGTCAGTTTTCACCTGTTGTTGAATAGTCAGTGAGCCAAGATGTGATTAAAATTGTTGCCGTCTTGGTATAACATGGTCAGGATCCTACAAAATTCAAATTGGGGTTGATTACACTAACATGCTTATATCGTGAGTCTAGTTCTTGTTTTTCTGTGGTTGTTTCCACCATCTGTCTGCTGTCCACCCTCATTAATGTGCCTCTCTCTTCCATTTGTTTGAATAGCAAGTGGCTGCACTAATAAAGAACTCCCACTTTATTTTCAAGCCTGTAATTACTGATCTAATTTTGCCTAATAATTGCTTCATGGCAATCACATGTATATTTACCCGTACCCTTGTACCCTTCGAGTGTGTGTTCTGTCTCATAGCGTAGCCCGTTGACAACCAGCAGAATAATTCACTCAGGCTCGCCACTTTCATCAGCCTGCTTGTCTTTTGTGCCATCGCCTGCTGCCACATCAAAGCTGCAGCAGTGTTGCTCTCAGCTGGAGACATGAATACATGCATAAATGTGTGTGTTTGTGTCTGCAGAAAGGTGCATGTGCATGCAAATATGCGGGGAAAGTGCAGAGGGAGATTCTGCTCCGATTTAGCTTACACAACACATGAATTAGTTGTGTTGTCAACATTTTTGCTCAAACTGCTTGATCGTTTGTGTGTATCTAGGTGTGTGTGTGTAGGTGTGTTTACCATAGTACAGTGGTTGCAAATTATTTGGTACTCTCCCTCAAAACCGAGTGTACACCCAGGCTTGTGGTGTGCAGTGCTCAAGGGCATTTGTTTGTGCATGCCTGTGTGTGTGTGTATGGGCTATGATATATTGCTCATCCAAGCGGCGGCAGAACTGTGAAGTGCAGTGAGATTAGAGGAGAACCCATTCCTTTGTTAATTTAAATGGGTTCATGCATCATGCTTTGCAGGAGCCTGCCGATCAGAGCATTGAGGAATGGCGAACACTGCCCAGAGGTGTTTTTAATGGCACAGCAGGGCTTCAGATGTAAAGAGGTGTAATTCCCTGCATTTGAATAAATGCCTGGTTGTGGACTGAGGCTTTATGATGTTTGTGTGCTTAGAAGTATAGGTGTTCATGTCTTTGTCGATATCAGTGGCTGTCACCATGCATGTTTTAAACCTTCAAGACTTTTGCCTTTACCTTAAAGTGAACTTACTTTTCATATTTCTGATAGTACTCTCTGCTCATAAGGTAAAAATACCTGGTAATCTAGCTGTTAGTTGTCAGGAGTGGGGTTGTCTATTTTGACAGTTTCAACTAATACATATAGAGCATTTTCTGCAGTATATTTCAACAAGAATAAATTAATTTCAGTGAAACAATAGAGTAAATATCCAGCTTAAAATCAGTCAGCAACCCATGGAACCCCAACAATTATTGATACCTGCCTGCTGTGTATTTGTTTTTGTACAGTTGTAGATCTATTTTCAGTTGTGCTGCTTTTTAGAAAATGAGGAAAGTTCAGGTCCATTGATTTGGGATAAAATTGTGTTTGGAAAGCAATTTTATCCTAATTCATTTTTTCTGCAAGGTTGTGGAAGGTCAGAGTAACTGTAAATATTAGAAGGTTTTTATGCCAACAGCCAAAGGTAATGAAGGAAGCAGAGAATGAGTAGGGAAATAGATGGAGTAATGAGGTGAGGGGCAGTAATAGAGGGTCACTCTAGGGCAGCTCTTTTACGAGACACGCTTCATAGGACCTCCACTGACAACATGAAACAGCTCTGATACACACACATGCAAACATACACACAAGTGAACTGAGGAAATTTTTTTTCAATTTCGTTGAAGTTCAAGTTTGGACATCAACTGAACTTGTAGGTGTCAAGACAATTACTCTTTCCCAAGCCTTAGACCGCAAAATCCAAACAAAATAAATAAAAAATAAAACGACAGTAGTAGAAAAGAAAAACACCACTAGCGCACAGTACAAAGCACTCTCAGATTCTACCACTGAGTGAGACAGTGATTGCGTCTTTGTCCAGCACCGAGTGTGACAAAAACACAATGATGAAAAAGGGAAAAAAATGGAATTAGACTCGGGTTCACATATGTAGCCTTTGTATGAGCTGAGCTTTAACTCAGCTTTCAATAGTTTAATTACCCTATTTTTATCCAAGTACACCTTCAGGTATCTCTTGACATTGGTGGTATTTTAAAGCCTCTAAGGCTGATTCTTCCAACAGCACCGTGGTTCACACGCACATACTCCTCTTTTTCCTTCCCTAGCGTTCTACTTTGAGTAAGGACAGTCCATTTATCTTCCATTTCCCATCAAGTCTCAGAATCTTTTCTGCATTTTTTCAACCAGCCTCAGAAAGCATTGGCAGTGTGAGCTCCAAAGCCAGGGTTAGATGTTTAAATAGATCCCTTTAAATTAAAACACCTTAATTTGAAGCTATTTTAAGTCCAAATGTCAATATTTTAGCGAAAGTACCAAAAAAATATGACCACCAAGTCTTAAAATGTTGTTTTTTTTAATGTTCTTTCTCCTCACAGGATCCTCCAGTTCTCCCTGTTGGACAGTTCACTGAAAAGTTTGTTCACTTCATCACACAGTGGTGAGTTCCTTGCAGCTGTATTTTTAATACACTTTGGTACTATAAATACAGACTTAACCCTCTAAAATCTCATATGGAGTTTCATTTGTTTTTAAAGGCTTTCAGGCCCTGTGGTGCGCTTATTTGGGGATTGTGTTTGTCAAACAAAACCAAGTCAACCATTAAACCCTCACAGAGCCAGATTGAACAACAACTAGGGTCACAAGCTACATTCAAAATAGATCAACCAAATTTTAATGGTATTTACAGTGAACAATGGATTGAAGAGCGTGTGTATTTGAATGCATTGTGGTTGAAATTGTCAAATTGCCAATTTTTCTTCAAGGACTGATTGATTTATCAAATGCATTTGGACAAAGACAATATTTACCCTTTCTTTGCCTCTGATGCATTATCCTCTTGAAACCTTTACAGTTAAACTAGCATCAACATACACACCCAAACCACATGTAAGCAGTGTGTGTGTGCGGCTGGCTTTAGCAGCTGTTGTTTATCCACCCTGCCTGCTTTAGTCAAACAAGGCACCTCTCTCTCAGGACAAACTGATGCACTGGTGTCCTACTCTGCCTTGGTTCAGCGCTGGCACCGTCTTTACCTTGGTTTTCTTCCAGGGGAGTATAAACAAATGAAACGTCTATCCCTCTCTAAATCCTCAGAGCCCCCAGTGTGCCTCACTCTGACAGATTGTGCATGTCTATACACAAAGAAACACTCCTACATAAATCCACTGAACCAGTGATGTTCCTGCTTTAACTGGTGTTTTCTGATTAATAAAAAAATAATTGAAATAAGAAATATTAATTAAATGGCTTTTTGAAATAAATGTACTGTATTGTTCAGCTATAGAGCCTTTTCATCTATTAACGTTTACCTTCTGTTTCTGGGTCATGAAAGTTCATTTATCACGCCTTCTCTTGAATCGTCATGTATAATTGGAAATTAAGTGATTCAAATTAAAGTTAGAACAAAAAAATGTGTTGTACACTCAAACATCGTCTGAATAGTGTCTGGGTATTGACTTGTATTTTTTTTTTATTTCAGTATGCGGCGGCAACCCAAAGAGAGGCCTGCCCCTAATAACCTCATGGTAAGTTAAACCAAGCCTTCCATTAACCGACTCCAAGGACCACAAAATAAAAGTTTTGAATAACTGCACACAGAGGGTAATCATACTTATACATTCCAATGAATTTTCAATTAAACATTATTTTTATTACCTCTGTAGTTTTTCAAGTACACAATTGTATTTTACGCAATGATTGAGGTCATTTGGGTCAAGGACCCTTGAAGTTTGTTTTTCTGTGTGGGAACAGCATTAATGAACTTTATTTTACTAATGAAAAGAGTCAGAGAGCTCAGAAAGATAACCTTGAATTATGATTGAAATGTACTTCAGCCATAATTCCATTTCCCTGGATTGGCATGCAGTGTGTATGAATTGGGCCCAGCTGTTGAACAACAGTTGAATATTTCTAGTTTACAGAAAAAAGTTTTATAGTTTAATGAAAATTTGATTGAGGGACAAAAGGAAATGATTTTATGTGCTTGTGTGTGTGTTTGTGTGTACCTGACTGTATTTGTGCAAGTAACATTTAAAAATTTGCCAATTACCACAGTCATTACTGCCGTATTTCCCTGAGCTCAAACGAATTGATTTCATAGTTGTAGAAGTTTTCTTGTAGTGTGACCTCAAATTTTCTCTGGTAAATGGCAACAGGAGGAGAGCCTCTCTGTTTGTTTAAACAAATGTGCATCACCGGGTCTTTTTACTTTTATATCTTGTTAGTCTTGTATTGTCATCACTTTGTTTTTATTTTGTTTGTTGACATTTCACAAAGAATTCCGGCAAGTTGAATTTAAGTAAAATACGGAAGCGATTCCTGGTATGAGGAGCTGTAAAGATTTGTTTTTCAGAAAAGGACTTTGATTTGTCAAATAGTGAATTCAAATGAACTGCCTTCAGCCCCTTCCGACAGGGATTTTCTCTTTTTTACACAAGGCCCTGGGAGTTTGCACAAACTGCCTTTTAAGAGTTGCAACATGGTCTAGTTTCTGTGTTAGGACCAAGGACAGCGACCGTGACATCCACAGGGAGAGGAGGGGTGAAGGTGTGTTTGTTGGGTGGTTGGGGGTGGAAGGTGTAAATGCAGAGCTGCTAACAGTTCACATGTTCTCAGTCTCACACCAGAAAGGAGGAGTAAAGAGAAATGTTGTCTAGACACTCAGTGGGAAGTCCAGCCTCTAGACTTGAGTGTTTCTCTCAAGGGAGAGACCAGGCTCAGCAGATTTTGGGTTGTGCGGTTGGTTTTGCGCTCCTTTGAATAAAACTTTTATTGTTTTTGTCGAGTGCTCTCGACATTAATCATTTATCCTGTAAGTCTGATCTCATAACAGTTCTAGTGGAGAAGATCAATAAAATAAACTTTACCTTTGCTTTATTTAGTCTGTCTGCAATGCCCAGGGAACATACCTTTCAGCAATTTGAAGGAGGGTATAGATATTCTCAGAGAGGCGTGGATCATGTGTCGGTAGCACAGGGCTATTTCCTGGTGGCCTGAGAGTCTATTTGACCTGGAGTGAGCAGTTGGTACAAACTCTCAGAATGCATACATCATCATATTCAAGTGCACCTCGAGCTTGTTTTTTTTTGTGCTCAGTTCAGGTTGCAACTGCAAACCGTGACATCTTGGTTACTTGCAGTGCACAAAGCAACCATCTACTCGCTGCTTCTTCACTGATGTTCCTTCCTTTCCATGGAAAAAGGAAAGGTGGAGCAGGGAGGGAGTGGATTTGATGTAGGAAGATCTTAGCTAAAGATGCAGCGAATGGCAGCATGATGAATAATGTGGTTGCAGGTCAGGACCCAGATTAGTGTACACATACCCAGCATGGCTAGCTAAGCAGTAACAGTGTGAAAAGACAGCCTGTAAGCCACACAGTAAGGAAATCTCTCTGCTGGTGAGTTAAATCATGGATCAATGAGTGCAACAGGGCGATCATGTAACATTGAAAGCAGTGTGTTTTCACCTGTCAGAAATGGTAAGGGCTGCTGTAAATGTATACATACTCAAGCCCACAGCTAATTAATGACCCACAGTAGTTTGACCATTATGTTACCTGCCCAGTAACGGCTTTGTAATAGTCCAGTGGATACAAGTCAACCTACGCAAGACGTGGTTCATGTGGACAGGGTGGCCAAGGATGGACTCCAGTCCGCCCATGCTGGAGTCCATTTTTTCTTCTTCATATTAAAAGTTCAGTACAACACAAATAATGGAAGACCAAGGATTACAGCCGGTGGTCCATTGAAACCATGTTCAGCCTCTCTGTTTGGCTCTTAATTAGACACACAGTCCCATCATCAGTCTGATCAGCGTTGTTTGGATCCCAGTTTTGAATGCAGTCATTGGACTGTTCTGTGGGACTGAATTGCCAAAACGACTCCTGTAAAGACGTCTTTCCTCTCACTCTGCCCTACATTCCTACTTTGCCCCACTTTCTTCATATTCACTGTGATCCCTGTGCTATTTTCCAAACATTCGCAGTACTTCCTCTCTTTTTTTCTTTTCCCACTTTCTGTCCATCAGTCTCATTTTTCCTGTACCTATATTTTTTGTCCTCTTGCAGGCCTTTCATTTCTCCCTCTGTCTCAGTGAACTGAGATGTAAGGTCATGGATGCCTGCCTTTGTGGCTCCCGCCTGCTGATTGTCTTTCTTGCTTTCCCTTCTCATTCCCTCTTTCTCCCCACTCTCCTCTCCCTCTCTCTGCCTCCCAGTTCCCCCAGCCTCCTGAGTACATTAAAACTCTTTACCTATTCTATCTGTATGTTAATGCAGCGAGCCACAGCACCCCCTTTCCTCCTCTCTCACTCTGGTGTATAGAAAGTGCCACCATTTGCTTTGGTTTTTATCTCTGCAACTCATTTCTCCTGAAAGATAATGCAGGGAATCACATAATAGTACAGACACTGAGCCAATAATGTTGTTTTATGACCATTCAAACTCACCTTGTCGCTCGAGTTTGCTCATCAGGTTTCAGCGTGTGGTTTCTCTAATCACTGGTATAGCTTTTACTGATGTTATTTTCTCAGGGATTTATCCTATTAGAGGTTCTTTAAAGGGGCTGCTGTTTGATTGCATCCCTGCTCTTGATGGGTTCCCCCCCTGAAGCTTTACACGATGCGATATAACTACTTGTTCAAGGGGTTTTGTGCATAATATCAATATTTAGTCCTGTTTGACTCAACTTTTAAAACCCTAAAAGTAAAGCCTTTTCTTAGACCCAAGGGTATGAGAAATTTGTCACATAAAACATTTGGTACGTGAACAAGGTTTCTCAATTTTCAAATCTCACTATCGAAAGCGAACTACGAGTTATTTCTTTGATTGCTTCCTCAAAAACCCTGAAATCTCTGAGTTGATCTAAGCTTGGATGTCCACAGAATGATTCATAATTAGATGATGAGCCGTCAGAGAGCAGAGCGAGTGTTTTTTTTATTTTTATTCCCCCTCCTTTTTATATGCATCTTTCATTGTGGACACTCTATCCTGTCATCATTAGCTAATGACGTCGGTCAGATGAGGAGACCGTCGATTGGCTTGCTCCCAGCACATTAGCTGCAGGTTCTTGATGACGACTTGACCTGTCTGAGGTTTCTTCGTCGTAGATCTTTTTTCAACCTCTCTCGCAGTAAAAGACAGTGTGGGACAGCTTTAGGTGTACGTTACTTTACCTTAACCCTTAAAATACCAGATAGGGGCAACAGAACACAAACGGTCAAACATCAGTTTCTGTGCCTGTGCGCTCTCTTGGAGACACATTCGATGTGTGCAGGATAGAGAAAAACAGCCATACTGATGATCCCCCTCCTTAATATTCTTTGATTGTGGTTTGATGGACATTTCACCCCCCACCCCCATCGTCCCTCATTCCCCAGCCAGCAGCCTTCAAGCAGCCTTTTAGCACCCTTGTCAATGCAGCCCTCTTATTCTGCCTTTCTATTCATAGGCGTGCGCACAAATTTTTGTTCCCCCCATTACAACCCGGATCCACCAGATGAGCCCCTCGTTCCCACAAAGAACCCTCTTCTGCCTCTGATCGTCTGCGCATCTAGTTTTGAGTTACCTACACGTAAACAAATGCGTTATGAGATAAGATATTAAATGGGCCCAAAGTCCCATGATATCCATATTTTCATGAACAACCAGAGTGAGTTCTTGATATATATCTACAGACACCCAGTCGTGGAATCAAAGTCCTTCCAATCAGATCCTCAAAACTCCAGGCAAAGTATGAGAGAAAGTCCATTACGGAGCACGGTAGAACGACTGAGGATTATCTTGAGGTTTTATTATAGCCAGATTATATGCAGTTGGTTACAGCCAGGCCAGCCAGCAACTGTCTTTAGTTAGACTCCTTACAGGTAAATGTAAACACTGTCAAGAGAAAACGCCTTAAACTTGAGAAGCTTCCAGTATAGGTCACCCTGATGGTCAGCAATCAATATCCCTTACGCAATCTTCTAAAAGATCTCTAAATACTCGGTTGTCACACAACTCCAAGTTCAGCTGCTGGTCAACTGCATGTGACCTTTCATAGTGACTCAGGATCCGTGCATACAGAGTTACAGAATTTGAAAGAGTTAGACTACATGCTGTCAGTAGACAGTCAAGAAGAGAGCATGAAGAGAGAGAGGATAATGTCATTAATACCCTCAAAAGCTTCACAACTCAGTTGAGGTATTGACCCTTTCAGCTACCTCTGAACTGTTATGAGAAATTGTTTGTCTATGTCTGTTTGCTTGGACTTGGACTCTTCACGTCTTATAGCAGGGATGCAAATGCCTGATATTAACACCTGAGCATACCAATGGAGATCCAATACCCTTATTTGCTTTTCAGCACTGTTTCAGGGATACTTTTAGGGCTACTTTTCTTTTGGTTGGTGCCTGAGGTTAAATATAGTCATTTGCGTGACTGCAAAAGTTGTGCCGTGCTATTATTAATGGCAGAGAAGTTTTACGGTTCAAGAAGGCAGCAGATTGATTCAGTTACTTTTGTTCCAGTTTATAAACTTCCTTTTTTTGGTAATGCTTTAAGTTCATGTATCTTGCATGAGTCCTTTTCCTACTGTTTCTCAAACTTTGAGAAAGTTTAAGTGTCTGAGGAAAAGGTGTTTTAATGTTAACATCTCAGCATGTGCAAAAAGGATTTTCACATGCTTTGCTTAGTGCACCTCTCAGAGCTTTTTGTGTCATGTCAGACTTCTGCTAAATCACTGATGTCTCCTCCTCTTCCCTAAACTTTTCTGTCAGCACCTTTGCTGCCAAATGTTTTCACATTTCACCCCTGGGTCTTCACTGACATAAACTCCATTCACACATTCTGGGGAAAACAGTATGGTTCTGCTGCGGGCCTGTTCTGTCACGTCAATTTGATTGAAAGCTAGAATTAAAATTACATATCACTCTTAAAAAAATACTTCCACCTTGTAGTGTCATCAATCCAAGCTCTTCTTTTGACCAACAGATGTTTATGAGAACATGTTAAATTTCACAAACTTCTAGCTATCTGATAACCTTTCCAATGTTTCTGCTTTAGCTATAACATTTTTGCATAAACCAACCCTCTGCTTTGCTCAAGGTCATCTCCAATGTCAAATGTGTTCATGGCCACAAGCCCAAATTCAGAGACTTCAAAGTAGTCTACATTTCAGCGAGTAAAGGCTGCATTTTTTTCAATAATGTAAATCCCTTACTCCCCTTATGAACTTTTTTTTGTATTTTTTTCCATTTAATATGTTCAAATCATGTTTTAGTAGAAGCAGCATTTAAAAACTCCCAAACAAAGTTTTCAAAGGTTCTATTCCCACCAAACCACACACACACACACACACACACACACACACTCTGTGGCTCCATATCGACACCAACCAACATCAGAGAGCTTCTAGAGGGAGCAGGTAAATTGCAAGCAAATCTTTAAAAGCAAGATTTTCCATCTACCTTTTACACCCTTCTGTCCCTCTCTCTCTCTTACACACACACACACACACACTTATTCACACACTGCTATCACTCTGTATGTCTCCTAACACTATTCTAATGAGGTGATGACCAGTCCCTTGTTATAATTGCCTCAAACGCCTTTTAATTTCATCTGAGCGAATTAATCATACATTGAGTTATTTAAAATTGCATAAATTAATCTTAGATTAAACAGACCCATCAAAGGCTTCAAACAATTAAAGAGTTAGGTAGTATTTCCCCTGGGTTTAGGCCATTTCTATTTGAGAGGAGCGGTTGCAGGTGATTATCCCATTTTGATGTGGCCAGAAGGTGATTAATGTTACTTTTAAATGAGACCCCCCACCCCCACCCCCTTCACTTCTGTCCACATAAGGCTTTAGCAGGAGTGTCAAAACCCCGACAATGACCCATCCAAAGAGTGGTTATTCACTCTGTATTTATAACTTTGCTTACAGGTTTCATACTTAATTTAGGTTTCAACTAATTGAATTACTCTGAGTCTGCATATGTGCTTAAATGAAACAGTGGATGTTCCAAGTATACCAAATACCCTTACACTTATATAACCTTTATTAAACTAGGAATACTCTCGCTGAGATACAAAATCTCTTGAACAAGAGACAGCTGGTCAAGACAGGAAGATTAAAAGTTTTCAAACAAAGAGCATCAACAAAGAGTAACAAGAAACCCAAACATTAACTGAAAGATTAGGTTCAGCAGTAAAGCACGTGCAAACACATGCTTGTTGAGAGTCCTAACAAGTATGAAGCCATTCAGTCCAGCCGAGGGCTCTGCGTATTGGGCAGTGAGTGTGTTACACTTGGGTTCTCAGCTAATCTGATACCTGGAGTGTCCAAAATGGGCATTTGTTTTTGTTCGGCCCCTCCTCGTCACTGAGGCTAGAAAAAGCTGCAGAGATGATACGTCTGACTCTCTTTTAGAATTATTATAAATGTGCACTTGGGCAAAAAACTTTGGCAGGGATTGACTCACATGGATCTTCAGCTTTGATATATGTTTGAAATACTTTTGTGTGGTGCCCTATAAGCATACAGTAATGTTCCTACTGTATGCGCCCAAACGGTAACCTCATTAAGGTTCACTTTTTATTTCTCTACTTGACTTTATTTCTCTGAATTTCTTAAAACCTCATTAACATGTTGAGAGGAAGTCCAATTAGGTTTGAAACACAGCTTTACATTTATGACATCATAGTTTGTGTTGACTTAGGGGGCTTTCACACATACGTTGTTTGGTCTGGACTTTTGGACTTTTCTGTTTAGTCTAAACCAAAATGATAGGTTTGAAACCTCCCCAGGACCTTGGTCCGGACCAAACAGCCGGACCTTGGTCCAACCATAAGAGGTGGTCTTGGTCCACACCAAACTGAACCACGGTCTGGTTCATGCCCAGTGTGAAAGCATTATTTTGAAAGGTTCAGACCTTCATACCAAAGACAGGAAATGACACGAGGAGTACAAGTGTCCGTCATTAAGTGTAATGGAGATTGTCCACAAACTGGAAATTTTACAATATTGTAGATACCTCACTGTTGACAGCTTATCTTTTCTGTAGTTCAACAGCACAAACTTTCTCTCCAGAGTCAGTGTTTAAGACGAACTTGGACCAGCCTCATGTACAGCTCTTCCAAGTTATCGCTGTTGGTAGTTAAAAAATCAACAATAGTATAAAGGGGGGGTGACGATTTTATTCATGTTTACAATATTCAAGACCTCCCTTATTCAGTGTGTTGATGTCAGACGCTCGCTGGCCAAATGACCAATCGGTGTAAACGACAGAGACACGCAAAGCAGGTATTTGATGACGATATCACTTAGGCTCGTCATGTAGAGTCTGTTAGTCCGTTTGCAATAATGACAGTGTGAAACCTAAACAGACCGAACCAAATGTATATAATGTAACAAAAACACAGATTTGTTCGGACTTTGCTCAGGTGTAAAAACACCCTTAATTGTGAAGTTCTCACAGTGTGTTGGTGTGTGACTCTGGTGTGACATGCCACGCACCATCATCGGGGTCAAATTCCAGCAGATGTCCCTGTCCTGTCAGGGTTAATTTCTAGAGCAGAGGCTGAAAGCAGGATTTTAAAAGCATCACTCAGGGTTTCCTCTTTTATTTCTGTATCACTCCCTCTCTGCTGAGGCAAGGAAGAATGATTGATGAGATGGGTGTGCTGCACATAGGAGCACCCAGGAGCGTCCACTCCACCCGTCTCATACTGATACACACACACACATACTCACACACTGATATGAGAGTAATTAACCTCAGACTGTGTTAACCCCAGCTGCCCATTAGAAGGACAACAGGATTGATGGGACTCCCCCCAGTCCTTCACAATCTCTAAAGTTTGTGCAGGATTAGAGCACGCAGGAATGTGATTTCATTTTTCTTTCAGATATAAAACTGCAGCCCCGTGTGGTGACTTACTGTTCACAGTCTAAAGAATCAGTCCTGAGAAAAGGGAGAAAAAAGATGAACAGACATAGAAGAAGCAGATTTCTCTAGATTATACAGATTATACAACAATTAAATGTATCTTAGTTTAACTACAAATAGACGAGAAAGATCCCAGGAGGAAGAAAGTGGACCATCACTACCAGTCTGTCCTACTTAGTGTCCTAATCTTACATCCTCTGCACTAGTTTGAATTTTGCTGGGGGGGGGTTAGCGTTCTGCCACCCCAGAACACAATAGCTTATGACAAGCCTAAGAAAAAACTTAAAATAATAATAATGACCTTTTCATTGTTTTCTCATGAACTTCTTGTGTTGGTGTCACTGTTCCTAGACTACCTAACGCTTCCTAACGATATTTATAAGTAGCTGTGAAATGTAGTAGAGTGTTTAAAAGCCGGTCTGCCTGACATTTTTTCTTAAGCATTATGCATTTGTGGTTAACAGGTCAGTGATTTGATGTCTATAATAACTTGGAGACCTCTGCTTTTGTATATTTTGTTCCTTTTTGTAAGCATATGCTGTAAATAAACAGTTTGTTGTAAAGACTCTTCAGTGAGGCTGATTTAGTGGTTTGGATGTTTGACCCTCAATAGCCAAGAAAACGTCCTGAAGTTTAATTTCAGTTGTAAACAAGTTCTTCTATTTCTGCTCCTTTGTAAACTACATGATACTTTATACCCTATTGTAGAAACATCTCCCAACCATTTCTGGTTTTATATTTTTGATCTTTCTTTTCACTTTATGCACATAGTTCAACAGATCACAACCTTTCACAACAAAAAAAAACTCAGTTCAAGTGTTTTGTATGTGAACACGGTGTATAAGATTAAAAATATGATGCACAGTGTCCTCTCAGCTCAGATAAGAACTGAACTCTTATGAACAGCCACAGCCTCTTGTTGAGAAGACAGATATCAGTGGAATCAGTGCTGACAAGCTCATTTAAACTGGCCGAACACAGCGTTGATTAGCTAATTGGACATCGAGACACCACAAATAAAAGTCCTGGTCAGTCTCGGTTGAGGTGTCTCATTTACAACCTCCTCCCCTTTAACCTTTGACCCGACTGTGACATCTGTGACCTCTGTCTCTGGTTTGGAAAGTCCCCGCAGATGAGGCTGCTGATTGGGACTGTTGTCAGTAAGATATCAAGAGTGACATCTCTATTTAGAGGAGCAGAAACAAGTAAACTGTCAGAATTTAATAGATTTGATGGGCTACCAGTCAACAGAGACTAGTCAGGTGTTTGTTAATTTCCAGTTGCTGGTTTTACTGGTTCTGCAGAAGACAAACCTGTCAAAATAAGACTATTCTTTATTTGTAAAAGAAAGAAAAACTCAAAAAGGTAACGTTTCAACCAGCATTTCTTTAGTAATCCTGAATGGTTGACAAATGGTTCTGGTTAGTGCCAATTTTTATCACCAGCTGTTTTTACAACCTGTGATGATTAACGTCTGCCGTTAACTATATTACGTTAAAATACGGTAATGAGCCATTACTTAAATGTTTCACAGTTAAAGCCAAATCTGTTGGACGTAAATATTCAAGAGAGTTTTAATGATGCTCCATTTTTTGTTAAGTCCTATTTTATTGTTATGTCTTGATTCGTGATTAAGAACAATTATACCAGTAGAACTGAACTGTCATTTCACATAAAACACGTAATAATGTTTGTGGCTTCAATCTGTTCGATGATAAAAAATGATATTGCATAAAAGGTGAAACGTTTACTTAGGATATAATTTTCTCTGTTTTATGACGTTTAGTGCTCATGTTTTGACAGCAGCTTCAGACTTATTTATTTTTTTATTGGAGGGGGGGGGGGTTCATTGATGAGTATGGGTGTATTGTGGTTAGAATAATGTAGAAACAGTCAAAATAGGATGTGATTATGACACTCCTGCTTAACTAAAAGTGGGGCTTGAGTTTTGACCCGTGGAGTAAAATCAGTGATTTAATCTGCAAAATTGTTAATCAGAATTTTAAAATTGATCTTGATCGTTACAGAGAATATTTGTTTTTAGGGGGAAAAAAATCACAGTATTTCAATTTAAGATGAATTCAAAAACTTTTTATTAGAAAAATAAAAAGTTCCTTTTTGCCTTTTAAATATTACTGCTGATGTTGCTCCTTGATGCAGTTAAAACTTGTGAAGTCAAAGTTTAGGATTTCTTTTATTCTCGTTATTGCTCATGCCCCAACCGTTGACAGCTTGCATGAAAATTGATAATAAATTGGCATAATAAAGTATGTTTACAGCACTTATCAAAACAGACACAATAAAGTGCTTTATATGGGATAAAAGCACAACAACAAGTTGCAGAAATTATAGTGATATAAAGAGAAAATAAAATTGAGTTGTGAGTTATTCATGCACCTATTAATACCTCATTCGGATTAACTATACTGGTCAGCTACGTGAAACTACTAGCACAAGAATCGTGATACTGAGCGTAACATCAAAATAAGACAAATGAAGGCAGCTCTAGTTATTATTTTTTGTAATGACCGGATATGTTTCACTTTTTCTTCTATCTTTTATTTTGTAGGAACATTCCTTCATCATACAGTACAATGATGGAAACGCAGAGGTGGTGTCCATGTGGGTATGTCGCTGTCTTGAGGAGAGAAGAGCGCAGCAGGCTCAGGGACGGGTCTGATGATCTGACGCCGCTCACTTACGATGGACCTGGGCTTCAAAATCAAGTGTGTCTACACAGCGAGAGCCCAAAACAAAGGGAGTTAATGTTTGTGGACAAGAAAAGACTTTTATGTGAGTAAAGATCACATAACATATCCATGTGGCATCAGGGGGGCTCACATCTTTTGAACTCTGCGTCCAGAAGGGCAGAGACATCAGCACTTTCTTCAAAACATGGTCTCCATTCAGCAGCTTCATTCCTCCCTCAGATTTTGGGGTGTACAGATATGAGGCGTATGAAGGGACGATAAAAATCTCAAAGCATGAGACTACAATACATCAGCGGAGATGTTGTCTGCCTCTCGTGTGGATCTCTACTAACCATCTTGTGCTTTACTATAGACGGCCCTCTACTGAATGTTAAGGTTTTTGCCTGTGAGTAGCTGCCCATGTGTGTGCCTGTATTGCCGTCTGTGTCATTTATTACCTCAGCAAACTAAAATTCTCGCTGTAAATATCGCCCAGAATTTGTACCCAGGTTTGTATCCAGTCATTGCCTTTGTTGGTGTTAACTGAATACAAATTTCCAGATGAAGCAGCTTTCAGTGTTTTAGAGTGTGAGCATCAGCAAGTGTTATTATGGTTCTGAAGTTACTGAGCTAATTATTTATTGTCCGCACTCATCAGGAGGAGCCAGGCTCTTTCTGTTTAAACAGCTTTTAACTTGGTCGCACATCTTTTATTTGTACTTGCACACACACGCCCGACTTTTAATGCTGTTTGAGCAGAAATAACGCCTCAACATTCCTCTTCTTGCTTTCAACACAACTTAACCATCTCACACAAACCCGCTCATCTTTTTGCATTATTTTATTGCTGCTCTACCAGGAGATTCATACTTAAGCCAGAGTTTTATTTCAGTAAAGAAATCAGGAACTTAAAAGGGAAGACCCCAATGCAGTGCACTTGACACCAAAGATCGCTGAAGACCAGAATGAGGAACCATTTAGATTAATACTTCTGAGGCAAGTTTAATGTGAGAATGAACTGCTCCTAAAGACTCAATGTGTGCAGTTGTTTAAACGCGATAGTTAAATTCCTCAGAGGTGAAGTCAAAGCAGTGACATGATGTGTAAAGTGCGAGCACAAGTGTAACGGTGGGACAACAGCACAACAGAAAAGGCAGAAAGCACCTGTCTGTCAATCAGGTGATGAGGAGTTTCTTCAGTACGTCTTTAAATGAGCTTTAGTCCACTGAGCAATAAGGAGTCATGTGGGGTAGATATTAGTCAGAGACAATACAGTAAATTTCATGTTTTCATCTTTATGTTAGAAACTTTTCCAGATTTTGATTCTGGATCTTTTTTTTTCTATCAGTTCAACTGTAAAGTTTCTTATTTCCACATCAGATTTTTCATGAAGTTTCTGTGCTGAGAAGAAAAAAACGTACTCCTACAGCAGGAGATCAAGCTATGCGTTATCGAAAAATTTCAGTATAAGGTTCATCATAAATCACAAACTCTATTTCACTTTTCTTCACTAAACAAACTGTAAGAGTTGCAGTTTAATCATTGTAACATTTACACTGAAAATGGTGTCAGGAATTATTTTGGGCAACACTGAACAAAAATCCCATAATGCACTGTTTAGGATTTTCAAATACAAATGGTCTGGAACAAATTTAAAACGTCTCTGCCTTGTCTTGGCTCTGCTCAGGTCCTTTGACGAGACGGCAGTGCTCCTACATGTGCATGTACCGTCTGGTTTAAAAGGAAATGTTCGCCTGATCAAACGGCAGAAATAGTTGTACCAGCTTTGCAAAATGTCCTGTACTCAGCTGAGCAAACCAACAAAATACGAAACACATATCAACACGAAAAACTAATAGAGATTGAGAAAAAGTGCAATGTAACGATTAAAAAGTGAAATACCACAAAGTGTGTCACGGCTTCATATCCAACCCTTGTAGCGGTTACCTGCAAACTTCTTGTCTTGCATTGCTGTGGTTGTTTCCTGTGTGTACAGTTTTTCAGTGAAAGTGCCTGTGTGATCTGATGAGACAAGCTTTATAAAGAAAAACTGTAAGAAAGGACATGTAAATTAAGTTTCCTTTTATTTTCTTTCCCATAAAAACACACATCCCAGGTTTGAATGCAGAAATAATATTAGTGCCATTCTCTTCTTTAGAGACCTAGAAGCTTCAAACAGTCTTTTACCTTCATGTTTACAGAAAGACTTTAACTTTTAGAAGAACGTAAATGCAAAATGACAATTATATTACCATGGTAACTGGTCAAATCAAAAGGCAAAATTAAAGATGTTCCAGTGGCTGATTTACATAAACATTGGTTTGTCCGAGAGTTGCACAGTGAATGAAAATGTACTTTGCTTTATGACACATTTATTGTTAAATACAGTCCTCATGCTTTAATTTTAGGTGTGGGGCGTTTTCGTGGTTTGTCAGTCCATCTGTGAGATTAAAAAGAAAAACTTGACAGTGAGACGGCCTTTAATGTAAATACTGTAGAAAAAAGTGTGATGAGAGTTTGTCACAGCGACCAGCCCCTGATAAAATCTCTATAAACGTTCACGTGTTCGTGTCTTGTAAGTTATATGAAACCAAACAAAGAGAAAACATTTCATTTTCCTGAAAACAGATTAACTAAAAATATTCAGAAACATATTTGACGGTTGGGAGATGTACTCACTGACTGTGATTTTTAAATATGGATCCACAGATCACGTGGGAATATTTATTATTTTTTACTTTTCACCCCTGTCAGGTGGTCGCACTTGTTTCTTTTTCCTGGTTTAAGTATGATTCATCATGTCAGTAATGGGACTCAGCTGTAATATCAGTGCTGTAGCATTACTGACTGATTTTGGCCTTTTCTGTAATTTCCTGTGTTGGCACATATTCCAGCCATAACAGAATAAACTGTATTTAAACATAATCTGGGTAAGTTTCAGACCTTTTTTTCAATACCTCAACATCTTGCTGTGCATGTTATCTCTTTTTCAATCCCCATGTTAATGCTTTTATTTTGAAAGGGAAGTTGACGTCAAGGCTTTCACACAGAAATACAACAACGAATTTCAGCTTTTGCTCTGCAGGGATATGGCATGAAACTTCTAAGTTGATGAAGAGGAAAAAGCCTGAAGATAAAGGTAAGATTGAAAATTCAAATTCCTCTAGAAGACCAAAAATTTGAGCTTGTGTCTCTTTATTTTGAGAAGTTAAAACTTTGTAGATGAAAAAGATATGACTGTAAATTTAAAAGTAAAAAAAGTAGGAGTACCATTATACGTCGGACCTTCATAGCCACCATGAAGGTAAGATTTCGTGCAAGCCTGCATTAGTTTTAGCTGATAACCTGGTATCTGAATTTGAAGCAGATTTATCACCAGTTTCATCTATTAGAAGACCTGAGACACCTTGAGGCCCAGGTATAAACTCCTCACATGCATTTAATAATAAAGAGCACTGATGGTCTCTTCATTAATTACTTGACATTTGCATGTCCTGGCGTGATGTGACCCATACCTGTAAGCACCTCGCAACCAGAGTTCATTTACAATTTGCATTTTATAATTAATCTTCGTCAACCTTTAATTAACAACAGCTTTATTCCTAAATGTTAATTTTTACATTAACCTGTGAAAAGTACTTCAGAAAACACAGATGTGGTGCAGATAAAGACTGAACGAAGGATGTCTCATGTTTTCTTTTCCCACAGGTTATCTTCAATATGAAATGTAACTTGAAGTGGAAACATGAATCTGAATAAAACCTTCAGCTCCTGATGTTGATCTTCACACCTGCTGAAACTGTAAGTACATATACACTGGTAAAATAGAGTAAAACACTTTAAATAGTGAAAAAAAAACAATCGGAGTAGGACTTTGACGTCCAGCAATAAGTAAAATATATCTATGGTCCTGAAATATAACAGTCTCCTCAGCTGTGGTCAAAACAAACACAAAATTTAAAAAGAAAAAAAAAGATCAAACCAAAAATGTCTGAATATGAACACTGATGTATTTTACTGCTTATTATGTCTGCATGCTAATATCCCAATCGTCCATTGGTATAGTTTATACTTGCTCAGGACAGAAGTGTCCTTTTGTCACATTTTTGAGTTGCCTTGGCTATAACCCTAAGAAAAGAAACAGTGAAAGAACAGCCTCACAAACCCAGCAGCTCATCACAGGAAAGTGCTGTTGTTCAGTAGCTTCAAGCTGGAGGCTAAAACCTGCCAAACTTCAGCCCAGAACTTAAAGCACCGACATGAGTATCCAGCAGTACTGCTCTTTATCCTCATTTTTTGATGAAAAGCGTCATGCATCAGCTTGAATTCCCATTTCCTGTATTAGCTGTTATACAAAAGTCACTTGAAGGCAATTTGATGACCTAGTTTGTCAAAGAGAGTCAAACTTTGCCTCTACTTATTTTTAAAAGAGCAAAACATTTTTCATTCTTCATACAGATGTGACACTGGTGTCCATCCTGACAAAAAAGATGCATTTCTCTGAGTCTTGGAATTCAGATTTATTAGGGCTTCATTTAAAAAAAGGCAGCTTTTAAGTAATAATCTGTCAGCTCTGACAGTGTCGGGTTATAAGTTCGTATATCAGACACCAAACAACATTTCAGTGCATTTCTGGGTCACGGTTACAGCACGCTCAACTTTTCACTCGTATCTAATGAGCTTATTTTGTAAATGAGTTTTCACCGCAGTTCTCCAAAAATCATCTTTTAAGAATCTGTTTTTTCCTGCATGTTTGTTTGCTCACAAAAACAAACTAATATCAGGATGACTGAGCGTTCCTCTCTCACTATAGAATCAAGTGAACAAATCTTAAATTGGCAGGATTCTTTTTGGATCTTCTTTGAAGACTTTGTGGCCTTCACAGCTCTTTTGTATTACTCACTTTTCTTAATACTCCAAGACCTTGTTAATGTTATTTATCTAAATCTGTGTCCGACTGCAGCTTCACATGAGGTGCCAGACTGTCTTTTTAAAATGATAATTCAGCTGTTTGTTCAGCGGAGGAGCCACATTGGCATTTAAGGACCCTGACACACAGCCAAGCAGCCTGAAGTCAGTCAGTGATGTGTCGTATTGTGCATGTTGTCTACTCTGTTAAAGGAGCCTCAGAAAGAGAAGGACGAACGATTTTAAGCTCTTTTTTTAATTATTTATATGATTATTCAGAAAGTCCTTCCTGGCTCATTTGATCTTTAAATGAAAGCGAGGTCAGACTAAATAATTTTGTGATTGGTGTAACCTTCACTGACCCTCTGCTGTGATGGATATGTTTGCAGCCATTTGACCCCTTTTACGCTGCAGTCAGAGCACCAATTACCCTCCTGAGGGACACCAGAAGAAGAAATACAGCAAATCCTGTGAGTCAGAATACTGCTTGTCCTTGTAAAGAATTTTTAACAAAAATCTCCAGTCAGAAGATAATGTCATTTTTTTACTTCATGAACCTTGTGTCACCAGTGTCACAGGAAAGTGTTTGATTAGAAGTCAATAACAGCAGGGACGAGTCTATAACGCACAAACAGCATCTATCCAAACCTTCACTGTGACTGCAGCCAGGCAGGAAATCATTTGGCTTTTGTCGCGTTAACTGTAGTATCGTTTGAATACTGAAGTTGCACACCTGCTGCCCGATCAATGAGATAGTTTTTTACTCAAGGGAAGACCTGAAAAATGCTGCTCTTTAGAAGTTTGAAAAGCTCTTGAGGAGATATTAAAATGTGAAGGAATTATTGAGACATTTTTCTGCAAAGGCCTAAATTTGGTGCTTTCAGTGGGGCTGGAAGAACATGACAACTATGCCTCCACTGCAGCTTGGCAGGAAAACGCAGTCTGATCCAAAGAGGTAACGTGGTATCACACATGCTTTGAAATGAACTGAAAAGGTTGGACCAACTCCCATCTTGTTACCACTTGGTCGACTTTCTGACATTGGTATAACCTTGGGCAGTGACAGCCAACTTTTCATGGCTCCTGGTGTAGCCAGGGGTCAGCAATAACAGACTTCCAGCAGAGACCTTCTGTTTGGTGCAAGAATGGAGCTGGGGTTGCTAGATGACTTCTGTAGGGAGTTTGACAGCCATCGATCACTCTCCTTACTGACAGAAAAGCTCAGCTCATTTTGTCATACTTGATGAAATCGTTGTGGTCTTTTAAACCAACAACTCAGGCCTTGTGCAGTTTAATAAGATGTATATGTACAGTACTTTGTGTCAAATGAAATTCACATATCACTGAAATACTTTTACTTTGTGCTACCATCTACGAGCCAAGCATGTTGGTGTAGCTTATAGGACTGATGTCAGCAGGTAACCATGTTACCAATGTTCTCTCTTGAGCTATGTCACCCCGCAGCAGTTCGTAATGGACTGAACTGAGGTCTTTCTACAAACAAGCGGCTGCTGGAAGAGAGTAGGTGAGTTGTGTTTAGTCTCTTTGCTAAAGAAATCAGACAAAGCTAATAGATGTTTGATGGCTAATGTTATGGCTGGGACCCTATATGTACTGTTGATGAAGTTAGGTGCTGTTCTGAGCATTATTTGTGGCAATAGAGTGGTGTTTTGGTTAAGGTTTGTGTATGGCTCCTAAGACCGCTGTGTATTGCTATCGTGCGGTCGTTACTAAAGTTGGTATAACTAGAGAAGCAAGCCCTCAGCAACATTCATCTCTTGAGGGAGTGTCTAACTCGGTGTTACGGTGTGTATATGTCGGAATATCCCTTTAAAACCCATCCAAAATGCAAACTTGTTGGATTGGAATTGGAATTGTGGAATTCCAATTCAAAATGCTTAAGTCACCAATAACTATGAAAACTTAGCAGTTAATCACAAGTCTAAAAAATGATGTTGACAGCCCATCAACATGACATCCCTGCAGATGAAATGTTTTATGTGGGTTTTGCAGTATCGTCAAACCTTTGCTGAAATTAATACTCTGATTATTTCATTACATCATGGATGTGACATGCTAACCTGCCTGTTAACACAGCTGCCTATCAGACAGATTTCTTTAAGTAACCTGCAGCCTGCTGGGAGCTCAGATAATGATGATCAGTCAGAGCAGCAGTGATGTGACAGCTCTGCCTGCCTCTGATGATTCCTGCTGCATGTAAATGTTGTCATCAGATGATCCATGGCGGTGCTCGCTCTGACCTATACTGATAATATGTCTGCGATGAGGATGTGGACGCTCCATGATCTCATCTGGCGGGCCTCCGTGCGGGATATTGACCGCGCTTTGTTTGGAGATGCGTCTTCATTTCTGCCAGCCCGGGACCCTCATATTCCCAAATTCCCAGCGAGCATTGCGTCTCCGCTTTGTATCGGCCGATGACCTTTTCCCACAGCAGTCCGACTTGATTAGCACATCAGGCGGGACAATGAGTGTCCGCCCTGTACACAGCCATCACCCACATCCCTTTATCAATGTCCTGTAATTAAAATGTCACCGTTTAATTTTCGAGCCATCGCTCTCCTCTCGGCGGAATCTTTCCTCCAATAAAAAGTGCAATCGAAACACTCTTTTCACTGGAAACAAGAAAAAGGATGCAGAGAAAGCGTTTAGGTGAGGCGAGCAGAGAGGGATCAATAGGCCCTTTAGTCCGCGAGGAGGATTGATCGCTCTCTAAAATGGGATTTATAGGGGTCATGCTTTTATAGGCTGCTGATACAACTGTTAATTATAAAACATTTGGCCTCAATTGCTGCTGTTATTAAACCTGTCCTGATTGAGCAAGCTTGATTTATCTCTTAATATGACAAAATGCAAGTGTTGATGGGGAATAATACTCTTATTATAACATGAAGGAAGGAGAAAAGCAGGATCCAGCTGACTTGAATCAATGACTGCTGGCATTAAAACACACATTTAAAACACACACTCCCCTTGTAGTTTTACAGTCTGAGGTGTTACTGTGCATCCTGACCCCCCTCCTGGTTTTTTAGTCAGAGTTTTAACACCTTTACGTCCTAGTTTGGGTTGAAAGTACATCATGGTCTGTATGTTGCTGTTGCAGAATAAGGGGATTGAACTTGAGAAGATGCTGATAGTGCAAAAACGGAGTGAAAAATGCAGCAGAAAAGGCTTTGGTGGACTTTTGAAGCTTAATTATTAGGGGAGACCGGGGATGGTTGTAACCCCAACCAGAACAAAGTGGTTGAAAAGAAATCGTCACTGTACGTTTAAACAACGTCTATATTTGGACTGTCTCAATGAAGCCAAGCTTTGAACGTCTTTTTTGGGGCTAAATCAAGACCGAATTGGACCGTCTAAATGAAGCTTAGCTTTCAACTTCTTTTTTTTGGGCTAGATTGGGACTGAATCGGACCGTCTGAATGAAGCCCAGTTTTCAACGTTTTTCTTTTTTTTTTGGCTAAATTACGGCCATGATGGGCCAACATGATTAAGCCTGAAAAACAACGTCTAGATGACGTCAGGAGTGTGGTGGGACGGGTCAATTGTAACACTTCCAATTTCTCCAATCAGGACCAAGTTACAAATCACCTGACTCACTCTGCACATGCCTAGTTTAGTCCTTGTTCCATGTGTGTACATGTAGGATCCTGTGGTGGACTCAGACGATTATAAGAAAAAATAATAATAATTTTGAGGTAAGAAAATATATATTTTTTTAATTCAGATATTTTCATGATGGCATTGCCTGCTTTGTCATTGAACTCATCAAACTTAAATCACATCTATGTAGATATTTTTCTTGCAAGTTGTTCATGCCAGAGTTTTAGCTGTAAAGCAAGCTACTTCCTGGTGACAAGGGTCTGTTGTATATTAGTTGTAACGACAATGAAAAATGTTACAACCTCCCCCAAGCACACTTTTTATTATCTTTATGTTTTCTTGAAATTCAATAGTCTTGGAAGAGAAAGACTTACCGGGGGGTACCTCTCAACATTTTGTTCAGTTTATTATAATCAAATGTTAATAGAAGACACACACACACACACACATACACACTGGAAGGTTGGCGGTTTGATTCCCCCCTATCCCGAGTCTGTCTGTTGCGTCCCTGGGCAAGACACTTAACCCACCTTGCTCCCAGTGTGTGTCCTCCACTGGTGTATGATTGTGAGTGTTGTGTGGTGGTGGCCGGAGAGGCCGCAGGCGCAAAATGGCAGCCATGTTTACGTCAATCTGCCCCAGGGTAGCTGTGACTACAAAGGTAGTTCACCACCACCAAAGTGTGACTGAGTGAATGTGTTTGACGCTAAATTATGCGTAGTCTCTTTGTGTTGCAGGGGCAACTGCTACAGCCTTTAATAGCAGACACATCTACCTACCCACTGAGCATTTTTTGGTCTAAAAGAGGTCTAATGGACATCCAAATGTAGTCTAGACGACTGGTTTAAAATCAGGCTACCACAGGTCTAAAAATGAACGTTTTCAGACGTCTAAATTTAGACCGAGTTTAGACTAGCCAGCTAACAGAGGTCTACAAGTATATTGCTCAACGGCTATCATAATTATTTTAGTTTAGTACTTGGAGATCAGGTATGCAACTCACAGTCGCTTTTTGAAATAAATACTTATCGAATAATGGATTAAAGTGCAATGTCTCAATTCCGTCTACAGATATACAGAATCTAGACGGTTAAAATTAGGTCTAAAAAATAACATTACATCAAATAGCCGTCTATTGCTCAGTGGGTAGTTTGTATCACAGTTTGAATGCATTGGCTTACAACAGCTTTAAGATACAGACAGAAATGTCAAAAATGTTACAACCATCCCCGATCTCCCCTATGCAGTAAACTGTAGGAATGAGGGACACGACTTTGACATATTTAAAAAGGCTTATGCGCACAACTTTCGCCACCTTATGGAGGACTGAGTCATATTTTGCGCTGACTCTCATAAAATGTCTATTATCATACACTCGGATGTCTTTTGCAGAACTTGGATCTGCACTCTCTAGATTCTAAATCAGCCCCCTTGTTAAACGTTATCTTCAAAATAAAAGCCCCATCCAGTGCGCGTGTTGAATAATCCATCAGGTGCGCTTCACCTGGTGAGTCTGCACTCCTCCTGACTCCAACCTGAACCGCCTGAACGTTTCAGGTTAAAGGTTTGTTTAAACAATTGAGCGCATATGAATGAGGGTCGGGTCATTTGTGTCCAACAGTAATAATAAAGAGCTCGCCTAAAATTACCGCTGAAATGTCTAATTAAAACCTCCTCGCTGCTGATCCACACACGTCAGCTCACGTTTCCTCAGGAATAAGCAGCGACAATGGCTGCATTCAGGACTGCGGTGTAAATAATTAAAAAGAGAGGAATAATTACAGTATAAAATTGTAATTATTGGCGGGGCTGCAGGGGAAGCCTCTGATGCTGAAAGAGGAGAGGACGCGCTGAGGATCGGGTTCAGCATCAATATTGCAGGGAGGTAAAACTGGCGAGCTCAGGCTGCACACACACACACACACAAACACACACACACACACACACACACACACACACACTCTCACACTCAGGGGGGCTAATGTCTCACACACACTCTGTACACATTCTTCTTCTTCATACTCTGCTCTCACTCTCTCCAGCTCTCCAAGTGTTTGTGTGGTTAGTTTATCCTCTGACACGCTAAATTGTCCTGATCGTACTGAACAGGTTGTTGTTTGCTTCCTCTTGTCTCCTGTGCCAAAATATTTAGGTGTTATTGAATTTAGTTGCAGTTGATTTTAGCAGCAAATCGCAGAGTTTGTTCATGTTCAGCCTCAGTCTGAAGCAGGGCCAGTCTGAGAATTTGTGAGACCCACTGTGGGATTTTCCCCATTAAACCCCCCCACCCTAAATTCAAAAAACGCTTAAAATCCAATTCACTACTTTTCTGAAATGGATTTTATTTCATTCTTTGCTTTTGTAAATGACATCAAATCCTCCCTCAAACACACACATATAAAAAAGATCCACCCAGTCGTGCTTCCTTCCCCATTTCTGTGACCCCAATATCCCACTGGTTCACTGAAAAGTCATCCTCTGACACTGATTGGGGTTTTAACTTTAAGCTAAATTCACTCGAACAGATCAAAATAGTGCATTAAATGTGATTATGAAGAGAGAAATATCACCAGCTGTATCTGCTCTTAGTGTATATTGTCTAAACACCTTGAACACAGGTGTTCAAAAGAATAAAAACATGCAATGAAAGTTTGAGCTGCATCACTGTCAGCACCAAAAACAAAAACTGTTGTAGAGATTGAGTGAAAAGTCAAAATTATTGATAATCATTTAAAGATTTGACAGCTCTGACTGAACCGCCTGTGGCTCCAGTATCCTATATTTCTCTTAACCTGAATGTTGTCACCGTTTATGTACTGTGTCATTTTAATTTAGATTTTTGTTGTTTGTAAAAAGTCAGATGGTAACTTTTATTAATTTATTCATTTTAATGGGGGTGTTACTTTTTTTAGAACTGTGACCAACATTTACTCTTGGAATTCACTTCAGCTCTTTTAACATTTGTACTGCAGCTGATAAATTGGCCTGATTTATCAACCCACTTCAACACAACATTAGGAGGAGACATTATGTCTTCACGAGTTTATTCCACAGAGAATTTGGGTGATCCAAATCAAACCTTATAATTTATTGTCATTGGTAGCAAAGGGTGGGGGTCCTCCTGTGTAAAGGCGTGGCTGTTCATCAGATTCTTCCTCCATGATGATGATTTTCATTTACTCACTACTTCACTTCTACCTTAAAAACGCTCTCTGTCCTTCTGTGTTTCCACCTGCTGCAGGTATAAACCTCAGAGCGATCAAACGATCAGCCATCGATCCGATTATTACAAATCAATTAAGGAGGAAGATGCAGCCAATCAGATTGACTCTAACCATTTACATCAATGACCTTTCGGTATGAATTAATTTCTTTAAACATCATTAAACCCACTTCCTCACTTTCTGTGTGTGTGGAAAGGAAGGAGAGGTGGTTTTGTTTGAGACATTATTACACAAATACATAAACACAAATTTAGAGAAAAAAAGATGTAAAACAGGAACAAAAGTCTCCAAATTCATGCTTGTTATAATGATAATTCCGTCTGTTTTCTTTGCTTGCTCCGGCCTCATATTGATCAGCGTGGCGGTCGTGGAAAGCCTAACAGATGGCGGTGTAACTTGATAAATGCGCGCGGGCCTTTTGTCTGTCTTGTTCCCCTCCGTAGTGCCACGCGCTTTGCCTCTTGTTTCTAAACTCGCCCCCGCTGTGGTGGGAATAATACAGTGTGGGAATGATTTCCACAGAAGTGATGCTTAAACCACATTAAGCACACTGAGCATGATCAGATAAGCCATGTTGTGGTTTTCCAGTCTGGTTTGGGTCCCCCTTGTCTGGGCCCTGGAAGTCAAAATTATCCATGCTCTTATTTCAGTAAATTTTTTCCATCTTTACGCAGATGTTTCCAAGACAACGTAACGTGCTCTTTTGTTTTAATTACATGCAACAACAAATATATTCCTGCGCTCTTGTCTGAGGCCGAAATGCGTCTCCATTTGGGGTCAGCGGGGGTCTAATTGCGCGTGATATTGTCCCTGTTTTGATTTGTGCGTCAGAGCTGCAAAATTGTGAATTATCAAAACTGGTGTGTAGCTGCTCAGCATGTCTTTCGGAGAGAGGGAGAGAGAGAGAGAGAAGGGGGAGAGAGAGAGAGAGAGAGAGAGAGAGAGAGAGAGGGAGAGAGAGAGAGAGAAGGGGGAGAGAGAGAGAGAGAGAGAGAGAGAGAGAGGGGAAGAGCTATTACACATCAGCATGACAGGAGAGAGAGTGTGAGTGAGAGAGAGGGAGGGAGGGGAGGGAAAGAGAGAGAGAGAGAGAGAGAGGTGCCATGTGCTTTCTGTCTACACGACATTCACCTCCCTGGGATCCAGCGCGATGGAGGTCCTGTCTGCTGCTGCTGCTGCTTCACCCAAATAATCTGAAATCCAGAATCCAGCTCAGAGTTTCTCCTGACAGAGCGCCTTGACTCTGACTCTGACTCTCTCTCTGGAATCACTTGGCCTGTATTTTTATTTATTCACATTAATCATCATTTGTAAAACCAAATCCGCTTGGAGTGTGACGGCTTTTCAGGAGAGAAAGGTATGTCTCTTGATTAATCAAACTGTCATTAAATGATTATTATTTTTGTTGACTTTTCCCACTTATTTTCCTGCTCCTTTATTTTCACGACTTATAAACTTTAAAAGAAATAAAATAAAGATGTAGTAGTATATTAAAATAATTGTCATTGAATTCGCTGAAGGCTGTTTGGAGAGTGTTTTACGGCCTCTGTAAATCCACAAAGATACACGCAGGTGACCGCGGGACAGGCCTGCTCCACTATCATATCGAGCAACTGGCTGAGGTTAATCTTCGCAGAAGCTTTAATTATATATAGGGCTAGTCTTTTATTAACAATGCGAAGACGCGCTCGTGGATCTGTGTAATTACCAGGAAAGCAGCTTACAGTTGTTCTTTTCCTCTCTGCTAAGCGCATTGGCGCAGCTCAGGCTGCATTTTCCTTCTGTCCTTATCCGCGCATAAGGATCTTATGTGACTCTTAAGCAGTTGCCCTGTAAGCGCTGAGCCGATTTTGGAGATAAGAGCAGCGGTAGATCCAGCTCCACACAGGAACCCGGATTACCTGAGAGAGGAGGCCGAGCACACCGAGGAATGAAGGAGGAAGAATTATTTACAAGACCACCGATTAGTTTCACTTTTGCATTTAAACAAACCTAAAAGCCTGTTAGTTATAGTTTATTACTTTTCAAATAATATATTTTTAATCATTATTAGCATATTGATAATAATTTTACTATTACGTTTATTAGTATAAATATGAGACCTGCTAATGGCAGTGACAGGCCCACAACAGAAACAGCTGTTCAACAGCTCTATGACTTTCTATTTACCTCAAAATATCAACGAAGTGTATTAATTATTATTGACATTATTTACCTGCTAAATATTTTTTTTCAGGTAATGTGGACTACACTTTTTCAGACGATGACGAATCCTTTTTTATTTTCATTTATTTATTTTTGTAAACAATTTTTACATTTCTTTTATTTCTTTCCTATTTTCTAAATTCCAACGATTTAACCTGAGTAATCTAGAGATAGATAGATAGATAGATAGATAGACCTTTATTGTCCACATAGACTTAAAGATGGTGCAGGAAAATTACTGTCCACTGTTTCACTCCAGCTGTGTGTGTGTGTGTGTGTGTGTGTGTGTGTGTGTGTGTGTGTGTGTGTGTGTGTGTGTGTGTGTGTGTGTGTGTGTGTGTGTGTGTGTGTGTGTGTGTGATTGACAGGCTTCCAGGGATGGAGTCCACGCCCGGACAGCTTCGAGACGCGGGACGAGACGCCAGCTCATCCCCGAGTTCAAAGCAGGACGCGCAAAGCTTCTCCAGCCCGAGCCCCCTCAGACCCAACCAGGTGAGCGAGACCTCCCTGTACGGGGTGCCCATCGTATGCCTGGTCATAGACGGCAAGGAGCGACTGTGCCTGGCGCAGATTTCTAACACCCTGCTGAAGAACTACAGCTACAACGAGATCCACAACCGCCGGGTCGCTTTGGGCATCACCTGTGTGCAGTGCACCCCCGTGCAGCTGGAGCTCCTGCGGCGTGCGGGGGCCATGCCCATATCCTCCAGGCGGTGCGGGATGATCACCAAGCGGGAGGCCGAGAGACTCTGCAAGTCCTTCCTGGGGGCACACTCTCCCCCCAAGCTTCCAGAAAATTTTGCATTTGATGTTACTCATGAGTGCGCGTGGGGTTGCAGGGGCAGCTTCATCCCCGCCAGATACAACAGCTCCAGAGCGAAGTGCATCAAATGCAGTTTCTGCAACATGTATTTCTCCCCAAATAAATTCATTTTCCACTCACACCGCACGACAGAGTCCAAGTACCTGCAGCCGGACGCGGCAAACTTCAACTCGTGGAGACGCCACCTGAAACTGACGGACAAAAAGTCAGAGGAAATTAACCACGCGTGGGAGGATGTAAAGGCCATGTTCAATGGAGGGAGCAGAAAGAGGACTCTGCCCATGAACGGCTCGGGAATGTCCTCTTCGATGAAATCTCAGGCCTCATCCAGTCTGGCCCAACGCACTTCCCCTGAGATCCCCCACAAAACTCTACGCTGTGACAGCGATCAGGGGAGTAATAACCTGAGTCTGACCAGCGGTGCGCGGACCTACCCAGTCATCCCAGTGCCCAGCAAGAGCTTTGGCATGCTTCAGAAAATCCCCCCGCCTCTGTTTCCTCACCACCCCTATGGCTTCCCGAGCTACAGTCTGTGTCAGAAGAAGAGCGACGGGGTTCCTGACGCCAGTAAAACCAACGTGTCTGGAGTGTTTTGGCCTGGCGCGAAGGACAGCCTCTACCCAGCGTTCCCCATGTTCTGGCCTACAGCTGGAGGCCTTCCCATGCCCCCGTACCCCGGATCCCCACCGAAACCTCCTCCTGAGCTTCCAAGCGTCCGGCAAAGCGAGCTCGACTTATCTGACCAAAGCGACCGTGGCGCACACACACCCAAAGAGTCCAATCATCACCCTCTCCTCCAGCAGGAAGCAGGAGAGCGCTGCCCCAGCTCCCAGTCCTCCTCCACCCGAAACGACGAAGACAAGTCTGGAGACGAGACCTCCCAGAGGAAAATCAGCTACATCTCGGCCTTCAGACCCGTGGTTAAAGACGCGGAGACCATCGCCAAACTTTACGGCAACCGAGACAGCTACGGCGCGCGTCCTGCTGGCTACCTGTCCCCGGATTTCATCAGTGAGGGCTCCAGTTACAGATCCATCTCACCGGACAGAGACAGCGTGGTTGACGAAGAAGACGACGACCCAGACGTGGATGTGGAGTCAAATCGAGGGCAGGACGAGGACGAACCCATCCAGATCTCGCCGGGAGGAGAGCATCGTGGCTCCCCTGTGCCGGACCGAGTCTCCTCTGGTGCTGAGGACAGTCAGGAGCGGTCTGAGGCATCCAGCCCCGGAACAGCGGCGGTGGCATCACCGGAGGACTCTGTGCGCACCGGGTCATCGGAGGAAGATCGGCGGATGCGTAATGGCTCTCCTCTTCATGAGGTAAGATCAGATTAAATGAAACTTTAATGATCCCCGCGGGGAGGGAGGCTGGATTGTTGTAGAAGTGGAGAGATTTATGAGAGTTTGTCGAAGAGAGGAGGTCAATAAGGTGTCATCATCAGGATCAATTGACACAGATTTTAAAAATCAGGATGGTCATATTTTCGTAAGATTAGGAAAAAATGTATAAATTGTGATGGAACTTTGGAGAAACTATCCTGTCCAAATGGGGTAAAAATAATCACAATCAGATTCATACTTTGATGGGATGTCTGACTCTCTGTTTCCAGGGTGATCAGTTATTTGTCTCCTATCAAAATGCTCATTTCCACGGATCTGTTTAATTCTCAGACAGTAAATTACTAAATTAATGTCTCATAAGGGTGTCGTGTTACCATCCTCACAGTATATCTGGCTGCTGGTTTTTGCATCACAAGAAGGCCTCACTCGGGTGAAGAACAGCACTTAATGGTTGATCATTTCTGTGCGTTATTATCAAACACGTGCGCGCTCTTTCTTTTACAGGTGTATGCTCCTGGAAAGGACGGCCACGTGCTCCTCAACGAGCCACCATCATTTGGATCCAAACAATCGAGCAGCCCTCATAGATCCAACGGTAATTATTACACCAATTCATGTTTTTTCATGGAAATTTTTTCGCCTTTTTTTTTCTCTGACAATCTGTGTCCCCTCTTTTTTTTTTTTTTTTTTTGCTCAGGTGTTCATCACGTGTCTGACTCACACAACCACCGAAACACAGCATCTTTCCAGGAGCAGAAAGACAGACAAGGTTTTTAATCATTCAGTTTATTATTAATTCAATTATCCCTAATATTTTAATCATTTGTTTAAATTTAGATCAGCATCCTGGAGTGATAATTATAATATTTGCAACACGATTGCTCTTTTAAAAAATGACAAGTTTTGATGTTTTTGTGCAGCCGATGGAGCTTTACGCATCGACATCAGCGTGCACGAGAGAGACCTGGAGAACATGGCCAAAGGTGAGAGACTGTTTTCAGAATCAAAAGAGAGAGAAAATGAAGCAGGTGACTTAATATCATATTAAAATAATCCTGTCTATGTTACACGTTCAGTTCCCATCTTCCAATCCAAGAACGCAGCAGCTGAGCTGGTCTGGTCATCACATTTAATTAACACTAATACTTATTTTTAATGTGGGAAATTGAATTTAATTACCTGAGCTAATTATTTGCTAATGAGATTTAATTTTAGTATTTTATAAAAACCAATCCCAGCTCTGCAGTTTAATCAGTGAAACAAGAATGTGTGTTATGTTAATGTCAAACATTGGATTCGGCTCATTTTTACGCGCAGATAAACGCCTGTGGCCTGCTAACGATGACGTGCCAAAACCGTAATGTGAATTTACATTTTAGTGGGCCTAAAGTGTTTCCATAGTTGTTAAACCACTTAATCACGAGATGTGGGAGTTTTGACTTATTATTGTAGGAGGAAATCGTTTAGAGGCTATTAATATTTTAACGAACAGAGCCATAACCCCGAGGCACGGCAGCTAATTATTTTACAACGCTTGGAAAAACCCCGGGACTCCATTATTATCGTCTCAGGCTCCAGGCAGTGCGCGGCAATTACTGTGGCAGCGAGCACAGCAAAGCACACACAGGACTTGCTGCCGAGGACGTGAACGCACCTTTATTGGGCTCACATAAATCTTTATGTGCACAGATTCAGAATATATCTTGTAAAGTGGGATATAAATGATATGAGGGAGATTTTTTTCGATGATTTGTGAGGATATTTGTGTTGATTTTGTGAGTTATTTGCTTGATGGTGCAGGATCATGTCTTTACGCACAGCCTTAGATGCACTGTGGTTTTAGTACGAGGGATGTGCAAGTGTACAGACATTTGGTTTCATATGATTAATAATACACCTGACTTATTTTGTCTTTTTGCAGAGGAGTTGCAGAAGCAGCTCGTGGAGCAGGTGGAGCTGAGGAAAAAGTTGGAGAGAGAATTTCAGCATTTGAAAGGTAGGACAAAAAGTGAGTCTGATTGCAGGCACTATATTGTGGGATATTTGGATCTTTATGAGTCATTTTGTCCTTAAAGTCGTGGAGTGTTTCTTTCAAATTTACTCCCTCAATGTCAGAGAGTTTCCATCTGATGTGGCCTTCGGTACTCTTCAGATAATTTTCAGGATCAAATGAAGCGTGAGCTGTCCTACAGAGAGGAAATGGTCCAGCAGCTGCAGATTGTTCGAGGTTGGTCTTCCTCTCTCTTTATTTTGTGCTTCATACACTATGAATGTAAAGCAGATGTAGATCAATGCTCTTTAAGTTTATGTAGAAAAAAAACGGAGCCATAATAGAGCATTAAAGCCACATGAATCAAACAGAATCAGGACAATACAAAAGAAATGAAAAGTGACACTTGCATATTCAAATATCCAGGATATGTTTGCAGCCTTTTCCTGTAAACTCCTTTTTTTTTCCTCCTGCTGTTTGGTTAATTATTAGATATCAAACGATGAAACTGAAACCATGTTGATTTGCTTGCAAAGGTTATTTTTTTTATCAAATCATGCTCTGGAAAATAGAAAAGACAGACCATTATGTGGTGCTGTATCAGTTACATGCAGTAGACAGCAACTAAAGCCAGCCTTAAAGGATTGGGTTCATGTTACACTAGTTTAAATACAGGGTTCAAGTACACACAGGGGTCACTCTAAATACCATAGGGGGCAAACGTCACACGTTACACTCCTTCAATCCACTACACTACACAGCAACTTCAATATACTCTTTCAAATTTTGACCAATTTTTTCATACTTTATTCTTATTATTTTTGGATAGACACTTTGTGCAGCGAGTTGGACCAAGAGAGAAAGGCTCGTTATGCAATACAGCAGAAGCTAAAAGGTAATTTTATCTGGTCCGAGAGAGGAACATGAATGCACAAACACAAATATGCAAGTGCTACTTTTTTTTATTAAACACCTCCTGTGATGGATATCCGCTGGACACCATTAAAGGAATGGTTCGCATATTTTGTCTGTCTTAAAACAATCCTCACATAAGCATTTGTACAGTTCAAGTGCTGTTGGTCACTGTTAATGTTCTTCTTGTTCCTTATTGTTTTATTTGAAAACCATTTTCATTGTAAAAAAAAAAAAAAAGTCTCAGTTCTGTGCAAAAAGGGAAAACTTTTATTAAAAGCTAAAAGTAAGTCAAATCAAGTATTACTCTTTTGAAGTCATGGTCCATTTAGTGGAAAGTTAGTGAAAATTACTCTTAAGGATAAAGATCTGTCTACTCTTACTTCAGACAGGCTGACAACTTTTTAGAGAAAAAAATACTTGTCAATAAAATCAAGATGCAACATGGTGTAATGGAAACAAACTAAGTAAATTAATCATGACGTAAATGAAGCATGTGACTAAAACACACTGAGGAGACTAAAAATAGACTCGGAGATCAAAACATGTGCGTGGTGTGATGCAGACAGTCATTTTCCTCAGATTAACTCATAAAACAAATATAAACATCATTTCTGCATCCTGTTCACCGCAGTTTAGGAAGCAGCTTTTTAATCATCATCCGGTTGCACCCACATCTCCTGTAAACGTTCAGCTGCTTCACACCAGAGAATAACGTCATTGGACTTTTCAATGATTTCTCAAAGGTAGAAAACGGATGTTTATCTGAGCAAATTTCCTTAGGTTTGGATAAATTTATGGCTACATTTGGATGATTTTGTTGTGTTTTTGTGAGGAGTGTTCAGCTGAGTATGAAACAGGCTGGCATTATTACTGATGCCTGAATTTGAGCTAAATAACAAACAGAACAAGGAGCAATGAAACTGATTTTTACTATACAGTCATTTTTTGGGGCTGCTGCTGCTGCACAGATGTCAGATATACAGTACAGTGAGTGGTATATTTGACTACATCTAAAAGAAAGCAGGATTAAACCCCAAACAGAAATCTAGACTCCATGACTTTAAAATGAGAATGAAGAGAAGTGATGGTTGACTGCGCTCGTATTTTTGAGTCCTGCCGTTTGTCGTATTCAGGCTTTCTGGAAAAAAAGGAAGTAACAACACAAAACAATTTAGATTTCACCATCAGTACAAGTTTCACTTTGCTTCATCTTGGATGAATCCCTGATAGACTGAGTGAACATGCCTACCTCCTAAAGATTTTGCAGGTGTCAAGCAATTAGAGCATCACTAAATGTTGGCCTGAAAAATACTGCTCTGCTGCTGGCCTCTTAAGTATTGTTGAGCAAGCACATCTTACAGAGCAAATGACCTATTCCATGCAGCTTTAAGAAGACTTAAGTGGGAACTAAGTGGGAAAATGTGGAGGATTTAAGCGAGTGAAAAAGATTTTTTTAGGTGCAATTTCACAATTTTGAATAAGGCAAATTCTATCTTTGTGTGCTGACCGTCCCATTATCTCATGTCATTTGTCCTTTTGTGTTCAGTCTTCTCTGTCTGCTTAATTCATGCCGTATTTTTGCCTTTCTAAAAAGAAATCAGGATGAGATTTTTTTTTTGTTTAAATCACCACTTTAGCATGTTCAAGGAAACAAATCAGCAAAGACACAAAAGATAGAATTTTGTCCACATGAGGTGCCAAAGTCAACACAAACAGAAAGTCCCTTACAGGAGCTTTAAAAAGCATTCAAAGCTGTCCAGTGAGTGAGTGAATTAATTAAGTAAAACTCAAATTAGTCTCAGTTGAATTAAGTAAGGACTCTAGATCACAAACATCCAGATCATGTTTTAAGGCAGATCTCGTTATGGACTGGAGGAACTGCGGCACCAAAACCCTCCTCAGTGTTCATATCAACATTTGTGTGTAGTTTAAAGACAGACATGAAAAAATGTGAACTCATCCTTTAAAATACTCGTACAAAAAGCAAAAGAAGCAAAGACCTTCATATTTTGAGAGAGTTTTTGGTGTTTGTGTTTGTGTGCACGTTCTCACTGATGGACTTGTTCCCCCCAGAAGCTCACGACGCCCTTCACCACTTCTCCTGTAAGATGCTCACACCTCGTCAGTGTACCGGAGCCTGCACCTTCAAACCCCCGCTGCTGCCCCCATAATACTCGGCACCGCCCTCATCTGACCCCAGCACAGCCAAAAGAGAAAAAGTACACTCCTCACCCCACACTCTCACACACACAGTTCCTGTTTTTCTATCCTGCTGTATAGGGTCACGTCTGATTTTAGCACTTGAGTGAACTGGCAGTGACTTGACCTGCTGCAAAATAAAAAAACAACAACAAAACAAAAACTCTTGACTAAAAGAAATCACTTATTTATTTAAAAAGTCATTTTACGTTGTGATTCAGAGGGTTGTTGTTCTGAGTCTCTCTAAATCAAAGTCGTCTGCTCTTTAGCTTCTCTGAAAGAAAAAAAACTACACTATATACATACATATATATATCATGTGACGATGTGCAATGGCTTGTATTATTGTGACATTCAGTTGAAAAGCATCTCATTGTTTTTAGCTTTTGTTGCTTGTTAGAAAATCTTGAGTTGGTACATGTTTTTCTCATTTATCCGTCTTTGCTTTCAATGATGATTTAGATTGTTTGCAAAACTGTTCATGACCTAAGCACTTTAAATGGGCAACTTTTCTGAATTTGAACATGCCGTCCTATACCAAATTCTTTCATTGAAATATAAGGATCTTTATGTTTAATAAAGCACATTATTACAAGCACTTACATCCACAGCTGTTCAGGTTTGATGTCCTACACTGAAGGATTTACTTTCAACTCGTCCTTAAAAATGCTCTTGAGCAGTTTATAGATTTCATGTACAGTTTAAACTGAATATTTTATCACAAACTCAACCCTTTGGTTTTTCTGTTTATTTATTTATTTTTTAACATTTAGATAATCTGTGAGTTGTAACAGATAAAACCAAAACTTTTCTTGTCATCTGATGATCTTTTTATTAAACATGAAGCTCACACTGTCTGAAATGATTCACAAATCATGACGCTGCATTTGGTTTGTAAGTAGAAATCACAAAGAGCAGCTTTAAAATAAAAAAAAATTAAATCCTGGTTTCTGACACAATCCACCCTTAAGTTTCTCATTTATGTATGTACCCATGTCAAATATTAATAAAACGTGAAAGCCTCTTTCTGCAGTTCAGCCTGTTTATTCTGTCACTGGTGTGAGTCTGCCCCCTGCTGGCCCTTGAGCAGAATAACTCCTCATCTGACGGCTCATATTTCCTCTTATTGTATTTGAGTTCAACATGATCTCTCTCATTAGACGACTACATCAGCGTATGACATGTCCAGTCCACTTATAATGTTTGACGTGGAGACAGGGGAGCGGCCTGATCTAATAGTGAAATCTAATTCTTCTGATGGGACGACTAATAGATATTGATTACACAGCTCCCTCTCCCTGGATGCTCCACGCTGAGACAGATACTCACATAATGTCACTGACACACAATGAATGTTAATTTTCTCAGAGCTTAATTGCCCTCCATGGCAAAACCAGTTCTCTTTGAATACTAACTAGGTCTGAACACTGCTGAGGAAGTGATCAGCTGCTTTATTGTGATGTTATTTGGTGCTTTAACATCAAGAATGACTAGATTACAGACGGGATGTGATGATAAAATGGGCTGGATTATCTGATTTATTATAGGGCTCAGAGCATTGACATGTGAAAGGCCAACTCAAATCTTAAGTGAGAAGGATACGAATATTCAATAACACTTTAAATGTCATTAAGGCTGCAGCGTGTTTCTCCTGCTCTTTGAACTTTTGAAGATTTGAGCTACAAACTGCGACGCAAAAAAGTTGCAAAACAACAGAAAAAGCGACAAAAATGCAAGTCTGTACACCATGAAATAGTGAAACTGCCATCAAGACACAACTCAAACTGCCAAAAGATAAAAACAATTATTAAAATCCCGTCGAGAGGAGTCAAGTTATTACGGAGCGTTATGAAACTATAACAGGAAGACAGAAAATATATCAATATTCAGAGAGACACAAACTGCCAATAAGGATGTGAAATGACCACCGAGGGACAAAAAGTGACACCAAAGTGAGACCAAACGATCACAAATGTGATGGTTATGTCGTCCTCTTTGAATGCCTTCAACTTTTAGCTTCTCTGTACATTTATTTTGTGTCTTTTGGTGGCCGTTTGTGCACATCCCTAAACGTGCAGGTCAAAATACCCAGTAATCAATGTACAGTGACAAGTGGAAAGAAGTATAATGAGTGATTTTAGGCTTTTCATTCCCCCCTATAGATGAACTGCAAACTGAGTCATTTGATAGCTTTAAGGTGGAGTGTGGAGTATTTAGAGGCATTTAGCAGAAAAGATATGGTTTATAAGTTTGAGAGTTTAGAAAGCTTGATTCAGGATCACATTAGCTGAAAATCTGTATTTGGTTTTTGATCAGACATTTAATCAGTCTTCTAGTTTATGAGAACTTTACATTTCTATTAGTATTTTCATTTTTTTTACATATTACCAATAGTGCAGAACATTTTCTAGAGTTTATAATGTAAGATTAAAATATGAGTGATTTCACTTGCATCCTAGTTATGAGAGTTTTATTGACCATTTTGTTTTGCGTAGTCTGTTTTTCACATCATTGCTATCATCACTCAGTTTTCTCCTTTCATTAGTATTAAAGCAAAAACTCTGAGGTTTATATTTTTAGTTCAAAAGACCAAACAAATGCACAGTCTTTAATTATACTTCTATGTCCAGCTAATGTGGTATGAACCAACTGTGATTAAAGAGCCTGAACCGATCATTTATAAAAGATTAACCCAACTCACAAAGTTACAGAGACTTTATTTCAAGTTAAAAGGGAGCAGTTGGAGTTAATGTTACGCCTTGCATTGATCCATGCATCAAATAGTGATAACTTGTGCAGTATCTATAAATTAAATACAGAATTTGAACCTTATTTTAAAGTTTGACCCAAACGTGATTTAAAAGAATAGATTCAAAGAGTTGCAGAAAACTGAAACACACAAGTGATTAGCATTTACCAAAAAGTTTCATATAAGAACAGTTATTTGTTGTTGAACCCTGGGAAAAGACACTAACAATACATATTTTTAATGTCTCTAACAACATATTATTTACTTTATTGAACGACATTATGAGTAGAGTAGCATCTAATGAAATGAAAAAAAAAACTGTGAGTTAAAGAGACATGCGAACATAGATATATTGAATCATGTTTGTTGATATTTCAGCTTCACATTGCACATGCGGAGCTGTAATGGATGATGTGATTGATCACTTTCAGTATTGTTTTCCCCATCCTGACAGTAAGCGGCTCTGTCTGCATACTGAGCGCATTAAACACAGGCTAACATTAAATCCACTCACCGACTGTTATACCAAACATTTTAAAGAGGAATCATGTTTTATCCTCCTCTATGACACATTGTCTGTCAGTATTTACAGTCTGCTTCATTCTTTACCTGTATAAACACCTGTGGTCAGAGGACACCTGTCCTATCACTGTCCATCGACAATACAGCAGATGGCAGAGAAAGAGAAAGATAGAATAAAACCATTAAAACCGTGGTGATTCTGTCTGTATGAAACAAGCTGCATAAATACTCTGTCAATAGACTCTTTGTGAGGGGACAAATATCTTCGGATTTAATGGACATGAAGCCTGATTGTGTGTTTGATGTGATTTTTTGTTCACAATAAAACCATTACACTGAGCAAGGATGTGATTTTTAATGAGCAAAGAGTCTGTACAGGCTGAGGAGGATTTAAATCTGAGACCTCACTGCGTGTTATTTTGGAGTGGGCTTCATTAGAAAGGATAGGGCGCCACCTACTGGCCTTATAAGCACTTAACATGGCTTTGAGTGTTATCTGAGGACACTTTCCACCTTATTTGTGTGTAATTCAGATATTTCCTCTGAATGAACTCTCAAAAAATCTCATGCTGTGAAAATAAAAACTTCAAATATGTAGTTTATATTCTTAAGTGACAAATCTTTTCATTTTTTTAAGGAGTAAAAGTTTGTTTCAGAATTGAATTTTAGAAATATTGGGGTTGTGACTGTTCTTTACACCGACTCAATATAGAACAATTGTAACATGAAACTACGCAAAATGGCCATAATGATAATGATAACAGGATTAAAAAACTACAATAATACACTCAAACATATAAAAGTCCTCCAGTTCCACTCTGGTCTTGTTTCTTATTTTGAAAATTGGGAAAAGGAGGTCGTTTTCACATAAAATACTAAAAGAGACATGAAAGTATGCAGCAGGACAAGTCCAAAAAAAAAGGTTCAAACGCCAAATCCAGTCACTTTTCTCAGACTGGATTTGGCCGAGCAGATTGAGAGGGACTGTTTTTATTTTTTTTTTATTTTTATTTTTTTAGTTCAGTTGTGCAGAGTAGACAGCATTTAGAGTTTTCATCACTCTAAACAGCCCAAATATGAGTGAAGTACTGGAGGGATTACAGCTGCAGGTTACTGAGTGAATTATCATCAGATAAGTCAGCCAACAATTAATCAAAACCACATTTCAACACTTTGCCTACTTTGATAGAGGAGATCTACACCCTTAACAATTCCATATCGTCACTCTGTTTTAGCCGAGGATTAAGCTGGATTATTTGTGTTCAACTGGATGCCAGGCCCCACGTTATTCATTGATTACTGTTCAGCAATAAGTTATGTAAAATTATCACAGATGCCAAGTTGTTTGGACATCTCTGTATGAAACTTTAATCAGAATCACTTCACTTCAGAGTTTATGGTTGCAAAGACAGGAATGACAAGTAAAAATTAAATAAATAAATTTTGAGCCTTTTTTACACACTGTTGTTTAGCATGCCATGAGAGAGTTCACTGAGCGGCTGTGGCTCAGTCGTAGAGTGGGTTGTCTCTTATTCAAAGGGTTGTTGGTTAAATTTCAGCTCTTGCAGTCACACGCCAGAGTGTCCTTGGGCAACACAGTGAACCCAAAATGCTCAGCATTCTGTGAATTAGTACATATGGGATCAGTTGATATTGACGGTCAACCTTTGCCTTCAGAGTGAATAAGGGAATTTGATGAGTAGTGCAGAGCGCTTCAAGTGGTTGGAAAAACTTTGTAAAAGTACTAAACCAATAAGCAGCCTGTCACTTTTAATGATGTTTATCAGATATTGATGGTTCACACGGTAGTTATATGTAAGATTATAGGAATTTGGGGGTTTATGTCCCATCATAAAGCCACTTGAACATAACTAGTACAGTCAGATTAATGTTGACACAGTAACAGTGCTGTGTGCTCCTCCTCTTTCAAGGACAACATTTGGATGTGGGCCTTTTGTCCTGTGTTTAATGGCACTCAGTGTTTCCCTCAGGGGACTCATGAAGTATTTCCTGCTCTAATGCACCTCATTGTCAATCATTTATGGGCCACTTTTCAACAACTTAAGAGGAAGAATCAATTATTCATTCATTCATTTGTTTGTTTATTTATCAATTTATTGCCAAGTTGCTTCTCATCTATAAATGATATTGATGATTACAAATTCGGCCTGGTTCATTGGTGTAGAACAATGACCACAGTGAGTAAAAGATTAAAGAGCAAGATTTGAAAGTCAAGACAAAGTAACATGACATTAACTGTTTTACTTTGTTAGACTTAAGATAAAGAAACCCCTCAAACAAAAAAACTTACTGATTCACTCTGAAATTAAGTTAAGGCCTGTTCATGTATTCTTGGTGCATGGTGGTTGTTTGTTTGCAAATGTCTATGATCTCAAGTAGGTCAAACTGAGCACAAAGGTTCCCCAAAAATAATTTTCAAAAGTTTAGTCTGATAAAAAGTTCAAGTAAAGGCCCCCGGGATTTCTGTTGAATTGTTCTGTCCCTTATCAGTGGCTGCAGTTTGTCGAGCATAGTGTTTATCGGTGGTGATTTCATATCACTCATATTAAACCTCAAGACTGTGCATAACAACCAAACATTTATAATCAAGGGAACTTCCCTGTAGATACTTTCACTCATTTTATATTCAAGAGGCATCAAAGAGGACACTTCACGTTTTTCACGACTTCCTTTGCAAGGGCACCAGCCAGAGCATTTTCTTAATTCCTTTTTACCTACCAGGGAGGCATTTAAGAAGGTACTTATTTTACACCTAAAATGCCATACACAGGTGTATTTGTTATAAATTTGACCAAACTTGATCCATCATTAAGACACTTCTCTAAATGTACTGCAATGATAGAGTTCACTGATTTTATTTAGCCTGAAATGTCTTTTACAATGAACAGATTTTGTTTTCTCAAACCTGAGCTGGGTGATCCCTTCAAAGTGTCACTGTGTTATTATTACTATTATTATTATTATTATTAATACAGATCGGTAAAGCTAAACCTTTTTTAAAATTTGTTTATTTGACAGGGACAGTACATCAAGCATTGTTGCATCTAATTAAAGAGCAGCCGGTGCTGCGTATGCAGGACTTCTAGCCGTGGCTAATTTGCAGTTCTTGTCCTTGGTTAGACAGCAGGAAATACAGCACACAATACATAAACCACTAAATAAAAACTAGCATTATAGCAGGTGCAGACAGGCAATAATATGTTTGCATAAAAAACAACAAGAAAGCAGACAAAAATCCAGACTTACATATATATATGTATCCATGTGACTTACACACACATAGATACATAAATACATACATACACATAGACACACATACATTCCATAATGTACATATATGTAAGTTAGTGTTCACAGATTTGTCTTTGTTTCAACCATAGTTTTGTTTTGATATTGAAGACTTTGGGGTCCTTTAACGTTTTTATTTCTGATGGTAATTTATTCTTGAAAGATTCTTTCTATGTTTAATAAAATAAGATACTGAAATGAACTTAAATTGACTTAAATTAAATGTCTACCTCATTTTGGGACTTTGTTTGCATCAAAGTGTCAAGAAAAAAACATCCTTGTATCAAAACTCAAATACTCGATTAGCATCAAACTTTTAACAGAACGTAAAAACAGTAGGACTGATATTAATATCACTTCTTTGTTTCTCTCTTGAACTTTCTGCATTATTCTACCTCCTAATTTCCTTTTATCATTCGTGTTCCTGAACGCACCCTTGCCGCTTGAGTGCGCGTTCACGCAGCGCTCTGCGCGTCCCAGTCATGTGACAACACTTTACCACGCCTGCGCAAACAAATACAAGATGGCGGAGAGTGCGGAACTGAAGGTAAGGCGCAGCCTGAAATCATTATAAATGTACTCGGTTACTAAGCCATCGGTTGTCAGTTAAAACACTGTGCCGGATATTTAAGCCTCGGGGGGCTGAGGTGTGGTCAGATTTGTTATTTTCCGTGCAAACACAACAGGAACTTTATTGAATCCGCGAGCGCCAAAAGCTGCGCGAGCGTGTTTATGTTGATATTGAGCCGCGCGCTGGTTTGGCTGAACGGACCGTTTTCATCAGCACACCAGCTCGAGCCAGGGCGGGTTTTACGTTATCCTCTCAGTCTGTTTAAACACAATTTATCTCTTCTCTTCGTTTCTTTTAATCTCTCTCTCAGAGGTTTGTTAGATCATTTTTTTTTTGGTATATAAAAAAATAACGAGCTCGCGACCGTCTGTCTCGCGCTCAGACTGTCAGACACTTTGAGTGACAGCAGCATCACCCCGCTGAGTCAAGTTGAAACCCTGATTTTCTGCTCATAAATGTGGATATAAAGTTGATATATCGCGTCTTTGCAGAGTGTGAGTGTGTCCGCTGCTTGAGCCGGCTCACCTGGCCTCTTCATTCTTACCTGCTGTGACTCACTTTACCTGTTGATACCTGCAGTAGAAACCCGCCTCTCCTCACATAACGGTGCTCTGTCTGCTGTTTAACCCAACTCTTCCTTATTTCTGCTGCTACTCTTATGCTCTTTTGTGATATTTAAACTGAACCCTAACATTAATTGAACTTTGTAGCGCAGAGTTGTATCATATTATGCAGAAATTGATCCGAGTCTTGGGCTATTTTTAGACCTCTTTCCCTGGTGTGTCTCCCCGCCTGCCTGCTCGGGGTCTGTGGATCTATAGTACCTGCTTCTTGGAGCCAGCTGCTGCTCAGCTCCACTCTCTGTAATGAACAGGGTTTTTTTTAGCTGCACACTCTGCCTCTTTGAAAAGCCAGATGTGGTCTTCTTGCTGCGGATCATCCCAGTGCTAGTGTTATAGGTTCTCCTCTTATTAATAAGATGTGGCACAGCTTCTTAAAACAAAACATCTGCTTGGTTTTTCTGATAGCATTTTTTTTATTTTATTTTGGTAAATGCTGATTTCTCTGTTTTATTTTTAGGCAAATTGAGTGATGATTTAAAAAAAAGTGCATTTCAGAGACGAGAATGGGTTTTGCTATTGTGTGGTGGACGCCTTTCTCGCTGAAATGAAGTTTTCTCCTGTTGATGCTGCTCTGGTTTCAGACTGTTAACCCCACACGCTGCTTTAAACTAAGAGGGAACCACTAATGAAACTTCACTTACTCCAGCACGGAAGCTTTTAAATGAAGTCTTATTTTCTTTGAGCATCATATATGCATTGCAGAGGGTTCTGAAGTAGGATCTGACAGCCTGATCTGAGGACTTGTTGAGGTCTGGCTTGAGTAGAGATTTCCTGGTGCTTGGATTGGTACCAGACGGGATGACCTTCAAAGTGGTCAGTTTGCTTTGTTGATCGTAGAACAACAAGACTGTCTATCTATGAATAGTGAGTCTTTGAGATGGTGTGGTTTGAGCACAATTTAACCTTCCTCCGTGTGTTAGCTTTTACTTTGCACCCACCATGTTCAAAGTCGGTTTTGACCTGTGTCTTAAATTAGCTGTAAGTTACAATAAAAACAATTCTCTATCATCCAGTTTGGTTCTCATCTCTAGATTACTTTGTTGGGCTTTATGTGGTCCTCTGGGCCTTTCTTTGTCAGTATACCCCTCACACAGACATCTATACTGAATTGATCTCACATGTCTGGACTTGGCCGACGTTGTTTTTCGTGCAGGGAAAAACACAGCAAAATGAGAATTTCCTAAATCTCACATGATTGGAAGAGGATGTGACTGTCAGTGTGGTGCCTGCCAGTGCACTTATGATTTCAGTTTTTACTCTGATTATTAGATATTAATCTAACCGGGTCAACAGCGACCCTAACATGACAAGTGACATAATTTTAATAACAGCTCTTTATAATCTAGTCAGTTAAATTTATTTATTTTTATTTTGTTGAAATCGAGGTTCCTGACAAAGTCAAAAAGTCTTGATGCAAAAAAGCTGATTTAAGTGGTTCTTTTAAGAAGTAAAATAAACGGGTCAGTGCAGACCCTAACACAGGAGGAGGGTCAAGAGATTGCTGAGAAAAGTGACTCACATTACCAGACATTTCTCTAGTCTAAAAAAGTTTGTTAGATATCTGCATCAGCATGCATCTTTACTTTTTTTGAAATGTGAATAAAGCAAGCACCAATTTGTCTCTGACATTTTTCATCAGATATGTCTGAGCTGTAGGTGTCTTCAGTAAAGCAAGGCTGAAATTGTGTATTGTAGACTTGTTGTAACCTGACATAACAGGTATTAGACAGTGATGCGTTCATGTGAAGAAAACAGGATAACTTAGTTAAATTAAACTGTGTAGCAGACAGATTGTCGAGGGTAATATCAGGCATATTCTGATTCATAAAGAGCCGATTAAGCAGAGTGATACTATGGAAATGATGAGGGTTGCTGATTATAGCTGCTGTTTCATTTGGTCTAACAACACTTTCTTCTTGTTTAATTATATTTTTGTCATGGTTCCAGGAACGTTGTCTTGCTTTCTACCAAAGAAGTGTCAGACCTCTGCTCAGGTGTGAGATCTACATGAGAGAAGACAGCAGCCCTGTGTGAAACGCCGGTTTGCAGTTTTCATCTCTAGAGAATTTAATGAGTCAATAGCAACAGCTCTTTTTCTCAGTTGTAGGTGGAAATATGTCGGCCCTGAGCTGATACAACTCCTCATCAGAGAGTGACTCTTTGAAAGCCAAAAAAAAAAAAAACATAAAGAAGAGATTGGTCACAACTGCGGGAGCCAAATATCTGTTTACAGCTTCACTTTGAGGAATGTTTATTTGGCGGATGATTGTACTTAATTTGAATTTGACACAGACATCACAGTAGAGGCTCTGTTTAGTGTCGGAGCCTCAAATGCATAACTCTCAATTCTCAGATCACTAGATTTCCCTATGAGATCATTAAATGGTTCAAATTTGCACAATATCAAAACTTCATGTGACATTTGTCTTTGAAAGAATAACTGATTTGCAAGATATTATCCTGATAATAATCAAAGATTGCCGATAAGGACCCTCTCTAGTGTTCAGTGGCATTTGGTAGAACAGACTGGGCAGGGTGAGCCTTTCATAAGAATGGGTCTCCTTCCACAGAGGCTGCCATTTTGCTTGGCCATTTTTCTACAGGAGCACAGAATGGATCAATAACACATATATGCTTTTGTACTTAGTGAGTCACTGCTGAAAAATATCTGCCGTGATTGATGGTAAAATTGAAAAGAAAATGGAGGATTGCTCATATCTTGTTGGACAGACTTGCCTCTCTGTTGGGGATATCAACAATTTGTTGAGTTTTGAGTGATTGATTTTGGAGGAAATGCGCAAACACACTTGAGATAAAAATATCACATACTCTCACGTCTATCAGGGTGGTGTTTTAAGTTTTAAGCGTGTTTCAGTGCAAACCAACGAGCAGAAGGTGTTGCAGCTTTGCTCAGCTGAGGCTGCAGCCACATGCTCTGCAATGGTTCTTCTTTTTAGGGGCGAATACACAACAGCTCCTGCTGCGTACAACATGGACACAGAGATTGAGAACTTTTACATGACCCACTTTTGGATATAAAGCCAACAGACTGGTGTAAAGTTTATGCAGAACGATTTCCCAGACTGGCGTAGCTAACACACTAGTAACTGCATTTCAGCAACATCAGTGCTGTTTACGTGCATGTTTTCTGCTGATTGTGACCCAGTTGCTGTCCCAATTTACAGCCAACCATGTGGACTTACTTCATTTTTTAATGAGATAATGAGAACTCGTAAGCAGAAAGCTGTTATTGTTAATCTCAAATACTTTTCTGTTCAGATCTGTTGTTGCAACATTCATTTGAGCAGTTTGAGCCTCGCTCAACGTGACGATATGTCTACAATCATTACTTATTTGAGCCTGCTCTGCATGATGATATTTGTACATTTAACAGTTTATACCCTTATAGAAACAAAGTGATTGAGTCATGTTTTTGACGAGTGATCAAAACCCGATCAAGACCATTTTCAAAGAACGATCGAGGATATTGTTTGGGATTCACATCCTAACATCCCGGGAAGATTTTTTTGGTGGATATTCCCATTAAAGCAAAAATAAACCTCAGTGTTTCTGCTACTTTGGAGCATTTTGCTGCTCTTTCACGCCTGAGCAAACTAAGGGTGTGTTATTTTAATGAATGAATTTGTTCCTCTTACTCATATTCAGACCATGGGCTGGTTTGTCAAATGAAAGGCATCCTGCAAATCAGAAGCTGAAACCAGGAATTAATAGGTAAAACTGTGGTATGTTGATAATCAAAAATGTTGCTTTTTGTTCACAAGTCATGGAAGTTTTTGAAACACAAAATGTTGGTGCTACCTGCTTTACTGTTCTGGTTTCAAAGCTGTACTCAGAGAGGCGTTTAAAGGCAAAAAAGTTATCAGTAACTCATATTTTTGACTGGAAAACAGTTGTGATTAAGTTTTGGAGAGTTTCAGTTTGGGTCGCCGTTTGTCACTTTTCTGAACGAAGTGACTGATGTTATATTATTTTGGTTAAAAAGGATTTTCACATTTAGGGGATCTTTAAGTATTTGTGCGATCTACTAAAAATATTAAGATTATTCAATGAATTGAGAAATATATTCTTGTTAATTGTTTTGTACCTTGTCTAATTAGTTCTTCACCTAATCCTTTATCTGTATTGTACATTGGTTTGTACTGCAGTGCTGCATGTTTGGTTCATGTTGCCTCAGGCTGTATAATAGCAATGTGAGCACACATCTGTGATTCAGCCAAAAATCTGTGCGTGTGAAATCCTCAGATGTTGCCAGGCCTCCAAATGTGTCCTGTTGCATCGCATTTTGTTTCACAGGCGCTGCGATCGGCCTCAGCGTCTTTGAACTCTCTTCTCTCTCTCTCTCTCTCTCTTCTGTGGAGCTGCTGCAGCAGCAACCTGGCAATACAAATAAGTGTCTGTGCGCTGGCGGCTTATAGGTGGAGACAGTCTATTTGTAGAGCCTGTGGCTAGGTTAATCCCTAATGATACAGGCCCTCTTCTCTGCTCCTCTACATCCTTTCAACACCTGCCTTTTTCTCTTATTGTCATCGTCATTATCGCTGCAGTTAATTATCAGTGGAGGGGGGATTAGACGTTCGGGTGGATATCAGCTCAGTGAATGATAGCTGTTCTAATGTAATGGGGTGTTTAAAGCTGACATGCATGTGCTGGTAATTTGAGGGTGTATCAGGCTCATATTAGGGGACAGGTTTGGCATTTCACAGCATCCTGTTATGGTAAAGCAGGAAAGATGGATGTACACTATACGGCACTAAACAGAGAGTAAAGCTAACAGTGTGAAGCATGACACAGATGTTTCATGTCACATCTGTTACAGAGATGTCAGGGGTGTTAACCAGCTGGAACAAACTGTTAGAGATACTTCATTGCTCCTTCCCTTGTTCCCAAGATTTAAGTTTATGGTATATGCCCCCAGATAATTACACCAACATGCTTCCTCATCTTTGCTTCGTATGTTCATCCCTGTAAAACTGGCATTTCAGCGTCTCTATTGTCCAATATTTTGCCCTGTGGGAGTGCGTATTCTCAGCAGCCATCGACTTCTGTAAGGCTCCGGCGAGACGGTGCTTTTCTTAACTCCTGTGGTGATTTTGTTACATGGTCTTGTTGCCGTGGAAACATGTCACATTTGAGATCGGCACTAGTAGGTAGCAGTCTGGACTTCAATTCTGGACTTCAATAATCAGAAAAATCAGAGAGGTTGTTCTGAATCAGGGCCGATAAATGAATGCAGGTGTCTTGTGAAAGTCATTTGAATATATTTTGTGTCCTGCTGCTGCAGTTTTCAGCAGTCTGGTGTCTCTGTCAGACCCTCACCTTGAAGCTCTTAAATCTCCTCACCCAAGGCACGCTGCTTTCTGTAACTTGCGTGCAGAGTTTAGTTTTACTGTCACTTTATTTCGTTGTGACTCATAATTCTCTTAAAACTTGCAGCAGTGTGTCAGAAGCTGTCGTGTATTACATGCATCAGGGTTAGCCTCTGTTTCCTATAAAGCTTAAGCCTGAGTTTTATGTCTCCCTACCTTGGTGCAGGATGTTTGTTTGTGTTGCAAATAACATATGACAGCATCTGCACCACAGATGACTCAAATAGAGACATCTAAGTGAAACTATATTTGAACACCTGAAGCTGGAAATTTAGGAGGAACCATCACTTCAAACTTCTACTTATAATTCATTTTAATATTTATTATTGTTACGTAGAATTTAAACATCAGTATGGACAGATGGAAACTTACTGATTTAAAGAGAAAGTACCGTAAATGGCTGTCTTACCTGCGATGGGCTATTCAGGTGAGTGTAAGCGGACAGAAGTCTACACATATTCTCTATCAACCAGTCAGTAAAAAGTTTAGTCTGTAGCATATAAGTTAAATAAAAAATAAGAAGCTAATTAACACCAGTTCAATATGGGTGGAGCTGCACATATGCGTACTAAATATAGAAGAGGATTTGAGTCCAAATGTCGTGAATTATTTGGAGAACCTCTAAAAAACCCTTGACCTCCCTCAGTCTTTAGTTTTTCTGCATGACCTCTGATTCAACGCTGACATCTACATGAACTGGACTAGTTAGATGTTAATGGTCGACAGTTGGGATAGAGCTGCAGTGGTTAGAGGTTCTGTTGATTACACAATTATTGGCTCAACTCTTATGAATTTTAATATAAGCTACCTATCAGATATGTATTTCCATTTTGATTCAAACATATAGTTTAAGGTTACTGGAATGGACTATTTGGTATTTATCAAATTAAATTTATTTTTTACACCTCAGTTAGATCTGGTCCAAGAGCCATAAAGTGTTATTTTATACTTAAGTATGGCAAGAAAAATCCAATCTATGACTGTTTTTGTTTGTTTGACATTTTAGTAAAAATGACACTTTCACTGCTGTTTTCTTTCTGATACACTGAAAGCCTAACTTTCACCTCTTTGCCATTGATTATAAGTTAGATTACAATGCATTAGATTGCACCAAAATACATAAACATTGCTCTTGTTTTCTAGCAGTGCAGAGGTATTCCTAATCCATTTTGCAGAAATATCCACTCAGACAGAAGGATAATCTGATTAAATTTTGGTCGTCTAATTTCCATGAACAGAATTTCCCAGTATCTACAGGATGGGGTTTTAATATGACTGTAAAATCGATTTTAATATTTTATTATTTGTCTGTGGAAAAACTTTCCCCGCTGGAGAGAAAGTGTTAGTACTAAAATTTTGGTGCTACCTTTCCTGCCTAATGAAGCCACACATAAAACATCACTTAGCGGGAAACTCTGATGGATGTGAACTGTGACTTGACTTGGCAGAGGCAATCATTAAGAAGCATTTCTGTTTCTTCTTTCATGTGAAGTGAGAATTACAACTAATGTCAGGCTTTGTCTCTAAATGAAAAAAGAAATAGAGAAAAAAACAGAGTGGAGACGATTGCAAATGCCCAGCTGTTTCTTATTCAGGGCAAATCATTTCCTCCCTTATACTTGTTAAATGCCAAACCCTGACACCTGCAGCCTTGCAACCTCCTGTCTCAGGTGATGAATAATTATTAGTGTGGTGGATTTCTGGGAGAGTGGAGCTGCTGCTGCTGCTGCTGGAGATGTTTCTGTTGAGCCCTGCACTGTGGACTTGAAAAGCTTCATAGCTAATAATAGAAGTGAGATGCCTTAGCCTCTCTCCGGTGGCCTTTGACCTGAGGGGCTGCAGCTTAAGACACTGATTCACTAACACTGGCCAGACTAAGAGGCAGCGTGCTGTAAGTGAAAAATCCCCCTGCATCTCATGTGAAAAACATCCTTTGTGCACTTTGGTTTGAGGATAAAGTGAAGTGAAAATCTTCTGATGATTCAGTGTCACTGCCTGCCTGTGGAGTAATTCTGTTTCTGGTTAATTTTGTACTCTGTACATTTGATTGTTTACGCAGCAAACAAATTAAAATGCCTGTCAAAACGAATCAGTAAATCTCTGTTAGGGAGTGGTCTGATCCACAATAGTGTCTTATTACAGTATAATATGATTTCTTAGATGGATTAAGTTTGATTTCTTAATCTTCAGGCTGATTAATTAGTCAGTATGAAACAGACTCTCAGTTGTAGTATGCAGTTTGATTTAGGATAACAACATGTTTGGTGGGTTGGCACCATTGGCATAGTGGCATAGCGCCCAGTGAACAGAGGCTATAGTCCTGGCCAATGCAGCCAATGGTTGGACTCCTGACCATGAACACTTGCTTCCTCCACTCTTAAAGACCCACTCCCATGAAAATCATGTTTTTCTTGTTGTCTACATGTTCATGTGGCATTTTTTTGATGCTACAGGAAATATCATGAGAAAAATAAGTGTGAAATTGCATTTCTGAGTATTTCTTCATTTAAATCGCTGTGAATCTCTGGCAGACCCAAACGTCAGGTTCAGAAACAGTGAGATTTCATATGTCACAAATCCAAGCTTCAACCCCTAAAGCCATTAGTGTTTGAGAGCTGAATAGCTCCTATGTGACCTGCTTCTTCTACTACACCAGCAATATTAGGCAGCAAGCTAGTGTGAAGAGGAGTATGTAGAGCAGCGCCGTCTCTGCCCACGACTCAGAGGCGAACTGCTAATGATGTATTGGAGCTCTGCAGAAGCAAAACCCTTAAAAATGACACAATTAATGTGATTTTGGCTATAAAACTTCATAATCACAGTTTAAAGATCACTGAAAACACTTAAAGTAGCTGTTTAAAAAAAAAAAACAGAGTTGGACTTTAACTCTCCACATTCCGCCTCTCTTCATCTATCCTATCTATGTAAAGGCAGAAAATACCTCCAAAAACAATAAAACATCTTTAAATCAAGTCCAGTTATGATAGATTCTGATACACAAAAATTATTTCATTTAGTACCGAACTAACCACAGACTTATAGTGAATAGTATTCATATATTTATGTGTTATATTGCTGAAAAAAACTGTCATCTTGGTACTATAAAGTTCAAATTAGAGGACTGTTGCTAACGCCAGCAGAGCTAGCACCACCAGCCTTGGGTCCTGTTAGCAGGTCAGCACACCTGGGCTGACTAAGACGAGTGGTTATGTGGTAACTTAACGCAGCGTACGTCATACAACTGAAACTCTGCCTTTATGTCATATTGAAATGTATAAAGCTTTGTATCATTCTGGCAGTAGCCGTGAACAGGAGCTACAGGCTTGGTTTGTGGCAGATGATACATCACAACATAACCTTTAACCGACTCAGTATTCAGGTGTTGAAGGGACTGCACACATTCACAGTCTTACTGGTTATAATGTGCTACATGAAACCTTATCCTTTAACTTCCATCATGCAAACAGATTTTCAGTTTTTAACTTCCTGTTGCCTCTTGTGTTATAAAGTCATCCTAACATAAGTCAGTTCTATCTTGGACCCTGTTCTGAGTTGGTGAAACACCCAGAAATGTATTTAGCTGCTCAGCCAAATACATGCCTCTCTGAATCTTTCATTAGCTATCTCTGTTTAGCTAATCTCTTTTGCCTCATAAAGTTTTTGATGAGTGGAGGAACATCAAGTCCTTTGCTGAAATATTTATCCGCCATCCATCGCGATAAAGTCAGAGCTTGTGGCACTTTTGATAACTTAAGGAGGATGAGCACTTCTTAGCCAGTCATCCTCCACCGCTGCAGCTAGTTTGCCCCCGTGAAACATTGTATACCTATACTGGATTTTCAGTGAATGATAAAGAAGAGTAAATATTATGTACTGGTTAGTGAAAAATGAAGTCCTGTGCCTGTTCAGAATAATTTTAATAACAGGCATATCTGTTGTCTAATTCTTGATTAAATGTACATTTCTCTATCCAGTACTTTTTGTCAGTATTACCTGAAAGACATGAACACCTTTGGACTCTAAAAGTGATACACTAAAGCTGCCTTGCAAAAAAAACAACAACAACCCAAAGCTGATTTATGATGATAATCTCATATGTTGATATTAGATGAAATCAATTAGCCGTAAATGTATAGCAGAGTGTAAATTGAATTTGGAGGGACTTCATTCAGCACAGAGCCCTTCATGCTTTCTTTCTCTGAATGAAGCTCAGAACTAGTCTGTACTAATATAATTGCACTTCCCAGGCGGCCGTGAGCTCAGCATCAGAAGAGGACACTCTGGTGATAAAAAAGGCGTCTGTGCTCTCTTCTCTACCAGCTTCATGTTTACTGCACAGCCTGCAGCCTGTCTGTGCGATCCCCCCTTCATCTCAGTGTTTGCCACCCTCCGCCAACTCGGCATAAAGGTGCAGAGGGCGAGTGCGGCTCACTGTAGTCTTCCTCCTCCTCCTCCTCAATGTCTTGCCAGACCAGTGCAAAGGCATTGTGGTGTCTCAGGTCTGTGGGCATCTTTAGTCGACCGTTCTCTGGAGAATTTTCTCTTTAAAATCTTATCAGTGGATTTTGGCAATTAAAAATGTTTCTCCCCTAAGATTTCTTCTCATGCATATTTGACAATCTTCTGAAAATGAACTACTTATTTTTGTGCTTTCTTAAATTCTGCATTTGTTTGTCATGAGATGTTTTAGAAATGATTCTCTAGGTCTGTCAGAGCATTGCTTTTTCTGGTGGGATTTATGCAGGGAAAAAACAAAATTTTACACGACTAAAATTCTGTTTTTTTCTGCATAAAGCATTTTTTAACAAAGTAAAGCGATTCCTATCAGTCCTTTGCTTTAAGAATCACATGAATGTCATGAGATGTACTTATTGGCCTTGACTTTTTGATGTATTATTCAAATAAACGCTGCAGTGCTGCATCAGTGTGGTCTGAAAACCTTGACCTAACAGTAGGAGATGGCTTCAAAGTGCTTTTTATGTGAAAGACAGCTTTAGCATTTCAACCTTGTTGACAGACCTGGAGTCAGTTGTGACTTTTTTCCCAAGCACTGTTGTCAGCTTTCCAATTTAGTATCACCCGCAGGTCTATGGGGGTTCTCACGCTCCAAAATGGCACTCTGCCGGCTTTTGTGATGCGGTTGCCCGCTGATATCAGTTTGATTTGCTGCACCTGTATGAGTGGCTTGTAGGTGGTAGCTTGAACTGGGAATACTTTGGTGACATTTTAATTCCCTTTGACGCAGAGTGCATATTACTTTTGACCCGTCAGCTGTGTCCTCTGGGAGAATTTTGAAGTGAAATGTCTCTCAAAAGCACAGCGGTGGTGTTATTTTCCATCACTGTGGCAGCAGGAAGTAGGAAGACGCGGTAGCAGCTTCACTGTGGTCATGTGCCAAAAAGGACAAAGAATAACACGTGAGGAAGAAAATAACACATTCATTTGGGTCTTAATCACTATGAGATTAATGTGTTAACACTGACAGACCCTTTAATTGTAACTTAAATGGTGTGTATTATTCAACTTTTACAGTTAACCGTGAGTAAAAATACATCTTTTGATTTTCTGTCAAGTTCTTCAAGTTTCCAAGCTGTCCTGTTTTCTTTTATGGTAAACTTGTTAAAGGGCACTAACCAGACTAAGCACGCGTGCAAATAATTCTGCGCTGTGGGAATTTGTCACGTCTGAGAGCTAAAATCAGAAAAAGTTATTTACAAATGACACTTTTTCACCCCCTTCCCTTTTTTCCACCCTCAGGGTTGGTTGGTGGTTGTCTCGCAGGTGTTTTTCAATCACACTTCTCTGTCCGAGTTCTTCCTGCTGTCCTCATTCACGCCATAAAACCCGTGTTTTTTGGTTGCTACCTGCAGCATCTGCTTTCACTGTTTTGGAACCACATTAGAAACTCTCCTGTCATTGCTGCAGCTTTGTGCCGTTCGGCACTGAAGGGGATGAGTTTTTAGATTCATTACCAGCATGTGGTCGAGCTGGGACTCGACCTCTAGCCTCAGGTGTGGTGGCACTTCATTTAACGTACTAATGATAAAAAGGCAACTCATTTCAAACTCAGTCCAGCAAGGCTGCATGAACCGCTTTGGGAGAGGAACCGCCCGATCCATATTTTAGTGCCAAACTCAGTCTTTTGTTTGATCCTCAATGCGCGCTGAGATTGTGATACCACAGAGGCAGGAGGGAGAGAAAACAACAGGCGGAGAGTTAAGCCTGAGTCAGAGTCGCTGGAAGGGTAAGAGGTGGGGGGATGGGAGGACAGAGAGGGGAGGAGGATGGGGAGGGAGCTGGCACTCAGTACAGAGACCTCTAGCCGAGAGTGGGAGCTTTATATAATGGCCAGGTAGTGTGCGAGCTCCCCCCCCCCTTCATCCGCCTACACAACCTCTGCACACCCACACACACACAAACACACACATCCTGCAGAACCTTTGCAGAAACTGCTTGGCACAACATTATTAGCCTCACCATCTCCCAGTCCCCTGAGAGTCCACAGAACTGCATTACTGTTCACCTCCTCAAAACCAAATAAAGTGCTGCAGATTTTTTATATACCCTGCTTACAAACATGTGGAGCTGAAAGAGAAACCACGCTGCTCCCTAAAAGCAGACTCTTTGGTTTAGTTTAACCAGCTCTGCTTTGAGATGATTGGAGGTTTTAGATTTAAACGGTCCCCTTTTATGTGATTAGCTGCGGAAAAGGATTTGAATGGGTCAGCAGTTGTTAGCTCGCATTTGTTTATGACAGTGATCCCAACCTGGACAGACCTCATGTCACTCACTTTCAGCTCATCTTGGTTTTTAAATTTCACTTCAGTCTCATTTAAGTTTAAGTGAAGAAATGGGGAGTGAAAAAGTCGTTTTTTTTAGTCGGTTGTGTTTGGTGTTTTTTGTTCTGTCTTGACTGGTCAGAAACTTGTGCTGGTTCAGAAACGACTTGCATGTCATTGAGGCCAGTTTGCTGCCTGTATCCGTGCACAGGAACTGCAAAGCATCATCCAAATAACAGAAGATCAGCCGGTGATGTGCAATGCACTGTTGCATAAACAATCACAGCATTATATAGAGGATGATATATCCTCACATGGTTTACGTGTTCATAACCACTCTGCAGTGTTGGTAGTCCTTCTCTTATGAATGTTGTGTTGAAGCCAGAGAGAAGTTTTCACCCTTTGCTTACAGATGGAAAAGTATTTTTAAAAAAAAAGATATGTGAAGTTTTGTGAAAGCTGGAATTGAATCAAATGATCAGTTTTTGGTTTATATGGTAACGTTACCCAACAGTAAACAGTGGAAATCACTTAGGCAGGAACCTCTATAGAGCCGACACCTGGTATTTGAGATGTCTGGCTTCAGGAGAAATAGTTGACATACCACAGATTAAAGTACCACAAATTGTTTTGGTATCCGTTTCGTCTCTGGGTTCTCCTTTTATGTCCAATCAGGGTTGGCGTTAAATGTGATTTAGCGCAGAAACAAATTCCTCTGTGAGTTTTATTCTGACTAACACATATGCGTCTGGTTTTTACCTTTATAGACCAGGATGTATGATGGGAATTGGCTTCATGGCCAGACCACTTTAAAACCTGTAGAGCAATTGTAATACCCTGTATCCACTGATTGTGTGGGATGCTATTTTTGCTATTGGAAAGCGGTATAACTGAAGGTACAATATGATTTCTTGGACAGGGTCCATGATAATGATATTACAAGTCAAGAAAACCATGAACAAAATGCTCTCAAATCTAAAGGGAAGGAAGGGATGATGTTGTTTGCAACCTTGTGGGCCTGGTGAACAATAATCACACTGTTGTTCAGTTTGGTAAATGGTGCAGCTTGGTGTTTCTTCGTGTGTGTCAGCACAACTCCATGAAGCTCAGACATGTGGAGAGCAGAGCAGCAGGAGAGAGAAGCTGGAGCTACAATAAAATGCTGTTTAAATATTTCCGTGTTACTTGTTGTTGAAAAACAATTGGAGCTGGAACCATCTCTGTAAATTGAGGCAATGGAGTCAGTCATGGAAATGTTTTAGCACACCTTGAGATGTTTTTCTCACTATTTTTGAATATTTATACTTGAAAATTATCATATTGCTGATGATTGCCTCTTGGGCTCAGAACCAAGGTGTGGTCTAGAGACTCCTGTTTCACTGCATTACTTCTAAATGTCATCATAAGTAGTGAAAAATATTTATAGTGCACTGTGTGGCCTCAGGCGGAGGAAAAAAACAACCTTAAATTTGTCTCCCTACCCGACCATTCTCATCTGGCTCCTTTTTTCCAAGCTTAGATGGATTTAATCATTATCACAAAAATCTTTTTAATCTTCTGCTTCAGTCACGGCTGTGGAGTGGGAAGTTTGAGGACTCTCTGCAGATTTATTCACACACACATGCAAAAAGTGTCGCTGTGTGCATGTCATATGATAATCACGTGGCTGAATGGTGTAGTCGAGGTTTGCACACACACCAGCCATTTGGTCAGCACATGCGATCGGTGCCATGTTAATGATCACTTGCGTGGGTTTGTGTGTGTGAACATGTCCCCCCTCGCATGCCAGCTCTTTGTGTGTCGGATCTGTAGCATGCAGGCTCGGTGTTTGTGGCTGTCCCCCCTGCGTGTGAGCTCAGCTGAACCGAAGCACCTCGCATGAGAGCTGTGTAATATTCAGTGTGTGTAATGCATGTATGGGCCCCGCGACTGTACATTAGTGCATCTCTGTTTGCATTTGTTTGCAGTTGTATCCTCTTAGAGATAAGTGTGAGTTTTTAATTCAGGTTTGCACGCTAAAGAAAAAGATCAGTTACCAACTCTTTTCGTAAATATTTTGGCATTCTGAACAAAACAGATGATAAAAAACATCTGTGGACTTATTGCAACTTTTCAGTCAAACTAGTTAATAATCAAAGAGGGTTGAACAATAACTGTGTCCAACATAACACTTACAACAGACATCTGGACTGAAGGTTATGAGAAACGTGGTTTTAATCATTAAAAGATCTGATAATTGTAATATATAAGACAAAAAATAAATAAGTCAGGGGTAGGGCTGAGCGATAAAACAAAAACAATATATATCGAGAATTAATCTCCCTCAATATCAATATAAAACATGGTCAGTATGCTTTTCAATAGACTATACAGATAGCCAGTGAAAAGGGGAGTTGCTCCGGGTCCGCTTTGCGCTGAACCAATCGTGTGCTGAATTAGAACCAAGTAGCAAACAACTGTGTAGTAGCAGGCTGCAGCTACATGCAACCATAGCACTTTAACACGTGAAGCCGACAGCACTGTTGGTGAGAAAAAAAGAAAATGAGAGCTATCCACGGCAGAAATGCAGATGAAGGCTCAACAGATGATGACACCGTTGACAACACTGGCACGAAAAAATTGGTGGTGTGGAGGTATTTTGTTTTTTGAGGTCGGACATGAAGCAGAGTAATGTTCACTGCAAATTATGTCGAGAACATGTTCTCGCAAAGTTGGGGAATACCTCAAATCTTTTTCACCTCCTGAAGCAGTGCCACGCGGCAGAGCACACACACAATACAGAAGGTTACAAACCCAGAGCAGAGCAAGGAGCCCATGGCGCCTCTGCAGCCAAAACAGCCGACCATGCAGTCCGCTTTCTCTAGCGCAACGCCTTACGACAAAACGCCAGAGACGCAAAGACCTCACAGATGGAGTAGCGTCTTGTATTGCGAAGGACATGCTACTAATGAGCACTGTTAAATTTTGTTTTTTATATTGTTATATATATCGATATCGACTTATATGAAAAAAATATATATATTGTCATAAACTTTTTCTCATATCGCCCAGCCCTAGTCAGGGGATAAAAATAGGACTCAGGGTGAATCTTAAGTTAGTAAATTTCAGTCTGGAAATCAGTAAAGTTGACCCGAACACCCCTGAATTGTTGTCTCGGTTATGAAAAATATAAAGATATTTTTCAATCTTCTATGGAGGTAAACTCAATATGATTGAGCTCTGGCTGGGCCTCTTTTATATTGCAAGTCGACCACTGCGGTCTTACCAAGCTCTGCTGTCGTCACGCCTTTGTACTTTCATACTGATCCTGAAACCGGCTGTAACAATCACTGACCGTTATGATAGTGTTTTTTTATCGCTGGGATTACGCAAAGGCGTGAATACATAACATGAGCTTCACATTAATACTCTCAGATATGATCACACAGTCGGTACTGTTCTGCCCTGCCTGCTCCACGACTGTCTCTGTCATTCCCACAGATGCAGACATAGTATCATGACCCAATCCCACCATCCAGGACATTTATATTGAAGGTGGGACATTACAGGGGTGCAGATATTGGAACTCTGTCCTTTAAGGTGTTTGTTGGTTTTAATGGAAAGGAAAGAGAGGAGATATGGAAGAAAGAGAGAGTGGGGGGATGACATGCAGCACAGGATCAGGGTCGGACTTAAAACTGCGACTGCTGCAGGGATCATGGTCCCCATATGTAGGGTGCGCTGTAACCCGCTTGGCGATCTGTGCTCCTTGCAAATATCGTACACTTGAGTTGTAATATGAAAGGGATTGTTGGTTCTACAAAATAAGACTCTTGAACATAATAGAATTTTTTTCCAATATCAGATAAGCTGACATAAACTCAAACCAATAGATAACACACTTTTTTTAAATTATAAAGAAAAAATGACTTTAAAAATATAAGACTGTAAATATTGGCTGTGCTGATGTCGTGTTTTTCTTCCTTGCATTACCTTTACTTTACAAACATTGCAAATAGCAATACTCTCTGACTCATGCACATCAAAATACTTTCATAAAGCCAGCATGTTGGAGCGCGTTGTGTTTGTTGTTGTTGGTGTGTCTAAGCTGTTGTGGGAATGCGCCCCCCTCAAAATTTGTGCTGTTGGTTTATTGGTATTGCATAAATCAATACTCCTTTTTATAAGGATAGACAAATTAGCTTAAAAGACATCACAACTCAAAAGACGAAAGACTCGGTGCAGAAAAACCGCGCTCCAGATTGAAAGTGCAGCCAAGAGATAATAAAAGAAAGAAGATGAAGATGGAGGACAGATAGTGTGGGCTTTGCAGTATGAAGGTTTTTTTTCAGAAACTCAAGATCATTGTGAGCTGGTCTGAGTGAAAGCTGGGGTTTATCTCGACAGATAAAGCCGTCCATTCAGCTTCTTCCTAACTGTCCCTCCTTATCAAAGAGTCCCTCTGCTGCCTGTTTGATTTCATTCAACACAACTCTGTTTGTCGCCCAGCTTTTCACATGTCTCATGATTTAACCGCTTTCGCAAACTTCCGTAAGAGTTTGTTATTTCAGAAAAACATAGTGGTCGATGGTGATGATAAAAAGTCTGGTTTGTTGTTTTTGTCACGAGAAACCAGGAAGATGATCAGGAAATTCATCTCTCTCTCTCCCTTTCTTTATGTGTTTCTATACATGGTCAAGGAAGAACGGCTCCATGATTACTCCAATGAACATTAAAGCATGGATTAAAGTCTCAGTGAGTGAGGAGATTTATGGAGAAGAAGATGTAGGGTTTGTCAGATCTTTATTTTCACTGGGACAAATCATTTTCAGTTTTTGTCCATTTTTTAGAGCGGTGTAAAGAAGCTGAGTCATGGGAGGCTTTATTTAAATCATCTGAAAAAGTGAAATCCAGCTGAATTTCAAGATAAAGCACTTTAAAGCTGGGACAAAAATGAATCTCTTCAGTTAAACCATCAATATGAAAACTGGCTTCTGTTTGAGAGCATTTTTTTAAAGTATGAAGCAAAAGTCCAAGTCTTTAAAGAGTCTGGAAAAAAGAAAAAAATCTACCCTGTGTGTATTTTGGCAAGATAGATTTAATGTTCAAGCCAGTAAACCTCGCTGCATTTAAAAGACGCAAAAGCTTCTGCAGTTTATTGATAAGCTAATTAAAAATGACCAGAAAAACACACCATGTTCTGGTCACAGCTCCTCCAAGATGTGGAGAGGCTGTTTTTTCTTGTTTCGATTTGAACAAAATATCTCCAGATTTCGGCTCTTTGTTGGAGAAAGTAAGTGAGGTGTGTGGAGATCTCATTTTTAACCTCTGAACAACATCTTTTTTTGTCAGTATTCTGGTCTCTTTTTGGATGATTTTTGTCCTTTATTTTGGCCTCAATAAAGCAGTGTTGTTTTTTTTAAAGTTTACGTAGCTCTGATTTGTGCGCCTTGGCTGCTTTGTCCTTTATTTCAATATTAGGCTGGGGTGGCATATTTACTTAGGCGTCACCAGAATCAAACTGAAGGTCAAAAGATTGGATTGAAAATCTACAATATGTTAAAAAAGATTAAAAGCTGTAAAAGCTTAGAAAAACTCGGCACCATCTCTGACGAGGAGCATTATATCACTTAAAAATGAGAGTGTCGGGTCCTTGAATCTCGTCCTCCCTCCTGTTTCACTCGAGCTGTGGAGAATTACATTTAGTGTAGAGGCTCAGCTGTTCCCTTTCTCTTCCCATCCCCCTCCGCTTCATCCCTCCATCAGTCATCTCACCAGCTCTGGACACAGCAAATTATTACCCCCTACACACACACACACACACACACACACACAGACACACACCACTCCCCAGTCTGACAGGAACACAGAGGAGATGAGACTGTTGTTACCATCATTCATGTTTGAAGTGACCACTGAAAACTGCCTGCTAATAACATTTCTGTTTAGCTGCTACAGTTTCCATGATCATTTATGAAGATCTTAACCCCACACTGAAACACTCAGAATGCAGATACTGATGAAGAGTGAAGTGGACTGATGTGTCTCAGCTCAGTCAGCCTCCGTTCTTCTATTACGAACAAAAATGATCAACCAGAAATCCTTATTTTCATCTTCCTGACTCGTTGTGATCACCTAATCTGCTTTTCAACTCACAGCAGCTGATTGTACTTAATGCTTTTATAATTCCTGCTGTCAAACATTAGAGCATGAAGTCCTTAATCTGAATTTGGTTATCATGAGCCTCTTTCAAAAAATGCAATTCTGGTTTATTTCTTGAAATTTTTATCGGCTCCAATCTAGAAATTTTCCAGGGTTGCTTGTTCACACATTCCCCTCAGAACATGAAGTTCCTCCTGCTGGACGAGGGAGCTGGTGGACGGGGGTGGGGGCACAAGCCTCAGGAATCAGGACATGACATCAAAAGCACTCAAAGCCAGAGGGTAATGTTGACGGTGTGATGGTGGGGAGAGCAGCAAAGACACTGTAGTAACAGTTTCTGCCGTGATGTGAACGCTGCCTGTAAACCGACATCTTTGCTGTCTTCATCTTGAAAATAATTCAGTGCCTGTTTTTTGGGTCCATTCCAGTCACATGATTTCATTGTCACCACCTCACTTCCCACTTGCTTGTGGTGAATTCTTGCAGTGAATGGATTTTTTGCTGTGTTGATACATCAGCTCAACTTGACTTCGACTTCACTTGGAACTTTTTCCAGAAAGCTGACAGGATATTTCTGGGTAAAGTAAGATTGAAAATAACAGAATAATAACAAAATATGACTTGACTTTTGGGGATTTAATGTGAATACAACTAAGAAGAAATATCTGTGAAAGATCAAGAACTTGACATTTTTCTGACTTTGAGTTAGGGCTGAGCCACATGGTCTCAAATCAATATCACGATATATTGAGCAGTTCACCTCGATAACGATAAATGGACGATAACTACTCCTCAAGCTGCTCACCTCCTCCCACACTAACTTCATCTACTTAAGCCGCTGCTCCAGCAGCTATAACTTTTGAACCGTCCTTCATCTCCTCTCCTGTTTTTCCCTCTTTGTTACGGACTGGATGGGGTGGAGTCATATCTCTGACGTAGGACAGCGTCTTAAAGGGACATGAGACCATAGCCTACCTACACACATCCAAAACCAACTTTTATTTATTTATTTTTTTTGACACTGAATATATTGACATGAGCAAAATGACTTTGATTATTGCCGTAAATTTTGGCATCAGTAGATTTTCGGTTTATCGCCCAGCCCTACTTTGAGTCAAAGAAGATTGCCTTGGCTGCTTGATTCAATCTCCTCAGATTAACTCTTTCATCAGTCTGCACGAGTGACATCCTGCATATATTGTAGGTTTCCATAAGCATTAGATGTTTGCGAGGCTTTTGGACATTTCTGTCTGACTAATTCATCTGTTGTGAGTCACACCCATTATATCCCTCTTATGTTATTTACTCAGATGAAAGATTTTAATCATAGGAACTGTACTCCCAAAGAAAAACTAACTCAACTGAAGCCAGGAGCATTTTAACGTACAACTCTGACCCCCAGCTGCAGACACACATGCAGCTTATCATGAGACAGTTTTTTTTCTGTATTGAACCCTGTTTCTAACTTTGGTGATAATCTAGCTCTTAGCAGTGCTTATGAATGATGAACTCTGAGGGATTTTTTCAGTTCACAGCCTGCCAAGTTGTTGCTCCTGCGCTGCTTTGTTAAAGATGATGCAGCGAAAAATCAGAATCACAGAGAAAATGAGTGTCTCTCTTAACAAATGACATGAATCACTGACTCTCTGGGGCATAATTAGAGATGCAAATAAATCTGTTACAGCTCTGTTATGTCTTATTTGTTTAAGTCTGGGTGTCATAGGTCTATCCAGACCTTGAAAAATCTGTCTGGGTTGAAAACAGAGTCATCTGCAGATGTTTTGGAAAAAGGAAGCAGCACATCTCAGAAAAGCGAGAAAGAGCATGAGACCCAAACACAAAGACAAATCACAGTTGAGCCTTTTATTAATCTGCCAGCCGCACAAAGATGTTAAGTTTATGTTCAGTCAATTTGTTTCTGAAATATGTCTCTGCTCTTTGTGAGAAATGGTGCTTGGCAAAGACCAGCACATGTTAAAATGTTCACTGCTCTGCCAGTGGAGTCGAACAGGGGTTTTATTTCCATCCTCTTCCATCTGTTCATCCCTCCATCTGTTAACAGGAGCTGCTGAAAACTTTTTGGAAAGGTTATTTGTGCTGACTTTTGAAAAGAAATCTAACATTTGGAGCTGTCAAAGCCTCGTGGTTATTTAGCACCTGCTCCTCCGAGCGCAGTGTTATTCCTACGGTGAGCAACATATTTACCAAAGTTTGTTTTTAATTATTCACACAGTATTTCATTTACACATGCCCGGATACACAGAGCCAAGGAACACACAATCTTTTATTTCTGATCATAATAACTATTGGCGATAAGCTAATCCGTTTTAAAATGTCAACCTGTAATCAGGAGCTCCCACAAGTGTAGACCGTTGACCAAACTTAGGTAACAATGGCCTGAACTATTAATGTTCAGGTGAATATCATATTCAGTTTACGATATTTGTTGCATCCATCCGAGAACAGCGAAGAAATAACGCCGAATTACCAAGAGCTTTTCGGCTTCAAATCTGTATACTGGCAGGAGGCTGAACCAAGTTGTCCATAGTATATACAGTGTATGGTTGCATCTTTGTCCAACCCTTGTGTCTCTGCCAACATTGGAAAATGTCAATAATTGTTTAAAAGCATTTCAGAAAACTCTCATCTTGAGACCTGATGCTCAGACTGGTGATGATTACCACTCTCTGCTGTCACACGCTTTTATTATACCAGTCTGCATCTCTGCAGGCTTCTGGGTTTGTCACAACCTCAGGGAAATAAAACTGAAACTGCATTGAAATGCTGATATAATTCCCCAGTTTCTGTAAAAAAATTCTGTCAAAATTACTGCAAGGAGAAAGTTTCACAGAAAAAGTTTTACTCAGTGTGCACGACTTTTGCTCTTCTGTGAAGCATGTGTCTATTCTGTGGGAGACCTGATTGTGATTAAAATTCAAGGTGGACCTGAGTTTGGTCCGATGATGTCCAGCCTGGCTTCAAGGTTAGGAGACAGTACAGGACTGAAGTTAGAGTTCTCATTTCAAGTCATTGGAGGTGTCTCAAAGTTTGACTGTGTGGGTTCATCCCCAGCGCAGTGAAGTGTGACACACACAGTCTGTCTGTCTCACAGTGTGGTATTTTTCTTTCTAAATGAAATTTTGGTGCAGCGGTTTACTTGCCTGAAGAAATTTCATCTTCCTGGGTTTTGTGGGTTCCAGTTGTAGTGGTGTGTGTTGGTGAAGATATTGTTTTAAGGGCCTTTCATTCAGATGAGAATATCTCTGAGGTGGACAAAGTGAATTATCGCTTTTTTCTTAAGGCGCCAAAGCGGTCACGTTTGGATATATTGGTGTACTGGTGCAAAATGTCACAAGCTGGCAAGGCTGAAACTTCCTCACGAGCTTCAAAACCACAGGACACAAAGGTCTGCGTGCTGTGTGTGTGTGTGTGTGTGTGTTTGTGTGTGTGAACTCCCCTGTTACCACCACTCTTTGTATTGTATCCTTTCTCCCTCTTTCAGTCTCTCTCCTTTTGTTGTAGTTTCCCTTTGCACCTCCACGTCAAGTTGTTTCAGTAAAACAATACAATAGAGCGCATTCTTCTTCTCCTCACACAGGCGAGCTTTGTTCACACCTGGCTTGAACTGCAGACTGATGGTATGATGCAGAGTATTGTGCTCCTGTGTAGATCAGCATAAAGGTCATTTTTAACTAATCAAAAACTGTTCAAGATAAAGTATTCAGTAAATCAGCTGCATCACCTACTTCCTTTTTATACCGACTGAGACACTTAGATTGAAATATTCGGCGTGTAATTGTTTTAAAACGGAACTAATTAGAGTTGGCAGTTGATAGCGGTGCTGTTTAGTTGATTCATCAGGACTCTGTTTCATTATGAAATTCAGAGGGATTTGCTGATGCTGTTTACACCCATCATTAGAACTGTTATCACAGCCAAGCTTTCAGATACAGCAGGTTGGTTGGACACATGATTCATAAATAGAGCAGTAGTTCTTCCCACTTTCCTCGTCCATCAGCTGTCTTGTCTTTTGAAGAAAAGCCTGAAAAACCAATAAAAAGATGACGTGTGGTTCTCTGGCATCCAAGTTTTACAACTTGTTTTTTGCATGTTTTATTAAAATCAGTTTTCCTGATATCAAGAGCTCAAAGTTTGCTGGAGTGGTTTTCAAGTGTGTAGGTAAAGGTAAAAAATAGTGGTGAGACCTGTAGTTAGGGGTGTCCCGATATGATATTGTTATTGGATAAAGGTCTGATAGCCAAAAAAACGAGCATCAGATTATATCGGGCTGCATCTAAAAATCTCCGATATCAGCATTCTGATACAAGCAGTCCATTCCAGACGCCGCTATGGCACCTCTATCTAGCAGCGCCCTGATCCAGCGAGCTAAACCCACAAAATCACAACAACAGTGTGTGCTAAGGTACTAATAAAGTAGCAAGGAGTAAGAGCGAGGTTAGCCTTGTGGTAGTACTTTTTGTTTAAGCCCAAAAAAGACATTGCAGACATTGCAGCAGCTGAGTGAAAAACTTGTCATGCACAATTTTGTGCCAGTATCGGATCAATATTGGTATCGGTCAATACTAAAGGCTACAATATCGGAATCGTATTGGAAGTCAAAAAGTTGTATCAGGACACCCCCACCTGTAGGGGTGTAAGGAGCTGAGAGATGTACCGATATTAAGATGTTCTTGTGAGATCAGTTCACTGTAGTCCTGAGTGAATTTGTTGAGTTTAACTGCAATTACAGCATAACACCAAATGTTTGCCTCTTAAATTTGAACTACTTACATATTTACTCTTGTACAAAAAAGCTGCCATCGGTTCTGACTTTAATGAGCTGATAACAACTGACAACTTTTTTTTTAGTTAGAGTACCTTCTAGAAAAAACGAAACAAAACTTAAAATTCTGCTGTATTAGCTTCATTAGTGTAAATGTTTTTTGATATCCTGACGTCTAACTTTTCAGGATTTAAACAATGTAAACGCTTTGTTGGTTATATTTAGTGATCGTTTATTTCTGCTCAAGTTGAAACTGAACTTTCAGATTTGAACCTCTGAGCTGCGAGTACACCCTGTTATTTATATCCACAAAGCTTTTTTTTTTTTAAACCAAGAAAATGGGGTGTTTTAGGGGCCACCTGCCCTGGGAAGGAGACAGACTGACTGATGGAGAGAAAGAAAGAGAGAAAAAGATAACGTGAGCTCTGAGCTTTATGTACCTCCAACACCGCCCGCTCCAACATTTCTCTCCTATATTTGTTTTCCTTCCTTTTTGAAGCCAGAGGAATGCTACGCATCTGCAGTGTGGTGTGTGTGTGTGTGTGTGTGTGTGTGTGTGTATGTGTGCGCGTGTGTCTTTGCAGGCTTCCTGTGTGTTTGGTTTTGTGTATTTATATGAGCCAGTGTTTATGCTTATGTGTTACTGTCAGCCTTTTGTGTGTGTTTGCCTTGCAAAGTGAAGGGATGGGGGCTTTTAGGGCTTTGAGTGTGGGTTTTTACTAAGATGTGTGTTTGTGTGTGTATTTGTGTGTGTGTGTTAGTGTGAAAAATGGGGAGCAGCCAGTGTCATCATTTTTCCACACACCCCTCTCCTCCTCCACATGCATATTTCATGGAAGCGGTCATTTATGTCGCCAGCAGGAGAGTTTCTTGGCCAAACCGCATCACTTTGTGTGTCTGTGAGTGTGCGGATATTGTGTGTGTTTCTCCCTGTGTGATGTCTGAGCGCAGACTAAATATGATGTATGATAATTAAAATAATTTTTCATTTAAGAAATATTTCTAGATGTCAGAAATGGTGCAGGACAGCTGCTGTATGTTTGCTGCACCTGTGTCTGAGCCTCATCACCTGCTGTAGGAGCGGTCTGTGTTTGACGGATGTCTGTTTATATCTGCTCTGTGGTTCAAGATGAAGAGATCAGAGGTACATTTATGAGTCGGGGCTGCCTCATGACAGTTTTTCCCTCTATGAATGAATGTATCTTACTGAGTGTCTTTACTGAGAAATGACAAGGACGGGCCTAACCCTGAGTGGTGACTCTGTATGTGTACGTATGTGTGTGTGTGTACATTGCTCTGCATATGTGGCAGCTGTACACAGGATGCAGTGTTTGGTCTGTAAACAGAAGCCTCTGCTCTGTCACTTTCAGCGTTGTGAAGATTGGTTTTGGCCCAGATGGTCTGAAATGGTTTTCTCAACGTGGAAACTCGCTAGCCACATAACCTGGGTTTCCTGTACAGTGGACTATTAATAAAGCCGTAAGATCAGTTAACGACAGGAAATTACTTTGCGTTGATATTAGCTGTTCAATGGTTCAAGCACTTTTATTACAGATATCTTGTTTTGTTCTTCTTCTTTAGCCAAATGTCTTTGAACTTAGCCCAAACGAGATGATTGATGGCTTTACCTTGATTAAATTTAAGTTAAGTCGACTTCGTTTCCTATTTTTCTACTCACTGTCAGCAGCAAATGATGGAGGCATCATATCTGCATCTTTATTAAGGGAATTCAGTACAAAAATGTCCCAATGCCACACATTTTGTTGTCAATATATCATAAAGGAAATAATAGCAAACTTCCTTCAACATGAAGAACTAAATGACAACCCTTGGGTCTTGAGGAGTGAAGCTGATGTGGAAATGCTGAAAACTGCAGTTCCCAACATTTGTTTAAGTTCAAAGAAGCTGACATCTCATGTTCTTTGGCGCTCGCTGTACAGGTGTTGGTTTTCAAAATCTGTCTCATTCGTTTTAAAAATATTAATGCTAATGTATTCCATCTTTCTGAATGCATTATAAAGTAAATTTACCACCTAAAATTGTATGCATAGTTTTGTTTGTCCTTTAAACTGTTTTTCTCCGTTTAGATCGAAATAAATTGACGTTCGGCTCATCCTGACCCTTGTATCCTCTGTATTCACCTCACTCTGACAGACCGTTACTAAACACAGGCATATTTTCCAGAGCTTTGGACTGCTAGTCATGTGTTTTTCAATTAATTACCTCTGTCAGACAGAAACTATTTTGGGTTGCTCATTTCAAGTGTTGCTGATGAAAAAAATATTCCAAACATTTTCCAGATATTGGACTTGATGGCTTAGATATTTCAGCTGCTGACTTTTATTTGAAGCATACGAGGGGCTCCTCTGCAAGAAGCACTTTGTTCTGTAAATGCAAATGTGGGACAAGTTTTACAGTAACCTGCATCACAGCGAGGGTTTCAGTTCCTTCACAAACCACGTTAAGTTATACAGTGCAGCGCCGTGGTTGGGTCAGGGCCAAGTGAGATGTTTTTCTTTTGTTTTTTTGTTTTCCAGTCAAAGGTACTCAGGTTAAAAGTGAAAGTAGTACGAGGTGGTTTTCACTCAGAGATGACTTGTAGCAAAGCTGGACGGCAGTAAGGTAGTCATTTGGATTGGTCATCTACATTCGAGATTGTACGTATAAAACCATGTCAGAGTATTCAGAGGAGTTACAGCAAAAGCTAAAGACCGAGGTAAGGAGTTCCTTTCATAAGAACTTGAAAACTTGAACTTGCTCAATTACAAATGCAAATAAAATGTGTTTGTTTTAAGTTACCATTTGTTTTATTGTTCAGATTTGCTTAAGACCTCTTAGAAAAGTTAAAAAGAGACTAAATGAAACCATTTAAGGTTATTTAAGAGACAGGAATTCTGTACCAGAAGTGTTTGTGCGTTTTTACTATACACTTAAATGTCGCTGCTATAGTTAGGACACAAAACGGAGCCCCCAGCAGTCACACATGCATCTTTAAATGTCAATGAAATGCAGAAACCTTAATGTAAACTAACAAGACTATGCCTTATCTCATGAAAACATAATTCTCTGATCAGCAGTCCTGTGGTGTTGATGCTGAAATAGACATTACGGCACAAAGATTATAGTTGAGTAAATAAAGATAACAGATGTATGTTTTATTAACAGCTTTTGAAACTAACACAAGAGCGCCAGCAGCCCTGTGTGCTTTGTCTTTAAAGGGATGTGTGGTGTCGTCGTGTGCGTTTTTATCTCTGCTCTGTCATTAAAGGAGCTGTAGGGAGGAGGTTTGTCAGAGACACTCTTACAAGTCCACCCAGGCCTGTAGATGTATCTGTTTTTATTCTATATTTTCACATCTATGTCTATTTCCTGTGTGAGTTTGTGTTTGTATATTTATTCATATTTCAGCTTCAAAGAAATGTCTGAGTCCAGTAGCTCATTTAATACCCTGATGTTGACTTGAATCATTGTAGTTGCCTGGTCTATGTGCAGGGTGTCCCTTTAAAATAAGTTCTAACAGTTTTTTTTTCTTTTAATTGACCATCTGCCGACGTAAAACTTTTGTAATTGAATTTTCCATTTAGATTTTGATTGTTTCCCTCTTACACACAAAACATCACTGCGTACATTTACTGATATATCTGTACGGGAGAAGAGGGCGAATGTAGGAAATAAAAAGGTTAGATTAAAGTCAATTCAAATATAAGAATATGAATATTTATATATAAAATTCCCCCAAAGTAAATTGAAAAAATAAATCATCAACATGCAAAGATTAAATACTGGTGATGATTGATCATAAACGCTTGTTTCTATCCTCAGAAAATAATTTCGGACATAAATATTGATTATTTTCTGGTGGTATTGGGGAATGAGTTTTTCTTATTTCCCTTCTAAGCCAGTCTGTTTTCTGTTTGAGGCTGTAAGTAACACAAACCTTCCAGCGTCAGATTTAAGCCCTTAATTTTACACCTGGGATCTGCAGCAGCGAGACCTTTGGTGCAAACTGAGGGAACAGTCCTGGTAGTTGGAACCCTTCAATATTAATGAGCCCTGATGTTTGGTTGTACAGTCTCAAGCTGGGTGTCTGAGTGTTTTGGTTTTTGATGATTTGGGCTGGGAAATTTAAGCGTTTTGTGCAGCAGATTTGCTTATTCATCTCTGAGCTGCAGAAAGTGCTGAGAGACAATCACGGGGGTTGACACTTCCTTTTCCTTTGTGTTTCTTTTTACCTTGGAAAAGTCACATTAAGTATTGGTGCAGTTGTTTTCAAGAGCTAAATCTGAAGTCAGTGCACGCAGCCTCTACACCCTGTCCTCCTTCAGCAGCTCCTAAAGTCCACGTCCTCCTGGGAGTTACCTCCTCAGCCTCTTGTTGAATCAGGACAAAAAAACTTTGATGGTTTAAGTTTGTTCTCAATCCAGTCCACTCTCTGTGACCGTCAGTAGCCACGTTTACATGGGCAAAATTTCTTGATCCGATTAAAAAGTTGAGGGATCGGATAATCTGAATCCACTGTTTATATGGGTGCAAGATTAAACGATCCAATCATGACGTTGGCATACATTAACCAATCTTTATTCAGATTAGAAGCATCTGGACATGCGCAGGGTTGTCTGATTTCGCTAAAACAACCACAGAAGAAGAAGAGTTGTATTTACGCCTGTGCTGTCAACAAACCAACAAACCAACAAATGCAGTAGTGGCTCACTCCATCCAATTTAGGAGTTTTCCCCCTGGTAATGTTGTCACTTGATGGCGCCCTTGTGTACTTATTTTACTTTTCTGTCAAAGGTTGTGTTGAGCGTGCAGATGTGACATCATTACGCTGTATGTACGCCTTGTTAAGTTATCGGAAGAGCAGACACGGTACCTGCGGTTGTGTTTTATGCCAAAGTGCTAATAATGAAACCTCCTGTACTGACCTTAATAAATAAGCAAAAGGCTTAAGAGTGAAGATGGAGTCAGGTAAGAGAGTCACGATCGGAATAATGGTTTACATGAACATGTTTCGGAATAATGATCGACATAAACCACCCCTCTCAATCGGAATACAATTTCTTCCCGATTGAGCCGAATTAGATCAGAATCTTCCAATCGACACGTTTACATGACACGTTTTTATTCCGATCAGGCATTTATTCTGATTGTTTGTGCCCATGTAAATCAGCTAGTGTGTCTTCAGTGGAAAGGTGCTCATCCAGCCGACAGGAAATCACTTCCATCTTATTGTTGAAGTAGCTTGTCTTATACACCAACATTTGACCAGATCAGGACAAATAATACAGATTCAGATCTTTGAATACTGCACTTAAATTCAATCTGCCTCTTCATTTAAACACTTCATTTGTCTGACAGTGGCAGGAGGCTTGGCAGAAAAAAGAAGTTGCAGGAAATCTCTGGCCTCTCATAAACTAGCAGCTTGCTGGGTGTGTTGCATTTAGCACATAATTTACATACTCTGCTATGTACTCAGCTCTGACCGGAGTTTTTCTGATTCAGCTGTTAAAGTATGAAGGAAGAAGTTGCTGTGTTTTTCTGCACAGTTCGTTCACCCTGGTACAGAACAGCTGTCTTTTCATTTCATTTTTTTTTTAAATTCTGATTGAAACAATTTAATTAAAAAAACAACAACTGAGCTGGCAAAGATAATTGGTGCTGCAGTTCTGCATTTGTGATGTGGTTGAACCTCACTCTCGCTCCACTAGTCGCACGGAAAAGTAACTTAAAAGAAATCAAACTGAGTGTAATTTGCTCTCAATTGATTGTCGCTCAGTTGCACCAGAAGAAATTTGCATGAACTTCCGATTTTTCAGCCTTGTCTCTGTGTGCTGCTGAGCGCTTTTCAAAAAAATCTCTACATGGCTCAGTTGGGGCACTTGAACACATTTCATGATGAATAGCAGTCTGTTACAGTCCCAGCTTTAAGTCTGGATGTATGCCGGGTCTTTGGCTTTGTGTCCTGGCTCTGCACAGGGGGTCTTCATACAATCAGCCCTACCCAGGACCCCCCCTCTAAAGAAAAGTGTCTCAAACTGCAGAGTCCTGGTTAAGTTTTTCTCCTGAATCCCTGTACCCTTTGCTTGGCTTAAAAATAAATCCACCATGAGGAGCGACCATGTCTTCTATTATTTGTGGCTAGAGTGGCGTTTTGGCTGATGTTTTTGCTTGGCTCCTCAGACCGCTGTGTAATGCTATCCTTCGGTCGTTACTAAAGTTGGTCTAACTAGAGAAGCAAGCGGTTGGCAACAGTCATCTCTCGAGGGGTGTCTAACTTGGTGTTACGGTGTGTTTGACCCTAAATTGATTTTACGCCGGAATATCCCTTTAAATACATATCAGAATGATTGGTCCTTTTTAAACTTATGGAAAACGTACTTCCGTGAGTTTTAAGTATGCGGTTACCAGTTATTGTCTTTATTTCATGGTGAGAGGGTTCTACTTGAGGCCTGAGTCTCATTCAACAACACACACTTACCATTATAGAACTGCTCACTCTTGTGTCAGTGAAAGGGGCATTGCATCACAAGAATTAATTTCTCCTCCTCTTTCTCCCTCCTTAATTACAGCAAATGGTGATGAGCCTGCGAGTGTCAGAGCTGCAGGTGCTGCTGGGCTACGCTGGGCGCAACAAGCACGGACGCAAGCATGAGCTGTTGACAAAGGCACTGCACCTGCTGAAGGCCGGCTGCAGCCCTGCTGTGCACATGAAGATCAAAGAGCTCTACCGAAGACGGTTTCCCGCCAAAATGATATCCCACTCAGAGCTGGCCATGCCCGGATCACACCACCCGGCCTCGGCTGGAGTGGTCGGAGGAGGCGGTGCTGCACTTCCTGCTGGCCTGACACAGCTGGCGTATGAGGGACACGCTGGTCACGGTGGCGCTCCGTCTCCTGCCGCCTTACTGCCACTCTCGCTGCTCGGACCGGGGAAACATGAGCTGACCGGGCTGACGCACCACCTGGCAAACTCAGCCACGCTGCACCCGGTCCACCCAGATGTCAAACTGCAGAGGCTGCCCTTCTACGACATGCTGGACGAGCTCATCAAGCCCACCAGTCTAGGTAAGGGTGTTCATGTCTGTTGGTGTGAAAGGGAATGATGGAAGATACGCGCATTCAGTCTTTGTGTTTAAGCTACTTTTTCAGAGTGTGTCTGCAGGATATATGAAATAACTAAAAGTGATAAATGGAGTGTCTGTCACATTAGGAGGAATTTGCTGCTTGGTGAAATAAATAGAGTCAAACTTGGTCTCCGTATCCAGCAGTAAGTCAAACCATTTTTATGTTGAGTTTGGCTTCTAAGAAACAAAGTATATGACTGCAAGATGTTTGTTTCCTTAATGCAGAGAAGAGTTTGGCGCAGAAGCCAAATTCTATGTCAAGAAATGTAAGAATATGCTATAAATGGAAGGTTGTGGAGGTGGTTAAGACACACAACCGTTTATAGCAACTGCAACCGACCAAGGGGGTTTTGTGCGTGTCATCTTCTATCTCCCTCTCCGTATGTTTCTTCTCTTTACCCTCTAACTATCCAGTCAATTCAAAGTACCAAGAAAAGTCAAATTCAGGGTTGTCAATATTTATATCAGCATATCTTACTCCAAACAGACGTCACAGCTGGTATTTCATGATATCTCTGTGGTGGAGAATCTTCCTGTTAAAGCTGATGCTGTGCCGTCTGCAGATGTTACAACACAGCACAGAAATGTTACTGCAGAAATGCAGTTTTTCCAAAAACAGATAGAGAGAGGAGATACAAGCTTCAAACGGTTTCCAAAACAGGAAATTTAAAAGATTGAGTGGGTTATTGGACCATCCTTTCATACAAATGATAGTAATAATGATAATAATCTGGCTTCTGAAATTTGCTTTCACTACCTTGATTATCTCAAAGTGGTTATAATTTAATTTGATCAGGATAAGAGCCTTAATTTAGACCCAGGCTTGAAATTCATATCATAATCTGTGTCAGGTAGTCGGTAGTCTTTTGTTGCTGTTTATCTGGAGCTAATAGTGACATGTATTGTGGGTGAATAATCCCTCTAATTTGCATATTGATATGGATTGCTTTGCCAGAACTTGTTCAGGGGAGGCCAATCCTTGAACATCTCTGCATGATGAATTGTTATGTTTTTACTGTACGTTATAGTTCAGGCTTTGTGACCATTTGTAGATCTGTGTGAGGCCTCTAAATGTAAATGAATGGCTACATTTGGACCATCAACAACATATATTGACAGTGTTATCTATTATCTTCAAACAGTCACATGTCTCTGAGGATACTATTTATAGCGAGCAACGATAGGACAGGCATTTATGAGTATAGTTGTTACTCTGCAGCTCTGCAGGGACAGCTTGGAGAATGGTTTGTACCGGCTATGCTGACTCCACGCACAAGAACAAAGCTTAACCCCTTATGTGATGACACAGGGCTGTAATTTAATGTCCTAAATGAAATTTCTCTCTCATTTAAAGCACCTAGTTCAGTGGTTTTTATTTTAACTTTTTTTTTAAATATGTTCTTGGTTTTTATTTTCTGTTTAAGAAGTTACATGCTATTCAGCTCCATTGGTGCTGCAAGGATCAGACTCCATCAACAGTACAACAGAATAATTTTTAGCATAGAGATAAAAACACACATCTTCCCTGTGAAATAAGTGCACAACTGTCCCAACTGCAGGAGGAAACTGTGTGTTTGTGCATTTATTTAATCAATGGAAAGAGGGGGGGGTTGAGAAATAGTTTGAAAGGCCTTTTATGTGCTCATATTTGCCATATTTAAGCACACTGCTGTACATCAAGTCTGCCTTTAATTCGCTTCTTAAGAGACTTTTAATCTCTGTTTTATCTTGATCAGATTCGCCCTCATATTAGACGCATAATGCACCCAGCCTGCATTTAGCATAATAACTCTCTGGGCTCTGGGATGTATTGCAAAGATATGTAAATGTCTACATTTTCCTACATTAGCATTTTAATAGAGTAAGAGAGACCATCTCATGATTAATTTGCCTGCAGATACATGTACAAACACAGTGCCTGCAGCTCTGACATCACATCAGCTTTCTCCTTTTTCCTCTGCCTGTCTCACTCTGTCCATTTCTCTCTGTGTCCCTCCATCTTTCTCCGCCCTCGCTCCTTGTCTCAATGGCTACCTCTGGTGAAAATTTGCATGCAAAGTGATGCAGTCCCTGGTGCATACACCTGTGCCTGCAGGACACACCCTATTTCCATTTGAATCTGAATCACATGTTCACATCACTCCCACATGCACTCATTACTGCACACAGTGTCCATTCAAAACACTGATTTACCAATAAATAATGTAGGCTGATTGTGTTGTTCTCAGAAAAGCGAAGAGATGACTGAGAAAAAGCTTCTGCCTATTTTTTTTTTTTCCCCTGACAATTTCAAACTGCTTCGTGTATGAGCCTCAGTTTGGAGGTGATGACCCTCTTTGTGCAAATAATAATGAAAGTCTGTAATGAATCGACTTAATTAATTGTATATCTGTGCTCATGGGCAGACTGGCTGATTTTTCCCTTATCTTAAAGCAGCTTTTGTCTCGTTCTCCAACACACTCTGTCTCCTTTCTTCTTGTTTACTTCTCTCTGATCTCCTGGTAAAGCTCAATCCTTCTCTTCCTCTCCCCTATTGTTGCTGCTTTTCTTCTTGCCTTGCCTCCACTCTCACTCTCCTTACTATCTTTTTTTTTTTTCTTACTGACTCCCTTCCCCCACTTGCTTGGTTCTCCCTGGTTTGCAAGATTCCTCTCTTTTTTTGCAGAAAGAGGCAGATTTGTTCCATGTCTGTGCTCGACCACAATTCTTGCAGGGTTTCTGCACGGGTGTGCATGTGCAGAACAGAGGAGGGAAAGATTACAACAAGTTTAGTGCATTCTCACAACTTAAATTGGAATAGATATATCAAAGTTGCTCTGTTTTACAGCTGCACTGCAGTTTTATGTGTTCGATTCAGCCACGACGGGTAGAATTAAAATTTAAGGAAACAGAAGGGTACGGAGTGCTTTCAGTAGAAGAGCAGCAGACTCTTGCTGAAAGCCCGGTGCTTATGTCAGCCTCTGAAGCTGCGAGCAAAGGATACAATTACCATGTCTTTAATTAACAGGACATTAATTTTAAAAACAGACAACAGGAGAAAAGATTATTGGTTGTGACTACACTGGGTTGTCTTCAGGACATGGTTGGCAGAGTGAGAGGAAGAGATGCTGTACCAAACTGGGCCCTAGAGGAAACCCAGTGCAGTCCAATCCAATCAGCTTTTCCTCCTGTCGTCTGTGTTTTTATGATGTTTTGGTTTATTCGTCATTTTACAAATGTTGGGGCACAATAGAGACAAAGAAATAAAAGGTCATGACTAGAAAAAGACAGAAAAGGACAAAGCATTACAACGAAGGATGAGGCGTGATGTGAGTCATCATTGACAGGGGATGAAGCGATTATTGTTCAGATTTGATTTATTCCGTCTCTTCTGAAAAGACTGAAGTCTTACGATTGGCTTCACGCTTCAAAATTGCCTGAAAAACTCGTGTAATGGACAGAAAAAAAAGAGTTAGACGCAACCAGGTTTTCAGAGATGATCAACTGTCTGTCAAGCTCTCCTGCTGACATGTGCAGGTCGCTTCATGATTTTCTACAGACTGAAAAGGTGCAGGCTGAGGCTGCAGTGTTATTACGCTGCCAGTTTTAAATGAAACAACTTTTAGACGTTTGAAACTGACAAAGGACAAAATTCCACCTCATCAATTCAACACTTTGTTCACAGAGAGTTAAAGTTGGGATTTTTTAACTCTTTTAAAGTGTGCTGCATAGCTTAACTTCTGCACTGTGCTTATGTCACGAAATCGCTTTAATAAAGTAACTTGAGGACATTGGTGTTTTTTTTAACCTTTTATTTCATTATTCCTTTTCTCTCATGTTAGTTTCTCATTCTGAACAACTTGGACACTTTCTGGCAGTTTTTTTTCCTGCTTTAAACACAATCTGTGCTGTTTTAAGACCTCACTGAGCCTCTAAATGTTGGACCTGCAATTTTATTGGCAGTGTTTGTTTTTGATAACAACTTTTGTCTGAAATCCTCTTTCTCTCAAATGAAAATGGATTTGTTTGTGCCTAAAATGAATTTTCCTGCACTTTATACAGTGAAAAGTGTCCTGTTGTTGGTGGAAGGTGATAAATTCAAGGTTACTCTTGCTCCACGTAAAAAGCCTTTTATAGTATTGCATGTTCACAGAGAAATTATGCTCTCTTATGGTGAAATCAATCCAAACTCTTTTATCTGCAGCAGCATAAATCTCCATTAGATATCCCAAAATAACTGCACATCCTCATAAATTGAAGAAAGGTAAAAAAAAAAAAAGAAGTACTAAGAAACATGACTGTATTTAGATCCAGATTTCCTGCCTTTACCTGATTTCTCACAGTTCCCTGTGTGCATGTAAACGTAGTTATTATCCATCTCACACCATCCTCCCTCTCTCCCTGTCATTATCCTGCCTGCTCCCTCCTTCCCTTCCTCCCTTCCTCCCTTCCTCCCTTCCTCCTGGGCAGCCCTGTGCTCTCTGCTCAGTCTGATCAGTTTGTACGACAAAGGTTAGCCAACAGTTTAGCCCTGCCAGTTTAAACTGGTCAGCTCTGCATCACCATGGTGACCTCGCTGGTTGGACTCCAGTCTCATCTCCATCATTATCCATCCTCCATGGAGAACTATGTCTCTGCTCATTATGGATTTCATTGTGGCTCGCATGCATTATACATGATTTAATCACCACATCTCCAGTAAAAGGATGCTAGGCTATTTCTGGTTTGATGAGCGTTTGGGCAGAATGGCTAGTTACACGTGAAGATTGCTGTGATATTCATACAAAAAAGGGAAAAATCTGCGAGCAATCATTAGTTTGGAGCTTTGCTTCCTCCAAAGATGAGTCACTCCATCATTATATTTTTGTATATTTAGTCTTGAGCAAACCTCGACCAGATGTCTGGGTTTCATCATATTGTTGTCTATCCAGGCTAGTAGGTCACATTTTTGCCTACGGTTTATTTTTAAAGGCCTCTGCAGCTCTATATAAAGTTTGCTTTAGTTTAGCTTCATTTGTAGAAAGGACTATGATTATTTTCATTTTTGGTTTTACTGTCAAATCTGCATACTTTTTATTTGCCATAACCGATGAACACAAAGGAGCAAACCTTGACTTGGAAAAAAAAAAAAGGCTTTTTCTAGCAGGGTCATTTTTGCTTGACTGGGTGACTTATTGAATACCAGGACATAAATACAACATTGGCCTAAACCCCTTCACAAGCCTATTTTTAGAAAAACACCCACGCTTTTTTAATGCCGCTTACAAATAAAGCTCCTGTATTTTAATCTGTCTAGACTGAGTGCTGAAATGGATACATCGGCTTCTTAAGACCTCTAAGAGCAAAGAAGATCATCAGCAACAAGTCTGATGATTTCCCTGTAGTGCTTTACACTTCTTTAAAATGCTGTAAGAGTGAGTGATTTAGTTCATTGTTTAACTACAACAGGATGAAGTTTTAATCTGAAACACTTAACATGTACAGGACAATAAACGGGAGGTGTCATTTTATCCACAGGAGGTGCCAAAACTAACAAGAAAAAAAGTTCCTTACAGAAGCTTTGACATGTCACATTCAGATCAAGTAAAATGTGATCACATTTGTAAATTAACCTCTCTTAGTGTTGGTACTTTAACACCACAAAAATGATGGATAACATGTAATGGGCATACTCACACATGTTAAGACTTTGTATTTGGGCTTGTCACCTTCTTAAATTTCACTCTCAAACACTATATTTCGTGTCCTATTTTTCCTCTGCTTTGTTCACCATGTCTTGTAAGGATGGGAATCAAGAACCAGTTCTTGTTGAGAACCGGTTCCAAATGGTTCAATCCATCGACATCGGTTACATTTCATTTTAAAAACAACAAGTTTTGTATGGAAGTTTTGAGTTTGTGTAGCGTGTACTAACTGAGTTAGAAGCACATAAAAAACACTCGACTGACCAAAAAAACCCTCAAAATTTTGCTTGCGACTCCACCCCGCGTAGCTTTGTCCTCTTTTCGGGGATCCAGAATATGGTCACCCTAATTTGACTTAACACCGACCAAGCAAATGCTGTACAGATAATTTGTCGTTTGATCATTTTTAGACTCTCAATGAAGGTGGCATACGTCTTTATCAGAGACTCAATAAAATTTTGAGTTAACATTGATGACTATAGTTTACCTTTTTAAATCAAAGAAAGGCATTGATAAGGGAATCTTAAAAGTTTTGAATTGAAAAGCAGAATCTTTAATGGCATCGATATCGATAAAATCTTATCAATTCCCATCCCTAATGTCTCATCATCTTTTACAGAAACTCATTTTAAAATCTTGTTTTGAAGCAGTAAGTTATTGCTTGTAAGTTTTCTGCTTGAACATTTTAAACATTAGTTAGTCCAATAAAGATACTTGGTAAGCACACTTCATTATAAAAGATGAGTGATCGCAGTTTTGAGTAAGAGAACAACTTGAATGTTCAACCTTTAGCTCATCTGCTGGTTATCTTTAGATGCATTCACTGGGGTGAAATTTGTTCTTCCTTTCAGCCATAAAACAGCAACAGATTTATTTTCTCTAATGTAAGGAGACTTCAGTTGAAGATGTTGAGACCATTTATAAGCACACAGGAGGACAAAAAGGTAACACATGATCAATGCTGAGCTAATGAAGCATGTCTGAGATCTGTTTGTTATCTGAGATTTCACTGTACGCTCAATAAATCGATTCCGATGGACTGTGCTTGCCTTTTATCTATTCAAGGTAACCGTGGCAACAGTAAATATCCAGCTAATCAGTAACAAATGAGTACTGATGTTTTCAGGAAATGGAAAGGTTACACCAGCAGGAGTAAACGTCATGGTGTTTATTTTTATAACTTCTTTGATGCTGAATGTCCTGAAGTTATCGAGAAAATGTCAGGATAATGTAGGGGGTTTAATGTCGGGGTCACTGTAGTTTTTTATTTTTTTTTGACCTCACAGTATCATTTTTGAACAGTTGATGTCAGTAAACAGAAGTCAAAACAATCTAATCTCCCAAGTTCAAGTTCTCATAACAGCAGTTCTCCCCACTGCTGGAGTGTCCTTGAGCAGCACACTGTCACACCATCATATATCAGATATTCTGTGTGTTGTGTTGCCCTTGGATTGGCAGGCAGAAACATGTCCACTCAGGGAATCAGTAAAGATAGTATATCACGTACATTATCAGCCGTATACAACGGGTCATCATGGTCATGTTCCCAAACATCTGCCACACAGAAAGCAATAAAGCTGCTCCTCTTCACCAGCCCTGAAAACACAACCTGAGATCCTCAAACTCCGATTCATACGACCCCTTTGTGATCCCGAGCAAAATCCTTATCTCACTGTAAACAAGCCTGCCTCCTCACAACAAATGAACATCAACAGAGAAGCCCCTGGCTGCTCAGAACCATAAACATGCTGCACAAAATGGTTTCCCACTCCTCTCAGGGCCCTATAAAACCAGCATTATGTTCTTCTCAGCCTGGGTTGGTCCGTCATTGTCCTCAAGAGTCGCCTGATTAGACGAACCGAACCCTGATTTTTAAATTTTAACAGGTGTCACTCTCTGGGCCGCTCTCAAACAAAACATCGCTGTTCTCACCGCCGAAAAATGTATTTTAGTTTGTTTCTTGAAGACTAAAGAAGTGCGTATTTGGCATGAGGCCAAGCTGTGAAGACATTGTGAAATGGCTGCTACGGAATATAAGTTAATGGGGATAGGAAGGCCAGCTGCCAGACTGAGAAAAAGTAATGGCACCCTATTATAGCAGTCCTGTAAGCACACTGGAATGCCTTAATGAGCCCTGTCAATATATAACCATGCAACACCCGCATGCAGATAATAAAGGGTAATCACTGCTATAGGGAGAGAGAGAGAGAGAGAGAGCCAGTGACACTTCTGGAAAGTTTCCTATCGTCCCTGAATGTGGGTGTGACATCTAGATCTGACCCTTTGTTGTGGATCCTTCTAGCACTGTAGTTGTCAATTTGAGTGACGCTTGTCTTTGTTCCGCCTGTGAATAACGGTGTATGTTGTGTTTGTGCACGTATGTGTGGATGTCTTTGTTTTTTTGTGTTAGTGGGTTTGTGTGTGTGTTTGCCTGCGGTGTACCAAGCAGAGAAAAAGTAGCAAAGCCACTAACAAGTTAATAAAGTGCAGCTGGGCTTTGTTGTACTGAGGACTCAGGCTGCAGAGCTGAGCACATTCTCCGGAGCTGAGCTCACACTTCTTCTTTTCGAACCAGAACCTAGACTTTTCTGGTTTTATTTTTCTCAGGGTGCTGTCAAAATCAAGATTGTGAAAATATTTGTCCAATTTTTCATGCTTTTTGGTAATTACCCTGTATTTTCAGATAGAATCATTTTGAAAAGTTTTCTGGGGGGAAATAAAAATGTAGAAATATGATTGTGTTTTATCTCAACAAGTAAAATTCTTACCTTCATTATCATTTTAACATCAATAACTTGTACCTCAGCTTAATGTTGCTGTCGGTAAAGGAGGGGCAAACTTTGATTAATCTACAGACTGCTGTGAATATCAGTTAATATCTATCTTTGTTCCTTCCAGAATTGAAATACTATCAATGATGATAGGAATTATATGCAGCTTTTCAGGCGCTCTGGTGTAGTTTACAGTTGAACAAACTCCAGCCAAGTCTCATGGACGAACAAACGTTGTTTTCTTTTCCTCTAGAGGACAGACCTGACAAAGGCTGCTTTATACTTCCTCCAGATCTTCATTGTGGTGATCGTTGAGAATGAGAATTAGCAACTTGAGAACCAACTGTGTGTTTGGATCAATAGCTCAGGAAATTTCCCCACCTCAAGATACTGTATGGTAGCACAATAAAAGCCCTCATTTCTGCGTCTTTACATCCACTGAAGTAGCCCCCATGGCTTGGAGGGGAAAAAACAACATTTAAAATGCTTGTTTGTTGGATAGGAGCTGGATCAATCGTACGTGATGCATTGCCGGGGGTCAGGAAATCTAAATGATGATCGGTTTTCAAGGCGCTGTGTCAAGAGGTTTGTTTTCCAAGTTGAAATTTTAGCCTCAGAATGGATTAACATCACTTGTTTGCGGATATTTGAATAGATAAATAAACAGGCATCAGAGGAGCACCAGTATGTTGTTAGGGCGGCTTGTTTCCCGTCTTCTCCAGCTCTCCATTCAGTCTGTTTCTTTTCTGGATACAGCAGAGCTTCCAGGTATGTGATTAGTCAGAACTACAGTCACAATAAACCTACTACAAAAGCCAAAATATAAACATACTTGATTATTTGAGTACAGGCTCAACATGTAGATTTTGTAAAGACAGGTTACACCTTTGGACTAACCATGACAGTTATTTATTCACTGATGGTCAAAGTACTGCATGTATCCATAACATACAGTAAAGCAGTAGTTTTAAGACATAACAGAAATACATATATGATATGCTTTAAAGTTGTAGTAATGTAACTTGTGGTAATAGGGCTTGACGATACAGAAAAAAAGTTTATCACAATATATTTTTTTCGTATCTGTCGATATCGATATATATCACAAAATAAAAAATATGAAATTTAACAGTGCTTATTGGTCGCATGTCTTTTGCAATACAATAAGCTACTGCATCTGTGAGTTCTCCGTGTCTCCTCCACGTTTTGTCGTAAGGCGTTGCGCTACAGAAAGCGGACTGAATGGTCGGCTGTTTCAGCTGCACAGGCGCTATGGCCTCCTTGCTCCGCTCAGGGTTTGTAACCGTTTGCACTGTGTGTGCTCTGCTGAGTGGCACTGCTTCAGGTGTGAAAAAGATTTGAGGCATTCGCTGACTTTGTGAGAACATGTTCTCGACATCATTTGCAGTGCACATTACTCTGCTTCATGTCCGACCTCAAAAAACCAAAATACCTCCACACCACCAGTGTTGTCAACGATGTCATCATCTGTTCAGCCTTCATCTGCATTTCTGTCGGGGGGTAGCACCCATTTTCTCACCAACAGTGCTGTCGGCTTCACATGTTTAAGTGCCGTTGTTGCATGTAGCTGCAGCCTGCTACTACGCAGTTGTTTGCTACTTGTTTCTAATTTAGCACACGATTGGTTCAGCGCGAAGCGGACACAGAGCAACTCCCCTTTTCATTGGCTATTTGTATAGTCTACCAAAACATGGCGGAATGCCAACTATTGAAAAGCGTTTTGACCATGTTTTGTATTGATATAGAGGGATTTTAGTTTTCGATGTTATCGTTTTATCATCCAGCCCTCTGTGGTAATGTCATTTAAAATGTCCAAAACAGATGCTGAACTTTACTCAGCTTTATTTACAGACTTTAATTCATGTCTCCCTCAGTTTTGCTGTAGCAAAAGTTTCCATCCTTGCTAAATTAACTCAGTCTAATGAAATCAATCCAATAGCTCACTTAAAAGTTTTGGTGATTTAAGAAACTGCAACGTTTTCATGATGTCTCAGTGAGGACAGACTTATTAATAAAATATTGACCAAACACAATAAAATTAAAATCAAATACAAACCCAGACTGCAGCTGGTGATTACTGTCATTAGTGTGTCAATTAATCTGACAGTAATTTCCTGGACAGTATTGTACAAATACCCCTCATTATAGATCACCTCTTAAAATGGAGCAAATTGTATGTTTTGGCTTGTTTCTCTCCACCGTAAACATCATCGTTGAAGGCCATTCACTCATCTGTCACTCTTCCCACCATCTGTCTCTCTAACACACATTTCGCGTTACAAGACAATGTAAATAGTGGTCTGTGCAGCGAGGGTCTGAAGGACTGAGAGTCTTCAAGTTTTCAGGTCACACAGTCACTGCGTCGGGACACTGTCAGTTTGATAACACCTTTCACACAACCTCTGACAGATAATTATTATCACAAGACAGTTATGATAGTTTTGAGGCATGGCACCAAGTACGTAATTCATCACACTCTGCAGAGATCCATTTTAAACTCCTAAAAAAACGTCTCTCAACACCACCACCAAAGTCCTGGTACTTGACTCTTTAGAGACGTTCACTGATTATTCTCCTTATTTGTTTTATTGCAATCACAATGTCTCATTTTAAATCACTAACATTAACTCATGCTGGTTTGCTCCTCAGCAGTCATCAGTAAGCAGCAGTCAGTTTTCTTGCAGAGGCAGAAATGTGCTTAACAGTAATTACAATTCTGCTCATAGCATCATTAATTTTGAGTCTTATTTCGGTGAAGTTAAAGAGACTTCATTTATTAAAATTACATTCTGCATGAGATTTAGTCTACTTAATTTTTTATAACAGCCTCATTCTTAAAACAGGGAGGTTTTCTCAGGGTTTGTTTAATTTTTCCGCAATAAATAATGAACTGGGCACATAAGACGCAGTCATGGTCTGAAATACGGCTTTTATTTGTGCATCAAACTTGTCAAAAACCCTGAATTTGATGTCGCACGCTCTGGATGCATCTGCGATTATGTGAGTTATCTAAGCCACAGTGGGATTCTGACGGTGGGGGTTAAGGAAAGTTTTTATGAGTGTGTGTGAGAGAGAGAGGAAGACATCCATTTAGGCTCATTTCAACCGGTCTCATATCTCTCCTCACCACACACACACACCAGAAAGAATCCCACCACCGAAGAGAGTGAGCTAGGGAGTGATGGAGAGATGATGAGTGGGAGAGAGAGAGAGTGAGAGAGAGAGAGTGAGAGAGCACTTTCTATTTATAGCGTGTGTGCCCGGAGAGGAGGAGACTGTTGTTCGAAAGCACACTCAGTGCCTATGATTTTGTTCTGCAGTATACAGGCTGCCTCTTAAAAGATGCATGAATAGAAACATAGTGTATATATACAAGCAGTACAAATTACACACTGTGTGGGTAGTTAGATAGGTCATTACCGAGAAAATTATTGGCTGTTTGACAGGCTTGATGAGAGGAGGGGCGTGATTGGACCAGGAATCATGCACAAAAACTACAGACTTTCCCCCTCTTGGTGCCTCATAAGGATTGAAACTACCTTAGTGCACTTTATGGAGCTGAGAGAGTGTGTGTGTTTGTGTGTGTGTGTAATCCTGCATGCACACGAATTCTCTGCATGTGTTATAAGCTGTCATTCACCGACGGTTCAGCCTGATTAAAGCAACAGTCACGATTCATGACAGGTAATTCTGAAGCTCATCATCCCCCTCACTCACACGCTCGCTCACTCACTCACTCACTCGCTCGCTCAACCTTCAGGCAAAGTGATTCCCACCAAGATTCAGCAATTAGGTCCCACAAAAATTGATGTGCACGCACAAAGAGAAAGCTCTGGTATTGCACCAGGCAGGATGAACCTCTCGCTCTCGTGGTGAACGCTAAAAGCTTTTCCTCAGCTGTAAGGATTTGAGTCGGTTTCAGTTTAGCAGCAGTGCGGGTTCCTGCAGAGTCAGAGTCGAGTCATTTGTCTTTCCTTCAGAGTTTGAATAAATGAGCAGCGGTTAACTGAACTCTGTTTCTCATACACGTCAAAGTTGCGACAAAGTGATGCGGTTTGACTGAATATGGTGTCTACAAGTGTGCTGCATCTGTGTTGTTTCATAATGTGTAAAACTGTCATCTCAGACTCTAGATTGAGAACATGCATCCCTTTGTTCTGGTGTTTGGCTCACTCACAGCTCGCTAGTACTACAGCAACCTTTAAAGGAGCGACCTCACACACACACATTTGTATATGTACAACATTTACACATATAAATCTGTCTGTTTTGTTTTAGCTGAGTATGATACAGACTAAAATTAACAAGACTTTAAAAGACACATCAGTGACAAGACTGGTGGGTTTTATATTGTCATTTTGAAAACTTGTGACCACTGTGAGGGGGCAGGTGCCAGACAAGATGATTTACAGCGTCTCCTTCTGATTTTCCCACCACAGATATTCCTGAGTGATGCAATTTACAGTTTAAAGAACAGGATGAGGATTTTGTCAGAAAACATTATTCACACACGTGCAGGTGGAAATTGGCAGAAAGGTGCTTTGTACGGAGAGCAAAAGCAAACAGAAAGGTCCTCACAGGTGTTTTAAAGAGAGATGGTTCTACTTTCGCACCTTAAGACAACAAACTACTTTGTCCTTTTTCTCTACACATTTAGCTTACAAGATATTTTTGATAGTAGTAAGTGTGTTATCACTTTGAGAAAGCCAGGCTAGCAGTGTCCACATGATTCCTGTTTTAAAGGGATATTTTGGCGTAAAATTAGGTAAGGGTCAGACACACCGTAACACTGAGTTAGACCTCCCCCAGAGATGAATGTTGCTGACCGCTTGCCTCTCTAGTTATACCAACTTTTAGTAAAGAGACTAAACACAACTCACCTACTCTCTTCCAACAGCCGCTTGTTTTTTGCAGAGACCTCCGGGCGAGTCCATCGACTGCAGCGGGGTGACGCAGCTCAAGGAAGAACATTTATGATTATTTCTACATGGAAATGCAATTAGACTGAGACACTAAGGCAGAAGAACTACCGTGTCTGCAGTGCAAAATCATTAATATGATGATTACTACTTTAAGGAAATGATAAAGTAATAATCATAAATGTTCTTCCTTGAGCTGCGTCAACCCGCTGCAGTCGATGGACTCGCCCGGAGATCTCTGTACAAACAAGCGGCTGCTGGAAGAGAGTACGTAAGTTGTATTTCGTATCTTTGTGAAAGAAATCAGGCAAAGTTAGAAAGATGTTTGGTGGCTAGTACTATGGCTGGGACCCTATATGTACTGTTGATGAAGTTAGGTGCTGTTCTGATCATTATTTGTGGCTATAGAGTGGCGTTTTGGTTGAGCGTGTGGCTCCCTGTATTGCTATTGTGGGGTCGTTAGTCGTTACTAAAGTTGGTATAACTAGAAAAGCATGCGGTCGACAACATTCATCTCTCGACGGGGTGTCTAACTCGGTGTTACGGTGTGTTTGAGCCAAAATGAATTTTATGCCGGAATATCCCTTCAATGCTAAAAGCTAGCGACTCCCTCAGCTTTAACTTTGCCCCAAAGAACAAACATGAGAATGGTTTCAATCTTTTCACCCTTCCCTCTGAAAGAATAAATTAAAAGTGTTCTTAAAAATATTCGCTTCACCATTGAAATGAATACAGAAAATGTCTTTCTGAACACAGCTCACAGTTTCCTGTTTTCTCCTAACCTCCTTTTGACACACACTCACAAACTTTTTCTTGCCTTTGAGAACCTGCTGTCTCTTTAATGAAGGCTGGGTTAGTAGCACCAGTTATTTCCAGCACCTCTCAGTGGGCCTAAAAATAGATCATACACTCACACCCACACACACATACACACATTTTCCTCTTCCTCACCCCTGTGTGAGGTGGTCTGGTTTTGACATCCAGGTGTGCTTTAGTTTTTCCTAAATTTATACCTGCGAGGTCTACCTACAAATTATGTCTATGCAGGAGACACCCGCTGATACACTGCTGTGCACACACTTCTCCTCCTTCTTTCTTTGTTTCATGCAGATGATTTATTTGAAGGTTAAAACCGTTGTGAGGCTTGTTCTGCCTTCTCTCTCTCGGTCTTTCAGTCGCATATTTTTTGAACTGTTGGCACACAGTTTGTAACTGTTGGAAAACTTGGTGCATATTCAGATTTCCCATGTATTAAAGATATCTGTCCTTCCTCTTTCTGCAGCATCAGACAACAGCCAGAGATTTCAGGAGACGTGTTTCGCCTTTGCATTAACACCACAGCAAGTCCAGCAGATCAGCAGCTCAATGTAAGTTGAACGGTGCTCCATCAGTAGGGGAACGTGCATAAGGCATAAATAATTCATATATGTTACATACTTTCTGCAGATGTGTGGTGATCGATTTGTTTCCATGCCCGCAGGGACATCTCGGGGAACAAATGTGACTTCTCAGTTCAAGTGCAGTTGCGGTTCTGCCTGTCAGAGACGAGCTGTCCGCAGGAAGACCATTTCCCTCCCAATCTGTGCGTGAAAGTCAACGGGAAGCCGTGTAACCTGCCGGTAAGGAGCTGCGTCTTAACATCATAGATAAACAGCAGATGACCTCTGAATTCTGACTCCTTTTCTGTTCTCTCTCATGTCAGCATCTCTCTTAATTAATGTAAGACTTTAAAAAAGCAGTTCCTCTGTTAAAGTAATCGTATCTGTCTTTCAGGGTTATCTTCCTCCAACCAAAAATGGCGTGGAGCCTAAGCGGCCCAGCCGGCCCATCAATATTACCTCACTGGTCAGATTGTCCACCACAGTCCCTAATACCATTGTGGTGTCGTGGACCGCTGAGATCGGAAGGGTAGGAACCGAAGTGTTACACTTTCTTACCTCTGAACTGACGGTTATGAGAATAAAGATCAAATTAATCATATTTTATTTAGTTACTTTTTCTTTCTGAACTGAATATGTTTGTGTTTTTGGATTGTTTTAAACCCAGATTCACCTGCTGAGAAGATCAAGGCTGACACTTATGTTGAATATCACAATTTAGCCCACAGCTTATCCTGTAACTGATATTGCACTCTTATTTGTAAAACAGTCTGTCATTTTAAATGAGTTTGATTTATTTGTTAAAAACTGCCTTTTGCTGATATTTTTCAGAGACAGAGTAACACTACTGACATTTTATTGTTTCACCATGAAAACACAATCAGTGTGTCTAAAATTATGAATTCTCCTCCCCGGTAAAAGCTTCTTTTCTGACTTTGTAGTTTGGTCGTCTAGAATCTTAGCAATCCTTAAACACAACATGAACCTCTGCGTCTAACATCAGTTCATTGCATATTACTTGCAGGTGTGCAGATATCTCTCAACAGGGCAAATATTAGCCCGTGCAGATGCATCCATGCGTTTAGGGTAATGTAAATATTTGGAGATTGTTGACTCATGATAAGCTTTCCTGTAATTTTCTGTGTACTATGTAGCTCATACAAGTAAATCCAGTAAGCTCTTATTATCATATAATTTCTCAGCTTCTTTGTGATGTTGGTAAAACTCAAGATTTATTCATGAATTTCTTAATCTACCTCTGCCAGCACATACTTGTTTTCTCATAATTAAAATTTTCCTCACAGACTTACAGATTTAACGGTGGTATTCGCTGATCATACGCATATCTGTGCGCATCAGTTCAAAGCCGAAGACTGACTGAATGCCGCCAACATCTATAGAAATGATTCCTATTGATGAGGGTCATTTTGACAAAAGTTCTCAGTGTACAGCGCACAAGTCCTCTCATCCCTCTTTTCAGGCTAAACATACATGAGTAACTCCCCGAGCAGTAAGATCTGCTTTGTAATGTAAGCATCCTTCCTGCTGAAATGACCTGGAATAACCCCGCTCAAGGACCGTCTTTGTAGCTGGCCCAGACCTTTGATGTCAGCAAGCACAATGAGTGTCTGTGTGAATTTTTAAGTATCTTTCCACACATTATTATTAAACCGCACTGTGCATTCATGTGTTTCCACAGAGTTACTCCATGGCAGTGTACTTGGTGAAGCAGCAGTCCTCCACAGTGCTGTTACAGAGACTACGGGCTAAAGGCATCAGAAACCCAGACCACTCCAGAGCTCTCAGTAAGGACCGCCAAGCTTTTTTTTTTTTCTTTCTTTTTAGAAATCTAAAATGTCAGATTTATATCAGGGCAGATGCTGACCTTATTAAGTGATTAAGTGTTCAGCTGACAACCAAATCACTACAAAAAGAAACACATAAAAGAAGTCATTATGAATAAATTTGCTTGAGTCAAGACTGGCCTTCAGATCAGCCCCTGGCTTTATTTCAGTCCCACATAAAAAAGGCTCCAGTCATTTTCACAAACTAACTCAAATCAATTTAATATAATCTTATTGATGCATTTGATACGGACGTGATGTAACTGTGCTGTACGGATCACAAAAAAAATCAGACAAACACGATCAACAAATGAGTGCAGAACATTTTCACAATCTCATCTATGAGATGACCTTAACACAAACCGCCGATACAGCCCACACACATACTGTCAAAGTACAGGTATTGACCCACTAGTGTAAAGGAACACACACAGGACACCCACACAATGATCTTATGAACACAAACAAACTCAAATAACTCCCAAAAGCAAAAGAGAAATGCTGTGTTTTAACCCTTTTATGTATCAACGATACTTTGGGATTAGATGTTTGTTTTTTGTCAAATTCATGAAGAATTATGTCAGTACCTTTTTTTTTTCATATTTAGAGAAATATGCTTCATCTTACTGCAGAGGACACCGAACATCTAAGAATACAAGTATTTAAATGGGACTTTGTACTGGTCCCTTTTGGACACACAAAAAAATATCTAAAACAATAGCAATAAAGGGGACATTTTTAAAGAAAACAACAACTTAAGACAAAAAAAAAAAAAAAACATTTAAAATTTAAAACGAGGATCTCACTCAGCCTCTGTGCTTGTTTTTGCTTACTGTATACTCAAAGACATTCATGCACACACATCCCAACAAGTCTAAACGTTCATATGTTAACGTTGTACTGAACTGCAAAATCTGAAGAATAGTGAAACGGTCTGTATTTTAGGATAAGATATATCTCATTTGAGGCCCAATGGGCTGAATATAACCTCAAATGCATGACATCCATTAAAGTGGGCAGATAGATTTTCACCCATTAAAAAATAACTGCAGGAAAAATGAAAAAAAATCTTTTTGGCCCTGTCATGAAAATCCGTCTAAGATATTAAAGTTTAATTTTATGATACTTTTTGTGTTGTTTTAATTTGTTATTTTATTCAGGTGTTTATACTATATATTAGTATTTTATCTTATCTGCTTTTCTATTGAAATAAAACCATTTCTTTACTTAAATACTCATTTAAAGTTGTGTGGTGGGGTAAAGTGTGAAAGTCTGTTATAAGTTGGGGAGAGCTACTTCAGTTTATTTACACAGATTCATTGTTTTTCCTGTATTTGCACGTTAACCCCTTCAGATGTTTCAGATTATTTGCAAACTGTGTGCATCCATTTGTTCGAAAATCAAGTGCGTAGAGGACTTTATCAGTTTCATGCAGCATGAAGAGCTCTTGAATGCTGCTTCATTCCTGGCCTGAGTTTGGAACAAAAAGTAAAGAGGTTGCAGTCTGGAACTGATACAGAGTATGTTCTCTCTCTCTCTCTCTCTCTCTCTCTCTCTCTCTCTCTTTGTCTCTCCCTCCTGTCTGTGTGTGTGTGCGTGTGTGTGTTTGTGTGTATGTGTGTCTGCAGTCAAAGAGAAACTCACAGCAGACCCAGACAGTGAAATCGCCACGACCAGCCTTCGAGTGTCGCTTCTCTGCCCGGTAAACATCCTTCCTGCTCCTCATAAATTCTACGGCTTTTCTTGAGATTCAGTCGTGTCAAAACGCGTCTGTCCATTCCTTTCTTTTTTGCTTCCTTTGTGCGTGTCTCAACATGTCTGTGCGTCCTTAACTCCCATCTGTGCACACCATACCCCTGTCAATTTATATCCTCATCCCCTATCACGCATCTGGCACATGTGGGTCTGGTGTGCTTGTGACATTTATCACCTATACCCTCCATCCCTGCTGTGTGTGTGTGTGTGTGCCTCTAAGTGTGTATTTCTGTGCGTGTCCTCCTCATGCATGTGTGTTTGCTCTGTACAGCTGGGGAAGATGCGGCTGATGATCCCGTGCCGAGCGCTAACATGCTCCCACCTGCAGTGCTTTGACGCCACACTCTACATCCAGATGAATGAGAAGAAGCCCACCTGGGTGTGTCCTGTGTGTGACAAGAAGGCCCCCTATGAGCACCTCATCATTGACGGGTGAGTCATCCAACCCCCTGTCTCCTCCTCATAGATATCACACTTAATTACTTGTCAGAAAGTAGTGGGAATGGGGTTTCTTTTTTTAAACAAGCATAAAAAAACCGAACAAACTGACTAGAAAGCAGCGTTTCTAGTGACTTGCTAATGAGCGAGGTGCTGGTAGGAGAATTTTGCGGCTTTGGACAAAGGAAGTCCTGCTGATTTCTCCTATTTCTGGTCTTTTAAAGGACAGCTAACAAGCTTCTGCCTGTTGCTTCATTTCCACAGTTGAGAGATGATTGATTTTTTTTTTCTTAGTCTTGCCAAGAAAGTAAACAAGCTTCAAGAAAATCTCTTTTATCTTTTACAGAATACCTGCTGTGATTGAGTTTGAGAGGCCAAACAATTCACTGGAATAAGTTTGAATAGTGATTTAAGGTTAAATAAATGGATGTAACGACATAAATATGGGGCACAGCGGCAGAGCGGCTCACCTCTCAACTCGAGGGTTAACACTGCGCTGTGTGTGACTGTGCTTGTTCTTGTGTGTGTTGGTTCTTCCTCCAATCCGCTGCAGGATGTAGTAACATTGGTGTAATGGGGGAAAGATGGTGTTAGTTATGTGTAGTGTCAGAGCTGGCAGGGCAGGACAGCACATACCTCAGTGTGTGTCTACGTTGAGCTCCTGCTTTGCATTAATATGTCGTGCCTCTGGAGCTTCTGCAGATCTCACAACGGGACACAATTATTGTGTAGTTGTGAAGTTGAATGTGTAAGTGTAAAGCTGTGATGACAGTGCCGATGTGGAATTACAGTGTGAGAGTAGCTCATGTTTGATATAGGTGTGAGTGTGACATGTCATGTTTAAGTGTCTGTTTTTCATTTACCAGAAACTACTTTTAAAATCTTCACTGTGGAAAATTATTTGGCCAAGAAATCTCAGGTCAAGACTTTCAATGGTTATTTTTGTAATTAAGAAATTGGTGTTATGATGAAGACTTAAAAAAAAAAACTGAAAAAACAAATACAGATTTATTTGACGAATGATTTGTTTGACATTTTTTTTCTTGAAAATGTTTTACTTCTGGTTCTTAAATGTTGGAATTTACTGCTTTTATGGTTATATAACAGTAAGTTTGGCCAAAGAAACTCTTCTCTTCAGCTCTGTCTTAACTTAAAGAGGTTTATTTTGTAACTTTTTAAATGCACAGAATAAAAAAATTCTTTTGTTATTACAAAAACACTTTGAAGACTGAGTCTGAAAGCGAGTGTAACTCTCATCATGTTTAGCATTATAAGCATCAAAACTGTCTCATAGCAAGTTTTGATGCTCATAAAGCAAATTATAAACCATATCATTATCTATATTCTGTACACATGTAAATATGACTCATGTATGTATCTTTTTCTTTTTTCTTAACTCTAAGTTTCTTTATACTTTAATTTCTCTTTGTGTGTCTGTATGCTGCTGTAAATTTGGAATTTCCCCCTGTGAGACTATTAAAGGAACATTTTATCTTATCTTATCTTATCTTCCTGAATACAACACATGTTAAAATAACCAGAGATGACCAGAATACCGCATGAACACCACTGAATTTTATAATAGGAGGGGATGAGCTTGCTGTGAAACTAAAGGTGGTTCTGAAAAGCTTTGAGTTTGCTGCTTTTTGAGGACATTAACCAAAGGGAGCTTAAGAAAACATGAGTGTATAATATCAAAGAGAAACACTGACATGTGTTTCATGCAGAGAAGTGTTTACAGAGCAGTGTTAATGTTGGCCTGTTTAGAGTAGATTTAATATTTCTGAGAACTCAGTCGAAGTGAAGGGTCTTCCCCCCTCTCCTCCGCCTTTTGTTTAGAAAACCTCGCTAATTTCTGTGTGTGTTTGTTTATGTTTTCTCGGCAGAGTTTGTTCATGATGAGTGTGTGTTTGCTTTCAGGCTCTTTGTGGAGATCCTGAACAGCTGCATGGACTGCGATGAGATCCAGTTTAAGGAGGATGGCAGCTGGGCCCCCATGAGGTCGAAGAAGGAAGTGCAGGAGGTCTCGTCTGCCTCCTACAACAACGGGCTGGATGGTGAGATACTTCAGGAGGGGATGAGTGGGGACAGGGTGGGCTGTGAAGAAGAGAGGTTACCTCTGTATGACGGCAGAGAGAGAAAGCTGGGAGTGATTAAAGAAGGATTACTAAGGCGCAGTAGGAAGAAAGAGAGGGATCAAGCGTTTACATCCCCTCCCCTCTTTGTTTATGCGTTGTCAGTTATAATTTGGTGAGGCATCAATCAAAAAGCCACAGAGTAAACTGCCTGTCTCCATGGTTACAAACATACTGTATCTCATACCGGGGCTGGGGAAAATGTACATGCGGGCATTTGAGCCTCATTGCAGCCTCAGCTCTGGTTTTTACTCCACACCCTCAAAAAGTCCTAAATAATCTTAACACCTTTGTTGATTTTTTCATAATAACAAAGAATAAAAATGCAGGTATAACACTTCGCAATCAGCCTCCTCTACTGCTTTCAAAAAGAGATAAACATAAAAAGATAATAAAATGACATGGTTCCCCTGGGACAACAGAGATAGACAACAGAACTAAGTAATCTAATGAAGCAGTATGTTAACAGACAAATGAGGAAAGAAAAGGAAAAACTAAATCAGAACGGATAAATGAGTGTTTTAGTAAAAGTGAGCCATAAACTTTGAAATAGAGCGCTTTTGTCAAACTGCTGCCTGGGTTGACGTGCGAATGAAAGTTTGCAAAGTTATCCTGAGAGGAAGTTAGACGTTGTGTTGAGTCTCTGACCCAGTGTTTATAAGAGGGAGTAACAAGAGCGAAGCCACGAAATCCTGTTTCAAATATAAATGTAATCACTCAAACTGTTTTGTTTTTCTGTTGATTCTCCGCAGGTTCATGTCGGACATCTGCAGCCTCGGAGCAGCGGACTACCACGTCATCCGGCCACAGCGGTAACGACAGCAGCAACAGCAAAAAAGTGGAGGTGATCGATTTGACGCTTGATAGCTCCTCGGAAGATGAAGGACAAGATTCACCGCCCCCTCCTCCACCTCCGCTCCCTCCTCCACCCAAAAGAGCGTGTCCCTCTTTGTCCCCGACCTCACCGCCTGTCATCAACAAAGGGTCAGACACACACACAGACACGCTCCATGCTGCCAGTGCATCCTTCTTTCTACATACTTTGGCTGTGATTAAACGTGGAAATGAGGATTGTTTTAGCTGCTGACACGTGTGTCTAGATGTTAAATCATTCATGAGTTCTGCACTTGGACTCCCAAGTATGTTTTTATGTTTCATTAACAGCTTTCACAGAAGGTAGCAGAGAGTGCTGGCTGAGGGCGATCTGTGTACAAACTTCTTTTTAAAGATTAAACTGGGTGAAAGGGCTTTAAATAGATGACTGCACTGAATCTACATGTTTTTCTGAAAAATAAACTCCATAAAGAGGAATAAAAATTAGTCTAATATTTGTTTACATGCATATAAGGTGCTGATTGAGTTAAATAATCAATAAACTCTCAGGTTCATAAATGATTTAGGAACTTTTTAACTATCAAACAGATTTTAAAGAGTTAAATTTCTTCTCATCTTTTCAGTATACAGTCACTAACAGTCTGAGCTCCTCTTTAGTATAAAACTCTAAAGCCACAGAAGGAACTTACATTTATATAAGAGCACATAACAAAAAGCATATAACTTGCCTTGTGTATGCATTGACATTTTAGGTCCTGTGGGAGTCATCCAATCACCGACCTTGAAGTTTTATCATGCGTGCCGTTGAGAGCAGACTGTGTGTTAGTTTGATCACTTCCAGTTTTGAGGTCAAAGTTGAACAGCTTAAGCAAATATGGTGCCAAAATTTGTGAAATAAAATATGAATAAAATATTTTTAGAAATCTCCAATGTACTCATTTGATTTCCTCTCCATGGCAACAGAAGCTAGGGCTCATGGATGTTTTAAATGCAAACCTGACTGATAAAAGAGGAAGAAAAAAAGGTTTAAACTGATTATTTGAACATCTGCTAAATACGAGAAGGCTGGTAGAATATGAGAATGTGTAAGGTGACAGAGGATTTGTTTAAAGAGCAAACTGAAATGAAAATGCAGAGAAATATTTGAAGAACTTCTGGAGGTGGTTGAATATTTAAACTGAAGCTCTGTAAAATTCAAACATCCACTTTTAGTTAAATCTGAATTTATTTTGCGAATCTGTTCAGAAACTAGAGACACTGCCTTTCATTTGATTGAGGCCTGTTGATGTTAGTGTTCAGGGTCAGCAGAGGAGACGTCATTCTCATGATTGACCTGATGAACATGACATGAAATAAAGGAGTCATTATGCTTCACACGGATCACTTTATCTAAACCTCCTCTTTTGTCTCTTCCTTCAGAGTGCTGAATCTGCACCACCAGGCGTCTCCTGTGAGCCGGGCTCCAAGCATACCAGCTGTAGACACCAGCTACATCCCTCCTGTCCCTCCACTCATACAGGACTACAGACCGTACTACCACACCCCCAATGAGCTGTCAGGTACAAACACAGAAATACTCTGTACACAGCAAACTCAGAATTCAGGGCATCTTCAGGTATTTGTAAAAAAAAAAATAAATAAAAAGATGACTTTCATCAGGTGTACCTATGAAGCCATTGAAATGATTAAAATGACTTTCTGATGAGACAGCTGAGCAGAATATGACAGAATAAAGTCTTGATGCAGAAAACTGGAGTCCAAAACACATTTGAAGATATAGGGCTCTATTTTGGTGCCTCGCCGGAGATCTGCCGCAAGCGCAGCGTCAATCAGATCCGCCGCGCTGACAAGGCGTTCCCAAGCACATTTTGGTATTTTGGTGAGCCGCGCAGCCCGGCGTAAGTATCCCCCCTCCCTAACTCAGCTCCTCCCGGCAGCATAAATCATAGACGGGGAGGAGAGAGGGCGTATAGGGGGTTTAACACAGCCGAGACCTGTTTTCACCAATCACATAAGCTCCTCTCCTTGCCTTTAAATCCGCCACCGGCGAGGCGTATTACTATTTTCATGAAGTAGTCAAAGAGATCAAGAGATGTCTGAAGACAGTTATGCCACGAGATGGCGACAGAGGGCAGTTGCTCAACAAGTGTCCTCCACACTCTCTCATCTGAGCACAGATGGATTTGGTGTGCGTAATGTTGGACCCACTGGTAAGACAAACACCCTTTTCCACAAAAAAGACATAAAGTCACATAAAGTTGCATATATTCAAACCTCACGTGACAAAGGTCGGTTTAGCGTACAGATCACAACATAAACTCCAAAAATGGCATTAAAATCGGAACCATCTGTGCGTAAATGACGCATCGCGCTCCGTGGCCTGGCTCTTTCTTTCATAGATGTTGGCATATAAAATAAATTTGGCCCACAAAACTGAATATTATAATATCCGTATGTCGGCTTAAAGTAGATCACGCATCTGAGCACTGAAACAAATCATCTGTTCAGCTGCAGCAGCAGCAGCAAGACGGACAGAGGACACGGAGACGTGTCCAGGTCAAGCTGTGCGAGAAATAAGAGGAAGAAAGAAAAGGAGGGAGACACATTACATATCTTGTTAACTTCATCATGTGTGTTTATTTACTAGATATTTAATTTAATTTGATGCAGTTTCAGCTGTATTGATTCGGTCAGGTTGTGTGCCCAAACGCGTGCCAAACGCGCTCATCAGATCAGATATAGATCAGAATATATCTATATAGATCTAAATGTATGTGCTGACTCAGATTAATAGTTGTTGATGATTATTTATTGCACTGAAATCTGCCTGACACTGTGGAAACCTGCCGGTGAGGCATCGGTGACGTATGTCGATACGCCGCCGGTCTACCAAAATACTACTAGACCAGCTGCGTTCCCCCTTGCGCTGAAAGCTGACCAGGTTTGAATCGGCGAGCTTTCAGCGCACGTTACACGCCGGTGGCGAGCACGAAAATGTCACTGCGCCAGCTGATTCTGTCAACACCTCCCCCTGCCACGCCACCACGCCCAGCTTGGCGGATCTTGGCTCGCCTCCGTGCGACTCAGTCCACGAAAATACCGAACTCGCCTTACGCCGGGCTCCACCAGACGAAAATACAACTGCGCGGGGCTCGCCGCCCTCCGCCGCCTCACCGGCGCGAACGAAAATAGAGCCCAGAAGCTGTGAAACTTTAACCTTCCTCACATTGTTTGATGATTTTAAATCAAACACATAACTTTTTTTTATTTGATTGTATAAAACGTGTCACTTAGTGTGGAGTAGTTGTAATGGTATTTCTTATTAAAAGCAATTAAACTTGTTTTTTAATTACTGTAAAACTCATTCCTGTGTTTGCGTTTATCAAACTGTTTTTTTTCTGATGCTCATCATTAATGTCACTTTTGCTTCACTTCCAGAGTTGAACTTCTTCTCTTTTCTTCAAGGCGACAATCATCAGGTACGTACAACAGAGTTTCACATCATGTGAACATGTAACCATGACTCACTGTGAAGTACTTCAAAACACAACTTAGATAAAACTCTATGTGCTGACTGAAAACACCAAAAATAAGCCCTTCTCTGAGTGTCTGACACAAACCCTCTCTGAGGAGTGAACTGAGCAAAGATAAAAGATCCTGAAATATGTCCACGGCTGCTTAGATGTGCTTGATTTTGAGTCTTACTCCAGTGAGAGTAAAAAGTAACTTCAACTCAACCTCCAGGCACTGATGTGAACCCTTCTCTGTTTTCCATGATGTAAAAAGCAGCTACTTAATGAAGAATATGAGCCGATCTCACCTCTGAGAAGATGCTGCTCTCCAACTTTTCAAACATAATGTTGTCTATGAGTTGGACGGGTCGAGATTACCTCAGACAACATCACAGTCGGCTTTTAAAGCTTCATAAATGTTGCACTGCTCTGAAACTCTGAAGCACTTTGGCTCGTAGTCTGCTGGAGTTGAAAGCGTAGAGGGATCAGTTAGAGCTTTTAAGTAAGAGTTCTCCAGAGTACCGCGAACTCCTCCCAGTCTCACAAGTGAATGTCAGGGAAAGAGAGAGTTATGAACAACTATTGAGGCCGATCTTTTCACTGAGACGACTAAGTGATTATCTCATGTGTACAAATCATCAACGTGCACAAGTTGGTTGAGATCTTTGGTGCACAAGATAACATGTTTGTGACTTGTGTATTCTCTCTTTGTGTCGGGTGCTGAAAAAAGCATTTACATTCACTTCGGACTCTATCATGCTTGTTTATTCTTAGTAGATCTTTTTCACTGCCATCTTTTTTGTCGATATGAGCCATAGAAAATGCTGGAGCTCCAAAAGCATGAATTTAGGTGACTGTGGGTTAGTGAGCTTCACTCATAGACTGTATATACTATGGACAACTTGGTTCCGCCTTCCGCCAGTATAAGATTTGAAGCTGAAAAGCTCTCGGTTATTCCATGATTATTCTTCACTTCCTGAAACCAACATTGTGCAGTAGAGTCGCCTTGATGACGCTCGGCTCAAACAGCGTATCCTCCGCGTGAGCTGCACAATCTTGGTACGCCCATAAGCTATATCAAGTGTCAATCATAGAAAACATGAACCCCCCAATAACTTTTAAAAACGGAGCTGTACTGAAAAAAAGAGGACTTGAGCACAAACCAGTCTTACTGTAACTACATGTCAACATCACAACCAGGGGGGAGAAAAGTTTATATTCTGTGTAATAAATTTCTAAAGTTTGTCCACAATGATGGCTGGAGGAGGCGGGATTTATGACCTATACTGCAGCCCGTCACCAGAGGGTGCTGTTCCCATGGTGGCTTCACCCAGTGAGGAGGCAGACGGCGTTCGTTCTATATACAGTCTATGACTTCACCACAGAGATGAATAAAGCAGTGATTCAGCTTGGGGAGGAATGGTGGACGACATTTACACTACAACAGATTGATATCAAAACAAAGTGTTTGATATTGAGTTTGGAAAATCTCTCAAACATACCATCAAGATGAAATATACCCATTGTCGAAGAAAATAGATGTTTAAGATAACTTGTCATTTTCTTGTGCTCATAAAAAGAATCAACTTGTGGCACTTCTCATCATTTTTTCTGACTCTGTTTCATGCACCTCCGAGGGTTTCTTCTGTCAATCGATTTTCTAACTGTACAGCGAGATCAGACTCCTGTATTTGCGCCCAAAATGCAGACAGATTTTTTTGAGCGGATAGCACCTTAAGTAATTGACACAACAGGTTTTATAACCAAGAAAGATGCAAATAAAAGACACAAAGAGGGGATTGCAAGGTCTCAACATCAAAGATAATTTCAGCAATTATTACAAATTACTTGGGGGTCTTAGCAGGTAACCCTAGCAAACAGGATTTCCGACTGAAAACAGACTTACTCCTTGAGTGTCTGGATGTCTTGAAAACATGGTCGGCGCTGAAGATTGACCTAACTCTGATAATCACTTCCTGCTCTGGTGTGTCCCTCCCTTCACTCAGCATTACAACATGGTGATGGCAGCAGCGGCCGCAGCTTCAGCCTCAGCAGAAGACCACGAGCTGCTTCTTAACCGCTTCCTCCCCTACAGCACCTCCTCCTCCTCGTCACAGCTTTTCCTCGACCAATCAGGAGTGTCTTCGGCCAACTCCCTGACAGGGCCCACCAACGGGGCGAGCAACTCAGGCAGCAGCAGCAGCCTGGTCTCGTCCAGCAGCTTGCGGGACACCCACTCCACGCACTCTTCTTCGCACTCGAGCTCACACTCCTCGCACGCTCACCCTGGGGTGGTGGCCAGCCGGAGCAGCACTGAGGCGGCGGTGGCAGCTATTTACGGCGGGATACCGGATGTTATATCGTTGGACTGACTCGAGGAGAGTCAAGACTACAGTTTTGGCCCAACTATGATCTGGTAACACATATTTTGACTGCAGGGTGAAGTTTTGATCCAGACATTAGACCGGCCCCAGGTCAAGAAACTCATGTAAGGAGCAGTTATAAGGTGCACTAATGCGAGTGTCGGACAGTGCCGAGGGTCCCTCCGTTTGACTGACTGACCTGAGAACAGCAGAGACTCGGCTCTTCACGGGGTCAGCTGTAGGTTGACTTCAGAGCAGCGGAAACCAGTGCAGGATGTTACTGCCATACTGGCACCTACTGGCACAAACCGCAGGGATGCTACCTGAGCAAAAACACATAGATGGATGGCTCTTTTTTTACGAAAAGGATGAGTGGCATCGTGTACAGAAAACAAAATATATTTTCCTCTTTTACTTTTGTATATTAAATCAGAACACTTTCAGTTCAGTGAGCTGCTTCAATCGCTTTTTCAAGTGGAAGACTGAGATTACCTCCCCTCCCCAGGACAGCTTATACATATGCCTATTCCCACGTGTTTATCTTTTCTCCTTTTTTAAGCTTTATCCTGCTTAATTTTTTCATTTCTCCAATGTATGCTTCAGTTCTCTCTCTTGCTTTTATCTCTTTGTAGCTCCTTTAAAAATTAACGAGGAAACCCCTCTGCTATGACAAACCTTTTCATACACTGAATTTACAGATAATTCATGTACTAATAATTTTATTCTTAAGTTATGTAAACTATTTAAACATTTACAAATATGTATGTATAGAAATATGCATTCCCTCTGACCTTCAGGTTGATGCTGTGGGGAGTGCGTAGGTGTTTTTTTTCTTTTTAATTTCCTCTCCTGACTTCCACCTTCACACAAAGACTCTGCAGGCCTACAGCATTTAGAAGAGGCGACTTTTAGCCTATTTTTACTTGCCAATCAAGAGCTTTGAGCTGAAAGATTTTCTTTCTTTTTCTTTGCACAATGCCAAAAATGACACGCAGTACTTTCTGAAAACGGTCACAGTAGTGGGAGTGCAGGAGAATCTGTGCGCCAGTGTTTGAAGTCAAGTTTCCACTCCTGTCAGTTCAGCAGGTGGATTTCTCTGACACTTCAACTTTGGTCTTTTTTGTCTTTCGTCGTCTTTGTGTCTATGTTTTATGCTTGACTGTTAAAAAGGAGTTCATATGAAAGTCAAGCTATTGTAGCAGCATTAGGCCTTTTCTTTTTCTTTCTTTTTTAAAGAAACAGGCGATTATGACGTGACCAAGTTTATACCAGTGCCTGTTTGTGTGCATGCTTTACAGCGTGTTTGGGATGAAGATTCGATCAAAGACTGTCTTAAATGGTCAAAAACTGATGCATTTAGGGGTCTTGACTTTATCTTTGGGAGTTCTGTCTGGTAAACTGCTTGTGAAGAAGCGTACAAGAGTGTAAGCAGACAGTTAAGTGCCACAGAGGAAGAAGGAGGTCTAAACTTGCCAAGTCAGACTGGGCACAAAGCCAGCTGGTTTAGAAATACATGATACCTGTCTGTGACTGAGTTGCTGAGTGATGTGGAAGTGTCAAAGCAAGGCGGAGGTTTGGGAGAACCTCACTCTTGTCGCCATTCAGCTGGAAACGCAGCGTGATCATGAATGTATTGTTGGACACACCTACAGTCTTTGCTTCATTTTAGGTTGATCACAGAGGCAGTGCTGGAGAGATCGGCTGTAGTCTGGTCACATTATGGGTGACATACATTAGACCTGGTCCCCCTCCTCTATCTCCTGTGTCCTTGAAACTTTCCCAGAATCCCCTTTCATCAGCCTCTCCTGGATGTTCAACTTTCAGTATCCGAGACTGGCAGCTCACTTCAAAGCCTCATTATCCTCACCATGATGAGATAATCACTTCAGACAGAAACCTCCATCACCAGACATCTCTTCTCCTCTCCTCCTGAAACAAAGTGGGAGAATAACCCCCCTGCGCCCCTTTTCCCTTCTCTCCTCGGTCTCAGCCTCTCTGAGTTCATTCACATCTGCTCCTGGACAGTCAGAACAAGTCTTGTGTATATCCTGTGTTGTGTGGTATTTTATTTATTTTGTATTCTTATTTCTACATATTATATTTTTACATATTGTTTGATCTCCACATGTGACTCACTGTCACTCGGGGAGATTTTATTTTATGTTTTATTTAATTCGTATTTTAATATTCTTTGCCAGCAGCCATTTCTGAAAAAAGGTACCGTTTAGTTATTTGTTGTGTGTATTTTTTGGGGAGATAACGTGTGTGACACTTCATAACAAGGGCACAAAACAACTCCGACTTAATTTATGTGTGCTTCATGGTGTAATTCATTTATTTATTCAGGATGTGTAATGGATTCCTGTGGCTCACCATTAAGAACTGATCACGTCGCTGTGAGTCTCTCTGATTAGTTAATGATTAATGGATCGTTAATTATAGATAGGCGCTGTTACGTCAACCATAACTCTTTAAGCCGTCACTGAACCACAAGCTAGACACATTTTAAAGGTTGCAGTATTTTTTCTTATGGAAATATCACGCTTTTTATGAAACAGAGATCATCTTTAGTGAAGTCAAAATTCTGATTTAACATCAGCCCTGCAAGCAGGATGGTAGTGAGTGTACATAAACTGGCACACTTACCTAGATTAAAATACTTCAACAGCTGGCGTGACACGGTCCCCAGTGGATGGTCCGGCTGACGCAAATGATCATAAGACCTTCACCTTGCTGCAGTGTTTTAATTTGTCCTACAATTTATGCCTTAATTCCTGTAATCCTAATTACATTTCCATCAACCTCATCTGTACATTCTGTTCAGTTCTAATCAGCTAATGTTTTCATGAGAACATGCCAAACTAACCTTGCATACAGTATACCTGATTAAACTCGCATCCTTATGAAAGCCTTCAGCAGAGAAGCCAGCATGGCTGTAGATTATTGGTCCTCGCTAAAGCTTGCTGATTTAAAGTGTGCGTCCAGTCCGCCTGCTCCCTGTTTTTTCAGGTTAGGTCACGCTGCCTCGTTCTCATCCTCACCATTTAACAGCAGAAAATGAAACTGTGAACAGCATGCCGAAGTGTCTCTCTTTTTTTAGACAGAGCATCGTGCAGATGTGACTTAAAGTTAATAAAGCGTCTCTTTTTTCTGTGTTCAAAGAGGCTGATTAAAGTCACAAGTCTTACCAGTCCCATTCAAATGCAAAAAAAATGTGCTATTGATACCTTTATGGGTGAAGAAAAGCATAAAGCTATAAAACATTTGTCCTATTTTCAACTTCAAACAGGAGTACAGTTTTTGATCAAGTCAGTACGAGTTAAAAGTGGAGTGAGAGCAGGGAGGTTGTTGTGCTTGCAGCTCGTAACTGTACTGTATCTTTCTGTCATTGCACATGAATGAATGTATTAAGTGTCTTGGAGTCAATATCCATTAACAGGAGATCTATTGAACGTCACAGTGAATGATAATGTCTTCATAGAGAGCAGCAGGATCTCTGCACACATGCTGAATAATTGTCATGATTCATTCATTAGTTCTCCATTAGTTAGTCGTGCCTGTTTGTACCTTTGTTTCAGAGTGTTACACTGACTTTCTGAACTGATGAGGATTTAGATTTTTCTGTTTCCCCCTCTTAGTTTGAATATTAATCACCAGTATTTGGATACTTGATGAAGTGATCTCAGAAACTGAACACGTTTGATCACAATTTTATTTATTGAACTTTCTTTCCTGTGCAGCAGGTCACACTGACACACCTGAAGTGGAAGAGCAGACCGTGTTGAATGTGTAGATATGTGCAAGAGTCTATTCTAGACTCCGAGAAAATAACACTCTTCTCACCCTCTGACTTTTTTCATTATTTCAAGTGTCCACAGCCCTATCCTGCGGTTCACTACGATTGGTTCTTTGAGGGAGAAGAAGTCATTATTCGGCACAGCTTGAGGGATCATTCTTTGGCTTCTAAAAAAAGACAGTCAACCTCCTTTCTCGGTCAGGGAGTGAAGGTCCACATGCAGGAGTGAATCACATGGCTGCTGCTTCTTACGCCCCTCCAACCTCAGCCACAAAGAGGTGTGAACACAAATGTGCAGCAGCAGCTTGCTGTATTTGTTAGCTGAGCTTGACACAAAACAGAGCCTGCACAGGCTGAAGTAAAAGGAATGAGGCCACTATTATCAGTAAATCTTTGCAGTGTTTTCAAAATATCTGAAGACAACCTTGAAAAAGTAGACGATCTCTTTGGTTCTCACTTTAATTAAAAGGGAAATGTGTATATTATGTCTGTATCAAAACCTGAAGACTGAAAACTCAGATTCCAACGTGGATGTTTGATGTCTGTTTGTATGCTTTTTGTGTGACCGTTCAGAGCGAGAGAATAAATTAATTTATATATTTTTTAGAAAATAAAAGCTGTACTATTATAAAAAAGGACTGTGGCCAATAAAGAGTCTCACACAACTGAAATAATCTGACAGTCAGACTCCTGCTGACATCTGCACTCACTGCCTTAAAAACATTCACAGGTTCGGTTTATCGGCTCCAAATCTGAGAAAAATCACGAAAAGGCTTTTCAAAGAGGGCAAGGAGGAGACAGTGTACAGTAGACCTTTGTCAGTTTGTATGAATATACCAAGTGAAAAATATTTATTACATGCATTCGAAGAAATTGTTTACTTATTGAATGTTACCTGTTTATGTAGAAAAGTTTAGATGTAATAAAATGCATTCTGTTAACTTCTCTGTGTTCTCTTCATTTGAAAATACTGTGTGGCTGTTATACTGAGAACTGAGCGCACGGTGGCAGCAGAGTCATTTTCATCATATGACCAGAACAATTTACGCACGCTTTGCCACCTCCTGTCAGCCTCCATAGATTTGACACTCCTCACACCAAACATGAACCTCCTTCATTAGTTTACTATTTAGGTCCTTATCAGTTGTCTTTTTCCTTTTGTCATCACTGGATGTTTATTTTGGGATTATAATTGATGCCAAAGTCTCGCTCTGAGAGGAGGGTCCATTACGCACAAGACTAATGGACGTCAATTAGCACCTCTGGCCCAACATTCATTTGATTGTATCTTCGAGTGAAAAGGAGGGGGAAGAGAAGGCAGGAGGGAGGGGTGGATTCAGATAGAGGATGGTTGTTGGCATCTTGTTCGAGCTCTATTAGCAGTAGCTCATAGGTGTTTTTTCCCGGCTGAGAATAGGAAGAGTCAGAGTGTGTTGGTGACAACATGGATGAAGACAATGACAGCGCATGCTTTAACAGCTCTCTGATGGACATGGACTACTTCAGCAACCTGGAGGACATTGACGTGACAGCAGACGGGAGTCCGGTTCTGAGATTCCTGATCTGCCTGGTTTATTCTGTGGTCTGTGCTGCAGGTCTGGTAGGAAACCTACTCGTCCTCTTCTTCATCAGAGTCAAACACGAGAGGAGGAAGTCCAGAGTAAACTTTTTCGTGTTAAACTTGGCTGTGACGGACCTCCAGTTTGTGCTCACGTTGCCCTTCTGGGCCGTGGACACCGCGCTGGACTTCAGCTGGCCGTTTGGCGACGCCATGTGCAGAATCATCCTCTCGGTCACAGTGATGAACATGTACGCGAGTGTGTTTTTCCTCACTGCAATGAGTGTGACTCGCTATTGGTCTTTAGCCTCTGCCCTGAAGAATAGGACAGGCCACCACTGCTGCTCTGCAAAACTGACCTGCGTGATTATTTGGACACTGGCGACTGTGGCGACTGCGCCAACGACTATTTTCTCCACCGTGAGCAATGTGACCGGAGAAAAACTCTGCCTTCTGAGGTTTCCCGGGGGACAGTACTGGCTCGCAGTTTATCACATCCAAAAAATACTTGTAGGTTTTGTTTTGCCAATGTCAATTGTGTCCATCAGCTACTTAATGCTGCTGCGCTTCGTCCGCAACCGGAGCATGAAAACAAGCAACCCCAAACGGAGATCTCAAGTCACCAAATCCATCACGATTGTCGTGCTGTCCTTCTTCCTGTGCTGGATGCCAAACCAAGCCATCACTCTTTGGAGTGTCCTGGTCAAACTGAACGTAGCTAATTGGGACAGCGCCTACTACATAGTGCACACCTATGTATTTCCACTCACCGTCTGTCTGGCGCACACCAACAGCTGCCTAAACCCGATTATTTACTCTTTGATGAGGAAGGAATTCAGGAACAAACTCAAGGGTCTCGTCCACAGAGGATAAGGGGGTGTTTTTCTTTGTGGTTAAATTGAATTAGTACATAACAGCATCCAAGACGCGTCGAGTGCGCACGGCAAAAGATCGTGGCGTGAGATCGTAGAGCTAAAGTGGACGGGTAACAGTATACCAGGACATTTATCTCGAGAACAGTGACTCCTCTTAATGCTTTCTGTGTTTTAAAGCTCGCGTATTTGGCTGAGATCTGAATGAGAAAAACCACCGCAAATAGTTTTAGGGCTGTTCGCAAAACCCTGCTAACATCATGTCTAGATCTTAAGCTACTGTCGTGTTGGCATCGCCTTTTAAAAGCCATTGAATGGTTACAGATGCATATAAAGTCTGAGTAAGTGCGTGCGTAATTGCGCGTGGAACTAATCAGCATTGGTGTGCTTGCGTTTTATCCGTGTGAACACTGGTCTGTGGGGTTAGATGTCCTCTTCTATGTGCTGCTGACATCCAACATATCTGTTCACCTCATCTTATATACAAAGAATGCCATTCGCTAATCCATTTTTATCTTGTGATTGATTTGTCTGCTGCTGAGTAGAAGGAAAACATCTAATCGCTGTTTACTTACACCTATGAATGTTTCAGCAATGAATGTAAAAATGACAGTGTTGATAAGATCATCATGAATGCAACACCGTCACCTGCTTAAATAAAAGAGAAAATAATATCTTTTTCACGCAAAATATATTTAAATGTGTAAAATCAGATTTTTGTAAATATAACAAACTACATGTTGTGATCGAAATGTTCTTAAGTTGTCACATGTTTTTGTTTTTCTTTATTAAAGGTGAAATATGCATGTATCGAAGCTCATCAGGAGTTCATTCAGAGTAAAGGTTCATTGACCAGAATAGGAACTGTATTACATCATGATGCACAACAGGGTTTGACTTTCAAAAGTACCCCTGTGGGGAGGACATTATACAATAGAACATGATTTTTAAATGTGCAATAAAACTATGTGATGAGAGGAAGTAGCTGCATGAAGGAACATGTGCATGAGTTAGGTGCACAAAGGTCTCACTGAATGGTTGAGCATAAGGTACACTTCATCTCAGAGCCACATGCATACAATATGAAAGATCAGTAATTGTCACACACAATTGGTTATTGAGTTTGGAATAAGTTAAGTAAAACCACTGAATGTAAATCGTTCAGTTAACTCCAGTTTTATTTCTTTTATTCAGGTGCGGGAACAGAAACCGTCACTCTTTTTGTTGAATCGTTAGTGTTTCTCACAAGCATGCACTCTCACATGTAGGTATTTTATACACTTTATTTTTTTACACTTAATTGGCTGAAAATGTTCCTTATTTATCTTTTTCACTGGTCTCATTGAGTCAGGCAGTACAGCACATTTCTTAGACACCTGTACCTTCATTCCTATCTATCTATCTATCTATCTATCTATCTATCTATCTATCTATCTATCTATCTATCTATCTATCTATGCTTAAAGTGCAGGGGCACATCCAAATGGGTGGCCAAGGGGCTACTGAGAGCCCACGTATACTGATATTCTGATGTAAGCTGTCACTAAGACAAGGTTGGAAGAGACAAAGAGGGTTAATGACTGATTTTCATGTCTTTACACCTACTTCAGCAACCCTTGCATGAGTCAGTGTCTCAGTTGGGCCACCCCAGTCAAAAAGGTCTGGACAGGCTCCTGTTTAAGTAGATGCTGTAATTTCATGCCATTTAGACTTCACTGCGTTTCAGAGGGAAATGTACTATTACTGACTATTTTTGTTCATTTCCTGTAATGGTTTGTATTTCTACATCTTTATAAGATCTGAAAATGATCCCTTTAGACTAGAGCCACATAATTCTAATTACACAGTGGGTTACATATGAGAGCAGCTGGAGTGGATAATTACATACAATCAACAACTTTACTTAAGTGTATTTGTGTAACTATTTCCCCTTTTTGCGACATATTCTTTCAACTTTACTGAATTACAGAGGCAAATATTATGCTCAAAGGCCTTTATCTTACTGTTTATAATTCTGTGATAAATCTTTACATGTAAAAGGCTTATTAAACACTGCAGTAACAAAGATTAAACTGCTGATTAGAAAACTATTTGGCTTATTTGGTCAAAGTCACAGTAAAGGTCCTGTTAGGAGATTTTAGTTGATTATAAAAAAGAATGACATTCAGCAGTGATGCCTCCACATGACTTTAGAGAACACACATTAATGTTGTTATTCATTTTTAGTAGATTTATCAGTTAAATCTGAAAATTCCTATGTCATGCTCTGGATTAAAGCATGGATTTGGTTGTGCGGGCATAAATAACTGGTTCAAGACACAAAAAAAACCAAAGAAAACAGGTATTTCATTCATTTGTTGAATAGACACTATCAACCATTGTGTATTTGACAGGGCCCAGAAATAATCCTTGTGGAACTCCCTTTTGTTAGCTGTAAAAACTGTGATTGAAAAAATCTTGGGCGTATCATGACTCTTTTCCCTCCAAAAGGTTTGGAGTAATAGGATGAAAATACCTTGGGTAGAAGAGCGTTCATATCATCACAATTTTTCAAGGCTCCAGATGGCAGAATCAGTGTGTTGTCTGGAAAATGAAAAAAGACAGTTTAAATGTGGAGTATCTACTGGCTGAGCTGAAGCAAAAAAAATAATCTTTCATGACTTAAACGAAGCCTTTCTGTAAGCCCTTAAACCAATACTGTCTACAGGCAAAGAATGGAAGATTTCAATGCACAGTGCTGATAACATTCACTCATTCACACTACATTTATTCACTGATTGTAGAGGATGCTTTAGTGAGGGACTGCGCACATATTCACAAAACACTGACTATCTGAGTGGGAGAACTGACGGTTCAGTGTGTTGCCTTGAAGTCACATGTCCACTTTGACGTGTGACTGTTGAGGCTGGTTTCAAATCATCAACCTCTGGATTAATGATCACAGGTACCATTTGATACCAAGTGAAGCCTGGTTTGAATTTTTTTCATTCCTCTCTATCTTTGTGTTTTTTCTTGTGCTCTAGGACAGACCTGTTGTTCTACACATCACATACACTCAGTGTGGAGACATGGCTGTCTTTAACAGCCTTTATCTTACAGATCTCTCTCCTTTAACACAGCCATATAGTGCATTGTGCTGTGGAATAAGCTTCAGAAACAGACTCTCAACATCAGAGTGTGTTTTTGTAAGATATTGGGTGACTCAGCTGAGGCACCAGTTTGGAGGGGTGGCATGAGGCGTAAATAAAAAGAATTTATTCACTCTTTCTGTAGCCACTTATCATAACTTATTGACTACCTGCATTAAAGGATCAAACAGATGTTCTTTTCTTCAGTGTAATTTTGAACTTGCAGAAGCAAATAAATGTACTTCAATGTTTATTTTAAAGTAGTTGAAATTTTGAACTGTCTTATTTACACTTAAAGGTAGCATTTCAATACCTATTTGTTCCCGAAAACTGGAATGTAGTTTTCCTGCAATTTTAACAGACTGGCTTCTCTCCTATATACCTAGCTTATGAAAATGCTATTATTCCACCGTTTAAATACCAACAAAACTACATGTGATGCCTTCAAATTTAAAGAAAACTGTAGACTGACATTAATAGCACAATCCTAACAGTTAATGTTAATGAAAACCCTACATCTGACAAATCAAGCTTTGAGATTTTGGGTGGCACCTGGGATGCCAAAGACCTCTCCATGTTTTTTCTGTCTTTTGCAATGCAAATTTAACAAAACTCAACAGTCTTATGTAAATTTCAGGAACAGATTTGTTGAAGCGTTATTATTAAAAAAGATCGAATAAGCAACACTGTGGAAAAAAACAATTTCCTTCGCTGGGAGAATGAGGTTTACGCTAATCAGACAGGCCTTCAAGAGGAAGAAAGAGTAAAAACAGAGATTTGACACTTTTGTAGGATAGAAGGAGCTGATCAGTGTAGGTCACATTAAAAAAGCTCTCTGGCTCTTTTATGCTTAATTTAAACCTTTTAGCATTTAAAGGGAGTAAATTTTAAAGATCTTATTTTTTCTGGTCCTCTCTGGTATTTTTGACTTCACAAAATGATCCTCTATATTTTCTCATGCAGTCCCTCATCAGTTATCTCTAAACTAGGTTATCTCACGAAGTGCGATGGTTCCATTTCGACTTGTCTACCCCAGAAAAATGTAAACATAATTTTAGAACATTAAAAAGATGTTTATCAGACTTGAGAGGGCGATTTGTTATAAAACTTTGGTCTGTCTTCTCGTCCAAGGACATACTGGATATAGTTCTGGATCAGTGAAGCTCCATCTGTGAGTTGATGCTGTTTACTTCAACCTAACAACACATCTTCTCAACCCAAGTCCTTCTGGTTTATCTCTATTCAATCAATGAATCTGCAGAGACACTCGGACTGTGGTTTGTGGACTGTGGTTCGACTGTGATGAGTGCATGAGAAAAAACAAAATTCTCATAAAATATCATTTGATAGACACGAGTATGCCACAATCAGATTCTTATAATAGTCTGACAACTATCTTGAGTTCATGAGAAATTTGTGACCTTAAATCATGGTCACAGACCAAAATAGGGCTGAGAAACCTTGAAGTGTTTACACAAAAATGTACACTTTCTGTTTTAGGCTGCTGACAAACAACTCTAAACTCCTGCTAAATTTACCAAAGCTCAAAGTTTTTTGGGCATGTTGGAAACCTTTGGAAATGGGTGAGCGGCCTTTAATGATGCAATGCAACATGAAACGCATAAATGTGGGTCAAATGAAAAAGATACAAACATTGTCATAAAAGGAGAGCAAATACGCTTTGATACAGGAGTGACCTGCCGACATCACAGTACCAGTGCTACCTGAGGAAAATCAGCCGAGGCAGGGCCCTTTCAAGACTGTACCGGGTCTCCTCTTTTAAGTCCAGCTCATCCTCAACGAGGACACCGAAACAGTCACCAGAGGATAACACTTCATTGTCCTAAGGGGTCATCTAACTAATGTTCCAGGTATGTAAGACAGAGGTTGTTTTGGGCAATAATTGTATGAAATAAGGTTGAGTTAAGTCAAAGAAAACACAACCAACTTAAGTTTTGTCACATTTAAAAATGAACGGTGGCCAAGAACCACCACTGCTGCAAATATTTTTTTTTTTTTTAAAAGAATGCAAAAAAAAAAAAAAAAAAAAAAAAAATCACAACAGAAGTTAACAGCACAAAAAAAAAGTGGTCGATGGAAAAAAAATAATTACTAATCCCGTTACGCCTTTTTCTATTTGTATCCGTTTATTTTCGCAGGAAGTAACTTTTTTTTTGCATCGCCAATGTTTTTGTGTCATTAACTTTTGTTGTGGCTAATCTGCCCCAGGCTTCAGTTTCTTTTTATTTTTTTTTGCATCTTCCTTTTTTTCCATTTTCACCTTGCATTCTGTTTTATTTATTTATTTATTTGTTTGTTTTTTATCTGCACTGGGCTTCGGTTTCTTGTTTTTTTTTGTATCTTCCTTTTTTCCATCTTCATCTTGCATTCTTTTTTCTTTTTTTATCTACACTGGGCTTTGGTTTCTTTCCTTTCTTTTTTTATCTTCCATTCTTCCACATCTATCATGCATTCTTTTTTATTTATTCATTTTCTATCTGCACCGGGCTTCGGTTTCTTTTCTTTCCTTCTTTTTTTTTTGTTTTGCATTCTTTTTTATTTGCAGCGGTGGAGGTTCTCGGCCACCGTAAAAAATGTCTGACTTCTAATAGTGCTGTAGCCTACTCCTTCTTCTACTTCTACTTCTCACCTCAAGTATTGCTTTTTCCGAGCTCCGTAGAGAGCATTTGAACGCTCCGCAACTCAGAGGCTCCATGTTGGTCAGGTGACCCCGCGGCAGGAAGGCCATTCTCGGCGTCCCCTTCGCTTTGGCTCCGATGTCGGAGGTGTTTGTGCCTGGAAGAAATGGACACTGGCAATGCACGAATTTGATCATTCAGAGGTCCGATCAGTTGAGTCTGTGAATGGCGCCAAAACAGGACCCTAAACCTAAATTTACAGAAGGTTGGTATTGTTAAAAACCCACGGCGGTAAACGTCTGGAAAGGGGGCGGGTTTGTTGTTGTTGATACTGCTGCTCAGGCTTGACAATAGTGGTCTCCAGGGATGCAGAAAAAGCATTTGAGGCATTATTTCTCTCCTTGTTTCAGTTTTTTACATACCAAACACGGATATAGTAAATTTTATAACATTAGGGCGGATTTCGGGGTTGAAGTGGGACCTTAACGTCGAGCTAGCGGCTCAGCTGCTAACAGTATGTTCATGTATGAATAAAACCTGAATGAGTATCACAAAGACGTCCCTTAAACCACATTAACTACACTATTTCAGCCCAGTGGTGGCCTTGTCTCCTGAGAATATCCAGTATGTTGGTGTTTTTGTGTAGCAGGGTGTGCTTTTGTCCTCTCATTGGTGTTGTGTCTCTGCAGGTGAAAGAGTCCTGTGCTTTCATGGGCCACTGCTCTATGAGGCAAAGGTTTGTGTCAACATGAATGAGAATTATTTGTAAGTTATTACCTATAACAGAAATGCGGACCGATGCAGATCAATGTGTCTTTTTTCTCCCTCCAGTGTGTAAAGATCAACATTAAGGATAAGCAGATTAAATACTTCATTCATTACAGCGGATGGAACAAAAAGTGAGAACCTGCTTTCAGATAGAAAGTACTTTTGATTTCATTGTGATGATGCTGATTCAAGGCCTGATATACTGTCATCTCTTTACAGCTGGGATGAATGGGTTCCCGAGAGCAGAGTTCTTAAATATGTGGACAGCAACCTTGCGAAACAAAAAGAGCTTCAAAAGGCCAATCAGTGAGTTATTATTCTTCTGCACCGCAGGGAGAAAAAGCCTTTTTGGTGGGAATTGTATTCCTTCGTTTGCAATAACCCGCAGATCATTAATCTTTTCTAATTTACCATCTAATGACGTTTACAGGAACCCAAGGGTGACATAATTTGTTCCTTGTAAATTATATTTGACCTTTAATTCAGTGTCAGTTGCTCTGTGAGTTGAGACAGCACCCCAGATGAACAGATTTTGTATAAAGTATTTATTTAATGTTCTTCTCTCATTTTCTTCTACAGGGATCATTATGTTGAGGGAAAGATGAGGGGTTTAGCACCAAGTAAGAAGATTGCTGCTGTGCAGCAAAAAAATGTTGATCTGTAAGTTGCTATCACTCTTCTTTGTTAACACTTGTGAATTTTTGATGTAATGTTATTGTGTACCTGCAATGTGACCCCTTACAACAGCTCTCCAAACAGGTTTATCAGTGAGGTGAGTAAGAATGGACATCTGTGTTTTACTGTGGTCCATAGTGTTAAAAGGTGATTTTAATATTTTGCAACCCTGATATATGGAACAGTAAAGTAAAGCTGAATTTAATACATTTTTGTTTAACACAATTGGGAACTTGAACTTTAGTGATTCAGCTGTGGTTAAATTGAAATCCTCAGACTGTATTCAACAGAATCAGAGAGGCTTTTTGTACAAGCAGAACTTATGGCAGAGCTTTTGAACTGGGACACATTTTTTACTTTATGAGTGGAGGACTGTATTTTATCATCAAAAAAAGTGTGCATTCATGTACTAAATGTTGATTCTGCATGTCACTTATGTCTTTTTTTTGCATCCTAGGAAAGTGAAAAAGGCAAAACAAAAGAGTAAGTAATCTTTTTTAAGTGACGGAGTAGGACATTAACATTTAAACAACTGCAGATCTTTATCATTTAAAGGGAATACAAACTATATGTATAAATTGACTATTGACTATTGTAAATGATAGTCGATGGTATATCTGGACTTGACATTTTTAAGTCCTCAGGCTCAGTCCACCTTGAAAGTATTATTATAAACTTGTTTTTTGTTTGTTAATGAGTCCAGTAGCTTTGTTTAAGAGTCCAATATTTATGTGGTTGGAAAGACTGCACAAAAGAGCCACTTCACAGACCTCTAAAAGGTCTTTAGCATCACTTTGGAGTGTCTTACAGATAATGTATTTTTCAGATGAACCACTCGTCATTACCAGCCTTTTAGATAACATGCTCACAATCGGTAGTGTGGAGGCAGGCTGTACCTGTGAAAATACTTACAAGTTCCTGGAAGTGGAATAAATGAAATGAAGTATTTCTGTGTGTATTCACCGTAAACACATCAAGCAGACGTTACCTCTTCATCCATTATATCAAAGTGCGCCATCACAATAAGGAACCTGTTATTAACCTGTTTGGTCCAAAAAGATTCACTGTGTTTTATTTACACCACCAACCTTTATTTTCATGGAATAAACAAGCTGTAATGGGTTTTTTCTTTTAGCCCCAGGACCGGGGGAAGGTACCAGTAGTGGAGAAACGCCACAGGGGCCACGGAAGAAGAGGGCTCGGGTCGATCCTACTGTGGAGAGTGTACGTATCACCAGTGATTGGTAAAAACATGCCTACATGTACAAAATCAGCCTGGTCCATTCATTGCATATTACATCCATGCTGGTAAAAATCCTTTATTGGACTTATTTATAATTAAAAAGCTGCGTTTTAGACACCTTTTTAAACCGCTGAGTTTTTGCGAAGTCATAGTGACAACAAACTGCCTCTTGGACAAAAAAACAGATGTTTTTGTAAAAGTGCTGAGATATCTTCCTTTTGTATTTGGAAGAATGGCGAGAAAATATTCAACATGTTTGTATAAAAGCACCATTAAGATGTTAGATTAAATGAGGAATGTGAAAGACGGTGCTGTGAAAATGATTCTTTCAATTCTTTCAGTAAGTTACTTAAGCATGAAATGTGGCTCCACAGTGGGCAGCTGCTGAGTGTCTCTCCCAGCAGAGACTTTTAAGAGTTTTAAACGGCAGAAAATGTTGGCACCATGCAGCCAGAAGTAGAAATAATTTTATACTTTGCACAAACCTGGGGTGTGTAGATATAAGACAGTAACTCTCATGTTATCTAAAAACTTCAGTATTTGATTCAGCAAGTAATTCAAAAGATCAGAAAAAATGTGCTTTGGAATATTTTTACATTCAAGCAAAGTGCATACTTTTGCTCTGATGTGTGTTTAAACCTCTTTGAGCTTCTCTCTTCAGAAATTGTCAAAATGTTTGAAAATACAGCATTCCTGTGGGCAACAGAGAAATGTGAACCTTAAACTTAAGATTTAAAGGAGATGTATTTCAGTGTTGAAACATTAAGAACAATCAAAAAAAAGAGTTGAAATATGTTATTAATGTTTGTTCTAACAGGAGGAGATGTTCACCAACCGTGTGGAGGTGAAAGTGAAGATCCCCGAGGAGCTGAAACCCTGGCTGGTGGACGATTGGGACCTTATTACCAGACAGAAACAGGTGAGGGGGGAAAAACACAAACCATCAGTGGTCAAATGGTACGTTCTCTGGTTATGTTTTCGAGCTATGTTGACTTGTACAGGTTAGTGAGTTGGTGCCATAATCAGGAATGGTGTGTGTGTCTTAAACAAATCGTGTGCTTTCACTGTCACTTGCAGTTATTTCATCTGCCTGCTAAGAAGAATGTAGAGACTGTCTTGGAGGACTATGCAAATTATAAGAAATCAAAAGGAAACTCTGACAACAAGTAAGGATGAAAACCCCACATTTTCTTCAAAGGAGATCAGTCAGTGTCCTGTAGTTATTTGTAAAGAACCAAAAGAATCCACTTATGTCTCCTGTCACTCTGTGAAAATGCTCTTTTTCCCACCAGTGTCTTAAGTTTCCCTAAATGGAGTAAGTAATGGTTTGAATCAGCATTGTGCATTTTACCCAGCATGGTGTCGTTAATGCACATTAGTGCCCCAGAAAAGTCTTGGGTCAGGCTTAAGTATTGAGATGATTATTATGAATGTGTTGCCTATGTTTCAGCAGTTTTAAAACACATTATGTAAACAGCTCCATTTTACTCAGAAAATCACTTTCAGTATCAAAGCCGTGGTTTATTTCTGCAGACAAGTGAAGAAAATCAACTGGCAAGGTTTGAATGTTTCTCAAAATGAGAAATAATCATTCCAAGTTTAATCAAAGACTTTTTATACGATTCTAAACCAGAAAAAATTAAAAGTAAATCAGACTCCTGATATTCATACCCTGAGATCAGAAATGCACATTTTTGAAAGTTAGAGGGATTATTATTCATTGATTTTTCCAGTGAGTGTTTTATTTAATAAATATAGACAGAGAAATATTAGGCTCAATAAAATATAACCACAAAGTATTTGTGGATATTGGCCCAGCTATTAGAAATAAGTAACAAAGAAAAGCATATACAAGCTATATATTGATATTTATATCATTAGTATTTATTATTTATAAATGATAGTCATTAGAATTTCAATTACACACTACTCTGTCTTAGGTTTGATATGCTGTCAAATGCATTTTTATTTGGAAAGGTAACAACAATATCATCCCTCTGATAGCTGATGCTACTATGACGCCGATCATGTCTCCTAGCCATAATAAATGAAACAGTGTATTGATATCCTATTACAAAAAAAAGTTTACAAGTCTGTAAAACTTGTAGTTCTTTGCGTGTGCTCTGCGAGAGTCTTGACTAAGTTTAATGTGTGACTTTCTTCCCCACTCAGGGAGTATGCTGTGAATGAGGTCGTGGCGGGGATTCGTGAGTACTTCAATGTCATGCTGGGCACTCAGCTGCTTTACAAGTTCGAGAGACCACAGTATGCTGAGATCTTGGCAGAACACCCGGACTTGCCCATGTCTCAGGTGTATGGAGCTCCACACCTGCTGCGTTTATTTGGTAGGTGAGCTGGGTACTCGGTGAAACACAGACTTGTATTCAGAACATCACACACTGCAACAGCTGATCAGTATGCATGCAGCTCACATACATGAACAAAATCAGCGCTGAGGGACTAAATAGTTCATTAAATTGTCCCAAATGGTGGAGTATGTTGATTTGATATGCTCTTTAGAACATGGTCTCCATGGAGATACGGTGGCTGTAGGAATAACTCAAAAGCTCCAGGGTTTTTGTTCTTGTAAATGTCTTTGTCAGTGACATGGGAAAAAGTCTGTGCAGAAACTTTAACACTGTGATGTTTAAGACAGACATCGCTGCCATGATTATTATAAAAAAATCTGCAGATAAATCGATCAGGAGGCAACTGATAGCAGTCAGCAGTACTGACATATATTAGGGACTGTCTTCCATATTGCTACTTTTATGTCCAATGCAAAATCAATCCTATTTTCAAGATGAAGCAGCAAATGAACCCCGGATGAAGCTTTACTGAAACGGCATTAGACATCACACACACCCAGTTTGAGATAACACAGGAAAACAACGTCTTGTGTAAATTAGCTTTCTCTCTCCTGTGTACAATACAAACACAGTTATAATCAAGTAATTATGTCATGTACTCAGATAACATTAATTTAGATTAGATATGATAGACTTTATTTATCCTGGTTTACTCAAGGACATTGAAATGGGTTAATAAAACTTAAGATAATTTAAATATTTACATATAAAAGGTAATGTATAAAGCCATGTACATCTGCACATTACTATTACTACTGCTACTACTATTACGACTACTGCTCCTTCCCATCTTCTGTCCTCCTGTTACCCTCCTCCTCCCCAGAGAGGAGTTGTTCAGTCTGCTGACATGAGGGACAAAGGGGTTTTTCTGTCTGTTGGTCCTGCACTTGGGAAGGAGTGGTCTGTCACTGAACAGACTCCTCTGGTTGATAGTGACGTTGTGCAGAGGGTGACTGGCATCATCCATGATGTCCAGTTCTTTGTCCATCACCGTAGAGTCCAGTTTAATGCCAACCACAGAGCTGGCTTGTCTGATCAGTTTTTCCAGCCTGGATGTGTCCCTCTTGAATGTGCCCTTCCTTCCAGTCCAGCTTGCTGTCCAGCTACAGCCTGAGGTACTTGTTTGAGTCTACAGCCTCCACCTCGACTCCTTCGATCAGGTCTTGACCTTGGTCTAGACCTCCTAAAGTCAATGAGCAGCTCCTTAGTCTTCAAGGGGTTGGTGGTTCCTGTGGACAGCAGACAGCAAAATCCCTCACCAGGCCCCTGTACTCCTCCTCTCTGTTGTCTTTAATACATCCAGCGTCGGCTGTGACATCTGAGGTTCTTTTGGATAATAACCATGTCCTCAATAATAAATCTCTGAGTGAATTATTTTTGACATTTGATAAAAAAAAGAAATTAACGCTATGCACTGAGATGACTCATTTTTATTTAATTGCGCATGTTAATTGGTACATGACTTAAATACAGCACATTAGTAAGGTGTGACATTAACAGTGTGTCAAAGGGATGAATTACCCATCACAGCTAAGCGTCTTATTGTCCATTTATCAAAGAATGAAGCTGGACTTGTTTTCAGCATAAAGTGTGAAAATCACCTTTTGTTGAAGTCTCAAGACTTTAAAAACTTTTGATAGAAAAAAAAAGTCACTTCACAGCAGAGATTGGGTTTTTGATCAGCTGAGCTTGAGTCTGTTCCACAAAGCAAGCATTTCAGTTTTAGAGGTAACTTCAGGGTAAACGCTGGGTACAAAAACGGGTCACTTCTCACCACTGTGGTAACCTGTGCTGAACACTTCACCAGCTCCTGAGCAGGTAATGTTCAGTATTAGAGACCACCCTGGAAAAAAGAAAAAATTAAAACCCCATCTTTTTTGCTGGTGTTTAGCCAAGCAGCCCAAAGAAACCAGTGTATGGTGAACTTGCTTCACAGTATTGGCCCCAGATCACCTCCTCCTCTATTATCCTTACCCTATAATAAAAAAAGACTTAGTTTAAGTACACCCTGACTTTAACAGTTGCATTTTTCCCAACTATTTAAAACCTAATATTTTGTGTCATGAAAGTGTTGGGTCTTGGAGACAGAAATAACTCTATTTGAAGGACAGAGTGCCATTTCCCCCCTTTTTTCACTCTATGTGTAGCTGTTCAAAAGTCAATGTAAACTGTGATGTTAAAAAAAATGGTGATGGAGGTGTTGGTTAATTTCATCAGTTGGTGTGCACCCTTTATGCAGAGGTTACAGTTGTCGTTGCAGCGGTCATGGGTTCGACTTTGCTGAATTTTATCCTCCTCTCTCCTCTCCCAGATATTCTCTATCACTCTCTGGCTGTCCCGCTAAATGAAGGCAAGATATCCCTAAACAAGTAACTTAAAGAAAGGAACAATTTCTCCTGGTCTACATATGACATATATGTCTACATATATACACTTATGAAATGTTCTGCTGTCCTTTTTGAGATGAAGATTTATAATTGTTGCTTTGTTAAGGGACTTCAACCCTGATCCCCATGAATAGTGAGCAGCATATGTTACCTTCAAGTCTTTGGAGGCGTTGCCCAGCAACTCTAGTACTTCAGCAGAGAGGTACTCAAGAATAGCAGCACTTTATACTGCTGCCATAGTTTCCTACATACCCATGGTTCGTTGTACACGTCTTTAAGAGCCTGCAGATAAGACCCTCCAGAAACTGCAACCTGGCACTCCTGAAGGAAGACACCGTTTATGGCTGTGCTCCCTGCATTTTTCTGGTTGTGGAAATGAGTGGAAAGCAGCAAATATCAGCTTCTTTATTTTACTTTATGGGTGTCGTTGGAATTTTCAATGCGGAAAGAAAACTAATGAAGATAGAAGGAAGTGTACACTTACAAATATTGCATAATAAATCATGCATTTATGTATCTAATATGAGCTTTGTTGTTTTAGGAACATTATGAACAGTGAACATACCAGTTTAAACACAAATAAAAGTTAATAAAAGACACGTAACAGTAAAAGTTTTGGTGTGAATCACAATATAAGGGGGGACATGAGCTGCTTGGTGGAGGTCTGCGCTCTCCGAGTGCTTTTCTAGTTTACAATGTGACTGCTATTTGGAAGGGCTAGAGTTGCCCCCTGCTGACCATTAAGAATACAGGATGTTAAGGGTACATCTCATACTCAGCCTTCTTCTTCCCCTTTATTCCTTTCTGTCTCGTTGTTGTTCTTTAACAGTTCGTATTGGAGCCATGCTGGCCTACACTCCTCTAGACGAGAAGAGTCTGGCTCTGCTGCTGAGTTACCTCCAAGATTTCCTCAAGTAAGTTGAACACCCGCCACACAACCGGGACTCTGTCAGGTTTGACAGATTCTCAAATGTCATGTTGCATTCACATTCACATCAGTGCAGCCATGCTTATACGGAAGCCTCAAAACATGAACCACAAAATCAATTCTCTCTGAAACTCTTACATTCTTTCAAGAAAGCCCGTACGCTCTGAAATTACTCTGCTTACAGAGACAGTTTCTGCGTGTGTGTGTTTTTTTTATATGGATTGAACTGGTTTCATTCCTGTCAGAGCAACAGACTGGAAAACTGTTCATTAGAGAATTCAGTAATTACACTGATAATATTTAAATCGTTTTCAATTGGATTTTTAGTATAACATAACCGAAGACACGGTTGCACGACTGTCACATGTAACCTAACTACAATTTATAATGTAAGCATGAAAAATGAAGTCCACCAAATCAAAAGCCATGATAAAAAACACAAAGTTAAAATTTTATAGAAATGAGAACGAAAAAATTAAGTCCCAAGGTGGCGGTGAGTAGTCCAATACAGTTTTTTCCCCCTCCCCCATATTAACTCAGACATGTCATATATGTGCACTGACATCTGACACACCTTCATTTTTCCCAGTCATCAGCCGCATGTTTTTTCTCTGACCAATATTGATAGAACTAAGCAGAAAATTACTCTTTGTGAGCTCAATTTGACCATCATACTAGAAAATCTGTAATTATCAGGCTGTAGTGGAATCAATTCACATGTTCTTATCAAAACAACTCGTTTTCTAGAGAGCTTGTTTGTCTATCAGAGCAAAGACTCATCTTTTGCATTATCATTCAACATTACCTAGATACAGCATTGTCAGCTCCTTTTACTGTGTTTTCTCTATGAAAAATACAAACAGTTACTGGTACTAATTTTTCCTGCAGAGCTATTATTTTGTCACATCTTGTGTTTATTGTATTTCTAACAGGACAGGACACCTGATGGGACTCTCAATTTGACAGGATAATAATTTTCAATTCTTTTGAGACCAGTTCTGTGTATCTCTGTAGGAGGCAGTCAATATTTTGTCTTACTTTGATAATCCTGTCACTTTCTCTTCAGGTACCTGGTGAAGAATTCATCAACCCTCTTCAGTGCCACAGACTACGAGGTTGCGCCTCCAGAGTATCACCGCAAGGCAGTGTGAGAGCTCCCAGCCCACAGCGTCAGCCCTCTTCTCCACATGTAAACAACCATTACTGCACTTGGATGAGATTTTTTCACTTGAACTGCTTGCTTCCTCCACAAAGGTCTCAGGAGCTTGTCACGAACAAGACAAAAAAAGGAGGGGGAAAACTTTTTTTTAGCTTTGTCTCCGCTCTCTCTTTCTTCTGTTCTTTGCACTTAAAGTGTTTTCTGTCAACAAGTTTCAACAAGCAGCTCTTTTGGTGTTTTTGTGCATTCCATCTGATAGATATTTGTTACTGTTGCATGTTTGTATTTTGGACTGTTTCTTGCCACATGTGGTGCAATTTAAAGCTGGACTATGTGGTTAACACTCAGCAGTTAATGTTTTTTATATGTAACTTGTGTATTTGTACCAATTTGTTAAAGGATGTTTCTACACAACCTTGACTTCTTCTGTGTTTTCATGCTCGTGTGCCCATTATTTGCCATAACTATGTTTCCTGAATTTGCATTGAGGATTGTATAGAGGCTAAAAATAGAATGACAAATAAAAGAGTGGCAGCCCGCTGAGGCACACCAAGGTTAGATATGGAGATACTAGACAACAGGACAGGGATTCAATACAGGCAAATACAGAGAGGAAATTAAAACCTATGTGCAAACAAAGGTTCTTAAAAAGAGGACTGAAACAACAACAGGTCACAATAGCAAAATTCATATCTCTAGTGATGCAGAACAGTCCAGTAAAATATGACTTCTGTAGCATGTTGAAGCTTCGTGGAGAAGCACAGACAGCTTCTCACAAGATCACACTGAAATGATTCCTGGAATGGGGACTTCAAAATTCAGACTCATTGCAAAATATAGCAGGCTTCATGAAATCCAATGGTCTCATCATCTTTGGTCATAATTGACGATGCAGTTTAAAGTCGTGAATCAGTAAGTCCCAACGACGCAAGGTTGCTGGAAAGACAAGATGGGCTGCTGCTACAGTATCATTACATCCTAATTAATCATACCAGTCAAAGCTAATAGGTGTTGCTAAGTTACTTGTTAAAATGTGTTTTATTCTATTAAAATCTATAATTTTATATCATGATTTAGCCTTACAAAATAATTTTTGTGTAGTCAAAATGAACACAGCTGCCTCTGACTTTGAGCAGTAAAGCGATAGTGATAAGCACACATGAGCTTAGTGATGGCTGGAACCCTCATGGCATCCCAGATTTCTGATTAGGTATCGTAGCTACTTTTTTATCCTTCATCCCAGCCTTCAGACTGCAGCGATATCACCATGGTAACACTGTTGCAAGGGGACAATGACTACAAAAGAAAACTACAAAAGCCATGAAGTGTATAGTTAGATTTATTTTAAATAGTAAAGAAACATTTATTGGTTATTAGAATTCATTTTTGTTTGATTGTGATGTTTGATGGAGATTTGGCATAATTTCATAGTTTCTATTTTAAGAAAAGGTAAATTATTCATATTTGAAACCCAATTCAATGCAATGCACCTGTTCTTTAATTATTGAAGTGTTATTTCAGGAGAAGGATCACAAGGGGGCGTCATTTTCCCCTCCTTTAATTTTTCTCCTAAAAGTCTTTTCTCATTAAAAACTTGCTGTCCACCTTTATACTTGTTTGTATCTACATGATGTACTTTGGAGGAGGAACTCTCATGATTTTCCATGAGCTAATCTTGGTTTCTCACAGAGGAGGAATTGATTATTACAATGAAGTTATGACTAACATATTAATAATAGCTGCAATTGTACCGCACCTCTAAACAGGTATTTAAAAAGTGCTTTGACAGAAGAAGTAAGGCAGAGCTCAGTGAATAACTGTAACAGTAAAAACTCAACAGGTCAAGAACTAAATGCAGCACTGTGAGTGTCATCTAAAACATCCAACAGCAAACGTTTAAAAAAACAAAACAAAATTAAGGACATACAGTATGCTTGTTTTAAACATCACTTTTTGTCCATCATTTGGTTTGTATCACCCATTACTGACAAAGCTTAACACTGCAGTACATAATGATATGCTGTATGTTCATCCAGTTATGGAACATAAGATTGATGTGGTTGCATGGTATTACATCAGATTTTATTATAAAATTATATTTTTCCTTTTTTATACGCTGCTCTCAGGGACAGCTGTTACATGGGTTGGCAATTTATTGAAAGAAACAGGGTTTGTATCCTGTCCTCTCCTGTCACAGTATGACGGTTGGTGTGATACACTCGTACCTTCATGCTCACCTATTAATGTACCTTCATATATACATTAATAGGTGAGCAGTGCAATGAGCTCATCAAGTTAACTAAGTGAAGGTGATTTCGTCCAATTCTTATGTTCATGCAGGCGTTAGCTATCTTCTATTGTGTGGCATAAATAAGTTGCGTAACCTGGTCATTAATGTATGTGTGAAAAGAGTGAATGATGCATCGGATAAAGGCACTCCAAGAGGTCCATGCACCGGCAAAACACCGCACCATTTTAGCTGTATTTTTATGTCTTATGTATCTGTGTGTCAGACTAAGAGCAATAATATACCCCATCAGAATTTGTTTGGTTCAGGTTTACATAACTGTGACCAATGCTCAAGTACTGAACATGATAGCAATAATACATAAACCAAACATACAGAAGATTGTACATAAATACAAAATTCATCACACAAAGTCTTCTCACTCACTTTTTATCTGCTGGCAGCTGTCTGCTTGGCTTGTGCTCAGAAAGTGTTGGTTTGTAGATTATTTCTATTGCAGTAAAAGTACATAAAGCGCATAGCTCTACTGTTCCTGTATCCATGCTTTACTGCATAGCAGTTTAGCACACCTTTCATGATTTCATCCATCCTGTTTACTGGAAATAATAGACAGTCTGTTGTTTGTTTAGAAAAGTAGATTGTGACATGTGAGATAGTTGAGCTGTTAACTCAGTCGATGTGGATAGATAATAAATCTGTGGTGTTTCTATTTATATGCAGATATGAATATTTGCATGAGGCAATGAATACAGATGGGAAAGACAGCTCATCGGTGAATAAATTAGCTGCTTATTTTAGTAAAAGTAGCAACAATTGTGTGTAAAAAACAGGCCATTATAACTCCCAAACTAAAAGTCTATGAATGTAGTAAAAGTAAGATAATTCAAAATAAGTGGTCCTTACTCAAAACCCCATCTGTGCTGTATCAGAAGCTATTTATTTGGATTTAATTGTGCTGTAACATGACAGCGAACAAAACTAATCTTTATGTTAACATCTGTCATCTCTCTCTGCTCACAAGATTTCTAATGCCTTTTAGTGCAGTGTAAAGTATAATTTACTGTAGCCAATGATTATTCTATGAATATGCTGGTTGGTGCACCACATACCAAGACTTCCGCTTACTTTTCATTCTAAGATTACACAAAGATACACTACGCAATTTGTACAGCAGTGTGTTTTGTTCTGGCATTTGAGTATTCTCTGAACATTGTGTAGCAGCGGCCTTGGTATTTCAGAAATCTTCCGGTAGAAGGTCTTTTGATAAGGACTCATCTGGTTTGTGTAAATTTGTTCCCAGTGTAACGCTGACAATCTAAGATGGTGTGTTATTTATCATAAATGTTGTGTGTCCGTGTCCATGCAGCTCTGAAGAACATTTTGTCACAAATAAAAAGTAAAAAAATGACTTCTCTGAAAATAATCCATACAATTACGCTGTTAGTTGTGAATGTTAAGACTCCTGTGAAAAACCTCAGTTTGTGTTGATTTTTGCACCCCGTAGACAAAGAGGTATTTCATATCTCTGCTGATTTGTCCTGCATAAATGTAGGTTGTTTTTTTAACAGAAATATCTTGTACTGCTGCCTTTTGTCAATATAAAGCACAACAAACCATTACAAAAGGCTCTTTTGTGCAGAGGATTGTTTATCACTTCATATGACGCCTACCCCTCCAGCAGCAGTTTCAGGTGTTGAAAAACTAAAAAGAAAATTCCTGTATTATTGCAGGTGGTCTTGTATGGATTGTAGGTCAGAGAGAAAAGTCAACATTCATTTCAATCAGTTTTGTTACCTGTAAAAAAAAAACCTTAAGTGTGGTAAAGGTAAGTAAAGAAAATAGCCTTTTAACCATTTCATGAATACAACTAACACAATATTAGATTAAACTGATGTTACCTCTTCATTTATGTAAGATGGATGATTTTATTCATTACCAATCGCCAACCATGTTTGTCGTTTACCCTAGAACACTATCCCTGGGTGATTTTCACCCGACCAAACGTGTTTATGTGATTTTCATGATGCTGCGTTTGTCTGAGTATCATGTGCCCCTGGGTAGCTTCAGCATTGCCGTTGACATCTTTGAAGGCATATTTGTTTCCCTGAACCAAAACCTGCTTTTTCCTACAGGTATGTGCTCAGGTGATTTTCACCTGGCAATAGTGATAGAGGGTAAAGTAGGTTTGGGTGGATTTGATAGCTGCATATGTAGGGAATAAGGTCAGTCAGAGTGGTCCTGGAATTTGCATGCTATCTTTATTTGATGCAGTGATTTTCAAGGGAATTTCAAGGGGATTTTCAAGTGAATTCATATGGTGATAAGAAATATTTTAGTCAGCTGGTCATTTTTACTCACTCAAAATCTGCTATATTTTGTTTCTCTCTCCTGTAGCTGTTTTTTCCCCTCCCTTTGGACATTGCACAGTTAAAGATAAAAGAAAACTACTTTAATTTGTCATGTATTGTTCTATTTTGATATATTTTGATGACACTTTTTCTTAGGTATATTATTTCGGGGAAAAATCACCTGGCCATAGTAATGGTGTTACTAATTTTAGCGATAGTGTTCTGGGGTTAATGTATTAAAAATTTACTTTATGTACAGTAAAGTGGGTGTTACATAACACCTTCTTACACTGTATTTTATAATAGCTTCACTGCAGTCCTCACAGTTGTAAAGTTGTACTCGTGGTTGTTTGAAGTTTTATTACTCCTCTCTCCAGGTGTGTCAGTCTTCAGGTAAGACTGACGTCACTCCAGGTTTTTCCTCCCTGTCCCAGGATGTGTCCAACTTCTCCCAACGACAATTCACACAGGAAGTCCCGCCTCCCAACGCAGCCGATTGGGCTACAGTTGAACCGAACATGCATTGTTCCCGTCTGACTGGCTTCTCCGCCTGTCAATCGAAATGTGATCAGAGTTTGCGGTTAGGCGTCAGGTGAAACTCGTCTGTGTGAGGAAAAAAGGGACAGATGAAAACTCACTTCGTCGAACTTTCTGGAAAGTTTTTTTTGTATTATTTATGATTAGGACTACCAAAGGAAACTTTTGAAACCAGGAACCAACATTTAACAAGATGAAGAGCCTCAAGTATCGATTGAAAAAGCACGAAGTTACCATCACTGTAAGTTTTTAAAATCTGTTTTGAGCTAGGTTTTGCCATTTTACTCACCTGCTTTCTGTTAAACCGTGAATATAAAGCGTTGATAACACTGGCAGTTGTGTTTGGACACCGCGGGGGTTACCGTGTGTAACTCTGACCTCTTGTCCCCTAACAACCACATTATCCGCGGTTATGTTCCCACGGAGCCTGCTGCTGCTGCTGTTGTGTGGCTGGAAAACACACCGCCAGCAACTTTCAGCACCTGCACCTCTGCGCAGGGTCTGGATGTAAAGTGACACTGTTAAACTACACTGCCTACATTCAGGTTGGTTTTATGGGATGGTCTTAATCTAAAGCAGCTGACCGTCTTGTTCGTGGTGAAGCGTGGCCGGGCAGAAAGCAAATCAGTGCAGCAGTGTGGTGTCTGTCTGTTATGAGCGGGCTCTCCAAAACACTGAGCAGCATGTGTGTTATCAAGATCATACTCGTGGCCTGTAGAGGATGGGGTCAAAATAGGATATCCCTAATTGAACAGCCCCCAAATGGATGTTAGATCCCTTACAGATTGAAGATTTACACGTTTATGAGGAGTAATATTCATGTTAAAAACTCAAATTAAATTTCACTATCAGTTTCATTGCTGATTAATTGGAGAAAATGTCATTTGCACTTTTGCAGAACCCTATAAGATACTAAAAACAGCTTCTTATCTCTTGAACAACAGTCCCAAACTCCCTCCAAATTCTGACTCATGTAAAGAAGAGAAGTGTGCTTTAAGTAGCTGCAGTCTCATCATTTCTTAAAACTTGAATTCCTGAATTTTACCTCTGCATTTCTGCACTTTTTAAGTCGCCTATTAAAATGTTTTATATTGAGGGGAAAGCAGCAGATTCTCCCCCTGAAAGCCTGACACAAAGGTCATTACACATTTGTGCTTGGGGAATGGCTTAAAAATAACTGAATCACCTGCTGGTGAGTATTCGACCTCTTGCTGTGGTTTTAAATGCAGAACAGATGTCTGAACTCGGGGAAGGAGGCTCTAGTAGGTCGAGTTTTTAATCTTTGATCAGTGTTAACAATTTGAAAGAGATGTTCTTAGAAGAAGCTTTAACAAAAACAAACATTACGACCATATAAAGGTCACATTAATTGCAGGATTGCATTTGCTATGAGCTTGTTTACTTCATAAACTGAAAGTCTTGTGGATGACCTTGTACTAAAGAAACACTGCCGTGAATACAGAATGCTGATAAACAGTGCAATGTGACATTTCTGTAGAATTTGTGACAATTAACCTGTCATGGGTCCTGCTCCTCCTTAGTCGCTGTCACAAGCCAGACAAAAATGAAAATGCTACTGCTGGTTTCTTCAAGACTAAGAACTGAAAGGAGAACCAGAACTGATATTAACTTTTATAAACATGGGAACAAACAGGCGAAAGGATGTTCAGGCTGTCAGCGTTACTCAGGACCTGCTGGGCATATGTCTGCTTTTCTCCCCTGACTCTACAATAGTTTCTAAAGCCTTGAAACCAGTACACAGTATTATGCAGAAATTTAATATATGTTGCATGTTTTGTTTGTTTCTTTTTTTCTTTTTTAGAGTTGAAATGTACACCACATCTTTTTCACAGTCAGGGTATAAAGTGTTGCTCTTGCTCTTGCACCTTCTCCCAAGTTTCACTGTTTTTACAACATAGACCAGCCTTGCATTTGTTGTATCTCGCTATGACAGATAATGGCACAGTGCACACTCTGCTAGGTACTAACCTGCCTAATATTTGTTGGAGGGGTGCGACCTGGGAACGCTTAATTAGCTGCCAAGGCTTCATGGCACCATGGCTACAGTTTGAGCCCCTGCAGGAATGTTACAGTGATTTTGTGTCCAACTTAAGTCTGCATGTGTTACAACAGCTCACAGTCCTGTATAAACAACTCAGAACAATATATGATACTGTGTGTAAAAGAATCAATACATGCCTCTAAACCGTTGTCTTGTCACATGCCATAATAAGAGATTCCTTTTTCTTCCCGATTCATAAACATGTCCACTGAACTTTCCCGAATAGACAGTCATTACAATTCTGCACAGTTCAACATGCAGTGGGTGTTTGGCTCTGCTCTCTACTCTCCGCTCCCAGTAATTACCATGAGAAAGGCACAAAGCCAGAAGAGCAGTGTGTGGTAAACTATCTAGCCCTATTTAAAGGGAGCAGCCTTTCAGGAGTGAAATGGTATTGTCTGCATTGATAGTTGCCTCACCTCTCTTGCAAGATTGCAGAGACAACCATTTAAAACTCCATCTGTTTTTTCCCCTGCAGCATTTTCAGCATTATTTGTCTAAAAAACAAGCTCAGGAGAATCTCGAGAAGTGCATTGTGGAGGAAAGTGACATGACATTTACGCAGGACTGAGTGATGATTCCTGCTACATTCCTCTGAAAAACAGACAGAATAGAAGAAACTTTTGAGATATCAATACAGGTGAACCGCTTCCCTCCCTATTCAAAGCAGAAAATGAACACAGAATCATCATTCATCAGATTTCACACCATCAGCACTTATTTTCAGTTCAGAAAAAAACAAATAGATCAAACCATTCATGATGTTACAGAAGAGGAGGGGAGTCTCAGTGTGAAATTTTGTGATGCATGTTTTTCTTGCCACAGTGCCTGGGAGAAAAACTCACTCTTTCCTGGTTTGGTAACTGATTAAAAATCAAGAAAAATACACAGCGTTTCATAAGAGGGACAAGAGAGGGGGAATGCAAGACAAACAAAGTTTATCCGTCCAGGGAAAACAAATCTGCAGAAGAAACTGTATCCTCTTTCACTCCTACAGTGTAAAAGTCTTATCTTATCTGCAGAAGTAAGAACTTATGGATTTCTTTTGAATTTTTAAGCAAATAAGCCAGAAACCGACCATGACACAGACTACAAGATATACTCTTCCTTGTTTTGTGTCAGTCTGTCATTGTTCTTCTACCAGGTTTACTGTTTCAAGTTCAGCAAAAGCACATTTTTTGGCCTAATCTTAACTTCTCTGCCAAACCATTCTAGCTGGACACGTAATCACCAGGAAGCAAATGCCAGGTTATTTTCTTAACACCACACAGGATAAGGATTGGAGTGTTGGCTCAGCTTTGCACAGGCAGGGCTCCAGTTTTTGTTTGTCTTGTTTGGAAGATTATTTTTCTTTTCAGGGTGATTAATTACAAGGCAAACCATGACGTACACAATAAACTTAAAAGACTTTGCCATTAAAAAAAAAAACAGATAAGAATTTGATAAACTTTTCTGAAAACTTTAGTGCTGCTTTATAGTTGGTTACTCTAGCTTGTTGACAGTTTGACTTAAAAGACCCGCAGAAAGCTTTTACTTCACTTTTAGCAGCTGGTGTACACAAAATAATCTTGCCATCATAGCTTCCTGCAGTCATCATGCACCTCATACTTATCCTGCATTTTCGTTGAAGAAATTAAACCTCAACAGTTCTGCGCTGGGCCTCAAAACCAAAGAAAAGACCCTGTAAGACCCTCCAGTAGAGCTCAGTGCTGTGGTACATTATGCAGCCCATATTTCACATTCAGTCACTACAGATAACTCTTTATTTATTCTTAACAGCCCTGATGATTTTTGATTCAAAATGTTGTTATATTGTTAGAAATGAAAGTGGTATGTGATGGCCCTTTTCATACATGAAAACAGGAGACGGCAGAAGATGTAGTCTGAAAAGACTTGTTTTGTTCTAAGTGAGCGAGTGACGGGGGAACTTAGCATTTTGAGATTGCCCACCAGTAGTTAATGAGAAACTGATAGTAGAAGGGACATCAGTGTGGAACTTCAGCCACTACTTAAACTTTATTGCACATACACAGAAAACGGTATTACAGCAACCATTATACAGGGACCTGCAGTAAAAGGAAGGATAGATATCCTCAAAAGAGTGAAAAGGCCAAAACGATTACCGCGGAGGTTACTGAATCAATCGCTCTGGACAACTAATCTATTGGATCCACACTTTGTCTTGCCGTCTTGACACTACATCTCCCTGACCGCTGTGCCAAAGCTGTTCAATTACACCGAGACAACATCGAGGGTGATTTAAAACATGATGTGACTGTTAGTTTAATAACAGACATTTGGAGCTCCAGTGTCATTGCTGAGCTTCACTGCGCACTGAGGTGATCCAGGTCAGCTGATATTATAATCCAGTTTGTGTCAAATATAAATGAAAAAACATACAATAAAATTAAAACTGAATAAAGGGGGAAAAATAATGTAGGAGGATTTAGTACCGACAGACATTCATCATTAAAAATCAGATGAGGATCAGAACATTCCTAACCAGCAGTGTCTGCAGACAAAGAAATTCTCAAATTTTTGGTAACCAGGAGTTAGTATTTTGTTTCTTCAGTAAATAAACAGGTAATGATAGCCTCAGCAAAACGTGTCTGTTCAGACCTTGTATCTACAGAGACTGGAGCTCTATGAGGAAAAAATGAGAAACTGGATTTCTTGGTTGGTTCGGGGATTAGCCTGAGCTGTCACATACTCAGTCTGTTGTCACAACAAACATCTGCTCTTTTAGGGACTTGACCGTGTTTGTGTGGCAAAATATACACATAAAATACACAGTAACATACAAATATAATGAAAAAGACATACAGTTCTTGCTTGTGTCTAGTGTGAGGTAGATCCTTCCCTTTGCTATAAATGATTTATTTTCAAGCCCAGATGAAATCTGTCTTCTCTATAAACTCAAAGTAGAACCTGGTGGACTGCAGTGAATGAAAAGAACTAGTCTGGCTTGTGTTTCATTTTTTAGTTTATTTTTCATGTCCCAAAGATCCATCTCTCAAGCTTTTTTAAAACACTACCGGCTGAACAGGAACAAGGAGTTCTGTTTTGTTAAGCACTGAATCCATATGCAGGAGTGATTCACAGCCTAGTCATCTGTTGTGATGGTGCATTTCGATGTGTCATATCTGAATATTAATGCTGAATTACTAAAAGTGAAGTTTGGCCATGGGTTAAGGAAAAGATCCTCAGTTTGTGATCTGCATCTGGTTCCAGGTGTAGATAGGTACACACTTTTTTTTCGTGATAATTCGTCTAACTGTGTAAATAAAGAGCAGCAAGTGAAGCTCTGCTGTTGTTTTTGTGGGCTGATACATTAATAGACTGCCTGTGATCGGCTTGCTGCTGTGTGACCTGTGCTACAGCTGTGCCTGGAGGATGTTCAGGAAAAAAAAAACACCTCAACCGTTGTCTGTTTACAAGTGATGCTTTGTCTTTATGCAACACGCTGTTTACTTGAGAAAGTACAGTGAGGAAAAACTATGTGTGAACTCAAGAGTGGCGGTAGTGATGTACAGCACAGAGTCAGGCCTACATAATAAAAGAAAGTAATGTGTGAGAACATTGTTCAATATAAAGATACTCTCATGAATTGTGTTGACTAAACCATTATTCAAAAGCACTTGATAGCTGTAACTCACTGTTTCCACAGTGTGTCTGTCTGCTGTTCTTTCTTTGTGTTACCAACATGTCTCTTCCGAACTCGTAGGAAATCACAAAAGCTGATTTTTCTCTACTAAATTGGCACAATCATTCCCACCTCAGGTCTCCACTCAGTAGATAAATTGTGCATCGGCTCAAAGTGAACGTCGCTTGTCTTGTTTACATAAAATCCCTTAATTATTGCTAATTCAGACTCTCACAATGAGCTCATGGTGAATGCTCTGACCCTGATGTCAATGAAATTGTTGTCAATTGTGTAGCTCTCAAATAGTTTTCTTTTTCTAGTGGCTGGAGTTTTTGATCTTCTTAACCCTGAAATAAAGCAACTGGAGGTTTGAAAAAAAGTGTCAAAATATTCACCCTTTTGTCAAAATCTGCTTTTTGTTAAGAAGAAAAGCTCTTAAACACATTTTTAGACTGATCCCACTTTACTTTTGGTTTGTAACACTTAATGCAACCTCTTACATAGAAAAGGGTTTGAGTAATGTGTAAATGTGATGTGGATTAAGTGGGTTGAAATGAAAGTCATTCAGATCCACACCCTGCTGGACCACAGGCATTCAGGATTAATCATCAGGGACATGTTGAAGTTTGTGCAGCACACCCTGTGGTGTAAAAAATAATCGTCTATGCCAGCTAATGATAAGGATCCCTGATAACCAATGTGCTTTTCAGATAAATCATAATCTGGTTATGATTGACAGGCATTTTCTGATAAAGGGACTTTAATGTTCGACTGCATGCTCCATGAGATTCCAATCTTCCAGTCAGTTTATTTATAAAACCAATTCAATACAAGCATTATCTCGAGACCAGAAAAAGTTATATTATGTATTTTCAGTCACGTATTTCAAAATAACCTCAGGATTGAAATGATACCTGTGTTCATAGTTATGAAAAGGAAGTCCAGCTCTTAATGCAAATATGTTTTCGTATCACACAAAGAGCTCCTTCTTTCTCCTATGCATGTGCCATTTAAACTTAATCTGACAGAGAGACATAATTCTGTCAGGATGATTCTATTTTACAAGTCAGATAATATTTGACATATCTCACTGAAACTGATGCTGAGCAGAATCACTTTCACCTCATTATAAGAGCGGTTATGTGAGGTGGATAAGTGGTTTTTCAATAGTTAAAGCTCGCTTATGTGTTGGCTTCTACTTCATCTTGTAACTTGTGTGCTTGCAACATAGGAATTGTGGGGAAATAATTATTTGAGTGTTTTTTGTTAATTTAAATGTATGCTGAGTCCAGAAATTATGGGCCTGACTGCTTTCTGGAGAACTCTGATAAAAAACAGATACTGTGGCATGCAAACATGATTCATTTGATCTCAGAAATCAGAAACTTTGAGATAAGTCATCTTAAGTAGGAATTCCATTCCAACCATTCAAGTAAACTGGAATCTAATGCTGCGTTTGAATTACTTCGGAAGTCAGATGTCAGAGATGAAAATGACGTACCACCTGAGTTGTCAGTGTTTCAGTTACCAAGTTGGAAAAGGCAAAATCGGAGGCGGAAACAAGATGGCTACATCTAGGAAGGTTATTTTAGCGCTTGCCTTGTCTTTGTTATATTTGGACAAGGCAAGCGCTAACTTTTGTAGATGTAGAGGGCGATTTCTTGCCCTGGAGCACTTAATCAGTGAGACATCTTTAGACCTGAATCCTGGTTCTAGACATGTTAGATACCTTTGGTCTAATCTGGGATTAATCATTATATGTATGAATTTAACCTTCAATGCCTAACCTTCTTGGTAGCAAGATGTGTTGAGCTAAATCTGCTCACTGCTTCAGTTGTTACCTTCAACAAGGAGTGAGGGTGAGAGGTTTTTTCTTGATGATGTTTAAGTATTTTTTTTGTCCACATAAGCACTTCTGCCTGCAATAGAGCGCCAGTGTTCTTGCCAATAATTATGTTCTCTGCTGCTCCTGTTTTAGTTTGACAACTCCTATTCTTGAACAGTTTTGTTTGTCCCGACTGTAGTTTTCGAGAATATTTCAGGAAACATAATTTGGTGAGGTTCAGACTTGTTAGTGTTGTCCTGGTGTGCCTGCCTGATTATCTGCTTCGAACTAAAACACGGAGTGTCTAAACTTGTCATTTGGTTTGGAAAACGCTTATCAGTGGAGAGTTGGTACTCGCCTGATGAAAGGCTTCTCTCAGACAAAGACATGGTATGCTGTAATAAAGAGGGTGAATCAAGGACAAAGCATTCATTAAAATATCTGCTGCCCTGCAAACACCGTATGTGAATCACAGCTTGGAAAGCAACAAGGCTATTTACTTCATGTGTACCTAAAAGGAACATTGATGTTCCTGCTGCTTGTTTTTTTTTTCCATTTACTTGAATAGTTTTACAATTTAGGATTCCTGTATGTTTTCCTGTTTCCTGTCCTGATCACACCTTTTCTTTTCTTTTCTTTTACTCCTCTCCCCCCAGGGCCAAGCACCTGAAGGGTGAAATGTTAGAGTCTTCCTCACCCTTGAAGTGGGTGGTTTTATTTTACAAAGTAGAGAGGAGGGCGTGGAGGAGCTGCTGATTGTAGGGTAGGGTAGAGGAGCCATTGAGGGTTAGACTGAATTGTTTGGATGTTGAACTCACCTCTGATTCCAGTAGGTTTTTCTGTTTGTTTGTTTGTGTTTTCAAGGAGAATGATGGGGGAGCTGGTGGCTTCAAGATCGATTGGTTATTCTCATACAACCCCCTAGTTGTTGAAAGCCCCAGTATTGTGAATAGCAGCAATAATTTCATTGCAGTTTTTCAGTGGCCAGTGCTGATACCAATAACGAGGGAGCAGGTTGGCTGATGGCTGATATACAATAGAATGCCGATATCACGTTGTTTTTGTAAATATAATAATGAGTAATAAACAATATTGCTGAATTCAGGTGAATCTTTATTAAATAAATATAGTTATACAGTTAAGTGTTAGGCTGAGTAAAATCGTCACAAGGGAATTTTGAAATTAAGGTAAATATTAATGATATTGTTAAACTGCAGTCCCCTATGCATCATAGTCATCAGAATTTATATCAAACACTGTCCAGTTCAGGATTTGATATACTATCAAGTGCATTTTCATTTGGGAAGATAATGGTGATATCGGTCTTGTGAGGGCCAATGTCAGTGTGACTTTGATGACTTTAAAATGCCAATTAATGGCCAAATTAATCAACCAATTGATTCAATCTATCCTTACATCACAGTATTGCATTTGTATAAAATTATGTTAGATCTTTGTTGTATTTCAGAAGACATATTGAATATAAAGTCTCTGCTGTTGTTTACATGGTTGCCATTTGAACAGTGTGTGATCCACTTAAAACCCATAATAATTGTTTAAAGTTTCACATCAACACTTTAACTTTAAAATTGTACAAAGAATCTAAATAATTGTAAATCGATTGATTACTGACTTTGTTGTCAACGGTGTGTTTTGCATCACAGCAGCTCCATTCAAGACATAGAAAGTACAAATAAAGAAAGATACACCCATCAGAAACAACATTTCAGCTCCAAGCAGCAGGTCCAGAGGCCCTCAATGTACTTTTGATCCGAGATTCAGCTCCATTCTTCTTTACCGATCTTTGTAACACATTTGTGCATATATTTTTTTTTATTTTTATTTTTTTTTCAAAATGATGAAGTGCAGACATTTCTCTTACCCTCTATACTCACAGTATCATCAGGGGGCGGACATGTGAATGTAAATGACATTTGAAATGGTTTGTGTTAACATACAACCAACGGCACTATTTCTAGCTTGTGTGCATCATCAAGACAGAACTCATTATGATAGTTATATTTCTGTCTCCAACATACCTGCAATTGCATGCAATTTGAACTCCGGGCAGTTTGCCTCCAGCCTCCTTCCTATATTATTCAAAAATAGTGCACCAATTTGGTAAAGAATTACTGATATATTCTACCAGCAGGCACATGTGATGAAAAGCTCAAAAGACGTCATGTCAGATAATTCAAAAATAAATACTTTCGAAACACCAATACTGGAGCAGGACGGGAAATGTACTGCTTTTATGAAAATGACTAATATCCTTGACTTTATTTTGTATCATCCTCCCCCTGAGGAATCTTTTTATAGATGATGAAGAGTCTTTGAGGCCCCTGTGCACTTACTGAATATAATTGGACTTATAACTTCCTACAGCAAGTTTAGGCTTTAAATTAGAAGGGCAGATGGGGGTTTAAAGGCTTTAGAAACAGACTCTTACTCTCTCTTTCCTTTTCAAAGTTTGAGTTTGTTTGCTGTTTAATATTTAATTTGGTATCGATTGAATGTTTATTGAGTACACTCGGTCAGAATACAAGGCTGTTTGAATTTCACTTGATAATAATCTGTAAGAATGAATTACTGGACCGTCTGTTGTTTGGTTTGAAAAGATGTTTTTTTTTTCTTGGTCCACAATGAAGCAAAGATTGCTGTACATAAATAAAATAACTGTCACTGTAACCACTTTTGTTTTTCAGACACTTTTCCATTCAAGTACTGTGTTGTGTCTCATAGCATGGAGGCTCAAGAGGTTATTCATGACTTCTTTACAGAACATAATCACCTTGTTGACCTTTATGCTGTTGTACAATACTGCCTTCCACTTTATTTTGACTTGAATAAAGACAGCTTTATTCTACCTGCCCTTTCAATGAATATATAGATGGCATTGGCTGACTTGCAGCAGACTCTCAACAATAATGAAAGAGAGACTTTTCCTTTCAAGGATGCTGAAACTGCAAGTGGTGATGGATTAGTTTGGTGACCTATGTCCCTCGTGGGTTTACCATAAAGACATATGTTCCCAAGTTGACAGAGATCCTATACATAGAGTACATTAAGTGCACTATCCGAAAGAGAACATTTTCTGTCATGCAGTAGCATAATAGTCAAAGCATTTGCCCAAGAGGATTCACGTCTGTGCAGTTGACAACAGTGATATGTACAGGATGATAGTTTGTGTCATAAGCGCATGCTTACAAGTTGAATAAATCTAATTAAAGACAGTATTATACTCTGTGAATGTACTTTTTAAAAGTGTGTACTGGCAGACCATGTTCAAAACTGCTTGTCTATAACTTATCTTTTTCTGTATATGCCTGAGGATTAGGGCTGTCACTATTTTTTAAATCGACAGTTGAAGAGGGACCAGGAAATGTAGGGAAGAGAGGGTGGACATGCAGCAAAGGGTGGAGGACTGGAGTCGATGCAGCAACCATTTCAACAAGGACTCTATACATGGGGTGCTAAAAACTGCTAGGCTATCAGCGTCTCAGGGCTTCACTTTTTACTTAAAGTCCAAACCGTCATTTGAACTGTGCGTAAAAGTTTTTTATTCAAACTGTAATGAGTTGTTTGAATCATAATAATACAGTTTGGCAGCATGTCAGGTAACCTGAAGTAGATTGTGTATGATCCAGTAAAGAGCGCTCTCAGTCTGACCTCGCCAATCCACGCACTCTTGACCTCAGTAAACTAATACAGTAATGTTATCCTTAAAAAAATGGAGGTCATGGTCGCTGAACCACACAAACTTTTGCACGTCTTTTTTCATATTTGTAAGAAGTTAATTTTTTGAAAATCTATTTCCTGCCTCTTTTTTTATTGTCTAATATTACACCCACTGTGACTCTTTTCAACAGAAACCAAAGCCCCTTGTGGTCCGTCTGTCCCCAACATACCTGTGGAAGTAACAAACTAAATACAACTTCATACAATGTTGTCGTCTTCCTGATTGTATTGCGAGTTAAACACAAACATCAGTATTAATATCAGCCTGTTCATGATGAGTTTACAACTCCTCCTCGTAGGTGAGAATAGCAAGACGTGTGATGCTGCCAAACTCATGAGAGATACCGACATGTTGGAGATCACTGAACCCATCAGGGGGTCAGGAAAAAAAACAAACATCAGTTGATCTCATGGCTCTGTGGACAGTAGTAGCTGGTATCTTAGGTCAAAGATTCCCACTGAGCTCTCTATTCTTTGTTTGTGTTAATTATAACCAGTTCTGCATGTTTTTCTAAAATAATGTAAATCACACTGTATTTGTTCACATAGGCGTTGAACATGTATTCACTGTTGGAAGTCCACTCTCAGACAGGATCAGCAAAAGTTTATTTAAGGTTGGATGTTGTGGTGGCTGCAGAGTAGGAGGTAGCGTGACGGTCTGTGTTTTTAGGATTAGCGTCTGGCTCCATGGGAGCAGCAGGCAGCCATGAGGTCATCTCAGCGGTGTTATCCGCCTGTGTTCCCATGCTAGACCGGTGACGGCCCCCGTGGAGTGGAGAGCTGACTCTGTGGGAGAGCACCCACGATGCACAAGAGTTCACGTGCCTCTTTGTTGGGGCCTGTTTTGCTGAGGGTCTTAGTACAGTTTGCTCGCTGTTTGTGTCCTGAGATGAATTGCATGTATTTTGGGTTTATGATGAAGAGATTATCAGTGTTAGGGGAGGTTTGCATATGGGATGGGGGTGAGATTATTGACTGGCTATGGGTGGTCTGCAGCTGACACCCATACATGCCTGCTGGGCAACAGGAGCACAAAGATTCTGCTGATGGGGACAAACTGCTGTGAAATGGCTCAGACTAAGCCTCATCATGCTGTGCTCGGTGTGGGCTTTTTATATTTCTGTCTCTTAGCAGATTAGACAGGTGTCTCTGCTTTATCAGAAACATGTGGTTTGTCAGCTAGTTTCTGTCGCTGTTTCATTGAAAGAAACGTGAGTATGAAGTATGAAAATGATTGGGACAGCTCTTGATTTTGTTCTCAGTTTAAGCAAAGTTCAAAGGTTACTATGGGTCAACTGGACCAATCATGTTTGACATTTCTTAGGCTCTTCCCACTTTGAGACATTACATCAACACTCTATTGAAAGATTATCACACTCATGATGAGCTGCTGAATGCTGGATTAAGTGAGTCACTTGTTTTTAAACTTTTAAGGAACCATCAGCTTTAACAACACTATACACTCTCACTCTGTCAGCCGACATTAAGTCACTCACTCCAGGCAGGAAGAAAAAAAGACTATTTTTCCTTCGACAGTTTACTCCGTATCTCTGACAGTGACAGCCTAATTTGTCTGCTAAGTGTATGTGTGAGAATATTTTTAGCAGACAAGACTGTGTGAAGTGAATATTAGAGCAAACTGCTACATCTGAAGTTTCGCTGGCTTTAATGGATTCTGGTAGGGCTGAATGATATTGGAAAAAACTAACATTGCAATTTTGCAAAAATACAGGAATTTTCACCAGGTGACCTGAATAGCACTTTACGCAATGCTGCACTGCTGAAATCTTGAGGACAGTTAACCTGCACTGATCTCACCTCTTTTTCTGAATGTTAGTAAAGTGGCTTCTGTCTGTCTTAGAGATATTTTAGCTTGCTTTTATTGTTATCTCTCATTGTGGCAACAGATGAAAGGCACTGCAGACACAGAACACGTGTTTTGGTCGACTTCATCCTTCTTTTAACCGAAATAATTCCAGATAACTGACTGTTGCTTCTTTTTTTGGCAACAAGTCTTCATTTTCGGTGGTTTTCTCTTGTTTGTTGCTCATTTTGTGTTCATTTTTGATGTTACCGGTGTTGTGCCGAGGAGCAGATGTCCGCTGAGAACTGCATGCACCCTGCGAGAATGCGCACAGCTTATATTAGAGTGGTCCACAGAAACATACAATTTATAACCCATACAATTCATATTTGTGGGGCTAAACAGTGATGAGTAATGTTCCGAAAGTAATTCTCGCCAGCGACTCACTCCATGTGCAGGGGCGTGGTTTTTTTCCTCTCCAATTTTGATTGACGGCTGGTGGGGTAGTCTGCTTGGCATCTGAGTAAAGAAAGAATGTGATTGGTGGATCGCAGCACAGAGTCACATGCACTGTATCTCATCTCATCGATATATCGTACAGCCCTAGATTCTTTGTTTTATTCTAATTTATGTGCATTGTCTTGTATTGTGTTAATGTTGCCTTGTATCTAGTGGATGTACATTTTACTTTTCACCGACTGGTAATGACTGAAAGGTTTTATGGAGCTTGTTACAGTAGATTTTATGTCAACTATCACACTCTTTTTATTACCTGTGAAGCTGTCATGCGCTGCAGCTAGTTCAGCTGTCATGGTGTCTTCAACTCTAAATGTGAGATAGTAGCAGCTTAGCTGTGCCTGAGGCGAAACTCAACAAATGACAGGAAAACTCAGTGTGAGACCGTTTATGTTACTCACTATATTTATGTGTGCTAGTTTGTTTCTTCTCAGATTCTCAGAGTCTCTTGAGATTTGCAGGAGCAAGACTGTAAGAGTATAGATTATTGATCAAAAGATGTGAAACAGAAATACTATGAGGCCATGATGAGATCATATTAAATGACAAAGTCCCACAAAAAACTAGATTAGAGTAAATGTGGTATCAGGGGACGCTCTGCTCTGGTACTACACAACTTAGACCTCGTAAAAGAAAAGGCGGAGAGATTGACTCAACAAAGAGGCAAGTTACTACCTGCTCTGTGTGGACCTGCTCTTTATTCTACACCTCAGGAGTCACGTGCGGTCTTCAGGTCTTGGATTACCTTCCTGGATTCTCTTCGGGAGCTCAAGTGTCATTTTTTTTAAAGGTGTATTACAAACTCTATTCCCTTAAAATGGTTTTTACTGCTGATTGAAGGTCTTTCACTTTAGGGGTGAGACAAATGTTATTGTCAAGATGTGTCGAGTGTGTTGTTAGAAGTCGTTGGCTAAGTTGTACTTCAGCACTGAGCAAACATTGTTTAACACAGTCATCAAACAATAAAATGAAGCTCTGAGGATATCATTGTTCTTACACAGCCAAGCACATCTGACCATCCCTGCAGTTACATTCCTCGCCCTGCCTCTGTGTGATTACTCGTAGTTGCTGGCCAAACAAGCATCATCATAGCTATTTGTGCCCAAGTACCAGCATGCCTCAGAGTTCGTCATTTAACCAAATACGGGCATGTTGGACGTAAAGCTCCTGTGGTTTTTCCCTCATCATTTTCTCTAGGTGAGATTGAAACAATAGCTTTCATTCTTCACATTTCTCCCTTCAGCCACAGCACATTAATGTACCCTGGTCACATGAATAAACATGGGGGGTAGATGGTAATATTTCAGCCTTTGCCTCTGTTTTCCCATCTCCCACGTAGTGCTGATGGTGTTTTTGCTGCTATAGTCTCTCTTTATAGACACCACTACCTTGTTAATTCACATCAGTGTTTCTGCCTTCGTGACCTTAATAGTTCATTATTGAAAATCATTTCATAGCCCCACAGCTCTGTCTGCTTTGTGTTTTTGTCTTTTATCTCCACATCACATCCACCAGCTGGAATAATATCTCTCATTCCTCTAAAGCACATTTCCCTCCGTGTTTTTAATTCCCCTGCCTCAGGACATTGTTATTTCAGTGATGGCCATTAAAACGTGTCAGCTAGGCTGCTGACGTTTTAACAGGAAACACACGTGCAAAAGCTACAGAGTGCATTTGTGATAAGTCCTGGACATTTTTTTTGCTTAGAATAATTTATTTCTGGCTTCAGGGCATGTGACAAAGATTCAGTGAATCTCTTTAAGACTGTGGACCACATTCAGTATACAAGGACAGAAGGAGAGCACTTTCTGCTGTAGTTTCACTCCTTATTGCTTTTGTTATTCAGAATATGTTTAAAATCACATTGCTTTTACTCCTGTCCCTGTGCACTCGGCCTCATTACATTCCTTAAATTAGAGAACATATTCAAATTCAACCGTCTGTAAACATTTAAAAGCACATACAAGTAATAGCTTTCAACTAAATCAAGGGTTCAAGAACCAGTTCCAGACGAAAACTAGTTCCAGCTAGTTTGAACCCTTGATATAATTTCCTTTTTTGCTCAACTGTTCTGTACTGATACCCTTCACTCAGCTCTCTGTGCTTTACAAAATCACATTATGTGATACAGACCGTGTGTATTCATGACAACAAAGGAGTGAAGGGGGTAATAATGGCGGACAGGAGATGGGAGCAGTGCAAACTGCTCTCAGGTACAACATGTATTGTTGTGTTTACAGTGTCAGCTCTATAAATGGAGCTGTATGACACACCTTCTTGTAAAATCTTCTTTCTTAATGAAGCTGGCTTTCTATATCATTCACCTTTTCTTCATTAATAGGCATGAATCATGATAATGAGTCACCTGTTTGTCCATGCCCACAAAAGCTGAAGATGTAGAAGCTTCATGACAACAGAACTTGTGGTAGAGCTGTTGTACTGGATTGCATTACGTTTGTCCAGGTGCTCAATCCTGTTATTTTAGCTTACTGATTCTTTAAAAAACCAGGTTGTAAAAACCTTCAGGATCCTTTGAAAACGTGGATTTTCTCTCTTTTGAGATAAAAATGAGTCTTTTAAAGCAGCTTGACACATTTTTTAATGGGTTTTAAAGGTTAGAAAGCTTATTGAAGGTAACCGTTTATCACAATATCTACTCGAGGTAAAAGCAGCAGAGTTTAAAAGCCTTATCTGAAAAACATTTTCTCTCATAAACATCAGGCTCACAATCCAAGTGCTCCAGTTTGACATCTCTCTTATGAATGGCACAGTTATTTTTGCGGCTGTGGCGTAAAAACTTTGTTCGAGCCCTCTTGCCTTTATTGAATCCGCAGAGTCTTTGCTGTGGTGCTGGCAGGAGCAAAGTTCACAGGGTTTGAGCAGCTGGATAGCTGATCCACTGCCCCAGTAGCAAGTGTCAGGAGTAAGAGAAAATAGAAAGGAAAAGTTCTGCCCTCTGGGTCATGAGTCATCTAAAAGGGTTTGTCTCAGCAGTGAGAAGAATTAGTCTCCCCAAATTGGGATCTCTGAGCAGCAAGAAGAAGAAAATCACTAATGGAGGTCACCACAAAACTCTCGGTTTACCCACTTCAGCAGATGGGATTCATTGTGGTTTCAACAGGCTCACCTCTAAGTCAAGTATTAACAAACAGATTCATGTTATCAGCTTTTATCACTTTTTGAGGGCCAATGTCTCTGGACTGATTTCTTCACTGTGCTTTTGATCAGATATATTTAATTCTTCAAAATGTCCGTGTACTTACCAGACTGTTTATTTTTTTATGCTTCTAGGCAGTAGTTTAAGGACTGACATAGCACTAAAACTAAAAGTATCAACATGGCCCACACATTTGGTCAGCCCTTCCTATGTGTTCCCTTCCTCTTTGTGCCGTCATTTTTCTCTTTACCACCAGAGGGCGCTTATATCAGTCCTCATGCATCCAGCCCTCACTCTGCCTTGCAGGACTGGTCCTGTGTTTAGCTTCTCCCTAGATATGCAACAAGTACCTGTGTACACACCAGAACCAGAATGCCTCCATCCAACAGACACCTGGCCTCAGCCATCAGTAAAGGCTTGGACTGGACTCTGAAGCATCGACTTCCCTGTTTTACAGTGACAGACTGACCGCAATCACACTGTATCTTGTTGCTCTCTCACCTCTTTTACATATTTATTCACCGCACATATTCCCTCTGTTTCTCTCCGCCCTCTCTGTCTCTGCCCCCTGAGGGGTTTCAGTTACACTCTACATGCCCAGACAGTTGCACCACTGTATGCACAGGTCTATGGTCACAGATTAGAGGTGTGTATTGGGTGGGTGTCTGTGTGTATTAGCAGTTGGTGAGTGTAAAACTGCTAGTGCTAACAGAAGTCCCCCGAAATACCCTGCTGATTGCTTGAGTGGCAGCAGAAAAGAGGAGTTTGAATCCAACAATCAACTGTGGAGAACATTTTGCTTGAAAAAGACAGAGTCATGGTCCCCCTCAGTGAATGTGCTGCAGACCACCACGCACTCACACTTTTAGACATGACTTGAGAAAACAGTAAGAGGTTTTCTAAAAGCGCTCTCGTCAGATTTTGTATAATAATAACTGTGATTAGCGTTGTTTACTCCTGCGTCTCATGTTATTCTGTACCCCCTCTACATAATCCACGGACTCACACTGTTTCACACATTTTTGGTGACTTTGTTCCCCCTCAATGCAACTTTTAGACTCACGTCATGTCTGGAAGTTTCTTTGGCATAGTTCTTTTGCTCTGAAGCTTCTCATTAACACAGATACAGGTAGAGGTTGGCTGTTAGCTGCCCGGGTATATTGCACCAATGAATCACTTGTCACTGAGATATTCACACTGTGTGCAGCTATTTTAATGTCACAAACAGCTATCACTGAGGATAGATGATAAAAATAAAAAAAGACTGATTGGTGTTGAGGTGTTGGGCCTCTATATAAACAAGAAGTGAAGACTGTGTTTAGTAGGACTGAAACTGTCATTTGTCTCAACTACAGCTTGTGCTATATTGGTATGGAATAGAGAGATGTTTGAACTTCATGCAAATGACTTGTATGAAATAACGTCATCATAAGTTAACATAGTCTGAGTAGATTTTATTCAGGCAGGATCAGTCTTGCATGAAGCTAAAATTAAAACATGCAATCAGTTTGCACAGTTAAGGACAGCTGGAAAAGCACAGTGTGTACTGTTTAGTGGCATTTTTCAGATCAGACTTGGTAGATGTGAAATATAATATTTGTCAGTATTTTGATTTTATTCATATGATGGCCTGAAGATAAAAAGGTTGTATTTTTGTTATCCCAGAATGAGTCTTTTATATCCAATAAGAGCAGAACTCCTTCCAAACCACCTTCTGCACAACCATCTCTTTACGGTCGTGCTGAATAGACTATCAGAAATGGCCCCGGATGGAGGATCATACTGATCATGTGTCACTGGAGTGTCTTGTCCTTAAAGGCCACCAGGAGGGATGAGTCTCACCCCAGAATCTAACTCCTAGATATCGCTTAATATTTTAAAGTTTACACAGTGAACCTTTATAGTATACTATTCTGTTCAAGCAGTGAAATGTGATTTACTGTGGTTTGCTGTGCTGTACGTTATAATGAAAAACAAAAATAGATTATTTTAATCATCTGTAAAAAAAAAAAAAAAAAAAAAAACCTCTGCTACGATTTAGTCTGTCAAATACTTGAACTTCTAATTTCAGTGTGCGTCGTTATACATACTAATTAGTGTTTCTATGATACACTTAGGGGGGGCTTTCACTTTCACTCACAATTAATAGCCAAGCAACACTTTAGCTGACCATAACCTTTAACTTGTTTGATGTAGTTAAACAGATATAGAAGTTAAACATGACTTAAAGCTGTAAAAGAAAAGGAGTTCAGAGTCAAACCTTTCTGCACATTTAAATCTGATTCACTCGAAACGATCTCATTAAGGTCCAGCCTTATTGGTAGCTTATTAGTTTGTTGGTAGACTTTTATTGCCCTTATCCCACTTTGTTGATACACTTGACTCTCCCTCTCCTGGAATAACACCAACCCTTATGAGAATGTTAGTCTATTTGACACAGAGGCCACAGAGGATTGGTGTAGGTATTTTTAACTGGTCTAATACTTATACTCGTATGGAAAAAAAAAAAAAAAAAATCCAACATTTTAAGTGAAATATGATATCTAATTGACTTGTAAAAAACAAATAAACTGACAAACTAAAACTTCTGTATACGTCCACTTTACTCTTCATGTTGCACCATCATCACCTCTACCTTGTAAAACTGAGGACATACCCATTAAACACAGCTGTACTTCTGTTCAGAGCTAATTGGAAATGTGGTGGTCATGGTAATCGTTATACGCGCTATCACCTACAAAATGTCAAAGGTTTTAATTTATGTGACTGTCTGCTCGCAGACGTCGCCTATGATCGTGATCGTCCACTCAGTTATAATCTTATGAAACCCCATCAGTGACTGGAGCTTGGCTGTCTGACACGACTATCACTTAACATGTTGGTGTATAGTTTTATGTCTATGTGTTGGCATCGGTCTGTGATCGGATGACCTCGCTGATATTTTCTGCTGATGATTTCATCCGTGAGGACATTAGACGCATTAACGACCCATTAGTCTGGCCAGGAGCTGTGACGGGCAGGAAACTGTGGAGTTGGAATGAGTTACAGCCTCTTGACAGCCGTAGCAAACCTGAACTGACTATGACAAGTCTTTGGCTGAAGAATTATCAGACCCAGAATAATCTGTGTGGACAGGTAGAGGCCTGACCCGACTCATCCAGTGTCAGGCGGTGTTTTGTCCTCAAGGACACTGTGTTAAAATAGACATTTGAGGTAATGTGTTTGTTGCAGACAGGCTTAGTAAGAGTTGAACATTATCACAGTGTTCTGTACTGTATGTTCAATACCATCATTGTGGAGGATGCAATTTAATATCAAGAGCATGTCTGTTCAAGGTTCTTCTTCCCTCTATACCTCCTGCTACTATGATTCAGGCACACATTGAGCCTTTACTACAAATATCTATAACATTTTGTATTGAATAAATTTTTTTTCTTTTGTAGCCACAGCAGAGTAAAAAAAAAGGAAATATCTTATTTGTAAGTATGATGGTTGTGGAATCAGCGTGCCATGAACTTTGGTCCAGATATGGTTGTAGCCCTGAAACTAAGTGCTGGATGATAAAATTATCTGGATACTTCTCTCAAAACCACAACATGTCATCTTTTAGATGGATTAGGGTGTACTGGTCTGGGCGCATACTTTACTCCTTTGAAATTGATTAGAAACTTGGAAATTATGAAAGTTTTTATGCAGCAACAGAATCCTCTCCATCCAAAAATCAATTCCCTCAGTTTCAGTTGTGCTCAGAGGCTGAAATGTTGTCCAAGTAATGGCAGTAAACATGCTGTAGTTTCCTAAGTGATGGTTCTGAGTGCTGACCTCTTTGGGAATCTGGATTTTCCACTTATTAATTTCCATCAAAGTACACACCAAGTGAATTTTTACAGTACTGAAATGTGTTATTATTTGCTCCGTGCATAATGTAATATTTGTATCAGGTCACTGATAAATTCAAAATACCAGGATATTAAACTGGATATATTATCCACTGTATGTAAAGCTTAACTCTGTTTTGATTAAAAGTTGTTGACTGCAGTGATTTAAGTTGAACTTCACCCACATTCAGGAGCTTGATGTTGTTGTAAGTAGTTGCCAGTGTTTCTGCAGGGCCATCTTCCAGTGTATGAAATTCAAGATGGGAGATACCTTGACTTCACATTGACGTCATGATATGAAACTAGATATCGTCATGTGTCCTCGTCGTTAACTCTCCTGCTCGTAAAAGCTGCGGTGCAGGTTGTGATTGAGTCAACACTGTTTGATTTTCAAATAGCCGACTTGGTACATCTCATAACAACCAAGATTGTGCTGCAACTTTAAGCTGGTCTTAAATAAACAATGAAACTGCTTTGTTTTGTAGAGTTCCCCTTGTAGGTGACTTTCAGTGGCTCGTTAACAGCCCTATCATTAACTAGTACATTAACAGATTCCCTAACAAATACACACACACCAGCACTCTCCTGTGAGATATTTAAGTGACCTATGTACAGTATGCTGCATGGCTAGGTGCCATTTTGGCGCCTTTGTTTCTATGCTAGGCTGAGCAGCTTTCGTAAGTTGACACCTACTTCTTCATATGACATGTCATGTGGACGAGGTCTTTTTGCATGTTTGTGGATATCAGTGCCGCTCTGTTAATGCCAGCCTGGCAGCAGGCAGTAACACGAGGACACAGGGAGCTGATGATGGCGTGTGTAGACGAAACAGGTCCTTGGATTGCTCTCTTTTTTTTTTTTCTTTGATACTTTACACAGTAAAAGGGAAAGTTGTGCAGTGTTTACAGTGTGAATGTAGTATTTGGTGGGGGTCGCAGTCCCAGACAGCTGGTTGTAAAAAGGCTGACATCTAACCTTGCTACCTCACTGCTCGGATCAGGAGGCTTTGGAGCCACACCACCCTCTTTAGATGGATGGTTTTACAGCAGCTCTTAACACAGCAGTGTCCTATGAGGGTCAGAGCCAAGACCACTTCAAATGTGCAAAGCATAATCCCCTCCTGACATTAATATTTTCAGTTGGGAGCAAGCAGGGAGCACGGTGGGGGGTGGCAATGTAAGCAAGGTCTTTTTGGCTGGCCTTGTTTCATGCTGGCAGTGGTGATAGACACTAAAGCCATTACTCATGGTGCAGGCATGTCCAGAATGTATTCTTAGCCCCTGTCTTCCTATCAGTCACTACAGAAAGGTTGGAGGGTCAAAAAATAAAGAGGTAACCAGTCTGCAGGGCTGTCTGCACCACCGCTGTTTACCGGGGAGGGGGTGATATTTTAAACCTGGGAGAGCTCACATATTTACCCCTCTCAGCTTGACTGACTTGCCATTTGGTGGGGTGAAGATACTGGAGACCACTCATAAAGGAGAGAAGAGGCAAAGGGAGACGCTTCTTAGTTACTGCTTGATTTGCAAGAAGCTCGCTGCTTTTACAGTCCAGAGAGGAGGAGGAAGAATATCACAAAAGAAGATTAAGTTCAAAAAGACGACGAGGATAGAAGCGAGATCAGAGGGGAAGACACTTGGGGGAGGCGAAAGGGAGCCAGGCTGAGCTGACTTTTCCTCCAGAGGAGGAGTTGCAGTTGCCGGCCAGGGCAGGTCCCAGGGCTGGCAGGGCTGGCCCAACTGCTTCTCCACCTCCATTCCTTCCTCCTCTTACTCCTCCTTCCTCTCCCTTTTACCATCAACCAAGCTGCTGTGCAGTGATGAACTTCCAGGCAGAGCCCATGAGCAACTTAGGAATGCTTAGAAAATCCTGCCAAATGAACTTTTCTGCCTCAAGGGGAAGGAAACTCCAGAGGTTGATCCTTCATTAGGAGGACCTCCAGTGCAGCTTAGACTGTCACCCCCTTTGTTTCCCTCTTGTGTTACACTCACTGGTTGAGTGCACCAAGACACAGAGGAGACTTTTTTTATATAAACTTTTTTTCGTTTTTCTTTTTTTGCTTTGTAAACTGAAATCCTGGCAACCTTTTCAGTAGCACGGTGCAAGGACCAGCTGCACTCACCCAGGATGAGCCGCTGGCTGAAATGCACTTCCATGCACTTTGTAGGTATTCTTCGTCATTCTGGCATTTATCAACAGCTTTCTAATGGCTACTGATTCTTCTGTTCTTCTATTTATGTCCTCAGAATGAATTTTCTTCAAGGATTTTTTTATATGTTAAGGAAATTGTTTATGAGCCACCTAAAGTGACCAATTATCATCACTTTAGTGCGTCCCTATGGGCTCAGTAATTACCTTACATTGTACATGTTGTGAAATTGATGTATGTATGGTGTTATTATCTTTGCATTATTTGACGGAAGTCTAAAGTTTATACTGATGTGCGTATAAATGCTTCAGATAAAATCGAAGATAAAGTCCTGATTTATGTTCATGATCTTTGTTCAGTATGACTGGAAAAAAATGTTCTTTCTTGAGGCTTTGAGCATTCTTTCTTCCCATACTTGGTAGCCATCACTCAAGGGGGTTCAAGTGAAACTGCAGGGTAGCTCACTCTTGGCACATTCTGCACTAAGTGAAGCCTGTTATTGAATTCCAAAAGAAGAGAACATAAATTGTCATTATTTTCATTGTATTTGTGCCATAAATGGTGTTTCATGTGCATGTGGCATTAATCAGTGAGGCCGAAAAGGTCAAATGAATTAAGATCATAACAAATCACTGTGTTCTATAACTGCTCAGCTGAACTGTTTGGTTTGAGAAGTATTGCCATGAACGCATCTTATGTCTAATATTTAACTTTCATTATTGCCAGAACACAGACTGGAACAAATATGATGACCGGCTGATGAAGGCAGTGGAACGAAGCGAGGTGGACAAAGTGGCTGCTGTCCTCAGTAAGAAGGGCATCATCCCCACCAAGCTTGACGTGGAAGGACGCTCTGCGTGAGTAAACTAAGACGCGTATGCATCCATGTTCAGTATGCTGATAAAAATATTTAAAGAGTGATGACACACCTTCAACAAACAGATATCAAACTGAACACGCACTACTACTGTACTATATTTACACTATACTAGGGAGGTCCTGAAGTGACTGATTATGTAGTTGTTTTATAAAGAGTCAAAATACCAATTAACTTTGTTCCTCTACTGGTTACACATTATTCCAGTTAGTTATATGCTAGTTTAACCTGAAACAGCCCATATTCTGTTTTATTTTCACTGTCTAGATCTAAATACAACTAATCAGCACCATGCTACGAGAGACTTTCTGTCATGTGATATTGTTTACATCCAGGTAGTCGAGCAGAAGAGTAGAGTATTATGGCAGAAGCCATTACCAAGCCCCAGACTGTCACTGTGGTAGACTCATTATATGAGCCTACTGGGTCTGTGACAGTGCAGATATTAATTATTCACAGACTGACCAGTGATTCTGGTGCCAGACAGTGAGGGTGATGATGAACTAAAAGTCCACATCCCTATGATTACCATCGGTAATACTTCACGTATCTGTTTGTGCGCTCAGGCTATCTTTATGTATTTACACAAAACTAATAAAGTTGAAGAATTTCAGATCTCAAATACCAAACATTTCTCCTCCAGAATTATAGATGATTACAGATAAACAGCCTTTCTTTTTAAGACGTCAGTGTCTCCCTGCACGACCTTTCAAAAAAAAAAAAAAAACACACACGCAACTCTTCCCCAAATTTCCCATAGAAAGGTACAGCAGTGTATTATGTCTACATTTATCTATGCTGAAAATTTCCCCTCCAGTGTCCACTGGGAGGTCAGTGTGGGAGTTGGTATAAAGAATGTTTGTGGCGAGTGGAGGCTGGACCACATCGGCCGGAGTCTGTTTACTTAGTCCTGACAGGAAATGACTCCCTGCAAATCAGATCAGATCCACTGTTGTGCTTGCAACACCAGCTAATACATGGGGGCCCAGCTGCAGGCTATTATCAGTATCAGTTAACATCTTAAAGGACCATTGTTTATGTGGTAGGATTTCTCCTTAGGTTATCACCTTAGGTTTTTGTCTGCAAAGGGTTAGTTGGACGCTCTCTATTAGGTTTTAGTGAAAGAGGAGGGTTAACAGAGGGATAAAGTTGTGAGAAATGGAAGGTGTAGGGGGAAAGTAGGTCAACTGCACTGAAATGTGTCAGAGGAATTTTCACATGTTGCATCGTAACCAGCCAGGACAGCGGATATATTTCAGGTATCTCATACAGACCCATGCTTTGTTCCTATTAATGATCATGTCCTGGCCTTAAAAAGAAATCTATAGAGCTGCTTTAAAAAAGCAGGTACTTTGTTTTCATCCAAAACGAAATCAGATTCCAACTGCAGCATTTTGGGAGGCCAGGCGCCCTCACTTTAATCCCTCTTATCTGAATAAGTCACTGTCAAAATAAGCCTAAAGTGCAGGCCACCGACCAAAGGCTTTGTTAGACCATATAACTTTGGAGCACCAGATCCCAGAAGCAGATTTGCTGAGTATTTTCAGCAGAGTGTGAAATTCTTTGGTGGCACCATTGCAAAGAGCAATGGTTGCATACATGCATGCATGTAAGTAAACAGAATTAAACACACAACCTGACAAATGCCTGGTCTCATAATAAGGTGCTAGAATTTGTCAGGACTAAATCAAGGACAATGGCTGCCAATGTAGCTCTGACAGACTGTTTAAGGAGGCTGTTGTGCAGCGACACAGTCAGCACAGTTACTGCTTAATGAGACACTGCAGCGCTGCCTGCAACTAGTTAACCATAAAATCAACACTTTAACTGAACATTTATAGACAGAGGTCAGGCGTATTTCAACTGTAGCCAAAACGAAAGTGAACCACAATCACAACTCAGCAAGTCTGCTTATAGTTCAGTGGGCCACACACACAGACCAGCGCGTGTCTTCAGCTCTTTGACCAACAAAGGAATGCTGCATGGCGATCCCTTGTAATCATGGACCTCTGTGGGGAAACTAATTACAAACTGCAACACCCTCATATATAATTTGCTGTATCCTGGATTAGCCTCACTGTGTTCAGCTAATGAATTCAGCTGTAACCATTCCATCATGGCTTCCAGCTGAGTAAACGGTTTACATCTCTGTCATGGCATTAGCGTGACCCCGGTGAGGTAGGCCCACCCGTCACACCTGCTCACTCGGTGCTGCTGCGATAGCTCGCTGACGAGGGCTTAGCGGCCCAAGTCTTCTGTATGACGGCACATCACTCGAGACAATTGCTCAGTCTGGCCTACATCGCAAAACTGGCACTGGCTGCTACTCACACATTGTTTGTCAGGATTAGCAGTAATGAATTTTCAGCTCAAGTGTCTTTCAACAATAACAATAGCAAGCTGAATTTTACCCCTGCATAATATGGAGCCAGATCTTATTACTTATAGAGAAAAGACTGGAGAAAGACTCATTTTGCTTTTGTATTTAAGGAACAATAAGGTCATCTTCTAATACCCATTATCCAGGTACTGATTTTAGGGCCGAGTCTTTAGAATCAGCCAGTGCTGGGTGTCCAACAGTTTTAGAAAATTACAGGTACATGTTATGGTTGTAGAAAGTTGCACCTTTGGAGACACAAAATATTGTACATGGTTTAGCTACTAGCACATACTCTGTGGTTTACTCTTCCCTGTCCGCCCTCTATATATAGCAGCCCATCCTGCAGGCTGTCAACCTAAAAGTCGCCCAAGGAGCAGGTGTGAAGATGAAATATCAGAGCTGAATCCTGTCTCAAAGCCAGACTCTTTAGTCTGCAAAACATCATCTCTGATCCTACAGAGATCCTTGATGAGAAAGAGATGTGAAGTGCTCATCATCACAGCTGCACCAAATCTTGGTGTTCGGCTTTTGTCAGGTGTTTTTTTGTCTCTCATTTTTTGTGAGCAGGTATATAGAGAGTATGTCATTGGAAACAAGCATATTTAAATAAAATCTCTCTTTATTTCTTGCAAAGACCAGAATGTTGTTGCAAATGTGCAGTTTCCAGCCTGTTAGTGAGTCTTAAGTCCTAAAAGTTGATACAAATTTACGACCCCAGTTCAAGTTTGTCATTGTATAGTTCTGACTCTGCTCAGACGCATTCCTTCAGTCACTCTCCGGAGAGTTCTTTGGCTCATGAACTTGTGGAGTCACATCACTTCTGTCCCCTTCACTCTGAAAGCTCTGCTTCCTGTCTGCTATTTGCCCCCGGAGGTCAGGACCCTCCTCCGCTCTCCCGAGAAGCAGCATCTCCTGGCCATCAACACGGCTTTTAATACCCACACCAATGTTGAGGTGACAGCCTCGCTGTCTCCTTGGCAGATACCTCGGGGTTAGTGTATAAACGGTTCCAAGCGGCCTGATGGGTGACAGGATGAGATTGGTTTACACACAAGTGCTTTACAGACTTTGACAGCCAGTGGCGGCAGTGCTGCTGTGGGTTAAACCAGAGAAGGGGAGCAGGAATGTTTCCAGTCAGAAGTGATGATTGAAGACTTGTTGGCAAACGTGCAGTGGGAAACTGCTTAATTGAGTAACAAGGGAAGATGCAAACTTTGTACAATCTAACCATCAACAAGGGAAGTTTGATGTGCTGTCAATGGTTAAGTTCTGTTCTTACTTGAAATGTTTGATTTATTTCACATTCATGATGAAGATTTTAATAAACTGTTTTGGTGTGTAAAAATAAACTTTGGAAAAAAATGAGGTCATTGAGGAGGCCAGGAAGTTATACTGTTTATTATCAGGAGGGCATGAGAGTTTGGTCATATTATGAAAGCTGGGAAGTAGGAGCAGACAAAAGAACTGGAATGATTGTCACTGTTTGATGATATGAATACTCATGAGCTTGAGCTCTCTTACTTTAACACAATGTTCCCTTTAAATGAGTCCAGATCGGAGCCTTTAGGTACAAAATAAGTTAAAGTAAGAAAAAACAGATGAGCTGGTGTACTTCTGAAACCTCTGGTGTAGTCAAAAATACAACAGTATTAGTGATAGATTATGAAAATGCTGTCTGTGTTCCCCTTTGTTGCCATAGAAACATTACATGCCCTGAGGTTCCTTAAGTTACACCTTCGCCTCCTCTCTCTTTACACCCTTTCACTTTGGCACCTCTCTCTACTCCACTGAGGGCTGTTGAGGCTTTGCAATCATCCTCCATCTCATGGCTCAGTCTAGTTTTCTCCCCTAATGTGTCTCTCTCTCTCTCTCTCTCTCTCTCTGTCTGACTCTCTCTTTGTTTTTCAGGTTTCATTTAGCTGCAACACGAGGACACCTGGAATGCCTCAACCTCATCCTGGGACACAATGTTGACATTACTGCGACTGATGCTACCGGTGAGTTCAGCTCAGGCAGGTGCAGTTTTTCTAAAACTGTTCTCATTGTTTCAGTCAACGCACGCCTGACAAATTATCTCACTGCTTCAAAACACAAACACCTGGCAATTTCCTATAAGTGGTGGTCAACGAATATAGAAGCACTTCTCTGTAGGGGTTCACAGACAAAATTTCTATGTAGACTTTGTAAATTACTTTTTCCTGCTTGAGAAACAAAGCACACAGTCCACAATGGTTTCATAACAGTGTTTGTGAAAATAAATTAGCATCATTATCTTGGAAATGAGGAAAGTTTCAGAGATCTGTAGCAGAACATTTGGTTCGGTTGGGGGGTGATGAGGATGCGCTGAGCGCAGAGCTGGTGCGAACAGTTGTCTCTCTCTCCTCTTCTTTTCACTTTGCAGACTGTTGCTGAACAGCTGTGGGATAATTCTTTCATGAGTGGCAGAAAATACTGCTTTATAAGATTTGACCTCATAAATATGCAAGGGACATTAGCTGTTATACCCCTAGTTTCATCAACAAGTAGGATTATAGGAGCTGCCATGAAGCCAAAGTACTGCTCAATCTTTAATGTTGGTAAAATTCGCCTCAAATCTCATCCATAAGAGAGTAGAATCAGCATAAAAAACTGATGGATGATGATTTTTATGATATTTAGCAAATGCATTTTAGTGAAACTGTAAGAATATTGTTTTTCATGGTAGAAAAACAGCAGAATTAAGTAGATGTACTTCCAGTGGTGAAGGTATTTATTTCTGGATAATAAAGTCTTGCTGATTGGAGAGACAAAACCAATCCTGTGTATGTTCTCCAGGATGAATGTTATTGCTGCGTTGATTTTTATCATAACTCTTCAACATGCTTTTTTCAGTGTTAATCAAAACAAATGTCTAACTGTGAATTATTACTGACCTCTGATTGGCTAGGATTAAGACTTTGCTGAAACAGTGGTGCACACGTTGACATCATTGTAATTCCTTTTGCAGCACAGTTCAGGTTTTAACAGCAACAAAGCAGTCATACAGCGTCATGTATACTACTTGGGTTTATTATAGTCTGACAGTTTTAATATTGAATGCTCCGTGTCAGCATCAGTAAGCCTTAATTATATACAGCTTCTGGAAAAAAAAAAAAAAAGCATTTCACGTGAGAACACTCAGCATGCAAGTTGAGGTTATGAACAGTAACGTCGTCAGGAGAGAAAGACATAAGTAGGCCTGTCGCGATAATCAATAAATCGCCTTATCGCTCGATAAATAAAAACGAGGTCGATAACTTTGCCAGCCTCGATAATTTACGTGCGTTTGTTTTCCTCCCCTCTCGCTACCAAACACGCTGGATGAGAGAAGAGGTCTCACTCTGCGCATTGTTCTCGGCACCTGGGGGCGTTGGCTCTATAGCGGAATGAACGGAGTTAGTGAACCCTCCTGTCAGTCATTCAGAGTCTTTGTCACGGGGGGGGGCGCACAGGCACACGTAGGCGCGCACACAGACACAGACTTTTGGATACAGTGCTGCAAGTGAGCGTCGTGAGTGAAAAGCAAGCAAACAGAATGAACACGACAGCTTTGGTGTCTAAACCGAACGCAACAGCCCAAGTGTGGGAATATTTCTGCTTTAAACCAAATGAAAGAGGTGAGCCCACAAATACGGACGAGCCGATATGTCATATTTGTTCCAAAGTTGTGGTGACAAAGAAGGGGAATACGACGAACATGCATGCGCACCTCAAGCACAATCATCCCGTCCATTTTTCCCAACTGAGCAAAAAAAGTACCGCCGGAGGTGCTGCGGAGCCATCGTCCCGACAGGTACCGCTTCCTGAAGCGTTTGGTAAGCAAAGCAAATATAAACAAAACAGTGCAAAATGGTTCGCGCTGACAGACAGCGGAAATTAAAGTTTATCACTTTTGACACGGTGTACTCGCATTATTATGCCATATATTATCATTTTCTATAATTTAAAAAACGGTGTCAATAATATCGTTTATCGGCAATAATTTGTAGCACAATTATCGTCCAGCAAAATTTGTTATCGTGACAGGCCTAGACATAAGAATAAAAAAAGTGCAACACCAAAGATGCTGTGGAGGGAAATGAGGGGAAACACTCTGCATGGGGTGGGGCGTTTACCACAAAGCCACAGGTGTGCTGCTATTCTGTTGGAAACACTGTTCAAGAAAAATAAAATTGCACTTGTGGCCTCCTGCTCTGAAATAGTTTTGTGCAAACTCTGGACTCTTGAATGCACTGTTTTCAATTGCTGTATTTATCTCTTCAGGTAAAAATGCCCTCCATCTGGCTTCCAGAAATGGACATTCACTGTGCGTGCAGAAACTCCTGCAGGTAAAGTACAGATAAGCCTCTCTGTGCTGCTCTCCCACTATTCATAGATGATTGAAGTTGACTCCTGTGATAAACTGTGGCAACTTAAATTTTTCATATTGGTTCCTATTCTGCAGTTCAGGGGTTTTTGTTGTTGTAGCTCAGGCTGGTGTTTTGTATCCCCACACTGCTGCATACATGTTTCACAGAGTAGCCTCCCAGTCACCGGCCAGTCGGAGCAGTTTCCCTTTCAGCTCCTTTAAATAATTATTGGCACACAGCTCTGGCAGCTGAGCCCACTCTGTATCGGTCAACAGAAGGCCCTGTTGAGTCACCATGACCTACTGAAGGATTTATGTGTTTACAATGAGGGGACTATCTCTGCAATATTATGCTCTCACAGTGTTGTAGCCCTCCCCACTGCCCCCATGGCATGGCGGTGATCTCACAGAGGTCACGGCTGTTGGCAAGGAGGGTTATCAGCAGTGTTGACAAGCCTACTCTCCTGCAAACCTGCCGTCCATTCTTGGTGCCGTCATCACACCAGACATAGCAGCTGGACGCCAACACCCCCCTACCCCACACATCTTCCAACTCTGTTATCCCCCTTCCATCAGGTATAGGATATCCCCCTCCAGGCTCCACCATCAGCCCCTGCTACTGCTCTTTTTCACCCTCCCCCCCTTGGCTTTGTCACTTGAGCATGCTGCTAATTTTTGGCTCTTGTTGCTAGAGAGAGTTGGGTTTTTATAGTGGAGGGGAGGGCAGAGCTCTCTGGCAAGCTTACCCAGCAACATCAGGCCCCTGTTAGCATTGAGTCCTTAAAGCTCATAGCAGGCCCCCATCACCACAGCGCTACAGTCACCCATGTTTAACCACCTGCCTTACCGTGCAGAGATGTCAAAAACATATCAGCAGAGTGCCACTTAGCCCAATATGACCTGCCTGCTGGTGCAGCTCAGGTTCCACTCCCATCCAGTGGAGGTGAAGGCACAGACACAGTTTTTCTAGGATTAAAAAGTTATTTAAAAGATTCACTCAAACCCATTAAAAATTTAAGGTGAGACAGACACAGTGTTGTAAGTTAAGTTTTTATTCCAACTTGGTTGAGACGATGTGAGTGTTTAGTCATTGTGATGTAGACCTTGATTTTTTTTAGTTCAAGTACTCAACAATCAAATCACACCGGCTTCATTCCCCACTTGGAAAAATTGGTCGTGTTTGACCTTTAGAGTCAGTTCCATGGACTGTTTATGCAGGAGTGTCAACCTCCAGTAGGGGGTGACTCAACATTATTATATCAGAAGCCTCATTATTTACTGGAACCCAAAAAGTTTGTTAAATCCATTAAATTGTTTTGAAGAATGCCAGTGTGCCTTTTTACTCCACTATAAATAAATAAACTATATAAACCAAATAAATACAGATTTGTTTTTCACAACAAACCATCATCTTTATCTCTATTGTTTTGATGTTTCTTACATTTTCCCAATCGTGTCAACGAGTTCTGCTCAGTGTCATGCAAGTTAAGAGTGTTTTTGTGTTTTTTTTTTAAAGTCAGCTTTCTTAATTGGTATTCTATAACAAAAACGGACAATTTATTCTATACTACAAGCATCTGGGGATATTAAGGGACTTTGCTTTAATTTACTCTGTTGTGTTAACGTGTGCATCCCTTGTTTTACAGCACAACTGTCCAGTTGGAAATGTTGACCTACAAGGAAGAACAGCTCTTCATGATGCTGGTAAGACATGACTTAACTCTTAAATATCATTTTTTATTTTATTATTTTTTATGTGTACATATAAAAATTTGGCTTATCATCAGGTTATCCAAAAGCTTACATAATCACACTTCCTAAGTTAAATTACGAGTTCTAGTTTGCTAACAAAGAAGTGCTGGTGGAGTACCTGTTTGGCTTTTCATTGTATTATTTCACAGGTACATGCAGGTTCAGCTGATGTGCATGTGTTCGTTCAGTGGTGAATGGAATGAAGTGACTTTTCTTTTTATTTCCGTCCACAGTCATGGCCGGCTGCACCTCCAGCGTGAAACTTCTCTGTGACAGCGGGGTGTCTGTGAATGCCAGTGATTTTGTAAGAATTCATATTGTATCTCTCTGAGCATGTGGAAAAAGAAATTAAGTTTCAGAATAGACCATTACAACCAGTTATTACTGTAGAAAAGCAAGGTCTGTATGCTGCTGAAAGGCAGTTTCCCTGTCAATGGCAGTCATCACCTGCCTGAATGGTTGGTTTAATGGTTTCTGCTTTGAATTGACAGGCTAAGTGGACTGTGTAGGGTTTTGTATTAAAACCATGTGCTCTTCAGGTTGAATGTGTGTTTTAAAATCTTAATTTCCATGTTCTTTTCCCCAGGAGGGCAGAACACCTCTGGTTCTGGCAACCCAGATGTGTCATCCACGCATCTGTCAGCTCTTGCTGGAGCGAGGGGCTGATATCACCACCAGGGACAAACAAAACAAGTAAAAAAAAAACTTTCTATTATAAAGTTTGTTTTTGGTAAGGCTGGAAAATATCTGAAAAAACCTTTTACTTGAAAAAGGCAACTTTTGAGAGGTTGCATTTGTTAAAAACTAGAAAAGGTCTTACTCTTTGGATTTGTTTGGTTTCCTAGTTTTGACTTGATAGTATGCCCGGACATTAACATCATGTCACAGTATATTCTATAACTTTGTTGTCAGATATGAGCAGGTTTTTTTCCGGGCTGTTTTTACAGAGATTCTGCTGCAGTGTCAGGATTGAGCTCTGGTGTCTCCATAACACCACTGCATTTTTACACTGAACCCTACAATGATGTAATATTGGTATCCCATAAACCTAACAGACATTTCAAGCTGTTTTGTTATGCTTTATATGGGGCTGGAGTGACACAGGCAAACATTTTCACCCTACCATTATGCGCTGTTGCAGAAACAGAGATGTAACAGACTCACTATCAACATGCAATCTGCAAGGTTTAGGTTAAAGGTTGAAGTCTGCAACATTAACAAGTTGTTCAGCAGAGATCTATGTCTGCTTTTGAATAGAAGTAAGTAAGATTGCATGTCTGGCTTTACTGCATACTAAAGGTCAAACATCCTACAGTACATAGTTTCATTACGATCATTGCATAGTGTCTAATTTACATTTATATTAAACACAGCAAACTCAAATGGCTGTCTGAGGTGGTAATGTCATAACTGTATGATGTCCTCATGTTCTTGGGTTTTTATTGTGACTTATTCAGAGATATTCACTGAAAATGCACAGCTTATTGTAGCTAGGTTGTGCCTCGTGTTTAATAGCACTGCTGTTTCAAAGTTAGATTGTATACTCAGTTTTGCTCTTAAACTGTCTTTGTTGACCCTCAGGACGGCTCTGATTCTGGGCTGTGAGTATGGCTGTAAGGATGCAGTGGAGGTGTTGCTGAAGAACGGCATCGACGTGAAGGCTGTCGACAGTGGAAACCACGACGCTTATCACTACGCTCGCCTCAGCAAGAACCAGGAGCTTGTTGCGCTGGTCAAAAGTTACCTCGACAAAGCCGCCAGAGGTCAGATTACTGAACACCAAAACAATCCTGCTGTCTGTTTAAAATAAATGTTAAAAAAAAGAACATGATCCCAGGTAAAAATGATGACTGATTAGACTATTAAAGAAGGGCTATAAACACTTGACTGTACTGGGCTGCACTATTGATTTTCATGTATCGTAAAAACATCTCTTTTATAGGATGTATTCATTTTTATTCATTGAATAAGGAAATGTATATTTTCTGCTCACTCTGTGCATGGATTTTTAAAAACATTACATACAACAAGCATGGGTTTTTTCCAGTTCTTTCAGCGCTTCTCAGTTTAAAAAAACGAAAAAAGAATACTTTATAAACTCTATGTTTGTATAATATATATAGAAAATGTGATTAAGTAAATAGCATCAGAAGAACATGCTGTGAGCCGAGTGTTAGAAGGGGTTACTTCTACACTGACTGTATAACTTTTCAATACCAGTGATATCTGTATTATACAAAGACAACACAAAGGTGTTGTTATAACAAAATACAGTTGTGTCTATAATTAAATACAGCCACAGTCTTAATTTGATTGTCTCCTGATTTCATAGTTCTTCAGTAGATGGTTGATTGCTTACCTTCTCCTTGTTCGCATAACTTTCCTCAATCACCCCACATATGATGATTTACAGAGCTGCTTAGAAAAATGCTGCTCTGTGAACAAACCTGCTCCTATCTAATCTCAATAACACACTACTGGAGGGAAAATTAAAGTGTAAACTGATGTTTTTGTCTTCATTACAGAGAAAGAGGCAGCGAAGATGGAACAGTGGAAGCGACAGGTAATCCTGCAGCATTCAGACTCACATCATCCATCAACAAAATCATGTTTAGCCTGCAGCTGCTGTTATTCTCTGCACAACTTTGCATATTTTTGAGAACCCTTGTGTCAAAACAGCCAAAATATTCAAAAATCAAGGTTACTTGAGACTATGAAGCCCTTTTCAAAATTATGAAGCCAGAGGATATCCAGTCCTGGGTTTCTATGCCAAGATACTTTGAAGGTTGTGTTTTGATATTCGGCCTTTTCATCCTGTTGAGATAAACTTCAGACATTTTTCTGGTATTTGATGTAGTTAAGTGCAGCCTCCTCATCTATTTCTGAACCTGCCAAGTGTTCCCCGGACTGGTGCTCAGATGAACACGACTGCCACCTACTGATGAAAACAGAGTACTTCTGGACTCTTCTGTAGCTTGAGGTGTTGTTATACCTTTGAAACAAGGCTGTTAAAAAGATCCTGTTTTATCTGCAGCATTCAGTGGAGAGGTCAGAGGCAGCTGAGGCTAATAGAAGGGATCAATTCGTACATGTAAGTGCTGTTTAGCTTAAACATCACTCCTAAACAAAATATTTTTCTTCTCCTTTTATACTTTTGCAGCGATTTTAATGATACTCAAACCAGTAAGACTCAATAATCATGAGAACATCAAAATCTATTAGATATTGATTGATATAAAGGTAGTTTTTCATACTAAAGCCGGATTTTGAGAGGTTAAGTTTCAAAATTTTATGTTTTTTTTTTTTTTCATGGATGTTTTTGTAGGACTTGGAGAGGCAGAACGAGACCATGCAGGAGAGTCTCAGAAAGTACCAGCAGGAGCAGAAAGTCCTGCTGGATAAGGTCAACATGCTGCAGCAGCAGCTCACACAGGTAAACAAAACAACAACAGAACAAGAGCTGCTGACTGGATCAAACCAAACAATTCAATAAAACCCTCCAGCCAGGCTTGCCCTTTACTGGCTTGCTTTTGTCAGCGCGTATGGTCCTCTGTGAGCGGTGGGGTGGCTAGTTTGAGGGTGCTGCTAGAAGTATGTGTGGCACATATGACCATATGATTTCCTGGGCTCAGTTAATGATGATAACGGCTGTCAGAGCAGCACTGTTCAGAGAGATTGGTGTTTTATTTTTAAACGTTACATTCAGTGAAAATAAAAGAGTCATTGCCATTTGTTACAGATCAAGTAAACTCACTCAGATGACATTGAACAGCATTTAGTCAATTATAAGCTACTAACAAATTACTGTATGACCTTTCCTTTTTATCTGCAGGAGAAAGTAACAGTGGAAGACACTCAAAAAGAGGTAGGGAACAATCATAATGACTTTTTCACAGCGGGACTCATTCTCTCGTCTGTTCTGAAGAGTCTGCACTCTATTCAAATCATTTTACAGCAGTAAGAGTCATCAGAGCGGCTGATAGACAGTCTTCAGTTATTGTGTGACCACTAAAATCTGAAATTAAGAGCAATGAAAAGGAACTGGGAAAAATTCAGGGAGGATGTTGCTTGTGCTGGTTCACACTCAAAACTGCCCACATAGAAAGTAATAGGCTTTCTTTCTAGATGTGTTGAGATGCAATAGCGGCGGATAACATCTCACTATGTCCCAACATGCTGGAATCCAAGTGAAGTAAACCAGCAGCTGAGGATTTTGTGATTTCCTGTCATAGAGGAATAGAGCAAGAGAAAGATGGAGAGATAGATAGAATGACAAATGTAACTGGAGCGTTTAATTTTGATAAAAGTACAAATGAGTCAAATAAAGACAACATGTCTTTACTGCTGCTGGCTATGTTAACATCTTCAAGGAACTATGCTCCTTATAAGGCGGCAGAGATCTCATTTTCTTAGTTTAATAGACCAACAGTTGTCTATATATAAAGGTCAACATCTGAGACACACTGCTTCAGTAATTTCTCTCTATTTACCTGTTACAGTATATTGACTTTAGAAATGTCTGTGCTTGCTGAGGATGAAAAACCCTATTACTACATTTCCCTACAGCCTTTGTCTTTAAGACTTAGACATTAGCTAGTATTGGCTTCTTGTTGTGTGTGTGTAGTATTGTGAAGCCAGTTTTACTCCAAACTGTGAGACTGTTGCAGCGTTGTTGAATTTGAGGCATCTGCAGTAATGACAAAAATAGACAGTAGAGCGCTGAGCAATTTAGTAGATGCCTGGCGTAAGATTGTAAAAGTCAACAGTTAAAGCTGTTTAAATATATTCTTTATCGCATTCATAATTCTCTAACAAATCCTGGGAGATGCAGCCACAAGTATTTATTTATAGATGAGTAAAAGTTATTAAAGGGGTTTTATTCAAAGAGCTGGTTATTATAATAAGTAGTTTTAGGTGTGAACTCAGACCTCTCTATATTTGCTTTTTTATAGTCAGTCACCCAGAAATGTCTGCTCTCACCCTCACTTTACAAACTCTTTCTGCTTTTGTTTTCTTTGTTAAATCAGAGGGAGCAGTTGAAGGTGTTACTCAGTGCCAAAGAAAGAGAGGACGGAGCTCGAGGCCTGGAGACCGTCAAGGTCCAGCTCAGGAGCACGCTGGTCAGCAACCTGGTTCTTATCTAATTTGTACTTTTTGTTGAGAGGCGCTAAAACCTCAGAGAAATCAGTGGCTCCTATAAAACTGATTTACTTCTCGATGCCTTTTATGCTTGTAGATTTGTTTTTTTAAATGCTTGTGAAGCTGTGTTGAACTTGTTGTTCTCAGACGTTACAGGTAAAGTCTAAAGTTGTAAAATGAAGATATTCATTGGAGATAATTGGACTGAATTTAAGAGTTTAATTGGGATGAGCAAAAATAGAAACATCTATCCAACACCTTCACAACTTAGGTGCTCCTAATAAATACTTGTAACTGCTGTCAGAAAATCCACCATATTGAGTTGAGTTTGAATTTCGAGTTGAGTTGAGTTTGAATTTCGTCCATTTTTAATGATTGTGTGCATGTGTGTGTACTCACAGGGAGACTACTCTGGCCAGTCTGTAATAAAGGGTAAGTTTTCATGAACTTTTACCAAATACAAAAATAAATCTGTTTGATAATAAAGTAAAATTCTTCAGCAGAATAATTTTAGCTCTGATTTATTATTATTTTTCTTGCAGGTAAAGAAAACTCTTTCATCAAACAAGCTCACAGCCTGGACTCTGAACAGGTAGGTTTTAATCTGTGAAGTACTTACATAAACAAAAATATGTACATTTAAAAAAAAGTTAAATTTTCTTGATCACCCTCAATAAGAGAAGGAGAACTCTTATCATCTTTGGACAGGAATCAGCCTAATTCCACCTTTTTGATGAGTTGTACCATCAACAAGTGTTCTCTCTCTCTATCTGCAGAGAGTCCAGAAAGTTTCCATGGTCCGGTCAATGTCCAGACCTCAAGAGAAGAGTCCACCTGCTGCGGCCTGGGATCTCTCTGGTGAACCGGAGGCTCTCCGCCATGAGCTTGAGGCAGTCAAGAGAAGACAACAGGCTGCAGAGGAAGAGACGGCACGGCTTCAGTCCGCCCTTAACCGTAAAAACCGAGAGTGCCAGGAGCTAGTTCAGAGCCGAGACGCCATCCAGAAACAGGCTGACCAGCAAGTTCAGGACCTGGAGGACGCCTTGGGAGAGGTCCAGAAGAGGATGCTGGATTCTGAGTGTAAGGTCAAGCAACTCCAAGCCCATGTAGTTGCTGTAAAAGAGCATTTAGGAGGCCAGGGGACGGAGGACCTGCGTGCCCAGCTGCAGGATATCAAAACCAAGTATGAAGGTGCTTCAGCTGAAGTGGGCCGTGTTCGTAACCGCCTCAAACAAAGTGAGAAGGCTTTGGAGGAGTACAAGACCAGTGAGAGCCAGCTAGCTGCAGAGACGGAGAGACTGAACCAAGAGTTGGGAGCTTTGGCTGCAGAGAGGGACGCATTAGCAGAAACCTTTATAGAAATGGAAGCTCAATTTAAGGATACCCAGACTAAACACGGCAACACAGTACCTGCAGAGAAGTTCGACAACATGAAAAACCTGCTGACCAACGCTGTCGATGAGAAGGAACGGCAGATCGCAGAGCTAAGGGAAGACTACGATCGTGTGCTGGAGGAAGTAGCAGAGCTCCATCGCAAGCTTGACAGTCCATCATCACAGGGAGTATCTGAGGCGATAACCGAGGAGCAGCAGAGGGTCCTGGAAGCATTGGAAGAGCAGAATGCTACACTGAAAAAGAAACTGGTGGATCTGACTGCAAAAAGCCAGGCTCTGATTCAGGAGGTAGAGGAGGGTGAAGAGGAGAGAGATATCCTACGAGAGCAGCTAGATGAGTTCAATAGCAGGATTGGGATTGACCTTATACCCATGAAAGACCACGATGAGGCCCGCAGGAACATGGTGACGGCTCTGGAGGAGCTGGAGGACAAGCTGGTTGAAGCCAGCGAGCGATATGGAAAAGCAGAGGCACAAGTCCAACAGCTTCAGACTGACAGAGCATTGCTGCAGGAAAATATCAGCAGCGTAAAGAGCAGCAGTGAGAAACAGCAGAGCGAGATGGACGCTCTGAGATCTCAGAATACTGACCTGGTGAAGAAACTTGAACTTTTGCAGAAGACATGCGATGACAGAGACAAAGAGTGTATGCAGCTAAGCACACAGAGCCAGACTCTGAAACAGAGCTTGGATGGAGAGTATGTTCCTAGACAGCAGCATGAGCAAGTGAAGATGGAGTTAAGCTCCACCCTAGAGAATGTTAAAGCTGAGATGTTGAAGTTGGAGACCAAGGAGAGAGAAAGTGACAAAGAACTGAAGAATGTGAAAGAAGGAAACGATAAGTTGAAAAAAGAGTTGGAAAAAGTTTTGGTGGAGATGAAAACAGAGCATATAAGCATAAAAGACTTTAAATCTGCAATAGACAAGTTGAATGTTGCTGTGGTGCAGGCAGAGAATCAGGCAAATCAAGCATCAGCCAAGCATTTGGCGGCTCAGGAGGAAAACATCAAACTTACCCAAGAACTGGAGGCCCAAAGAAAAGAACTTGATACCATCCAGGAAGCTATCCAGTCGAAGTTTATTCCACTGACAGCAGCTGAGGAAAAGGAGAGCTCGTACAGCACCCAGGTGAAGGAGCTGACAGCCAAGCTGCTGGAAATGGAAGAGAAGTATAACAAAGAAAGGTCTGCTGGAGAGAGCAACAAACAGGAGAAAGATAAACTCAGAGCTGAGGCAGAGTCACTTCAGCAGAGACTGGACTCTGTTCTGGTCAGCAGTGAGAAGCACAAAGATGTAGAGGAAGACTTGAAGAATAAATTTGAAGAACTGACCCAGAAGTTGGTCAACTTAGAGGAGCAGCACAAGGAGGTAACTCTGCAGAAAGGTGAACTTGAAGAGCAGAACACCCTCTGCAAGTCTCAGATCCAAAATCTTCAGGACCGTCTGAAATCAGAGTTGACTCGTATTTCAACGTATGACACAGAGCTTAAAGCCCTCAATGACGCCGTGCAACAATCCCAGAGTGACTGCAAGAAAGCAAGAGAGGCTCAGCAGGAGGAGGCCCAGAAGGTTTCTGCCCTACAGAAAGAGCTGCAGGAGCGCCGCGGCGACCAGGCTGCTTTGCAACAACTTTCCAAAGCCAAGGACACCCTGGAGGCTGAAGTCTCTAAGCTTCAGCTGGCCCTCCGTGAAGAAGAGGAGAACAGTGCCCAGAGAGCTGAAGATGTATCTGCCCTGCAATCTGAGCTCCTTCAGGCCACTCAGGCTCTGGAGGAGATCCACTACACGGACGACCAAATAAATCAGCTGAAGAAGGAGAAGCAGCAGCTGGAGGAGGAGGCTGCCAACCTGAGCAACAAACTGCTGAGCCTAGCGGAGGAGTGCGAGGAGGCTCAACAGGGAGCCAAGCGAGCAAGGGAGGGTGAGAGCAGAGCCAGGACAGAGATGGAGGCCGTCCAGGAGAAGGGACGCGCCATCGAGAGAGAGATAAGAGAGCTTAAAGAGAGATACGACGAGTCGCTCAGCACCATCTGTGACCTCCAGAGGAGAATCCAGACATCAGCTCAGCAGACCGAGGCCAAAGACAAGAAGGTACCCAGAATATGACTCTTAAATTCAACTGTTGATTGTAATATTTAAACTGCATTTGTTAGAAGAAGGTGGTTTTATCTTCAGCTTAAATGATCTACAATGCTGCTCTCTGTCTTAACTCAAAGTGCTATGACCCGTTTTTCTTCCTGAGGTATAAATCCTTCTTTCATGTGCTGTGATTGATGGAATAATGAATAATGTAAAATGTACAGATATTGATATTTGTGTTTCTGCGTCTGTGCGTGTACCAGATCACAGAGCTGCTGACAGACGTGGAGCGATTAAAACAGGCGCTGAACGGTCTGTCTCAGCTGGCATACACGAGCAACGCACCCAACAAGAGACAGACGCAGCAAATCGACACACTTCAAGCCCAGATCAAGAGCCTACAGCAACAGCTGGCTGTGAGCGGACACACACGACATTATGAAATACGCATGACACATCTGCTTCACGTTTTAGAAAAGTCGCTCCGCTAATTGTCTTAGTTAGTTATTTATTTCACGGGATAATGCACATTAATGAATATGTGTGTAAACATGCCAGATTGTAGCTAGATGTCTATTTCTATCCGTGGACCCCGGCAGGTTGATGATAAACATCCAGGTAGCATGTACACAAGATATGACTAAACTAAAATTACACAGATATAAACAACAAGTAGATGCAAAACAATGCAAATTACACGACTTAACCACAAACTCACATATAATAATACAGAGGGTTGCTGTAAAACTATGCTAAGTGTAAGTGAATTATGTGCTTGAAGTGCAAATGCAGGTGGTAAAATGCCAGAGCGTTAAAGAGCTGTACTGCTGGTGTAATGCGCTTGATGGTAGGGGAGTTGGTGTAAATTGCACCTTTGCCCCATGCACGTTGATTTAAAGTGCTAGTGTAATTGCAAATTGCCTTATTGAACAAAATTGCATAAAAGGAGATGATTATGTGTTTATGCGATCGCATAGAGATAGCGTAGATAGAGTTTTTATGTATGTGATGTTGCGCTCCTATTCTCGGAGGTATCTGAAAATCATGCATCCCAGTTTTATTCTCTGTCCACTGTCTTTTCTTATCAACAGAGTCTTAAAATGCCCCCGAAAAATAAAAGAAAGGGTGCACTAACAAAATGCAAAATGTTGTGTTTCATCAAACGGTCATATTTTTGGTACAAACACAGAGAAGTGAAGGACTCATAACAATGTTTCTCTCTTTTCTATCTCTTCTGCTTGAAAAGGATGCTGAGAGGCAACACAGGGAGGTGGTTTCAATTTACCGCACTCATCTCCTCAGTGCAGCACAGGTAAGTTCAGCTTAAAAACCTCTTGTAAAGGCCAAACTACTCACTTTCCTCTTTGGACTAAACATCATTTCTACAAACAATCACATTCTCTTTTTCTAAAATACTTCAGTTTTTATAAAGTCTTTGATACCTGACAGGAGGATTTCGAGAACCAAAACCGTAAGAAGGTTAAACCCTTACACCCAGAATAGCGAATTTATAACAAACATCTCAATAGAGCAATCATGAAAAACAGCTAACTTAATTCGCCTTGGTTAACCATGTGATTTCTAACGAAGCTTTTCAGTGTGAAATCAACATTCTCAGTGCCTTCCCCTGCAACACTTAATAGTTTCTTACACAGTATTGGTCAGCTCGGTCTTAAAACCTCTTTCAGCTCCATAATTAGCTCATCAAGAATCCCCACCGCTGCCCCCTGCAGCACAAAGTTACTGCTGAGAAATACAGTCTGTCCAACTTGGAAACCACCAGCTCAGAACATCTCTAACACATGGTGGCTCTGAGACAGCAGCTGCAGCGTGACTCGAAGTTCACTTGCAGTCAACATTACCAGGAGCTGAATCAGATCTGAGGTTGTCTGGCAGCCCGTCAGTGCACATGAGAACAGTAACCGATCATAGCAACATAGAGAAAAAATTGTGTGAATGACTGCCGATAGTTGGAGGCAGTAATACGCAGATGGATGACTTAAATGGGTGGCGATCTTTTAGGAGCAGGCTTCCAATTCATTTAACAAAACAGACACAGACTCACTCAGCCCACATGATTGAGATAATGGAGGTGTAAGAGAACGACAGCTTTTAGCGGCTGAATCACAGAACCACCTGCAGCATGAAAATTAACACTCAGAAGACAAAGAAGCAGATGAACAGATGTACTCTGACTTTTTGTCTCGTAGGGTCACATGGATGAGGACGTCCAGGCCGCCTTACTGCAGATCATCCGCATGAGACAGGAGTTTGTGTGTTAAAGCGTTCACCCAACAAACACAAGTTACTACCTGCTGACTCCAATTCTCCATTATTACATCTCTCACTGCAGTGTGTCCTCACTGTGGCCCCTGTGGGTGCCCAGTGTGTGTGTGTGTGTGTGTGTGTGTGTGTGTGTGGGAGCGTGTGTGTTTCTGTGTGATGAGTGTATTTGTGTGTTTATGTATCAGCAAAGTTTCTCCAATCTGGCTGCTCTGACGTCCATCCTCTTCATTCGTACTTTGCCTTCCAAAGTTTAAAGCTCTGTGTTGTGGGTGAAAGTGAAAAACCAACGCCTTATGTCATCATTAATAGAAACCGCAATGAATTAAGAAAGCTTTCGTATCCATTCATTAACTCTGATCTTGTTTGGTGATCTTCATCAACGCAGGAACGTTTTCTATGCAGCACATATGAGGAACGCTGTTTGAGTGAACATATCTGTTAAATCTGTTCTAAAAGATTAAGCCAATCAGTTTATTTCTATGCAGCTTTAATCCAATTAACTCAGCAACGTGACGTGATGAAACGCAGGTCCCTGTCGTGGATTAAACCTCCTTCAATGCTTAGCTGGAATGTAAAACGGACATGAACACAAAAAACACTTTTCACATTCCCACCTGACAGTCAGCTCTCTCACACAGTGGCCATTTTTGTTTGTGTTTGAGAACAATGTGTGCTGGAGTTTGAGGAACAGGTTCACATTTTTCAAAACCCCTTTCCCTAAAACTGTGTCCTTGTGGAGCTGCAGGGACAAAACAGCGACAAAAAGAGTCAATTTGTACTTAACACTGAAACTTGGTGATCTGATCTGATCTGATCTGACAGATTTTCTGAGGGATTGAGTTTGTGTATTTTGCCCCTTGCATTGAAAACACATTAGTAAGTCGCCCTTTAATGTTCAGTCTCAACAGGAGGAACTATTACAGCATGTAAAAACCTTTTTCAATGAGATTGTTGATTTTAAACAGACTTGGGAGAACTCTCATCCTTTCCTTGAATACAATATTAAGATGGTTGTCTGTGCACTGAGGTCTTTGTGCGAAAATACAAGTGTGAACTCGGCTGATCAAGCAGCTTCTTTCTTATATCCCCCTTTGTGTTCCTCCACACAGTGATTCCTTGCTGAGCCGCAGGGAAATCACTAACAAAAAGAACAACCTGCCACAATCTCAGACACCTGATATCCAGGTGTTTTTCTCGCTTGTTACTCTTCTCCAGGTGATTATGGACACCAGGGTAGCGGTTAAAAATGGAGGCGAAAGAATTCAAACCTGTCCTTTCACATTTTCTCACAGCAGTTGTAACGCCTCTGCTACTTTTTTGGGACTGAACTGTCTTCAGTGGCGCGTTTTCATCTTGTGGAGTCCAAAGTAGCACATTGAAATACTCCAAATACCAAAGATCTGAAGAGGGAGAAAACATCCAAATCTTTTTTCACTCTTTTATAGTCGTGGTTCATGTTGTGATGTGACAGATATGGAGAGCTCTCAGTTATGTTGCTCACTCAGAGCATCAAGTCTGGACATGGTTTGTGCTGGATCTGAGTCACAGGGTGTGGAGTGGAGATCTCTTGCTGTGTCCTACAGTTTGCAGTGGCACGTCGTCCTGTTTGTTGAATCCAGAGTGTCCTCTAGTGGTGAAACTTGGCAGGCCAAGTTGATAGAAAATGTAATAGTCAGTGTGGACCAGGGGTAGGCAGCAGTGGCTCTAGGAAGCTGTGATGTCTGCGTGCTTGAGCTCAAGAACAGGGAAATGTGACATCAATCTTACAGGAAGTTAATGTGATGATTAACATGAATTTATCTGCTTTTAAATGCTGCTTCATCTATCTTTATTGAAATCAAACCCCTAACAAATACAAAAAAAAAATGTTTGAACTAAAGCTTGACTTCATAAAAAAAACTTGATTCTGCTGCAGTGACTTCGGCAGCCTTCCTAGATGAAGTGTTGCGTACCCCTGAGCCCGCTCTTTGTGACTCTTTGTGACGGTGTAGTGTAGTGGTGTTGTGATTGTTGAGCGAGTCTCTCATGCCTTTACACTGATATATTTTTCATAGATTTGTACTTCTTTAATTACTGTACTACAGTGTGAAAATTCTGATATTCAGCAGGTCTGGAAGTAGAACGGCACAAACACGTTCAGGGTAACATTTACCATAGGAAGCCATTAAAAAATTGATCAAATCCCCTTTATTTATGTGGTAATGATTAGTTATTTGAAGCACTCCTGTCTATTTCATTCTAATAACACACTTTACAATGAAAAATCTTTTGTGCTCTATTTTTATATTTTGGCCAAATCACTTTACATGAGCTGGAAGTTTGGAAAACGACAGCCTGTGCATTTTATAATGCAGATTTTTGGGGGGTACCACTATCTTTTTTTTTTTTAGTATTTCTTTCTGTCTTCCCTTGACTGTTAACATTGACTATAGACTGAAAGCAGGTAAATTTCCTCATCAATAAACTGTAATCAATCTGTTTGTTTTTTTGGCAGTAATATTTGTGTTTGTGAATCTCTAATACAAATTCAATTAAAGTGCCTAACATAGAAAACTACACTTGTGTCCAGTGTCATATGTAATCTTCACAGCGAAGAAACATCTGCTTTTTCTCCTTCAGGAGCACAATAGTCCAACAGAAAGTCTAAATTCATGCTGGTATATGAAAGTATCTGATAGATTATGATCCACTTTACTAGATAAGGATGTGTAAACATTCATAAAAAGGCTTCCTTAGTGTTAAAATTTACTAATTTGTGACCCACTAGTACTTAGTCTGGTGATTCGACACATTTTTAATCATTAAAGCTCCTATGAGAAGTTTTAATATGTTTATGAAGCAGTGAAATTCATACCAGTTCCTTTTTCTCACTGCTAGTCTTCAGCTAAACAGTGCCTACAAACTGTTTGTGTTGGAGCCGTTTCCATTGTTTTGTAAGATTAAAAATTTTCAGTAAGTAGCTTTTGTTGTTTTTTTGGCAAAGGAGATGCTAACGGAGCACAAGGACACCAAATTATTTGAGAAACTGCAGCTTTTGCCAGGACAATCTGTTCTCTCCCTGTGCCTCTTGGTGGGTATTATGTTTTGATTTTTGAAAATTGTACCACACACACTGTCCTGACACCTGTCTCTGAGAACAATTGATTTTTTTCCCACAGTCTGAGCTCCATAAACTCTTTTAATGGATTGAACTACGAAGGCCATCCTTCACTCCTCACATGCATCAAGTGAACCTCGGCTGCTCGCGACCTTGTAGACAGCTCCCCCTTTGGACCACTTTAGGAAGGTGCTGAACTCTGTAGACCTTGAACACCCCATGAGAACTGCAGTTTTAAAGATGCTCTGATCAAGTCTTCTTGCCAGCACAATTTAACCCCAGTCAAAGTTTCCCACATCATCGCACTTGACTATTTTTCTTGACTTCAAGTACAAAATGTTGAATAACTATTTATACACAGCACTTGATGTAGTCTTCTGACCCCTCAATGCACTTTTACATTACAGATCACACCCTCATGTTCATACAAGAGGAGTATGAAGAGGCTGCAGTGGAAAGAAACCTTTGGTATTAACTCCATTCACACACTGATGGCACAGCATCAGGGGCAGTTTTAGGGTTAAGTGTCGGACACTTCAGCACGTAATCCTGAGACCTTGGATGAGCTTTTCATTGAGGAACGACCAACCAAGCACGCCACAGCCACTCTATGCTCACTTACTGCCTAACAAATCCCATTCACTGACAGGTACAAAAGACACACACTGATGTTCACATAGACTGTCAGTGGTCAGAGCTTCACAGCATCCTGCATATTTTTCGTTTTATTTTTGCAGAACCAGCCTTAGCCTCATGACTTCCTGACTTTTCTTTAAAGTCCCAATCCGATCGTTTTTTAATCTATTTATTTATTTATTTTACTACTTAAAGTGTTCTCAGTGGTTTTTTAAATTGTGATTATGAAGTTTTTATTAAAAATCATGTTACCTGTTTCATTTTCAAGGGCTTTTCTTCTGCAGAGCTCCAGTAGATCATTAGCGATTCACCTCTGAGTCGTGGGCGAATACAGTGCTGCTCCGCACACTCGTCTTCACATTAGTGTGCAGCCTAACATTAGGTGAAGTGACAGGTTACTTAGGAGCTATTCAGCTCTCAGACACTAACGTCTTAAGGGGCACAATGAAAGCTAATATAAGCTTTTTTACAAACATTGCAATCTGCTAACGAACACGCTTGTTCTGCGATCATTCTCTGTATTTCTCCTCTATATGCAGAGCCTGGCCTGCATAGCGGGGCTCTGGAGGTGGGGCTTGGATTGGTTACATATGAAATCTCACTGTTGCTGAACCTGCCGTTTGGGTCAGCCAGAGATTCACAGCAATTTGAATGAAGAAATATTCAGAAAAGCAAGTTCGCATTTAGTTTTCTCATGATATGTCCTGTAGCACCAGAAAAATTCTGTATGAACATATAAAAAACATGATTTTCATTGGAGTGGGTCTTTAAGGAGTGCTGTGTTCTCTTGTTGAGCAATTTCACTAATGAACAAATTACTGCAAATCTAATGAGCTGCTGTTAAACTTCCCTCTTCACACTAAACATAAGTATGTTTGCATTCTCTTTAATAGGACGTGAGTGCCTTGATTTTTGCATTTACCCCTATAAGTGGCTCTGTAATTCAGGCTCACAGAGCTGCCTGCAGTTCTTCACAGTCTAATCCACAAATTAAACATCAGCGTCTAAACAGTTCTGGTTATTTTCCAAGAGATTTATGTTTGTTTTTCTGTCGAATATTTTTCTGCAGTTTGATTTAAAAGAGGCTCTGTCGGGAAACTGTGATTACACAAACTCTGAGCATTGGAAATCATTTGAAAGTGATTTCAATCATAGTTTGATGACAGTTGTGAGGTTGAATTTCATCTCGAAATCACCAACATCAATCAAATCTGATCAGTGGACCCCCCTTCGATTTGATGAAGCAGATTACTGCTGTTTCTTTTCCTGAGCGTTATATTGAATCGTTGTACCGTCAGCAGCGAGTCTTCAGTGTTAAAGAGAAATGCCAAGTCTTTAAGGGCTCTAAGTTGTACCACATATGTGTGTTTTAGGTCCACACTCTGTTACTTCCCTTGTGGTTTGAGCTCAGTTCATGTGGTTTCACTTGAAGTACAATCAACCCAGGAATGAGGGCGAGGAGCTCTTTGGCACACGGCGCTCGCTTTTATCTTTGAGCCTTTGCCTCTATTGATTTGTCTGTTGCTCTTTTTCTCCTTATAAGATTTATTTTTCATTAAAGCTCTCTTGAGCGGGATGCTGAGAACTGAGGTCATGGCTGCTTCACTTATCTCATTTCAGATAAATTCCTGGCATGCACAGTCTCTGAGCTGAGGGAGATTTTCCATTTAAGAAGTAGAACGTGTTTGAATTGGCCTTTGAATAAAATCAAGATTACCAATACTAAAAAAAATCATTAATACAAGCTTCAGCAGTACTTGAAGGTTACGAGAGTGTGCTAATCCATCTTTTATCCTACCCTCTGTTCACACACACACAAACATAACACACACACACACTTTAATTGATACAAGGCTTGTGCTGGGTTTGATTTCTTTGAGAAAGGCTTGCTGGTTTTAAGTGGCAGTCATCCCCTCCTCTCCACTCCTCCGCCTTCCTTGCTTTTATGATTCTCTTTCTTGCGGTCTGCACTGAATAAGCTGTTCTCAGCAATTATGGCAAATACAATTCAATCTGTTGCTCGATCTCTCTTTAATCTCATTTCCAGCCTCCTAATCAGTCCCATACATCCACTTGCGGCTGTTTGGTTTACCATTGTAACCCCTTTCCCGGCCACAAAGAATCCCATCTTTATAAAATTCGTCATCCTGAGAAGGATCAGAGACTTTATTTATGTTGGAAGAAGCCCCGGCCGTCCACCGCATGCCACATGAGCAGTAAACTGGCTGAGGAAGCAGGCGGGTGGTTATATACACATCAGAAACACGCCCACATCTTTACTTCATGTCCTGTGAGCTGTCACGAATGTTTGTTGTCTTACACAGCAGTAAAGCACCTCTGAGGCTCTGAGGGAGCTGCTCTGCACTGTCAGCTATTCAGACCCTCAGAGGTCTTCTTCATGTTCCAACAGGTGCTGTAAAAACTGTTTGTTGTGACCATGAGGCATCTAAAACATGTTTATTTATCAACTTCTGCTCTGTTGGATGTTTATCTGCACACTCTCTTTGTTCCGTTACTGTATCCATGTATGACTCAGTTATTGACTTTTTGCCTCCTGGTTCTCAAGTCCTCCGCAGATTTCACACTGCATACCTTTCCAGGCCTCATGATGGACAGTTTAACAGAAAAAGGATGAAAATTGATGTAGCAGAACCAGAAATATTTTATTGTTATTGCTCACATTCTTTTTTTCTTTGCCAAACCTGCTTTATTACCCATAATGCAACTTAACCACCAATAACCCTGCTGGATACTCTGGTGAGTTATGCTGGTTGCAGCTTATGTAACCACAAGCCTCAAGCAGACCTGAGGAGGGGTCTACCGAGGTTTGGAAGCAGACTTTTTCTAATGCAGGACCAGCAAATGTCTTTTTTTGGAGGGGGGGTTCAGAGCCAGTCCGCTCTAACCTCATGCTGCTCACTTTGGAGTTGGCCTGAAGAGTATATAGAAAATCTTTTAACTGAAATAACTTAACACAGCTTATACTGTCTGTTATTCAGCATGCAAAGATGTATGGCCTTTCTCAGTCTTGTCAAATAACCTCAACTACACACTATGATGCTTTGTTGGTTAATGTTTCAGAGCCCAGCACTGTGTACGATTTCTTTTTAGAAGTGTCTGACTCCACAACTCATGTGTTTATGGAAATGTTAAGACAATTCTTGAGCAGGTCTTATTATTTTATAATACAAGTATACACATATAAAGAGAGAAGAGTGGAGATAAAGTTGTTCTGGATCTGGTTAGAGACCCACTCTGATGAAAATCATGTTTTTCTTGTTGTCTACGTCTTCATATAGCATTTTTCTGATACGAGAGGACATATCATTAGAAAAAGAAGTGCGAAATTACATTGCAGAGTATTTCTTCATTCAAATCACTATGAATCTCTGGCAGACCCAAACAGCAGGATCAGATAGAGTGAGATGTCATACGTAACCAATCCAAGCTCCGCCCCCGGAGCCCCGCTTTGCAGGCCAGGCTCGGAGAATTAGAGACGACAATCGCGGAACAAGCGTCTGCCGTTAGCGGATTGAAATGCTCCTGAGAAAGCTAATTATTAAACCAAACAGCCATGTCCTTAAAGACAATAGTGTCCAAGAGCTGAAAAGCTCCTATATAACCTGTTTCTTCTACTACACCGGCAATGTTAGGCTGCAAGCTAACGTGAAGACGAGTGTGCAGAGCAGCGCTGTTTCCGCCCACGACTCAGAGACGAATTGCTAATGATCTACTGGAGCTCTGCAGAAGAAAAGACCTTGACACAGGTAACGTAATTTTGGTTAAAAACTTCATAGTCACTGTTTAAAGACCACTGATAACACTTAAGTAGTGGTGCTAGCCCTGCTAATGTTAGCCACACTCAGAAAACCAACTTGTTTACCTGTAGAGGGCAGACTGCTTGTTTATAGTTTTGTCTGATGGGTGAAGTGTTGACATGCAGGGTGTGAAAGCGTATCATGTGAAGATTAAATTGTGATGTGTTTACTGCAAATGCTCTTATCAAGGTGTTGATTAAATGTAATGTTATGTGCAGCCTGACTCTGGAACAACAAAACATGTGTTCAGCTTTTTTTTAAATTTGCAGTTTAACTCCTCAATGACATATTAACTACAATCAAGGACAAATAATCTTGACATGTAAAACCTTAAGAGTTTCCCTTTTAGTTCAGTGCATGTGTCATACCATGGATGGCATGCTGCTCATATTTTAAGGAACTATAATTTATGGTGACACATTCTCTACTGAATAATACTTGTATATGATAGCGTTTATGGTAGTTTACGCAACCTTTTCCCATAAAAATGTGTGCTAAGTGATAAAAAATTCCAATGTTAAAGGACTCTGCAAAACACACACGTATAGAAGTCTGTCCTAATACAAGACCCATTAGATATGATATGTAAGAGGTACTGTAACAAGTCCAATTAAAGAAAACACAGGGACAGTCACTCATTTCACCATGGGGTCCTGCTATCGTATCATATCATATTTTCTTTGCCCACTTACCCACTTCCCTCTTCCTTCCTTCCTTCCTTTCTTCCTGCTGTTTTACCCTCAGTCTGTCATCCCTCCTTCCTGGGTAATTCCACAGGTCAGGTCACACAAGAGGTCTGTGCCATATTTGTCTCCCTGGTGTAATTGCCAACTATTTCTCTCCCTCTAATAAGCCATTACTCAGGCAGCACCGGCCAGCCAGCTAGTGAGGCTACACTGGAGGCGGTGAGCACGAGGCCGAGGGCCCCTCTTTTTTCATTAGTCCCCTGAGGAACCGGACCACTCTTGGCTCCGGGCCGAGACAGGCGAGGCCCCTTTAATGTTTTTGCAGAGCTCCAAAGCACTTTGTTGCCTCAATAAAGTTCATTTATGGGATAATAAGGCTCTGGAGGACACATGGTGCTGATTTGAGTTGAATGGTTTCAGCATGGCTCACATTCCCAAAACCAAACTCCATCTCTTCCTCCAGTCGTTCATTTCATCTGGTTTCTTTTTCCTTTCCTCTCTTCTCACCTTTCCTCTCTCTCCTCACCTCACATCTCACTGTACTCTTCATGTGCTGTCATTTATTATTCCTCTTTCTAACACTTTGGCAGGGTAACCGTCTGATCCCAGGGTGACCTGGGATTTGCACACCTGGGAATGAGTAGCAGTGAAGGGGCTGGGGGGCCCTCTCATTTCCCAGGATTTATTCCAGAGCTTTGAGGGGGGAGAGAGTGGGGGTGTATGAGGGGAGAGCAGCGATCAGAGGAATGAAAACCCTCAAGCCTCAAACCCTGGCAGGAGGATCAAGCTTTACATGCCAAAGCTGCACCAGAGCCCTGTGCCCTGTGCATTCACAGTATCAAAGGTGTACATGTATGAGATACATGCATTAAATCAGATTCCTTCACTCTAAGGATGGCTTTAAAAGCACACGCACAGATAGATTAGAAACAGACCCACTTCTTTTTATCCTTTGGTTATTACACATGAGGCTTACGTGAGTGTTGGCCATCTTTCCCCGAAGCCCGGTCAGGACATTGTACACCGCTGCATGCTAAACGTTTTCATCTGAGCTCAATGTTTTTCTTTTTCCCTCATTAGTAGTTGGTTAACCACTAATACTCAGTGTATCTGCTCAGCTTTTCTTCCTCCCTTCATTGACTTAGCAAGAACCAGATGGGCCCCAAACCGCCACATCTCCCTCTCCCCTCTGACTGTCATCCTTCCCACCACTTCTTAACGATAATTTCTCGCTCTCTAACGGAAAATCGCTCCAGTTTTACATGTCTGCTCGTGGCATTACACACATGACAGTGTATGTGGTTTGATAGGATAAGGCTTCTGGGGTTTCTTGGTGCTTGCATACATGGTGGAGGCCACCTCTGACTGCTTCAGTCATCTTAAAAACAGAGTTCGGCCTGAGGGTGTTAGCTCCAGCTTGTTAGTGTGGTTGGAAAACGTTGTGTTTGATTCCATGATGAAGGCTGGATGAAAAGATGAGAGTCTGAAGGACTGATTGCTTCTCTGTTGGCGTTTGGGAACTGCTCCATTTTCAGTTGTGGTGTCTTGGGATGGCATGCTGGTCAGGAAGTGAGTTCAGCCGAAACAGACTACTGACATGAAGGGTTGCTACATGATGACTTGTTCCATGTCAGTGTTAAAAATGACTCAGCCTTAAGATAGCGATACAGAATTAAGCAAAGTAGAGCACTAAGTACCTAATTTTGACATTGTTTGCAAAGGAATGTTAATCTGAGTAAAACCACTTCCAAGTTTGTACATGTAGCATAATAAGAGAGATGTTGAACTTGTTATTCAGTGTGCCCCAGAAGTTTCTCTGTCGTGTTATTTGTAAACTCACTGAGACTAACAATCTGGATTTAAGTCCTGGGACCCAAGATTATTATTTTCTTGTACTTCTCCGACTTTTGTAGGTTTGAACCCTGGTCTGGAGTGGATGCCAAGCAGAACATTACAGTATCATCAGCATAAAGATGAAAAGTAGATTCAGCATTTAAATTTATGATATTGATATTAAAAATGAAAAACTGTGATCCAGAGACTGATCCCTGAGGCACCCCTTTGGTTACTGTAGGTTTTAACTTGAAAGCATTCTTTGTAGGTGTGCCCTGCTGCTTGTGGACTACGCTTAGTTTATCAAGTTTTGTTGTGTCAGTAATATTTCAGTAAGACTCACCAAAAAATTCCCAATGAGTGTATAAAGAACTGTCTGAAAGACTACTGAGGGAAAAATGCCATTTGCTTTACTCTACGATCGTCACTCTCCCAATAAAAACAAACCAAAGGATTTAAAACAAGGGCACCAATTAGCTTAGCAACTTATGTGGTCCCCTTGTACAGAAGCGACAAGCCTCATCCCAGCAGTCGCTTGTTTGACTCCTCGCCATGGTCCTTTGTTGCATTTCTCTTTCCACACTCTACTCCCCACATTTCTAACAGAGGCAAGAATACCCAAAAATGTAACCGGAGAAAAGGTCATTTTAACTAAAACGTGATAAAACACAGTTGTTAACTTTGCAGAGGATTCCTGTTTTTCCTTAAACAACAGCTGGTCCTCGACATTCAATCATCAGAACAAAGATGATTTAATGTACGAATGTCCCTCTTTTTTGTAAAAGATATTTGAAATTTCTCAGGCTTGTATAAATCATGTTTCACTGATGAAACAGAAGTCCAGCCGTTCTTCAGCAGTCACTGTTTGTTTTTTTTATTCAGTGGAGACCAGACTGAGAGTTGCAAAGAACTCAAATCTCGGTCTAATTTATGCCCTCCCTCCCAACATGAGTGAGCATGTAGCTTGGCTTTGTAGTGGGTTGTTGTTGATGATGATATAGTGGTTCAGAGGTTCATTTCCTCAACAGAGCAGGGACTTCAGTAGCAAGGAGGTTAAAGGTCAAACGCTCAGAGCCTCAGCTGTGGTTTTAGTTGCTGAGTTATTGTCATGTTGGGTCGTAGATATTAACTCATTCTGACTTCAAATCGGCCTGAGCTTGTGGTTCAGGGCTCAGTGAGTTATCCAAGTTTATGTAGTCACACCGTCTAATTATTCACATAAAAGGAAACTCTTTTCTTTGGAGTTCACGAGATGTAAACAGGCTGTAAAGTGCAGACATCTGCATTCATTTCTTCCACATTTGGTAATCTTTAGTCGGCATGGATCGGAATCAGGAGTTCTTCAGGGTAAATTTTGCCAGACAAATGTTTAGATGATCTGATGGTAAGGGTCAGCTGGAGAAGTTGTTTTTAGCCAAGTTTTGATTAAACTTCTCGTCATCTATTAAAAACATGTGAGACAAAAACAAGTCTCCATATCTGCTGTAGAACATCATGTACTGAGTCTTTAATGTTTCTAATAATGGTGCATGTTTGTAGTAGATTAACTCTCTAGGGTCACCCAAGAGGAGAAAAGCATCTGTTTAGACTTTTTGTGTTCACTTATTATATCTACTTTGACCTTCAAAATAAAAGTATCAAAAAAAGGTGGTAAAACTTTATTTGACGCCTATCTGTATAATGCATTATAAATATATGTATAATGTGTTATAATCATGTTATAACACTATATCTATAGTTATAAACATTCATAAGTGATCATAATGCTTTATAGCAATAATCATAATACATTACAAACCGTTTTATCACGACTTACAAGGTCAGATATTATAATCTGTTATAACTGTATAACTACATTATAGAGCGCTATAACGTGATTATAACGCGTTGAATATATATATATAATACGTTATAGAGATAGGCGTTAAAAATGTGTTACCAAAATGTCATATTTTTGTGTCTATAAATGCGTGTGAATATTTTTTTTTCTGTGAGAAGTAACACAACAGTATAGTAGTATTTTAAATCACAATCATAATTTCACAATTACAGGAAATAACAAAAGACAATGAGTTACATCAGAATCTGGTTTTAGGGGCTCCATGGTTCCCCCCGGGTACCTCCTTAAATGTTTGACTGAGTACATTTACTCCTGTTAGGTACTTATCCTTGAACTATCATTTATGTTACCATAACTGGTGGTTTCATACTTGTAATACAGTAGATTCAACAGCTGTAACAGTCTTTTTCGCCTGTTACCACATGTCATATAATGGCAGATTAAAAAGATGAAGCAGACTGCCAGTAAATTAACTGTAGTAGCCGTCTGAGAAATGATTCGACACATCTAACACGGATGTTTAAAATTTATCCTGAATCCAAAAGTCATTTCAGAGCTTAAACAAGTTTGGGTTATGTGAAAGATCTATCATACTTTCTTAACATTCTTATAACTGTTTTCATTCATGACTTACAATCATCAGAAGTAATACTCTTCAAAATAAAAGCGTAGGTTGACCCTTCAGGAAGTAAAACAACCTAAATGCAAGACATTTTTTAAAGTGAAGTTTTTATCATAGATTTTGTCATGTGGATAAAATATAAACAGGAACATTTCCACACTAGTGAACATTTCATATAGTATAAGTCCTAATTAATTTGCTTGATAGCCATGACTAATTGTAGCTTATGATTTTACATATAACTAAACTCATATAATGATGCAATATTAAGCAGTAATTTATTAAACAGTATGCATATGATTGGCTTTACATCATCTAGCTGTCTTATGATAATACTCTTCACTACTTTTGATAAAAGCCTACTCACTGTATGTTATACTTCATTAGTGCCAGTTTTAGAAACTGATGATTGATTACCTTATCAATTCAGGATTTTTGATAAAAGTGACTGTATTGGGGTTTCATGATGTGGAAAAAAAGCTACTTCAAGAAAATAATCTGTTCTTTACCCATCATTGAAAAAAGGTAAGACTCTGACGTATCCTATCATAATCCACCAACACTTTGCAGCATTTAGCAACTTACAGTAGCAAAGAAAAACTTCCTTATAACAGGCAGAAACCTGGAGCAGAACCTCATATTTTACAGGAAAGTGGGGTAGAAGAAGAAACAGAGAGAGATGGATAGAGACAACACCAACCAGCTCAGCAAACAGGTTTCTAGTTAGAATAATAAAGCACTATTTGACTGATCTGTCATAACCATTAATAGCAGTTAGCTATGGTATGCCATAAGGAACAATATATTTTTTAATACTGTTTGAATTGTTTGTACACACAGTTTTGATTCTAATAACTGTGTCTTTGCTTTAAATTCATGACACTCTGAGGTTTTCTGTGTTTCAGTGAGTAATCTTGTGGGAATTGCCCCCAGTCACCTTTTTTATCAGGCCTTATTCGGCTTTAAAGAAACAGCATCCAGAAGTGTGTGAGTGTGCGCGTGTCTTTGAGCATGCAGGCATCTCACAGAGCTGACTTTCATGGCCTTACTTCACAGAGAGCTTTCCCCTGACATGATATGTTGGCCCTGGCGAGACCAAAGGGAAAGATTAATAAATCATCTGCACAACAAATATTGAGCTGGATCTGAGAGGTCAAAGACGGTCGATAGACACCCTCAACAGAAAAGAGCAAATACACCTCTCAATCCACCTGCTGACCTGTCAGAGTGTCTTTGGATTCACATCTCTGTACGGCTTAGCTGACTTATATATCACACACACTGATCTGACCTTATCACACGCACACACACGCACACACTCCCTCTGGGGCTGTGAGTTACTGCTTGCTGTAGATCAAACCTGAACGTCTCTTACTTCAGTGATAAAGCAGCTAAATCCCTGACGTCTCTTCTTCAGATGAGCCCTGGTTTTGTCTGGCTGTCTGGCTAATTTGATTTGATTTTTAACATGCTTGAAGTGAGTGTGACTCAGATATGTATGAAATGATGCTGTTTACTCCCTTAATTGGCTACCAAACAACAGAAATCCTTTTTTTCTTTAAAATATTATAATTGCAAAATACAAGCACAGAAGAAAATGATGATGACCCTGCCTGACTCATTTCATTCTTCACGTATTCACTAGAAACAGTCACTCTTCTTGTCTATGGGCTTGTTTGCCATTCAGATACATCAATATTAATTACAGTCTGTTTCATAACAAGCTAAAAACCTTTAAAGGGCTGTGACTTATAAGCAGCCGCATTTAGCAGAGACGACTTGGAAGTGATGAAATATACTCTTCATGGTGAATATAAAACTGCCATTTTGCACTGCAATGTTTCTACAGTAGCACAGAATGGTCAAACTAGTAACATGTGCATGTTTGTGTTTCGTGAGAGGCCATAGAAAATGTACTTGTTAGAAGATGAAGATTGAGAAACTGTTTACTGTGCACAACTGTGAAGGTGAAAGCAAAAGCTGGAAAAAATGGACCTGGACCTGTTTGTGTAGTAAGTTTATGCAGTCAGTTTAAAGACACCAAAATAAATGAATAAATAAAGAACGTGTAATATCTTTATACAAAGTGTTTATTCAACCCTTCAACCTTTAAAAAGTAATTACTTGTGAAAATCTTAAAAGTTCATGACAAAAATAAAAGGTGAGTCAAATTTGAATATAGACAATATAGACTTAGGTCTAGGAGTCTGGGAGAGTATACCTAAAACGTTTTGTTTTATTACAGCTGCAGCATCATTTTTCACCAGCAGATGTCAGCACAACCTTATCTGTTAACTCCATGATGCAGCTGAGCTCTCTTTCGAAAGCAGAAAATGAGCAGACTGACTTCACTAACAGCCACTCCCCATGGAGAAGATCATGTCATAGTGGGATGGACTCATGATCCAGTATCAATAACCATCCATCACCTTACTGCTTAAGGCGTTAAATCTCCTTTATTTAGAGGAAACATCATTTTAGGGCAGCAAACCTAGTTTCTGCATGAATACTGTTTCTAAACCTGTGACTATTTTGGACCTCTATTAAAATAGGACAATGTCTGAATGATACTGACATGCATAGAGGATGTAGAAAAATGGCTTAAGAATTCACTCAAAATATAATTTGTGGATACAGGAAGGGAAAGAGAGGGGTTGTGGGTAGAGGAAAAAGGTAGCAGCTTGACAGAGAGAATGAAAGAGCGTTCTTGTTATTGCAGCCTGTTCTGGCTGTCAGAGGACCTGACTGAACCCTGACCTCTCTGCCAGCAGCATGAGGAAGTGGTTAGACAGACTCATAACAAGACGTGCTGCAGCTGAGTACTGAGAATCTGAAGCAGAAGGGGAAAGAAGTGCATGTTCCCTTTTGCTTTTTTGCACGGCACCTCAGGCCACAAACTCTCTCAGATTGTCTGTCAGCGATCAGGCCACATGTTTGTGTGTCGACTAAACCACATCTTCTCTTTCTCAAAGAGTGCTGGCCTCCTTTTCTGACTGAAAACTGAGGTCGCGTCTGTAAAAATGAACAAACATCCCCCTCCAATTCCATTAATTCGACCACTCTCCGCTGACCATGTGGGTGAAGTGCGGATGGATAAACCAGGCTGCTGCTCCATTGCACCCGAGCAGTTTCACGCTCATAAACGCAGTCAGGGCTCAGTAAAAGCACACTCATCGTTGAACTCCCGCCCTCCCAACCCTTCATGTTGTCGTACTGAATTCTCTCTCCTGCTTTGTGTGTATGTGTGTATATAAAATGCACTCAGCAGTCTGGAGGGGGCATGCCAGATGTCAGTGCTCGTCTTGGAGCAATTAAACTGGTTGTTATGATGAAAGAATTTATTTGCCATTTGTTTCTCCTACTCGAGTCTAATTGAGTGATTGAGATCTTAATTAGATTGGCTCTCATTTTTCACCTCCATTGTTTCACAGCCTCTTTAATCCCTCGTTTGTGTTGAAGTTATACCTCTGTGTTTAAAGATTTCTTTGCAGAGCTGGAAAGCAGATAATTACTGAAAAAACATAGCAATTAGCAGACCAAGTTTCACAGCATTGATGCTTTTTTCTATTTTGGGTGGATTTTCTCTCTTCTGGGACACTTTTTGTAACATTGTAATTACCTTACCTTCACACATTTTTCTAATTTCACTTCTTCTCAATAAAGCTATAATCAGAATCTTTATTTTTACAATAAATCACATGACTGCAAGTGAAAGAGGTCACTGAGAGTGAAGTCCACAGAGAATAATCACCAGACTTTCAGTTCTCTTTAGTACTATCGAACATCTCAGCATCCTTGGCCTCATTGTTTTGGTTTTCCGGCTTTCAGCTTCACTGTTTTGACTTAGTTTCACTGCTCTAAACATTTTTCCAGATGCAAAGAAGCCTTGATAAACACGCTGCGCATGATCTACACTGCACAAAATTGCAGGCAGAGACCGTTAGCTGCAAAAGTGCACACTATGGTTTATTGGTGTTTTCTATTAGAATAGGTGTCGACCAAAAACACCTAAAAGTGAAATTAAATTTGCATGACAACACATGAATGCTAAAATGCTTCTGTCTCTGATGAATAGTATCATGAAAGTGTTGGCCAGAAGTTTTGCAACATCATCCCAAGCTGCAATCCTAGAAATGAAGCTGAAACACAGAAGTTAAAACTGCAGTTCACTGAGTGTCCACAAGAGACAGGCTGCAATACCCTCGAAGGTCACATATACAACCATTCTAAAAGACCCATCTAAAGGTAAAAATAAACATGTTTACAGCCTGTTACACAAAAGAGTTTTGATCTGGATGGCTCATTTCACTACTGTGTACCAATCCAAGGCTGCAGCTTTTGAAGGGTCCTGCTGTTGTTGCCTCTGTGGACTGGACAGATCGAACTCGATTGAGATGTAAAATTTGAGTAGCTTGCTACTGAGTTCAAATTAAAAACTGTGATTTAACCATTTTTCTGGGCTGTTTGAAAGTCCACAATCTGGTGTGTATTATCTAGAAGAACCAGAAGTTGGACAAAATTGTCAGCAGCATTTGGAGTCTTCAAAATGCACCATTGTGATGCATTTGACCTTTAAAGGCTGCAGCCCCTGAATTGGGATACAGCTTATTTGTACATACAGTACAATGAATTTGGTTTATGGCTAGTTAGTTTTAAAGATATTAAGGTTAAGTTTTGTGTGATTAGACACAAGGCTGACTTGACTCACATGGGGGCACACAGTAACCAAAGACCTGTCTGATCTCTGCCTCTGTTTTTTTCGCTTGGTTGACCAAAAATTTGGATGAGTCAGCATTCCTAATTTGGTGGCAGCCGTCAGTTGGCCCCAAACTCTAAAACCAATGGGTGACGTCACTGAGACTACATCTATGTCTGTATGAGTCAACCCTACAAAGTATCGCTATCACTTGGGTTCAAGACATGATGGCTGCCCCCAAGTGGTTTTTGCAGTTTGTATTACAGCAAAATCTAAGCTGTTTGATGTGTTTATTTTACATACAGAGTCGGTGAGGGTCGTAAGTAACCCTACTTATCAGTAAAATTGGCTTTAAAAGTTTACTTTAAAGCTCAATTTGACAATATGGAAAGGACAAAATCTGAGACAATAGACAACTTACACTGTACGTGACAACTTACACTGTACTTGACACAGTGGGATGGGGAAGAGGTCAGAGGGTCATTGAGTGGGAGTTTCCAGAGACCCCCTCTAAAACTTCCTGCACATATGGACGTTTTTTTTCTTTTCCTCTTGTCAGTCATCCAAATGTTGTCTTCTAAAAATTAATGAGTGCTGTTTCTGTTTTTGGTGTAGTTTTAATTCCTGGCTCACTGACAGGTACTGTACACTTTGTTTCCAAATGGTGGTTTGGAATAACATAATATCACATATTGGCAGAATTTAGTGTCACGTACTAATCATTGCTTTGGGTTTTAAGTGACTGATGATTCACCAGCACAGCTTGCATCAGTCTTGGCAAAGCAGGGAGTCATGTTCATAAAATCAGTCCACAATGCCTCGGCTTCCTGTCCCACAACATCTGCTCAAATGATTGTGAAAAATACTCCGCTCAGTGCCTGGTGGATTAGAGCATCCATATGTCGACCAGGATGGAAGTAAACACTGTTTGTCAGATGATGCTGCCCTTGGATGATCCTAAGATGGCCATCAGGACAAGATTTTTAGAAATGTGTTAATGATGCAGTCTTTTCCTTACAGTGACAGTTTATTAGATGCTTAAGATATTCTCTGTGCTCTGACAAATTTGTATTCTTGCTCTTGTCGTCTGTAAATGGCTCCCTGTCTCTGAGCCTTGCAGGGACCAAGCGGCTTGTTTTGCATTCTTGTTGTTGGTGAGGCAGCAGTTGGGTAAAAGCTATAAATTATTTATCCATTGGTTGTTAGCAGAGATACTCTGGATGCTAATAAACTCCTGGGATGTTTGATCTGCTCGGTAGCTTCGTGCTGAAAATAGTTGATTGTGGCTGAGCTGTATTTCAAAGGAGCTCCTGCATTTTATGTCTATTTATTGATGTGTATGCAACTAGTGCATGTGTAGTTTGCTGGAGAGTTAATGAATTCTTCAGAAATATGAGACGGGTAAAGCTTTGTGATATTGTAGGCTCCTGGGTTTTACAACATGTGTATTCATGGATACAAATGATAAGATGGTACCTTGTTCTAGTGGTACTGACTAATAATATCTAATAAAGAGTAAGCATCCTCCAAGGGTAAGACAGGGAGACTGGAGGAAATTGTAATAATTTTCACATTTTTCTTCATAACTCACAGATAACTTTAAATAGACTTGTCTTACTGTATAACAAAATCAACTGTATGTGCACTAATTAGTAAAGCTATTACTACATTTTAATGAATAATGGCAGTACAGCTTTATTTGTGTAATGAAAGAAGTCAGTGTGGGGGCAATTGAAACTATAAAAGAATTATGTCCTTTTATTTAAACCTAAATGTTGTGGCCAAGCAGTCAAGCACAAAACACAGATATAAAGTTCAAAAAAAGGGATTTAATTTCCAAAACAAATAGCTTTTACAACCCAGATGACTGAAGATAATGAAATCAACGTTATAGGGCCCTTAAGAGAGGTTAACATAATATAAATCCACTGAAAATAAGGCTAACAAAACTCAATATTAACTCAACTTAAAGACCTGCCTGAATAAGACACTGGGGCAAAATATATAGGGGTTGATCAGACCAAAGTTAACACACAGGGGGGAAACTATATACACAACAACTCAAACTAACACAATAAAACCCTGACCCCCCTCATGATGCAGGGCCTCTTGGTCTGGTCTGTGGGAGGGACCTCAGCATAAAGCCCTGCCCCGCCCTCAGCACCATCTTTGTCTGCCCAGCAAGCAGGAAATGCCACCAAACAGCCAGGTAACCCAAAAGAAAAGACAAATAATTTCATTCAAACAATGTAAACTAAATGTGCGCGCTCCATCCAGAAAACAGTGTGTTGCCAAAGTACTGATAAGCTAGTTTTAAACAAGGTGAACTATGTGTGCTGTATGTAATTTAAGTGACTGCAACTCAGAGTAACTGAACATGTGGTGTGGTGTTTGAGAGTGTGTACATACTGCTACCACCTCTGTGTGGCTGTGGGTTCGGCCATCACACTAACCCACTGTATCACCAAAGAGTGTACCTGAAAGTAAACACATTTATTATACATTGTCTGACAAACTATATCATATATTGCATCATATCATATTAAATAATTTATGGCTTCAAAGTTAAAGTAACTCTAATTTTGCATACCAGAAGGCAACTATTCTGGTGGTAACTACATTTTGATGAATTGAATTGGGTCAAGATTTAATTGATATGAGATACATGAAAACATTTAAGACCTCGGGAAGAAACAATGTAAAAGCAATACTGCCTAGAATTATGTCTTAATCATAGACAGCCCCAATTAGAATGAAGAAGAACTTTATTGATCCCCGAAAGGAAATTTAATCGTCTGTAGTCTCACATGTCATGTCTCAAGCCATCTCTTATTTACAGAAGAACTATAAAGTTTGATGGCTAAGTTCTGGGTACAAAAGTTCTTCTGAATCTTTCCATCCTGCAGCGAAGAGAGAGGAGCCATCCACCACCATTGGCCCTTTGATCCATCAAGGTGTTATGAAGTGGGTGATCCATGTTTTTTATGATAGCCTCCACCTCCCTTTGTGTACATCTCTATGATAGGCCTTGGCTTTTTCACATTTTGAAGGAGATAAGAGGATGAAGCAAAGGAGGATAGAGGTGACATGAACATCAACGAAAGTGTCTGGTATCAACGTTAGAAAAGGAGCACAACTTCACTTCCAAGTATCGGTAAGTACCAACCATGAAAATTTCTTTTGTTTTTATTCCTGTCTACTTGTGCTTTTGTTGCTGGTTAAAATCACAAGTTGGATGTGTGTGGGTGATGAGTTTCTTCTAAAGGGATTGTTTTTATTCTTGATATGATATTTTTATTCAGATTTACCTTTTACTTTGCTTATTTAAAGGAGAGGACTTACAGACTTTCATGGGTCCCTTTGTTTGATAAGCATAGGCCTGGATGTGTATTTACTGTAATATGATGTCTTCATGTCAACAGAGGTCTGTAGAGGCTTGCTGTTATGTGCCATTAACCTGTAGTCTGTCTCCAAAGAAGTAGCTAGTAAACATGTCAGTGGTAATTTGCTAGTCTCTTTGATAAAACTAGCAGAGTCATATAGTGCATAAAATACCTCATATCTCCTTGAAGGTTTTGATGGTGGGTGTTTGTTAAAACACTTTTGGAAAGGTGTCGATTGAACTGTGTAGCTGTTGCTCCTGGTGCCTTTGGGTTGTTTTGTCTCACACTGAGGAATGTTTCTCAAGAGATGATAGTAAGAAAGTCGTTTGTGGTTACTACATTGTGTGCATTATAATCCTTTTCAACGCCCAATGAAGTGAATGCTCAAATATCTATTATGAGTAGATCTGACATGATTGTGAAGCATGCATCACTCTGAATAACTTGCATATTAGTGAAATTCAAATTTCAACACACGATAAGCAGCATTTGGATGTGTCAGTATACTATTACCTCTACAATCAATCGATGAGGTCTTTTGCTATTGTTGCCATAATTTAACCTTTACTGGTACAATTGCTGCTCTATTTCACCCTGCTCCATAACATTTTGTGAATTTGTAATTTCGTGAAACTTTGTTGGTGAATATAAGGACTGCATCATTTAGACATTGGCAAAAAACTAACTATCTAGGTACATGTTGTAATTTTTCAAGTTAAGAACAAAAATTGGATAGTTGTATGTTCGTCAGATGAGACAAAAGCACTCTCTTTCAGTGTTTTTACATGTGCAGTCTAACCAAGCTACAGTCTAGCTTGATTAGGCGTTGTAACTAGACTGCTTTACTTGTCTAAATTTACGTGCACTGGTCAAAAATCAAATTAGCAGCTTGTTACTTTTAGGTCTTCTCCAATTCGACGTATTAGTTATTAAATTGTCTGCAAAATGTGTTAGCAAATGACTAAAGGGATGTACGTGGAATGAGTGAAACTCTTTATCCTTTGTTAGGAAAGTTTTCGACTATTGAGGCTTTTTTGTTTACTATCTGGCTTTGCATCCATGGTTTTCAACTCCCAGCTAAAAGCCGGGCGTGTGAACACTGGAGTATGCACACAACGTTTGAGCTAGTTTCAGTCCAGTTGAGGGGTATACATGACAGATAAAACTGACCCCTGACTGCAGTATCCAGGTATGTTAGCCTTACTATGAGAAGTTAAAAAAAAAAAAGTCCAGTTTCAGTTGGACTAGTGTGATATTTTTTTTAAAAACATGTGAACCCACTGACTGTCAGAGCTTTGAGTTCTGAGGTAAGAGCCTGGACTACCAATGTCAAGCTTCTACATCCTGAATCGACACAATAGTCTTTTTCTATGCGAGTTTGCTCACTGAAATATACTGTAGTGATTTAACTGAGAAAAGTTTTCCAAGTCTGTGATAGCATCGTACCACTCCCTCCTGAAATTATTTCCGTCTGTGCTGTCACTCTGAGACTGCAAGGAAACACTCAATCAGATGGTTCACATTTTGATGTCAGTGTTACAAGGTTAATGTCACTCTGGGCCAGGTTTCAAAAATAGCAGGTTGCCTCTGGCTGTGGATGGATTTGTCAGTGGAAACCACATGCTTAGTGAAGCGCGTCTTTATAATTGCTCGCTGACACTGACAAACTGCCTGTCAATGAGCTATTTGTACTTACCATAAAGGTTTGAACAGGAAATTGGAAAAAAAAACTCAACTGAATCCAGCCAATCATGTTTGAGGTTGAACAGCCTTATTTTGGGTGGGAATCTCAAGTTTTGTCAGAATCCGTCTGATTTGTTATTACATGTCGACAAATAAACACCATGGTACACACATGGACCCCACCACATTCATCCTCCACCCTATACTTATAATCTAACTAACATTTACTTCAGCTCAGTCGGATTGGCGTAATACATCCACCAACTCTGGGGGGAAATTACTTGCAAGTTATTTTTCTTCAGCAGAGTATTGGCAGACCTCCATGAGAAGTGTTTTCCCCTTTAAGACTTATTACTTATGAATCAGAAGGAAAAACAGGGGGGATTACTGTTATTAGAAAGAGGGAAAGTTATTAGAAAAAGCAAAAGTGAAACATTACCGCTGTGAAGGGGTGCTAAGAGACTTATAAAAGCTGTTCAGCTTTTTCAGCAGGGTCAGAGGTTTTAACAGCAGAACTTGGACAGTAGCACAAGCTGTACCACCTCTGCTATACAACATGTTAACACCTCTGCAAACACATGACAGAACACAATGAAATTACTGTGTGGGTTCTGTGTTGTGTCAGAGTTTCATGAGGTGTGGCAAGTTGTCTGTTTCCTGTGCTGAAAAATTATCCAAAGGCAGTGGAAGCCCCCGGGGCCTCACAGAACATTAATACAAGTATTGAGTCTTAAAGTTGTCTACAGGGAAACTGTGAGTAAATGAACAGTGGTTAAAAAAATATTCCTTAATCATGTCTAAAAAAGGGCTATAATAGTATCATCATTTGCTGGTTTGTGGTGATTAACATTTTGAGTCATCCTCGAGAGGTTGTTTGTAAAGCTGAATTAATTGTTCGTCCAGGAAGTTGTATCTTGCACAGTTCTCAATTAGGGCTGCACGAGTAATGGATTTTAAATCATAATCTAGGGTAACCATGTTCTGAATACTCAAAAAGACTACGCAGGGGCGGAGTTATGGAGTCGCGCATAGTTAATTTTAAGAGTTTTTCAGGTCTGGTTGAGTGTTTTTTATGTGGTACTAACTTAGTGAATCAACGCGACACAAACTCAAAAATTCGATACAAAACAAAAAGTTCCTTGGACATTCGAAGGATTTCATAAACTCCCCCGGACAAGGCCGGACAGCCCCCCAAAAAGAGGACATGTCCGGGTAAAAGAGGACGTATGGTCACCCTAGATAAAGATATGCTATACAGGTTAAAAATAAACATCAGCCTACTTACACTCACATCAGTGCGCATTATTTGCTCAGGGGTCGATGTATGTCGACAGAGTTGATATTTGCCAATACTGCTGTTAAACATAAACATATGTCCATCCCTAAGAATGCCTTTTTAAGTTCAATTCATTACATCTCAATGTAAAGACTCCTTGTGGTGGCACTGTTAACAGTTACCATTCCCTCTTACCCAGGGAGCATTTAGTTTTTATCAGCTCAGTTACTTTATCAGTTATTGAAGAATCTTGATATGGTTATATGATGTTGTACATTGTGAATTATCTAGCATTCCTATTCATACTTGCACTCATGGCTAAACCCTGCTCCTAATCCTAAATGTATAACAAGGATAAAGGGAGACACAGTTGGATATAAAACATTTTTTCTTACTCATCTGGAACTATCTTAATGACATTTGGTATTCACTGTTATACTTAATCCCTCTGTCTGTGTGTGTTTTGTCTTTAGTGAATTTGCATGCCAACTATAGCCTGGGGAAGTCCCTTACAACACTGACCCCTGCTTTGACCCACAAGTAAATTACAGATGCTAAACTATTTCAGTGAAAATCACTGGGAAAACAGGACAGATAATGAGACATGCAGTAGTTGGTTTCTCGCAAAATATCCTCTGAGTTATAAGAGCTGTAGCAAGAATTAAGTGATTTATTGCTCATGAAAATTGCATGGAAAGTATATAGTGCTCATTTATTAAGTACCTTTTAATAAGCTCTATAAAACTGGGGTCTCTAGAGGGTTCAAGCAGAATATTACACTTTTTATACGGGTGGGAGAGGTACACATTATCGTTTTGGCACATTGTCCTCTCACAGTATTATTTAAATTTTTGCTTTGTGGTGTTTGCGATCAAAATTTATGACTTCTGGTTAGAGTTGCAACGATAAAACAGATTTTCCATGCATACCTCTTCCTTGCATCATAGGTCAGAAAACAATAGACAACCAACAACATTTAAAAAACATCACATTTACAGGATTACCTCTGTCATTGTGGCTAATGTTGCAGGAACAGTTACAGATCGAGCGTGAAGTATTGGTAACACTTGCATGCTACAGTTAATTACCCATTAAGCCTTTTCTCATGCACAGTAAAGTTCAAGGTCATGTGATACTAAGATGCTTAAACTGAACTGTCTGGAAAACATTAGAAGCATAATAAAGGTCATGCTTGATGGTGTTTACATCATTTTGCCAACACAGTTACTAGCAGGTATTTTTCACCTAACTATGCAGGAAATTGGATTTCTGAGTGAGATCTGATAACAAGGTAACACAGTGTTAGATGATTGGTCTACCTGCCTTTTTTTTGTTGTTGAATGAAAATGCTGAGCTTGGTTGAAGTCAAGAAGTCTGAGCAGCTCTTACCATGGGAGTCTGGGCTGCAAGCGGCTTTAGAGGTTGGTTTATGCTTGTGTTATGGATTTGTATAAACCCTGATATGTTACTCCTCTCATACCGCAGGGGAATATTTTGTTTATGACCAACACTGAGTAGACCACCACGTCTGTATTCTCAGGCTCTTTCCACCATGAGAGTTGAAACAGGCCAAAGCTGCTCCAGAAAACTTTCTGTCGTGTGTTGAGGCCCAGACAGAGAATGGCACTCGGGGGAACCACAGGCATCCATAAATATTCAAGCCCAGAGAAGTTTATAGAGTTTGTCGTTAAGGATTTATGGTGGGCTGCAGAAGTGGTCATGGAGAGAGAGGGGGGGGGTTTGGGATTCTGGTTCCAGACCCTTACTCGGGAGAGGGGCTGAGCTGCAGACTCCTTTGAGAATCAGGGCTGGAGAACAGAAAGTGTTAGGAGTTCGATAGATCAGAGACAAACATCACACCCTACCAGTGTGAGGATGATTAAGTTTGGTGTTGTTTAGAGGGTTTAGTTTTCCTGATGATTTGTTGCTCCAGCGTGTTGGCTGATCTTACACTTTTGCATTGCTCTCAATAGATGGAAGAAAACAATTTTGTGGATTGCCATCTGTTTAGTGGTTTAGAGGGTTTGGAGTAAAACCCCAGGACAATGGACTTTCATGTCTACACAGTAAACATTACATTGATGCATTATGGCTTTGTGGTTTAACGTTTGCTTCAAAATAATAAAATAATTCAAAATAATACAACAGCTCCTAAATCTAAGAGTTGGTAATTTAACACAGCCAAAAAGCTGAGCTGAATTTAGGAGGAATCCACTCACTAGAAAAGAAAAAGTGATACAAACTACATGAGAAGCACGTGTTTTGTGTGAGCTTTAAAAAGAGGAACATGACATGCTAGAGTGAGTCAACTTAAATTTTTTTTTTGTGTGTGTGTGTGTGTGTGTGTGTGTGTGTGTGTGTGTGTGTGTGTGTGTGTGTGTGTGTGTGTGTGTGTGTGTGTGTGTGTGTGTGTGTGTGTGTGTGAGAACATGAAACCACTCCTTATTCTTGCAGAACTCTGTGGGTTTGGGTCAGCATATTTGTCTTTCACAACCTGCTGGTCAGATGCCCTTCATACACACCACAACCACATGATGCTCAAACCAATACCAAACATAGTCACTTCTTCATGTTGCATTTGACACCTTTTTTTCTGGAATTTCTGTCCTCCCCATCTAGTCCCCCCTCCCCTTAAATCTACACTCTCCTCGGCCTTCTTTAGTAAACCTCTCTCCCCCCTCCTTACTACCTCCTCCATCTCTTGTACCTCACATACTGAACTTTCAGTTACGACCAGAAGTCTGTGCAACCTCAGCTTCCCTCTTTTTCTTCCATCCCCCTGCTGTGTCATTTCAGTAAAACTGAAGGCCACATAACCAAAACCTTGTTGCGACAGCACTATTTCCCTTTAAAACACTGTGTCATTGGTGTCCCCACCACACCAAGAAATAGCAATTTCAAAGTAAAGGTCATGGTGTTGTCTCTCTCCACTCTCCAAAAATCTTATCTTATTCTCTTAGTCCTGAAAGCTTTCAGAAAAACCTTTTACAGAAGCTGAATGTGAAGTGCTCTCCGGCAGGTCTGGTGCTTTTAATGAGTGTTTGCCATCTCAGTGAATGTTGGGCAATTGAGAAAATTAACTCCCTTCATGACACTACAGATTGCTTTCAATGACTTAGCTTGTCAGCCTGCTTGGTGTCACTCTGCTTGGTAGTCTCACTCCCCTGAGGCTTAACAGTGAGCTGCCATACTCTATTTGTGTGTTGTGTTTGTATACTAGCTCTATTTCTACATGTGTTTAGACTGATTCGTTTAGCAGCCAATCAGCATTGCTTGATCGATTAACTTTACGGCTTTGTCCAAAGATGAGATAAAGTTCATTACAAGTAGAAGATACCAGAGTGGCCATGTTAAATGCTCTACATTCAAAGAACCCTGATAAATATTGATACTGTCTAAATAAACTAAATATTTTAGTGATGAACAATCAGATTCATGTCTGATTGTGCACTCTTTTCACCTCAGTCTGAAGTTCATTCACCCACGACAAAACCATTTTAATCTTGGAAATGGGTAAAACACTTACATTCTATTTATAATAATATGTATAATTGGAAATTCACATTGCATTTGTTCAACAGGTTAACCTCTATTCTTAAAGCATACCCTGATGCCTTTAAACCTTAACATGAGTAGTGTATAGTGTCTTAGTGAAGCTTTTTTAGTGCCAAAAAAAAAGAGTTTTGGACAAGTTTTGTGTGCAAGTAGATTACAGTTAACATAAAAGGCTGACCTGTTCGCTGACTTAAAGTACAATGCTAACACTAACACATGTATGTCACTCAACCTGGATATAGAATAGATATATTATATAAAACAATGATGATTATTATGATAAAACTTTTTATTTCTAGTTGCCACCTGATATGAAAGAGACACAGAAGAAGACGGTGAACAGCCAATCATGTGAGAGGAATAGAGTTCGGCTTGCAGACATTAGGAATAGAATAGAAACAGCTGAAGTCTGCGACTGCAACTCTGAAGAAAATACAGAGCCTACCCACACAATGCAGGGTGAAACACTATCACCCGCTAGAATGCACCAACAGCAAGTAGTTACAGTCCCAAGTGAGTGTTAGTGGACTTTTAGCGAGACTTAAGACAAAGACCGACAAACAAAACAAAAACTTATGGGTTCTTCAAATTTCACTCGAGTGAAAAAGGGGGTCTTTTAATTTGCAAACGTGTATTTCTGATGTTGAGCATCATGAAAAAACGTCAAATTTCACTATATCTCCAAGGCCAAACGGTATCACAGAGTTTCCAAACATGTAGCATCTGGGATGGAACCCAGTTAATCTGAGCAAATGAGATAATATTACTGATTTGTTTTGACTTCATAAAGAGACTCTCCATGTGTGTGCACACGGTAAACATGCATGCTTAAGCTGTTTGTAGAAACCAACAGGGTTCAGTTCTTTTCCCACAAGCCACACATCCCCTGCAGTGTCATGTGATCCCACTAGCATCCCAATAAAAAGCAGGAAGCTTCATTTCCTTTCCTGCCAACAAATTGCTCATCCATGCCCCCCTATCTTCACAGGCACTCAGATTTAGATAAAAGAAGACAGTGAAACAAGGCGGGTGTTACGAGAGAGTAAACAGCGCTGCCATGTGAGGAATCCAGCTGCATTTTTGCAATATATAAAGGGGGAATTGTTGATGTCTATCTCTCTGTGACAGATGGGGTTACAATAAAGGCAGGGCCAAAGTAGATGGGGTGATTTGATATCCACAAAGATATAAACATACTCTTTGAGAATGCTACAGGCGTAAGCTGCACCAGACATTGCTTTTTTATGAGATTTGGGGCATCATAAGTGCAAATTCCTCGACATTTATATTGTTTGGAACCTCTGGAAATGGAGCCTCTATTGTTTTAGCTGGAATATTCTCATAAAGTCGTTCATCAGTTATCAGCACATCTCTCCGTGGAGCAATAAAAGGAGTCACATCTATCTCATGTCTTGGCTGATAGCACAGTTGGTCAGGCCTTCATTAGTTCCAAATTTAAATCCCATGCACGGGGCATGCGTGCACGTGTGGAGTCATGTTTGCACTCATTAATGGGTTGAATCAATTAATACCCTCTAATCGTGGGGTTTGATTTGTTTGCTAACTGCCAATTTGTGAAAAAAAAGGAGTAGCACTTTTAAATAATCCAGTATTTATTACACGAGAGAGAGAGAGCGAGCCAGTACTGATTAAGGAGAACTGTAGACACTTAATGAGTTAGCATTATGCACAGCAAAATGGCCCTTAGCACCCTGAGCTAAAGGGATTTTAGAAGGCAGTGTGAAAGGTCTCAGAGTTCATTATTAGTGAAGCTAATGGGACTAACTAGAGGGCTGTTTTCTCATCTGTGTCATTAGTTCCTCTTACACAAGCCTTCAGTGTCTGCTGCATGCAGGAGAACTGTCTGAAAAGAGGAGGCCTGTTCTTCTTTTCATTACTTCTTTCTTCGTCTGGCAGCCCACGATAGAAAATAAGATATTTGATGTTGTTTTGCTGTCTGTCTTTCTTGCACCCACTCCTCCATCACTTCTTTCACACACTGCCGTATCTCAATCATGCACATATACAAATGTGCACCCACACACCCTGTCTTTCTCAAACACATATACAGACACACGCACGCACGCACGCACACAGGCACAAACACACAACCAAACAGGGGAAATCAGGCAAACCGCCCTCATGAATTCTTATTAAAGTGAGATTATTGAAATGCCAGTCCCTGCGTTTCGATGTCAATCATTGCACATTACGCTGGTGGCGATAAAAGCATTTATTTTCCATCTGGCTCGAGGTGCAATTACTCCTGCAGTTTACTGTGTACACGTCAGGGAAATTCAGGTTTCTGACCAATCTGGTCAACAACATGCTGAGCTGTCTATCAGGATTTAATATGGGGTGTCAACCAAGACTTGCAGGAGTTTGACTGGTGTCTCAGATTGATAAAGCACCAGGTGTCTCCTGCTCCTGACAGCAGGATGTGCATTTCTACAGAAATTCATGCACTCCTAAGATTAAGATTTATTTGCTTTCTCTTCATATTTGTTTACCCCCAATCAAAGTCAGATATTTGCATTTATTATTTTTATAACTTGGAAAAAAAAAAAAAAAAAACATATTTTACCTGCTTGTAGAAATATTGTGGCTTGTTGTGTTGTTTTTCTTTCTTATTATTGTTATTTTGTTCATTTGTGGTTTTTCCATAATTTAACAATACCACCAGATTAAGAAAACATGCAGAAATTTACTCAATATTTAATCAAACTTCTGATCCACAACCTGAAATCGAGATTTTGGGATAACACAAAAAACGCCATGTACAGACTCACTATTTGTTTTACAGTGAAGTCTTGTACAAATAGATCGTCTTAGTCAGTAATATGTTGTAGATAAATTTCAAATGAATTGATAAGAAGACATAGATATTGCTAAACATGGCTGATATTGTTGTCAGTACCAAATATTTTGATTTAGTACATTATTTAAACTCTAATAAGTGACTGTAGTTTAGAACACTAAAAAACAAACTACTTAAGCTTTTCTGGACATTTTGGATTTAATATTTTGACAAACTGTCAAATTAGACCTGTCAGCTGTCAAATTAGACCTGTCAGTATACTATAAAAGAATTAAACTAACATCTTATGTCAAATCTACAGGTGAACAATAAAGCACAGATAGTTTTCATAGATAAAGTTAATACCCCAATACAAAACGAAAGTCTTTATAAAGGAGACCTATCTTAGTCTTCCTTCACGTAATGGTAGTCTGCGACCACAGAGTGGCTTAGCATGATTTTCTAAGCTTGAAAACTCTTTATTTATCTCTTACTGGCATCTGTAAAAATCTTCACCTGCATTTTCAGCCTCTGCTCTGAGTCACTGCAAAAACATAAAGGCTGTTTTGAATAAATGTGAGTTTTTACAGCATTACCTTTTTTTTTGCACAGTACCTGCAAAATCTCGCAGCAGAATTCAGGCCCTGAATGTGTCATTAATTTTAAGTACATTAAAGTATTTCTTGAGCTTTCAGGTTGTCTCTGGTAAACTTTCCACAGTTTGTAAAGGTCTGTTGAATCAGCACTATGGCACTTGATTCTAATGTTTGCTGCAGCTGCTCTCAATATACAATATCTGTGTTGCCATGAGGACTTTGATTTTAATGTTTAGTTTAACCTTGGGAGTTTTTTTACTCCTCTTGGCATACTTGTGGTGTTAAGTGTAATCATGTTAATTGTCCTCTTATGAAATGGAATACCAACACACAGGTAACACCATTTTGACTCTAGATGCTGGTGCACTTTCCTGCGCTCAACACCAGAGCACGTACTACCACCTTCACACTTTGAAGGTGTATATGAGTAAATGAAAGCAACCATCAGCGATTGTTGTTATTTGATAAAAGTGAGCTATTTAAATAATGAATATTAACAGAGTCTTTATGTTGGGATGATATTTTAAAGCTCAAATCACTGAAGATGTTATTCCCTTTCATCTTTGGACATTCACAGCCGAGTATGGACCAAATAGTGTGTTGTAAAGTGCAACAAACTTTTACATGCAAGTTTGTTTTCTCAGAATTTTTAAAGGCTTCATGTTTAATTCTTGCTTTTGGTCTACTGTGACATATAACACTGGATAGAAATCCAGATGGTCTTCAGTCAAACCTGTTTGACTTTGCCAGTCTGGATTTAGACCCTTTCTTGGACATGTCCAGATTATGGATGGCTGACAATGGTGCAGTCAGACTCAGGTTTTACAGACAGAATCTCAGAATGGTCTTATCACGAAGCTAATTGGGATCAGAGTAAGGAAGAATAATGGAAGCAGACAGAAGTGGTAGACAATGTGACCCATGTCTGATTTAACGCTCTGACAAAGCTGCTTTTAAATCAGACACGATTACAACCTCAAACTAGTAACAGCCAGAGTACAGCTCATGTAAACTGGATTAGGAGTCAAGAGTCGGATGAGTGAGTCAAGCTATTAGTATTATATTTGAAGAAAAAAAAGACAAGATGTAGTGAAAAGCCTTTTATAAAGGCTCCATTATTGGAAAATCTCCCACACAGGCTGTCTAAGTAAATATGTTTCATGTGTAACATTACCTCCTGCAAACTAAAGTTCATTAATGGCATTTGAGACTGTTAGCTGATCTTATGAACTCCTGCATGAATCTGTTTAAATGTAGGAAAAGCAGAAAAGGAAATGGCCTGTGTGTGCCTACTTTCTGTGCAACCCCTGCCAGCCTATCAGCTTCTATGCGTCAACATGTCCATCAAATGTCAACATCCCATCTGCAAGTAAGTCAGTCTCTTTGCTGATGTATTATAAGGATTTCCCCGGGCTTTATTCCTGCGTGTTAGATGTTTCCTCACACTGTAGAATGGTGTCAGGTGCTGCCTCAGTGTTACAGGGTGACGTCTGGCTGAGCCTGATGTTACACGTGAGTTATCTGTTGTGACTGTGTGACTGTCTGATGACATTTGTCAGTATTAAGTGTTGTAGGCGAACAAAGACTCCTCTCCCCCTCTCCTCTGTGAATCAGTGTTGACAGGGTTGAAGAAAGTTCATCTTGTGTTTGTTGGGAGCATGACCAGGGTCCACTCAGACAGATATAGACTGTGGCAGCTTGTCTTTGTTTGGACTGGGGTGATACAGACATTTCCCCATGGATGTTAGACGACAACCTTACTGATGTGTTCAGGTGAATTGGAATATTTATGTTCCCTTGTATGTCTTTCTTTTGTCCTCTTGTATATTATTATGTATTTTCAAACAGTTCATAGTGTTTAATATCATTTCAGTGGATTAGATTTCAAGGAGTTATAGAAAGCGAGAGAAGAATGGAGGGAATCTATTGCCAAAACGTTACTTTGAAATCAAGGTCGGCCCCCTTTCTGAACGTTTCACCATGTGGAAAGAAAGGAAAGTTATCTGCCAGCTCATAGAGCATTTTATTAAAGGTCCTGTGTGGAGGTTTGTATAACAGAAGTGAGCTGACAGAAGTTGATGTTTCTACATGACCTTCAAAAGCAAACGCAACCATCAACCAAAAGATCTTTTTTTTCTTCTTGGTAGGCATTCATTGCCTCCAAAACCAAAATAAATATGTTTACAGCCTGATTTGAGTTGAGTTCCACCTCAACTTAGTCTCATTGTCTCCAGTTTGGTTTGCTGAATGTTAAATTGTGAAAGCATTTCTAATATGACAGCTGCTGCTGATGGGCTGCAAAAAAACTCCACTTCAGAGACAGACTGGAGATGTCCATGTGTTACACTGTTTATGGTCATATTTCCTATTCATAAAGCAGAAACTAAAGAATACATGGTAGAAATGAGGTTCTAGTTTCATTTGCCAAGAACAGAGGTTGCTTCTTGGGTCTATTGAAAGTCAGGTCAGCTAATTTAACATGGTGGCTGCTGTTGTTGGTCTCTAAAACTACACTCCAGAAACCAGGTGGTGATGTCATAGAGACTATTGTATGTCTATTTTGCAATTCCAGTCGTGCAGTCCAGATTTATAACAGGTCAAAGGTAACACTTTGAATTCTCCTTCATAGCCATACTGGTTTGACATAGTTTCTTTTAACCAGATCAGTTTTTTGGCTTAATTAAATAGTCATGGGAGTCAGTAGCCATGTTAACATGCAAAATTTCTTGATCCGATTAAAAATTTGAGAGATCGGGTAATCTGAATCCTCTGCTTATATGGGTGCTAAAATCAAATAATCCGATCATGACGTTCGTACACATGCACCAAGCTTTTAGAAGGATTTGGACATGTGCAGAGTTGTCTGATCTCACTAAAACAACCATCCCTCTCGATCGGAATACAATTTCTTTCCGACTGAGGCGAATTGGATCAGAATCTTCCAATCTACATGTTTACAAGATGCATTTTTATTCTGATTGAACATTTATTCCGATTATTTGTGCCCATGTAGACACAGCTAGTGTTTTGCTTTTGAGGTTCACTATTAGCTCTGCAGTATTCAGGAATTGGCAGACTATAAAAAAATGCAATAATACTGCATAATCTCACTGGATCAGTTGTCCTTGCCGTCATACGTCACATCATAAGACAACAAATGTCTCTTCAAAGACAGCAGTTGTGTGATGTCAAAGGTTTTAATAAAAGTTAACATCAGGGATAAAAGACTTCAATTTAAAGGAAATAATAACTTCCCCCATTGGACTCTGTTTCAGATGGTCCACTTGTTGGCTCCGGTCACCTTTCACCCCTGCCAGACGGCACAAGGATTCTCGCAAAGTCTCATTATCCTTTTATCTCAACATTTATCTGACAAGCGAGCAGGGAGGGGGCATGCAGGCCATCCTTAAAGATTCATAAAAAGACAGTAAAAGAGAAAAAGAGCGCTTTAGAAAAGAAGGGGGACTTAAACTAGCAATTCTGTTTAATGTCTGCATGTGATAGGGTTGACGGAATTATTAATCTGGAACTAAGGAAAATTCAGACCTTTGCTCTCGGCTGCCTCACTAAGAGTCTTTAGTTACCACCATTACATAGCAACTGAAGGTCGGGAGGTCTGCCACTAATTGGTTCTACAGGGTTTTGAATAACAATGAGGTGAGCCCAATTATAAAATCAGTGTGAGACACCACAGAGGAGTAACAGAGAGAAACGGAGGAGCATGAAAGAGCGCGAGCGAGAGAGAGGGAGAGTGACAAGGGACCTGCTGGACCTGCGATGGGATAGAGGGAGTGTGTAAGAGAGACAGAAGTGAAGCTGTTTCATCACTTCTGCTTCCCCTCTCCTCAGCAGCAAGCTATTAATAAAATTTATAAATCAGCGGTGGCATAAATTTTAATAGAGGGCTGTGGAAAAACAGTCAAGGTCTCTGAAGATAGCTCCACCTCATCTGAAATTCCATTTGCATAAAAGATTCAGGTTACACAGGCAGATTTGAAGGGAATCTCTTCTTTTTTATCGTGTGTTCATTTATTAGTAATAGAGCCCTTTTTACATGGCGGAATCCGACACGAGCACTTTGGAATATAAATCAGTGCCTTTTTAGAACAAGTGTCTCCTCCCTTTTAGCTTCTTTCCTCTGAATGTGTGTCTATGCATGCAAGTACAACAGCATATCCTGGATAGCACAAGCATTTAGTACAATGGCCGACGTGTATGTGTGTGTGTGTTTCAGTCTGTGTTTTTGTGTGGCAAATGATGAGCAGGAAGGTACAGCCACCTGATGGCTCTGTTTCTGTGGGAGACAAAAGAACAACCCCTCCCCAAATTAGCGTCATGTCATGTGGGAGGAGAAGCAGTTTCAGGAGGAGCAACATTCCCTCCCTTTGACGACTGGCTTTCACACACACGCACGCACGCACACACACACACACACACACACACACACACACACACGCAGCTGGTTTTGAACTGACAGGATCTTACTGGCTGTTCTTCAACTGCTGAAAACGTGTCATGATTTCAATGGGAGCTTTGAACAGAAGGCTTTAAAAGCTTCGGGGGGATCAACAGTTTTATCATTATACATGGAGCTTCCTGTTTCCTGGGAGCAGAATAATGTCCCCTACCTCTCTCTTTGATCGTTACTTCATTGATCACAGTGGAGTTAGGTGGGCGTCCAATAAAAGAAGTGATGATTCTCTGTTTGTTCGCTGAGACTTTCAGAGTCTGTCTGGGATTATATTAGGCCTTTTTAATAAACCGAGAGCAGAGGGTGCATCCTGCTACCTGCTACCTCACCTCAGCATGATTGTATTGGCAGTATTGACGCACATTATTATGCACAGCTATTACATAGTTTGATCTGTGTTGGACATGGGGTCAGTTTAATTAAATCAATGCCAAGATACATTCAAGAACCCTCTCATTCTCATGTTTACTTAGTGTGATCAATAAAGAGCATATATTGATGCTCCATTCATGGCCTCAGCCTTTGAGGTTACCAAGAAGCATGTTTACAAAATGAGGGGATCAGGAATCGTGTCATTTATTTACAATACTTTGTCCTTTTGGATTAAAGTTTTTCCAAACAAATATGTCCCCAAGAAAAAGAGCCTTCATTAGCTGTGTTTACATCGGCACAAATAATCGGAATAAAAATGTGTCATGTTGATCAGAAGATTCTGATCTAATTTCACTTAATCTGAAAAAAATTGTATTCCAATCGAGAGGGGTGGTTTATGCCGATCGTTATTCTGAAACGTGTCCATGTAAACTATTATTCTGATCGTAACTCTCTTAGCTGACTCGATCTTCATTCTTTAGCCTTTCCCTTGTTTACTGAGGTCAGTACAGGAGGTTTCATTATTAACACTCTGGCATAAAACACAACCGCAGGTGCCGCCTGCTCCTCCGATAACATAACAAGGTGTACATACAGGGTAATGTTGTCACATCTGCACGCACAAAAAATATGTCCGCAAGGGCGCCATGTAGTTAGAACATTTAACAGGGGGGAAAACTCCTGAATTGGATGGAGTGAGCCACTACCACGTTTATTGGTTTGTTGACTTGTTGACGGCACAGGTGTAAATAAAATTCTTCTTCTGCGGTTGTTTTAGCTAAATCAGCCAACTCTGCGCATGTCCAGATGCTTCTAATCTGAATAAAGCTTGGTGCATGTTTACAAATATCATGATCGAATTATTTAATTTTGCACCCATATAAACAATGGATTCAGATTATCTGATCCCTCAAATTTGTTAATCGGATAAAGAAATTTTGCCCATGTAAACGTTGCTACTGTCAAAAACTGCATGATGTTTAATTTCCAGTGTTTCCCATACATAAGTGATACCAGGGAAGGCCACTCAAGTACATTTCCAGCTGCTCAAGTATATTCACTGACCATTTTTATGTTCTCTTTTTCTATAGGATTAACAGCTGTGATAAGTGATTTAGAATTTCTCTTGTTAACCTTCAGTTCTTCATACATACTCTACTCAGGCGATCAGAGAGAAAGAGGTCTCAGTGTGTCCTTCCTGCTGATGCATTGTTGGAAGCACAGCATCTCCCGCTGATTATGAACCTCCTCACACAGCTGTTTGAAATGTTCTGGGTTGCTGCATCTTGTGCACACACAGATCACTTGTTGTGATAATGGAATACTAAGTAAAAGATTTCAAGTTGTGAGGTGTTTAGGCATCTCCAGTAAAAATGCATGTTGTTAGAAGATCAGAATCAGACAGTTCTGAAGAATTAAGCAAATCTTATAGATGCAAGTCTTATAAATGCACACTAAATAAGTAGAAGAGCAAAAGGAAAAAGGAAAATGAAGGAAAAGGAAATGCTCGTTTAAATGGGACATGCCACAGGTGAATAAATGCTCAATGCTTAAATCAATAAATGCTTCAACATGATTAAAAAAAGATAAAGCAGCACCATGAAATAAAAGCAGTACATTAAAATGAATGCAACTTAAATGAATAAAAGCAACAAAGCAGGGATGAAAAATTCAGGTCATTAAGAAAATAAGGAAGTCAGAATGAATAAGAAAAAAGCATAAAGATGATTGAGAACTGAGAGGGTAATACCAAGATATAAGAGGTAACCTATAGACCTGAGTTTAAAGAAGTGGTTCAAAATAATATATTATGTTTTCAGTTTGTTAAAGACATTTCAGCACAGTTAGTGTTTGAGTTCGTAAAAGTCCAAGTTCTACATTATGATGTAAAGTTTTTTATTTTTTCTGGCGCTGCGTATTGTTTCTGATGATCTATTGTCAGTTTTATGAACAAACTGACAATCAGTATTGGCATCAGCCCCCAAATATTGATATCCGCGAACCCCCAATTCCTTTCCATATACTTGTTAAACTGGGTTATTGCACATTTAAAACCAGCCGTGCTCTGAATTTTGTTCAGCTGCCAATATAAAGTCAATGCCTCCTCATCCTTTCAACTTCCATTTGTTTTGTTTCCTAATAAAGCAATTAATGTCTTCCACTCTGGTTGTTTGCTTTTTGCCCTGCTGCTACCATAATAGTGCTCTGTTTGTCTGTTTGCAGGAGGAAAGCATTGTACTGAATTATGCATCGCATGTCACTGCAACAGGCAGCATTTCCATTTCAATTATGAACCAACAGGCTGAGGGGCTAACTCAGTCTGACTAGCTTGAGAAGACAAAAATGTGTTTCGTTCCGGGCCTCTGCTGTTTTTACCATTTATTGACGCAGCAGAAGAAACAAAGACTTGACTACTTTGATTCTTTGAAGAGTATTTTTAGGACAGAAATTTCTTCAGAATGCCTCATTTATAAAAATCTATGAATTGCAGGTAGGGCTGGGCGATAAAACGATAACCATATATATGGAAATTCATTTCTCTCAATGTCAATATAAAACATGGTTGATATGCTTTTCTATTGTCAGCATTCTGCCATGTTTTGGTAGACTAAGTTTACAAACCCCGAGCGGAGCAAGGACCCCATGGAGCCTGTTCAACCAAATCAGCTGACATCTTACGACAAAATGTTGAAGAAACACGAAGACCTCACAGATGCAGTAGCTTACTGTATTTCAAAAGACATGCTACCAATAAGCACTGTTAAATTGTATTTTTTATATCGTGATAAGTATTGAAATAGACTGATGAAAAAAATACTTTGTGATAAACTTTTTCCCATATCGCCCAGCCCTACTTGCAGGTAATATGAACATGTACTCTTCTGATATTCTTACAGTAAGCACATTCTACATACATCACAAGCACAAATGATGGACATTAGGCAACTATTTCCCTCCCTGTCGAAGGTCCTTGCTGCAAAATGACTGAGCCAGTGCTGCTTTCAAAAGTTTATTGGCAATTTCTCTCTATGCATATATAAGCACCTAGAGGGAATGGTTTTGTGCCAGTGTACACCCTCACAAACTGCTCGCGTAGCTGCAGATGAAACTTGACTCAACACAACATATGCGAGTCTGTTTTATGTCCACATACTTAATCACAACTCCTAGTCCTTTTGAAGTTAATCTTAAATCCGCTTTAATATAACCTCCATATAACTGAAGTTCAGGTCTACTCCTGTTAATCTGTTCAAATCTGCCATTTACAAACAAGCACACAGGTGCATCAGCATGTTAATAGGATAATTTATACAGCGCCCTGTGGCACCCAGCCTCGCTCCCTGCTTCTTGTTCCTAGCTTGTCTTTGATAAAGTTTATAGGGATAAGGTGTTTTTCTGATCTGTGGGAAATGTGCGTGCTTTGTTCTGAAGAGATTGCAAGAGAGACACAGAGGCGTGCTATAGGGGCGAATTGGGCATACAGGCAACAGTGTGTCACCTTGAAGAGAGGCAAGATGTGAGGTTCAATTCTGCAGGGAGCAGATCTGTCAGGAGAGAAGTCTGGGCATCTCTCCCTCGGGAGACGAAGGGGGAGCCGGGAGGGGCTCTGGGTGAGAGACAGGTGAGGAAAGCACGGAGAGACAAGAGGAAAAAAAAGGTGCTGATGAAGGAATAATGAGAAAGTGTTTGTGTGTGCTGCTGCCAAAATCCAGGGAACTGCCTCTGACAACTTATTAGCACATTAAAGGAAAAAAAGGGGCAACAAAACCCAAAAACAAAAACATACTGAAGCTGCTGCTGCTTTTAGGGACATTTTGGCCCTTTTTCTGCACTTATGCACATCTTAAGCTATGCAAATCAGGTTCTGTATTTGCCTTGCTTGAAAAAGCAACTCTATTATTATTAACAGCAAAAGAAAAAAGTCTGGCTGGGGGTTATTTTACCTCCCCCAGCGGGAAGTCTGCAAATGAGCAAAAAGAAAATGAAATGCAACATTCTCTGTGTCTATTATTTCTGTATTTTCCATCTCTCTTCCCACATGAGAACTCTACATCCTCTAAATTAATTAGCTCTGAATGTGTCTTAATGATATTTATACTTTTTAGTGTAATTGTCTAATTGTGCTTCTCTAAAGAAACATATACAGTATGTTTTAGAAGACAAGTTGTTTGCGAGGGAGAGAATTTCTCAGCTTATTAAGGTTTTTTTTTTTTTGATGTTCAGCACATCATTAAGTCTGCTCCCTTTGTGATCGTGCCTAACTAGCCTCCTCTCTCCCTCCTTCCGCTGGCTCTCCGGGGAAAGATCCTGCACTAGGCTGCTGGTCAATTAGTCAGTGTGTGTAATTCAAAGGCTGAGAAACGACCAGAGGGAGATGGAGAGTTTGTGTTTTCTGCTCTCTGGATGTGTTTGTGTGACTGAGTGTGGTAGTGATGCTGAATCTCTGCTTGCCTTTCATCAACATGTTTGTGTTGAAAGTAGAATCAGTTTCCAAATGACAGAATGGGCGGGTGTAGCTCTCTATCAACACTAGTGACATGGGGTTTTTAAAGAAGTTTGCCACACACAGTCTCTGCCCTCTTTGTTGCCACTTTGTATGTTGTTAACAATTTCAGCAAGCAAACAGTTTGCAAGACTTAAATCTGAATTTGTTCAGCTGTAGCTGCAAAGCAAAATAGTATTGCCATTAGCTACAGAAACAGCTTGGTAGGAATAGGGCTTTAGTGAAAGGTCAAAAAGGAATATTCTATACTTATGTAAGCATGAAATTACAGGTGGACTGTCAAGTTGTGTTAAGAACACAAATGTTATGTTGGTAACTTAAGATGATTTTCAACTTCTTTTAAACTTGTTTTTGTCATTCTCATATATCTCCAACTTACTGCAGGCAACATGGCGTCTCTGAAGTGCGGCTGCAGATGACCAGTAAACTACACAACGTTGTCTGTAAGGGCATTCCTCTGATCATCAGATCTGCACAACAGTCAGGGCTAAAGAGAAATAATTCCGAGAAAATAGCCTGTTGTGTATTTGTGATCAGAATCAAGTCCTCCTACACCTAATATTTGACTTAAAGGGATATTCTGGTGTAAAATTAATTTAGGGTCAAACACATCGTAACACCGAGTTAGACAACCCCTTGCCGACTGCTGATTACGACCGCACTAGCCACTGAACATCTTTTTAACTTTGCCTAATTTATTTAGCAAAGAGACTTAACACAACTCACCTACTCACTTCCAGCAGCTGCTTGTTTGTAGCGAACCCTTGGACTAGTCCATTACAGACTGCTGCTGAGTGACGCAGCTCAAGGAAGAACATTTATGATCATTTCTTCATGGAAATGAAATCAGACTGAGACGCTAAGACAGAAGAACTACAGCGTCTGCAGTGCAAAATGATTAATATGGTGATTATTACTTTAAAGAAATTATAAAGTAATGATCATAAATGTTCTTCCTTGAGCTGCACCCCCCTGCCTTAGTCAGTGATGGACTGGTCGAGGTCTCGCTACAAACAAGCAGCTGCTGGAAGAGAGTAGGTGAGTTGTGTTTCATCTCTCTGCTAAAGAAATCAGGCAAAGCTAAAAATATGTTTGGTGGTTGGTGCTGTGGCCCCGTGTATTGTGTATTGCTATCGTGCGGTTGTTACTATAGTTGGTATGAGTAGAGAAGCAAGTGGTCGGCAACATCTATCTGTGGAGGGGGTGTCTAACTCGGTGTTATGGTGTGTTTGACCCTAAATTAATTTTACGCCGGAATATCCCTTTAATGTGGATGTGAACAAGTTGCAAATGAAATATGCGATCATCATTTCGGGCCTAGAGTTATAAAAATAAAAAATTATATAACTGACTAGTTTATTATGGTGCAGCCAAGCAAAGGTGACGACCTTTATGAGTTAAGTCGACTAAACTTTTATTTCCGTGATATGAAGGTTTCCTCTTCAAAGTACTGTTTTAATCTTGTTTGAGGGAACTTGATGTTTGTGAGTTAAGAGCACACATGATTGCATTAGTGTGCGCTCTTTGTGATACAGTAGATGTATTATTTATAGCAGGCAGACTTTTTGTTTTTTACCCCTCAGTCTCTCCTCGTCTCCTCATTATATCAAACCCCTTTCTTAATAGCAGAGTCTGAATGTCTAATCAGTGCCTACCTCTGTCTCACCTCAGTTGTCATTTACATTACACACAAGAACCAAGTGTAAAGCCTTGCAGTTAACTGCTGTCAGCTGTTGGAGACATAAATCTCTTGTAGGATCTCTTTACACTTGAAGAGAGAACAGACTTCACATGGCCTTACCTGACCTGAACTCGCTTATACCCCAACCCCCGCCCCACCTCTTGTGTCTCCTCATGGATGTTAGAAAGATTCATGAGTATATGAAAGCTTTTAAGTGTGCACTGAGAATATGATAATATGCAGGCAGTTACATTACACAGCACAGTATGTATACATGATCTGATTTATGCACCTGCACTCCGATAAGACACGAACAGATGGCTGGGCTGGGGCACATATACACATTCACTATCTGTAAAGAGAGATATATACGTATATAAACATACTGTTTGTACAGTCTGTAAACATTATGACAGAAGTAGCTTTACAGAAACTGCTCTCCATCTGGAGTTAGCTGCTGAATGTAGCAGAGGGAAAGGAACTGGACAAATTGTGCTCGGCTCTAAACACTTCTGTCCCTCATCAAACACCATAGACTTTCGTAAATAACAAGAATAGTGTGATAGTGTTTTTTAAAGTGTTTACAAGGCCTGTAAAAACCAGATTATTCCGCTAACTGGAGTTTATATGTTTGATAAGTAGTTAACATGTAGAAGGGTGTGTGGTTTTTAAAGAAACATCTTGTAGGTGCCACAAAACGAGGACATAAACACACTCAACACAGCCGAGATGCCAGGAACCACTGACACCTCTCCCACTTGTCGGCCTGTGGGCGGATCCATCAAGCTTGTGGACCAGAATTAGCTGAAAACAAAGTGTTTGTGTGAGTAAATTACTGGATTTATGCCACAGGAAGAGGCAGAGATGCTCTTGAAGCCAACCTTCAGTCTAATAGCATTTATTGATGCAAAACAAAAAGTCAGACTGGCATAGAGGTGTAAGAACTCACCACAGGACTTGATACAGCTTCCATTGACTTAGCCTTGGCTTTCATATGAATCAGACAACAACAAGTCGGGGTTTGTTTGTTACAAACATTCTTGCCTGAGAATATATTTGACATATTTTCCAGTGATTTAACAACGTGTCGGATAAATGATTGTCATCTGAGCTGTCTCAGGATGTCTGGATCTCATCTGGCCTCATTTTTAATGTCACAACTTGATAACAGAATAAAAAACATTCATTCATTTGACATGCTGTTTTCTGTTTTGGCACCATTTTCTTTGGCTTCTTTATATCACTTCATCTCTCTCTCACAACATTTGCATAAAAGTTCTTCATTTAAAGGTGTGTTAAAGTTGGGGTAGGCAGGATCTGAGAAAGTGTCAGTTTTGGGGAACAATCTTAAACGTAAACACGACCCCTCCCAACCAGTTTTCCCCTCAGCTCCTCCTCTCCCCTCCCTCTCTGCTCCAGCAAGCCCCGCCCACAAACAGACACTCCTGCTTCAATTAAATTCAGATATAATGCAGATAAATACTTAAGATGATAACAAACGGGGCCCAGTCAACGTGAAAGTGAACAGCATTGGTGCTACTGTAGATGCCAACAGACTACCAGCAAACACAATGTTTGCAGGACTTCGACAACTAGGATAAAGTGACATAGTCCAGGACCAGAGAAACAGTTCAGCGGCGCTACAACATGCAGCAGGTCCCATTTGACAAGAAACACTTCTGTTACAGACACTTGGCTTACTTTGATGAAGCGGTTTACCTGTCCAGCAGGAAGGTTACAGGGTTCCAAAGATCCCGAAGCATCTCCCATCATAATTGACCCGGCTTTTGAGCTCTTGTCCGGTCTACCTCCTTTTTAAGCGTCTGTTATTCTGCCAGAGTCTCTGGTATTTACTTCGTTTTCTTGCTTGTGTTTTCTGTACTTTCTGGTTGGTTTCTACTGTCTGATATTGTAGCACGCTAACTTTGTTTGGGCTCTGTGCACGTGATTTAAGGACATGTCTCACAACACGGGGGAGCAGCGTCTGTCTCACAACCAATCAGGTTGGGGGAGGCGGAGGAAGGCTCTGTTTACACTCAGAAAGAGCGGGCCACTCAAATATTATAAAATTTTGACTACACAGACATAAGAGAACACAGCGATATCGTTATATTACCAAATGTCATCAATTACTAATAGCTATTGACTGATATGAAAAGCTTTTTTGTATATACACCACAAAAAAAAGATGCTTCTTTAATGGATTCCTGCCTACCCCACCTTTTTAAAGTAAATCATTTAGCTATGAAATTATTTTAGTTTTTGTGCCTCTTGCCATCTTGCACCATCATGTTCCTATAATAGCACTGAACAGACAAACTATACCCCATATTCATTTTAGTATCTAGTGGAAGGCTGCCAAAAGTGCAGAGCCTGACAGACTACTGCTAAATATTCTCATTTACATGCACTGTACCTTGAAGGTGAGGTGAAACAGAGAGGGAAAACAGAGGAACTCTGTTAGTCGAGAGTAAAGAGAGGTGTAGTGTTAGCTCTGTCAACATGTCTCATCAGAAATTTAGGCTGATGAATTGTGCTGTGTTTGAAGTTACACCAATTTAAACTGAGCTGTGGTTAACGTTGTTTTGTGATGCAAAGATCTGTTTCATTGTTAATCGTCAGCCTGCATGAAAACACACTGAATAACTTTGGATGGTATCAGGCTGTCAAATGTTTCATCGCTCCATCCTGTGGCTTCAGTGCAGAGCTGAAGACCCTTTGTGATCTGATCCTGGCTTTCATAAGCTCTGACTCACTCTGGAGGGATTTTGGTGAAGCAGGTGGATGCAAGTCCAGGAAAGTTTGGTCTTGGTTCAAAAGATGGCTGCTCTTTCAACAACGTGCCCTGCATTCACTCTCGGCTAAAACAAATCCTGCCTTCTCTTGCAGTGCTCACCTGTCTTTTATCTCTGCACCTTAGATTAATATTGCAAAACCTATAGCTGCTACCCTCACCCTCTCTCCTCTCGCTCTTGTTATCTCTGCATCCCATCACTCCCAAACACATTCACTTCTTCACCTCGCCTTCTCGCCCTTTCTTCCCCTCCTGTCAGTTGGTGGATATTGCTTTTCTCCTTTCCATCACTCATGTTTTTCCCCGCCGCTCCATCTCAATCAAGAATGCAGCAAGTTTTTATGAATTCATCAGGATGATCATGGACAGTCCTGGGTGGCGTGCAGGGAGGCAACAAGGCGAGACGATGGCTGTAAGAACAGACGGAGGAAAGAGGAAAAAAAAGAGAGGGGGGAGGGAGGGAGGGGAAAGAAGAGCAAAAGCGAGGAGAAGGGGGTGTTGCTGTAGTGCTGAATTTTAATGAGTACCAGAGGGAATTTCTTCCACACATTTCTTTTCCCCTAGCTCACTTTCTGTTTTTTATTTCTTTTTTTCTTCATGGGATGCACCCATCTACTATGACTCTAAATCACTGTCACACAAATGAGCTTTAACACAGCCCTGCTTTCGCCTCAACCAGCAGCATGTCACAGAATGCAGCCACACCAAGCAAACAGTGACCTAAAAGTTGTAATTGAACTGCCAATTTGTCGTGTTTATCTCTGCTGTCTTCCACCAGCCACCAAACTCACCACATCCTTCTCCCGGAAACCAGTGCAGATGTAAGCGGTGTTTCTTTCCATGACAGATCTGCTGCTCATTAGTGAATTATTCATTCTTTTCATTAGGAGTCTCACAGATAGCACTGCAAACATCCACACACTCTTATTGTTATTCTCTTGCTGTCTTATCAACTTTCTCCATATCTTCTCCCAGTAAGTCCATATGGCCTTTGGCTTTTGTACACTATCTATGCCTTGTCTTTTACCCCTCCTCCTCCTCCTCCTTTCATTCTCTTCATCTCTCTCTTTTTCTCTTGGGAAGACTTTATTATGCTTTGCTCCGACAGCAAAGTACACAGATAAAAGATAATTGCCTGGCTTGACTCCTCCATTGATATGAAAATAGGATTTAAATTATTCACAGTGGTTTAAAGGTTAGTAGAAGGTTATTACTGGCAGATAGAAGTAGAAAGGCAACAGGGTAAGAAGAGAAAAAAAAGGCCTTGTGTGTTGCATGCTGTGGCCGGAAGGTGAGGTGCCTTTCTGAAAGGCTAATTTGCAGTGCAGGCAGTGGAGACATCTTGCGAACAAACCACAAAAGCCTCTCTGGGGGATTTGAACATGGTGGTGGAAGTCAGTTATTAAGCAGCAAATTAAGGCTGGCTGCTCCACAGGAAAACATTGTCAGTTGTAAATAAGGCTGTATCGGCTCCTTGCCCACGCGTGAAACCTTTTCCCTCCCTGTCCTGTCCAGACTTGTGTAGCGTTTTATACGTCACATTCCTTTCTTTTATGCAAAGCCATCCACCTACACTAGGTAATAAACAATTCCTTCCCTCCAGAGGGAAGGAAAGGTTGAAGTGTTGGGTTTAAATCTGGGTCACCTCTGCTGGGACACTGGCTTGTTTTGCACTGTGGACATGATGCACTCAGAGAAGGGTGAAGGAGAATTACCTGCTCTGTTGTTGCCAGCCTCCCTGAGGACACGTTCACTGATCACAGCAGGGGTTTGTTGGATAAATAGGAAAGGGGAAAGGTTATAATGAGCCTTTTTCTACACCCCTTGTATTACCTTGGAACCAGCTTGTGTGTCTGAAGAGCTTTGTTATGCCTGTAGACAGGATTCAGACAGTTCTTATGGGGTAAGGTGGCAGCAGGTGGTCTGTTACAATCCTGCAATTTCTCGCATGTCTGGCTGCAGCAGCAGTCCTCTCCCATCGCACACCACCAAGGCTTTCTGCATATATGAGTTTTCGTTTGATTGATAAAGTTTGTATGGTTAATGCTGGGACTAGTGTTTGTCACAGCCTGAAGAGCACAACCATCGTGACTAACTTTTCTTAGTGGAGAATACAGCTGAAGACGGAAGTTAGACTGACGATATAGATTTTCCTTTGGCAATGTAAATGCTGTTGTCTTTTTCTCTTGGCCTGTAGCTGAAACTGAGAACATAAATTGACATTTTATCTCTTTATAGAGTTGATATAGCAACAGGTTGCCCATGTACACATCTAGTATATATTAGAAAAGCAGTATAACTCATTGTAAGTCATTTTCTCGCTGACCAACAAACTTAAAACAACAAGAGAACTATCACCATGGTGCTTTATTACCCCACTGCATTCACCAGTCATTTTCTTTGCTGGTTGTGTTTCTGGATGTGATCAGCGGGTCAATCTGAGCTTACTTACTTGATATAGCTCCATAAAGCGGGGCAATGACTTTCAGTGAGAAATAAATATTTGTTAATTTATAAAAATTTGTAAAGACTTAAGTGTATAACAAATTGAATTGTATTAAAATGGGATTGTTAACGCAGCTCCTTTCCTTTTTACAAATTTAATGTTAAAGAAAAAAGTTGTTAATAACTCCAAAAAAGTTTCATTGTAGGCCTTCTTTTGTTGTAGTTTTGCAAAAACAGAGTGTTTGCTAATAAAAGGGATTAGTCGACCCCAGAGACTCCATGTTTTTAACTCCATCCTAATAGAGACCCCCACATGCCCACATGCTCAGCTGTGTGATTTGTGAACAGTAGGGCTGTAAGGATTCACTGGTCCAATCTGTTATCTTAGTGCTAAAGATGTGAGTACACAGACAGTAGGCACCCTCAATCTGTTAAAATATCACTTCAAACATTCGATGGCGTGTTTTTTTCAGTTGTGATCTAGTTAACTGAAGTTTCGCTGTGTTATTTCTGTATGCTGGGCTAATCACCTTAAATCTTGCAAGACTTGGACGTTGACCTTCAGCGATAGTAATGTTGGCCTAGATGGCAGGCCAAGTAGCGCTAATTAGCTCACAGCAAGAAAACAACAACAACATCCAAGACCTGGGAAAGGATTTACTTTGTGTAATGTTTCTTAAGTTAGAGAAAAGCTTTCAAAGAAAGAGAGAGATGCAACAAAAACCAATGCCTGTTCTGTTCAACTCTGAGATACACATGAGGGAGAAACCTGATTGTTTTCACCATTACAGTTTGAACAAAAAGACTCGGCAAGCTTTGTTTATTTCAGTCTACTGTATTGTATAATTGGTTTTCTGGTGGGATAAATACTGTTGTTGTGGAGCTTGAATGTACAGAAAAAAGATTAGCTCTCTAAGTTCAGATAAGTTGAATTTTTTCTGTTTCCAAAGAGGAAAGTGATATCATAGCAAGGCAGCCATTAATCATAAAATCAAAGCAAATTAAGACAGCTTACAAAATCAAAAGTGCTGGTGCTTTAAACATAAAACAGAATGAAGTTGAAATGAAACCTGATTAAAACAACAAAGGAAGAAGTGTCAGAAAAAAAGTGAGCTTTGGCCCTCAGCTGTGTGGGTATCTTGAGGCTGAATTTGGCTCATCAGAATCAATGAGGGCTTCTTACAGCTGGGCTGAAAACTTAAACCTGTTGGATCTTTTCTAAACAGAATCCAAACTTGACTGTAAAATCAGTATTTTAAAAAGGATAGTCTTGGAAGGGTTAAAAGGCAAATGTCACATACTTGTATCTGCAAACCATACTTTTTGACCCCATACAAATCCAGACCAGCTCTCTCTATAGTGAAGAAAATGTGTTGATACTAAAAAGTCTAAGTCCCCTCCCTCAGCTTCTCCAATCTAGAGAGCATATTGATTACCTGAAGCTAATCACTTGACTGCATCATATCCTCAGACAGCAGCCAAGCACCATTTTCTCTCTTACTCTTTAATTAGTGATACAACCCACGGGCACTAATCTATTCGTCCCTTCTCTGATATTCCTCAGATGTGCGCTGCTTTGATTTCTCTGACCCAACAAAGAGTATTGGGATGATATGTGCTGCAGGAATACTGATGTGTTCTTGGAAAGGGGGAGACTATCAGCCTGCTAGCAGACAAGAGACCAAGCAAGAGTCTCTTTCTCCTATACTCACACCTGTACATGTAATCCTCCTCAAATATTCTCTGATTTATTTCTGGTCCTGGAAAATGAAGAATGTGAAACACGCAGTTGGCGTGTGAAGAGGCAGGCACACAAATGTGAATTTGTGTCCTTGAAAGTCTTCTTCATCTTAACAATGTTGTGCACTCATTTCATTTTGCATTTTAAACAGTGATTGGCTGGAATAAATGTGAGCACAATGAATAAGGCAGGGGTGTTTCTTATCCACTTCTCTCTTTACAGATTTCACAATCCTGCCCACTCATTGAGAAACCCTGGTAACAAACAGCAGAGTAGCTCCTGAATGAATCAGCCACTGGTGTAGGACATAAGCCAGGGTTAGGCTGCCTGGGCATCCCTTTGATGAGGCCAGATTTGTGTATCAGTCATAAGCCAGTGCCACTACCTAGCACACTTCAAACAGGCTTAGTGCTAAGCCAATTAGCATGACTTTGCATGGTGTTGATCTGCTTGTGACATGGAGCAGACTGAGCTTAATTGCGTATTGCTGCGCTGACTAATGCTAATTTAGTAGCCTCCAGGAAAGCTGAGCCCCGAGGTAAACAAAGCAACACGGCTAATATGCTGTTAGTGCTGTCTCCATGCACCAGCAGAACTGCTGCTAATCTGCTTACAGCCAGCAGCACGTACTCACACAGCTTCAGGCTATAAACTGATTTCTTTTACTCAGAATTAATGTACATCTGTCACTGTTACTGTACAGCCAAGGTATCTGCTTTATTATAACTCAGTGATGACTGAAGTGGAAGCAAAGAGGAAAAGTGGGAAATGACTCAGATGACATTCAAGAATGTTGTCTTACTCAACAGGGATGAATTTAGGCATTTAACAGCTCTAAAGCCTAAGGCAGCAACCACCTTTGAAGAGAGAAAGTTTTATTAAGATCAGCATGTAGGACAAGTTAGAACTGTGGGCAAACTGGAGAGTATGTGTTATTAGATATTTTTAGTGTAGTCTCTGGTCATAGTATTATTAATATGTTCCCCTGAAAATACGCTTTTTTCTGTGATTCAAATTCTATTGTATTTATCATTAATTAAAGAGTAGGGTGTACAGTCTGTGCTATGAAATGCAAGTTGCATGACACCTTCTCAAAACCAGATATTAATAAATACATCAATAACTGGCAGCTTTATGAGTGTGTTTGTATATCACAGCGGCGGAAAAGTTGTACGTAGGGTACGTAGTATGCTAAAACTGGCAGATGACCACTTGATTGGAGCAGAACCTGCCCAGCAAATGCATGCTGAAAGGAGGCTTTAAGGCTGGAGGTGCTAGCTCTGCTAATGTTAGCTACACTTAATGCATCAGATTTCATATAGCGCTTTATCAGAGACCCCCAAAGTACTTTACATTGGATACATCATTCATTCGCTCACACAGTCACACCTTGGTGGTGGTAAACTACCTTAGTAGTCACAGCTGCCCTGGGGCAGACTCACGGAAACGTGGCTGCCATTCTGCGCCTACAGCCTCTCCAACCACCACCATACAACACAATCATACACCAGTGGAGGACACAATCGGGAGGATACGATGGACAGACTTGAGTTGGTGGGAATTCCGATTATTGGATGACCGGCCTACCTCCTGAGCTACTGCCCCCCACTTAGCAAACCAGTAGAGTTTTTAATTACCTTTTAAACAAAGCATACTGTTGGAATTCAAATATCCAATCTTATATAAGTTAAACACTTCACAACATCCCTAAATGTAATTGAAAATAAATGAATAGATAAACCTACAATGGATATTTCATATTCCTACTAATATTTATCAGACTAGTAATGTCAGGGAGACCCCTTTCAGATTGCACTAACTTCAAATCACACAAAGAATACAGAAAATGTGACTTATTTTTAAAAATTTGCTAATCTTTTGAAGCTCATGCTTAATTTTCAGTCTGCTACGATGCACAGTTACACTTTTAAAATATCAAATCTACTTAAATCGATTGAGATTGAGTTAAAACTTTTGTCCTCCTACCAATCTGTTCCTTTTCATATTTTTTCCAGCAGTAGACTATTACAAAGACTAATCATCGTCTTGATTCATAAAAGTCTTTTTCCTGTAGAAAAAAAAAAAAAGCAATTTTTTTTCGCTTGAATCATGAATATAAAGTTTCTTTTATGATAGAAAATGGTAACGAGGATACCAGTTATATATCACTTGTTGCACAGTAGTGAGGGTTTCACTTACAGGCTTTATTTAATGTTGGATAGAAATATACATTTGAAATATACAGTAGGATGTACAGTCAAACTTCCTTTTGTTTTGCTCTAACCTGGATTTAGATGAAATAAGGAATCGAAGATGTGTTTGTAGTACCTGTATCTGTGTGTGTGTGTTGAATATACTGTATGTGGGGATGTATATAGCTGGTGCAGTTCAGGCAGCCCAGTCTCAGATCTGAGGGGGCCTGCAGGAATGTACTCGCCTTTGAAGAGTCTGCTGTCTGCGCTCAACAAGTATCAGGTCCAGAATGAAGGGAATGTGGCTTCACAAGGCCTCATCCTGCTCTGTTTTATTGAGGGATCCTGTTGGCTCCCTCCTCGGGCTTCCTTTGTTGTTGTGGGGGGATGAAGAGGGCACATACATACTGATGAGGTGAGCTGGACCCAAGGCTGCAGCTCAAAGAAACATTCTCCTTCAGTCAAAACACACAAACCAGGCGGTGCGAGACCAGGGGGGAGAAATCACAACCAAACTGTGGTGTATGAGAGGAATGCTTGTTTTCTTTTACCACTGAAAGAAAGACGTCCACATGTCTTTAATAAAATGGTGGAAAAAAAGACAGATAAAGACGTGTCTATGGAACGTTGGATTAACAAATTGATAAATTACACTTGAAACTTCACATGGACATGAGTACATTTCTGATGGACCAACATGACATTAACCACGGCTTATCCGTTACCAAACTGTAGGAAACAGCTTTCAGTGAGTCTGTAAAGCATTTGCTCCTAATTAGTGACATTTTTTCAGGAGTTAGGGGAACCTCAGAGGATGTACGGTGACAGCAAACAGCAGTAAAAAGAACAAAAATATTTCTTCTTTCTCTTCTCTTTATTCAACTCTCCTGCATGACTTTGAATCTGATCAAGGTCTCTGCTATTACAAGGGCAAAGATGATTCTTCTTTGTACTGTTACTAAATGTCACATTTTTGCACATGGCATTGAGTCTTTGTCAAAAGTACAACAAAGAACATGGACTATATTTAAAATGAAGTGAATTGGAAACAGTCATACTAAATAAAAAATGCTTTTGTCTTGAAGAATTCAGAAAACAAACTGTAGCTCTTTTTGTTAAAACTGCTCTAGTGTCTGCCAGAGAGGAAATTATCTGAAAAACAAATAAAGAGGGATCCTTGTTAGCTTTCTTTTCACTGCGAAGCCTTATGATCAGCTTTCTAAACAAAGACACTTCAAGGTGATTGATTGTCAGCTCAGCTTTATTCATGGTAAACCCATCCAGGTGCTAGAAATAAGTAAGTGCTAGTGTAAAGGAATGATCAATCTTATATCAGCATCAGTGTTAGAGTAAAAATATTTCAAAATCTATTCAGAACTTGGTAACACTTTACAGTAACCATAACTTATAAATGGTAAATAGACCATTTATAAATGGTAAGCAGATAGTTCCTTAATGTTTAATCATTTATAAATGGCATACATAGACCATTAATAAATTGTAAATTTTACAATTTTAAAAACCTAACCCTAACCCTGACTAACTCTAACCTCAACTTTACAATAACCATCTAAGTAATGTTTATAGCTGGTGTATAAACCACTTATTAATCTAAACTACAAACATCTGTTGCAACTTTACAATAACAATCTAGATGGTTAAGAAAAAAACAAACATTAACCATTTACAAAGTGCTACTGACACACATTTTAAACTAGATGTTTTGAAACCAATATTTAAACCCTATATAAACCTTTAATAAATAGTCCATTAATAATTAATGAAAATTATTCATCATAATTTCATTGCTCGTTAATGGTAAAGTAACTATTAACTTACATTAATACACTATCTATTTGCCATTTATAATTGGTCTATATGCTGTTTTTAAATGATGATTAAACATTAATAAACTATCTATTTGCCATTTATGAATTATGGTTATTGTAAAGTGTTACCCAGAACTCTTTACTATAGTTTTCCTGACTACAGTAAACCAGTGTCTGGGGAAGAATAGTCATATTTTCTTCACACTCTTTGGCTTGTTTTAACATTGATTTCTATGGAGCTGAGTGGAGGTTAATTGCTTTCAAAATCCCAGACAACCTGAAGGCACATGATGAGGACTACTTAAAATACTAAAGAAAACAGGAGTGACAGTGGGCACGCTCAAAGACTGTGTTGTGGTCGTTAGCTGAAAAAAAACTGCATGTACAAGTGTGTAAGGCAACTTTTATTATAAGACAGTTATAAAAACAGTTGCAAAAGCCAATGTTGTCCAAATACATAAATATGACATAGTTCCACATTGCCAAAACCTTTCTCTGTATATGTATATACTGTGTCTGTACAAATAAAATCCAAAGTGATTAAAAAACATGAGCTCATTTAACAGAGGGGATTAAACGAAATCTGTAACATCTATATCACCTGCAAAGTTGATTGACCTTCAGGAAGGAGCTTGCTTGCAGTGTTTCTCCTCCTCCATCCTTTCCTCCCTCCATCCTCTCCTCCCTTCTCCTTCCTCCCTCCAGCACAGCATTACTTACTCCTGACTCCTGACTCAGCGTCTCACCGGCCCAGACACCGATATTGAGTGCTTTTTATCGTAGCCGCACTTTTTCCTCGTTTGAAACAATATAGCCTGACTGTTGCTATTGATTTTAGTGGATTGTGCTCTGGTAAGCACTCCTTCAAGCCCCTGCTGCTATATTAAGCAATCGTTTCCCACAATAGATGACACTCTTTCCCTGCCTCCTGCAGCAATTTGGTTGGCTCTAATGGGCCCAGCATTACTCAAACTCCACATTGATTGTACGGTGGAGGATTTTAAAAAGGAGAGGTCGAAGTTTCCGTCAATGTGGCTGTCACAAACGAGCCTGTTTTTAGATACGTGGGGATTTTTTTCTTTCCTGTGGCCTGGCACTACCTGACAGTTCAAGGTAGTTGTGCTATTAAACGATGTTCAGCTGTGATGCAGACATTTTGCTGGTGCAAAATGGAACTGAATAGCCCACTGTGAAGTATCTTGGACTGGAAATGAAACCTTGAAACAGTGATGTGCCTGGATTGATTCCACTGGCCCAGCATTTATTTGCATGTCTTTGGTTCTAATGTGATGTGACTACATTTTCCTGCCAGGCACTGAGGCCCTCTGAAGTATGTCTCTTTAAATCACTGGGGCCTTGGGAGTGCGACTGCAAATGATTTCAGACTCTGGGCTGCTTTTCACATCAGTCGTGGTGCATTGGATTCCCGCTACGCTATCTGCTATCTCCTCCCCATGTCACTGAGCGTCAATAAATCAGTACGCTCTACAGGCAGACCAGAGAACATGTGGGGAGAATAACATGCCCTGTAGTCACGCATATTTAAATATACAAGGGCTCCGTGTTGCTGCTGATTGGGCCACACATCACTGCCCGCCGCTGCACCCAAGACAGCGGAAAAAATGGCTGCCGTTTGGGAACACTTAAGTGGTGAAGCCATTTAGCATGTGACTCACCAACCTAATCTAATTGGCTGCACACCACATACAAGAGCATTTTGTGTGAGAGAGTGTGTGTTTCTTCGTCTTTTACAGAGAACGGTGTTTAAAATGTAGAAATGAGAGAATTTCACACTGTGGGCATCCAGGATAGGCATGTGTGAGAATAACACATTTCAATTTTTCACCATCAGGGAGAGGAAATGCAAATCATAATATATTTTAGAACTGTCCTGTTTGTATTTTGGTTATGTGGTTTTTCATTTTGTCCAGAATATTTCAGACTGTAGAAATAAAAAAACACAGTAATGACAACTCACTGCCAGGTTCTTCTTTCTGTGAGGTCAAAAACCAGGACTCGGGTAGTAAGGGTCATAATATTTACAAAAATATGATGTCACTGATGAATATTAGTGTCTAAGAAGCTGGAAGTTTACAAAGTTCAGTTTTTTGCTCTTCAAAAGTGTTTAAAAATTATTTCATCTGAAAAACATTCAGATTAATTAGTGCAGAACAGAAACATTTTTGTGGATCCATGATTAAAGTAACTGTTTGTGGTGCAGCCAACTGTCCCAGATATTTATTTTGGTTTGAGTGTTGTGTTGGCAAAAAGCAGATAAGTCCTGTTATCTTTCTTTATCTGTCTTTATTTTTTTTTCCAGCCTTGGCAAAATATTATCTTGTGTCCCCCAACATTTTTGTTCATCGTGTTATTCAGGCGATTGAAGGATTATAAACAGTCCCTGCTTGATTTATCCCTTCTTCTTTCAGTTCAGTGTTCCTACCATGATTGTCAAAGTGAAACTTTGCATTGCATTTGGCAGGTGCTTATTTTTAATAGTAGAACACATAGACTATATGTTTTCAGTCCATGCAGGTTATTTTAGCTTAAACTTGAGAACTCAAGGCTAAAAACTCAAAGTCAAGAATCTACACGTCCTAAACTACTCAGAAAACATTACTTAATTTACAAGATGTACACGACATATTTCAAACTGTCTGCTATTCATCATCAGAAGTAAATCTTGCCTCTTAGGTGGGGTTATGTGGTGGAGTAGGTTGTTTCTAAATCTTAAGGTTGGTGGCTGAAATGTTATTAGGCAAGACGCTGAACTGCCTGGTGACAGTATATGCGTAGAAATGGGATAAGGAAATGGGATTTGAGGATGGGCAAATGTGATGGGAGGTGTGAAAGTACTACAAGTGGTCAGAAAGACTGTTTAAGCACAAGTTCATTTGCCATTTACTGATTACCAAAAAGTAGAAGTACTTAATAAACTCAAATATAATTTCCCAGAAGACTTTTGAGCCCAAGAGCATGTTCTAACTTTTCAGTGAAGGGCTGTGCTCATTAGTTTGTCTTCAGTCTTTTGTTCAGAGATGCAGTCAGCAGTCTCCTCATGTGTTCATGTTAAAGCACAAGACAACTGACACTGGGATAGAGGTGGGGGGGATTGGGGTGGGGTTGTGAATATTACAGTAGAGGCTACGTGGCGTGCATCCATGCAAAAGGTTGTGGCTGCCCACCCAGCTGTCTGTCAACATCTCTGAGGGGACAACTGTCAGATTAAGAGCCCCAGCTTAATGTCAATAGATCACAATCTGCCTCCTGGCCTCAATTATATTGCCTCTCGTCCTCCAGCCTCCCTCCGGTGTGGAGAGGAGTATTAGCTGTGAGCCTCATCATGTATTCAGAGCTGTAATGGCTTCTCCGCGCCTGCACCGCATAGATTAGCACCGAGGGCCGAAGGGAAGCTACATGTTGGCACAGGCTTTATGAACATTGCCATGATGGATGTCGGGCCCGAGTGTCATTAGTGCTGTTGTGCTGTGAATTCAGCAGTAGATTGGCAGAAAATCCTCTCAGCATGGCTTGATATCCTGTTAGTGGAGCCACAGCGTGGGACATGTGCACATGTGCACTAAGGACTAATTTACTAATGGAAAATTGGGCCTATTTGTGTGAGTTACCAAGGCTGGATATTTTTTTTTGTCACTGTTTCTGTCATTTTCCCAATAACTATCCTGGGTGTAATATATACTGGTGTTGTGAGGATGTGGAGTGGTCTCATTTGTCGAGGCTCAAAAACACACACACATACACACACACATTCACACACACAAGCACACAAACTTTTTATTTTTCCATATATTGCTTTTACCCTCCCACTCTTTCACACATGGCCAGTCCCTTTGGGCCCACCTCTGCTCGCCGAGGTTTATTATCTATTTGACAGAAGGGCTGGCGGAAGGCATTTGAACAGCCCATAAATTGTCATGCAGGCTGCAGTGTGATGCCGACTGCTTTCATTCCCCCGGCAGCCTGGCATATAACCTCAGTGCCAGCCCATCACAACGCCATTTGCCGATCCAAGTCGAAACAGTGCAGTGCAATTAACGGCATAGATCATTTACATAGTGGCTGGGCTCATTTTCATAATGTTTCCTTTATTATCAGAGGAAGAAATTAACCCAGGAATATATTTACATACCAGCCGCCAATCGTAACAGCTTGCTAATTGCCTGTTAGATGATTAATAAGCTTACAGCAGATGCTAATGAATCGAGCACTCATTGTTTCAAAGGTGCTCATGTGGCAGGGCTCGTGTTTTTTTGCAGCTTAATTACGGCCATAATTATGTACTTGTTGCATCTGCTTTGAAGCAAATACAATCAAACAATGGAAACAACATATATCTCAGTGAATGGATGCGTAATTGTAGTGGAGTGTTGTTGCTTGTTAGCGAAAGAAACTATTTACACATTACCTGACTTTCACAAAGCATTGGATTAAGGTTAGCATGAAGGTCCCTGTGAAACCACGTCTGAACTGGGCCAGTTTTAAGTTTTAAGGTTTAAAGGTGTGCCTCGAGTTTAATAGTCAAGGTTTTAAAACCTTTGAGATTTTCAGTCGTACAGTTTAAACAGTGAGAGCAAATGTTGCGCGCGCTGCCCCCATTTAAACTGGATGTGGTCCCCCAGGCATCCAAGCACCTGACTGGTCATCCAGATATTCAGGAAAAATAGATACTTGTCAGATGACCGTTAAAGGGACAGAGGAGCCTGTTTTGGACAGTTCTTTATGTACTGGCATTGAAATGACTGAATCAACATAACTCAAGTTTGAGATTATTCTAAAAAGTAGTGATGTTTGTTTTTAAAAAATCCTATCGATCAGTTATATATTTTCTTATATTATCCATCAGCTCCTATGAGGAGTTTGTATATATATTAATAAAATGGACTAGAATTCATAATTTTGCCCTTTTGTGTTATCCAAGAGCAAACACGAAAATAAGCCGTAATGCTGACAATGTGTAAAGCATAATTTTTCATGCCTGAAAACTGTTTGGAGGGTGTAGGTGTGAGCTGAGCTGCAGAAAAAAAACAAGCCCCATTTTTAATATCAACAACAAATTATTCATTTGACTGTAAAAGCCAGCAGAATTAGATTTTTGTGGCAAAATACACAACTTGTGCTTGGAAAGGATGAGATAAGCAGATACTGCTTTGTCCACAGGGGGTGCTAAAATTTAAAAAACAAAGATTTCCTTACAGGAGCTTTAACATGCATGTCAACTAATGTTAAAAGATTCTATATGTTGTTTGAGAATAAAATAGATTATGTTTGATTGAAAAAAAAGGTTATTTTGTCACCTGGAGTCAGACACTTCAGAGTCACACATTTTATTATCACAGACAAGCTGTAAGCCATGTCTTTGAGGACTTGCAGGCATTCTTTCAACACTGTAATAATAATAAAAAAAGTCTTGCTAACTTTGTCCCTCTTTGAAGATAAAGTGAAATTACGATGCTGGTCCCCTAACATTTCATCTACACCATCTTTTGGGAAAAATTACCTTCAATAACTGTGCTGTGTTTTAAGTGCTAATTTGCAGGTGAAATGAGGCATACAAAGACACCAAACCGGTATGATTAACGTTATGTCTTACCCACTTTGATTAAATATGTAAGCTTTCACACGTAAATTTGTCAAAATACCAACACAGGCATTTCAACATATGCCATCATGTAATGCTTCATAATTAATAGGCACATGCTGGTTGATAGCTAATGGCTGGTGGTCTCTTTTCCATGTTGCCTTTGCTGTCCAGTGTAATTTAGGAGCCTGTGCACATTATGACTCATCCAAACAGTCCATCTCGCCAGTCATATCACACTTGATAAATTGCCTTCCATTTTACAACGTTAGCTCCAGGCTTACCCACATCCAGAGTATGTTTTGCCTGAAGGGAAAGTTGCAAAAATGACACACCCACATCAATTCTCCCTCTCTCCCCTCCTGTCTATTCTCTGGTACAGTATTATCATACCCATCCTAACTGACAGATAAGCTTTGGTTTATGGAATAACGGCTGACTCACCAGTGGTGATGCAGAACCGAATAAATCCCTTTTCAAATCCGCTGCTTTGCATCACTTATTATTTCAAATATCCCCCGTGCTGTTTTAAAGTCTTGTGCTTGAGAAGTGGCTCACACACAGACAGAGACACACACCTACACAATCTCTTCTCCATTTTACTCTGATGCATGCTCAGTGCCCATGTTACACATTTAGAAAGAAAATATTTCCCTAATCCCTGTCTCCTTTTTTTCCCAGGCTTTAGTTTCCAGTTTAATAAATGGCTGTGATTTAATTGTACCGCAGCACAGTGCTCTCAGTGCAGCAAGTGATTAGCACGACAATGTCTTCTAAAACCCTGTGCTGCTGTTTATTTAATTGTCCCTGTGATGCTGCGGCTATGCTCTATTTATTTTGCTGCTTAACTAAAACAAAAGGCAGGGTTCAACTTTAGTGGAGGCTCATGCAATATTGAAGAGAGTGGAAGACTGCACCGCACTCTAGAGATGTGTCTCCCAAACACAGCACACAAAACCAAGTAAGTGTGTACTGTACGTGCATGTGTGAGTGTTCAGTCGTGTTCGTTCAGTGTTTGTGCCAAGCCTGCGAATAACACAACTTTCAGTCTATGAATAATTTCCTGTGTTTATGCTTTCTTTGCCCCCTGAGTTGCTATTTTTTCCCTCCTGGCTTTCTTCCATTTCTGATGCAGATTTTCTTCCTCCATCTCCCACGTTTCTTTCCCTTTTACCTCAGTGATTACTTGTAATCATCACTGCAACATTTGAATATGTTTTGGTGTTTTCAGTCGTGGCATTCTTGAGTAGGTCGTATAATTTAAAAACTTTTGCTGGTGCTTTTTGTCAGCAGAAAAAAAAGTAAAGAATAAAATTAAGGACCATTTAGCCCATGTTGCTGGGTGTATTATCTAAATCAGAGACTTTAAGGGCTATGAGAGGCCTCACTTCATGCAATTCACACAGTTGAGCAAACGCTAATGTCCATTAATCGGCTCTTGTAAGTCAGCCTTATGCTGTCTGTACACTGATTACATTTTTGAGATGGTAACTGCCTTTTGGGTCAAGAAATCATCTTTTATGATCTCTTTCAGTCAGGAGTTGGTTGGCATGGTTATTGGTGCCATTCGGGCTGGTCTGATTATTTCAGAAACTGCTGATCTACTGGGATTTTCATCTCAAGGGTTTACAGAGAATGATTCCATGAAAGTATCGAGTGTATGGAAGTCGTGTGGATGAAAGTGACCAGAGGAGAATTGGTAGACTGGTTTGAGATGATACAAAGGCGTCAGTGAGTCAAATAACTATTCCTTCTAACTGATGTATGCAGAATACCATCTCTGAATGTGCAACACGCCAAACATTGAAGCAGATCAGTTACAGCAGCAGAGCATTATACATTTTTCTTTTACTTTATATGGGTAAAGAGCAGTTTCTGTTGTTTAAGACGTTAAATGTTCTTCACTGCAGGGGGAAACTATGACTAAAAGCTTTTCGGTTGTTCATCTATCAGGACCCCTGGATTATTTGTGCCATTGTTGTAAATGCTATATCTCCATATCAATATTATGACACCATTCACTCCTATCACTCTGACATAATTGAAGTCTTCACTGTATAAAATGTGATGAATCTGGACAGACCTGAATGTTATATGCATTTTGACCTTTTGGCAAAAGAATAGTTCTGTAATTCTGGTTTCAAGTTTACAGTCCATCTTTGCAGGTTTTAAAGGTGAAGATCAAATTTCTGTCACAAAAAAATCTTCTAATTGTAAGGAAACAATATCTAAATGTGATCTAACCTGAGATAGAGGTTTTTTGTTATCACCAGTCATCCCTCTCTAGATGACGCAGTTACATCCGAGGTTAACAGGAAACTGATAATTGCCTCATGATGTAGGTAATTTAAGAAGTAACTCTAAATGGCTTCATTGTTACCAGAAGTGCCCACGGGGCTGAGCTCACCACATGTCTGAAGTCAGCTACAAACACTGACAGGAACACCCTCACCTTTAGATTCTTACAGATTATTGATCTGAGAAACATGATATGGACATGCAGATGCTGAAGTACCAGGAACAATTGTTGCCTCATGTTGTGTCCCTACAGAAAATCATTAAAGTAAAAAATAGACCTGTCTCAAACTCCTGCTCTTGATAATGTGTCTGATTTGGCTGGAAATTGAAAATGAAGGTAAAGGAAAATCGGGACATGCTTACTCTTGACAAAACTAACCTTGATATCAACAATCAAGGAAGAAGAGAGATTGAATCTCCCTCCTTTACACAGTTGGTGTAATGTGGGAATGTAGTCGCATTACAATGACTCAATAACTGAATGATTGGTGTGAAACACAAACATGTTCTGCCTTTCAGCAGCTGAGGGAGAAGCACAACCAAGTTGATATCTGTGTAAAAGGGGCGTTGGAAGCAGAGCTGCTGTACTGATATGTGTACGGCACCCTGCTGGGGGATTTAAAATTTGCCACCCACGGGATGTTGCATCATGTTGTATATATATTGCAGTGCAACTTTGTGTAGATTTGAAAACATAACTTCCTCATTTAGATGTTAATTAATGATTTATGTCGTTGCTCTTTACATATGTTTATTTGATTACATGTAACTCCTCACATACCGAAATCATTTCCGGAATAGGGCAGGAATATAGCCTATGTAAAACACATATGACAGGTCTAGTTTTGTTTTAATGTTGTGTCATTTTTTTATATCATCCTCTAAAAATACTCACAGAAGACCAGATCTGTGTCTTTTATATCTATTAATCTGCTTGACAGAGCATAATCTGGTTTCTCTTGTCTCCTGCGTCACTGAGGTTTTTACAACAACAAGTCATTGCAGCAGTTTTACTTTAGAGGCCAGATCCTGCATATGTAACAGACATCCCCTGTTTCTGTCAGGTCAGGGGAAAAGTTTGAGTTTACCTGAGTTTTACTTTTTCCTGTCTGTGCCAAGTGATGTTTAAAGTATGTCTGGATGAGTTTATGTGAGGACCACTTTGAAACAGACACGGGAGCAAGCTGAAGTGATGTACATCCACCAAAGCTACACACACACACACACACACACACACACACACACACACACACACACACACACACACACACACACACACACATATTATACAGGCCATACGAGCGATACATACTGCAGTACATTAGCCGCGTATGCTGGCAGGGGATCTTGAGGAAACTCATCTCAGCTCATTTATTCCAAAAGTTGGCCAGAGTCTGCAAAATCTCGCTCATAAAATATTAATATTAACAAATCTTCAAGGGATGTGTATGAAAATATTGTAGAGGGACCAATTAGGCGGAGTGCCTGAGGATTTTTACACTTTCTCCGAGGTTTACATTTTCTTACATGTTTTACACTCACTGAGGAAATTGCAGTTTGTGGATCAACACATTTCACTAAAGTCTTACTCTCTATCTGAAATGTAAATTACTTATTAAATTTAATATCAACATCTATGCATATGATATTAACATGCAAATATGCACTCATACACTCAAACACACTCAGGCTGATCGTAAGATGTGTCTCGACTGTAAAGGCACAAACAGTTTGTCTCTATGCGCTTTAACTCCTGCATTATTCATGTATTCATTCAGGCAAATGGATCGTCATATGTGCTTCGTTCTCCATTTGAAACAGTTTGCAGCTTTTTAATGATTAAAAAAAAAAAATCTTCGGTTTCACTCAGCAGCACAACTTGATGTAGTTTGAGGTGTTTGAAAGTCATTTCTCGTGAGGCTGCTTCAGATGAAGCAGTGCTTGATTAGAGGGATTGTTGATCTTATCTGGGATTTATTTTTGAAGAAGAATATTAGGATGCAGCCCCGTGTGAGTGGAAAGTTTCAAGAAGGTGAATCAGTAGTTACATTGTGGTTGAACTGTAGCAAATGATGACAACTCTAATTTCCTTCTTATACCTCTGCGAACATATCATAAAAAGACAAGCCAATACATTACCCCCGTTCAAGGTTATTGCACTGTTATGGCCATTATGTTTATTAATGGCTATTCCACGTCACCCAGCGGAGGCTGACTCATGCTCTGATTAGTCTTCTTGGTCTTTGAGTGCATCCAGACCTGACGAGGTCAAATAAACAGCAGGAAGGAAGACCACCTGAGACAGCTGCAGTCAGGCAGTTAAATCCCTTTCCAGAGACATCCCAAACAAACCTTAAGCAAGGTTAATTTGTTTTTGAAGATGAAGGATCTACCTCCTCGCAGGAAAATAAGCTCAGAGTGTGAAGCACTGTGGATTACACTGGTGTTTCCTTCACTGTTTGCAGTTTTGCTGTTGCGTCACTACAGCCTAAGAACTGTTTATCTGGAGTATTTAAATGTCTTTCACGCACAGTAGGTTGGATCTTAAAGGTGCAGTAGACAGGACAATTTTTTTATAATTTTGCAAAAATTTCATTATCACCTTCAGCGTATTGAATTTGAAATGATCTGGGAGAAGATCACACTTCTGCCTCCCATCCTGGCTTTGTAAACAGGTTTGAGAAAATCTATACTGTGATGGAAGGTTTCAGCCAATCACAGGCCAGTTGAGAAAGTCCATAAGTAACGCTGATGTGCGTTTGCGACACAACCCTGGTCACACTGGCTGATAGTCGGAAAGAAAAAGTACCTATTCTTGTAGTGGCAACGACTGCCTACACTAAAAAGCAGGCCAAAGAATGAAAGATTGACTTTTATAATCATGGCCTGATTTTTAAAGAGATGGCCAACATTATCAAGAGATGATTTAGGCCAAAAACTCTTTTTCACCAAAAAATTACTGAAGCCATTATTTTAATAGGGTGATGATATTGTATTTTTGCATTCGTTTAAAATGCTGTATTGGATTCCACATTTCCAGGGTGCATAGACTGAGATAAAGTCGTGGTTTATATTGATTGAATCCCCCTTGGATTATTGAAAATGAGTTTTTCTTAAAAGGACCAAGCATTTGTTTGTCTGTAAAGTAAGAGTTAAATTTTACAGATCTGATTTTAAAAATCTATCAAATACAACAAAAACAGAAAAAGACTTTCTGTCTCTTCAAACTTCTGGTACTTTACAGCTAAAGACCCGACAGTTAAACCAACCAAGAGGACAGCTTGTTAAAGAAAACGGTGACTCACAGAGAACAGCTCTCTTAAACATCAATTCTCTGCACCTCATTTTCTGGCTCATGACTGCTAATGTTTGCGTAATACTGCATTCCACATAAATTTGCCTCCTAATCACAAACATCTGGTAGTGGAGTTTGCTAAGTGATACTAAACAGCTAAATCTGTAAAACAAATAAAAGTGGCTGACTGTTCTGTCAGCGCAGTAAAACGCACTCGCTTGAAAGTAATAACATCGTCAGCTGTGCATTTGGCCCTGTCTTCAGTCAAACCTCTGACACAGTGATTTGTCTGCTTCAATCTTAATTGCTCCCCAGAAGGAGCCAAACTCAGAGTTCATTCTCTGCTGGCACCTTGTATTAATTATGGATATTGCTTTGGCAACACTACTAACTCATTCAGCGCTTTCTCTCTCTTATCCGATGAGCGCTTGTTTCATGAGAGGCTAATCGGAGAGTTGTGGGTGCTTTCAGGTCAGCAGGCCCTCACTGCTTTCCTGTAGCTGCATAAAGGTGTATAAAAATCATAGAGAGAAACATCAACCTGAAAAAACCTTAAAGTATTTTTAGGTTTGGTCTTAGTACTTCTTTTTAAAAAAGTGGGTTAAAAGTGCTTCAACATCAACTACAACTTCCAGCGTAAAATTGATTTAGGGTCAAACACACTGTAACACCGAGTTAGACACCCCCTCCAGAGATGAATGTGTCCGACCACTTGCTTCTCTAGTTATACCAACTTTAGTAATGACCACATGATAGCAATACACAGCAGCCTGAGGAGCCATACACAAACCTCAACCAAAACACCACTCTATAGCCACAAATATTGCTCAGAACTTCACCTAACTTCACCAAAGGTACATATAGGGTCCCAGCCATAGCACTAGCCACCAAACATCTTTTTAGCTTTGCCTTATTTCTTTTGCAAAGAGACCAAACACAACTCACCTACTCTCTTCCAGCAGCCGCTTGTTTGTAGCTTTGGGCCAGTCCATCATCAACTGATCCAGGGGTGACGCAGCTCAAGAAGGAACATTTATGATCATTTCTTCATGGAAATGCAATCAGACCGAGACGTCAAGGCAGAAGGGCTACCGCGTCTGCAGTGCAAAATGATTAATATGATGATTATTACTTCAAGGAAATGATAAAGTAATGTTTATAAATGTTCTTTCTTGAGCTGCGTCCCCCTGCTTCAGTCAATGATGGACTGGTTGAGGTCTCGCTACAAACAAGCAGCTGCTGGAAGAGAGAAGGTGAGTTGTGTTTAGTCTCTTTGCTAAAGAAATTAGGCAAAGTTAAAAAGGTGTTTGGTGGCTAGTGCTATGGCTGGGACCCTATATGTACTGTTGATGAAGTTAGGTGCTGTTCTGAGAATTATTTGTGGCTATAAAGTGGCGTTTTGGTTGAGGTTTGTTTATGGCTCCTCAGACCGCTGTGTATTGCTATTGTGCGGTCGTTACTAAAGTTGGTATAACTAGAGAAGCAAGCCGTCAACAACATTTATCTCTCGACAGGGTGTCTAACTCGGTGTTACAGTGTGTTTCACCCTAAATTAATTTTACACCGGAATATCCCTTTTAATGTAAAGAACAATTACCAGTAGAATTTGAGGTTGTACTACAGTGGCGTTCATGAAGTTCTGGCTGGTTAATGTGTTTAAATATTGGCACATGAGCACCGAAGTCTGGAGCAAAGTGAATGATTGAAGTTTTACTGGCTTACATTGTTGCCTATTATAGTGTTTCAGAGACTGAGCTCCAAACGTCATTCATGGGAAATGTGAAGATTTGTGGAATTATTTGACAAAAATGAAAACCAGACTCTTTTATTGGTTGATTGGCAGAAACTTTAAACCGCTTCATCACTTTCCCTCTTTTCTGGTGTGATCTGTGTTGTTATTCTTTGGACTTTCGATACTGTAAGTGAAGGTTTTATCCACAGGGGATGAACTGACATCACCAAGGTTAGACTGACAAGTGGAAAACAAAACCTCTCTGCAGACTTGCTTTGACCCTGACTCTGCTGACCTCCACATCCGTGACAGCCAGAAAATGTGTGTGTGTGTGGAACTTGTTTGAGTGAGCAGCCTCGGTCATACAGAGTTGAACTCGTGTTTTTATTAACTTTTAGCCACTGGCAGCCAGGATGGAGTCACTTGATGAAATCCCTCCTGCTGCCACATTTCACTTGGAACACTTTTGGTTTGAACAAACACACGTCATCCTTTTGTGTTCCTCCATGTTCCCCATTTTAAAAGCTGTAAAGTCTTGGCAAGTCATGTTATTTTACTAAACCTGTAACTGATTATGCCAATTTATTAAGTCCACATCTTTCTGCAATTTGGACCCCCTCGCTCACTCCCTAGCATGTAATCCTCTTTCGGACAGTCAAGTTGTTTTCCGTACCTCATAAATTCGAACGTGTCGTAGATGTTTCTTGACAGAGTGCAATCATCAGTGCAAACTACCGTTCAATTGACTACAGATTCGCAAACGTCATACACTCTTGAGGCCTGTGCAGCGGTAAACACTATCGTGTCACTTAGGGAATTGGTGCTTTTACACGGATGTCAGATGTGCACACTGTCTCCATTAGCTGCAGAAGTGGGGGTGACAATTATGTTGGCTATCCAGCAGAGGACACAGGCTGCAGCTGTACTCCCATTACTTTGATTCGCTCATGTCTCTGGGGAGAGTGTGAGTGGGAGTAGAGGAGGTAAGGAGGAGCAGAGGGAGGTTTCATTAGATGCCTATCAGAGAGTCAAAATGGCAGGTGAAACTCCTGGCTCGCCTGCAAATGTGAGTGTGAGTGTTCATAGACGCAGTTGGCATTTCTCCAGACCCCTCTGCCCTTGGCTTATGACGAACCAGGGAGGTGGGTAGGTAATAGCTTTCCAGCACCTGCTTATTCATCCAAAATCCTTCACTTAAAGGACGTAGGAGATTAAGTCCTGCTCAGGTGTCCCACTTCCCCCAAACCTGCTGACCTTTGCTGATTGACTCGTCAATACTGAGCCAACTTTCTGCTTTCGGAGTCAAACTGTCCTGCACAGCAGAACACAGAGACTCACCTCTGACAAATGAAGACAAATGTCTTTTGGAAGGCAGCCATTTTTATTAGGAAATGTTTTTTCCCCTCCCCTCCTGTTAATCACTCCGAACAACAAGGATTTCAATGTCTCCATGTGAATGTCGAGTGCTAAGTGGGAGCAAATGTGCTGTGACAACAGCTTTTTGGAAAGAGAAGGGGAATAGAATATCTCTGATGTAGGGGGTGCAGTTAAATGTGTGAAAGTTGCCTCTTGGCTCATTGGGGATTCTGGTTGTTGGCTTCCATAAAGCTTATTGCCACAGCTCATTGGCGCAGACACTTTAGGATGATGGACTGACTGTGTGTCCGGCAGGCTGCCTGTGTGGCAGTGGGGAAAACAAGAACTGACATGCATTGTAAATTTTATCACCAGACACAACAAAAGTTGCACTTGTTTTTGAAAACCACATGACTGCTTGATGGAACATATTTTAACATATTTCCATTTAAAAAACATTGTAGGAAACATTCAGTTGCAGCATGTGAAATACACACACACACACACACACACACAAAGAGAAACACATCTGTCTGAGTGTGATAATATCATCTTGTCCTTGGGAGCCCCTGACTACAGCGAACATTGTTAGACCCGCGCTCTCCAGCATCCTCCGCAGTCCCCTGACAGCAGCTGAACCAAACAAGGCATCTGTGAGGCAGTGCAAGAAAGAAACATCTCATTGCAAAGTCTGGGCACAAGCAAACAAGGAAATAGCTTGGCTGTGGTCGAACCTGAAAATAATGGAAAAAGCGCGCTTTCAATTTAGCCATTCCTGAGGTTTTTTCCCCTTTTTGAGGTAGTCAGGGAGGGAGAGGTATATACGGCCCCAGGCAAAGCAAGGTAGATAGCTTGGAAGTCGACTGACAAAATACCGCTGAAAAATGGAAGCAAGCTATAAATAAACAAGCAGCAATATCCGGTGTTATGAATATATAATTTCTGTCTTTAATAACTATTGAGGCCTGGGGGATAGTCTACAAACGGCTCAGCGAGCACTGATATTGTGATTGCAAATAGAACTGCTGTTGAATTATTAAAGCACCTGCAGACTGTCATCTCTCTGGTCAGGTGATCAGCGCTGCTGTCCACCAACACCTGTTAGTGAGCCTGAGGTTCAATTTGAATCACATTATCTTTTTCTTTGATTAAATCAAGACAGTAACGACAAACATGGTTGGACTGTGACAGATTTATTCAGAAAATCACTCTGTTACCTTGATTTTCAGTTGTAGATGCAGGGTTAAATCGCAGCCAAACCAGGTCTGCTTCAGTTTTCTGTAATATGAGGATTTACTGAAGCTCCTCTTTGTCTGCATGAGATGCAACTTGTCTTCAGCTAACTGTATTAAAAAGCCATCTTAAGTGGTTAAAATCCAAAGAGCAGCTGTTTCTAGTTTCATAGAAGAATAACAGGAGGAAAGTCATCTCAGGTTGGCAGTCAGGGTCACAGCATGGACCAAACAATAGAAGACCATCAGGGGACTTTAGAGTGAATACTGCATGAACAGGTAAGTTAATGTTCAGTGTGTCTCAAACAAAGGAGAATTCAAGGTTTTCAAAGACAGCAGTCCTGAAAGATGTGAAGACTTTGTGGAACTGTAAATCATATAAAGCTGCTGAGAAACTATCAGAGGAACAATATAAAGCCCCCCAAAATAAGCATAATACTCCCTCTTTACTTTGAAAGCTTTTATTCTAGCACACAAAAAATAGAGATGTAAAAACTCAGACATTACATCAATGCATCACTTTCAACTCTCATAATCAGACCATATCAAGTCAAGTGTGGACGTATTTTGGCATCCTTGATAAATCAGAGAGTGTCTGCAGAGTGTGGAAAGGTGAAATAAAGTACAGTGGCACCGTGAACAATTTTTCCACTCACTTATCAAAGGGGCATGAAACGAGCATCGACCACCAAGTTACTAGCGTCATTCACAAGGCAGCAGGGCCAGATGCACTGGAAAAGCCTTTGTCATAACTGATAAATAACTCTGACACTTGGATTACATTCACTCATTCAATTCACACATGCCATTCTGTTCCATCCTATTCAGTTTGATTGGATTCACTTCAATTCAATTGAATTCCATTAAATTTAATATAAAAACGGTTATTTTCCCTGAAGGGTGATGACATAGCCATAGAGGTATAAAGGAGGACAACAAAAATAGCAGCACTAAAGGAAAGTATGGTTAAAAAACATAAGGGGAAAAAAGAAAATAACAGTGAGAAAAAAAATACAGAACAGTTAGAGACTGCATGTGTTCACTGATTAGTAAGAACACCAGAAACATGGCCTCAGGTAGAGAAATAGTGTTTCTGAAGTTTTCAGTTTTCTGGAAACATAAAGTGGTAATTAGTCTGGGTGTTAATCTTTAGTTTGATAAGCATACTCTTAGCAGAGCTTAGTTGTATAACTTTTACAGATGGGATGGGGTGTGAAATTAGTCTATAAAGGGCCAGGTCATTTCATGCAATGTTGCATCTCTTGCATATTCATCATCAGAACTGATCATTACCCAGAAATGTAAATTTTTTGTGGGTAATGGTTTGTTTTTTAAAGAGAGACATTTTTAGCCATTTCCTGTGTTACTTCCTGTGTATTCCACAGTGAAACAACAAACACAGATGACACTTATAATTTACTCTCTGACAGTCATCAATGATTTTAAAAATGCCTGACAATCAGCTCAAACGTCTCTCACAGTACCAGTGTATTATGGTTTAAAGCACCATCTGAAACTGAGAGAGCTGAATGAGAGGATTTACACTCTTTGAATGTAATGTGATATTGATGATATACGATGCTGATTGTACTCGGATAGATGCCTTCTTGTCTTTTTAGAGGTGAGGCTGCAATTTTTCACATCACAGGCTGCTCATCTCGTGGTTATACTGTAATGACTTTATGGGACATTTTTGTCTTTTTCCTGCCATGACGATGTAGAGTGGTTGCTCAAGTCTTTATCCTTTATTTTATTTCTTTTTTTAACCTAATCAGTCAAGTAGAAAATGTGTTTATTTTCAGTGACGTTTCATTGAATCCCTCTCATAGTGGCTACAAGTATGTGATGGCCTTGAATGACTGAAAAAGGAGGATGCTGAGACTCACCAGCTAAACTTAATTGTTTTTCACAGTTTGACAGAATGAAGATGGAAACACAGCTATGCACAGGGTGCTTGCTTTATTTCTAATGGAGCCAAACACTTTGAAATTATCCTATTATACAGACCAGTGGCAGGCAAGCGACAACATCAAACTCAGGTGCATATTCAGAGAATTTTCATTCGTTCTCTAGTCCCTTTTCACCAGCAGAATGTTAAATTGCTCTGAGTATTCTTGAATTCATCAGGAGAAACTTCTGCTGCATTTGATGTATAAAACGCCGTAATGAAACAACCACATTCGTTGCCTGGTGCATTTAAATTCTGCCCAACATAAGCACATCAAGTCCTGAGACACAGTAGAAATGTTTTCTTTTATGATGAGAGTAAATGGCAGACTAACAAAGCCATAAAGAACCTGATGGGAGGCAGCAGTCATACAGACCCACCATAGAGCAGTCCATTGATTCTCTTTGGTGCTGTATTGATCGGCTGTTTTTCCCTCCGCTGCAGCCTACTAATCGTTGGCCTATTAGCAAGATGGGTTTAAGCTCTGCTTTAAATCTCTGGCCAGTGTCGAGATATGAGTAGGTGCTTAGGCTGTGAGGACTGATTATTGCTAGTTTGGGAGGATGCTGCTGATGACTTCCAACTCTCTTCTTTCTGTTTTGAATGTGCATCTTGAGAAGGCGTAAGCTGTAATTTACTCCAAAGCCTCTACTGTAATAGAGTGCCAAAGAACTAGGAAGAGATTTCATTGAAGAGCATGGTAGTCTGCAAGCATGTGTCTTTCCTGGGTCTCACTCATTGACTATACCTAGAAACGGATGACACACCTTGTTCCCCTCTTGAAACCAATGAAGCCAAAATATGGTTGTAGAGAATGTAAACATGTTGTTAGAGGGTAATCTGATTGGCAAACTTGGCCTTAGCCGACAACCATTAAACCTTGTTTTCAATCAGTTATGCTGATGGAAACGAGTCATCTGAAAGTCCATCCATCCTGATTTCAGTCTCCCTGAAAATCAAATTTGTGTTGCTGACTTATGCTGCATTCCAGTTACCTCCGAAGTTGGATGTCGGAGCTAGGAATGAAGCTACACACGAGTCGACGGCGTACCAGTCAACAAGTCGGAAAACCAAGATGGACGCCTACAGTTACCCGTTGTCAGTTGTTGTAAGCAGTTGTCAATTGTTGTTAGCTGTTGTTAGCGATATCAGTTGTAAATGACTCACAACACAGTATTGTACTCTAAAAACAAAACAAAACAAAAAACAGAAGTGCGAATAAATAGTACATTAAGAAAGCTTTTATTGTTACTCTTTACTGTTGATGCACTGCGCTGCCATCTCAACGTCGGCAAGTCAGGGTTGGCAAGGATCGTCCGACTTTCTGAGTCAGAAATCCGATTTCAGGGGGGCATTCCAGATGAATTTCTGACTCGGAGCTCGGAAATCCCAACTTTCAAGTACAACTGGAATACAGCATCATACCACAAGAAGGTAGAACTCAAAGAATGTAAAGAAAACATAGGCCAAAGACTCAGGCAAGCACTTGGCAACACTGATGACTACTCGTGAATCACCCCAATGCCCTCAATCAAAGTAAAATAATCCTTCGACTTGTCCTTTAAATGCTAGTTTTGTCCCCCATCTTTCCTCAGTAATGATTTGTCATCCATTGTGATGTTTGACCTTTGAGATCTGTATATGCTAAGTTGATACAATCGTCTGTAGGATGCGGTAAAGGTCATCACACATTGAGAACAACCTTTAACTGCTGTAGACTGTATATTAGTTAAGATTAAATTTCCATACTTCAGGATCAAAAATCAGAAGATCCCGTTGTTTTTGAGTTCAGACTTCCATGAATAAAGTCTTAGCATGGTTAAGTTTCTTAGCTATAGCTTCTGTAAGTCCAAGATTCATTTAAAATGTGTTATTTTACTTTGAGAACCTATCCACTTTAATTCTTTTGACATTGAATAAATGATTAAAAGTGGCAAAAATTTCCATTTACGAGAGAACTCTTCAACAAAGAACCATTAACACGCGGCTGCTTTCATCGCCTCGCTTCAATTCACACTGGGTCATTTCTTGTAATGAATTGCCAAATTATCAGGAGTGTTTTCTTGTCAAATAGGAAACAGTAATGATGATGACAAAAGAACAACAAAAGCATAAGACAAGTTGTATCTTGCCCTGCAGCCAACAGCAGAGCAGTTTTCCTCCCTCTTCACACACACACACACACAGACACACTCCTCAAGCTGATAATCAGGCATTTATTCCATAAACAATGCTGGAACTGACTTGGGATTTGCCTAACAATGTCTCATTACTAGTGTATGAGCTCCTTTTTTTTCCTTGAGATAATGCAATTCGTCAAGGAGAGCAGATGAGGGAGAGGGGAGAGAGTGTGAGAGAACGAGGGGCGGGGGTGGAGCGAGGGGAGGAGGACAAAAACACTTATTAATTTGCACGAAATGGAATTAGCAGCGGGGAGTTAGAAGCGGCAGAGTTTCTAATTTTACCCTTGCCCCCGTGCGCCGATGGTAAATGGAGATTTGTCACACTCCACTTGGCTGGCTCCCCAGCTTGATGAGCTGTCTCTCTTGCAGAAACTCTGTTCAATCTGTAGCATTAGCCACAATGCCAGCGCTCACATCACTGCCACAGCCCCACAGAGTCGTGTGAGAGGGGGTGGAGGTGTCATCAGGCGCCACATTTTACTGGCGACACTGAATACGAGGGAGGATGTGAGAGGCAAGGGATACAGCTTATAAACTCATAGTTCCCTTTTTAAGAACTAGAGGATGGATAGACTGCTGGATGGATAGATAGTTGCATGGATACGTGTAATGTACGTATGTCCACAAATAGATCAGTAAGCTGAAAGGCTGCGAGACGTCCTTAATATAAGCACTTATAATAGACTGTCAGCACGTTGAACTGCATCACACCTTACACACAACATGTATAGCTCAGTAATTACACAGCAGTGCTGTAGGGACTGAGAGCCCATATAGACATTTAAAAATAAGATGCTGTCTGAATGTCAAAACAAACCTTGAGCATGATGAACAGGTAGTTTTATAAATTAAAACTCCTTCAGGGGAGACTAGACCTCCATGTGAAACAAGATGAGCAGAACTGCAAGAATGTAAATGTTGACTTTTGACTTCATTTAGCTCTCCATCTCAGAGCTGTGCAGTCGACTCACCTTAAGAAATAAATGAGGCAAAAATCACATCTTTAAAACTGCTTTTATTATCACTTCCACTTGGGGCGGCAGTAGCTCAGGAAGTAGTTTCCGCCAGTCTGCCTCAAGGTGGGACTGTGTGAGGTAATGAATGATGTATCCAATATAAAGCACTTTGAGGGTCTCTGATATCGCGCTATATGAAATCTGATGCATTATTATTATAATTATTTATTCCTCTGGATTTCAGGACATAATCCAGTATTGAAATATCCATGTTATAGTTTTGCCTCTTAAACCTGAGGCATAATGTGCCAGGACTTTTTTATGCTGACTGATTTGATGTGAGATGTATAATCTGTTTTTGGTCTTACTATACCGAGTGAATAACTTTTGTCAAGAAGGTTTGACCAATCAGAATCAAAATTAAGTATTTCACACAGCCGGATGATTAGTTAGAAATAAAGAGTTGGGTGGATGATAATAAAGAGGGTTCAAAGCAACATGACATTTGTGATGTGCACAAGAAAGAGTTAGCATTCTTACTCTGTTCGGATTATTTTACATGCCAAATAGTGAGATAAGGAAATATCTTTTCCTTATTAAACAGAACAGGGAGATAAATCCCCAGATCCTGCAGCTTCCAAATACTCTTTTTAAATGTACTGACCAAATGGTTTGAGAGTGGGTGAGGTTGTCTGAAGCTTATCGCCAAAAAGAAGAGTATGTACACAGAGCAGCCATAGCAAGCTAATGCAACCCAGTACATCAGCTCCACAACAAATTCTCCTTTTTAAAAGGCTTTTAGGTTTTGGATTTTGTTGACATGGTCAGAGAATTGCTCTTTAAATTAATCGTCAAGGCTGTATTGGGTGTTGGTGGCGTTGCAGAGTGCATCAAATTTAAAAGGGTTTTAATATTTTGGACAAAATGTAAAGAACACTTCTTCGCATAACACACTCCAGGCCACCACCACCACTCACTAAGTCTTCGATAATTCGTATGAAGTATGATTGTCATCTGTCTGCTGAAGTTTAAAAAATGAAAACCTAGAAAGCAGAGACTGTGGTGGAGCTGTTGTATTGAATTTCATTAGATTGCCCAGCTGTTCACAGTGTTACAGCTGGTTGGTCTACACACTTTAATCATGGCCAAACATTGGTTTCACAAATCCAGAAAATACCACAAAGTAAATGACTCATCTAATGCAAGACTTTTAAAATAGTGCTTATGTAAGCACCAGAAATGCAACCCATCCTAAGTAAAATACCGAAGTAAAGTTTATAAGTAAGTCTTTGTTTTTATACCCTTTAAACCCCTGCGATGTGAGTGACTTGACCCACAATATGAGCTTCTTTTGTTGTAAACATTTCACCCTGAAAGGTTCATTTAAGCGCAAGAAAAATAATTTGATTGAAAGAAAAAACTGTGTGGCTTGATAGATGTGTGTTGTAAAGTGAAATAAACTGATTTACATAAAATAACTGGGACATCAGGGTTTTCTTTTTGCTGTATTGCCCTGTTGTTTTGGAAGCATGGGTAGATAGACAGATGGATAGATAGATATTCATAGGCACATGGCCAAATTCCAATAATGCAATCTGCTGGCTCCCACAGTGCAGCCAGCATGATAAACAACATGCTGTTAAATAGGAGCATGGATCAATACCATAGACACACAAACGCACAGCGCACAACACACGCTCATACACATTCAGTCCCCTGGTGAGATCATCCAGAAGAAAAATAACCTACTAACCCTTCGCCCACCCTGCAGCTCGTCGTTGTGGGACTGTTTCCCTCACAGTTCAGAGTGCACAGCTAGTGATAAACACAAACTGAGGTATCAGTGGTTATCCTGCATGTTCAGCTCCTTTCGTACACCAAATAACAACTGCTGAATGATCCCACCTCCCCTCCTGCCCCCAACATGGATCAATATACCTGTGATGATGAGATCAACTGTACGCAGTATGAGGTGCTGTGTGGGGGCTTGTATTACCTCCAAAATCCTTAGTGTAGGTCTAGTCAATGTGCATGGAAAATGTCAGTATCTACATTGCAATTTAATTTTTCATTTTTAAAATGTACTATAAAAGAAGAGAACAAATAACACATACATGATGAGGGGTTAAAAATTTATGGATATTTAAGACAAAGAAAAGAAATTTAACTTTCTCCTAAAAAATGACACTCCAAAGGCAGCTACATTAAAAAATATATTAAATAGATAAACACAAATCCGTGTTATCTTATACTTAAAACAACTGGAGGACTTTATTAAAAAAAAATGTAAATACTACCTGCCACAAAGACATTATACCCCTCTTGTGGGCCAAAAGTACTTTCTATGTTTCAGATGTGAATTCTTAGTTGTGCTCAGCATGTAATATTTAATTGTATCTGTGGTAAAGGTTAACTTGGTGTCTTTCTTTCGATGAGCTAACTAAGTAACTATCACTCACGTTGGGCGGAGTATTTACGCTGACGGTGAAGTTAAAGAAGATGAACAGGTCGGCGTGGATCAGAGTTGCACCCCAGAAAGTTTCTCTGTCATGTCATTTTCAGACCCTGTGACCTTTTTTTCCACTTATCTGACTGTATTATGGTCTGAAAGGTCACTGGGTTCAGTTTGGAGCTAACATCTTCAATTTTGTAGATTTCTCGGTTGTAAGGCACAGAAGGTGAATTTATGTTTCGTACATTTCATACATTAAAAGAAACTCAATGTGCTTAACACAAATTTAAAAAAATATCTCAAAGAAGATTAAATAAACATAAAACAATTGAATGTAGATGAAACGCAGAGTGCATAAATTTCAAGTTAAAGGGTAAAAATAATTGCCGTTTTTCTCAGCTTTTTTAGTTTCTTTTCTTGTTTCCCCCTCTGAATAAAATCAATTGAACCTCTTTTTGTACATTGATATGATAACAGTCAGTCCACAGGTATGTGAGATGACAGCCTCATTCCTGGCTGAGGTCTGTTCTTCATAGCAACAGTCTGTTATTAAAAAATAGCTGACCGTTGCACTGAAACATTGCTGTGCAATGACCAATCAGACTCAAGCAGCTGCTGTTACTGGTGTAAAGCATAGACTGTATATAGAATGGACGCGGTCTGCCTCCTCGCTGGGTGAAGCCACTCCAAGAACAGCACCCTCTGCTGACGGGCTGCAGTATAGGTCATAAATCCCGCCTCCACTAGCTAAGCTTATGGAGCTGTGGACAAACTTTAGAAATATATTACATAGAATGTTAATTTTTCTTCCCCCTGGTTGCGATGTTGACATGTAATTACTGTAAGATTAGTTTGTGCTCAAGTCCTCTTTTTTCTGTGAAGCTCAGTTTTAAAAATTATTAGGGGGTTCATGTTTTCTATGATTGACACCTGATGCAGCCTATGGGCATTCAGGGATTGCGTAGCTCACCCAGGGGAGCTGAGTGTCATCACAACGACTCTCAGCGACTCTCCCGCCGAATGCATACAACACTACTGCGCAATGCTGGTTTCAGGAAAAGAAGAAAAATCCCGGAAATACAGAGAGATTTTTGGCTTCAAATCCGTACACAGGTGGGAGGCGAAACCAAGTAGTCCATGGTATGTGCAGTCTATGGTGTAAAGTCTGTTTTTTCACCTGAGTGTGCTTAGAAATATTAAGCTCTTTGTTATAACAATTCTATGCATCTACAGTGCCTTTGCCAAGAAAGAAAATAGGAGATGGGGGAGGTGGAGGAGGGTGGTGCTGGGATGTGGTGGTGGTGGTGGTGGTGGGGTTCACAGTGTCAAACAGCGCTTTAATTGGAAGCATCAAACGCACAGAGAGGGAGGGAGAGTGTTTATCTTCTGAATGTATTCCTCATTCTGCATGGAGATGGTTTGTTTATCCGTTTGCCTAAGTTCCTCAAAGCCCGGGTCAGGTCAGTCTGTCTGCAAGGCCATAGACATCCCTCACTGATTAAAAGGAAGCAACTGTGGCACACACACACACACACACACACACACACACACTCGCCTGCAGCTCCCGCCTGGCGATAAGGATCCCAATGTGTCTGACAGCGAGGATGACTGCAGAGTGTGAGGGAATTAGAGGGATTAGGGGGTTATAGAGTAGCGTGATAGCCTCTGGGATGACGGAGGGATTAGCCCGATTATCTCTCTCTCTTTCCCCTGCTCTCTCTTCTCTCTCCCTCTCTCTCTTAGTCAGGCAGGCCTTGTCTGGTGCTGAAAGCTGCCAGATGTGGCACCTACAGATAGAGAGGAAAGGAGAAAACAACCTGAGGGAAGGAGGGTAGAGGGAAATTGGGGGTTGGAAGAAAATTGGGGGAACGGGAGAGGTACAGTGAAGGGAGAGGAGGAGAAGTGGGATGGTTAACAGTAGGGAAATATTTAAAGATAGCCACTAAAAAGGGGGAAAATAGAAGATCAGGGAGGAAATTGCGTGGGGAGTGACAGACAAGGTAATGATAGTGGAAGAAAATAGAGGAAAGGGGGACGAGATCAGAGGCAGAACCCTCAGCTTGGCTTGGCTTCACTCTCATTGCCTTCAGTGCACACTGACTCCATGCTCGGCTTAATATGGGATTTCATCAAGGTGGTGCTTAGAGCAGCTTTACATTTTAATTTGCTGATTTTCTTGGCAGTTTCACTCCATACTGGAGGCTGTATACAGTATAGCATCAACTGTTTGTGCACTTCTAATCAGCAGCAATATGATTCTGGGCCATGCTTTGTGCTACTGTCAACATATTGTCAACTGCTCTGCAGATAGTCTCTGTTTGTGACATTCATGTGCAAAGCAACTAAATCTCCCATGACTGCTCGTTGTTCACATTCAGGACCAAAATCAGTGTGAAATAAGCAGAACATTTAGGGGATGATATTTTCCGAAAGTATCATGAGGCACAGGTTTTGTTTACAATGATTGAATTGTCATTGCACATTAGATCTAATGTTTCCAATCAAAGACGTGAAGTATTTATAGATATTTTGATTCAAAGTGTGAAACCCTGATGTAAATCAGATCCGTTCAATGTTGTCTACCGGGAAAGACGTTTCTGTGGAACAACCACAGAGAGCTGTGAAACTGTTTTTATCTGTAGAGTGAGCCGTCATATGTGCCGTGTGTGTGTGCGTGTGTGTGTGTGTGTGTGTGTGTGTGTGTGTGTGTGTGTGTGTGTGTGTGTGCGTGTGTGTGTGTGTGTGTGTGTGTGTGTGTGTGTTCTGCAGGGTAATTTTCTGAGTTGGCCAATTTGGTGTGGGCTGAGTGTGAAAGCGTTGTATTGTTAAAGATACGGTATGCCGGTCACAAGAGCGTCACTGAACTGAGCAGAACTAATGACTGACAGTTTTGTACTCAAGACGGGGTCGGCAATTAAGTTTATGTGAACCACAAGTTGTAAGTAGTACAAACACTATTCGTTTCTGTGCTGTCTGTCTACACACATTTGCACCCTCTTATAAAACATGTATCCTGACTTGACTTACCGTTCTTCCATGTTAGTAAATCTATGTGAAAAGCTGTGTATGAGTGAAAATGAGAGACTGTGTCAGTGCTGTTCCATTGTTGGAATAAAACAAATGACAGGCTTTGTCACCGTTGGTTTCCACTGCACTTACCTGTTGAGTGTCAGTTCCTGGAACTGATCTTCCTTATTGTTCAAAGGGTAATACCAGCAGCCACTTACTTTGGTACTTTCAGAGGTTTCTAAGAGTGCTGTCATTTGTGTTTGAAGTATAACAAGCATAGTGGACTGTCTGAATTTTCCCACACAGCACATACTGTATGTATAGACAGAAGCCTCTGTTTAGAGCTACAGGGCTGTATGTGTTATAATGCTTAGGGCAATAATTTTTCACCCAAACTTGATCCAGACTTTCCGCTGATCGTCCCCTTGTCTGCAGTGGGCTGCAGCGTGAAAGCAGTAGGTAAACATCTACTGTGAGTGAGTGGGCAGGGTGATGTTGTTCAGGTTGAGTGGATTTCCTCTGCTTTGTACTCTTCACCTCGGGTGTGCATTTTTATAGTTGACCACAGATGATTAATTGCGTCCACCTTGCTTGTGAGGACCAGAATTATTAGTTGGTCAGATGAGTTATTGATATAAGCGTCTCATTGCATTGTGTAGTTTGGCAGCATCCAGGAAATGGAGGTAAACTCATATATTATCTGGTTTTATGCACTAAAGAATTTAAAATTTCAATCATACTTCTGTACTTTTTGTTATCGGATCTTTAAGCAAACTGTCTGTTCTCAAGTCGAACCCCAGTCTCCATCCGAACAAGTCTTAAAGTCTCTTGTTAATCCAGTGTTTGCCGTCAGCAGCAGTGCCGCATGCCTGTTTATGTTTTCTAGTCATGTGACCTGCAGACACAGACTCTGCATGCACTGCTGTCAGTTCTCTGTGTGTTCAGACTGAGGGCTGGATGATTTATATATTTTGTTGTTTTTTTTATGGAGAACAAGAAACTGGTGATGTGGTTCAGGTCACGTGGCTGGCATCACACATCTCATGGTGTGACAATTGTGTACGCAAACATTGCAGTGGTTAAATAAAATATCGTACAGCCCAACAAGCCACCCAATCCTGAAAACAAGAACCCCAATCCAAAATGAAGTGTTTTGAGCTATCAGCGCATGTTCAGAAAAGATAACCACCAGCTGTGAGATAAACTGCAAAATCCTGAATAAATCAGGGCTGGGCCTTTTGATCTATTGTGACATTATCAAAGAAATGTCATAGTACATCTGTAAAACGGGCTGAACCCTCCAGATTCAGATTAAACTTGACAGAATCAAAGCTTTTATTGTGTGTTAGAGTCTTGGTTTTGGGCTAATAGCTTGGGTAAGTAGGTGTTTTGTTGTGTTACTCTGGAAGCAATAATTTTTTAGATCCATCACCCACGTGTGCTCCAAGATTTGGCCTCATCAGTCACATCATGTTCTTTGAGATTTTTCACACCCTAATGGGACCCTTATCCATCAGGCTTGACTAACAGCAGTTAATTGAACATGAATAATGAATAACAAGCGTTTGATGTCCTACTTTCACAGTACTTTCTGGAAATAAGCTAACGGACAGATCTTTTTCCTGTTTAAGTTTGCGCAGTATACATGAAGTCATATGATAAATGTTTAGGCGTGTTAACACTGATGAAATTATAGTAGCAAATTTCTTTAATACTTTGAGTGCAGCTTTTGCCCCTGGTGATTTATAAAGACAGACAAATGTTCGTTCAGTTATTACGAGCATGTGGCAACAGGAGCAAATAAATGGACATTGAATGCTTTGTTTTGTTCTGCAAAAAAAAAGGCCTCAGGCTGACTCAAACTAGCTCAAAACTCAACAGAAGATTGTGGAAAAAAATAAAAGTTCTGTTATACTCAACCTTTAACAACTTTTCTCTGTTTCATACGGCTTCAGGCTGTTTGTTTATCAAATAGTAGTAGAGTATAGATTTGTGGAACAACCCTGTTAACCTCCAAAGAAGCAAAGAGAAGGAATAAAGTCTGAGAGGAGTCAAAACTACAGCAGTCATCACAGCTTCAGCTTTCTGAAAAGTTTTTACTTCTTAGTTTTTTGTCTTTTTTTTTTTGGAGATTATCATGAACATCCTAAAAATGTGCAGTTCTACTTTACATATTTCTGAAAGTCAGACATTTTGTTTCTCTGAACTCCGATATTGCAGTAAAACACACAGCTAGAAACTGTTGGGACTATTTTTATGGCCCTGTTGTTGGTTTTTTTTTTTTTTTCGTTTTTTTTTGTTCTCTGCTCGTCTGTTGTCTCACCACCTCAGCAGTGGCTTACATGGCCTAAATCTGCTGACAGGGAAACTGAACCGTTATATCTTATACTAAAGCCCACAAACCCAAAAGCCACAAGTAGCAGCCTCTCTAAACCCCAGCTCTCCGCCTCCTGCTGCACTAAAACCATTTATGCTTCAAACACACACACATACACACACACACACACACGCACACAGCTACTGGAGTAATTTTGAAGAACAGTCTACTCTTTACACTTATCTTTCAAAGTATTTTCACAGTTTTTGGGTAAATGTTAACCGAAGTGTTTGCTGTATCTCTCTATTAGTTTCTCATTGTTTTTAAGAGCTTGTTTCGGAGCGGATGTCTGACGTAGGAACTGTAACACCACATGTAGTTGTGGGTTACTGTATTCTCTGGTGGCTCACATCTACACAGGATGTGCCGACAAAGCTGCTTGAAGGTTTTTTTGTAGTGAAGTGGATAGATTGTTTCCGTGCAGTTTGTTAGTGCGTGTGTGTGTGTGTGTGTGTGTGTGTGTGTGTGTGTGTGGTAGTGTGAGAGAGAGAGAGAGAGAGCAAGTGTTTCTCTGCGTTGTAAACAAGATTTGCTTCTGCCCTCAAACCATGGCCGACATAGGGCTCCTGTTTGTGTGTGAGACGGCTACACACTTTTTTTTTTTTTTTTTTATTTCCACGGGTTATTGGGTATGGTGGGTTGTCATGGCAACTGGTGAGACGTTCACAATGATTCTTTTCCTCTTTCTTCTCAATAAAGAGAGAAGCAGGATGCAAATGGACTCCCCCCACCAGCCAAACTGAATCAAGATGAACATATCTGGAACTAGTTGCAGATGGGCGGGAAAAAAAAAGTAGAAGGCTTGTTTTTGCTTCCAAACAGACTTCTTACACACAAACTTAATGAGCAAAACCTGCATACAAACACATCAGCTGGTTTTCTGTTAGTCTGTGTGTAGTTATTAGGTTGGAAATTCTTGACAACCAAAGTACAAAAACATCCGGAGCAACCACAAATCACTTTTCCTGCGAGACCATACGTTTCCATTTTTATTCTCATGAATCATTCACTTTTTAAAATAAACTTTCCATCTTGGATTACAAAGTCGACAGTCACGATCACACAAGAGCAGACAGAGAGAGCAACACGTTTCTCATCTCATGGTCTGATTCCACATGGTTTATTCTTTCTACATGAACACGTTTCTCAAATGTGCGTGTTTGCCCTCCTTTGACCTAAACTGAACTTATCCGTTATCAGTGAATGTGCATTGCTGTCAGACTTGTCAGAGGTTATCTTGCTGATAAGTCAGAGTGGAGGCAGATGAGTTTGGTCTGATCTTCCTGCTGCTAAGTGCAGCAGTTTATCAGCGTGCAAAGTGTCAGAATGCTTTCACACTTACACACACTCTTAGAGGAACATACAAATTGGTTCACACACTGCTTAAATCTTTCATATCTGCCATGTTTCTGCGTGTGTGTGTGCATGTGTGTGTGTGAGAGAGAGAGGAGGCTTGTCTGCATGTGGTCACTGATGTGTGCAGACAGCAGACGTGCTCTTCTTGTCTGGCTGACGTGGTTGGAAGCCGCTGACAACCACTCAACAGAGCTGCAAGTAAAAAGCTACAAAACAACATGAAGGATGAGCAGAAACACTCAGCATATTATGACCACCGCATAATGAGAACTTGACACTGTTGATGTGACACTGAGGTTTTTTAGGAGACCAAAATTAAGACAAACTAATCGCTGTGTTTTTTCTCAGAATGCGTTGCAAAACACAACAGAGTCAGTTAGGTCTGTGATTGACAATGTCGAAATAAAACATTTAAATCCAACAATTTGTTTCAAATCAGTAAAGGAAAACCTAATTCACTTACAATATACTGTGTAATACTTCAAATGGGCAATACTGATCATAACAGAGCAGGTCAGCTGATGGTCGATATATGATGCCAATATCACACTATTGTTATTTTGCATCTCATTTTAACACTTACAGAAGTCAGTATTTCATGCACATTACAATCCAGTCTATGTGTTTCAAAAGGATTTTGAACCTTTCCATAAAATACAAAAATACATGGGGCTATCACAGATTTTAAAAAATGTCATATTTATGTCAGGAATAATAGTAAACCTGTAATTTTTACATGAAAACAATATTTATCAAATAATAATTAGATTTGATCTGCTGTCATTTAGGGAAGGAAAATATGTTCTCATCTTTGAGGACCACAACCACGTGGACTGGCTTCCTGCAGGGTCTTACAAACCTTATTCATTTATTTTCTTTATACTGATTCAACTAAGTTTCTTACAAATATAACACTTGGGCATAAATAAGCATGGGAATAACAAAAACTGCTTTGACACTAATAGTGATAGATGCTTTTTTTTTATTTTGATGTGTGTTTTTTTATTTTTTAGTCTGTTCCCTCATTGTATAAGTGGTACAGATGCTGGCTGGCTGGATGGGGTTAGAAAACAGTTTGTCCTCATTGTCTAAAAAGTTAGATAAGTGATAAACCAAACTAAAATAAAAGTTTCCATCCATCACATTTTCTGTTAGCTGAATCATATTTACAGCTCGACAGTCAATTCGGATCTTTTTGCAAAAATTCAAACACTTAGGATTAAAAAAAACAACACTGACACCTGAAGAGGAAGTCAGACAAGTGAGAGAAAGGTCTGCAGAAAATAGGCTACCTCTACACTATTGCATAACTGTGACCTACAATGCACCGCAGCCAAGACGAAGAACAAAGGTGGGATGGAAACAGTTTAAGCGAGTGCACACACTCACACATGTATGTGGGTGCGTAAATGAGCATCGATGTGTGAGATGACACACCGTATTTCAAATGTGTAAAATAGAGCAGAGGAGGTGTTTGTGAACAAGTGTTGAAAAGTACACACCTGCAACTTTAAGATGTGTTGGATTCCGTCTCCGTGCAAGCGTAGATAGCACATTGTTTTTGCTGCGCTGCTCGCCCACAAACCTGCTATGACAATCTGATGGCTAGGTTGTCAACATCAATACATTAGAGGGATTGTTCATCATATTGTTTTGTGATCAAGATGGATTACTCTTCATCAGGAGCTCACAGGGGTTCAGGTCTGCTGATATGAAATCAAATCGGTGTGTTTGATGGAATAGTGAGGCGGGAGGATTTCAGATTGAGATCTTTGTGCCTTATTGAATTTCTCAGAGGTGAATCAAATTACGCTTTTGGCTCTGAAAAGAATCGGTGGTCTTTTGCCTCCTCGTTTCTGTCTTTGTGTTATTTGTCTTGTAAATGCAGAAAAGCGTTTCTCCAGCTCTTTGGCAACATTAATATCTATAGCAGAGCCTGAAAGCGAGTCTGCTCATCTGCTGCACGTTCCTGAAAAAACACCCTTACATTTGGACTTCCCCTCTTTGTGCATGGATTCCTTTCACTTATCCCTAACTTCTGAGCACATTGAGGCTGTGCAGCACGGAGAAACGAGAGCAAATTGGGCCTTAAATCTAAACATGTGACATCAGCAGACAAAATGGCCGTGCTGACAGGCCCTGGACCACCCACAAGCATTGTGGCTTCCCTCTAACTGAATGTGGACTGAATTAGATGTTGCCTCAAACCGTTCCCCCAGAGCTTTTATTAACCACACTCCAACCAAATGCATCTGCGGCCTGTTTTGACTTCTGCTTTCGACTATCGAGCGTGTGTTTCTAATATTGAGGAAGTTGTGCTCGAACTTCGGGTTTCTTTTAGAGACGGTGAAAAACACATTGTGTGCTTTAAGTCACAGACGGTGGGTGTTTGAAAGTGTGTGGGAGACGTGAGGTTCACATTTGAGACTGTTTAGGGTGGAGTTGTGTGACACATACGGTATTACCACATGGAGGCAGTTCTGCATTCACACAACTTGATATTACCAAAGTGTGTGTGAGTGAGATGTGAGATTAAGGTGTTAGAGTCAACTGGCCAAAGCGTCGTGTGTTTGTGTGTGTACTTGTGTTATGCAAAAACACACATGATAACTGATATAGGGAGGTCATGTGTCTGTGCTTCCATTTTTTGACATTGACACCTGTTTTAAACTCACACTTCTCAGACACACACACCAACACACATGCATTCAAATCTGCCTCGTGACCAAGTTTGCATGGGATTATTTTTAGCACTAATGTTTGTTGACAAACACGCACAACAAAAGCGGATATTATACAATAAAGTGAACATGCTCGCCAGTTTGTTTGCTCCTGAGCATGTAGAACACACACATATACGCACACACACACACACACACACACACACACTTTGTAGTGGAAAATTACTGGGCTCCATGCACGTCTGTATGGTTTTGGATCCGTGGAGAGAGGGAATGGGCTATTATGGTGTCCTGCTGGACTGGACCAGAGCAGACCAAAGCTGCGGTGAGGCTTGAAAGAGGGTTAGAGCGGGGTGTCATTAGGCTCAAGGCCAGAGACCTCCGTTTACACTCTGACTACAGTCTCTGTGCTCTTATGGAGCCACACAGCAGGTAGTTTTTCGACTTTTAGGAGCTGCTCGTCACCCCAGCCCACAGAGGTTAAAGGTTGCAGTGGTAAAAAGCGTTAAGATGAGGTGAACCACATGTGAAGACATCACATTTTGAAGTTTTAAATAGTAACATTAAAGTTGTGGGCGCGAGCCCTGTGGGAGTCTGCTGAATAATTGAAGATACTGTTGGGTCATGTTGTGTCGACATGTATAAATATTTAAGGCCCAAGTTAATTTTAGGGGAAGTTACAGAAATGCTCCTTTTTATTTAAGCTAGATGGAGGGGTGTGTCTGTGTTTAGTTTGATTGACAGGTGCTGCCAGGGGAACTAAAATAAAGGATCTCAACTTCACCCCCCTGTCATACTCCTGTTTTTGGAGAGCCCCCAGCTGCACAGTTACACTTAATAATGGCCAACAGTGGAGGGATTTGAAAGCTCAACCCAGACAAAAAATACAACACTCAGAGTCATATTTTTCCAACTTTTACATCTGCTTCTTCTGACTTCTTTTGTTGCAACAGTCAGTCACATAATTCATGGCTTATATGTCAAGATGTTCCAACTCATTTTGGCTTTGCTGCTTGATTATTCACAAAGATATAGGCTTCCTTACCGGCACTGGTTGTCATAGTCAGTGTCACATCAGGCCTTTGACCTGCAGGTAAGTAAACATGCTATGTTAAACAATGATATCAACAGTGACCTGTCCATAGACTTATGTTCATTTTGGGTTTTATTCAAAAAGTCAAAAGTATTTTGATGTTTGTATCTTAAATGTGAGAAAATTGGCTTCCAAAAAGAAAGAAATTAACTCCAGTAGGACTTTGCAGGAAAGCCATGGGTTGTTCAAGGTCAACAGACTTTGTGTTATGTGGCTGCGGTCTGAATCTGGAAAAATGCTCTGAACTTTGGAAAAAACATATTTTCCTGTCAGGTTGGTGAAGTCTTTGGCTCTAAAGACCACAGTGACCATTAACCACAGCAACAATTGCTGTGGCAAAAATGGCAGCCAGGAGCATAACCCACAGCTGAACAGACTTCCCTAAAAACAACTTTTTCTCTCTGTGACTCTATGGCTGACCTCATGATCAGAGCTGATAGCAGATCAGATCAATAACATTTTAGACTCTTTGGACCCGGAAACTCTGGTAAAAACATGTGCAAAGGTACATCGATATCAGCATCTCTTTAGAAAGTATTAGATTTTATTATTTTGGGGAAATGTTTGAAACTTCTGCATTTATACATCTTTTATAAGCAGGGTATAATGGCAGTTCGGACTCGCAGACAAAAAAATCAATGAAAAGATGAGCTGCCAACATATTGAATTACTGATAAATTGATGGTTACATCATCTCATCTGTTTTTACACTGAGCCACCGTGGCATCTTTCATTCTTACTGTCACTGCTGAGTGTCGTTCATGAAAAACAGCAATCAGGAATCGTCAGGGAGATGAAGATATCCAAATGGTGACAGCTGATGCCACACTACTGCAATGATAAAACTTCTCAAATTTGGGAGCATTTCACCTTCAGTGCTGCAAATAAAAAGATTGTCTGCCACATTTATCGAGTGGACCTTAATTATTATGTGAGCAATGAACAAGTGTTTGGAAAGACGGCACACTGGATGTCTCTCTTAAACATGACAGTGACGTTAACCTAACAGTCTGAAGATACAGACACACTGTGATGTTTACATGAGCTGAAAACCTTCAAACACTTCATCTTTTTCTTCCCTTCACATCTCCTTTTCTCCCTCTTCTCCTGCCAGCAGAGCAAATTCTTACCACGTTACTTTAATAACCATGTAACACATTGCGTTCCATAGTTGTGTTTAGAGCCAAAAGTAAAAAATATGGCATGAATTAATATTTTTAATGCCATGTTTAGAGTTTACAAAAGCAGTGTTAAATTTAGAATTAAAGCTCATGTGAGGAACTTTCTATTTCGGGTCAGTTTTGGCACCTCCTGTGGACAGACCAGCCTTCACTTAACTGGTCCTCCACATGCAGAAGTAGAGTACTCAAATAAAAAATCTCATCCTGCTGATTTTTGACTGTCAGATCTATCATTTATTGTAAATACTTTGTGAGGAAATTGCAAAAAAAAGGGGGCTGTGTTCTTCAGCTGCCTCTGCTTGGCTGACATCTACCCCCTCTCAATGTTTCCAGACATTAGAAATTACTGTAAAAAAAACATTAATATTGTTACTAATAGTCTTGTTTGCTTTTGTTTACCATAAAGAAGGGTGAGTTTAAATTTCAGTTTATTACATTAACATCGAGTAACTCCTCATAGGAGCTTTAAAAGCTATTAAGCCATTATGAGTTCATTATCTTATGAGCTGATTAATAATCGATCAGAGGAGTCAGAGAGTCAATACTTGCAGCCCTATTTACAAGAAACTTTTACAGTGTTGGTACACAACAGATAAGTCATTGTCACAATTTGATTTGCTGCAGCTGGTCCTGAAGGCTCCCCTCTCCACAAACAACACGAGAGCAGCAACAACAGCGTTTGTGACAGCAGTATTGATTTTAATGGCTGTGGTCGCCGCCACTGTTGTGCTGCTTGGCCTGCTTTTATGAGCAGTCATAAAATAACAGTGAGGAGATGGCCTGGATGCTTTCCATGTATTACAATCAGAATTTATAAATTGCCCCATTACCCACCTTTCCACTGGTTACTCTTGGAACATTAGCAATTATTTCCACATGGGTCACACTCATAAAACCAATAATCTGGTGATTTAAAGCCGCGGTGGAGGAGCTGGGCCGCTGCAGGCTTTCTGAAGCAAGAGGCCTTTGCCTTTAAGACATCGATTTCAGGCAGCTATTAGACAGGCCTCTCAGGGACAAATTGCCTCTGGGTTTGTCTAAGGAGAGACAGATTGAGGGAGACAGTGAGAGTGACATCGAGAAAGAGGGGAAGGCGATCATCCTGGTGAAAGAGTGTATCTCTTTAGGTGAAGTAAGTGACGTTGTACAGCCTCAGTCCTGAATAGTCGGGTCGCAAAATGTTTATAGACACAGAAGTCGATGGATTGCAAGTTATTTACAGCTCCTCTTTCATTTAAAATAATGTGAAGACCGCAAGTCAAATTTATTGTTTTATTTCTAAATATATTACTGTATGTGTTCGTTTTAAATTTATCAATTGGACATGGACAGCACGACACAGAAAGAGTAGTTTTAAGTAGTTTTAATTTATGTTTTTGGGCATTTTTGGGGAGTCAAATCAGTGACTGTTGCGACAAGGAGTACAGTCAATCCACTAAATTCTGTTTTTATAAACATTTTACCAAATATACCAACTCTAACCCCCAATTTCCACCACATCCGGAACGACTACAAAAAGGACTAATCCGCCGATCGTGGCTGATCTTAACTATCTAAGTAAATGTGTCAATTTCCACTGGCTTCATTCCGTTCTGAGGCAGATCGCCGGACTCCACAGCTGATCGCAAGAGTTCTATTTTTTCCAGACGCCGGAGCATGCCAGATAAATCCAGCACAGATTGACCTGTGCTTGAAAGGAAGTCGGGCACAGACACAAAATAAAACACCGTCTTTCAGGCGGATTGTATTTCACATCATGCATACGGGCGGGGACGAACAAGTGAAAAGTTTATAGACAGCATTTCATCCCGATGACACCATGGATGAGAGGATGCTGATTTTATAAGTCTAGAAGTAGATTTCCTCCTCTGGAAGGACACGATCGACTGCTTATGTGGTTAGCCTATGTGGCGAGAGACAACTTGTTATCGCACGATTGTGCGTGGATCGGCGGGTTCTTGTGAGTTCTTGCGATTCCTGCTGTCCGTAATCCGCCAAGAAATTCGCCTCACAAACGGATCTGGTAGGAATTGGCGTACGGCGAAATTTGCCGCTGTTGCGGATCTGAGCCGTTCTGGATGCGGTGGAAATCCCGGGTTATAAAATTGGGGTTGTAGAGGCATGTGCTTTGACTGCACTGATACAGGAATAACACGTGTGTTTAGTAGTGTTTATTTGAATCTTGTACTCTTCTTACACCTTGTCAAAAATGTTAATTTATGGAGTCTTTCTCTGTGTGCTCCACACTGTTGTTGATTTAGTTCTTATGACTCTATTAGCACCATTATGAACAGATATCCAGTGTAACTGTGTGTGTGTGTGTGTGTGTGTGTGTGTATGTGAAATGAAAATGCTGAGCTAGGAGGTGGACTCCCAGTCAGTGTGTGTGCTTATGGAGATGGATGGCTGCAGCAGGTGGTGGGAGGTGAGAGATGCCTCCACTACACAGCAAAACTCCTGATGGCTGCCCACCCACCCATCATCCCATTACTACTCCCCCGGGGGAGACAGAGAGACAGAGTAAGGGAAGGCAGAGGGATGAGAGAAATAATAAAGTGATTCAGGTCTGAGAATGAGAGCGATGGAGGGGCTGAAGGAAGTAGGCAAAAAAGAGAGAGAGGAGTGAGCATGAGGTGACACTGTTTGTACCTGGCTCATGGCTGGTAACAAAAAGGAGGGCCACACCAAGACAAAGCAATCATAAGGACATTTTAACTAATATAAAAGCATTAGACGGATCATTCATGTTAATTCGTTCACTCATTCAAGAGAGTGAGATATTTGGCTGAGAGAGGCTGGGTCTAAATACAGGTGAAGTATTATCAAAATCAGTGAACAAGACACTTGTGTAACCTTTTTGCCGTATAAAAAAGTGAGCTGCATTCTTTTCACTAGTACTACCAATAAACTGGTATCAAATGCAGAGATAAACTGCTTTTGCTGCACAAGCATACCGGAACAAGCAGAATATTTCAATACTTAGGTAAAAAAGGACCTTTGAATTACCCTTTTGTTCAGGACTTGAGAATAGAGGGTAAAAAGGGGGAAAATAAAAGAAAAAGAAAGTTGGTGTGAGGTCGCAGATGTGTGAGTGTGTTTTCCTGTGAGTGCGTGTGTGTGTAGAGAGGCTTGGACAGGCTTCTGTGACTTCTCTGACCCATTGGAGCCCCTCAGCGAACTCATTTACACTGAGTGACAGCACTGTGTGACATCCATGGTACTTGGGAGGCTACACACACACACACACACACACACACACACACTTGTACACTTATCCCACATTTGGAGGTCATTCTTGACATGTTATTATTTGCATGCACTTTACATGTATGTATGTACATGTATTTGTATGTGTTTTACATGTGAATAATACAACATTATATTCAGGCTCCTGGTTGCATCAGGTCACGACTTGATGTCATCCAAGTCAATGTTTGTCCCATAAGGATGCTGGCTGAGCTCACAAGTGTTCTTTATGTGCTCTTGTTTTTCGTGGAAAAGGAAGCAGCAGGGTTATGCATCATAAACATTTCTTGAACTTAAGCATAACCCAAAACTGCCACTCACTCAAGTCTGCAGAGAGTTGGGTCTTTTTCTGGTCCATATCCTGCTGGTGGTTATTTAAAGCTAATTCTTCTATTTTTGAAACCTCAAGTCTGTCTAAACAAAGCTCAAGTCTCTTAGTTGTGGTCATTAAGAAATCTTGGGAGTTCTTTTGCACTTAAGTGCAGGGAGCATGCTCAGAACATATACAGAGACACACATGTTCACGTTAAATGCACGATGTGAAGGCACAGATGTACATGCATGAAAGAGAAATTAAGACGACGCTCTCGTAAACACATGCACGCATAAACAATCAGTTATGTACACAAAAATAGCCAGAGATGTACATACACACATGTAAACACACACACACACACACATGCACACAGTGTGGTCCAGCCCTTGGCTCCACAGTCTGTAATGAAGCCTTAGTGAAGGTCTACCAAGGAGGCTGGAGGAGTCGGCCAAGCAGGCCTGCGGTCTCATTCAGACAACCGCCTTGCCTCTGCCAGCTCCCTGGACCTCAATGTTCAGTCACTGGGTGGGATGGTTGGGAGATCTAATCCGGCAAAGCGGAGGGTGGAGGTTTGGGAAGAACTCCTCTAGATGTGGTTATTGTGGGACACCAAGAAGGACCGTCACTTATTTGGTGCCACAGAAAGGCCAAAACGGCCTTTCCTGTTCTTAACCCTCGTCTCCTGGCCCATGTAGCGTGGAGCCGCCACAGTCAAGACACTGTGAAACCAAAATCTATGTAGGAAACTTTACAATTATTGTGTTTATCTGTCTCTTCAGAACAACAAACACTCAGAGAATGTCTCAAAGTGAGGCCCAGACAACTTACTGATGTGGATTTCTCTCACTTTCCACTGGCACGCCACAATTCTTTACAAATATACAAACAGAGAGACTTCCTCCATGCACACAATACACCCACCACAATGACCTGGAGAGGCCTCCATCGTGCTGCAGCATATATTTACTCCTCAGCAATTTGATGTCGGGTTTTGACAGCTCATCGCTTATGCCACTGTGGCGTGGCAGGAGCACCACTCCCTGTCTGAATGTCCATCTGTCTGTCCATCTGTCCATCTCCTCCGCCGCAAATGACGTGAATGATAAACGAGTGACTCAACAATAAACCTGAAACACCCCAGAACCAGATGGAGGTATTCGAGGTCAAAGTTATCTCTTACATGTTTTGTATGTTGATGATTCACAGTGTATTTATCCCGAGTATACGTACCTATGTATCTGTTCTTATCATCATCACGAGGGAACACTAATTCAGTTGAAAGGGCTTCAGATTTTGTTACAAATGTCACTTAATCTGCATTTACTATGCTGCCCATCCACTATTTTCCTTTGCTTCACAGTTCATGAAGGTATAAATAGCCTTATCACTGTTCATAATACATTATAACACAAAAATTAACCCATTGCTTATAGTATAATAACTCCCATGACTCAGAAAGCCCTACGTAATGGAAGATTTCCTAAAACGTGTGCTGTGTATTGGGTAGTGGTTGAAACAGAGCCTTGGTTTTTAGTAAAATACCTCAATGAGAAATTCATAAACTGATCCAGAAACATGTTTGAGTAACATTGGCGACTTCCAAGGGACTGAGCTCCTGTGGTCTGACAGATGAAAATTTGGTATTCTTAGTGTAAATCATGGATGCTGCTTTTCCTGCTACATTCTGCCATGACATGTGGGGGGAAAAAAACACCAATTATGACCAAAGCCGTCGAAGTTGATGCTAAACTTGTCAGCCGTAGCTGTACTTTGTGATAGCATTTCTTTGTTGATGGCTTTGTCACTTGTAGCATGGATTGGATGGCTGATGCCAGTTCAGAGGCTACCGAAGACCCAAACTCTTGTTGTTTATTTACTCTACTGACTCTAATATACACGTTGCTGTACATGTAAAAAAACGTTTCTCATACTCAAACTTTATTAAACATCTTGATCTCTACAGTAGGGACAATAAGATGAGTCCTACATCAAATTAATCATAACCCTTAAAGTGAGGTGCATCATCATACTGTGGATTTTGTGTCTACAGTTGTATACCCAGCTCATCCTTGTTTTCAGGTTCTGTTCACAATCTTGAGTAATATAATCTTACTCGGTGGTATTTAGCTGTCAACAAGTCGTATTGGTGAAGCATTGACTTCCTTTCCTCTGATTCCTCTGTGAACCGCAGTTTGAAATCCATCATCATTGCTGTTGGGTTGATGTAACAACAGCATTGAACATGTCTGCGTGTCTTATTGAAGTAATTAGCCTGTCTTAACCTTTAATCTGACTAAATTCCTCTGTCTCACCAGATGAGATTCCCCTGGCCTCACTCAAATTGTCAATTACGCCTGTCACATGGAAAACTGTAACTGAACCAATTTTCTCTCTCACTTTCTTTCTTCTCCTGAATGGCTTTGTCTCTCCTTCCCTGTGACTATAATTGCACATTTCATAATGATGCTGCACAGACGTAGACACAGATAAAAGAGAGGGGGGAGATACACGGGAGGGCTGGAGAGAGGGGAGAGATCGTGTCCTCAGAGCACCCCGTGCTTCCAGTTTAATTGATGACAACCACAAGTGAAGTTTGGAACCTCTGAGCTCTATTCTGTCAACATTTCAAGGAAGCGAGACAGCACGGGATCACTTGTATTTGGATAATGTTTGGTATAAGCTATATTTATTCCAAATCCCTGCAGTGGTGGTGCAGGACTGTTTTATGCACATAGCAATCTGCAGGAGGCTAATTTAAAGACACCCTTTACTCATTGTAAACACAGCATTTACAGCTTGTGTGGTAGCATTCAGTTGGTTTGCTGTGTAGCTGATCTCAGTGGCAGTGATAATGCATGAGATTTAAAGGAAGAGCACTTGGTGTGTGTTATAATCTTGTTACAGGTATGCTGTGCTTTATATGGAGGGGAGAGAAAAGGGTAAACTGAAGAGCGAGTGCTCCCAGCTATGAATTAAAAAGGGAGGGGAAAAGAATGTGTCTCTTTTGACTGCATGTTGCTTAATTCTCTCTCTGGGCTCTGGCAAGCCAAGCCCGATGTTAAGTGGCTTCTTGAGTTTATCCAGCGAGGTCAGAGGGAAAATAAAAACATCACGCGAGAGCTACAATTACAGCCCTCGAACATGACAAGCGTCTGTTTTTGTGCTTTTGACTGAGGGCCCACTTTTAATGGTCGGTTCTGGCTGCAAGATAAACAAACAGTCATAGGGTTAGCGTAACCCCTGTCTACAAGCACTAGCCAGGCCCAGCCAGCGAGACAGCCAGAGAAGCTAAAGTCTGCCGCAGCACTAGGCAGCAACAGCAGAAGCAGTGGTGGTTTTGGCGGCAGGGGAAATTACAGCATGGAGCAAAGCTGTGGTTTGTATACAGCACTCTCACACACTCCCTCGCTTTTCCTTTCACTCTTGCTCTCTCACACATGTTTGGCTTTCTCCAGCCTCTTCTTCTTCTTTCTTTCTTTCTTTGTGAGTATTTGACAAAACTGTTAGGGTCAGACACATAAACGCACACACATTCACATATGGAGTTGCTTGGGTGGGCCCTTCCTGTTCCCACAGGTGCCTCGAAAAGTGAGGCCAGCAATCACCATCGCTTCTGGCAAGACCTCCAACCTACAAACCTACTGACCTCATCAGGAGACCAATAATCTCTTAAATTGTCCGTTTCAAATCCTGCGGGCAAGCTAAGCCAAAGGGATCTCATTATACCAGGCATTAAAAAGACTCTCATCAGGTGACATTTACATATTACATCATTCAGTGTTCCCATCCAGATGGACCCAAGAGGCTAATCAGAGACCAGTTCAGTTCGGCTTCCTGTTAGACTGATACACCGTTGGGTTCTGTCAGAAACACCCTGATGAATGCTGACAATAGCTGTGCAGTAACAACACACATATTTGGATAAATAGACGAATAAACTATAGTTACTGCTAGCTATACATGATGATGATGATGTGCACACTGTGATTTATATTATATTATGTAGATAAAATGAGTATAAAGGCTTACAAAGTCTTGATATAGATGAGGAAAATATCTGTTTGAATTACTTTGTACTTGTAGGTGTCTCTGCTGAGCCAGATTGCAAACACTGTACATATCAATTACTTTGAATTATGTTTTGTTTGTGTGCAGGTATCAAAATCAGCTAAGCCAAGAGGAAAGACCTCAGTTGAGCTTTTCCGTCTCTGTGCCTCGGTGACTCTGAGTGTGTAAACAAACCTGTCTTTGAACATGTTTTCTCGCTCCTTGTGTTCGGTTCACACCTGCTGCTGAGCTCTCGTAACAGATGCATCCATACTTTAAGGTCAACATGCACAGTGTTGTTAGCATACAGCTACATATTTACGGGCAGACTGCAGGCGCACAAAGACACCTCTCACAATTAACAATGTATTCGCACTTGACTATTATGTACATGTACACAAAGGAAAAACACAGACGTACACAGATACACACTGGCAGGAACACACCCCGACACCCACACACCTGCTGCTCATCCTCCTCCACAGCCCCTTGTGTTAATGGATGGGAGTCTAATTACTACTCTCACACTGGGACTACTTTCTCCACACTTGTCTCCCAGGACATGTGTGCCTCGACTCTGTGTGTGTGTGTGTGTGTGTGTGTGTGTGTGTGTGTGTGTGTGTGTGTGTGTGTGTGTGTATGTGTGTGTGTGCGTGCAAATGTGTGAGTGTGTCTGGAAGTGGTTGTGTTAGCTACTGTCAGCACAGAGCTCTCACACACTGCTCATTAGCAGACTTTCTCTCTCGCTCTCCTTTCCCACAGAAACACTCTCGACTTCATACAAAACACTGTTAAACACAGTGTAGCACAGATGAACATCAAGGTAGCAGCAGCTTAGCTTTGTGTGTACATTTTATTTTAAGAAATAGCGTTATTTCCTCTCTCTTTGTGTCTAACTCTTTCTTTCTCACAGAGATAGCTGGAAGAAGAGACTGAAAGAGATGATTGGTGCGCCTAAAGCAAGACACAAAACCAGACAGACAGACTTCCCCGCTCAACCACCACCGTTCTGGTTAAAAATAACGACAAGGAACTGTGAGCCACTGACTCCTTCTCTCACGGTACGAATGCACACTTCTGCATGCACAATGACACCGACACACACACACATCATGCACACACACTCTCAAAAGCAAAAGCACAGCACCGGTGGTGGCTGAGGTGTTTTGACATGGTCTCATCTGTGACGCAGTCTGTGTTGTACCATAAACTGCCTCTGTACTAGAGTGACCTCCCCCACCACTTCCTCTGTGTGTGTGTGTGTGTGTGTGTGTGTGTGTGTATGTGTTTCATCTCCCCTGTGGTTGTCAGACTCGAGGTCTAAGTGGAGCACAGAGGAGCAGACGGGTCTTCAGAGGAAAGATTGCTGTTGAGAATGTCTGCAGCTCACAAACAAAGGCCACCTGGCTCCTCGCAGTGGGATGGAAATGTGCTCTCCTCTGTGCCACACTGACAAGTTTGTGCTAATAACAGGGTCCAAGCACTCTTGAGGCCTAATTAGTCCTTCAGCTAATGTGCTGCTAATCATTCACAAATGGGAAGAAAAGCTTTAATGTTTATATTTCTGGTAATTGAGCTTGTTCTCTTTTGTTTGACCCGTGTTTTCTCTACATAGCAACCAACACAGTCAAAACTAGAGTGGACGTTTGTGTACGTTTATGCAGGCGTATTGTGTGCTTGATTTAATGTTTATCAAACTGACTATGAGCCATGAACTGGTTATGAAACAATGCAATTTGACACTGATGCTTCTATTTAACCCGACAGATCCATTTCTGAGTTTTTTTGTCTTTCTCTGAGACTGATGTGTCGTATTTGTTTCAAACTGTGACACCAAAAGTCTGGCTGTGTCACTGCTGGTGTTTTTGCAAAGATACACATGGCTCTCAAGGTAGCATTAAAGGGATATTCCAGCGTAAAATTAAGTTAGGGTCAAACACCATAACACCGAGTTAGACAGCCCGTGGAGAGATTAATGTTTCTGAACGTTTGCTTCTCTAGTTATACCAACTTTAGCAACGACCACAGGATAGCAATACACAGTGGTATGAGGAGCCATAAACAAACCTCAACCAAAACGTCACTCTATAGCCACAAATAATGCTCACAACAGCACCTAACTTCATCAACAGTACATATAGGGTCCCAGCCATAGCACGAGCCATCAAACATCTTTTTAACTTTGCCTAATTTCTTTAGCAAAGAGACTAAACACAACTCACCTACTCTCTTCCAGCAGCCGCTTGTTTGTAGCAAGACCTCAGGCCAGCCCATTACAGACTACATCAGGTTGACGCAGCTCAAGGAAGAACATTTATGATCATTACTTTATTTCCCTGAAGTAATAATCACCATATTAATCATTTTGCACTGCAGACGCGGTAGTTCTTCTGACTTAGCATCTCGGTCTGATTGCATTTCTATGAAGAAATGATCACAAATGTTCTTCCTTGAGCTGCGACACCCCGAGGTGGCCTGAGGTCTCACTACGAATAGTAGGTGAGTTGTGTTTAGTCTTTGCTAAAGAAATTAGGCAAAGTTAAAAAGATGTTTGATGGCTAGTGCTGTGGCTAGGACTCTGTAACATTGAAGAAGTTAGGTGCTGTTGTGAGCATTGTTTGTAGCTATAGAGTGGCGTTTTGGTTGAGGTTTGTTTAGGGCTCCTCAGACCGCTGTGTATTGCTATAGTGCCGTTGTTAATAAAGTTGGTCTAACTAGAGAAGCAAGCGGTTGGCAACATTTATCTCTTGAGGGGATGTCTAACTCAGTATTATGGTGTGCTTGACCCTAAATTAATTTTATGCTGGAATATTTCTTTAACAGATATGTATAGGGATGCACAATACTGGAATAGCATCTTAAATCTCCCAGACCTCTTAATTTAATGGTAATAGCATTTCATTGTGGATAGGAGATATTCAGATCACAGTCTGTGTCTTCAATACTTCAGTTCCAGACTTACTTGAGTGCCTCTTTGTTTCTATTAACTGTATAGTCAGCAAAAGCTGAAACAGTGTTACCTGTCAAGTATCAGTCATGTGAACATCAGCTGCCAAAGTCACAGATAAGACGGTCGTACAGAGCAACTGTGTTTGGTCCACAGATAAAGACTGAAAAACAGGAATTGAGTCTTACAGGCGGCCCTGCCAGCGGAGTATGGATTCATCTCCGTCTGGCTGACCTCATCGGCTGCTCGCTGCTGACTGGCGATGCAGAAAGAGGGGCAGACGAAGGGTGGGCAGAGACCAGCACCCGAGTGGACCCCCGGGCCGCTCGATTGCTCAGCCAAGTCGAAAATGTGTTCTCAGATCTTTGCCTGACATGCTGTCCTGTGGGGTTAGGCTCCTGCCTGTGTGTGTGTGTCTGCGTGAGCGTGTGTGTGTATTTGTGTGTGTAAGGAAGAAGAGGGAGGACTGCTTGGCAGAGATTCACACTGATCATCCTTGACTGGTCTGTCCGTGCGTGCACGTGCGTGTGTGTGTGTGTCTGTTTGTGTGTGGTTTAAAGGGCAAGGAAGTGTGTTCGTATGGAGGAAGGCAATCTGATGTGTGACAGTTTTACACAGGTCTGGAACAAATGTGAAATATCAGATCACAGGGTCATGTGTGAGCATCATATGTCCTCTGTTTGAAGGTGATGCGTGTTTTAATGCCCGCAGAACATTAGAGCTTACATATGGGAGGCATTAAAGTGAACTGAGGCTCATGTTAGCATGAGAAACTGTGAAAACAAATGTGTACCACATATAGTGATCACTGTCGAGGCTGGTAGAGTACTTTTTTTTTTCTTGAGGTGTATGTATGTATGTTTCATGATGCAGTGCAGGCAGTGAAGCCATGATGCCTCGCTGGGCCTGTTTCCAACTGGAACACTTTGTCAGATTGAGCGACCTTCGGCTGACAGGCCTGAGAGTTCGCTGGACCATGTGCGTGTGCACATGCAGCTCAGTCTGTGATTGTGTGGTCACGCATGTGTGCAATTGTGTGTATGAATATGGGTGAATGCATACGTGTGTGACTCTGTCTGTACATTTGTGTGTCGTTTGTGTGTGTGTGTGTGAGTGCGTGTGTGTGTGTGTGAGAGAGAGAGAGAGAGAGAGAGTTTGCAAATCTCCCAGGGTAGCAATCCATCTTGACAGCCTGTGTAGCCCCATCACATCACTGTCACGCCACTCTCTCACTTGGACGAGTGATGGAAGGAGTCCAGAGGGAGAGAGAGAGAGAGAGAGAGAGGGGGAATGACAGAGAGAATGACGGATCACATCGGACTCATCAGGAAAAAGTGCTGTGACACACACTCTCCTGCACGGAGAGAAGAGTGCTGAGCGTGCCAGTCAAGTCAAAACAAAACAAACTGAGTCTCCTTCCCCCAATCCATGGTATATGGGCTTAATTGGAAGTCTCCGCTCATTGACTTTTTTCAAAGGTAAACAGCTTGCAGCTTCTATTTTCACATTTTCATGCTGACACAAGATGAACTTGTGCACGGAAAGGATGAGAGCCTCCCTTTATATGCAGAAAAGTATCAGTGTTAATGTCCTCACTGCACCTTTATGCTACATTAAAATGTTAAGAACCCGTTTCAACAACGCTGCAGTTGTGATTTTAACTTTGGTTCTGCACAGCTAGCTTCAGGATAAACTGTATAATTCATTCAGACTGAAATATTGAAACTTGGTACTGTATTCTAACACATTTGCATGCCTTTTCCTGGAAGGGTGCCATCCTCTGACGCATTTTACCGAAACTATACTCAAAAATAGAAGAAAATGAATACTTGTACAGTTGCACATTAATTCACCCTGTCACAACTGTGAACAATGTGGCAACAACTTAAAATAGGCCAAAGCTAGCCATTCAGATGTCACTGCTGAAAGCAGCCTTAGGTACTAATGACACATGTGCTTATTTTAAGCCAATCCCAAACATGGCTGGTCGGTTGGAATTAAAGGTGGGGTAGGCAGGACCTGAGGAAGTTCCAGTTTTTGGGAGAAATCTTGAATGTAAACACGAGCCCTCCCAACCAGATTTCCCTTCTGCTCCTCCCCTCCCTCTCTGCTCTAGCAAGCCCCGCCCACAAACAGACGCTCCTGCTTCAATTAAATTCAGATATAATGCAGATAAATACATCTGATAATTACAAATGGGGTCCAGTCAACACGAAAGTAAACAGCATTGGCGCTACTGTAGATGCCAACAGACTACCAGCAAACACAATGTTTGCAGGACTTCTACAATTACGATAAAGTGACATACTCCAGGACCCGAGTGAAACAGTTTAGCGATGCTACAACATGCAGCAAGTTCCGTTTGACAAGAAACACTTCTGTTACAGACACGTGGCTTACTTTGTTAAGGTGGTTTACCTGTCCAGCAGAAAGGTTATATGGTCCATAAGATCTCGAAGTGTCCCTAAAGCGTTTATGCTTCATTGATGTTACCCGGCTTTTTAGCTCTTGTCCGGTCTACCTCTTTTTAAAGCACCCGTTGTTCCGCCAGAGTCTCTGTTATTTACTTTGTTTTCTTGCTTGTGTTGGCAGCCGTGGCTAAAGGAGGATTCAGACAGTTTTCTGTACTTTCTGATTGGTTTCTACTGTCTGATATTGTAGCAGCTAACTTCGTTTGGGTTCATGAACGTTGTTCAAGGATGTGGGGCGTGCCTCACAACATGAAGGAGCAGCATCTGCCTCACAACCAATCAGCACGAGGGAGCCTTGTCCATCTTGCAACCAATCAGGTTGGAGGAGGTGGAGAATGGCTTTGCTTACAGTCAGAGAGCGCGGACCGCTCAAAAAATTTAAAATGTTGACTACACAGACATAAGAGAACACAGCGATATTCCCAAATGTCATCAATAACTAACAGCTATTGACTGATATCAAAAGCTTTTTTCTATATACACCACAAAAAAAGATGCTTTTTTTAACAGAATCCTGCATACCCTACCTTTAAGGACTGTGGTAACCAGGTGCAAAGTCCTCTCTCTAGTTATGAGTGTGCATTGCATAAAACGTGATGTTATTCATGCAGCCCTTTTCTTGTTAATAAGAGGCAAATGGAGCAGCTAAGAGCAACCACACTAAGTGACTTTGACCAATTAGTAACAGGAAGAAGTTGGCCGTGGTCTCTGTCCACTGCTCTTCCTCTATCATTTATAGCACAGAGCTTCACTGGAATTTGTAAAATTGGTATGCAAATATCAACAGCTGGCCATAAGCTTTAATAATAGGTCTATGCCAGTATGTCAGAGGACTATGAAAGCAATCAGCTCTTATTGAATTCATCCAGCACATATACAGAGAGAGAGAGAGTGTACTGGCATTGAGCTGAATACTTATTCTGTAGCTGTGATGAAACATATAATTCTTCAATTAATTCATTTTGCTCCCTTATACAGCTTCATTTGTGTTTCTTTCATATGTATCAGCTGTTTACAAGAGTTGAATAGCTGGTCCTTTAAAATGGCATGCAGTTGGTTTTAGAGCATCATTCTAGAAATCTACTTAAGAGTAATAGATAATTATCTTTTGAATTGATATGAATAAATAGAAACTCTCGTATTCCAGTTACAATGATTATTCACTTGATAGGGATTTAGCATCCTCTCATCTTTCCTGTACAGACTGTTCTTTTATGTTTTATATTGTGACATTGTAAAGAGAAAAGAAAAGAGATTGAAGCAGGAGATACTCTACATTTTTCGCATTTGACTATTTTTATGTTAAGCTGCGCCAGCAGTGACGGTGATGTTGTTTAGTAAGCTTGTTCAGGTTTGGTTGAAACTGGTCTTTCATGATGAAATCCTGTGACATTTAGTCTAAATATTTCGGGGACTCTGTGGATTAACTTGATTTACTTGAATGATTCCCTGAAAGTTGGCGTTTACCTCCAAGAGCTCCCAATAAAAAATGTGATAATTAAGTTTATGGCAAAACAGTCGGTGCGTTTACAAGATGTTACAATGAAGTATATGGTCATATGGCCACCTAGCTTTGCAGTGCGTACTAACTTCTGCGGCTGTAGCCTGGTTGGCTAAACCTAATACTGCTGAACATGGTGTTTCTGTCAAGCCCAACCTCAGAGGATGAAAAATTTCAGTGCTGCCCAATCAAACTGATGACAAAAAGGGTCATGTATAACTTATTAACATACTTACAAGGTCATGATCACCTATTTCACCTCTCATTCAATCATTTCAATTGTTCAAACAAAGAAAGCGTCTTTTATCGCATCACTATCTCTCAAACTTTTTATAGAAATTTATCACTTGATCATCATGTAACTCAACACTGTGCCTTTTTATAAAACTTTGTGTGAAACAATGAGTGCTTAGTTGTTTACTGATGCAGCTTTTCACAAAATGAAGCCTCTGGGGTTTACTGACTTGGACGGAGAGAAACTTTTCAAACCGTCATCCTCATCATTAACAGTCTTAAAATACACCCTGGTCTCTCCTCGCTTCCCACCACAGTCACAGAAAAGGTCTAATCAGATTTCCTTGACTTGAACATTTATTGCCTGAGTTCGACTATAACTAGACTTTTAAAAAATATTTTATTGTAGATGGCTTACTCTGACTGACTGGTGTTTGGGTGTTTTAGGTATGCCCCAGTATTCACAGAACGGGCTTTGAGTGGTAAGTTGAACAGCATGGATGCAATACTAGAAGGCCAGGAAGAAAGAAAAAGAAACAAAAAAAACTTCAACAGACAAAGACAAAAAAAAGGACAAAAAACATTCCTCCTGAGCCAACAAAAGGTACAGAGCTGCAGAAGAACAGAAGTATGTGGACATATTTAAGGAAAGTGACAGTATTTTCATTGATGTACAACCTCGTGTTAATGCACTTTGCTGACTGTTTTGAGATGTAAAAGGTCAATTGTGATACGACCATGAAAACAAGCAGTAAGGGGGCATGTTTCCACCTACCGCAGTGAAAGCGGACATGTTTCTGTTAATTATTTAGTATTTTCCTGGTGTATGAGAACCAAGACAAAGACAGTGGTTCAGTTAAATCGCCTGATTGAGTTATAACTGTAGCTCGACTTGACTGTGTGTTAAAGTTTGTTAATTTCTCACCTACTGTTGCTGCTCTACTGTCTTATACTCAGCACCACAGGAGCTCTATTTGAAAATAGCTGTCAATCAAGTCGCCTTTTATAGCATCAGGTGCTTCATTGAAACTCAATTCAGAGAAATAATCTCCTGAATATAAATCAGTATTTTGAGAATAATTGAAATGACAGAAAACATGATTAAGAAAAAAGTTTTCAACGAGAATTTGGATCCCAGAGTTTGACCCATGTCCCATCTACTTACATGTAGGAGGTGGGTTTGGTGAACTATACTGCAGCAAACTGCCCAATATTTTGACTTCAGTTTTAGAAAGCTATCATGTCAACTATGGTTTCATACAGTTTCCAGACACCATACGCAGTGAGCTCTGTGCCTCTATACGACTTCACTGAGCATCTAGCTGTAGAATTTCAGCAGTGTCAGGACTTAAAGTATTCTCAATGTCGTTCATGGAGATATATGTGGAATGAAGAGGTGTTGGAAACAGCCTCCACTATGTCTCCTATGTTTCCTGAATTCAAGCAGGATCCATTCTCAGAGTGAATTTTTTTTTTGCAGATATTATTTTCCACTTCTGTGCATTGTCTTTTTAATGTGTGTACCTCCAGGCAGCTGTGAAACCATGGTGACACCTGCACAGATCTCATTAAGGTGTCCAGCGGGGAAACTGCTCACTCAGCCTTGGCAACAGGGCTAAGTACTATAGCTCTCATAGGAAACGAAATTATAGTATTGCTGAGGACATCTAAGGAAAAGTCAGCTGCCTGCCCTGCTGCATCTCTCAAGAGCCTAACACAGAGCAACATTTCTGCCATGCTGAGGTTGTTTTACCATCGTTGCTCGGGACTCTCTGTCTCATAAATTGGCCATAAACTCCACAATCGTTTGACGAAATCCAGACGCGTTTGCTTATATGGATTCCATGTATCGTCAATTCGGCTTAATATTTCCCAAATGTGATGTTTGGCGTGGTTCTCTCAGCACCGTGCCAGCAAATGTTTGGTTTCAGAGTAATGATTTACAAAATTGCTTAGAGTAAACTTTCATGACTTCATTTCCTCTCCTGGTGCGTTGTCACTCAGCTGTAAATGTAATCAGCTGCTTGTTCAATTATGTTCAAGCTCAGCCTGTCAATGCTGCTTTAAAAGCAGGACTGAGACAGTGAGGAGACTCTTGGCTTGTTCGCCTTGTCAGCTGCTGCTTTTAATGGAACTATCTCCTGAATATTATCCAGACCGGGCCTGTGCTTCTTCATCCTCTCCTTTTATGTGTTGGCTGCTTGAAGCGCGTGAAGAAAATCTCCTTGATACTCTTGGCTTTTTCAACCTTTGCTCAAAATGTGGAGCGCAGATGGTCAGTGTTGGCTGAAAACCAGGTTTGAGAGGCTCTTGCTGTTATTTTTTTGACACTGAAGATGGTTATGAAGTGTAATTGAAATTCAAAAAACTGGATGAATAAGAGAAAACCTGTGGGAACACAGCATGATGAGTGAGTTTTTACATAAAGCAAATTAATCTCATTAGCCAGAGCACTAAGTCTCAGCTTTGTTTCAGCTTTCTTTTCATCATAACCGCTTTTGTTTGTGTCGCGTTGTCGGAGTGGGGTTGTTTTACAGAAATCTCATGGCACAAGCACATAATTAAAGTGTTGTAGGGAAAGAGTATTAGAGATCTTCATCAGCAAAGACAAGCGAGAAAATTGCCATCACGCGCCGTGATTTATTAGTTTCATTAATTTATGTTGATTTGTTTAATCACTCTCAGAGTGTGTCAGGCCCAGATCACATCAAGATGTTTACAGCCTGGGTGCTCAGCAAAGAGAGGTGTTATAACACCCTTGTCACATAATTGCACTAGACTGCTGGATGTGTAACGGGGTTAAATTGGAAACAGGGGAGCACTGCGATCAATATTTTTTGATCAAGATCCGTAAGAGTGTGTACGTTGCATTTGTTTAGTTTCTTTTTGTTGTGTATCTGTCAGGGACCATGCACAGAACAGTGACAGGTGACGATAACATGGTACAGAGGTGTTGCAAAAAGTGTTACTAAGTCTCAAATGCAAGGACCGCCACTTGAAAATGGTCATTTATCATCGCGGTTTCCAAGAGGGTATGATTTAAATCAAGAAAATGAAAAATTGTCACATTACAAACATCGGCATGTCCTGTGTTATATACTTCCCTTAAAGTAGCTGCATACAACACATTCACACCTAATTCATTGGAATGACAGCTTTGACGTAGCCCCAACTTAAACAATATGATGATACACTGATCCCTATTGTTTACAGATCTCAAAATCAAATGTGCAAATGCACCAGTCTGTAGGACACTGGATTCGTAAAACTCTTCCTCAAAGTTGATGGCCCAGTTTCAAAGTTATAAACTCTTTTACTAAAATTTAGCTGTTTATCCTGCATTCTGTGATCAGGACCCAATCTCTCAAGACTCTGAGCATGATTCTCAGCTGTTACAAGACTAATGTTGGCTTTGGTGGCTAGCCAGGTAGTGAAGAAAACATCTGCAACCATTAAAGCAATTAACAGTCTCTATCTGAGAAATCAAGACGTGGACTTAGTTCCCTGAAGTTTGCTCGTCTGCACATTTTGTAGAAAAGCTTTTAAATACAACAGAACAAGACAAATCTCACCTAATGGTTAAATCACATAGAATAAACATTTTTCCCAGGAGCACACCAAAAATGTCCAAGAAAAAATTCAAACAAGGACCGACAGAGTGAGTGTTAATGACGGCTGACTTTGAGCATCATGTGCAATTCATGTGACAGTCAGAGAATCACATCATTGTTATTTTTGAACACACCAGCACCGCTCTTCTGTCTGTGCAGACACAGAGTGATATTGTGCTGGGCTTTTTCTGTCTCTTTTCATAGTTTGATTGGTTCTAATTTGTCTCTTGGGGGAGTTAAATGTTTTTTTTGTTTTAAGTGTTTCCAAGGCTTTCAAAGCACACACAGTGAGACAAAAGAGCTGAGATTTCTGTTTCGCAAGAAATTTTCAGACTTCTTCACCAAACTAAGTCTAAGTGAGATATAAATGTGAGTTATGGGTGTGATGGGGTTTAAAATCATATACATAACATCTAAATATTTGGTTGTATAGCTGGTCTATATTTTGTATCAGAGAAGCAGCAGCAAAGATGTTATTTTGGAATGATCAACTTTCAGACTGAAGTGGAAAAAATTACTTTATTTAGTCATTAAGTGTAACAGATTGATTTGAATGTAATTCATCAAGAATTAAAAAGTGTTTACTTTTATAAATGTCAATGGTCCACATCTCAGTAAGTTAATTCTTTTTCTTAGTTAGTCTATTTTTGATCATTGGTTTTTAATTTGTAAATGCACCGCCTGAAGAGTGATGTTGTTCTTTCACCACATGCTGTAAAAGAAGCCAAGTCTTCCTGTGCCGGTTGCCAGCCTTTGAGCGCTTGTGTGAAGTCTTGTACCTGGAGGGGTTTTGGTTGTACCTCTGTGTGACAAAAACTTGTAGAAGAACAGTCAAAGAGCCAAAGGGGGTGATTTTTGTTTTTCCATGGCACTCTGTTTGGGGAACTGATAGCTAGAAAATATATCACAGGAGAGCCTCCAGAACCAGATAGCCTTTGTGTTTTGCACTGTAGGCAGATGCAGGATGGATCAACATAGGCACACTGCTGCTGCTGCTGCTGCTGCTGCTGTACCTTCACTGACAGAGGCGCCCACAGGAGTTTTGGATCCCCTGACAACAGCTCAAGAACAGCTCCCACATAATAAATATCTGTGGTTCCTGGTATGTTCCAGTTCTCATTGCTGGTTAGGGTTTCCTTAGACTTTTTAGGTTTCATTTGGCCAACAGCACCTCTGAGAACACACTGTACGGGACAATAACAAGCAGAGGATTGGTAGAGGAAGGAAGACAAAGAAGATTTATTCATTATTTTAACCTTTTTTTGCAACCCAGCATCATAAATTTAAGTATTAAGAAAATCCACGCCATGATGGATTTGACTTTTAAGATAACAGTTATCCCTCTCTAATTTAGGCTCACAACCCTGTATAATAGATCATCAAATAAATGCCCTTGACTTATTTTTCAATATTTTGTGTGACTAATAGTGACATATGTGTTTCACCCTGATTTTCTCATTTGCCAATTATAGCACATTAAAATTCAGAGGGTTCACAGATATAAAATAATCCCCGCACTGCTGATTCTGTGAGCCAGTACAGCGTGTCTTCAGCTCAGTCCGCCTACTTCAGCTGGCTACTCAAAGCTGGCTTCTTTAATCTCATTAACCACTATCTTTGGGAGAACATCTAAATGACTTCAAGGCAGAAGACGTGGTTTAGTACAAATTTAATTGTTTTTACCCCCTGACCCAGTGTATTGTCCCCGTTATCTCAGAGATTAAAACAGCTCAGCAGTAAAGCTAAATCCTCCCTCCTCAACCACCACCTCCTTATGCAGTCTGAGAGTCTGACCTTTGGTATGAGTTTTACTTTATAAATTCAAATGTCTTCTATATTTGGATCTTGTACGCTGTTAGTAACCACCCTTGTGGGATGACTCAAGGCAGTGTTGGATATTTTTTCTTGTGGGGAGTCCAATTAACACAGAGGAATAATCCCGTTTTAATGCAAACTTAACGCTTCGTTTCTAAAAGGAAATATTTAAAAGTGGAAAAAAATCTTCACCATTGTGTCAGTGTGTTTCCTAATCCCTCTTCTGGAAGACTTACAAGGCAGATTTTTTAAATGTGCTTGGGGTGCAACCTGAGCAAATCTCCTGCTAATCTCAGTCCGTCTATAGTTTGTTTCGACACCTCTTTAGTGGGATGTCGCAAACTTTTGTTCAACTGTTGTGGTCTCCAGAGAACCAGCAGCGAGTGAATATTTTTGGCTTTGCGTGACTTCTCTTGACAACTGTTGGATCAATGGCATGACATACTCTTCAGTGATCCGTGTTTCACATAATCTTTGCAGCAGTTAGGAGGTGGAAAAGAGGAAAAAGTCAATTTGACGTTCACTGTGAGGTACAACTGTGCATTAATAGTTGCTTTTCCGTCTGATATTTTTGCTTAAGCCCAAAATTAATACAGTGAAACGTAGTTTAGGGTTATCATGATCATCTTTGTTTGATTTCATCGACAGGTCCGTGGTGATTTGCACTCTTCAAAAGCAGTCCTCTGATGGTTTTTTGTGGTCTGGTTGACTCCATTTAATAAGCTGCCTGTATGCGGCGCTCAAAGTGAAGTATACTGTTTTTATTTTAGAACCGTGTGTGACAAAGTGCCAATTACACCTGACAACTGAGCTACCTGGAAGTTTGTTGAAGCGAAATGTGCCCGACTAAAGCACAGTGGTGTCATTGTTTTCCATCATGACGACAGCGGGAAGCAAGAAAACAATCCAGCAGCTAAACTGTGGTGTGCCAAAGGGACAGCTTTGCATTTTTATTGTAAATATGAAGAAAGCATATCACCTGTCTTTAATATTTTAATACCTAAACCTTTATAGTCCAGACCTTGATCTCACAGTGGTTAAATGGTTCGTTCTAACAGACTGCCTCAAAACAGCCTCGCAAAACCGCTAGCATGGCACAGACTTATTATTCTTTTATTGAGCATTTACAAAGACACAATCAGCTTCTATAGCACTCCTCTGTTCGTCTCAGAATAGTTTCTTGTGTGCATCATAAAGACATCAGCTGCCAAACCACCTAGAAACAGCCCGACCCAGGATGCTGTGGTGCTCTGTTCGTGTGAGAGTGTGTGTGTGTGTGTGTATGTCTCTTTGAATGAGACAAGCGTCTGTCGTTCGAGAGGCACTTCAGTGTCTAAAACATATTTGTCAGCGATGCTACAAAGAGCATGAAGTAAAGTACACACTCCTGTAGCTGCTAAAGCTCCACATCGTGACCCCTGAGAGGCTGTTGATCACGTTTCGTAACAATCTCATCTTCTCAGCCCTGGAAGATTGAACCGCTCAAGGAGTTGCTCTGTCATTCACTAACAACCACTTGAACCTCGCTACCAAGGAGACCCAGGTACTCCCCAAATCCCAATTAATGAGAGAAAGGCTTCAAGAGGGTGCTCTTGACTCTGGCTGTGACAGCTTAATTGTAATTTTGGTGCAGCCCCCTGGCAACAATCTTCTCTACTTGACAGCTCTGTGCTCTGATTGAACTGAAAGCCTTTTTTTGCATATTCATTTAGTTAAAAGTGACTACAGTGCAGTGGTGGAGCATATGTCCGCTGAGAGGATGTGCAGGCTGTGTAGTTGTGTGTTTCCTGGCACAAAGCCATTATGTGTCTTCTCGACATGCTTGATTTGAATGAATATGCTGATGGAAAACAGTCATACATTAACATGAATGTGATGATGAATTTCATTCATATCTGATTGGTCTTTAGGAACATATCTTTATCAGTCCCTTGACTCTTTGTATCCCAATAACATGCCAGTTTGCATAAATTTAACAGATAAGAGGATTTGTTATTAATGGTAAAGTAAGACACAATTCAAATTCCTAACACTGGGTCAAACATGTCTGTGCCTTTCAGACATTTTCAATCTGTCTCCATGGATGTGAGAGCTCTGAAAAATGGCTTATAACTACCAGCTAATACTGAGGTCGACATGCTTGCTGATCGTCAAACCAAATCTCAAACAGCTGTTGGTCTTCATAATATCAGTTTGTTTTTTGTTGTGTTGTTATCAAAAGATGCAGACCTACAGTAGGTCTCCAGACACCTGAAACCAACAATGTAACCTTAGTCATCTTTTAAGATCGTCTTTTTTTCACTCAGCGTTTCATATTTCTTCTCAGTCTGACAGTTGTTTCATGTTCTTGCTGCATTGATAACCATTTTATGCAAAACAAAAGCATCCTCATTTGTGGGGTAACTTGCCCCGTGTTTGTGCGACTACTCCAGTCACTGTGTGTCTCCATCTTTTAGTCCACTGTTGCTGTAGTGGTGAGCGATGGCTGGCCTCAGTCATAAGCAGTACAATCACTTAACGATTTAATGTAACCTGTCATTTGTGTGTTGTTAGCTTGGTATTTACACGTTTTCATGTAAAGTAACTTATTGAAAGATTTAAAGGTTGTTCTCTAAAGACACAAAAACACTTCACCAGCCTCTGGTCATGTATACATGGGACAGGTCAGCGATATGAATGCATGCTTTGTAAGTCTGTAACAATCTTGATTTATCCCTTTTGGATATATGCTGAAACTTGATGTTTTGAACTGCTAAATCTCTGGACCTCATCTCTGTGCCGGTGGTGGTTTCCCCAACGGACTCTCTATTCCCTGCAGATGGGACTCGTCCTTCAGTGGAACTCAGTCAAACAGAAACTGTTTCTATGTTGAAGTGATTTCATTATTCTGAATAACTTGGACAATTCTAATGTGATTTTCACATTCTCCAAGCTGGACAAACACTTCTATCTTGACATTCATTTTGTATGTTTAAAGAAGAAAGAAGCGATTGGCTCTTTACAGTCCTATAAAGACGATGCAACATGTCGTGGTAAAGGTATCTGTAAAATTATTTTGTACTGTTCCTACAGGGTTGTTGAACTACCTCCATTGTTGTGGTAAATCTGGTTATTACACATGAAAGAGTGTTCCTGCGTTAGCATTGCTGTTGTTGCTCTTAGGAGAGAAAAGTGTAGACCTTTGTGCATCACCCTTGACTTCAGATCAACCCAGACAGACCATTACCATCAAAGAGATGGTACAGGGGCAAAAAGGCAGCAAGGTGCATTAACATTAGTCTCTTTAATGTTTGTGGGCGCGTGTTCCTCCTTTTCTGAAGTGCACTATATCTCGTATGATTTCTTCCCTTATTAACATAATATTAGCTTTGAAAAGACTGGAGCTAAATGCATTTTCTGCATCAATAATGTAAGTAAGAGATGTGTCCGCACGTTCCTTTTCCATGCATCGTGCAGCTCTTCCTCTCTGAAGTAGATGTCCCTAAAAGCCTTTCCTGGGAGAGTGCAGTGAGGTGGACGGCAAAGCAGAACAAAAGGTTATTTTGTTGAAAGAGGCAGAGTGGCGACAAATTATGAACAACTCATTACACTGAGGTGGCACTTTGTAGAGCAGTGAAACACAATCAAACATGGAGGATGGATCTCTGGGGGAGTGTTGGATGGTGCTAATAGCTCTCTGTCAATGACAAAATGAATTACATTAAATTTCCCCTAAGACCAAAACCTCATTAATATTTTAGTGCATTCCATGTTTCAGGATTATATTTTACAGTGTTTCTGCTCTGATAGATACAGCACTTCTTGACTTTAGAGGAACTTTATAGCATTAAAGAAAGTAATGGAAATAATGGAGAGTGAGGGGTTTCCAAACCAACAATATCTAAAAAGTAGGCGGGGCCTCTTGGACTCAACTCACTGGTTTTTGGACTGGTTTGGTGGCCTGTTATTGATTATTTTGGCCACAACCATCTCTGTTGCTTGAAGCCACAAGTGACTTTATTTGAATTACATCACCATACTGTACCTCCTCGTGTGGGAGGGACTAGTGAAGACCTGAAACAGGTCAATAAAATCACAATCCTAGAACCCATGTGCTGACTACAATACAAGCTCTAGGAGTGGTGGACAACCTTTCAAGGCATCCAATGTGGACTGCAGTAGAAGATAAAGAACTTCCAGCAAATACTTTATTTTCTGTGCATTATCTTTGTCTGTGGAAGGGTGTCAATTTGATACCAAGGAGCTTGACTGGTCTGATATGAATAAGAATAGCTAATCAGTATAAATAATACACAGTTTTCTATGGCTCTTGAAACCAGTGCAGCTCACAGTGCTGTGGTGTTGTAGGAGGTAATGATAAGATCATCATCAACACCATCAAGCCTGTTAATGCTGTCCTCTGTATAAGCCTAGAGCTTCATTACTTTATTGTGAGTTTCTTGTTGCAGTGTTGTTGGAGAAGCAGAGTGACCTCCTCTACTCTCCTTGGATAGAGTTATCAGCTGTTTAGAGTTGTGGCGTTAAAGAGCCTCTGTGTGGGCCAGCACATGTTTCCCTGGTGGCATCATCAAATCCCGACGGCTGGACTCCCCACTTTGCTTAATATGCCCTGTCAACAACTGCTTTGACTTCAGCTTTGCTACTGGTATTCTAATCAGTCACTATTATGGGCTAAACAGCTACTCCGGCCCTAGGGCCAGCTGCTGGGCATGTTTGGATGTGTTTGGATTCAAGCCTGCATTGCAAGGACCTGCCAGCATGGGGGCAGCACAGCATGATGGACATTTAATGGCCTGATACGCACATCTTGTAGACGCACACAGACATAAAAAATGGAGATGACTAATGGTTAAAACACAAACACACTTACTGAGAGGACCCAGATCGGCATGAATTAAAAAAATGTTTACATTTGATGTTGGCATTTAAAACTGCAGATGACACATTTAAGTGGCTGCTTGACAGAGGAACCTTCAACACTCACTTTACGCCTGCAGGCACCTGCAAACCTACTTATAATTTAACACTGCTTTTAAGTTATGGTCAGAAGAATAATGCAACTTCTTACCCGACAGAAAGCAGTTTTGTAGAAACAGCCAGCAGCAAATAAAACTAATTTTATCCCTAACAAAGTTAAAGCAAATACCAGCATCTAGACAAGTACACCGACTATCCTGCAGTGATGATTACCTTCAACTAATATCCAGCTCCAACTGAGAGAACGAGGAGAGAATGAGAAGCACATCCTGCAAAGGACCATGGACTCAAACCGAACCCTGCCTGCCCACTTCAAGAGCCTCTGCACATACAGCACTGACTCGACCACCAAGACAGACCAACACCAGCCTCAGTTTGGACACATTTAAGTAAACATTAAAGTTGCCACCATGTGAGCGTTGGAGCTGGTTCTTCTGTCTAGGCGAGGTGAAAGACAGAAAGTGATGGTTGCAGGCAGCGTTCCAACCTCGGTGATAAGTGGAGCACTGCAGAGCTCTGAATGTGGAGAAACCTGATAGCAGGACGGCAGCACTCAGCATGTTTGAGGTGAGGGACAGAGAGAGCGAGGGAGGGTATAACGCCAACAACAGCGCTGTTTTTTTTAAGTGGACAGCTTAAAGTTATTAACATGATTAACATGTTTGTCTGTGTTAGCGTGTGAGGTGAATTAATGACTGAGCCAGATCTGAGGAGAAATCCAAGTAGGCTAAGTCAGTGAAGGTGAAATTTGCTTACACCGTCTATACTTCCTTAGCTCTACTGCTACTACCTTATAAAATGATCATATCGCATATATTGCGATTGGCTGTTGGACCGATTTTGCTTTCTAGATCAAAATATTTCCACACTGCTGACATTTTAACAATGAGGTTGCTAATGCCAAGTCACATGCATGTCAAATTGTGCTCTCATATCAGACTGGACTATTGGCCTCAGCAGGACAATCTCATTTCTGTCCCTGGTCCTCTTCTATTCAGCCCAGTGTTTACTTTGCCATATCAAGACGGTGTGTTGTGTTTATGACTCGGTGAATCAGTGAGGTGATTGCCAGTTAAAGAACAACATGTCTAACTATGAGTTGATACTATTTTGTGTCAACTTGAATCCTTTATTGTGTGAAAACTTGCTTCACTATGCAAAGCAGCTCTGTAACACCAACACTTTGTTAGCCGGAGCAATTCAGACTTTCAGTAGACGTAGAACAGCAACACGCTCACATATAATCTCTAGCAGGAGTTCAATGTTGGTCTGAAAAATGGAGTGATGTATAAACTGCCATTTAAGGAACAATGAAATTCAAGGGTATAAAAAATGTAATCAACAACACTGTTTCTTTAGTGCGATTGCATCAGCAGTACTGAACTTCCTACTGCGGCTCCTCTGAAGGCAATATGATCAGTTCAGAATTTATTGCAGAGGGTGGAGCGGGGTAATTAGAGCTATTGATCTGGCTAAATGATAGCCTTTGCCTAGTGCTGAAGGGCATGTGCTGAGCAAGCCCGGGTATTATCTGATGACCCATGAAATCGATGGCCTGGCTGCAATCTCCCCGCTGATTTACCTCATTCCATTTATCTCTCAGGGCTGAGTGGGTCCACATGCACATAAGCTGCACAGAAGGCCATGTACCATATTGCATACCCTCCATAAGCATATATAAATGCTACACAGCTCCTTCTGAAGTGAATATGTGTGCGAACACCTCACCTTGTCTACAGTCCCGAGGCTCTGCATGTAGGGGCTTGTTCCCTTGGAAACCACATTTTGCTCTGGTCCATAATGAACTCAGTTTGCTGGTAGCCTGCCGAGTGACTGATGAAAAAGATCATTACATGGGGAAGACGTTTGAAATGTCACCAAGATGTCAGACTGCTCTCACATACTTGTACATCCTTTTCTTGATTTCTCAAAGACTTTTTTAAAATTAGAATCAAAGAGCACACAATTGAGTGCCAGCGCCTGCAGATTATGAACAATTTATTGATCTGTGTAACCGCTTTACGTTGGTAGTCCATGGTAACCGTCATTTGTCTACATTACAACACTAAACCTGAATATCTTCATGCGAGAACTTAACTAAAGAGACCTTACAGGAGTTCATCTGCGCTATAAAATAAAAATTCTCTATCACTCTAAACCCAATTCTGCCTCCTGGCTTCCTGCCTTGCTTTCACAAAGAGGAAATATGGTCAATTTATGAATCGGGCAAGTTGCAAATCTCTGTTTCATGGTCGTAAGAGCATTCTTGAATCTCAACTCTGTGAAATTACATTTGCTTTATAAAGTTTGATAGTCTTTAAACGAGAGAAAAATATGTTTTCCTTAATGCTTTTATTCCCTCTAACAAGGACTGGACTCAGGATGAGAACCAGGTCTCTGTAGTCCCAGTCCTGCCCTTTGTGGTAAGTGTGAAAAAACAGTCATGTATAAGAAACTGTTCCCTGTTGATATCATCCAGATAGAGATAATGTTCATCTGTTCAGCATGAATAAGACATCGGTTTTATCAAAAGTCCCATACTTTACACTTTGCCTGTGTTTCATTTGAAGTTAAGATATCCCTAGTCTGTGGTTTAAAGTACCCAGAGCCGTCTCACCATCTTGATTAGAGTTGTCCTCTTTGCAGCTCGAAAAGAACAGAGAGTCCTGATTTTATCAGAGGTTTCTTTAAAAAAAAAAAAAACCTGCTTTGTTTTATGTCTGATTGAGCCACAGTCTGCAGTGAAAAAAGGCTTCACAAATGTTTAGGTTTGGCAGAAAATATCTTTGTGTTCTATAAAAAGAATATATTGGACTGTCATACAGGTTCAAACCACCTTGAAAAGTAATACGGTCAGTGTGTGCTGTGCAGGGGGCTTGGCTGAGTGAAGGGTCTATATGGTTGAGACATCACCACCTTCCAGAAGTACTGACAGTTTATTTAAAGACATCATTTTTCAAAAGTACAAAAAAGCATTCATATTTAAATATTTATGAAGAGTAGAGTACAGGTGATAAGTGAACCTAATTCCAGAGAGACAGGGTTTGTTGGAGAAGGCTCTGTCCTGTTTTTCACGGTGGCAGTAGCAGTAGTACAAGGGGTACTTGTCACCTCCCTGTGTGTGTTATCATTCACTTGGTAAAGGCAGAGAGGGCCTCACAGTCATCACTGGGTTCCCTCTCAGCTGAAGGACAGGATCAGGTCTCTCTGTTGACCTGCCTCTTACAGCAGCCACTTGGACGGTAATCACAAAAAATAACACCAACCCACTAAAGAGCCTTACAGCGGGCCGGCCTGTAGACCTGGTCACAACGAGTGCCGACTAAATGAGCTTATTAATCACAGACAGCGCCAGAGGCAGAGCTATTCTGAATTCATTACTGCTAAGCAGAGCGCCATGGAAAAAAAGACTCAATCATGTTTTTGATATCAACAACTGTGAACTCTTTTCAAATTAACGCGGCAAGTACAACAAACACTCAGATTGCTATGTGCTTAAACCTGCATACCAGGGCAACAGGTCCAAACAGCACTTCAGATAACCCGCATTAACACGAAGCTGTTTTTTACAAAATAAAAAACAAATTATCCAAATACAAATGATATAATTTAAAAACAAACAAAGCACAGTTTATGCCATTATCATATTTGTTTACCACTTGAGTAGTCCCTCTTTTTAATAGTAACCGTTGTGGGTTGCAGAGCTGTATAAATTATGTCCAAGAATAACCCTGAACATCATGCGCATAAATGTACATGAATAAGGCAGTCTGTTCGCTCTGAGATGAAGTATCTGAGCTTCTTAACAGACAGAAACAAAAGGAAAATTTGTTGAGGCACTTTGAGGGGCCCTCCTGTCTCTCCTCACTTCTCTGCTCTTGTTTATCTTTCGTACCTTAACAATCTGTCCTGATAGACAGCTGTGTTTTTAAAGAGCTTACTCCTCACAGGTTTTCTTTGCAGAGGAAGGGGCGCTCTTTCAAATGGTTGGGGGGATTACAGCAGATCACCAGGAAGGATTTTCAAAACAAGAAATTCCACAACATCCTCTCTGTGTTTGAAATACAGCTCTGCATGACTCACTTCCTCTGTTAATGAATCAAATACAACTTAGAGAATATTTTTGCACAGGTCTACATCTACCTGCCAGGCAGCCCAAGCTACCTTAGATACTCAGTGGATAATAGTATCAGAGAAAAACTTCCTGTGTTAAACCTCGTTATTTGCTCGTCCATGCACACATGCATATGTTAGAAACACCAGCCACCAATAAAAACACATATATGGACTTTAGCCTTCACTGTTTTTGTCCAGACCCTTCTCATGTCTGTGTTTGTCTCTTTTGATAAGGCCCTTTCATTTTGTTTGCATTGATTACAGTCTGACGAGTCACAGTGTTACACTCGGGGGCCCCTTTTCATGTCTGCAGCCCCCGCGACACACACTGGGTCCATTGTGGTGAGGAATGTCTCCTTTCATGGCCTGAACTCGCCTGTGAAAGCATGTCAATAATCCCTCGTCAGTGGGTGCTTCACAACACTGCCGCGACCATCCCACCACCCAGACCACGAGGCTCCCATGATGCACTCCTCTGAGGAAAAATGACAGGAATTGTTATAAGGATGAAGTAATTAATACTGACTCTGACAACCTAACAACTTCACAAAAGATGGGACTTTTTTTTACACAAGAAACAAATCACTCATGAAACCTGACAGTTCTCCAGTTCCTGTCTTGGACGGGATGACCTGTAGAAGGGAATTTCCCCTTGTGGGACAAATGAAGGAGTATCTTATCTTAATACATTCCCTCTCCATATAAAACTTTATCACACATCACACTAAACATCTCATGAGCAGCTTTATTGCTTTGTGAAGCTCCTCCTTGTTTTCACAGTGGAGGTTTCTCCTCTCAGGAAGTATCAGGATCCTCATATACAGCAGAAGCAGGAACCAGAACCAGCGCTGGTTTGCAAAGAAGCTGTGGTTTGGGGATTTGTTTGAGCAGAGAATGTGATACCATGCACAGAAGAAATGAGATTTGAGTCTTCAGTGGCCACTAAAGCTATTAAAAATATACATCAGTTATGTTTATATTGGGACTGGTTTGAGTTGGGAAGGAGGGAAAAGGAGTTGGAGGACTCCATCGACCGGGCTCTTGCAGGGATGGTAATGAAAAGAGCCAATCATTGCTCAGTAAAGAATTAAAACCACCTCTGCAAATAGCCCCAATATTTGTGTAGCGCCTCAGAGTGGGAGTTTCACAGCGTCTGGGTTTCCAGTGCAAATAAACAGTGCAGAGGTCTACAAGGGTGGACCCCCCCTCCTTATCCCAGAGGTGAAGCCCACTCCTTTGTTGCTGCCTAATCTAGGCCACTGTCTATTGAGTGAGCAGAAAAGTGGATGTGTGTGTGTGAGAGTCGAGAGAGAGAGAGAGAGGCATGTCCACGGTCTTCAGTGAGTGAGATTAAGCTGTATGATAATGTCTGTTTGTATGTGGTTCTTGAATCAGAGTCTCAGGGTCTGAGGAGACCGCTGCTGTGTTTGCTGGTTCCCAGATAACCCACATCCTCACACTGCTGGACCCACACACATACCAATCCCAGGATCCTCAGTGAGAGCAAACCGACAAATATCAACACAATAACCAACAACTCTGCATAAAACACAAACCTGATGAATAGAAGATCAGGTTTAGTTCACATACTGCAGATTACCAAACAGTTTGAAAGAGTTGTAGCTATGTCTTGGTATTTGACAAACTTCACATTTTTAATAACAATATTAATAAAAGATGTTGGAACTATTGAGACGAAGTTCTTAACCTTTACATGGAAGGTGTCTCGATTATCCTTGGTGACAGTAAGAATGCCAAAGTGGATCTAGCACTTGAAAAAGAAGAATAGTTATAATCATCACAGAAAAAAAAAAAGTTTGTCTGTTTGAATAAGTATGAAAGTGTTTAATTTCAGACTTGTCGCATGATTTGTAACAGTGATACCTGATCACATGTATCCATTCTTGTCGCTGAGCTTTCCTCTTGAAACATACAACCATCACACTTTCATTTTGCAAGTATGTGTAGCCAGGGTCAAAGGTCAAAGCATGAAAGACAGAGAGGAAATTATCCCTGTGGATTTTTATCTTTTGCGGAAAATTATGAAAAGAGACTCTTAATAATGGACTTTTTGGTACCTTTTAATTTAGAATTTATTAAAAATATTAAAATATTGGAACTACATATTGCAGCCTGGATCATTTAATGAGGTTTTATGCAACCTTTTTTAGTAATATTCACTGCTTTTGGGCAAAGCCATGACCCTAGACTGTATAAAGCATAACATCACTCAATGGTTTCTGGAGACTCATGTTGAAGCACAACATTGACAGGTGCTTTGATGTAAAGTATCTGCTGACTAATTCTGCTAAATTTCCATCAACCTAGAAACAGACATAAAGGTGGAGCAGAGGTGGCCTCCCGGTAAACTGAAACAATCCACTTCATTATGCATTTCTGTACAACTATTAAACTTTTATATTATATTAACTGATCACTACGCATTTTTGTACAACTATTAAGCTTTATACTATCTTAACTGATCATTATACATTTCTGTACAACTTTTAACCTTTATATTATCTCAAGTGAGTCAAAGCTCTATAAGTGCTGATTCAGGTGCATAGAAGAAGCAAAACCTGAGTACGGTTCTTTCAGGGCGCTCCTTAGAAGTCCGAGTTGCTCACGCTGTTTATTGCCCATTCTTACTCAAACTACTATGATTAAAACTTAAGCTTTAAAAAGTTTCATTTAGGAAGTTTTGTGTGGAATAAAAGCCTTTAAAATCTCCTAGTGAGAGCGTAGCTCACTGACATGCCCTCGGTGCATGAGTTATTATCCCATCTCATGTCAGAGCATCTGCAGGAGGGATACATTTGTTGCTAAGCAACAGCTAAAGCTCGCAGCATGCTAGCTTCAGTAATGTTTGAAATTTGGGAGGACTATACTTTTTGACTCTTTGGCCCTTTGTTTTGCCTACAATAATACATTATTAAGTTCTAGGTCTGAGATTCAAAAAGTCCACGAGCGGTTCTGACTGCATTGCAGAAACACTTATATAAGCCTTGGGCTGGAACATAAATAAATACACAACTGCATAAATTCAGAAATTTAACAGATTGGGCACAGTGAAATTTAAAAAGAAAATAGCCATTTTTAAAGTAAGGTCAAAGTGCCTGTTGTATGTTTTTTTTTTTTTTTTGTCGTTTTAACCAGCATACCACCAGCAGCGTTTAATAACATCCTGATCACTCGAAACAGAGATGAATTAGGCCATCATGTTAACAGACCAAACCATCAACTTCTTTAAGGGCCTACAGTCACCTTATCCTAATAAATTAGACGTGAAGAAACTTCAGTGGAAACGGTGATTAATAAATGAATATAATTTTAGAAGAAGAAGAAATTAGGACAAAAACAGATGAGAGTAACGAGCCAGTGTTTGAGTGAGGTAAAAGCTTTGTTTTGCGGCAAATGTTTTCATGGAGGAGGGGTTGAAGGGGGGGGATCAAACTGATATTTAGCCCCTACTGGCTTTTTTTTCTCCTGCTTTTGTTTTATGCAGGGCTCTTTTTACCACATGGTAGTGACAGATTGTTTGAGCTGAAAGGAAAAGCCATTCGAAGCTAATTAAGCAGCCATTCCAGGCTCTATTCGCAGGCAGGAGGGAGAGTAGCACAGGCATTTGTCAGCGCCGGACCCAACGTGGGTTTAATTGACAACCACCGCTCCTGACTGACAGCTTTTCCAGCGCTGAGCCAATCACAGGCCTCCTACAGAGACAGCGCTCACGCCATTGGTCGATACGCTGTGGAAAGGCGGGAGAGAGGACCCACGTGGGGACGAGCATAGTGGGCAACGCTTGATAGGCTGATCTCTTCACGCGCAGACGTGTTGTAGCCCACCTAGTGCCGCTGATAGGAAAGCTTGTAGATGCTTGAGGTCTCGTTAGAAATAGGTCGATCAATTCAAGTCACTCAAAGGACACTCTGCCGTAGATTAAGCGGTATTGTCATCTTCTGAACACTTCGGGTCCTGAATGAATTTCTACGACCTCCTTTTTCTTCTTGGCATAGTAACAGAGCTGATTTCTTTCTCTTGGCAGCTTTACCTCAGCTTGAATTTGGTGTAGAAAGTGTGATCTTCGGATTTTTAATGAACACTTTTGGTAACAGCTGGCATAGCTTCCCCTTTTTGTTACCAACTCTTAAAGCACAAATAAAAATGTAAATCCACCTGCTTGGTGAATGGTGAAAACATGATATATACCATCTTTGTCTGCTGCGGTTGATCTCCTGTTTACAACCGCAAAGTGTGCTTGAATCCTCCGATTTTTAATGATAATACTCCCACTTATATCCTCATTATCTGAAACGCAGAAGCAGCAGCTGTAATTCGCGGACTTATAAATTATTGCCTTTGTTTTGAACAAGCTGTTGAACGCACTGAATGTCACTTCAAATCCAAAATGGCGAACATGTGAGGTCACACTTTTACGACCCAATCAGAACGCCAGTAACTTTGCTACCCCCACGTGGGGTATGGATGATTGTGATTGGCCAACGGCGCTGAAGTCCTTGGAAGAAGCTGATTGGTTACACGGGGCCCTCTCTCGGCAGTCGGGTCCTCGTGTCAGTGCACAGTCTGTGTGTGGTACAGCGCGCGGCGGAGGAACTGGGTATACCCAACAGCGAGCTAGTGGTGTATTTCACAACGGCCGACATTTTCAAGACATTTTAACCCGGTTATTCGCTATAAAAATAATCTTTGGACTTACTTGAAGATTCGTGTACCACTTCGGGATCTAGTAAAGGCTCTCTTTGAAGTTGTGGACGGCCAACAACTCGCCCCAATTGAGGGGTTTCCAGCGTCCGACCGACCGACCGACCGGACGGAGAGACGCTCTCCGCCTCGGGATCACCAGGGTTTTAAAGGACTCTCCAGAGGAAAAGAAGCGGTGGAGGAAAATAGAAACGACGACGGCGAACATTTTCCGCCCGTATTATTTTGTGGTGACGGATACAAGTCACGGATATAACGCGCTGTGTCTGGATCTAACTGTATTTTTTTTTACCTGTGCAAAGGAGAGAGGAGGAATCAGACCAGACAAAGGTAAAAAGGGCGACATGAAGAGAGCCGCTAACAAGACGGGTGGTGGTGGTGGTGGTGGTGGTGGTGGTGTGGCTTTATGGCAGCCGACTTTGAAAACAGCAGCCCCTTGTTTTCTGATCTTCCCGGACCACCAAAAACAAGCAGCTCTGTGTGTTCTTGTTCCCTTTGTTGGCAGACAACTCATTAGATTTAGGAAGAAAAAACAGAAAACAACAAACCTTCATGTCGGTGAGGGTGTGTGTGATTGAAAGTATCAACTTTGAGATGTATTTGATACCACGGATCAAACACATTTTTCTGCGTTATTATGCAAATGGAAGTGTTTGATTTTGATTTTTCACAAAGAAATCCTAAAGTGCTGTAAATTAAATGTCACAATGAAGATGAACTACTTTAATCTTATTTTATGAAGTAACAGATACTAGACAAGTCCGATTAAATTCATTATACTTGTAATATCCCCACGGTTCCTAACCAAGATGTCTCTGTAATTTGCTGCAAATCTGGTCGCAATCCTCAGCTTTGGCCCTTTGTTGTATTTGTTTAGGTTAAAAACGACCAAGTGAAAGATCCAGTGGTTGGGGTCTGATTGTGCTCCTCGCAGCCGAGAGCAGGGCTTTGTCCGCCGCCATCCTGTGCGCACAGGGGAGGGGGTGGCGGTGATCTACCGCACCTTCACTGGGATTACGGAAATAGAGAAAACAAACCGAATTCCCTTGTGAAAAGGACGCGACATGTATCCACAAGGCCGGCATCCGGTAAGTAGCTGTCTATGTCACTATTTGTAAATTGATGCAAATACACCGCCCTTCAAAGAAGCCCAATTAGCTCTTCAGAGTGAAGCTGCTCATCCACACCTTACTATTTATGGTCTGTACTCCTGCAGCTGAGACGCTTCACTCTACATGAAAGAAAGTGGTGGATCGTGTTCATTTGTGAAAGATCAGAGCTTTTGTTGCATGCAGATCATCACTTCCTTCTATAAAATCGCATATTTATACAGTGTGGTTTGTTAGAGCTGCATATTTTAACAGCTTAAGTGTTAAATGTGGAAGATTCCTAAAACTTTGGAGTATGCTTTTAGAAAATCATCTCTACAATTGTGCTTTAAAGTAGCATTACTCTGTGAAGGGATAAAATGACCTCTCTTGTCTTTACACATGTTGGTGAGTGAAAGCAGCGCTTTGCTCTTGCAGTCAGGGCTCAGGGGAAATGGACAGACAGTCGAGAGAAAAACTCACGTACATGCAGTTTACCTCGAAAGAAGAGGATGCAAGCCATTATTAACTATTATCCCTCCTGTGATGCTTTTCTTACCTGGGGTTTCTTTATCATTGCACCTTCACAGGCACCTCACCAGCCGGGGCAGCCTGGCTTCAAGTTCACAGTGGCAGAGTCCTGTGACAGGATCAAAGACGAGTTTCAGTTCCTGCAGGCGCAGTACCACAGGTAATGATCAGCCTTCTGTAAACAGCATGAACTTCCTGGAAAGAATAGGAAGGGGAAGTTGCTTTTGTTTTGCTCCCTTTTTAATGCTTCACACACAAAAAATCTACTTTGTTGTTCCTCTCATAAGTGGACCAGTTCTGATTCTATTTTGCATGGTTGTAGAAGGTGTTGAACTTGCAGTATATCAAGCTTAACTCAAGTTAATTTTCTTCATATTCTCTTTGTACAGTCTTAAAGTGGAGTACGACAAACTGGCCAACGAAAAAACAGAGATGCAGCGCCACTACGTCATGGTAAGAGCAGTCATTGTGAAGCTGTGAACCTGATTTAAAGCTGTATCCTCCCTTTAGCCTCAGGTGAACAGTCACAGGTGGTGTTTTGCAAAAGGCCATGTTAGCATTTCTCCCTGCGTGGTATTGTTGAGTCACGCCTGTGTTTTCATTGGGTAAGAAGGTGCAGAGTGGGGGTGTGTGGAGGAGGGGGTTGAAACTCAAGCAGGGGTCAAATGTCCAACCATTGATTGTGGGGTGTGTGATGACCCCCCCTCTACGGCTCTGGGGTCTTCTTTATGACCCCCATCACCCCTCCCTAACACACCCAACACGACCCACTGGGGGTTAATGACTGGTCTGTCGGCTCTGTGCATGAATCAGAGGGTTTCCTGCATGTTTTTTTTATACCTCAACTCCCCCAGGGCGAACCACGGGGTCATTCAGACACTTTGACACACCCAGGGGCTTCACAGTGGGTTTTCCTCCAACAATAAAAATAACTGACAGACTACCCAGGGCCAGGTGTTATCAGTAAACTAAAGCTAGCAAGATGTTTTTTTTACCCTCAATTGATTCTGGTTCTCCTTTCTTTTATTTAACACTTAAGACATATGTCACCTTATGCTTATTGCATTTGATAACATGTTTTCACCTGTTTTAAATCACACAGGATAAAAAATTTGAGTAGCACTTGATTCTTGAATCCACTTTTGTAGGATCAAAAGTGATGTGATTTTAAATTATCCAGTTATATAATTGGTTTACTACCCTAAAGCCGGTTTAGGTCATTTTTTCAGAGGTAAATATGAAACATTTGCTTGTTCCTGCAACTTTAATAAGAGAATTTTCTGTTCTATCCGTTTCTGTCATGAAAAAAAATCTGAATACCTCTCGGTTTTAGTCAGAAAAAACAAGACTCTTTGTACCCTGGACAATTCAGAAAGTCTTTTCTCTATTTTATGAAGTAATTGGATAGAAGAAATAAGCAGCAGCTGGTGAAAGAAGAATGTAAGGAGCAAATAAAATGACAAATTCCCTTAAAAGCCTATGTAATAAACATCTATACAGCGAAACAACATTCAGAACCTGTGGTAAAGTCAGTGCACAGGATGTATGTGACTTTTTTATCCTTTCGATCTTTTCTGGAGATAAATCAGAGAAGTGCTGTAGGTCAATGAAGGGGCTACATTTAAAACTGTCCCAGCACTGCAATTAAAATACATTCCACTCAGTTCAGAGCTTTCTGATGATCAAACGGAGACAAAGAAGAAAATCATGTCTCTGCAAAGAAACCCCAACACAAAGGTTCCTTCTCACACAGGAAAAGCTGCATTGTGTGCATGAAAAAAGAACAGTCTTTATCTAAGATGTGATGTAACTCAGACCCTGCTGTAAGTTTGTGAATGTGCATGCTTATCTTGTTTGTACATGAAAGGAATGAGTTTAACCAAACGCAGCAGTACGTTTGTTAAATATTATTTTCCCTGTGAGGGACCAGAAGGTGGTGGGAGTAGTTATAATAAATGGAAGCTGTTAGCTGTGTGTTTGATAAACAAGACAGACAAACTACTCGGCATTAGCTTGTTTCTGTTGGTGGGCTCACAAGCTTTTTGGCAATCAAAAGCAGATAATGTTGCTTTCAATAATAGTATTGGCTCTCTGCTGGGTTTTTGATGCCATAAACTGTCTGTGGCACAGAAACTGGCAGTGTGTGGTAGAAGTAATGAGTACAGTAGCCTGTTGACTGTCGACTGTGGTTTCACAGAGACCATGAAGTTGTCAACTTTTCTGGATCATGTTGGTGTGTTCAACAGCTCCTCTCCGTGTGTGCTGCAGAAAGTATTCAGCTTGTCTCTTTTGTAGTTTGGGTCCAGATATAATGTCTGATAAAGATGTTGGATCAGAAGATTGCCGTGTTTGCGAGTCTTGTTGCTCTAACAAATTCTCTTCTCATCTGCGGAGAAAACTCTTGAATTTCCTGTTATTTTCTGCTCAATTTAGAAAGCTCATGCGGTAAATGCTAACAGATACAAAAATGGGGTCAATTCTGCTTCTAATTTCTTACTTAATTCTGAATAAGATTGCATACCAAAAACTGAATGTAATAATGATTTCTCTTTGTCTTTTCACAGTACTACGAGATGTCCTATGGGCTCAACATTGAGATGCACAAACAGGTATGTAGCCATATCAGAGTATGTGTGTGTACAGCCAAAACACTGCTGTTTTTTTCTCCCCTAGTGATTGAGGAATATAAACACACCTACACACACACACATACCTGACCTCGCTGTCTACCCTCATCCTTAAATGGCTTTAGGAGGCAAACACATACTGGCTTTCTGTAGTGAAAACGCTGACAGGCTCAACAACACAGAGGGCACGCTGCCTGATGTGGATGGTTTGATAAGATTAAAGTAAAGTATTTGGCAGACTGTCTGAGAGGATGTGTTTCTGTGTGGTTTGTCCTTCTGACTGTGTGTGTGTGTGTGTGTGTGCGTGCACATATGCCTGCACTATTCTGTGTCTGCCTCCCCAGTGCCAGCAGGGCTAAAAGCTCATTAGTTCAGCTGCCACCCAGCATTGGGCATCATGCTGCAGTGGAAAGACTTCCACAGATGAATGGGGCAAAAAATATCTGCAGTTTCCTCTACACCACCCAAGGAGCCAATTCAGTACACTAGAGGCATGACGGGGAGGGAAAAGGGGGTAATGGGGGAAGCTGGGGGTAGATATGTTTAAATCATCTTTGCAGTAGTCATAGTAACAGGGTTTCACACCCTGCTTCTTTCTGTATTGCTTATGGTTAAAAATGGCTAATAATTGGTAGTTAGTTTTGGTGCTAGGTGGCTCTAACCTACATACTAAAGTCACACTGCTGAAGTGTCCCAGAGCAGGGCACTGAGAGCTGAGGAGATCTGGTGAGGATCTGTGTTTGCTGGGATGCGATATTCTTCTCGATGACAATAAGTGCCCCCCCTTTAGGGAATTAGTTTCTGTGTTTTTTTGGCATCTTAAAGCTTGAAAATTTTAATGCTTTCTGACACTGTGGTGCAAAAGTATTTCCACTGCATGTTGTCCCTTTGTTTCGTTGTGTATCAAACAGAAGTTGTGGCAGAAATAGACAAACTGTATTTGACCTTTGACAAAACAAAAGCAAGAATGAAAACCAAACTGAGTTCAAGCTCCGTATCATGAGGAACAGCAACTTTTCTGTGTTTGTTTATTCTTGTCAAAGGAATATCTTAGTTTAACTTTTAATTAGATTGAACAGGTTTGTCGGGTGTCAAAAGTTTAAATGAATATTTCTTTAATTACAGGAAAATGAATGAATTGTGTGTTTATGTAAGTATTTAGGTGTGACCTCAGAATGAGAAATCAGCATGTATGGAGATGGCTGTGATGAGCTGGTGGACTTTTGATGTTGTTATGATAAGAGAACATAGTCCATAATGCTACAAAGAAGTCTTTTGTAGATGACAGGTCACCGTTGTAAGCACTTCTGAAGCTTAAGAACTAACCCCAGGCTGTTTAGTCAGCCGTGTGACACCCACATTTTCTCTTGCATCAACAGACACCCGCACAATCTTTTATTCAGTTCATTTAATAAGAGGAAAAAATGATTAATGTGATCTCAAGACACCCTTGTCTTATCTTTCTGCACTTACATTTCCATTTTCTCTGATTCTGCCTGGCTTCCGTCTCACCTTTTGCCTCCATGATTCTCCTCTTCCATCCTCTTCGTGCCCTCGTGTCTTTTCATTGCTTTCCCCTCTGTCTGCCCCACCACCCCAGTGATGTGATGTGAATGATGGCCCTTGTGTCATTAGCTGTGTGATATGATGTATGAGGGTGGGGGGTGGGGGGGTGGGGAGGAGGCTGCATGGCCCTCAGATCCAGAAGGTTAATGGCATCAGTGGGAGGGAGGCCCAGTTGGAACAGCGGCAGACTGCACAATTCATCAGCTTTAGACGATTTCTCCAGGCACGTGTGTGTGTATATGTGTGTATGTGTGTGTGTCAAATAGGTGCTTTCTGTTTATCAAGGAGCTCACTGCCTCACCCCCTCCTCCCTGTTCTCGAGCGTTTTCTGTCAGGCACTTATCACCGACAAGGAGGTTGAAGCGATGCAGGGGTTTGGGGGGCGGAGCTGGTTGTTGTGGGTGGATGCTGGTGGCGGTGGACAAAGCAAAGGAAGAAGCGCGTGAGGAGGGGGAGGGTGGTTGAGGAGGATGAGGAGACAGGAAAGGAGTGAGAGGCTTCAGGGTAAATGGGTTAATCGACTGGTCCTCTCCTGTGCATCTCCTTTGTTTATCAATAAGCCCGGTGGAGTCGACGGAGCACTCTGAATAATGCATGACTCCTGCCACCTCCCTCGCTCGCCCCCCCCTTCTTCCTCCCTCCCTGGTGAATGAGTGTTTGTGATGACATCAGCGAGAGGTAAACAGACAGCCCTTAGCGGTCCCTGTTATTGGTGGGGGGGTGGTGGGTGGGATGGATTATTGGATGCAGGCAGGAATATTAACTCTGCCTGTGTAGAAGATTTATGCGTGCGAGGGAAAGACATGATAAACCCACTTTGTTTTGTTATTGCTCCAAAGCTGGATTGAAAGCCAGGCAAATGGGCAGAATCACACTCACACACGCGCACATATCAATAAAGACTGGCACACTTTAAATGGTATTACCAGTTCTGTCTTTATACACATAAACACACATTTACACACACACAACTTCCTCTACCCCGTTGCTGTTGATCTGAATGGTTGCTAGCAGAGGGATGTGTGCGGTTGCTGGGGGGTAATTTGTTTTGACAGTGTCTCTTATGATGGCAGAGAGTGTAGGGTGGAGGTAATCACCCTCGCTCGCTGTCAATAAGTGATTTTAATTAGCGCAGCTCATTAGGCTGCCTCAGCAACATGCCCTGCTGACTCTGTGGTGTGGGCTGCTTTGTTTTTCACTGCTTCTCCTCTCTGTTGTGGTCCCTGTTTATCTCTTGTTAGCTTGTCTGGGTTTTTGATTTCAGTTCTCTGTTTTGATGAACTGAAAGCAAATGTACAAGAATAGATTTCTAGAGAGAGTCAACCATCAACAGGTCCTGTAGACTGCTGTTACAGTTGCCTATTCACTTGTGTAAAGAGCCATGATGTGTCGTTTCAAACCAGCTTAGGATGAGGTTTTTTTATGGCTAGACTTTTGATACATTAATTTTTATATTTGATATTAATCGGTAAATTCAGTTCAGGTCTGTATGAACAATGTAAAGCAGTAAACATATATCTACAGTTACATTTTTAAGACCTGTAAACATTTGTTAGATGTGGCAGATACTGTGGATAGAGCAGGAAACTGGTAGAGAGGAAGTGACCCAGGAGAAAGAGGTTGTAGGCTGGACATCAACCTGGGCTGCCCACTTGAAGGCTGTAGCCTCTTCGATTGTGTACCTGACATAACCACTGACATAAAACAGTGCTGTCCTAGCTTTTGTGATGCGGTTCCCTGCTGACAACAGTCTTGTAGGTGGTCGTTGAAACCTGAATTACTTTAATATTTAAATTCTGTTTGACTCAAAGTGCATATTACTTCTGACTTGTCCAATAGGCCTCCAGGGAGTCACAATGAAATGTGCAAATCAAAAGCATTGTGGTCTAGTTGTAATTCATCAAGGCAGCAGCAGGATGCAGAAAGATGCTGGAGTGGCTCGCCTGCCTTGTGCCAAAAGCGAACAAATCAAATGTGAATTAAGAAAGAAATGCGCTGATTTGACCCTAATTACATAAGAATGAATGTGTCAAAGCTGAAAGCCCAGATTTCAATCATGCACTTACCCGCAGCAACAACAAAAAGGCTTTAAAACAAATTGGTTCAGATAATTGTGAGACAAAAATCAACAGTGTAGTACTTTCAGAGTAATGCTGACAAGGCTTGCCAAATGTAAGCAGCGTTTCTCCTCAATATTGTTTTAATCCTGTTTTTATCTGAGGGGCGTCGTCATCAGCAAGTTCTCAAAGCGAGCCATTAGGATTGGTTTTCAGGTGAATGAAATTTTATCTGAACATCTCTAATTTTTTGTATCGGTTTTCTCACTTGTTGAATGAAACAAGGGAAACAGATCAAGTGCTTTATCCTAGGGGGGTCATGTTCGTTTCCTAGACGGAGGAAGAGGGTGAGAGGAAGAGCAGAGGGAGGGAGGAAGAGAGAGGGAGCTTGTGCAAATGAATAATTTATAGAGGATTCCTGGAATTGTTTGCCAAGGTGATGATGGCCGACCTGTCTCTAAGCCAAAACAAACTGACTACGAGAACACACACACACACACACACACACACACACACACACACACACTCTCTCTCTCTCTCTGGAGGGGGGTTGACGAGGTTAGTGGAGGCTGTGAGACATGCTGGATTTTGATAGCTGGGCTACAAGGGCTGCTAGGAACAGTGTAACACAATTAGTGTCTCTGTGTTGGTGTGTATTCAACCAGGCAGCAGATGATAGTTTTGTGTGTCAGTGATGATGTGGTTAATTAAAGAAAAAAAAAGTACTTTGTGCTTGTGTGTACATATAAACTATATAGTTCCCAGTGATAGCTTTAAAATATTGTTTACATGATAGTTTGAATCAGATGTAATCTGCTGGAAAACAGCTTATCTCCGTACGCTCCCCTGCAGAAAAGGATGTCAGTACAGTTTTGTGAGTATGAGCTCAAAATAGAAAGACATGCACACGCAAAATATTCTTCATGCATTCGTAATGAACAAGATACCTCTAAGTGCCTCTTTCTTCCTCTGCTCTGGCTGAGAAGATAATTCCCAAACAGCCCATCTCTGCCTCCCCTCCCCCCGTCATATGCCACTTGTTTTCCTCGCCAATTGAATCCTCGTCAGAGTCTCTGCTTTCTACTTGGGGGCTAATGCCTGCAGCGACAAACAGCCAAATGGCTTTCAACGCACCATTGACAGAGGGATGCAATGGAGAGAGAGCCTCTCCAAGCTGTGGTGCTACTAGACAACCCTGAGTACCTGTTATTGTGGAGCTGCAGTGAAAAGCTTCTGCCGGCTCAAAGGCTTCTGTTTTCAGTGGCTTTAAGTGACAATAAACTCTTTCCAGTGCCTGTCTCTGCCGCTAAAAGCACTGTAGAAAATAGAGCCTCCATAGTAAAGTGGGAGTCATTTAAGAGTACTGCTAGTCATTGGATGTGATGTGCTGCGAGTATTTTTTCTCTTCAAAATGACAGTAGAAAAAAGAAAAGTCGTGTAAATAAGCAGTATGCCCGTTTGAACTCTGTGAACATGTCTGAACAGAGCAGACGGACTTCTTTACAAAGATGTGGTTGATGAAGGTGGCAATTACAAAAAAGGGTTCATAGTTTGCTTGTCAGCTAGATGTGAGAGTGATGTTTGGGAATGATATGACTAACTTATGCATTAAGTGAAAACTGTGAAGGTAGTCTGCACCAAAAAAATGTTACCACAACTGTCAGAGGAAGCCGTGTCTTGGGGAATAAACAACATAAGCTCAACTCTGTATGATAGCAGCTCCAACACACGTGATGCTGAAACTCACCTGTTAGAAGAAACACCTGTGTGTTTGAACATTTCAGCATCTCCAGAGTACTTTTGGATTCCATGGCTGTTTTTTGACTCCACATGGCGGTTCTGCAGTAGTGATTGCTCTGAAAAAATGGGTGCTTTTTTGTGAGTTGGTTTGCGGTGAGGGTTAGCGATGTTGCTGCTAATAGCAGAGTGTGTGTCAGCACACTGCTGTGTTCTACAAGCCCCATGTTGCTCCCCTTGCAGCCATTTCCAGAGAAGTGGTGTGATACTGAAACACTCTAATCCTACTGTGTGTCATTGTATCCAGCCCCCGCTAATGATGATGCTTTATGAGTCTCCACAGAGCTCCCTCCTTCTCTTTCTTTCAGCCTCCCCACGAGTACGGCCCCCTCCCCACCTCCCTGCTCCCAGTTATCCCTCATTAATTTCCCGTGCCGATCAGATCGACAGGCCGAAAATTCAATTTAATGACCTGCCTCTTTGCTGCGCCTAATATGATTTTACAGGCTGTTCTGGTCAGGGCCCCAGCCCAATTTACATAACGATCAGCCGTGCCAGATAGCGTTGCCCCAGCAACAGAAGAGGGGGAAGATGAGAGAGGAGGAGAAGGAAGGAGGAGGGAGGGCTCAGAGGAGAGGAGTGGAGATTAGCAGGAAGGGGTGTGAAGAAGTGTTTGGATGTGAGGAGGAGGGAGAGGGACGGCTGGACGAAGAAAGAATGCACAGTGCGTCTAAGGTCAGACAGGGGGGTTGTGAGATAATTCCTGACAGGCCAGCAAAGGTTTGCCCCCTCCACCCCTCCTTCCTGTCCTTCCTTCACTTAGAAAGAGTGACACAGAGAGCTGAGCAAAGGGCTACTGGCACCTCCTGTCCCTTTTCCCCTTCTCTGTCTCCTCCCTCATCCTTTCACAGTCAAAAAAGGTTAAAGGAGAAAATGAGGGGAATGCAGTGATGTAAAAAAAAAAAAAAGAGCGGGAAGGACCTCAGTCCCCCCCACACACACCTGCTGGGCCTCCACCCCTAATCTCTCAGAATCAATTAGTTCACCTCCCTCGCTTCAGTCAAACTACATTACCTTAGTGTCAAATCAGAGCGTTTCACTCCCCACCACTCCCCCTCTTTTTTCTGTCTCTACTTTTGTAATTCTCCCCTCCTCCAGCTCCTCTCTCCGTAGAGCTGACAGACTTTAAAAAAGGAAATGGGTTTGGGCCAAATGTCTTGGGACATTCGAGTGCGGTAGGCAGACAGCACAGCAGATCCATTTGTCTGAATGCAGCTCCGTAAAGTGCTCTATGTTCGTGATTCGCTGCAGTATCATCTTACTGTCCCAGCTAATATTCCAGGGTCGATACAGGGATGCTTCTGATAGATACGGCCAGAGAGTTAACCTGCCCGCCTGTGTGCCCCACCCCCCTCTTTATGGGCTGTAATTATGAAGTATGGACCTCATTATGGTCTCTACAGCCAGATGGTATTAGCATATTTCAACCTGCTAATGAAATAAGGCCTGAATCTAATGGAGGCAGGAGAGAGAGGGAGGTAAATTTGTTTAAAGGCCATCCCAATTTAGTTAAGAAAGACATGATCTGTCCAGATGGACGCTGCAAACATTTCCCCCTGTGTTTTAAAAGTAATTTAACTGCTCCATTATTATGTTGTCTGTGGCAAGCAGTACACTGAAGCACCAGAGTCCTAATGTGTCCTCTTTCTTCTCCAACAGACTGAGATCGCCAAACGTCTCAATGCAATTCTGGCTCAGATCATGCCATTCTTGTCACAAGAGGTGAGTGATTTTTTTCCTCCAGCTTCATGCGTGATGTTCATTGACTTCAGACGAAAGTGTAAGGACTGCTATTGTGCACAGACCTGGAAAATAAGATGTATAAGAATGAGAGAGCATTTTTTTTGGAGTGCATGACATGCATTGATTGCACAATTAAAATTCATTTCATTTTTTTTCACTTCATGGAGCAGTTACAAACACAAACCTGGTGAAAATGGTCTCAGGGCAACATGTGTTCTTGGTTAATAATATATGAGTGGTTATGCATAGGTGTGCTTTTTTTGTTGCACTGAATTTCGGTATGATAAAATGACTTTGGCACATTATGGAGCATATCCCCCCCCTCAGTTTGAGTGCCAATTGGTAAATTTAGGATGGTAAACATTCAGACCCTGCAGGAAAATCAGTTTTTTCCCTCTCTCTGTATTTTGTAATTTATTCCGTCCCATCAGGAATCTAATCTTTGTGTTTCTGTATCCTGCAGCATCAACAGCAGGTGGCTCAGGCTGTTGAACGGGCCAAGCAGGTGACAATGACCGAGCTTAATGCTATCATCGGGGTACGTGGACTTCCCAATCTGCCTCTCACTGTGTGTATACCCCCTTTTCTTCCATTTTTTGACCTCGAGTCAGGGGCAAGACTGCACAAATAGAAGAGGACCAGCAAACTTTTACATAAACATTATTCAGGCTATCTAAACATGATCACTTGGGCTTTAAATTTAGGAGTAAAATGGGATGAAAAGAGAGTGAGATTGGCTCTCTGTATGAATCTGCCACTTTTTTTTTCTCTTTTGCATTCAGATATTCAGAATGAAACTCTGTGTCCTCCTCTCTTGTGCCGTCTTGCCCCTGTCTCCAGTGGTTTATTATGTTTTTATTTGAGTTCATGATGTTTTTAATGTGCCGTCAATATGGTGTTCACCGATATAATTTCACTGATTGTTGGTTAACTGTGACCTGTCAGCACTCAGCGTGTAAGTCTTAGCAGCAGCAGCTCTGCTCTGATTTTCTCGTCTCAGACAGAGTTAAGGAACATCTGATATGAAGTAACACAGTCCAGACTAAGATCAGATTGTGGCGTTTCTCAGATTTCACTTTGGCTGCACTTTAATTAGATAAAAGGTTCCAGCCAACAGACTTAGCCCTACCTCTGACCCAGTAACAGGAGGATTTAAGAGCAGTAAAGTTTGGACAAGCACTGTGACTGCAGCAGAGATTACAGCAGTAAAGATGGAGCAGGTCCTGAACATTTGTGAGCAGTCAAGGAGAAAGGATTTCAGCTTCATTCAAACACTTGTCAGAATAGAGGGAGCAGGAAAAGTCTAAATAATCTGACTTGAGGGAACTTTTACTATATAAACAACCACAACTGGCTTCTGTTCTTTTTCAAGTGATTATTTTATCGCTTGTTTTCTCAGTACTCATTTGATAACGTGTCTCAAAATAACCAAACTTTCCAAAGCCAGGGGCAACGTCCCTGTTTTGTCTGGCCAATAGTCCAACAGTTCAGTTTTCTGCCACATCAGACACGTTTATGCAAACACATTGATGTAGTTACGGTCAAACATAATCAGTTATTGCCTGAAAATTGACATTTGTGGTTAATCTAAAACTGTGGGCTTGTGATGTTTGATTATTCATGGATATTGAACAATTTCTTTTTGATCCTTGCTGTTGAAAATGGATTTGATTGGCTGTAAACACCCAATTGATTTCCCTTTATTTAGTCACCAGTTTGCTGACACAGAATCTCATTCTGTTTTCTTTTATTTGCTGTTGAAAATGTAAAACATTAAGACCATTTCGTCAGCGCGCCATAAATACTCTCATCTAAAACCTCCCCAGCAGCAGCTATTTTAAGGTGTTTAAATCACTGCAAAGAAATGTCAACATTGTCAATATTCAATATCAGGGCTTATGGTTTCTGTTTCTTTTGTAGGTCATTAAAAAGACATGAGTGTTACTTTCACAGTTTTTCAAAATCAGCAAAAAATATTCTCACAGGAGCTTTAAGATTTAATAAATAGAATTTCCAAATTGAAAAACTAACTAATATGCAGTAGATGTAAATTTAATCCCCCTATCCAGTCGCCTATAACCACTTAAACTGTGTATCATAGGAGTACAGGATGCATACTGTTTGCTAAAGCAGGTCATGTTTTTCATAGTAGGTTTTTAGGGTCATGGACTTCCTACTTGCTTTTCTTTTTCAACACTTCTCTCAAAAGTTCTTTTTAGTTTTGTGACAGAGCGCATGTTAAAATCAGTAAAAGGCCTTTTAATGGAGCCCCATCCCCAAACACACTAAACCCACTCTAGCCTAATGTGCTTTTAGTGTTTTTCCCTTTCATCTGGTTTAATTTAACTCCTATGAGCCGGGCCACTTCTCAATAGCCAGCTTGGACCCAGATGGATAACTGACCCTTTTGATTAGCCCTCTGTAACAGAGGTTTGTCATTGGTTAGTTGGTCTCAGTGGTTCGGGGTCAGGTCTAATGAAAGGCAGCTATCGAAATTCGATTAGAGTAAATGAGCCAGGAGCACAACCCGCAGTTTTCAAGGTAATTACTTCCTATTTCCTTTTTCTTTTTAGTCCCCCAGCCAACTCTGTGAGGCTGTCTACAGTGACCCTACCGTCATTAAGGGTGGGCAGGGCCAAACAGAACACACAACAATGCACAGTGACACACACATTAACGCACACACAGGAAAACAGACTTTAATCATGGTGGCAAAGACGTGGCAGGTGATCAATCTTCATGTCCCCTCAGTGCGAGCGAGGCAGTGTGCGGCTGTGATGTCATTAAAGTCTCACAGAGATTCAGAGAGCATCAGACTCTGGCAGCTCCATACAGCAGATAGATCAGAAGACAGATTTGAGTCTAGACAACCACACACACACTCGCACAACAGACTGGGTTTTGATATGTGATAAAGTTTACTCAGTATATGAAAGTCCCTGACTGCCTCACTGTCGCCTGTCAGGGTGTGCTGACTGAGAGCCAATACAAAAGATGAGTTTCAGCTTTAGGTTCAGGGGGACCCGCTTTATGACCACCTAGAAGTTTTCTCAAATCAAAAATTGAATTTCAAAATAAGCTGACCTAATAATCACCATTAAAGAAAAAAGACTTCTGAATATGGAAGTCTGTAGAGAAAAGAGTGACTGCAGATTTCAGTCCAGTAGATGTTGATCATAACTCCTCTTTTATTCTCTTAAAGAGGAAGTCTGTCTGTATGAGAGATTTTAATATCTGCCGTCTATGCTGGGAGTCTAAATACGAAATGGCCTTTAGAGGCTTCAGCATGTGTGTTAGAGAAGTGTTGAACTCTGCAGTTAATATATGATATTTGACATTGAACTGATCAAGTCAAAGAAATGAATAAGAAAATGTTCCAATGTCATTTTTATTCACATTTGTGTTACGAGGTCTAAGGCAACCAAGTTCTTTTAGTTTCCATTAAATCAACAATGCAGTGAAGAGGGTCAAAGGCAGACCCTCTAAATACTAACATATGGTTTACATATCAAACGTAAAAGGACAGTACAGACCTGTAGCCTTGGTGCGGTGACAAGCTGAATAGGTGACTGAAAAGCCAACATAAAAATGCAAATAAGCCTCCCCTGTCCTGCTCGCTGTTTTGCATAAGTTATAGCCCGAGGCGTCTTATGATTGAGTTTGATTGAGAGTCAGAGGTGCCGTCTCATTTCCATTCTCCTGCTCTCATTTCCATGATTCAACACGAGCCAAGATTGTACCGAGATAATGTTTAACCAGTAGGTTACAGGTGCTGCGCTTCTTATCACCAACCCTTTTGTTAATATGTCGAGCACACAACTTTAATACTGCCTGCTTTTGTTTTGGATGTCTCTTACTTGTACTTGATTTACTCTTTGTAACCAAAGAAAGGTGCAACAAAACTCCTCTTCTTCCCATCTGCTGCTGGACTGTAATAAAATCTATTTGCTTTCTTTGACAATCAACTGAATCATTTGTGGATCTGGATCGTCAATAAAACAATACCAGTCATTCATACAACAAAAACAACCTCCTGAACACATGCAAAACAAGAGCTAGCCGATAATGAATCATAGGTTGCTACTTCAGTTTTCATTATCCTGTCCATGCTTGTGTTATTCCTGGCTGAATCCCACCTCTTCCTCTCTCCTTTGACCCAGCAGCAGCAGCCGCCTCATAGTGTTTACCCAGCCTTCATGGTCAGTGTCCAGGGAGTTACACAAACTGTTTTTCCCTGAGTGTTTGCTGGCAGTCTAATGTGTGTCTTTGTTAACAGATGTGATGCTTTTTACACACTAGGCATGTCTTGGGTGTGTTTGTTTATCTTGTTTGTATTGTGTCGTTTGTCTGCGTTAATCAGGTGACAGAGATTTCAAGGCGTGTTTTTTGTTAACCTTAGATACAGTCCCACGGTCTGAGTTTCATTCCACTAGTATAGTCAATCAGATCTGCCTTTAGCGTCAGATGTAGTGTAATCTTTGTCACGACGACGGAAGGAGCTATGATGAGCCACTGAAGCCGTTGTAAAGCACAGAATAAGTAGGTAATGTGGCGATGACTGCCAGACTTATTAAGCCAGTCTGCCAGCTGGTTTGTGCCGGTGCTGTTGATGCGTGTTCCACCTGACAGTACTGTTCTGCAGGGAGCCAGCTTCGCCTAGTTAACTTTAATTGCCTGTTTCCTGTGGAAGTTGCCTGAGCTGCGGCGGCATTTACACATAATGAAAAAAGATAAGTGTGAAAGGAAGCCAGCTCTTTATCCATGAATATTGAATTGGAAGCAATTTATTTTCAGATTTTTCTCCCTCTCCCTCTCTCTCTCTCTCGTTCCCTTCCCTCCCCTCGTCTCTCCTCGCTCCTCTTCTCAGCCATAGCTCGTTAATGAGGCTTCTTGATAATGATCCCTGCACGCTTTTCCTCATTAGGCACACTCAATAGGGACGTCCCTGCCTCGGTCCCTCTCTCTGTCGTTCTCTTGTTATTTTCTGATTCTGCCTCTCCCTCCCTTTTCTTCCTCTGGCTGCCCCTTCCTCTCTTTTCCTTTTTCACAACAAATAGGCTGCTCAGCACACCAGTACAATATCGATTAACAATGCTGCTCCTCGGTCGCTTATATCCATTGTGCGATTTCGGGTCCAGCTCCTCATAATGAGCTGACTGAATAATGGCCAGCTGCTAAATAAACCTTTAAATGTGGTGAGCCGCCACATGTACCTCGGCCTAGCTCATGTAATGAATGTATGGATGAGCGTATTGAAGTTCTATCCAGCCAGCAGAATAGCAATCATGTTTTTTTTTCTGTTTAAGAGAGGCGGTTGATGGATGTGCTAAGTGTTATTTAACCTTGTTTTAAAGCACTTGCTTCCCTCTTGCCTGAGTGGCTATTTAACTCCTGTCTATCTACTCACTCCTCTGACTGGCTCACACACACACACACAAACACGCAGACACACACATCCACGGCCTCTTGGGATGCGTGTGTGTGTTCTCCATTGTGTCTGTGCTTAGCTGCATTTTGCTCGAGGTGTGGGCGTGCTTGCTTGGTTTTCCAGTGTTGAAAGGTTTCGAGGTTTTTGAGTGTAGACCTATTGATTTTTGACTGTCCCAGCTATGATTGAAGCACAGCAGTTTGGAGGGAGCGAAAAAAAAACAGGAGGATTTCTGAGAATCAGAGGAGACATGGTGTTGAGTTGAATATAGTTGTGTCATATAATCTTGTAACCTTAGGGGGAAAAGATAAGCAGTTTAAAAAAAAGGGGTTTAATAAGTCAAGGGCACAAAAGAGTGTCATGTCTGTAGTATACAAACCGAGAGTGTAACACTATTGCTCATCCATGGAAGAACCTGACACTAACCTGTAGGGGTGGGAGAAAAAAAATCAATACGGTATAGTATCGCAATATTTTGTCTGGTGATACATCATCTTATTTACCAAGAATCGATTTTTTCAAATAAACTGCTTATGTGAAGTCAAATCTATGATAATGGGAAAATAAAATCAACTGTTTGTCCAGTGAGGTTGGCAGAGGTGACATCGTAGAGCAGGAGAAAGTTAGTGCAACAAATCTATATAAGGTTTGCAAGATAAGCAACATGAAAATAAAATACTGTGTAAATAAGACAAACGTAAAGGAAAGACAAATGCTAAATTAGCCAAACAGTTGAAAAAATTGTATAAATCACAGTATATAATATTGCAATACTCACTGTATTGCAAAATTTAAAAAATCGCAATATTGTATTGTGATAATATCGTATCGTGATGATTCCCACCCCTACTAACCTGGTGCAACCGCTTTAGTCATCCACACAGCTATTTAGACCATCATTAATATCAATTACAAGGCATAAACATGATAAATGATGTACCTCCAGCTTCTTAAACGACATCATTTCCTGTTTTTCTTTCCCCCCTAATAACTAAAAATTAAAATATTTCAGTTCAGATTAGTCGGCTAGAACTTGGGCGACTATAGTTTGGGTTTTTCATGTTGCAGACGGGCAACTTTCTCTATTTTCAGCCTAAATTATTCAGCGATGAATCAACACTAATGCTTAATAAATGAAGTAACAGCTGCAGCCCTACTTTGAAGTGCTGTTTTTTTTCTCTTAAGTAAATTATGAGTTTATAAGTGCCAGTTAATATTAAGTACCAGCCATAATGTTGTAAGTCACAAACATTTCATCATTGATATTAATTGTTGCCTCGTGATCAGTCCAGTCCAGATGCTTGAGACAGTCAGAGTGTTGGATTGAGTCATAATAAGACGGGAAGGTTTTTAATCAGCCTTCTCTTCTCCAGCACCTTCTCCAGATGATTCTCATACCATACAACCAGAGTTATGTACAGAATCTGGTTTTCCCTTCAGCCGGTGAATGAGCTGGATCAGCATGTTGGCACTCTCTGTCAGTCTATTCTGCATAAACGGTTTGGCCTTGAACTAAATGCGCTCAAAGCCAGCTCTAATGCATGAGTGGAGTGTGGTCATCCATGGATTCACTTCCCAGCCGACCCACTTGTCCTCTGTCTTGTCTCTGTGCGTTTGTTTACAGCAGCAGCAGCTCCAGGCTCAGCACCTCTCTCACGCGGCCCACGGCCCCCCAGTCCAGCTCCCCCCTCACCCATCGGGCCTGCAGCCGCCCGGCATCCCCCCTGTGACGGGTGCCGGCTCTGGCCTTTTGGCTCTGGGTGCTCTTGGCAGCCAGGCCCACCTGCCTGTAAAGGGCGAGAAGAACCACCACGACCTGGAGCACAGAGGTGAGGAGCACAGCCTGCCACATGAGCACGTGCACACACAAACAAACACACACACTGCCTGCAGTGTTCCACTGCTGATGGGGGATTGTTTTCACTAGAACTTGTTCTACCAGCCAGATGCATTTATCATAGAAACAAGCTGCTGTGTATTTCTGCATGTAGGTGTTTACGGACGAAATCACAGAGGGTGATGAAAAAAAACAATTATACAGCTTTCTTCAGAACTTCAAACATTTTTCATTAAATACAGGATAAAATTTGTAACTGATGGTCTTATTTGTGTCTTTACTCATGTTGTATTGATCAGTTATAAACCATTAAAATAGCTGTTTTATCGACCTTTAGGTTTCCAGGCATTTAAATGAATTAGTCAAGTTAACAATAAAATGTGATGTTCTCACTTTCTACTTAGACTTAAAGTCTGCTGTCATAAATGTCAGTAATTCAGTGAGGTATTGTGGGTAATAAACCCACAATAGTACAATAGCCTTGACTTATTTGGACATGAAACTGCTGGGTAACTAATAGATGTTTTTTGTTTTTTAAATAGTACTTAAATAATCAGTCGGTACTTTCTATCAGAGAGCTCCTGACGTCTCCCTCAAAGGTCAGAGGTCAAATAGTGGGGAGTCCTCTTGATAAACTAAACAATAACAAGGTAAAGGGGAAGTATAGGCCTCAGTTTTCACCGTCTGGAAATCTCAAACTTGCTTTTTCTTAAGTCACTGTTTATTTCTCATTAAAAAAGCATCAATTTATGGTCGACTCAGCTTTCATAAAGTCACAGCTGCTAAAAACTACATAATGTCTAATAATAAACAGTTACCAATCTTGTAAATATCTTTTTCAGTCAGTGTGTCTATGAACTAAACAACAGAGTTTTGACTGACTTGTTTTGGCTCTGGACTTGTCTGATCTTAATACAGACTCTCGGTGACACCCATACTAATTTGTGTTTTGCTTTCTTCTCTCCTGGCCCCTCATCTTTTCACTCGCCTCTGGCCCTTCCTCTGAAAGAACGCGAGTCGAGCACGGTACGTTGACTTTGGTCTCCTCTGTCTCCTGTGTGTGTCTTGACTTTGCCGGTCTCTGGCTCACTGTGTTTGGTGATTAGGTGTACTTTACATAGACTTAAGCTCCCCGTTCAATAGAAATTCATGCTCTCTCTGTAAGAACACACACTTTTTTGTACTCTGGAGGTTGACTGGAATCAAATAATGAAGTCTGGCCAAATAAGCCGGTGCCATCTAATCCAGGTGGAAAATGACTCCAATCACTGGGCGAGGATTAGTAGTCAGCCAGCTCCTTTAATTTCAGCACAATTAAAAGCGACTTTGACTCTCCTTCTCTTCTTCCCCTCCTTACTTTGGAGGAGTCACTGTTGCATGTGTCCAATACCTGACTGCTTTCATCTCCATTTATGTAAGGTTAGCTTTTTCTTTGCATACGCCTCTATTTTCTGCCCTCTCCTCCTCTTCTTATCTCTCTCTCATTTGCTCGTTTCCAACATCTCCCTCTGTCTCTATCTCTCGCCTCCTCCTTCTCATGTTAAAGTCCTTGTTTATTGGACTGGCTTAAAGCTCTCAGTGAGCTGGAGCGTGACAACCTGCTGGATCTGCTCGGCCAGATTGAGTTCCCATTGACTGACCATCCTGAATGGGCCCACTCATGTCTGAAGGGAACCCAAACTCTTCCCCCTCTGTCTCATATGGTGACAAGCGGCTGCCAGTGCAACCTTACCTGATCTCTTTTCCAATGCGCGCACACACGTTCTGCCCTGTTGTCTCGTTGCATCTGATACCAGAGTTGGAGGCAAGCGCAGGGTTATTGAGTCTACGCAATCCATTAAAGGTCACCGGCTCAGACACACAAACAGGCTACAAGAGATCTCTGTCTGCCAGGCGGCATCTCAGCACCAAACCAGACTGACTCTTCCTCAGCAGTAGCTGAACAGATTTCCATATTTTGACCTGAGAAGGAGGGTCGTGGAAATGTCAGGAGCAGTTTCCTAACCACAGTGTTGTTGTTTTTATCAGCCGTTTCCGCTCCGTCTTTTTATCATCTTCTTTAACTTAGTTTTTAGGTTGCCAGTTTTCTTTGCCGCTCCTCTTTCTCTCCCCTTTATTTGCAGCCAAGAAGTCAGACATCATCTTCCCTGCTCCCCAGATCTACCTCTTTCTGAAGGCAGGGATTTGTTGAGCTGCCTGACAGTGTGGCCTGGCCTCAGGGTTTTGCTTGCTTCCCCCTCCCCTGCTCCCCCCACCCCCCTCTTCCTCTCCCCTTCTCTGCCTGTCGGCCTGTTTGGCAGTGCTACCCCTCCACACCAGTGCCCAGACTACAAAACCCCCGTTTGCAGCTTCTGAGAGAGTGCCAGCCTGTCCGGGCATTCCCACTAGTGGGGAGAACTCGTTGCCACACTGCTACGCTCTCATGGCTTGCCAAGTTCCTTTCCTGTTTTGCTCTCTTGTCTTTCTTCCTCTTTTTTTTTTTTTTTTCTCATTTTCTCACTCTGCCTCTTTCATGGCTCTTTTCTCTGCTGGCAACACCCTCTTTGTGTCTTCACATTGCACTCTTGTCCAGGTTTCCTCAATGCTCTCTTTCTTTCCTTCCTCTTTTTTTTTCTATTCTGGTTGAATTTCATGAACTCTGCTGTCATTCTTAGGTGTTTTGTCACTGCTTCAGGCCACACAGGCACACACACACACACACACTCACACACTCACATAGGGGCTTCACAGCAGCTGTATAATGCATTCTTTCCAGCTTGACAGTGGGAGATTCTGGTCACTTGTTTTTATTTACATGAATTCCAATGTCAAAAAAAAAATGTGCATGCAAAACTATGAGCAGTTTCTTTTCGATAAAAGTGCACCAAGCATGTCTCTGACTGTGCTTCAAGAGGATTCAATGTCAGGTGGTGTGCATGTGTGCGTACACGTACCAAATATCCCATACAGCACTCCTCGTCCTCCTCACACTCTCTCTCTTCACCTCCTCTCAACCTGTCTTAAGCCTCACCTCGCTCAGGAGTTAATGCTTTTGTCTTCCAGCTGTGTTTTGTGTGTTTGTGGGTTTTCTCAGCTGCCTCATCTGTTTCCTCCTTGCTCTATTGCTCTGGCAGCCGCAGCAATAGAAGCCGAGCGGCTAAGCTATCCCAGAATCCTCTTCCGCTTCATCTATCACAAATCAGTCCAGGAGCATTGTGCGTTTTTTTTTGCTTTTCAGACAATACTGTCGCCACTAAAAGGAAAAGGCAAAAAAAGCTGACATGGACACACTGTTTTGGTCGTTTTAAGTTGCTGACTGTCAGAGTGTCACATGCTGCATCTTAGCCCTGATACATTTATTTGACCTGGTAAAAATGAGGCAGGGCAGTGTGGACTTTAACTTAACAGTCACTAACACCTACAATCTTCCCATCCTGAGCAAAGTGTGAACTTAATCCAAATCAGTGAGAGTCACAGTATGTTTTTCAATCGCAATGCGTACCTATATGAATGACCCAAAGAGCTGAAACCTGTCCTTTTACATCCTGAACAAACTGTCAGCATCTATAAAAGACACCCTGTACAAGATGAAGCACCCAGAAGGCAGCAGAGACTGAGGTGGTCTGACTACATGCTGTTGTTGTTGTTGGCAGAATAACTCTGTGTCGCCGTCAGACAGCCTGCGGGCGGCAAGTGAGAAGCACCGCGGCTCTTCAGATTACGGTCTGGACTCCAAGAAACGCAAAGTGGATGACAAGGATAGCATGAGCAGATATGTGAGTGGATGGTTTTATTCCTTTCTTTGGTTGACAGTGATTAACAGCTCACCTGTTTTGGCTGCTGCGCACCCTAGACTGGTTTCTCGTTCTCACTTGGCTGCTTTTCAAAGACTTCTGCCCATCAGAAGAACTTTAATGAGCAACCATAATATTAACTCCCGAACAAGCTGTTAATTATCTGTAATTTTCACTGTATAAACACTAACATGGCTCATAGATGATTCATTTAATAGGTCGGTGATTTTTGTAATAGTTTTTCCTCTAAATGTCATGGCGAGGAGCGAGCAAACCGGCTCTAATTATAGTTCCAGCGGAGAAGATGTCATTAGTGCAAGATGCTCCAGCCAGCTTCATACATGTGAACCTGGTGTGGTTCAAAAAACTTGGACCAGTCATGTTGATAATATTTGACCGCTGATAGCTGAGTCTGTCACTCCTTCTTCACAGGACAGTGACGGAGACAAAAGTGACGACTTGGTGGTGGACGTTTCCAATGAGGTAAGACTGTGTTTGAACGAAGCTGCTCCGCCACATTCCACAGTGCGAACACCACACAGAAACTAAACACAGCGCTCTTTTGTTGTTTGTCTGTTGGAGCCTCGACACCTTTCACAGCGCTGCCAAAAAGTCTGTCATAATATTGGTTGTGTGTGTGTGTGTGTGTGTGCCATGAGTGTGTGCTCACTTGCTGTATTTCTTTAGCCATTCATGCAGAACGTAAGACAAAAAACACAAAGAGAAAAGGGAGTGACAGGTGAATGAAAAGTGTGTGTGTGTGTGAGGGGAGAGAGTACGAGCACGCATGAGTATATTTATCTGTGTTTGCACATGAGGCCCAGGTTTGTTTGACCTACATGTACATGCCAGTGGCTTTCCTCCGCTCTGTTTGCTCAGCCTCCCTCTCTTTCTGTCTCGTTAAACTCGGCAGGATCCGGCCACCCCTCGAGTCAGCCCCGCTCACTCTCCTCCAGAGAACGGCCTGGATAAATCCCGAGTCCTGAAGAAGGATGCTGCCCCCAACAGCCCGGCGTCTGTCGCCTCGTCAGGCAGCACGCCGTCCTCCAAAGCCAAGGACCACGCCCATGTGAGTGCGAGCGACACAGTGAGGGGGCTGTAGAGGGGATGAAATAAGGAGGTTACAGTAGAGGGGGTGAAGGGTGAGCTGACAGACTAAAGGGCATTTGTCAACTGAAGTGGGTGTCTGTGTGAAGGACTTATACGCAGGAGACTTAGCAGGCAGCTGCTATAAAGGGCTTGAAGGGGGCAGAGGGCGGATGCACTCTCAGGAAATCAAACCCTGTGGCTCACTCCTCTCAATCTCCTTTATGGCTTACCCAATAAATGGTCATTTCTCCCTCCACCCAAGGCTGTAAATAACCCAGAGACACCACAGCAAGGGAACTGCTGTCTCAATCTTTTCTTTACTCATCTTCTCCCTCACTATCATCCCCCCACTTTTTTTTTCCCTCCTGCACTGGAGCTCACAGGAAGCAGGCTAAAACAATCCTCATGCATCAGTTTTACAACAACCACTTCAATGAGGATAAGGATAGATTTATAGTCCACATCACTCCCCTCCGCCTCCCTCGATACCCAGCTCCTCTCTGCCCTCATTAGTGCGTGTCACCAAGATAAACCCCCAAACCCCCCACCTCCCGCTGCAGAGGAAGAAAGATGGATTAATTATGAGAGAAGTGTTCGGACCGCCATCTTGCTTGTCTAGCTACTCTTAACAAGCTTGACTTCTAAGCTAAGGTTTATGCCCCTACCCCCAACACACACACACACACACACACACACACACACACACACACAGACACACACACACAGACACACACACACACACACACACACACACCAGGGCTGTAATGAAGTGTCAGTGTTAGATTGGATTACCTTGAGCCGTCCACTCAGATTGTCACTCTGGATTTCCCTGGCAGTGGGGGTATTTTTGACTCACTGTGGGATTTTTTCTTGACTGTGGCATGGGCGCTGTTTGATTTGAGAGTGTGTGTGTGTGGCTCAGTGAGTGAACTTTGTGTAAGAGGATACGAAACAAGATTACGCTCTGAGGTTAAAGAGTATTTCATTTTTAGAACGACAAGTCATCCACACCGAGCCTGAAGTCCAACACGCCGACACCAAGAAATGAGGCCCCGACACCGGGGACCAGCACCACGCCAGGTCTGAGGCCTCTCACCATGGGCAAACCACCAGGCATGGAGGCATTAGGTACATTTAAACCTCTTCTGTTATACAAGTAACTGTCTGATGAGGTGAAAGTGAATTCTGCTGAATCTTAATTTAGCTGAAATAAGGATTCTGAGAAATGTCTGCGCACACAGGGGGAGGTTTTATGACGAAGGTACCAAGAATCTGATGAGCCTTCTTCAAACAGGTTATGGAGTGCTGGTAGAAAAACCCATTTTGTTAAACGGTTACAACACTGTTAAAAGTTAACTGGAGATTTATCGGAGTTAGATAAGTATTCAGATGAAAATTCAAAAACCTCCCAGAAGTTAGTAGCCTGGAGTTTTTCACCACGTCACACTCAGGAAATTAAGTAAAATGTGAATAATTGTGAGCGAATCATAGTTTAGTGTTTCCAAATGTTCGTCTGTTTTCTGTAAATCTAATCAAACGCTCCTTCTCTTCTCCAGCCGCTCCTGCCTTGCGTACACCTCTGTCCATCGCAGGTTCCTACGCCACCCCGTTTGCTATGATGGGTCATCACGAGATGAACGGTTCCCTGACCAGCCCGGGCGTCTATCCGGGTCTCATTTCACCACAGATGAGCGCCGCAGCTGCTGCCGCCTACGGACGCTCCCCTATTGTAAGCCTTCCATTCTCTCGATGCAGTTGTTCATCAGATATGCTCTCAACGCTCACAACTGAACAAATAAAGCTGCTCCACTACACACACTCAGATGTTCCTCCTCCACCGGCAGGGTGAATATTTCCCTGCATTAGGTTGTTGGGGTCTTGTCTGCAAAACGACTTTGAAAACTTGAGTGATCCTCCTGTATTTCCATACCTCATTGCGAATGTTTCTGCTCAGCTGGCTGCTGCTGCTTGTTGTGTGTACATAATGAGGGAGTACAAAGACAGCAGCGCTCCTCAACTTTGATGTTCGTTAGTTAGCATTCTAGAGGCTTTAAAAAAGGCTCCCCCCCAAAACGCAGCTCCGTGTTTGAAAGTCTCCCAGGCTTTCATTAGCATTAGCAGGCAGGATGTTGTAGCCTTGTGTAAAACTTCTCTGTACGCAGTGAAGCTGAGTCTACGTCTTTCAAAGGATTTGCCTGCAAATGATTTTGGCTCCTCGGGGCATTAGCAGATAAAGCAAAGCATAGTTTTCAGTTTGAATATTAGCTTATTCTAATGTATCTTTGAAGATGATTAGTTGTTTTTAACTCTGCCGCTCTCGCTCCTGCAGGCGGGATTTGATCCTCATCCTCACATGAGAGCTCCGGGCCTGCCAGCCAGCCTCACGTCCATTTCTGGAGGAAAGCCGTGAGTGTCTGGAGTTTGACTTCAGCTACTTTTCTTCTTGTGAACATTTAGTTTTTACTTAGTCACTCAGACTGACCGACTCTTCATCCCCCTGTAGAGCATATTCTTTTCACGTGAGCGCGGACGGTCAGATGCAGCCGGTGCCCTTCCCTCCGGATGCGCTGATTGGTCCAGGCATCCCGCGCCACGCTCGCCAGATCAACACACTGAGCCACGGGGAAGTAGTGTGCGCTGTCACTATCAGCAACCCCACACGCCATGTCTACACCGGCGGTAAGGGCTGTGTCAAGATTTGGGACATCAGCCAGCCAGGCAGCAAGAGCCCCGTGTCCCAACTGGACTGCTTGGTAACTAATCTCTTATTAAGGTCCTTAAAGTTATGGCTTTGGAATATTGTGAAACGTTTGTGCACGAGTGTTTTTGTGTTGTTAAAGTGGATGCTTGAAAGTGAGAACAAAGTGTCAAACCAGAGCGGAAGCATAATGTTCTTGTTTCATAAGGTCTCTGCAAACTTCCTCCTTCATTAAGAGTATCTTGAGCATCAAATGTAGCCTGACTCCACATCCCATCGTGGCTTTTCCCCAGATCCCATCTGACAGGGATGTGAATAATTCAGCAAAGTGTCTCTGCTGTGCTGAAATAATCCTTGGTGAGAAAAAAAAGCCTGCTGAGTAATGATGTTCTGATTGGCCGACCCTGTCTGCCATTACCCAGCTCATTACTTCCTCCCAACTGCCTCCCATTTCTCATTTTGATACTGCAGCTTCATGCCGTTCAACTCATAAAGCCTCCAGCACCCTTAAGGTGCGTCCTGAGTGCAGTTGGGTCTTATAAAGCCATCAGGGTGCTGTTTTAATTTGACCGAGAGCTTGAGCAGTCCTATTGATCTCTTTCTTTCTGCTCTCCTGGAGCTCGGCCAACAGCTGCATCTCCTCACACTCCCCGCTTCTCTTGTTATAGCTGACACCCACATCTTCACTGAAACACGGAGGAAAACTCAGCTTGAGTTCAGCAGAGACAGTTTTGATGTTCTCTACAGAATTATAATTGCGTTAGTTCTTGGCCTTGACTGTCCTTTACTCAGGTGTTTGTAAGGATCGCAGATAAACGATGCCAATAATCAAGACCTCGACATCGCTTGCTTCTGTTACAGAACAGAGACAATTACATCCGCTCGTGCAAACTGTTGCCTGACGGCCGCACCCTCATCGTGGGTGGTGAAGCCAGCACACTGACCATCTGGGACCTCGCCTCACAGACGCCTCGCATTAAGGCTGAGCTCACTTCTTCTGCTCCGGCCTGCTACGCGCTGGCCATCAGTCCAGATGCCAAGGTCTGCTTCTCCTGCTGCTCAGACGGAAACATAGCTGTGTGGGACCTCCATAACCAAACCCTTGTCAGGTCAGTGCTGTGGCCCAGAGGGTCTGTTTTTTTTTTCCGAACGTACTGTTCACATTTAAAGACAATCTCCTTCTTTTGGTTTTGGACACCCTTAGGATTTGATGTTGTAAATCTTCTGAATTCATGTCTTTGTTTGTTTGTTTTTTTGTGGTGTTGCAGGCAGTTCCAGGGACACACAGACGGCGCCAGCTGCATCGACATCTCTCACGACGGGACCAAACTGTGGACTGGAGGGCTGGACAACACGGTCCGCTCCTGGGATCTGAGAGAGGGACGGCAGCTCCAGCAACACGACTTTACCTCACAGGTAGAAAGAAGCTCGCGCAAACACACACATTACGTTCTTTTTTACTGCCATTTGTTTCAAATGTAAAAAACCTCACCCTTGTCGCAGATCTTCTCACTGGGCTACTGTCCCACCGGAGAATGGCTGGCCGTGGGCATGGAGAGCAGCAACGTGGAGGTGCTGCACCACACCAAGCCTGACAAGTACCAGCTGCATCTGCACGAGAGCTGCGTACTCTCACTAAAGTTCGCCTACTGTGGTGAGTAACAGGCTGAAAGCATCTTCTTAATCGTGTGAAAACCAGCTCTGATTTCTGGGTAAATGAACATCGTAATGCGGGGATTGTTTTCTGGGAAATTGAGGTTGAAGCCAAACAAAGGCAGAATCTGTTTTCATCCATCACTTTTCACTCATGGCCTGAAACTCATTATCGCCTGAGATCTTCTTGGAGAGTCATATGATTGTCTAGCTCGGTTATTTGATGATTCCTGCCTTACTAAATGAAGCCTCAGAGATTTTGACAAGCTTTCTGGCGTTAACCACATCCTCTAACTCTCTCCACATGAGTGCAGGCTGTAATATCTGTGTTGTTCTGGACTAGCGCTCTGGCCGTGACCCCTTGAAACAGTTTTAAGCAATCGGGTGTGTGATGACGGTCTCATCGCTGTAAATCTGAGCGACATTATTTTGACTTCTTAATCACATCGAAATGTCACGGCACGGCTTGCTCCCGACACTCTTGAAACAGCGCATGGTAAAAGTGTGTAACTGTATTAACAATGAAGCCGTTATTTGCTCGTTACAGACTCCAGTAATTGCTTTTTCAGTTTAAATCATTGTGCCTGTCGGGCAGACCAGATGGTTTCAAGTTTAAGGCTCTGACAAATTAGGTTTTACTATCCCCTCTTTTTTTTTAAACCAGAACAGTCGATATTCATTTCCACTCACAAGACCCCCTCTGAGCACAACCTCATATCGCTGCTCCACAGAATGGGTTCATTCAAATGATTCTCACTGCTTCAGAGCTCTTGCTGTCACTAATTAAATCATTAGCCAACTAGTCAGTGGGGTAATTAATCAGAGGCTGATTAAAACAATTATCAGGGTGGACATGGTGTGAGGCTCTTTCATGATGTGTATTTTATGACAGTGTCATAGTTTTCCTCTCACTAAGGTTTTATGGTCACTGATAAGGCGTCAAGACAAACAACCGTGTGTTTGCATAAGCACACACACACACTCTCCTTTGGCTGTTTTTTTTCTGAGTCTGTTCTGTGTTTGCAGGTAAATGGTTTGTGAGCACAGGGAAGGACAACCTGCTGAATGCATGGAGGACTCCTTATGGCGCCAGCATATTCCAGGTAACTACAGGAAACATTAACTGACAGCAGGACGTAAAGAAGGAGAGAAAATCACAGGTTTGATTGAGGACATGCAGGAAAAAGCTTCTGTCCTGTTATGCAGAATTTTCTGTAGAGTCGTTCAAAACGGGAGCGCAGTGGTTCCCTGGATGATCTGCTCTTTAGGTGCAGTCAGCAGCTTTTGCAGAGCTTTTATCTACGTTTCAGCTTTTTGACAGTTTTAGGAGTGAGCTCGATGTAAGGGGGAGGAAAGGGGAAATTTAAGATATGACATTTTTGAAACACATTGATCAGAAGAGCAAATCTCACTGTTCTTAGACTGAGCAGGCTGTGTAAGTATACAAATGTCTATTTCCTTGGTGGATGAAACTGCAGCGTGATAACCACAAAAACAGATAACTTAGTGAGATGAACGTCTTAAAGAGGAGGATTTGATGGTCTTTTTTTTTTTTTTTTGCTCCCACAGTCAAAGGAGTCATCCTCCGTCTTGAGCTGTGACATCTCAGCAGATGACAAATACATCGTGACGGGATCTGGGGACAAGAAGGCGACTGTCTACGAGGTCATCTACTAAACAGACGAGGCTCCTGCTCTACTTCAGCACTTCTACTGAGATAACTTTATTTTCTGCTACCAATGACCAACCGTCTGTGGACTACAACTCGCTAAGATAAACCACAGATCTGGCAGAGTCACCTGGCAGGGATCGCTGGAGCTGTTGGCATTCGGATAACTGTGCTGGAGAGATGTCTTTTTGTTCTTTTTTGATTTTCGGAGGGTTTATTTTTGGGTAACGTTTTTTGTGACTTCAGGATTTTTTGCTGTTTTTCCTTCAGATTTTTTTTGGTTTAACCAAATGAAGCAGCGCTTCAGTTCGGAGACCTTTGTTCCACAGATGTCTCGTGAAAAGTGTACATATCGGATTAAAATAAAGACATTTTATATATATTATGAGAATATATATATTTTCATGTCCTGGGTGTACTTGTGATGAATTTTTTTTGCCCACTTGGCCATGACTTTTGGGTAGGCGAGCAGAGCATAGATTACGACTTTTTAACACGTTTGAAACCCCTTTTAAACCCGTTCTCCGAGCTGACTTGTTCAGAGAGAGGAGCATGAATCCTGTAAGTAGGATGTTTTTGTGGAGATTTTTTTAATGGCCTTCCGTCACAGTGCTCTTACTGACAATGAAAATATGGAGTCCCTTAACTCTGGCAGAGCCTCAGCTGGTTTGGACCACTTCATTACCGAGCAGGACTGTACGATCCAGGAGAGGAGGTGGATGTAAATTTACTTCATATGAATATATATAAAGACCTTTTTAAAGTGTACATCTCTGTCTGTGCTATCTTTCTCTCTGTTTGTTTTACCTTGTTAGATTACAGGAGATAGGGGACGTTTAATCTTTAGCCTAACCCTTGGACCTCACTTGGCAGCAGAAGCCCTGCTGCAGGCACAAACTGGATGATAATGTGCTTTTTGCTAACTTGACGTAATATGTATGAATTGCACCATCGACTTCTTGGCTACAGACTCAACTCAAACAGTCCAATCTGCGCAGTTGGACTCTTTCTGCTCATTGTATCTTATCAATATTCCTGGAACATGTTTGGTCAGCTGTGATGGGAAGGCAGAGAGACGTGTAAACGCTCATGTGGAGATTAAAACAAATGAGTATATCGAGTTTCTCTCATGTTGACATTGAGGCAGCGGTGACTAATTCTGGTTTGTACACTGTGCTCCTGATTCTGTCAGCATTTCCCAAAACAGATCCTAAAAGGGGTAAAGTTTGTCTGTCCCTGGAATCACACCAAAGTATGTAGCAAATGCTGTCAGCACTGAAAAGAAATGTACAGTTGTTAATAAATCAATAAAACTGTTTTTGTAGAATGGCCCTTTTCCTTGTGATTGTAAGACTGATGTTTCACAAAGTGTTAGCAAAAATCTTTAACACCTGTGTTCATCTGAAAGCTTATATGTGAGGTGGAAAGCTTTTACAGTAAATGACTTAGAGGAGGATTTTCACCCGACATCTACAGGAGGTTTTTTTTTCTGTTAATTTCTTAAGATTGAGTTTGACTCTGCTCTCACGTCTAAATGCTTAATGAGATACAATCTCGAGAAATGGTAGCCCGAACAAAAACTGTTCACTTGGCTGTCACACAGTCTGCTCCAAAGCTCACTAATTAACAGCTGACTGCTGACCAAGAAAAAGTCTGGCCTGTAACACCGTCTCATTTCTCTCAAGCACACACACACACAGAGGAGGTTTATATACAAGAGCTAAATATTTATTCATAGCAAATTTGATTTTGATCAAAGTTTTTCTTACTCTTTCATACATCAAACTCTCCTCTGTTTCTAACAGAAGTTGGACTGTAAGCTCAAATTTAATGATTGCTCAAGACTTCAGCAGCCTGCGTTTGCATGAATGGTGCATTTTGGCTCACCTCTTCATGGGTCATGAACTTTCCTTGACTAGATGTTTGTCAACAAAGTCTTTTACACTCGATTCAAACTGAGCCAAAAAAGGTAAAGATGCACAAACTAAAAGAAACTATAATCTGCAGAGTAAAATCTGTGTTACAAACAGAAGCCATTTTAAAATACAACACTGCTCCAACATGACAGACTCCTGAAATGGTTTTCTCAGGGATCAGTGGCAGAGCCAAGAGATTTAAAATGCGGTGGCCAAACTGGGGCGCTGACTTAGACAGTGGTCACTTGTGGTATACATCCCTAGTTTCTATAAAAGCTCTATTACTCGCAGCCTGTTGAAACACAGTTGTTGTTGTTTTTTGTGTTGTTTTACAAAGGTCCTGCCGTTTATACTTTGGGTCTTCAGGGTGCCCATTTGGGTCCCTCCGTCAGCATCCCTCCTACCTGTAAATCTAGGTGTAATTTCCTATCTCCTGTCAAATGATCTGTATTTAAAGTAAAACAAATAATAAAATGCAAAAGAGGATTAGGGCCACATGAAGAGAAAAAAAGTGTAATTCTTTCATTTCTGTAACTTTTGTAAACTCGAATTTTCAACATTAAAGATGAAATTTTAAGATTACAAAAGTCAAAATTATGTCAAAGTCGAAATTTCGTGATTAAAAAATGAAATTTCAAGATTAACTTTGAAATTTTCGACGTAACAAAATGTTGAAATTTCAAGATTAAAAAACTTGAAATGTTGGTGTTAAAGTCAAAATTTCAACTTTATTCACATAATTTTGACTTTTGTAATGTCAGAATTTTGGCATAAAAGCAGAAATTTTGTGATTACAAAATCATGTCAAAGTTGAAATTTCGAGATAAAAAAATGAAATTTGGAGATTAAAGTGGAAATTATGTCATAACCAAATGTCGAAATTTCAAGATTAAAATAATTTAAATGATGAGATTAAAGTCAAAATTTCGACTTTATTCACGAAATTTCAATTTTTTTAATCTTGAAATTTTGTTTTTAATGTCAAAATTTTGGATTTTTTAAAAATTTCGACTTTTTTAAAATTTCGACTTTAATCTAGAAATGGAATTTAAAAAAATCTTCCACCTGTAATTATTTTTTCCTCTTTGTTGTGGCCCTAATCCTCCTTCATATGTTTGTATGTTACTGCACTATTTAAACTGAAAAGATTATTTACTTCCTCATGAGAGGAGCCCAAACCTGCCCCAGGGGTCATGTGATCATCATCATGCAGGTGATAGTTCACCTGCTCTTGAACAGTCTCTCTATTGAGCTAACAGTGTCAATATTTCCTCAAATTCAGGTTCAATCAGTGACCTAGTTTAGCTCTGGATCAACCACATAAATAAATTCCAAAACATGGAGAAAATGCTTAAAAAAGATTAAAAAACACACAACAGGAAGCAAATGCCAGTGCCAGCAGAGAAATCAAGTAGTTAGAGCAGGTGTAATTTTGGTAATAGAACAGTTAAAGTGGTGGTTGTGACACACTGAGATGAAAGCAGCCAAGTGTGAGAGAGAGACGAGATCTAAAAGGTGTGAGAGTGAGACAGAGACGCTTGTTGTGAGTTAATGGCTTTGTTTCCAGACGGGATGGTTTGTGGTTTCGGGCCTGCTGACAGGAGCGAGGGTGGGAGGGATGAGACACTCAGCTCAGGATCTGTGTGGCCTGCCAAACCACACACACACACACACACACACACACACACACCCTCAAACAAAAAACACAAACATACAAAGACTTAGAGAGTGACTTCTCTGTTTCCTCATTTGAATCGCAGCACCAACAGAGACACATTCAGTCACACTCGCATTTCACACACTCCCACACACACCTGAGATTCACATGAACCACTTTGGGATTTTGTTTATTTGTGCTGGTATCAGAGATGAGTCTCACGACCAGCATGTGGTTATGAAATCACGACTTTTGACTTTTTCTGTTGTGTAGTTTGTCACGCACAGGCTTCCATTGCATTACTCATGATGTACACTATTAATGTCAGCGTCTTTGAATCCTGTTTCATGACTCATCGCCCTGAACGGTTGCCATGTCTCTTCCTTCTCTCCTCTCTTTCTTCCTCTCCCACGTCCTTTTCCCACTCTCTTGTTCTGCTCCCACCACAGGTGGCGAGTGCATTCATTTTCACTTTTGTGGGGGTGCTGGCTGCAAGGCTGTGATTTCTGACTGTGTATGTGAGAGAAAGTGAGAGAGAAAGAGAGACAGAGAGAGAGAGAGAAGGAGGGGGGGATTTGGTGCTTAGGGATGCAATATGGGGTGATTTCTTTGCCATGTATTTCAGCTAACTGTGTGGGCTGAAATCTTTGTACATATGGCTGAGCTGTGCATGCAGACACGCTCAGATCTTTCCTCAAATACCTGAACACAGATCTTTGGAAGCTGGAGTGTAAAATCGGTAGCGCTACAAATGACCTTTCTATATATTACCCAATGGTTTCACCGCGTATACGTAACAGCAAATGCAATAACTGTGTGGATTATGTGCTCCAGGGACGTTTAAGCCTCGCCACCTTTTCAGATTGCAAACAATCATATGACACAGGTCATGATGGGACATGAGGAAAGGTTTGTGTATCATTTGCGGTCTACTTTTGGAAACTAAAACACGTCAGTTGAGGATAAAAAGTCGAAGTTTTAGTAGAACATTGAGAAATAGTCCAACCTGAAAAAGTAAACAGGTCCTATCTTGCTCTGAAGTTGACTTTTTAATATTTAACCAGGACAAAAGATGATTTCCTAACATGAACCAAGTGCTTTGACCTAACCTGACCATGAATCTATGACGTTTTTTTTACTGCTACAAAACAAAAGTGTCTGTTATTCTTCTTTATAAAAAGGTATTTATTAGTTTGATGATAAAAAAATACAATCAGAGCAGAATTTGGTTTCCCAAAGATTGACACTAAAACATGGAGTACAAAATGTACTTTCAATATATTTACTTTTGGTTATCTAGAACGTGAGCTGCTTTCCAAACACTGGTGCCTCCAAATATACCTAAAATAAAAAGAAAAGATTGCATGCAACTGCTCATGCCTGATCTTTGGGGTGAAACTTGTACAGATGAGAGACTTGAATCCACAGATATACTACAACAGAGCAGAAAGTTACAGGAACTTTGAGTCTACATCTTGATAGTGAAGTGTTGGAGCATATTTTCAAAAGTGTTCGCCTGAAAAGGTAACAGCCTAAAGATAAAAATCTCAACTGTCTGTTTGCTCATGTGATGTTGACATAAGAGAAAACCAGTCCCGCAGTGGTTTTACAAGCTAATCGGAATCAACATGAAAAGACGCCACAGTAAAGGTCAGGATGTGTCTTCATGTTTTGGATTTGGTTGTTATCTAGATTCAGATGTTCTGCTAATATCAATATAAAGGTGCATAAAAATAACAAACAAAAACAGGTCAATAGTTCATCCGGTATAACTAAATCTTTTTCCTGTCCGTCTGTGCTAAAAGCCGACAGAGTTTCTCAGCTTTCTAAAGTCTCTGCTTGTAATAACCTGATGCAATGTGTTTTTGTTTTACTTGACAGAGGGGAAAGAGAACCAGGAAAGAAACCTCGACATCTCTGCCCTCCATTTTTCTCCTCCTTCCATTTCAACAGAGAGGCTAAGGTTTTGCTCTGGTTTATCTGACAGCCCTCTGTTTTCGCCTCTCCTTCAGCGGGGATGGAGAGCAAAATGATCAGTCTTTTCTCTCTTCATCTTTTTTTCACACTCACCCGGCCTTTTATGGTTTTATACTCCACTTCCAACAACTACTTTCTTTCCACATCTTTCTGTTTTGTGTGTTTCCCTTTTTCAGGATCCGCTCCTATAAGCTCATCGACTGGGCTGTACCGAGCAGCCTGAAGAAAAACTCAGAGGAGTGTTTCTTTTTTTTTCTTTTTTAAGAGAGGAGCAGATAAAAAGCGAGAAGCTCTTTCCTTTCTCCATCACTCACTGGATAACCAAGTGCTTGTGGAGATTAAAGGGAGCTTGTGTGGAGGTAGAAAGCGCGAGTGCTTCAGCTCCCAGAGGTCATTTGGGTTCCTTTGATAACGTTCAGGCCTCGCTCCATCTTCTGACCCGTCCTTAAGATGAGAAGCTTTCATCAGTCTCTGCTGGACACGAGAGCCCACTCAGGATCAGGGGCTCAAATTAGAGGACGGCTTTGTGTGTGTGTCTGTGTGTGTGTGTGAGTGTGAGTGTGAGTGTGTGTATTGAGTTTTTATGTTATGTATAATTCAATGCTTTTACTGCTATAAAAGCCTTTCCTTTGGTCTTTGATCACACAGCCTGGTGAGAACAATGCTTAAACTGGATTTGATTCATTATTTGTCAGGGTGGAGGCCTCCTGTGGAAAGCTAACAGCTCCCTGACTGTCCACTGAATGTGAAGTACAGCAGTGTTGACTCTATTTTCACAAGAGGTGTTCCGAAAAAGAGACTTCTCACAGAATTACCAGATTACACAGATCTGCTCTAAACACTACCTGCTGGATGTCTGCTTACGTTACATTATCGGTTACATTCGACTTTCTCTCCATACGTCATCTTGATGGACAGAGTCGTAAAAGTTACCCCTGATTTTAAATCAACTTTTCTGCAGATACTGATTGACCAGATTTCATGGTACTACAAAACCCTGACAGACGATACAAAATCAAAGAGCGTCATGCCTCTGATGGAGCTCTAGACGGAATCTGTTACTAAATCTTGACCTTCAAAAACACCCCTCAGTTTGTTGATTTGATCTCACCTTAAGTTATATTTTACAACAGAGTATAATGACCACATTAAGATAAAAAAAAATTAAGACTAACAGATTAATTTAGGAGAATAAAGTCAATAATAGCAAGAATAAAGTCTATTAAAACCGATACTAATGAGAATAAAGTCATAATTTAATAATTACTTACGAGAATAAAGTCAATACTAATGAGAATAAAGTCGTAAGCAAATCATGATTACGAAAAATCAAGTTGTAATAAAATCATTACTAATGAGAAAAAATCCTAATAAAGTAATAACCTATGAGAATAAAGTCATAATAAAGTAATTACTTAGGAGAATAAAGTTGTAATAAAGTAATTTCTTGCAAGAAAAAAGTCGTAATAAAATTATATCTTACAACAATGAAGTCTTAGTAAAATCATTACTTAGGAGAAAAAAGTCTTAAAGTAATTTTTTTAACAAGAACAAAGTCATAAAGTTCTTTCTTATGAAAATCAAGTTGAAATAAAATCGTTACTTAAGTCGTAATAAAATCATTACTTACGAAAATAAAGTTGTAATTAAAGCATTTCTTATGAAATTAAAGTCATGATAAAGTAATTAATTATGACAATAAAGTCGTAATAAAACCATTACTAATGAGAATAAGGTCACAATAAAATCATTACTAACGAGAATAACGTCATTACTAATGAGAATATAGTCGTAGGAAAATCATTATTACAAAAATCAAGTTGTAATAAAATCATTACTAACGAGAATAAGTCTTAATAAAGTAATAACCTATGAGAATAAAGTCGTAATAAAGTAATTACTTACGTGAATAAAGTCGTAATTAAGTAATTACTTACAAGAATGAAGTTGTTCTAAAGTAACAACTTGCAAGAAAAAGACGTGATAAAACTAGTTCTTGTGAGAATAAAGTCAAAGTAAATCATTACTTTCGAGAGTAAAGTCATAGTAATGAAGTCATTTTTAAATAGTCATAAAAAAGTTATTTCTTATGAGAATTAAGTTGTAATAAAATCGTTATGTACGAGAATAAAGTCGTAATAAAATCATTACTTATGAGAAAAAAGTCGTAATAAAGTAATTACTTATTTGAATAAAGTCATAAAGTGATTACTTACAAGAATAGTCGTAAAAAAGTGATTACTTGCGAGAAAAAAGTCGAAATAAAATTTTTACTTGCAAGAAAAAAGTCTGAATAAAGTAATTTTTCAACAAAAAAAAAGTCATAAAGTTATTTCTTATGAGAATCAAGTTGTAATCAAATCTTTACTAATAAGAATTAAGTAGTAATATGGTCATTACTCACGGTAATAAAAGCAATCAACTAATTATATGTGAGAATAAAATCGTTATAAAGTAATTACTTGCGAGAGTGAAGTCAGAATAAAGTCCTTTTATTCTAACCTGTTGTTTGAGATGACAGTTGTTGAAATGAGAGCCAAGGCGCATTTAGTGAAAATGTACTTCAATACAGGTTTCTTAAGCAAGGATCTTTTGGCACATCACAAGTATCATAATGATTTTACTACGACTTTATTTTTGTAAGTAATCACTTTATTATGACTTTATTCTCGTATTAAATGATTTAATTATGACTTAATTCTCGTTAGTAATAATTTTATTCTCGTAAATTAACAACTTTAATCTTGAAGTCTAAAGTTTTCTTTCTCTTAATTTGGCCCTAATACTCCGTCGTAATATTTCACTGTTTCAGTGTTTAAAGTTTGATAATTATCTGTCAAATCTTTTGCTCGATTTTTGCAGTTGTCTTTTGGTGATTTTTCAGCATTTCCCAAAGGGCAAGAATATCAGCAATAAGATGCATAATGTAAACAAACAAACAAACCCTGACTGCAGAATCGATCGACTGCTCCATCACCCACACTGAAGCTGAGGGGGTGGAAACAACCAAGAAGACAAACATGCTTTATCCTTTGTTATTTATGACAGAGAAATGCTCATAATGTTGCTTTGCTGTTTGCTGTGAGAAGGATATTTGATCTTTAAGTCAAATTGGATCATTTCTGGATAAGAGAAATGAGGCGTAAGAGGTGAGAGGATAAGTATTGACCCGATCATGCAGTCGTGGAAGAAAATCTGCTCTGTAATGGACGGTGATCGACAGAGGAACATCAGTTCACAGACGCAGAGACAGCAGAGAGCTGAGTTTCTTCTCACGAGAAGTGAAAAAGAGAAAGTGTAAAACGTTCCTCACATCCTGAAATCGTTTTAACTGCCAAGGTGAACAGGAGGGTTAACAGGCTCAGCAAAGCAAATAATTGGTACAAATAAGTAATTAGCCCAGTGCAAGGGCTAGGATAAAATGTGAAGGAGCACTAATTGAACATGATTATAAGCTTCCTTCCCTTCTCCTCCATCAGTGTGTGAGCTGTAACCAGGACGTTCTTATAGATAATTAGGATCAGAGGGCAAAACTGCCACTTAGAGGAGATTGAGAGGAAAACTCTTCACTAAAAAAGAGTTAACAGAAAACACAGAGGAATAGTTGTTATTATCACTCTCATTACAGTTTAAACTATCATCATTGAGGAGCAGATGACTGCCACGCTGACTAAATACGTAGGAGTTAGTGAGTTCCCCTGACTGTACACTGCAGCGGTGTGCGCATGTCTGTGCATGCAGACACTAGTTTGTGTGTTTTCTTGTTATATACCTTTGATAACCACAAACACTCAACTCTTAGATTAATCTCATTATATGAATATGTCTATAACATCTCATTAAGTCACACCCTCAACCCACAAGGCCATAAATTACTTGTATCACATGGAAGTTGGTAAATAAGTAGTTCGACGTCCTGTGGTTCAACTGTAACCTTACGCAGTAACTGTCTCATAACAAACATTAACTGAAGTCACGTTCAAAGACACTCCCCTGCCTGGAGGGATTTCTCACAAGATTAATGTCTGTGTCATTTCATGCGTGCGCTACTAACAAGTGACTAATCAGGACTGTCTTTTTGTTGTCTTTAAACTCAAGTTCATTTCTCTGTTTTTTTTTACGGACGCTGTTTCCCTTTTAAAAACACAATAACTGAAGCAGATGAAAAGGGAGCTGTAGATGATCATGTCTTGATATAAATGACATTTGTTCAAAGCCTCACCGCTAAATTGAATGAAACAATTTACTTGGACAAAGCAAGAAAAAACGCAGCAATGGTCTGTTTTTAAAGTGGATTACATTTATATTTGAAATACTCTTAAAATAGGCATCTCCATAGTTTGAAGTGAAGGAATGACGTAAAGTGACAAACCACTAAAAGAAAACAAACACAAAGAAGAGGAAGAGGAGGTCAGTGGGGGTCATTGTCGAGAGCGAGAAGTGAAATGAAGCCGGAAACCTGTCAGAGAGGCAGCGGGCTTTGTGCTGTATGAACAGGTCATTTGTTTAGGGGGGTCACAGTGTTTAAAGTGAGGTGCCAAGTTAATGTGACAGGCAAATGAGTGTGAGCCTGTTCCTGGGATTTCTATGGGCTTTATGCAAAGCGAGAGGCGAAAGGGGAAACTGTCCATTCAGTGTCTGAGCAGAGCGAGGGGGGCCAACAGGAATTCAAAGCAGCGGTGGAAACATCAGACTGAGTACAAGGCTGCTTTAACAAAACTGGATTGACTCAGTGGGACTAATCAGATAACCAGCCAAGTCTGTCACTGATGATTTACAATGCTACACTTCATAAAGGATGGCATGAGTGCTTTCAGTTTTTCTCAGTTTCAATCTTTCTTCCAATCGATAACACATCTATGTTCCTGAGCTGTCCAGAAATAATGACAGTTTAAAACAACAGAGTTCGACTGATGAATAAAATACCTATGATAAAGCTTGTACATCTAAAACCATATTTAAGGGTCTGTTTTAGAATATCACCTTCCATCTTGGATTTATTCTTTAACAACGGGACATTCAAACCCCTTCACTTTAGGCTGTGACCACAATTTCAACCAGAAGTTTCAATCAATCGCTCTGAGTGAAAAAATAAAAATCTAGCTTTAATGTCAGGAAAGGGTCAGCAATACAGATGAGGTTGTTTGTTAATTGAGACCATTATTCTGATCATAATGATGTTTATATGCCTTTGCCAAGAAGTAATTTTAGTAATCCAAGCTTTAAAGGGATATTTCAGTCCATTACTGCAGCGGGGTGACGCAGCTCAAGGAAGAACATTTATGATCATTTCCTTGAAGTAATTATCATCATATTAATCATTTGCAGACGCGGTAGTTCCTCTGCCTTAGCATCTCAGTCTGATTGCATTTCCATGAAGAAATGATCATAAATAATCTTCTTTGAGCTGCGTCACCCCCGCTGTAGGTCTCGCTACAAACAAGCGGCTGTTGGAAGAGAGACGGTGAGTTGTGTTTGGTCTCTTTGCTAAACAAATTAGACAAAGTTAAAAAGATGTTTGGTGGCTAGTGCTATGGCTGGGACCCTATATGTACTCTTGATGAAGTTAGGTGCTGTTCTGAGCATTATTTGTGGCTATAGAGTGGTGTTTTAGTTGAGCGCGTGGCTCCTCAGACCACTGTGTATTGCTATCGTGCGGTCGTTACTAAAGTTGATATAACTAGAGAAGCAAACGGTCAGAAACATTCATCTCTTGAGGGGGTGTCACACTCGCTATTATGGTGTGTTTGACCCTAACTTAATTTTACGCCGGAATATCCCTTTAATGCATTGTAGTGCGAATTCTGTCACCACTTTTAGCTTTGGATTACGATCCTTTTTTAGCTTGGATGCATTCACTTCTGCTACTTCAAGCAAAGAAGGATGACAGATTTTTCAATCAAAACACAGTTGACATGAACTTATTTTGGTTTGATTTGATGTTTAATGCCGATGCACTTGACCATAGATGTTTTGAGTTTAGGGTGAAACAATATGTCATCCATGCTGACAGCAATGGATTACAAAAAACAGTTGCAGAGGGTGCATGTTTTGACGCTGAACCATCTTGCATCTTTACTATCTCTGCTGAGTGTGGTCGAAAACAGAAACCAGGAGGTGACAGGTAAAAAAAAATATATAGCAACATGGCTGTCAACACAACCCTGTCATGTCTTATAACTTCTGAAGTCTGGGAGAATTTCATTCTTAACGCTGCAAGGAAAAAAAGCTGCCGGCAAAATTTGTAAAGTAGATCTTGTCTACTTTACAAGATCTACTTGTGAAGCAGATTTTCAAGTATTTAAAGAGTAGGTGCAACAATCATCTATGGTTTCAACATCATCTGTGACATTCAGCTCAACAGTCTGAGTTCACACCAATCTGCTGGAGTTTTACAGCTTTAGTCCTTCACCTTAAAATCTTAAAGTATAGATGTTTACTACCATGTTGAAAATTTAAAGTGCTGTTTCAATGAAAAGTTGATACCCAAATAAGAGCAAGTGTGGAACATAATGTCCAATTAATTGTATCACAAAGAGGTGTCAACAACAGTTGCAGCCCCTCTTAAGGTATCTGTCAACATGAAAGCTCCCAAATCATCTGAGGAAAACAGCACCTTTCACAGCTCTATAAAACTGCAGAAAAGTCGTAAAAACAGCCCTCGCTCCAGGTCTACCAGGACGCTGGAAAGATAATGAGCATACAAAGCTATTTAGCTGGGAGGCTGTGGTGAACATTATTTCTATTTGATCATTTCAAGAAAACAAAAATGCGCTGAGAAGATCTGAGGAGGAACGAGCTCTGCATGTGAAATAGTATTTTACATGATGGACACCAGACGTATCTGTGAACACAAACTTTAATGCTTGTGAGAAAACTTGCAAAAACAAAACACCATCAAACTTGAAATTTCTCAAACAGCGGAGGCACAAAGCTCTTCCTCTCTCTCACTAACCTGTCTGAGTTTGAGTTTTTCTCTCTGTGACTCGCACACACACACACACACACACACACACACACACACACACACACACACACACACACACACACACACACACACACACACACACACACACAGAGGCACAGCATATTCCCTCTCCCTCTCTCGACCTGTCTCACACACCATTACCCCTGTGAGGCGAGGAGACAACCCTAGCCAGGGGAGAAGGGGTGGAGGGCGGCATCATGGGTAATGTCAGTAGACACATGTCAAAAGTACAGCCTGTGTACTGAAAAAGCTGTGTGTGGTGTGACAGCGGTCCGCCTGCTGCTAACCCTGCAACCCTCCCCCTCTCCGACACCCCCCCTCTCTGACTGTGTCCAGCCGACAGAAAAGCTTCCTGCGTTCACCCCGAGGGAGAAAGAGAGCAAGAGAAAGCCAGCAGGGAGGGTCATCAGCACTACTCCGCTTGGATAAATGCTTTTTCCTCCTGCAGTCTCACCTCGCTGCACAACTATTGTCCTCAGGAAGAAGGCCTTTGTGTGTCTGTGTGTGTCAGAGAAAAGCAAAGTGTGAGAGAGTAGTAGTGTGTGTGTGTCAGCGGACAGTTACGGTGGAGACAGGGGTGATGTTTGTGTGTGTGTACAGGTGGGGGTTGGGGTAGTTTACCACTTAAATACTCGACACACACAAATCACTTGACAAAGCACTCAGGCCTCCAACCTCTATCACCTCCACAACCATGGATCAAATAATTGACTTTTTAATGAGACAGCAGCAGGCAGGATAATTCAGACATCACCACACTACATGGCTGAAGTTATGTTCACACAGCAGCACTGGGCATTAAAATGCTGTTTTCACTCTTTCCAAGTCCTCATATACCAGAAGTTTGTTGTGGCTCTTCGGGTCTGTGGTCTGGACTAGCAAACTCCTTAAATAAGACTAAAAACTTGGGCTTTCAACAATCTCCAAGGGACTGTTTTGACCCATCAGAAACTGCAAAGCCTTTCTTTTGTGCTTTTACAAAAATCTGCTTTTATATGACAACGTTGGGAAACACTCCACGTGCACAATCCCCTCTGCAGAAACTACTGACAACACAGGAATATGCATGCCAGGCTAGTAGTTAGGGGTATTACTTTGAAATGAAACTGCACTGAAGAATACACAGGATCCACACAAAGGGCTTTGTTCAACTTTCAGTGAGTGCGATCAAACAACAAAGACGATGGCGAGCCCAGTCGAAAACCAACAACTTTGTCTGAACAGACGAAGAAGTGGGGCAACTAACTCTGGACCAGAGTCAACAGCAGAAACACAACTGGGCAGTCCACCATTGTTGTTGTTGTTGTCGTCTTCCAGGTCACACATGGCTGTTTGGCTAAATCTATATTGGGCAGTTAAGAGCAATACAAGTTTCATCATGACGTCAAATCTGATGCCTTTATATATCCCATAAAAGCAAGATACACTATAGTGTACTTCTGCACAGTGATCCGTAAAGTGCAATTTCCTCTGCATCCGGAACTGCTACGAAAAGGCCGTATCCACCATTCGTAGCTGATCGTAACCATTTGAGTTGATGTGTCAATTTCCACCAGCTTCTTACCGTTCCGCTGCAGCTGATCGCAAGGCTTCTAATTTTTCTGAACACCGGAGCATGCGGCACAGATTAACCTGTGCTGGATTGGAAGTCGGGCACAGACACAAACTAAAACATCCGGCTTCTTTTCAAAATAAAACACTCCGTGTTTCAGGTGGATCTGATTTCACACCATGCAAATGGGCGGGGACGAACAAGTGAAAAGTTTATAGACAGCATTTCATCCTGATGACACCATGGATGAGATCATGGCTGATTTTATAAGTCTAGAAGTGGATTTCCTCCTGTGGAAGGGCACAGTCTGCTTTTATGGTTAGCCTAAGTGGCCAAAGACAACTTGTTATCGCACGATTGCACGTGAATCAGTGGGTTGTTGTGAGTTCTCGCGATCCCTGCTGTCCGTAATCTGCCACGAAATTCGCCTCACAAACGGATCCGGTAGGAATTGGCATACGGCGAAAATCGCTGCCGTTCTGGATGCAGTGGAAATCCCAGGTAATGCTTATTACTGCTGCCATCTTGTATGCACCAGACAAAATGATGAACTGTATCCTACAAAACAGCACTTACTCGAAGTTTTTGCCGTAAAGATTAAATGTGAATGATATGTTTACCAATAGGTTGAGACTTTGCCTTAGCTAACATTATTTCCAACCATAAAGATAAAAGGTACGACTATTTCCACACCCCTTATGAAAGACTAGCACCAACCAAAAGTTCCTAACAGGAGCTTTAAATATAGAAGCCGTCGTTTCTTTTCTAAACCTGAACAAACAGACTGATTAACATATACCATGGGCTGGAAAAGAAGAAAATGCACTGGGATTTTAGAACCTGAAAGGAGGAAGGGTTATATCCTTCAATACAGCCATGAGAGCACGAGTTTGGGTGCTGACGTTGAGCAATAAGACTTGACTTGCTTGCTGTGATCAAGCTCATCCCAAAGGTGTGATGGATACGAAGTCAAGGCTGCTGGTCTGTCATGTGCTTCCATACTAAACTCAGAGGAGCCTTCAGCATTTTTATATCACGGCGTGGAGAGTCAATCATAGTTCTGAAGACATGAATCTGTGGTCAATATTTTGAATGCAAGGTCTGTTTATTCCATCTCAAGGTTTTCAAGATTATTCCGCAAACATTTTTAACAAGGGACCTTGATCATGTTGATCACATAACCAAAGAGGAGAAATTCAAGGAATCATTAGATAGCTAGATACACATTTAACTTTTCACATGCAGCACTAGTGAGTATTCATAACAAGCCTAATGATCTCCTTATGTAAATATGAAAGTAAGTCAGTCCTGTGTTTGAAATATTTACTAAAGACGGTTTCTTAGATCTGCTAGTTTCATGTTTGCTGGCACTGATAAATTAAAAAATGAAAGGTCCTCCCACGCTGTACAGTTGAAAGTACCTTTTTTTACACTTTCCTCTGAACATTAGTTTTACTATTTACAAGAAGAACGGATGCAGAAACTATTAAAGTACATAAAACGGACATTTAAATACCCCTGATAATGCACTGTATCAACGGATTCACTATAACTTCTCATCTTAAAAATAATTATGAGAATCTGATTCATTACAGCTAAATAGGCTGTTAACAACCACACTGTGAGTTTAAACAGAACTCAAACCACAGCTTTCACAGTGTATGAATATAGACTCATTACAGAGCTAATACACAGAAAAGCTGGGACAAACAATGTGCTAATTTCTGAGCTGCAGAAGGCTGATCTGGGATCAGATTGGAGTGTGCTTGGATGAGATGAAGTGAGATGAGATCTGATCATATGACACCACAGATTAATGGGTGAGCATGACATCTGTCGCCTCAAAAACTCTGATAATACATGCTTTGAAAGACAAAATTTAACTTTCTGGTAACACTTTACTTGATGCCTATCTCTATAACATGTTATAAATATACTTATAATGCATTATAATCACATTATAGCACTGTATAACTATAGTTATAAACACTCATATATGATCATAATGCTTTATACCAATAATCAGAACACAATATAAAGCATTTTATAATGACTTACAAGGTCAGGTATTATAATGTGTTATGCGTATTTTTATAAAGCATTATGATAATTGAGTGTTTATAATGATAGTTATACAAATTTATAAGCAAATTATAACACATTATAAATATATGTATAATGCTTTATAATGTATGATTATCGGTATAAAGCATTATGACCATTTATGAGCGTTTATAACTATAGTTATACAGTGCTATAACTTTATTATAACGATTATTAATATATTTATAATGCATTATAGAGATAGGCTTCTAGTAAAGTGTTACCGAATTTCTCAAATTCAAAGACTGATGTTGGCGCTGCTGCATATTTCTCATGTGTCTAGTCAATAATCTAAACATCCACCTTGAGTTAGCCCCAATCATAACTAATAACAATGATTTTATTCTTAAAGTGGTTTTACTCATAGAGGCACAATACATCCATTTGGTATAAAAACATAACATTCCTACTAGTTTCCAACAGTTGAGGACAAATCTTCATACATTCAATTTTTGCAAAACTATTATAAAGTAACTTATGGGCTTATTTATGGTGTCAGAAGAGAAAACACTGGCAGCAGAGTGGGCAGTAGATGGCACTTCGATCTGTTTTCACTAATCTACACATTTGGAGAGGAAAAAGTTTCTGCATATACATCAATATTGACAACATGGACCCTCACAGGCATGGGAAAACGGATTTTCCTCATACATACAGAAACTTTAAGTTACAATATTCTGGAGTGAATTCTTGTTGTTTCACAATTTACAAAAATAACTCTAATAGCCTCCTGATAGACAAAGATAAGTACATTTATCAAACTGATTTTCTTTGACATGAACTTAATTGTTTTATTTATTCATATTTTCCAATCTAGCATTCTTATTCAGTGTTTCCCTTTTATTGGACATAAAGAACCAGTATGTAGCTCATAGGTGTCTCTGTGTGGGTACATGCATGTATGCGTGTAATGTATGCCTGTGTACGGCAACATCTCAGTATGACTTGAATTAAATTCGACAGTAAACTGTGTGTGGTGTTTAAAAGAGAGTCTGCTGAGCGTCGTCTCATGTCAACATGTGTTTATCTCCAAGCTCCGTTTCCTTCACTCAGAATGCAAATTAATTCAAATCTGCCACTCAGCTCTGATTAAGAGGCAGAGTCAGGAATAGCAACAAACTGAGATGTTTTAATTTGTTCTTCTGGTATTAAAATAATGATTCACAATCTCGGAGCATGGTGATCACACATTCTCTCACACCAACTGACATGCTAATGGAGAGACAAAACAGTGAGAAGTGCTCAGGTTTCTGATGCAGTGACAAAATATTCTTTATTAGCAGGAATAATCACGCCAACAGACCCTGGGCTTTGCAAAATAAAGTGATACTCAATCATTCCTGCGGGAGTTTTTTTTTTTTTTTAAATATATATTTCATGGTTTCCAGGGATGGGTGGGTATAACGGCCTTGAATTTATATGTTATTTTAGCATTTCCGATATTTCTTATTTATTCAGTAAACATTAATGTAAGCTACAAGGATTTGATGCAAAATTGAAGATAATGAAGTAAACACCAAACAGAACTGAGCATGGGATATGGTAGAGTACCAAGGCTGATAAATGGAAATACATCAGGGAGTCTGATGGTGACAAAGCAGAGGAGCTCAGTCTCACCATCACTGAAAACATTCTGTTTAAGTTAAAGACAAATGCAGCCGAACTCAGTGAGTGTGAACGACTAGTTCAAACACAAAGGGCTCTATTTTGGTGCCTCGCCGGAGACGTGCCGCAAGCGCAGAGTCAATCAGATCCGCCGCGCTGACAAGGCGTTCCCAAGCACATTTTGGTATTTTGGTGAGCTGCGCAGCCTGGTGTAAGTATCCCCCCTCCCTAACTCAGCTCCTCCCGGCAGCATAAATCATAGACGGGGAGGAGAGAGGGCGTATAGGGGGTTTAACACAGCCGAGACCTGTTTTCACCAATCACATTAGCTCCTCTCCTCGCCTTTAAATCCGCCACAGGCGAGGCGTATTACTATTTTCATGAAGTAGTCAAAGAGATCAAGAGATGTCTGAAGACAGTTATGCCACACGATGGCGACAGAGGGCAGCTGCTCAACAAGTGTCCTCCACACTCTCTCATCTGAGCACAGATGGATTTGGTGTGCGTAATGTTGGACCCACTGGTAAGACAAACACCCTTTTCCACAAATAAAGACACTCACATAAAGTTGCATATATTCAAACCTCACGTGACAAAGGTGGGTTGAGCGCACAGATCACAACATAAACTCCAAAAAGGCATTAAAATCGGAACCATCTGTGCGTAAATGACGCATCGCGCTCCGTGGCCTGGCTCTTTCTTTAATAGATGTTGGCATATAAAATAAATTTGGCTCACAAAACTGAATATTATAATATCCGTATGTCGGCTTAAAGTAGATAACGCATCTGAGCACTGAAACAAATCATCTGTTCAGCCGCAGCAGCAGCAGGAAGACGGACAGAGGACACGGAGACGTGTCCAGGTCGAGCTGTGCGAGAAATAAGAGGAAGAAAGAAAAGGAGGGAGACACATTACATATCTTGTTAACTTCATCATGTGTGTTTATTTACTAGATATTTAATTTAATTTGATGCAGTTTCAGCTGTGTTGATTTGGTCAGGTTGTGTGTCCAAACGCGTGCCAAACGCGCTCATCAGATCAGATATAGATCAGAATATATCGATATAGATCTAAATGTATGTGCTGACTCAGATTAATAGTTGATGATGATTATTTATTGCACTGAAATCTGCCTGACACTGTGGAAACCTGCCGGTGAGGCATCAGTGACGTATGTCGATACGCCGCCGGTCTACCAAAATACTACTGGACCAGCTGCGTTCCGCCTTGCGCTGAAAGCTGACCAGGTTTGAATCGGCGAGCTTTCAGCGCACGTTACACGCCAGTGGCGAGCACGAAAATGTCACTGCGCCAGCTGATTCTGTCAACACCTCCCCCTGCCACGCCACCACGCCCAGCTTGGCGGATCTCGGCTCGCCTCCGTGCGACTCAGTCCACGAAAATACCAAACTCGCCTTACGCCGGGCTCCGCCAGACGAAAATACAACTGCGCGGGGCTCGCCGCCTCACCGGCGCGAACGAAAATAGAGCCCCTAAATAGAAAAATTGTAATCGACAGACAAGCATTTTTTTTTTTTTGCTAAATCACTATTTGGTATAAAAGTGATTATTGATTGATTATTTATTAGGATTTTTATAGCAGAGGTACCTGATATAAGAGTCCCCACTGTTTTGCACAGAGGTTCTGCTCACCCTGTCAAGATGTCAATCTGCTTTTAAGACCCACAGTCATGTTTTTCTTGTTTTTTACATGTTCATACAGCATTTTTCTGATGCTACAGGACATATCATTAGAAAACTAAATGCAAAATTGCTTTTCTGAGTATTTCTTCATTCAAATCGCCGTAAATCTCTGGCAAACACAAACAGCAGGTTAAGAAACAGTGAGATTTCATAGGTAACCAACCCAACAAGTGTGTCCATTAGCGGTTTGCAATGCTCGTAAGAAAGCTAATTATGACATTAGCTTTCATCATGCCCCTAAAGACACAAGTGTCAGAGTGCTGAATAGCTCCTATGTTACCTGCCACTTCTGCTGCACCGGCAATGTTAGGCTGCAAGCTAGCGTGAAGACAAGTGTGCGAATTGCTAATGATCTACTAGAGCTCTGCAGAAGAAAAGCCCTTGAAAGTGACACGGGTAACATGATTTTTGGTAAAAACTGATAACACTTGAAGTAGTGGAAAAAAAAAAAAAACATCGGAGTGGGATTTGAACAACCTGCTCACTATACATTCTCCATTAATTAATATTGAAAAAATAAAACGAATGGGTGGATTGCCTGAGAATCAGACATGTGAGACCAACTCTACAGACATTCCCCTCTCACTCAGGGAGAGATAAAGCAACCCCATCTCTTACATCATAGCACTGAAAATACTGATATTGGAAACTTGTTGACACTGAAATTGCTAGAAAAGTTGTTTGGTTTAAGAGTAGCATAAGCAACACACTTGACTCCTTGTCGTAGTGTCGCAGTTACAGCAAATGTCAATATGTTGTCTGATGTGCTTCCAATAGTGAAACTCTGTCCAGCAGAAAATTGAATTCAGTGACTGACGTGTTGATGAAAAGCTTCCATATAAAACCTCAGGAGTATTTACAGAGAGGTGAAAGCAACTGTCTTTATTACTTGAGGGGAGGAACACCTTCACCTCATGACCTCTATAATTCTACTTTGACCTCCCACATATGAAAAAACTCTGTTTTTCAAATCTTGATGGAGTGGAGAAGTACTTATGTTCGCACTCATATTTTCCTTTCAGCCTCTCCTCAGAAAGATTACAGCGAGCACTGAGCATTATGAGAGGCACAGGTAATTGCCCTCATTTCTGCCACAGACAAAAGCCAATGTTCTGACTGCTCTTAAGTAAACCGCTGAGTGCCAGTCAAGGACTCTCTAAGGCTGCTGAAAATTGTAAGGGGCTTTTTTCCGTGACATCCACCAATCTGAAGATATTATGAATTTCCTTTTAGAAAAAAAACAACCTTTCACTGACGGATTGCTTCTGGTTTTGAGAAAGTTTTGTATCAAAGAGACTCTATTTTGCAGTCTTATCCTTTAAAGACAGCTAAAGAGAAGAATTCTGGTTTGATTTAGACACTGTTTTTTATCAATGTAATTTTTACTCATTATTTTTCTCTGTGACATGAATGATTTGGTGTGAAACGCGTCTATTCAACAGGTGTGCATTCACACTGCTAAAGATGATCAGAAGCTGGTCACTGATTTACTCTGTGCATGTTGTGGATAAGCTCAGTCAGAGCAAAAACACATTATCTAAAGGCAGATTGTACAATGATACGAATGACTGCTGTGTCTTTAGTGTGCTGGAGAGTTTGAGAATCTGAAATCACAGGTGATGTCTACATTTACAAAATCTACATTAACATCTAGAATCTGTGCCTGGAGTTCTGGATTTTCAGCATTTAAAGTCTTCGGGTTTTCAATCACCAAGTATCATACATGACCAATCACATATCAGCAGGCTGTGTTAATGGACTGTCCGGGCTACCCCCACAAACAAGCAGCTGCTGGAAGAGAGGAGGTGAGTTGTGTTTAGTCTCTTTGCTAAAGAAATTAGGCAAAATTAAAAAGATGTTTGGTGGCTAGTACTATGGCTGGGACCCTTTATGTACTGTTGATGAAGTTAGGTGCTGTTCTGAGCATTATTAGTGGCTATAGAGTGGGTTTTGGTTGAGGTTTGCATGTGGATCCTCAGACCGCTGTGTATTGGTATTGTGCGGTCATTACTAAAGTTGGTATAACTAGAGAAGCAAGCGGTCGACAACATTCATCTCTCGAGGGGGTGACTAACTCAGTCTTACAGTGTGTTTGACCCTCACTTAATTTTTTTGCCAGAATATCCCTTTAGAGACCAGAAGGTAAGATGATTAAAAATGTTGAGGTAAAAACAATATGAAGGAGTACAGCAGGAAGACATGGTTGAATGCAGTGGGGTGAGATAAAGCAATAAAAAGAGGTAAGGCCTTTAAAATGGACAAAGGAATCATAGTATTTAAGTTTTAAATACATTTAAACAGAATAAATGAACAGCAATAAGAAGAGTCGAGGCAAAAAAGTGAGTCAAAACTATTTAAAAAGAAGATAAAACAGTATGAGGGAATGAAAGTATTAAAAAAAATGAATGATGCGATTAAAATGAAATCCAGGCTATTAAAGACAAAAAAGAGCTTCTGACTAGTTGTTTACTTTCCCCCTTTGAGTTAGCATTTTTGCTACGTCCAAATTTTTATCACAATGTTGTGTATTTTTGGCAAACTGACCTGTAAAATTCTAGGCAAATCACAAGAAAGTCTTTTTTGGCTTGTCCTGCTTTAGTAAGCCTGAGCGAAGTCTCTTTGTAACTTCACTGTATACTTTTGAACAGATACCTACTTTAAACAGATGAAACGGCTGCTTCTCTGGGGAATGAAATTAACCAAGATATGACAGCTAGACCCAACATACAGTTTAATGTGTATGAGGATTTAAAAGAAAAGATAGTGCTTAACAACTTGAAGAAATTTTAATTGGATTTAAGAAGAAAGTGAACTTGACATAGCAGTAGTACCGACATTTAAGCAGTATCGTCAGCTTGATTAACCTCAATAGAAATGCTCGCTGAAGGTGTTGCTACTGAAGGTGAATCACTAGCTTTTGTAGACTGAAACTTTGGGTTTTAGTCCAGCTTGTGTGTACATTCAGTGTGATCGTTGGCCGACTTTAATGACATCAGTGCAAAGTTAGCACAGATAGTGTGTTTGTGCTCCAAGGTCCCAACCCATTTAGGGAATTCAGAGGGTATTAGTCGGTGATTTAGGTCCTAATGAATGGGTTGCCAAGCCACACACACAGATATGTCCTCATCAAACACACACTCTCACAAACACACACAGGCACTAATCCTTCAGTGAATTGTAACTAAGCATTACTTTCACCCCAAACCTTCTCACTGCCATGCTAAACACCAGTTCATGGGACACCATCTGGTCCCCTCCCTTCAGAGAAAAGGACAGATCTTGTCAAAGCAGCAGGGATAAGCACACAGAGCTCAAACCCAAAGGGCAGCCAAAGACTCTAAAAGCTAACTGAAGATGAGAAACTCAAATACTGCCCCATTACTCATCTCCTGACCCCGAATGTGATGTCCATTTTAGCACATGGAGCACTGGGGTAAAACCAATCCAAACCCAGTTTCTATTTGCATATGAAATGCCGCAGCCTCAGAATATAGCATCCAGAGAGGTGGCTCTGGCTCTGATTTCAAGGGATATTTAGCCCCCTATTCAGCCATCAACAAAGGCCGGGCATTCAGACAGGCGAGGAGGGAGGCAGTGCTTGCTGAGCCGTCACAGAGCTCATTTGTTCTCTTCTGTTTACTTAAGCCTCCCACTCTTTTTTTCTCTTCCCTCCAGAGGCTTCAAGCATGGACGGCTGGGTGATTGGGAACTCCTCCTTCGCTCCATCCCAGTGGGAGAGATAAACAGCAATTTAAATGGTAGTCAGAGAAAGGTTTTGATTTGCATGTGTTTATCGGTCAATCAGCGCCGCCGACAATCATCATCAAACTGACGGTGCGCCGCAGAACAGAATTTATTATTTATTTTATCTCCTTCTCCATCCTTTGTTTAGTTCTTCGGATTGTGTGTGTCTTATGTGCTGGGAGTAATAATGTGCTCCAGTGTTTGTGAATGTGTCCGTGCACTGTTTAAGTGTTTATTGTTCCTGACAAGGAAACACTTGATGAAGCTAAGAGACTTCCTAATCTGATTTCTACCTCCACCCACCTCCAGCCTCCTGAGTATTTGCTCCAGAGAGGTATTTGTAATTATATAGCTGGATTAGGAGGAAGACTGGAGGCTGCATGGACCGGCTTTGTCATGTCTGAGTGGTAGGGGGAGGTGAAGAGAGGAAGGCAGGTATGTGACACTGCAAGACAGGGGGGCCCATTTGGACTTCACAGGGTTTTAGTGATGAGGTAAGAAAACACAAAAAAAGGCAAGAACTCAGTCGATGAAAGCTACAGTGAACTGTGGCTGCATAATTGAGACATACACCAGTGCTATGTATGTTTTTACAACTTGGAAACCTTACAAAATAGCTGTAAAAGCATGGTTGACGATTGGAGAGATTGGTAAGTATTATGCATCTCTTTTATATGGCGATCATGGTCCTATAGTGCGATCTTCTCAAAGTAAAGAGAAAAAAAAATGTAAAAAATCCATTTACCTGAGCTGGTGCAGGGCTGCAAAAACAATGACCAATGGGAGCCATCTGTCCCGGACAGCTCCTATTGGTCGATCTTCTGCTCCGCCTCTCCATCCAATCACCTCACTGTACCACCCCTCTCCCGTAGTTCCGAGTTCTGAGCGGCTAAAAGTAGCGTAGCAGCTTAGCTACAGGAGCTGTGATGGAGAAGGACGCAGAAAAAAAACAAAAAAAAAACACATGTGCCGACAGAAGAAAGGGCAGAGTCAAGGAGGAAATGTGACCAAGTGAGGAATCTAACTCGAATAAACATCAGGTCATCCTTGAGCAGGGGAGAAAGCTCGGCGAGGAATTTGGGCCTGAAAACAGACGCCGAGACAGCAGAGTTTTTGTTGAACAGGTAATTTTTGCCTTTTATGTGGCACATGTTACATAAATAACTCTTACTCATCGCTGCAGTGTCAACACAGTAACTGTCCAGGCAGCTGCAGACGGTGCTCGCTAGCAGAACTGGTGTTTACTGCCATTAGTCACTAGCAATCCGACATGGTGAATCCTATTTGAAGCTACCGTAGGATCTTCTGCCGGCCGACTTCTTGCTTAGCCAGAGGGGGTGTGTCGTGGGGAGGGCGATACAGGCTCAGGGGAGTTATCATGGAGCACAGAGGGGAGAGGTTTGTGTGTCAGAAGACACGTCTACTGCCGATTGGACTTGTTTGTTTCTATAGATTTAAAGTGGAATACTACCCCAAGTCTTTTCCCAGGAATTTCCAGCTTTATGAGGTTTATCTGTACTCTTGTGTAACTACAAAAGACAAAAATTCCTTACAGGTTTTGGAAAATACATTTTCCTATTCCTGGGATTAAACAGATTGGTGTGAACAAGAACAGAGCTTAACGTTAAGTATTTTACTTCCCCCACTGAAGGTTGTTTCAATAACTCACCACAGCTTGAAGAGGTAAGTAATTTATCTTACGGCAAAACTCTCAAGGCACTTTGCTGTTGCTCAGTATGCCTACAGTTGTGAAAATGAAAAAGGACGTCAGTTAAAGATCTTTGAGGAAAACATGACCAAACTACAACAGAAATGTGCTTCTGAACAGACTTATGGAAATCTCATCACCTCATCCCTTATTCACCTAAATCAGATTAGTTTAAACTCTGGATATGAAGCATTGTTCATGATGAAAACTGCTAGCTCAAATAGACCCATTATAAACTCTACATTTTTAATTTTATGAATGAAAATGCTCACTATAATGAAGATAGAGTATTCTCAGACTACAGCTCCTCTGTGTTTATCTATTGGATAATGTCTTCCTATCTGCAAGGAGACATTATTTCCTCTTTTCAATTACCATATAATCATCAACAAATAGAAAAGTTAGGCAACTGTGCTAATTCAGTTTATAATTAATTTGGACACATCATTTTCTTTTGCATCATTCATAAACATTTTTAACTTCAATTAGAGTGGAGTGAATAAGAAATGGCAGTATAACAGGGTGTGAATTTTGTGGATTAGAGTCTACTGGACCTGCTGAAATCAATTTTATGCATGAATGAATGTCGAAGAATTGAAAAAGATTCATCTCTTACCAGAGGTGCATAAAGACTGTTCAAGAAGAGGTGAGGCAGCTACTTAGGCATTGATTAGTCTGAAATCTAAATCTTAGCAGCTGTGGATCTACATAACGCACAATATAAACTTTCTAATGAGATGGATTGGTTTTTCAGCTCATATTCTCTGACAATCAATAAGATTTTCAGTTCACTGCTGTCAGGTCAATTATTTTCACTGTCATGATGGTTGGCAGTTGTTCATCTCTGAACTCTACTCTGCTAGAAAGCAGTCCCCTGTTAAGAATATTTATGGAGGTAGTGTTGTGTTTGTTTTTCCATCCACCAAAGGGAAAAACGATCAACTCCTTTTTACTAATCCATTAGTCCTTGCAATATGCTGGAAATACTGTTTATAAAGCCAGTCACATCTTTTTAGCAGCATCTTCAGCTAAAAGTTAATCGCGGAGTTAATTTGAAGTTTATTAAGCAGAAAAATATCATTACAGCACGCTTATGAATTTAGAAATTATTGATCTTATTGGTCACAAATTTGATGTTGCTTAACTTGCTTTAAGATGTTAAACCTTTGATTATACCAACATTTGTAATTGCACATCACATGATTTCTACTCCTTGTCGAAATTCCAATATGCGCCTCAGTATCACTGGTTCTTGTGGGTTCTCCAGAAGAAGAAGAATGAGGAGGGCTGGTTACAGGTGAACCCTGTCCTTTACAGGGACAAGGGGCTCTGTCCAGGGTGCTGAAAAGGTTTCTTCTGAGGAATTTGCCCAACATGTGATTTTATCATCACAGAATACACTTTATTCTATGTGTCTGGGGGCTGCACCGAGAAAAGGGTCTCCTAGTAGTTTGGGGTTTTTAATTTTGTCTTTAAGACACCTCAGCAGAAATCAGGAAGTGTAACATGCAGCACTCCTACTACATGTCCACTTTCTATGCTCTGGTTTGCTAATGCAGGTAAAGCTAATGCTGCCCCATACAGAGAAATGTATAACCTGGAGTGGGACTTCCCTTCACAACAACCCTGGAAAATCTGGCAGAAACATGGTTCAAAGAAAAGCTGGAGGACAAGCTGTAGAATCAGAAAATAATTAAAATGACAAACATTTTATCAGTTTGAACTCTGTCAGCATGTTAAATCAGTTATCTTCACCCACTTAATCCTGTCATTTCTACACACTGAATAACAATAATAACAACGGTTCCACATATTCTCTATACTCTTACTTCTGTTTGGAGATCTAAATGTCAACGTAGAGTACTTCATAGACACACTTTGAATCTCCAGTAATCAATCTGAGAGCAAACAAGTTCAAACCTTGTGGCAAAGGTTAGATGGTTTGCAGTCAAGCCTCTTGTCTCTGTGCCTCAATCTCTTTATCCCTGGACTGAGCTGGCTCTGGCCCAGGGCCCGTTCCCAGGCTCTGTGTGTGTGTGTGTGTGTGTGTGTGTGTGTGTGTGTGTGTGTGTGTGTGTGTGTGTGTGTGTGTGTGTGTGTGTGTGTGTGTGACTCTTTATCCTCCCAGCAGGGAGTTATCTGGGGGTAAAGAGCTCACTACTGTTTTTACATAAACAAAGACTTTGGGATGAAATAGAGAGAGAGCGTCACGGCCAAATCCCTGTGCCTGGCTGATGGCCACGGCTCTGTACCCGCTTCACCTTAGGCACCTTATGGACACCACGCTGCTCCTTGTAATTAAGCAGCACAGACGGACTCCATGAGTAAACTAAGTGACACCAAAGAGCTGATACTAGGCTGGCTGGCTGGCTAGATCCATCTCTCAGGTGTCTCCTCTGGAGCTGTTTTCCTTCAAAGAGCAGATTATATGTTTGATGGGTAGATGAGTCGAGGTTTTTTGGCATTTAGGCTGAAAAACAGAACCACCGTCATTTCAGAGGGTTCACTTGCAAGGACAGCAACACAAAAAATATATCAGTCAATATAAAACAGTAACTAAAACAACCCAATAAATGATAATAAAGATACCAACAATTTCTTATTGATAAATAACCTCTAAACTTATTAATGTAAGAACTACAAGACAGTTAACTGAGATGGATGAGGGGAGTGGAGACAACCTGCTCATCAGGAAATATTTGCTCCTTGGGCTCTTGATCAAGCACTCTAAGAGGAGAAACCTGGCACCGACCCACAGCTTCTCCAATTAATGAAAGATCTCCTTCCCCACCTGAGCCACAGACCCAACGAGATTATCATTACCAGAAGAAAAAATAAAGAACTTTTTGTTTCCCACGACAGTTTTTTAAGACTCAACCAAGGTGTTACTACTATAACCATGGGGTTCAGACTAAACTGTATTATTTCTTTATATTGGCCATGCCATTGTCAATAAAAGTAATTCTCAGTTTACATTTTTTGGGGATTTGGATAGCCAAGAGATTGTTTCTCATTATTTGTTGTTCTTGAAGGACAAACAACATAATTTATTGTTTAATATGGAGGACTTGTTGGATCAGCTTTGGACATTAAGCCTTTAAAATCTGTTCTTTTAACAGGCAATATATTAAGGTTTCCGATTAAAATATTGCTTCATATAAACTTCTTATACAGTGACTGGCTAGGGTTTGCAAACCTTAACAATGTGGTTAATTGCTGCTATGCCTCCATTCACCGCCAACAGAACGCCACCAATTACAACATCACTTGTAGTCCAAACACAGTAGCTTGTTTGACAGGTTGTAAAGCAACAAGAAGAGATGTCAGGACTCAAAAAGAGAGCACGGTGACATAAATGATGCATGACTGTGAATACATTTAGACTCACTTCCACAGGGCTGTCAGGCAAACCCTGCTTTCTCCCACACTGTCAGCCTATATTTTTTCCTCAGGTTTACTGCACTTGTTTAATCAGTTTGCCGCTGACATAGGTTGTAATAGAAAGGCTGCATTTGCTCAAAGGCATACATAAATATAACTGAAACGAATCATGTGATCTACTCGACACAAAGCACACATCCCTTGAGTCCCTGCACAGTCAAGTTCAGCTAAGCCTCCCTGTCGGTCTGTGTAAAGTCACTGCATTAAGGAGGCTCCAGAACGCCACTGCTGACTCCACATACATGCCATCCAAAGCTGCCTGCCACCAGACTGTATAAAAATGACTCATGGAGAAGAACAACCCATGTCGCTGCTCTCTCTGTCCTCTCCAACACAAGTCAACAAATCTGGGAAAGACCTTTAGGAATAAGGTGGGGCCAAATCTGTTTACTGTAGGAAGTGAGAATATCTTTTTGAAGCATTATTTTACCGAAAGGCCAAAACATAAAATATGTGAAAGCTTGGGTATTAAAACAACACTTAAAAGAAAAAGCAGTTTAAGATAGGTTTAAAAGTCAACTCTTTAAATTATTTTAAAACAGAAAGGTTATTTGCCTTAAAGCAGTGGTTCTCAACTGGTGGGTCCCGACCCAAAAGTGGTTCGCGGAGACGTTCTGGATGGGTCACGAACAGCTGGTCCAAAAAATAAATATTTAATGTGCATCTGATGTTTGATATGTGTTTTATTTTGAAAAATAGCTTATTTTCAAAGGCACACATTATGTCGTGGTCCTCCTCAGTTTCTTATAATAAGGCCTGAATGCAGTAGAAATACTTTTTTTGGTCTTTATTTTGTGCAATTCGATATTAATATTTTCTGTATATGCAACTTTTGTAGTTGTTGTCCTCAGTTCACGTGTTTTGAAATGCACTTTACTCAATAAAATGGGTGTATTCATGTTACAGATTTGAGTCTTAAAGAGTTTTGTTATTAAAAAAAAAGTAAACTGGCTTGGTTTGAATTTTACAAAAGTGGGTCGCGACTCAAGGACCATGGGAAAATGTGGGTCCCACAGTAAGACCAGTTGAGAACTACTGCCTTAAAGCATCCAAGAGGAGACTTTTGCCATCTTTGAAATAGATTTTAATTCATATTTATACTTTAACATGACCAAGACCATCAGGCACAAGTATGACAACCAGTATAACGTCATTTTGGATGCCTGAAACTGGAGCGTAGAGGTAGGTGTCAGCCAAGCAGCTGAAGAAACCACCCTATATTTACAATTTCCACATAAATATTCAAAGTAAATGATACAGTTGACTGCCAAAAGCCAGCAGGATGAGATTTTTGTTCAAATTTAAAGCTAAAGCATGTAGAGGCCGAGATAAGAGAAGACGGCTTTGTCCTGAGGCGAGCTGACGCATGTTCTACACAAGAGCTGTATTGTCAGAGATATTTTCAGTCGAGTACTGTGCATGGCTGTCTGATTAGATCTGAACTGATTTATTAAGTACACTTAAAAACAGCTATAGGTTATCACTATGAAATAAATACATCAACTGTTCTGCATCACTAATAAAAGTGATGTATAACAGTACATGACAGGGTTCAGTCATAAACAGATCTACTCTGTTCATTTCTCTTCACTCTATCCATGCAGGAGGCATTCATCACTGACAGTTTGCTGGCACAAAAAATAAAATTTGAATAATTGTTTATGGCAAAGATCCAAAAACACAACTATCAACAGATAAAAACAGAAACTTCAATTGATATCGCTAGGGCTTTTCATGAAGGGATTTGGAGACGACATCTTTCGCGTGACATTCTTATAAAGACGAAAGAGCGTTTTTACTTGTAATTAGATAAGATGTTTGCTGAGATCAATGCAGTGGTGCAGCTTTGGGGTGAAGTTTCTTACTTGGAGGCACATCAGCAGTGGGAATGAAGAAGCAGCTAGATTCTGCTTGATCAAGGATCAGACTGGGCAGCTTATTATTTCTACCTGTGAGGTACTGAAGCCAAAATGTTCCCCATGTTAGTCATCAAAATCCACCTTCAGTGAAACAAGAAAGGGATTGATCACTTTTTTTTCTCAATTTGGATCCTGCAGAACTTTTAGTCTTAGCAAATATACGGACAACATTTTTACAGTGTTACACAACACATTTTTCCATGTCGAGTCAGATGGGAATAGAATTTAGTTTTGGGGCCATTAAACTGAGATCCTCAGAAAAATGTCTCCATACTCTAAAAAGAAGACAATGTTGACAGTGAACACTCCTCCACGAACTACGACAGAGCATTAGGGCCACATTAAGAAAAGAAAAAAAATTAGACCTCGGAATTACTTACGAGAATAAAGTCGCAGTAAAACAATTACTTATGAGGATAAAGTTGTAATAAAATAATTTTTACAAGAATAAAGTCATAATAAAACCATTACTTACAAGAATAAAGTCATAATAAAACCATTACTTGAGAGAATAAAGTCGTAGCTAATAGCTATTCTTACCTGTTGTTGGTTGTTCAAATAAGCGCTGTGGAGCATGTAGATTAATTGAACTTCGGTAGCTAGGTTTCACAAACAAGGAGATAAATCCTCTGGCGTTGCAGCATCACATTGTCATAAGTATCAGGACATGTGCAAGAAATGCATCGTTTCCGCAGAAATAACCAGGTGGACTTGTAGGGAATCTCTGTTTTTGAGGAGGGGGAAATGGCTGGAAATGGCTGTGCAGAGGATAAATCCCTTAATGCAGCCGTTTATAGCAATAGCACCAGCATATGGCTTTAGTTTATCGTATTAATCTATATGCCATAAGGTGTTGGTGCCTCTGCAGGTGTAGGTTGCTGCCAGTGTAGTGCCGGCATCAGAGACAGACGAGATGCTCGTTGGAGCTCGACTCCCTCTGAATCGCAAATGTTGATCATCAGTTGGATTATTTCTTAAAAAGCCACAAAAGCCCTCTGAATGGCTCACCGATGCACCCACAGATAACTCTGCAGCTGACCAGTTCAGCCATTTCCTCCTCCACAAAAGCAGCTTTAAGACTTCATTTACTTTACAACTTTATTCTCGTAAGTATTTTTCTTAATGTGGTCGTAACAAACAAATTCATTACACAGAAATTTTGGGAAATTTAGAGCATTTTTTGTTTGCATTAAGAGTAAAATATCTTCTGCAATAAAATCTTCTTTGTTATTCCAACATCATGCACATTAGCATCTAATGGTATTCTGTGCTCTATGTATATAAAGATTCTTGACAAAGATTATTTTACAACTATTATCCCTAACATAGCACACACACAAATACACTAGTAACTGCATGAACACACATATACTGAACTCGTCTGATAGAGAGCACTTCTGCCAGCTAGCTCCCACTGAGGAAATTGTCTGTGATTGACAGGTTTCTGTGGGTGCCATGGAAACCAAAGAAGGAAAATTGAGCCAGTAACAGAAATGGTTGACATGAGTGACTGTTAGCAGGGTTTTTTGTGTTGCTCTGTGCACACAGTGAGAGACGCTGCACATGTCTGTGTGCTTTCAAAGCCTGGGGTTCCCACTGTTTGCTGGTGTGTGTGAGTGTGTGAGTGTGTGTGTGTGGGCATGTAGCTGTGAAATGTTTATTTGCAATACTCCCCTTCTGTTCCTGTAACAGTGTCAGCTATATCCCGCTGCATTTAGTGGCCGTTTATGTGAAAACCTACCAGCAGCCATCTGCCATCTGCTATCTATGCAAAGAGCAGGCCAGCAGCACCTTTTTCATTCTGCATTCAAAGCACTTTGTTTGCATTTGGCCCGTCACTGATCAAACAGTCATGACGTCATAACTGAACATCCCATATCAGAGGCTCTGAAAAACAATAGGATTGAATTAGACTGTACACACACAGACACACACACTTGCACACAACACACAGCTTCAATGGATTAAGATAAGCATGTTTGAGTTCCCCTTATAGAAACTGGTCCTGCAAAAGCTGCTGTAGATAATTTGGTAGGCAGGTCTGTGCATGTTGGCAAAGGGGTGGTGTGTACAAAGCTGTATGTGTGTGTGTACATATGAGAGTGACTGTTGCACCCGTTGTAACTGTCGATGTTAAAGTAGAGGATGCAAATGATGTTTGTAAAGCGGAGACAGCACAGTGTCCTGCAGCTATTTGCATTACTCTATATGTTTATTACGGACAAAACTGTGTTAAACAATGTAATGAATTCCAAAACAATCTTTCTGTTTGAGTTCAGTTTTTGTTTACATTTTATGAGAAAACTAATTTTTGTACTTCTGTCGTTTTGGACAGCAGATTCTGGGGGTAGTAGCAGCAGTTTGGTGAAGTTTTTAACAGAAAGATTACTGTGATGAAAAGGTAAACTGAGATGGAGCATTATCTTTATAGCCCACCTTTATTTGTCCAGGAGCAGGTGTGTATAAAGTTTAAATGAGGAAGGAGTTGAACTCCACATCAAGAGAATGTTTGGTGCTATTCAACAGATGGTTTGTCGTTCTTTGCTCTCTAACGGCCTGTTTTTATTGCCATTTTAATTGCAACACACTCATGAAGATGTATGTTGGTGACATTCTCCTTTCAGCGTGTTACTTCCTAGAAGTCTCTTGGTTGAGACGACTGACTTCACGGTCTGAAAGTGTGTTAGCAAAAGACTAACGGGATGTATGTAACAATCAACACTTTTACAGCTCTGTGCCGTTTGTTTTTATATGAAAGTTCTGTCTTATTTACACACTTTGTTTGTTTGTCATGTTTTTTTAACCAAGTGTAGTGTGTATGGATAAGTGTGACCTGCAATATAAGAGTGGTTGAGTGGCCACTCTCTATTCTTAATACTTGCATCTACTCAAGAACATTTTACAAAGAAAACAAAGGCATGACTTTTGCCCTAACATTAGCATATGCCAAGACAGGGAGTATACCCCTATATGCGTTTAATTGTTCAGTCCAGAGCAGCAACAGAGACGGCTAACACCAAGGGGGATTTTACTCGGAGGATCCCTGAGGACTAAAAACTCTGACCTGCAGTGGTTTTGAATAAAAAAACAGGAGCTGATTTCACAAATTAGCCATTTTATGCACAAAGGCTCTTACAGTTACTGCTGTATAACAAAACATCCAGACTCACATGCTGATATTCTTTTTTGTAACTATGGTAACTGGATTTTTTATTTTTTGTATTTTATATAATGGTCGCAGTTCTTATGCTGCGTTCCAGTTACCTCGGAGGTCAGATGTCAGAGCTGGGAATAACATTACACCTGAGTCGACGGCGATCCAGTTAACAAGTTGGAAAACCAAGGTGGACGACCACAGTTCCCTGATGTTGGCTGTTGTTTACAATTGTCAGCCGTCGTTGGCCATTTTCAATTGTTGTTAGTGGTTGTCAGCTGTTGTTAGCGATACCAGTGGTGAACAACGCACAACACAGTATTTTACTCTACATATACCATAGCACCGTGTTCACAGTTAGACGTTGGGCAGCACAAAAACTACCACTTATTTAATTTTACAAAAACAAAACAGAAGTGCTAATAAATGATACATTACAAGAGCTTTACTGTTACTCTTTACTGTCAATGCACTGCACTGCCATCTTGAATTATGATGTTGTCGTCAAGTCGGGGTTGGCGAGGATCGTCCGACTTTCCGAGTCGGAAATCCCACTTCAGCGGGGTGTTCTAGATCTGGACTTAAGATTACAACTGTAGCGCAGCATTAATGTCAGATTCTTGTGTTGTCTGGGCTCTTATGAACTCTTGTGATTCTGATAGATCTTTGTTGTTGTCAGTCTCATGGTGTTTTTGTTATTTATGCTGTTTGGGTTCTTGATGTTTTGGTTGAATTGTTATTGGGCTCTTTAACTGTTGAGTTGCTGTTGGCATGCTTCGTTCTGGTGTATGCTTTATTTGTTTTTAAAGATGCTGTATAAAAAATATTATTATTACAATTATAACCATCATTATTATTATTGTTAAAAAACTAACAAAGTAATTATTGACATTCTGGGTTGTGTTTTATTTATTTTGATTGTCCTGGACCATTTTTCAGGCAGTTCTTGTCCTCAATCAAACAGGTTCGACATGAAAGGCACCCTTTACGGTAAATAAAACAGTGCATTTAAACTGACAGGGAGAAGGATTACTTTTCCTTCTGGGTTATTTTTGTATTTCTCCAGGGTTTTGGTGGAGGTTAGTCTGCTTTGTGCATGACTAAGTTCTCAAGGTGACAATGACATCCTAAAGCCCACTTTACCTTAAAGCTGTAATAACATGTCCTTCCTTCACATCTAACGCTCTAGATGTTCAAAAAGATCACGTCCAATTTGACTTTCATTTATCAGGCTGTAATACCCCACCCCGTCTTGGGTCAGAAATCACACTTCCTCTAATTCCCTTTTGGCATCTTCAAAACTCTCCTTTTTTCCCTCGCTGATCTTGTTAAATTAAGTATGATGGCTCAGTGTGAGTGCAGAGCTTTTTGCAGAAAGGAAAAGAATTGAACTGTCACTCAACTTCCACCTCTTTGCAGCGGAGGACTTTAGTGTGCGTGTATTTGTGTGTGTATGCATAAATCTGTCTGAATCTGCAGTTTCAAAACCACGCTGCTGCAATGATCAATGGGAAATGTGCAAAACACTTCAAACACAGACCAGCTGACCTGACATCCAGTCAACAAAAGCTAGAATCAGGACTGCGCGCATGCATACACGTACACACACACACACACACACAAAGGACCTTACATTGTTCCTCTGCAGCTAAAGTAAATCCTCTCAGCTGCTAATCGCTCACAGACAGGCTGCATGTCTGTAGGCGCTCTCATCCACATTTTAGGACACTACAGACAGAGGGTACACTGGGAACAAAAAGGATAGGGTCTGGTTCGCCAGCACTAGATTCATATTCTTAGTCCAGACTCTGGGCAGATAATATCCAACATATTTGGTCAGAACACTCCGTCTCTGTCCGCCTGCATCTGTTCTTTCACTCCTCTGTGTTTTTTTTTCAATCTCCTGCCGTCTCTTCTTGTCTACAAAGTGAGAGACAGAATGAATCACCCAGGGGATTACTTCCCTCTCCACACAGTGCCAAAAATACCTTTTTTGGCTCACAGTCACTCTCCCTCCCTCTTTCACTCTTTTGTATTCTGCATCATTCATACAACTATGTGTCTGTCACTGTCGCAGGAAAATCTCATATCTCCAAAGTTCTTGAACGAGGAAATGGACAGTATTAATTCTAAGCATCATAAAAAGCATTATTCAGTGTATCCGGTGGGGATAAATCACACACTTGACTAGGAGTGGTTGCTTTTGACTCAAGTTAGGAACATGAAAGCAATCAGGACTTGACTGGAAATGGGCTGTAATTAGATCAATGTAGGAGGGAGGGTCCATTTCCTATTGTTAGCATATCATGTAAGTAGATTGCGCTTGTAATAATGTAGCGCACCATTGTCTATCTACATTCAGTAAAACCCCCAGTGTCCTTTACAATTATCTGAACGGTACTAAAAGCTCCCAAGTTGCTCAGTAACTCTCTTATGTACGTGTTTGTTGGAGCTGTAGAGACTTTGCTTGTTTTTTATCTGATACTTTTCATGTTTTCAGCCGTCTTTCTCATCCGTGCAAACCTTGACTGAGGAGCAAACTTTGATTTTGCTCTTTTTTCCTTCTGTGCATCACTGACTAAACTTTAGAAAGACTACAAAATACACCTGCACTGCAACATGCAAATGTAGTGCAATTAAGGCATCCTTATCTCTGACTTTTACTTTTGTGCTCAAATATGGGAAAACTTGAATTTAAGGTCAACTTTTTCATTAAAAACAAACGAATATATATATATATATATATATATATATATATATATATATATATATATATATATATATATATATATTTCATGTACATTTTCAGAGCTGTTATTTTCAGAGTGTTAATGCTGTTTCCAGCAAATAAAGTCAGATTCAGAGAAATAGCAAAATAAACTGCTTTTTGTGAGGCACATTAGTTTCCCACGTCTGGGTTAGTCATCCAATGTCTACCTGCAGCTTTTTGGTTAGATAATGGAGACAGAGTGAATTCACAAAGTCACTCGGTGCTGACTCAAGGTAAAAGCTATCAACAAAAACAGATTGATGGCAGGTAAAAATAATGAACTTTCTCTGAAAGCCCCAGGCTTCAAAAGTTAAAAATGCTGATGAAAACCTGAGGCTGAAATACCTCTATTTCTCTGAGCTGCTGTTGATTTTTAATGGGCCTTTTCTAAGTTATAAACTCACCACAAGTGCGGCCATCTTTTTGGTTTCAGATGATGAAGACTCAGAGCTAGTGTGGTCTTGTTGCTATTATGTTCTAGACATAGTGGCGTTCCACAGTTACAAATGTCATGGTGGTTTAAAAAAATGACTTTAAATTCAGTCTGCTGCCAACTAGTGAGGGTGAGGATATGTAATCACTCATTGGACTAAACTGGAACATCCTTAGACACATGTCCAAACGACTGTGCTTAATCAGTACTATGCACCCATATACCTCAGTAACTCCGCTTTGATCTGCTCTGACTTGATCTTGTTTAAGATACAACTTCAGTGGTGAACTACATCCCCGTGTTGGACTGCTCTCTTGTTTGGCAACAGCAGAGAGTGGCCCTTAAGGCCTTAATCCCCATAATCACTACTACTGACTTAAAAAAAGTACTGGGCAAAGTGTCTGAGCAGCCGTACATATGTGTTAGTGCAGATTTGCGTAGTCTGAGCATATGTTGGTGTTACCCCGTGACACATCTTTTACGCTGGAGTCTCGGATCAAAGAGATATTAAGGGGATCATGGTGCTCACTTTAAATGCCATGGCCTCTGCTCCAATAACAACAACATTTAGAAAAAACTGGATGATTTTCCAAACGTGAATATTGCACTCCTCATCAGGCAAGACGTGAGAAGATTTGGCTGGCATGAATCCTTAATCTGAGGGTAAAATAATCTGTCTCAGAATGTAATAATTCACATGGTATGTCTTTTGATTTGGATTAGTGGCCTGCAATCCTCTTAGCCCAACAGCTCAGTAGAAGTTCTCACTGACAAGTTCACAAGTCCACATAGCTTGCATAGATTCCCCCTCTTGCCCATTAACTCTCACAGCTTATAGGTAATCTGCTTAAATCTGGCTGTGACAGTTTCAACATACATCTTGGTGTGATATTGTAAACACATCCGGAGAGATGTTTTTCTGTTAGGGGTCGGTGTTTCATCTTTCTTACTGTATCAGCTTTCAAGCGTAAAAATAAATGGAAGTAGAAAAAAAAAAAAAACAAAACATCCAAGTATTTTTTCAGCCTTTAAGAGTTGTCACAGGGATCAGTGACACTCAGGATTACTAACACGTGGGAAACACTTTACACTTTAATACCCAAGAAAAAGAACCCAGCTGAGTCTGCTCTTAATGCAGGTTTGCACTCAGTGGAAAGTGAGCTGCATTTGTAAAAACAAAGTCTGTCATAGCTCTTGCCTGCTGCCATCTTTAAACATGATCCAGTGCTATCAAATAACTCGCTCTAAGACAGCAGGGAAAAAAATAACCCTGAATCATTTAAATCCTCGACTCAATATTCTTTATCTTTATCCTTTAAGGTTCTTTATAATTTAATAAACAGGATTAAAGTCATTGGGTAGAACAGAGCTAAGCGAGGCTCGTTCCACATTTTCTGTTTTAGCCTGCACTCCGCATACTGAGTCTTATTAAGCCCTCGCAAGATTACAGGGCCTTAATCTCTGGGAACACATGTTGTGAAGAATAAAAGCAATTTTATTTGGGAAACCAGAGTCCAAGTTTAGCAGGAAATGAGCTTTCTCCATAATCTCATCTTTTTGCTTTTTTTTCCTGGAGTAAATGAAAAGTCCCCTGTTACAGAACTGAGCTCTGTCTCTCCATGAGTGTGTGTGTAGAAGAATTAACTGTGTATTGTGTTCAGAATTAATGTGTACCCTCTCTTCCTGGCTCTCTCTCACACACACTCACACTCTCTCACACACAAAGCTTGTGAATGCCTAAATACCACAGCAGTAGACCAAGCCGGCTTTGATTTCTTAGGAATGTAAATCCACCTGTTTCTGAACAGACGGGTTTTTAGACGGATGTATTTATTGTCACCATTCTCCCCCAGCACCACATCCACCTCCGTCCTCTCCTGATCGCCCCCCACCCCCTCTCCCCCGTCATTCCCTGTAAATTCTATGCAGATTGCTGGCCCATGCTTACTGCACTTTGCAGAGAAAGCTTCGTAAAGATGACGATAAGCTAAAGCCCTAAATCCCAGACTTAGCTTTCTTATCGAAAGCTGCAGGAGCGAATGGAGCGCTTTAATAGAAGATGTGTGCATTGCAGTGTACGTGTGTGTATGTGAGTGTTTGTGTGTGTGAGAAGGGAGTGTTGTCTGGCTTGTAAATGCAAATGCATTAAGACTCCCCTTTCCTTCACACTGGCACAATTTCATAAGCGCTGCACAGGCCCTGTTAAGCCTAAACGGTTTTAAAAGAATTAAGACACTCGGCTCTAATAAATTTGATTGACGATGCACTGTCATCCTGCTGTCACTGCTGGTATTTCAGTCTATAGAAATCCACCACACAGAGATTAGAATTTGAGTTGTTTATCACAGATGATTTGGAGCTTAGCAGTGTATCTGTTGTAATAACCTTTCACCTAGATGTCATCCCAGTTTTTCAGCTGGGCATTCATTCAACACTCTGGGAGAGGTTAGTCACCTTTGTCAGATAGTCTTCAACATGCGAACACACCAGTTTAAAAGCTTTGAACATCTCTGGTCCTGCCTTCGCTGAGTGTAAAGATGAGGAGAGTTACACGTCTCAGCTATCTATGAGAACAAGTTAAGTTTACTTTCTTTAAACACTGGAACAATATTCTCTGAACTTCACCGTGCGCTTTGGGTCACGCTATTTCCCTCAGACTATGACTCGTCCTCAGTAATTGAGCTTCTTTATCTCGTTAGGTTTCTAATTGGTCGAATTGCTCCTGGACCAACAATGAACAGGTTAAAAAAAAAACTCCCTGACAGCTCCAGGTTAGTACTTGGCACACAGCGGTCTCTTGGCCTGGCAGCACCTCAGGGTTAAACCTTGTTGCACTGCCAAAGAGCCAGTTAGTAAGGCAGCCAGACAGCAGGGATGTCCGCTGCCCTGCTATCTGTACTGGCACACGCGCTGCCTCCCAGAGCCCCCACTCCCCACCTGGGTCCCTGCTGCCTGTCCTGTGCACTCAGGTGCACGCACATCAGCATAATGAACTCCAAGGTAGACTTTACCACTTCACTGGCTCCTCACAAGACAAAATGCCAAAACAAATCTTGTCATAATTAGGCATAATCCAGCTCATTACCATCTGCTTAATTATCCTATTAATAACACTTCCTAGGAGAGCTTGTTTGCGGCAGCAGCAGTGCGCTCGGGCAAATGTTTGTTCCTAAATGAGCAAACACAGAGAAGACAACAGCATTGTTCAAACATGGGAGCTTTGACAACAGGAAAAAAACAGGGCCAGGATTAATAGCATAGCATTGTGCTTATCTTCCCTCTGAGACCTGCAACACCAGAGCTTCACTGTGCAGATAACAGGTTAGTATACCTGTTTATGGACAGGGATTTATATGCATATGTTTATGGAGGGATTTCAGTACAGCTAATTAGGTTTATAGTAAGAGCAGCTCTTGTCATTAAAAACAGGAACAGGTCAATGCCACACAAGAAAAGTACCAGCCTTGACCACTGAATTAGCTTTATGGTGTTTTTTTGATAGAAAAACACAGACATGCCAAAATATATATGTATATAAAAAAATCCAAACCATTTAAGATTGATTTAAAGTCCTAATGATCATAAAGCCTTAGTCATGGAGTCAGTACACTGTACTGTGGTACCAAAGATGAAGTACTGGGATCACTGTACAGTTAAAAAGGAGCAACTTTTCATTCTCAGATCACCTTTAATTTCCCATACAGCATAGAAACAGACAACAGTTTGCTGTTTAGAGTTACTGAACCAATAATAATGTCTCTGTACAAAGATTCATTGCATAACGCAGACTCCACAGTTTCAAATGGTTTTAAGCTAAGTTATTCCAGACCGCTGACTTCATGCTTCCTCTGAGGCACGAAGACATCATCCACACAGTTTGATTTTAGCAGGAATGGGTTAACGGCTTTTTCCCTCAATTGTTTCTTTTGGGCTTTTATGAACAAATGCTTGTGACAGCATACAAGAAGTACGACGATATCATTAGATGACTCAGTTTGCTCTGTTTCCACACTCTGCCACATGGTTACATTTCTTATTTTCTGACTATTGTGTGAATTCTGAAGTGTGTGAGGAGAGTGAGGATCCTTGAATGGAGGTTATTTAAAAGAATCTTCTTGACAGGTCCTCTACACTGCCTTCAGTCAATATCCACAAACACGACAAGATAAGCAGTCATTAATTTACACGGCACTGGGTCTTTAAGACGTAGAAACTGATTTGCTATTTTTTAGACTGAGTTCAGTGTTTTTTGATTAGACTTTTATTTACACAGGCTGGATTATTTCTTTATCAGTCAAAACCAAATTCAGAGAACTCATCTTAAAAAACTGTCCTCAACACTAAGTATTAACAGAGACTGATTCTGAATGTTTTTCTTGGCAAGGAGAACTTCAGCAGGTTTAGGGTGACCATATTCTGACTTCCCAAAAAGAGGACACCACTATGCAGGGGCGGAGTCATGGAGTCGCACAAAGTTCATTTTGAGAGTTTTTCAGGTCAGATTGAGTGTCTTTTATGCAAATCTAACTCAGTAAATGCATGTAACACAAAATTGAAACACTTGTACAAAACCGTGGACGTTTGAAGGATTTTATAAACTTCCCGGGACAAAGCCGAACAAAAGAGGACAAATGGTCACCCTAGTCAGGTTGTAAAATAAATACAATAAAATAAAAAGACTCAATGAACACCAAAGTGTCCAAGACATCCATTTAAATGAATACATTTGCAGAAGACAGCGTGCAGATGCTCTCTAATTCCACATTGGTCATGGTCAGATCCTACTGTGGTGGACACTCCTATCCCACATTCTGCTCCTGCACTCAGCAGCATTTTTAACATCACAGCAGACACTTTCCTCCACTTTCTCTGAAGCTGTACTGTGTGCAGTCTAAACTAAGTATGTATGGATAGCCAGGCTAAAGGGACACGGGGAGGTGAAAATGTCTGCCAACTCCTTCTGGCAGTTACCACAATGCAAACCCAAGACCACACACTCCTCTGCTAGGATTGATGGGCTGTATTGTGCTGTAAGTGTTTTGTATAAAAGATACACTGGCTGTTGGCAGGCAGAAGCTGGAGCTTTGCATAAAGAGTAAAGAGTAAGTGTAGCTCTCCAACTGTTTATACTTCATGACATATCTACCACTCACACAGACTCACTACAAACTTTCTCTTTGTTTCTCTGACTCCATCCTCAGGCAAACATTTCCTCCTCTGGTGTTAAACACCATCCTTTGGCCTCTGGGATGTTACAAACAAAGCCCTGGCACTACACACTGTCTTAAAAAGTGTGCACACAAACACACTTTTCTCATCAATATTTAATCACACTTTTGTTAAATCAAAAACCTGTGCACACCCACATATATCAACACTAAATATAAAACTCCACAAACACAAAAATGTTAAAAGCAGATTTTTCGTTTAGATTTAACTCATTTAGTTATGCTTCGTTTGCCAGCCAGGACAGCTTTTGTCATTCAGAAAGCACACACCAAATCGGTGGGAGATCAGCTGTAATATCATGTAGCACACTTACACTTTTGATGTAAAGTGAATAGGAAAGCATGGAGGGATGCAGTGTTGAGGATGCCTGTTTTATCTTTCTCCTCTGATCTTTGGAGAAAAAAAGACGGAGAAAAAGAAAAGGGGTAGAGAGAGAGAGAGAGAGAGAGAGAGAGAGACAAACAGAGAAAGGAGAAAAAGACTGTCAACCATAGAGAAAGAGCGAGTGAGTGGGCGGAGGGAGTGACAGCAGCACCATGTCAAAAGAATAAAGAGAATGTGATCAAGGAAAAATGGATCAATGAATTCACTTCATGCAAAAAAAACAGCAAACAGCAGACATTGAAATCCTATTATGGAGAGGGAGGTGAATAATTGATGACTTCTCTTTTTCACACCGAGTCATTTTTGTGCCTGCATCAGACGAGGTTAAAAGCAGTTAGAAAGTATATTGAGGAAATATATGTGAGCCTGAAAGCTTACAAAAACAGTAAATAATCCGCTTTTATTGAATCACAGCTATCCTCTCGCTTCTGACAGCTGATTATATATATTGTAACTGATTATAACAAGGCATTATTACTATAGCTATACAATGTCTACATATAGTCTTAAAAAATAGTTGTTTGTTTCATGCTACTCTCTTCTTTGATTCCCTATAATGATATTATGGTCTTAATAGGAATATTTTGTCATGAGGGTGACACTATGTATTACTTTTAGAGCACATGAATCTATGCCCGTCTATTAAGTGTCTAAACCACTTATCCCATTCAAGGTTGTGGTACACTTAAGCCAATTCCAGCTGTCACTGGGCTCGAGGCAAGGCACACTCAACAGATAGCCCGCCTATCACAAGGTTGACAAATGGAGACAAACATCCATTCACGTACAAACTCACAACCAACACACAAATTACAGTGAGCAATTAACGAAACCAGCTGGAGTATCAGCAGAGAACTCACCTGAGCATGAGAAGAGCATGCACGCAAACTCCACAGAAAAACTACACTACTGAAGACTTTATTATACAACACTGCTAACAACAGCAACACTGTCACTTATATAAAAATAGATCTTGAACACTGCATATTTTTTCATTTTATCAACTGATTAAAGGGATATTCCGGCGTAACACTCCCGTGACACCCCCTCGAGAGATTAACCGTTTGCTTCTCTAGACACCACCTTTAGTAACGACCACACGACAGCAATACACAGCGGTCTGAGGTGGCACACACAAACCTCAACCAAAATGCCACTCTATAGCCACAAATAATTCTCAGATCAGCACCTAACTTCATCAACAGTACATATAGGGTCCTAACCACAGCACTAGCCACCAAACATCTTTTTAACTTTGCCTAATTTCTTTAGCAAAGAGACTAAACACAACTCACCCACTCTCTTCCAGCAGCCGCTTGTTTGTAGCGAGACCTCAGGCCAGTCCATTACAAACTGTTGCGGGGTGATGCAGCTCAAGAAAGAACATTTATGATCATTACTTTATAATTTCCTTGAAGTAATTATCATCATATTAATCATTTTACACTGCAGACGTGGTAGTTCTTCTGCCTTAGCGTCTCAGTCTGATTGCATTTCCATGTAAAAATGATCAGAAATGTTCTTCCTAAAGTTACTAAAGTTGGTGTCTAACTCAGTGTTATGGTGTGATTGACCCTGAGTTCATTTTAGGCCACAATATCCCTTTAAGCACATTTGTAGCCACTTACATTAATTTTGGCTGGACATGTAAATGTTGGTGTGCAGATAGAACCGTGAAGTTTCATTTTAACTTTGGTTCTCTTTTTCAACTTTATATAAATAAACAAACACAATGGTCATCTTTGATTAAAGAGAGAAAAAGGAACTTACAAAGGTCTAGCTTCTAGAAAAAAACCCTGTCAATGAAGTGCAATTAAAAGTTCAGCAGTGAGGGGTAGCTCAGGGGTAACCCTACTCTGAAAATGATAAAAAAAAGGCGGACAGATATGTTATAACTGTTAACAACTCACTGACAATGCCCACATAGATAATGCATTATATATATATTTATGATGTATTATAATAAACGTGTACAACTATCAATACAAACACTCATTAATTATCAAAAGGCTTTATAACAGTAAGCATAACACATTATGATACCTGACCTCGTAAATCATGATAAAATGCTTTATAATGTGTTATGATCATTGCTATAAAGCATTATGATCATTTATGTGTGTTATAACTATAGTTATACAGTGCTATAACGTGATTATAACGCATCATACATATATTTATAGACGTCAAGTAAAGTGTTACCGACAGATGATTTTATTCCTAATATTTTGATTTGTTTCAGACATTAAAAAAAAACTAAATTTTAAGTCTTTTAAGAATAAAAAAATGACCATGACTACTGTCACGCCCAAATCTAGACAAAGAAAGTAAAAAAATGCTTTACTTTTCTGTTTTCCAATTCTGTACATGCATGTAGACTTCACTTTACCTCCATTATCCACCCTTTAAAAGGCAGGAGATTGAAATATCCTCTGCAGCTATTTCAATCCAACAAAGTCACTCAGGCTAACAACAATTAGGCCCTGGCAATTAGTCATCATAATACTGCAGCTCACTGGGCAACAATAATAAATGCAGCTAGGATGGGCTTACCCAAGTGAGGCTAACATCCGCCAAGTGCTAATGATAGCAAGACAGTGGACATAATAACAAACTGTGCTCTGCTTTCATAATGAGACACATGAGCTGAATGAAAAAGGAGGAAGGAGGCAAAAAGAGGTGCTCTGCAGTTAACTGAGGACTAACAGAGGAGAACAATTGCAAGCATGGGCAGGATTGCTGTCAGCAATTTGCTGAGGCTAGTGTGTTACATTTATTGGAGGATATTAGTATGATTTATGTCCTATTCTGCGTAACATCCTTTTTTTCTGTGGGAGGTGAAGGGTTCGAGAGTTGGTTGGAAGAAAAAAGTCAATCTACTGTTTCATAGTTTCAGAGATGAGTGATGGTTAGACTATGTCTAACAGCCTTGCACAGACGCTCCTCCTGTTTAAAGCACACAAATTATCTGTACTGCACAATAGTATCAGATATCTGATAAAAACACGTCTATGTAACTTTAGTGTAAGTCTATGAACCACAGCCACAAAGTCATACAGAGTTGTTGTTTTCAAGATGCCTAATAATATGACTTCAAAATTCACAATGCAAATAGACTCAACAAAAGATCTTTAAGGGAAATAAAAACACAATTGAACTGTGACTTTATCTTAGTCAAATAAATTGTAGGAACATTTGCTGATTTATATTCAGAACTACAAGCAGAGCGAGAACAAAGAAGCATCTTTATTCAACATCTAAATACTGGTGATCTTAAGCTTTGACTTGCATGCTTCTTTAAATATTCAGTGCCTTTGTTTGGTCTCAAGTCTAAGATGAAATTTTATAATGAAAGCAACATTACTTTTTCTAACCACAAATTGGAACCATTAAAAAAATCAGTGAATGTAATTAAAACCAGACATCTAAGTGTATTTTAACTGAACTGAATTTGTGATCAACTTGAGCTAAATGACTCAGGGTTGGTGGGGTCAGCTGCAGGAATGTATTTTTTCACGCAAAAACTACTACAAAAAAATGGCACACAAAAGTTACCAACAAACCCTGTCACCTGTCTTTGGACCACTTTTCTGTTAAATCTTTGGGGTTTGTTCCTCAAGGTAGATAAAAGTGCAGAGCAGTCTAAGGTGGAAGAATTCCCTGTGATAGTGAGCTGGGATTACCCACTGGATTTTGGAAAACATTTTGAGATCCTGTCACCTGCATCCTGTCACCTACAAACTCTTTACACATCAGCAGATAGACACAGTTGCACTCTGTACTGCCATCCTCCACTGAACTTGACTGCATTTTTAGGTAGCCAAAGGTTGTAGCTGATGTTTATGCAATGACACTTCCTCTCTCTGATCAAAAAACAAAACCGCTCAGAAACTGCAAAAGCAACGGAGAAATAGCCAGGACCCACAATGCACTGGGGCTTGGCAGACAGGAAGCAGATGGGTTGGCTGGCCTTACTGGAGAGCAGGAGACCCAATAGTGGCACCGGTTGTTGTTTTTGATGAGCTGTGCACATAAGAAACCGGAACATCTGGTCTGACCATGTGGCACCTCCATTTGTCCAAGGCCCCTTGAAGCAAGCCCTCACAAACATACACACAAACATACACACAATACACATCCACACACACACACATCTCCCCCTGCCAGCTGCATCCACGCAAATGTGAGCCGACTCCAATGAATGATGCATGCTTTTCACTGTGGGGGTGGTGAGGGGCTGGCTGAGATGAGGGAAGAGGTTAGGTGTGGCGAGATTACCACCCCTAAACACAGTCCCTGGATTCCCGTCATCCTTTTCAGTGACTTTGATTAGAAACCGTTCCCCTCTTCCTCATACGAGCCATGAATATGCAGGAGGGTAATAAGCCCCGGCTCAAAGCAACTGATTTGTCAATTGTCTGCATTTCATCAAGATTGAGTAACACCTCAAGGGTGCTATAATCGAAAGCTGTAAAAAGAAGAGGGAGGAAAGAGCCTGTTCACCATTAGATTGCTGCGTTATCTTAATCATTAGGCACTTCGGGAGCTTAATTAACGACCTGACAAGAGCTGGAGAGAGAATTTGGAGTTGATTGGCTGTCGGAGGTGTTGAGTGAATTTACAGAATGCTAAGTCAGAGGAGGAATCCTAGTGAGATAGAAGAGCGGCTGATTCGCTTTCAAAACCCAACTCAGCAGCAGCCATTAGATGGTTTTAATTAAGCGTAATTAGAGATGCGATTACAATGATGGGTTTGATAAGCAGTATTAAATCATTCATCCATAAATGTTTTGTTAAAGAAGATGAGACGAGAGAAAAACAAGGGGGTGGGGGGTGAATGGGGGTAGAGTGTGAGTAAGATGTATGGAATAAATATTTGTTTGAAAGAAGAAGGATAGGGAGGGAAAGAAAGAGGGGAATTACAGGGAGAGAGAAAGAAGGAGAGATAAAGTGGTGGGTGTGTGTGTGTGTTGGGGGGGGGGGGTCTGGCAGGCTGCCACCAATTAGTTGGATGTGCTCAATTGCAGGAATTCTCTGGTGTCGTGACTCATGTTGACAGGTGTTCAGGGTGAATTATTTGTACTGTGGAGACAGAGTGTGCACATTTAACACACACACACACACACACACACACACACACACAAACACACACACACACACACACACACACACACACACACACACACACACACACACACACACACACACACACACACACACACACACACACACAAACACACAGAGCCTGCTCATCCCATAACCCAGCTCTGATATAAATCCAGCGTGTTTATTGCCCCAGTCGGCAGGAGAAAATGAGATTGGACACTCTTTCTTCCTCCTCCTCATTCTCTCCTCCTCTGCTCCCCTCTGCTGACTGGCTGACTGGGTCATTTTTAAATGCCTTGTAAATTTGTCAGCCATATTAAGTGCCCATTAAAGGGCACCAAGCTGGAGGAGGAGGCAGGAAGGAGAGGCTCATATGGCAGTCCCTGACTGGCATTGCTCCCGCATCCATCCAGCTTAATGGTTCCCGCCCACTGTGGCACTGGGGAGTCATATCAGTGATGTATTGTGGCACGGATGGACACAAGCTGGAAGAGGCAGATTAGCTACTGTAGGCCAGATTGTTCTGAGGCGACCTGGCTTGGATTGGCTGTTTGGCTGCTATCATAAGAATCTGGCAAAATAGTCAGCAGTCCTCTGTCAGAGCGTTTACAGAGTGACTGGAAAGGTGGAGTCTCAGTTTCTTTTAACATATTTGAAAAAATAAATGACTTAAACTCATGTGGGCTCTAGTGACGGTGACAGTGAGTACTTAGGCAGATAGGTTTGGGAATGCCCAATCAAAAACAAGGTGTAAAACCAGGGGTTCAGACTTTCCCTGTGTTCAGCAACATGCTGTTTCCATGCAGATGTGTAGCTCCTTCTAGTACCATCTCTTAAACCCATCCTGCCAACTACCCATGCAGTAGTTGAGCACAGCCTTCAGTAGTGTTGATACTGCAGTTCCAAGGCATGAACAGAGCTTCTCTTAATTCACAGATACTTGCACCATCACCTCAATCTGATCACTCGTCGTTTTAAATTGAGGAGTCTTTCCAAACATACCAACATTCACAATCATTTATTTAACTACTAGTCTACCACTGTTTTCATCATATACCTGATTATGACCTAATGAGTCAGAATGACTTCACAGCATATATTGTAGAAAAGGAAATCATAAAGATTAAAAGAGAAAGAAAGTAGAATGTGAGGATATGGATCGAGGACTGACATAAAGGATCTCTTCCTTATATTAGGAACTGATCTGTACAACTATGTCTATATTTTTGAAACAAAATCCAAAGAAAACTAAGCTGTACATACGGATAAAAGATAACTCCTGTCAGGAATACTCTCCTGCAGTTCCACAGTCAGAAAAGCCAGAGAAAAGTGGTCTTAATCAATCCAAGTGATTGCCATCATTGACCTCTGCTCCACATATTTTGTCAATACTGGGAAAGTCAATAAATCTTTAACCCTGTCTAAAAGCAAAGTAGCCAAAGTCCATTTTCCCATGGACAAGATAAAAAGCCACTCTTCTCAATCGATGAGAAAGCTAGAAATAACGATATGTGCATCCAAATGACGCTGTGGAGAAAAGCCTGAGAGGCTCATGTTGCCCTGCTCTAAGTGAGGCCTCCCATTGTGCTGGTGCTGGCCAGCTGTTAGAAGCAACGAGCAGAGACTGGAAATTACCCTTTGGATCTTCTAAGTACTCGAATTGGCAGAGCTGAGGTTTGCTCCCCAGCCAAACAAACACATGTGAACAATATGAACATGTAATTTTTTGTAATGAATAGTGAGGGATATTTTTGTCACTCAGTGTGATCCTTTAAATGCGCACAGTCTTGTTGCCAATGTTTTACTCAGGCAGCTGTGAGGCAATATTCACCTGCCTCCTCAACTTGTGTCCATTAGCCAGCGGTCTGATGGGGCGCTCACACCAAGCGTGAGTAAAATCATCTATTTACTTAATTCGCATGAATCTTGATGCGTGAATGAATAGTATTTACTTGTGTCATTTGCAGGTCAAAGCCGTTTACGCTTATTTCAATGGTAATTGCAGCCAATCCAACCAGATCAATTGATAGACAAAGGTTTTATACATTTTACCAGGTAATCTGACGTCCTCACTTACTTGCCCCCACATACGCTCCTTATTATTCCGGTTTTGATAATTGACACAAAGGGTATCATATAATTCAGGGTATCCACACACTGACGCAATCAGTTTGTCCTCCATTTTAGATACCAGTGAACAACCGTCCTTTTCATACGTCACCTGGCAACCTTCGCGCTGATTAGTTATCAGGACATGCATTTCCGCTCAAGTTGAGACATTTTCAGCTCCCGCTCAACTTGCGTCGTTCGCGCCGCCAGAGTAGTACGAGCATCTAATCATGTCCTTGCATTGACTTAACATGTAATTCATTCGTGAATTAGTTAACTCGCGCTTGGTGTGTGGAGACAGTTAGCAAGGGGGAAGTTGTAACAGCAGCAAATACACTGACAAGAGAAATTGGTGTTAAATATGTGCACCGTTGATTTTATAAGCCATGGTTAACTTGAGTATTATTATGAGACTATGTTACTTAGGACCGCCATGTTATTTAGGATGCCACTGATAGTCAGAAGTTATGCATCACATAACATAACAAACAAGCTCATCAACGTCCTTCTAGTGGGCTAATCCACTAGCTTACATGCTAAACAGAGAGGTGGTGAGCGGAGTTTCAAGTGTTTCCACTGTTACAAAATACTGCCTTGTAGTATCCTGTTGCTGATCCTGTTCAAAAGCACACAGGTTTCACTGTTGTTACTAGTAGTGGGCATGTTGAGGCAGAGGCATTGCTTTTCTTTTGGACAAACAAAATACAGACCATCGGGAAATTCTAGCACAGTACTGTTTTGAAGAAGGACAGAGATTACGGTCCACTCTAGACTCATTATGCGCAGACTGTTCAAACTTGCACACAGCATGTTTCAACGAAATGAGGGTTCATTCAGGCAAAATCTGCCTGATGTCACAAGGCTGTGGACTATATATTCAGAGAAGTGTCTCCGTGCATCCACTTTCTTACACAATCTTTCTCCCTACTTTAATTCCCTCTTCCTTGTCCTCTGCTCCCCGCAGCTTCTTTAATGAAGTTGTATGGAGCAGCGTTTTCCCTATGCTGGGACTGGATATGAAAGAGAGCCCTCAGAGCCATGGCGGCACAAGGCTCTCTCCCTCCCACTAATGAGCTGAGCTTTCAATGCGCCCACTAATTAGTTCATCTATAACTCTAAGCACTCAATTACTCTCCAGAACCACCAGCACCACCACAGAGTGCCGAGCTGAGAGAGGCGATAAGACTGACAAATGCCTTGGTGCGCACACACACACACACACACACACACACACACACACACACACACACACACACACACACACACACAAAATGGCTTTGAGGCACAGGAGAAGTTTTTCTAAACTTCCCACGCTCGATCCCTGTTCAGGCAAAACACATTGATCTTCAGTTTCACCCCCTTTCTCTTGTGTCTCTCTCTCTCTCTCTCACTTTCCCACTCTGACTTTCTAAGGGTATGATTCATGGATTGACATGTTCACACTGACAGATGTCCGCAAGCAAGTGCATGAATACGTGAATTTTTAAAAAAAATAAATATCCAGGGAAAATTATTTTGCTAATTAGCTTTTTAATTTTTTCCTCATACATTTCCCTTAATATTCATATGTTGAACTTATGAACACAGCTACATAAAGAAATCCTAGCCAGGCTCTTTCTATTTCAGTTTTTCTTAAAGTGCAAGTTTCCTAGATAGACTGCAAGCTCTGCCACTTGACTTGAACAATTATAGCAACAATGATAACATCCTTACTCACATGGACACCTACAACAATGCAAGTAGAAGAAGCAAATCCTCGCCCATCGGAAAATTGTAAGGAATTGGTCAAAACTTGTAGTTCTTTGGACCTGACATAAGGGCTTTGTGTTTGGCTTCTCTTTTTTAAGTCACAATGTTGAAATTTCAGCCATTTGGGAGAGAAAACCCTTAAACCAAAGTGAAAGTTGCAAAAGCATCTCACAAAACACTGTATGGCTGATGTGAGAGAAATAAATACCTACTTACATACAGCAGACACAGGGCAGAGGTAGATATCATTTGGAAGAGTCTTTTTACTACATGATGACTGTAATACGAGTATGCATTTATCTATTACCTTTGTTTTTGTCTCCACCAAGCCAAGGGAAAAAACTTCTGGGTCTTCTGGTTTTGTTTGGCAGCTGTTCACTCACTGCAGGGGGAAAAAAGCTCTGTGAGTGCTTTCTTTGAATAGTAAATACAAGCCTTGACACTAGTAAGCACACCAAAAATATGGTATGCTTCTTAGCTTGATAAACATGCCACAACATTTGAACGGATAAGAAGACTGCTAACCTCTAAATGCCTGCAAACGTCTTTTCTGTTTCACCGACTCCTGAATACCACCAGCACACACCGTTTTCCCATCTCGTGTGGTAGAAGTTAGATTACCTGGACATTTGGTTTCAACACGATGACCATGAAGAACGTCATCATGATTTGATTGGTTAGTTTGTTTCCAGAGACAATGCACTTAGCCTCTCCATCCTATGAAGAGTATAATTCGTGAGAGGTGCAGTTTTCAGGACGCAGAGAGAAAAAAGTAACTGTCTTAAAATCTTAAAACATTTGACCCTAAAGTCAATGACCATTAAAAAGTCCAGTTGCAACCTTGTGCAAACTTCCTCAAATATATGCAAATGAATAACTGATGGACTCACCGACACATTTGCACAGCCTGCAGCCCTCCTCCAAATACTAACACACACACGCTACCACAAAACACACCATGAAATGTGTACCAACATGCAAATCAATAAGAAGGTCAACGCTGTTTATTCAACGGCATTCTACTACTACATTAAAAATATAAATAGATACGTCTGCACTTTGATAATGATAAACAAAACATTGACTTCAAATAAGAGGAAGTTCCCCAATGATACTACCATCTGGTCTGTGCAGGGAGACGTGAAAACAAGACGCAAAGATAAATATGGGTGTGTAGAAGAATTGTGACAATCAGCTACCAATTTCAAATAGAGATACAGGTGCTCCCACACAAACAGATGCAAACATCTATCCCTGAATCCATATACAGTATGCCTCTTACAACACCATCATTTTCTTCCTCCCCAACTCCTCAGCTAAATAAAGACATCAGCTGGGGGCTCTGCAGTGCCTCAATATAGGAGAGTGCAGCTCCATTACCCAATGTCTCATGGGCCAGAAACAAAGACTCAGCAGGGTCAATGCTGTGGTTGGTCGGCTGAGAAGTCAATAACTTGCCCTATAATGGATACAGATAGAAAAAGTGATACAGTTGCACAGGTACTTATGGGAGCAGGGGATTTCTCCCTGAAGGAATTAACTAAAGATTGTGAATATTTTCACTTTTTTTTTGCAATCCTGAAACTGGCCTTGGATGGTATGGTATTTCAAACCTGGACTGTGTTAACATCAGGCTGGTAGCCCACCAAAAAACAGCAATAACAGCAGCTGGGTTATTCCATTATCTGAAAAAGACGATGACCTTTATGGACTACAACTGGAAAAACTAATTTTAATGACACTCTAGACCGTTGGGTGGGATTATAAACTCAAATTGTACAAGAAAATATAAATTTTCTGTACTGCTGCTTTCCACAAGTAAAGGCCTGCATAAGGTACCACTGAATTGAATATGTTATAGTTGGTGATTTTACCACTTAATATCAGTGTGGAAGTTTTATACTATGGATTTATTATCACCTTATCATAAGGCTTTGTTGTATTTAACATGCCTTTCAGCTGCTGGTTGTCAAGTAATGAGAGATATTGGCTATTATTTTCAGCCGTCCACCTGTTCAGAGGTAGTCAGGCACAAGACTTGGCAATAAAACAAACATGCCGTGAGGCTGATATCACCACTATCTTTCCAAATGAAAAATACATTTTCCCATCCTCAATGACAGCATATCAAATCTTAAACAGCCACTGGCTAAAGTTTCAATTCTGTTACGATGTACAGAATAATGCAGTTTAACAATTATATGGATATTAACCTCGTACTTTCTATTCTTGCTTACTAATTTCTGAAATCAAAAACTCCCCTGTGGCGATTATTTATTGAGCCAAATAATTTTCTGTCTACATTTATCAAAACGAATATTCACATAAGTGCTGGTACCACAGATCTCTCGGCTTTTACCACCCAATCAACAACACCTAAGGAGATTTGAGGGATTATTACGATGCCTTCAAGATGAATTCAACCTTCCATCAATAAAAAGCTTTAAAACAGAAAATTCCTCACCATAACAGTCAGCTCATATTAAACATGACACTGTTTAAGACATGATACACCAATACAGATGAGATAAACTGATTCAGGTTTGGAGTACAAGCATCAAAAGTGAATGCAACTTAGAGCTGTATGGAGTGAAGTAAACCAGTCAACGTCAAAGTTATGATTCACAACCCATCTAACAAAAGTTAATTTGTGATACTTATTAGATTATAGGACTTCATTTTTAAGAATATTAGACAGTTTTAAGAATAGTTTGTTTTACCTGGCTACTTTAAATAAAAGACAAAAGTTATGTAACTTGGTTCTCCTTCAAAGAAGTTTTGGCCACGGTCCTTTACAAAGAGGAGAAACTAAACCAAACCACAGTTTTATCTCAGACAGGACTGGCCTTAGTCCCGTGTTGTTTTTAAGCTGTTTTTCTCTTGAGTACAAATGTGAAATAAGTTAGAAGTGTGTTACTTACAGATATGAAAAGTTTAGGTGTAGAGGCTACAAAGTGGGAACAGATTTGTTCCCATGGATTTTCAGTGTGTATTTTCACAACTCATATCCTGCTTACTACAGTCTTGTTTTCTTTTGCTTTCTCAGAATCTAACTATAGACAGTGTGTGTGTGTGTGTGTGTGTGTGTGTGTGTGTGGCTCTGCATGGGATCAGTACAGTGAGAGTGTTGTTGTTGTAGATGTGTGTTTGCGCGCACACACACTACATGGTGTAATGGACTATGGGGGTGGTGTTCATAGTCTTAAGCAGAATGGATGCAAAATCCACATTACACAACACATTCCCATTCCAGAATGGTGATCCATCAAGCCCTTGCACTAAGCATCTGTACATAAACCTCAATTATGCTAATGCTAATCCCTGGGACATTGACGTGAGTAGGCAAGGAGGCTAACAGCTAAAGACTTTGATGTGTGCTGCCATTTGGCAGGAACTGCTGAAAGACTAGTATTGGACCCCAAACTCCACCAGGGCTTAAGGAGGAAAAACCAGCCCGGCCTTGTCTGTTCCTCTACTGATTACAAGGGCTTAGGGGGCTTCTTTTATTTGCTTCTTGGTTTGGACCCAATCATGGGTGTCAGTTCTCTCCACTGCTGCTTGGCAGTCTTTTTGCATTCATTTTTTGTTTTTACTCAGCCCTCCTTCTGTGCCAGACTTCAGCTCTCTTTTGTTGGATTTCATGTGTGCATTTCTATCTAACACCCTCTGTTTTTATACCCTATTTGATAGCCCACAAAAAGCACTGGACAAGGTACAGCAGGTGGGACATCTCCTTGTAGAGATTAATCTTTCTCAGAACAAAACATTAGCTTTAATTGTGTTAATCCCCTCCATCCTGATCTTGTTGCTGAGATCTGAAATAACAAATTTAAATTCAACCACCAAGCCATTTTTGGGGATTTATTCAAGGTCTCTTGAGGGACTAAGTGGTCCCCAGAAAACCAGTGTCACCACCACAAAGCTTTGGCATTGTACATTGCCCGTATAATCAGACTTGTGTGATTATAACTTGCCTTTATAAAGTGATCATACAGCTTTAACCACAACAATTTTGAGAAAGGGGTTTCATGACAAACAGAAACATTGCTGGTGTTGATTTGGTTCCATTAATTACAAGTGTTTGTGAAGTACTCTGCCCCCTTCCTCTAACTCTTATGTTCTTGTTTCCCAGAGTATTCAGGAAAAACCCTGCCACAAGAGAAGGATTAAAGCTTATTTCCAGTGAATGAGTCAACACGTGAAAATTGGAAAAACACTGCAGACAGTTTGTGTAACAAAGAAGATTAAGGACATTTAAGAGGGATTTGGGGAAATAATTGAGCCTTGTTCTATTTTTATTGGGCTGTAAAATGGTGGCACAACCTCTAACTGTAGATTTGGAACGATAGAAACCAAAAACCTCAGAGACATACATTTACTAATCAATGTTATTTCTTAAAGGCTCTTTAAGTAATGCATACTAATCTATCTCGCCTACTGCTAAGACTTGTGCTTGAGTTTCCACCAGTGCTGCTCAAACTGAGTCATGACACAGCTTCAGGCCGGGTTTTATTTCGATTTAATGTGAGTGCTGATGAGTGTGGTTGTTGTGCATTTGCAAATTAGATGAGAAATAAACTGAAATCAACATTTAATAACAGCGGAAGACTTGTTTATGTAATGTAACACTATAATGGCCTAAGTATGTTTGTTAAAATATGAGGATGTTTGGTTTGAAGCAGTCTTTTCAAAGTTAAAGTTTGTGGCCTTTGTTTGATCATTGAGATTTGTGTTTGAACACTGTATACTCTAAGACTGAGTGGCTCTCTTTGTGGATCTGCTTATTTACCGAACATGTGAGTAAACCTCAAACCCGGAGGCAAAGACAAAAAACTTGTTCACGAAAGATAACTATGGCTGACTGCAAAATTGAAGACAGAAAATAAACGTTTAAAAGTACACAATCTGCTGGGTTTTTATCAGGAGACAGTCACTTATACACGTGAAATTTAAAAGGGCATTTTAGTAGATTTTTAAACATTTCTGTACGTTACGATTTGTAATATTTTGCAAGCTGGGAAAAGAGCGGACACCACTAAACAATCTGAATAAGACATAAATGACTCTACGTTACAGCTAAACACTAAGGTGGCTCTAAAGTGTCAAAATTGAATACTAATTATTTAACATGGCCGAGCACAGAATCAGGGAGTCTGCAGGTAAATGACTCCACATTGGTTTACAGAGTGTGGCTAATGTTAGCGAGCTAGCATCATCAGCCTTCAGTCCTCGTTGCTGATCAAAATCTATAATTTTATCTTCACTCTCTAGACTATAATACAGGCAGAATGCGCTGCATTATCACAAAATCTAACTGGCATGGGGACCACTTTTTAATTCAAAAAACAAAAATAAACTAAACCAGCCATAACATCATGGTTTGTCAAACCTCAAATCTCTCACCTGATTATAAAGTGTAGGGTAAAGAGTTGACTGGGTAATGGCACAACAATCGAGACAACCAAAATGACAAGAGTCTTATCCTCCAAAATGACAAGAAGCTGCTGGATTGAAAGCATCAGCCCATGTGTTGTTCTTATTGATCGTGTGCACAGGTTTGAATTGTCATCATCTTTAATCTATCATTTAAATTAAAGTCACTGTGTGTCACTGGGCGGATATTAAAGCTCCAACTCAGGGAGCTTTGAGGGGTCTAATCGCATGAGTCAAAGATTATTTTGATCTTCTTTGCAGGAAACACACATTGATCAAAGTAAATGAATGCATGTGAAGGTCTGAAAAAAGAGAGGATGTTCAGCTGGATGTTCTGTGAAAAGACAGTTCTGACCTTGGCCCTGACAGACCTGAGCACATCTCTCTCATGCAGCAGCAGTAGAGTGCTCACTGACTGACTGACTGATTGGCTGTCTAATTGGCTGATTGACACTTTGTCTTTCTGTCTGATTGTCTAATTGGCTGTCTGGCTTATGCTCTGCTTCCTGATGCGTTGACAAACAATTATCCTTGACGACAGTATCACATTTGTCTAATTAATTACATGCATTTGCAACAACAGCAGGTAGTTAGCAGTGACAAGATGGGGCGTTTGGAGCTGTGTGTGTGAGTGAGATAAATACCTCTATGATTGTTCTTTGCAGGGGTGACAGAAAGGAAGGGGAAACTTGAGGCTTTTTCACACAACAAAGTGGTTGTTTTTACATTTTTAGCAGCTCTTTTAAGATTGAGCTCAGAGAATCAAAAGCATGCTTTTGTACTATCACTTGATCGGTTTTTACTGCCGTGTAGGAAGGAAATTCTCCTCTCGGAACAGGAACACAGTCAGCTGCTGTTGGCCCAGTGAAGCAGTGAATCAATGCATTCAGACAGGCAGACAAGGAAAGCAGCAGGTACCTCGGATGTCAGCTGTGCTCTCCTGACACTTATCTGCCCAGACAACTACTTTCAAACTTCTTCCTCTAATGCTCTCACTCCGTCTCCGTGATCAGTTCCTCCGTCGCCTATCTACCCTATCTTTTTTTTTTTTTCTCTAAATGTGTCCTCAAGCTACAAACATCTCTCACACCTGTCTCATCTCTTTGCGTCTCCTCTCTAATCTCACAGAACTATCTCCTCTCATGTTGCTCTGCATCTCTTCAGCCAGCAGTGACTGCAGGAAAGAGAGCAAAAGAGCAGGAGAAAGAGAGAAAAAGAGAGAGAGAGAGAAGTGGTGTTTATGTGTGTGTCAAGTGGGCCTAGGTAGGAGTCCCAGCAGCAACAAGCTGTCATTAAAGTGGGCAGGAAACAACCCTTGTGGCTTGGTTCAATCAAATTGTAATCCTCAGCACATTATTACCATGGCAGGGTCACCTCTCCACTGCTGCTCCAGGGCAAGAGCAGGTGCGCGCGCACACACACACACACACACACACACACACACACACACACACACACACACCTCTTTCATTCGCTACTATTTCCACTGTTATGCTTGCCTTTTCCTTGACAGTCCTTATATTACCTGGCCAGCCCCCATAATGAATCCATCAGAGAGGGCCAGGCCGAGGCTGCTGTCATGCATAATTCAATCCCCACCCCTCCATCACCCACAAACCACACTCTTCCCCTCCATATCCCTCATTCCTTCTGTACAGCCCACCCTGACAGACTCCAGAACACAACCCCGAAGATTACAATCTAGAAGAGGTTTGTGTGTGTAGTCCTGTTTTTATGTGTGTGTGTGTGTGTGTGTGTTTGTGCATCACATGTTCCTCCTCCTGTGGTTTCTAGGGAAACCGCCATTAGAGTATTGGTTGGACAGTGTGTGGGCAGAGAGGAGACTTATTCACCCCCCCTAAACAGACATCCCTGCCAATGTGCTCATCAATACCACAACACTCTCCACTAGTTTTTCCATCCACTGTTCAACCATCCTCAAGTCAGTCTCCACAACACTTGGCCTAAAGTAAGACATTGTTTCTCAACACACACATCTACCTGTAGGTGTTTCTTTTTCGGTCCAGATTCTAGTACACAAAATCATCTTCACTTATTGACATATTGATCTGTAGTTTCATCAATACTCGTCCCAACAAGCAAGCAGCAAATCGGCTGTAGCAAACTAGTGGGCCTAATAAAGTCCATTTATTTTGAGCCTCCTGTCAGTGAGTTCTTACTTTTCTCATGTGTTTGCAACACAACACAAGCAAGCAACTTGAACAAATGAAATGTTCCTCATGGTTTAGAGGCTGAATTGAGGCCAAAACCTAAAGTAAAAGTCAAATATGAACTCTATAAATATCTAATTCACATGATAATTTGCTCATTTGAATTGGCTTGCTTAAAAAGTGGCTGGTTGTCAAATAGAGGCATAGGCTACTTCACTTTTTGTAAACAGGACCAAAAGTTTGGACCAGTAGAAAGCTTGTTAGTATGGTAATTAAGTTCTGAAACCATTCATCTGCAATAGCTCCGAGTGTCATTTTACTCAAACTTCAGTCACATATTAAAGGATTTATTCATTGATTGTTTTGTTCACTTTACTCAAAATTTTCCATTTATATCTACGAAATATATATTTTTACCCAAGACTTTTAGAAAATGCCTCAAATGGTACATTTATTCTGGTGGGTCTGAAACATCTTTCCTTCCAACTAATTCCTCACTGGCTCCAGAGAGACCGGACCAATCATAGTCTTTTATTTTGAGATGGGTTGGTTCTATTGAATTACAACACAGGAGTGCACTGCAGCCTTTAGTTAGCAACCAAGATGGTGGGTTAGGGTTACAGGTCTGTTAAATCTGGTATTGTAGCTTTTTAAACAAACCAGGTGATTTACTTTCATTGAAACAAGAACAACTGCACTGATAGATAAGATGAGAAACGCTTATCCACTTATCCCAGGAGGGAAGATTCGATAGTGTTCAGTGGTTAAAAACAAAAAAAAAAATGAATAGAACTGATCCAAACCCACTGAATGACTTAACATGATTTGTAAAAAACATTTCAACAAGTTGATCAGTTTAAACTTTCCTTTTAACATAACGCAAATAGAGTGAATATAATGGTTCCCTTTGCTTAATGAGTTTCTCTACTATTAATGCTGCACTTCACACAGTAGTTGTATACAGTAAAGATGTGTTGAGTGGGTGAGTGTAAATGTGTTTTTAATACCTTTTTTATTGTAAAAGCGCCGAGGTCGTTTTTAAGTGGGAATAATTATAATGATGCCCTGAGGAGCTGTAGGCTAAATGGAGCAGATAAGCAGACTGAAGAGCAGAATATCCCTTATATTTAGGCTATTTAAACCTGACACACACGCTAAAGCTCCTTTCAATAACCTGTACTGTTCAGCTTTATGGATTTATGGCCATATGAGTGTTTTCATGCTTACCTCAAAATGAAAACATGAGAGTTATTCAGCTAACCCAATGAGAAAAGACATATCTAAAGATATTTTAGAGGAATCAAGACAAACGGTCACAAGTTATTACGCCAATGTCAGGATTTATGGTGAACACTGAGTCACAACACTGTTCCCAGAAGGGCTTTTTGTGTATAAACAATTTCTAATATTTATCTTTTACATTGAGATGTCAGAATTTAAGTCTATGTCCATTGCTTGCCTCTTAATCATGCCTGGAATATTTTTCAAGAAGCAGTTTCATATGGAAAAATGAGGCGGACATATCCATGCCTTTAAAAGATCATTTTCCTGGCAGTTCACTAAGCACCCCAAAGCAGGAGGGAAAATTGAAGGTTTATTTTTATGCCTTACATATACTTTGTAAACAGATTGATAGTTCCCATCTCAGCCCACTAATGGTTGTAAACAGCAGTTTATTGCTGCTAATGAGCCACAGATTACTTCACACTTAATTTCTGGCCTTCAAAATCCTTCTTAAACACAAACACAAACACCACCTACTCAACAACTCTACTCCCAACATAGATAATGTTACTGTGAAATACTTTTTCATGCCAGCGCTACTGCATACAGGATTATTTGTTCTTGTTAGTCTTCGATCTTTTAAATTGCCTCTTCAAATTCAGAAAATAAATGCATGAGTCACACTGATTATCGACTGAAGCCACTACAGAGTACAGAACAATCACACCTCTGTTGGTTAATATACTCATGTAGTCAGTAAACATTTAAGAGGTGCCTTACATGAGTGATTCATGCAGTGAATCTGTCTATGTGTGCAGGAGCAGCAGGGTGCATTTCATCATGTCATTAGCAGCCTGGCAAGCAGAAATGACTTTTTCTGCACCTTGGAGCATGGCTGTTTCAGATCAATGCCCATGGCAGTTCTAAAATCAATGAGTGATGTTGTAACTAGGGGACTCATCTGTGAAGCAGACCCCTGGGAGACAGAGACAGAGCCAGAGAGAGATTGTCAGACAGAGGGAGGGGGCAAATAGAGAGAAGAAGGAGACAGAAAAGAAGTACAGCGCTGTTGTGGACAGAAACACAAAAGAGAGAGGGAACATGAGGAGGAGAAAAAAGCAGTGTTAGTAAGTGCAGTGTTCATGTAGAAAAAACTGAGACCTGCTGCATGAGGGTGTGTATACATGTGCAAAAACATCCAGTGTTCTGCAGCTCCAGTGTTCTGCAGTTTACTCCAGATTTGCGCTGTGTTATAACTGAGAGGAGCTGTCAACGTCACCACACTCTACGGCACTAAACTAGCAGATATATTCACATATATGAGGAGTGGGATGGAGAGGATAATCCTTGCCATCCTATTGTGGACTTTACAAATTTCAGCGAAATTACAATCAACTCTCATCAGTTGGTAATATTTTCATTCTTAGTGTGTGTGGCGTTAAAGGGATCATTTCTTCATAGAAATGCAGACAGACCGAGACTCTAAGGCAGAAGAACTAACGCATCTGCAGTGCAAAATGATCAATATGGTGATTATAAGTTCAAGGAAATGATAAAGTAAAGATCATAAATGTTCTTCCTTGAGCTGCGTCACTCCGCAGTAGTCTGTAATGGACTGGCTTGAGGTCTCACTATAAACAAGCGGCTGCTGGAAGAGAGGAGGTGAGTTGTGTTTAGTCTCTTTGCTAAAGAAATTAAGCAAAGTTAAAAAGATGTTTGGTGGCTAGTGCTATGGCTGGGACTCTATATGTACTGTTGATGAAGTTAGGTGCTGTTCTGAGCATTAATTGTGGCTATAGCGTGGCGTTTTGGTTGAGGTTTGTGTATGGCTTCTCAGACGCGATGTATTGCTATACAGTCGTTACCAAAGTTGGTATAACTAGAGAAGCAAGCAGTCATCAACATTCATCTCTTGAGGGGGTGTCTAACTCAGCGTTACGGTGTGTTTGACCCTGAATTAATTTTACACCGGAATATCCCTTTAAGTGCCAGTGTGAATAAATTAGGATGGTTGTTGTAATGAGGCTAATTTGCAACAACAACTTATTAGAAATCCAAGAGTATGTGAAGTGCATACTGTTGATGAAGGAATATGATACAATATAAAAGGATGCACACAATGCATGTACTGCTAACCCCATCATGAAAGTGAAAACTGACCCAACCAGCTTGGTCAGGGGGCAATGTGTTACTTACGTACTGAACGGTGAGTCCTAAAATGTAAATACTAGTGCCTTATTGAAAAAGTGCTGAATGATAGAGGCCATGTAGTGTATGCGGTGCACCATTTGTGATTTTGGACAGTCATTTAAATGCACTGACCTCTGTGAGTGCCTTTTGCTACAGCACAGTTTAAATATGATTGTGCTGAAATAATTGCCCATTAGATGAGGCAGGTGAATCTCTGCGGCATGGCCACCCTCCATCTGTCTCTCTGCCATGTATTTGTGCAAAATGTGTGTCTGCATACAGGGTGGGGAGCAGAGTGATGGGCAGGAGGTGGAGCGTGAAAAAGGTTAGGGAGAAAAATCACATCACCAGAGAGAGAAGTGATGAGTGTGTGCCTAGCTCCCAAGGCCAGATGTATTTACCTGGGTAATGATAGTCATCTGGACTGACGGGGCGTGTGGATATACTGCATGTGTGTGTTTGTTTGTTTGGTACAGTAGTGCAGGATGCTGTGGAGGTTAGATTTCTGTTTATCTAACTGGCCAGGAGGCTGGCCTGCAGATTTATATGTAGGCAAAAAAACAGTCCCTCTTGTTCTCTTTCTGTTTGTGTTTTTCATTTCTTTTTTTTGTTCTTTTCTGTGTTTTATTCCTCTATTTCCCTCCTGCGTTCACCCTCCCTCCATCATCTCTTTCTGCTTCGCTTCAAAAGCCGCCTTTATTAATTCATAAAAACACATCGCACACATGACTACCCTCCATAGGCACTGGAGCATGATTGTATCCCACTGCACACACACTTTCCCATATTTATACACACGGCTGCCTGTTGCCTCGCTCACACCTCCCTTCTCAACATCTTCCTCCTCCAGACAGCTCTCCAGTTCAGCAGGCATAAAGCGAAGGCCAGATCTATTTGTGTTTTGTTGTGTACAAATAGTCAGTGGCACAGCTCGCCTACAGCACAAGAGGACATAAGGCAAGGTAACAGAAATCCGTGCTTTGGCCCCTGTGCCCATTCTTTCTCGCCACTGATCACGACTCCTCTGTTTTGCTGTAGTATTTCTTGCGAAGATTTATTAATAAAACATCAAACTGCTGTGGATGAAGGTGCGTCTGCAGAAGAGACTACGTGTGTTTACTTTATGTGCAGGTTTGATACTTCTTCAGCGTGACATTTGACTGCTCTTATCGAGGGTTGCCAGATTTGAGCCCCAAGGTTACACAAGTATCCCACATCCACACACACACACTTAAACATATACATAAAACACATATATGGGTTTTCACAAGTCTCTCCCAGCCCTTCAGAGAAGTGTAGGAAGAGAAAGGAAAGGGTGCTTAGATATGGATTGCTGGGATTGAATTAAAAACATTAGCTTGAAGCTCTGAGGCTGAATCCTGATGATGAGGCTGCTGGGGGAAAATGGAGAAAATGGGCTTTTGTGTTGCCATGGCCTTGAAAATCCCTTACTAATGGAATGAGAGAAGGCAGAGAAAGATAGCAAGAGTGAGGGAGGGGAGGACAGGATATCACACAGATGAGTGCAGCTGAACGGTTACAAAGACAATGCATTGTGTTTGTGTGTGAGAGTGTGGGTCCATGTGAGAGCAAAATGGGCTGAAACAAATGGAGCAGAGCCAGAAGGCCTCCAACGAAACATCATTACAAGCAGCTCCAGAAATATTATGCCTATGGCGTAAATATCAAAGCAGGGAGGGCACACAAGAGCACATAAGTCACACAACCGCTTTCACTTGGACACAACAGTTGTATACACATTGGATCTGGTTCACTGGTTTCAACTTTAGACATGAACTCATCCTAGCTTAGATTAGTCATGACTTTTATTTTGCCAACATGCACAAAAGATGTGTTTATTATGCCCACACAGTTCTATTCTAGTGCCCAAAAGTGATGTAATTAGGCTGGCATGATTATGGAGTGTCAGAAACTTCAGGTTGAACCTCATACAAGACACAACAACTGAGCACTTTGGCATACTTATACAATATCTGTACTGTCTTTTCACACATTTTAATTATAGGGTGATTCGCAGGGAAGTACTCAGGTAAGTGAAAGATCTGAAAGAACCCGTAAAAACACGGATGGCTCAAAGAAATACACGCGCTGCCATCTTCAATAACATCTCTATCTCCATTGTAAACCATTCTACACTGCAGACTGAACAACACAGGCCAGATGGTTAATTAGAAATAAAAAGGTCTGAGTGCATACCAAGGAAAATGTGTGTTTTTCTTTTCTCTGCGACCATCACGGTTAAATTCTCTGCTGAATTCTCCAAGCGGTGGGCATTTCAGCCCCCTCATTTCTCTGGAAAATGAATAGAAGCAACTGCCATCAGCTGACATGGGCTTTAAATGTACAATCTGGCTGTGTTATGACGGGAACAAATTAATAAGTGAATGTTATCTGTGGGAAGCAGAGCAGGGTGCTTTGCCAGGCTTTTTTGTTCCCGTACCACTTCTTTTCATGTAAATGACAGAAACACAAAAACAGACAGAGCTCTTGGTTTGAATCGGATTTTGACATGGATATCGGTGCACTTTGTGTGACTGCACGTTATAAAGAGTGTACGTTCAAGTGCATGTGCTGGCAGTGGATATACATTTGTGACACATATTTCCTTTAATTGGTGTGTACAGTGTAAAGAGTACACTGATCTACAGCTTTGACACAGTGCATCTTATTTTTACCTCTGGGGTCTATCAATCAAAACAAAACAAAAGACGTAGTTTAATGACGTCACGGAGGAGCCGAGGATCGTGGGAGTTGTTTTCTTCAATCTAAAAACACCAGGTCCATTAAAATCTAAAAATAAAAAAAGTGCATTATAAAAATTATTCTGGGTTTGGGGGTTAAAAGGGTTAAAAACATACATTTCAATGGATTTGGCATTTGTTGGAAACATCTGAAACAAACATGTCATAAAAGGAAGAACAGGAGAGAGCCTGAGTATAGTATCGGCGGCCTTGCTCCTTTTTCTCTCTCAATATTGGTATAGTGAAGTCACTGCGAGATGGCAATCAGCAGGAGATGTGTCTGTGAGATGAAAGCAAGGAAAGAGAAACAGAAGGAGAGCGAGAGAAAGGAGAGCCTCTTAAGGCACCTCCATCAGCCTGTCGTTAGGAGGGTAATGAACCTAGCTCCACTGCTGCCAAGCAACCAATGACTCACTCAGACACACATGCACACAGACCACATGCACCCGCCATACTAGACAAACACACTCACAAAACAGAAATCTCTCAAGTGCCTATGCCTTGTCTCTGTTACTCATCCATTATCAGACAGTCTTCCTAATTACAGAATGTTTATACACAGAAGATACGAAGTACATACATCATTAGAGAGAAAGTGATAGATCATCGGCTCGCACATTTACTCAGATCAATCTCTCTTTCCTTGAGCTGCTTTCTTCTGCCATCTGTTGTGAGTCTTGCTATACTTAATGTATATTGCTTTCAGAAGACGTTTATCACACGGAAACATAACTTACAGCAAAAGTCGCTCCCCTGGGCCTTTTTTTTAAAAAAATGGATTTTATCATCGCAGCATCTTTTAACTTAATTCTTCTATTGTAGGGAAACTGCAATATCAAAGGAACAAAGCAGGCTACAGCAATCAAACCCAAGAAGCAACTAAAACACATTCAGTCATGATACAACAACCACAACAATGATAGACTGTCAAGAAAGAGCAACACGTCTGTGCCTGTTTCATACACTGAATGGTGTTACACATCAAAAAAGGACCAAAATACTAAAAAAGGTGGCATCAAAATAACACAATCATCCTCTTTATCACAAATAACATGTTTGTTTGTCCTAATCGCCAAAAAGATAGACAGAAATCACAGTCTACTGTAAAAGCTTAAATCAGCAGTTTACTCTACAGCCTCATTTTGGCCAACTACACAGTCTGCAGTTTTAAAAGCTAATGAGAGGGGCTGGTGTGACTTGGTCGGCATACCCAATAAAATATTCAATATAATTTAATCATCCTGCTCAAGTTTCTTTTCAGTAATGGGTTCCAAGACTCCCTTCAAGCTTGTAATTGCAATATAAACAAAAATTTGTCAATCCCACCCGTTTAAGCAAAGTTTGAGCTTGTGACTTTACCCACTCTTGGATAACAGGGGAGTTTATGAGGAGGGGTAAAGGGCTTCAGCGTTCCATACAAGCATGTGGAAGGGCAGGGAGCCCCCAGAACAGAGCCATACCACCAAATATAACTAATTTGTGCAAATTAATTACTCTGACAAAGGTGATCCTGACTGAAATGAGGTTAGTCATCTGAGTGACCTTTCACTAATGTTGGCTTTGGTTGTTGGCCAGTCAGAATCAGTTGGCTTAGAGGAGGAAAAGAGCATCTGCAATCACAGAGTCGATTCACAGGGCTCTATTTTGGTGCCTCGCCGGAGATCTGCCGCAAGCGCAGCGTCAATCAGATCCGCCGCGCTGACAAGGCGTTCCCAAGCACATTTTGGTATTTTGGTGAGCCGCGCAGCCCGGCGTAAGTATCCCCCCTCCCTAACTCAGCTCCTCCCAGCACCATAAGTCGGAGAAAGGGCGTGTAGTGATTTTAACAAAGCCGAGACCTGTTTTCACCAATCACATAAGCTCCTCTCCTTGCCTTTAAATCCGCCACCGGCGAGGCGTATTACTATTTTCATGAAGTAGTCAAAGAGATCAAGAGATGTCTTAAGACAGTAATGCCACAAGATGGCGACAGAGGGCAGCTCCTCAACAAGTGTCCTCCACACTCTCTCATCTGAGCACAGATGGATTTGGTGTGCGTAATGTTGGTCCCACTGGTAAGACAAACACCCTTTTCCACAAATAAAGACACTCACATAAAGTTGCTCATATTCAAACCTCACGTGACAAAGGTGGGTTTAGCGCACAGATCACAACATAAACTCCAAAAATGGCATTAAAATTGGAACCATCTGTGCGTAAATGACGCATCGCGCTCCGTGGCCTGGCTCTTTCTTTCATAGATGTTGGCATATAAAATAAATTTGGCTCACAAAACTGAATATTATAATATCCGTATGTCGGCTTAAAGTAGATCACGCATCTGAGCACTGAAACAAATCATCTGTTCAGTCGCAGCAGCAGCAAGACGGACAGAGGACACGGAGACGTGTCCAGGTCGAGCTGCGCGAGAAATAAGAGGAAGAGGAAGAAAGAAAAGGAGGGAGACGAATTACATATCTTGTTAACTTCATCATGTGTGTTTATTTACTAGATATTTAATTTAATTTGATGCGGTTTCAGCTGTGTTGATTCGGTCAGGTTGTGTGTCCAAACGCGTGCCAAACGCGCTCATCAGATCAGATATAGATCAGAATATATCGATATAGATCTAAATGTATGTGCTGACTCAGATTAATAGTTGATGATGATTACTTATTGCACTGAAATGTGCCTGACACTGTGGAAACCTGCCGGTGAGGCATCAGTGACGTATGTCGATACGCCGCCGGTCTACCAAAATACTACTAGACCAGCTGCGTTCCGCCTTGCGCTGAAAGCTGACCAGGTTTGAATCGGCGAGCTTTCAGCGCACTTTACACGCCGTTGGCGAGCACGAAAATGTCACTGCGCCAGCTGATTCTGTCAACACCTCCCCCTGCCACACCACCACGCCCAGCTTGGCGGATCTCGGCTCGCCTCCGTGCGGCTCATGCCACGAAAATACCAAATTGGCCTTACGCTGGGCTCCGCCAGACGAAAATACAACTGCGCGGGGCTCGCCGCCCTCCGCCGCCTCACCGGCGCGAACGAAAATAGAGCCCATAGTCTCCACCTGAGAAATCAAAACATGGAGCTGATACCTAAAATTCTGCTTGTCTGTTCACTTTGACTTAGTACAACAGCAGAAAAACAAACCCCACCTGCTGACAAAATGACATGCAGGAACCTTAGATGAGACATGGGCTTTAAAAAGCTGCATCCCAAGAAGACACGAAGACTTAACTCTCTGTCCAGCCTCGGCTTCAACTCAACTTGCTAAAGTCACATTGTAAGTGGGTTTTCTAGGTGAGACCTCATCGTGAAGTTTAAAGTGACAACTTTCAAGACACTGTTATTACATCAGAACAGAGTTACACATCATAAACAATACTTTTCAAAGAGCAATGTGAAATGTTTATGAGGAGAACTAGAACTGTCAACGTCACGCAGCAAGTGATTCTAATGCAATTCCTACAGTATGTGACAATCAGTCAATCTCATTATTATTTTTGAACAGAACAGTACTGCTCCTCTGTCGAAGAAAAAAAAAGTGAGATTGTGCTGCGTTTCTTTTCATAGTTTGATTGGCTTTCATTTTTCTCTTGAGGGAATTAAGAGTGTTTTGAGAGTTTACATGGCAATACAAAGTGAGACAAAAGAACTGAGATTTCAGATTTCTCCAACAAACTGTTAATGCAAGATACTTGGTATGAATGCAGTGGGGTTTCAAATTATGTACTTAATATCAAAATAATAAGAAAATTAAAATCTAATTTTTAAAGGTTCCCTGCCTTTCTTTGTCAAGAACACTCTTACATTTTTGAATCAATGGATGTCTCCTTTTAACCTTGATAAAAAAGTGAAAATACACAAATATTTGACCAATCTTTCTCCTCTTAAAAAAGTAATGAAGACAAGGAAATGTTAGTACAGAAGGACAGACTTTTATGCAGTCCACAAAGTAAAGAAATTACTTGATTGAGTCTTTAATTTGCAACAGGCAGGATCGAGGTATATAAAATCAAACAATGCTGAATTGTTCTGTTTTTTTTTTTTTTTCTTAGTGACTAATCCCTGAATCAAATGGCACTCAGTTATCCATGACCTTGGATAGAATAAGACATACAGCACTGTATACTTATTTCTCTGCTGAACAATAAAGGTTAATAACTGCCACAATAAAAGAAAACCAGAGAGTGGTGGCGTGAGAACATATAGCAGCTAACTGCATCCATAAGTAGGCAAAGCAGACACACAAATGCTCATTTCTAAGCTTTCAGCGGTTCCATGCTACCCTACAGTCGATGAATGACTCAAGCATCGATCACGTTAACACTGGTGATACTGACCCCAATTAAACTTGCTGACTTCAGACCTGTCTCTGTAGATATGTGTTCGGCTTTTTCTGCATGAGCAAACCAAAGCATTCTGTGTGTGGCTTTGTGTTTATGTGTCAACAGTCGTTGACAACAAAACCAGCCCCTGAGGATGTGGGTTGGACTGTCAGCCTCAGTCAGACATCATATACACACACATATACACACACACACACACTAACTCACACACACACACAGCAACACAAACTTGGATGTCAGTCACCTCCTTGTGAGAGATGAGGCAGCCATAAAACGGCTCAATACCTCCCTAATCTTCAGCCACAGAGAACCTGGTTTGGTGTCACTGTGTAAGTGAGTACTAGCCTCAGACTCTTGACAGTCGCAACCAATTTCACAGCTCTCTGTGGTATTAATACCATTTTCTCAATGCATGGAATGAGCTATACATTCTGGGCCCTTGTCCTCCTCCTGTCTCCCTCACTATTGCTGACACACCCACACACTGTGTTTCCACTAAGTCTATAACAGTAATTTATTACTGTCTGAGCAGAGGAGTCAGGACTATGCCAGCACTGTGACACAGTCTAGGAGGAAAACAGTTCATCTTTTCAGCAGTGTTGTCATTTCAAGAGCAGCTCATTCTCGGATACATTCAAGTGCGCAAGAGGTCAAAGAATGAGGTCCACTATGGTACTAGAATCAGAATATACATTCATACATAAAAAATAGTTTAGACAGCTGAACTGTGAGATAAATTAGGCCACTAGAATCAGGTGGGTTCAGTGGTTTCCTGTTGGGATCAAAACAACAGTATTCTAGTAACCTCTGTCTCTAAATAGTCAGTTCTTGCTTTAGCATTGATGTAACTTTTAGTGTGCTTATCAAAAGCAACTGAAAATGAAGTGTCAACATTTTGATAAATTTCTTGGTCAGCAGCAGCAGAAAAATTAAGGTCCAGGTGCAGACTGGTGTAACCTCATCAACTCTTTTCTGAGTATTTAAGAAACATGACATCCCCAGAAATTCACCAGTATCATTGAGGAATAACTTTCATCTTTGTCTCAAAGAATATAAACTCACTGCAGCTTTTTATACTTCTACTTTTTGATGACAGTATTAAAAACATGTCTAAGTAGTCAATATGAATACCTTTAAAAAGATGCCCTGCAAAGTGTTTATTATGCAAGCACTCAAATCAATGAGTCCTTAACACTGAAAGGCTACCAGCAAAATTATTTTTCCAAGTCTCTCATTAGTTTAATAGCAGGAAATAGTATCTCAAAATCTTATCAAGTTCATGTTTTGTCTGCTTAGCTGCTTATAAATTTGCTTCATACATCAGATTCAGGCTAATACAACGCGCAGATGTAATCATATCATGGTGTGGACATCATTACATGCCTAATCTTCATTAGCTTAAATAATAATCCGATAAATTAAGGGGTTTTTGCAGCCTGGCAGCATATTCTAATAGACTCTGACACGTCTTTGTGTCTCAGCTGGTCTTACTCAGAAGGCAGCTTGGTGGCCAGACGGTGGTGCTGATTATAGGTGACAGGGACACTGCTGGCCAGAGGGACCTGGGCATGTTGGCATGGCGATGGGAAAAGGTCATCACCACAGCAGTGTCAGCATCATCACCGCGACACGGTGGTGAAAAAGCCATAGAGAACAAATAGCAGAAAGCACTGCTTATATTTGTTAATCGTAATAAAAGCATCTGTAAGACAACAATGTTCAAAAATAAAGGATTAGTTCATGATTTGGTTTTTTAATCTTGTACCTTTGGTGACATGAGTGCAACTGTATGTACAGTCAAAATTAAAAAGACATGGTTTGACTTTTAGGGCACCGTATGGCATCAATGGTTACAGCTAATAAAACTGCCAATACAGCAATTTCCCCCTGGGGATAATTGAAGTATTTCTGATTCTGATTACTTTTTTTAACAAAAGATCAAGAAGGAAATGAGATAATAGGCAAAGGTAACAGTTATAAAAATAAATATATAAAAATAATTTTGTTGTTTCGGTCTGTGAACTTGAAAGTTAATGTAGTTAACCTGTTTAAGGAATTTTAAGGCATCACGCTAAGAACCACCTACCATGATGCTAGATAGTATTTGACGACACATGAAGGAGTTATAGTAGAGTTACGTTTCATAAACTATAACATAGTGTAGCATTGCATAGTATGGTATTGTATTGTATAGAATGATATGGTATAGTATATTATAGTATCCAGTACTGTAGAATACTTAAGTATAGAATAATATAGAACAGTATAGTAAAGTGCGGTACAGGTTTGCATATAGTAAAGTTTAGGGTTGTGTAGTATTATATAGCATTGTACTTATATAAGTGTAATTCAGCATCGTGTTCATCATCCTCTATACGATGAACTACTGGAAATGATTACATTTGGACTTCTCTTATGGTTGTTTTTCATTGTAATATGTTTAATACACTTATTACATACTATATGGTACACAGTTTACAACATCCTTTTGTACACCGAGTTTATTTCTGATGAAAACTGTGATTGCTTTATCTTCTCCTATACTCTCAGTCCCAGCCTTTATTTTCAGGCTTCATATTTTTTTGCATTATATTCTCAGTCTGAACACTTCTCTCTCCATGACTGTCTAGCACTCTTTGTCTCTCCATTCTGCACCCTCCTCCTTAAAACTTGAAAAGCACAAGTGGGAGCAGAGGGTCGGAGGAGGGAGTGATTGGAATTCATTATGGTCAAATGATTGCAAACTCTGGAAGCTGAGGGGCTTTTCTAATCACAGCTGAATGGGCTGGAGAGCTAATGTGGGCAGGCTGCTGAGTGGAGGAGAAAGGAGGAGCGAGAACTCCATCGTCAACGCAGCGCTCTCAAGGGCTCTTCACAAAGCTCTAATGGTGGAATTGTTCTGACACTGAATGGATACATGAGATGCTGAGTTTCACGGGCATGACTCACACTGAAAATGCTGTTCAGTTTATAGCTGTGCAGATTTTTTCTTTAATGTCTGCAGAGAACAGAGAAAAATTGCTTTCTTTGGGTCGTGCCTCACTATTACAATCAATGTTAAATGTTTACAGTGCATTCATAATGACTTTTAAGGTTAAATTCTGGTGAATATAATTAGACTTTTTGAGTATTTTATAATGATATTTAGAATATGTATCAGTTGTGGTGTTGAATTAATATATACTAAAGATGAATGATGAAATCTGTTCAATCGAATCAATATAACTCAAGATACCTTGTTCTGTTGTTGCGACTACAAACCTCTGTATGTCCCTGCACATTAGTTATGTAGCCATCCATCATGATGTCTTATTGTGGGAATAATGGTATGACAATTCTGCAGATGATGCCCTAATCTTGGAGGAAATCACCCCCATCCTGGCGTCCTTACACTGGCTCCCATTTTAAGCTTTTAGTATTTGTTTTTAAGGGCCTGAACAACCTTGCTCCACCCTATATTTCGGAGATGCTCCAGCCTCATTGCCCACCCCGACCCCTAAGATCAGCTGATCAGCTTTTACTGACGGTCCCCAGTACTAGGCTGAAGCTCAGAGGGGACAGAGCGTTTGCTGCTGCTGCCCCTAAGCTCTGGAATGAGTTGCCCTTGAAAATTAGACAGGCCTCCTCATTTCCTGTTTTTAAATCCCTTTTAAAAACGCACTTTTACTCATTGGCTTTTAGTACATTGTAGTGTTAATTTGTTTTTTTTATCATCTTAGCACTTGCCGTGAGCCTCCTTATTTATACACTTATTTATTCTTTTGCGTTATTGTATTTCTGCTTGCGTTATCTTGTTTTTTGATTGTTTTATTTGTTTTTATGTCACTGTACAGCACTTTGGCTACCCTTGTGGTTATTTTAAATGTGCTATATAAATAAAGTTGATTGATTGATTGATTGATTGAAAGACATATTAGTAACTCACAGCCTGAATTGGCGACATAATAAACCAGGCATGTTTTTTTTTATCTGTAGCAATAAGACAGAAACACTATTCGACCATAGACATGAGTGTGTTATTAGACTCTAATAGGAGGTTACTGAATGCAATATTTTGTCCTTTTCCAAACTCTCTGGGTCAGATTAAGCATCACTAAGACGCTGTAATGAGGTTTTCCAATGACAGCAATCTGAGACAAGTGAAGAATTTTATTGGCTCTAAATCCAACCGAGCTTTCAGAAGTACCGTGTAAAGCATAAAAATGATCATAATACGGCCTCTTTAAAGGTTTTTAAGAATATTGTGTGACCTGAGTAACAGGAAGTAACAAAATTAATTTGTAATTTCAAATTTGCTGCTCTACAAAGAAATGATGCATGCTTTATGACATTTATGAATTCATCTCTTTTTAATAATATCACCCTAGTGCTGCAGTCACATCTCAGTCTCTGTGGTTCTGACACATCTCACTCATTTTTGAATCTGCTGAAGGCTTATTTGTTCCTCCAGTGTGCCTGGCAACCCCCTCCCCCCCTTCATTTGCCAATCCTGAACTGACAGTGCCTGCAGCCCAAAAGAGGACTACTGCTTCTCAAATCCTGTTTGGGTCTCTTTGCTCCTCCTCTACCCGTCTGGGCATGTTGGCACCTATTACAAAGGAGCTGAATAGTTGGCACATGGTGGGCATCGGAGGGCCGGGGATCAGAGGAGAGGAGATCACTCATCCTGCCATCAACTTGGCTCAAGCTTTTGGGCCTAACTCACTACAGATTAGCCTGCAGTGCTAACCTGTTCCACTGCAGGCCGTTGGCGAAGAACATCAATGGATAAGAGACTCCCCGCAGACTTAAAAGACATATGTGCACATGGCAGATCAAATTAAAATGCTGACACTGAGGTGGTTTCATCTTTTGGCTCTATCTTCCAAAGAGCCACCTGGCCAGTGCCGCGTGCCTGTGCTCATCACAGAGTCCTCATTGGAGATAACTGCTGGTGTTAGCCCGGAAATCTCTAGCTCTCAAATCCAAAGCCATATGTCTCTGTTAGCCTGTGCATAATATTGTATAAATTATGCAGCTTTCTGGTATGCCTCTATTTTTCAAAGGCCTCGAGGTTCAATAAAATCTGGCCATAGACGCGAGACTGGCAGCAATTTTTCTGATAAAACTGATAAAAACCAGCTATAAAACAAAATTAAGACCATACAGATGAAGTTCCTCTTTAATGTTTTCCTCGGAAACAAAAAAACATGCAGTAAAGTGAAGGAACTGCAGAGCTATTACTGCTTGTCCATAACATACTTTCGTATTGAAATGAGATACATGCATTCAAAACAGCATGTCAACTTTCTGGCAGAGTGTGTAAACATGTAAATATGTGCTTTACTCGAGCAGCAGCGGTGACATTGAAACTGTAAGTAAGAAAAACTCTTTCATTTGGCCAAGCAATGTTTACTGACTCGTACTAAAAAAAGATCTATTTGATTGCAGCGGTATTTGGTATCACCACAAGTACACCCTTAAGAGAGATACTTCAGTACTCTCTATAACTCAGAGCCAATCCCATTCAAGACGCAGGAAAGATGGATTTTTGATGAACTGTTTTGAAAGTTGCTGATAGCGCTGTCACAAGGAACTGGAGTGCTGGAGAGTTTCCCAGGACGCTTCAACACTCTGGGATGGACATCTAGAGTGACACCACATTAGCCTCAGATCATGTGTCTGGCTTCATTACGCATTGGGCTTTGGATGTGTCTTCGCGCTTGGTCCCAGCCGTTCATCAGCACACACTTTTCCTCTTTTAATTAAAAAAGCGGATTTCCCAATATCGATTCCTGGTGCTTACTGATATGACGTTGGGTATCTAATACCAAATGAATGACAGCAATAAAAACAAAATCTAAAAAATGACAAGTGGCCAGGGGCCTTTATCCTGCCCGGCAGGCAGAGTGTAAATCTAAACGGTGTTAAACTGTGCTGCAAATATGAGGTCCCCTGTTGCTAATGAGACTGGTTTAGCCAGAGGAGGCCACACATAGCTGGAAAGCCTCTGACTGATCACACTGCTATGAGGCATTTATTGAAACTGGCAGATCTTATTTTCACACTTGAAGCAAACCTGACTCCTGGTGTGAGGGAGCAGGGGGTGCGATATGTGTGTGCCAGCTGCATTTCATTGTTGATGGACATGAGCAGATTTATGGGAGAGCAGATGGATCTCAGGGTGTGAGGAGGACTGGCAAAAACAAGACGCAATGGAGCGCAAGTTGAAGCTACGAGTCAAAGTAAAGGTTGTGTGCTCAAACAGGCTTTGTTACCAACATGAATAGTGATTCAGAAAAGGCCGACAATTACTCATCTCTGAATGAACAGGAGGAAGCCTGGCAGTTTTCTCCAATGATGAATTTCATCATCAGAATAGCAAAAATAAGGTTATTAATGACCCTAAACACCACCCAAGGAGAACTCACAGCTCTGGGTTCCTTTACTTCATCCTGCTTTGTCAGCACTGTTAAAGGCTGTAATACAAAAGGTACACAGTGTGACACTTTTATAGGCCCACATGATAGCTATAAAAGTGTGGATGAAACAAATTGCATCTGTCTGTGACTTTTGGTGGAGCCTGCGTGCTGCCTATATATAGAGGTGTAAATGCCTTGAGTTGGGCTGCTTCAAAACATCTGACAATGCAAATCTAATCTAAGCAAACACGCCACAGTTATGTCGGGCCTCATTTTAGGTTTCATACCAGCGGCCTTTAAACTGGGTCGCTGGACTTTAGCGTTACCCCCCCTTTCCTCTGCCATCCTCTGAAAGGGAGTAAGCAGGGTTGAAGGGGGTTTAAGAGGAAACGACAGGTGGAAGCCAGGGTGCTGAAACTCAGATCGCCAATGGGGGCCTGCTGGTTGCACTTAGCTTGGCCCTGTTGTCACCTCCCCCAACTGTTCCACTGCCAACATCCCAACCCCCTATTCTCCTTCATCCCATCTCCCTCCAGCAGCACCAGCACTCCTGTCTAGCCTGTAGCCCCCTCTCACCCACATGACACTAAAGACCCCCAAGCAGCTGGAGTTGATGACACTTGTCAGCAGGGAGATAGTGTGTCCACTGTGTCTGACTCCAGAACAGCCTCTCACTCCCCCTGACTCGTGCACACGCACTCACAGGCTTCATACATGCTCAGGCCCATGTTCACACTCAGACCCCTTTAAAACACACACACACACACATACACACACACAGACACATGTTTTCTTGACACTTCCTGACAGTTTGGGTCAGCTGATCATCTAAGATAGCCTCACTGGTAAGAGGAGACTGCCACTCAGCTCACGTACACAGACAAATTACGCACACAACTTATTTGACGGTCATGCTGACATGATAAAGTACAAATATTCTGAGTGACTCAGATACTCTGTCATAATTAGTAACTGTCTAAATAACTAAATCAAGAATCGTATCGCCCTTCATATAAGGCCTCTTTTAGAAACTAATCCTCGAAACATTCTTGCACATTGGAAAAAGAGTCCACAAGTGTTTTCATCGCTAAATGTACACTTCCACTCTTATTTTTTAGTGACTATCTGGGTCTAGACAGCTTCATGACCATCTACTGAAGCATCCTTATAGAATACACAGGCAAAGTCTGAGCTGATAGACTAGTAGTTAAAAAGTTATTTGTGCCTTTTAATTTTATACGGGCTGAACAAAATAATCAGACAATACTCCTTCGATGACCTGTGGCACACAGAGAGAAATCTGTTTACTATTGGAATGTAAAACCAGTTTGACAAACATGTTTACGGGGCTTGAAATTACAACCATTGTGCGTCATGGTTGGTTATGCTGCCAAAATTTTAGCAGTGCCACATTAAACTGTATTCGGGAGCATTTAAGTCAGTGCAAGTACTTTTGTGGTATGACCTTTTTCGTCCACTTTTTCTAAATATGAATCCAGCGAGCAATCAGTGTCTGTCGCCATCTTGTGAAGTGGCCATCTGCTTACTCTTATGACATGGATAACTGGATAAAATATTAGAAAGCTGCTGATGCAAGTCCTTCAATCAGATGATATTAGCAATAATTAAGAGTAATCATTGTAGACATCTGTTACAGCCATAGCATTACATGATGGAAAAATAGAGAAAATTCCACCATGTGAGTTACACGAGTCATTTAAGAGCTGCATGTATTTATCACACACTAGTTGCGTTGGCAAATGCATTTCTTTTAATATTCATTAAGCTCAGTTTTCTTTCATTATTTATTCATGTATTTGCAACCACAACTGGACCATTAGCAGCTTATTGGTTGGTCTGCTAGCTTGTAAAAGAAGAACATTACATTCAAATTAATTTCATTAGCGCCCTGAAAAAAATCCCACAAATGGCCTCACTCAGAAAGAGGTGAAACAACTAAAAAGTGCAATATACTCGATCCACTCCTGGTTAATCTCAGTCCTCTGTGTGGCTGATGATTCCATGTAAAGTCTGCCCCCATATAAGAGCAGCTACTGTGTCTGCAAGTGTCTGCAGATGCTTAACAGATGCTGATATCCATGAAGACTAAGCGAAAGGGAAGAAATAACAAAATTATTTCAACAAGATGAGATAAGAACTTTAAAATTTAAACCAATAAAAAAAAATTCAAACTATTGCGTCTTGAAGGAAAAGCTTTACTCTTTACTCCATGCAGGGGCTCTACATTGATACAGTTGTACACGCTGAAGCTTGGAGAGAGCCTCTCCGGCTCCGTCCTCCGGCCTCTCACTTGGCATGTAAAAAGTCTTTCAACACGCTATGCAAGCTTGACAGCCTATATCCGTGTCCACCCTGCTGTCTCAGAGAGGAGAGCCGGGCACAGTGTCATATGGCAAGCTGAATTAAAGAGATGTCAACACATTCACCCTCGCAGGGATGAATTTCAGCAACTCACTGACCATTTTGTCACTGTCAGGGAAGGGCATGCATTCTCTCTCCCCAACCACTCACAATGCATAAAGACACACACCAAGACATGAAGTGCCTCGCGCAATATTGGACATAGATTTGAATTTCAGTGATTTTTAAAACTGCCTCGAATCAGTTTTCTCTTTCTCTGGGTTTAAAGGCTCTTAGGAGATTAGAAATACAACACGATTGTCTCCTCAAGAAAGTGTCATTCTTAGGCGGTTTCTGTCCCTTTATGGCAACATTCTCTGCACATTATCATACCAACTGTTTGTGTGACTTATATTGTGTAGCTGTAATAAAAACAGAAGATATTAAGGCAGTAACACTTAATTAATGGTAACACTTTACTTGATGCCTCTCTTCAACACATAATAAATATATGTATGATGCTTTATAATCATGTTATAGCACTGCATAACTATAGTTATAAACATTCATCAATGATTATAAGCATTTTATCATGACTTACAAGGACAGGTATTATAATGTGTTATAACTGTTAACAACTCAATGACAATGGCAACACAGATAATGCATTATACATATATTTATGATGGGTTATAATTGGCTTATAAACTTGTATAACTATCATTACAAACACTCATAAATTATCATAAGGCTTTATAACAAAAAGCTAAACACATTATAATACCTGACCTTGTAAGTCATGATAAAATGCTTTATAATGTGTTATGATTATTGCTATAAAGCATTATGATCATTTATGAGTGTTTATAACTATAGTTATGCAGTGCTATAACATGATTATAACACATCATACCTATATCTATACTGCGCTATAGAGATAGGCGTCAAGTAAAGTGTTACCAAATTAATAGAAAATTTTCCTTCGATCCCAAACTTATTTGTTCAACATTTGTTTTGAAAGCTTGGAATCTTAGTGGGAAGGAGTAAACTTAGTAATGTGAATGCATCAGTTATGTGCACTGATGCAGGGATGTACTCTGGAGCACCATAGTTACTAATGCAATGATAGGACATGGCTGAAGTAAAACAGCTGCCTAATAAGTGCCCTTGAACAGAATTAGTGAGGTCAGCGATGGTTCACTCCAGATGAAGTAAAAGTTTGATGTCTCAACAATGCCAAGTCGAGTCCTTAGCCAAAAGCTCCTTTCCCCCAGCCTCAGCCTCCTGACAAGCTTATTCCACTTGTCAGGCAGACCTGAATTATATTTTGTGCTACAGATGCCTTCAAAGGACAACAATCGTTTGGGCCAAAAATATCTCTGTCAAAGGAGATGATTGAAAATGTCAGAGGATGATGTTTTGTGACAGTGACAGTAGCTGTTGGGTATTTATTTTGCTCTGGTGGAACAAAGACGGAGCTTTGTGGCAAATGAAAGTTTGTTAGTTTATGTATGTGTGTTTGTCTGTGGGTGGTGCTCCTGGTTTGATGACAGTTTAAATATCGCTGTATGTTGTGTAAGTAAAGACATGCATTACATTTTTATACACAGTGGTTTGAGTGAAATAAGCACTACACTATACACCGAACATGAAGTTGCACACACAGACGCCAGGCCAAGAGGCTCTCCTGTTTAGTTACACCCCGTTGTCAAGCCTGTCTCCATCACCCTCCTTCTCATCCATCATCCAACTACCGCTTCAAGGGAGGAACACAACACTTCAAGCTGCTACAAACACAAACTGCTTTATCTTAAAACAAACTTCTCACCAGGAGACAATCCAACGCATTGTTTTAATTAGCAAGTGAGAAACTAAGAGGCTAATGAGCCAGGTGGGAAAAAAAACAGTTTGATGAAACAACAACTTTGTTGTCACATTGTTTGTTTCCTCTCCCTTGCTTCCTTTGCGCACAAGCCAGGAACATGTACCCTCTACTTTCTCACACCTCCACTTGCCCTTCCATATGCATCCACAGCACTTTGCAGCTTGTTAGTGGGGCAGGATGGTTGGTGCAGTGCCCCAGAGGCGGTGGCGTGAAGGTGACATCTATCACTTAGAGTGCAGCTGTGCTATAAATACCTTCAGCGGCCTCCCTGTGGTCCCACCTCCTGACAGCTATAGCTTGCAGTGGGAGAGAAGCAGCCAATGCGGGGTCCATAAGGGAGGAATGATTTAACACAGGAGGGGACATCTTATACCGTCTATGTTTGCTGTCACTACCACAAGTGTCTTAATTATACAGTTACGAGACAAGCTTACAGTTTTCTGTCCTACAAGAATTAACATGAAGAAACACCAACAAGTTTCTGTTTGTGGGTTGGAAGTACATGGACTGCTGGTAAATATATGAAGAAAAATAAAGAGGAACACCAATATGAAGAAAAGGGACTGAATAACTGCAATAAAAACATGAAAGTAGGTGTAAATATAGATGTTTCTGAGACGTTTTTTTTAATCTGCATGGACTGTAAATGGATAAGCTTCCATTTTTATACAGCAGGTGATGTAAACAGCAAATGTTGACTTTAACAGCAATATTAGGGGATAAAAATAAAGTCAAAGCTACCAAAAACTGCAGCTTTTGAAATTAAAGCATTTGCACACCAAACTATCCAGCAGGAATATATGCTGATACAGCCTTAATCAGAAGACTCTACTGGCCAGGAAAACATATTTCCACATTGACAACATCTGCACATATTGCACATTTACAAAACTTACATTACATTAAGTGCATCACCCTAAATGCAAAATCTTTGATTTATCTAGTTGATAATAACGATCACACCCTCAAAGTGTCTGAGAATATAATCAGCAGCTCTAGCATAATGAAACTGACATCAGAAGGTGGATGTTTTTCAAAAAAAGACCTCTGCTGTTGTGTCATTGATCCTGCTCTGTTAAACATTGTCAGACTGGAGGATAACATGTAACTGCTGAAAATATAAAGTCAGATTTAGAGGCTAAACCCCTGTTTCAGATTGGCTTTTGTTCTTTAGCATAAAATGAATTCAGTCACATGAATTCAATTTTTACTGCATGTATTTAGAATAATAGGTCTACAAGGGCTTCCAAAAGCACCGACTGCATAATTCTTCGAGTTTTGCTCTGCACACACCCATGATTAATGGACGACCTGAAAGCCTCTTAATCTGTTTAAACATTTGCTTGTAGTGGTTTAAACTACGTGATTTCAATAGATTATTTCTGTTTGCTTGTTGTAAGCCTTTTGCTACAATACACCTGCTTTTTGAGAGAATTTGAAGAATACAGAACAAAAGGCTTTTTAATAATCACTGCCAAATGCTTTGCCAGAGCTCTGTGCAATCTTCTGTTTCCACAGCTGTGACCATATTTATATCTTAATTTTAAGGGTTTGGCCAGCTCAACAAAAGATCTTTGTCATCTTTCAACAGGTGAGCCAGTAGTAAACAGACAGGCGTTTCCTACATCAACATACCAAAGGAGGTCTCAGTACAAACCTGCCTTTACAACAACATGCACCAAACAGTGTGTCATAGTTTTGAATAACCATCCACCCATTTTTCTGGAGCCTTATTACTACCTCCTGCAAGCAAAATATTCGTCTGTCATCACACGTAAAGCCTTTAACCACAACAGCTGGAAATCAGCCACAGGCATTTTCCACGGTGTCAGAGCAAGGCGTGAAGCTTGTATTTATGTTATGATGTATTAGGTTCTGTAATAATCACTCTGAAAGACATGGCTTGTTTCTATCACGCTTGAGTTATTTGGCATCTTACCAGGTTAAAGCAGTAAAAAAAAAACCTGACATGTCAAAATAAGAAAGCTCTCAGAGGACATTTAAACTTCCTGTTTGGTAGATTTATGTTCTTTCCAAAGTAAGAGAAAGAGCGCAGGAAAGGCGATGTCAAGGAAAATGAGTAAAGAATAAATACTTTTATGCATGGACCACCGTGCCAGAACCGCAAGAATCCAGAGGTTTTTTAAATTTTGGCAAGAATCTGGATCATATCCTCAGTACACAGTATATGTGGATTTGTTGAAACATTTATATCAGAACAAATAGTGAGCTGAATTCCCCCAAAATTATAGGATGTGTCCAGATGTGTCAAATGGTACATACACATTAGATAAAGTATCCAAAAATGCCCCCATGCCAGATCTTAAAATATATGGACTCATTATTCGGTTGGAGTATTACCTACATGTGTAGCATTACTCTTCCTCACTGACAGTCTTTAAAGGGTTCCAGGTTTGAGATTTGAGATATTTAGCTTTGCGCTAACCATCGGGGCTAACATACTGCCACCTCAAGGCCATATATTTACGCGCCTGTTACACTTCATTTGAAATGTGTAACGACCAAAAGCGTAACATTGAGGCAAAGTGGTTCTGCCTCTGGTCCTCCTTCAGAGTAGTAACAGAGGCAGACTGGAGGGAAGGAGGTGGTGATGTGTGGCCAGCAGCACTGAACAGCACTGTTTGTACGCGCAGATCTGAGTCTGTGCAAGTGTGTATGTGAACTCTGTGTCAACAAGCCGTATCTCTAACTCTCCTGCAATGACTGAATACGATGTGTTATGAGACACTGGGACGACTTTTATAGTTTAACTCGAGTGACTTCAGACAAGCCAAGTGACAAAAGAGCAAAGCCACTTATTCTGATTGTTACATTTACTCATAATGAACATAACTTAATATTGATGTTCTGTCATGGTAGTCAGGCTGTAGTAATATCAGCACTGTCCCTCTGTTGCGCTTGTACCAACAAGGAATAGGACAGGGTCAATGCAGGGAAACCTAACTTTAAATATCACTGCCAGTACTACTGTCAGTATGGCTATTACTGTTCTACTTGACTTTGTTTACAGTCTCCAGTTTACTGTCAACCATTGTTTAGAGTATTTATATTTAACCATGCTCAATTCAAATCCAGGATATGGTTACTGCTACTGTTTGTATACTTGCATAGGAGTATAGGAGGTGATGTATGCACAGCAATTATCAGTGCCAGCTTGAATCTCTTTCCATTCACATCTCTCTCTTAAATACTTTGGTGTTTACACGAATCTATCAGGTACAAGCTTCCTTTATTTTGGACTAAAAGGCATCAGAGCTGTGGTTGGCAGATATTGGTGAATACTTGCAAACCCCTGCTTCCAAGGAGGGAGAGAGAGAGAGAAAGAAAAACCCACCAGCTTTTAACAAGCTTTCAGAGAAAAAGCCCATGTTTATGTTCCACTGTTCATAACCCAACTGTGCATTGTGGTTTGGGGTTGAATTACAGTGGTTTGGCTCACATTGTTGAGCATATAAACTCTGTGCCTCCACTGTTCTGGCTGAACTTAACTTGAACAGATGCTGTAAAACTCACTTCAGTGGGAGGCCTGGCCTTACACTGGTGACCAAACATGTTTGCCTTATTTTCATGTAAACGCTGGAAAATAACTGTGCTCAACACTACATATGAACACATCTTGTCATAAACCATGTTTGATACTAAAAAAGGATTTCTGGGAGATTTTGTATTACATTACTCATTTGTTGAAAACAATGTATGCAGGTGAGAGAGCAACTTGAAGTTTTAGAAAAAAAAAAGTTAAACATCTGTTTTCAGCATTACAGTAATGTTGAAATTGTTCTTACTTATTCTTAATATCAAGTTAAACATTTTACATGTTATACTTAAAAGATAAAAGGGGATGTTATTGAATTGAACTTGCTCTTGCTTTGCCAGTCCCTTCTGCTCACTTTGTTTTAGCACTGTGCCAGCAGAGGGGAGAGAACTGGCAGAAATATTCCAAAAACTAAGGCCAAAGACAATTCGATAGACATAACTTCATGTGGATGATATTCATATTTTAATTGGAAGTGGGTGATATTGGCGCAAGGAACATGCAGATTGGTTGAAATGAAAGCCCAATGCTGTGGGTGTGGCAGTTCTTATGCATAAACCATAAAATTAAAGAAGATATTTTGTATGAAGGTGCATGAAATGTTGACCTGGGTCTGCTTTGGCTTCAACCGTGTAACGGATGTTCTATGGCTGTGGCTTTAAGATAACAATCTTATTTGCTGAGAGTAAAGGAAGAACATCAGATAAACGTCTTCCTGCAGAGCTCCATCTGCATGTTTTGCTTTATTTGAGCTGCAGCTGCCAAGATGTTATTTATTTTGGAGCATCCCGTGAAAGATTTTGAAAGAGCCCTTACATGCTTGGTCACACAGCCAGCTTAAGTTTTACTGTAAAAGTTTGCCTTGTAAAGACACACTGTGAATGGGTAAACCAGGGGCTATGTGTGTGGCATACAGCGTGTCTGACGCACAAAGAGACAGACTTTTAAAGGAAAAAAATGAATGTACTCTGGTGGAGAGGGAGACAGCGCATGTGTGTCTATTCTCAGAGGTGGTCATACTACATAAACATTTAATGATATGGCTTAAAAAGGCATTAATTCCTAAACATCTGCCACTGTACATTGCACCTGAGGGAGTGTAAGTGTTTAAAACATTCACAGCCTTGGCCTCACAACATTGCCTTTTAATGTGCAAATATAACTTGCCTCATAAAAGGCAAAATTTGTCAAGACCGAATTCCAACATCGAAATAAATGATGATTCTCAGTTTTGCTTTGCTACCAAACATTCAAGCTGTCTAAAATCTCTCATAAGCTTCTACAAAATCAAACTCTGTGACAGAAAACAGACTTGAATGTCTGTTTAAGTGGCCTAACAAGACAGCAAAGCCAAACTGGTGTCCTCCAGCTCTGTTCTGGGTCCTGTTCAATAATTCACCCCTGAGTGTAGAGCTCAGGATGTCACCTCCGCTGCTGCAGGCTTCTTGGCCTGGTTGGCAGTCTGGTTAGGAGGGCTGCCTTCTGCCATTAGCATGGCTCTGATCAGATTAACAGTTGGGCCTTTGGCCAACAGTGAGGCACAAAGAGGGAGAGTTCTGCCTGGCATGGCTTGGGAATAGCATGGCACATTTAGCGGGCTGGAGAGACAACTGATGAACCACATTTAGCACACTGCCATCATTATGACACAAGAGGTGTGATGCTCCTGCCAGGAGAGGGATGCAGTGCAGCTGGCTCAAGACACTGTTCAAGCTTATTTTGGTTGTAAACATTCAGAGACAAAGGTCCTTTCCTGAACTTACAATGTACACCAGTGACTCAATACTTAATGATATCAGAGACTGCAAAAGCTTCAGCGTTTTCTGAACAAAACTTAAATCATGGCTTCAAGGAAACCAATCACGATCACTGATTTAAATCTTTAATACAACACGCTTAAAGAGAATGCAAATTACTGTGATTTGAAATATGTTGTCTTATGTTTACTGTTTACAAGGTTTTTATTGTTAAAAGTCATTTGAATGTAGTTTTTTTAAGTAGTCTGTAATCTCTGTTTTATAGATCTTCCTTCCTAAGGACCACAGATGTATATAAGCTTTACCTAATCTTGATGATTTTAAAAGCAAACTCAAAACACACCATTTTAGTCTTGCTTTTGACTAAATTTTATATCATTAACTTTGTTTAAGTGTTTTAGTATTTATCTCTTCTAGTTTTAATGCCAGGGTCATCTTTTATTGAGATATTTTGGTGCTCTTATTTTAATATCTTTTACCATTGTTTTTATTTTATTTCATTTAGTATTTCTTAAGTTTCATTTTGTGTTACTTTGTTTTAGATTTTAACCAAACCTCCAGTGTTTCCTTATCTTGAATTTTAAAACGTTGTTTCCTCAGTGCGCACTTTCCTATTTCTATGAAATCGAACCCTTTTCAAATTTATGCATTTTAATACATGTTTTTGTTGTTCTTAGATCATGGGAATGAGAGGTTGAGCTCGGGTAGATGAGGGTTTTCTTTGTTTCTTTAATTCTTCTGCTATGTAAAGCACTTTGTTTTTGCTACATCGGTTTTGTATAAAAAGTGCGATACAAATAAAGACTGATTGATTGATTGATTGATTTACAGCTTACTATGGCTTAGCAATTGTGTTTTGCATGGCCTTGTCAAATAATCTAGAAAACAAACTAAAACTTTCTTAATCAGTTTTTTTTTTTTTTTTAAGTGTCAATACTCTGAGGGCTACAACACCATATTTCTTATACCATCACCACAACCGCAACCTTTTACTGTAATGTTTGTGTGCACAAAAAAAGCGTCTCAGATGACCAAACAATCTAAATAAGCTTTAAAGGTGATCAAAAAGAAAATCAAGCAAGGATGGATGTCAAGGGGATACTGATACAGGGGTAAAGAAGAAATTGGGGCGAGGAGTGAAGATTATGTTACAAAAAGATGGATTGGAGAGAAGGGATAAGAAGAGGTTGTGAGTGGAGTGATGGCTGCCCTCCCACAGCTCTACCTGTGGTGGAACAGATTGGACCCGCTGCAGAGCGTTCTGATTGCCGTGGCGACCAAGCGTCAGCTGACAGATGGCTGCCTCCAAGCGTAGGGCACCGGTCGTCCGCAGCTTCCACTGATTGGAAGTCCGTGCACACGCAACACTCCTCACACCCACATGCACAGACTGGAGGCTTATGAAAAGGGAGAGAGAGAATGGAGGACACGCTTGCTTTGATCTTGAGGTGTCAGGCATCTTCACTGTTGCTGTTCACGTAGATGATGACTAGCCAACTCTAAAATAAACTTGCACAATCTGGGTTAGCCGATGCTCAGTATCAGATAATACAGTGGAACATGCGGAGGAGGTAGAGAGTTTATCAGTGTAGACCTTGTGCAAACCAGAATCAATGCAAACCGAATTATGCTTGAAATTAACAGGGTAAAAAACCCAATAAGAGATCAAAAACACTGTATGCGTACGACACCTTTGTCTCTCTTTGACTTGCAGTATCCTGACATCCAGTAGATTTTCATATGGGCCTCCATCTCCTCCCCTTGGGAAAAGAAAAGAAAGAAAAAAAATAATGCATCAGGGGGTATACAACACATTCACTGAGCAATAGACAGCAGTTAGACGTCTAGTTTTTTTAGACCTTATTTCAACCATCTAGTCTACTCTGGATATTTTAGACGGAACTTAGCAATGCACTTTAACCCATTATTCAATAACTATTTATTTCAAAAAGTATAAATATAGCCTAGATTTAGATTTAGTCTAAATTTAGACGTCTAAAAAAACGTTAATTTCTAGACCTGTGGTAGCCTGATTTTAGACCAGCCGTCTAGGCTACATTTTGACGTCTATTAGACCTCTTTTAGACAAAAAAAAAATGCTCAGTGGGTATTGTTGATACATTTTACAGCCAAAACAAGTGTAGGGCAAAATAGTGAGTGAACCCCTGGAACTGGTGTTATACCCCCTGTGTAACCAAAGCAGACACTGCAGGCCTGAGGTGCTGGTCACATGTATCTTACCTGTAGTGTAGCCATCTGCTACTAGCCAGGGCTGTAGCTCTAATTACTGGCAAATTCCTTAATGCCATAATGCACTGTTAGACTGTGACTAGCACAGCACAGATGTGTGGATGTTAACCTGTATGAAGCACTGAAAGCTGACGGTGTTAGCTCTGCAAAAATGTTTTGGATTCACTTTTGAGGCTGTTGTGCTGTCCCTTATTTTATACAGACTGTGTTCCATACCTGCAAAAACATGTGAGCTCGACAATAAAATGTATGGCTATGCGATCGCTCTGCGGTTATTTGGTTATGTAATAATTAAGTCAGATTAACACTAAAACTTTGGGAGCTAAGGCACTGCTATTTTCAAAAGTAGCTTTTTTATCATCTGCAAATTGTTTGAGTTTTGCAACCACTGTCTGCTTTGGAGTTGGGTCTAAACACTGTGACAACGAAAAGCAGTAGAAACAGCACAATCAATTTGATCTAGCACCTCAAATACACACACAGCTAAGTCTATAGAGTATCCGGACTTGCATCTGGAGCACATGTTAAAACAGGTAAAATAATCACCATAAAACTGATAGATAATTTAGGGTACAAAGTGAAAAATTGGAGTGCCTCTATCTGCCATAAACCCTGCCTCAAAATGACCAACCTGTCTTTTTTTTAACTTCGACATGTCCCTGTTAAAACACCCTCAAAAATCTAGTCAGCAAACTCATACAACTGTGAAATAGACAATAATATAGCATATCACAGAAGCCATTTCCCTGCACTATTCACTTTCTTTCTGCACCATTTATTTTTTTTTTCGTCCTCTGACACACACACACACACACACACACACACACACACACACACCCTGATACTGGCATTGGATCTCTGAGGCAAATGGGCTGCATGTGTCTCATGCCTCTCCAATACCTCCTGTTGCCATAAATATCTTGTTATGAAAGGCAGGTAATGAAAAGCGCTGCCTTGGTAATCCGTGACGGAAGGCAGTTTCATGGTAGTTTAGCTTCCATTACCTCCCTTGCTCCCTCAACCGCCCCATGGAGACGAGTCCTTGTCTCTGGTACACTTGTCCTCCTGTACTTTTTCTCTTTGTCCCTTTGTTGTAGGACTGCATGGGTCGTCCATCTGAAGATAGATTTATGAATATTAGCTGTGCATTCTTTGTTTGACTGTGTTATCTTTGCAGCAGGTGTAGCCTAAAGGTGGCAAAGTTTGTTGATCTTTCCATCTGTTCAGTGTTTTGCTGCACAGCCAAGAGATCATCGCAGGATGATTTCGAAACCATACATCAATCATTTTTTCACCCGTTTTTTGCCCTTTTAGTTTTTACTTTCCTTAATCTGGACTGTAAAACGTAGTTTGTAAAGTCTTACTGAGCAGGATTCGATCGTTTGCAGCGCAATGCAGGTGCTGATAGTCACCATAAACTCAATCTTACACCTGAGCACATAGACACAGAGGCCCCACAAAGCTGACAAATGAATAACTGTGACATATAACCCTCAGCTCTTTGATCTCATATTAATGTTGTTCAGGAAAATCTGCACCTCTTTTCACCTAACTTCCTCTGCCCCTTAGTCGGAGAGGGACTTGGCTCATCATAGCGAGCCATTGATCAGGCTGGATTGCAGGAGACAGCAACTCAGAGCAGCAGCCCTCAGAGGGAGACCCACTCATACAGTCTGGCAGCGGTTCCAACAGAATAGATAATTCTGGAGCAGCAGCTTCCACCTCACCTCGTGCCAACCAATTTACAATTCAAACATGGACCAAGGTGTTGAAGAGGGATGTTAGAAGTACTTTAATTTGTTTTTATGAGATATTTGACAGAGGTTGCATACATAGCAGCCTCTCAAGTATTGCTCTTCAAAGAAATATAAATTGGTTTTCTTGATATTAAACTTTTTTTCCCTTTACAATGATTTATTGCTTTCTTCTTTTGTAGTTATCAAGTGGCGCTATATTTTTCCCCAGAGAATGAACAAAAGCACAATCAAAAAAAACATCAGATATAAAGGCTATTTCAATTTAGCTGCAAACACTCAGGCATTTAAGAACAAAAACTGTTTTTGACTTTGGGGAACAAAAACAGATCCGAACTAAAAACAAACACACAAAAAAAAAAAAAAAAAGTTGAAATATGATAGATTTCCGATCCAAATTATGTAAACTACGTAGTTTGAAAATAGTGCAAACCTATATTATATAATACAGGTTTTTATCTGATATGCTCTGTATGTGGTTTTATATACAATAATAATCGTTCAAGAGGCTGGAAATGAATTATTGGGGGGGCAGTGCTCCTCAGTGTCTCAAAGAGAAAACACAATGATACAATATGGCTGCTGAGCACATAAAGGAACTTTGAGGTTACCTCCCTTCACTGCCACAGCTAAACAGATGGAGTTTGCTGTTTGTCTGTTTGTCTGTGACATCTATTACTACGACTATTTATGGATGTACTGCATTTTATCTGTCTTTACAATATTTCTCTACAGGGACAATTTTAAAAGAAATACATCTTATTAGATGTTGTTTTGCACAGACTCTTTTCTCCAATCCTGGTGTTTGTATATGTGCACACACTCTTTCAAGACTATGTTTATCTCTCACTGTGTGCCTCATAGCCTTCAGGCATGAGAGCTCAGGTTCCACTGCCCTCCCCCCAAAATTGAAAAGCTCATCAGGAGATAATTCTGGGAGCTGCCACAATGCCAGCTATGTGCCACTGTCACCTTATCTTCCAGGCCTTTTGCGCCCTGCTGCTCCTGTCCGTGCCCTGGGGAAGACAGCTTAGTACCCATTTTGGCTGCACAGACAGAGGAGAGCAGGGCAGGAGAGATCACTCATTTTAATAGGCCTGTCACATCTGTTTTTAGAACCTGCGGTGGTCTCCTGCTGCCGGCCTCTGAATGAAGTGACCCCAAAATGATGTGACAAGCTGTGATGAGCTCGGGGAGGGGAGCTTTGGCCAGAGGAGCAGAGGAAAGGATTAGATGCAGGGTAAGAAGTGAAGGAATAAGAGTTAAATCACAAAATCTAGAGTAAGTAAAGCACTATGATTTGGATTATATAGTTGTACATACATGTATATGATATTATAAATAATCCCTTTCTTTGTGTTTAAAACAAACATGACTTACTTTAAGGAATTAGATAATACAGATTAATTTATAGTTTTGGAATTCCAACATCATCTCTGATATTTAACCAGGGACAAAACCTTGACACAGCCATGTCGACGGTAATGTTGACCCTTTGTCTGTCTGTCATAAGTTGAATACATGGGTCACTTCACTTAACGTACAGTGTGCTTTACATTACACGACTAAGTTTTACACATGGTTGGGAACTAGCAGTATCAGAAATTAAAAATAAAACACAAGTTAAAAATAAATGACAGACTGCACCTGTGTAACCTTTGGTCCAAAGGTTATTAGGAATTTTTATATCAAGAAACCCAAACTATTGATATATGCATATTATTTATGTCATAACTGACTTTTTTGTCTAATTTTCATCTCTTCGGTAACTTCAGCTAAATCTAGCATCCTAAACAATAACTGATATAACAAAAAACTGAACTTGATAACAGCAGAAACCAACTTAACCAGACACTGTGAAGGCTTTCAATGATCACTGTGGCCAAATTATTGTGAATTCAGGGCTGAATCACTACAGTCTTTATGAAAAGTCTTAGTTAACCCATTTGTTCTTGATGCAAACGGGAGAGACCAAGGCAGGTACACACAGAATGCTGTAGTATTTCAGTACCACATTGAGTTTCAGCACTCAGCACTGTCACTAAGGTTTCGCTTTCTCTTCTATTATTAGGGGTTAATTAGGCTGGATCTTTGATGAATCCACACACTATTTAAAGAGTAAGTCTATATAAACATTTACCCACTGTGACACTGACTACCCATCAGGTCCACTTAAAAACATGAAAAGTCCTGGAATAAGAAAAAAAGGGGTCATGTGACAAAAAATTGGGATAAATATCAAAACTATACACAGGCTCTGGTCAAATAGTAAGCTCTAGATATTAAACAAAACAAATGAAAACAAAATTAAACTTTGTTTTCGAAGTGATGCACACTATCAAAATCAATTCACTAAGCAGCCTACCATCACAGTCCAGAACAAACTGCTCTTCAATATGACCTGTGAATCCCATTGTACCGAATAAATATGTTCAGAGAAGTTTTAAACTTGTCCAGTGTATTTCATCAAAAAGAAAGCCTCTTTGACTTCATCAGCTCACCTCTCTTATTCTGATAACTGCTTTTTTGCTGTATATTCAGCTTAAGTAATGGATGACTCATCAATGAGAACTCGTAGCAGACTCTTTTATAAGCTCTGCTCAGTCCAATCTGCAAGTGTCAGCTCAGTTGGTCTTACAATTAATTACTACTGACTGGTCGCTAAAAGTCCAATAAGTCTGCCTTAGAGGTCTAGTCAGCTGAAGCCAGGAGAAAGACTGAAAGTTTGAAACGCTGGTAAAGCAACTGTTAGTGATCATTTTGTCTAAAATAGTTTTTGATTAATTCGTTTTCAGAGCAAGAGAGGACAAAAATGGCTTCCTTGATATTTTTTTGCTGTGACAACAACACAGAAAACTCAGAAGTGAAACATAAATTCCAAACAATTAAACTTAACCTGTCAGCCCAGTTTCTGAAATTCTGTCATTGCCTGAGTATGGCAGATTACAGCCTTTAACTGCTTGAGTTCAGTTGTATTTTGTAAGAAGTTTTGGAAATCAGAACACCGAACAATAAGAACAGCCTGGTGAAAACTTGGTACGCTGACTGTAAATGTGGCGCTATGCACTGAACACGTGTAAACATAGCCCCAAGATGGTGATATTACATTATAGAGGAACAAAACTACACTCCCACCCGCTCTGTGGCAGGTTGTCATTATCTCCTCATTTCCATAGCCTTTTGATGGAGACATATGCTCAGGCAAATTGAAAGAAATACATGCTTGATGTGGTGGGGGTGCAATGTAAGGTAATCTCACTTTTTTTTTATGAAAGCCATATTGCTCATCCTTAACCATTTCATGGTAAGTGGTTGCCTTTTTCCCAGCACCCTTTTCTTTTGAGGCTCCATTGGAGTTTCTTTGTAATTTTTCTCCTAAACTCATGTTATCACAAGATTTTCAGGGTTGTTGTCTGAGAGCACCCGCATTAGCGCATGCCTTCAAACATCAATAAGGGTGCTCTTATCTTTGAAAGGCAGAGGAAACTGCACAAACATCTTTCAGTACTGGTATCATGCTTAAAAGCATGCAGAAAAAAAAAACACGAGTTGTTGCTTTTTTCATGCACAGACAAATGCAGTTAAGATCTATTACCTACAATATGAGCAACCTTGAGGGTTTGCATAATGATATCTGAATCAGATGGATTGATGACATGCATTTTAGATGTCGAACCGCATTTTTATTCTGCATATGAGAGAATTGTCCACAAAGACAAAAAATTAAAAAACTAAACGCTGCTTTTTTTGGCAAATGATTGAAATGTTCTGACTATCCACAATTTAACGAACATCTTTGTATTTCTGGCTTTAGGGAAAATAGTAGAACTGGCTGAAACCAGCAGTCAGAGCATAGTCTGTCATTGTCCTTGAACAGAACAGTGAACAGGCTCACTCAGCTGTGAGCCACTTTAGAAAAGAGCATCTGTTAAATGCCGACGACACTGATGGCTACACCGACATATTTTCTGTCCATGGTGCCTCATGGCGATCAAACCATAACAATGGAATGTCAAAGTTTTCACAACACCATCAGCACACCGTATTCATATGCGTGTTTACCTGTGGAGACAAACATGTGGGATTGTGTGAGGTCTGGTTCCTTCAGGGTCAGGTAATCAGCCATCTGATAAAGGCAGAAACTATTTGTATTATCTGCCCACAAGTGGAAAAACAACCAGTTGAATCAAAGTTATCAAAACATGAGGGGGAAGAAAGAACTGATGATTATCTCCGTGCATACGGCACAAAGCCAAAGGCAGCTGTTCATTTACATCTACACCCGACATCTGACAACAATGAGATACATTCCAGACGTCTTTGTACCTTTCTCTTTCTTAAGGGCTGGTTTAGGGTGTGGGCAGCAATGAAACGATGCTTGAGAGCCAGGCATGTGACTGTCAAATAAACAATGTTCACCGAGTGTGGCCGCCTTATCAATTAAAAGTAGAGAGGTGCTTTTTTTAAAAATGGAGATTAGGTGCAACTACTGACAGTGTATTAGTAAGGACACAACTCCTCCATGCTCCTCCCATTGTCAGCTGTGATGTCAAAAGACCCTCTCTCTATCTGTTGAGGTTTTGTTTACTACCTGGCTTCCTAGCATGGCATCTGTGCTACCGAAGTTCCGGTTTAAAGGGATATTTCGGCGTAAAATAAAAAAAAATTTGTCTGACTCAGCGTAACACCAAGCTAGACACCCTCTCGAGAGATCAATGTTGCCAGTAGCTTGTTTCTCTAGTTATACCAACTAAATGTTCTTCCTTGAGCTGCGTCACCCCGCTGCAGTTGGTAATGGACTGCCCCAAGGTCTTGCTACAAACATGCGGCTGCTGGAGAGTAGGTGAGTTGTGTTTAGTCTCTTTGCTAAAGAAATCAGGCAAAGCTAAAAGATGTTTGGCTATGGCTAGGACCCATTATGTACTGTTGATGAAGTTAGGTCCTGTTCTGAGCATTATTTGTGGCTATAGAATGGCTTTTTGGTTGAGGTTTGTTTATGGCTCCTCAGACTGCTGTGTATTGCTATCCTGCGGTCGTTACTAAAGTTGGTATAACTTGAGAAGCAAGCAGTCGGAAATATTAATCTCTTGAGGGGGTGTCTAATTCGGTGTTACGGTGTGTTTAAAGGAATATCCCTTTAAATTACGGTGTGTAAACACTGGAGCATGTGCAGAACTACTGGGCCAGTTTCAGATCATCTGAGCCGTGTACATGAGAGGGAAAATCGACCCCCACCCTCATTATCCAGCTATGTTAATGCAACTGAGAAGTTTGCAATAACGGTGATTTCATTTGGACTAATGTGTTAACATGTTTTTTTAAAAGTCAAATCTCAGCAGAATAATGGTAATAAATTGATTTTTTGGACAATATGAAAATGTGCTGGCTCACCGGGTGAGCTCAGCATGAAGAGGCTTGAACAAGCTAATTTAAATTCAATGCTAAATTTGTGTTTGTGTCCTTTTTCAATTGAATTGGGAATTGCTTCCCTGTTCCTTTCTCTTTGGTAGTAAATTTATACAATAAGCTTGCTCAGTCAGTTGTGGGGCTCACACAGACAACCATAAAAATGTCAAGAATTACATCCTGAAAATATTTGAACCCTTTTTCTATGTGCTTATTTTTTTCTACAGACGATATCATATCAAGGAGCATATCACAGCCAGGTATGATGGGACTTTTGAACAAACAGGGATCTTATTGAATGTCACTCAAGGGATTAGTAGGTTAGTAATTCAATCAAATGAATGACTTTATGATAAAAACTCTGAGGTTGTTTCTATCTATGAAGGCATTTTTGATTTATCTAGATTTCAGTAATATTAAAGACACATCTTCCAGCTTGGTGATTCAAATCTTTTTAAAGAACATAATGAATATATGTCCTATAACCTTCTTATGAAGTCTGTCTTGGCAGTTGATAGATATTGAACATTACTGAACTGCAATACCTCTGCAGATGTGTTTTTTTCTTATTATTTAGCTGTGTGTTTTCTCTGCTTCCACACCTGGTTCCTGTGCTACATTAAGTCCTTATAACCGGTTGAAACAAAATGATGGTGTGTCACGGAGTTGACATACTTTATTGCTTTAATGTGTCAGTTGCTCATTCTCACAAGTGAAATACAAATACAAACCAAACCACAAAAGTGAAGTTTGGATAAATGGGAATATTCAGTGGTGAGTACATTTTTTGTTTTTTAATGTGATGTTCAATGACTGTTTGCTATGCAGCATTTTTGGAAATAGGTATTACATGCAATGCATCAAAGTTACTTTTATGTATGATTATATAAAGTGTATTGTTGTTTCCCACCTCAGTAAATTCAAGGACAGGAGAATGAGAAAATAACATGTTAGTTTATTCCTCTCAGCTCTAGAAAATGAGGCTTTAAAGGGCGGGAAACGGGGAATACTGACTGCAAAGACAGGAACCTTTTCTGCTTTGTGTAACCAGTGGTTACAGAGGTTTTCTACATGACAGCAGAGAACATGGTGCTGGAGCAAACCACATCATTAACCAGGCATGATGTATGGCATTACATCAGACTAACTCTAACTGAATTCAATGCTCATCTTTATCGCGCTGTGTCTTACACCTGCAGGAAAATGTTACCTATTGTAACAAGGGCTGCTACTGAAAGAACAATGAATACAGAAACTGCAGTAATGGAGGAGTCACTGCAAAGTTTCTGTTCTGATAAGCCTGCAGCTGGATTGGCTACACAGTCTTTACTTTAAGATCACTGTGGAGTTTCAAGCTTTGGAGCAGTTTAAAACTCCATCCAGTGACTTTTTATCCCTACGAGCAAAAAGACTTACCACCATGCTACGCTGATTAGGCTGAACAAGATTTGGATCATGTAATGGAGATAAGACAGTGGCTGCAGAGTGGCAAACTTTTTCTGTTTAAAAAAGGTTACTGTTAATTTTATGTCGAAAGGAAAAGGAAAATGAAGGAAAAATAGACGTAAAAATACACGGAACCTTTACTGCAATAAAGTTTTTGCCTGAAAAACACTTATGGCTGAAACACAATGAAACCTAAGATAGGGTATACTACAAAATTCTCCTTTAAGTATGTGCATGGTTAATGATAACATAATATAACAAAGTTTTATACAAATTTCCAAGGTTACCATTTAGCACCTTGTTTTCATTGCTGAAGTGTGAAGGAGGTTGACAAAAAGGTCAGACATCTAGACAAAACTGCAGCAGGAAAACCAAATGATTTTTGAATGGCTGAGTTAAAGTACGTCAAAACAAGAGGGTGGACATCAAAACAGCTGGAAATGAAAGTCATACTCTTAATCAAGTGAAACCACTGACCTTTTCACAATATGCCCCAATTTGCAAAGGAAATAAGCTCCAGTGCCATTTTACCTTAAATTTCAGACCAACCATCCAAAGAAAACAAAGGGATAAGAGCCAAGTCCCAGGGAGAGTAACACCATGTATGCAAAGCAGAGTGGAAGAAAGAATACGTCCATTCAAAGCTTGAACTGTGAAAACATGTGGAGAAAACGTACACACACTTAATCAGCCTTTTCCTCTTGGACCCTTTAATAACTTTTGAAAAACCACCAGGATAGAAACCCACCCAAGTCTCCCCAAAGAAGGAGGGAAACATGACACCCTATGTGTGATCGCTCAGTCGTTGGTGTTTATAAAAAAAGGGCGACGCTTATTCCATAAGTGAACTTGATGTTTCAGTCAACTGTGATTACTGATTTTAAATGTAAATTATATCATTTTATGGAACTTGTGGGTGAAGAGGCGCATCATTATGAAGACTATGATCGAAAAAGAGACGTTTCCCCTCGTTTTCATTCCCTTTACTTAATCTAAATTATCAATGGGTATCAACAACAAATTGATAAAAAGAAACCAGCCATGTCTCCTTGAATACTTTCCCAGCCATTGGCCCTGTTACTGTATGAAACACACAAATGTATCCAGCTCACGCACCACAATAACAGGTGCAAATCTAGTCCACGAAAATTAAAAGTAAAATGATACCAAAATGAGCCAGCCCTGTTTTGTCAAATGCATCATTGGTGTTCACTCCCTGTAGAAACCACAAGCTAACACGCAGCCATATTGGGAGGGTACCAGCTCCCTGTGTGACACAGTTCCTCTGAGAGTCCTTGTATTTATATCCGTTGTCAGTGTAGGGCTGGAGAGCCTTGCTGGCTCATAAATCTGGACATGCTTAGCAAGCACAAATTTCCCCCTCATTAGAGCTCCACATCCTGTGGAGGGAGCTGAATTACACGCCAGTGTCAAAGTTATGCCAACCTACCAAGAGTTGGAGGGCCTTGGTACTGCTTTTACACCTTATGCACATCTAATATTTTGTGTCATTTGGACCTAAAATTATTTAATCAACTGAAGATTTAATGAAAAGAGGCACAACTTAGGATTTAATGAAAAGGGGCCAAAGCGTATGAAGACAGCAGGAACTACTTATAATTGAGTTGCAACCTAATGCTTTTTTATTTGTTTAAATTGGAGAGATAGTAAAAAATCAAATCAGTATGATGTCCACATGGATTATCACACCCTCTCTTGGATTTACCCAGCACAAATGTTGCCCTGTGGGTGGATACACCTCATCTTTGAAGCCCAAACCAGAGCCAAAGGGAGGTCTGGTAGAAAATAGGCTCAATCTGTCTCCCCCTCTCCACCTCCCACACCAAGCCTTAGCCCTTCACTCAAGCTTCACTCTCTTCTCTCGGGGGAAACATGTATGTCAGAGACAGCAGGTGTGAAGTGAGATTAGAAAGCACAGGAAGAGGAGGAGGTGAGGGAGGATGATAATGGGAAGGGAAGCAAGGAAACAGACAAGGATAGTGTTGATGGTGTATGTGCAGACGCCTTGCTTTGTATGCAAGCAAGTTGTGTTTAAGTTAATTCTGTATGCTTGTGCAGCAGCTGTGCACATACACTACTAATAGCCTTTGTTTCTCCTTTGAGAGCGTCAGTCATCAGGCCCATATGATGGACAGCTTGGTGGCTGGCACCAGTAGATGAAGAAAGCTCCAAGGCCATCCACTCCTCAGAGAAGCAATTATCTCCCAGCCTCAGCCCCACACCATGGGCCTGCATGAGAATGAGCCCAGGGCCATGCCTCACTGTCTGGCATCCTCTCTTTGGAGATGCAGAACACATACACAAGCACATACAACACAAAGTGACTAATCCACACTTCTAGCTCATGCATATGAAAAAACGCGAGACAGACACACAAAAAAGCACAAGTCCTGGCCTCCAATGCTGCCGTTTCCTGAAACTGACCTGCTGGAACTGAAATTTATGAGAAATAAAGTGTGTCAGAGCAGATTTACAGTCGGAGCCTGAGGCTAGAATTGAAGGTACAGAAATTGACAGGTTAGGCGCTATGGCCAAGAGCAAGACCAGGAAGGGATTTCTGCAGCAGCCTGAGGGTAAAATGAATGTAAAATACCTGTATCATGCAAGTTTTGACACGAAGGCTGAGAGTGACCCAACAAGCATTGTATGGCTCTTGAAATAACTTAGCAGCTTGAGGGGGAGCCCTATTGCTTGGAAATATATCTATGTACAAGTACTGTAGTACTGAATATAAGTTGCATGTGTGTACGAATCTGTTTTCGGGGGATTTGAGGAGGAAAAATGTTTCAAACTGTTCCTACATGATGAAGACTTCCATTGCCCCTAAGTTACATGCAATTTCCATGCAGATGTTTGTCTCTCTCTAATTCCATATATCACCACCCTGCCAGCTAGACTATCCTTACTAAGGGTAGGAGAAAAAAATCGAAATCAATTTTTCTTTTCAAATTTAAGAATAAATCTTACAAACTGACTGACATGTGATGTGTATATAATGGGGAAATGTGGCTCCTGGAATAGTCAGCAGACAATCATAAAAATTCAACTGTTTAAAAATGCAGACTAAAGATCGAGAAAATCGACAATATCGTAGAATCGCAATTTAAATCAAATCCGCATCCAAAAAATCGTAGAAGAATCAAATCAGGAGAAAAGCATATTGTCCTCTCTCTAATCCTTACAATAGTTGGGTACAACATACAGCAGCACTGACAGCTGTAAGGCACAGAGGGATTTACTGCACTTTACCAATTCCCTAAGACCCGAACCACCGCCTACTGCTGGTCATTTGTATTAAATGCAGAAATTTGTTGATCAAACCACTACTCTACGACGTTGATAAGTCAATAAAACACAACATTTTCTTTTAATGCATGACCAGTGTTGCTAGACTGGTCTGCCTTGCTATTTTTCAAGCAGGCCTGTTTTCAGTGAAGTTGCTTCTTTAAGCGCCATCTTCTGGGTACAAAAACAAACACAGTGGAAAACCCCCTTTGTATTTTAAACTGATACGTTTGTCACACCAATGTACAAGGCACATAAATAAAAGGCAAGTATTCTCTATGATAACCTTTTGGAGTCATTCATTGCAAGAATCAATAATCGTATTGGCACAATTTATGCTTTGACAGAATATTGCAAACTTTTTTTGATGGAAAGAAAATATGCACAAAGCAAGATAAATCCTGTTTGCCTGGTTTGGCAATGACAGCAGGCACATACGGCACACATCAACAAACATAAAACTACAGTCAATATTAGCTTGTTTGTTTATTTGCTTGCCTAGCCCATCACTTACATTGGTGTTTTGTGTCTGTGCCCAGAACAAACAGTGTTTGAAGAAAAGGCTTCTCAACCAGCTGAAGATGCTTGTACTTCCTGCCCATTTCTCCTGAGATTTAACTGCAAACATTTTCACAGCTGCTCCTTCTATTCTTTCCAACAGACAGTGAACAACATCATCGTTTGGTGCTGTTCTTCCTCCAAAGATGTGAATAAAAGAAGGTGCATGAGGGGTTGTGGGGTATCATGGCATTCAAAACAGTCAAAACAAATCACTTGTTCTGTTTGCCTCACCATAGACAACATGGAAGAAAAACAAATACTGCGGTTTGTCCCTATAGCTAGTTTACAAGTGAGTATTGGCAGGTAAAGTAGAGATATCAAAAGTGATTTATTCCAATAATCATGACTATAACTCACATTATACAAAAAATAATTCAGTAAACAAAAGAGTCATCAAACCTCTACTGATATCAGTATTAATGTGGGAGATAAAATCAGAATATTTTAGCTATTTTGTAGTTGTTGTTTTTTTAACAAACAACACAGCCAAGCATTTGGGGAAAAAAATGAATGATCAGAAATGTAGTTTACTTCTGATAAGTTAGTATTCTCAAATATACTGACTGAACTCAGTGACCTATGAGGTTCTAGGGTTGATTCAGGTAAATGGAACCAACATCTTTTTTGCAAAACATTTAAATCCTATATTCAAATGGAGATATTGCACGTACAGGATGTTAAACTTTGGCACTGTAAAACTTAATTGTTTTAAGGAACAATGTCTCTTTTAAAACGATGGAAGCAACACCTGTGAAAATAACAGAGATATGCTTGAGGCATGTTTACGGTTGTGTTGCTTCACCTCTCCTTATGACTACACTGTGTAGATGTCTGAGAACTTTGAGTTCCTGGAGTTTTGACCATGAAATGTTGCCCCACTCTCACCCGATTAAGAATTACAGCTGCTTTGTAGTTTAACTTTATAGTTTCTCAGCTGTTGTATTTATCATTTTGTATTGCACCACATGTTGTCAGTTGGGGACTGGTCAGGACTGCTGTTAGGCCAGTTTTGACAACTAAACTCTTCTACTATAGGGAGTGTTGCTAAAATATACGAGGTCCTCCATGAAAAACTTTTTGGATAATGGAAATTTGTTCCAAACCAAAAGCTCTTTCACCAAACTTGCATTATTTATCTGTGACATGTTTATGCAGGGACAGTGACAGTGAATACTAACAATCTCCTTCGAGGTAGACCATTTACTTTACCACCTGATGTTTGACTTGCCACTAAACAAACTTCTCTTGGGGGATGAATAAACAAAGCCATTTCTATGTTTACTGTGGCAAATCACCAGAGAACATAAAGTACAATACATAAAATCAGTTATCAGAGTCTGTGGCTTTGCTAATGAACCGATGGTCAGTGAACTTGTTGCATAGAAACATTGATGGTTGTGTGGAGGCTTTAAAGGGAGCTCTTCTGAGGCAAGAGAGGCAGCTCGCGTCTTGTTTGTGCAGACGGCCATGTGACTTCTAGGAAACACACTAGTGGCAGAATAAATTGACTTTTCTTCACAAAGCAGAGGATGTTAGCCTTTTTATGTTAGGCTTATAAGCACAGGGTTGAACTGTAAAGACTGAAATGCTCAACAGCTGCGTTTGATTTCAAGCGTTAGAAAAAAATGGATCTAACTGTGATAATAGCGAGAATTTATTACGAACACTGACTGCAGCAGGATAAAAAACAGCTGATAGGAAAATGGTATGTCTTTCTCAGACAAACATGGAAGTGCACACAGCAGGACTGAGCCCAAATTCCTTTCTCTTTGTTTTTTTTCCCCTTTGTCTTTGTCTTTACCAACTTTATTGTTGCTTCTGTGTACTGTGTAGACAAAGCTGACAGAGAGACGACACTTAGCACACAGATACACACATAGCAACTCCTGCTTCTCTGTGTGCTCTGCTAATATTTACACTGCCAGGCCGAACACTGCCACTATTGAGTTTGGCCATTCAAAATAATGTTTGACTAGCATTAGAAAAACAGTGAGGGAACACTGTCTGGGCAATAAGGCCAGTGCCCCTAAGGTTGTGGCCCAGATAGAAAAGGGGAAGAGTGAGGTTGTGGACTGATGACATCTTTTCACACTAGTTAAACAGTTAGTGAGCCAGTGTTTTTGTGTTGTTAGTTTTTCTTTGTTCAGGCCTTTTGTTTACGTGGAGGTGTGTGGATTGAGTAATGTTATGTGTGGACATAGTGTCTGACATTTGCTTTGTTTCTTTTTCATCAGCAGCAAAACAAAGGCTTATAAAACAAAGTTAGAACAAGAAGTCGTGACTATCAGATTTACACGTTATCTTCATGTTCACAGAGCTAGGATGTAAACACTTATACTATTTTTGGGGGGGAAATGTGTGCTTTTTAATAAAGAGAAAATCAGTGATTAAGTGTAGCAGGTCCCTTCACTTGAAAAATCAAGTTTAGTGGAACAACTTGATCTAAGAGGAATTGTTTTGACTTTGTCAAACATTAGCCTGAGTTTGTGTGAGTTCAGGCTAAGTGTTTACTATCTTTGATAGCCTGCAGTTTGAGTTCATTGTCCATAGGTCTGTCATCACCATCACTAGAGCAAGTCATAAAAGCCTACAAATAGGTTAATCAGTGTCTAGTGCTTCAGAGATCCGTCCTTGCTGTGTCAACGCACTAAAACAAAGAAACCTGCAGATTTTTCAACAGGCTCCATACAAACTGTATATGTCAAGCTGAGGTGGATAAAGACTGACAGAAGAATGCAGCTGATAGAAGGACAGATCAAAGGAATATGGTGCAGTGTGTTTTTAATATAGATGTGAGAGCAGCAGGGGTGGGGGTGGGGCAGGACAGGTACACAGCATCAGCTGCCCATGTGAGCAGCTGTCATGGTAAGTACTGCCATCTCCTGGTGATGTATATCCAAAATTCATGAGTATAGAGCAGTTCTGGCTTTACTAAAATGGAACAGCAAAACTGACAGTAAGTTTGTTTGTTGAACAGCAGTGATTTGGTTTAGTTGAATACATTCACTTCTCAGTCACACCGTGTCAGAGTTTGATTTGAAGCAGATTGCACAGCCAACAAACTATAATCATTTTTTTAAAAAAAAATCTTCAGAAAAATCTATCAATAAAAGGCATAAATCGCCCCAAAAGTACTTAAAAAAATAGAAATGATCAGTTCCAAGTTGTGGCTGTTAGTCATGTGTTAAGTTAGAATACAGATTGATGTGAAAGCCTCTTTATCAGATACTAAACTCTGAAACAACAGTTTCACAGGCTGCTTTTTGAAGAGTATTCAGGGTCACCTGAACCTTGAGGGGTTTTGGCCTGTTCAGGTGTGCTCTAACAAAGTTCAGATGCACTTTTCTCTGATTCTTTAGCAAACAAAATCTCTTTTTATCATGTGGCTCTCGCTTCCTGAGCCGGCAACAGATGGTCTGGGTTGAAATAGATTTACCTTGTGCCTGAAGGTCAGCTAGACTGTGCTTGGCAGGTAGCTGAGGTACTATCTTTGGTATTTCAGCAACATTTGATCCTTGACCAAATTCTTTCTTCTTACATGCTGAGAACTACAGTGCCATTGGCCATCACAATATCAACCTCCTTTTTTCAGGAAGTCAAGCCTTGATTAAGTCCTCAGTGCTTTTTACATTGTGACTGATAACCCAAATATTCATTGTATTGTGAAAGATGTGACAAGGTGAAAACTATCTGCTTCAAAATACATAAAAAAAAACTCCTGATACTTGTGATTGGATTCCAAGTTAAAAAGGGATTCTTGTGTAGGCCATTTATTAATTTCAGCATAGTCGGAAACAACGCCACAGCTCACTCAGTATCACTCCTTCACATAAACTGAGGTAATTATCCTCCCAGCTTGGCACACAGCATGAAAGTTCGTATTATATTGTTGGCTAAGCCATTCTTTTAAAGGATAATGCCAATCCACCACTTCAACCCACTACTGCCAACAAAATGTTTGACAAATTTTAGCTTTGGCAGGATATGATAGCAAGAACCGATCAGTGAAAGTCACTAGCCATACTGAATCATTTATAGATTAAATAAGTATGAAGAAAAATGCGGACAAAGGGCACAAAATGGAAAGGGAGGCAGCTAAAGGAAACTCTTAAATGTGTTGAGAGTTTCAACAAATACAAGTAATGCATAGTAGAGGCGTGTGCAAACACAAGAAACAGAAGTGTCATTTTCCACTCTAGTTTAGAGACAATTCATGGACAAAAATCTGTGTCTCTACTTTACATATTTAGGATAGTGCATATCAAATTCATGGGACACCACAGTGGATGATTGTGTTTTCTGACTTACGTATATTGCTGCCAACCTCACAGGGGGAAGATGCAAATAACTCCTTTTACTTCACAATAGGTTTTAAAACAAAGCATGAAATTTGACAGACTGCTCGAGAACTTAATGGTTCCTCCTTAAAAAAAATCTTGAATGCATACTGACAGCTACAGCTCTTGTGTTTTTAATTTAAGAATATTTTTTATAAGGCTCTCATACATCCAAAATACAATAGAAGTTCTTTCTGTAGCTTTCATTGGGATAAAGACTATAATCATCCCGACCAACATGTTTTTTTTTTTTTAAATTCACTTGTAAATGCATTAGAAAAAGTAACAAGTGGCATGAAAGCCATGTCATAGTCAACAGCCTATAATAGAGGTTATTGTGTGATCTCTCTAGCAATCATATTTAATATGACGGCTTCAGCATTGTTAAAAAGAGCCTCTATAAAACTCTTCACAGAAAAAAAAGCCCAGTATCCTATTTTCTTGTAACCAGTGTGAGCTCAGTTGAAAAGGAAAGCAATTATGTCTCTTTTGAAAAGCCACTTGGACAGCTCTTGTAGCAGCCTGTGAGTAGCCCCACTCATACATGACTCATTTCTACTCATTTTCATCCAGAGACTGAAAATGCAACACTCTGTACTGTTCCATCCAGCTCTGGCTGCAATTATTCTCAGACTGCTTCACGCACTTATCGTCACCATCTCAGGTCAACACACGCCTTAATATGCATGTGTTTAAGACTTCAGTGTCTTAAAATAGCTTCCTGAAAATTCTTTAAAAATGGTGTGTTTTTATTGGGGGTCAAGATATTAGACTTCTATGTAAATATTAACTTCTCTGTCTGGTCAGAGGAAACCCCAGTCTAATAGGTGCGTGGCCAACCTCGCCGTTTGCTCCATGTAGAGCTAGACGTGTAAAAATCAGGACTGAAATCGATACGAAAGTAACATAAGCTAGATCGTGATGTATTGCTGCCTTAAGTCAACAAAAGAAAAAAAGGATCCACTTTGCTTTAACTATTGTATTTCTTTTCAATCAAAACCGCCACAACATGATACTTTTACTAACCCCTTGCCAACACACAGCTCTGCCACATAAGCTAGAAAACAGAAAACTAGAACCCTCTAAATGTCAGAAGTATGTCCCTGAGTAATACAACACCACATACAAGCAGATATCTATTCACAGAGATTCTGGGGTAAACACAACATATTCAAACTGGGGATGTTTTTAAAGCAACCAATGGTCTGGGGTGGATCGATGATTGGCCTCTGCTGGACGATATTCTGGATTCAGTCGGTAATCTCAATGATCAGTTATCTCGGTTATCTCTGGTGTGTCTCCCCCTTCTGTTTCCACACATCACTTGGTCTCACTGAATGTCCCGCCTACAAGACTATCTGACTGCACAGACATCAGGCTACTGTGACGTAACTGTAACTGGTTAACTGTTGAATCCTGTACATGATGTTGAAACTCTCAGTTTTGAATAAGCACTTCTAAGAGGCATTTAAACAAAGGTTTGTGCTGGAGTTTGTAAGATTCCAAATATTTTATTTATGTGTTATCGTTGACATTTGACACTACCAAAGCTACCATGGCTATAAGGGCTTCTAGCAAGAAGAAGATTTTTAATGGGGATAATAATAAACTGGAGAGGAAAGCTAACAGTGGTACATAAAATAATCTTGAGCAGAAGTCCTATATCTCCCTTAACAAGTCTTGTTAGCTATGAAACTGTCCTGCTGACTCATTTCTTCTGAATAATGAGAGATGCCTTCCACAAGTTCTGACCTTGTACATATCAGCATGACATAAATGAGCTTAACGGCAACTGGGAACATAATTTTCTGTACGTGGTAAAAGAGGGCTTATTCTATAATTGTGTAGATAGTGTCATATTTTCCTAGCATTTACAGAGACAAGAGTGATATCAAATAGCCTGGAAAAACAAACCCAGTATGTGGTATATAAGATGTAGCTGTTTGAACTGGCTTTGCTGCCTCTTTAGAAGGAAATGCACGTCAGGGGCTCTCTGCTTGACTATAGATGTTAAGATTACTACAATTAAAAGAGAGGAAGTGTCTGATGGTATGCCTTGCATCAATTTCACAAACCTACCATTAAAAAAAAACTCGTGAGATCAAATGTGTGGTATATTTGCACACCATTATCTTCCCTACCCCTGCAACTGTAAGCCAGTGGCTTGCTGGAGGCCCAACATTTGTTTCTAAAAGCAACTTGAGGTATTACAGTATGTAGCACAGTATCTAGCCTTTAGCCATTTCTTCAGTGTCAAGTAAATGTAGAAAATAATAAAATAAATCCAGCACAAATTTACCTGTGCTGGAAAAAAAGTCGGGGACAGACACAAAATAAAACATCCGGCTTCTTTTCAAAATAAAACACTCCGTGTTTCAGGCAGATCGTATTTCACACCATGCAAACAGGCGGAGACGAACAAGGGAAAGGTTTTTAGACAGCATTTCACCCCGATGACACCATGGATGAGGACATGCTGATTTTAGAAGTCTAGGGGTGGATTTCCTCCTCTGGAAGGACACAGTCTACTGCTTTCATGGTTAGCCTCTGTGGCTGTCTTTACAGAGACAACTTGTTATCACACGATTGCACGTGAATCCGCGGGTTCTTGTGAGTTCTCGCGATTACAGCTGTCTGTAGTCCGCCACGAAATTTGCCTCATCAACCCAACCCGGTGGGAATTGGCAGATGGCAAAAATGTGAATGTGAATGAAAACTAAACCAGAACTTTGCCAATAAGAAACGTCGCCGTTCCAGATCATAGCCATTCTGGATGCAGTGAAAATTGGGGGTTAGTTTGTCTCAATCTTGGTAGGAGTTCACAGAAGAGAAGACTCAAAGGTGGTCTGGCCCCCAACAGAGCCACAGTGACATAAGAGTAGAAATAGTAGAAATGAATGCTGAGTGCAGTGATGTAGATGGTTAGCTTGCATTAATAATAGCTGCAGATGTAAAATCAGGACATGACTTTTAAATTATTTTGTAGTGGTGTGTGGACTCCACAGCAGCATAGTTAAAACCTTAAAATCTAAAAGTAAAATGAGACTGGGATTTAACAGGATGGTAAAAAGAGAGAAAAAGCCATAGAAAACCATGCACCCTAGACCTTAATGAGTGTGGGTGGATGGGGATCAGTCTCAACATTGTCATCACAAAGACAACCACAGCCAGTAAAAAGTCAGCCTGGGATTCACAGCGCCTTAGCAAAACCACACCACTGACAGCTGCAGAAACTGAGGGCTGTGCCAGGAACACAAGGAAAACATCCAACCCACTTTGGCTGAGAGTGTTTATCCCTCAACAATGCCTTCCAATATTTTTTGTGGATGCAAAAAACCCAAAGCTTTCATTGTTCTTGGCAGGGACCTTCATGTCCTGGTTGGTGTTGACGAGGAACCAGCTTAACGGTAATCACTTGCAAATGTATTTATCTTTTATAGCTCATGAATGTAACTGATTTCCTCCAAGGCTGAAGCCGTAGAGTGGGAGTAAAGGCCTTTATTTTGGATTCCTAAAGGGACAATTGATTTTCCTTCCATTTTATCTGTTTGCACTCTAACCTGGTTAAAGAGAAAAGGGTTAACAACAGAAGTGACCCAGTGCATTACAATCAGCTATTTTCACCATTGGTGTGCTTTTGAGCCGGATAGTCATTACACAAAGACAGATCAATGGGATGACAAATGGGGCCCCTGAGTGAAACAAAGCCAGATTAGCTCTTTTCTGTTCTCAGTATAAAAACAGAGAGAATCTTCCCATTTATACAAAGAATAAGGTCTTCTGTAATCTATTTATAGTATTTGTTTACATTGTGCTTGTGTTTGGCAGATTGTAGCCTCACTTAGCAGTAGCATTCCTGAATGGGATTTTACGCAGTCAAATTCCAAGTAATGGATATGGAATGATGACTGCGCCACAAGCGGATGCACTTAAGAGCGGCTTCTATTTCATAATGTCACTTGTACGGTAATGTACAAACCATAGCACATCCAGTAATGCAGGGATCATGGACACAGCAGGAGAGCCTATAAATTCAAGGTTGGAAAATATTGTCTCAGTTTACCTTGCTGATGTTTGCGTTTTGCTTGGCTTTTAGTGTGGAGGCTATGAAAGGAGGAAAACTCAAAAAGAATTCAGAAACTAGTAAAAAATAAGGTGGTGTGTTTACAGCCATGCAAGCAGCTCTTTGGCACTTTAACACACCGATGATAAAACCTACATGCATGTTGATATAACAATAACTGATTAACAACATTTAGCAAGAATTATGTTTACAGTACAGAAGAAAGTCTATATTTAAGGTGTCAGCTAGCTAATATTCACAAATCTACAAAAATACAAACTGCAGGATGGGGAAGGTTTCAAACAAGGTTAATTTCCTGTGATATGTTCATATGACAACATATCTCACTGGCTTACTCCTAATATTTTCCATTGGTGTGTTTAGGTGACCGTCTCTGCTCATGTGAACTTCTCCCATTCAAGGAAATAGACTTAGGATGTGCTATTAGTCCCCTTAAGGGCGACACAGTGGAAAAGCCAAGTGACACAGACACAGGAAATTACTTTTAGTGCTCCCTCTCCTTCCCAACTCGTCTCTGGTAACGCTCCAGTTGCAGGAGCTCATCTGCATCCCAATGTCTCTTGATTCCATTGCATTAGCTCCCAGACAGTTGTAGCCCTGACATATTGAGATGTAGAGCAAGAACTGTGCTCTGGGCACCAGACGATGTGCAGCTAATGCACTCTCCTAATGTATTATTTAGAAAGTGGTCTTGCTAATTGAGTTTTAATGTCAGTGGCCGCTTTCCCACATGTGTTTGACCAAGCTCGGGGGAAAGTTTAGATGTTGATAGATTATATGTGGCCACTGGTGGCAGCTCCAAAGGTCAAGGGCTACACATTGGACAACCACCATCACCTCAGCTGCTTTTAAAGGGAACCTTTCCACTTAATTTACATATATTAGCACTGTACCTGTGTTTTGAAATGCAAACGATATTAAACAAGATTTCTGGCAAATATAACAAAGTTGTATTAAAAAGAGGCATTAACTGTGCATGTTTGACACTATGTTTAACTCAGATTAAGAGACAATCAAAGGATTAAGTATACCTGGAGGATTCAAATTGATATTCTTCATCATACAAACCTGCAGTCTGAAAGGTATAAATAACACTGTTTCTGCGAGGAAACTACTGGATGTTTGCAAACTGAACTACATCTAAGTTAAGAAACAGCAAGGTATGTAACTTGGAATTTGAATATGCTCCCTGAATAAACAAGAGGAAATTTGCATTTTAAACAGCAGCACATTATGCGCCGCAGCTTTGTGGAAATCATTAGTTACACACTTCCTTGCAATTATTCTGCAAGTTCAACCCACACGTTGCCTATGATAGGAAGGCAGAGAGAAAGGCTCTAGTCTTTATGAGAATCACTCACCCAGAGCACAAGATAAAGCTGAGCAATAACTTATTTCAAAAAATCCCAACCGGCTAATTAACATTGTGAATTCAACCAGAAAGTCAGTATTCCTCTGACGAGTTTAATTGCATTGATGTGTGAGCCACAATTTAACGGCTCAAATAGAGAGCTGCTTTGGCTGCCATAAATGACGGTATTTCCTCACCTCAAAGACTATAACAGGATTTTTTTTCTTGCTGTAGCATAATCAAGTTTAGCTTTACCTGAGCTCATTTGATGATTTAATAGACTTAAATGAGTTTTCCTCCCAAGGTTAATTATGAGGCCCTGAATTAAATTTGCCACTGTGTGATTGCTTATTTATAAAAACGTCTTCAGTTCTGCTTGGAGGTAATGTGATTATTGGATTGGACTAAGTATGTGCCCAATCCTGTTGTGTGTTTCAGCTTGCTGAGAAGTTTGAAGGGTCACTGAAAATGATCATGCTGCTTGGCAGTAACCAACAGAGCATGAAGATCATACAAAACTTTTCTTCCTACAGCTTCAGCAAACTTTTATCTTTCCATAAGTGAGTATATATCACTGCATTAGGCATTTTTCAAAGACAAAGTAAAACAAAAGACTAGAGCCACCCATTTGTGAAGGGTGCTGTGTACAAGTAAGAGACCATGGTTGGATGATCTGAGAGGAAAAGTGTGATACATTGATGTCAAGGATGTAAATGTAGGGCAGCTAACCAATCTTGATCATCAACATGATTAATTGACAAATGAGAAACTCAGCTTTATATTTCTCATTAAACCTAAAACAGATCTTGCACGCAAACATGATCAGTTTTACAAGCTGATATGCTGCATCTTCTGTTGCAATAATGTTTTGTTTAGCGGTTGCTTCAAGATGTCACACTCCTCAGAAATTTATTTTGCTATATTTTATTTGATGCTTTAACTGTGTAGAGCATGAAAACACATGTGAGGATGTCGCTGATAAATGATCAACTATCAAATTTGCCTGCAACTAATTTTGTCATTAATTTATGTTGACAACAGAAATGAATCGTTGCCCTCCTGCATGTAAGAGGGGGCAAAACCATGTTAGGCCTTGTGTCTCATGAACATGATTTGAAATTGTTTCTAAACTTTGTTGTAGTAAAACATCTAAAATGTTTTTAGTTGTAGAAGAAGAATTGCACTAACTTGTTTCAGTGTGGGTCAAAATTTGATTTTTCAAAGATTTGGGAGGAGTGTCATTGCTTCATTGCATGCTTCATGCTACATCATTTCTTTATCATTTCGTTGAAGTAATAATCACCATATTAATCATTTTGCACTGCAGACAAGGTAGTTCTTCTGCCTTAGAGTCTCGGTCTGATTGCATTTCCATGAAGAAATGATCATAAATGTTCTTCCTTGGGCTGTGTCACCTCACAGCAGTCAGTAATGGACTGGCCTGAGGTCTCACTACAAACAAGCGGCTGCTGGAAGAGAGTAGGTGAATAGTGTCTCTTTGCAAAAGTTAAAAAGATGTTTGGTGGCTGGTGCTATAGCTGGGACCCGTTATGTACTGTTGATGAAGTTAGGTGCTGTTCTGAGCATTATTTGTGGCCATAGAGTGGCGTTTTGGTCAAGGTATGCGCATGAAGATGTAGACAGCTGTGTATTGCTATCATGTGGTCGTTACTACAGTTGGTATAACTAGAGAAGCAAGCGGTCGACAACAGTCATCTCTCGAAGGGGTGTCTAACTCGGTGTTACTGTGTGTTTGACCCTAAATTAATTTTACACCAGAATATCCCTTTAACTGTGCCTGCTTAACACTTGAACATCTACTGCGCTGTACTTATTCTTAGCTGGAAAGATGTAGGATACTAATTAAATGAAAAACAAATCTAGGTTTAGCAGCTCCACCCTGCTCTTCAATGAATTAAGTAAAGTAAGAATTCAACCATGTTACCTGAGACTATTTTCAGCTCTAAAATGTAACTCCTGCCCCTAATTAAACTGCTGACTGTCATTAAAGTAAGATCAAAACACTCATCAAAAGTCAAGATAGTTTCAGTCTTTCATAGCTTTTGGGTTTTAGTTTTCCCTCCCCACTACCGAACAGTTTATCTGCAGGGGTGGCAGTAACTCAGGAGGTAGAGTGGTCAGTTCGATTCCCCCCTATCCCTACACTGTCCGTTGTGTTCTTGGGCAAGACACTTAACCCACCTTGCTGCCAGTGTGATTCTACTGGTGTATGAATGTGAGTGTTGTGTGGTGGTGGTCGGAGAGGCCGTAGGCGCACACTGGCAGCCAGGTTTCCGTCAGTCTGCCACAGGGCAGCTGTGACTACTAAGGTAGTTTACCACCACCAAAGTGTGACTGCGTGAACGAATGAATGATGTATCCAATGTAAAGCGCTTTGAGGGTCTCTTATAATGTGCTATAAAATCTAAATTCTGATGCATATATAAACAAGCCCTACCCATCTTGATGTGACAGGGATTTTTTGAAAATCTAGACTTTCCTAAAACCTCTCAGGTTTTGAAGCACTGCTCAGAAAGCCCAATGTAGTGTAGAGAACAAGTGATTATTTTATGGTGCAGCTCATCAAACACTACATGGTCACAAAGCAGAGTACTTGATATATCAGACAAGTGAGTTTAATGGCTGCCAGTACTTGACCTTCTCTGTGAGGCCTCCATGTTAGTCACTCTCCAACAATTTTAAATTGAAACAGTCATTGTGACGGTTAAATATATGCAGAGGAAGAAAACAGTGTGATGGAGGGGAAAAAGATTTCATCCACAGTTATCTTAGTGTCTCTGTCATCGGTTGCTCTGTAGTACAGCTGACTGACTTGGGACTAGATGTCCCAGCAGGGTGTCAGTGTGACCATAAGTGAGTATTTCACAGTGCTAAAAAGTGTCTGCAGACCATTCTCGTTTGAGGTTTGTCTGGAGGCCCCTTCAACTGTCTCGAGCCTGAAAACTGATGCTTTTGGGTATTAGTTACAGGTTTAGGTGTCACCAGAGACAGGGTTTTATGGTAACAGTGACAGTGCATCAGAGCAAAGCAGCAGGTGAACATAATCCACCTCCCACCTCTTGACAGATAAAAATGACTCCCAAGGTTCAATACCAGCCACAGTAGCATCCTTGGAGCAGTCTGTGTGGGATAATAGACCTAACCTTTCACATTTAGCCTGACACTGCAAAGATAATAATGCATATTGAAGGTGTTTTGTATTACAAAATGTCAAACATGTCCTCTCATTATGTGTTCATAATCATTCGAATGGAACCTCCATCCATTTCTCATAATCACTCACACACACACACACACACACACACACACACACACAGTCACACATACACACACCCTCAATGACCTGCCATTATCCTGATCCTCCTTATGGCCACCCTGACGTTCATAAGTGAATCTATTGACGATTACAATTATGGAGAGTGACTGAGCTCATCCCTCAAGTTCCAGCGCGCGCTCCTGAAACATGCAGCAGGTTCTGTAAATGGAACAATTAAGATAATTGACTGTACAGGCCCCATTAACAAAGCCCGCTTTTGGCTCAGAGCTGCGATTAGATTAATTCTCATAATGTAGAAGCACTTGTTCCTCCATTGTTCTCTATTTGCCCTCTTCAGTCCTAGAGCCATTCGTGTCCTTTGAGTAGGGTTTCATGTTGGGCTAGGATTACAGAGTTTTCATTGGACAAGGTGACAGGGAAAGGCACAGAAGTTGCTCAATGTCAAATCTGATTTCATATTGCTTTTTTTCTCCTTTCCAAAAGTAGATACTTTAATCTGTCAAGTCCTGCAAAATACTCAAAAAGCTATTTTAAAATTACAAAAATGATATTAACTCTTGGCAAAAAAATAACACTCGTACTGTGTCTACATCTCATTTTTACAAGGAGAAAGCAGCACTGCTACTACGAACAAACACTCAGTGGACAAAAATGTTAAGTTCTTGTCTGACCAGGTCACATTTTCCTGAGGACTTTTCTCATGCAAGACTGCCCACAGTTTTACATAAATTTGATGGGCTGGAAAAAAAACATGAAAAATTTGAAAATACAGGTAATAAAGTTCTATAATAGTTGATGCTACACTGTTCACCGGCCAGATCAATGCTAACTTAAAAACTGCTGTGGCTCAGTGACTCAATCTAATTAGAGTCTGACTGAAGAATGACAGAACTGAAGTCAGACTGTGAAACGTTAATTAACAGGCCAAGTGGTTAATTCACGAACTATTGCAAAACTTTATCCAGTAGCTTAAGAAGTGAATGCATTTGAAAAATTTTTGGACTGAAAATATCGATAGATGCTGTAATGTGTTGTAATCATTTTCAGATTAATATTTGGTGTAGAAAACACACTTTTAATAACTTTTAGCTGCAATGCACAAAGCTCCCTGGAAACACAGCCAAACAGACCTAACTTCAACACTTTTCTCCAGCATCAAATCATAATAATGCGAGTAAAGAAAACTGTGATAATGTATAAAGAAATAAACCTTGTGGAGTGCTGGTTAGATTGAAAACAATTCTTGAGACAATTGACCAACAGAAGGGGTTGGGAAGAGTCTCAGGGAATGAGACAGATAACAAAGGCTGAGCTGAAGTGCAGGTAGCTGGCAAGGCGGCATAGATGGTACTAGAACAGGGGTGGGCAATCATGTGCCATGGAGGGCCGAGAGGCTGCAGGTTTTCTTTCCAACCCAAAACTCCACCAGGTGATTTCACTGATTACCTTACCTCCAAGCAGAGAGCAGGGACTAATCTGTGAAATCACCTGGTGGAGTTTTGGGTTGGAAAGAAAACCTGCAGCCTCTCAGCCCTCCATGGCACATGATTGCCCACCCCTGTACTAGAAGGAGCTACACACCTGCACGAAAACTGCACATTGATGAACGCAAATGAAGTCTTCACTGATGAACACATTTTAAACCCTGGGAGCCCTCCATACAGACAAGCTAAGACAATAAAATGCCTCTCAACAGTGAACAAGGAAACTTAATGCTTGATTTAGTAAAACTGAAGACAACGTTTGAGAAGTCTGAGGTGCCAGTGTCGAAGGTGCAACATTGTTATAACATTAGAACACTATTTGAGACGTATACTAACGTGACAGTTCTTCATTTTACCTTTATGTTGTTGCTCCTGTTTGTTTTGTTTGGTGGGCACCCTATTGGTGCATGACTGCTGACAAAAAACAAACTATTACTGCACTGTTATTTCCAAATTTTGTGTCAAATGCACCATTGTAATGTTTGCAGCCATGCCTACATGGTGATTGCTTTAATACCTGGCTATACCAATATAAACTTTTAACGGGAGTCTTGATTGGTAAAAATAATTATTGTCCTTCCATGAAACAGCAAACTCAATTTGGTCAAGCTTATCTCTGAGTACAAAGGCTGTATTGCAAAAACAGGGTGCTACGAATTGGCAGTACTGCCCATCACAAACACAAAGTCAATGATCAAAAGACAATGTGTTGTTTGTGAAAGGTTGGGCTTATTTCGTGCAGAGTCTGATCTGCTATATGGGCTATGCAAGTATAGTTGGTAAAGTTGACAACACGATAATTTTTGGATGAAAACTATTCTGAGATTTTACCCCGTCACCTGCTCCTCTGTTGTCTGTATGTTGATGCTTTACAGTGGTAGGTTGATGCACTTAAAATTGGCTGGAGAGATTTTTTCATCATCCCATCAGCTTCGCTGCTGACTCAAGAAACTCAATTTCCATCTCTGCTTGTATGTGATATCTATTCCTAGTGGTTTACTTACAAAATGGCAAAAAAAGAATTACATGTGGCACTCTGGGAGGGTGGTCATTATGTTTGTAACATGAACTGTTTGTATTTTGGTTGTGTTTCACTGGAAAGGGAGCTAATTTTGTCATGCTAGCTTCAATGCCTTTCATTTTATGAGCTGTGATTGACTGAAAGTGTTAAATTACAAGCACTACACACTTACACACAGACAGACACACACACCTCTGTGGGTCTGTGACCACCCACAATAAATGCATAGTAGTCCAACAATCCTATATCTCTCAGCAGCACAACCTTTCTAGGCCTGGCACACATCCTCTCTTGTGTGGAGGTAAGAACCGAAGCTTCTGCTGTTAAATTTTCCTTTTCTTCTGATGTTATTCTACAGAACACCAGACTCTCTTTTCTGCGGTCAGTGCCTGTCCAATTCATTCAAGAATGATACGCATTCCTCAGCCGCTTACAACTAGCCGCACTCCAACAGCTCAGGGCCAAGCAGGACAGGTTGCACTGCCAAAGAAAAGACAGCGAGTAAAGTGGCCACATTATTGGACTCTGGTTTAGTGAAAATAATGACAAAAAGCCATAAAAGGCACAATACCACAGAAGCAAATTATAAAACATATTACTTGGCAGAGAGACAGTATTTTTTTTTTTTGAGAAAGGAGAGTACACAGCTGCTACAGGTTTTCCCTATTTCTGACCATCTGCAGTAAGAGCCCCTTCTTGATGTCTGTAACAGAAGACAAACCAAATACCTTCTGAGTCAACACGAGCCTGATCCCTCCCCTGCAGTTGATAAAACAAATAAACATGGGCTCACGCTAGGCAGCTCTGGCGAATCCACTCAGGAATTTCAAATACTCTTGACTTTATTTTCCATGAGGTCTTTGGAGCAATCTTAGCAATCAAAGAGGTCAATTTTGCTTGGAAAGAGAAAAATATTAGGTAAATATTTTCAGGGAAACCAGTCATATTTGAAATGGAATGGCTTTCCTAACCCCTACCCTGCGTTTCCCCAAACAGTGTACACACGCAAACACAAACCTTCGTTCTGAGCATAACCTCCTTCAGTCACCGTTCAGTTTTTTGGACTGTTCAGTGCTGCTCCCCTACAGCCAGAACCACTGACACGCTTGTTTGTTTTTCCCATGCCCACTTGAAATTTCTCCCCCAACTGAAAAGGCCTGTGTGTGCCTGGCCAGGAGGACAAAAAAAGGTAGGAAAATATCAACAAATCGTCATTTACATCAGTACAAAAACAAACAGATCTAAAAGAAAGGAGCTGGTAAGGAGGTCCAGGGCTCTTCTTGCATCAGAAATCCTTCTCATGTGGCTGCAGGCAGCCTGCCAGCCAAATCTAATATGGATTTATATACAAAGAAAGTGCTTAGTTTAACATAATGAATATTTAATCATGCATGGACCCTGTAAAGCAATTTTGCAGAAATAATTGAAAGCAGACTTTGTCTCCAGGCTTGAAAAAAAAAAAAAAGCAACAGCTAAACTGTTGACCCAAAGGAGCCCAAAAATCTCACGCTGGATTAAATGTTTACACTGCTGGCATACACTCTGATAAATGAGGTTAGGAATCCGGGGTGGAATCAACCGGTGTTAAGTCTGCTGATTCTGTCAGGGCGAGAGAACACACAGGCGCCTGGCTGTGCACATTACACATGCACTCGTTGGCCAGCCTCATCCCAGCTGTCTAGCACTTTGACTATTTAACACTAAAACGGTTCTCTGTTAGGCCGTGTGCCCAGAGATAGAAAATGAATAAGATAGGAGACGCATACGCACCTGTGCGAAACTCAAATTTGAGTGCAAGGATGAATAAATCCATCGCAACTCTTGTGCAATCACTTTAATATTTCAGTGTTGTTGTACACACTTTCCATCCCACTACTTTAAGTACTGCTGATACGAGCAGGGACAGGAGGAAATATATTTTCTGTACTTGTATTTTTAATACTCTTTATATATGCTTACTCAATAAAACATGCAATAAAAACAAATCACTGCATGCCACTCAGTCAAGCTACACCAAACAAAAGAAATCGACTGATTTTTGAGGCAGAGCAAAGCCAAATTACAGACCAGATAGCATAGGCCTATCATACGAGCATTATCATATCATTTGCAATCCTCTGCATGACTTGTGCCATTCACTGAGAGACTGATGAAAATGCAGCACAGCCTCAGGTCATGAAAAATTACTTAAAAAAAACTCAACTTGTATTTAAAAAAAGGCAAGGGAGAGGAACGACATAAGCGGATTTGAGGGAAAGTGTTCACTTATGCAAAATAAAACAGGTTATCAGGTCTATTTGGTGATTCCCTGGCACCCTTAATAAATCAGCTTAGGGTGCGGCCTAACGGCTTCATTCGCCCCACAAATCTCTGCTCTGCAATAACATGCGCCAGCGAGCACAGATTAATTTAATAACTCTTTAATATTCTCTATGAAAAAGAACAGGAGACCAGTGGGTCCGGAGCATATGGGGAGGGTGGTGAAGGGGGCTATCTGTGGAATAGGATATTGCTGCAGCAACAGATTGAATATTACATAATGATGTCATTTATATTCCATTCGAAGTGCTGGATTCCCAGACTGGGGACTCAAACAGAGCTGGGGATTTGTCTGTGATAGAGAGTAATAGGGAGAGAAAAAGTTTGTGGGTAGAGACTGCATGTCTAGAGGCGAAGATGAGCAGATAGTGCCATGATGTAAAGATCATCCATCACACTATATCCAAATCTAACCGCCTTATAATGTAGCCCCTCAAAAAACTCAAAAAACAAAAAACTGTGGCACCTGCATCAGTATTTCATAAAGATAGAATGCTGTGTTGGCCATTTCTTCATACAGTTTTACAGATCAATCTAGCTCCCCTGTTCCACAGAAAACCAATTTTTTTTCTCAAAAAGATGCAAAATCTCAGAGAAAAGTCTGAAAAACTAACAGATTCGATTCCTGGAAAATTTACTTTGAATAATCATGTTAGGAGCCCTGATGGAAGTGATTCCCAATGCTGTGGTAAAAAGGGCTAAGACCCCCCAGAGCCCTCACAGGCCCCCTATTTAGCAAGTGTGTTGCCATGATTGTGTGTTATTCTAATTTCGAAAACCTCAGAGTGAACAAAGCCCCCCTCCTTTGAGATGTCTGCCACCCCTCTAATTGTGCTGGAACCTATAACCTGACAGTATTCACGATATAGGTTTGTAACCACAACTTAACCTTAATAAAGGTGATAAACACCTATGAAGAAAAAAAACATTGGTCTTTTTGTGGCTCATTGGAAGCTGGTGTTCTAAAAATAGGCAGTTTCCACAAAACAACAGCTTGCGTGGCAAGGTTACAGGTCCTTATATGCAGCAGCCCTGAAGAAAAATTATGTCTGTTTCCCATTTCGCACTAAAGATGACAAATATCCTGTAATCAGTAAAATAAGGCAGATCAAACTGACACGTCTGCATCGGAAACAAGTGTTCAACACATCAGATGGCAAAGTGGTGCAAAGGGTGGAGGTGAAGCTTGGAGAGAATAAACAGAGCTTGCAGACGTTGTAATGAGAATTTGCTCCATTTGGCAGTAGCCCGCAGCAAAGGTCTCCCATCTGTTTCTTATTGGAGAGGGAGGCAACAGTGTGGAGGGGGAAGGATAGGAAGAGGAATGCAAGAAAGAGTGGACCACAGTGACACCCAATGGTAGCAGCTGATAACACAGAGAAGGGTGTGGATGCATGGATGCAAAGAAAGAATAGGAACTGATAGGGCATACAGAAAAGCTTGAATATGATTTGTGTTTCAGCTTTGTGTGTCTAACTCCAGTTAAGAGAAAAATGTATGCAGTGAGCACAAAATCTTTGACTGTATCCACAGGTTTATCAAGAGGAGGTGAAAAATGTAAGTACTTCTCGATGAGAAGAGACATCATCTTTCATTATACGCAGGTCTGAAGTGATTCAGAAAGACAGAGAATTCAGGCAAGGAAACTGAGCTTTACTTTTCCCCACAAGCTCATAATATCTTTCAAGTACAAGATGACTCGACATCTTAAAGCATAAAGCAGGAGAAAGCTTTCTCGCAGTGTAGCCCCAAAATCATTTTAAAGTTGACCTCCCAGTAGCTTGAGTTTTAACTGACTGAAGTAGAACAACTTAGACTACCTGAGTTTTTTTTATGGAGCTCCTGTAAATGATTTTTGGAGAATAACATCTAGCCTAGTTTTTCTTTACCTCAAACGCCGTCATCAACATCTGAAGTAGCTTTGAATTCTTACATTGTAATTACCTAAGGACACACACAGAGTCTCTGCTTCACCCTTGTGATTCTTCTTCAGAGAGCCTGGGAGTTGTCTGACAGTGACTAAAGATTTGTTTGCATATCGAGTGACGGTTGTTTGTGCAGAAAGATTAAACACTAAGGTCAATGTTGAACCTGTAAAAGCACTCCACAAAGACTGGCATTACAGTTGTTATTAATGTGTGTGTTTAGACTGGGTGCACACACACACTCTTGTTTAGTGGGTGTGTGGGAGGGAGAGTGTGTGTATTAAGAGGGTGTGAGAGGCTTTTAGCAAGATCAACAGGCAAAGTGGGTAAACAGGCTCAACAGTTGCAATCACCTGTGGAGGATGTTATGGCTTAGGCTTGTGGACAAGCCCTGCCTTGAACTTTAACTTTAAAGGACAGATAAAGGGTTTTTTTTTTTACACGCCAAATAAATAAATATTTATTCTAACTACTGGGACAAACACACACAAGATGGAGGGTGAACATCTTTAACGTCAACATTCCTCTTTCTACTGCTGCCTTTGTTTTGTTCTGAAGGGCTCTACAGGTAAAGGTCATGATCGTCATTTTTTTAAACTAACTTTTGGGCTTTTTTGCCCTTGAAGAGGATAGGACAGTGGACAAAGCAGGAAACAGGGAGTGAGATTGGGGAGTGACATGCTGGAAAGGAGCTGCAGGCTGTGAGTGAATTTGGACCAACCTGTTGATTGATATATATCTTTTTCTTTGACAACCAAAACCAAAAGGCAAACAAACAAGCCAAGACAGGATATCCTGAACCTTCCTCCGGCCGTACAAATCATTAAAAATGTTAGTTTCTTTTGTCATTTGTCAATTTTGAGATCACTGTTGCGAGCATACAGATCACACCCCGATTGAATAGATTGTCTGCAGTTGCCACTCAGTGTTAGGAGGCAACACAACAGAGCAGACATGGTCCTGATTTAGTGCTGACTGCCATATTAGCCAGCGTGATGGCTGAGTCAAAATATGAGTGTGGAATATGAGTAAGAAAAAAAATGTGCAGCAAAAAGTAGTTCACTTTTATTGTCTTAAATTATTATGGATTTATGTGAAACAAACAGGTACCTATGTTGTAGACAACTACTCTGCATGACAATAGCTTATACACAGTTCAGTGCTATGTTATGTATCGCAGGCCATTTCATCATTTTAATACTGAAAATGTTATCAACCATCACTAAGTCCCTCGCTGTGTAGGTCTGTCAAACTCCACACTAAAAACTTCTCCTCCCACGGTTCAGCTTCCTCCAACTGTTCCACTATCAGCTAACTGCAGACTGATACATACGATAGATAAGACGCAAAAGGAGACAACACCGATGACACTTAAGTTCAGTCAATACATTTCCACAAATGATCACAGACTGCTACTTTCAATACATAAACATTGCCAGTTTGACATTTTAAATAAGCTAAACAGCGCAGAATCGACCTGTTGATAAACTATGTTTACATGCAAACATGTTCAGTTTGGAAAAAAATAATCAGAGAAAGTCGTTCAGAGCTGTTTTCCTCTTTTCATGAGGACTAAGCTGACTAAGTTTCCTCTTACCTTTTATAAATTTTCATTTTGGCACTAATTCAGAAAAAAACCTTTTTATTGCAAATAAACCACGAGAAGCACTGTCTCCTTAGAAGAAAGCCAGAATTCAGTTTCTGTATAATTAATTTTCTAATAACAGAAACAAAAAACAGCATGACCCTGAGAGATGTAATAGAAGACAGGACTGTATTTATTTTGTACATGCAGCCTGGAACAAGAGGTTCTGGCTGGTAGTCTTTCAACGCACCCACTGATAACCCCAAATTAATTAAAATTACAAAAGTTAGCACCTTGCAACAATCAGTGCAATGAATGCTGTAGTTGATATCTTGCTTTTTAGATTTTCCTCAAAAGAACTTTCATTTCCTTTCAATTGAATGTGTCTCACTGACCTCCATGCTTGTTCGGTGCAACATCATTTACAGCAGCAGCTACACATTTATTTTACTACCACATAGGTGATAAAATGTATTGACATTCGCTGAACAGGGCAAGTTGTAAAGCAATAGGTATAGACCACTGAGATGCAAGCTGAAAACTAAATGGGAAACAAGGGGAGCACAATACAGCTTGAAACCACCACTGTTTACTCTGAGCATTCACAAACACACCGACACTTACACACACACACGAACAAAAAACGGCTGTGCAAACACTGTTTGTTTACTCAGCAGGGGACGCAGGAGGTAGGTGGAAAAAAGTGGGCTGATGGATAAGATGGCTGTCAAATATTTTCTTAGACAACGGACACAAAAATATAATTTGAGTGAAAGGTAGTGAAATTTGCCTTTCATTAAAAACATGAAGATACAGCCAAAGGTTAAAAAAATGCTGTTGTTTAAATGTTCATTAACAGCACAAAACGGAAACTATCAGAACCTTCGAGCCCCAGCTTCTTAATTAAACCTCATCTTTTTTTCCCATGGGACAAAGCCAGCAATAACAGAATGACTGACAAGTCAAGATTGAAAGAAAACCCTCTCACTGCTATAGCAAGCATTCAGACTAAAAAATAACTGCATTAAAAGCACAGCTGGGTGCTCGGGTGTGGGTATGTTGCTGCAGGTACTAGTGGGAAGATTAAATCTGTCTCAGTGTCATAATACACTGAGGAGATGTATTACAGCGGAAATGTTGTCAAAAAACAATCGTTTCTTTGGTGCTGTGGGCATTTCAAAGAAAGCTCCCACTCTATCTCCAGGTACATAGGTACTCCAGTACATAGTGCCACAGATAAACTTTAGCCAGCAGTCCTAAATGTTAGTTTCTCTGCTGCTCCACTGCATTTTCCCAGTGGAAAAGTTGCACTATTTGAAGTGCTAGTTTAGATCAAATAATGTCCATTAAGTTCATAAAGCATGTCAAATATGAGCAACAACTATCAACAATAAATGTGGCCCAAGGCTCATTTCCAAAACCAGACGTGTTCATTGTTGACGTGCTTACATAGAGAGCTCTCAGAAAATCATTTGGATAAAAGGCAGTGGGTTACAAAACTTACCAGAAAACCTATATTCTCTTTATATCTTACCTCTTCTGCTACATATATCTGCATTAATTTCAATATCATCAATACGTTTTCTTCCACAAACAGTTAAAACAGCATTGATTTATATTATCTTAGTTCACTCTCATGTATATCGTAAGGTCAGTACAATATGCGGCGACATTTTGAAAAACCCCGGTGTATTACTTCGGATGGTTTCTGATGCAGAGATCCATATCGTACTGTAACTTTTCTGTACTCACCATGTTTGATGACTCCAGTGGCTTCATAAGGTGGAGGCTGGTGCCTGAAAAAACATTATTGAAATATGAAATCAGGACACAGGATATTGAGCCTGGCTGACTGCATTTTAACACTACACATTCAGGAACCCCCTTAAACTGTATAGTCATGGAACAGAACCCCTACATCTATATAGTTCTTCCTTAAACCAAAACAGCTAGCTTCACTTAAAATATATACAAATATTCCATAAAAATATGCAATAACATATATTTGACCGAACCAACCTCGATTGAATTATACAGCTAGCTTAAAACCGATAAGTGACTCGACGGTAGTCACAAATTCGAGTTATCTCATTTGAGTTTGCCTAAGGCGCCAAACCATTGAGGCTAACGTCGATTAAAAACGTACCTTTTCTCCGACAAGAGTGTAGGAACACATTTGTTGCTCTCCAACAGGTTTCTTCTGTCCTTTCCATGTTTCCCTTTTTGTCAAATTGGCAAGGAATTTATGAAAAATATCAATAATTCAGCAGGTGAAGTTTAGCGCCAATGCGGACTAAACCATTCGGATCAGAGTGGGGTAGGACTGGTCTACCCAGATCCATAACAAGAAGTTATCCAATTAGGCTACATTTAAAATATATATATATATATATATATATATATATATATATATATATATATATATATATATATTTTAAGATGGGAAAAATGCAGACATGCAGTCAAGCATTAAAGAGTAGATTCTATTTTCAAGGGATTTTGGGCCCCATAACAAATATCATCACCACTTTGCCCCCTAAAATCACACCAACCAAGAGAGATTGGTCTGTGCAATAATCTGAATGTAATGTATATAAATGTTTAGGTGATTCACTATTTTGATTTGATTAATTCAACAGAAAGCAGTTTGCTTTAATTAATTTCTACTGAAACATCCTTGAGTGAGGCTGCTCAGATAAACAAACTCCTCCACTAACACCTACAACAAGCATGCCTCTGCCATTTCCCCTGGATGGCCCAGGTTTTTGAGTAAAAATACTAACTCACAGCTAACTTAAGGTTAAGTGTTTTTAAAATCTCACTTGCATACACAGTAAGATTTACAAAAGGTCACTAGTTTGATACAATTTACCAAAACAAACACAAAGTCCCCTGTGGATGAGAGGAGCTGTGTTTAAGTAGCCATTAGCGGGTGTTTGAACTCAAGAAGCCATTTACTAAAGCAGTGCCTTCGTGTGGTGTTTGCTCCAGCACTGCTTAAAGGCTGGCTAGTTAAACAGGCAAGGAAGGAAGGGTCAATATTTTCACAGGCAAGTCTGAGGGCACAAGTGCAGAGATTGGCTGATGGCTGTTTCCCACATTTTCAGCACTTCCAAGCAACACTCACACTGCCACAAGACAGGATGGACATCCTGGGGAGAGCACAAATCACCATTTGATCCTGCACAGGGTCAAATGACCAACCAACGATTGGCAGTTTTTCACTTGGAAGAGTTACATCAGCCCTGTCACCAGTAATTTCCATCTTACGCTGACTGTCAAATGCCATGTTATGAGAGGTTCACAGGTCTGTTAATTCAGTACTTGTTGAAGTGCACAACTAAATATTGGGCACAGTCAAATGTTGGTTTAAGAAAATAAAACACAGTTTGTCATTTTTTATGACTCACTGGGTTGTTTGTTTTATGAATTAAACCAATCAAATGTACCTCATTCAAATCATAGCCCTGAGAGTATTACTATGCTTTTGCAGAGGATGTCAGTTCCCTCATGACATTTGACCAGGACTTGCCAGGCCCCCATTACACTGTCACCTTTCATCAGACGATGTTCAAGTGAGCAGGCAGTGCATCTGACGTCATGCTTGGTGGCCCCTGAATAGAAAAAAATATAATAACAGCTCATTTTTGATCATCCAGTTCCAGTAACCTAATTGCCTTCCGTAGTCAATTAGCCAAGTGCATATTGCCCATTAGCACACATACTTTTCAGCTTCATTTACTGTGAAGCGAAAATGTGGTAATTTCAGCCTCAGGGAGACATTAATGACAGCTCATCATCCAGGCAGGAAGCAGTTCAGCAAATCAGTGACCTCATCATCCTAGTTGTCCGGGCAGTTACTGTGAAATGATAGCAGTGAGGCAGAAGGGCATTCTGGGAAACACAATCTGTCTCATGTCAGTGGCAGTAACTGAGTGGGCGGCATTTCACCTCTATGAAGAATGGTGATAAGTGTCACTCGATGAATCACTGAATGTTCTCAGACCTTGAAATACCTTGGATAAAGAACCTCATCGGTAATGTTGCTTTTTTAAATTATGATAAATATGAAAGTGTCTTTGCCAGGCTCAGCCTTGGAAAAGAAACCCTCAATTCATGCATGTGCAACAGACATTAGAAACTGTGCTTTTTCAAGGGATTTAGTTCCATCTGCTGTTCACATGGTAAACTACAAGTCTTCTATCCCCTCTGATAAATGCACTTCAGTCACCTACCCACAGAGCAGTATCAACTTTTTTTGTAATAGTCTAAGCACAGTAATAATCTGTATCATCTTTTAAACAGCATAACAAAGAACCTGCAGTCGTCATTAAGATGGAATTCTGAATTCACCTTTTTTCAGCAGAAGAGTCACATTTGATTCAACAAACGGCCTTCTGAGTTTTCATTCGAAGAACAGATCAATAAATTAGTTGAAGAGGGCGCTCAAGCATATCCAGCTACAAAGCAATTCCAGTAAAGAGGAGATAAAGATACATTTTTTAAAAATGGTTCTGCTTTAGCAAGACTATTAATGAAATTGTGCTTTGTGTCATATAAAGATAAACTATCACCAGAAGCTGACACAATCTGTGAACCAAAAGACGCCTCCGACTCAATCTTCCTCAGAGCATTTGAAACATGTTGGTGGAATGTCACACAACCAGAACGCAAGCAAAGAAACCCAGTCCACAGGATTTTCGTAGAGGTGAGAAAAAAAAGATATACAGACTCTCTAGTGTTTGCTTCTACCTGCATGTGTCGGTTTAGTTTGATATTTCTCACCTGTTGACAGGCCAAAAATGTTGCACAAATACATATGAAGTGTCCACTTGTCAAGGCAAACTGTGTGTTTAGCCCTCAAGAGAGCTGTTCATTGTGGCTTTGACATAAAGTTGGAGGGAGGTCTTGTGTTTGACCTCCCGTTGATGGAGTTCAGTCTGTCTCTGTTGAAATAAGTATTAAAAATCTTCACTAAAGGGGAAATTAAGTTCTTCATGCTATCCAATATCCCCAGAACTAGAGTTTCAAAATATGAGTGCTTCTTAAATCATTATTTAGATCAGTTAACAGTTAACACAAGCCCCCATCACACAAAATGAATTTCCTTTTCTCCCCATTAAGTTCATGAAAAAAAATCATCCAATACTAGAACTTTATCACACACTCAAAGCAGTTGTAAAATGAAATACAACAAACCCTTATCAGCTGGTAATGACCTAAAGTTTGGTTCTAGCTGAGAGTTGAAGACTTTTGTCTTTGTAAATGGAGACATCACTAAGACCACGTTTGTGCTCCAATAAATTTAATGCCACAAAAATAGTGTGCCACACATCTTGGGAGTTGGTTCCTCATACGAAAAGGTAAAAAAAGTGTTGTTACATATTTACAGTTAGAGATTGGTTTACAGCACTTTATATACAGCTGAAGTAAGACACTGTTATCCTAAAACAACTGTGTCCTGTAATACCCTTTTTCAGTGATCAGATATATGTAAGGTGTAACTTTCAATAACTAAATAATCCTTGAAAAAAAAAAGAAAAAAAAAGAAAGAAAAGCAGTGATGCTACAGGGTTTACAAAAATACACATTTTCTATTGTTCTAAAGCTCAAATATTCTATTCTTTGGGTAGCAACAAACTGCAGTGAAAGGATTACGCAACAACTGTTTTAATAAGCAATAAAACATTATACTTTTCAAGGAATATTGATATTGGTCTACTAAATAAGTCCATGTTTTTAAGTTTTAATAATGCCAGCATTCAAAAAAGAAAAAGCACACTAGTCCAGCATATATGTTCAGTTTTGATTAAGTTAGAATTGCACTCTAATAATTTGCAGTAAGAACAGATATAGTATAAAAAAAATGACTGACTCTCAAAAGGATGCATAGTCTCATATCTCATACGGTGGTCCCTTCAGTGATCCAACAGTCAGAGTCGAAAAAAATAATTCCTTCATATGTTCAGAGCAGGACCTCAAGGCTTTCTGCGTCTAAAAGAAGAAATACAAAGGTTCATACTAAATCCCAGGCAACAGCAGGAAAGAAGGGATAAATATAACATGGTTGATAGTGTACACATATTACAAACACATGCATGTTTCTTACTTCTGAAAGCCATAGCTTGTGACTGTGCTTGTTACTGGAGCCTAATAAAAAAAAAAACAAGGTTGGAAAATATTGACAAATTTCAAAGAAATTCACTAAAGCCACAATTCTGGGTCAAATGTGCAAAAGAATATTTTCAATCATGTTGTGTCTGAATCTGATAAAATGAAAAATAAACTGTTCCATTTTTAAATTTGTATGTTGAGTACAAGCTTACCCTGTTTTCTATGTCATCACTATTGGTGGATCCTTCTCCAGACCCGGATCGCCTCTTCCGACTGAAAAAGAGAGGTTGTCGTAAAGCTTAAGGAAATTTTCATTTTACGTCCAAATTTGACCTGATGTTATAAATTTGTTGGCATTAATAATGTTCCAAAACAGGTTGTCTTCAATCTAGTGTATGGTTTAAAAAAAAGGTTTCAAAGTACACAACTAGTGATTGCAAATAAACAGGCATGTAAATGTATGTAAGCGCATTTCCCCTCAATTTGTTCTCCTGCTCATAAAAACTATGCTTAGTCTCTGTAGCAGACTAATCAACCCTTAAGGTTATTGTTGCAAGGAATAACCTGCTGCTTAAATATTTAAATGCAAACCATAAGTTGTACAGAACAGTTGTACAAAAATCATGGATTTATTGTTTTGAATAATAAAGCAGCCATGTTGTGTCAGTATCTTACAATGTCACATTGCCTTGTACACAAATACAGAAACATCCCAAACCATAGCATTTAATCACTACCTTGGTGCTGTTGGACATTCTTGTTTCAGCGTCTCAATGTCAGTGAACTGCACAGCTTGTCCCCCACCTCTGGTCTTAAAAACATTGCCCTGCAGAAATAAATAAAAACTCACAAATGTCTTATGGATGAAAAAAAGAGGAGAAATACGTCCTGAAAGTGTTGACAAAATCAGAGGTAGTGTACAGGACCCCAAGTGGGAAATCAATGTATGATGAGTCAAAGTCAAGTTCATGCAGGATATAAAACAGTCAGAAGTCTGGATTAAACAATGATGTGATTTTACCTTGATCAATTTGGTCTCAATCTCCCCATCAGAGGCAAGCTCTTGATGTCGAAGCACGTATTTGTGGCATTTCGACAGAGCTTTCTCATTAGGGGTTGACACCGTGATTGCATTGGGTATGATTGGCTGCATGACAGTGTCTAGGTCCAAATTAGAAGCTGGTTTGTGGTCTACCCATTTCTCCCCACCCGCAGAGTGTGAGCGCCTGTGTGATGGACGAACCGGGGGGGCCGTCTGGTGATCCCGGTGTGAGAAAGACAAACCAAGTAATTATTCTCATGTGACACCAGCAGGATCATTTCAAACTTGTCTGGGTTAGTAGGTAGAAGGTTGATTGTTAGAGGGTCAACTTGAAATGAAGAAGGTGTACTTCTGGAAGTCCATGAGAGACAGAGATTTTACCAAATAGAGGATTTAAATGATTATTCTTACATTTCTGAGAAATAAAAACTCAAGAACTTGTAGCCCTCCACATATATTTTCACATCACATCTGAGACAAACAGTGCTCCGGCCTTCCAGCAGTACATATTCTCATTTAGCAATTACAGCCTGACTTGAGTGAGTAAGCGTGAGCATGCAAAGCAGTGCCAAAGGAGTGAGGAGATGGTGTTGCAATAAGACTGGATGCAAACAGAATGAAATATGGGTTGTAAATGCAGGTCATAGTTGTGTTTCAAAGCACAAGTGACTGACGTAGGTTTTATAAGATCCCTTTTTTTTTAAATGCAAAAAATGATACAGTGGAGTCTTAGATTCTATTCCAGTAGCAACATGATTGGGGTCAAAAAGCAAATTCAATGATACATTTTGGCTTTGAATCTATTCGAATGTTCCATTATGGATGTTAGATTTGTTTTCCACATGGTAGTCGTTAAAGTTAACCTCATAATCAGGTTGGATTACAGCTTTGTCTCACTGGATTTATTTCCATTTTTTTGAGTTGCTGGGAATAAATCATAAACTTTGGCAACAATTCACAAGTCTGGAACCAATTGAGGTAAAATTGCAAATTATAATATTACAAAGCAAATTGCAGAGTATGCAAAGGCACTGTCCAAAAGAACAAACAGATCCACATGTGCATATTTGGAGATAAAAGAAAATACATCTGTAATGAATGATAGATTTAAATCTGTTGATTCGGCCCCCATGTGTAAAGTCTAACTCTAGTCCAGAAGGTCAAAGTTATTGTTTCTTTCTACATTTAAAAAAAAAAGGACAGTCTGCATAGTGATACCTCTGTAAAAATAGATCTGGTAAGAAAATTTAGTTGTGGGGCACTCAAGATTTGTACTCAGAATGCAGTTTTAGCATTTTTAAGCAAAATCGTTATTTTTGTATTTACTTTGCAATTTATCATCAGTGTTGGAGAAAAAGGAATAGCGCGAGGGAAAACTGCAGTCTGCAGTTGGAACCTGAACAACAAACCCAGTGCAACTACTCATGAAGCTAAAGATGCAAGTCGAAAGAATGTACAAGCATGATAGACTAGTCTACCTTAAAATCTAGGGACAAGAAGAAACACCAGCTTTCAAATGATGCAGCACTTCTACTTGATGCATTTCTACAAAAGCAGGTATCTATGAAAAACACTGCAAGTAAAGTTCTACAAAGCAGCTAGGCTCAAACTACAAACACGCAGAACAAAACATAACCTTACAGACATCTAGGTCCTAACACACTAACCCTTTTGCCTGCTTCTAGGTCTAGCCCATTGACAAGAGTCGTAGAAGGGGCCTCAGACTCAGGGGCCCAGCGCTGGCCTCTCCTGCGACCAACGCTGCTGGTGCCTTGACAGGAGGCGGGAGTCCGGCTTCTGTATTGGGGAGTCTCAGCATGCCTTGCCCTGCTGTTTGAGTCTATAGGAAGCCTCTGCTCCCATTCAGATATGCAGGAAGCTACTGAGGGATAGGATGAGGAGGAGGTACTGGAGGTGGGGTAGTGATCCTGAGCTGCCCTAACATTGGCTCGATTTGGGTTGAAAGGAGTTTGGCTGTTGTCCTGGAAAGTGATGAGGGAGGGGGGCCAAGCATTGTGGGTGTTAGGGGCTCCAGAATAACAGACACACAAAACATGGTGGTACAAAAGAGAAGCTGCTGTGTACAATAACACAAATTTAAGTATCCACGTTAAGATGATCACAATAATAATTAATGACATGCACAATTTTCAAGGTTAGATCAAGTTGTTGCAGAAATGTATGTAAAGCCCACTGAAGGGAAAAAGGCTTCAGAGAGTAAATGACTCACAGGAAGGGGCGGTGGTGAGGCAGACCTCTTCTGGGCCATGTTGCGATCTCTCTCCCTTGATGGCCTGTCCGGCTTCTCTGGGCGCTCCACGACAAAGCCACTACCACTGCTGCTCTCTGTCACTATGGCCTTGAGCTGCTTCAGCTTCTCATCTTTCACCCACAACTTGTTCTGCATCTCCAGCTGCTTGGCGTTCACTCGCCTTTCCTATTTATGAAACATCAGCAGTTTTAGACAAAGATTTAGATTGATCTGATTTAGCTCACCATCAACCAGATGTTAGATGTCAAAGTACCAGATATAAGGTGGACACCAAGGCCCTGGTATTTTAGCTGCCTCATTAAACATTCATGTTCAGCTTCTCTGATCTCAATTTCATCCGCAGTATAGAAACCAGTTGTTACTTGATAAAAATACTCTTGTCAATGGTTCCACTTACACACTCTTTCTCCCACTTGAGTTTGGTGTCCGTCATCACGCCCTGCATGCGCTGCTCCATGCGCCTCCTCTCTGACAGCTCTCTGTGCAGCCTCTGCTCTCGTGTCTCCAGCTCCTGCTGAAGGGAGCGCTTATCCTGTTCGTACATGTCTGTGGTCTTCTGTAAGACGTCGACCTGAAGAGGACGCCCGGTAGTTTAAAAGGGGAAAAATTAAACTCACAAATCTTGACTTTATGAGCACATAAAAAAAAATAAGTAACAAATGTAACAACAGGTAATTGTATTTTCCTGTAAAGCGGACAATACCTTGTATTCTAATGTTTTGGATTTTTTCTCCAGTCGTTCCATCTCTGCTCTCTGGCTGATGATGACTTTGTCTTTCTCACTCAGTTTGTTTCTTTGATCGTGAAGGAAGGTATCCTTTGCATTAAGCTGGCCGTCAAACTGTTGAATCATGGACTTCAGTGTCATGGCTGCATTGGAAAAAAAACATAAATCTGTCAAACATTTACCTTTCTTATCATGAAGACACAAAAGAGCGCTCAGCAACCAAAACAAATCCCGTCACAGCTTTGAATAAGGGGTCATCTGGCACTAAGAGGAAGTACAGCCTGAAGGTGTCATCAAAAAAACATAAGTTTAAATCAGTGTTGCCTCTAAAGTTTACAAATGCATCAATGTTTCGTAAGATTCTTTTTGCTATAAATTCTGCACTCTATTCACATCAGACAAATATTTTGGCTGTCAAAAAAGTTCCTCACCAGTTTTGCTGAACTGCTCTGTCAACATCTGACGGATACGTTGCCTCCTTTCCAGGGCCTCAATCAGGCGGGGCAGCGTCTGATCATCAGCTGGGTCAACCAGCTCACAGGGAGGCAGGGCTGGAAGGCTTTCTATGAGCTGATTCAGCAAACCCGGATCATCTAATGCGGAAAAAAGAAGAAATGTTGCAGAGTTAGTAACCTATACCTTATATACTGCAAATTAGCTATAATTATATACTAAATATGTAACATGTGAGAGTACAGTCTCAGATGACCACGGTGAGCTAATAATACAAAATTTAAGGGTAATGTACCAGCATTGATTGGACCTCCTCGCTCCTCCAAACGACGTGACAGCTCATCTCTGAGCGCTTGATTTCTGTGTCTGCGTCCTGCAGCAAGGCCACAGATAGGCCGGTCAACTGGACGTGCAACCTCAACCTCCTGGGTCATCTCAGCAAAGCGCATCACCAACTGCCAGACAAGCAAATCATTGTCTCTTGAAATTCACAACATCCATCAAAACTCCTTCAGGCAGCTAGAAATGCTCCAAATCTTATTTTTACAGCAGAATGGTCAACAGTTAAAAAAATATCTAATCAGAAATAATTGCAAACATACAAGTCAAATAAAACACCTTACCATAGTTTCATCATAATCATCAGCCTTTGGGTTAACACACACAATCATCCTGACTTTGCCTTCTCCATCAAAGTAGTTTTTAAACAAATGCGTAATTTTGGAGTCTCTGTACGGCACCATCTGGAGGAAAATAAAGGCCATGTGAAACTGCACAAACTGGAACATCATTGCTGGTAAGAATTAAGGTTATTAGTAGCTCTTGGACATAAAATGATGACTGAGCAATGGTTTAAAATAGCGATGAAGAGATTTAAAGTTTTGAACCTTGTTGGTTCCACACATCTGGTTTTCTCGCAGGACCTCCATACATGTGCGCAGAGTCATCAAGGACTGGTTAATATTACCTGCAGGGAAGAGGGGAATCAGACATTTGACGACCAAAATTATATATTTAACTAAAACAATACAAATCTAGCAGATTGATGAAAAAAGCCCCCTATCCCACAGATATGAATTAACTGACCTGCTTCACGCAGTCGGTTTCCCTCTGCCCGGGTTCTGCTGGTACGTTCGCTTCCCGCTAGGTCAACCAGACACAGCTGGCTCACAGTGACCTGGTTTTTGTCCTGCAGTTTAAAACACAGTTAGTGTCATCCCTATGATACATGGTATGTTTGGATTTTTCTCTCTGCCTGCCAGGATTACATTGAAATGGATGATATATATTTAAAGAGAAAATCTTTGATCATATTTTAATGTTTTTATCCTGCACCTGTAGAATGTGGTCCCCATCAGCATCAAGAGGAGCCTGTGCCAGCTTCACTGTGAACACACTGTGAGAGCGGCTGGATTCCCGGTTCAGTTGTGTGTTGGCAATCCTCCTTTTCTTTTGTCCTGAAAATTAATACATCATGTGATAAGAGATGACATTACATCTTTTTATAGTCCACAGATTTTCTCTGTCCCATGTTGTTTGTAATTATGATTCATTTTCCCAATGTAGCCTGAAAACAGCCATATAGAGCAGAAAAAACTTTGATGCCTTCTCTTTGTTGCCGGTATTTAAAATCAATAAAGAGATCATATAATTATTGTAACTCACTCACCTTTCCAAAAGACTTCAAAAGCCTCCTCTGTAGATTTCACCTCAACCTCTGTGCAGCCAGCCACATACATGGTGTGATTCTGATCTTCACGGAGGATTTTAGACTGAGGTGGTCTGAAAATGTTGGTAAAAACAATCAATACAAATAATGCAACACAACAGTGTTTTGATTTAGTCATGGAAGCAGCAAAAGCAAAAGGATATTAGTGTCAACATTAAATTAAAATACATTCTGCAGAGACATACACACAAGGCCACAGACACATGCACACTCCATTTGCATATGAGCCATTCAGGGGATATTACGGGTCTCTACTCTTACATGAACAGCAGGGAGAAGTAAGTGAAGACAACAGCCACATGAATGTTATAGAGCTAATAAGCTACACCTATGCTACTGACTGAGCTTTGAAATAAAGGGGTGGGAATGCACTGATGACCTACACAACATAACAGCTACAGCCAAGTTGCCACCAACAGAATACTACAGGGTGTACTTTTACTGGCCACATACATGAACTCATTGCCGCGTACAGGCGTGCCTCCAGCGAGCCACCTATTGAGAACAGGATTTTTAAAGTGCACCTTTTCAAAATAAAACGACAAAGCAGAACCAGAAGAGATCCTTTCGACTGCACACAGGTACAGCGTTACTGTGTGGATCCAGGTGGTTAACTTTTCAATCTTTGTTTTTGAAGAGTACCATAAATTATGTCAAGACACACAAGCTTTGTCTAGAGAACACTTAACAAGTTAGAACTTCTCTCACTTACTTGGGTCTGATTGGGTCAAATGGAGCATCTTCAAGAAGATCATAGATGTAGTTGTTGTAGACCTCGATGTAGGACACAAAGACACTGTAACAGCAGTCTTCATCCACATTCTCAGATTTACATGCTTCCTCAGAGCTGATCATATCTGCAAACTCTGGATCAGCCTTCTGTCTGAAAACATAAACCACAAGAAAAATGTCAAAATTTTTCGCACTGTGAATGTACTGTGCAGGCAGTCTGTGATGCCTTCCTCCAGCACTTTGAACCATAACAAAAACAAAATGGGAGCTGAAAGTGAAACAGAACTGCTCATAACTACCTGGAAGATGGCGTTTTGGGCACAGACGGCTGACTTTCCCTCTTCTGTCTCTCAAGGAGAGCATCAACTTGATTCTGGATCTCCATCCCGTTTTTGTCATCTGGTTTGAACACCTAAGATTCAAAACATTTCAAACAAATGTCTCACCCCTCTATACTTGGAGAACGACAGCAGACAAACTTTATAGAATGAGAGACTCACAAATCGTTTGGCCTGAAAGGGCCCAATGCTGTTGAAGAGCATGTCTAGAGATCGAGGGAGGAGTCCACCCTCTCCAGGTGAGCCAGTCATGGTGAACGTCTTGCCACTTCCAGTAACACCGTATGTAAACAGCAGACCTAGCAATAATCGAATACCACAATTATATAAACATGCATTATGAAGAGTATTTAGACTTTTCTCTGTGAGACCAGAGGCAAAACAGTGGTTTGATGAAAACTCACATGTTCTTTTATTATAACCAGCAGTCCCAAAACTTACTATTATGCACATTATAAACTTTCATATTAATCAATAATCTAAGCAGTTTCATATCAATTAGGGATCAACAAGAAAATTCTAACCTGCCCCGGAAAGAATTACATTTTTGATGTTTGGCATCCTACCTTAGTGCACTTTATGAACTTTCCATGTCTAAAAAAAAAAACTATAACTGACTTACCATTCTTACAGTGAATGAGGTCTTCTACCAGTGGCTTGGCAACATCTTCAAATAGTTCAATTTGACTGGTATTTATACCAAATACTTTCTTAAAGGAGTACTGTGTCTGTGGGACAATAAGAGAAAACTTAGTTTATGTGAATAACATTCAAAAGAAATGGACAATAATAGCGGATTAATTTATAATGACCACCATTTTTAAACCTGACTGTCTCTAAGAATATCCCAGGTGTCTCATAAATACAACTATCACTGAACCACCTTTTTTGTCTCAATGAATGTTGAACAGTTATTTTTATGTGCTGTGTAAATAATCTTTTCAAATTAATGTTTTTCCAAAACTGTTGGCTGTTTTTTTTCTGGAGCTGAAATTTAAGAAAACAGAACAAATACAAAGATGTTGATGGTTTGGCTTTGTATGCTTAGAGGTAAGCAGCAACTGGCTTACCTCCTTGTATTCTCCATTGCGGTTTGCTTTAAGGCCATCAGGAGCGTGTAGCTGGATGGTAGAGCTACTGATCATCTCAACACAACATTCTTCACCCTCTGCTCCAAGTGGACGTATACGGCAGTAAACCTACAGGGAAGAACAGTTAGAGGAGATCTTATAACCGAGAGACCTAAGTTTGTGTTCACCTATGTCAAAGTTACATTCTGAGGACAAGACAGGCTTACAATACAAGACAGCAATTCCACAGTGGAAGATCTACGACTAACTCAGATGTTATTATGTTACATATGGAATCTCTCTATATTAGATCAATGTTAGTTAAAGGATAAGTTGTCTATTTTTACTGGGGTTTAAAACTACTACGAAATATTGTTAGTATTACTGTTACATGAAACTGTATTGGTTTGATTAGCATAAGCATTTACTTACTCCAACAGGGTCTTTATCGATACTGAGTGGTTTTTTTGGACCCGGCCGCCGGGGGGTCTTTCCTTTGCTGAAAGTGATAAAGCAAAAACAGAATCAAACTCAAATACTAGGCAGTACTGCACAGTTGCATGCAACACAATCATTTGCTGGCTTTCGCCTTCAATACTACAATGGAGTCCTGTTAAGGCTCAGTAGTAGATGCTGATACAGACTATGAGGCAGCTGTTGGGGGGTGGCAGATATACAATGTACAATATCACTTTATGGGCTTTTTTGTTTGTTGGTTGGTTGGTTAGTTTGTTTTTTGCATTTGACAAAATACAACAATTTAATGAGACTAACAAACAGGGGTGGGAGATTTTTTTTTAAATGTAAGAATAAACCTTAAAAACTGACTTACATGTGATGTTTAATTTTTGGGGAAATGTGGCTCCTTGAATAGTCAGTAAACAATCATTATCATTCAACTGTTTCATTGGTTTTACAAATGCAGACTAAACATCAAGAAATTAGACAATATCATGGAATTTAAACCGAATCGGCATCCAAAAAATCGTACGAGAATTGAATCGGAAAAAAGCATATCGTCCCAGCCCTACTAACAAAAAAATAACCATACCGCTGAACCTCAGTAAACATTTAATTAAGTAGATGTAGATAGAAACTATTTGGCTCACTTAAATATTGCTACAAAGGACTATTGGCTCTCTGTCAGGCTGTCTGAATTGTTAAGAAAGAAAAATAATCATGGCTGTCAATACTGAATATTACAATAAAATACGGAATTTAAACACTAGTCAATAACTGTCTTGGGTTAGATATGCTGCAAATGGATATTGGATATAAAAGATGTGTTATCATTTAGACAAGATAATGGCGCAGTTTATGTCAAAATGCCAATAACTACCAGGTTAAGTGGTCTATCCCTCATTATTATCATTATTGATGGTGACCTGGCATTCAAATCCTCACAAAGTTATCAGAATCTATAAAAAGAGATGAGTGGTGAGCAGAATCTAACCTTCTCCCAAACATTTCTGAATCCATTTCACTGACTGTACTCTGTCACCTTTACGTCGATTAAGGCTAACTAGCATAGTTAGCTCAGGTGTCACTTGTTAACGGCAAATCGCAGGTCACAGTCAAAAAATTCATGTGATATTACTTTTTTTCCGATTTAACGTTACAATTGTTTTTTAGTTGTATATTAAACGATAAAAATAATGTTTTTTGTTTGTTTTTATGTAGAAAAATTACTTCTTAACCGATACCAGAGAGGACTACTGTGCTCAATGTTGTCGACTGTTATGTACAACTGAGGGAAGTTAGTGTTTCCCACCTTCATATTACTGACAGACTGTGGCTTTAAAGTGTTTATTAAGTATCGTGTACATAAAGAAACGTAATACTCACCCCGGTCTCTGCATTGTTTGTGATAAAAATCTCCTCACAGCCGCAGACGAGTGCGCCTCAGTCCCAGATTTGAAATATCCCTCTTCCGAAACGTTTTTCCGATAACCAGATATATCAACCAATCAGAGTGAAGATCCTGCTGCAGTAGCGGAAGTCCCGCCTCCACCACAGAGCCCTTTTGTGTGAGCTTTCCAGATTCAGGTGGTGTGTTCATACTCTCGGAAAAATATGACTCCGACATAAAATGAAAAAGAATCTTCCTGAAACTGAAACAACAAACCAGAAAATCCAGGGGGAGATTTGATACCCCGATTATGCTCTTTATGTACACGGCCAGCTAGGGTTATATTTTGGCTTGATTTTCAAAATATGACAAGATTACATTTTGATTTGTTTCTTTAAATATCACTTTGCCCTGACTGATTATTGCTGACTACGTGGTGACTTACAAATTCTCTGAGCAAAAAATAGACAACACGTTTTATCACTATATCCTGTGATTTTTTTTCACTTTCATATCAAAAGGTGGCTGACAACAACTGAACAAATTGTAAAAAGGAACTATCCGAGGAACAAGTGAATGCAACACCAGCATAGGAAAGCTTAACGTCGTTAACGGTGGTAGACAAAGGGCCTGTTTTAAGCATTGTTTCCATTTTAACAGGCTGACTGCTGCAGACAAACCTATTATAAAAATACTCTTCTTAATATTTTAGAAAGAAATCTTACACTGATTATCTATTCTGAAAACATAATTAAGGTTATATCAAGGAAATTGATAAAGTTGTAATAATGTATGATTCATGTTTTCTGTTTGTGGCAGTGGACGATAAAATGTAAATTAATCTTAATTTCTTGCAAATTCTCATTAAAAACTCAAGGATCTCACAAGTAAACTGCAGCAAGCAAAGGAAGTATTGCCAGAAGTTATGGATAAATAAGTAAAGTTTGGCTTATAAATATTTACTGCCCGTTTTTGTTTTTTTGTTTTTTGTTTGTTTGTAGTATTTTCTGTCTTTTATCTCGTTATTGTTGTATTGTTACATAACTAAATGATAAATAAAGTTTGCATTGTTTGTTAGACACAGTAGTCCTTGAAAATTGTTTAAGTGAAGAAGTTGAACTATTTACTCTTTTTCTGATCAGACACAGACAGTTTGGGATGATAGTTTACTTGAAAAAAAGATCATAATAAATAGCATTGTACATAAATACTTTCAGTTTTACATCAAAGTAACAATGTGACATATCATGACAGACTAAGAGAACAGACACAGCAATCATACCGGGAAAACATATCTACTCATATTGACAAATCATACATTAACAGAACGTTAACTTTTCATTAAATAAATTGCTGTTTTCAGGCAGTGCAAACTCAAGAGTAGATATTTTTTTTCTTTCCTTGTCATAACTGTATCATTTGTCTTGACATGTTTAAGCAACTGTCCAAAAGACTGTCTAAAAGTTATCAAGTTATAAATATCAAAAGTTTTGATTTCAAATAGAAAACACCAGTAAAAACTTTCTTTTTGAAAGTAAAAAGTTTTTGTTCCCTGCGGCATATGGTCCCTTCATAACCCACATGTGTGGAAATCAGAGAACTGAATAAAAAATATAATTTTTTAAACAAATAAATAAGCATCACAAAGATTTAGCTCAGCTGTTGCTTTTATCAAACAAGAGCTTTTTCAGAAAAAAAAAAAATAGTGATTTTATGGTGACAAATAATTTGTTTAATTTTCTGTGTAACTTTTGCTCCTTTTCACTTTACCCATATATTTTACAGCAGACATGACAGAAATATCTGTGGGCCATTACCAGCATAAGTTCAGTGCAGACAGACAGTTTATTGGTCTTTGACAAAGGTCCTTACAGCCTAGGAGTGTTCTCTATTATAAATTTGTATAACTCACAATGTAATTTCTCCCCTGTGAATGCTTTGTTACTAGCTGGGACTCCTTAGCTCCATATCTAACAGCAGCGGCCGACCTTGGCTGAGGACTTTTTGGGACGTAGATCATGTTTCTTCTCTTTGCAGACTGGGCCAGACAGGAGTGGTAGACTGTAAAGGACGATGATAACCAGATTCAGTACAACACAAAATATCGCAGCACCCAGTGAGTTGGTGAAGGTGATGGGTAAAGAGTGTTCAAGCAGCCAGGGGCGCCTTATCATCATGTCTTGCTCTAAGGCTTTCATCTGGAAGTGGGTGCCAAGGATGCCACACACATGGAAGAGCTGATGGCTGTGACCTGCAGAGGGGGCAGAAAAGCTGTGTCTGAGTTTGGAGAGTTGAAATGTACTTTCCATCAAAAATCCTCTTTACATGAGTGTACTGAAATATTGTCAGTCAGAGTCATTTCAAAGTTAGTTACAATTACAAATACATATAAATGATCAGTAACAATGTTAGACAATATGTGAGCCGCAAAAACAGAAGCACTTAACAGAAAAACAAAGTAATTTCAAGCGTTTGTAGTTCATACCTGCTAAACAATTTTTTGGCCACTTGGGGGCAGTGTATAATAAGGTGTGAACAGAACCGATGTATTTATATTATTTAAATTATAGGTTCATTCAATGCATGATGAAAGTATTTGTTTCGTGGCCACCAAATGAGGAGAAATTTGAATAAAAAATCTACGAAGCAATTTGTCTTTTTTAGAGTCATGTTGGATTCTTCTGCTATAACAGTAAAAACTCCATCCTGTTAACTAAACTGTTAATCTTAAACTTTGTCAGTATGCCTGTTTGTGCCAGAGGGGTACTGTTTAAAGATGTTTGGGCTTAATCTTTCTTTTTGATTATTTATTTCTCAGGAAAAAAATGCTCTGCGAGAAAAAGGCTTATAAAACAAGAGGCTGAAACACTGTACAGCTGAGAGGAGCAGCAAACTCAGCAGAAATCTCTCTATTGTACTCCAGGGCGGTCAGATCAAGGGTTCATGCTAAAAACAAACAAAAAAAGACTGTGGTGGTCAGTTTTACCAATGTAGTCAAAGCTGCCAGGTGCCAGGCGCTCGGGTAAATGGGTGGCAAAAAGAAAGCCAGTGAGGAGAGCCAAGGAGATGTGGTAGAGGTGGAGGATGTTGGTTTCATTGTCTGTACAGCCTTCCCCTACACACAGAAACACCTGCAAATAAAAAGCATACAACGACACAAACGATTACATTGTGATTACAAAAAAAACCCTGCCTCTGGCACCTGTATCCATGTTCTCCCTTCCTGTCTAGATCCTTGCTTAGGTTATATTTATGCCTAAATGTGCAAATGAAATTGTGACACGGTAATGTTGAAGTGGAAGCCATATCATCACCTTCTTTATGGGGCATGGATCACTTCATAGGGTTTCAGTTAGCTGCTGTGTTATCAGCTACTGCTAATATGCAAGTTCAGTTGTCAAGTCAGTGGAAGTACGTATTTTAATCAAGGGTTTTGGTAAAAACAGCATATCTAGTGATTGTAAAAACATTACTTTTATAACCAAGTTAAGAAAAGCATAAGCCAAAATTATTCATTAACATTTTTTGCTGATATTCTCATATAAAAACAAGTTCTCACACTTCTCTGGTCATCTTCCTCATATTTACTCAGTACACTCCAAGCCCAGGACTCTATCCTGATATCCACATCCAGACCTGTCCTATTTAAAGAGACAGGTGCACCACATGCACAGGTGTGTTCCTACCCTGTAAAATAGAGGAATGTTGTCGAACAGGTAGGGGTAGGCAAAGGCCACAACACGCAGGTATTTGCTGAACTTGGGTCTCTGGAACTCGGGGAATCTGAAATAAAAGGATAACAACGTTTGTGTTTGTTTTCAAAACTGACACATGAAACTTCTATTGACTGTGAAATCCTCCTGGATAATTGGTGGATAAACAGCTGTGGAGGAAGCTGAGTGGAAACCTCTTGAAAGGGATAGCTGCAGCTACTGCCATAATTACACCACATTTGTTTATAATTCAATAACATTTTACTGAAACACTAAACTAACTCACAGATTATTAAAGCCATGGTTATCTAGGAACCTATATGAGCACAGCTGCAATGCCATTTCCCAAGCATGTCATATTTTTCTGCTTAAAACTGGGTGGTCAGTCTTTACTTTATTACAAGGTCAAAATCATAATAATTTCCTCTAAAAATACATTTACATGTAAAATTTGTAGCAAACCAGCTCTTTTTGGTGCTCTTACAGTTTGGTTGCCACAGAACATGTTAAACCACTTTTCTGTCATGTCTTCTAACCAGTTTGACTGAAACTCCGATCAGAGTAAATCACTGTTGGGGTTGGTCTCTATGCTCACGGTTGTGTAACACCAATTCAACAGTCACTTGCTTAACTCTGCCTGAAAAACTTTGCCAACACAAGGCTGTGGGATGAAGTCTGTTTGAAGACTTAAAGACATCATGATGACTCATTTGTCAAAGATGAGGTTGCAGTTGTTTAATGTGCGATTGCACAATCATCTAAAGCACAACAAGGTAAGGACAGAAGATGGAAACAAAAGGAAGAGCAGATTTCAGGCCAATGCCAAGTCTTTACCTCGTCACGGTGTCATGGTTATATTGCAGAAATGGCAAGCCAAGCCTTAGCAGAGGGGGAAGACGAGTGAAAGAACAACAATTAGCCACACCGAGCCGACATCAAAATACACAAAGATAAAACAGTGCTAACAGTGGCAAATCTGCGCAAGATGGCAGAAGTGTAACGATGCTGTCCTGACTCAGAGTGGGTATTACTGATTAAAAAGGTCCTGTTAAACTTCACTCTATTATCATTTATCATTACTGCAGTGAGTCATGAACACATACAGATTTGTATAATCAAAATGTCGTCATCAACAAAGATGTTAGTTTAGAGGTAAGTGATTATCTAATAGTTATACAAGTCAGTTAAGCTTTAATGTGATTGACACTGACGTAAGAAGAAATCTTGGAATAAAGCCACCAAATACGACACTTTTGTTAGTTACTTAGATGAGGGAAAACTGAGTAGGAACTTGATCCTTTTTCCATCTTTCACTTCAGCAGTAAGTAGAGTATCAAGTTAGAGAAAATCAGGGTTAGTGAGACATGTCATCACCAAACAACTAACTGCAAGAGTCGTCAATCATCGGATTTGTTTAACAAAAGAAATAATTTTTGCAATTGTTTGGGGAAGCAGTTAATAATTGCAGCCATTATCTGTCAAGAATTTCAAACATGCAGTGGTTCAAGCTTCTTGAATGTGAGGATTTCTCAATTTTTTATGCAATTTATGTGAAGAAAGTGTTGTTAAAACTGTGGATTAGATAAAAGATGTGATTTTAAAAACTTAATTATGAATCAGAGAAATTTCAATCAGTATTTCTCACTTCTTGTTAAATGTTTGATTGACCAAGTAAGTGAGAGTTAATGTTGAAACTGATCAGAACTGTCTGATGGTGAAATCATTGTTAGTTCTCTCCAACTTATTGGGCGTTAACATACTAAAATTTAACATGTCACTTTTGGCACTTGAAAATGATTATGTAAGCAACATGGCAGCTTTTGGCACATATGTTTTTTATGTTCTCATGACAACATTAAACAGGTCTAGACAGAAACTACTTGCTTGCAAACATGCATTTACTAATTTATGGAACTTAGTGTGATTGAAAATCTGAATATGAATCACTTTTTTATGGTTATTTACCACCATAATTTGATAAACAATTAGGTTTGCTAGAATCTTGAACATTAAGCGTTTAGCCTTCTTTGTCAGTCCGTATTCAAATTTAAGAAGTGTTAAAAATGTTGGGATAGTTAAGCAGATTTGATACCACTGCAAGTAAAGTTAAATTCTCCTGTTTTTCAATACACTGACAGGGTTTCACCTTTGAGAATAATTATTTAGCCCCCTATTGTTGAACCAAAGTTAGCCAAAATTAGGCTACCATCTGATTTGCAGCTTCTGATTCAGCTGCTGAAGCAAGAGTTAACAAAACCAGTTCCTGATGCAAAATCACTTCACCAAGTCTTGATCAATCAAATACTTTTAAGACCATGAATTTGGTAAAAGATGTGATTTTAAAAAGTTGATTATAATTCTGAGAATATTCAATCAGTATTTGTCACTCTTCAGTCTATTCAGTCTGGTCCAGAGGTGATAAAAGGAATTTAAAACAGAAGTTTTTGCATTTTTAAAAAAGCTTAAAAAAATAAAAATCAAAAATCAAAAAATCTGAAACTGTGTTTTAAAACGTGTGTAAACTCTCGAGAATAATCTAGTCCAGATCTGACAAATCTAAATTGTGGCTCAGAACCTGGTCTAATAGAGGTTCAAATATCTTCTTTTGGATATGGATGCTATCTGAGTTTTATCTGTTAAAACTGAATCATGTCACTGTACCTTGAGTAGCAGGACAGAGTAGTGCAGATGACAGTGTTGAGCACAGCGATAGGGACGTAGCTCCTGTGGAAAAGGCTGTTCACCCATTTATCCGGGAAAACATAAGCTGAATATGCAACGGCTGATCCTGCAGTAGGACACAACAACCACAGAGAAAATTATAAACTGATCAGACCTTCATTTTTTTTAGTCATTAGAAAAAGTATGCATAATATTCTGTCTTCATGTAGAGAGAAAGGGAGAGAAACAACAACTTTGAATTTCTGGTCAATAAATAAAACCCAAAATTTTAGAGTGTGGATCCCATCTAAAAGTCAAAGTGAACCACATACTCACCCAGACTGTAGAAACTGAGGGCTCCATAGTCAAAGAAGAAGCAGATGTGTCGAGCTCGGGCTGACATGGTGCTGAAGGTGTGAGCACAGCTGGATGCCAGCGGATAAATGCAGGAGGAGAGCAGGAAGATGAGCAGAGGCCAAGTGAAAGAGTCCTGCCATGCTCTCTGTATTAACACCACCGTCACTAGTTTCCATAAGAAGTACCTGTCAGAAAAGAAAGGTTGAAGATGGTAAATGAACAGTGTTTTAATCTATTTTCTCTAGGGTCCTGTCTGCTATGTAAAGAGCCCATCAGTTTTTGACAAACCCGATTCACACACCACTGGGGGTGGGTGGGGTCAAGTGACTTTCATACTTCTGCATTTGGACTGTAGGACGTGGATTTGAACCCCTGACCTTCCTACATGATGGAAGCATTAAATGAGCGTTGAAAAATGCAGATGAAATACACAATTAAGAAAAACCCCTGAGTAAATGGATGCGTAATGTCTAACAAGCAGAAAACCTGAGGGAGGCCTGACTAGTTAAAAAGGATTAAACTGTCGGACCGTGAATATTGCACTTCGGCCTTCACAGTCCTTTAGATATCAACCATAGTGGTTGAAGAATTTGTTATTTTCCTTCTTTGTTGAGAGCCTTAGAGTTAATCTTTACCGTGTTTCAAAGATTTCTCCTGTTAACTGATTGCTAAAGTTAAGGCCTGTCTCCTTCCTTTGGATTTACAAAAGTTCAAACATGCTTTTATAACATCTTGTCACAATTATGGTCAGTCTTTATATGTGAACTTAAAGCAGACATCTATTTGATACCCACAGCTATTCAAAGTGCAGCTGCTCACCTCCTGACAATAGAAGAAGAGTGACCACGACACACCTGTGCTGCTTGCTCTTTCTCTCTTCGGTCTATCACAGGATCATCAGTTTGGGAATTTCATTGTTGACCTTTGAGGCTCTAAACTGAATGGCACTGGTTTACTAAGGTTAACCAATCAGCTGCTTCTGGATATGCCTATGAAATCCAGGGGTGATCAAGCCTTTGCAGTAGCTATCCCTTACCCTTGGCATTGCTTAGTCAGGATCTCTTGAATATTTTAAAGCATTGTTGAAGACCTATCTCTTCTTTATTTACTTTCCTTTCAGAATAAGAGCATTGATATTCCAACAGGTTCACAATTTTCAACCTATACGATGTGTTGTGTGTGTTGTGTTATGTCTTTCTCATGTTTTTAAATGTTCTCTATGAATAAATCTGATTTTATTTTGTTTGCTTTACTGCCCTTGAACTACTCAGTGATGGAGGCCACACCAATTTGAAATAGTAAATACTGAACTTGTTTGATAGTGACAGGGGGAACCCTGAGGATGGCCAAGCACAAACTCTGTGGATTGTCAGTCGTAAAGTGAACTCAATGAAGAAGAAAACAAAACAACCAGCAGTGGCAACAAATGCAAACACAAAGCAAGAAGTTAGATGGACATAAAAAATAGAGGACCAACTTGTTGAAACAAGTGTTTACATTCAGTAAAATTTACCTCAGTGGAACTAAAAGGGAGAGGAGTTGAACAGAAAATACGACTAGATAGCTGAACAGTTCCCAAAGTTTGGCTCGACAACAGTCTTGTCGTCTGCCATGTTTGTTTACTCAAAAAATCATGTTTGACCACAAGAGATTTTGTGAAATTTCCTGTTTTGAGAGTCGGGACTAGCTGCTGGTAATTGTAATATGTGTGTGTTTTTAGCACACTTGTCATATTGCTGCACAACACACACTTCAACAACAAACCTGCTGAATCTGTCAACATCTGTCATCGTTAGTGGGTTTTAACGTTTTTAAACTGGGTTAAGATCTTAAAAAATCAGTGCCTGGCTTTATTGTCACTCACTTTGACTGACACCTGCCTCGTAGCTGTGGTTACAAATGATTAGAAATACAAAGAAAGACAACCTTCTGGTCAACCAAAACAAAGCAGACCATCTAAAGCTGCTTACTGTGAGGCAACAGACAACACTGAACCAAGCAGAGCGTGAGACTCTTTAATAAGATAAAACTCCAAAGGATGAAGAAAGAGAAAAACAAACACAGCTTCTTATAAAAATACGCTTTCTCTGTGGCATTCATCCACACACACGCTTCCTCTAGTATTTCCCACACTTTAACGACTGGGACTGATAATTAACCAAGTATCTTAATTCCCTATAAAAAGACTCATACTGGGCTCATCTTCCCGGATTGTCAGTACATGTCAATGAGGGTAAAACCAGGCTTAACGGCAACAGCAAACACAAAGAGCTCGGTCTTATCAGCCAAGTAGTTCACCTCGTGTGGAAGTGTATCTGTGTAACGGCCACAGTTTCCACGCGTTGGTGCACCTCATTAACAAATCAACATTATTTGTGCTTTTCCTCGTCAGTGAGCATTTAACTAATTGTGAAAGCCTTGAGCACAGCACTGCTCATTAGCGCCCAGCCTGTAGGTCTATGCTGAGCCCCATGACACAAACACCCATGTGGTCCTCAGTGTATCCTCAACACACATGTACACACACACACGTGCGCACACACTTTCTCCCCGGACCATGCAGTCAGAGCAACTGGCATCTCAATAGGGAGGAAGTGCAGAGTGGCTGGTGGGAGCGGGAACTACTGTAGTAGAAGTAAAACACAAACACATGCACACTAACAAAAGACTTAATAAGTTACAGAGTCGCTGCGAGCTTGTAAAGGGATTTCACCTGCATGCTTTTCCTGCTTCAGCGTTCACCTGTTCATCTGCACACACAGGTCCTATTAGATGATCTAAAACCTCATCTTTTTCATTTAAGACTTTACTGCAAACGGGAAGCAATCCAGAAATAAACTGCAGAGTATTTTTGGTGTTAAAACCACTCAGCAGACATGTATACAACACATGCATATTCTATTTTCTACATTTTCACATCACAATGAGTCATCTATGGTGGTTTTCTCAAGACTTTTAGTCACTTTGCCACAGCCAGACTCACTGTGAATGCTGGTTGATCAATATCCAAGAATCAAAAGGAAGTGGTGTGTTTAGAGGTGTTGCCTTTTCACTGTAACAGCCTGAGCATCAGAGTGTTTGGGCTCCTCTGACATACTGAGACTAATTCTCCAATTAGATATCTGTACCCTATAGTATCGTATTATAAGGATGCTTCGCCAAGGTTCACACTTTAAAGAATGGAAGGTCAACTGGCTAGTTTGACGAATTGGTTGCAAATCCACAAGTGTAACAAAGACTGGTCTGAGACTGTTCTGGTTTATATAGCCGACCACGTTTCCAAACATTCTGCTGCCATCGTGTTGACATGAAGGAGAGTCCATGTAGGGTAATAACAAAGCACAACGTAGCTTTGGAGCCTGAATGATGTTAAACAAGTGTAGAAGGTCCTCGTTTAGGATGGTTTTCGGAGGCCCATGGCTTCAGGAATCTTGCACCAAAATATCTGTGGTATTTGAGTTACACAGCTCCATCACCCGAAAAGCTGACAAGAAAATCATCCTAACACTCCTGTTTGAGGGCTGACCCTCACGGATATTTCTCTAAAATGCACCACTATGTAGCTCATGCATGAATATTTGAGGATCAGGTGTGCGTGGACTAATTTGTTGATTTCCACTTAGTGACTTTTGGTGTGGGCGATCACACGCTTGAGATGGCTCTGGTTGTGGTGATAATGTTTCATTTGCATACTGAGACTGTGCAGATCCTTGAGTGCTCATTTACGGGATCATGTCTGCTTGGTTTCCTCACAGTATGTCTTACAGGGACATATGGAAAATGTCAGTGAAGAGGTGGTCCTCATATTATAGAGCAGTGATTCCCAACCTCAGGGTGGTGACTCAAATCCTTTGTGATAGAAAATGACCAGATATAAATTTAACTTTTGCTCTCTGAGCGAGGAGACACTCCCTTGATGTCAAGGCTACTTTTGAAACCTGTTCATGCGCACCTGAGCCTTGAATACCCCCATGCCCAGGCCACATACAGTGCCTTAAATATACATCCATGTCAACTTCCCTTTGGGGATCAGTTCCTGTACTAAGAGAAAATTTAACGTTACGTCATATCAAATGATATGGACTTAGCAGGGCCCAACAAACCACGCAAGAGGTGACGTGTTAACGCTTCTGCCTGTACAACAATGCAAAGTAATCCAGCGGGATAAAGAAAGCAGCCCTGCCCTAAACTCAACAACAGCTACAGTGTAAAATCTGAGTCTGACATGTTTAAAATAACCCCCGAAGTGGACTCTTTAACTTCAGCATGCTTGATGTTCTTTATTCATCAGACCAGCATGATTCATCTGAGGCGCTTAGATACAACAAACCTCTATCACCACTTTCATCGAGTGATTAAAAAAAGGACAAAGTTTGGACAAAGTAGGATAGCTGCATGGATCGGAATAAATGAAAGCAAACTGTGAGGCAACTGAGGATCGTATTGAACTCAAAGCAAGCTGCACATGAAAGTCTGTTGGCTGAGCAGCACTGTGACTCTGCAGGAGGTCTTTGGTATCCACATGGTTGCTTGGATGTATGGCTTCAAAACAAATCTGTCTGTATGCACAATCCCTCTTATGTTATTTCAGTTAATGCAGATTAAAAGCAACAAGTCTGGTTGAAAGTTTTACAACTCTGCTGGTGACGGTCTATTGTACGCACAACAACCTTTTGACAAGTCTAATGATCTCCTGCTATTTATAGAAATATAGACATACTTGTTTTCATGGAGTTCAAACAAGAATCCTGAGCAGAAAGGTACTGTAACTCTGGATTTGTGCGGCAAAATCAATGACAGTCCCGTAACAGCGGTGTCTAATCGAATAAATCCTCTGTCTTTGTGAGGTAATAGCCAAAACCTTGACTCCAGAAAATGCCAAACTGTAAAACCTCACGATAAAACCCTATAAGGAAAATCTGGATTACTCCCTGACCTACCAGCTCCACAAGCCGTGCAAGATTCTTTGAACATGAGGAATTACTTTTTTACTGTCGTGAAAACTGAAGCCCCCTGCTTTGGTTTAGAGAGAATCTGAAGAATCCACAATCACTGAGGATGTCGGCTGTCATTACAGGTTGAAAACTCTGCAGCTTCACCTCAACCGTCGTACAAAAGTGACAATCATCCACCTGCCTGCAGAGCAGCAGTCTGTTGTGAATGTGCCCTCAGGTGTGTCACTTGTTGTAAGACTAACAAACACATTGCAGGTATGACATGCATTTTTAAGAAACCTCAAACAGAACCATTGTAGCCTACTGTGCAGAAGTGTTGTTAGTCATACCAGGTGGGCAGGAAGTGCGTCCAGATGTTGAGCGTCTCATTGGTCAGCTGGAAGAGGCTGAGGATGCAGTCAGTGGCAGAGCTGCGGGGGTGTCTGTAGCCCGAGATGATGCTGTCCTCATGGAAAACCTCCAGAGAAAAAAAAAGTTAGAGTTAGTCGAAAGGCAGTTTGGCAGTTTTTAACTTCGTATATAAGTTTCTCCAAGTTTGTTTCTTCTTGGATGGGGAAGGTGCATGGGTCAAAAGGAGAAGTGTGTCAAAAAAAGAAAAACCAAGATGTACTTTTGACTTGGTGGGAAATAAAAGTGCCTAAAGGCAAAAAGCCAATGTGTTGAAACCGACCCAGGTCTCCATCTGGGCCATTGAGTATTTTTACCCGTGCAACAAGCTTTATGATTGTTGCATGTTGCATGATGTTTGCCCAAGGCCTCAGGTTTCCAAAAAGCACCTGAATGTGATTGATGCTAAGGCCCAGCGGTGTTTCTACTTTTTTTGTTGAACATCGTGCAAAAAGTGTGCAAGTTTTCCACACCTTAATCAGTCTCCAGCAGTCACACAAACAGCTCTTCAACATGATCAGTGAACCTGCTGTCTAATCGCTTACCCTACTTTATCTCATATTTATACTGAAAGGCAACAAGGAACAATAATTATTCATAGGTTGACATTACACCAGATTTTGCTGATTATCTTTTGTCTAAATCAACTTTACACTACTCATGAGCAAGAAAGTTGGCTTAGCTGACTTTTTGTGCAGAGGCTGCAGTCTGAGTCACTCTGGTTTCAGGATTGATCCCAGATCCAGCAAGATTTGGTGAACATCATCCCTTCTTTGTCATCCTACAGCTCAGTATCTCTCGAGGTGTTTTGTTATTAAAGGCAAAAAGCCCAAAATAATCTTGATTAAAAGAAAGATACGAGCAAGAAAAGTGTTTGCAAGTAAGTCTCACAAAATATCTCTTTAGACTCGACATGTGCGGCAGTGCAGAAAGAAAACTTCTTCAGCTCTTAAGATGTAAAATACTGTGGAGGCAGTTTGGCTGAGTGGTTAAATTAAGCACTATATGTGAGGATGCTGTCATCTACAGAACAGGCAGCCCCGGCTAAAAGCAGGTTTCCCACTTCTCCAAATCCACATCAAATCCTCTAAATCAGGGAGTCAAAGCCAAAAACAAATACATGAAAAAATTTGATGTTTCTTCCAACAACACATGAAATGAAATTTTGCTTGTTTTATTGGCAGAAATCCTAATTTTCAATTCTAATATCTTGAAACAACGTATGGCAGAAACTATCAGTTAATTGTGGCCCATATTTGGTCTGATAAGATAATTTGAGAGCAGAAGTTTTGGCATGTTTTTGCAGTGTTCAGTTAAGTCACTCAGGTATAGTGAGTACTAATGACTCTGTGTTTAATGAGGTAGAACAGGAAAGAAAGTAGCACACTTCAGTACTCTTACTAACACTTGTGAATAAAAATTTGTCTTAAAAAAGTTGTTGAACACATTAGCTCAGTCCAAGAGGAGCTAAAACTTTCTAAAAGTTCAGTAAAGATTGAGAAAAGTTAAACTTACTTTGGGGACTTGATTGATGGTGAAGACTCGCGGTAGCTTGATGAGGCTGAGCATGACGGCTGCAGAAACCTGCTGCTGTCAGGTGTGGGAGCTAAAGTGAGGCCGCTGGCTGGGTGTGACTGGGTGTCTTTATGAGGTTTGTGTTGCCATGCTGTCCTCCAGGTTTCATCTCCTCCCTCCTTCAAACCCAGCGAGAATATCCAGTGTACCTGTGCCACTCCTCCTCCTACTCTGCTTCCTCCTCCTCCTGCTCCTCCTGCTGGCTCTGTCTCTCTGGGGGTGGAGGTCATGTACACACAGGTGTATTCTCACACACAGGTATGAGCACACACACACCGACTTTCTACAACACAACTGCTGTTTTGACACAGGAACATGAATCTTTTTTTGTACAGAAAACTAGTTTTTCAAGTTTTTACCTGAATAATGACCTCTGCTCAATTACAGCACATAAAAGAGAGCTGTTTCCAAACAAAGCTCTGTTTCTCTGCTTTCTGTTGTTGCATAACCTTCCCACAAAGAGATGGCAATCAGGCTGGTAAGGCAGGTTTCAGAATGCACCCTAAAACACAACCCAAAAGAGCTGTGATTGACATTACCAGCCCACAACTCAGTCTGATATTTCCAGCAATTTTCCACCAGAAACTGTCATCAAGTGCAGCAGACAAGCTCAACAAGTGCTCTCTGAAGATTCAGCCGTGGCAGATAAGACTGCCATCATGAATGAAGGGTGTGAATGGCTCGGGCAGAAAAGTCAACACTGCTCCTTTCATGCCACTCTCCTGCCTGTCTCACTGACATTTCACCGTCTGCCCTCAGAGTGCCGGCAGCCGTCACACCCAGCGGGGACGGCCGAGCCCAGCCTGAGCTCTGGGGACTGTTATCTTATTTAAACTGTGAGGCAATGAGAGCAAACAAGACACACATCCATCACAGAATTAAAGAGCAGAAAGAGGAGAAAGACTGAGTGATTCCTCTGACTTTCTGGTCATATTACAAAGAGAAAAACAGTAAAAATCACTGAAATATCTGCTGTATTTTGATTGTAGTGACCCTAATTTAGAGATGAAAAAATCTGTCTGGGTCTGAGGTCAGACGTCTGAAACAAACGTCACGCTTGCTTATGTTTGAGCACAAAGGATAAGTTAATATTTTATCTTACAGGCTTAATGGAAAACTAAAATTATTCCAGCTGTAAACGCCAAATCCTCCGCGAGCTTCTGTTTACAAGTGTCAAACGATTTAATACAAAGCGTATTTGTAGCACACAATTTTTTTCAACGCTCTTAGTTGAAATGTTTTCTTTCAACTATCCGCCTTTGCTTTCCTTCTCATTTTGTATTGTACGCTTGTGCCACAACAGCTCAGTGTGATGAAGCAACAAACGACCTGCAGCAAAGCACCCTGGGACCTCATTGTGCTCTCTCAGAGGAGTGGAGCTGCAGAAACACCGCAGGTGAAAAGCTCAAAAAAATACACAAACAAGGTTGGAATATCTGACTCCAAGTCAGTTTTGTGTCGTTGGAGTCAGTCAGTACAGTTAATGTGTGAGTTAATATGTGATTCATTGAGACGTTAAAAGGTAAAAGCCTAAAAAGAAAACCTGAGTACAGACAGTTCTGCTCTGAGGGAGCCAGAGGAAAGAAAACAAGGTCAAGAAACAGAAAAACAAAAATGTCTCCAGGAATATGGTGAAAATATCACAGCAGTTTGTAGAGATTTTGCTCATCGATTTAACCCCACTGACAAATTTATATTCTTTCTATTGTTTTAATATCAATATTTGAGCTGAAGACTTTGTTGTATTTTTTGCTGAGGCTACAACTTATAATAATTTGCACTTTAATTATTTTCATAAAAAAAAACACAGCTTAATCTACAAATAAAAACTGTGTGAAAATAGTCTTCATGTTTCCCAGACCGAAGCCCACACCTCATGTCCGCCCCGCAAACATCACTTGTGTTGCTCTGTGTTGACCCAGATCAGCAGCTTTGTGTAGCTCTGAAACAAAACACCAAACAACATGCGGGAACAATGTCGAATGATAAAAACGTATCTGAAATGGCCCGGAGCTTGAAGAAGAAAAAGTACTCCTGTGACCCTGTTACTGCGAGGCTAAGGTTGCTCTTAGTAGTCCTTACAGTTAAAAACACTTCTCTGTACTCTTTACAGCAGAGTACTGAAGCATCTCTTGTGAAGGAGCATCCTCTTTTAGTGTTATATATATATATATGTCCTATATTTGTTATGTGTTGTGATTTTCTCTAACAGCACATTTTGCAAATAAAAACTGTCTTTACGGTTCTAAGCTGGACAAGACCAAACAGACTGCATGTTGTTCCTCATGTTCAGGTTGTTAAACAGAGAACACACAGAGACCAAACACGGCCCCTGAGTGCATTTTATTATGTGTATTCCCTCAGCCTTTCTCTGCCTCTTTTCCTTTCCTTACATCTCTCCATGCATCTCCAGTGGGAAAGACCAAAACACAAGAAAAAAAGACATAACTGTGGGCTGCATGGATGCAATTTTAGAAAACAGAAATCCATTTACTCTCAGTCTGTTTCATCGAGGCCTGAAGGTTGATTATTAACAGAAGCATATTTTGAGTTCTTCTTTTTATTTTTGTTATTGTGAATAAATCTTTTAACTGGCCTAACCATCTACAGGGCAGGTAACAAAAGGCTAATAAAGACGTACTTTTGGAGTGATGTTTAAAGCTCCTGTGAAGAGTTTTAAGCTGGTTATGAAATAGACGGAAGATACAACTAATGCTCCATCTGACCTAGAAGAATAAAAAAAAGACCATTAACTACAAAACTGGTAATGTCTATGGAGTCTAGATGTTTCTGCTGCATGGGTGTCATATTAAGTTTGTTGCAGGAAGCTTTCCTTTCACTGACATTTTTAGTTGCAAGTATAAATATGACTTTAAAAAGAATAAATTTAATGATGTTACTTGACAAAAAGTTTTACACAAGCCCAGGACAAAATCAGGAAAAGGTGGATTTGTGGCACTTTGTCAGGGGCGCTAAAACGACCACAAACACTGTGCAGAGAGGCACAGATATAACACTTGTAGATGCTCGGATAACATGATGTGAATAAAATGTAACCTCAGTGAGTGTCTCTTGAAAGATTTCCTCTTAGTCAACTTGAAAAATCTTTTGCAAAGATTTGACTTAAAATGAGAAATCCCAAAAGTTTTTCTCTTTTTTTGTCACAAATCTAAGAAAGAGAATTACGGGCATATGAAGAGAAAAAAATAAAAACAGGAAAGAGATTAAAATTGAAATTTCGAGATTGAAGTTGAAATTCCAAACAGTCAAAATTTGGACTTTATTCATGTCGACTTTAATCGCGAAATTTCAACTTTATTCACAAAATTTTTTTTTTTTTAATCTCAAAATTTCGACATTATTCACAACAATTCGAAGTCTCAAAAATTCAACTTTAATCTCAAAATTTCAATTTTTAATCTCGAAATTTCAACCATAACCTTGAAATGGAAATGAGTAAAATTTCCCACCTCTAATTATTTTTTTCTGGTTTTGTGGCCCTAATCCTCTTTCATACATATCTGTATAACTGAATGTTGAATAAAAAAAAACAGACCCAATATAATCCATTTCTTTCTTGCACACAGCTGAAGTGTTTCCACTGCATGCTATCATTTACAACCAGTACTACCCCAACTCACCACGAGGTGTCAGTGCTCTGTAACAGAAGCTGCTCAGGTCAGGGTGTGAACAGTCCTGCAGCTGATATGAAGATGCAGCAAGAGGAAAATCACTGAAACCTCCGTGTTTGTGCAGGTTACCATCAGCCTAAAAATGAGTGTTTTTCTAAATCCGGACCTCAGTGTCCTCCAGCCTCAGGTTTGATGTTTTTGTTCTTGTTTTTCTCTCTTATTAATTCATTCATCACCGTGTGACCTCAGACCACAAAGCTACACTTTCTGAAACATCACCGGGAATTAAAGTGCATCACTGCAGGGACACAGAGGTCCAGGAACGCTGTGTGCTTTTTTTATTGACTGTTAATGAGAAAAAGTAACAAGTTTGCTTCAGGCCAAAGACCCCCTCCCCCTCCCCCTCACACACACACACACACACACACACACACACACACACACACACACACACACACACACACACACACACACACACACACACACACACACACACTCTCTCTCTCCCTCTCTCTTGTGCAGGCCAAGCTAACCTCCAGTGGCCCCGAATGTTTGTGTAACATCAGCACAACACTGAGCAGCTTCTCACATTAACGATTCATGGAGTCATTGTTGCTGATGCAACCATTAATGTTTTAATATCGAAAGAACTTTGTTTTTGTTTACTTCAGAGGAGGATAAGATGGTCCAGAGGCTTTTAACACAGACATTAAATTCCAACCACTTTACTAGGATTACAAAATGCGCCAAATATCCTTTTTTACCTACATACCTGCAGGGGTGTAGAGCAAAACTCTGTAGAGTAGAGTACTCTGGACAATGCTTGGTACACTGCAAGGAAAATACTTTAAAGTTCACAGCATTTAAAAAACAACTATTATAATTTATTCTGAGATTTTAAAACAAAAACCACACATAGAGCTGAGTTTGGTTTAAGTCCTTTCTGTAAAAATCTGATTGAGTTAAGAATATCTTTGTCCAATAAATGAAAGCAAAAGCATCTGTGCAAGGTCAGTTCTTGTTCACATCGATCAGGGGACATCTTTATTTGTTTTATTTTACATAATTTAACTTCATTTCATTCGACTTTATTCTACTTTTTTATAGGTGTAGTTGGGGTAACAGCTTGTCATCAGTCAGCTCTGTGTTTTCTCTGAAATTTACTCATATTCATCCTTAAAAATCTTTAAATCACAGGCATTATAATGACCGACAATTGCATGATACCTGTCTTCATATAAAGAGAATTAAAGCCCCTATGAGAGGCTTTTTTGCTGAAATCGTCATTGATGCCTTTATGTGTCCTAAACAAGCAAAAGAGGTTGTAGTTTTAATTTTAAAGTCTGCCACAGGGAAGGTGACAAAGATTCACAGGAGGTGACATGATTGTCTGTTATTAGACAGCAGAAAAAATAATAGATGTTCTTCCTTGAGCTGCGTCACCCCGCCTCAGTCGACGATGGACTGGTCGAGGTCTCGCTACTAACAAGTGGCTGCTGGAAGAGAGTAGGTGAGTTGTGTTTAGTCTCTTTGTTAAAGAAATCAGGCAAAGTTAAAAAGATGTAGTACTATGGCTGGGACCCTATATGTTCTGTTAATGAAGTTAGGTGCTGTTCTGAGCATTATTTGTGGCTATAGAGTGGCGTTTTGGTTGAGGTTTGTCCATGGTTTCATAGACTGCTGTGTATTGCTATCCTGCGGTCGTCACTAAAGTTGGTAAAACTAAAGAAGCCAGCGGTCGGCAACATTCATCTCTCGAGGGGGTGTCTAACTCGGTATTACGGTGTGTTTGACCCTAAATTAATTTTACGCCGGAATATCTATATACTACTATACTACTTGTTTTTGTTCAAGGCCGCACGTTGTAGGATGCAGTGACGACGTAGTGTTTATGTTTTATAGCTACATTGATTTAGGAATGTAAAATTATATATTTTTTCCTTCTCCTGCTCTCATATAACCCATGATTACAAGACACCAGTTAAAAGAAAACCACCTAAAGGAAGCAAAAACCCTTTTGCTTTCTAACCTTTTTTAACTGAGTTTAGAGTTTGAGTAAGTGCACATACTCCAGTTACATTTTCTTATTGCATAATAAGATCATAAATATAAGAAACTGCACCAGAAGCTGGAGCCTGCAGCACAGTAGAGCCTGAACACTGTATTATTTTCTAGCATTTGCTTCATTAAACAATAATTTCCTTCTTTACATTTTCCATTTTAAACACTAATAATATTACTGCTAATGATGTGTAGTCTGTGTAGTGCAGTGTTGTCGGGACAGATGGGTGGTAGACTTGACTGGAGCAGGCTGCTGTGCTGCAGCTGCTCACTGTGTTGGGGCCTCCCTGATGTTTTGGTTGATGAGGTGTAGTTTGTGTCTTCAAATGAGGAGTGCATGTGGCGGACGCCCCCCTGATACATTATTTATAGTTGTTACACTCCACAGGCTCCTATTTTCCTCTCCTTCTGCAGAGTTTCACAGATCTCTCACTTTCATTCAATCCAGGAATCTTCTAACCACAGACTCGCTCTGTCTCTCTACCTCTCTCCTGTACGTCTCTGTATTATCTCTATATGAACTTGACCCCCCACTGATGCTATGTCACCTCCTCCTCCTCCTCCTCCTCCTCCAGAGCCATCATCGTCTCTAACTCTGCTTCTCATTGCACTGCTGAGGACTTTCATCCTCTCTGAAACATTAACCAAATGATCCAGCTGCTCATGAATGAGCAAAAGAAAGCAGTTACCAGGTTTGGAAATGGAGAGCGGAGATTTATTTTATTGTGGTGTAATGGCTGATTCTCTGTCTCTGCTGTTCATTTAGAGAAGGAGAAAGAGACGGAGCTGAATTTCACAGCACTGTCAGCTCAGTCGCACCAATGAAAGAAGATAAGAGGTGAAGTTTGAAAACCGTTTGGCAGAGCACCAGGAGGAGAAACTTTTTCCTTCTTTTGATGAATTAGTCAAGTTTTGAGACACGCTGCCGAGGTAGATGCTAATTATATGAGACAGTATAAAGAGGAAGTCTGAAATTTAAAAAATATGCTTGTTCTTATTCTGTCAGGGTGTTGGATGAGGAGATCAATGCCAAGTCTCAATCATTTCTGTTCAATATGAAACTACAGCCAGCAGGTACTTCACTTTCCCTTGAAAAGTTTATCAAAATTCAGCCACCATCTCACATCAGGCGTCTTGAATCTCATTTTATCTGTTATTTTTTGAAAATCTGGACAAAACCAAAGTGTTAAAATTGACATTTCATCCAGCAGAAGTTTGAGGAGGTTTTTCTTCACATTATTGGTTGTGACTAGATGGGAAACCTACATTTTTATTCACCTGGCCAGGGGCAGATCAAAAGTGTACCCAGGGTGGCTCAGCCCTCATTGCTCTGAAAAGCCACCCTGATGGTTGAGGAATTCAAGTCTGCTTATCGCATCTCAAAAACTTGGGGGAAAAAGCCAAGATAATCTAGTGTCTTGCTTTTGTTTCATTAAAGTTGTCTTTCCTTATTATTTGACAGTAAATAAACCAACTATGTACTCTGTACCCTGGTTTGTACATTTATAGTGTCATATAAGCGCTGGTCTTTCAAATGCATGTTTAATACAATGGTGAATATTGCAGTCAGGCCAGCTTTGGCACCTCCTGGTGGATAAAAATCAGATAATCACTTTGCTGATCTTGTCCTGTACATGCAAAGGTGGTGTTTTAGCCCCAAAATGTCAATATAGAAATTGTCAGTTTCATTGCTGTTGGTTTTCTTTGTATTTGTGGGTCGTGCAGGACGAGTAAGTCAGTGAAGTTCATTTATGGGTAGGTGTCAGATGAGGCTTTGCATAGAAAACATACAACGGTGTCATTGTTAATATCAGTATGTTTAATAACCAGCTACAAATCTCTCAATACCTCAAACTAAGACTGACTATTCGCCTTGTCAGAAACATGATTTATATTGTTGGAAACTTTCTTGTCAGATATGATGATTTGCGATAGAAAGGATAAATAAATGGTGTGTTTTTGACCATGTACTTTAGGTCACCCTTGAATCAGTCTTGGCCCCAGTTGGGTCACCCCAGTCAATTAAGTCTGGATCGACCTCTTCATCCAGCAGACTGCTGTTTGGGTTCTGAGCTGGTTCAGCTTGAGAAGATTATTGGCAAAAAAAAAAAAAAAAAAGACACTCAGGTTTGGGGGAAAAATCATATTTTGATAAAATGATCGGCCAACACTAACTCTTAGTTCATAATAGACAAAAAGAGATGTGTTCTGGGGAGGAGTCTTTTGTTTGACCCCTACAACTACACTCTTTACAAGAACTTTGTCGAGTTTTATATTTGCACGACAGCAGAAAACTCACCTAATAAAGAGACACGATAAATCCCTGATTTGGAATTCTTATCGAATAAACAAAATGAAGTCGATATTTTGTGGCGAATCATTTAGGTCTTTGGAAAGTAACTGTGTAATAGGGGGATTATGTGCAGACAGTGGGTTGTTGAAGCGCAGTGACTGCCAACAGGCTGATGTAGGACCCCAGTGCAGACCATGTACATCATCTTTAATCTGATTAGTGTGTTTTAGTGAGGCTTGTCTCTCTACAAGGAGCCGGGCTCCTTATTTACTCTGTTTCAAGTCTTCTGCTAAGCCAAGCTGCTGAAGCCTTGGAAGTATATCTAATAGAGAGATATGAGAGAAGTATTGATTTTCTCATCTTTTACTTACTGCCAGAGGGCAAAAAAGTGAATTCCTCCAAATATCTGACTTTTTGCTTTTAGATTAAAACTCTGGGAGAAAGTTGCTCATCGAGGTGAACCTCAGACACTTTCTTGGATGTGAGTTTCCAAACTTCTCCCGTGAAGTTCAGCAGATTTAAAGAGTCTGTTTTCACTGGATGCTTCCACATGCAGTTTATCCTCCCCAACCTCCTCTGAGACCTCTACCAACACACAAACCAATCCAATAATACAGGGTTCAACGAAGTGTTAATTTCATCAAGTGAGTAAATTTATGGACACTGTGAAGCCCCTGGCCTCCAGACGCCGGGTAACCAAGGATCCACCGTAATGTTATCACAGCCATCTCATCTGAATGGCAGCAGCGGCCATGAAGAGACTCAGTTTGTGGGGTTTATGTTGGGCTAATTAACGGACTGGGAGACAGACTCTCTGTCAGAAGGGACGGTAATATCATTAGCGTGGAAGAAAGAGGCGGAATGAAAAGCGTGGGGTGAGTGTGCGGCTGTGTGGGAGAAATTATGGCTGGATTGTAGAAATGCCAGAAGGTAATGAAAAATGCAAGTGTGTGGCAGCAGACACAGTCCTACTCAGGTGTCTTCGCTCCTCGCTGGATCAGAATAGCCTAATTAGGATAAATTATTTATCAGGATTGTTTTTTTGCAGCAGCAGCTTCACAGAGAGGACGTTCAGTATGAGCAAACTGTTTCTCTACAGTGGAGTCAGAGAGGCTGAAAGAAAGTGCCACATCATAAAAAATTAACAGAAATACACTAACAACTTTAATATAATCATCTCAGTCACAGTGAAATGAACTTAAGAGCTTCATCCTCAAGGTGAAGGAGATGTAGCTTCGTGGATGTTCAGCTAATGCAGTTAAATGATTACTCCAGATGATCTACAAACTCAAGCTGGGTCAGGAGGCCGTCTGTGTTTACTGTGTTGTTGTTTAAAGTTTCTGCTGCACTGATAATCATTATCTTAAATCTGGAGTCAATAACTTGGTCTATTTTGAGCTATTTTGATTTGGGCTATCACTGTATCTCTCCGTCTGTCATCCCCTGTAGTGCAGTAGTTGTGAGTGACAGCTGGTATCAGTTATGAATGGCATACTTGTTTTGCCATTCACTGTCCCGTATAAACACCAACTTTCAACCATGAATGCAACACGATCTCACTATCTCAGGAAGTAAAAAACCTGGCCTTCTTTGGGTCAGCACAACAATTTAACCCTTTTTTGAAGCAACAGAAAAAAAAGAAAAAAGTCCAGAAGTTTAAGAAAAATGCTTTTATTTTGTACACCTTTAAAAAGCAAATTTTTAAAGCACAAAGATTTACTCTGTATATAAACACCTCTCTTCCTTAGACTAAAAAATGGTAGCATTTGCACATTGTGCTTGGATTGAAAAGTCTGTACAACCGCTCTGGGTCTCTTGTGGTGTCACAACCCCAGTAAACATTTTATTGCATAAATCACATTTGACCTCAGCGGTCATATGTTTTAGTCTTCAACAGAAAGTGGAAAAAAAAACAGTTGAAATGAGGAAACTGAAATTCTTATACCTGTGCCACAGTGAACAATAATAGCAGCTTCCTGAATGAAGGCGTTGCACATCTTTCTAAAAAACAAAGCAACCCCGCAGAAATGCAACCCAAATAATGTGACCGGAGAATGGCAGTTGTGCTTTCGCGACTATCTTGCAAATGATCTCACTCCTCTGAAAATTATTCCAACAAAAGATGGAGGAAATGCAAAATCTGAGAAGAAGAAACAAAACTTTGAAGGAGATTCGCAGCTATTGGCTCATTCAAACAGTAGCTGACTAAATGCTTTTCTCTAGTTGCACACTTCCCCTTTAACAAAAGCGAGTTTTACATCTCTTATTTCTACTAACATCTACTCAACCTACTTCTGAAAAACTAACATTTCTTAAAAAGGCAGTGTCTCTGTGACGTCGCCGAAACACTCAACGTCATTAAATGCTAAATGGAAATCAGTTTGCACAAAAATATACAAATTCAAATAGAGTTGAATCGATGACTTTGGTTTAAACAAAATGGACAATCACACTCAAAACTTCAATTCCTGAATGTTCCCTTTAAACTCCGTATTCTTACGTGTCCTGTGAAGTTAAAATCATGATTTTTGCAAGTATTCATGGGAAGAAAATGCTACCAGGAAATGAACAAAGCAAATCAAGCAAGTGCAAAAAATAAACCTCAGATCATCAAGATAAAAAGTACACTCAATACTCAACCATAACATTTTCTTTACTTAGACCCAGGGCTGCAATTATTCTCTCACTCTGATGTTCAACTTTTGTAATGGAAAGTCATTTCAAAGAAAATAAAATGATAAGAAAAGTATGAATAGACTTGTTGATAAGATTGAATGTGCATTTATCAGAAACAAGTGTATGAAACGGGACTTGAGTCATTTGAATTTAAAAGTGAAGCTTTTTAAGAGGGTACTGTCATGAACCATCGGGTGCTTCTTATTTAGAGTATTTCCTTGTGTTACAGCTCATATCTTCTGTTGCTCACTGTGAAATCAGTTGGTGAGTTTTGTGCTCTTGGATGTTTGTGTCTGGCTGACTTTGTTTTTGTATTTTCTCTTGTGTATTTGTTGTTGGGTGATGTATTTTAAAGCCAAGATATATGCAGGCATCGCAAACAAACTTGGGCTCTCAACGCTGTGACGTGCAGCACAAACATACACTAATTTATTTACTGGATTGAACGGTTAGAACGGTCTCAATATTGTGTTTTTATTCTGAGAATAATACAGCCTTTTTTCTCAATAATCTGTGTTTTTTTTATTTTTATTTAAGAGCGGCTCTAGTACTCTGCTCTAAATCCATCACTTCTGAATGATGCTGCAAATGAAGCTGAACGGTCAGGAAGAATCATCAATACTAAGTTTGTGCAAAAACAACTCAGCTGTCTCAGTAGCAGGCTTTTTTTTCCTGCATATTGAAGTGAAATACAAGCTTCTTGAATCCGTCTTTAAAAGTAGACCATGAGGGGGAAAAGTTCTCAAAGTTTTATGAAAATGGCTGAAGAAAATCCACCATCAACACCTTCAGAGGACCAAACCAGCCCCAGTCTCCTGCTTCCCATTAATAATCTTTAAGGTAGATCGATGAGAGCCTCATTAATGCTGAGGCCTCCACTTTGTTTTCTTTGCGGGTGCGATGCCAGTGGATGCTGACTCATCCTCAGACCGGGGACTGTGCTGTGTGCAGCCTCTCAGGCCTATTAGCCGGGTGAATTGTTAGTGTCTCTGCGAGGCCGTTTCTCCTCGCGTAGCGGTCAACAGGGCAGCACTCAGATTAAAAACGCTGAGTTCATGCACCCGCAGCAGCCGAGAGGAGCAATGAGAGTCTGCTGGGACTGACAGCCTCTTTGTGTTCGTGGAAACTTCACCCTCGACCTTCAGCACTCCTCGCATTGTCAATTTAAATGTTATAAATTGGCATGTTAGCGGGATGCAGCCTGAATGCACAACAGCTACACAATTTACACTTGATCCTGCAATTATTACATAGACGTACAGGGTTCGGGAAGAACTGTTTGCAGTAAACAAGTACATTAGAGGACAGAAACGAAGCATGGAGATGTATTAAATGAGGCAACAACTAATGATGCTGTCATTTAGACCCGGGAGCATAAACTTTTTATGAGTAACAGTCATGTCAGAGATTCATTTATAGTGAAAGTTTGGCACCGAAACAAAGTTCAACTGAAATATATTCTTTAGTTTGATGGTAAAACTGCAGTGAGGGCTCTGTTGGTTCCTCTATAAGGTTTCTTAAGGATTACTGACATTTCACCAAAGTCGACATAATTCACATTGTCGTGTGACACAGTTAAACATTGCTGACCTGTTTACATCTGCAGGCTTGAGACAGAGTGAATAAAGAATGATAATAAATTTGACCTTATCAAAGGAGACCAGGAAGTTACACTGAAATTTCTGCACGTTCACGTCTGGACAACCCGCTAAGAAATTTAAATATAAAATGTATTTATGCTGTTTCGAGCATTATCACAAACAGAGCAGAGGGGCTTAATCAGTGCGGCTCATTTCTGTGGTTGGTGATCAGCTGTGATGCTGAGCCGACCCGGCTGGCGTCACCATCCAGAATCTGAAATCGGGATTCAGAAACAACCCTGCAGCTTTGTTCTGCAAAGGCACATGCATTACTATGTTTTAATTTTATGACCAACTAATGGACTTCCACAGGTTTAGTTACAGCTGAGAGCGGCAGCACACACTCTGTCATCTTTAAAGCTCACATAAGAGGTACTAATGTTACAGGGATGTCCGGACTGGTGTCGAATAAGGATACGTTATTGATTAAGAGGTTGCTGTAGGGCTTAGATCTTACACAAATGCTTGTGTGTTCCTTTCTGTTTCATAAGAGGTCAGCTTGAGTTTCATGTAAGACCAATGATGAGCACAGGTTCTGACATAACGAGTTAAACACAGAGGAACTGTTGGGAGGAAGCGAGGAGACCTGCAGGAAGCGGCGCCGGTCTAACCACCTGAAGGTTTTGAGGTGTTTATTCCTCAGAGCAGCGTGACGAATATGTAATCTGTGACTGAATGAACATAACAAAGAGAAATGAGTATTTATGCGAAAATAAGCTTGCAAAAGACATAACAACATAATCCTCCTTCAAGTGTTTATCTGTGTCCTGGGGGGGAAATGAAGAGAGGAGAGAGGAAGCTGCCAGTAGTAAGCATAAAGTGAATGTGTAAAAACGGAATAAATTGATCTCCACTCTTTTCTTTTAAAAATCCTTTTACCGTTACATTTTTAAGCTTTGAGGTTTCAGGGCAGGAAAAATAAAAGCATCATGTTTCACCGTTTGATTGTGAGAGTTTTTTTTTTTTTTTGGCAACCTTTTACTCAAAATTATTTGTTTTTATAAAATCTGCGTAAATGTATGAATAAACTTTGTCTGAAATGGTTAAAAATAAACTGGAGGAGAGGCTTGTGGTGGATGCATAAAACAAATGTTGGAAACGTGTCTCAGTTTCTATAACTCAGAGTTTCATCTTCCTCTAGCATCATCATATAGTGTTACTCTAAACACTCGCATACACTCGCACAACACACACACGCGCGCACATACGCACTGAAACTAGGTCTGTGCATAATTACAAACACTAGCTCAAGGAAATAAAACCGGAGAGAAGAGCTACAGTCGATGTTGCAGAAGAGATAAAACCTGCAACAGAGCACACGAGAGAAACGTTTAGTGTTGAGCTGCAGCTGAATAAACTCGTCTTTCAGTTTATGAGCCCCATCCAAAACCGGGACGCACACACACGCACGCACAGACACACAAAGTGAGCACCACCTCACATTTATTCCTCCTCTCTCTTCTCAAATAAGAATATATTCAACTTTCAGGTATCATCTCTGTTGTCGACCATACACCGGTGTGTCACTTTTTCTAGTTGTGCTTGGCACGAATCCCTTTTAAGTAGTTTTTCCAGCGCTTAACCACATCCTTAAAGATGGGAGAGTTGTCTATAGATGCAATGAGCTGCAGCTGGTTAATGTGCGTGGTGTGATAGTCCCAGCGTGCCAGGTTGGGCGCAGTTCCCAACATGAAGTGACGCAGGTCGTAGATGCTCCCCGACCCTGTGTCAAACAGTGGCAGCATGGCCTTCAGAGACTCCATGCCGTGACTGAACAGCTGCCCCGCCTCCCTGCCCAGCTTCTCTCCTGCCGTCTCACTCAAATCAAAGAGTCCCAGCAGGGAGTAGATGAAGCCGTTGAGGACAAAGGAGCTGGGCGTGGTGGGATATTCTTCATACCAGTCATACTTGTTCATGAACACAGCTTTGACCCCGTGCTGCGCCGAAGGCACCTTGTAGGGTCCCACTGCCTTGAGGGCAGCGTTGAGGTACGCCTGATCCTTGGTGAGGAGGTACGCTCTCACCAGAGTGGACATGGCCTGGCCCTGAGCCATGGCTGAGTACCAGCCGGGCTCCAGCGGCCTGAAGCCTTCACCCAGTTTACGGGTGACCATGATGGGCCAGCCGCCTCGCTCGTCCTGGTTTCGCAGAAGCCAGTCGCTGGCAGCAAAGAAGGCGGCCATGTGTGACGTGGTGGAGATAGTGACGTTGTCAACAAAGCCACGCCCGTGTAGGACTAAACGCACAACCCGTCTGGGCATGATCTGACGAAGGAAGACAAGAGAATCGACGGCAAGAATAAACCTTTAAGATACTTTCCAGAGATCAAATACATACTGAGTTCAATTTCTCATTAGCTTTTATCTATAATAAATAAATGATATATTTACACATTTTGAAAAAAAAAAAAAAAAAGCTGACATCGTCACGTTTTTATAACTGATTTTAAACACTGACTGACGTACAGCTGTCTGATGTGGAATCAATCAAGATGAATGATTTACGGCCAAGCTTGAGGCTCCAACTAATGATTACTTTCCTAAAAGATCAGGTGGATATTTTTATTTTTTGACAATAAATGATTTAGTTTTTAAAATGTTAAAAATATCCATTTTGATCTTTCTTAGTCTGAAGTTTATATATTCAACTTTTTTTTTTTTTTTCCGAATCCAAATTTTTTTTAACACAAGATGCAAAAAAGCTGAAAACTTTGCAGTTTGTCAGCTGAAACATGAAAACATTTATATATCAGTTAACAAAATTGCTGTATTTTCACTCATCAAAAATCTGTTTATTGATCACTGAATTAATCGTTTCAGCTCCAGGTCATTTACATGATTTTAGCTTCTCGAAAGATGATTTTAGCAACAAACGTCTTAAACTCACCTTGGTGGCCTTCACAGCCTTAGTGTTGGACAGCCCCACGCCCTTCCTGAGGTCGGTGAGCAGGTCCCGGGTCAGAGTGCTCCAGGCAGTCCGGGGCCCGATCCCGTAGGTGATGTCACGGTCTTTGAAGGCGATGAGCTGCGTGTTGGTGACGTAGTGGATGGTGAAGGGAGGCCCCTTCTCTGTGGTCTCCAGGATCACAGACACGCTGCCGTTCGAGATGAACTTGATGTCCAAGCTGAGGATGAAGTCTTTGGAGTTGCCCAGCTGGAGGGACACGCCTTCTGACGACTCTGTGGAGGTGGTGGGATGAGGATGAGGAGGGTGGGTGCAGCAGATGAAAGTATGAACAGAAGAATTCAAATTGCTGGGGGATGTTTTTTTTAGAGCATTTCATGGAGCAAAGTCAGCAAGAAAAAATAAGTACGGTCTTCTGACTGTCTGACTGATTTAAAACTCTTCTGACAATTACTGGACAACGATGGACTATTTTAAGCAAAGTGACTGAAGCTTTTTACAGTGTGTCTGTCTCCTTTAACACTCTCTCTGTGATGGTGTGCTTCCTTTAAAGCTCGTCCTTTTGTTCCTACGATTCCCTCTGTAGTTACATCCTCTAATGATCAATAAGAGTCAAATAAATTCAGGGGAAAAAAAATCTGCAGTCAAGTCTTATTCTTCTCTTTAGCAATGTTATAGTCTGTGTGGAAAGAAAGCCTGGCTTTGTGTGTGTGTGAGTCTGAAACACACTCAGGGACACACTTCTCATGGGACTTTCAGAACAGATGTGTCACTGCACACTGGGCTTAATTAGGAGGAGAGCCGGACAGACGGGAGAAAAAGAACAAAGCAGAGAAAGTTGGAACAAGAGAGCCAGAGAGGAAGTTGATGCACTGCAGCAACTTTTCCATTTGCATCTCCACATCGCCTTCCCCCTCGAAAACTCAAAGATATGAACTCAAGATGATTTTCAGTTCCCGCACTGACACCACTCCTCTCCCATTTTATCAACTTTTTGCCAGTCAGCCACTTTACTCGCTCTTCTGAATTCATTTCATCCCCCTACAGAACCAACAGCTTCTGGAGTGATCTCTCTCATTTGGCCTTGTTACTGTGTCTGCACAGCTCACACAAAAGAAAAAAAATAACCCACACGAAAACCCCCTTTTCTCATCAGGGTGCCTCAAAGGAAGAAGACAGGAGAGAGTAGGAGTCAACAAAACAAAGGGTAATGGAATAATGGGTCACACAAGTGCCCTTAAAGCTGGCCCGAGACTGGAGAGGGTGAAAATGAGCCAATAGTGAGAAGACAATCGAGAATCGGAGAGAGAGAGAGAGAGAGAGAGGGAGGGAGATCTCGCATGACATGAGCTGAGAAAGCAGAAGCGGATGAGACACAAAGACAGTCGATCAGCAGGAGGACGAGGGAGAGAGAGCCAGTCTGGCAGGGGCCTCTGGATGACTACGGCTCTTTAATGCACTCATAAATCCATTACTTAAGGCAATGCAGAGAGTAAGTGGATTTGTACTCTGGCCCCGTGATTACTCTGGCATCAATAAAGGATGGGAAGGGAATATAGACGAGAATCCACCTCCTCCGCTCCACTCTCAGGCTGTTTAGCAATACGGCAGGAGTCAGAGATGACATGCAGCTGGGAGGCTGATGGCGTGAGAGCATGCTCGTATATATGACTGAGAGCGTTGAAGGAACACTTAGAAACACATGTACAGAACGTGTCTTGCATACGATCGAAGCAACATAACAACTGTCAGCGCTTGAATAATTATTCCTATAGATCTTCCTGTGGCTACAACAGTGTGTTCACACAGGACATGCAGCGCATCCAACAAGTATCAAACACCCTGGGGAGCTTTGATGTATTCAGGGCTGGAGAAAAAGATTTTTTTCTTGATTTACTGACCAATTATTTTCCAAAATAACATGTTGGAAAACTGGTTAATATATAGTTTTGATTTCCCAAGGTTGAGTATGTCTAAACTAAACCTGCTTGTTTCATGCAACTAACACACCAGACCTACAATGATGAGTTTCACTACCTCAGAGGGCGAGGAATAACATTAAAACATTAAATTCAGATGAATGACTGATTTCTTTGCATTTTTGATTAAATGATGCAAAAATAGTTCAGGGTTATCAAAAGAGTCCCTGATTAGCAGTCTTCTGATTGAACAATCAGTCTAGAGCTGAATATGTTTCCCCTTTAAACCCCTAAGAATGTTGGATTAGGTTGAACTCTGACCAGAGTCTTTTATTAGGGACCGGAGATCTCCAGCTTCAGTTTCCTGCTGTCTGTGTCGCATTACTGTCCATCCTGTTAGAAACTTTTGCTTATCACTGTCTGTCAAGGGCAGCGATTTGACTGCAGGAACTTTCCCCAGGAACTAGGAACCTTTTCAGGAACTCTGTATGTTTTGACCCCAGGAACTAGGGTACAAATTTAGTTATGGGGTAAAAGATCTATTGTACTTTCCAATGACCCATGGATTTCATTTACATTAAAATAACGGTATTGTTATTTTCTTTCTCACTTTATTCTCCTTTCAGAGGATCTGGGAACATGGGGTGGTGAGAGAGGGTCTGGGGAGATTTATTCTGTACATTTATTCAACATGTGATTTGTTTATGTTCAAACTGAAAAATGCCAATAAACAGATAATTAAAAAAAATAAATAACAGTATTGTAATTCACATAAAAAATACTGGTATCTATGTGCCCTGAAGAGAGATACTGGATTATATCCGCATAACCTCATATTATCTGATCAGTAAAACTATGATTTTTGCATGAATTCTGACTGTTTATGTACTTTTTTCCATCTCAGAGAATGCTTTTGGGTGTTATGGGTGCGAGTTTCAAAGGTCAGTCTAATCAGGAAACAATCCTCTTTAAAATAAAGGCTGGTACCCTTGCAATTTACACACTGATAGTTAAACAGGTATGGGTACCACAAGGGCAAATTTTTCCAGTAAACTGATATTATTTAATAATCAATGAAGCTTGCCTGCAGCTAACGTGACTTAAAACAGCAGAGACTCCAGTTAGGAGCTGTGCAAGTAGCTTGATTTCCCCCTACCATCCCTGGATGTCATTGGCCTGATTTGCATTATTTTACCCAGGGCTTCAGACCCCTGGTAGAAACACAGACGACAATAGGCCAAAGGAACCATGAAGTTCCCTGGAACGTAGAGTTGTGACTCTAGAAACAGTCGCCAACTTATCTGTTATTCTAGTGAAGACAATATTCAATGACTCCAAGCAAAGACCTCCTTTTAAATAGGGTGTTAACATCCACAAACTAACTCCCTTCATTTCTGACCCAATTACATCCCTTGAGTAGTGCCTGTTTATCTGTTTTGAGGCGTTCTCAGTAGCCAGCATGTTCCACTGATGCCTCACTGACTTATTTCAGCTGTTTGAGCCCAGAAAAGAAACATTTCCTCAACACTAGAATTTACAGGTCGAATGCAGAAATTTTAAAAATGCAAACTCTGTCAGTAAGAGAGAAGAAAAGACTTTCAAAGAGGTTATTAGTTAAATGGAGGTCTGATCAATCATTTCTGATTCATAACAGGGAGTTGGGAAATGTAACTGCTTATTAGCTTTTACATCACAGCATCTGGCAGGTCTGTCAGTCAAGTTTGAATTTTTGATTAAATTTTCTGAGCGTGGATTGTTAGCCGCCTTTGCCTGTCGGTGTGTGTTAATGGAGATAAAGAAATCATCAGATTATCACAGATAGGAGCCAAGATGTCGACATGGTGGATTGTGAACTGCCTTCACAGACGGTTTTCCTGCACACACCAAAGTCTGGTCAATGCTACACAGACAGATTCTACATTTTTTTTAAATGTGCATAAAACCTTTTTATTAACGATACTGCAAATATAACACACTCTTCAGCTGTGTTACTTTAAAGGCAGATGGGGAGGCTTTTATTGTGAAGGAATCTCTGGAAATATGTTTTTGTCTCAGTGGTGAACAGCAACGTGAGAATGACAAAAATGCATCTGCAGAAAGAACTTTGGATCATTTTGACAGCAAGTTTGCAAAGAGATTAGAAACAGAAGCCAAAATAATCTGTTTGAATGAGGCTGTAGGGAGCCCACCTCCACTATCTCAGAAGGTTAAAGAACCTCAACGTCCTTGGCTGAAATTGAATCACGTTTTCAATTAAAACTGACGGACATCTTTATTAAAATAAAGTATGTTTGTTTGGTCAGGATGTAAAAAAGATACACAAGCTGCTGTTCCTCTGATCCTAAAAGGAGTTGGTGGTTTAACATATTGAATATGGACTAATTATACCTGTCTTGGACTTGAGTACTTATTTTTACTCATTGTTTTTACCTCCATGTCTTATTGTCATATGACTGTATCTAGATTTTGCCTTTTCTATTTTTTTAGTTTTTTTTTTTTTAGCTTGGTCTTTCATAAAAAAAATTAAAAAAAACTCAGTAAAAGTTAAATCATAAAAAAATAAATAAATAAAAGGAGTAGGTGTAAAAGTGGTGAAATATTAAACCACAGTTGATGCAATCTCAGGTGTCACTGAAGCTAGAAGAACTGAATTCTTAAAATTTATGACCTGAAAGTGTTTTTTTTTTCTGTTCTCAGATGTCAAAAAAAAGACCACTTTCACACCACTTTTGAGTCAGCACTCAGAGAATAAAACACAAAATTTCCCCAAGTTTTAAAACACTTTTTCAAAGAGCAGAAGTTGCTGACAGCTGTAACTCTGTACTCAGATCACTTCTCAGTTTCTGGCAGGGTTTGGTTTGAGCAAACGGCATTTCTGAGCTATCAAGGAACACAGAGAAATTCAGACAATAAAGGCACTCAGTGGTGGACAGTTTCCGTGCAGGATTGTGCAGATGGTAGATGGTAGGTTATTATCACGGGACAGACGATTGATCCACTTGTCAGAGGATTTGAGAGGCTGTTCAACACCGCTGCCCTAGATACAGTAAGGAGGAAAAAAAAGACCCAAACAGAGCGAGGGGAGGAAGAGTAGGGAGGCAAAGACAAAAAGAGAAGCTGACAGCAGAGACAAGAAAGTTTGGATGAACGAGCAGCAACCGCGGTAAAACGGATAGAGGGAATATGATTGCAACATTTAGGAAGCACAAAAAGGCTGAGGGGTGATACAAAGGTGGAAATGAGTAAATAGAGGTGGAAACTGACTGGAACTGGGGATAGAAAGAGGAAGATTAATGGAGGGAGAGAAGTGCTGAGGGAGGGCTGAGGACTGATGATGAAAACATGATGATGTGGAGGAAAGAGAGAGCTATGATGGTGAGCTGAAGCTGTAAGCTGAGGTGTGCGGGGAGTAGAGCGAGAGAGGGAGAGGGAGAGGGAGAGGGGGGAAAAGTGGAGGGTGGTGGAATGAAAAGAAATTGTTGATGATGAGAGGTTGAAAGTGGAGGAATTAGAAGGAGGTGAAAATTACAGTCGAGGCAGCAGCTCACAGAGGACACACAGACACTCAGAGGGAGAGTGTCCTGGAAATATCAGCAGGAGATCAAAAGAGAAGAAAAGACAGCTCGCAGTCAGCACCGGGTAAAAGATTTTGACTTCTCCTGGTCCAAAAATAACTCAAGCACCAAGCAGCTCTCAGCCTTGGTCATTTTACAGCTGCAAAAACTAGGCCAGAATTCAGATTTCTATTCTAATGAGGAGAGATTTTATTTATACTTTACATACGTCCTCTATTCACCGCTGAGCACAACGGCTGCTGTTCTTGTGTTTCACTATCTAACAACACTACAGAACACAATCTGCTCATCACCCTGAGGTGGTACAAGATAAGGAAAGTATCTAATTACACTTTTCCTGACCAACATTATTTATATAGTTGGAGCAGCTTTAGCCATGGGCTGGTGTTTCTGCTCTACACGGTTATTAAGACAATATCACACGCATTATCACCAACTTTGGTTCTACACCAAATGATTAATAACATGCTGGTTTCTTTTTTTAGTTGCGGTCTGCAGATATGTAAATAATGTAAAGGAAAATTTATCTTCATGGGAAAACGTTGGATGCAACATGCAAAGAAAGTTCTCTTTATGCAGATGATGAGCTTGAATCTGGTGTTGCCCGTGCAGATGAACATCCTGAGGGAGGTAGGGGAGATACTCTGGTAGCACAGGTTGATCCTTTATAACAACTAATGAACCAGCAATAACTCATTAAATTAAGTCACATCAGAGTATCTTAAGTAAAAGGGACAACTACATTTTGAATCTTGTCATGGATGCAAGTAAAAAAAAGCAGTTATAAGATGCTGGCATCAGAAGAAACTTCCCTCACTCAGCCCCTTGTGGTCATAATTAACTTAAGTAATGAAATGGAGAAAATGATATTTGCTCTTCAACCCAAAAGGAGGCAGATCAATACTAGAATTACTGCAAACATATAGAGTCTGAGATACTTAATTCTCCACATCTATATGACTTTGTTTACCTTGTGTACAGTCTCCATTAAATTGTCAGTGTCCTCACTCGGCCCACCTTCATGTAAAACCAATATTAAAAAACAAAAGTTGGAAATAAAGTAACATAAAAGGATTTGTTAGGATTATTTTTTCATGTCTCTATCGAAGGGACAGGACAGTGGATCAAGTGAGAAAGTAGGTGATGGAAAATGACATTAAATTTGAGGTCTACAGCCTCCCCAGGTGTTTTATTAGTAACACACAAGGATTACTAATACAGCTGAAGGTTGTGCAGCAGTCTATAGCTTGGTCCTGAGGAGTCCAGTTCGGAAAGATAGCAATGAGGATGGACAGATTTAATGGAGAAATCGGCAGAAATTGGAATTAAAAAACTAAGATTAAATCAATTGTTTTATTGCTGTAAAAACTGGTCTACTTATTACCATATTCTGAAAAAATTGGAAAGTAATTTAGTTGTTTTTGAGACATGAGGCTATGAATGATAATTACATGAAATGCTAGACGAAGGTGTGAAAAGTTTTTTGTAAGATCTTTGGAGGACCGTGTTAGTCTGAAGTCAAACTGGGATTTATAAAACCCAAGCTCTCTTTTAAGCTTCAACTGATGAGCTTCATTCTAAGATCACCAAAATCACAAATAAAATACCTGCCATTCTGTTTTTCTTTTACGATCAGCAATATTACAGACTTGTTTCTTTGACTTTTGAAACCGTGGTGTTTTCTCTTCAACAACATGCTCTCTGGCTCGGTGTAAATCCATAAACACCAGCATACAGAGAGTGAGCATATTAACCATGCAGCAGCTGTTATTTCATCTTCCTTGTTTTGCCATCTCCCAGAATGAACATTAATGGACAAAAGCTGAGTACATTTGCAAAAGACAGTCGTCATTAGAGCGAGCGAAACCAGCGATCACCACATGAAATTTTAATTGCATTCTTTCAAATTGTATCACTCCAAACCAAACACTGCGGCTCTGAAAACAGTTCAGTTTGCTGCATAATGAAAAGGATGATAGGTGTGAAGAGGGAGATGGTTTTTTCTTTTTCAAAATTCCACTCTTTATAGATCAATTTTTAGATGCATGAATAAGAGCTGTACACAATGAACTGAGAATGCAGAGTCTGAGGGAGGCTGGAGTAGATTTCCCCAAGAATCCTACCAGCCATGAATACAAAGACAGACGAATCCTTGAAGTTTGAAACGCTTCAGTCTATCCATAAAAAAAAAGCAAAAATGTTGATTTTCTGAAGGCGTTCTACGCTCTGATGGAGGATTAAACATTTAGCATGGCAAAGGTTGATGTATTTCGACAAGTTTACAAAAGTTCTTACTAAAAAGTTTAAGTATCTTTAAATCTCTGAAGGAAGAGCAACAACACAAGAATGTAGTGACATTTCTGGGATGCAAACTTTCTGTGTGACTCATCAGAGAGTTTAATGTCAGTTAACAAACTCTGCCATAACACTGCTTAGATTTTCCCTTTCAACTGAAAATGGGAAGATTAACAGAGTTAGAAGGTTCATTTAATGCAAAACATCTGGTAGAAGAGATAAAATCACAGACACATCACTTCTGATGACGCCAAAGCTTAAGATATCTGACTGAAGACGACAACACAGCACAATTGTTTTTCAACAATCACAAACACATGAGGGGAGGGTGGCGGATATCTGTACCAGGCAGCACTCATCAGGAAGCTCAGTATCATGCAGATGTTTTCTTTCAGCCAGTCAGGCAGTTAAAGGTGTTTAAAAAGTAATCATAACACAAGATGTGTATCCTTCAGCAGGTGAAAACAGTTTTTAAAAAAGTCCTAAATAATTGTTTCATGCACTTAAGTGATCTAAAATGATGTAAAATCGTGATTTCACACTGCACTCTACATCCACTTATCTATGATCCACGCTGCTTGTCCTCTTCAGGGTCACAGGCAGGACTGTCATTGGTTGAGAGGTGAGGTACACCCTGGACATGCTGCCAGTTAATTACTGAGCTTACGAACATAACCAATATTCATGCACGCGCACACCTCCAGTAAGCCAAAGAAGCACGGTTTTGCACTGTGGGAGGAAGCCGGAGTACACTGGGAGCACCTACGCATGCACTGGGAGAACATGGGAATGCAACACGGAAAAGCTTCTGAGAGGCTGGGGATCAAACCAGGAAGCCCTTTGTCGTGAGAACAATCGTGCTAACCACTTCACCACCTTTGAGTTTAATTGTCTGCAGTTACGCTCTTTTGTTTGAGTTGTTTCGTACAGTTTATGCTCACGGCTGAATGCACTCTGGATGACCCAGCAGCAAGGTGAACAAAAGTGAAACGAAACTGCAGCTGTTTTATCTAACTTCAGTTGTACGTGTCCCTGTTTTTTGGGTTTTTTTTTTTTTACTTGAGTCATAAACTTGTTTCTATGCTTGAAAAAGTTTTCACAAAGACCCTGGACTCACTTTAAACCTCTGAACAATTTAAATGCAGTAGTTAGGAGCCTTTAATTAAAGCCCAAATGGTGTGTGGAGTAATTTTTAAAGAGTAACCTAATCAGACAACAGCCCAAAGCATCATTTTGTCCTTCGCCAGACAAACAATATGGAGGTCAATAGTCTACGGCTAATCAAATTTGGAGATGAACATTATCATTTTAACCACTGATATTCATGCTCTGGATAAACAGAAGCGGTCCGCAGAGAAAATGTAGTGTTCAAGTACTCCTGTTTGCAGCTTTTTCACACAATGCAGCATGTATGTGACAGAGTCTGACTCAGTGAAGAGGATGAAATGTGTGATATTGTGTCTGCTGCTTTTTAAATCATCATAATTTTAAGGAATCTGTTATTATGTTTTTGGGTTCACTGCCAACCGGCTCACTCTGCCAGTTGTCTCTCTCCCTCTCTCTCTCTCTCTCTGGCTGTGACTCACCGCAGACTATCATCCTGTCCTGAGGGCGAAGTTGCATATCGAGCCTCCTACAGCCAGAGTTAACAGGAGATAAGCTCCTTGCCCTGAGGCTGTCTGCGCTCATGGAGGGCTAACATACCTGGGGCACTGAACTGACGCACAGAGGTAGCCCGGCTCTTGTCATGGAGGCGGCTCAGACCGCAGCCTTTCGGCACACTCCAGGGCGCCGAGCTGGCCCGGCTGTCTCTCTCCTCTGCGGTGTCGTAGACCTCCACGTGGGGAGGGCGCTCGGTCAAGTTCTTGCTGTAGTGGCTCAAGCCGTACTGAGCGATCTGGATGGCGTAGAAGTAGCCTTGAGGGCCCCACTGAGTGGACAGAGGTACGCCTGAGTGGGGGAAAAAGGAGGAGGGAGAAAAGAGAGACAAGGACAATGATGTTAAATGAAAATAGAAGATGATTTACTTATGTGCAAGACACAGGAGACAGTGCATTGTTATGCCTTTGTTTGAGGTTGTTACTTTTAGGATGTTTTGAAGTGCTAATAAATCTGGAACTTGGATCTTCTTCTTGTTTATCTGGAGTTTGTTTTTTTTCCCTCTCGGCAAATCTTCACTTTCTGACACTTTTCACATTTGTTTTTTTACTCCAGCAGTGTCACTCAAAGTTCATAACCCCAGCCTTATAAATAAAACTAGTACAAAATTAATTATTGATATTAAACATTCAAGTATTAAAGCCTTCCAGTGACTAAACAAGGCCGACTTTGACAGTAAAGAAGCTTTGAACTCGAAAATTTATGAAAACACACATCCATAAGAAAGCAGTCGCCACAGAAAATAGTTCGAAAATAAACTCTACCACTAGTAGCTTCGGCAAATGATTGGTCGGTGCGGCGAAATTCAACCTGAGATACTGAATTTCACCAGAGGCGAGCTTCTCTGCCCGGGCAGCCAGAAATAGCTCAGGCAGAAAAATCACTCTGATTAACAGATAGTTCACATAAAGACCTTGTGACAGAGAGAGCACAAATGCAACCCAAACCCCATCACTCTAAAGAGAAGAATAACACAGCATACTCGGATCCTGGCCGGGTGATAATGTTCCTCCTTCTCTAAGACTAATCACCTCTGCACGCACAGCTGATCACTCAGGCTCTACTTTCCTTATCCCCAGTTGTGCTGGAATCCTAACCAGAGGTAACCTTACACAATAGCCCCCCACTTTTTATGTCTTCTGATGTTTAACCTTGAAACGTAAACCAGAGAGCATCAAACTGTTTTTACTGTGTCAGACGTTAATGGCGGTAATTATTATCTTTAACTTTATTTACGTTGCACCTTTCATACACGTGGCTTGAGGTGAAGCTCAAAGCGCTTTACTAAAAAAAAAAAGAAAATAAGAGGCAGCATGAGCAATAATTAAAATGGTAATGTTTGATAATTAATGCCAACAAACATTTGAATACCTCTTGATTGTGAGACAAACACAAACACATACGGACTCAAAAGCTTGCAGGTTAAAAAATATGAAATGCATCTTTCAGTTCTTATATTTCCATATTATATATTCAGTGAAGGAGCCCATTAAACTTCCTACTTACTTTTCAAATTACTCCCTTACTTTTGATAGTCAGGTACAAATATGACTTGACCCCAAAATTCTAATAAAGTTCCTCAGCTGTTTTTTTATAGTATTAGTTGTCCTTAATAACATACTAAAAGTTTATAAAAGTTTGACCACTAGAAATGTGTCATTTTCAAGATGGCGTCCATGATGACTAGGAAGCCCGGGGCGACACTCCAGGTGAATGGGGTAAAATGTTGAACTAACAGAAATCACCAAGAAACTTCCCAAGTTTATAACTTAGATTAAGACAAATACTTTTTTGTATTACAAGTTTTGTCAAATGTTATGAATGTGTAAATGAGGCACTATCTAATTAAATATGCACTAATTTGAATGCATTTACTGTACCGAAAACTGAACAAGGGATAAAGCCCCTTTCAAAATTCTTGTTTTATTTTTTTTTAACAGTTGAGAAACCTTTTGTTAGAATTTTTTTAGGGTTCGGTGTTTTTTATCATATATGCACGGGCCTTTGAAGCATTTCAGGACATGAAATGATACCTTTCTCTTATACTCTTGTTTATAAAATAACTGGTTTTAACTAAACCGCCCTTTTCTTGCACAACTGTCCAGCAATAGTTGTGCTATTTTGATAGATGTAAAAGATCTGGATGCAATAATATTTCAAATAAAAGAACGAAAGTCAGAGATCTCATATGTATAACACACATATTTATGTGCTGACTGTTTTCTTTTTCAAAGTCATACTGACTGATATTCTGCGTTAAGCAGAGCTGAGGTTTAGACCAAAAATCTCAAAGTGATCCATCAGAATGTATTTTCCTCAGTTTCATCCCCTTTGCTAACAAGGTGTGCATTCATGATCCATTTTCAGGTTTATTTTTAAAGGCACCATCACAGAGATTGAATCAATGTTACTGAAAAAAGAAAAAGAAAAAAAAAAGTCCTGATTGAGAACCAATGTAGGTTTTTGATTTATGGGCTCACAAAAAAGCCCCAAAAATAGAGACATGAACACACATACACTCACATATACCCATACACTAATACACACACTCTCCAGTCCCTAGCCAGACTTTGCTTCATGCTTGTCTTGTTACTGGCATCTCCCTTGACAACTTAAGTCAAATGACTGTCAAAATCCTAACACTGTAGCGCTGTGCTCCTCGCTGAAAACACTAAGTAATCCATGTGGAATTGACTGTTAAGCCTTCTCATATTTTCGTGACTCCAGAGAGCTGACTTTTCTAGAAATCTGGAGAACCAAGTCTTCTGCCAATTATAGTCGTCTGCAAGCTTGCTGAAGTTAATGCAGCAGAACGAGACCTCCACCATCTTTATGTTTTCTAATATCACCAGCTGCGTTTTAATCCTTTGTTAGCGGGGACGTTGGGATGAATGGGAGCAAACATTTAAGCTCCTACAAGCCATGTTTGATATCAACATTGAACCAAAAGGCTGTAAAGTGTTGTGTGAAAGGGCTGACTGATCTGCCAGACCCACAGAGAATAAAGACCCAATTGAGAAGTTCTTGGCAGCGTTTAGCCTCGTTTAGAAAAGTTTTCTGCACCAACAACATCTAACAATCCAACTGTGGAGAGCCAGAGTAAACTTATGGACAAAGCTTAGCGTGCTGCAACAAACATCAAACATCATTTTAAATTTTCCCTCGGGGATCAATAAAGTTCTTATCTTATCTTTTTTTCCTCTGTAGTTTGAGAGGACCAACATATGGCAAAAAACTAATGAAGGGTAGGGGTCAGAAACTTGATTTTCATGTAATTGTCTGTTAGATGTATGAGATGGACTGAGTAAATGTTTGCAAGCATATTTAACTAAAATATCTTGAAATTTTCAAACACTATCAGCCGTTCTGCCTCTTAATGACAGTCACAGCTGAATGAGGCTTTAACAGTGGCAGCACATATGGGTGCTTTCAGGGGAAAAACACATTTGTTTAACTGGTTGTACCACATTCGCTGCAAAAGCCCAATTTAAATGGATTTGCCTGTTGTGCAGATTTGACGCCTCCACCTGTAAAACACATGGTGGTTTAATAATGGGGCAAAATCATTCCAGCACTCATCAGCCAGCACTGGAGGTGGTAACAGAGGTGTGACAGGAGGAAACAGTATCAACGTTAACAGCCTGTGTGTCTATGTGTGTGTGTGTGTGTGCGCACATGTATCTGAGTGCATATGTGGACATGAACCTCCTAATACCCTGCTAAAGCAATACCATGCTGTTGTGGGTTCAGTGGCACAGCTTCCTAACAGCACTGGAATCTCAGTGTAAAATACGCTTCGAGGTTTCACAGAGACCAATCAGTGCAGTGTAACATAGTCGTTCATGAAGAATGACCCCATTATTGGTGGGCCAATTAATTTGATAGTATAATTGTAATAATAATTGGTGTCAAATAAACTAATAAAGCACTGATGAAAATAGTAACAAAATCTTTTTTTTTTTAATGTGGTGTAGCTTACTGTAACTAAAAACAGAATGCTGCTTATTTGAACCAATTTGTGATTCAGAGTCACAGCCTTGCTCTAACCACGATGCTTTGCAACAGTGTCCTAAATTGAACTCAAAGACAATCTATTGCAGCCAAAATACACAGACTGTTCAGGTCTTCAATCATACTTAAAAACAAATACAACATAATTTCCTATATTTTAATAATCATTGTATTTCAGAATTTTGTAATTTTACCAGATCCTTTTTTATTTAACCTTCTTGGCACAAACCCTAATCTGATAAGTGTTATGTCATGCACTTATAAATTAAAGAACAAATGCTTTAGGATCGAGGGTATTTGTTAGTGGTCTTCAACAGAGGGATAGGAAGAACACAGGTGATCTGACTAAGGAGGAAAACAAGCCAGTAACAGCACATCAAAGTCCTTGTCTGATTTTGTCTTATGATAAAATATTATAAGCATAAATGTGTGGTGTATAACTGGTTGTTAATTTAAACCTTTATGATCAGAAATGCTTTTAAACGATATCACACTAATATCAGAGTATTACACTCGAGCTTCAGACACCAAGTGGGCTTGTCAGTCGACTCCAGTTATATCCCACATGAATACACAAGCAGCTCGATGATATAAAGGAACCAACCAACATTTAATGAATATAGCTGAGGGTCCTATTAAAGGGCTTTTCACCAGAACAGGGTGTATTGAGAGAGAAATGCTCCCATGACCTTGTGTAAGCCCCGTGGTTTCAAGGACTGTGACAGGCTAATTAATGAACTGCTATTTTCACCTATAAAAATATGCTAAGTTGAAGAGAGGTGTGTGCTTGTGCGTGTGGAGTGCTAAGTAGCAAGGAGCCTTGGGTTTAATTAATGGACAGTAAACTGTGTGTGCATGAGTCTGTGGGTACGGTGGTGGAGATGTGTTTCCTCCATTTTGTACTGAAGAGAAACAGTGTGTAGGAAACCAGAGAGTGAGAATAACTCGGCTCCCTGCTGCTCAGCCCAGAGGTACTAACAGACTTGGCTAGATTCCTGTCTGACCCATTTTTCCTTAAACATATTTCTTTCCACGTGTGTGGAGAAGTGGGGCAAAATTATGGTAAAGGAAGAATGCTTTATCTCTTAAAACAGGGCTGCAGAAAGTTATGAGAACCTAAAATGTGAAATGATTAAATTATAGCTGAAAATATACCAAGCTGTGGAGCTAGTCTGCTTAAAGAAATGATTTATTTTTCTGCACCGATATGTATAACAGCTTCCTTGCAGATTTAAACATAAAAAAAATGAGTGTGTGCTGCTCTGTAAGTGAGATGATCAGAAAAACACAATGGTATCAGCGCGTGGAAGAACAAATGCCTATATGTGAACCTGCACGATCTATCACAGTAAAAATACCAATTTACTGTTGGTAAATTGCTCTCTCAGACACTGGCTATCATTACTCATCAAGCTAAGCTCAGCGACTGATGCTCTGCCAGTAAATATATCATCTGTTATTACATCTCCCCACTAAAAACAAAAGCTCACTTCTCAAAGGGCAAAAGCACACAGCTATGGCAGAGATGTCTACACAAATCGCTCTTCCTCTGTTGTTTTCGTTCATGAAAAAAAAGCTATATTTGGATAAATAAGAGTAAAATTTGACCCTCGATACTTCCAGTTCTCGCTGTATTAGTGTCTCTTTTGTTTCACTGCCGGCTCTTGCATTTTGACATTACAGGAGGAGACAATAAATATCTATTTTGGAATTTGAGGCAAACGCACAAAGCCACTTCTTCAAGTGAGCAGGGTGCTGACGGTTATTGATGACAATGTGGTTTGAACTAATAGCTTTTTAAAATGAGCTATTGATCCTCCATGGTAATTACTTTAAAGGGAACCTTAAAAAGAAAACAACTTTGAAGACGGGGACAAAGTGTGAAGGAAGAAGGAGGGGGTGAAGTCACTTTACAGACATCCAGGAAGCTCTACAAAGAAACGCTGACAGTGTCTGAATGAAGAAGAGATTGAGTTTTAATTGACTCGACACAAATGAAGTTTGATAGTGTTGGTGTTTAAGAAAGACTAACAGAGTCTGGGAATGGGTGGCACAGATTGAGTAGGTGCTTTTGAAATCAGATCCTTCCTGTTAATCAAGTCCTCATTTACTTTCTCACTGATCAAACAGAGAATTTATCTCCATGGCTTAGCAGAATAACACCTCATTAAGTAAAGCACACATATCCAATGGTACGTGGTAAATGTAATAAAGGCTAATAACTGATATTAAGACTGTACACATTTGCCATTCATGGGCTGATTAAGAGCATCTATATTTGCTCTTTGCAATTCATGGAGGAACTAATCATAACTTCCCCTGCAGCGTTTTAATTTTCAAGTTCGACCCTTGTTCCATCTGTTAAGTTGTAGGAGGCGGGTCTTCAGATTTACGCTGCTGTCAATCAACTGGGGAGGGGGTGCTCTGAACGTTTTGGCAGTCATGCTGTCCATGCTCTTATACAGTCAATTGCAACAGCTTATAAGGATTTCTAGACAGAGGCTTGAGGTGTCTTACTATATTAGAGGAATATTTCGACATTTTGAGCAAAGATTCTCATTTATGGGAGAGAGTGTTTTATCACTGCCATCACTGCATGATTTTCTACGTGGTCAGCAGCTGTTTGTCTCATCTAAAAATAGAGACTGGAAACCTGGAAAAACAGTCGACAGCTATTTAACATATATTTAAATTTCTTGTTTGACCCGTGTTCCATCTGTTACGATATGATTCGATATTTAAGTGTTTATCTTTTGTATGTAGCCCAAGAGGCATCCACCTATTGCAAGGACGATCTGTAGTGAAAATCTGACCAGGAAAGTGTCACCGTTTCAACACTCTGTCAGATCTCCAAAATAAATCAAAATGATATATTTTGCATCATAACACCGTCTTTTGGCTCTGTCAGCATATTTTTCTCCTCTGGGATAAAACTGCTGATCTTGGCTCCACACAGATGAAAAAAATTGTTTAAAAGCCAACAGTCAAAACCACTTACCTCTCACACAATAGTCTCCAGGGAACCAACAGAGGAAGTAGAATACTCTTAAAAATTCTGATAATCATATGTTTACTTTGAATTTGTGTTCCTCGAGCTGCACGTGAACTTTAATTGAAAAGTCTTACCTTCTACTCCACTTATACACTTGACACGATCCCGGACCTCCACGTTGTAACCTTCGAATGACATGAAGACTCCGTCAGGGTGGTAGGGCTCTCGCTGGGTGTAAACCTTCGAGTAGCTGTGCTGGAACTCAAACCGATCGTAGCCGTCATACTGCACCACTTTGCCATAAACCTCGAAGTATTTCTCCACCCAGCTGAAGGGCAGGTAGACGTCTCCCCCCTCTCTCCGGCCTTTGATAGTAGATTCATCATTAATCAAGCAGTCGATTTCTTCGTACTTGATCCCGCCAACACCCCCGACAACAGGCGGGGGCTCAGGAGGTTGTGGGGGGTGCTGCTGGCTGCTGATGCTGGCATCACCAACCTTGGGACTCGGGGCCACCAAGGCAGCTCGGGGCAGGAAGCGCAAGGTGGTGTTGCTGGAGCAGCGGTTCCATAGCAGAACAGTGATGAGTGTGAAGAGGGCGCAGATGACAATGAGGGTCTTGTAGTTCACCCGAGCAGCCAGGCAGCGCATGGTCACAACTTGCCTGCATGACACAAACACGAGATACAATTGGAGCTTCACTAATTAACAGTTATTGGAGAGACTTTCAGACTAAGAGGCTGAATTAAACAGAAAGGCGAGTGAAGACATTTACACAATATAACTCCAAGTGATGTTGACTAATGGCTCACTATTAAATATGATATGACAGACTTTAAAGTATTGACTCAACATTTGCTAATACATCAAAGGGGGGTGAGGAATCAGGTTATGATGGTTTTAGTCATTATGTTTTTATTTCTGAGCATTTAAACTGACAGTGCACCAAGAAAAACACAGTGTGAGCATTCTATTCAACAAGAGCATGCAGATTTTACAAATGTTTGGAGGTGAAAACTGAGTTTTCTAGGCTTGAGAGGCTATTTAGTGTCAGCTCGACTTTGAGAAAGTTATTGGGATTGACAGAAAAAAGATATTTGCTTTCATTCTGCTTCAACCCTTCTTTGTCACACACACACACACACAATCAAAATCAGAAATACTAAATAAGACCAAATATCAGCTTTGGCGAGACTCCATAGTTTACATGGCGTCTGAAAAGATTGCTAGTAAAAGACGTGTGGGAACAAAAGAGTTAAAAACAATGCAAAATAGCTACATGCCAACTTGCAATGTGTAGCTCCACTGGAGTCCATAGTACAAGAGTTATCCCGTGTTTTCTCATTCATTCATGAGACACTCCGTAAACTCAAGAGAATTCAGTTCAGAACATCTTTCCCTAAATAGATGACAAGTTGTAATTTGTGTCAAACCCACTTTTCTGCCATCAAGGAGATCAGTCGGATGCTCGTGAGGACAGAGAAGGTAGAAAACAGTCTGTTGGAGATCAAACTTCTCACAAATCAGACTTGTCTGTGGTCACACACATGAGCCAGTTAGGACTAATAAGAGGCTCTGGATTGTGCTTTGAGTTTATTTGTTTGATTTTTAAACCTTTTATAGTTTGCAATTCAGCATTAGATCCATGGTGAATTTATGTTTTTTTCCACTACGCTTGTGTGCCCATATGCTGAACTCCACAAGTGATGTTTGACAGTGTTGGTGTAGAATTGGTCCTCCAGAGTATAAATACATGTTGCAATTCTATGTTGCAGAAGCACAAGAGGTACGCCATGCAGACGCACAGTGGGAGCTCCGTAAGCACGCATACTCAAAGGTATGCAAAAACAAGCTGCGCTGTTCTGCCTTGCTGGCCCCAATGCTACACATCAACTCCGCTTCCCCCTCCCATTACTTCCCTCTGTTACTGCCGCTGAGGGAGGATCAGAGGTGGAAAATCTTTATGCATTCCCACTTCATCTCTGTGCATTATAGATTGCATACAAGGAGTAACAGTTGCATCATTATCCCAACATGCAATATCAGCATGCAAGAGTCATCATTTACAACCTACTCCAGCCATCCAATACATGCAATATTTTGATGTCCATCTGATTCCTAAAACTTCCCAAAATTTCTTGGGAAGTCTGCATGTGTGAGTAAAAAAAGTTGACTCTTGATTTACATGGAATTTTTACAGCCAAAATCTCTGATAAAATTCCTGTAAGAAGTCAGGAAGAGCTGATGAGAGTGTGCAGCTAGAAATATTGGAGGAAATTCACCATGTACAAGTAGACAGGCGTATTGTTTTTATTATGCAACTGCTGTAAACCAGGAAGCGGGATGCATAACAGGCTGTGAAGAAGTAGTAGGTTCCTTTTCAAGACCAGACAAGCAAAAGTGTTTGCACATCTTTCCACTTAATATAGAATTCATGTAAACAGTAAAATGGCACCATCCTGCAAACCGTACAATAGGGGTGGGAGAAAAAAAAAATCGATTTCGCATAGTATCACGATATTTTGTCTGGTGATATTACATATCGTCTCGTTTACCAAGTCTTGATTTTTCAAATTAATTGCTAATATGAAGTCAAATCTATGATAATGGAAAAATAAAATCAACTGTTTGTCCAGAGAAGTTGGCAGAGGTGACAACACAGAGCAGGAGAAAGTTAGTTCAACAAATATAGCACCACCTGGGGACAGACATTAGGAATGCAAGCAGGGCAAAAATGAGATGGACCTGACACATAAGGTTAACATACATACAAACATAAAGGAAAGACATGTGCTAAATTACCTAAACAGATGAAAAAATGTTTAAAATCACAATAATATTGTATCATTGCCCAAGTAGCGTGATAATATCGTATCGTGGGGCCACTAGTGATTCCCACCCCTACCGTACACTTCTCCTTCCACAGCTTCTGTATAGCTGTGGCCTTTGATGTAATATCCTGCTCCCCTTGATTCACCTCCCATCCATCCCCCACCCACAATTTACTTATTTGAAGCAATGAATTCAAATGTAGTAATCAAAAAGTCAATTTTTCATATGTTGCCTTTGGCTAACTCCAGTGAATACCCCTACCACCATGAATATCCTTCCAACAATGCAGCACTCAAATCAGACACGTTACAGGATCAGTCAGTCTTGATCCATGTTTTCATGTCCTCAGTGTTCCTCTGGCATTTTCACCAAGCCAGCAAGAAATCAATACGCATACCGAGGCCTCCTCCTCCACACTAATTGCAGCTTACTGCTCAAAGAATTTACAATTACAGTGACGACAGAGTTCGGTCCCCTGATGACTGAGGAGGGGGAGGAGGAGAATCCTTACCCCACAGGTTTATTTCAATACTTGGGCTTCGACAAGAAACTCCGAAAGGTCAGCTCAATTAAAGCGCTGTAATTGGACAGTAGCACTGAGCTACAGCTTTGTAGATTGTTAGCACCTCAGTACAAAGTTAATGTGAAAGTTGTAGAAGATGAAGAAAAGCTCCCTCTAAATGAAGGCTTAGAGGTTAAACTGTTAAAGCCACACGCTGCATTTAGGCTTTGCTCTGTGTAATAAAAGGGTTGAGATGTGACCACGCAGCGCATCTTTTTCTCCAGCACACGGCTGAATCATTTATGCTCCACAAGAAAAAGAAGAAAAGGCGTTCCAACTTTTCTTTTTTTGAGTTCTGAAACTTTTTGCTGTTGTCTTCCAGTTAGCACAAGGTAAAAAAAAAGCTGTGGTGTATATCTGTGCCTGATAAATTATTGCCACACATAAAAACTATCATTGATATTTGGAGAAATGTCAGCCTGGTGCAGTGATGAAAGATCAGGCCGTCTGGGGAGCTCTGACAATGCTGAAAATGTGAGGCGGAAGGCCTGGGGACTGCACCCTGAAAGATAAGTGAGGCCGGCCTGTCAGGGAGCCGACTATAAATAATTGGCTCTTTTTATAGTGATTCGTCGCTGGTGTTGAGCTCGAGCTCAAGGTGGATAGACAAAGGCTTAAGCACTGCAGCAGGAGGAGTACTGCAGCCTGCCAAAAAGGCAGTGGAGTTAATATCACAGGTGAGCAAATTATAAGAGTAGTTTGCTCAAGGATCAGAAATTATGAGTACTCTAATTCAGATAATATTACACTCCACCGTTCAGAGTTTCCCTATTTCCTCTGCATCTGAAACTAGAGTTTAAACCAGACAGAAACTTGCTGCAGGGACAGAAGCTTCTTGCAGATACAAAAACAAGAAACCTAGATCGAGAGGGTACAGAATTGAAGTAAAATGAAGAAGAAGCTGCTTTGTTCCATTTTTTATTACGATAAATTAACAATAGTTGCAACATTAAATAAGAATAAGGAGATGGTGCACTTTATTTTCACTTGACAGAGAGTGACTTATTACCGCAAAGAGGGTGAAAATGAAGCACGCTTTGTTGGAGTCACACGGGGAAAGAGTTAAAGAACTCAAAGAGAGGTTGATCTTTCCACATTAAAGGTGTTGAAAGGACTGGGTCAAAAGAGCTATTCTCAGATGTGACCTAATCCAGTCCTCCATGAATAAGTATTGGCTTCTAATCAACGGGCTGCACGCAGACTCGCTTTACTAATTCACAGGAGTTCGTGCACCACGCTGTTCGTCATGAAAAGTGGTGTGTTGCTCTCATTTAAAGACATGTCCTATAAATAGAGTTTCTTATAGAAAAACTAATCAAAACATTGTTTTCCAAACTGTTTCCACCGGCGCCTCGTTAAAAGAGACATGTGTGCTGCTGCCTGTGAGTTAATAACAAAGCAGACAAACAACATTTCACCACTTTTTCAGACAGGAGCGGTTTGTCTCTCTTGTACTTTGAGTCCGGTTCACTTACGTCTATAAGGAGTCTCTGCAAAACAGAAAAACAAACACACCTCATGCATATTCAGAGGCTTGGGTTCACTTTAGTTTAGATTTCCAGAATAAATGACCTCTTCAGCTGTCAAATAATGATGGTCTTTGTTCATAAGCAAGTAAACAAGTCGTGTGTGTGTGTGCGGTACCAACCTGTGAATATACAGCCTCAATTCATTTAGAGCTGAGATGCTGCGTAACATGTTGATAAAACAGAGTCTGATGTTTTGCCTAAATTTAATTAAAAATTGGGCAAGGTCAACTCATCTGGTCTTGACACTGAGAAATGTTGCTTTAATGAAAAACATGCACTTATTTTGAAGGTGATGCAGGAAACACGTTTCAAAAGAGTTGGACTCGGTCTCAGCTCGAGCCTCCAGTAGACACCTCTGGGCATTTCTGAATCATGTTTAGAAATGTTTTCCTCTTTGCTCGGCACAGTTTGAAACTGCTTATGTGGATGCAGAGACAAACTGTTTCCACAGACAACAGTGATTTCCACTCCAGAATCATGTATTTTTTAATGCCGTGCTGCCTGATGGATGAAATCAAATAACAAACTAATTATTCTACAGCTAATAAACCGATGCATCATTTTCGTTCTTCTGTCAAAAAGCATCACAAATGCTGGTTACAGCCTCATGTTGACAAAAGTGAGACACTTTATCTTTTATCTGCTTTTGAACTTAAAATGAATGATTTATTAGTCATTAGTTGGACAACAACAAAACAATTACAGATGTCTCACCAACACTTTTCTGTTTCCTGAATATCAAAGACCCAGTGATGAATCATTTGATAAAATAACCACCAAAATATCAGTAATGACAACAGCCCATGGTTGCAGCCCCAATAGTCCAAATAAAATCACTGAATACTGGTCGTTTTCAGGATCTCTCTCAGAGATTGAAAAATGCTCCGTGTGATAATCAAAACTTACACCCAAATTTTTAACTGAGAGGATGTTCAACATGACTAACTAACTAATTCCTATCCAACTTTGTAAATGAAATGTTTATAATCTTTGTCTGACAGGCATCTCCAAGTGAGAAAACGTCAGCTTCACACTCTGACAGAGGAGTGTCTCCACTCCCTGCTGGCCCGGGGTCCCATGGGCACTCACATGTCTGATGATACACAGCCCTTCTGCTGCTTTTGCAGATCATCAAGAGGCTTCTCACTTTGATTGTGAGCTTTCGCCTTTTATCTGTGCTGGACCGAGACGTATGAGGGACCTCTGGGTGCCCTGATAGTTGCCTCATCAAATGCAGCGAGTGAACCTGTGGCTTAAAACTAAAACGTCTGCCTGACATAGACAACAACTTTCATACTTTTCCTCCAACATGTGCTAATATTTGGATATCTGTATCCCCTAGATCCCAAGTAAGAAGGCCAGGGGAGGTCTCACAAGAGTCTCATGAATATCAACTCTTTCACAGAAAAAAAAAAATCAAGTAACGCGACTTTGTTAAACATACATCATATCCAACTAGCTGCTAATCTGTGTCCTGGTCCCTAGCCAAAAAGTAAAACATTTACAACATGTCAAAACTGCAGCAGCAGTGGGCATAGAGATGGCTGAATGAAGTTGTTTTTCTTCTCCTGCTGTCCTCCGGCGTAAAAATCACAAGCAGTCATCTCTGCAATAAAAGCAGAGTGCTCATGAGCCACCCTTTGGGAGCTATTGAAGCAGAAGCCCCGGTGTATGCATGAGGTGTAGGTGTTGTAGCCTTAACTAAACTCCTGAC